>CM041032.1:10963061-15763061 GCA_023078785.2 Hyles euphorbiae | reverse complement strand
AAAATAAAACGTACATGTTTTCTACATGTATATTTACATGTGCACGATATTAGCTTTTAAGTGTAATCCATTCCGAATGTTAAAGAAAAATAATTATCACACATTCGTGTTTCTATTGCCATTTTTTAGATAATTATACCTAACTTAAAAATGTTATCCTGTTAAATTCATTAATTAGCATATGAATGATATGATGTAAGTTATAAAAGTGGTAAGACATCACGTAACAAGTTTGTGTGGATGGTTTTTTGTCGTCAAACCAGGCTTGCGATTTGCGTCATGTGTTTTGAATTGTGGTGGATTATTACATGCACTACTAGTAATAATTTGAGGCAATTAGTCGCTAACGTCATGATTCGAAAATATATTGAATCGTGTTTTGCAAAAAATGATCGGATTATTGAATTTCTTAAATTTGTCGTCATCATCCTCTTCAGACCACTGCTTATTTGTCTGCTAAAAACAAACACAAATTAGCGGATCTATTAAATCATCTGTTCAAAATTTCTTTATAATTATAATTTCAGCCTAGTTTTGATTGCATGTATATAATTTCTTGCTATGCCCCATTTTATTATTGTCTTTATTAACAATTATTGGTAACGTCGTTATTTATATGTCTACTTCCCGTTTATGACAAAATTGTCTTTTCCGAATAAATTCATAAGCAAATTGTTTGTTAGTGATATAAAACCTTCACGTTAAAACTTCGTCTAATAATAGTTTCTATAGAAGATTTATGTGATGGATCGGTTTTTAGAGGTAAATTCCGATAGTGACTGTCTCTTAGCCAACGAATAAACAAGATTTGATTGATCTACGCTACAAAAAGTGGGACGTTTATAAATTTCCACGATGACACTTAACCTTGCTTATATTTGATTGCAATGAGTAACTTATATCCTTGATAAAAAAGCCGTAAGAGATTATGATGCCAGAACAGTATTTCTTTCATTACGGTTGTTAGGGTTGCTAGCTAATTCACAATTTCGTATGAAATCATCATTTTTAAACGGACAGCCTCCGTGGCTCAGTTGCTTAGATGTCTGTTGTGAAACTGAGGCCGCGGATTCGATCCCGCACCGAAACAAATAGTTGTGTGATGCACAGGTATTTGTTCGGATTTGGATGTTTGTGAACAAAAAGTCTCGTAGTTTCTGATATCCACGCCACGAGACTCGATCTTAGTGATCATGACTATGTATGTGAGTATTGTGTGTATTTATTTAATTTCAACTAATACATTGGCTAACAATTATTTAAGGGTCCTGCCAAAAAAGCTTAAATTAAGTGTAAAATTAAAGAAACTAAAGTAAATCATAAGTTGCATAATCATGCCTCGAAGGACCAATGGCCGTTAATTTTAAAAATATTATAATATATCTATATAAATACTGAAGAAGAAAAATCGTTTCAATAGATAGTTCTTATTATTTCAACTACTTTTTACTATTTGTGTGTAAAGTTCTCATAAACATATCACACCATATTGTTAGTGGAACGCAAATGGATTCGGTTAAGTTAACTAAGCATATTTGTTTACGTGAGTACAATATTTGAACACAATTTTCGTCATGTTATGTTTGCCAGGAACTTATGATGTCCATTGTGACGTTATACGGATGCCGATGGCTTTCCGTTTTTATTTTCAGAAAGTGTATTTTGGTAGTTATTTTCCTAGTAAAATGTATAATTATTTGCATACAGTTGCCAAAATGTAACTAAAAAATTCATACCTGTAATTCAAATTATTCATTTAGACGTCATTTTTGAAATAAACTAAGTACCTAATATCGAAATAATGTAATTGACAAGCTTTATTTATATTTTAACTTTACTCGAATATATTTCTTAAATCACGGAACCCGTGCGTTGCAATTTTTTTGTTCGGCTATTTCAACGGCCGCAATTTGTTAAATTAATAAGAACCATACCCTATAATTTGTAAGCAAGGACGGCCATTTTGTAAACGAGAATCGGTCGATACCACTATTGGTTGCATACATTCAGATATTAATACTTTAATGATGTTGCGATATTTCGTACATTTTGACATACAAGGCCATTTACAGAAGGCATTTCGCACATTATAAGTCTCAGGCCGTCGTTCAAAGTTACAATCATGTTTATCATATCTAGTGATCTTTAATTTGGCAAGCCTGTTTTTGAAGAACAAAAAATGTACTAACATTAATCCATACTCATTACGAAACCATAAAGTTAGAACATTGAATATAGTGACTGGTTTGAAAACAGAATGTTACTTAGTTATAAATTATAAATTGCAGTGGCAAAGCAAAATTTTGCTCGTATGTTGTATTTAACAAGAAAATTGAATTTTATTAAAAAATAGCGACAATCATATATGTATAAAGATGGAAATTCCGTCATAGTCGACCACACAAGCTAGTAAATTTTCTAATTAAGTATGAGTATCTATGTTTCAACTCTTCTGTGTATATATCCATAGTCTTAAGTAGGTTAGCGTAATTCTGTCGACTGGCAAGATGTAACTCAATTTGGATTTTATTGTACTCACTATCAATTTATCATAGTCACTTTGTTATGGCGAAATATAACTAAAACTTACTCATAAACAAATGTAAAACTCCTGATTTCTCAAAAAACGGTATGCCATCGCTTACTCGAATAATCATGCGTCAAAGTACGTGGCCGCCAGTCGGTAACTGAGCAGACGTCGAAGGAAAAATAATATAGCAATTTACATATATGATTTTTTATGTAAAATCTACAAACATTAAGCTAGGGTGATGGACTATAAGTGCGTGGTGGCCTGTTGGTAAACGGACTAGACGCGACTGCCAACATGTTCACGGTGGTCGCGGGTTCGAATCCCAGGGCACACCTCTGACTTTTCGGAGTCATGTGTGTATTGATAGTCAATCACCACGCACTAAAACGGTGAAGGAAAACATCGTGAGGAAACCTGCATACCATAGGGATTCATAAGAATTCCTATGGCATGTAAGTCCGCCAACCCGCACTAGGCCAGCGTGGTGGACTATATGGCCTAACCACTCTCAATCGTAACCTCGATTGTAGAGTAGGCCCGTGCCCTGCAGTGGGACGTATATGGGCTGATATAGATAGATGGACTATAAGGCCTAACCACTCTAAATCGCACTCTTGACTGTGTGAGGTCCGTACCCTACAGTTGGACGTATATGGGCTCATAGAGATTCAAATATATACCGAAACTAGAATAAATATCATAAAGCAATCACTAACGCAAGCGGTCAGCTAAAAGGTTAAAATCGACGGGTGGAGAGATTACGAAATAACAACTCTGCATCCGGCATATTTAATTATATCCTTAGCTCTGCGTCTATTACTAAACTAGCTGTGAAACATGAAAATACGGTTAGATATAATCACTATCGAAATGGTTTTATGTATAAGTTATTTAAGATATGAAGTGCGTGGAGACATTTTCATCGGCAAAGTCTTCTTGGATTGCCTTAAGCAAGAAACGCCGGATTTTACCATCGACACACCCCATGCTTGTCCATCGGCGCAAACTCATCTCTAAGGCATGTTTTATACAAAAGGAATTCACATGACATAGGCATTGTATAACATTCCAGTTATAAATATTCCATCGTAAAGATAATAGTAAAGAAGCGCATTATTCTTTATCTTATATCCAGACGTACACGGTTCACGGAACATTTGCACTTGTGCACCTTACTTATCTCATATCTGTAACGAAAGCTTATGTAAACACATCACGTTGCAAACTTAAAATAATTTATTGAATCCATAAATATACATAATTTAGTTTCTTTCCTAACGAACAACAAAGTCTACTTTTGCCATTTTAAAAACCAGTTGACTATCCGACTCCAGTTGTAATAACAAAGGTTACGATTGTTTGTCCAGAACAGGTTGGGGGGGGGGGGGGGTACTCTTTAAAAATGATTCGAACTTCAAATGTAGGTAATTTGGTAAATAGTAGTAAATGTACGTTAAACTTCACTAATGAGTAATGTGCCTAGATACTCCACAAAATGTTTAATTTAACCCAGGATTCTACAATTCTCAACTTCAACACGCTACACACGACATTTATCAAAGCAATGAATGACTCAATCTATAGGTATAAACACATTTAAATTGATGTAATGTGTTTTAATAAATCGTCTATTTTTAAACTACGAGTTTTTTATTTGTGTTTTTTATTATCCTTGGTTGAGAGGTCAAACTTATTGTGTTGCTAATTCCATGCGAATTCTTCTCAATAGCTCTGTTTTCACTTTATTTTGTTCAAAATATTCCGTGTTTTTGTTATTCTGTTAATCACATTTTTTTAATATTAAATAAACTAATAAACCTATGATCACCTTTATGTAAAAGGCTTATTAATTAAATTATTTAGAACGTTATTTAAAACATGTAAAGTATATAATGTAATACCTAGAATACTAATATACGTAACACTGTATCATTAGTACATCTTCGTGATAATGTAACTAACTATTGAATTTTCTAAATACACAAAAAGGTAAATGGTAATTTTTAAATAAAAGCTATTGGACCAATTGAACTGTAATATCGTGAACGCCCGAAGCTTAAGTTTTAAAAATACATAAGGAGAACCTCGATACTACAGAGATAGTATCCCACTATTTAAAAAACAATACTAGTAGAACTCTGTATGAAGTTTCGATTATTTCACAATAACTTCAGCCAATAGCAATCAATGCTAAGCCTATGCCTCTCCAAAGAATTTCCAGACAGGCCTGTTGAAAGAATTCATGCATTCATCTTTAAATAGTATTTATCAATTCAATTAAACCAAAGAAATCGGTATTTATATAAATATATGTTGAATATGTTTTGCATATCAGTTCACTTATATACATTTTTATTACATAATTAAATTTGTCTCTTATCTTACGCGACCTAACAGATAACTTTCGGAATTGCATAAAATGAGAATTCGAGGGTTGGGTAACCACCCCAAGACATGTATGAGACACAAATATTTTTTCGCCGGTCTGGGTGTTGTAAGACCCAAATATCTCGTAGATTCTGATACCTGCGACATAAGTTTTTTTTATTTTTTTTTAATATGGTATAGTGGGGTCAAGACTTTGTGTTAATACTATGCTATTATTTTTTATCATTTAGGAAAGAAAACTGTAAAATGAATTGCGTTTAAATATTCCAAATCTGAAACTATTAACTAGGCCGAATTATTTTTAACCGGATGGCGCGCACAGTTCTAAGAAGTTTTTGACGTTTGCCGCACCATAGGAATAATAAAACGGCATTTCCTAAGCTTTGCATGGAATCTATAGTCATTTTAAAGGCCTTTATTGATAAAAATATTACAAGCAACAAAATAATGAACAGAAAGCAAAACAATAGACACGTGAAGACAGGTTTGTGAAAAAATCAATTTTTATATATTTTATACAATAAATGTTGCCAACTCAAAATAAACTAAAACGAGTACTTCTAATATTTCAAGTATTACATTGTATTTCAACACCCCCACTCAATGTAATACATGTACATTAACTGAATGAACAAACAATAAATAAAAATAATATCAATTTACTTTAAACCACATCCAGTTAAACATTTAAGCAATAATTCCTTGTTCAAAGATTTTGTGAACATATCGGCAATTTGATCTCCAGTGTTTACATATATCAAACATACCTTATTATCTCTAATCAACTGTTTGACAAAATGATATCGTATATCAACATGTTTTAGTCTTTTAATATTATCAGTATTTGCAACCATTATGGCAGATTGATTGTCACAATATATAGGTACTCTGGATACACATTTACAATATTAAAGTCCTTTAGTAAATTTGCTAACCAACAAGACTCACTAGCTGCCATACTGACTGCAACATACTCAGCCTCAGTTGATGATAGGCTCACCGAGTACTGTTTCTTTGAACACCACGATACAAGACAATTAGAAAATTTGAAACAATAACCAGTGGTAGACTTTCTGTCTTTCAAATCGCCACCCCAATCTGCATCGCAATACCCTACAAGCCTATCACCATCACATTTGTAAACTAACTTATAATCTAAAGTGTGTTTAACATATCTTAAAACTCTTTTTAAATGAGATAATAATACATCACTCGCATTATTCTGGTATCTACTTAATATAGATACAGCTATACAAAGGTCCGGCCTAGTGCCTAACATGGCATACATTAAACTCCCTATCATTTTCCTACATATATTTTCTATTTGTTTGTTTGATTTGCATTCCTTTATGTCTAAAATGTTTCTATTAAAATTTTGATCAATAGGAGTAGATACGGGCTTACAATTCTCCATGTTAAATCTCTTTAATACACTTTCTAAATACGATTTCTGACTTAATTCTGTTACACGATCTTTAAAATTCTGTTTAATTCTAATACCAAGATAATTTGAAACTAATCCTAGATCTTTTATTTTGAATAATTTCTGTAAATTTGACTTAAGATCACTTATCAATTGTTTATTACTACTAAACATCAAAATATCATCAACATACAGTAATATATAGGTTTGATCATTTTCATTACATTTTGAAAACAGACACGGATCATTCTTTGACTTAACAAAACCTTCTTTACATATTACTTCATTAAACTTTTCATTCCAATACTTAGGTGACTTTTTCAGTCCATACAAAGACTTATTAAGTTTGACAATATTTTCACAACCATTATAGGCCCCTTCTGGTAACCTAATAAACACATTTTCTTTTATATCCCCATATAGAAAAGCTCCAGTGACATCCATTTGATGTATTTCTAAGTTTAATTTAGTAGCAACTGAAACAAATAATCTAAAGGTTGTCAATTTAGTAACAGGTGAATAAATTTCATATAAATCTAATGCATCATTCTGTTCAAATCCCCTGGCAACCAGCCTAGCTTTATACTGAATATTATTATCAATTTTCTTAAGTTTAAAAACCCACTTACTACTAACAATGTCTTGATTTTCAGGTACTTGACACACTGTCCATGTATTATTCGCTTTCAGGGTCTCCAGTTCCCGTTTGATAGCTGCTTCCCACTGACAAGCATCACTTCTCTCCATGGCTTCCTTATATGTGCTCGGTTCTGTTTCCACAGTGTAGACATTTTGACAATTATAAAATTGTGTTTGTTTTCTGACACGTTTGCTTTGACGAGGTGAAGCTGGCAGCGGCTCATTTCCACTATCGCATTCACTGAATTCATCACTTGTTTCTTCTGGTTTATATAAACTATCCTCATCTTCATGTCTCGTCTCATCTGTCTCCCTTGAAACTGTAATACTATCATCCATTAAATTTGGGTCATTATGGACTGGTGTTTCATTGCTTGGTATTTCATTTACAAATTCTAGATTTACTTTCTCTTGTTTCGCAATGCATGGTTTTAAAAATATAACATCTCTCTTAATTAGCACATCATTCTTTTCTGGGTAAAATATTCTATAGCCTTTTACGGATTCTCCGTAACCTACCATAATTCCAGTCTCACTTTTAGCATCCCACTTCTTCCTTTTTTCTTTTGGAATATGGACAGATACAGGTGTGCCAAAAATATGTAATTTATTAAGATCAAATCGTTTATTTGCAAATACTTCATATGGTGTTTTACCTGGTTCTTTACTTTTACCAGTTCTATTTATAACATAAGCTGCAGTGTTCACTGCTTCCGCCCACAATTTCTTTGGAAGATTTTGGGCACACAGCATCGATCTTGCTGCTTCTGTCAAAGTTCTTATCTCCCTCTCTGCCTTGCCATTTTGTTGAGGTGTATAGGGAACAGAAGTTTGATGTACTATACCACGATCTGAGAAAAAATTGAATAATTCCTTATTTATAAACTCCAAACCATTGTCACTTCTGAAGTTTATTACTTTATTACCTGACACATTTTCTGCTTTGTTAATAAAATCTTTAATACATCTTACCACCTCTCCCTTCTTCTTGAGAAAGTATACAGTTCTATAACATGAGTAATCATCCTTTAATATTAAAAAATACCTTGATCCTCCAACAGACATTTCCTCCATGGGACCACACACGTCGGCATGTATTAGCTCACATGTTTTGGTCGTTTTTGTATCGCTGATACTAAAGGGCAAGCGGTGCGCTTTTCCTTCCAAACAGGCTTGGCATTTTTCTAGGCCCTCATCCGATGCTTTAATGTTGTTATTTGCCAACACGGTTTTTACATCTTTTACATTTTGATGCACAAGTTTCTCATGCCATTCATTAATGTTTGAATTCATCTCGGTTACATTTGCAAAGGCAGATTTGTAACGAACATCCATTATGTACATGTTTCCGATTTTATTCGCCAACGCTCGTATTTCATTATTTTTAAAAAATTTACATTTATTTCGATCCGTCACCATGACATAACCTTTGTCAGCTGCGCAATTTACTGAGAATAAATTTGCTTTTAAATCTGGCACACATAATACATTCTCTATGGTTGTTTCGATCCATCTATGACCATTATAAACTTCTAACTCCACCTGTCCGCATCCGATGACACTTATCTGAGTACCGTCACCTACTATTACAGATCTTTGCATAGTTATTGGCGTAAAAGTTGAAAACAAATTTTTATCACGACACATATGTTCGCTGGCACCTGTATCCACCAACCATTTTGATGTTTCATAACATTCTGTATGTGTTTGTTGCACTACGAATGCATTTTTATCTTTTCCTTTCTTAAACCAACAATCACTTTTGTTATGACCAATCTTATTACAATAGTAACATCTTTTCTCTCTCTTGTTTACATTATTATTGTTCACGTTACTCACACATTCAGTTTGATAATGCCCCATCTTATTGCATTTGAAGCACTTTACATTCTTTTTCTTCACGCTATATTTCTGGACATTTAACTTTGTTGCAAACGCGGACGATGTTGAAGCGACTTCTCCTTTTTGTCTTAATCGTTCCTCTTCTACTAACAAACGACAAACAAGGTTATCATATGTTTGTTTATCATCCGGCGCAGACTCCCACGCAGATATGAAGTGTTTATAAATATCTGGCAACGACATTAACACCTTTGTAATAACAAACTTTTCGGAAATGACTTCACCCATCTGCTTCAACTGGTTTTGTAACTCTTGTATTTTTGATAAAAATACTGACATTTCCATTCCTTCTTCATATTGATATTGAAAAAATCGTTGCTGAATTATATGAATGCTTGTTTCACTACTTTGTTCGAAAATACTTTTTAATTTTCGCCACATCTCTGCTCCAGTAGTACAAGTTATTATATGTATCATCACTTCCTCCGTCATTCTGGTCACTAAAAAAGTTTGAGCCTTAGCATCCATAGTTTGCCACGCTTTCTGTTCTTCTGAATTTCCTCCTTTTAGTCGTTTACCTTCAACGATGTCAAGTAAATTTTGACTTCGCAGTAATACCATTGTTTGGAATTTCCAAACATTCCAATTCTTAATTCCTTCCAGTCTAATAACTGTATGTGTGTTACTCCCGTCCATCGTGTATTTTAACAGATTTTCCTTCCGTGCAACTCGGTTACTAAGCACGTTTTTTTCATAACCTCCACACACTGACGCTTTTGCAATTTTTCTTTTTCTGCTTTACTTTTGGCCTTCAATCTTCTAATTAATATATTCGTGGCTTGGGCCAATAACCTATAGTCATTTTAAAGGCCTTTATTGATAAAAATATTACAAGCAACAAAATAATGAACAGAAAGCAAAACAATAGACACGTGAAGACAGGTTTGTGAAAAAATCAATTTTTATATATTTTATACAATAAATGTTGCCAACTCAAAATAAACTAAAACGAGTACTTCTAATATTTCAAGTATTACATTGTATTTCAACAGAATCGAAAAGGATAGATATACAGGGAATGCAATTGTGCGAAAAGGATAGCATACATTTAGGTTTCCTAGAAAATATTGATGAAACTATTAGGTTACCGTATGCAATACGCGTCCGTATTGTGTATATGTTTGCATCCGTTTCCTTAAATGTATTATGTGTTTGAGTGAGATTTTAGGTGTATACTTTTATAAAACTGACTCGGTGAAATAGTTGTACTACAATACGATTACAAAAGGGCTCGGGTTCAAATCCCGGGTCGGGGAAAGTGATATTGGATTTTTCTACAATTATCAGCCCGGAATCACTGTCGAACCATACCTCGCCATGTCGAGCTAACTGGACGAAATTCAAAAGTAAACTCTAACTTTATATTGGTAAACCCTGGGCTTACCGCCGCAGCGCGAAAAAGCAGTTTAGCATACTTGCATAATTGCACGAGCGGTTTATCAGTTGCCAATCGGCAGTTTTGCTAGACAGTATCGTAATTATCATCAGGTGCGATGCACTTTATTGTACCTGGTTCATTATCATCAACATATACTGTTGTCCACTACTGGGCATAGGCCTCCTCCAAATTGCGCCATTTTACCTTGTCTTCGGCTTGTTGCATCAAGCACCTCCCAGCGACCTTTCGCACATCGTCACTTCTACCTCCAACTTACCTAGAGGGTTAAAAATCAATAAAACAGTAACACTACTAGCATTGAACAGAAGCATGAAAGAGCTATAGCAAGGCTCTACCACTTTAAAATGTATATTTAGATTAAAAAGCCGAAAGAGGTCAAACAGTCTGTAAAAGTCTGCATTTGTTGTATTTTTATGTTCGTGAACAAGTTTTTTGTGGTTGAGAATGGGACGTGCGGTCGACGCATCTTGATTATTATGCACGTCGCGAGAAATGTATGGTTGGAGATTTTAATGGTTCGCCTGATGCTAGTTCAGAGGTTGGAACCTTGAGAAATTGTATTCTAGCTTAGCGACATCTTATTTTGTCCACGCTGCAGCGATTTAAGCTTTTACCAAAATGGAACAAGACATTTGTGAGAGATAGCTTCTCTATACGTAGTAATATATCTCAATGGTAGAAATATAAACTTTCTTTATAAATATTCTTGTTATGCCTTGCCAATGATAAGAGTCATCGAATCCAAATCGATACTGCCATCAGACCAAAGACAATTTTTTAATATTCAGTCTAAAACAGAAGTTATGGTATTTTCTTTCTGGAAAAATCTGCGACCATTATAGGAAAACTGAAACAAAGGTATAGTGGCTTCTTTCTCAAAATTATTTTGTATGCTCTAGATGTATGTACACTATCTTTTTTTTATTTTTATTAAGTACTTTTATCATACCATTTCAGAGTTTAAAATTGTATTGCAGTGTCCAAAATTTTTTTTGCCCTACGGTATTTCTATTGAGTAACGGCATATCAATTATTGCTTTATATTTATCTATAGAGCACACGAAATTATATTTATCTTGTCAAGTGTAGTTTCGTAGAATATTTACAATACGATGTATCGTGAGTCATCGCACTTTGAAGAATACCGTGGGCGTGTGAGGCCATACCGTGATAATAATTGTGATACCCACAAGCGAACCAGGCCGGAAGGCCAGTGACAGTGGCATATACCCCTTTCAGACTTCTCCAGGGTATTGAAAGGTCTGAAAAAAATGTATTTCGTCAAAAAAGTGCAATTTACTTCCGAGCATTATCGTTATTCATATTAGAACGTAGTTATTGTGCCCCGGTTACGTAATAAGTTGTATTTTGGAACAATATTTATTTATTTATTTTTTATTTATTTATTTATTTCAAGGAAAATGCAAGTTTACAGTATTTTAACCAAAACACTTGATAATTGAATGTTGTCCTTTAGCTGACCATTATTTATGTAACTACAAGAATATTTTTTACGGGCAACGCAAGTGGTGGTAACGATCATAATAGAAAAACACCTCCTCATACATTGGCTTCTCTTGACAATATACCAAAATAGTACAGGAGAATAATGATGATAAAAATATCGCACAATGTAATCAAAAAGCTTTTTGGTCATCTTTATGGTATATATTGAAGAACATTGGTATTTAAAATACAAGTGTTTTGCGATGTCACATTTATTTACATATCCAACTGAATCAACAAACGAACATTTCAATATTCCCCATTAACATTCGTAACCTTAAATATTGTATGCTATTTTTATATGACTTCTGCCCTAACCTATACTATAACATACTTACGTATTATTTCTCTCTTTCCAGGTAAATACGAGACGCTAATAGATGACTCCCTGCTAGCACTCCACACGATAAAGGCTTCACACGTACCATTCCCGAGGCTGGCGCACACTTCTGGAACTTCTGAGAAGATGTACACGTACTTCTCGCAATTAGACTTACCGCTTATCAGGCGGCTGTACAAACTGTACAAGCACGACTACAGAATATTCAACTACGATCTGGACAACATTGTAGGATTTGATTTGGGTTAGAATAAGAGGTAATTAGGATGGTTCACTTTAAAAGTGCCTTTTTAAAGCACAAGTTACATCAATATAAGGCGGTATTCTCCTGCCTTCATATATGTAGAATTTTTGTCAATTGTAATTTTATAAATATAAGATTAAAACTGCCAGTGTCGAAGAATACTTATTTATCTAACTTTGTGTCGAATATAATGTGATAATACGAGACGAAATAAACAAATAACCTCCACGAACTCGATATAATATAAAAAATATATAGGATATTTTTTTCCTTATTGTTTAATAACGTGGTCCTAATAGACCAATAAATACAAATCTATCGAAATTAAGTATATTATTTTAATTATAAAATTTGAAACAACTGATTTCACAGCGGGACCATTATTAATAAAATTTTAAAATTGGAAGAAAAACCTTTTTTAACTTTATTCTGTGGATATTAATTAGCATGAAGATTCATCAATGAAACGTATTTTCTTATTGATATTTTGCTTATAATAGAATATTCAAAGAAATGCAGACATAAATAATTGGGTCATACACTTGCAAATATTAACACGTGTCATATCTTTTATTAGTCATAGTTTCTTATCTATTACAAGAAATAAAAATATGGTGCTATTAAGATGATATTCACGGGTTGATTCATATTAGTTGATAAAATAATACCAATTCCTTTAACATTTTTTGTAATATTTCTTTGTGATATAAATTTGATAACTATCTATTTTGGAAAATATTTTTCGGTAGAAAATTTTGAAAAGAACTAGCCGCCGAACTAAGGGACACTTAAAATCAATTAAATGGCTCTTTAACATAGATTTTGCTAATTGTTCGTTTGAATCTGTCGATGCTGTTTAATATCTTATAATAAGGCAATTAGGTCTATATTTGGTTACTTTTTTAATAATTTTAGTTGCGGATAGGTTACTCATGAAGATTGCTGATGTAATTTATTTAAATAACTTTAAAATGCAATGACGTATTACCAAAATTTATTATCACAGAAATCAAGTGAACTATCGCTACTTATCTCTTATAATGTAATCCTGCAAGGAATTAAAATGAAAACAATTGTTACTATGTCCAAGAAAAAAACGAAGATAGCAAGAAGTGAAGAACGCACAATAATGGTGAATGAAAACATCGTAAGGGAACCTGCATAGCAAAGTATATATAAGTATATAAAGTCCGCCAACCCACACTAGACCAGCGTTGTGGACTATACGGCCTAGTCCTCTCCAATTGTTCTATTGATAGTAGTCCGTGCCTCGCAGTGGGACCTATATGGGCTAAAACAGAAAATGTGGTTGAATGCATTATGCTTTGGTGAAAATTTTGTGGTGGCCTATGTTTAGCAGAGGACTTCCTTAGGCTAAAGATGGTGATGAAGTATATTGAACGTATAGTTAAAAGATCTGACATAATATGAAATGCAAAAAAATATGGAAAAATTTAATAATTATGTTTTAATACCAAGATAATAAAACAAAACGTTTTATCCTTTTTAAAATTATGTAAAATATCTTGCGCTACAGGTCAATGACTTTTGATGCCGTCATTTACGCATTCTATTGCGTTTAATGAATATTAAATTACTAAAATCAATAAAATGAATATTGCGTTTTGTCTATATTATTGTAAGTTTAGCTTCTCTTATATCCTGGCACATATCCTTTATAGAGAATATGAAGAATATATATAATAAATTGATGTTATGTAACTTTTGTAAGTGTAAGCTTATTTGCAGACTTCTATATCGTACAAAGAACACAACACGCTTACCTGATGTCAGTTTGTGGATTAAGACATTTTTAGAGCTATTAATAAAAATAAAAAAAAAACAACCAGGAGTCACAAACATAGTCCTGACCCCACACTAAGATCGTGTCTTGTCATGGTTATCAGAAATAAACTATAAAAAATATAGGCATATACTACTAAGTGCCATGATTTTTGTATATAAAATGTGTCCTTTTAAACCCGCAGCAGTGGCATATATGATCTATTTATTCCTTATACGAAGTTAAAGTATTTAAAAAAAATATATAAAATGTGTTCTGAACAAAAATCGCGACAGTACAGTAATCCCGGCAATAAAGATACAAGTGGCTTATCTTTTAGCGCTGTGATAAATTTTGTATGCAGATGACCATAATCGAGGATATAATGCATTCGATATTTTCAGAAGTACAATTTTTACAATATTGATAGTTTAAAATATAATTGTAGATTTTTATACTGAAGTACAAGTGATCGATATGATAGAGCTATTTATCTTCTCCAATTGAGAGCCACTAAAACTGATACTATGAACCAAATTTATTGCAAATTTTGGGAAGGTACCGCAATTCTTTCTTTCTCTCACTCACATGCATTTGCGCTATCTTCCATCTCTCCTAAAAGATATTCCGCGTGTCAGATAAGTGCATATTTTGTTCGCATTATCCGCTTCATAATTCAATCACTACTGCCGCATTTTTCGTCAATGTTTTCAAAAACAATACGTAGATGCAAATGAAATAAATTAATATCAAGAATATTTATTATTACCAGCTTTCATTCTTTCATTTAATCACAATTCAAAAATATATTCAATGTTAGAAATGATAAATTCGTCAATCTTAGTTCAATTTTACCCTAACTCTAAATGGTCTTGGTTTTTTGAGCAATAAATTCTTGAGTTTCTAAAATCTTGTAGTGAAGATATAAAAGGATGTTTTATTAAACCTGCTGGCTGTGAAATCATTTAATGACACAATTACTCGTAACACGCTAACCAGTTGGTACAATGATCATCATTATATGTGCGTGTAAAACAACTACTTACACAAGTGTGTGTTCTATTTTATATAATTATTTTTGTTTTACGCAATTGCTGTTGCCGAGTATCTGTACCAATAGATAAGCTATTAAGGCTTTATAATAAAAGAATTATTTTGGTACTCTTAAATTTTATCATGGAAATTAAGAATCTTGAAAAATTCTCTGACCGCTATTTCGTTCTGTCTTTTTCAGTTCGGCAACTTTTTTTACTTGACAGCTGAATCCGCAATACATGATTTATGTCTATGAATATTTTGTGCAATATCATTTTTAGCGTTTTTCAAAACACTGCACTCATGGGGTATATCCAGACAGTGACACAAAATAAATCCACTGGTAGTTTTAGTGACTTCAAGTACAACTATAAAAGCGATTTTTTTTAATGTTTTACCTATCCTCGTGTTTGGGTGGGGTAAAGACATAGTTTTTGTAATGATAATAATAGACATCCTTTTATTTTTAAAGATTTAATAATACGCATTGGTTTTTATAAATATTTAAGTAAAAACTGTGTATTTACCACCCAAAAGGGGTGATACTTCAAATTCGATTCTAAAATAATCATTGTTTTTTTTTTCTGGATTTTTTTGCATATTTGTTTGTTTTATTGTGTCGTCACTAAAACTATCATCTAACTTCGATTTCGGTCGCAGTCTAGATAAAACCTGTATAAACATTTTAAAAATTTATATACATTTTTATAATTTATACGATTTGTAATTTTCCCATGAAATTGACCTAAATTTTTCGCACTCATCCTTTGTGACCCAGCCAACAATTGCAATGAGATATTCTGAGCGATTTTCTCACGGCTAACATTTTGTCGTAATTTGTCCCACTCATTAACCTCGATTCCTCTTGATGTAGTGTTAGTAAAATATATTTTTTTAACAATACGCATTTATTTTAAGTTGGAACGGATCTGATGAAAGCGATATTATTAAATTGTAGCGCGTGTTGCTGCCATTTGCTTTTCTTTTTCATATTGTGAATGGGCGATGGAATCGCAATTCATACAGCCAGTCTTCCTTTTTATTTTTAAACCTATGCTGTTGGTTTAGCACTGAGGAATATATTTAAAAAAGTGTTTCTGTTATATTCAATCTTTTACAAAAATGGTGGAGTTATTTTGAGCCAGTGTTTTTCATTTGCATTTAATATTATAATGATAGGATGGGCTGTATTTGAAGGTAATGGCAGATTGTTCTATATTATTTAATGTTACTTCTTTTAATATCTTTGACATGTTATATTGTTTTTTAGCCTCTGAACTATTTTTTGGATGCAAGATCAAATGCAGCTCATTGATGTAGATTGATTGATATGTCAGCAATTTCTATTTTAAGATCCATTTTTGTCAATAACAGGTGGTGCTAAACAGTACTTAAGTAAGTCAATTTCAACATTTGTGCCTTTGAAATAGTTTTAAATTGAATTAATAATAATGTATTTTCTATCATAAATGGGATTGATAAACTAATAGAGCATTCCGCTATATTCCAAAGCTCGCTGTGATAAGCTTTGTGTTAACATTAGATGTAATTAGTTACTTCATAGTATAAATCTTGCACGATTTTTAAACTATATATATAACATGTGAATGTATTCCTTAAGGCTTGAAGAGATGATATCAGGCGACGGTTAAATTAAAAGTAAATTATATTGCAACATCAAAATAGTCATGTTGCGCCAACTATAAGTAAACCCTTATAAGGGTAGATAATGAGACCAGTGCCTTTGCTTGAATGTACGAAAAATCATAATTTACACAAAATACCGGATGCCCAATATCCCTTTCCTCTCCCCATCCCTTTTCCTTCCCGCTGTGTCCCGATTTGATAGGCCGGCAACACATCTATGACCCAAGCGTTGTGAATGTTAATGGGCGGCAGTGGTCACTTACCACCTGGTGAGCTGTTTGCTCGTTGGCCGAACCTATTGTATAAAAAAATCTGCCTAGAATATTCTCCAAAGGCGAGAGATAAGTCAACAATTGATAATTTATCTTTGCACCAGGTGCGATGTTTTGATGAATTTGAATAAAATATGCCTAATTTAATTTGTATTTTACGTCATATCCTTGTTTCATAAGATCCTGTTTGGACCACTTATGATAATGACGTAGGAAAAATTATATATTAGTTTTTATTGTTAGTTTGTAGTTATGTAAATTTCTGTATACAACTAGTATTATTCTGTATACTTTATTGAGGCATTTTGATGCTTATGTAATTAAATGATTGGGAATGTCTGTGTGATTTTTCTTTCAACCTTTGTTTAACCTATTCTCATTGATTTTAGGTAGATACCCAACGTAAAAATTACGCTTACCACTGCAAAGATGAAAGCGTAAGCACGGTAACTAAGCGTAAGTATTAGTTTAACAAGCTTATTAAAAAAAAATGCCCCGAGATGTGTTAAAGAGGCCAAGCTATCATCGTCATGGCAATTTCTAAAACAGAAAGTGGATTTAGAATTATTATTTCCTGGCCTGTAAATTGAACTCAAGTTATAACTACCATACATGAAACTAGTTCGATCAGGCGACTTGATGTAATATAAACCCCATACCTACTTATATTCTTAGTCATCATAATCATGTAATTTTACGCCGATACGCGGCCTAAGGTAATATGGTTGTTTTCGACTTGTGTCGTAACATCCAAAGTCCGCAAGTTTTTGTTTTTTTGTGACAAATGACGTCACCTGTACCTGTTTAGAAGTTAAAACGTGTAGGAGGTCACCAACTGACTCGGCGATTATGTTATGTGAAAATAATAAATCATTATTTGTATATTTTATGTATATGCTAAGTAAGGTAAATCATTTAGATAGTAACTTTGCCGCGGTAATCGAGAAATGAAAGTGCAAGACGCACATTTTTATAAAACTCATTTGGAATGTAAATTAAATATGCTTTCTTCCTATCTAGGTTTCATAAATCTATGTAAATTAGACGTGCATTTTTTTGCTTTATATATTCTTTGTTTCGTTTATGTCCATTCCACTTAACTTACTGCCTTCTCTATTACCACGGCACACTTCTATGTGGGGTAGAAGAAACCACATAGTAAAATTATTCAACTTGTTAGCCTCTATGTATTTTAAAAAAAGAAAAATATATTCATATAATTTAAAAAACCTCCGTTCCACTTTAAACCGGAATAAATGAAATATCGCATGAACTGATATACTGATTATTATTTTATTCTACCGAGTTATTAGTACCTAATGACCAAAATCTTTTCTTAAATAATATTTTAATAATCTTTTGTTTAGAGTTCTAAGTAAAACTTCCGTGGTTATCCCGAACTTTAACTGTGTATCACCGTGTAATGTACACCGGTTGGTTTGCGCTGGTCATTGCTCCTAACCTCTTGGCACGCTGGCCTTAAAAGGGTCTACTATGGATGAATGCAGCAATCGGCTATCTCTTTCTCTCTAGGTGACTATAGATATAACTGACCTCTTTGGATCATTCATACCCACTAAAAGACAGGTACTCTTTGAACCTTAGACCATTCAGATTGATCCTGGCTCGAAACCTCTAAACACACTTTAGTGGTGTTGGATTGTCGGAACAATGATAGATAAGGTACTGGAAAACCAGTATAAAGTAGTGATGTATTGTTTTTTAAAATAGGTTTACAGGTGCCTGGGGCTTCGGAAGGGGCGTAATGAGAGCAACTCATGGCTCCACTCACTACCTGCTCTAATCCAGGCTTAAATATTTTTAAATATGCCAGGGAATTCTTTGAGTTATGGATGTTGGTAATTTGTTACCGCATGAGGTTTGCCTTCGTTTTTCATAACTTTAAAATTTTATAGGCATATCTTGGACTTGATCTCTGGACCATCGCAAGGCGACGGTTCGGTTTTTAAAGTGTAAGTATGTTTCTTTGGCACGCCCCAGATCCTGCAGTGATATCTCAAGATACAGGTGTAAGTTTAACTAATGTTAAAATATCAAATAATATGCAAATAAATATAAAACACAGCACTTTTGTTGTTGCTCTACCTATATCACCAACAAAATTATGTGTGTCTGAGCGATTTACGCCTCCGACTGCGTTTGTGAACACTGTCAACTAAGATACAAAACCATCATAAAATATTCAAATGAAATCTTGTTTCTATTTTTCAATTTACGAAGTCGGTTTTTTTTAAATTAATTGGTGTGTACCAGGAAGCAAACAATGACAGTCTAGCCTTTTATATTCTTAATTAATTCAAAGACCAAGCTAGACGACTATTATAATTTTAGTATTTCATAAATAAATTATATACCAATGTAATAATAGTCGCAATTCTTTGGGGGCCTTATTATCTTTTTTTGGGTTCCGTACCTCAGAAGGAAAAAAAGAGAACCCTTATAGAATCACGTTGTTGTCAGTCTTTTTTTGTTGCAATGAATGGCTAGACTAGCATGCCGTTCGCCTGATGGGAAGCGAAACGACCGCTCATGAACAGTAGCAAAATCAAACAACACCTTGAATTACAATGCAATACCTACTTGGCATTCCACTGTGCTCGTCATCCTGAGACATAAGATGTAAAGTCTCAGTATGTCCAGTAGTTACTTTGGCTACAATGTCCTTCAATCCGAAACACAAAAATGCGTTTAAACTGCTGTTTGGCGGGAAAAATAGACATTGCGGTGGTACCCACCCAGGCGGCTTCTCACATAATGAGATACCTACCACTAGTAAATGGAAACCGTCTGTATGCCTGTCTGTTTTTCAAGATCCTTTTTCTCAGAGCCGCGTGAAGGTACCAAGTTGAAATTCATATCAAATACTCAGGTTTACTGTACCTTGGAGCTGTGAAAAAATCAAACACTTGGCCGGTTTTTTTATTATGCAGAATCAGCATAATATTATGGTTTTATCTATGTGGAAATACAATTTGGTCTGCAATTTGTCGCCTGATCGCATGCCTAATTAACCTGTTTATATTTGGATTTTATACCTAGTCTGCTATATACCTACTATGCATTCGACTTAAGAGCTTTTAGAGCTAATGCCTCGAAGTCAATATTTAAACATAAGAAAATCTGTATCAGCCCATAAGCGTCCCACTGCAGGGCACGGGCCTTCTCTAGAATCGAGAGTACGATTGAGAGTGGTTAGGGCATACAGTCCACCACGCTGGCCTAATGCGGGTTGGCAAACTTAAGTAAATACGGGGGAAAGTAACTCAGGGTGACGAATGCAGTGTATTGTGAAGTGCCTTGCAATACTTATTAAGTTGTGAGTAGCGTTGCTCTGCTTTATCGGCAGGCGTTACGCTGTAGGCTGCTGATATGTGTGAGGCTGTCTGGGTATTTACACTGCAATGTCTATTTCTCCCGCCAAGCAGTAATGTAAATGCCCTACTGTGTTCCAGTTTAAAGGACATTGTCTTAGGATGTCGAACCCAGTGGAATCCAGTGAATAAAATAAATTTCCAAATAAATTCCCAAACGTCCCAAAAGATGTCTAACTTCAAAAATAATCATTATTTCACAAAACAGAAAACAATATGTAAGTGTAGAGAAAACAATGAAATATAAACTGTGAAATAACATTTTATAATGAATGCATAACAAAGCGACAAATGTAGATGAACACATCTACGGCAATCTTAGTTTTCAAAAGTGTTCAGTCATAATAGTTTCTTAGATTTACGCGAATGTTACACATTGAAATAAAACTATTATTTACGGATTTTATCGCGGATTTGATTTAATTTTTACATTTTTTGAGTTCCCGACGTTTCGATTAATTTACAGCTTTCGTGGTCACGGGGCGGACTCAAACCATTTATTTCAGTGTTCAGTCACTTATGTACGATTTGCTTGTTTAGGAATTTTGTTGCTTTTATTGTTCAGAAACTTTTGTAACTTTAAGGTGTTCATGAATTTTTTGGCCCAACCTGGTCAACCACTTCTGTTGCTTCATGTGTGCATGACTTTTGGCGTTTTGAATATGCTCAACGTCCTTTGTCGTTGACTGTACTGTAGGATCGCTGTAAATATTTGGCAAGCCGCTTTGCCGAAGGTATCACATCAGTAATAAAGTTATCTAAGTAATTCCACTATTTAGTATTTGTTTACGACTCTTTAAAGGTAATTTATAATTATTTAGGTTACGGCCAGTATCTAAGACATTGTTTTTATTTTCATTTAATCATTTTGTTTTCCCTTTTTTCTGTGAAGTGGCAATAATATACATATATATGGAAAAAACATTATGAATCTGGTTGTGCTAATAAACCAATACCAGTTTTTTTATAAATAAGGGGAAGGAAGGTTTTATGTTGACAATATAGGTCAAAGTTACTGAAACCCGAAATTACATCAAACTTTCGGTAAAATCACCGAATCCTTCAGCAAAAGTTAAAATTTATTATCTCATTCGGAACCATTCTACACATTGCAGGCGCTTGTTAAACAATAGCATAGATGCATTTAAATACTACAACAAATAAGTAGGTACAGAAGTCACGTTTGTTTGCTTTGATAAATGCCGGTATATTATATAATATTGCGATGTTGCCGCTTCGCTCCACGGGCGCTGTCTTTCAACTAAGTGTAGAAATAGGATGTTAAATTATTTGTTATTATTTTGAACTATTTATCATTATTTTATTTATTTATTCAAACTTCAAACAAATTATATACAGGTGGACTTAATGCCTGAGGCATTCTCTACCAGTCGAATCTAGGATGATGCAGAGATGATATTATGAGGTAGGTAAATAATAAAAAAATATATTACCAAATTATTGTTGTAAAATCAACATATTTTTTTCCTTCTACGGCAAATCCTATAAGTGCAAATATGAGGGAATAACATGATTCATTTAATAATGGGGGTATCAAAATAACACTGTGTATATACATACAAAATATTGAACTAATATTTTAGAAAAACATACACACAAATGGTAAAACAAAAATAAAAAAATACAAATGACAGAACCATACAGACCAATAAGACATAACACACACTAGACCAGATACCAAAATAATAGACAAATATCAGAAAATAGCCAATTGGAAAGATACAACAGTCCCTAATACCCACAACCTCCGAGCAATGCTTTTTGAAAACCTAACCAAACATTTTTCCATAAAAAGCAAAACGCAGCAAACCGGGTTCTATATTATATACCCTATAAATATTAAGAACATTATTTTAAAATGTAATAATAATTAAATTTACATTATATAATGAGTGTTCTCAAATATTTCTGTCGACATTTTTATCGTTAACTGTACCCGCATAAAGTGAATTTCTCGCCTTGAAGATACGATTATCGTAGGGATATAAAAAAGTTGAATCGCATTGACATAAATATAAGGATATAAAGAGCGCATAAAGTGTTCCGTAAGTGGTGCGACGCTCCAGTACGTCTCTAGTAGCTTAAATTCTTGAGGACTCCCAGCGAACAAAATCGCCAGTTAGAACAAGTTATTTGTTTTCTGAAGAGTCAGATAAAATATATTACATATGTGTTTGAGAAATTTAACTTGATGCCACGTGATGATAAAATCTTACCATTATCTGACAAATGAAAAATCTGCTTTGGAACTAGTTTAATTCATAAATAGAACACACACCTTTGATAACCGTAAACGAGAACACTTGTGCAATACAATATAATGGAAGTTTTAAACGACAGTGAAATAAAAACCATTGCGAGACTCTGTGGGTACAATACGGTTACAAATTGGACATTAGAAGATTTTTCCAATAAAATAATAGGATACCTCGGTGAGCACTTAAAGTTGATAATTCATGTTCACACAGAAGATAAAAATAACAAAAGACTCATCAATTTTTTTGTGAAATGTATGCCACGATTTGATGAGTGGAAAGTGCAATACCTAAAAGAATCGACGTTTTTTGATAAGGAATATGTAATGCTGAACAAACTATTTCCTGAATTTGATAAAATTAAAGGTATGTGCTTTTTATTTTCTATTTTAGTAAAATTTGTTTAGATATCCTCTAGCTTAAGCCCTACGGTGTCATGAAACTACTATTATATAAATAACTATAATATTTAAAATCCTACGAAATGTAAGATTTATCAGTAAAAAATTAAAATGTATTATGTACCAATATTTACATTTCACATATAATATTTGAAAGATAATAGCTGCTGTAGTTTAAACTGTGAAACAGCTGTTAACGCTCTACCTTTGGAGGCTTAAGTTACTTTAAGCCTGTACAAACTAAGAATGTAAATTATATTAAATACTCCAGCCTTATATGTTTGAACATAATTATGCCGATTTTTTCCATAATAAGTCCCCATCAGCTTAAAAAAATAGATCAGATTTGGTTAGAGTAAAAAATACTCTTTTTTATTTTTAGGATCCAAAAAATGGCGTCCTAGAGCGTTTCTCGTTAAACAAAACGTATTCGTATTTGAAAATGTGATACCAATGGGATATTCAAATCCATCAGAAAATAGAATGTCACTAGAAACATTGATAGCAGCTGTAAAAACTTTAGCAAGATTCCACGCCTTGTCCTACATCTACGAAGAAACAAAGACAAAGGAACTTAGGAAACGGTATAGAATATGGGACTCATACGGTGACCATCTAAAACTACCAGATCACGAATTGGAGTGGAGAGATATAGGTAAAAATGCAGTAATAGATTTCCTTAAAGTTTATTCAAAATATAAAAACGAAAGAAATTTTGTAGACAGTATAGAAAGTATTATTCCTCTTATATTTAAAAATAGTGTTAAACTTACCTTACCAGGAGAATATAGAAATGCGGTAGTACATAGAGATCTTTGGGCGAACAATATATTTGTAAAAGGAGATAAAGCCATTGATGTTCTATTTGTTGATTTTCAAACTATCGTTTATTGTTCACCAATGATCGACCTTGCCGTATTCTTATACATCAATACATTGAAAGCAGATAGGGATGCTTTTACAAGCAAACTAATCGATATTTACTACAATAATCTTTCTACAGAATTGTATAAAGTAGGTATTGACGTTAATGATATTATTGATTACGCCACTCTTGAGAAATCTTACGAAGAGAGTGTTATGTTTGCAATAACACATGCTGCTATCGTAGTACCAATAGTTACTATGAAAAGTGATTGTATCAAGAACATATATGACGACCCAGAAGGTTATAAAAAAGCGAAGCTTGTATCTCGAAGTGAAGGATTTTTGCAAGCTGCTCAAGTTGATATGGAATATCGTGAAAGAGTCATAGAATTATTTGATGAGATTGTTGAAAAGTATGTCTATAATCATATTAAAGTACCAAATACCGATGACTTAAATGGTGAAATGGCAGCAGATTCTATTTGCAACAAAAAGACCGAAAATTCGGTTCCCTCGAAGGAAAACTAGTTGGGGTACTGTTAATTGCATTGATCGGTTTGTAGCATTCATTTTTCCAGACACTTTTGATGGAAAAGAAATGTTTATCTTTATTACAACATTATTAAATCAAATGAAATATTCATATACCAACTTTGAGGTAACGTTAGTTATATACATTTTAAACAATTTTCTTAACCTTCGTATCACGTGAAAGTTATCAAAATAAACATTGCTTTTTTTTATTCTTATAAAAATACGTTTTATTTTTATTATTAAAATACAGCAGCAATAAACACACGACTGTTTAAATTAATTAATAATCATCAGAAATTACCACACAATAGGGAATATGCACCAGACTTCTAAATAAGTCAAAATATTTTTTTTTTGTAATCTTTATTAATATAGAAATATACCTTAAAGGTATTTTTAAAATTTATCAACTCTAAATCGGTAAAATAAATACTTAAAAAAGACATTTCAAATTTGCCGCGCATTTTTTCCGAAATGCGATCTATTGCTTGAAAAGGAAAGTTACGACAATGGTTGCGTTCTTATGAAGTTTTAGCTTGTTGTTTTACGTTTGTTTATGAGTTATTTTGTACTTTCTTTATACTATTAAATAAAATGGATTATTTTGTCACGAAATACAGTTCTGTAGCAATTCATCAAAGAAACTTAATCCAAATACTACGTTGTTCATATCGTGACCTTTGACGTCACAGCGAGTTCGCGCCAACATGGCGTTTAAATGCTTCGAAACTGATAGCAGTTTTGATAATTTTTTTGTACTTTTTTGATTGATATTTTCAAAGACTTATATTTTTTTCCGATAATGTAATAACATACAGAATTGATTAAAAATATAAAAAAATGACATGCATATTCCCTATTGCACAATTATTGCCTCTGAAACATAATCACAATTAAACAATTTAATTTATTTCAATATTTTATTTTTATTTACAGTAATGTACATGATAACTATAGCCCTGCTATAACCCTATAGGCCTGAGGTAATTCTGCCCTATGACGTCAGCAGGGAGTTTGCAGTCCTTCCAAGGTGTTGAGCGGATTTTGAAAGGTCCAGCCCCTGTTAGGGCGACTGAAATTAATTAAATGCTATTAAAATGTGTTGGTTTATACAGACGTTGTAACCACACGCGTCATAAAGTGTATCTAATTGGTGTGTCTAAAGAAAAACATGTTCTTTGCATATGAATGGCTTAATTATCAGACATCGTAACTATTCAACCAAATTTTACAGGACGGCAAAAATCCAGTGTAAATTTAGTAAGAAAATATGTTTTATTTTTTTAATTTATTTTTATATTAAGCACTCATTTTAAATCAAATAATGCATTAAATTATTTAATCTACAGTATTTTACGATTGATGATTGATTTATTGATGCAGAAAACATGATTTTGAAAAAAATATGGAATTACGAACTTCGATAATTAAGCCATCGATATGTTGAACTAAAAGATTGAATCGACTTCGTTATGTTATGACATAATATCATTGCTTTTAGATTTGTTTTTGACGTGACAACGTCTTAAATTAGGTTACGGCTGGGAGTCACTTATGAAAAAGTGTAACGCCCGGTAACGTTACGATGAGTCACCGAACGAGAGAGAGGCCCGCCGAATGCCTTGCGTCTCTCTCCCACTCAACTATGATCGGTCTGCCGCGCGCGCAGCACTAGAGAATTAGGCGCATTGAATCGGCGCATGCTTGTGTCTCTGTCTTTGTCTTTCTCGAACGTTCTTGGCGTTGGAAAAACAAGAAAGCGTCACAATACAAGTTACATGTACAATGTTTTAGTAAACAAAATATATTTCTATAGTTAAAATTTGTGCAATTCTTATTTTCATTCAATTCCTTGTTCCTATTGTGCAATTTAATTATATTCATATCAATAAATATTCTACCGAGAAAAAGACGTTGTCACGTAAAATCTTCGCCCGTAAAACCGACTTTACAGGCAACCATTTTTTTTTTATTTTTCTCGCCAGTATATCTCACTGCCTCGGTGGCCTAGTTGTACCATAGTACAGTTACAAAGCTCAGGTCTAGGGTCGATTCCCGGACCTGGCAAATTGATGTTGGATTTTTCTATTCATTATCAGCCCGGAATTAGAAAGTGCCCGATATGGCAATAAGATCATCCCATAATCGTGGGACGGAACATACAAGGCGAAATATGGGTATCCTGGCACCTCTGCCTACCCCTTCTGGGAAAAAGGCGTGAGTGTATGTATGTATGTATACATACACACAGTATGTACATACATACATACACATTTATTACATACACAGAATATACAGACACATACATACTTACAGACGTACAGACATACATACAGTATGTATGTATTGTACCTACCCGTCAATCCAGGGACTAGTGTGACGTTGTATTTCCCGTTGTCCATGGTGAGAGGCCAGTTGTCATCTACTGAGGATACTATTAATGTCGTACTTCTTACTTGGATGTCTAGTGATAGATTCGAACCTAGGTATTTTATACCTAAAAATATAAGATTGAGCTATTAGCCAAAAACTAAATTGAGTATATAAAACCAATAAAAATAACTTAAATACTAATGATTAAATAGTAACATTGGTAGCTGTAATAAAGTAAGATGAATCTTTTGGAACCAAAACTAAACATTTCTGTGCCGTCGCAAGAATCGAATCTATCTCTCTCTTCAGCCACAAGAAGTCCACTGCTGAACATAGACCTGTTGGAAGTGGCCTGAACCCAGTGACTTCCTGCAACCTCAATCTAGTCTTTCGTCCAACTTGTCGGTGGACGACTGACACTACGCTAACTATAAGTACATAAAAAATGACATAGTAATATATATTTTTTTAAATCTAACAATAAAAATTCTTACACATATCTAACTATATTTTCTTTACCTTTAATTTGAAACCTAGTGGCTTCCAGCGGCAGTTGAGGTCTTGTGATCTCCAGCCGGTCTAGATGTATGCTAACCCCAGCGTACCCGAATACGAGGGTCTGCAGGAACCCGCCCATGCCCGTGAAGAAGTTTACTGCACCGACGTCTGGGCGACGCTGTTCACTCCATACCTTGAGGGAATTATTTATTAAGATTTTTTTGTATGATATATCGCACCCCCGGTGCAACAATGTCACTTTTGCAATAATGCAACTTTTCAGAAAAAACATTTGAAACTTTGACATCGTATAAAAATATGATATTTCAAGATATAGACAAGTTGAACAGCTTCTATCGCAATATCAACTTTTAATCAATGGAATGCAGTTCAGTATTCACCGTCCAAAACCTTCAGAATAAAGTCTCATCAGATTTTATAACAATTAAGCACGACATGAACGGAAATTGTAAACATAGAAATTAGCTTAAATTACGTTAGTTAAATGTTAATCTAACGATACCGATCACAAACACGTGAAAAAGTGACCTCACTACAAGACCAAACAAAAACAGAAGATAACATCTTTCCCAGGATAACGCCAAACTTGACTCTCCTGTACCATTCTCATCCAACTCGAAGCAAAGTTACACATAATTAGTTTTAAAGGGGAATGACTATTTAACTATGAAACTTAGGCTCAGTTGCTCCAAGTAACTTTGCCAATACCTTTGCCTATGAAAATGTCATCGCCATACATTTGAGATGTATTTGACCTTGCGAATGTATGGAATTGATAGTTTCAAGGGCAAAGGTATTGGCAAAGTTAATTTGTGCAATTGAGCCTTAGTCTCGGTGCGAAGACTTTGCCTCCATTAAACCTACTTTTTTGTGCGGGGAAAAATATATTTTCATAAAATATAAACACAATAACGACCCAGGCCTTCTTGGAGTTAAGGCTTTGAGTTCTTGAAGAAATGAACCTGAAGTCCAATAAAAAATATTTTGTTGTCTTCGGTTTTGTGAACAAAATGTAAAATGTGATAATAATTACTTCATTTTATAAAAATCTGTCGTCTGAGATAAAACAAGGAAACGTTTGAGGACGAACTATAAAAAATACTATAATGAATTTTAAGCAGGATCGGTATCGGGATCAACGAAATTTTTTAACGATACTATAAATCAAATTAATAAATAAATAACACCCAACAGTAACATGATAGACTATGAATAAGCATTCTCCTTCACCCACCTTGAATGGTTCCCGGACGTATCCCTGGTAGCTATCGTTAAACACTGCAGCGGCTTTCATATTATCCTCTAACTCTAGGTGTCCAATAGTGTGCATGCTCCAGGTCATCGCAGGACCGTCCTCGCGGGTTACTGACTCGTAGTAGGACAAGTCGTTGGCTCTTGTAGATCTGAAAATTAACATCAGAACACAATGAAGTATCAGGGAGGTAAAATCTCAAAAGGAAGTAAAACAACTCTCGTCTTTGTACATACTTATACGGATTTGGGTAAAAGTTAAAAATTTACTGGTACTCGTCGTAGATCTCTCATATGGGTGAAAGTACCACTGCAATGTCGATTTCTTGTGTCATGGAGTAGTTTAAATCTATTTTCATGCTTCAGTTGGAGGCACATTGTAGCCAAAGTAACTACTGGATATATTGAGACTTAACATCTTATGTCTCAGGATGACGACTGCAGTGCTATATTAAGCATTGCTTTGTAATTCAAGGTGCTGTTTGGTTTCGCTGCTGTCCAATGAGCTCCCGTATCGCTTACCATCAGAGGAACGGCATGCTCGTCTTGCCGGTCATTGCAATAAAAAAAAAGAATAATAATATGGATTATTTTAGAGCTAGATTACAATCTGTATCAGCCCATATACGTCCCACTGCAGGGCACGGGCCTCCTCTACAATCGAGAGTACGATTGAGAGTGGTTAGGGCATATAGTCCACCACGCTGGCCTCGTGCGGGTTGGCGGACTTACATACCATAGATTTTTTTATAAATCGTTATGGCATGCAGGTTTCCTGACGATGTTTTCCTTCACCGTTTTAGTGCGTGGTGATTGACTATCAATACACACTTAACAGACTACAATACGAGATTAGAAATGAATCGTAGCAAATAGCTGTCGCCCGAATAGAAATACAACCACCATAACTATTTTATTATTCCTACATTTTTCCTTTACCTCACCATGATAATGAATAATCGCTAGATGCTCCAAGCAATAAGATTCTTACCCATCTTTAGATGCTAAAAATGGCAAACCTCATTAAGATACTTACAAGTTCATAGGATATTGCAAAGGATAGCCCAGTAGAACAGTGTCAGCCTGCTTGATCGGATCTCCTCTCTGGTAGCCTTCAAATTGAGGGTGGTAGTCCAACTCCTCGTCGTATGGGAGGGCCAGGCTCCACGCTATGTCGGCCCAGTGGTCAGGGTCTTTGGCTAGGAAATAGTCTTTGCAGAGGCAGGAGACGTATCTGAAGGGAGGAATATATGGCAATAATTAGATAGTTCCAACCCTGGTAATAGTAGGAGCCTCCATGGAAAAGGTGGTTACAAGTTTAGCTGTGAAATGAGAAGCCATGGGTTTGATCTACCCCTTAACCCGAAATAAATGTTCAGACAGTTTTGTTGGGTTTTGTAGTAAGCCTAAAAAGTCCATGAAAAAGCGTTCTGCCGAACAGTTTTTTGGGTCTAGGTGTGTAATTATCCCTTACTGCGTCTATTGTAGTTTTCGGTACCACGAGATTAGAATTGATGTTTCTTTGGACTTAGGGTTGTGATTAATAATACTTACTGCGCCAAGTAAAGTGAGTATCCAGCTACTACGTTAGTAAATGCTGAATTTGAAATGTTGCTGTGATCTTCATCAGGTCCCATTACATCTGAAACGAAATAGACACGTAGTTATGAGTTTCACTCTTAGTATGTGTTGTTCTTTGTATTATAAAAGTAATAAAGGTCACCTAATTAAGATTTATAAGCCTTTCACCCAATTTAGATGTAAGTAATGAGAAGAAAGAAAAAGGCACAAAAATTGCTATAAAATAAGGTTTAACATCCATCTTGGTCTCTTTTCTTGGTCTTAAAATCGATATCTGATGAATTCTTTCTTCCGATATTCTAAATTAATGGTTTTGAATGTTTTATATATACCTATGACACTAAAAGCAATACTCACTATCGATATCATAAAGTCCAGTAGTGTAGTTGATGATGGCACGAGAGGCCCAGAAGTCAGCTATATGGGTCACTAACGCGCACCCACCTTGCTACAATCAAGCGTTCATATAATACTTTACTATATTTTGTTACAGATCTCTTATTATTTTTGAATGCATTAATAAGCAATGATTTCCTCAAAATTTGTTTTCGTTCTATAATTTCGGATGGTTCAAATAAATTGTGAAAAATAATTCAACAGGTAGACTTGATTGTTTTGAATGGCAAAAGATTATGGTCTACATATCTGTAGTCTATGGAGTTTGTCTATTCGAACTGGATGAATCTAGAAATAGTACAGAACTGTGGTACAGATGGTAAACCATTGAGTGTAGTGAAGTTACTTTCACTAATAATAATAGAAAACAAGATGAAATAGAGAACCACCTTCAACCAGTCCTCGTCTCTGGTCATGGCTAGATATTGTCGTGCTGCAAAGGATATGCATCCTGATATGTGTTGTTCGAATTCCGCTACCAGAGGGCAGCATGGTTGGGTCACCTCTACGCCTGTATACGCACTTTCCCATGGAAATCTAAAGAGGAAATATAGTGTTTTTAGATGTTTAGATTAGGTTAGGACCGATGTTATAGTCTAGCTTTTTTAGGTGAAAGTATGGCCTGCTTTACATTACTTGTCACCACTGCCCACAAAAACCGTATTAATGAATATCGTTAGTGCATCGCCAGGCTTTGAAATGGAATGGGAAAGGTAAAGGCAAATAAACTTGCTGTGCTCTATTTCTGCTTCACCCAAAGGTAGAGAGAGCGTAAGAGAACGCGTTTGCCGGTAAGTCTTCCTGTATACTATTTGTATATAAAGCAAATAAAAAAATAAAGGCGAAAGTGCCTATTTCTAATACAAACACCACTATCTTAGAGGAGATTGATGTGAAGCTACAGCTTAGCTGTCGCTTTTCTTTGGCGTTTCGTGGGCGAATGAGATTGCCTAATGCCCTTTCGTCTGCCCTATCTTTTTTTTTCGGGAGGCAAGACCCTCCTGATTTGATAAGCGAACAACACATCTATGATTCAAACGTTTTAGATGTTCATGGGCGGCAGTGACCACTCACCATCAGGAGGTTACTCTATACTCCGACACGAAGTTCGAATGTTCAGTCGTTGAAAGTCAACATATTATAAAGTAAAAGTTTTCCATTTCTAAAAATCAATACTATTCTCTATGAAATTTATCATTCCATTCGAACTTAGTCTAAGATTACGACGTGTTATATACAGTATTGGAACATTTTGTAAAGCATATTCGTGCAGTTTTACGTGCGATGTTCGAACATTCGTCCTCGTGTCGAAATAGAGTAACCGCCAGGTGATCTGTTTGCTCGTTTGCCGGATCTATGCAATAAAATAACAATAATGCAGCATTAATGCTGAGAAGGCATCCCATTGGCACGTTTGCGAACGGTTATAATTTTTCATTACGTGTTTCTTTTTAAATTTCTTTATGTTTGTTACTGTTTCCTTTTATTCTCCTTTGGTATTTGTACTGTATGTGATGTGTTGTAATACGTAGTAATACTAGCTTAATGGTTGTAATCGTGTTAATAAAAATACTTTCTTTTCTAATGCTCAATTAATCAATCAATACAATCACTATAAAGTTACCTGTAGCCCTTATGTCCGGTGAGTTTAGCGAGTTCTGACGCCACGTACGCCGTGTCTAGTCTGTATTGAAGCAGTTTACGCGCGTACCGAGGGTATAGCAACAAAATGGACGGGTACATCCATGTCTCTGTATCCCAGAAGTTGTGACCTACGACCATAGCATTTGATATATTATAAACCCACCCAACAATGACGTACATAGTCCTGACCCCTTACTAAAAAGGAATTTGGATCGTGGTTCCCAATCGAATCCGCGGCCTCTTGTATCTCAATAGTGGTTAACCAAATACGCTATAGTGGCCTCCAAGTTAAGATATTTTCTCCAAACAGCAGTATAAATGCACTGTTATATTCCGGTTTCATGGACATTGTAGCCAGAGTAACTACTGGACATATAGACACTTACCATAGTATGTCTCAGGATAAGGAGCATAGTGAAAGTCAAGCGTTGCATTGTGCATTTTAATTAATGGAATTAGTTTGTTTTGTTCATGTTTAAATTAATTTACAGTCATTTCTAGTTTCAGGGGAAACGTTTATCTGTTAGAGAAGTAGAGGCATTCTTTACTTCAAGGCGACAGATATCAGAGAGGGGGATAATATCACTATGTACTGAATTTCATAATATAGCACAAGTTATTTTTTTGATAATGTATCTTTGTTATAATTCTGTTTATAAAATCTTACAAAGGCTTGCTTTGTACTTACTGTATTAAAGATATTTTTTTAGATATTTCATAATGATATAGAATTTTCTAACGTCATTAGATATCAAAAAGATTTCGATTAGCAACAATTTAACCACAAACTTCAAAGGAATCGAAAAGATGCTTCTAAATCAAAATACCTTCATAATCCTCAAAGGTTCCGCCATTAGCAAGTCCCGTGGGACTGAGGCCGAAAAACCGGCCTAAGGGTTGGTGTGACCTTTCAGATGGTAAAGAACTCAGGAAGTAGTACCAAATGCCGCTCACTATCTTAGCCTGCACAAAGAGAACATAAACACTGATAAATAAATAGACTATACAAAATGACAGAAAAACCCTGTCCAATCCAAAATTCGCATTTCGGCATTTCAATTGGAATATTTAAAAAAGTATGATAAAGGGTAAAATAATTATACCCTAAAATCTAGCAATGTTTTAAATTCTGACTACATCAACACAAATTCTGAAATTTCAGAAAAGTCGCGCTGCTAGTTGTTTGTTGCAAACGCGGTTGTTAGTAGTGTAATGTGAGTTTCCCTATTAATGTATTTCTTGTAATATGGATACTTTTATCATATTATGTGGAACGGATCGTTTTATATAGAACACATTGAAGACTCTTCATGCCTGCATCGATCGGACAGAGTTATTTTTTATCAGGCTGTATAATTGTAATCCAAAGCACAACTATCAATCTATATTTTAGAAATTGTCAAGTTAATCAGTAAAGTTATTTCGTTTTTGGTACTGGATTTCACAAGTCTCCAACCTTCCTTCCCAATATTAAACATAGTACACACATCTTAATCAACCACTTTCAATCTTACTCGATTGTAGATTAGGCCTGTGCCCTGCAGTGGGACATAAATGGGCTGATACAATGCAGTTCACACGTCTAACTTTATTTGTATTTTTTAACTCGATAGAAGAACAAATGTACACACATCTCAATCAACTACCTTCAATCGATCTTAATTTTAGAGGTGACCCGTACCCTGCAGAGGCACGTAAATGAGCTGATACAGTACAGTACAATTCACACGTCTTACTTTTGTTTTTATTTTTTAATTTGAAGACTAAATTACTAGAACCAACCAAGAAATACATACATACCAATTTCAAATTCCCCTCTATCTCCAGTCCTCCCTGCCTGTACAACTCTTGCCACTCGTCCATGTGTTTATCGTACAACTCTTCACCATCCTCCTGCAAAACTACCCATACAAGTTACATCACTATTACAAACATTGAATACTACTTTGCTCGACCTGGGATTCAAAGCCGAGACCTCTGCTTTGTAATTAAGTATATTGTATTCCAATTTCCAACTGCGCCAAGGAGGCATTTGAAATTGTTATATCACAAAATATAGTAGTTTTTTAGAGTAGCATAAAAAACATAATGCACCTGATCTGATAGATGTATAATTGTATATAGTAGCTAGATATAATTGCGACTAGTGAAATATTACCCTCACGAGGGCGAAATTTTTAATGTCCCATCAGTGCAATCGAGTCAAGGTACACCCAGAAATTGATCGTAGGTATAGTTTAGTATAGGTTCGTAGGTAGGCCCGGCAAAAAACCGTACAGAATCTTCGAATACTCGCATCACAAGTTTATCGAGTTAAGGTTTAGCCTTTCGATTTCATATAGTCCTGACCGTGACATTCATCACCATCATCATCATCATCAGCCTATTCGCGTCCACTGCTGGACATAGGCCTCTGCTATGGCACGCCACTGGGCTCGATCTTCAGCCCAACGTCTCCAACCGCTGCCAGCCATTTTTCGGATATCATCACTCCACCTCGTCGGAGGGCGTCCTACACTACGCTTACCGTGTGTAATCCCCCGTGATCGAACCCGCGACCTCACACAGCCAGCGTCAAACCACTTGCGCCACGGAGGCTGTCAGTCATTAGACTTATTGAAATCAAGTCAAGAAGTTGCCCTTCCCGTACAAACTTCAGTCGACTAATAAACCAAACAAAAATTATCAATAACCTTTAACTAGCTCGTCCCTCGCCACAGTTCTGTTCTTATCCACTGTCATGGCGAAGGTGAAGACCCTGGAGCCATGCTGGGGTACCACCAGGTGGTCTGGCACTGAGGTCCAGTACGCACAGACTGGTACAGGCAGCGGCTGGTACGTGGTGTCTTCAGACTCCTTGGTATGTCCACACGAGCTCCAGATTGTACGACCCTGGATGATCTCGGGAATCGGGTCTTGGAAGTCTATGTCCTGGCTGTTTGGACCCGGTAGGAGGGATATTGCTATCCATATTTCGTTGTGGATGAAGTTTGGATCTGGAATTTAAATGTAGTGGTTTGAAGAAACATATATCTTAATATACATTAGAACTCCTCCTATTAATTTAACTTTCTGATTGATTTTGTTGCGGGTTCAAGACAAGTTGGACATTCCCGGAGACTCGCCGAGTTTCAATACTCGGTGTCATTAAAATGCGTGCCACTGTTGATCCTGGCTCACAGGAGTTACAGTGGTGGGTGAGAGGGCGGGATAGTCTCCAATAAATACAGTAGAACAATTGTAAATCTGACTTTTCTCTAATTCGGCGCAACTTTTATCATGATTTAAGTTTCAGATATAACTATTATTTCCATTTTAAGATGTAATTTGTCGGATACAATAAAGTGTAATTTCGAAAATAAAAATCACAACTGTTAAAATGTCTCACTAATAAAGTAAAAATAAAAATTAAGTCTTACACAGGATTAATATTTAAAACAAATATAAATATTATTCAATTATCTAAAAAAAAAAATACTTCAGTCCTTATCAAAACAAATCGCAAAACAAACATCTTGCACAACACTCGTTTAACTAACACCTACAAAAACGTAATAGCAACATTCAAAAATTAATCACTATTAAAATTTATGTAGGCGCCTGCAATCCTGAACAAGGTCGGCCAGGAATAACGTTTAATTGCGTCATTGTCTAGGTAGACTAGAATCTAGATAAATAATAATCAACGTGGATTACATGACACAATATCTGGACATCAAATACGCGAGTGGATGGATCATGCAAATAATTGAATATGAGGTAACACTAACAGGCGGACCATTTGTGCATTGTTTATGGAATGTCTGCATTGTAGCTTCTTTAGTTACATAGAAAAAGGCAGGAATACAGAGGTACTAAAATTTCCTCAGAATAATATTTGGATGATCTATTATGAGTAGGTTAATAGTAATAAGATTTTATACTTCCGCAAACGACTCTACCTAATTAAATTTTCAATAAAGAAAAATATATAGAAAAAAAATTCTCTCTAAAACGGCTGCATTGATTTTAATGAAGTTGGGATATCAGATAGAAATACAAACTTAAATGTTTTATTTAAAAAAATAACAATTATTAAGATAATTAACAGATTGGAATATTTTAAGTTTGCTTTCGTAAGACCTAACACACATGCAAGGGCGGATCCATGGGGAGGTCATGGGGGTCATGACACCCCTGGGCTAGCGCCAGATTGACAAAAGTAAAAACACGTATGTGTGTTCAACACGTATGTCTGTAACCAACTTTAAAAAGTCATTATTACGAATTGGAGTAATGAAATCGGGCCCAGTATTCTGATATGAACTATATGACCCCCCCCCCCCTGGCGTAAACGCTGGATCCGCCCTTGCACACATGGTTCATCTGTGCATAAAACTGATAATTACATGTACTCGTATGTCGTCGTTATTAATACATTCTCATTTTGCAGATGACAATTTTAATGAAGACCTTGGGCTTAAGTTGCAGAGGTCAAATTAAGGACCATTTAACCTTTGCAACATATCCGAATAACAAACCCTGGTAATATATAAAAGTTGAGGTATATAAAACTTCTTTATGTTTATCTATGCTCCACCAATAGTTTTTGTTCGATGTAGGTAAACAATATTATCTATTTTCTATTGCATAACTTGACTTGCACAAAACCTATCAAGGCAAGAAACTAAAAAATATTCTTAAATTGTATGGAATAAGATGTTTGAGCAATATAATCAAATATTGTCTATAAGTTTAGAATTTAGAGTAATTAAGAACACTAGATATAATCCTATTATTTTACCAACATATAAAAAAGCATCACTCACCGCTATGCGTCTTCGCCACAACTTGTATCTGATTGATAATAGCCCTGGTATAATATCTATGAGCATATATCCTTTGTGTCACTATAGACCTGTCCCTATCCACCCTCACTTTAAACACCCCATCCTTAGTATGCAGGCTATAAACGGGGCTGTAGGGGTGGCGAGTAAGGGTGGAATTCAGCCTGATGTTAGCCCAGTTGGGGATCCTTGCTCTATGACTTTCTCCTTTGTGTCCGTTGTACAAGCCGTTCATGTAAACAGTATCACCAAAGACGTTCGCAGCGATGTGTCCGTTGCCTATTGATGGCATGAAGCGCTGGTTTGAGGGGAGACTGGAAAAGAGAACTGAATCAATAACTTTTATGAAGATCCAAAGTCCTCTGACTTCTCGGGTAGGATGCAGGCGTGATGGTATGTGTATAAATATATATGGGTGTTGTAAATGTAAGAAGAAACTTTTGGGAAAGCCTATATTCAGTAGTGATTGTTAAGTACGCTGAAAATTATACTTTTTTATTGAATGCATGTTTTTACGTAAAAAAAGGAAAAGATTATGAAATATCCACTTTATTGATAACATTTAAAAAAAACTATCATACAATAAGTTAAGATCGACCAAATAACAGAATTACCACACAATTCTACGAGAAAAACAACCTGAAAGACAACATCATATTAGCTGTAATGATAATAATAAACAATCATTCCACAATAGAGAGACACAATTTATTATTATTGCTTTAAGAGCTGCCATCGAATGAGACAGCTAATAAAAAAATCATCTCCGTTGTAGGTCTTTGCTAATAAAATACCGTCAGGCGGAAATCCAACCGGTTTGACTTTTCATACTAGTGCGTGTTGTCGGCTTTCCTTAAATACATATTGCTAATTTCATGTCTTAAAATATGTTTGAATCTGCACCTGAACATTTAAATAAAATATTTTTTTTGTATGATAATGTATGTTTGTACGCGTGGCAATAAAAGTAGTTTTTATTTTTGTTTGTTGTTAAATAAAAACAAAAAATAATCTTATTGACTATCATCGTAGAATAAAACAATTCCCAACTTGGACAATTATAATACAACTACGAAAAATTATCTTTTTAAGGCTAGCGTGATACGCCCCAACACCTTAGGTATGATAAAAGTTGAATTTTGTAGACGTCTGCAGTTTTAGCAATCTCAAAATACCATGTAAGCAATCTCCTTTTTATTTAGATAGACAAATAGTGGAGTGGGAAATAATTACTATCTTCGCAGAGGTTTTATGACACAACAAAACGGCGTAAACGTAATAATCGTTACAACAAACAACTTGAAACTATAGAGCCACAAAGATACCTGGCCCGGTGGCCAAAAGTGGAAACAAATACTTCATTTAGAATGTCAGTCTATCTGCCAGTCGCTGTCATATCGGCCATTAGTTGTTTACTCAATGTATTTATTTTTCCTGCATTATTTAAAACTAGTGAAAATTGCCGAAAACTTTAAAAAGTGATGCTAGGAATGTTAAACTTCAGGTATTAAATTTTACGTAGGAAGAAAATCGGCTTCAGATACCAATAATACCCTTCGAAAAATTGTATCATCGTGTAGCTGTTGCCACAAGTTTGTGTTGTCAGCTTTTCAAAATAAATTCCACGAAAACAGAACTTTGTACGTACTAGTACAATAAATGTTAGTTCATATCCTAAACTAAAATTCATCGTTACGTGCGTGGTGGCCTGTTGGTAAATGGACCACCAATGACCACAACCACATTTCACGGTGGCTGCGGGTTCGAATCTCAGAGTACCCCTCTGACTTTTCGGAGTCATGCGTGTATTGATAGTCAATAAACACACACAAAAACGGTGAAGGAAAACATCGTGAGGAAACCTGCATACCAAAGCGATTTATAAGAATTTCTATGGTACCTGTGTAAGTCCACCAACCCGCATTAGGCCAGCGCGGCGGACTATATAGCCTGTGATATGGCCTAACTACCCTCAATCGTACTCTCGATTACAGAGGAGGCCCGTACCCTCCAGTGGGACGTGTATGGGCTGATACAGATAACTTTTTAAAGGTTTTGACTTCTTTAAGGGGGAACGATTGGTTAGAAATCTTGTGAAGGAAAACAAATGCATATGAAACTGGTCCACTCATTTTCCCGACACTATTGATCGGATTGAAAAATCTTACTTTACCCTTTTTATTGCTATATCTATTTTTAATGGCAACACCAAATTCGATTACAGCGACTCTCTCACCGGGTCAGATAACTTTGTGCCTCTATAATGACAACTTCCGTAAACAAGTCATTGTACGTTTCTTTTGGTATCTATGAAGGCTTATAACCGTTTTAATGGAACGCGCCGGGTTCCTTTACACTTGACAAGCTAAGGCCTTAAAATATACCACAATCCTCAAAAATCTTTATGTGACTCATTAATCCTTGATAATATCTTTGGGACTACCAGGTGTATATATGTTTTATCACGATGTAATTCTTTATTGTTATATTATAATGAGGGGGAGGTTAAGTACGTAGGAACTCGCTGGATGCAGGTCGCTTTCGACAGATTTATGTGGTGATCCATGAGGGCAGTCCATATCAGCAATAGACTTCCTTTGGCTGAAGAGAGGTGGAGAGTCAGGGAAATAGTATTCCCTAAGTCTAAAGCCCTAAGACTTCATAAAGGAAGTGAGAGTCGTTAGTTTTTGTTAAACATCTTCAATAACATAACATTTAAAAACCCTTTCCAATACAATAGATATTCTCAATAATTGTGTGCACCAAATACATGTTTCAGCACATTAAACTAAAAAATATCTTGTGTCAAATAATCTTGCGGCCCGGCCACACCCGGCCGGCACTTTTTTGAAAATATTCTATAACCTATGTTCCTCAAGATACTATAGTAGATATTCTAACGCTGGAAGAATCCAGTAGTTTCAGAGCTTATTCAATGCAAACAAACAATCGAATCATTCCTCTTTATAAATATCAAGTACTATACAAAGTGTAAGTGACCCTAGTACCTTTTATGCCTAGTACAAGTTATTTTGCATGTATCAAGCAGTTTCCCACGCTCCGACATTACTCAGCGTGATTCAGCACTCGCATGCGAGCTGTCAATTGAATGCATTTGTTTTTTACCATCGAATTCTTTGACGCGGAAGCTTACCAAACTCTTACAACTGGTATCAATTATGCTTTGTCGTGCATTCTTGTTTGGATTGTATTTTATTATATAAGTTTGCCAGTGTGCTTGTTGACAGTTTTATCGCTTGACGAATAAAGCTCTTTCTTTGTGCTTTATTTTGATATGGGATCGTAATGAAAATTTTAAGCATATTGCACTATTGGACGTGTGTTGTGATGCCAATCTTTAATATCTTGTTTTTTACTGATTCGATAATATAGTAACTGCAATACGCCAGAGAAGTTAAATACACTGAAATATATGTAGATATTATCTAATGGTTAGGTTTATGCCTATGAGACTGATTTGATATGGCAACCTGAAGATGAAGCTTTATAGATTAAGTTACATCATGAAACATACAAGAATCATTTCAAACAAATATTTTTCCAATGCAATAGGTATCCAATATCTGCGCAACTAACACATTATTATCACCTACGTTGCAAATAATCTAAATTGATTTTTTATTTTTATTTTTTCATTCAATTTTATTTATATAATTATTACTACATATAAAACTATTATTATCAGGACCGTATAAAAGGGGAAGCACCTATTACGCAAGTCTTTGGAACAACATAATTAAGGTCAATAACATTTATTGAATAACACTGTCTAGCAACCAGAACTACCCAGAGATTATATTAATTGAAGTAAACAATTGCCAATATCATCTGTAGGTATTATAACTTGCGATAATCATGAATAACTGTCCATAACTGTCGTTAGAATGGTATTAAAAGCATCAGCAAATTATAAAGCATCATTGATATAATCATGGTTAAAATATGACTAACTAAACATTCAAATTCTATCAAAGTAATATAATTGGTCAAAGACAAACAGCAGACCAATATGGATGGTACTGACAAAGGGCAGAAAAAAGCGTATCGTATGTAGGAACCTGTACCCAACAGTTTGACCCTACAGGCTATCTATGGACGATGATGATATAAAGGCAAGCAGCTACAAATACATTGGTAATTAAACTTCACTGGCTATGATTTTTCACTAACTTCCTTACAGTACTTTAACCCCCATAACTATAAGCACCATTTTATTGTGCACTTACCTGAATGCAGCGAAAACATGAGGATCCGTGCTGATATCCTCAGTTTCGTCCATAGGATCACTTGCCACACCATTCCCACCACTTTTAGTGGCGAGGACGATCACCACCGTCGCAGCTACTGCCAGCAGCGCCACCATAGCTGCCACTTCCTTGTTCTTCGTCACAAATCGCCACATCCAAAATATTAGTAAAATCCAGCTGTCTATACTGAACTCGTGCGACCCACCCAGAGGTACAGTACAGATTACACAGCCGGCCGCTGTGACACACTTTATTGTTATTAACAAAGATAATAATACTTTTAGGGTTATCACAATGGACTTTATTGTTTCCCTTTGTTTTTATGAAATGTTTTAATACAGGCATTTGGTCCGACGGCCTTCGCTCACATCTGGACGTCTGTTAAACAGATCGCAATTTTTGCGATAATTTTGTATTGTTTATAGATTTTGCGTTCTAGATTATGATAATAATATGTTTGTATTTTATACTAATGATGTAATATTAAATTGTTGTGTATACGCCCAACTGGTTTTCAAATAAATTGACAATCAAAATAAACTATGCCTCATCTGTAAAAAGTTAATTATATAAATTATCATGAGCTTAATTAATTAATTCGTTACTTATCGCATTACTGCAAATTTTTTTGCTTCATATTAATTACTTTTTCATATTGTAATTAACAACAACAAAATGTATAGTCATGTTTTAGAAGGTTCTGCCTACAAAATAAGACGACTCATAATTTTATAACTGGTGTATAGAAAAAGAGTGTGAAGGAAAGACAAAAATTTCCTATTTCGATTTCAAGTCGATTGTACGAGTATTTCCTTCGAAACATTTTTATTGTATTTTACTCAGGTGTATCCAGAGGTAGATATATTCAAAATTCATTTTTTAAATCTTCAGCATATTTGCTGCTTCTATGATGTCTAAAAATAAATATTGTTCTAGCAGCCCTAATGCTAGGCAGCCGAGATAATTCAATTGTCGCTTCCTCATTTTATTAGCGCCGAGGAGTCATACGGTCGAATGCCACGTCTTAAGGTACTGCATATGCTAATTACTCGCATTAAGAAGAATTAGTTCAACTTACACTGAGGCACTGAAATTTCTATTCTTTGACGTCCATCTTTTATTATAAAAGAGGAGAGCTGTTAAGAAACCAATTCTTTAACTAAACTAACCCCCTTGCCGTAGGGCAAAAGGTGCAAACCATTCTCACTATCGTACACAAACACTTCTTAACTTCTGTTAAATGTTAAACAATAATTTCATTTTATAAACTTAAATACGAGTATATGTATCATGTATATTGTTTTATTACAAACGGTGCAAGTTGTGACCGCCTTCAAAGGGTGTTATTCTTAAGATATTCCTGTATATTTTATTAGTCTAAGTTATATTGTAACAACCACTGGCTGTCCTAAATAAATAAAATAAAAATAAATATGATTTCTGATTACAGAAAAGAGAGTCGGTTTGATCCATAAAAAGAACTAAAAAATTACGAAAAAATATGTGCAATTCTAGTATTGAAAGTAACAGAAATACATAATTAATTTGAATCCAATTCCGACGCGCACGCATCTCTAAATAATCAGTCAAGGTTCGGGTCGATAACCGCATTCGCAATTACTCTTCACGCCTCGTTATCACCCACGCTATCGGCTAATTGTAAGCAACTCTATTATTAACCAGTTGCTCTTATTGTTGAGTTTTGGTGCCAAACGATCCAAATTCAATGATTTGGATAGCAATCTATCTCTTGTTGATTATCTACCTATTGTTGATAAACTAGCTGTCTCTCCTGACTTGGCCCAAGGACAAATATTGTGTCGTTGCGACCGAGTCAGTCACAAAGGCTGATAGGCAAAAAAAAAACAAATATTCAACTCCAACATTTCCTTCCTTTTTCTTTCTCATTCATATTATGCCTGCACATCTAGTACCAAAATAGTTTTCGAACTTCATTCAAACCAATTTTGGGTGTACTATTTGTGTAGTGGACTATATTATGGCCTAGGCCCTAGCCACTCTCAATCGTACATTTAATTTTAGAGGAGGCCCGTGCCCTATTGTGGGACGTTAATGGCCTGATACAGAAAATTTAAAAAAATCTAGATATAGACAAAATAATAAAATAAATTTATTTGGACAGCGAATCAAGAAATTCACTAATGAAATAAGTAAAGGATGCCTTAGGCCTAAACTTCTCTCAATCATAGAAGTGGCCTCTAGCCTAAACCTGTATTGGATTTATTTTATTCTACGGCACAGCGTTGACCATTAATTTCAGTTAAAACTTAATCGTATCAATTGTAGAGGAGGCTCGTGCCCTGCAGTGGAACGTATACGTGGGCTAATACCGCACATTGCAGACAATAATTATGAAAGTTAAGTTTGTCATCAAAGTCACTTTTTATTGCAATTAATGGTAGGCCGAGTATGCCGTTCACCTAATGGTAAGCGAGACGACTGCTCATGGATAGTAACAAAACCAAAAACACCATGAGTTACAAAGTAATCCTTGGCATTCCATTGCGCTCGAAATCCTGAGACTTGAGCTGCCAAGTCTCAATATCTCCAGGCTAGAAAGTCTTTCAAACCGGAACATAGCAGAGCACTTACACTGCTATTTAGCGGGAATTATAATTGTTGAGGTAGTACCTACCCAGGCGGCCTCTCACATAGTACGAGAGACTTACCACCACTAGACACAAACAAGCATAACAGTTATCAGATTTTAGCGATTCCTTCTTTCTCTCAAACCATCCTTAATTATTAAGTCTTAGGACCTACATCCGAGACATATTATAAAATCAAATTAAAACTATATAGGCTGTCCATTAGTCCAAATTGATAGGCAGCGTATAAATCGTGGTTTTAAATCGAGCAGTGCGCGTCGACGCGGCGAAGCGTGGCCATCTAGTTCCGCTCTGTTAGCTTGTATGATGCCACTGACACTTGTAAAATCATTTTTGGACCTGTGTTACTTGTTTCGAAACGTTTGAGTTTTCGTTTGTAATCTTAGGCAAGAAAATTCCATTTGTTGTAATTGGGGACTTAATTTTGGTATTTTATTACAGTTTTTAATTGGTATTTTATTCAAAAATATATTTCAAATTATATTTGAGGAAAATTCTGCAGAAATTCAAGGACCAAAAATATTTTTAGTTACTACACATGGTCTTTCTTTATGATAATTTCGAAAACCTGTACTGAAGTTCACAGTTTTCAAGGATTATAAACTACTTCAAGGTTGAAGGTCTTGAACTGTGAAGTTCTTATGCCTACTAGGCCATGAGCGTTTACTAATATAATTTTCCAATTTTAATACCTTGCGTACTCAGTAGGGGAGGGAGAGACCATTCCCAGATATAAACATATATAATCCATTATAAGATTTATTTTACAAAGATCTAGGATCCAATAGAAACTTTGTAAGCCTGAATGGAAGACTACTAATTATGCAACACTAAAAGTAGCAAACAACATTTGCAAAAACTCCATATTACGCAATTACCCGGCACGTCGAACCCTGTTTCCGTGGAAGGTACTGGAGGCAGTGAGATATGAGTGTTTAAGGAGGCGATGTCATTATTCCCGGGACCAGCGGCGCGCGACGCCCTCGCCGTTCCGCCTCACGACCCGGTCACCCACCTTCAGTCTTCGGTTCTCTCCGCTTGGCTTGTTTGCACCAACGTTGGATCCACTGGGATTTTGAAATTAGAATCAGATTTATAATTGTGTGTGTTTTTATGACGCAACGATTTTATTTTAATTACTGAAGTAGTTTTCTTTGGAGACTGTGTAGTAAATAATTTGTAAATAATTAACTTTGGAATCAGACCCGGCATCTTGTGTAATGTGTATTTTTGTGTTGCAGCAAAGAAGAATTCAACCAATTTTTATAAGATAGATTTCACAGTGGCAATGTTATGAAAATTATCTTGAAATAAATCTATTTTTACAGGTTTTAATAGTGACTTTTTTTATTTCTCGTCATTTCGATTACTTTGCAGAGCTCGTGATCGAGGGGCGGACTGAGGAGTTAGTTATCCGTCCACTATTATATAATTAAGTAACATTCGTCTAAAACTATGAAACCATTATTACCTTTTTCCAATATAACTGCAAACCGAACAAATATAATACAATTCACTCGTTGGTATTATCGTTGATTGATTGTTATTTGGAAACTACACCAAAACAGAAATGTTGCAACTCCCGCCAAAATTAATGTATCCTTTCTAAAAATACAATAATAGCTAAGGAATAAAATCTTACAGCCTAGCAAGTGTATTATTTTTATAGGTCGTAAATTAATACTTTAGTTTCCCTCAGTAAAAATCTTGTTATTTATAAACTGTGTATATAAAATGCTTAGAAGCGTTGTTCATTAGTCATATGTGTTAGTCACTGAAACGAGGTCAGGTCTTGATTCTATAATTAGTATTTTAAGTGACAACGCAAGTTATAATTTTGTCAAAATAAAATATTACAAAAACGGAGATCTATAATTTTATGTCATTAAGTAACCTTAGTCTGGATGCAGACCACTTCCAACAGGTGGAAGTAGAGACTCTTGGGCGAGGCCTGTGTTAAGCAGTGGATTTCCTATGACCGAAGAGGGAAAGAGAAAGAGACTGAGAAGATGTTTTTTTTAAACAAAGCCAAAATGTGTGAAAAATATATAAACCAATGTATAAATACAAAAATGGTGGTGTATTTAAGAGCCGCAATCAAAGACCAATAAAGCCTACTATGCAACTTATGTACAAATTTTCTTGGGGCAAAGGCTCCTCACTTTACAATATATGTGATAATGTTGACTTATGGTATTTAATTATAATCATATATATTCCTATCCACTCTAGGTACTATTGTACCAAGTTCGACAATATTTGTCTGGTAATTTTGTAAAAAATCACGAGTCCAATTATCACGTCTTTTGATTAATCCGTATAGGTACTATAAGTTGCCGAATCGAACCAAAGGAGATGGGCCAGAAATGTATGGACCTTGGGCCGTTTGTAGTACATTACACCAAATTTACTTAGGGAAATTGGCATTCGATTTCTGTATGAAATACTATTATACGTTGCATATTAGCTTTATACAAAAATAAATACCAAGCCAAGAACAGCAACACTACAAGGGGACAATATGGCGTCTGAAACGACATGTTTGACAACCGATGTCAAAACTTGACATTTATGAAATATGAAGTCGTAATTCGTTTTCCTATGAATCAAATATTATTTTTAGTCGTCTGTGCTATAAATTACTGTACTCTATATAACTCGTAAATGTTTTTACGTCAACGGAATTAGTATCATGCTTTATTGATCATCTAATATAATATAACATAATGTCTATACAATAAATTGCAACAAGTCTGTCAGAATCTCGTCATGTTTATAGTTATTTAATATTAAGAAAGTGTACCTATATCTGGCCGTAAGTGCGGTGCATAATACCTGCTAAATAACCTATTTAAATAATCCACAATAAAAATCTGCTAGGCATGAGATACAGCATGGCACAGACTGATCACTTGTCGCGACTGCTAGCATCTGTATCAGCCCATATACGTCCCACTGCAGGGCACGGGCCTACTCTACAATCAAGAATACGATTGAGAGTGATTAGGCCATATAGTCCACCACGCTGGCCTAGTGCGGGTTGGCGGACTTACATACCATAGAAATTCTTATGAATCGCTATGGTATACAGGTTTCCTCACGATGTTTTCCTTCACCGTTTTAGTGCGTAGTGATTGACTATCAATACACACATGACTCCAAAAAGTCAGAGGTGTGCCCTATGTGCATATGAATAAATAATCATTTTATTATTAGGCATATGCACTTAATAAGCTCTTAGTTATTATAGTCCATACAAATGAATACGCTATAAAAATGGGATCGAATCTGATAGCAGCCATGTTTATTTCTATACCTTAATGTCTAGTAAAAGAACTTACTAGCAATCATTTCTGTACAAGCTAACATTTTAAAAGTTATATTTGGTCTACCCCTAGAAGTCTAATATACTTTGGTATATTAGACTTCTGCATACTTAAAAATAATATTATCCTAAGTTCTAAGATATTATTTTTCAAAAAATGTATTTGACATTAATTCTAACTGGTTATTTCTGAGCACACAAGGAAAAAGTAGGATTAATTGATGAAAGAAAACTAAAATTAAACAAAACTTAAGGACAATAAAGTACAACCAGATCTTGCTTTATATTTTTTATTTATATTCGCCTAAAAATAATCTCCAGTCAAAACATCTAGGAACAATGCCGATGCTCCGATGATATTGTACTATTGCCTAGCCCAACCTAAAGGCTAAATACCACAGTATGATCATGGTATGAGTACAGCAACCCACTATCCAGTGTGCAGCTATGTTCCTTTCAACATGAAGCACTTATGGGTGTTATATATGTCCAAAAGAATCGAGATTGATACAATCTTCTTACGGCGGAGTTGGAATAAAATCTTGCTCATTGTCTACAGCTTGATTTATTTGCAGCCAGCAGTTTGTACAGATAATTGCTTGTTCTGATAGCTAAAACAAAATAAAAAAGATTTAATATTGAAGTTATCGAAGAATTATGATGGATAAATAACTCTTTGCAGTCACATGTGTTCCCTTCTTCCTATGATCCCAGGTCTTTTCACTATTGTTTAAAGAAGCATCTTAGCAGGCCGGCCGGATAATTGTATGAAATGTCTTGGGACAGTCGTCTGATGCCATTAGATATTCCGCCTGGACGGCATTTGTGCTTACCATCAGACATAGTGTTGTTATTATGGAAATAATATAATATATTATACATAACACAAGATCATTTGAGTGTCCAGAGGGAAATAAAAGAAAATGTAATTCATTTAACAATTTAAACAACAATATATAAAATATCACTTCTTACATATTTATGTACTAGTAGACTTGTCCTGTGGACACAATGCAATTCAGCTCTAACATGAATACTTTTGTAATACTCCATACTTTGTATTGACCTTGATTAATTGGCATAAAACATACATTTCCCAAGTTAATGAAGAAAATAGAATACTTACTTCTTGTTCTGCCATTTCAGCAATAAAACGTTTTGAAATACTCTACACGAGAGTGAATTGGCATCCCTTGTAATTACTAAGATTCTGTTGAATGATAGAATCCATTTCAATTTTTGATTGCAGAAGTGTAATTCAACCATTTCACAACAATTGCAGAAGTGCAATTCAAGCAAAGCGCCACTTTTGATGTGCTGAAAAGTAGAATTGTGGGTTAGAAGAGAAATATGAACATAGAAAAACATAAAAGTATTACTTACATTTGGCATTCTAAATAATATACATATATGTTTACTCACCAAAATACGAACTGGTAATTGCGTTTAAACGTCAAGATATATCATCTCCGAGAATCAGAATCCATAAAACAAAGCCAGGTTAACAGAGAAGCAAATACACATTTGCGAAATGTATGCGAATAATAAAAATTAATACGAATTACGGCCACAGACGTAGACAGATAACACAGAGTTTTGCAATTGCTGTCAAGTTAAACATTTTCGTTCTTAAACTAAAATCATGTAATATAAATAAAATAATAAAAGTGACTTCTTCAACAACATATATCGTCTTTTAAAAAGCGAAGAATATAGAAAAAGAAATATAGACAATAATTATAATTTGTAAGGGGGTTTTAAAAATAAGACATATTCAAGTCAAAGATAGTGGGTTCGCGCATTTTTGAACGAAATGACAATTAGGCATCATGGAGGACAGATTATAGAAGAAAATATTGCTTCTGTACTAAAACAATCACATTTTTGTATATAGCCCCCTGTTGTCCAAGAAATCTAAATGTATTTTATTTGAATTCCAAATTTTTTTCTAGAATTTGTATGAGACGTACACAAAACAGCCCAAGATAGCACATCTCCTTTCAGCTAAACGGTAAAATCCTCGAATCTAAAGGGACCGGACGTCCAGAACTCGGGAAAACTATAAATCACGATTTATGCAAACAATCATATCGGATTATTTTCAAATATTGCGGAGTATCACCTGGGTTGATGAAAAACTTGTGGGCTAAAAATGGGGCTAAATTAAATGCCATATGATAATATTACCGTGTATAAACTATAATAAACATATTTGCTTATTATCCTGCAGGAACTTTTAACCAATCACAATTTAAAAATGTAAAGTATCAAAGTTTTCAAATCGTTCAATTATTTTATTTTTAGGTATATAGAAAATCATCTATAATATTTTTCTTGCTTCATTTCACTTCTTGAGGTTTGTACACAATTTCACAAAAAGGGGTTAAATATCTATCTATTTGAAAATCCTGTTGTGTAATTAGCGTAAGTTTTCGAATCATTTTAAATGATGAAACCAAAATATTCCAATTTCAAATCCATTTTATTTTTAACGGCTTCTTTAGACCGTGCCGGCTGGCTGCGCCGTCACGCTCCGCCGAGCATGCCGCGCACCTAGTAACAGGTGCAATATCCAGCTTATATGATGCCTCTTGATAAATAATTGGCCAGAATTACACTAAGGTCACATTCGGCCCACATTGTACAACGCCACGTGTGACAATAAAACACTATACCGAGTTGTGTATGGTGAGGTTTTATTTATCTGTATTATTTTCTTATTGCATAATGTATGTTTGAATTTAGAAGGTACTAATTTAACATCCAATATCATTGTCCAATATGGGTGTCCTGGCACCTCTGCCTACTCCTTTCTGGGATATAGGCGTGAGTTTATGTATGTATGTATGTAATTTAACATGCCGGGATGCTTGAGAAATGCTGGCAATAACTCTACACTTTTGAAGAAAACAGGAAAATAGTTTATTTTAATAGCATATTTTATTCTGTACGTATAAGATCTATTTAAGTATAAAAGTACACTGTATCAGCCTATATACGTCCCACTGCAGGGCACGGGCCTCCTCTACAATCGAGAGTACGATTGAGAGTGGTTAGGCCATATAGTCCACCACGCAGGTCTAGTGCGGGTTGGCATATAAAAGTACATAAATATATAATTATTTATCAAAAACTTTATGTAATTCTTACTTTAGTGTAGTGGCTATTATTCGATTTTCGCTTCCCATTTTATAATACTTGCTCAGGGACTCGAGAAAAAAAATCATTTTATAAATAATATTTTGTCAAAATTACGTACTTGATAGATACACGTGGCCTTTCGTGGGATGTCGGTAGTGTGACTGTCCTATAAGGCATGAGTGACGTATGTGCCCTCAAACCGGACTCAACTTGACAGCTGTCCGGGTTAATTATTTTATGGGATTTTTATGACGCAATAAGGTGGCGGCAGAAGATGCACACTTAAATTGTATGTTTCCGGACATGAGATGACAGTATGAAGTATTTAAGATGTTCAGAACAGTTGTATTTACAAAACAATTGAATATGGCATTGTTCTGTATTCATCTATATTAAAGTAAATCGATATTACAGAAAGTAAAAATGCTTTGCTAGAGATCTGAGGCCTGTGGTAATATCCGCAAGTCACAAGCTAGGCCAGCGGCACCGGCATAACCCTTTCGTTCTCTACCAGGGTATAAAAATTGAAACAACATTTTTACCGTTCAAAAACGAAACAGAAATAAAGTTACGTCATAATGTTGTTTTCACTGTACCGTACTGTATAAACTATAATACATTTTATCTCAACGGACAGTCGGTTAGACGCCGCGTGTGAAATGAGAGGCCGCGAGTTCAATCCCCGCATCGAGAGAAATGTTTGTGCGGCCCACAAATATTTCTTACGGGTCTGGATGTTTGTGAGAACTAAAAGTCTCTCGTAGTTCCTGATAACCACGACACAAGACTCGATCTTAGTGTGGGGTCAGGACGATGTATGTGACGGTTGGGTGTTATTTATTCTAAAAATATCCACGCAAAGTATAACCTATAGAAACCCCAAGACATAATAAATCTAAAAACTCAAGAAGTTAAAAAAATATTTACGAATTTAATTAATTAAAGATAATGATGCGATTACGTAAGTAACGAGTTAAAAGATGATGGAACTGGAATGATAAAACGTGGTGACGCACATCTACAAATGAGTGTTTGCATCTCATCAAGTGGGTGGCTACCGGACCACAGCGTCACTGCACAGGAGTGTACAGTAAGTCATCTCCGCAAGGAAACAATAATCGCAAATAATTACAAAAATATTATATGATATGTGGAACGGAAAAAACGAGGCGAAATGTGGGTGTTTTGGTAGCACTTCTCACAACCACTTCTGGGAAAAAGGCGTGGGTTTATGTATGTAATAATACATATACGACTTTTTCCTTAAATAATTATTTAAAGATGATGACGTTTTTTTTTTCAGCGATGCACCGTAGTCACCAGCAATAAACTTCACCTGATGGTAAGTTTTTACTGAGAATAAATAAAAGAATCGTAGATAATTTGTCGTTGAGGTTCGAGAATACGCAGAAAGTGTGGAAATAAGATCATCAGTCACCATCAATTAATTCGGATATTAAATCTCTGTAGCTCTTCAATGAGGCATCGCACATTATTTCCTAATTATTATTTTTTTACCAATGTCTTGACCTGCTAACACTTTATTTTACCGTATACCTATAAAAAATATTTAACTATCATCTTCGTATTCTTCTAGTGAATTACTAAATTGCTCTACTACATCATACTCCTCAAATCGAAATACTGTCACGTGGCCAAGTTTGAACTTTGAACAACACATTTATCTTATGTTGTAGTCTAGTCAGAGAAGAATCACGCTGCATACTTTTTTTAGCAAAGCCAAACAACACCACGAATTACAAAGCAAAGCTTGGCATTCCACATAGACATAAGATTTAAAGTCTCAATATGTCCAGTAGTTACTCTGCCTACAAATTCCTTGAATCCGAAACACAACAGTGCATTTAAACTGCTTTTTGGCGGGAAAAATACATAGGTCGCAGGTTCAAACACAAGTCACACCTCAGGCTTTTAAAAGATAACCTATTAGGTTTAGCGTTGCTCTATTTTATGTTGTTAGATCAGAATATTTGAGAGCTATCTACAACAAATTGGAAGGCATGTATTAGGAGTAGAGCCACTCTGTTGTCGTCCATAACTCAGCCTGAATGAGGAGACTCGTCCAGGGCGGTACCACTTTCCCTCAGGAGATCAACGTGAAGCGACTGTTTTGTTGTTGCGTTTCGTTTGGTGAGCAGATTACCGGTTGCCCAATACCCCTTTCCTCTTTCCATCCTTTTTCCTTCCCGATTTGATGGACCAGCATTACATCTATGATCCATCATAAATGTTCATGGGTGGCAGCGATCACTAACCATCAGATGACCTGTTTTCCCGTCTGCCGGACCTATACAATCCAAAAACATGTGAACTCCACTAACCCGTATTAAACTAGGTTGGAGAAAAATATAAATTGTAGTTAAGACTATATGTGTGACTTTTACACGTACTTTTTTATATTTTTAACATCCATATTTTACGCACTCGTACCAACGACTCTCTGATATGTGATTCAGGAAGTATCAGGAGGCAAAAATAGCCCCGGCATTAAAACTAAATAGTGAGACAAACCAAAGGCATTATATAAACGGCGGATTGGCCATTACTATGCAATTGATGGGAATATTTCCCATAAGAAAATCAATAATTACCGCCACTAACCACAATCGCATGTGTAGTGTGTGCCCAGTCACTGCGGGGTGCGTTCAAATGGATTTACATTTACACCGCCACGTAATCAAGTTTACAAATTTTCGTTAAAAAATCAACATCTCAACTCTAATCGAGTATGTAACTTCTTTTTGGGGAACTCCGCGACTAAAAGTATACGACAAACTCTCTTAGATCTTGGGACGATTAGAAATTCGGATAACGTTAGTAGGTATTAGTAGCGTATAGAGAAAGGTAGAAGCAAAGATGTCCCTGTGGAAAAGTAAGCATGAAATTATTTACATTTTTAGAGCATTTAAAAGTATGACACTTAAACAGCTAATGCAAAATCAGTATGATATTTTATACTGGCAACAGGCCCCGAATTCCAAATTAAACTTTACTGAATAAATAAATGAAAATGAATGACTGCTCCCGTCTTTGGAACATACAATCTGGAATGCTGCGGTAATGGTTTTTAGAATAATAAATAAAAAAAGAGTGTAAGACAACAAGAGATTTAACGCGAAAGCAAAGCAATAAATTCAGGTTTTTTTATTGCAATGAATGGCGAGACGAGCATGCCGTTCGCCTGATGGTAAGCGATACGACCGCTCATGAACAATAGCAAAACCAAACAATACCTTGAATTACCAAGCAATGCTTGGCATTCCACTGCGCTCGCCATCCTGACACATAAGATGTAAAGTCTCAATATGTCCAGTAGGCAGTAGCGTAGTTAAAGTAAACCACGACTCAAACCGTCTCGTTCGACAATGATACCACACTAGACTAGCGCATACCTACTCAAATAAAAAATGGCCTGTTTTAGATTTGTTCATTATAATAAAAATATTTTATGGTTTTTGCTACTTTCGTGGAGATTAAAATATTGATTATAGTTATTACATTCAATCACGGGAAGCTTGCCGTGGAAAGCAGTTTGCATTCAGGGACCCATTGCAAGCTTCTAAGCCGACAGATCAGTAAACCCACGTCGAGGTTCTCTTAAATAAGGAAAGTTTTTTTTATGCATATGCGGCAAATGAGCAAACAGGTCATCTGATGGTAAGTGATCACTGCCGCCATGACATCCACAACGCTTTGATAATAAATGTGTTACCTGCCCATCAAGTCGGGAGGGGAGCGGGAAAGACACAGGATGGAAAAAGTAAAGGAGTGCAGGACATCCAACAATCTCACTTACTGAAGGAAACACGATAGTAAAGCTATCAATTCACGTCGGTCTCCTGTGAGACGATGGTACCACCCTGGACAAGCCTGCCCATTCATACTGAGTCATTACTGACAACAGCGTGGCTCACAATAAAATATTCAAAAATTCGTTCGTCAGTACTGCCAACCGTACCTTACAGCCCGGTGTGAGTGCCAACCTACTAATGTATAGCGGCACGTGCGCGAGCCCGCTCGTTAGCCGGCGCGTAATGAGCCCGCCATATTTACGAGGCCACCTAATGCCTGTTCGGATACGAGCCGTTTTATCCAACCGGTAATTTACACGGCCGGTTGATGTTCGATTTATCGATCGTTTGTACATATCGATAGTGGAATCGATGTTACTTGACGGATAAGTGGCGGGGTATCGCGGCTACTATGTTCTACTTGATGATCGAGTGAAATGCCGGTTGTTGTTGCTTGTAATCGTTTGTGATATTTCAGTAAATGTTTTTGTATATTTATTTCCTGCTTTAGATTACTTCAAGAAGAATCAATATTGCTGTTTTATTCTTCAAGTTTACCTTTTTGAAAGCAAGTTTGGGCCACCAGCTGTCGACTCTCCTGATTTTAAATTATCGCTAATGTCTGAATAATAGGTACTAAACAGGAACAGCAAGTGCGTCTTATTGTATACAGAAATGTGTAAATGAAAATTCGATTCAGCAGGCAATATTATGGCAAGTCCGATGCGTTCACATCATCATCTCCAGGTATAAGAGCTACTGAACAAAGACCCGTACTCAGAATCAATATCTTGCTTGGGAAAGGATTCACGACTACTATTACATTTTATGTGTCTAAATATAATCAAATTAATTAATAAAGCATACACGTCTAGTTATTAAATCCAATATTAGATCCCTCCTTTTAAGAAATTCCGTTCAAAAACTAACAGCACATAACTTCCTCCGCGGCGTATAGGCTCATGTAATCCATTTAAATCGACCATGTTCCTATTACAGACATTATTCAGACCACCTAGTAAAATGTACCATACCATAAACGAAGGTATTACTCTATCTCAGTTTTAATTATTTGGTTTCTGTGAAACTTTAGTAAGAACAGAATAATTTATATGACATGAGCTTTTTAACCGGCTTCAAAAAGGAGGTTCTCAATTCAGCAATAGTTTATTTTTCTGAACATGAAATACAGGTAAAACTACTTGATTTGAGACTTATAAATAATTATGTAATGATGACTGTTGGCTTACATATTGAGCTATTGTCTAAGATACGAGTACTTTCCCGGAAAAAGTAATAGAAGTATTCTTCTTACTTCTTAACCAATATCTTAAATCTATCAGAACTAAAAACAGATCTGTAAACTTAATCAGGGCAACATGGATTCCATACACTATTTCCAAGAACGGACTATGAAACCAAACCGCAAAATGTTGCCTGTTAGAAATTCAAACATTACAAGTTGCACCGCTAATTGCAAAACAGTATTTAAATGTCAATTAGCAAATTAATAACATTTAATTGATTAAATCTCACGTTTGTGCCGCCATGTCATTGGTTACGATTGTCACTGACATTCCTAAGCGGTAGTCAAGATGGCGATACCTATAGGCAGTTCATAATTGGCGGCTACGAAAAGCAAATGTTTCGGAATCCCGACATGTCCCGTATTTCACTCCTGTACGGTTTAATCATTACGAATTGCAATCAATTAATTTAGCTCAAATTCACTTTTACGGTATGTTAACAAGTAGTTATTTTTAAGTTGCCACCACTGGTACAGGTCCGATGTATTGGGTGGAATACCGCGTTTAAATGTTTTATTTTTTGAATTATTTTCATGTATAATTGCTATTTGAATGTAATTGACAAATGTATTTATAAAATGTTACTCTTTTTACGGAGAGGTACATGTTGAGTATAAGTAGTAAAGCTAGGCTGTTGTCAGTCATACCTCAACATGGAACAGCTTGGCTGTCGCATTTCGCTTAGTGAGTGAAATTGCGCACAGTTTTTTCCTAAATAAAAGTGTACACCCTTTTAATTTTAAAGACACTGTGGTACGTAAGGCTTTAAATTATTATTTTACCAAAAATTATGAATTTACCACCCAAACTCAACGATATTTAAAGTATAATAAAAAAAAATTGTTGCGATTCTTTGCGAAATTTTTAGTTGCATTATGTTTGTAGTCACTAAAACTACCACCCGGCTACGTTTTCGGTAGCAGTCTTGATATACCCGGTATATAGAGGGAGCGCTGGTACTTCAAAAACGTAGATAAAAATGGTGGTGCCGGGGCCACCTTTTTTTCTCTACATCCAGTGTGAATTGTGACAGCTTGGAATACGCATGACTTACATGTAAAAGAAAGATAAAAAAATATAGTTTAGCGCTATCGAATACCATCCAAATTTATTTTCCGTGTCAGCCCATATACGTCCCACTGCAGGGCACGGGCCTCCTCTACAATCGACAGTACGATTGAGAGTGGTTAGGCTATATAGTCCACCACGCTGGCCTAGTGCGGGTTGGCGAACTTACATACCATAGAAATTTTTATAAATCGCTATGGTATGCAGGTTTCCTCACGATGTTTTCCTTCACCGTTTTAGTGCGTGGTGATTGACTATCAATACACACATGACTCCGAAAAGTCAGAGGTGTGCCCTGGGATTCGAACCCGCGACCACCGTGAACATATTGGCAGTCGCGTCTAGTCCATTTACCAACAGGCCACCACGCACTTTATCCAAATTTATTTTAGGGGTTAATTATTAACTGTGTATTCTTTTATCATCGATAATAAATCCAATTTCTTATTAATTAAAAGAAATAATTTAAATAATTTTATAGAAAAACATTCATATTATTGAATTTTCGAACGCCTTTTTATTCAATGTTGCAAGTAATTAAATTGTTGAAATTCTGAAAAAGTTCCGGAATATTTTTTTATGTAAAAAATATAAAATATTTGAATTTGGAGCGAAATAAATTATAATAAGCCAAGGGTGAGTTTTATTTTTCATTTATTATTAATATTTTGTATTATGATAGCTAAAACAATGTAACGTGAATTTGTTAATTTCCGTCTATTTATTTATTTATATATTTTTCGTGGAAAAGTCATTTATCGGTAACATTAATATAGCAGTGCTGCCAACATAACGAACAAGAAAATATCTACGTTTTTGAAGTCGCAAATGTATGACGGCGCTCCCTCTATATATAAATACTCTAAGGGTCTCACAAACATTTGCCTCGGTGCAGGGATCGAACCCGCAGCCATTCGTTTCACAATAAGCGTCTAACCAACTGCGCCACGGATGCTGTCAATGTCTGTAAGTAGATATTAACTGTCTTTCATCATGTAGTTACTTTATTTGTCAATTCAAACATTACCTGTTCCTAATAAATAATTACATGAACACATCACAAAACAATTTCCGAGTGTTGCCAGTAAATCGATTGCGAAATCAGAGTTGGAAATTTAAGCTCATTTCACGGTCATGTACTGTCCCTTCCTAACTACATGGGTATACGATGTCGCTGTCTCCCTGACGCATTATACCGTGTTATTCAAACTTTATTATATTGTATTGGAATGGTGTAAATGTTGTGCACCACCCTTATAAATTGCTTTGTGAGATACACGAATCATATGGCCGGTTTATCAGTGTTAGTTGGAGATATTCAGATAGTAGGTAAATTGGAGGAGATTTTGGGAAGATTATTAAAAATATTTCAATTATGGAAAATAAGTAAGTATGGTGCAGCTGGAAAGAAATCAGCAATACAAAAATAAATGATGATGATGATGATTTCTTTGCTGTGCTAAGGATTTTTACAGGACCCATGTTTTTTCTGTACCGTCGTCGGACGCTGGCTACAAAACGAGAGTCTGTGGGTTCGATCCCCGCACCGAGACAAATGTATGTGGGTGGACCAAAAAAATTGCTCTCAATTATTTGTTTTGGGTCTGGGTGGATGTGGACGCACCCACGACGCAAGACTTGAAGTGGAGTCAGGACTATAGATTTATTTATTTGGTGTATTTATTCCGACGTTAATCTAACATTGGCAATCAGTTCATGTACCTGTAAAAGTAGGTAATCACCCACCAGTAATTAACCTTTCTACCACGCGTTTTCACAACTTGTAATGTATCTTGCTATTTTTCCTATATCTTCATACATAATTAATGAAATGCAGTTGCAATAGACTTACTAGTTTCTTAATTACACCATTGTTTTATGAAAACATAGCACTGTTAGACACTTTTATGATCTACAATTATGCATGTTGCAGAATATGAGTTATGTTACGACGGTCTGCTTTATTGACGACAACACTTTCGAAAAAAATGACATGAAATAATTCAACACGGAACGTGTGTATTCCTGGGTTTTCAAATTAAATTTGCGGTAATTTAAAGAAACAAGGGTTTAATTTAAAACAAAACATGGGTATTTATTATTCGTCATTCTTTTATCATTTTAATGTAATAACGGATGTATTTATCATTAGAGTATTTATATCATAGAGGGAGCGCTGTCATACATTTGCGTCTTCAAAAACGTAGATATTTTCGTGTTCGTAATGTTGATAGCGCTCCTATATTAGAGAAAAATGAATTAATTATTTAACAATTAATAGCTATAAATTTCTTTGAGAACCGAAAGTATATTTAGCTTTTATTCTTTAAAGCGTGATTGAGTGGAATTAAATAGCACTAAACTATTTATTTTTATTAATTTTTCCAAGTATTGCTCGCTTGTTAGACGACCTGTCAAATATTAGCCAATAGGAAGGCAGAAAAAGGTGGCCTGGCACCACCATTTTTATGTGCTTGAAGTATCAGCGCTCCCTCTATATTACATATATTATAAGACCATTACATTAAAATCACAAGTCAGACTCTAAGGTGTAAAAGAATTTAAATTATTATTTTAGCAAAAACTAGGCATTTACCACCCAAAAATGATGATATTTAAAAATGTATAAAAAAAAATTGTCGCGTTTCTTTGCGAAATTTTAGTTGCATTGTGTTTGTAGTCACTAACTAGACTTCAGACACAATGCAACAGAAAATGTTGGAAAAAAAAGCGTCAATTTTTTTTTTTTTATTTGGGTGGTAAATATTTTTTTTCGTAAAATTATAGTGAATACCCTTTTATTTATAAAGACTCTAAGGTATACAAGAGTTTAAATGATTATTTTAGCAAAAGCTATGGATTTACCACCCAAAAATGACGATTAAGCTAATGGGTTGCAGGTTAACCCTGCCAAAACTCAGGTCATTGTTGTCGGCAGCCCCAGGATGATCTCAAAACTAGACTGGGATCTTGTACCGTCTATATACTGTGATGGTATCATTATTCCTTACAGTGATACTGTAAAAAATTTAGGTTTGTATTTAGATAAATCCCTCACCTGGGGCCCGCAGCTTCGTGAGCTAAGCAGAAAGTTGTTTGCTTCAGCTCGCTCTTTGCGAAGGTTACACAGTTTCCTACCCGTCGCCACGAAGATTTCACTTGCGCAAACACTTCTTCTCCCCATCCTTGATTATGCCGATGTCAGCTATCTTGATCTTACCGAGGACCAACTTAATAAACTTGAGCGTCTCCAAAATTTTTGCATACGGTTCATATTTGGCCTTCGCAAATATGACCATGTTTCCGAGTTTCGTGTTAAGCTCAAGTGGTTACCCATACGACTTCGTCGGAATACTCATATTCTTTTTCTTCTCTACAACATCTTGTTTAATCCCTTAACTCCCTCTTATCTTAAAGATCGTTTTATGTTCCTTCATGATTCACATACAAAATCCTTGAGATCGTCGGAGAACCTGAGGTTGAGAATGCCCGTGCACTCTACGACTTTCATGGACAAGTCTTTTACAGTACAAGCAGTCCGATTATGGAATGCACTTCCTGATGCAGTGAGACGGGCACGAACATTGGTGTCCTTTAAGAAAATGGTTAAAGAACACTACCTGTCCCTTTAACTACTACATTACTCAAGTGATTGATTGTTTGTATATTATGTATGTATTTGTATATATTATTATGATATCTGTGCACTTGTATATGTATATACATGTATTTATATATTTATTTATATATCTAGTATATGTTATGTTTGTTAATTTTGTAATTATATTCGTATGTCACGTTTTTTGCATATATGATTTTATTTAATTTATTTTTTCTTTATTCAATATTTATCTTGGTACACTATTGACTGCCCTCTCTTTTTTTCCATCTCTTACTGTCCATCCCAAGGTAGTCGGTAAGAGATTGCCTCGAGCGATACGACCGCCTTTTGTACCACTATGTAATAATATAATGTTCTGTAATTAAGTTAACTTAGTGTACAATAAAGCATTTAAATAAAAATAAATAAATAAATATTTAAAAAATGATAAAAAAAAATTGTCGCGTTTCTTAGCAAAAATTTTAGTTGCATTGTGTTTGTAGTAACTAAAACTACCACCCGGCTTTGTTTTCGGTAGCAATCTTGAGATACCCGGTATAACAATAAAAGTCTTTGGTCTATTATGTAAATCTCTATGAAGCCATCTGAGACAAACATACGATTTTATCGATTCTTAACATAAGCTACCTCAAAATATAGACCTGGAAAATTTACCCCATTAAATTCAGGATTATCTATAACTGTTAATAAACAATGTTCTGGAATAAAAGCATAAATTCTTACTAATAGGTCCAAAAAAGGTTATAAATAATAAACAGCTTCAATCACCTGTCGATCCATAAAACCAGACATTTTTTTAAAACAGACATTTGCATGCTAGACATTACTACACAACTCGATTGGGGTCAGAATTTTTTTAGAGGACAAATTGAATTATATTGTATTGAGATATATATATATATATATATATATATATATATATATGGATTTTTTGTATATTTTAATCAATTTTCTAGAATTTAGAGTAAAAAAACCAGAGATTCCGAAAAAAGGTACCAGGAGAGCATAGCACGCAGTGTATATTATAAATAGTAAACGGTAGCACACGTCACGTTCGGTCACCATTCGGTCCATTGAGACCGGCCTATGACAATAAATCTGTCGCCGGCTGAGGACAGGCGCCCGGCGGTCTTGCGCGGGTCCCGGGTGCGCGTGCGCACGCTATGTAAATGTCAGAGAACGCTGGTGCCACAAAATAAATTGAGACGCAGAATGCTCGCTGCCCACGCCTCTTTATTATGCATAAACGTATTAATGATTTTGTTTGATCTCGTTTTTTGTGATGTGAGTTTATAATTTATTTTAATAGTATAAGAACGAGAATGAACGTGTTAGTATAAACGTAATGTATATCATACATAGCGGAAATTTCGACTTAAAAAAAATTTTTTTTTTTAGCTATGTTCTTGTTGAGTATCTACCAATGGCCCATAAATAAGTGAGAAAGAAATAATATTATAATACTAAAATAATACTAAAGCCCTGCTCTACAAGCCAAGCTATGTCCCTGTCAAATTCAATTACAAAATCGATTCGTTATTAAGTTTCTAATACAGGTAGTACAACTAAAACGCTATTTAGGCGAAACCTTTGTTCTTTAATTCACTGTTTCCTATTATTGTATCATTGAACAGATCGCTCTACTTACCCCGGTACGTTGCGTTTCGGCAAATCAGAGCAAGACCTTTCGTCACGTACAAATAATTTGGTAATCCACCACTTAACTGTAAGTTTGGATTAGTATTTTTTATTTTATTTGGCAGTTGCTGGCAGCATAGTACTATAAAAAAAAAGAAAAAAAATGTAAGAGAGTTTGTATTTAAAGCATTTGTAAAAAATACATATAGAACCACAAAGATACCTGGCCCGGTGGCCAAAAGTGGAAACAAATACGTCATTTAGAATGTCAGTCTATCTGCCAGTCGCTGTCATATCGGCCATTAGTTGTTTACTCAATGTATTTATTTTTCCTGCATTATTTAAAACTAGTGAAAATTGCCGAAAACTTTAAAAAGTGATGCTAAGAATGTTAAACTTCAGGTATTAAATTTTACGTAGGAAGAAAATCGGCTTCAGATACCAATAATACCCTTCGAAAAATTGTATCATCGTGATGCTGTTGCCACAAGTTTGTGTTGTCAGCTTTTCAAAATAAACTCCACGAAAACAGAACTTTGTACGTACTAGTACAATAGATGTTAGTTCATATCCTAAACTAAAATTCATCGTTACGTGTGTGGTGGCCTGTTGGTAAATGGACCACCAATGACCACAACCACATTTCACGGTGGCTGCGGGTTCGAATCTCAGAGTACCCCTCTGACTTTTCGGGAGTCATGCGTGTATTGATAGTCAATAAACACACACAAAAACGGTGAAGGAAAACATCGTGAGGAAACCTGCATACCAAAGCGATTTATAAGAATTTCTATGGTACCTGTGTAAGTCCACCAACCCGCATTATGCCAGCGCGGCGGACTATATAGCCTGTGATATGGCCTAACTACCCTCAATCGTACTCTCAATTACAGAGGAGGCCCGTACCCTCCAGTGGGACGTGTATGGGCTGATACAGATAACTTTTTAAGGGTTTTGACTTCTTTAAGGGGGAGCGATTGGTTAGAAATCTTGTGAAGGAAAAAACATGCATATGAAACTGGTCCACTCATTTTCCCGACACTATTGATCGGATTGAAAAATCTTACTTTACCCACTTTATTGCTATATCTATTTTTAATGGCAACACCAAATTCGATTACAGCGACTCTCTCACCGGGTCAGATAACTTTGTGCCTCTATACACATTTCAGTATTCCAAATTCAAAATTTCCTAAAAATTATGTCATATCAAATCGAACCATGAAATTGCAACAAATAATAAAATATTTATAAAAAAAAACATGAATAAAGTATATAAATAAGTTAGTTTTAAAAGAATATTATATTTTAAAATCTATGACTTCTGAGTGTAATGTGTTATGACCGGATATGTCACCTGGGCTGAGAACGCAGATGTGTCGAGAAAATTCGTCATGTTTATGTGCATACGTGTAGTTTCGGTTCGTGTGAATTGTAAGTAAGGAAATTATGCGCCGAGTGAACCGACTGAAATCTTAATGCCGGCGTTTGATCTTCTTGATACCATTATAGCCTTTACTTCTACGGATTTTAGAATTAATTTCGCATGCTCTTTCAATGTTATTTTAGTGAGCGCTTTCTCGCTGTATTTTAGTTGTCAGAACAGTGGCATTTAAATATTAATCAGCAGGCCATTAGATCGCGTTTATTATGATTTATATATAGACATAAATATTTTTAAATTATGATAATTTAGTAAGTCGGTTGTCACGTTTTACAAGAATTGTACTAGATGGCGCTACAGGATTGAACAACTAACATGTGAAGGAAAATTAAACTGAGATTCATAATTATAACTTGCATATGAAACAAGGATTTATGTTGATTTGAAATGTAATATTTTGTGTTTACAATTTCATCACAAACATTCCTACAAAATTTTTAAAATGCATTTGACTCTTGATTTTACACATTACATAAATAACAAATAATTTAGATTTTAACATCACTGGCTTGACCGTAAAATAAACACACCGCATTATCTGTAAAATAACGCATTCTAAATTCAAATACAGAATGGATCCAATTAACACACCAATCATACAAATAACAGCATGAAAACTAACTTGAAGAACTAAATTTAAATAAATCAAACACGTCCAAGATGGGTTCTAAGTTAGTGCCTACAGAATACACAAATCACGCCACAACGCCTCGGAGTTGCAACATCGAAACTATGAAACAGGTTAGAAAAACACCATTAATTTTGTCGGGCTACTTGAAATTTTACGAGCCGAGTCCTGTTCGTGCTCCGGGGTAGCGTTGATTTCATTTGTTATGTCTCATTATGTTTGAGTTTATTGTTTGTAAATTTTTTTGAACAATAACAAAGAAAATAACAAAGCAAAACACTGGTTTTGCTTTGTTATTTTCTAGTTCAGTTCAGTTCAGTTCTTATTTTTGGCGTTTGCGTTATAACCACCCCGCAATTCTGCCAGTGTCAAGTTATATAAACAACAAATGAAAATGAAAATTGTGGAGTCTATTTTCCAAGTCGACATAAACCTGCAACACACAGAGACAAACACATTTCTAACTATGGTTAAAACTGTTAGATACATAGACGTTTTAGAATTCTACGAGAATATTATGTATATATATATTTAATATTAATATTGTTAAATTAAATTTTGATACTGTTAACGTTAATACATTTATTTAATAAGTTTATAAATGGGGTAGCAGTGAGGGTGAGAAGCGTTTTCATGCAGGTGGGACGGGGAATTTCTGGGGGGAGAATTTCATAAAGTGGGAGGCGTAAATTAGGGCAGCTAAAAAATATATGGTCAAGGTCGCCCTCATCCAATCCACATTCGCAGAGAGAATGATCTCGAATTTTGATTTTAGCCAAGTGAACTGGAGTGCAGCAGTGGTTTAAGCGCATCCGACAAATTATTGAGGAGGAGGTTTTGTCCAGATGTTGAAACTTGAAAAACCATGGCTTAGGAGGGATTTCTGGTTGAATAGAGCCATAAAATTTTCCCTTTATGTTTTTAGAGGTTTCCCACTCTTTACTCCATGCTTCCATCATCCTCTCCTTCATGTTTGAACATACATCAAGAGGGATAATTTGGAAGTGTTCAAGAGAGCCAGAATTAATAGCCTGTTTAGCACAAGAGTCCACTGTATCATTACCTAAGATTCCAGAGTGACCAGGTATCCAGGCTAAGACAACCTTTAGGCCAATTTGGTAGCATTTAAAAAGACATTCTTTGATTTTGAGGATTACTGGAAATCTAGATTTTAATTTAAATGAATTTGACGCAATAGACTGAAGACAGCTTTTGGAGTCAGAAAAGATAATGACATTATTTAGCTTGTGTGAAAATACAAAATTAATGGCTTCCAAGATTGCAATAGCTTCACCTCCAAAAACAGTGGTTACCGAAGGGCATTTATAGCTCAAAATAGTCCTATATGCAGGAATCCACACCGCAGAGCCAACAGGACTGGCATTTGATAGCTTGGAAGCATCGGTATATATTGATAGCCAGTTTGGGAATTCTGAAGACAGCCTTTGTTTAAGTATTTTAGCAGCTCCTACGGTGCCTTTCTGTATACCAAAATCTAAAAGTACTTTAGGTTGGAATGCCAGAGCATTGTATGGTAAAGAAAAAAAGAGATTGAAGGGAAATTGGAGAATTGGGTCGGTCAGGCGGGAGAATTTGATGAAGCTACGAAGTAAACAGGGTAAATCAAATATTGAATTGTAGCCTCTCCTTTCAACAATATTAAGTAGGGAATTAAGTTTTGCAAGGAGAGGGTGTTGCGAATTTTGAGACAATTTAAATAGGAATTTATCTGCGATAAATTGCCTGCGCAGATATAGAGGAGGTTCCACGCATTCTACCTGCATTGCATTGATAGGGGAGGATTTCATTGCTCCCAAGATTAAGCGAAGGCAACTTGATTGAATTTTTGATAGCCTTTCCAAGGCTCCTTTGTTACCAGGATCCAATAGAAAACAGCCATAATCTAGATAACTACGAATGATAGCATTATATAAAATTTTTTGGGTGAAGGGGTGGGATCCCCACCAAACACCAGACAAAGATCTAAGAATATTAATATTTTTATTGCATTTAGAAACTAAATATTCACAGTGTGAGGCTCCTGTCATTCTAGACTCCAACCAGATACCTAGGAATTTTACTTTATGTTCTTGGGGAATGGGCTCATTCTTCACAAATACGTTAATTAATGGAGTATTTCTACGCCTAGTGAATACCACTGTACTAGATTTTGAGGGGGAAAGAGAAAGACCATGGTTACTCATCCAAGATTCAAGAGAAGACAAAGCGTCGTTAAGAAGGGTAGATGCATGATTCGGATTCTCAGAAGAGATGTAGAGCGCGAGATCATCTGCATATTGAAGGATTGAACAGTATTGATTGACGGCTTGATCGAGATCTCGGGTATAAACATTGTATAAAATGGGGCTGAGGACAGATCCTTGGGGTAAACCCTTCCACACAATCCTAGGATTTGATAAGGAATCCTGAGTTTTTATTACAATACTACGCTCCATAAGGAGATTGCAGATGAAATATGCCAGCTTGGCAGGAATCCTCAGCTGAACAAGCTTGTTCCTGAGGACTGGAAGCAAAACATTATCATAAGCAGACGTAATATCCAAGAAAACCCCAACTAGAAATTCATTTTTGAGGATAGCAGAGTGAATGTCGGTGGTAAGGATACCAAGACTGTCCATGGTGCTCATATCCTTTCGAAAGCCGAATTGAGAATCCGATAGTAAGTTATTATTTTCGAGGTACCACTCCAGGCGATGTTTAATCATGTGTTCTACAATTTTTAATAAAACGGATGATAATGCTATTGGTCTTCGGCTATTGGGGTCAGATGGATTTTTTCCTGGTTTCAAAATAGGAATAATTAATTGGGATTTCCATGTTTTCGGAATTTCCTGGGAATCATATATCAGATTTATTAAATTTAAGAAATACTGTTTGTTTCTTTCTGATGATTTTACAAGGAAGGAGTAGGGAATATTATCTAAACCAGGTGAAGAATCAGAGAGACCCTCTAGAGCTAAATTAAGCTCATTGAGGGTAAAGGAATTATCAAAGAAAGAGGATGATGATGACGGAATTAACAAAGTGGGTAAGGTATCTAAATAAGGGACTGTAGGAGGAGCCAATTTATTAGCAAAGGCATCTAGCCAAGATGAAGGATCATTGGACTGGACACTCTCAATGCCAAATGAACCCCTATAACGTCTAATTTGCTGCCACACTAATGTAGACGGAGTTCTAGGAGACAATGATTCGCAAAAACTGCGCCATCCGAGTTTCTTTTTAGACTTAAACATTTTTTTTGCTTTCGCTACTTTATGGCGAAAGTTAATAAAATTACTAACGGTCATTGCTGAATTATACATGTGTTCAGCCTCTTTTCTCTCTCGAATAGCAGACGAGCAATCTGAATCCCACCAAGGGGTTGAGATTTTAAAACTGTGTTTTTTGTTTTTGGGAATATGTTTGTTAGCACTAGATATAATAGCATTTAAATAATTTGAATATGATGAAAGGACATTGTTGTTATTAGTCATTTGAAGATTATTTATTGAATCGTCGAGACAAGCAGAGTAGGATTCCCAATCTGCATGGGAGACCCTGTATTTTAGGGTGGGGGTAAAATTAGTAGTAGGAATTACTCTATTTGAAATATTTAGTATAATAGGGAAGTGATCGCTGCCATGGGAAGAGGAAAGGATAGACCAAGACATAAGAGAAGATATGTTAGCAGAGCAGATAGAAAGATCCACTGCACTTTTAGGATTTTGAGAGGGTAGTACCCTACGAGTAGGTGACCCATCATTTAAAATGCACAGGTTCAAGTCATCGCACATGTCAATAAGGGAGCAACCAAAACCATCATTATGACTGCCACCCCAAGTCATGTGATGTGCGTTAAAATCACCCAATAGGATGATAGGAGGAGGAATAGATGAAATAATGTTACGGATGTCTTGGATTAAAGATATATTAGGGTGAGGGATATAAATTGCTATGATGGAAATATTTTCTACTTTAGCTGCAATTATGTTCATGTTAGCGCTAAAAGGAGGAAGAGAGATTTTAGAGAAGGTTAAAGAGCGTTTTATGAGTAATGCACATCCTGCATATCCATCAGATCTGTCATCTCGAAGACAAGCATAACCGGGGACTCTGAATCTCGATCCTGGTACCAGCCATGTCTCGGAGATGGCCAAAACTGAAGGGGTGAATTTCGATATAAGATGAATTATTTCGTGTTTTTTTGAGTGTAGACTTTGGCTATTCCACTGAATTATTGTTGTTACTGGGTCCATAATTACTTAAAAGGTTATTTAAAGAAGAAAGTGTACTGGCAACGTTGGACGGTAAAGATGAATTATTTTGTGAAATAAAATTGATTATAATCTGAACAAATAAATTTAGAAGGTTCTCAAATTGATTTATCTGAGGTGAGGAAGGAGAAGAGTTTAAAAGAGCACAACCATTAGGTTGGGAGGAGGGTGGGTCAGAAATGATTGATTGGTGTAAAGATTTGTCAAAAGATTTACTCAAAGGAGCTTTGGGACGGGGATTGGAAAATACGGTTTTATTATAGGATTGAGAGGAAGATATTTGTGAGGGGGAAATGGGGACTGAGATGGGCGATTGGGAAATAATATTAGTAGAAGGGTGTGATAATACCTCAGAAAATCTTTTTTTGGTTAAACGTGGATACTGTTTCTGAGCTTCCTCATATGATATGCTTTTCTCGGCCATTGTTTTTTTAATAGACACTTGCCTGTCATACTCAGGGCAGCATCTATTGTTGGCAAAATGATGCCCCAAGCATAACAAACAAGTGGCTTGATTTTCGGCAACATTACATGTGAGTGCATCATGAGGTTGGGAACATTTAAAGCAACGGGGAGGGGATCTACATTGGCTTTTAACATGTCCAAAACGGCAGCAATTCATGCATTGAATAGTTGGGAATTGATATGTTTCAATAGGGATAGAAGTATGGAACGAGTAAATTCTTTCTGGCAGGATCTGCCCCTGAAAAGTGAGAACTACAGTTTGAGTAGGTGACCAAGTAGTTTCCTCATTATTAGTTATTTTTTTGCTAAGGCGGCGAGCCTTTAGTACGATGCCACATCCGTAGGGTAGGACAAGGCTCTCTACAAACTCATCCATGGAGAAGTCTACAGGGATATTCTTGGCAATGCCCATACGTGTGATGTTATATGATGGTATGATAGCTGTGTATTTGTTTTTAGTGAGAATTTCATTACCCAAAAAATTATTTGCATCTGATGCCGAGCAGAACTCGACTGAAATTTTATTTCTGCCAATGCGTTTAACGCCATCTTGTTTGATATTTTTAATTTTTTGTTTAAATAAGAATTGACCAAATTTAATGGGTCGTATAGATAACCCTGATGCGAGTTCTGGTTCAGATCTGGATACTTGCACTATGAAAGGGCCTTTGTCAGTATCGGAGTATGTATTGATTCCAATGACCAACTTAGGGTGTACAAATAAGCGCTGAATAGAGGCTGAGGCCGAGTCAACATCCGTTATTGTTTTTTTAGGATTCACATTGTCATCTGTTACTAAACGGCGTTTAGCACACACTGCGGGAGGGACCAAAGGAACATGAGTATCCGGAGGGTCTGGAGGGTCAGGAGGATCTACCTCCATAATTGTAAAAAAAAAGAAAAGTTTAGTAAAACAACACAAATAGTTAGTAATAAATCTCACCACATACACCAGACAGACACACAACACAAAATTAGACAAATACTTATAGAATCTACTTGGAAAAATCCAGTAATATCAAAAAATATCAATTGTGAAATGACACTGACAGTTACCCCATCAACGTCAAAACGCAAAGTCCTGTTATTTTCTAGTTATCAACTAAAAGGAATAGGGAGAGTGAGGGTAAATTCGACAAGAAATAGGTTTTTTTGATGAAAATTTGATGTCTCAAGAAAAATTACTGCCTACGTCGTATCATCTATTTCTAAGTCCTTCTAACCAATAATAGGAAAGGGCTAAAAACAAAACATTAAGACCCCAACAATTATAAAGACACATTTTAAAAAGTGATACGTCAATATAACGATATTATGATAAATAGAAGATTGATTAAGAAAGACAGTGTTGAGACACATCTTATTTCATACATAATGTATGTATAATTATAATTTCGAATAATTTTAAATGAATTTGCTGAGATGGCTGAGAGCGATGATACTGCAATTTAAACTTTAAAAGCGTCAGATTTCCGTTCCTCATTACAAAATACACTCAGTGTGAATAGAAAACAATAAGCCACATTGATAATTTCCCACATCCGAGCGGTTTCAAGGAGGTCGAGGTGTGTTCAAATAACACGTTGTTAACTGGCTATTGAGCGTCGTATAATTCACGGCGGGGGCAACTGCGCATGTCGCCTCTACAATACATACTGTTTTCAAATTACAACAAATAATAGGGAGATGAGTGGCATAACCGATTTAGGATATTGTATCAACGTAAGTAAAATCTCGGACCTTACAATAAGATACGATGATGGGAAGTGTGATGGGTAATAAAATACGCAATATTTAATTATTTTTGAAGTGAAAACTTCTTTAGCGGCGTTGAGCACTTTTTCTGTAATGGGTATAAAATCTTAAACTCGCGTCAGGACAGTGTGCGTGACCTGATCGTAAGACGAAAAGCGTAAGACGGATGGAGAGTAGACAGCTGTCAGTTAGCTGTCAGTTTATAAAGCTTTGATGAATTGCCAATGATTTTGAGTGGAGATTTCAACATAAACTTCGCAGACGATAAAAATCAACTATTAATTGAATTTTTAAATAATGAATTTGGTTTAACTATGTCGAATGATCGCAATCTTAGCACAACGAAATACAAAACTACTATTGATGCGGTCTTTATTAGACATTTAAATAGGTTCGAATCAAAACTGTTCGTTTCATACTTCAGCTACCATAAACCTATCGTATCAGTTTTAGAGATTGGCGATGATAGTTCTGGTAATGATGATGGTGAAAAAGTCGTTGAAATTATGGATGAAAGTTGATTTTTCGGAGAGATAAACTTTTTAATGTAAAATAATTGTAATAGTTTTAAAGTGTTAATTTTTTAATGTAATATAAATTGTCATGTTTGTGTACGATAGCGCAATAAATGAATATTGTATTCTACCACATAAATGATAGTACTTTTATACTGATAAAGCAATTGGTGCAAAATTATTCCCTAACCATTCCAAAATATCAAACATGCTCAACGTTAATAATCAAGTTTTCACTTCTGCCGGCACTCCCGGAGTGCAATTTTTTTTTTTGTTTTTTCACCTGTGCCATTAAAACGATTTTGTGGAAATTTTCCAAAGGAATAACTCGGAATCTCTAGATAGCTGTAATTCTGAGAAAAAATCTTCAGGAGGAAAATTAACACCATGAGGCGAGCCACGAGTAACATAGTCGACTACAAAGGCTATCTACACAAAAGTCGATTCTAGCAAAAAGCATATGTTTTTGTTGCGCACAAGCCACGAGTGGCAACAATACGCTAACGGTACAGCCCTCGGGACACAGGGTATAAAGCTAGAAATCAACAATGTATTGCTAATGCAGACGTCATAAAATATCCTACGTGTAAATCGTGGAGCACAAAAAACTTCACTTCCTCAAAATAGTTACAGAATGATGAGAGGCTAAAAGAAGATTGTTGACTGATCGCCTGCTAGATATATATATGTGACATCAAATTTCAAGACAAATTCTGGATGAGACAGGTGTGATAGGCATAACCAGAAATGTAGAGAAAAACCCAATAGCCAGCAGTGGATTCATTTGGGATGAAGTGATGATGATAGTACCTTACTAAATGCTTGTTCGAAATCATTTTACTCTAAGGGATTTCAACGATGGTGGCAATCGTATAACCGCATCGGTAACTGGGTGATATAGTGACGACGTCTAGAACTAAACTACGTAATGAACATTACGTCTTTAATTTAATCACCAACCAGCATTAGACCAGTAATAAATTTGGCTGGAATTCATAAAATAATATTTAAAAACATGTATGTATGTTTTTTTTCTCAGAAGTTGTATGATTTAATTTAACTTGGTTTATTCGAAGCGACCAACTTTAGATAAGTTTATAGTGATCGTTAAAAGTAGAGCTTATTGATTTATTTAAAATAATTTTAGACTAGTCTTTTAGTTTTACGTGGTGATCTAGGGGGGTGATGATATATACAGTGGATTTCTTTTGGCTGAAGAGAGAGAGAGAGATAGTCCATTAAGGCCTGTGATTATTTATTGGTCACTAATAGAAAATTATTGCCGAAACATAGCTTTATAATTAGGCACCCCATCTTCTAAGATTTATTTTTTATAACATTTTCATAACGAAATACTATAATTCGCTTCATGCAAAAATACTCTAAGCATGTAGCTCACAATATGACACAGATCAGTATCAAAATTATTCATAGCTAAAACATGTCCCATAATTTAACCGTGTCACACAAACTCAAATTAATAATCTAAAAAAAGCAATTACGGATGCAAAAACCGCTTAACAATAGTGTAAACGTGTGACTCCGATCCAGTTGAAGGAAAATAATAAAATTCAACATCAAAAACATTATAAAGGCAACTGTAATCAAAGCTTTTGAATATTACGCTCCCGCACCGGAACACGACAGTTATTCCGCTCTTCTCTCTAACGGTACAAGCATTTGCAGTACTTTTTCTTTGTGATCCACTACTAGAGGTTTACTATGGTAGACGATCTCATTATTTACTCGCCCGATATTTTTGTACTCGGTTGACAATGAGTCTATAATCTACTTGATTGTAGATCCCAGTCTATCTATACTTTATTGCACTAGTATGTTAAATAATATCTACTGAAAGTTCATATCAATATAAGAATGTAGTATGTTTGAATTGTATGTCCTTTAAAAATCTTTCGTTTTACCGTTGGAATCAAGATTCCTTGTTCTTATACTATGTTAAGAAAAACTAATAAAACACCAAAGGCGTATGTTTACATTAAGATATTATACGTATAACTCAAATGCAACATGTAACTTTATGTAAAATATGAACATTATTTTCGGATTTAAACTCTTCATTTTTTGTGTGGTTAATAACATGGCTCACAGCGAGAATTTTCCCTACACTATTATTTCAATAAAACTCCCTATTCAAACTTATAGACCCTCAATCTGTCGTGCAATACTGTACTAAATGTTTTATGTTATAATTTTTAAATAAGGAGACCATATGAGTGAGTATAGAGTGAGTTCTTGTGAGCGATAAGAAAGTGAGTTTCAATGCAACGGTAGCTTGGAGTGCATTCACCATGCTCACTGAATCGTAGACCGAGGATGAATCTTTATTTTGGCTTATTTAGGAAACCACTTTTTATATAACTTAGCTTTCTCTTCAGTAATCTACATAGAACAAAATATGTATATTCAGGTTAAAATGTACTTGTAGCGGGGGTTTTTTATACAAATTGATGTAAATTGCTATTTAAACAGACTCTATTGTTAGAATTTTATCGTCCTGGGTATTTAGTAAGACTGTACTATTGTTCTTTATTTTTAGAGCTATGCAGATGGTAACTGTAAATATCACTCTTTGGAATTATCAATATTACCTTACTTAATATGTAATCATTCCTTTAATTGTGCACCATACGACGTGTAAACCTCGAAAAATTACTTAAAAATGGCTCTAGCGAGTAACAAAATTCAACACACAATTGATATCAGAAATAACATTATAAATTCTATATTATACAAACTTTTACACGTAATAAAACATGTGAAAAAATACTATTTATAACGACTTTATTAAAAATATAGCAGTCACCACACCAGTCTCGTTATAAATCTACGGCATTGATAAGACAAAAAAAAAAATCGTTACTATACTACTTACTAGTCAAGCCTGTCGTTTGATACCCATTGATGTAACTACTGGATATATTGACAGTTAACATCTTATGTCTCAGGATGGCGAGTACAGTGGAATGCCAAGCTTTTCTTTATAATTCATGAGCATGTGTAATCTGCCATCTTGTAGCGGCAGCCATCTTGGATTTACCATGCTCCAGAATATAATAAATTGTATTGTCATCAAAACTAAAGATGTGGACCAAATATCAGATACCTATATCTGTCAGCAGGAAGGGGTCAAGCTTCAATTTTTAATTTAACCCAAAGAAAAAAATAAAGTAACAAACAGGGCAAGCTGAATAAAAGTAATAAGTACTAAAATTCACAAAGCACATTACAACTATCTATCACGATTTAAACTAACATTAATCACACAAGCTACTACATTCCCCTAAACACCTAATTACAAATTCCGATTATATTTGGGCCGAACATAAATAATGCAGTGCATTTAACAGCCAATCGGAGAACAAGTTCCTGAGTACATAACATAGTATTAAGTCATTAAGTTTAGTGTTTACTTTAAGTAGCGTACTTAGCCGGTAAGCTCGGGGCGATCCGATACTCCGGGCCAATAAATCAATGAGGTATCATAAAATCTGCGATAACTGCCTGCTATGGCCCGGGCGGACCGTTACGGGATCTACTTTAGCAAAAATAGGCTTACAAATTCAGTTTTATGTTTTCATTAATGGTTCGTGGTTGTTTTTTAATGAAAGGGCTGAGGAACTGAGCCCTGACAGCCTTGTAATTTATTATCGATTTTATGTTGGTTTAACATTGTTTACTGTTATTTCACAAACATATTAAATTCATAATTAAATCTAGTTCTTAGTTTAATACTTTTCATACTTTTATTTTACCTAAGCTGTATCTTTGTCTATTTTAAAGTCATTGATCTACAGGTATTGTGGTTTTCAGTGGATTAGGTAGTTAGTTAGTTTCTACAGAGCAACTTATAGCTTGGCAAAAAAGAGTATGTTTTTAATGAGGGCGTTAAGATCGAATTTAATATTAATATGGCAACCCGGTATACCGCGATGGAATTTTTTTTGATACTTGTTGGTTTTGTTTATTGTTACCAATAGGTTGTTTGTTTATTTGACATAAAAAATAACCAAAAACCGTACGAAAATGTATCGAAATACCTACGTATATAATTATTCAACGAACACAATGAAATTTTTAATAGTGTTGCTACAATTGCTTTTTTTAATGCCTATTGTCACTGCATCGTACCCTTTTGTGCCAAGATATACACGTTACTAAACCTTGTACGCAATAACAAGTGTTCAGTTTTTTAAAACGTAAAGGAAACTCGTCCACACCGCCTTGTTTGCAAAAGTGTAAGTTAAGTTCTCTGACGTAGGAACCTCGAAATAAGAACAACATTTATTATTCATCATAAATATTAAAAAAGGACTCTTGAATTATTTAAACTGCCATCCGTCACTACAGCTGCACTTAACAAACGGGTGAATAAAGGCGTGAAAATAAACATGATAATCTTGTTGCAATGCGTTATGTAAGCACTGTCCTAGGCTTTTTTGGTGACGTCATAATTCATAAAGGTTGTAGAAACTCACTGGATGCAGAGAATTTCAAAAAGATCTCTGCGAACATTCTTTAAGGAGCCTATGTTCACCTATTGTAAATTTCTGTAGCTGCGAAAGAAGCAATAGTTATTATATCAACATAATATTATAGTCCCCAATTTGGTCTAAGATATCGCACCAATATTAGTTTAATCTACTTTGAAGTAGATAATTTCTCTTCATCCATCTTTTATATCAAGTTATATTTACTTCAGTTTTTTTTTTCAATATGGTTGATTATATTCCATAAAACGTCAATTTTATTCAGCACACTAGTCATTTCTCTTTCACTGCTCTATTTAAACTACTCTTCCAATTTCATTAACCCGAAGTGAAATAGCGATGCGAAGTAAAAATTAATTTGCCGTTTAAAAACCTAACGAGCCGACGGAGCACGATTAATTGATAAAACCTCGTGTCTGATCAAATCGTACGCAAACGCAAATATGTTGATTAAATACGCATTTCTCTCGTTCATCCAGTTAATCACATGCGAACAGCGGAAATTCGAATCGTTTATAGTTGGAGGACAAGATGCGCCTATAGAGGCACACCCACATTCGGCATTCATGGCCTCTACTTGCACGAGATCTGTGACGACAGTTTACTTTAGATGCAGCGCTTCTATCCTGAACCAAAGGATTCTCTTAACGGCAGCTCATTGCTTCGAGTGCCGCAAGCCGGAGGAAATCATCATTTCAGTGGGGAGCTCATTCACTAAGGGACAGTTTATGACCACAGTTCATAGTTATATCAAGCATCCTGAATACAATGATGGAGTGTACAGTCATGATATAGGAGTGGTGAGGGTAAAGAGAAGCTTACCACTCAGCCACACAGTAAGCAGAGTGGCGCTTCTTAGAAACCCTCCTCACAACGAAATAGCTACCGTTGCTGGATGGGGTTTGGTGAATGTAAGTCAATTTTGAAATAGGAAATATATGAGAGTACATATGATTTGATTGATTAAGAGTACGAGACTCGTTGGATCTAGCTGACTAACTCCAAAGGCTCCTGTATTTAGTAGTATCCTTTAGTTGAAAGACCATTTTGACTCTAGTATCTTTCTTGACCACATCAAGTTGGTGATAAATCTTAAAGCCTTTCCCACCCTATGTTGTAGCTTAACCGTGTATTGATTAGACAACATGACACTAAAGTGCAGGTAGGAACGCAGAAACCCATCAACAGCAAATAATTCATCAACAGTACTTCACATTAAGGTCGCCATAATTTTCTTAGGAATGTCAATCATAATATACTTAGTATTATTGTCAGTATGTTCATCATCTCATACAATATCACTGTTTCCCATAAATAATCCAAGATTTTGGGTCCCTGGATTTTGGGAATTCATTACGTTTTAAGCCTCGTCACGCTTAGCCTCTAAAAATATATTGCCTAACATACGCTTTACAGTATATTATTGACTTCAAAGAATTGTTGGAAGCAGTCTACTTGTAGTAACTGTCAACTTTATTCTATAATATAAGTACGAAACTCATAAGGTTTTCTATTCAACGTTGACCTAACAAAGTATGTACAAAATTCATTGAAGCAGGCTGTGTATAAGGTCATTACAGGGAAGGTATAGTCTATTTATTAGTGTACTGATCTCTGATGATGAATGTAATAAATAATTTACGTACGAAACTTATATTCCAGGAGTTCCATCCTAGGACTACAAACTACCTCAAATATATTACACAGAAGGTGTTACCGAGAATTGAGTGCGTCAGGATTCTCGGCGGAATGCCTGCTGGTAGTTTTTGCGCCGGCGCTAGAAATTCACAAAGATATGTGTCAATGTAAGTATAAAAATGATAATGTCTCTAGTGTAAAATAAGCATACGAAATGAAATACTTATAGTTATGGACTAAGCGGTCCCTTGACTTTGCAACGAATAATATAGAATAATATGTTAAACACGAAAAAAATGATAATAAAAAGAAAGGTTAAAAAGCCGAGAGATTCATTTTATTTTTTTACTTTTAAGCATTTTCGTAACGATGGCTGCTAATTAAAATTACTGAAACAACCTTTAATTCTATTTTTTAACAGATTTCTGAAAAAAGTAAGCTTCTATTCAAATAAGAGGTGAATTACATAAATATAACTCAATATAATATTGATAATTATGTTTGCAGGGGAGATTCAGGCAGCGCCTTAGTAGTCCGTGGCTTCATCCAAATTGGTGTGGTTTCCTACAAAAATCCAATAAGATCCATGAGCGTCGCAGTGTACACCGACACAGCATTCTTCTACAACTGGATCCAGTCGAGTGCTAATACTTTGATTTGTCAATAAAATGTTTGTAAATACTCTCTTTTATTTTAATTTTCTCTCTTTTATTTTAATTAACCTCTGATTTTTCGGAGTCACGTTTGTATTAATAGTCAATTACCACGCAATAAAACGGTGAAGAAATTGAAATAAAACTATTATTTACATATTTTATCGCGTATTTGGTTTAATTAAATTTATTTCCAACTTCCCGACGCGACTTTTCTTTTCAATCTATATCTAAGAAACCATTGCGGCGAAGAAAAACATCTTGAGGAAACGTGCAAACCATAGCAATTTATAAGAATTTCTATGGTGTGTAAAGCTGGCGGGCTTTACACACCGTAGAAATTCTTACATTCTTACACAAAAATGTACATAACAGTATAAAGAGATAATGTGAGAACAAAGTAGTTCGCCTTACATATATGTTCCGTCTCACATAGTGATAAGGGGCGGGCCTATCGCCATATCACACACTAATTCATGACTTCAAACTGATAATTAATGAATAAAAAAAACCATTTTTTTATTGCATAGTAACGGCAAACAAACATGTCCACCTGATGGTAAGTGATCACTGCCACACATAAACATACACATTGTTTGGATCATAGATTATACAACCGGCCCATCAATTCAGGAGGGGAGCTGAAAGGAAAAATATGGAAAGAAGAAAGGGGTATAGGGCATCCGGGAATCCTAACCACCGAACGAAGCCAGCACATACAGTATTTTTAACTGAAATAAACTCGGCCAACTGTAGCGTCTCAGCGAATTCTTTTATAGATACAGATATAAACTTTAATATGTTTTATTCAGGCAAAACATGAATATCATTTTCGAAGTCCATTACTGAAACTAGGTCAGAACCATTGAATTTTAGAGTTGTTCAAAGGGGTCTGCATCCAACGCGACTTGTCTTCGTTTGTGTATCTATATAGTGAGAAGACGACCTTACACATGCCTAAATAGCTTCCATATAAAACTTGCTGCCTGATGCTCATTGCCTCTTGAAATGACGAATATGTTCGGCTATGTCTGTAACTATCTGCTCACGATTTGATTAAAGCCGCATTTACAAGGGTTGGGTTTAACACCTCGAAAATACGACTATCATTATAAACAATGCATCTAGTAAACATTTGTCAGAACACTATATCTATGGCGGTTATATCTTGCGATAATGGCATGCTATTCTAGCCGCGAGAAACTCTCTCCGTTGGGCTATTAGGGAATTAATGTGCATAGAACTCTCCAATGCTACATATTGATATGCTTGACGTTGCGTGTACCAATGTCTAGAACAGATTATGGTTACCAGCATACGTATCATCAAACAAAATTTTTGCTTTACAACCATACATATGCTGTATAAAAACGTCATTCTCATTAACCACGGCTTACCTTCTAATCTTTTGCTATTCGATTTCGTTAAGGAAACTTTTATTTGACTATTAAATTGAAGCAAGCATAACCAACGCTGATTAATCAAATTACAACCGTACTTACTTCTAGGTCTCAAAACAGTGTAAATATGCGACGCTTAGCTCTCGCATTATGCCTGGTAAAATTAGTGGTGGGTGCTATGGAGGGCTATATTGTTGGTGGAGTTCCAACATCGATATTTTTGTACCCCCATTCGGCGTTTATGCATATTTTATGTAAAAGAACAAGTGGAAGAGAGCAAAAATGGATTTGTGGCGCGTCGATCGTCAATCAGAGGATACTTCTGACTGCTGCGCACTGTTTGGCCCATTGCACACCAGCATCGACGATAAAAATAATAGTTGGTAGCGAGAACAGAGAACAAGGTCTCGAAAATTCAGCAGCAAGTTACGTTGTGCATGAAGACTATAATACGAAGACGTCTTATGCCGATATAGGGCTTGTGAAAATGTCCTGGCGTTTGAAACTAAATTCGAAGATATCGCGCGTGGCATTGTTACAAAACCCGCCGTATAATGAGCATGCAGCGGTGGCTGGATGGGGACTTATTGATGTAAGCTTAAAGCATGTATAATATAGAGAGAGGACTGATACATACTTCAAAATAGTAGATAAAAATTGTGGTGCCGGGCCATCTTTTTCTTCTCATTGGCATCAGCCATCAAACACAACCTCTCAAATATCAATTTGAGCGGTTGTCCATGCACGACTCACTTGGAAAAGAATAATAAATATAATAAAATAAATAGTTTAGGTCTATTTGATTCTATTCACATTCGTATAAAATGATAGTAGCTAAATGTAATTTCAGTTATCAAAGTTATATACAGCAATTTGTTGTAAAATTATTAGTTAAATTTTCACAAATATAGGAGTACCAACCAACTGCAAAAATTACAAACAAAAATATCTATGTTTTTAAAGACACAAATTTATCATAGCGCTCCCTCTATATTATATATTCTCTAAGTATGTATAATATTTACTGCATGAGGATAGACCAAAAAAAACAATACATGACAACTTTCATCATCATCTAGTTTATCCAATATTGATCAATTTTTGTTTTGGGAAGGAATTATTGAAATATCCCTGACGTATCAAAGATAGAAAAACGATAATTTAAAATATTTTTTTAGTGTGTTTACTACCGATGCGAATATGCGTGAAAATTTTGTTGTCAAGATTAGTATACTAACAATTAATCTTTCTTTGTAGGAAGATTCGCAGAAAACATCTCCATATTTGAAGCAAATAAACCAGACGTTGAGAAACAGGCGAGACTGCATTAGGATAGTCAAGGAAGTACCTGAAGGTTGTATTTGTGCCAGCAGCAGTAGAACATCAGATTATGCGGCTGCGTAAGACATTCTCAATATGATTTTTTTATTACAATAATCCTCGCCTGCCTGGGTACGGTATATATACGGTTACAAAACTGAGGTCTCGGGTTCGTATCCCGGGTTGGGCTAAGTTGAGTATGGGTTTTTTTAATCAATAATCAGCTCGGAGTCAGGAATTTGTGCCCGATATGGCGGTAGGCTCGCCCCCTATGACCTCGTGGGACGGAGCATACATGGCGAAATCTTAGCTACTCTACCTACCCTTTCTGGGACGTTTACGGGCTGATACAGAGTGAAGATCCTTATTTTTTTTCAGCATACTCTCATACCCCTTTAAGGACAAAAACATTTGGAGATAAATATTAAAAACTCACACGCAATTGATGATGTTTTTTTTAATGTTTCAGTGGAGACTCGGGCAGCGCGCTCGTCATCCGAGGTTACATCCAAATAGGCATAGTGTCCCACAAAGTTCCAACTTATTCGAAAAACACCATCGTGTACACGGAGATCGCGTATTACTACAACTGGATAAGAAGTAACATGAACCGACTGTTTTGTTGGCAATAAATTGTACTATTTGTTTTTCTTTTGCTTATTAACCCACATATGCATGACGCAATTTCCTTTATAATTCTGCCTTTGATCTAATTTAAAAGGACCATGGAGTAATATGAAATAAAAATTAGGTTATATCGCTTTTTGACCCGCATTCCAAAAATATACACAAATATTTCTTTCGTGCGTGTTCAGTGGTGACCTGTTGGCAAACGGACTAGACGCGGCTGCCAACATGTTCACGGTGGTCGCGGGTTCGAATCCCAGGGCACACCTCTGACTTTTCGGAGACATGTGTGTATTGATAGCATATTCACCATGGTGAATGATGCACTAAAACGGTGAAGGAAAACATTGTGAGGAAACCTGCATACCGTAGCGATTTATAAGAATTTCTATGGTATGTAAGTCCGCCAACCTGCATTAGGACAGCGTGGTGGACTATATGGCCTGACCACTCTCAATCGTTCTCTCCATTGTAGAGTAGGCCCGTGCCCTGCAGTGAGACGTATATGGGCTGATACAGATACAGATTTCTTTCAGGTCTGGGTGTTTGTAAGATCGAAAAGTCTCTCGTAGTTCGTGATACCCACGATACAAGACTCGACTATAGTGTTGGGTCAGGACTATGTATGTGACTATAGGGTGTATTTATTATTTTTCAGCCAACTGTTATATCATAACATAACATACAGTTAGGTGCAAAAAAAATTCGATCTTTGTTTTGTGACTGTAGGAAAAATAAAGACACATAGTTGGTTTTAGGATATGACCATTTGACATAATATGCCTTTAGAAGAAGAGCCACGCTGTTGTCAGTCATGACTCAGCATGAATAAGCAGACTTGTCTGTAGCGGTACCATCACCTTAGAGGAAATAGAGAGAAGCAACAGCTCCACTATCACGTTACAATTCAAACATTGTATGATTATTACTTTTTATTTTTATTGCAATGAATGACGAGACGAGCAAGCCGTTCGCCTGATGGTAAGCGATACGACCACTCATAAACAGTAGCAACATTCCACTGCGCTCGCCATCCTTAGACATAAGATATTAAGTCTCAATATGTCCAGTAGTTACTCTGGCTACAATGTCCTTTAATCCGAAACACAAAAGTGCATTTACGCAGTGTTGTTTTACGGGAGAAATAGACATTGCGGTGGTACCTACCCAGATGGCCTCTCACATATGAGAGACCTACTACCAGTAAATGATTTACTCAGAAGTCCTTAAAATCAATTATACAATTTGCATTTACATACAACCGTGTAATAAACCGTGTGTCCCTTTTCGGTGGAAAGTATTTCATAATATTTCAAAAAGGATAACACACGTGCGGCAACCTGAATACATAAATTCATTTTCCGTCATTCGCTCAAGGAGGCATTTTAAACGATGAATAATGATTACCAGGAAAATAAATACTGGGCTTATTGACTTCGTAAATTATTGTCCGTAAAGGTATACTTTGCGAAGTTTGTTTATATCTAGCTATAAGCCCTAAAGCTGGTGATTTCTTTCTAACTCTTTTTATTTCGTTTCTGATTGACTTAATTAGTAAAGATTGGCTCTTTTCCCTAAGACGCTCTATGAGATTTAGTGCCCCGTGTCAATTTATTGGGTATCGCTTTTTATCCTTGTTTACAAGAACTGAATAAGTGGGGGTGAAAATGAAACTCTCTCCCAGACTGAGTGTAATAAAGACCTGAAATTCTTCCACGGTCTAGGAGAAAACCTGTAACATTCAATAATAATCAATATTAAATTAATTATAGGTTTAAAAAAAAAGAAATTAAACGCCAGAATAGTTTATAAATGTACTCAGTTAACAAAGGCAATGCAAATCTAAAAGTATCTGAACTAAGTACAAATCTTAAGTACAAAAAAAATGACATATTGATTTCATAAAGTAATATAATTAATGTATATTAGTACGAAAACAATTAAATATAATTGGCACTTAAAACACGCAAATTAAAAATCAATTTAGTGCTAATAAACGTAATTTCAGTAATTTTGTTGATAATAACCCCTCTGGTTTATGCATTACTAACAATATTACCAGAAACGAAATCAACAATGAACGCAACAATCAACCAGTTAATATACAAAGGATACGACGCTGGAATCCATCAATATTCCTTCGCATCATTCCTACATTTGGAGTCGACGAGACCTGCATCGTGTGGAGCTTCGTTAATAATGGTTCAGGCAGTACTAACCGCTGCTTCTTGCATGGATGCACTGAGGTATAAGAGAGGGAATATCTACGCACATTTTGGCGCCACTATACCCAGAGATTCTAGGGTTGTCAGAAAGATTGTGATCTACGGAATAAACCCTAAATATGATGAGAGTAAGGGACGGAATAACATCGCTGTGGGGTTTCTAGAAGCGCGAGTTCCATTACAGCATGAGATTAAGAAGATCCCGTTGGTGGCCCGGGATCCTCCTGTGGGCGCTGATGTGTTCTCTGCTGGTTGGGGTAAACAAGTTGTAAGTAATTTATACGATTATAGTAAAATCAAAATAGATTAGGATCAAGAATTCGAATGGTGAGAGATAACCAATACTGTTCTCCTCAAAGCCGATCTATTCCTAAGCTGACGCCGAAACCCCTCATACTTACATGGATTTTCCATTACACGTAAGTAATCGCAATTTATTGTTATTATGTTTACGATTTGGCAATGCGCAACATGCTTTAGTGGGCCCTTATAAAATATTAATAGATATTCCTTTAGGGCATTTATAATATAGAGGGAGCGCTGGTTCTTCAAAAACGTAGATAAAAATGTTGTGCCGTGCCACCTTTTTCTGCTCTCCTATTGGCTAATATTTGACAAGTTGTCCAACATGCACGATTTTTTTATTATTTGGAAGAGAAAAATAAATTGTTTAGAACTATTTAATACCACTCAAACTCATTTTAAAAGGATAAAAGCTAAATATAGTTTAAGTTATAAAAGGAGCTTATAACAATTTGTTGTTAAATAATTAGTTTAATTTTCACTCTTAATATAAGCGCTACCAACATTACGATCAAGAAAATATCTACGTTTTTAAAGACGCAAATATATGACAGCACTCGCTCTATATTATAAATACTCTAAGGATATTCCTTTATTGAAACCAAATTCATAAAAATATAATTTAAAAAATCACTAATATGTTTCCAGTTCGGCAAACTGCCTGACTTCAGCAAAAGCCGTAGCCTGAAGGTAACAAAGCAACAGGTGATATCGCGAGAAGAGTGTGGCAAGTACGCCGGCTACAAAATGTCCACGACCACCATGTGTACTGCTCCGTTGAGAGGACATCATTACAAGTATATAAAATTTCCACTATGCTTTGACAATAACATCAGCATCAGCACCAATTTTTTTTCTTATTGATAGGATCTCAGGGTATTTTTCTTTAATACAATTTTACGAATTAAATATTTAATATTTTTCTTTAATACAATTTTACGAAAATACGACATTGCAATTGAGTAAAATGCTTACGATAAAACCTGAGACAGCGGGTTCGAAGTCGCGTCGAAAGAAATAATTGGGTAAAATGAAAATGTCTTGTCGTTTCTGCTACCCACAAAATGAGACGTGACATCTTACTATATAGAAAGGTCTATGCATAGGATTCTTTGATGGATTTGTTTACGACCTGATGGAAAATGTAAAAAGTCGCTAGATGCAGACTTCCTACAAGTGGTTACTTAAATTTTTGAAAGAGACCTATGTTCAGAACTGAACTTCTAAATAAGAAGATGATTACGAAATAAATCTTTACAGAGACGATGCAGGCAACGGTCTGATCTCCAAAAACCCTTCACACATACTCGTGGGCGTGTTATCCTTCATCCGAAACGACATTAGTATCTACACCAGCGTCCTGGCGCATCGGGACTGGATCACCAGGACGTGCCGGGACTTGTACACGCAGTACTGCCTCGGGAATAAAGGATAAACTGGAATTAAGGATTACTTGAAATTTGATAATGGTTTTATTAATACATGGCCTAGAGAGTGATAGTTAACTAGCTGTTTGTAGAATAAAAAAGGCAAGAAAAAAAGTCTAAGATCCTAAATAATAATCCTTGCCTGCCCCACTCCCCGCGGCCCAAAGGGAAAACAGTCATAATTACCTTCCAGGAATCCCCTACGTGAAAAAAAAGGATCCTTATATTTATTTGAAATAGATTGATAAATAAACATTTGTACTGTTTTGGGTCAGTATGGTGTGTTGGTTTAAGGATGGAAGAATCTCTCGCCATAGGGGAGAAAGACAAGCATAGATAGGATGCATTAGACACATTTTATTATCACTATACATCCGCATATTTTTTAATAATAAGTGCAGATTTCTATCATCTCTTTGTCGTGAAATTATATTTTGATTTAGAGGAGGCCCGAACAATATTTAGGGGGTTTTAATAGAAGTTAATTATAATCACTTCCTGAACATTACAACTAATCAATGAAATAAATAGGACTGTCAAACATAGCTTACTCCACTTTCCACCGTCCGTTTATATAGATTAACAATCGAAAGGAAAGTAATGGGAGAAACCTGGCGTAGTGCCGCGGCCCGCCTGGGAAATGCTAATGAGCCGATAAGGACTGGGGTGGCTTCCGGACAGAGACGGGTTTGGGGTTTTGGGATAATTATTGTATATTATTGATGATATTGACTGCTGTGGACGGCGAATGTTACTTAATACCGAATAGAGAATCTACTAGATGAATATTTTTAAAGATTTTTATCTCTGTCTTGTTGATACAATTATGCCGAATTTAAACAAGATGTATACAAGCTGAACCTAAAAGCTGTACACTCCATGATTTACTATGGTGAGATTGTCTCCTTAGTTTATTAAATGATCCTCAGATATCAATGAATTATCTGTTTTATGCATGAACATAATTAATTATTGGAGAAAGCTTCAACAAAATGCTCGCATTCCTATTATCTGTGACCAAAAATATTTCCTAAATTTGAAATACCACTAATTCTTCAAAACAAGGATTTGGGGGTCTGGCCCCCATTTACGGGTACCCGGAAAAGTCGGCCCTGTACCCAGATGGCGTGTATGAAGTGCAAAGTATTGTAACTGATATTGTTAGCGGAACGGTGGAACAGAAGTTAAATATTTACTTAGTGTAATTAGGTTTAAATTTTCACTCCAATGAACCTGTTAGATTAGAGGGGAATGGGTTTTAAGTTTCACGAAATTGTATTTTGTATCTAGTCACATACAAAATACAATTTCTAAGTCTAGACATAGGTTTAAGTCACATACAAAATACAATTTCGTTTCGTCCTGTCTCTATAGTACCTACGTACTCAACAGTGAAATGAATTTAACTTGTTCATTGAACCTATGACCAAGAATATGAGAAAGGCTTTGACCATATATTTCAAGCGGTACAGAACCTGAGAAGTGCTGCTCCTGCACTTGAGGTTGCGGATTCAACTTCCATTCAATAAATATTAGGTGTTGAAATTAATTCGTAGCGTTTTTTATTAAACATAACTCAAATAATTGAAATGAAAATAAAAAAATACATTATTGAAATTACTGCCCATCGCTTGCCACTGCTTATTCCCATCTTTCAGGTAGTATTCGAATACCTCGTCGAAAAAACTCTTTATCCTTGGAGGCAATCCACGAATCGATCCAATTTTGGCATTTTTCATATAAGGTGCTAAATTTTCCCCTGATAAACCATGAGCCATTGATCGAATAAGGTAGTAATCCAAAGGGGCAATATCTAGAGAATACAGCGGGTGGGTTAAGACTTCCCATTTCAATGATTCCAGATATGTTTTGACTGGTTTCGCCACGTGAGGTCGAGCATTGCCGTGCAGCAAAGTAACTTTATCGTGCCTTTTGCTCCATTCCGACCGTTTTTCCTTCAATGCACGACTCAAACGCATCAATTGTAAACGGTAGCGATCCCCAGTGATGGTTTCATTGGGTTTTAACAATTCATGATAAAGCACACCTTGTTGATCCCACCAAATACATAGGAGAAGTTTAGATCCATGAATATTGCGTTTAGCCACTTTTAAAACGCGCAATCCACTTCCGACACCTTTGATCAGCTAAAGCATGTTCACCGTAAGCTTCCACTAAAATCCGATGACTTTCCGCAGCACTTTTATTCATATTAAAATAATGTCATAAAATTCCCCGCAAAAACACTTTTTTTTTGGAAAAAAATCGACACAAATATATAGCTGCCACTAGTTGTTATTAACAATTAAGAATAAGATGCGTCTTAAAAATAACATCTAATAAGAGCTGGTTTAAGATCAATTTGTTTCTGAAGGTAAAAACAGAACACTGTAATAACCACGCTATATCTCATTAAACGCTACGAATTAATTCCAACACCTAATAGTTTATATGAAATTTGAATAACCTTCAATATTTTCAGCATATAGGAGTAGTTTTACTTTAAATTCTTTTAAACGCACACAAAACTGAAATAGGTACAGTGCTGGAAGCACGCCTAGAGGTGGACGGGCGATTCGGAGTTGTAGGAAGTCGCTGGATACAGGACGCTTCCACCAAGTCAATGTGGAGATCTTTGGAGGAGGCCTATGTTAAGCAGAGGACTTCCTTTGGCTGTAGAGAGACAGAAAGTATACCGAAATAGTCCTAGTATTACACGTCCTAAATATAAAGAAACGTACATAATTTAAATAAGAACCTACATACCCAAAACGTATATAAATACATTTTTTTATAGTAATGGTGTCGATATAGCATGCCGTTCGCCTGATCGTAAGCGATACGACCGCTCATGAACAGTAGCAAAACCAAACAACTCTTTGAATTACAAAGCAATGGTTAGCATTAAACTGCGTTCGCCATCCTGAGACATAATACGTTAAGTCTCAATATGTCCAGTTGTCCGTTACTCTGGCTAAAATGTCCTTCCATCCGAAACACATTTACACTGCTGTTTGGCGGGAGAAATAGCCATTGCGGTGGTACCTATCCAGGCGACCTCTCACATATGAGATCCCACCAGTAAATAATACATAACCTACAACAGCTACATACCGACCTAACTGTAAGTTATCAATGAAAATTTTAATGCAAATGACCTGCTACTTTCCTCCGCTTCCTCCCGCCGAATAAGTCCCGGCGACGGTACGCGCGCCTCCCTCGGGACCTCTGATATAGTTCACATTATAATGAATGGATGAACCGAATGCCTACATGGACTGTAGACTGTCGGGTCAAGTGTTCATTCATAGGTTATGTGTTACATTTTATTTCATTACTTGTTTTTGACTGAATTCCTAAAGGAAACTGGTGCTCGATGTCCAGGTCAAGTAACTTGTTTTATTTGACTGTTTGGTCTGATAATTTATCGACCTCTATTACATCTTAGGGTGGAAACTTTTGGCGATTATTCCAAAATTATATTACTTATTAATTTATTCATTTTTTTAATAAGTACAACAATAATAAGCCAAAAAAAGAAGACAACTCGTTTAAATAATCGTGAAAATTGTCTCATCGGTTACCGCGACTAACATTAGCATATTTTATGCTAGTAGGTTTTTAAAACATTTAAATTCCAACGGGTAATTTCTACCAAAAGATATATTCCATTTCACGAAAAGCTTCCAAATTTTTTACCCACAAAACAACTTAACCGATAACAATTTTATAGCGAAACCCGCACCCAGCGAAAACGCTATCGTAATGTCAACAAGCGTTTCAGTTCGATTGTTGTCGACACATACGCTGCTATCTGAATAATAAATAACCAAGTCTAAGTTTTACACGGGAGAGATAATAAATAAGGGCTTATCGAGTGTTCCCGGTACGGAGTCAGTTGTTAACACGTGTCGCGGCGGGACGATAAACGCTGATCGATAGGGGACTATTGTTGGGCACCGCACTAGCACTAGGCAGATGAACTTAAAGTCTAGGTTTGAGTCTTAAAGCCTGATAATTTTAAAAGGTAGATTTATCTTAGTAAATAAATTATAAAATGCAAGGTTTTTCAATTTAACGTCCAATATAAGGTTAAATAACGTCATTAAATTTGAGGAAAGCCAATTCATTGTTTTATATCACAAAACCACAAAATAATCTTAACTATTTTTAATTTATTTATGTACAGCTCTGTATTGGTAAATATGTCTACGGTAGATATTAATTGTTTCTGTCATTAGAATTATAAAATATAAGCCACCTTTAATTCTATAACTTTTAGATAGAGCACACTCAAAACAAAAATGTATAATTAGTCATCAAAACAACAGCTTTTTAGCCTACAGTATCTATAAAAATGGACAAAAAGACACATATTTTTTTTTTTCTAAAATCTTCTTATAAACTTAAAAATCTTATTTCAAAAAATATATAAAAACTTAATTGTTCTTAAATTGGCCCCCGACCATCAGGCTCACTTATGCAATTTGAATACCGAAAATAACTTTTTATTGTACCGTCGAAAGCTGTTATATTGAGTGGTCTCACGCAGCTGTCAATGGCGGACAATTAAAACATCGTTATTTAAACCGTTAGTTTATTATTCGTGTGTTATACTGTTAATATCTTAAACAAGATAGCCAATTTGAAGATGATTTTTTATATAATACCAGTATCGCTTGCGGCTTCACTTCATGACAAAGTTTTTTTCGGGCATTGATTTAAAAACTACAGATGGGGCCTTCAGTACATTTGGAATTTCAATAAGATGATGTTGAAAAGCGTACTCAAATAGATACGTAATTAACGTAATTTAGATTTCGTCTAATCGGTGATAAAAAATAGTATTTTCATTTTTATTAAACTCTCTTTCATAGGATACTAACGGTGGAAAGTTTTTCAACTCGGTTCAATAGTTTCAGAGCTTATTCAATGCAAACAAACAATCAAATCTTTCCTCTTTATAATATTAGTTTAGATAATTATAGTACCTAGTACAGATATGTACGAAATATATACTTACAAGATGTCACAAACACGTCGCGCTGGGAGACTTTCTCATCGCACATGCTCAGTAAATTATGTCCAAAGTTCTTGAAATATTATTTGAACACAATTATGAAACATTTCACACGATAGACAATCTATATTTCCCACCACATTTTCCACTAATCAGTTGTCTAAAACTTTCAAAGGTACAAATACAATACACCGACAAAATTCTTGTCGTTTTTCAGGCACGCTAAACCTACCGGCTTTAGTTTTATTTTTTTATTAATCTACCCTTTTGGTATCTTATTTCAATTGCTATCATACATATGACCCTACTCGATGTAAGACTTATTGGCGATTTATCTGACGCTCATATAAACATTCTCTGTAAATAATAGATTTTTCGGTTACATTACACTCAGCCTGGAAACAAAATCAGTGATAACTTTTTAACATCCAGACTGGAGACATTTAATTAATAATAAACAACAAACAATTTTGTCAGTGCGATCATACTCACCATATCACATATCCTGACTACGTAGAACTTGTATGCATCAATACCCGTATCCCAACTTACTAGATGGCAGTTGTATTCATTTATACAATACAGTTACCTACCAGTTCCTCCAAAGACCTCCCGAGTCAACATTATACAATACCAAGCTCCACGTCGTGATGTGCACCAAATAAATATGATAGGAATCAACCATTAGAATTGAATGGAAAATATTTTATTTAGCTTTATGACACGGCTTGTGGGAAACTCAGGAGACGTGGATGTATGACTAAAGAACATTGATAAAGGATTCTATCGAAGCAAATAATTGTATAGAAAACAAATAGAATAATATTTAATAAAAATTTTAGTTATCTGTGTATTTTCGTGTTGATTGGCATATATGGATGGGTTTTTTGATCAGAAATTATTGTAAAGTGTTCCATAATCATAAAATTAAAATATTGCTCTATAATAGTCTTGTAAGGAGTATCCTGGAGTACTGCAGCGTGGTATGGCGGCCGCATTACGCTACACATTCACTTCGTATTGAAAGAGTGCAAAAGCGTTTTCTATGGCACCTTACTTTCGCTTCAAGAAAAGCTAAAGAACTTCGGTCGTACAATAGTAGGTTGCAATACTTCAAAATAACTTCCTTAGATGCACGTAGACAGATAAATGACGCTAAGTTTGCATATAAAATTTTTATAAACAAGATTAATTGCCCAGCCTTACTAAACAGCTTTAATCTCCGTGTACCTCATAGGATCCCTCGTTACCCCATTACTCCTCTCTGTCCACCTAAAAGAAGAACAGTGCTAGGCGCAAATTCTCCTTGTGCAAGACTATGTAAAGTAATTAATAGCTGCAGCGATCAAATTGACTTACATTTCGACTTCTTTCCAAATTTCTCTACGAAGGTTAAGAATATTATTTGTAATGATCTCTAATTAATTTTAATAATTTGTGTTTCTATGTTGTTATCTTTCTTTTTTGTTTCTATTTATCATGTTGTAAATTTTTTTTTTGTATTTTTTTTTTGGTTTATAACTTCTTTTTTTTTAATATATATTAGGTGTGTTAACTGTGATATTTTTTGCACATGTGGTGTTTACCTTTAAGTGATTGTTACATTTACTTTTTGATTATTTTACATGTACACTTTACTTCTAAATCAATGTAAACAATTGTTGGTGAACCTTATTAAATAAATAAAAAAAAAAATGTAAATGACGGTGAGGTGGTCTCACAAGGAAAACAATATTATGTATGTGTTTTCTCCCTATGAAAAAGAAATCACTAAAATCGGTCGAAAAGCCGACGAAGATATTGAGAATTTACATGTATATAAATTTTCTTACCACCCCCTTCAACCCCATACTTTCTTCTCTGCCTCACTATTGGTTAACTTTAATACTGAACCTATTGCTGCTAAAAGAACCATTAGAATTTCCTCAATTTTAAGGAGTTCTACTATTTAGGGACCATCTGTAAAGTATATGTTTTAAACAAAACGAAATTCTAAATCGGTTTATATGCGTCTTCGTTTAATCGGAAAACATATAGAAAAAAAAGAGTCGACAAATTGAGGTCCTGCTCCTTTTTTTGAAGTTGGTTAAAAATATATAAATAAATACACCCAACAGTCACATACATAGTCCTGATCCCACACTAAGATCAAGTCTTGTGTCGTGGGTATACGGAACTATGAGAGCTTTATAACTAACACTAACGGCATCACTAACAGCTGCTGCCAATAAACAATCCCAATCCAAAATTTGCCGTTTGAGATTGACAGCTCAATCTTTTTTGTGATACTATATTGCCAATAATCAATCTCAGTAGTGAAAAAACTATGGCAACATGACAAGAGACCAATCGAAAAGTAGAAAGAAATCCAGATTGACTTCAATCTAATTTTTTCGATTGATTATTGGCATCGGCCTTAAAACCGACACATCGAAACAGCTTATAGTTCACACAAACATATCTTTCAATGCGGAGATCGAACCCGCGACCATTCGTTTAACAGCCGGCGTCTAATCAACTGCGCCACAGAGCGAAGATATTGATTATGATCTGGGTAGAGCTTACTAGGAACTTAGGAGACAATATTGTTTTGTCGCACAAAACTACACGAGATTTAATAGGAGAGTAGGTATCTCTATGAGCTAGGCCGCCTGTATAGGTATCACCGCTATTTATATTTCTCCTGAATAACAGCAGTGTAGATGTAGTGTTGTGTTTCGGTTTGAAGGACAATGTAGCCAGAGTAGCTACTGGACATATTAAGACTTATCTTATGTCTCAGGTTGGCCAACGCACAAGCAATGCTTTGTAATGTATGGTGTTGTTTGGTTTTGCTACTGTACATGAGCGGTCGTATCGTTTACCATCAGGCGAATGGCATGATTGTCCCTAGATTCATTGCTACATAAAACTTTTGTGTAACCTTTATGTAAACTATAATTTTGTAGTTTACATTACTCCGAAAAGGTTGTTGCATTTAAACATAACATTTTACTTCTATAATTCACATCCTTCATTACCGTAGCTCGCGTCACTTTTGTTTAGTGTCATCAAACCACTTCCTTAAAAGGCTCCATTAATTTATCCAAGCTTAAATAGATGTATCTCTTTAACCAATAAATCTACGCGAATGATTAATTTAACGCAACTTTGCTTATTTGATTTTAAACGAATATTTCTCGTCGGCTATACGTTATTAAGCTCTGGAGGGCTACTACGTAACGCGAAATGTCGATTCGATACTATATTTTACATATCGAAACATAGTCCTAGTAACTTCATTTTTACTCACATTTTTACTACAATGTTCGAATAATTTCTATGCGACACTTGTCATTCTCTCTTCATCATTCAAGAATTATTCAAGAGTCGATATGAGAGAAAACGAAGTCACTAGAAATAAGTTTTAACTCGCGATATCATAAAATATCTTGTACACATATGCGTGGGGACTCTAGTGATCTGAAACAAATGCCCTGCCTATATCAGACACCAGTGTCATATAAAGTACATACTTTTAACATGTTTGTGCCCTTTTTATGTATGAGAGAAATAAAAAGAATATTATTAATATTAGATACATACTCACGCCTTTTTCCCAGTAGGAATAGGCAGAGTTGCACAGGTCACCCACATCGTGCCTTGTATGTTCCATCCCACGATGTGGCGATAATTAATAGAAAAATCCAATATAACTTTCCCCGACTTGGGATTCGAACCCGAGACCACAGCTTTGTAATCCTACCGCAACACAACTACGCCACCAAGGCAGTCATTATTAATATTATTACAAAAAACACCGTTGTTTGTAGTAGACCCCCTCTTTCGTTGTATACCTTACGGAACTGGCTTTCTGTGTAATCAGCTATCTTTTATTGTTAATGCTACATTATAAATATTCTGAGAGGTTCGTAGGTGAATTGCTGTGTGCTCATCGTTTGCTTAGACAATTTCCTTTTTAATCTTTTATCTTTAATTTATAGCTTCATTTATGTTAATGTTGTGTGTAATACTTTATTCTTCCTTTTCAGATAGAAGATTGCTTCATGTTATTGCTTATGAGCTTGTAATTTAGTAATCAGTTTAGTGCACTATTAAAACAAAGATTTTATTATACGACTGTTCTATAAATATTATCCTAGAGTATCCTTCTATCTACACTTAATTTTTAAGTTTGAAAGAAAGTTGTAGGAAGTCGCTAGATGCAATCCGCTTCCAACAATTAACTATGGAGATCTTGGAGGAGGCCTATGTTTAGCAAAGGATTTCCTATATTATAGGAGAAAGAGAGAAAAAGTAAAATCCAACATGCCATGGTCATATCAACTAGGCCTATACAGATACATTTTTATTTGCTTTAATGATAATATTCTATCCCCTATATGTTCAGCAGTAACAATGTGGGATTCAAATTGTGAAAAAACTTTTCAAATGTACCCGTCACAAAGCCCATTCAATGCAAAAAAAAAACAATCAAATCTTTCCTCTTTATAATAGTAGTAAGTTTAGAAAAATAAAATAAAGATTTTGGACCGACATTTCATTAAAAATTTATCTTAATCTATTCTATTAAATTTATCTAAACAACGCAGTAAGTAACAGTAGGCGTTTGAAGTATATTCAGAGCCCATTGATTTCATAGCCGGAATGCAAATAAAAACATGTGTTATTCAAATACAAGATGCTTGTTTCGATAATACCTTCCGGTAGATCGTGAAATATGGACAGACCTGATTAGCTAATTATCTTTTAACTGCAATGTTAACAGATAGAAAGTTTATTTAGTACGTACAAGAAAATTCAATGTCGAATATAAAGTTACTAAATCATTAAAATCGCTAAATGCAGGTTTTTTCAAAAAGGCAGCATCAGAATTATTTGACCAATAAAATCAAACAAAATTAATGAGATAATGTGGATGATAAAAAAAGGTTTCTTAGGATGAAATCATTTTAAACAGATTATTTTTATAGTAAAAGAACATACAAATGAATGTATTTTCGCATCAATAACATATATAATATGATATGCTCTTTTTTCGAACTCCCGGGGGCATCTAAATGACAGCATTACAGTTTAACTCTCATGTAAAAAATAATACAAAAATGTAACGTCCAATAAACCAATAAATATATTCATTTATATCAATATATTTTAACAATACTCCAAACACAGTGAAAGATGACACTCCTCAATATATTGAAAAATAAACAGTCAACATGATCAATACCAACTAAATGAATGAATGAATGTAACCTATAGCATGAATGAAATAGGTACGTGAATACAATCAGTGTTACCAACATAACGGTTGTAAGCAAACAAACATTGAATGTAACAAGCAATTAATGAGACAAATACAACACAACATTCTGATTAAACAAATTGGTAACAAGTTTACTGCTAACGGTGTATCCAATAAGGCCATGTCATTGTGACCAGTGGTCGCGATAACTATCGTTTTTGCATCGATTTCTCGTGCGAACAAAAACTAATCGATTTGGCTCACGATGCCGAAAAACTTGGTTTTTTGAGAGTTGGAAATTGGTGCAAGAATTTGTGAAATCGAGTTGCCAGGTGCTGCTTGATCGAGTAAAAAGAACAGTCGACTGTGTTAGTCATTAACCAGGTGACCAGTGTGATCTTATCTTGTTGTTTATTAGAAAATTGGATATTTAACGCTTATTCTGTCAATATTGAGTACACTGTAGATTGCTATTGAGATTGTACATAATAACGAAATAATTGAAAGTATATTTTTGAAAATAATAGCTAGAGCACATAACTTTGCCGACGCTGTGATTGGACACTACGAAAATATGATAAAAGCTAGTTAACAATCCCATGGTAGGCATCATATCATCCCGAAAACCTGGTGAAAAACAAACGTCCACATATAATGATCGAAAATCCTCTATAATGCCCAAAAATGTCCAAAACAGGTGCATCGCGAATAAGAATCAGCCAGTTAACATCTGGTTTTGAGAATATCGACATATTTTTTTTCTTTTATTTTATTTTATTTTATTAATTTTGGGAAACAAACAGAACAATAGTAACTATAAACACGTTTAAAATATTAATACTAAATCCAGCGAAGTTTCCACTAATTACTTAAACATAAACAAAGTAAGTGTACGTATAAGAATTAAAGAAAGACAATTAAATTATGCTAGTGCTGTGCTTCAGTAACAAAAAATCCTTAATACTAATTCAAAAAACTAATTAAGTACAAAAACATATCATACAAACAAAAAAGATTTAAGTAATGTACTACATTATCACAGTAGATAAAAATATTTTTAAGCTCATAGACAAAAATTAAAAAAAAAACATAAACAAAAAATACTTCTACAACGTAATAATTCTGGAGACTCACTAATATAAGTATCATTCAAAATTCAATGTGCTTAAAAGTAAACGTTTAAATTTATGGCATGATAAATAGAATATGTCGAGTTCGGAAAAACTGAGATTATAAGCATTACAGGCTCTGCGAATGAATGTTTTGTAACCGTACTTAGTGCGAGCTGTGGAAGTTTGGAATACAAATGTGGGAATAGTTCCTCTCGGGGGTAAATCAAACAATGATTGTACAGAATTTCTTCACTTTAATAAATACTTTTAGTACGTCTTTTCATCCTCTAACTCCTTTTATCTTTAGTACGTCCATTCTCAGAATAATGATCTTGTTCTGAGCGTTCATTCGTCAACTATTTTATACAAACTACATTTTATATCAGCCATTCGTCTTACGTTCCATTCCAATGGCTTATTATTATATTATATATTTCATTATAATATTCAAATCAAATATATAATATAATCTGATGAGTAAATAGTAAGTACTTTATAGAAAAGTATTGAGCTTACCATGACATTTGCTCAATACTTTGCCGTGCCAAAAATATAGGTAACATCGCTAAACGTAGGGAAAAAATATTAGAATATCTGGAGTGTCACGAGAATCTCTATTATGTTAATAAGTCAAATAAACCTGCACTGTACTATAAGTATGTATATAATATACAATTTAAACTAGCAAAGCATGAATCTTGATCTCAGCTGCATCTTAATGCATCAGCCACGTTTCTAGCATCAAAAGATATTTTACAAATTAAACACGAAACAGGTCTTTTTGTGACGTGTTTTCACGTCAGTTGCTAAAGAGTTATGCCTTTTCAAAAGACGTACTTTTCCGTCTCTTTGTGTCTAAGCAAACTCGAATTTTATCGCCACTATGAAACAGTCTACCGACATTTAATCGAAAAAGTAACTACCAACATTTCCGTAACATGAATTGTTAAATAATAAAAGTAATCACAATGGTTTCCTTAATGGAAAGTAGTTCAGTTTTCCGCCGAGACCATCAAGTTTTTACTGTGCAGCGGCAAAACAAGCGCCAAGCGGTTGTTAATAGTAAAAAACATCGACTTTCTAGCTACAATCGCACTCCGTAACTGGAACACAGCTCCGTTGCAGGCATATAATTGAAAAAATTTCTACACACCGCGAAAATTACGAGTGGTCTAAGTCAGTGGAGGGAGCGGGAATATATAACATAATAATGAATGTATTTTTTAATATTCCCAAAATTATCATCAGATGACTGCAATTTAAAAGTTGTTAATTGGTAATGATTAATGTAGTTTTTGCCTCATAAAAGTACCTAATAAAATAATCTTGCAAGGATTTACCAAAATTATAGTGATTTTCCTTAACATTTACTATAAAGTTTAAACATATGTGTTAACACTATAAAAATATCAAATATCACTACTTGAATGTTAAGCCTAGGCTACTAGTTTTATCCCTAAGCACCATGATTAATCTTATTTTTCAACTTTTTAGTTTTTTGACACAGTTTTATGTTTTATGCTGCATTGAGCTGGCCATTGGGCAAGTTAAGCAGAATGCGTTTCGAAATTAAATGAATTGAAATTGGTTTATTGATCATGTCGGCAATTAAATAGCTCTTATGACAAAGTCGATACATAGTACTGGATCAGTATTTACAATAAAAAATATTATATTATTATATTATATAAATTAAATCACTAATTTTCTATGTTATTAAAAAATATATATATTATTGTACTGACTAAAACTCGCTATTCCTATATACTTGGACAGACGGTCGCCAAACGAGCGGCATAATAGCACTTTCTCATTCATAAAAGCGTAAAAATGTTCATTTATCGAGCACGCGCACACCGCTCCGTTACAGCAGAAAAAAATAACACTATATTTTGTCAAATTATTTGAGATATAAAGTCGGCAATATGTGCCTGAGCTTTAATATTGCCGTACTTTGATCGAGGGGTAGACTCAAGAAGCGCTGGCTAGATGTCAAGCGAGATATGAAAGTAAACAGCCTTACTATTGAAGATGCCGAAGATCAGGCGAAATGAAGAAGACTCAGCCTAGAGGTGGACCCTGGCACCTGCCGGGTAACGCTAAGTAGTAGAAGAAGAAGAATATTTGAGATAAAATGTATACCGTTGTTTAAAAGTAGTGGTATTAACATTTGGTATTTAATTTAAACCACCCCAGGTAACAAAGTTCCAAATTTGAAAAAACGCTTCCCAGTAGTTTTGTCAAAAATCTCAATTTTAGTTCTATACGCCTTTGATCAACCCATATAGTTACAGCTATTTTTACTGCTTAGGTAGGTTCCCAATCCCAATAGAAGTTGAGCTGAGCGGTAAACTTAGCAGCTAGGGCAAACAATCTTCAAAAATAACATCATGATATTTGACAAAATACCGTTTTGTTTTTTAATACTGGACGATTTCCCCTGTGTGGTAAGAAACAAGTAGGTTAAATTAAATACCATGTGTCAATATCGCCTTGTATATAATCTACTACTGGTTTTTGGGTTTACTCCGATACTTTTCATCTGGGTGGAAATTTTTTACGCTATTATCTTAGTCACATACGTGCCTATAAATTATATGAAAAGACAATAAGCTTCCTCTTGTAGTTTTAACATTGATTTAAACACACATTAAAACACAAAAAAATATATTTTATTAGTAAATGATAATAAAGGAAAAAGATAAATCTTAAAAAAAACATTAAACCTCCCGTCTCGACAAAATTATTCTCATTCTGTATACGTATACGTATACATAATATACGTACGTATCTCCATATACGTCCCATGTTAGGGCACGGGCCTACTCTACAATCGAGCGTACGAATGAGAGTGGTTAGGCCATCCACCACGCTGGCTTAGTGCGGGTTGGCGGACTTACATACCTGCCATAGAGTTTTTATAAATCGCTATGCTATGCAGGTTTATTCAGTATATTTTTTGTCTACATATTTTTTTTATATTAATTTTGCTGCGTAGATTTGACATCTATTTGATAATTAAATACCTCCCAAGTTAGTTTTGAAATATTGCACAGAATCATTTTTAGATTTTGGTGTACGTACTTATCGCACTATATATTTTTATCTGAATTATAGTCTAAACAATATGCTTCCGATTCAATACTTAAACTGAGCTGATTTATAAAATAATAATTAATTATTTCATCATCATCATCTCAGCCACAGGACGTCCACTGCTCAACATAGACTTCCCCCAAGAATCTACACATCGACCTGTTTAGTCACTTATTTGACCAACTGGGAATGTACACTTCAAAAAATAGCTCTTCAAGCAAATTTTAACAGTTTCTTACTAGGCTCTTCATTATCCTTAAAGCCCAATTACATAAGGAGAGTTTCAAGAATCGTATGTCATTATAGCATGACATAATCGCCATAAGATTATCCTGTTCTGACCAATGTTTACACGATGCAACATTTTTATATCTTTACGATAATTGTATCTTCGAGGTGACAAACTATACCCGTGTAAATGGGCTTTAGGATCATGTGCAGTTAAATAATTTATCAATATGAAATCTGTAGCCAAATAACATTTAATCATTCTTTGTTTTTGGGTATGAAACAAAGTATTAGGGTACCTATAGCGACATAGTAAAGTTTGACAATATCATAGAATATACGAGAAAGAATACATAAGAAAGGCACATAGAGGCTGTTTACTTAAAATAAAACATAATTCCATGTAAAAAGCTATCCTGAACCCATATAAACACTATAACTTATATTAACTATTTCTTCGCCAGGACATATTTCTTGACAACTCAGCGAATCTTCTCAAAAGGTTAGTTGTCTGTTCGTTGTTTTTTCGTGATATAGATGTAGTGTCGACCAGCACCAGTGATGCCACTAAGAGACCACGGGGATGGAACAATGTCACCCGTGAATTCTTCCAGTGCCATTGCCTGTGCATGGTTCGATTGCTTCTTGATACGTATTTTTTTCATGTGCTTCTTGATGATTTTCCAGTTTCTCCTTCATACAGTTGTAGTTTTTGTTCTTGTGGTTCATACTTATTTTCTATTCTAAATAAAGTGAATGTACAAAATACAAATTGTCATCAACATTATTTATCAAAAATACAATGCTTATACATATCTCTTTAATATCTCAATTTAATTCACAATTTTGATTCAATTTAAATACAGCAAAATAAATGCATAAAGCTGTGTTCATTATTTGACACACATATCCTTTCCAAATCTAACGCACTACGCAGCAAGTTCCGTGTACGCATGACACACGCAATACGTAGCGGGGCGTACTACGCGTCTACGTACTACGGCGTAGTTACGCGTACTTCTGGCAGCTACGGCGTACTGCGCGTAGTGCGTACTACGACCGACTGCGTTCGCGCACGAATGAGATCGCTATCCAACTGCACAATTAAAACTAAATAATGGCTTTGTAATGTTTCTACTGTGGCCTGCAGACTATACAGTGCAGTGGAATGACGCGGTGGCCGGGACGTCTATACGAGGATTTATAGTTTATTTTAATGGACTTAAGACGTCATGATTTGGTCGGGGTATGTCATCATATGTGATGTTAGTGAGGTTTATACATTAGTTAAACGAAAATTGGATTAGAGATATTATAATCTATGCTTTCGATGAAGTATTTAGTACAAAAAATACTTCTCAAAATATTGGACTAGAAATTAATTAAGCGTTGGTAGTGGCGTAGCGTGGTACTAAAATATGGAATTCTGTCGTAACTATACGATATAAACTTATAACGTAAACACCAAATAAAATACCATTGTCACAAAGATAAAATCTAAACAAGAGTTAATCCCGTGTTAGAATACGTCAAGGTGTCACTGACATCAGTGAAATTTATGATTAACGCGAAATATTCCAAATATTTATGTTGAAATTGTAAAAATAATATTCGTCGGCTATCACGACACGTGAGCGGTGACTAATGATTAGCTGACACTAGCTGACACTGACGTCAGCAACTGACACAAATATACGTGAGCAATGACACACTTAAAACTTGTGATGAAAATTGTTATATCATTTTACATCAGCAATATTATAATTGGACTTTATATTATACCTATATTGTAGTATGAAAAATAACGATTAGATTTGCTGTGAGACAAGAATAATTATACTTTACGTATTTACGCTAATTATAAATATTATTATATTTATTTACTGTGGAATAATCTTGCCAACATTTTAATACCATCTTAGAATTATTTCCATAAAAAAACAGTTGTTGCTTATATATTTAACTGATAAGTATGGTTCTGATTTCAGTAGTATTAAAATAAGCGTATATTTAATCCCAGGTTTTTGCAGACAGGATACAAAAAAATTAAAGGTGATTTTACGTCAATCATTACACTAATATTACATCGAACTTAAACAACCAGATTAAAACTTTCACATCTTACGTATAAAAACTGAAGAGCACAATCAGATTTAAGATAAAATTCCTCAAGCCAGGTGCAGATGATTGCCAGATGGAATCTGCTGGCGCACGCGAGCATCCAGGCTCATGTTAGATCTAAATTAAATCTAGATAATTATCACACGTCACCGCGCCGGATGCCTACGGATCTGATTAATTATTATCATTGCATTTGCTGATGTTAAGAAGGCTTTTAAATTATATTTGACGTGGTGATTTTGCAAAGGTCAATTGAGGTTAAATAATGGAGAAGTTCATATAAACTATCAGGTTTGCTACATTGTAATAAACATTTATAATTATTCCATTAGCCAACTTGGTAGACTATGGCATACCCGCTTGCATAATGGTTCCTTAGATTTACACGAATGTTACACATTGGCAAAGCAAAAGACCAACTGCCAGACCTCAAAACACCGTGAGCTCCTTGCGTAGATCGGAACGCAAAAACCAATTAACTGTTTAAATTAAATAATTGTAAAATAAGGGTAGTTAAATTTTAACCGTCACTGAGCGGATGACTAATACCTCGGTCCACCCCATGACCATGAAAGCTGTCAAGTAATCGAAACGTCGGGAAGTCAAAAAAGTAAAAAATAAACCCAATCCGCGATAAAAACCGTAAATAACAGTTCAATATGACATAACCCTCAATTAAAGTCTCAATTGAAGGTCTCAACTGATTCTGAAAATATAAGACGATATATTTACCAGTCAATGCTTAATCGAAACATCTACCATCAATTTAATCACAAAACAATAAATCGATACTCTCAACTCGATCATCAACATGTTATTTCGCTATCTCGAGGTCCCGCTATCATTTCTCTATTATTACACCCGATTGTTCCAGTTCTGTCGCCTGTACATCGATCAATGGAATTAAACCGCGGTAGTACAGTGGTCCCCTCAACGTGTAATTGGGATCTATCGATGTTTGTTTTAATAATATCCATTGGAAACTTAGGTGTGTTACTATGTTGCTAAGTGAAATTGATCTAGGCAATATCGTGGTATTAAAATGTCATGAGGTTTGGAGTACGGTGAATGTTAGAAACTCGGTAATTAGCAGCTAGCGAAAAGGCCGGCTATTGTAAGTATGCCTTTAGTTTTTAAGTGTTTTTTATACGTCTTTCGTTTTGGTGTACAATAAAGCATATAAAACTAAAATAAATAAATAAATAATCAGCTATGTTTCGGTCACGTTAATATAGAAGATAATGGATATAGTTGTTACTTCCGTAGGTTGAATTTGTAATACAAATCTACAAATTGTTTAGAGATAGTGTAGAATCCAGGTATAGATAGAATTTATGCAATCATTTTGGACAAACTAAAAGTAAAGTAATCCAGACGATAACTCGACTTTAAGAAATAAAAATAAATAAATAAAGAAGTCAGTTCGTGTTGCTGAAGGAGTTTCTTGCGCCATTTCTTCTTCCCAGCTACAACAAGTTCCGAAGCAGTGGTAGCAGTAAATATCGATTTAAAAGAACGTGTGAAAAACTATTTTTGAGTAAAGAATATTTTGAATTTATTCGATAGATCCGCATCATCAATTTTATTATCTATTGTTCGACGTGAGAAAAAAATTAAACATGAAAACTGTAGTAATACTTTATCTACTTATGTATAAAATATACGTACTTCTTATAATTCAAAATTATAACAGCAATGTATAGCATGCAAATACGCAAATATTAATTCATCATTCGCAGCCAATTATAAATCCAATTAAAATACACGACGTTATACCAAACCAGTACCATGGGAACAGCACCAAGCACCATAGACAACCCTCATGCTGAGATTTAATGCCCTCCTTACGGAGACTCACGAAGGCTCACGAACATACCCGAAGTAACCCGAACCAGTTTGCGTTACATCCACAAGCTGATCTCAATACAAAATCAGACAAAACGCAAACCTTGTACAGATAAAAACGTTTAGACTAACAAGCGTTGAAAAGAAAACTGTAAGATCGAATTGGCAATAACTAAGTGCGAATTTGCATTGTCCCGATCGTTAAATATTCTTAGGCAATAAATATCGGTTGAGTTATCTTATCGCGCGTGGACGGTGATAAATCTACTGGATTGTGATAAAGGAGTCTGCGTTATCTTAACGTGTAACACATCTGTCATTCATTGTCGGTATCATTCATAATTATTCGTGTGAAATAAAACTTAATACAGTTCAAGTTCATGAACTTGGCATTTTGGACGCCAGAATTTATTCGTTTCTTTATCACAACGAAGCAAAATATACATAAACAGGAGCTATTGAAATCAATGGTCACACTTATAACAGTATTTTTATACACAGAAAAATAAATAGAAAAGAATACAAGTTATAAACCAATATTATTCCCGTTGATATTTTTTTTAAATTATTTGACGCACAAAGGAAACATTCATACAGCCATATCTAAATTTATCAACAATTCTTGTCCTTCGAGAAATAACCCTTTGCTATTAATATAAAATATAGATCAACAGTTTAACCAAACGATGTACAATAATACTCCCTCCTAAGGCAATAAATTACCAATTAACGTTCGTATTCACTTAGCACGTGTTTAAACCTCCGTAGATTTATTCCTCATTACGAATTTAACATTTCGCGACAGTTGTTGTCGCCACGGTGAAATATAACCATTGTAAATGGCCCCGTTTCTGATACACCTGGTAAATTATATGCCACGTTTGATAATAAACTCGAGGCGGAATGGCTCTGCTGTTACATCCGCTGGTTGGGCCTTTAGGAATCTAATCCTTAATATTAGGAAGTATACTGGGAATTGTAGATGATTTTGTATGCTATGGAATTCATAGTGACTATTTCCTAACTAGATTTAGATGGTGATAAATATGATAATATTCTAATATGAGTTGTGAATGTTGAGTTGATTTGTTACTTTCGTTAACTACGCTAATATGTATTTTTCTTTATAAATTGAAAACAAAATACTACTGATTCCGTAATGAATCTTTATAAAAACACAAACTGCGGAAAAAATCGATTTTCCACAATAAATTGTCGGAGTCAAAACATAAAAAATTACAAATTCTCCTTGCATACCGATAATATTTAGCGCACATAACAATTTCCACGACAATAAATATTAATTATAACGTCAACGCACAAACACGGCCCATAAACGTTGGTGGCGAGCGCAGTGCAGCCTTTCGAAACGCAAATATAGTGCGACACTGAAATAATAAGTGAGATTTAATTCCGTAGCTAAACGCAAATGGGGCAGTCGGAGCCTCGCGTCGACGGTGCGGTAGACCGGTCGGGTGCAGCGCAGATGCACTCAGTAACGCAACTCTGTGACAATGCTGCACATGATCTTTGGAAATATTGATTCAAAATTAAATAACTTTCTTCGGTAAAATGTATAAGCGATTTAACACAAAAATGTCACAGTTGTACAATTGATTAAATATACCTGTATTTTTTTGTTTTTTTTTATTGTTTTTTGTATAATCACATTCCCATTCTGCCATGTAACGTCTCAAAAATATTCATAATTTAACTGACAACAATTTACGTCCCGTAATTCTAAGCTCATACCAGATGAGGTAGCCTATCATACTATTTTTTCATCATTTTTCTTTTAGAATTAAAGAAACAAAGGACTGACGTTAATCCAAAAACTCTTTAAAAAAATTTTAGTCTTGTACTACTGCTAACTGAACTGTGCACAGGCTCTCGAGTGAGTAATGCCCAGCGGACAGTGGTTGATGTGTCGGTTCTTTATTCACGCCGACCGCTACCGGGCTTACCTTTATAAATATGTATCAGTGATGCTTCTGTTTACCCGCAAACACTACAGGTCGCGCAATGGGTGATCGTGACGTGCCTGTGACGTCACATATCAATCATTTAAATAAAGAATGATTGTTTTGTGTTAATTTAAATAATGATAGTGTAGTGTTTATAATCAACCAAAATTGTTGAGGACACATTTAATGAAAATTACAATATTAAAAGAGTATGAAACTTGTATGATGTCGAAAAGGTAACTACTTGTGTTTACATTTATTTGATTAAAAGACTATTGGCAGTAACAATTCGTGATTTATGAGTAGTTAAGATCGATTCAGTAAGGGAATTACTTAAACGTATGGACCTAACGAAGTAACGTATTAATTTGCATGGAATTGTATTTACATCCGATGTCCTTCTTATTTCCCCAACTATTACATAATAAGAAACATGTTACAAGGAAAACTTGCACGCGTGCTCTTTTCATTTGTACCTACTTCTTGAATAAACTTGGCGAATTTTCCATAAACTGGTTCATCAAGACTTCATAATACGATCAGCTTCTACCTACATGTCTATCTTCCTTATAAATACATCACAAAAATTACCATTAAAGATATCTTAATACACTAGGCTAATAAATACGATTATTACCCCTGGTTTGAACATCTTTATAGGCGAAAGAAATGAAAGAACACGTGACAGGGCAGGTGGGCGTATGTTCGACAGGGACCTAATTAATTCCACCGAGCCCCGGGGGGTATAGTACCCTACCCGCCTACATGCCTTCGGTTTATACCTGTTTGTATTGACTAGAGTATTGGCGGACGTGACATTATTTAGGATAATGCCTTGGCTTAGGAAGCAGATGTTAGAAATTAGAATGTAGCAAAGTAAAGTTATATGGTCTACCCACTTTCGGTTCATACAGTTTTAAAATCTATTAAATATTACCGAAAGTGTTATCTTCTTCGCTCAAAATTAATTCAAAAGTTATTCGAAAGGGACAAAACATTCCATAATCAAAATAGTCTTTAAAATTATCTATGAATAAGGTTGGTATATAATCACGTTACGAATGTATAATATCTAGTGTGACCTATCATCTAATCTTTAAAGATGATTGGGACTTTGTAACTTATCCGTATTGTATGCCAAAATATAAGAATTTTTATTTTAAACCCAATGCAAAGTTTTAAAGTTCTTGAGCCAGAGTAACTTACTAATCCATTAAAATTAAATACCCAAAATTAACCCATCGCTGAAAAACAAAACCAAATTTTGTAGGACAAAAACAAACTAGATAAATTTGATTAAGCTCACATATATTGAATTAAATTACATTGATCCAATTGTTTTAATTGCTGAAAAACCAAGCCAAATTTTGCTGCGATAGAAATGACTCTTGATTTAGGTTATATTAGTCATTCCGACGTAGATCTTTCACAACTTGGCAAGAAACTCGTGAAATTAACAAATAATAATTTTCTTAGATTTCGAATCCGCGTCAATCCTAGTGATAAATCAAAGCACAAAACCTTAATATAATATTGTGAATACTGAGTTGGCAATTGCGATGTAATGGCTGGATCGAATCGACGTTGTGGTAGGTCCCGCGATGGTTAATGTCGAAACCGTAAGCAATCGTTGAATGCTAGATTTGTATAAACTGCTATAACCTTATAGAAATTATAATATCTTATAAAACGGATAAATCCTTTTCATTACTTTCATAATCTGTACCGTGTATTATTATGTGTATTCATTGGATAAGCATGAATTATATTGTAACTGTTATTGGCGGGTGTTATTTGATGGCTCAGAAATTTTGTAATTACCATGTTAAATAAAGGCATTTATTAAGAAAGAGTAATACAGTAGCAATAAGTCATATTGTAGACGGTGAGTAAAAAATATTGTGAACAGAAAAAAATATCGACCGAAATTTAAATTATTTAACATTTCACGTGCAAACGACCCTAAAAAAAATAAAAAATCATTCCAAACATGTATGTATAACGCACGCAGTAGTGTTGCCATACGAAAAAATGTAATTAGACATATACACTTTTTATACATTTTTTTTTTCTTGATATTTACATTGGATTTGTAATAAAAGAAAGTAAATCATGTCTGCCTGTACATTTTTACTGTATGAATTTAATAAGTAAACAAATAAATAGATCCTAAAACAAACAATAGAGCAAGTTCTCTCACAGCTCAGGAATATTTCAGTGTGGCAACCGCTTAGCAGCGAGCGTGACTGCACACTCCGTGTCCGTATAAACGTGGGATAAGCAATTTTACGACTGGCTCTTACGGAATTAGATATTCTCAACGGAATGGGAAACTTTAAATTAATAAAATGGGAACATCGTGAGCGCCGGCTGTCGATGAGATCAATGGTTATACGCTAAAAATATCTGCTAATAGCCTGAGTTCAGTTTGAACTCTGGGGGAGTGTTTTGATTCCTAAATAATATAAATGTTTTTAAGTATCTCGGTAATCTCTGCTCAGTCAAAATGATTAGAAACTGATGAAACTGACTGATTAAACATTGACTTATTTTATACCTCTGCTCAATCAAAATCATTAAAAACTGCATATAAAATATAAATAAGTGGGTTTATTAATGATTTAATGAAGTGTTTTAGATATTGTCAATATTTTACATGTAATTAACTTTCTTGCAATCTGATCTAAGTTCTCGTTTTTCCGGTTATCCACCTTGCAATTTCAGTAATTTTTCTAATCAAAGTTCTCCACAAAGTTTAAATTGTAAATATGGTAGTATCGACTAAAGCAGCCTCATTTTGATGACATGTAATGTATGGTTTATGTAACTTATCTCTTCTTTAACCCTAATTGAAGTTCTATTATAGTTTATAATGGTAAATTCCCCAAAATTGTCTATTGAAGCTATTTCTTAAGTTGTTAAAACCTGAGGGTCTTATTAATAAACTTAGATGACTGATAAGCGAGTGATTAATTATAGCCGAAGACCTTTTAACTCGATTATTTTGAATAGCAAGGTATTCATATCTTTATTGGTAAACACGGATGTACTTAGGCCTAACATGACAATCCAGGCGGTTCATCGTATCAAATAACGAGATACCTATTTGTCGGTTATCCCACCCCACACGCATAATCACAACACCCAACAGCGATACGAATTACTCCCCAACATGAAAGAACATAGGCTGGATAAAAAAACATGACAGTCCCGTTATCGCAACCCATTGATACTAAAGGTAAAAAAATGAACAAAATAATCGAGTAAATTTTCAAAGTTTTTCCCTCCGAGTTTATTAAGGCAAACACAAACTAATTTTTCCAATACCTTTGCCTTTGAAAATGTCATCGCCATACATTTGAGACGTATTTGACCTTGCTAAGGTATGGGATTGACATTTCCAAGGTTAAAGGTATGGACATAGTTTGTGCAACTGATCCTAAGTCTAGTAACAGTGACAAGTGACTCCAATGCAAATGATGACGTTTAGTGCAATATATATGGAGTATTTACAGAGATGAGAGGATATCGCCAATAACAAGAAAAGATCAAAAGATGATTAGTCACAAATTCTAAATGCAATGTTGACCATTCCATAAAGGAAATCAATTAGTGATAAAACCAGCTACATTATCGATATAGTGGAGGAAACAAGGAGACAGTTTATTGGCGCGATTTGTGTCGACCGCGATAGCCTATCACACACAATATAGGATATTAGTGAGGTGCTAGGTAATGTGTTTTGACTTACGTATTACCTGGGATAGATAAACGGAGTTTAGTACGCTTTAGCAGTAGGCTTTAATGAAAACATTGCGAGTTGATTTTATGTTTGTATTCCGTTGGGATATATCTTTGCAATACTAAGTGTAATAAGTAATAAGATATTTCTTTTATGGTAATTTAATAAAATTGCTGGTATAGGTACTTTGACAGCCTCCGTGGCGCCGGCTCTAAAACATATGGTCGCGAGTTCGAACCCCGCACCGAGAAAAATATTTGTGTGATCCACTGGTATGTGTTTCGGTTCTGGGTGTATGTGAGACCAAAAAGTCCCACGTAGTTCCTGATACCCACGACACAAGACTCGATCTTAGTACTTATTAGTACTTATTACTTACCTCTCTTGTCTCAAAGATTTCTCGAAATATGCTTTGTATATTAATTCCTACTAACTACAAGCAACCTAAAGTTAGCTTATCATTCAGATTCGTGATATTTCGTTTCTATAACACCTAATGAAACTGACATTGGTATTTGGAACACATCAATATAATATTCAAACTTGCAAATTATATAATTCTCCTTAATCCTAAATTCAACAATAAGCACTTAAACCACCAAAGAAACCAACAAAATACTATCCAACCAAAAAAAACAAAAACTAAGTTCACAACATTTGTTCTATTAAGGACCATAAAAATACTGTTACCGGACTAACCCACATGCCGACATGTTAAGACTATTTATATTAAACTATTTAAAACCACTTTACATTCAGCGTACAATAGTTTTATAGCCACACGTGTGATACAAAACAAATCGCCTCACAGACCTATAAAAACACAAAAATCCACGCCCTCGACCTTACCCACTTTCGACATCGTTTATCTCTTTCACTCGAATATAGAATACATAAGAAAGAAAGAGACAGAAGGCCTAGCGTATGTGACATCAATGTCGAGACCGCGAGAATCAGAGGTGCGGACTCGGCCGGACGAGTTCCACAGGTATCGAACAGGTTTGAATATTCATAGAGTACGAGAGGCAACGGCCGCTGCACTATGGCGATGACATAATGATTCCGAAAAGATTTATCGACGTATTATCGATATATTGGATATCGATTTTACAATCGCGTCGATAGGGATGAATGAGCTTTATTGCTGTTTGCATTATCGATTTTATGTTGGATTAAATGATTATTTTTCGCAATTTTATCGTTGTGGAAGTAATAAGTGGATATAGTGTCCATAAACACGTTTTAAGAGATGTTTAAGGTTTCCGATTAATCGGATAAGCTATTATTACCCTTGATGTGTACTATCGATTTACTGTTGGCTTAAATGATTAATATTGCGATTTTATCGGGCAGGAAGCTGGACATTGAATTAATACTTCAGTAGATGTAAGTTATGTTTGTAATCGAATAATCGAGTGACCAGTTAACATCGTATGCAGATTACTAGTAGTACTTTATTAAACTATTGATAAATAAAGCGGTGCATGTTATATTCAGATCAATCACATAATGGGAGTGTTTGGTCACTAAAATGCTTTAAATAAATTTAGACTAAATTTTAGCGTGTTATGCTACGTTTGACCTTTTCAATTAATGCTTATTTTGTAATTTCATCTAAACACTCGAAAAATTGAAATAAAGTATATTTCATTTGCAGTACTCGCCACACTATTGTCTCTGCTTACCACAATGATACTTGGGCGCAATTGCACCTACTAACTTTACCCATAATTCTGACTGAAAATTTCTATTCCGTACATTAGCAATATCAAATACGTCTCAAATGTATGGCGATGACATTTTCATAGTCAAGTTAAGGGCAAAGTTAGAGTGTGCAACGGAGGCTTAGAAAAAAAATCTGTCAGTATAACACATTAGAACAGTGATGTTCATTTATATTTTAAGATAAAGACCCATTAACAAAAGGTCCAATGGGCCTATTTATACACATGTATTACAGTGAATAACAGCTCGGTGATCCATCATTAGACGTCGTAAATGTGGATCGTAAGGATACATTGTGTGGGCAGGTTGTGTGTGTGCGTGTCATTGTACAACAAGTGTGTAAAACATCTTGACGAACGTCCAGCGTACATCGATGTAGTAAAGGAGGTGGATATATGGAGTTTTAAAGAGATTTTAGAGATAAAAATTATTAAATGTATTTTCAAATAGCGGTGTGATAGAGAAGAGGCCTATTTATAGCAGTGCATAAATTCGGGCTGATATGATGATGATGTTTTTCAAACGATTCTTTTTTAATACTTTCTGGCAACTTCTATATTTTGTGAATTAACAAATTTTATGGTAATTTTAAAATAAGTAATTCAGAACGATATTTTTTGTAATATTGTTTTTAATTCATTGCAATTTTCTCCCTTATGCATTTATTTAGTAATATTTTTTTTTAGTAACAATTAATTTAAGCTATTTACTAAAACTGCCGCATAGTATTGTTGATACTGAGTGTGCCGGACCGGTTGTTGCGAGTGAGTCACGCAGCTCCACCGGCACCGGCACTGCGAGCCAACGGATTTCGGACGAATTAACGTACATCAACTAACCAGCCATTACATGCAGTACTAGTGTTTATTATTATAGTGTTTATTGTTATTTATTATTATTTATTATTTATATAACCAACTCGTGCTGTTATTAATAAGCTGTTTATTTAGAGACGAATATATGAGAATTATTTATTAATTTAATAAACTACCTCATCGTAGTGTTGATACTGATTGTGCCGGAAGTTAAGCATTTCATCTGTGTTTAAGGTATTTTATCATTAGCGACAACGATGCCCAATGATCTAATGTTCTCTTAATGCATGGGAAGCTAAAGATTGTTCTATTAAATACTAATTTCGGAGCACTCTTTACAATAGAAAAGCCCTGAGCCATGCATTAGGTAAGCTGGTATTATAGACTTAAATAAACAAACAATACAAAATCAGTACGCCTAATTACCATCTAAAAGTGCGCAAACTGGAGATGAATTTACAATTTTATTCGTATATTCATGTGTTTTTCTTTTCAACCAGAACATAAATAATTTTGCAGTGTAAACAAAATTGAAATATAACACTAAAACCGCTGACACGAAATTTAAAAACACAATAAATTGACACAAAATCATTATAAATTGCAAAACCAACAATGGGAGTAGGTCACGGAATATTGTCGGTGAACGCGTTGTCAGCACATTACTCAGTGAGCCGTCGCGACAGGTTACTCGAGTTCATCTTCGTCCCGGACGTGGAACCTGTATACTTGGGGTTCCGCGGACTAATCATTAGGTTTTTTGTTAGTTAATTGCAATTATGTAAACAAGGAGGCTTAGCATAAATAGCGCATTGACAAGAAGAAAAATAAGGCGGTTTATTTAGAATACTTTTTGCGGAAATTCTATGCTCTCAGTAATTAAGTGTCAATAAATTCGTTTAAGCTCTTTCAGTAGAAAATTCTAGAATTAATTGTATTTACTTATATTGAGATTTAAATAGATATATTTTATTTTAAATAACGGACAGTTAGCACATAAAACACATAAACCACTCTCAATCGTACTCTCGATTGTAGAGGAGACCCGTGCCCTGTAGTGGGCCGCATATGGGCTGATACAGACACATCATTGTAAATAATGTAAAAAAATAATGTAAGACATGAACATAAAAGTTTCAATTTTGATTTTGGAGTGAATAAAGGAAAATTATGATACACGATTTGTTAGATCCATTATTTATTGAACCTGGGAATGTAGGACTGTTGCCTGCAAGTCTTGATTTATATTGACAACTAACAATTCATATGTTTTTAATTTCATGACGTGAGGCACGTGTCCAATGTTCTTAATGATGAAATTTCTCGAACTTCAATAAATGTAAATATACTTAAATCCCACGTAAAAGTAAGATAAAGGGAAACGCTCTCCCATAATCTCTTTATAAACGATAAAATTATGTATGGAATCATTCACAAAATATTTTTAGTGTTGAGTAAATATTTTCCTAAGCGGCTAATGTAAGTGTGAATAAATATGATTGGGTATCTTCGGTTTCTTGATTGTTGTGACGTTTATCTCGCGCAGGCGCCAAAATATTATCATAATCCGATTACAAACACAATGACGAACTGTCAAGATTTATATTTTTATAGCGATCTTAATTACATCCATTTCGGATATGTGCTTCAAATTTATAAGTTGGATTAATCCGGTTTTATAAATGATATATTTGGTATTTTAAGACTTCAAAATGTGTAAATAACATAAATTAACACGTCTTATAAATTCAACTTAAAAAATGTTGAAACTAAATGGCTATCATATGGATTTTTGGAGTCTGTGATTTATATCCAATTGCATGAATTCAGATAAGATAATTTTATATAAGTGTCCTTTATATGCGCGTGTAGAGTAGTCCAAATAGTTTTTCGTGTGAGTATAAGGTCTAAAGATTACTCTCATGTATAGAAATAACTTTTAGAAACATCCAACAAAACAATACTTTCAATTCACTTTCCTCAATTCGCCATCCATAATAGTAATGATAATGTTTAATATAAACATATAACACGTCTAAAATACATGTCCATACACGCCATTACTTGACGTTTTCTATCAGCATGTCGAATGCAAAATACTCGTGTACTAGAAATTATAGTGTAATGACTTTCAGATTTTCTAACGACGTTGTCCATAACATTTTATGTTATTTGTACAATTAGTAGGTGATTACAGCGGGTTGTATTTCTTTATTATTTATAATTGCACGTAAAAGCAGTTTTAATTAAATTAAAGTTTTAATTAAATTAAATTTTTAAATTTTAAGTTTTAATTAAATTAAAAATTAATTAATTTAAAGTCACGGAACATATTAAATGGGCATAACTAAAGGTATTCGAAAGACCATTATCATACATATTATTCAAAAGCTGTATAATTAACTCTAATGCAATTATTAAGAACAATTAATCTAGGGTGTTAAAAATTACTGGCCAGAAAATAATGTACAAAAAGAAAAGAAAAAATACCTTTTGAATTCAGAAAATAAGACTTCTACGGAGATTAATTGATTTTTAATTGAAAACTATACCGGCCAGAAACACAATACAGTGAAAATAATTTTAAATTTCGAATTCATAAAACTTCTACGTCATACAAAAAGCTGTACAGGACCCTCGCACCGCGCTTCTACTTCTTTCTGAACAAGTTTTTCGCCGGACCACTCAGATATCGATCTAATTTCATAAATCGTCCTTGGCAGTGCAACGGATAATTATCAATGAACGCAGTAACATAGATAACAGTCACATAATTTATTACATCCATAAAATTTTACGGATATATAAGTGGTTCACTCCTACTTTATGGTTTAAATTTGGATAAAATTCTTAGCTTAAGTGCCTGTATAAAAAATATCGGACTTTCTTTCCGGCGTCATTTGAATCGGTATGGCTTCGTCATATTTCCTTTCTTCCTGACACCTTAGTTAACCCCGTATTACAATATCGAAAAATCATACTCACATATTTTATATTACTTAAAAATATTGTGTATTGATAACAATAAATATATTTCGTATAGTTTATTTCACGGGAGTCTATTTATCGAGACTATCAGAATGAAAATTGTTATTTAAATATATACTGAATTTGGGGCTCAGTCAATGTTTCTCTAATCTGCTAATATTTTTGCTTATATTGTTTAGTATTTAATATTCATAAAAATAGTGCAAACGTAGAGTTAATTTATTTAGAATATTTTTTAAATAAAAAGTTCTGACCTGATGACCTGATAAAATTGATGCCAATGCTTGCTCATGTGACCGCGGTGTGTCAACACCTCTGCATACCGCAGTGATTGTGTCACGGCTGAAAAAGAAAAAAATAATATAATTAATGTATGAATAGGATCAAAAATTGTTTCCGTCCATGCAATGAGACTAAAATAATTCTAACATTACGTTTTATTTTTGTTAAATTTCTTATATTTTGACAAATAATAATTATTTTCTTTGTATTTAAATACGGAATATTTGTATTAATAGTTTTCAAAATGTAATTTTGGACGAAGGAGGTTCCCTACTTTCTAATATACACAATCGAAACAGAGCAGACTTTATTCCATAATATCCAAGTATGACTATAAAGTATAGGTGTAAGTTGTATTACACAAATAATATAATAAAACCAAAAATAAATAAAATAATAACTACCACTCCAAAGCAAAAAAATAATATTTATTTCATGGAGCTCGTGCATGTTGATTAATTTGCTTAATGACTTGACTAGCCAACAAATCAAAATATATGCGTAACAAATTGAAGGCGGGCCGCCCAGTACCAAACAAATAGGACCTATGCCTTATATTAATTTAAATATCTATATGTTTGGTACTGGGCGACCCGCCTTCAATATGTTACGCATATATTTTGATTTGTTGGCTAGTCAAGTCATTAAGCAAATTAATCAACATGCACGAGCTCCATGAAATAAATATTATTTTTTTGCTTTGGAGTGGTAGTTATTATTTTATTTATTTTTGGTTTTTAGTGGATTTTTGTTTTGAAGTCGGTTTTAATTTTTTTTAATTAAAAATTTTAGTTATTTTTATCTTTTTAGTGTTGATAGGCATTTAAATGAAAAAGATTTGGTCTCCACAAGGAATATGTTCTTTCCGATGATAATAAAATCGCTAAAATCGGCTAAAAGCTGCCAAAGATATTGGAATATTCACATGTTTATAATTTTTCTCCCCCCCCCCTCCCTTCGCGCCTACCCCTTTTTCCCTCAACCACTGTAGCCTAGCTTTTATACTGAACTCAATGCAAAAAGAACCGTTGAAATCCTATTAAATTTTGAGGAGTTCTACTCTCCAGGTCCGAACATGATAATAAGATCTTAATGTTGTGTTCCTGGGATCAACCTGTCAATACATTTTTTCCAATGAAAAAGAAATCACTAAAATCGCTTAAAAGCTGCCGAAGATATTAGAATATACGTGTATTTTAATTTTATCACCCACCCCCCCTCACCCCCACCCCTTTTTCCCTCTCTTACTGTATCTTAACTTTTCTAATGAACGTAATGCAAAAAGAACCATTGCAATTCTCCTTAATTTTAAGGAGTTCCCCTCTCCAGGTCCGAAGATATTCATCAGATCTTCACCATATTTTTATGGGACCAAACGACAAGCACCAGCTTTCAATCAAAGAAAGAATGATCGAAATCGGTCCACACAGTACAGAGAAACGAGGTAACAAACATAAAAAAAAAAAAAAAAAAAAGCAACATACAGTCGAATTGAGAACCTCCTCCTTTTTTTGAAGTCGGTTAACAAACAGTTATCAATTTCCTCAACTACACACTGACCCAGAAAAAGGAGGATGTTGTGGAAGGATTTGAAATCTTTTCCTGCGAAGCTAGTTTGGTCTCGAGCGGCCGAGCAACTGTCAACGGATATAGGATGCTGTAATTGTGTCCGCCTGGGAAGTTTGCATATAAATGACAGCGCTGAGCATATCGAGATGTAATTATAATCACGCTGTGTTGTAAGGTAGAAGTTATTGCGAGTGAATTTTGTTAGTATTCCTGTTTTATGTGATTCAAAAAGTGTTGACATATTCGACATATTTTTATCATGCCTCATAATACCTATAGCAAAAATTAGCGATAAAAATGACTAAACATGCATTTAGGAGCAAAAAATAGAATTAACAGAACTCTAGAATTATTTAATAAAAAGAAAAATAGTTCTGAATTTAAAATAATTATAAATATATACTGACATAGACAATTTATATTTTTAAACCAAGGAAAAAGGAGCAAGAATTTCTTCGTATAAAATACCACAGTTCACAAGAAAATTATAGTTCCATGTTTAATACGTTAACTGCCAACGCGGTCAATGTTGTGCGATGTCTAAATTTCCTATCAATCCAACGAAAAATAACATCTTCTTTTAAATTTTCATCGATTGTTTTTTTTATTAATTGGTTAGAATACACTCTTAATAATGGGTTTTATTAATGCGGAATAATTTCTGACTCTCCATCAAGAATTATTAATCATCGAACAACATTGAAAAGTATACTCATTTTATTGGCAGTTAACGTGTTAAAATTTTGAATTCAAAACATATTTTAAATTTAAAACCTTTGGAAATAGAACCACGAATGCATTTTATAACAAAAACACAGAACTCAAGTATTACGCAAGACGCTTCAAAGTCGGGGTCATAGTTCGCGGCATATATTTTTCCAACGCAACTGGTTAATTGCGGGCGGACGGCTTGACAGGGCGACGCGTGTTGTGGGCGGGATTCGCCCACACACTCGCTTTATAAATCTGTCCCATTCATGTCTACGTGGTCTTGCATCAATGGGAATACGTTTTGTCAATGCTTTGGTTGTGAGTTGTGATTCATCGTGTGGAATGTCTCCAGGCGGATTGTGGAAGATATGGGGCAACATGGCGTCTAGTATTTGAGGTTGTGACTATTTCGTGAAGTCAGTAGTAATATTTGTAAGTTCATATACTTAATATTATATTGTGGGAGTACGGATAAAATGTAACATGGGTTGTATATCATCAAAAATGGTTTTCTGTTGTTTACTTTCTAAAATTTAACTTCTCACTTGTACTTGGAACAGCAAATGTTGTTCTTAAGAACATATTTTGTTTCAACACACAAAGAATCACAAGTGTAAGTATAGGTAAGTATAGATAAATACACGATGCCCCTATAGCATATAAGCGTGGCAGTGAAGTTTACAGTTATGAAATACGGTGTTAGAATATAGTGTTACACCTAGCTCAACAAGACACTTTAGTCTTCCATCATCAACACGTTACAAAGTCGTTCAATTAGACTTTCGAAAGCGTGTGATGCTTCATAATAACACGAAACACGCATACAATTGGCATGATATGGAGAAAGCAAATTTCTCAGAAACTGCCCATATGGCCAGATAAATCCATTTATTTTCATAAAATATTTTAATTCAATTTAATTGATCCTTTTCACTGGCAGCAAAATCTAGTTCGTGTATTAATTCAACGTATCATTTTACTTTTACGCATTGTTAGCCGATATGAGATATGTTTTTACTATTTAAAATAAATAATTTAAATGCAATTATTATCGGGCTTGGTAGAAACAATGCGACTACTAAGGAATGTTTTATTTTACTATTGGCTTATAAATTGAATATTAGTCCGCCTCACTAGTCCACGGACAAATAATGGACAAAATGATCAAATTACTAGGCCAATTTATAAGCATGACGACTGATGACCAAATTATACATGTTAACGTGTATATCTTGAACTCGGAGACACGTCTCGCCAACGCGTTGTCATCACTAGAGGCCGTAATGTATGTAAATTTACAAAAAAAATGAAAGAAATTTAAAAAGGAAAAGAAAGAAAAAAAGAAAAATAAGTTTAACCGTTGGAAAAAACATCTGATCCTGTTCGGTACTAAAATGTTGTGTTCAGTTACTCAGAAATTACTAAGTCTAGGTAAAACAGCATTTAAACAGCTCTATCTCATCATTTTTTGACAGCCTCCGTGGCGCAGGCGGTTAGACGCCGCCTGTGAAACAAGAGGCCGCGGGTTCGATCCCCGCACCGAGAGAAATGTTTGTGCGGCCCACAAATATTTCTCTCGGGTCTGGGTGTTTGTGAGACCTAAAGGCTCTCGTAGTTCCTGATACCCACGACACAAGACTCGATCTTAATGTGGGGTCAGGACTATGTATGTGACTGTTGGGTGTTATTTATTATTATTTTATTATCCATATTTTCACGAAAATTTGGATGAATAAAATATGTCATAATTACTAATACTGGACATTCCTAACACACGCAAATACCTATAACCTGTCCCTAATCATCACCAAACCTTTCCAAGTGCGAAAACCCCACAGATCATTTGCACATTAACCTCAGCATAAACCAACAGTCTAACTCTAAACACACAATATTCCCAACATAAAACCCGACAATTAGGCCCCTAAAACGCTTAGACCAGAGTTACAGCTTGATAACCCGCGATTCAGCTCTGGCACATAACGGGTCGAAGTGCCGTGAGAATAGTCAGACACATTACAAATTATCCACAGAGCATTAAATCTTTATTTTAAAGTGTTATTTTTATTAAATTACACGTACAATGCGTTTTGAGTGTTGAGTCAGAGCGGCCGCTTTTATCTCGCTGTTGGTAATTAATAAAGTTGACCTGAGGTGTGTCTTTATGGACCGTTTTCGCTACTATGTTAAAGAAATTGCGTTTTTATTGCTGTAGTGTTAACATTATCAAGGAATGTGTTGATAAAATAGTTAATATTTGAGTTTTTTTGTGATTTGAGGTCAATGATTTGTAATATCCTGATCGATAGTCTGATCTAATAAGGGAATGTGTTATTGTTATAGTTTTATTTTGCTATACAAGTAATTGGAATTTTCCCTGCCAGGCTGAAGTTGGAACACGACACAAGCACTCTGACCATATCAGTTTTTAATTATAAAATAAAAAATAGAGATGTAATTCATTTTGTATCAACAACATCTGTATCTGTATCAGCCCACATACGCCTCACTGAAGGGCACAGGCCTCATCTATAATCGAGAGAACGATTGAGAGTGGTTAGGCCATATAGTTCACCACGCTGGCCCATGCGGGTCGGCAGACTTTACATACTATATAAATTCTTATAAATCGCTATGGTATGCAGATTTCCTCACGATGTTTTCCTTCACCGTTTTGGTGCGGTTCATTTTTATAAACTATTTATCATGGTTATAATCCCGAATAAATACAACGTAGAACATCCCTAACAAAACCGAATGATAAACCATTTAGTAATACAGGAAACACAGTTAAAAAGCGTGCGATGGGCGTAACTAACCACCTCAATCGGACGAAAGCTAGCATCCGTCCCGACCACGACCCGTTGGGAACCACTAGCAATACCTTATACTTATAGAAATTATAGAATTATTTAAGTATCAACTGGATATAAACCATTGGTAAACCTGACCCATAACCGTATTCTTACATCAATCAGCCTATTTACGAATATTACCAAACCTGGGTCTCAATTACGCCTAGACACCACCATTGCGGCCTACTGCAAGTTGTCGTATATGCTCGTATTACAGTCTTGTAGTAAATATTACCTAAAATAATGTGAAATGATTCCGTCAAACTAGGCCAGTACGTCATATTATTAAGGCTGATTAGCATCCGAAACCAATTTAAATTTCGATCGTTTTGTGTTTAAATTTACATGTCACTTGAACTAAAATATTTGAATTTTGAACGTTTTATTTTTAAAATGCCTTCGCGTTTCGACCGCTTCGCAGATACAACCGCTTTTGCCTTCACAAAGTTAGTCTATGATTTCTAAGTATAAAATGGTACATTCACATTCCAGCACGGCGCCCGGCCGGCTAGTAATGTTTGTAGGACACTGTTTGTATGAATGCAAGGCGTTGCTGCAATCAAATAAACAGACTGGCAAATGGTTGACGTTCACGACAATGTTTTATGCGAGTGGACGCTTTTAAGTCAATGGGACAAAGTTTCACTGAACAATGTGTCATAATTCGGCTTTATCTTTTTTTATGACATTTTTGTACACTTTGCTGCTAGATTATACACCAGATCAGAAAACCACATTTATTGTTTATTTTCTTAGGGTGACGTCACTGACAATGCAGTGATAACATACAACCGAACATAGTATTACAGCGGTCTAATTAAGAGTCATATATACAAAAAAAAAACAACGCAATTTCAAAAATTTCAAACGCAATTTGACAATAAACGAATTGTCAGCAAGGTGGTCGACTAATCCATTAAAAATACGCGCCTTATGTAGTATAACTTAGCATATATTTAGAGAGCGTTGACTCGGCGCATTTAGCGCTGACGTCCTAACTCCGCGGAATATAGCACTGGCATTAATACATAACCAGTTACCTACGTGAACATCCTCAAATATTTTTTTTTCTGTCTAGACATGGAGATGCAGTCATGTTTAGATAAAGTATTTTTGATGAGTGACAATTTTTTCTTGTTTTTTACATAATTTAATTTTGTAATGAGATGCTTCTTCATGGCTTAGAGGATTCGGGATTATTAAGGAGAAAAGATATGCATCGATACTATTCCACAGCCTAAATTAGCAGTAGAAGTACGTACTAGAAGCTCTCGATTCAGGCTAGGTTGATAGTGACCGTAAGAACCGTAGAACGATGGTTCCGAAAGCCAACACGCTTAGTTCTTTAAAGTTCTGAGTACATTTTCTTTATTGTCTACCTGCTCTCATCTTACAATACAGCTTCACAACATTGCCATATTGCAATTTGACGAATACATTTTACCCTAACTTTGTTTATACTAAAAGAAATGACTCATGCAATAATGGAAAGCAAAAATCCCGAATGAAGTTAATGTTGTCTGGCAGTGATTGGTCATAATTACAATAATAAGCCATTGGACTTGTTTTCAGGTCGTCTGCGCTTCGGCCCACACACTGTCAGTTCGGATTGAATCATGCAACCTTATTAGTGTGACGCATAGCGATGCAACCTGATTCTTTTGAGTATAATATCATAATTGCATCATTGATTTGTGTACACTCTTATTTTATACGTACATATAGATATTAAATAATTTAATTTGAACAAAATTATATTTATCCAACATCAGGGCATGTTTTGCATATCCTAAATGCATAAAACATCTTAAAAATATTCTCAGACTATGTAAAAATAGGTGTTTTAGGGCCATCTAGATTTTAGCATTAATCGGCATACTCTTTGTCTACTGTATCTGTATCTGTATCAGCCCATATACGTCCCACTGCAGGGCACGGGCCTACTCTACAATCGACAGTACGATTAAGAGTGGTTAGGCCATATAGTCAACCACGCTGGCCTAGTGCGAGTTGGCGGACTTACATACCATAGAAAATTTTATAAATCGCTATGGTATGCAGGTTTCCTCACGATGTTTTCCTTCACCGTTTTAGTGCGTGGTGATTGACTATCAATACACACATGACTCCGAAAAGTCAGAGATGTGCCCTTGGATTTGAACCCGCGACCACCGTGAACATGTTGGCAGTCGCGTCTAGTCCATTTACCAACAGGCCACCACGCACTTCTGTCTACTACTACCAGTGAAAGAAACACTGAAATTCGAAGCTCTTTTTCGACAATGCTATGGTGTTCTAGGGCCATCTAGATTTTAGTTTTAATCCGACACAACATTTGTCTACCAGAGAAAATAACCTTGAATTTCCGAACTCTTTCCAACAGAGCTTTTCATGCCAGATATTTACAGTTCAAATACGAGTGATTCACTTGTCAACGTCAAAAATTATAGCACTAAATAACAAACAAAACAGAAGCGAGACACTTTACAACCCCGAATCAGATGTAACTAGAGATAACACACTTTCCCACGAAACGTCTAGTAGCGTATCTTGGACATCTACCATAATAAATTTTATCTAGATCACCTTTAACGCTAGAATCTTACAACATGAAGAATCTAAGGAGTACAAACCTGTACTAATATTGCAATTGCGCAATATTTTTGGCTCAAAGGCTCTGTATAGAGACTGAATGACTCATCGCGTAATTTCCTGAATTATTTAGATGGTTGGTACGTATTTTGCAGTACATTGTTAATTGTAAAAGCTGTGAAAATACATCTTCTAATATGGAACCACTATACTAAAAGACAACATTCTTAGGTCATTTTGATGTTTGTAATATGTACTGCCAAAAATACATTAAAAATGTTATATTATTAGTTTCTATTAAGAGAGACAGTTGGCAAGCAAAAAAGATATTTTGTACTATCTCCTAAAAATACAGTACTTAACAACCCTGTTAAAATGTACTATTTCTTATTTCTCTGTTCCTTTTTTATTGATAAATTCGTTAGCCAACGTGTGACCAACACATGAACCTCGACAAAATAATTTCTCTCACAAAACTTAAGCTGTTAAAGTGTGATCATTAACTGTTATTTATGTCATAACGACAGGCTATGAACACTTTATTCCGATTATATTCAGATTATACACATAATTAACCCCTCATTATATAAGCAAGCGCTATTCCTGGAATATGGGAACACACGACAATGTTCCCATGGCGTTCTGTAGAGTGTATAAAAATTCCGGGGTCATGAACTCGTAACGACATTGTATTGTTTCATAGACAAGTGTACTCTGTGACCTCAGAGTATGGTCATAGACCTTGTTTTTTATTTTTAAGTTTTAAGATTTTTATTTAGATCTGGTTGGGGTTTTATTAATTACAAACTGCGTTAATATGAATAATTTATTAAGGTGTAAATTATTTATTATATAGTTTTATGTTACACACTTACCATTAAACGTTGAAGACCAGCGTATGTGCAATCTGTAACAAAACACATAAATTATTAGTTTCATAATATCAACGCATGAAATACTGATACTGGCAAGTACAGACTGAAGATGTCAATTGAATTTGGATTAAAAAGTAAAGTATATTAACAAACAAAAGCTAGCTGAAAACATTAAACAAAAAAAAAGAAACAAATTAATTTAAATATCGAACCTCATAATCGAATGCGTGCAAGATCATCGCGATGCGTGGTTGTTTTAATCGCTCGATAGGATAATGACAGATTAAGGCCTTACAACGTTGTTAACGTGTATTACAACAGCTTATCACGCCGCGTCGGTTAACGTGTTGAATCATGTGTAACCGCCGAACATCTGTCAATATTAAAGTGCATGGCGCAGTGGGAGAGAAAAGCTAAGTTAATCGTGTACCTTGTGACACCTTGTTTTTTTTTCACGTCCAAGACAATATCTGCTTAGATTTTTTGTTTTGTATGATGATTTGTATTTTGAAATGGGAGTCATTAATAGATTGTAATATAGCCCAAGGGTTTCTCATGATTGCAACAATTCAGAAACATATAAGAGAGTATTAAGGCCGGCCGGAATACATTGGATGCATTCGATTTTAAATACCCTTACGGCTTGAAAAGTTTAAAGCTGAAAATCTTTCTAAATAAACCAAGCTAGTCCTATCCAAGAAGTTATATCGCTAGCTAAGTATCTATCGCTAACATGGGGCAGTGCCCTAGTATCGCAGTCACGCGTCGAACTTTATTTAATGGAAATGAAGGTCGTGAACCCATCAGTCTCTTTGTAAGTTTTAAAATAGCCACAACATTCCTCGCGTAGGCTATTGACAAACTTGTTTGATATGTCCGTCATTTATGATTATTGGAAATATAATTTCTGAAAACTTGTCGCGATTTATTCTATTTTTTACGTAGAATATATTGTACTCATATTGTGTAACATTGTGTCATTTCATCGAATCTTCTTTATTTGGTTAGGTATTCCATACCCATAACACACCGTGGACAAAATTTATTTGTAACTTTATTTAAGGAAAACGGATTTCGCATGCGACTTTTCGACTGCCCTATGTGTAATATAAGCCAAAAAAGAATATTAGACCTTTCATGTTTGTGTTTTTTTTTTGACGATAATCAGATAAATTCTTAGAAAGCTTTTTTATTCCTAAACAAAGGACCTTTTTCACCTCACAAAACAGATTAACGCCCGAATACTGGAACTCAACTTAAATATAAGTTGCGCTTAACTATATTAATACCACTTAAATGTACTGGCTAAGTGGGCTGTTAAGAGCAACTTATTATTTGAATGGTGTTCCAGTATTCGAGCAGAATGTAATTCATGATTACAAATATATTGAGCCCAGTACAAAACCATGGAAAAAGTAATTTATTAAAACCATTATATTACTCTCTAGTATATTCATTTGCGTTTTCGTCTGCACTGAGATGCATATATCATAAATCTTGGGTCCAAAAAAACCATTCCGCATTACCAGCAGGAACCAATCAAAATCCACTAAGCAGTGATTGACTCATCATTAGCCAGGGTTATCAAGAAACCCGTTCTCACGTACATTAACACTACTTGTATTCAAATTATAATTCATACAAAAACACAGCTTAATTAAACTTAACTTCTGGGTTCTTAGACAAGCAATGCGTACCTACTATGTACGGACCAAATCTATATTTTTAACAATTCAAGACATTGCACCTCTTACAAAACTTATGTATACATAAAAAAATATTCAGTAACGTAACACAAAAAGTAGTTAACGGATTTTAAAAAATAATGAAGATGACCGCTACGAAAAAAATATTGTAATTAGAAAAGTAAACAGTCAATGGAAAGTAGTCATTTTTATGTCAATAAAATAGTGTTAATATTATATAATTATACTGAGCATAAGGTTAGTACCAATTAAATTACTCTACCTATTTTGATTAATAGCTACAGAAGTTTGATAAAAATATAAACTATCCATTAAAAAGATCATATTAATGAATTGTCTAACACCACTGCAAACACAACTCAACTATACTTCATAATTCGCAGAAAATAAACCTTTCTTGTGACATTTTTAACTTCGGACATTAATTATAAAACCCACTTCGCACATTTCAAGCATATTTTTTATATACAAACATCAATACTATTTGTCAACTCCTGTGAAATCTGATATTAATTTGAAAATTTCGGCAATCCAATTAATTTAATTAAACGTCGCCGATATCGCGGTGACCAATTAACGTGGACAGCAATTATCGTTTATTGCTTTTTAAAACCCTCAAATTAATGAATATGTACCGTTAGTTTCAATGTTTGTTTTGATTTTTTAATAAATCACCTTGTCCAAACTGCTTGCTTTAAGTGTATCAAAACCTCAAAGGGCCTTTTTTTATTTTTCATTAGTTCATAATATTATTTTATTGGATTTGTTAGTCCCTCGGTGAGCACAGTATAAAATATATTGTCAAATGTTGAAAATAAATATTATATTATAGAAATATCAGGCATTTGTATATTTACATCGTAAACTAACACTTTAAGTTTACAGATCCGCATAAACAACGTACTGATAAAACTGTGAGTAAAAATCAATTTAATGTTGGAACTTATTTTTCGAACTAAATATTTATAATTGAAAAACATAATTAAGATAAATAACTAGTCAATAACAAAAACATTATATAATTCCTTTAACGTTCTGTAATTAGAACAGGTCCAAATATTTTCATACATCTTGCATGATACAAGATTTAATTCTATAAAAGTTGTATTTAACATTTGATTTAACATTTCACGATTGTGCAAGTACATACATCGAACAATTACAAACATAATCGTGCCACACAAATGATTAATATTCACGTACATTAAATCATCTTACTAAATTAACGCAATTTGTTATGTCGGCCTATCTCCATCATTAATTTAAAAAGAAAAAATCCGGCACAGTCACTGTATTTTTTAATTAATTACTTGCATACATTTGATTGATTTAACCTGGAACCTCTTTTGTTTCAACCTTACTATTAAATGAAAGAGATCTGTCAAAAATATATTTTTAATTCTTGGCATCACCCATATAAAATAAAAAAGTGGTCTTTGGCACGTAGGCGGCAAACACGATTCAAGCCAGTACTGATTGCTGATTGTGAACAAGTTTATTAATATAACGTTGAGAAAACCACTAAGGAATAATCACAGCATTAATAAAGACTTAAAAGTGCTTAATCTGTTGTGATTTATGCTAGCGTGCTAAGTTTGTTGGGTTGCCATTATGAATATTAATAGAATTACATTATGCAAAATATGTCCTATCAGATTGTCACTAAATGAAATTAAACTGTTGGTTTACAAGAATTACTGTTACTAATAGAGCTAAATTATTGAGTTCATTTTGAACGTGGCAATAATGAGTTTTATCTGTTTAACCGCAAAATGTGGCAGATATATTGTCTTGCGCTAAAACTGATAAAATATAGAGAATAATAAATCGGAATTCGTACTTTACAACAAACTATTAAAAGAATTTCATCAGAAAAAATTACAAATTACTCATCAGATCTATTTTCCATCTGGCAACCTCAACCAACCATAGACAACGCGCACACAATAAACAAAAGCATAATCCGTTCATTTAGAGTTTGGCGCGCATTCGCCCTATCAATCACAACGTCTGAAACAAGTTGGCGGTAATCTCGGGCGTCCGTGTGAACGCGGTCACGACGTCGTTTGGACGCCAGTGGTCTATATTTTATGGATGTTGCAACTCTATGGGAAAACCGAAAGATGAATGATTAGAGCGTTTAAACTGCGCCAATTTAAACTAGATTTTACGGGCGGAGAGATGACAAAAGCAAGATATTTTCCCACGAAGTTTTGTCAATAAAGTGTTAAACTTATACGTCGAAGTGAAATGTATGTCGTTTTTGGTTCAATATTTTTTGCGAGCTGTAAATTGTTTATTTACGTTTACTGTTTGTTTAATAGCGGTAAAATCAGATCGTCGTATCGGCGCCATTGTTTTCTGGTTTTGGAAGGCTATAAACAATTAAAAGGAATAACCGATCATATTGTGGGAAGATTTTCTGTTGGAAGAAGAATGCTGACCTCAATTTAAAATTGACCAGACAACGAATGAAATAACTAACATATTTAAAAATAAATATAACGTAAACAACGTCCAATGTCATGTATTTTAAGCACATTACAAAAATATAGCATACAAATAAAAAACAACATGGTACAATGAACGTTTAGCACATAGCAAAACGTAAATGTGGCGCTCGTTTGTCAAAAGTTCTTGTCGGACGGGCGTGAACCGTGATGATTTATTTGACAGTGACATTATTTGTGTTCCCACAGCGGCAGGCCAGTACCGACTGACGGAAATTATACACGGAATTTACACAGGTCATTTCGGTTATTATTAAGATACGACATTAACATTTAATTCCACAGTAAACATCATGTACACGGTAAAATGATACGATATAATTATGGCAGAAAACTAGAAGCAAAGCGAAGTAATTTTAATTAAATCATTTTAATTCAACCGAATTGACTCCTCAACCTACGGTTTTTTTGCGTTCCTCATGTCAATTAACATATTATTAATACTACATAACTACCATAACACAGTATTATAATTTTTCATCCACCCTTCTATTAATCACAGTACGCTTATCTATTGAAATGCAACAAGACAGCGTCTTAAGTCGCGTCAAGGCAATGACATGAGTCGCGGCGAGGCAGCGACATAAGTCGTGTGCGTGAGGCGTTCGACGCGAGGCGTGAGGGCTGCCTCGTCGTCGCCATCCGAAGCACGGCCGGTCTGCCTTGTGGCGAATATACGAGCACCCAAGAGAGAATATACGATGCAACTGCGTGTATTCGCATGCTTAGTTATAGAAGATATCGGTACAAAATATTTAAGAATATAGTGTTTTTTTTTTACTGCAATAATTAGCGAGATTAACATGTTGTTTGCCTGAATAAGCTATGCGCACGCTCATGAACAGTAGCAAAACCAAACCTTGAATTACAAAGCAATGCTTGACATTCCATTGTCCTCGCCATCCTAATACCTAAGATGTATCTCAATATGGCCAATAGTTAGTAGCTTTTGGTTGAAGTTATAGCAATATTGATTAAGGTAAGATTATGCGCGGTTACTCCAAACCAGATAACCGCTGATTGATCCCAGAACACCAACGGTCCTGTAGATCATTGTGACGAGTTTTCAAAGCGGTTTGGTTTTGTTAACCGGCCTAATAGTATTTATATAGCTATGGAATGGGAAAACTACTGGTATTGTCCATCATGATATCCTTTATACCAATATCCAACCAATAGTAATTAGAAATTTAATGACTTTGTGGTCATAATTGGTGGTCATTCATATTGAATAAGTGTGAAAATGACTCAGATATGTGATCATAAGTACAATATTATATGTTTTTTATTTGTGTCGATAATACCGTTCGATCGTCGAAGAGTAGGAAAATCCCGAATGGACAATGACCTATTCAAAATAAATGAGATCTTGTCTAGCAGTCTGACTACGGTTGAAATTAAAATGAGTCGGCGGTTAGCGGATGGATGAAGGCTGCTTAAGATTCGGATGGTTGGCGTTTACTGGGGGAGATTTTCAATTTTGCAGTGGCATACGTCCACCAGTGGGCAGAATAAAAATAATAATCTAATCAACATACTGGTAAGTTAAACTTTTGCATCCACATTATCCATTTAAAAAAAATCCTTACAAGAAACGTTTCGTAATCGTTTATATGATTTTACAGATCCTAAATTGAGTGAGAAAGGTATTACAATTCAACCAAGAAACCTCCAATTAAAACCTGATCTTACCCCCGTACCCTACCAATCCCGCGTATCCATAACTTGTCAGAGATATTAATTCGGCGGACGTGTCACACCGCGGCGCGACGTGCACGTGCATGCACTTTGCACCGGCCAGTGCAGTCACGTCGAAAAACAAACGAGCAGACGCGATCAAGACCATTTCGACTAAATGGGTTCGTTCACACAGCACGAAGTTCACGGTCGGCGGCTGCTTATGCTAATGTGTGTTTTGGATTTTGTCGCGTCATTCATGGTAGAGCCGTTGTATATGTGTATTGCTCTGTGATAACGGGAGTTTGATAATGGCTTACCAATTGTAAGTCCTCTGTGGCTGCTAGGTAACTTTTTGAAGCTGGTAAATTAAATACTTTTCAGGTATTGAAAATTTCAGGTATTAGTAGCGTCAATATGGTTTCTATAAATATCTAAAAAGGTTCAGACTATGATTTTCATTCGATTGTCTGTCTCCTGTTCACCCTTCCCGGGATTAAATACAAAAAATACCTTCGTCGATGGGTCTGCTGTCATAATTATTGAAATAGTGTTGTAGTTGTGGAAAAACAAACACAAAGGCAAACACAATAATAAAAATATATTTTTACTTAATTTTCAAAATATTCTAATAGCAATTCTTGAGGCAATATATGGCCAAAACCAATGAGCTTTAATATTATCCGTTAGCTTTTGTATCAACATAGGATATTTTTTTAAACTACAAAACATACCTAGTATGCAAATGGCTCTATATTTTACAGTGCATGTAAGCAGTTGCGTATTAAAGTTGTGACAAGTTCATTGGAGCGCTCTGTATTTATACCTCTGCTACATAAGATACGTTCGCCATTAATCAACTAAGCTATTAAGGTTCGAATCTATTGGAACTTCATGAATAACATACGATTATTGCCGAGGCGGTTTTCTCCGATGGCCTCTAAATCGAAAGAAAACTAACGATGAGTCCTCTGGCGAGGAAATTTCGCACGACATCGTGTATCACAAATATATTAATGTATCACATATTCATATATTATGCCCTTAGAGTATTTATATATAGAGGGAGCGCTGTCATACATTCGCGTTTTGAAAAACGTAGATATTTTCTTGTTCGTAATGTTGGTAGCGCTCCTATATTAGTGAAAATCGAATTAATTATTTAGCAATAAATTGCTATAAATTCCTTTGATAACCGAAATTATATTTAGCTATTATTCTTTTAAAACGAGTTTGAGTGAAATTAAATATACCTAAACTATTTATTTTTATTTATTTTTTTCAATTAATTTATGTATGGTGCACAACCTGTTCAAATATTAGCCAATAGGAAGGCAGAAAAAGGTGGCCCGGCACCACTATTTTTATCTACATTTTTGAAGTACCAGCGCTCCCTCTATATATATATACTCTAAGATTATGCCCTTATTCATAGTTTGAAAACAATTTTTTAGATTTCGAATGTTTTAACCCTTCTGAACGACTTTTAAATTCAGTTTGAACGAGGAAGAAAAAAAAATTTCGATAACTAAAATTAGTTTTAAAACTGATTATGAATAAGGATAATAGTCTAAATTTATTACTATACGTGTGTATAAGCTTAAAGTTAGGAAGGGATTCTTCTACAATAAAGACTTTATTGACAGGACGTCCAACATACTGGCTTAATAAGGATTGGCGTACTTACTACTGGATGACACATAGGTTTACTCAAAATGTTTTCCGTTACCGTTGAAGTGCATGGTAATTAAATAACATCACAAACATGTCTTCGTATACTAAAGAGGTGTGCCTTGGGATTTAACTTCCGCAGAGATGATAGCATCCACTTACAAGTTACATAAATGCCAGAGCTAAATTATTTTAGCCTCGGTGTTGATATGGTATGATTGCGAAGCTGAAGTATCGGGTTCGTATCCCGGGTCCAGCAAAGTGATATTGGATTTTCTTATTGTCAGCCCGGAGTCAGGAATTTTTGACGACATATCACATCGTGGAACGAAACACTCAAGTCGAAACGCATCCTAGTAACTCCTCTGCCTACCCCTTCTGGGATAAAGGTGTGAGTTTATGTATGTATGTAATTTCGATAGCCCAGAATTTCCTTACAATTCTACAAAGAACACTTTAAATAATATTTTTGGATAGGCAATTAATATCCATAGAAATGTTACTATGTAACATGACATGAAGCGTTCTACGTTTACAGCATACATTACTGCCGATGGCAATAACAAGGTCAGGTGTAGCCTCTTTATTTTATTGAGGTGTGACCCGCGCGCCACACATGTCTATAAATATTAATAAACTGTAGCGCTATAAATAGCTGTTTAAATACAAACTTTCTTCAGACCGTGAAATAATGCTAAGATATTTAAATTTGGAACATATGAATTAAAAACTAAATTAAGGACTAAAGTCAAGGACTAAAGTACAATTGATATTGTTTAATTTATTTTTGCTTCTCTGTTTTTCATCTTTTGATTGGAATTTTTATTTTTCTATAATTTCATTTTATATCTATTTTTAATGCTATTAAAATAGATATAAGCTTTTGACTACATGATTTCCGAATAAAGGAAAAATGATTAATACGTTGTTAAAATGGCAAGAAAAATCAAACCTCAATGGAAAGTCTAAAAAAAATTACAGCTGAATATAGAAATTTAAATCAAGTTAATAGGGGCAACGTACAATGATTTACCAGTAGCCCAACTGCTCATTTACATAATAAAGCCACATTACAGAATACAATCACGCGCCGAACCAATTGGTCGTTCAGTGGGCCAGGTGAACGTCCCCGTACGTCCCACGATTTCTCGCGGGGTGTATAGCTACTGCCTTGTGAGCCCGCTCTCCCTATTGTCTATGAACGTTCCCACGCCGCATATTGTCTATAGAAAACTAGAACTAATTTCAAATTGATTTATTTTGATTGTGTTCTTTTTTTAAATGCATGACGTTTTGTTGCTTGTAGTTGATCTTGAAATAAAAAATGAAAATTATGAAGAAAAAGATACAAAACTAATTCAAAATCAATAATTAAAAAACAAAACCATAACTATTGTTCATAATTCTGAAGTTTACAGCAGTAGAAAACAATTTCAAAATATATGAAGCCAATTATCAAATCCGAAAAAAACATAACTAAAACGCAGGAAGTAATCGATATTGTTCTATAAATAAACGACGCTTTAGTCATGCCTTAAAGTCTATTATTTCCTCGTTTGTCAAGATCAAATCTCTCGATTTAGCCGTATTGGCAATGTAATGGATACATTTATAGACAACTGCAAGGTAATAACACGGTGAATAAACGATTAGAAACTCGACACAATATTTTATATTATTGGAGACAAAAATTTGATAGAGATGAGATCATTTGACGAAATAAATTATTCGAATTTATTGCGTTTACAGGTTTTTCTATTTATTTTCAACCGGATTTCATAACTGTCATTTTTGTACTATTTTATTTTTTACATTTAAAAATAAAATTTTACACACTTTTAATAACACGGCAGAAACGTTTACGATAAGAAAGTCAATTAAGAAACACACAAGTATCCATCTGAAATTTTAAAGTTCTGTCTCCTAAAACTACAGCAAAGATCAGTTTATCAAGCCTGAAGTTAATACTGTTGACAAATGGAATTTTATTCCTTTAAACAGTACATGTTTGACAACGGTAAATATAATGCGGTAAATGTAATTTCCTATAGTTTATATAATAAATGAGAAGGCTTTTCTACTTAGCAACCGAGTGTTGCATTTCCGCGTCATATTATTTGCAAATAGCGCGTATTTTTTGCTGGAATAAGTAGGAGTTCCGATGTCTATGTTGTGGGAAAGATAACATAATAAATTAAAATTATGAATTTATTTTACATGTATAATATATTGGTAATAAAACGTTCTTGAATTTTTACTTTCTTCTTTAAAATGATAATACTCTCTAAAAGCTATACGTCAATTCCATGAGAATATATGCTGCGATGGCAAATATCTTGACCTACTTTAATATTATGTATTTATAAATAAATAGCACCCAAAAATCACATACACAGTCCACACTAAGATAGAGTCTCGTGTCTTGGGTATCAACTACGAGAGACTTTTCAGTCCCACAAACATCCAGACCCGAAACAAATACCTTTGGATCACACAAATATTTGATTCGATGCGCGGATCGTTTCACAGCCGGCGTCTAACCAACTGCGACACGGGGGCTGCATTATCGTCAAAGTAATACCTTGCAATGTAGGCAGAGTTATTACGGCAAAAGCAAAGATTCATCCAGACAGTCTTACCGAACCACGAGAGTCAAATCACGAGGCTGTATTATCGTCAAAGTAATACCTTGCAATGTAGTCAGAGTTATTACGGCAAAAGCAAAGATTCATCCAGACAGCCTTATCGTTTGAATATCCTAAAATGGTGTTTACGTAGGTGCTTATGAGGGCATTCGTCACCTACATTTACGTAAGCGATCGATTGTCTAAACTCTAACGTAACTCTTATTCATGCATCTCATAACGTGTGACGTCATTCATTGTGATTTTACTATAACAATATTGATTATTTGCTTTGCGTTGCAACAATGCTGTATAGTATTAGTAACTGCTCTTAGATATAATACTGTTTACACCTGTAGTTATCGCATTGCTATCCTTTCGATATTTTTTCACATAAGTATACCTAGTCAAGTGATTCCGATAGTAAGTGTAGTGTAGATCTTAAATAAGACGCGACAACTATTGCGGGTTTTACTCTCCTCACTTTGTTGATGCAGCTGGATATCCAGCCAAATACAAAGAGGCTATAATCTACAATTTTCTGGTATCTCGGCAAATTTACAGAGCACAAGAAACAAGCTTATCGAGTAGTTTCCATGAATTAGCCTACACTCCGTGGTTAATTGAATTTTTTATCACAAAAACACCGTTGATGTTATCATAATTCATACTCACTACATTTCTATCGCAGCTGACTTCCACGGAGGCTGTTACACATGCAAATGATAGCAACTGGCCAACAAATATGATTATAAGGGCGCATGCGCATGCGCAGTGTGCAGTTGCCGGGCGGATGTTCTGCGCACCTGTGCAACGCGCAGGCGCAAGCAGCCGCCCGCCGCCTGCGCCGCGCACATGTCGCGCAATCCTCCAGGTACAAGACACGCGTGCCGACACAATGCGCTTTCATTATGCATCCTTAACAACCGCGCACCGTTATTGTTTGAATATTCTGTTCCAAGTTTAAATTTCAATGGAGATTTACTACGAAAATACAGTCCAAATTGTATGATAATTGATAACACTTAGAATTTTAAAGGTATTGAAGTGATCACGTATTTAATAAAAGATTTTAGTAGAAAATTCTGCATTCAAATAACAATTCATAACCGACATTCTTATTTAATTAAACCTCCTCTTGGGATAAACTCGTGAGTAAATGTATTTACGCAAAATATTTTTTTATTGTATGACTGCAACAACATTTTTACAAACCTGCCAAGATTTTAAGTGCCTGTAATTAAATAAAAATGCATTGCAAATTGAGTATACATAAATGTTATTGATAAGTAACACTTACCCAGATATTAAAAGGATAATAGTATTTATACTTTACTACCTTCACGCTGTTTGATAGGGCTGAATCTTTCTTCAATGGATTACCCATATGACTAAGAAAGATAATATTACCTTATGTAAGCATTTGCTTAGACTAAGGCTAGACTATACTGGCTACAAATAAAGACCAGATGAGGCTTAAGATAAAAAGACATCTTCAGTAATTCAACAGAGCTCGAATAGGCCAAGAAGGATAAAAACATGGAATATTTCATTTCATAACTTTTCTTATTACAGAATCTATATTTTATCTATAAATCATCTTGATATTAAATTGTTAATTTAATTAGTTATTATACTTTGAACATATAAGAATCTTAGGTTTTTGTTAAATAAAGTGACTAAAAACGGTTGACCACCGGCTAGTTGCTACCAGTGCTGTATCTGTTGACGACTTGATTTACGACGCAGCCAGTGATTGATGGAGACGACACTCTTAAATAATCGGTAAAAAACGATAAATCGATAAACGATCGGTTGGAATAACGGTTATTTTTGTACAAGTTGCTAATTTGCAGTACAGGATGCGGGTAACTATTGGAAATAAGTCGAAATTATGTTTTACCTGGACTACTAAACATTGTGTGTAAAAGTAAATAATTGCTCAAAAAATAAAAACTCAAAAAATCCAATATGAAAGTTTCATAAAAGCAATTATTGTAAATTATTTGACATTAACACAAAATTCTTATTAAATCGATAATGGTAACGGCCCGCAAAATACACAAATCCTTCCGGTTCGGACAAATTATGCTAAAATGTGCAATAAATTCATTTTATTGGGAGCTTTAAAAACGTGTACTCCGATAAAAATTATCTGGATTTTAATATTTTCTTCGAGTTCAAGTTAGGCGGGTTGTTAAATTAATGAAATTACACATTCCGGTTGGCAATTGACACGGTTTTCTTTTTTTAAAACGGACATTACCACACCTCGACAGAGACGTGATCCGATGCCAAATGCTGATATCAACTTATATACAGGCTTAACGCCAAGGAAACATAATATTCATCCTTAGGCGCTGTTCCGTAATTAAGTAGTCGATTTCAATCGATTAATATGACAAAGATAAAATTAATCTTAATCGTATATTTAGTTTAGTATTTACTGTATAAGATTAATATTAAACTAAAATATAGTTATATGGTTTTGACATGAATAGCTTTTTATGTACCTAATAGGAATAAAATTTCAATAGAAACTCATATAGCAACCACGTAAATATGTATAAATAAGTTATTGTAATGTGTTTTAAAATAAATACTTTTAGTAGCGTATTCCCTACTGTGTTTAAAATGCATAACAACAAAATAAAACATGATACTTTAGAGAAAGACTTGCAGGAAAATAGCAAAATGAGCATTTAAAATATTCTAAAGTAATTAGCATTGCATAGATACAGGCGTTTGCATTTATTTAAAGATGAGACAACGACCGCACGCGGGCCAATCCCACAACGGGATTCGAATATCGAATGACGCGGAACATGCGCAGGCGCCGATATTAAATTTACTTTTAAGCTTTCCTTAATAACCTAACCAATATCGAATGACACAGACCGGCACTTAAATTAAAAATTATTACTAAAATTTAAACTCGTTGTTCCTTGATCAAATAAGTTTAAATTTTGATTACAAATTGTTTATTTAACAAATTGTGTTTGATTTACGGTTGTTTTAAAGTAAAAAGTGTTATTTTAAATAAACAGAAATTAAATAAACGTTTTGATTAATGCAAAACACATACACGCATTTAAAAAAATATTATAGTAATGAATTGACTTGTGATCAAGTGGGCACGTTAATTCAATGTTTAATTCAAAATTCATTAAAATATCTTTATTATTTTTACTAGACGCCAATTAATAATGAAAAAACTTAATGAAGTGTTTCCTCACCTGACCCGAAGTGAAATATCCACAAACAATATATCTGCATTTGAATTAAACTATTTCACCTATTGTTACATTTTATAGACAGTTTATTCAATTCCAGTTAAAATATCACACTACTAAAGTTTTTTTTACCGGTACGTAGTTTCTAGTAAAATATTAAATAAGCACTGAAAATACTAAATAATGTAGAATAGTGATTTAATAATGTATTGCAAAAAAAAACAAGTAGTCTGTGCCTAATAAAAAAAAAACAATTGCTAATGACGACCGCGTTCTTTTTTCAAATATTAAAAATGCATGAACATTCAAACATTCTACGTTTAAACATTCATCAAAATCTACTTACATAAACTGAAACAAGTGACACACCGACAGACCTTGGACTTCGATTAGACTACCATAGCCTACACTTTTTTCACACACGAACGAAAATCCTCGACAATTTTATTCACAATCCATTGCTACACTAGTTGACACTATGCAACGGAACACGCGACTGATCGAGGCGATGGATACTAAATTGTGAAACTAACGCTCATAGTCCGTTTCGAAAAATGTGGTAGGGGCGGTCATCGTTGCGTGACGAGTGAACACGTCACGGCAATTACCATGTTCCTCCATTATCATTCGTGGTGGAGCATTATAAAACTATTCTATCGGATATTTTGTTTTTTATTTTCATACAAAATTGAATGGACCTTATGAAAATGTTAATCGAAACAAATTTCTAGATGAATATGGGTGTAGACACGCGACTTTTGATTTTGCATGTCCATTTTAATCCCATCCATTCTTTATAATAACGCTCTAGATTGAGAAAGTTAATTTAAAAATTGTATCCAAATATCATGAAATACAAAATTAATTCGTACTGTAAAAGTAAATGTGTATATAAAGTGTTAAAACCGATACAAGCTGAACAAACAAGAAGCACATGTCAGAGTAATGATTCATAAAGACACTTAAGATAAGAGACAAGCACCCGAAAAGCAAATTGATACTGTTTTCAAACCGCACACGTGAAGTTCTACCTTTCTTTTGTCTTATTAGATGTGATTTGTATCATCTAACTACTAATTAGTTTTTTAAGAATTTTAAGTTACATGTCTTTTAACGCCAACAGTACCTAAAGTTAAGTATTCATTGCATTCAAAACAATTCAGCGCAAACATCTCGACATTGGAAAATTGTGTGGCATCTCTGTAATAGAGTCTAAAAAAATCTGCAATAGAGTCTAAATATTATAATAGAAAGAGCTTCTCTTCTCTTTAAAATTATTGATGTTGATATATCCTCAACCCAGTTTATTTTATACTTACAAATGAAAACCTCTTCAAAATCGCATGTCAATAGGAAAAACCGCCATTTTATACTCAATAAATATTTTCATTAGCAATAACAAAACGATGTCAGGTAGCAACAAGCGATCACTGCCACCATGCATGTCTGAACTTTGTCCCTTATTTATGTTTACAATTTCAAAATTCGTGCCACGGCCGCACTAGCTGACAAACGCTCAAAATCCAACCAGGCAGCATTTTTGTGCGCTCCTTTTAAAACTGTCGACTTTTATTGTTAGTGGCAAGAGAGCGACAAAAAACAAAATGGATTCGGGGCCCGCATACACATAATGAGTTGTTGACGTGTTTCTACTGACTTGCACTTTGAAAAAATATAGGTACTCACCGACTGTCGACTGTGACAAAATTCTGTAACAAATAAAACGTACTTTAGTGTAAAGTTTTCGTAAATATTATCATTATACGTGCATTGTTTTATAAATATTGATTGCAGTGTTTTTGCAGTGCTATGAACTAATTATGTAGATGTTTTCAACTAAAGCATTAAGTGAAAAAGGTTTCATTTTATTCATCTGATCAATTAACTTGTTCGTCTACTGCAGGATATAAGCATTTTTGAGGTTACACGCTATTAATGATAATCTTCTAGATAGAAGATGGATAAGGAAGATTCCTTATCCAGTAGCTTCTCGCTTAGCTTATTTAGTTGACACTTAATTGTACATCAGGTACATAAAAATAGACAGCATCATATGAAAGAAAAAATGCGCAAATGAAGGTATTATTGTTAAAAGCAATTTCTGGCAGACAACTATGGTGTGGATAAACGAGAACAAACGAAGGTTGGGGCCGCTTCAGGTAAACAAATAATTTACTTATAACTAGATTCCTGACAATATACGACTTATTATTGTAATTGAGCCACGTCTTTCTTAATAGCACAGGAAAGACACCTCACAGATATCTGACGCTAACAATGTCACACTTTAAAAGTAGAGTATCCAGCGGCCATAATTTACGAATTCTAGAAATTTCCTGGATTTGGGTATCTCATAAGATCTTAATCAATAAGAATACTAATAAATTTGGCTTGGATCAAATGTGTGACGAAAATTTACAAGTTCTAGAAATCTCCTAGATTTGTACTTCTGGTATACATCTTTATCAATAAGAATATTGTTGAACTTAGCTTGGATCAACTGTGTGGCTTTAGCGAACCTTTACTACTGCTACGACTCTAAGAAAATTGCAATATTTTTTCTTTATTTCGGATTTCTCCGGGTGTTATCTTTAATGCTTATGTTAAGGTAGTTTAAAAAATCAAAACTACTTTATTGAATACACACAATATCCATACTAACGCAGTCTAGGCATTATTTTTCTGCAAAACCTACCAACAAATTGCTTGCTTTAACTTAGTGTTGCCCAAATTCAGTCTTGGTCTTGCAGTCTTGGTCTTGTTCTTGCGTTTTTGCAAGACCAAGACCAAGAACAAGACCGCGTATTTTTAGCAAGACCAAGACCAAGACTGACCGTGCAAGACTTGAGCAAGAACAAGACATAGCCTGCAAGACTCTTGCGTCTTGCAGCTAGGACTTAGCGCTATTTCACTGAGTAGTTAGGTGTAACAGTTCGGTGTATAGGTAGGTACGCTTAGGAATTCTATGAGACGCAAAAAACTGTATCAAAGAATATGAAAAGCTGGACCTATGCGCATTACGACTAATACCATAAACATAGCGAATAAAAAAATATCTATTAAAATCAAACTGAGTGCATGCATAGTTATGTTTTAACCATCGGCACTTTGATAATGCGGCATCAAAGGTTTTGTACTTACTTCTCAAAGAAATTTGCCGCTTTTCGGAAGTACATGGTTATGATACACGCGCCGGCGGCTTCTTTTGAAATCTAAAACAATCGTTGTCGCCACGCCGAAATCATAACATTTGACACTATTTGTAATTTGATTGCCGCCATAGGGCGTAGGTATACTCATGCAAAATAATTTCGAATTTTAAGAGTACCTACAGGTGTTCCAAAGAATAAATAAGTTTCAGAGTGCTTAGAATGAAAATGAATACATTATACTGATCACGCAAGTAGTATTATGATTGGGATAAAATGGTAAGGATAGGTAGTAGATGTCATATTAATTCATTCTAGTAAGTATATATTATAATATTGATTACTTATATGGTTTTAAACTAATTACTTAGGTACTATTATTGTACATTTAGTCATTATATTTCTTAAGTTTTTACAAGAAAAAATAGCAAAAAAGTGTTCAAATATCACCCCGCACCCGTTTAATAAATATTGTAGCCACTTTTAAATATACTTGAAACGTGTAAAAAAATTCTACAAAACTAATAAAATAATATAAATATTAATTAATTATTAATCTGCTTGATCTTTACTATGGCTATGTTAATTCAAGCTCACAATGTTCCAATTCTAATACGTTTTTCTAAGATTTAAAGTAAACTTTAATAAATAGTAATAGACTAATAGGTAATTGCAAGACTTGCAAGACTCTTGCTGCAAGACCAAGACCAAGACCAAGACTGGGAGCGCAAGACCAAGACCAAGACCAAGATCAGGTGTATTGGCGCAAGACCAAGACCAAGACTGGCTAAGTCTCGTCTTGTTCTTGCATTTGGGCAACACTACTTTAACTGTACCTCTTCCAAACATTCCACCTGCAATAGACTTTCAAAACAGCGCCATCTATTATTCGTAACACGCAAACTGAAATGCAATCAATTGCACAAAAATCTATATTTATAGCTCCATTATAACGTTAAATATCACGAGAATAAGCGCCGTGAGCGGTGAGCGCTATTGTGAATCGCTCGCCACCTCGTTTCGACCTATTGTTGTGCTCAGATCTAGTGATATTTCTCTGATATAGCCTTACAGCGCAACGTCTGAAGTATGGTATTGTTTTAGAAACACACTCAAAGGAAATTGCCCTCTTTGTATAAATAAAATTATATTATGATTTATATTCTGTGTTTGATTTAGTGCCCATTCATGATTTACATTACTGTGTGAAGACGATATAATTGTTCATCCGCAGACGCCCCAATACGTTCCGTATTTCTAATACCTTGTCTATGAAGAATAATGCTAATACAGGGGTTAGGTTTCACTAAAATTCTGCTTTTATAATGGTACGCCAAAATTGTTTATCTATACCCGACGGCAACTTCAAAAAATAAACGGCCTTGTGAAGTGAAATGATAATCCCTTGTTAGCCAGTCTAATTATGTAGCTTTTCTCACAACCCGACACAAAATAGATCATTTAGTGATGTTGCAGCCTAATACTTATATAATGTCAAAATCTAGATAAAAAGAAATATCGACAAAAATCTTCCACTGAATATTTATTTAGCAAATTAAGTCCAACAATACGAAATAAGCATTCTCCACATCACAACAAAAACTCAAGCAGCTGCATAAGAAACTAAGTAGCTAAATCAAGTCAAATACAACAATAGCGCATTCGAAACAGAATTACAATAATAAAATATAATGATGAAAGCGCATACAATGCGTTATTTTACTTAACAAATCAGTGCTCTATTAAGGGCCCATCGTTTGAATGCGCTTGGGAACGAAAGCGGCCCGATGCCCGGCCGGTCTGATCATCCGCTGATATATGTGCTAAGAAGCCCAATAAATTCTAGTTTCGATAATGCGGCACTCGAACGCTGCAATATATTTCCGTTCAGTGCTACATATTTATGCTGGTTTGTATGATTCTCAGACAATATAAATCATCTGATTTCCATACAGTGGCTTTTTTATATGGCTTTCCTTTGCATTAAATACTATTTTAAACAATATTTATTCTTGAAGCCACTGAAAATTATCTATGTATTTTTTCTATATATTTCTTTTTGTTTAGATTTAACCTGCTAGTTTATGAACTAGGTTATAACCTATAATAGTATTAGGCTGCAATGTTAGTTTATGCTGCATTCTGTGTGCGGTTGTGAGTAAATCTACACAATTAAATTAAGTAAACTAAATTGACATGCCATGCCATAATGTTTTACAACTACCAACAAGATCTTATTTTAATTTAAAAAATATATTAATTTGTTCCAAATAAAAGATTAATTAAACAAAATCAACAGTATCACCTGTCTTCCAAGCTTATAAATCCATCCAGAAAACGCATAATTAAGCAACAAATATCTGAACATTAAACTTTCACGTGAATATCAGTGAGATATCAACACGCAGCAGTCACTACTAGTTAGTATTTTATCCGTTTAACTATAAATTTAGTTATATATCAGATTTTCATCGCTTGGAGCGCGAAACCGCCTGTAAACAGATATCATAATCTCTTAGTCCGAAGCTCTGCCCGCGGCTTAATAAGAAACTGATGTTTTCAATAGATACGCATTGCTATAAAAACAACTGTTTTGACATCCATACTTACTATACATATATTATTTTAAGATATATAATTTCTTTTAGCTATCTGATGAGATGTACGTCATTTTTGTAAGGTTTGTGACTATAAACTTATATTTCTTTCTTTTGTTGCTATATAACCTCCCGTATTGTCATTATATATAATTTGTGGATAACGCTGTGAGTTACCCATTTATATAACCTGTATTGTTTATACCCTCTAAAAAAACTAATTTTATACCTATGTTGATAACTTTCCAGGACTAAAAAAATATAAGTCTAAAAAATTTAGACATGCCGACTACAGATTTTTTTATTCCAATGAATGGACGAGCATGCCATTTTCTTGATAATAATCGATATGACCGCTCATGGACAGTACCAAACCAAACAACATCATTAATAACAAAGCAATGCTTGACATTCCACTGCCATCGCCATCCTGAGACATAATGAATTTGCAATAAGTCCAGTAGTTACTGTGGCTACAAATAAATGAACTGATATTGTCAAATTAATTGACGCAAGTAATGAAGTATGTATGTATTTCATCGTTTTCCAAAATTATCAACCACCTAGTGAAAAAAAAATACAATGCATTAAGCATGACAAGAATAATTAATTGTTAGAAAAGGCCGAGTGGGGCAGATAGTATAAAATAAAGAGTAAATCTCTTGTTTCAATCTATCAGCATTCGTGTCTTGTTTAATTACTTAATGGACTTGTTCCGTTTCAAATTATATGTGCTGTTGTGAATCACTTGTGTTCAGATAACACGTTTGCATATCACAACTGCATATGACAATGTAATTATTTTTAATTGTATATTAAAGCCTCAAATATTCTCATTTTTTAAAATTTCTCCATTAAATAGAATAACTTATTTACAATCACATCTTTGCATTGTAAAAGTTCCATTTACAAACTGCAATAAGAAAACGAAATATAGATGGCAGCACTTAAGTGTTTATATTGTCATTTATTCTTTTTAATTCAAATAACTGCCAGTTCTCGTGTGACCTTTCTTTAGTTTGCTTACGAATGCGACCGTGTTTTTGCACAAAAATGACTGGCGGCCGAGGATAGAAATCTTTCTCACGGCATCTGCCTGAGAATGGAAGCATTTCTTATGTCTAATTACACACGTTTATATTCGAAGTATTTTTATGTTTCGTATGAATTTGAATTGTGTTCAAATCCATTAAAATATTTTACTGAATAATCGAAACTCGTATTTTTTATGAATTTTATTTTCTTTTTAATATAAAAAATGAGAACGTAGGTAAAAAATCGATAGGCTTTTCAAATATTATCTCAATGGCTAAAATAATATTAAGTTTCACAGCTTTATCGATTCCCCGAAACCTTTTTCCCACGAGATCAAACTTTTTTTTTTCTGGGCGACAAACGTTTATTGCGTAATCTATAAGCCATTTGCACGAGGAACCTAAACTTTTTCATAGGAAATCGACAAAAACCGCAAAGTACAAAATAGCCACGTGCAGCGGTGGTGGGGATGTGATTATAGGAAATGGTGGGAGGCGCAGGTCGTTCACCTTACGCAGCCTCCGATCGCCTACCCGTTGGTCCGTCACCATCCTCAGTTTCATTCTATAAATAACAAAATATTGTATTATCACCGTCTGCAGTCTGTGTTTACGCGTTCTTCCTTCTGTTTTTGAAATTCAAATTTGGAATTGGCGATATTTTTGTGTAGGTTAGGTTTTATTCAAGGCAACATGATAGTTGTTTGTTTGTTTTTAAATAAAAAATACCTACAGTTATAAATTATTTTATTGACATATAGAACCCATTACAATCTTTCTAAATAGGTATAAAATATTTTTGTATTGTATTGCAACTGTTGTATTGTTTTAATGTTCATTAAATGTGTCATAATAAAGATTTAAACGAGCTCACCCTTTAACTTCGAAAATAAAATGTAGGTACGTAACTCAATTTTTTGAACGACACAATGGATTAAAAAAAAACAGAGACTTGTCTATTACCATTTACTGCGTAATTTTGCGACAAAATTAACTTCACACTACTTTAATAATGTATAAATTGAAACTGATATTATTAAAATATGTATAAAAGTGCCAATTTCAACAACCTATGTAAAATATATTTAATATTGCATGTATTATCAAGGTTTTTAATCACAAAGCTATTTAGAATTATATCATTGTAATTGTTTACTTTTCAAAACAGACTGAAAGGCTTTACAATTAAAAATATAATAAAGAATAATATTAAAAAGGCACAATAGTACAAAAACAATTATGCGCTATTGTAGATCTCACAATACGTAATATCAGCCAATACACCAAAATTGATTGGTATTTATCTTCGATACTCCGTACAGTCGTGTACATAATGGTACCAACTATATTTTATTTTATCTTTTTCTGTAATTAACTAATCCATTTAAAATCCAAATAGTCTATATTGATTTTAGAGTGGATATTATGGATTAAAAAAACAGAATTAGTAGGCCAATAATAGATATTTAGAAGATATTATACTTGATCACAGCAAATATAAAAAAACTAGACACAGGATTAACAGCAACTTATAAAAACTGCAATGATTTAAACATCTCCCGTTAATGTGTCTTATGAATTTAACTCATTTATCTAACAAATTATAAAAAAAAACAATTCCTGCCTTTATTTATTTCACCATGCAAATGTATGTTATTACCTTTATTAAAAATAGCAATGACTTATTTGACAATTATCGACAATTATCAGTGGCGGTACTTCCATAGAAGCCCAAAAGCCCGGCTTGCCCTATTTAATACGTACATACTCGATACTAAACACAAACCATTTTATTCCGTACAATACAATCATATTTTATTAGAAAACATTTACAATTTTTGAATTTACCGCGTCCTGTCGAGAGCGACGAAGGTCGTCGTCCTGTCGCGCGCCTAAAATCCAAATTATTGTTATTAAAAGCGCCTGCGACGGTGCGTCGCGCCGAAGCGCCACGCGAAATTCATTCAAATGTTAGTAATATTAAAATACGAAGTCCGCTGGCTCCACACGCTCTCGTAGTAGCAACATTGCAAAATATATCTATCCTTTTCTTTCTCGTGTGCTTTTACGAGGCTTTTGGCAAACTCGATATTTGTATGGGGATCTCACGAGTGAAGTGCACTACAAATGTATAGGTATAGACATTTTGTATAGCAATTTGTACTACACCAAATGCCCGGCTTTTTAGAATGAACATCGTACGTTTCATGGTCGGCGCATTGTTATTTAATATTATGATTTATTAAAATTTATTTTTATTTTTATTAATTTGGTTGGTTTTATAGTTTTAGTACAAATAGGAAAGATTTCGTATAGGTACGTTTTAATAAAATATATTTGTATGTCGTAATGTTTATTTTACTTATAAGGGCAATACTGTACGAATTGCGATTAACTTCATATGTATTTTGACATTTTGCAATTGTTAGTATTTCTCAAAAATAGTTATTTTTTAGTGATAATGTTTAGTTTTTGATACTAAAATGAGTGGTATTGTTTTGCTATGATGGTGTGAGTGTGACGGTGAAACTACTCATTGCCGTTAAAAAGGTAAATTTATTTAAGTGTATTGTAAATAAACTGGCGCGAAAAATACGCCGGGATTGTGAATTTCTGTAAGTCGTGGTATATCACAAGATACATTTTATCGACTCGCTTTAATATACTATGTGCGTTCTTTAATTTTAACATGTTCTCCTCTTCAAATAGGTTATTAAACAATCGTGTTTCATAAAGTTCATCAAACGCCAAGATTTGTGTTACATTATTTGGAGTATAATGATTTATATTTAAAATAAATTAGTTCATCCCTTCAATAGAAATTATATCAATTGTATTACACAAAACATAACATGAATGTATTAATAATAATTTCTGCCCGCGAAGTTATACACGGCAACGTAGCTGTAGCTATGCTTTTGCTATTAAAATACAATTTAAAGTTACAGATGCATTTCCAAAAGTAATTTAAGTTACATATTTATTTTATTAATTGATTTAAAAACGAAAGATAAGTAATGCCTTTAGCATATTAGGAATATTAATTAGATGGGTGTGCAAATCGCGCCATCTATTAGAGTTTTACGGAACAACTTATTGATATAGGTGATTTCATATCAGTGATAAACAAAGCTGTTATTTTAATGTTTTTTATCCTATTCTTATATAGATTGAACGGTAGAATTTTCTTGGTGCCTGAGTTGTCGGATTCGAATCCCGGGTCGTTTTTTTAAGATTCATTATTCAGGCTCGCCTCCTATCGCAAGATGGCACGGAATATGCAAGGCGAAACATGATTGTCCTGGTAGCACCTTTTCCAACATGTGTATGTATAGATGTTGTGTGGTAGGTGTGCCGAGTTAATACCATTTGCTTCTAAATCAATACATATAAAAAATTTTTAAATAAAATATTGGGCTTGCCCTAGTCTAGAACCCTAGGCACGCCACTGACAATTATGTAGTTCATTTTTTTATAAATGGCAAGCAATGCAGATGTCGACAATTCTGCCAGACGATTATGTAATACAGAGAGTTCCCTGACACTTGACATTAGTGTCTGATATGGTTTCAGATACGTCTACTGCTGTGAGACCGATAATGATCTAAGTGAAGTTAGAATGGTCCTACTGTTTGTAGTATTTGATATATTTAACTTAATACATTATTTTTATAACAAAATTAAAGTGTTATGTAATTTTAGTGTTTATTTAAATGTTTTCTTCTTAAATGTAACACTTTCGAGCAAACCAGTACAGCCTTACACAATAGCCCAATAAAAAGTCCAGTCTCAATACGCTTGTAATTCCGTTTGATTATGATTATATGGCGTTTATTAAGGCAATTATCGAAAGACGAGCGGCCACCGTCCATTGTTGGTTCAATTAGCATGGGGTTTGCGTCATAGCGCCGCCGCCGTGGGAAAGCGCCTCGCACTGTTGCGCACACCTGTACCTTATTACAAAAATAATTTAAACATAGAATGTCGTGATTTTAATAAGAAGGTTTTATATGTTATTCCGTTGAATAGGATGGTTTAAAGATAGTCGGAATATGGATTTGTCGGTACCATTTTGGATGGTTTAATTTAAAGTTACATTTCCTCTTATTTACAAGACAATTTATAATCAAATCTTAATAAAGGAGAAAATAATATTAGTAGGATAGTATGTAAATGTAGAAGATCTGAATAAATATACTCATAATTCTTATGAACTTTTGTCTTTTGAGATGAGTGTTAAGAGGCATAGTATAACATATTGTGTTTAAGTGTCATTATAGTATTTTAATTTTTCATTTGTAGTATTTCAGAGCATCCTAGCAACATAACTAGCCCCTCAAATTCCTCTACCATATACGTATGAATGCAGTCTATGTACCTACATCCAGAGAACACCGCCCCGAGCTATTCAAGATGACATTATTACATGTGGACCTTTTTTTGTCGCCTAATGACAGAAAATGTTGCCAAGTAATGAATATTTAATTGCGCCGAAATATTCGAGACCATACCTAAATTACTCGGCGATTATAAACATCACGACGTCTATTGTTGAGTAGGCTAGTACCAAAAAGGTTGAATGAATGGGTATTATCAATCTCGTTTTGACGGGGCTTGACTTCCCGATGTAGCCTTAGGGTTTGCACGTGGGTTCTGGGCCCTTTCACTTATTTTTGCTGTAGACTGAGAAGTAACCAAATACAAGGTCTATTGCACTGACAGTCATTTTAAGGTATGAACATATTTGTATAAGAAAAGTTTTTTTTTTTGGAACGGTAAACACTAAATCTTACTACGCTCTAGTTTCTGATCACAGATTTTATAACCTATTGCAAATCAGCCTCCGTGGTGCAGTTGATTAGACGTCGACTGTGAAACGAGACGCCGCGCCGCGGGTTCGATCCCCGCATCGAAACAAATATTTGTGTGATCTACAAATGTTAGTGTTTGTAAACCGAAAAGTCTCTTGTAGTTGCTTATACCCACGACACAAGACTTTCTTGATCTTAATATCAAGTCAGGTCTATGTGCGAGCCTGTTGGTTGTATTTATTTATTGATATTTGTTTATAAAACATTTTATCATATTCACTTCATAAAGTGCACGCATCAAGAATTTAAACTTACACTAAACCAGCCTTTAAGCATAACTTTACGGTTCCGAGAGCAGTTTCCCCACATTAAAATGCAATCAAATGGTACTTTAGTCCGCCGAAACCAACAAGTAGGCGGTCCGTGTCATCACTAACGGTACTCGATGGTTAGATGGTAAGTATGACTGAGCCATTCCTCCATAATTGAGATCTTTCGCAATTACCTTCACTGCATTAAGATGTAGACGATTCTTGATACTATTGTGGTGTATTTAATGCATTAAGATTTTATATCTTACTTATATGTCATTGTTATTTTGAATTTACTCATATATTTGACAGGCGTAGTTTTTTATTGCGGTATATGGCGAGACGAGCATGCCCTTCCCCTGATGGTAAGTGATACGACCGCTCATAAACAGTAGCAAAACCAAGAAACACCATGAATTACAAAGCAATAGCTTGGTATTCCACTGCGCTCGCCATCCTGAGACACAATATGTCCAGTAGTTGCCCTGGTTATCAATGTCCTGCAAACTGGAACACAGCAGTGCATTCACACTGGTGTTTGGCGGGAGAAATAGACATTTTGGTGGTACCAATGGGGAAACAGTAGTATATGACGCTGGTTCACAAATCAAGGGCAGTGTGTACGATTTCCGCATCGAGGCAATTTTTAAAATCCAGAAAGAGGTGTTTTGGGTATGAAGATTAATTATTGCAAAGTAGTTTTTGTTACACTTAGTATAAGGTTAAGTTGATATTTAGTGTCAGACTTATGCGTGATGTTGTTATTTGCATTGATAATGATGCAGAGGTCACTGTTAAAATAACATTTATTCTGGTAACAGAAATTAACTTACCATTCCAAGTTCTCCTTTACTCCATCACTATAGTTTCTTCCGTCAGCGCTCAATCGTAATCTGTGAACAAGAAAACAAAATATTAGTCGATGTTTGTAACAAGCTTTAAATATTATTAAAATAATTTTATCAGCATACAGTAAACACAACTGATTGGTAAAATAATAAAATCCTATTACAACCCATCTGAATAATCCGCAATAAATTAAGTCCAAATCATTATGAGTAAAAGTTGTTCCGAGTCAGGCACAGTGATATTGGATTTTTTTATGGAAACAATATCTTAATAGGTCAAGCAAACGACCCTAAAACTGCCATAAGAGAATGCGTAAGCATACTAAAATCTACCTAATTAAGGTAATATCAGATTTGTTACCCGAAGCTTTTACAAGCAAGTTGGCATAATTTTCATATGAAAACCATTCATTTCATCGCGTCTTTAATGTAACCGATGGAAGAAACCAGTTTCATGAAGTATTGTATAATAGATATTGTAGTTTCCGTCCGGCGGCCAAGGCTGACCGCAACCCGACCAAACGAAATGCACCATTATTGTACAATACTACAGCACTTTGAGTGACCATACGATTTGGTAAGGTATATGCTGAATCATGATGTCGAAAACTGAATTCATTATATGCAGTGATGTCAGGCCAGTAAGTCGGCTCGCTAAGTAGTGTAGCCTTGAAACCCTTGTTGGTTGGAAGAGTTTGTTCTACACGGTTCGTAATTTGGTTGGTGACTACAATCTATCGGTGTGGTTTGACAGTTCGTGCGTTGTCTATGACGAGATGTGGTTTCCAAATTCAAATTAAATTCTGCCAAGACACCTTTTGATTGAAGCTTTTATAGCATAAATCGACACCAAATGTGAAATATAAAATTTTATCACTTTAATTGACTGTGTTATAATTAAATAAAATAATAAAAAACACAATTTTAAAATTACACAATGACATTCTAATTCATTAAAATTTGCACCTTGTTAATTACACTATTCAATGAAATTTGGGCAGGACGTTATAAACTTAAAGCTTAGTACCTCATTAATGTTCTTTTATCTTGCTCTGTTATGCGGATATCCGTCGGATAATTGAGCTCAAAAGAACTCAGCAGCTGTCTCTTCCGTTTTATAAAGGATAAGTTTTTTGGCCATCAAATCCTATTTATATTAAGGTTTAGACTAAGAAGGCTAATGGTTAAACCTGTATCGATATCCGTTTTCAACAAGTTACTGAGTCAATTAAAATGTGTGAAATTAAAGGATATGTTTCATAGATTAAATACTTTAATGGGATTATATATTTAACGGGTGTTTTAGACACATGTCTGAAATACGAATAATTTCGCTGTTACTAGGATTTGTAGAGGGCGTGGTACACGATAAACAAGGTGTGTTTTAATAAATATATCCGGCATCTGAACAAATATTGGAGCCAGTGGTTCCACGCCGGCAAAGCTAAGCCCTATCTACAATACACTAACATATCTGTAACTCTACCATTTTTTAAGTGTCATATCATTCAAACTGAATTGAGTTTTTAGAACTATACGAATACTGTCAAATGGTGGCTAAGTACTTAACTAGTTGCAATGCTTCAGACGCGCTGCAAATTTGAAGTCGCCCTTAATCTATGAGAAAGTCTTGAGTAACTACATTTTACTACAACTTTAGCTTTACCTTCTTCTAGACAGACATGTTCGTTCCCAACATAAACTAGTCATAATAAAAACTAAACCTCTGTAGCGTGTGGGTAGATTGATTCACTCCCACTACAAACAAATAGTAATAATAATTTCAAAATTACCGACTTGCAGAATAATTATGCAAGTGCACCTCCCATCTCAAACCAAACTTGCCCGTGGCGTGATCTTAAGTAATTAACAAAGCCAACAGATAAGATTTTGCATTATAATATCCAGATCGTGATATCTAATCCAATAAGTTATACCGAAAACAGTTCGTACATAAGTCACGCTTATGTTCATTGTGAGGAAACTTGCAATTAATGTATTCCAATACTATCACGACCATTAGACGGATAGCGAAACGTGGGTGATCTCTATCTATTGCTATATAACTAAAGATTTTATACCAACAAATAAGGACAATGAATTTCAATATTAAAAGCGGGTTTGTCCGTTCAGCTTGGCATCTTCTATAACTGTACTGTAATCCATATACGTCCTATTGCAGGGCACGGGCCTCCTCCACAATCGAGAGTACGATTGAGAGTGGTTAGTAGATAGTCTACCACGCTACCCTAGTGCGGGTTGGCGGACTTTACATAACATAGGAATCTTCGATAAATTATTGTGGAATTATCGCCTATGTGGAGATTATTGAAACCTAAATGTTTTCTACCCTATAAGACCTAAACTGAAACCATTATTTCTTGATGACGTAAACACACCGCTAAAATAATGCAAATCAGTCATTGCCAATAAACAAAACTTGGAAATCGACGATCTCTTTCGTCATTTAATAAATTTAGAGAAAAAGCCGCAAATCCACTTAAGGCTTTTATGGAAATCCGTACTGCGTCGCCCTATAAATCGATGGTACAATATTGAATCATAATTTTAATTAATTAAAACATTCCGAAACCACAAAGGATACAGCGAAGGAGGCCTTATATCCATAGACAATAAATTAATGTATTTCCATTAAATAGATGTAACTGGTCATAAATGTAACATAATAAATCAGTGTAATGCAAGAAGCTTTGGAGTTGCGAGTGCGCTTGAGTTATGAGTGTTATGCCGTGGGAAACAATATATCCAACCATTATTACAACTCATATATTTTATACAGGCAATTAAAATGACATTTTAGACATATTAGTGTGGCAACAGTCGGCTGTATACTATTGTTCCCAAGCACAGGATTTCCAGGAATTGAAATCGCACGTTGGACAATCTACTTCATGTGAATTTTTCGGTCTGCAGAATGTTATATCAATTGTCCGGGACTTTAATTTGTGTTTAATTTTAATTCGTACGTGAAATTTCTGCCTTGTGTGAGTTTCATAATGAAAACAAGATCAGTAACATCATAACTTGCCTCAATACATCGGTTATACCTTTAAAATGTACTAACAAGAACACAATATATGTATACTAACTCTAACGTGTAAATTAATAAACCAAAACCCGAGCAAAGTTTAATTGGTTATTAGTACGCGCAGATTGCCGGCTCGAGGCGCAGTTACACGGGCCCGTTACGGCTCCGTTACGTGTCCGTAACGCTAACTGTAACACTGAAACAGCGCGACTGTTATGGACTACTATGTCTCGCTCGGAACGTTTCCAACTGTACTGTGGACGAAACTGTAATAACCCGTACGTGTTGTTTGAAAAAAGAATTGTCATTTTAAATGTTTTTTTTATATAGAAATAAATGGCAAAGGTGAGCAGGAAAACACTGTTTTAATGATAGAAATCTACAAACATGATTATAAAAAAAATAAAAATTTAAAATTATATGACAATAAATATAATTAAATAAGATGTTGATTATGACCGTATTTTACAATTGGCGTACCTTCCTGAATATCACAGGAATATTACTGGTCTCTCATATGTGAGAGGCTGTTGAGTAGGTACCATCGCAATATCTATTTCTTCCGTCAAACAGAAGCGTAAATGCACTATTGTTTTCTGCTTTGAAGGACATTGTAGCCAGAGGAACTACTGGACATATTGAGACTTAACTCCGTATGTGTCAGGATGGCGAGCGCAGTGGAAAGCCAAGAATTTCTTTGTAATTAATGGTATTGTCTAGTTTTGTTACAGTTCATGAACGGTCATATCATATCTTACCATAAGGCGAATGGCAAGCTCGTCTCGCCATTCATACATTTAAAAAAAAATGATAGCTGATATGAAACGTAAAAACATTTAAAAAAAACTGTAACAAGAAATCACGTGACACGATATTTACATTGCTCCTTAAGAGCGTATACACCTTGCGCGCAAAGTCAACTATAGGTATTTCTTCGTTAATTTCACGCACACATAAGCGACCAAAGCTGTGTGCGTAGAGCTGCCGCGTCGGCTCGCTATACAATCGGCTCAAACAACTTTGATCCGTGCGCTTCAAATATTCAATTGAAATGTAACTGTAATATAATATCATAAAAATATTTTATTTGCATTATAAGTAGACAAATATTACTGTGCAAGCAAAGAATAATACAAATTTAGATACTAATCATATTTTCGTTATTATTACATTGTTAAGTTGCATTCAAATCAGTGTTCAATCAGTAGACACTACGGACGTTTTATTAATCATTTTGTGTTCGAACACATAAATAGTGTTAGGGGCCTTACAACCCCTTACAATTACGAAATATATTTAATTTTATATTACAATACATAACATAATTTAGCCTCGGAATTACATCCCATTATATTACCTGAAACATTATTTATACTCACTACAAAATCATTGTAGGTAATAGAAATAATTAAATATTTTACTACCAAAGTACTAAGATGTGGTAATCGCAGTCCGCGCGTGGCTATTTTTACTACGTACGGCAAAAATCGACTGCAGCTAGGCCGGAGCGACGAGCGATACGTCCTCCCTCTAGAAGGCCTTGCGGCGGTCTGATTTGATCCACGTCGGACAGCGTGTTTTATAGTGGTTTTTAAAATATTTGTAGAAAACATGAAAACTAATTTTGTTGAAATATAAAAATGGTAATTTATTGATAAGATGTTCTTGTATATATAATATGCAATTGCTATAAAAATTATGTACGATAAGTTGGGGAAAAAAAATATGTTCTTGACGAGAGTTTCTGAATAATTTTGCATTGTTTAAATTTTTATTTTTCAGGAACTAAACTCAAAAAGATTATTTTTCTCAACAAAATCCCTCCATAAGGGTCTTATTAGTCTGATAATATTTTTATTTTCATCTTATATTTAGTGGTTTCGGATATCTTAAGCTTCTAAATTGCCATTTAAAGCCTAAATAACGAAACTTGTGTTCAGTAATCCTTATAGTACTCACAAATTATCCATCAATCTATAATGTTTTCCACCAAAATCCCTAGATGACAACCTTTTCTAAAATTAGTAATAATTATTTTTCCTTTAAATTGTTTATTGGTGGCTATTAACTCATTTGAAAAGTCCTGTTTTTAAGCCAAAAAGCGCGTGCAGGGTATAAACGCTCTTAAATACTTAACGAAAAATACGTAAACATATAGAATTTTTGTATTGCTATTATGATTTATTATGAAAACTTGTTATCCCTATATATTATTCATCAATAAAATAAAACGAAATTATTATAATTTGTCATGTACTCTAAAATTATCAAATTAATTCGTAAATATTAACACTTTATTGTTCACATTGATTTTATCCAAATGGCTTATTTGTTTCTCAAGTCAATTTTAAAATTGAAACAAGCCGTGGCCGTACGGTCAATAAGTCGATTATGTTAGGATAAGGGCTGTCGCCTCACAGAAGTACTGCATACATGGCCCGACTAACTACACACTTGTAAATGCTATCAGATAACTAGCTTAGTCATTAGGGCCCTACGTGGTCGCATCGCAGGTCATACAAACTCACCGAGATTAATATTAATTAATTCCTGCATAGACAAGACTTTTTATTGACAAAGGAAACTGTGGTCATACAGCCTTCGTATAGTTTCAGCTTGTAAGTTTCTGTCAAACAACTTTTATTAATAATTTTAAGGCATACTGCTTAATTTTAATACGTTTTTACCCACTTCACAGTATAATGTGCTTCACCTTAAATACTTTCATTGTTATATGTACAGTTGGTACAATTAAATATATTTTTCGAAATAAAATATAAATAATCATTGAATAAAATATAGCATCATGCTTATTTATAAACGTAGTTAATATCAATAAAGATACCTGCGAATTAATGACACTAATAAAAACGGTACCTATATTCTAAATAAATAAATGATATCGCGACCAGAAATAAAGATAACAACACTTATCTTGCTAATCAATGAGGTAATGTAAAAATCCCAAGGCATAAAGTTAATACGCTTTCAAACATTGATTTATTAATAGGGAAACATATTATACAAAAAATAGGCCAAGATTTGAATGGTTTTACTTACAGACAGACAAAACAGCTGTAAGGCTGTACATTCATCATTAAGTACATCTAAATCTTTTATCATTTTGCCAATAATTTAAAAAAAAAAAAAACAAAGAGAATTTGAATTCTTTGTCAAATTGCAATCATATCGGATGAATCAATATAATTTATGTGAAAATTATAACCTTACTTATACCAACTACCCAAGAAATATGAATTAAAATTAGAGCAAAATTTTATAGTTCCATCAAAGACGGTTGAGAAACGGTGGTTTTATCGTTTATACTACAAGACGTTAAAACGAGAGCTTTACTTGGAATTAATCCTTTCGAGTCTACACATGAAATCGCCGTCTCTTTTCAGAAGACAGCATAATGTATTTCTGAGAAATGGTAATATCTCGTCTCGATCCGAAGTGCTTTTGTACATATATATGCGTTTTGTAACCTAGTAACTAGAGTATAAATAGACAAAAATGCATGACATGTTTTACATATTTATTATGTTAAACTCTCCATTTTAGAGTTTAGGACTTAGTCATAGTGCGACACGCAGGCTGTTTACAAGATTATATCAAAGGATTTAACGTATGATTTATATAGAACGCAGATTTCCTCACAATGTTATCCTTCACTGTTAAAGTGCGTTGTAACTAACAAGATGCCTTCTTAGACTTGGAACTTACAGATCCGACTTGTGTCTAGTCAAATTTGAATCCACTACCGCTGCCTGTTCCCGTCTGGTTATACAGCGTGCATATTCATAAAATCAATATTTCACTCGCATTAAAATACAGCGATATGAAACGGTAGGAGATAAGATTGCCACACTAACAGGCTCGAGTAAGCGACAATCAAAATATCTAGTTCAACCGATACATTTTATTGTTTCGCTTATGATTTAATGCATCCGCTTGCCTTGTATATCATTAATTACAATATTGCTTTGTAATTACACATTATAAATATAATTTCAAATAGCATGAACAGCTTCATTTTACGTAATTAAATATCTAGTGCTTTTGATAAAATAGTGCAAAAATAGATACACAATATGTAATCAAATTATTGATGAAATGATTAAAAATATTTTTTATAATTCATTTTCTTTTCTACAATATGCAATAGTAGTAAGAATTTAAATAAGTTATATTTTACAAATAAACTTTAATTCCGTGAACATATTATCCTTAAAAAGCATCACGTCATGTTTAGGGTAGACTGGGTACGGTTGATACAAAGGACGGTTGAAACAGAGTAAAAAACTCGTAAACGGTTACGCGAGGTGCGATGGGTGCAAGGGGAATATGCAGTGGACGACAGGACCGAACACTAATACAGTGCCGCGATGCTTCCCGCGCTTTGTTGTTGTGTCCAGGACATCATATTGTTTTTAAATACCCAAAAGTAAGTATTTTTCTTCTGACATTAACGCCTATATTATCTGTTCTTTTTGAATGAATGAGTTAAGTGTGTGTTTTGGATTAATATGAAGCTTGTAGAATAAGGCATGCTGATTATTTTTTATGTATTATCATTTTTGTCGTAACTATAAAGTATATTTTACAAAGGGTATAAAGCACATAAGAAGAAATACTAAGCCGGAATTTTCATCAGAAGAGGAAGAATGCTACTGTATTGTGTGCATAGAACCATATTCAGAGAGCAGATCAGGAGAAAAATGGATACAGTGTACTTCCTGCAAACAGTGGGCCCATGAAGAATGCACAGAAGGTGGTGTGACCTATGTATGTTTGCCACAATTGCGATTCTACATCCGAGTAATAAAGTTTAGTTGTTTTTACAGAAGTTTTTTTTAAGTTTATTGTAATATTACCCATGTTTTTTTTTATTTTTTATAATTTACTACTCCTTAAAGACTGATGATGAATTTTAGAAGTATTAAAATCTTGAAGACTGATTAATGTTGTCATGTGATGCCATAATTATTTATAAAATTAGTTTTTATGATAAATAAAACATGTTTCATTTGTATTTATCGTTTTAATTGCAAGTGTTTCAACTGACCCCAGAGGCTGTTTCAACCGCCCCTGGCATGGGGACGATTGAAACAAATTATAGATTTTTTTAAATTTCATATATTTCTGAAAATAGTTATCCGAACACTAAAATGAAACTGTCATATCGTACCTAAAACTTCAAATTTGAATTTTACGCATCGTTATCATCAGTTGGTTCGTAAACAACAAAATTATAAACGATAAAAGTTAAATTGTTTCAACCGTACCCAGTCTACCCCTACGCTTCACGTATTAAGATATAGGTTACATAATGTATACAACTTATAATTAATGAAAGTTCGAGAACCCTGTGGCCTGTAACTCAATACGAAGGCGGGTGATGTCTAATTAGCTACTGCATTTCCACTTAAACATTAATCGGACAATTTCATTACGAAGGGAGCGAAGTTGGGCCTCCAATTAACCCATTCAATGCGGCGCACGCCGATCGGCGTATTATTTTTTCTTACTCAGATGCTGACAACGCCGATCGGCGTAATGTAGAGTTATTTTATATTTTTCCCAAATTGGAAGTTTTAATTATAAAATATAGACCAATGTGTTTATAATTTATCAGGGAAAAGCCTGGTACAAATAGTTTCTGGATATTTCAGTTCTAGAAAAGTTGAGTTTTCTTACTCAGGTGCGGCAAACGCCAATCGGCGTTTTTCAGGGATTCACAACTATTGGTTATAAAAACATCAATATTATATTTATTTATTCATATTATTTTTTTCAAATACCGGCCGGGATAACGCCAGGTAGAAGAAGAAGAAGATTATTTTCAAATAGCCAAAACTTCTTCGTTATGTTTTACTTAAAATCTACTACTCGTAAACGAAGTTATATATAATAATACTCATATTACTGCAAAGAAACCAATCACAACACACCTTTTATTTTGTATGCGCACGGGCGCAGGTAACGTCTGATTAATTGCATTGTTTGACACCATTGACGGTAAACAGACGTTCTCTAAATTTTCTATGTGATTTTCGACGACCCTTGCTTTGTTCCCGGATCCTGTGATTTTGCTTAGACGACGACTTTGGGTATTTTGAAAGATTGATTGAGTGCATCATACGTTATCAGGCACACAAATTGAGAATTAGGTAAGTGTCTATAGATTATTACGACTATTGTATTTTAATTAAAAGATAAGTAGCTTTATCAGTGTTTAGTTCACCTACTATATTAACAAAATGCGATTTTGCTCACTGCGTGACACAAAGTAACTTTTTAATTATTATTTTTTCAGCCCAGAATTAAACACAACAATGAATAACTCGTGGTAGGTCTCTCATATGTGAGAGGCAGCCTGGGTGGGTACCACCGCAATGTCTTTTCTCCCGCCAAACAGCAGTTGAAATGCATTATTGTGTTTCGGAAGGAAGGACATTGTAGCCAGAGTAACTACTGGATAAGTTGCTCGTAACGACTGCATCATTCACAATGCGGATGGCCCGCCGCTGCGATTCATCCAAGGCATCGAGCAGGTACTGGGCGGATCCATCCCAGAGGTGCAAACAGTACTCCATACCCGGCCGGACCTGCGCTTTATACAAGCGATAAAGCTGCCCGGGCGTGAAGAACCGACGCACCCTGTTCAGGACCCCAACCCTGCGTGATGTGGCAGATATTACGCCCTCGATGTGATCCCTTGGATTGAGATCACAGCGGATATCCACACCAAGGATACTTAGGTCATTCCGCATTGAGAGGGGAGTACCCTGAAGAATGGGGAGGGGAGAGAACGGGGATTTTTTGCACGTGAACGCACACACCTGAGTTTTCTTGGCATTTTCTTGGCATTGGAGTTTTGTTGGCATACCAATCTGGAATATGCAGATTGGAATAGTTCCCGTAGCCAATTCTTTTCACATTCAATTGTAATTAGAATTGTTACCAAAAAATATGCATAAAACGTACGTTTATTTGTTATACTTGCTAAAACCAAACCATAATCAATAAAAGCAGATTTTTGATGATCAAACTGACCTTAATTGTTCTAGTATGTTAGCCCTCTTCACAATAAATAAATTATTATTCAAATTGTGTTTCGTATTTTATTCCGTGCGTGTGAATACCTGAGTAGGTACTTTTACCCAGTTAGGTATTTTTTTTTTCTATCAAGAAGATTGACAGAAAATATTTATGAAGATATTTATGAGATTGAGAAACACCGACAATTAACAATAATATGAGGATACTTTTTTTTTTAAATAAATTTATTTTATTTAAATAAATTTGATCATTTTAATAATAATAAGTATCTATCCATTATCTATGTATTGACATTTAATTATTGTGAAATTAAAAAAGTAAATGGTTTGCAACCCCTGATAATATTCGAAGTTATCAATAATATATTTTTTTATGCTTTTAACAGGATGTTTGTAATTTGTAAGAGCACAATAGAAATACTTATCAAATAAAGATAATTTATTTACCATTTAAATCCATAATCTATTACAAAAACTGCAGATATTCCTTTTCTGAAATTTCTATCACCAAATCTTCACGAATCTTATATAAAACTGGTTAAAGTAATTAAATTAATTCTGCTCCTTGCTAACAACAGTCGTTATTGCAACAACTATAGCGTACTACTGAAAAAATCTCATGAATTCGAAATGAATCCATCGAAATTCATAACGAAGTGCTGAAAACGCCGATCGGCGTTTTATATTTTTTATCTCTCAGGGGCGGCTCACGCCGATCGGCGTTTGCGTTAATAAGTATGCCGCATCTGGGTAGCGAGAGCAAAATTTGTTGCCGCATTGAATGGGTTAAACCGTGACTTTGCATCTTAGTCATACGAGAAGGAAAAATTAATTAAAATTTGACCGTTAATAACATTTATATACTTGGCAATAAATTAAGATGTAACCTTAAAATAATGGTTCAGAAAAGTTTTCTTGCCAGAACAAAAAAGAAAGTAGTGATTTTAACATTTATAAGAACACTACTACATCCATAAAACACTACGATAACTTTGCGATCAAAAGTAATCCGAATTGGACTCTCGTTTGGAAAAATAAAATTTTCTCATTTTGATTTAACTCATAAAGTTATAATCAGCAGACATTTAACTTCCCTACAGCCTGATCCAAGTCAGAATAAGGATTATACAGGTGGTCTCATATTTCAAACTTAAACATACAAATCAACTAAAACCTTACCTTATGTAAACAGTACACATTAAAAAGACACATCAAGATCACAGAAAACATATGACAAACATTTGCATGTAATTCCGTGCTTACATCAAGAAAACTAGCTTTTAACTGCACACATTCACTCCATTTAAACAGTATAAATCGTTTAAACAAACATTACCGATATTATTAAACACTTTTATTTAATTTGCAACACTGTTAAGTATTATTTGATGCACCTACAGGGTACGGCCATTAACATAAATTATTGAGGCTATTAAATAGAAAGATGTACGCACATGATCTACGCCCATGTACTTTTCATTGCATTTTGTAAAAGCTATAAAATGGCCGTTAATAATACATTAATAATTTAATTGAATCCTTATTCCTAGGTGATTGATAAACATTTAAATTTCAAATTAAAGATGATCAGAATCTCAAAAATAGCTAATTAAATTATAAATGAATTGAAAATTAAAATGAGTTGGTTTGAATTTTGAGAATTAATGTTACTCAATTTAAATACTAATTAATGTAAATTCAGTCTAAACGCAAAAATCATAATGAACAATCATTGGCACATGAATGAAATCAAATCGTGAAATAAACATAACATCTGAGTCATTTTCACTCCATTTCAAAAAATCAAATCTAATTAAAACCTATGAATAAAGCAAAGATTATTATTTAGGTTCGCTATAAAAGCAACAATAAAATACGATTTTCTATTTTAATTCTATCATGTACACAGCCGTTCCAGATTGTTACATTCGCGTCTGACGTAAAATAAAATATGGCGCACATTGCCGCCATTTTATTGTTCTCGTAATTAGAAAGCAGTGCGCCACACAACGCGGAGCGTTTTATTGATATTTATTATGTTCTGTGGCCACATAAAACTACAAGTAATGCTAGATTGCCCCGCATCAGCGTGTAAAGTACAATTTTAAAGTCAATTATATTGGTTATGACTTCATTGATTCTGTACATGTAAGCTGTGATTGCTGCTTTAAGTGATTTATGTGTTAAAGATTAGTTTTTGCTGTATAAAATGAAAAGTTTTAGATTTATTTTTTAATTGGGGTTATCTAAAAATATGTCATTGGGTTCTTAGGTAGAATGGTAAAAAACAGATTTCAGAAGCATGCTTATGGTAACAGTTTTAAAGATTCCATAAAGGATAACCCAGAATTCAAAAAAATATATTTTGTCTCTTTTTTCTTTATTATTTATTCTCTTAAACTCTGCAGTTATTCAAATATATAAGATAGAGATGGAGCAAAACGAAACAGACGCTCATAAAAAAACTTATAATTGCTGCGCGCGAAAGTGTTCCAATATCAGGCTAGAAAATATCCGACGATTGCTCAAATCATCGGCGAACAAAAGGGCCAAAACAGTTACACTTCGTATTGCCACAGAGCAAAGAAGCAAAGACCGTATCGTAACGCGCCACCAACTTTACATTGACCTTCCCTGCCCCTCAAAAACGATGGCCAACAGCGGCCGAGCGGCAGCGGTATCAGATCTTTCATAGGCCATCACGAGCTGGCTGCGAACGAATCTCAAGCATTTGCGGTGACGTAGTTTCTCCCAATTACATTGTCTCTAGCCGGCGATTGGCTCCACGAGGAATCCGGGCTGTCGTGACTGTGATGGAAAAAAAACTGACGCAAATTGCCGATACGCCTCGTGCACACAATTTCATGCTCCGACTTCTCGACGAATAGTCTAGATTCGTCATATTTCGTATAATGTCAATGCACGAAACGAAGGTCTACAACGAATTCTTAAAATTAGAAAATTCGATTCATTTTTTCGTATTCCATATCGGATAAATTTCGATTCAGTGTTATTTTAATTTAAAAAATGCATGAAAAAATTTAAATGAAATATACGTCAGGAAACCAGCGCCGCCAAACAATTTCAAATTTCGAACCATTTAAATTTCGAAGCATCCGACCGATATCAATACAGCACAGATGAAAAATTAATTTACAACGGCACACAAAACTTAATGGCTGCTTGACGCGTATCGAAAAGGTCGTATCATTTTCAACTCTCACACAATTGTTCTAATTGATATTTTTTGTTCATATTTATCATGGTTCGAAAGCGGCGGAGATCTCGGCGTGCTGGTCTCGTTTAAAGGTTATAGGAACGGGATTCTATAAAACATTTCGCAAGCCCGCCTCCGTTGGCTCATTACTTTCGTAGTATACGTTATTTAGGTTACAGTTTGTTGCCTATCACTAATATTGCTCACGCATCGTGGCAAGGCTACAAACTTACATTGTCGCATATCATATTTTCCTCTCTAATGTCCCTAAACAACTTTTAGAAATTGAAATCTATTTTATTTAAGTTCATCAGCTACTTAAATGTTTTCATTACCTTTTCCTTTTTTCTTTCCTTTCCTTTTCCTTTTTGTTTTTGACAACCTCCGTGGCGCAGGCGGTTAGACACCGCCTGTGAAACGAGAGGTCGCGGGTTCGTTCCCCGCACCGAGAGAAATGTTTGTACGGCCCACAAATATTTCTTTCGGGTCTGGGTGTTTGTGAGACCGAAAAGTCTCTCGTAGTTCCTGATACCCACGACACAAGACTTGATCTTAGTGTGGGATCAGGACTATGTATGTGACTGTTGGGTGTTATTTATTTATTTATTTATTTTCACTTCGTTTTTAAAGGTAATAAATCTTGAATTTTGTCCATTTGTCTCTTAATTTAAATAAATTACAACATTAATTCCTAAACATGGAATATTACGAAGCTCTTTAAATTGTCTAATATTACGCTAAGAACTTACACCGAAAACTAATTTAAACCTCCCATCAGATATTCGATGAAAGCAAATATAACATGCCTACTCATTTCTAAGAACCTACACTATAGTATTCTTAATACAGCTGTGGTAGGCACGTGGAGAGTCAATATGTGTATAAACTATAGGGCCGACCTTGCAACGTACGCAGCAATACAAAAGAATTTAGTAGCGTTAACCCTCAGTTAAATTTAACACATTAATATAACTAGACACGGAACGACGTTGCTGCCTTTTTTGGACATTTTGAATACCACAGTATTATCTTTTTAAGACTGAGCAACTAAGTTAGCTGTGTACCACAACTCACAAGTAACTTGAAAAGTTTATTGAGTGTAGGTACAGTTATTTTTATAAGATATTTTTTCACATATAACTTTGAAGAAACCATTAAGTAATAACTAAGTAATGTTATATGAACTTCAATAGCATACTTGTAATAATATAATAATTAGTTAAATCTTATGTTCACATATAGGTAAATTAAAATCAAAACACTAATATCGAGGCTCTTAATTTGTCGCGAAAGTAGATTACACTTGTTTTGTTTTTTGTAAACAGACGCTTCATATTTTTACAAACTAATTATTTCCAAACAATTGGAAAAGACAATAAGCATTGTGTTTAGTATATGATGTAATGTATTGAATCTTTATATTAACCGGATTATCTGATGACAATAGTAATTGAAATTATTGCAGTTTACATATCCTCGCTTGTATTATAATTTCTTTTATGTTCAATAAACAAATGAACCTCTTAATTATATTTTATCTTTTTAGTTGGAACCCAAAATCATTGTTAAAAAAGGGTTCATTATGAATTGCATTATGATTAGACTAGTAACACGTTTAATAGTGGGTTCATGTTTATTAAAATCATTATAACGTCGGCCTAACTTAACAGGTTATGTCAAAAGTCAAACCTACAGATAAGATACAGAACATCAAAAATTAAAAGCTCTTCATACAAATACACTAATTTGAAACTAGATAACCATCGGCTGAACCCAGAACGAAATACACTTAAGTGGGACCTACTTAAGTATCGAGATGATGTCTTTACTATAGTCAACAATAGTTACTCTCCGAAATCCTAGACAAGGTTTTATCTCTCCGGAAAACACAGTGAAGGAAACGCGTCAACAAACTTTATATGTCAGTTTTTCATCAGGCAGTTGTGCTATCTTAGTAAAGCTGCCCTGTTCGTACTGTTGCTATAATGACCCCCAGGCTCTACCATATATTTTTTTATTTTAATTAAAAATGAGACAAGCATGCCGTTCGCCTGGTGGTAAGCGATACGACAGCTCATGTACAGCAGCAAAACCAAACAACACCATAAATTTCAAAGCAATGCTGACATTCCACTGCGTTCATCATCCTTAAACATAAGATATCTAGTCTCAATATGTATACTGGTGGTAGGTCTCTCATATGTGAGAGGCCATCTTTTTTTTTTTTTTTTTTTTTTTTTTTTTATTGCAGTGAATGGCGAGACGAGCATGCCGTTCGCCTGATGGTAAGCGATACGACCGCTCATGAACAGTAGCAAAACCAAACAACACTTTGAATTACAAAGCAATGCTTGGCATTCCACTGCGCTCGCCATCCTGAGACATAAGATGTTAAGTCTCAATATGTCCAGTAGTTACTCTGGCTACAATGTCCTTCAATCCGAAACACAACAGTGCATTTAAACTGCTGTTTGACGGGAGAAATAGACATTGCGGTGGTACCCACCCAGTCAGCCTCTCACATATGAGAGACCTACCACCAGTGAAAACCACCATCTGGGTAGGTACCACCGCAATGTCTATTTCTCCCGTGAAACAACACTGCTTAAATGCAATGTTGTGTTTCGGATTGAAGGACATTGTAGCCAGAGTAACTACTGGACATATTGAGACTTAACATCTTATGTCTCAGGATGGCGAGCGCAGTGGAATTTTGCTACTGTTTATGAGCGGTCGTATCGCTTACCATCAGGCGAACGGCTTGCTCGTCTCGTCATTCATTTCAATAAAAAAAAAAATGTCCAGTAGTTACTCGGGCTACAATGTCCTTCTAACCGAAACACAACATTTACACTACTGTTTGGCAGGAGAAAAAGACCTGTCCAAATCCAAATAGGTCTTACCTATCCAAATACAAAAATCCACATTTATCCATTTTCTGTTTCATGTACACACAGAAAAAAAAGACACAATTTACAGAAATAACAACAAAAGGACCACTTACCTAATATTCCCGATAAAAGTATCTTGGTAATTAAAAATGATTACTAACAGAAAAACAAAACGCAATTCAATGAATAGTATTAATAGTATTTCTTTACGCATGTGTATACTTAATTAATTAGTTTTTAGGCCAAGAACCGTACAGTATCAGGTCGTTAAATTCAAATGCCGGCATAGATCCATATAATTACATTGTTACTGTACTTAAATAAAGACGTTTTAGAACAAGTTACAGTTGAAGCCCGATATTTATGTTTTCCAAAATATAATTAATTTAGAAGAACTCAAACCCCACGTAATAGGTACATACGTGTCCTAATAAAATATGAACCTTTTAAGGACATTTTCGTGATAAAAAAGCTTAATATAAATTTCCCGGACTAAGAATCGAACTCAAACATCACTGTTCACTTCCCACGTCGCAAAAGCAATAAAACAAAATGAAGTTTATTTCTCCCATGTAAGTAAAATATGAACATGTTAAAACACACGACACAAGTTTTTGAGTTCGTGCACGAAAACCACGTTTCGATAATATTAATACACCTGGCAGGTATCGATGAAATTTTAATTACCGAACACGTGTTTTCAACTAGTGTTGTAATCAATCGATTAGAATAAAAGTAATCGATTGTTTCACGAGTGAATGCAAAACGTAGTGATGAATGCTCAGATATCTCCAAAGAGCTGAAACTCTTATGTGAAGTTCATCAACCGACATTAGCCCAACGTGGTGGACCTAAGTCCCCAGTTAATCTTTAACCTAACCTCTTTCAATACTTGTAAACCATTGACCAGTAGTGGGATGCATAATGAGTGACTTCATCTAGTTATAATAAATACACCATTTATGAGGCAGTCACCTTGGCATTGGAAATCTAAGAGTTCAACGTTACAATGAAGATCATCTTTGACAAGGCCATTGAATTTTCGAGAACGCAAATGCAATTTATTTACGTAATATAAATTAAATCTAGACAATTCTAAACGTACTCAGAATAAGTATTATCTTTTAACTAAGAGTCTGAATTATCAAATCATTCTGCTACATTCAGATTTGGTGTCCTTTATAATTAGGAAGTCACAAGCATTTCAATATCGTAAAAATACAATTTAGCGTACCTATAATTGGTTGAGGTAATAAACTTTACACTTGGAAATAAATAGAACGGTTTGTAGCGGAAAATAGTTTCGACGTTTTTTAAATTTCGTGGAGTCACCGCTGTGAGCGACAGACCGAGGCGACAGGAAAAAAAACAGCCTGCTCACACCGTCATAGTTCGGATTACATGTTCTAGACGACTGAGCACAGCACTGGATATAGATGTGGTACCCACAATAATTCTATTCCGACTTGGAATTTATAAATAACTTGAGTTCAAGTTTCTATGAGAATTTATATTTAGTAACATTTTAGTTAGATGGTCGCATGAAGTACACTTCATCAAATGTAATTAACGCGATTCTTGCATTTTCAGGAAAAAAGTCATATTTATCATTCCATACCAAAATAGTTTCAACAGTTTATCAATGAAAGATAAACCAATAAAAAAAACACTTTAATAAATTGATGTTTTATCGATTCAAATATTGCACGTCCCTATCCTAGTTGCCATAGCAACGTAAAACTAGCTATTTTCAAAATTCGTTCCTACATAAGTTTAAATTGATTAGTTACGATTCTAAATCGATATTTAACCGGTATTGTTACTTCTTCGAATATCCAATAAATTTGTTATTTTTGTGAGCTGAATATACCCTATATTGATTGTACTTTTTTGCAACGATTAAACATGTTAGTAATGAATGTATATTTAGTGCATTATGTTCTTATTCTACGCTTTGACGTGAGTTATATTTCTTCGTGTATTTTCCGGTACAGAAGGTTTTACCTGTCGTAACAGTTTTTATAGATGTTGTCTTGAAGACAGTTGTTTTATAATTATGCTTGAATATGAGACGGGTAGGCAGAAATGGTTAGACACTTCCGTCCACAGGCATCGAATATGATCATTTTTTTATTGACTAAATTGGAAAAGTTACAGCAAAATTTGTTGATGTACTAAGATTTTATGCGAGTGTGCACGATTCTAGTTCTATTACACCCATTGCAGCTAAAATGAAGTGCTTGTGGATTTTCTTCACAGTATTATATTGCTTCAATTAGTTAATTAAAAGGTAGCAACTTATCAGTTGATTCTGTTTTCTAATCCTAACTACCTCTCACGTTTTATTTTTCGAAAGCAGGTACAATCGACAAACATTATCAAACATGTGCGTTTTAGACTAGACGTTACAATTTCATTCGCACCTCACTGAAAGAATTCTCATACCGGGAATTATGAAACGCTCGTATACGAAATACAAAAGAACAATGACCCAGATCCGCCAAAGATAACTATCGAAGTGACGCATGCGTGGAATCGATAACAGCGATGTAGGCACACGCACTCGCAACCTTATCGAAGCAATATTTACAGGCACGCGAAACAACGTGCGGCGCGGCCATGCGAGCACGCCGCCCGCGAGCACGCCGCCCGCGACCAGCACCGAACCACCACACCAGCGCAACGCAAACCCATACCTACCTACTGAACAACAGCAGCTGCGGCCAAACGGCACGGCAGATGCGCGCGGGCACACCACGCCAGCGCGGAAACGACAAAAACGCGGCGCTTCGGTATTTTCACAAAATTGAAAATCTTACCTTCTGTCTGCGCGGCGGCGAGGAGAGGCAGCCCGCACTCACTAACAGCACACGTGAACAACGCGGCGAGTGCGCACCTGTCGCGAATGACTGGCCATTTCCATATAGATAGCGGCGCGCACGAGGCGCTCGCGCAGCCCGGCGCGCCGAGGCGGACTGGCTGCGGCCGCGCGCGCTACCTGCGCCACCTGCCCCGCGCCCCCCACCACCAGGAACCGGATGGTACTCCAAAACAAAACGGCCAACAAAGGACGTGCCGCGAATGTTCGCGCCACCGAGCACCGAGCCACCGAGCCGCCGCCGCCGGGGACCCCGCGCGGTCCACCCGCGCCGACACCTGACTCACGCCGCGACCAGCCGCGACAGCCCTCGCGCCGATGATTTAATGCCGCCGATGACACAATGCCAATGCCGATGTATTCATCGCTCGTTTTCGTAATTGAAGTAACTTTTACAATACGTTTTGAGGACGCCCGAAATATGCAAATGTGGTAAGCGATAAAGCGAAACAAAGCGTTTGTCGACGCAGCGCGCTCCCGCGCCACCTGCTGAACGCGCTGCACTGGAAACGCGGTTGCTCAACTGTTGGTGCGAGTACTTGTAAACACAAACAATGCTTTGGCTTGTGACATCCGAGGCGGGTTTCCTTGTAAATCATAACATTTGTGTATGGTTTAAGTTATTTACGGATGAGTTGTGTGGTTATTTGTAAACGGCCGGGGTTCGACGCGGCCGCCGTTCTTATCGTTTATATCAAGCTGATATGATAACGTCACACAACAGCGCCATAATTAAATTGTACCATGATTTCATTCGAGTCATAATCCTCTTCATTGTCATCGACGATTGTTCTGATAGGCGGGTGTTGTTTCCACGCTATCTAATCTTTAATCCCTATTAATGGCGATTTGTTTATTGACATGGCATTATAAATCACTGGCGTTCAAATATGGAATTCGTCACTGAACACTTATCACTGTTTGGCACTACGGCATTGGCGCTCGGTAGGAGGTATGGTGTGGTACTAAACTAAGCAATATGTATTTAGTCGTATGTATTTACCGCGATGTCGGTGGAATTGGGTGTCGAATGGCGATAACGGGTGCAGCGCGGCGCTCTCTCGCGCTCACTCCGCACTCCACACAAACGTCACCGCGCCGATAACAATAGTCACACTCGTATGTTTACTTTCTTCATGTGTTTCTTTACTATTTATGACTTTATTTTACGTATTTTTAACAGTATAATAGTACTCGCAATGTTTCGAATGTTGAAGAATTACGCGAAATATTAGTACAAACCAAGAAACTGAACCAATAAAATTACGTTTAAAACGGAGTAACAAATGAAGTGAGATTTTTGTAGATGTTCACAATTGACTTCACATTTTAAGTTTGAAAAATTTCACAGCCTTTGTTGAGGTACAGTGTTTATCTCCGTGGACTGATAAGCACAATACGTGTTGATTGTTGATATTGATAAGCACAATTTCGTTTATACCATACTTTTTGAGGACGCCTGAAACATGCGTATTACTACACAAATATTTGTTTCGGTTCTCGGTAAAATAAGACTTATAATACTCTTGTATTATCCGTTACTTGGCATTTTATTGAGGAGTCAGAACTAGTCATAATGGAATTAAGAGCAATTTAAGAAAATTCCCAATATCTAATCTTTTTTTATATGATTATTATTATTATATATCTTATTTTATATCTTTTTTTATATATGGGTAGGTACCACCGCAATGTCTATTTCTCCCGTGAAACAACACTGCTTAAATGCACTGTTGTGTTTCGGATTGAAGGACATTGTAGCCAGAGCAACTACTGGACATATTGAGACTTAACATCTATGTCTCAGGATGGCGAGCGCAGTGGAATGTTGCTATTGTTCATGAGCGGTCGTATCGCTTACCATCAGGCGAACGGCTTGCTCGTCTCGCTATTCCATGAAAAAAAAATAATAAAAAAAAACAAATATGAATGAGTTACTTCCTGCATTTATCAGCGGCATATATACTTTGAAATATAAAAATAAAATTTAGCAACAAATTCGTGATACATCTTGTCATCATACTATATGAATATATATTTTTCTGTAATGACTTGCAAGTACCGTAGTAATTTATCCCAAAGTATACACTCACCACCAATAAAAAGAGACCCATAATTTGCACCATTTAAATATATGTCGGAGGAAGTGAACGGATACAGAGATACGAGATATTGCTGATTGTGCTATGCGAGATCATTTAATTATTTTGATAATATTTTGTTAATGATGTAGTTCATTTTTAAATTATATTATTTAACGTCCAATCAGAGCAGAGGATAGCCTCGAGCGGGGTCGAGGCGCTATCTTATTTTTCACCAAGTTTTGTTGAAGTAGTAAGTTGTTGTGCATGGAGTATTGAGTCGTAGTGTAAAGGAGGATCGATCGAGGTGGATCATTCGGAGCTAGGCTTCTGGTGAAGTAAGACTAACCCGCTGCTCTTTATAGTTGTCATTACTGACATAACCTATTTTATTTAATTGTTATAAAATTGATTCCATTTGTGTATTTGTAACATTAAATCATGTAAACCAGTGAATACTTTGTTTTGTGCTCGCATTTTATCCACATGGCGCCCACTAGACCCGTGACCACTAATGATGATGTCGAGAAGAATGGTGTTTCTTCGACATATATGTATATTATTGTTGATTTACTAAATTCCCATCCACAGGAATAGCAAGTCCATTGCTAAATAACCTACTTATTTAAAAATTTCTAGACTAAATGTCTTGACTAAATTCTAAAATGGATAAAAAACACACACACACACACAAAATACATACATAGCCCCGACCTTACAGTCAGAAATGTATGTCTTTTAGCTGTCAGAAACTTTTTGATCCCAGAACACCCAGACAAAACAAACCTGCATCAAGGGACATCCACTCTAACTTTGTGTATTTTCTAGGACTCCAATAGGCGACAAACTATCATCAACAACGCTAACTTTTGTGCATTTTCTAGGACACCAATACGCGCTTGGCTTTTCACAATTGTGTATCAGCCCATATACGTCCCACTGCAAGGCACGGGCGTACTCTACAATCGAAAATACGATTGAGAGTGGATAGGCCATATAGTCCACGGTGGTTGGCGGACTTACATACCATAGAAATTCTTATAAATCGCTATGGTATGCAGGTTTCCTCACGATGTTTTCCTACACCCTTTTAGTGCGAGGTGATTGATGATCAATACACACATGACTCCGAAAAGTCAGAGGTGTGACCTGGGATTTAAACCCACGACCACCGTGAACATGTGGGCAGCCGCGTCTAGTCCGTTTGCCAACAGACCACCACGCACTTTTTCACAATTGACTATTTGTAATTCACATTGTCTTCTAATTAGTAATAAGCTGCTTATCTCCTAGCTTCATTTCTCCTGTGTTCTTAGTATTAAAGTTATTTATAGTGGCCGGATGGGCGGTCACATCCACGCCGGCAAAAACTAGGCACTACCTCCGGCTGCGTGTAGTGAGATTTACAAAGAACCCACGTAGGAAACAGGCATAGAACAGTTACTGTTTGATTACTTCTATGATATTGACGAACCTATTCATGAACAATTTTAAAATCTATTTTAGTTAACAAATATTTTGTCTTCTTCACTAAAACTGAATTCAAAAGTCGATTTTCGAACCGGATGGTAGATCAAAAATATCTGAATCTAAACGATGTTGAACAATTTAATGGATTCAGTAAATTATTTTCAACTTCATTTCGTTCGAAAGAGACAAAACATTTAATAATTAAAATATAGGTAATATAAGTTAAAACTGTATATAAATAAATCTTTGAGTATTTAAATGTAATTGATAGGTTTTGACGTCCAAGATCTCGTCTACTCACCTTTTTTACTACTTTTCGCTACAGAATAACAAAAGATTTAACCTAAATAAAAATTCGGCACGTAATTTACTTTTGCCAAATAAATCAATAAAAACGTGTATAATCTCATATGTGTCACAAAATACCTTAGATAAAAATTGTAGTGACTCAATCGACACTCAAGTGTCAAGCATTATATTATCACTCAATTGGTTGGATTGGCACAGTCTTATCTGTTGGCATGCTGCACCATGTGGGTTGGATCCTCTTTTTTAACAATATTTAAACCCTTGAAGTCCTCTTAAAGTAGCTATACGGACGTCTAGAATGTCTAGATTGACTAACTTTTCAGCCTGGCATGCAAATATTACTGCCTAGTCCAATGTCTAAGGAAACATACTCCCGGACTTTGTCCCTGCATTTATAATGTGTGTAAACAATATAGATACTAATTCCAAATAATTATAAATGGATAGAGGTACAAAATTAACACCTTAACATCATTATAAATTAAAAAACATTTTAAAACATTTTCCATTGGATTATGATAATTAATTATTTTTAATCAGTCAATGCTAATCAGGACTGTCTTTATTCCAAACAAAAACATTTTAGCCTTTATAAGTCACAAAATCGAAGGATAAGTACAAGTCATATTCCAATTTAGCAGTTCGTCTAAGGTTATCTTATCTTCAAGTCTTTCACACCGGGGGTAGATAGAAGGTTATTTTGGAAGCATACGTCTATTGTCTGATGTCTCCCTAATGACTGCTAGATAACCTTTACTTAAAGTGACATTAAAAACGCAGTCGAAAAACAATTTATTTCGTTACAGTTGCATCAAATTTTTCATATTTTTATGGTGAGCATTAAAAATTTCGTAAACAGTATAGCTAGACTATCAGGTAAACTGAATACAAAAAGGATCACTGAGATGTTATGAAACCAAACAACACCATGACTTTCAAAACTTGGGATTCTACTGCGCTCCCCATCCTGAGACATAACATGTGAAGTCTCAATATTTACAGTAGTTGTTCTCTCAGTGTCAGTCAGACATTGCGGTGGTACCCAAAAGGCCTCTCACCTATAAGAAACCTACCAGTAAATTTTGTGTTTTAACTCAAAGATGAAGATGTTGTATTCCATTTAACCAAACCTATCAACGTTCTTTCGCAGCAAGATCAACGGTTTCTTTATATTTTGCACGCTAATAATAAAATCGCCGGCCTTACTCCACTCTATAAAGAATGATTCAAAGAAATATCGACAGCGGGTCGAATTGAATAAGAATTTAACACCTTGCTATAGTTAGGGTGGGTCTGCGACGTCATCCGACATACAACGCAAACATCTGCCGCGTAACTGTTCAAGGGATGAAATGCCATTGATAAATACGATATCGGGTATTATAAAGTTGGTAGGCACGAACCATTTGACTGTTATATTTTTTGTTTTAAATATTGTCTGACACGCACTAAGGTAGGGTTAGATTAAAACCTTCTTAACCCTAGAAGAGGTTAGTGCCCTATAGTGAGAGGAATAATTATTAAGTATTTTATTTTATGTTCTACTGTATGTGTTATGGTATGAGTCTTTTGTCGTGGGTATAATTAACTACGAAAGACTTTTCGATCTACAAACACCCAGACCCCAAACAAATACTTGAGGCTCACACAAATATTTTTCTTTGAAGAGATCTTTTGAGAGAGAGACTGGTGGTAGGTCTCTCATATGTGAGAGGCCATCTGGGTGGGTACCACCGCAATGTCTATTTCTCCCGTGAAACAACACTGCGTAAATGCACTGTTGTGTTTCGGATTGAAGGACATTGTAGCCAGAGTAACTACTGGACATATTGAGACTTACCATCTTATGTCTCAGGATGACGAGCGCAGTGGAATGTTGCTACTGTTTATGAGCGGTCGTATCGCTTACCATCAGGCGAACGGCTTGCTCGTCTCGTCATTCATAGCAATAAAAAAAAAAAAAAGATCGAACCCGCGGTCACAGCCGGCGTCTAATCAACTGCGCCACGAAAGCTATCCACTAACAGGTTAACATATTAACGATAACGATTTTTTAATTCAATCTATCACCTCAGCCACAGGAAGTCCACTGCTGAACATAGGGCACCCCACACATTCAAACTATAGTTTGACTAAATGTTTATTACCCTTCCAAAGTACAAAGTAACTAGTTGAAACCCTCCCCCTTTTCCTAACATTCCTACCTCTGACTAGCTGCCCGCATCTGCTCCATTACTAGCCTTATTAACGCCAAGTGTCAGTGCAAATACTATATCGATGCGTTAGCTTACTACTCAATAAACTTAGGGCCTGTGCACACATATAAAACAACTTTATATAATTTTTTTAATAGATGTGGAGTCAAAATAGGGTTGTTGCGGACACCTGCAAGCCCAGACCAATCGGGAATGCGATATTGTCTTTTAACGCATGATTTGCTAACCCGATGTTTCCGGACACCAAGTTCTATGAAAAAAATAATCGAAGCCAGTGTCTTGAAGATAGTGGAATTTATTTCAAAATTACAAAGTTCAAAAGTTAGGTCAAAGCTATTTTAAACAGTAATTACACACTGTAGACGAAAAAATACAGCGGTTTTTGTACATTTGTTTGGATTTTGACAAATTAAATATTCGTTCGTTTTTATTTTCTTTCTTTATTACATTTTCTTGCTTCTCCCGAGTACTTATACCATAAAAATCACACTAAAAATCCTCTGAGCCATCAATACTGACCGTTTGTACAACTGGCGTAACGCAAAAAACCTGAATAGGCTTTGTGAGGCTCCTTGGCGCGCAACAGGCGAATGCGGGATGCATCTGCGCGCACAGCTGTTGCTCGCACGCGCCTGTTGCCTCCTGTAGGTTCGTAGGGACTTGTATTACGTCATTAATAATGAGTGTGTATGGGTTTTTGTGGATGTGGATTTGTGGGATATGTACATAATATTCGACGATGGAATTGAATTGAATTTTATTATTTAGATAATTTTACAATATACGAGTATACATATAAAAGTTGCAAGACCTCTCTGCATGCAGGATTCTTTTAATAAATTCCAATGGTTAGTCTTGGAGAAAGCTTATTTTCAGTTGTGGGAATCCAATGCTTCTACCTTAAAAGTCAACATTAAATAAAGTAATATTATCTAATATGGCCTGGACTTTGTAATCTAACCACTCTCAATCGTACAGAAGAGGCCCGTGCCCTGCTGTATGACGTATATGTGCTGATACAGATATTATCTAATATAGTAGCTCTGGCGCAGTGAATAACTTTGGAATATGTGAGAAGCCGCTTGAGTACCGCAATACAGCAGTGTAAGTACTCTCTGCACCATCCAAAGATCGATTGGTAGAGAATGCCTCTGGCATGAAGTCCGCCTGTATACAACTCTGTATATAAAGCATAAATAAATACACTGTTGTGTTCCGGCTTGAAGGATATAGCCAAAATAAATACTGGACATATTGACACTTCACATCGTATGCCTCAAAGTGGAATGCCAAGCATTGCTTTATAATTCATATTGTTGTTTGGTTTTGCTATTGTCCATGAGTGGTTGTGTCGCTTAACATCAGGCGAATGGTATTTTCGTCTAAACATTCATAAAAAAATCGCGAATTTTGATTCCACAACGATATATGTACATAGAAATCGTTACCAACAACAATCAGCAGGATACATAATAACTTACTAAAGATTCTGAACTACGTCCAAAGGATTAAATTATTTATTTATTTTCCTATTATAAAACTAGATCAAACAATAAAATAGGCATTCCATTACAATATATTAAATCTCGCTTCCCGCCGCGAGTTCCGTCGTCGAAGAGAATGCAGGACACACAAACGGACGCGCGACCAACAATAATAACAACTCAGTGCAAATTACACATACCGGAACCACTGCCTTAAATACTTTATTGTCAAGCAAATTCTGTATTCTGTATCAGCCCATATACATACGTTCCCTTAAGGTTAGGGTGACCTATCTTTCAAGCAAGGGGAGGAGTCATATAGTTCTTGTCAGAACATTGGGTACGATTTCAATATCCGAATTCGTAATAATGATTTTTAAAGTTGTTACAGCCGTGATAAGTGAACACACACACCTTTTTATATTATTTATCGACGACATACATACATATAATTTATTGTACGTATAAGTTTTATTAACAAGATAGTAAATATGGCCTCCATGACCCCTCCTGGATCCGCCGTTGCCATCAGGGCACGGGCCTCCGCTACTATCGAGAGTATAATTGAGAAGGACTAGGCCGTATAGTTCACCACGCTGGCATAGTGCATGTTGGCATACTTTTATATACCATATACATTCTTCCAAATCACTATGGCATGCAGGTTCCCTTACGATTTTTTCCTTCACCGTTATAGTGCGTGGTGATTTACTATCAATAAACACATGGCTGGGAAAAGTCAGAGGTGTGTGGATTTGAAATCACGACCACCGTAATCATGTTAGCGGCCGCGTATGGGGGGTTACTCTATAATCCGATACGAAGTTCAAATGTACGGACGCCGTACATAAAACTTTACTAATATGCCTAGATACTCCACAAAATGTTGGAATCCTCTATCGTATGTCGTAACCGTAGACTAAGTTCGGATAAAATGATAATATTTAATTGAGAATATTACTGATTTTTAGAAGTGAAAAACTTATAACTTACTCCGGACGTTGAACATCCGAGCATTGAAAGAAAGAAAAAAGGAAAGAAACACAACAGGCACAACGCACTTAAATGGAAATACATGGACTATATACAGGGTATCTCAAGACTGCTACAGAAAACGAAGCCGGGTGGTAGTTTTAGTGACTTCAGAGACATTGCAACAGAAAATGTTGAAAAAAAGCGACAATTTTTATTTGTTATTTTTTTCCTATGGTCGTATTTGGATGGTAAATTCATTTTTTTCCTAAATTTATAGTGTTTATTTATAAGGTATAAAAGAGTTTAAATTATTATTTTAGCAAAAACTATGGATTTACCACCCAAAAATTGCGATATTTAAAAAATAATTTAAATAATAGTTAAAAAAAACTAAAATACACGCTTTAATAAGATATACAACTAAAAAAGTAAAAATAATTGATACTGAATTTAAGATAAGAAAATGGAGTAAAATACATATATTTTATTGTTACAAAGCGTGGGGTGTTTACAACAATTACTTATCCTCCTGCACCCCACGCTTTGTAACAATAAAATATATGTATTTTACTCCATTTTCTTATCTTAAATTCAGTATCAATTATTTTTACTTTTTTAGTTGTATATCTTATTAAAGCGTGTATTTTAGTTTTTTTTAACTATTATATAATTGTTTTGACTAAAAAACATCCATCTACGGCTGTATTTCCAATCAATAACGCCATCTGTTGGTCAGTAGTAACATTTGACACTTGAAGAATACAAGAAGCTTATACCCAAATGGAGATTGCATTCCGTATATAAAAGTGAAGCACAAAAATTTGACCTTGAATGCAATCGCTGTTGCCTGCTATCCTTTTCTTTAGAGTGACAATGAATGAAGTTCACGTGAAGTTCATTCATTGTTACGCTAAAGAAAAGGATAGCAGGCATCAGCGACGTCATTCAAGGTAAAATTTTTGTGCTTCACTTTTATATACGGAATGCAATCTCCATTTGGGTATAAGCTTCTTGGAAGAATACAATGTTAACGCCATCTAGCGATGAATGTAGCAATGGTCATCAATTATAAGAATAATTAATCCTGGCGAATCTAATCAGGATAATTATATATTTTAATCGAATTATTGTATTGTCATCGGTCTTTGACAGGTGTGCAAAATATGAACGAAATCTGGCCGTTTAAAGTGGGTCAAAATCGCGCCCAAAGAAGTCGGTTACAAACAAACATACAAGTGAAGCTAATATAAAGCGTGTAAAAAATTGTCGCGTGTTTTTGCTAAAATTTTAGTTGCATTGTGTTTGTACTCACTAAAACTACCACCCGGCTTCGTTTTCGGTAGCAGTCTTGATATACCCAATATATGAAATAAATAAATATACTTTAATGGCTAAGAAGCAACCGGATCACCTAATGATAACCGTTGTCGTTGGGAGTACGTAGATTGCAGGCTTTCAATAAGGATGAAAAAAGAGGGAATATTTGCAAAAATGTAGAAATAGCACATTGGAAATTGTATATGAATACATTTTCCAGTTCATAAACTTTAATTGAATGATAAAAACAACACGTAATCTTTATCTATTGATCTAGAAATATGATTGGTTCCATAGGAAAACAAACTTAATCGAGTTAATACAAAATATCGCAATTTATTTTACACAATGAATGTGTAATCAACTCATTTTTGAAACCAAATATATGAAGTTTGGAAATAAAATCTTCCTTAGTAATCGTAAAATCTTATTAAAGACTGTTGGTACATCTCAAATCATAGCCGGATGTGAACAAATACAACATACAAAGCAAGTTATGAAGAAATAAGGCATCGTCCTCGGTGAATGATCGTGTGTTCACGGGGTGTGAGCACTCAGCCTTAATTACTCGCATGTATGTGCGCTATGTCTAATTAAATATTTCATCAATCAAATATATTTTTTTCATTAATTTTCTTGTTTATGGTCCGGAAAGAATGTTGTAAAAAGACAAAGTACATAACCAGCCAATGGACCAACCGGCCGATGGGGACGAAAGCTTTTGGCGTGGAGGCCACGTACAGGCAAAGGAAGTATGGGACGTCAGCCTACAAGGTGGACGGACGACCTGGTTAAGGTTGCTAGAAGTCGCTGGATGAAGGCCACTTCATACAAGTCGATGTGCAGATCCTTGGTTGAAGACACGTTCAGCAGTAGACTTCTTATAGCTGATGAGAGATAGCGAGAGACGACATAAAAACGCCGTTTCGAAATATCATACACATAGGCTAAGCCCGAAACGCGACACAATAACATGGGGCAGTATGGCTGATTTTCCACCATCAAATTGACTTTTTACCGGTCAACAAAATTATGCTGTCGTGATTATCCAGATGTAAACCAATGGAACTTACGTGGACCACTATGACAGTTTCTTAACTCGCTTTATAGGTACTAAGTTTCTAACAAACCTATACATAAATTCTTCATCGAATCAAAACGCAATCATTTCCCGATAAACAACATGACACACGAAGCGTTTCGTGAAATCCGCCGAAATCGCTTAATCGACGCAAAGCAACAAGAACCAAACAATCCACGGTGTGAATGAACTCGCTCAATAGCTGATGCAATCCGCAACAGACACAATTAGGTGCACGCTTGTGTAACACCACTACAATATATTTCGTATCTTCCCAATCTGATTTTATTCTCAACCTACTCAGAAGCCTCCGTGGTGTAGTTGGACAGACACCGGCTGTAAAACGAGAGGCCGCGGGATCGATCCCCGCCCCAAGATAAATATTTGTGTGATCCATAGGGATTTTTCCTGGGCCTGGATGCTTGTAAGGCTGAAAACTTTCCCCTAGTTTTTGATATCCACGTCACAAGACTACTACTAAGTGTGGGATTATTACTATAAACATTAGATCCCTGGTAATCCGGTGCCCCTTATAATTCCACATGCCTATAGCCCATAACGCCCCTTGAAACTATACATATTGTTTTGTCGTTATTTATATTTCAAATATAATCTTAGAACTTTGATATGTAGTTTGTCGGATTATTAGGTGCTCTATCTATAAATTGTCCAGACTGTAAGGGGTCTGTATAATCCAACAAATTCAACATTCCGACATCGCCATGCAAATTAGTTTGTCGGATAATCGAAGGCTACTCTTTATTAATGTTGGGTGTGTTTATTTACTTATTAATTCTAGCACCGAAAAAAGCCAGGATCAACAGTAGGACGCATTTTAATGACACCGAGCATTTAAGCTCGGCGAGTCTCTGGGAATGTCTAACTTGTCTCTAACTAGCAACAAAATCAATCATAAAGTTAAATTAATAAGAGGAATTGGAAATATAACATATTTTTTTTAGATAATTTACAAAAAGATATTGTATGGAAACCACTACGTCGTAGCTAGGATTTATGGGTGTGTTCTGCCTTCTGCATGAGGCCGGCGTGGAGTACTACAGCCTTTTTGCCGCGGGAAAAATTCATTTACCGACCAACCCTGAAGAAGCGAGGGTATGTCGGACTCACCGGCGCCGTCCGGCCCAGTAGTTGGACGCCCGTAGATGTGCCGGCAGCCGCTGGTTCACGTCTCTACTGTGATCTACGTGCCGAAAAAACCGTACTACCGCTCAGCAACGCGACTTAAGACGTATGATGGACTATGAGGGAGTATGGGCTTATTTAAAACAGTGCCGAATACCTGTGTCTATTAATTGTAAAACATTTCGTTAATTTTGTTACTTGTCTTTGTGTCATGTTTATAAATCATCTTCTGTGAGTTTAATATAGTATACTTTTTATCATCATTAATCTCTTCAGCCATAAGTAGTAGCTTCCTAAATGTAGGCCTCTCCTGAATATTCCCACAGTATTAGTACATGTTAGAAGTGATCTGTTTCCATCTGCTTACTGCTACTTTTTTATTTAAATTTTCTTTCATTCTTATAGTTAAAAATAAAGATTTAAGTAATTACTTTACGGCCAATGACCTGCGTTACGTCAAGACTCTAATCTCCTGGCGTTACGGTAAACAATAATATTAAAGCTAATTAACATTTTATTCATATGCGTAAAAAAATAATTAAATATATTACAATAAAAATATAAGTCCGCACACATATTGAATAAGCATGTCATTATTTCATAGATCATTAAGTGGCAAAGAAACTTTGCAAAAACAAGGGAATACAATTTAAAATGAACTTACCTCCAAATAGAATAACCAACAGCGAGAGACGTTCATCTGAAAATAAGATACGTGCGTAAATCACTAATATACATTTTCCATATCTTATCCGTATGGATCCTAAATATGCACCATCCAAAGGTCGACTGGCAGAGAATGCCTTAGGCAAGTCCATATGTATTACAACTGTGTATAAAACTTGGCAAAAAAGAGTACTCAAGCTGATGCAAGTCAGTGGAATCATCACGGTCGAGCCGATATATTTACACAATAGTTTTAAAGACTCTACCACTTTGAAAACTCTACTATTAGTTACATTTTAATAGTTTTTTATGGCAATGAATGGCGAGACTATCATACCATTCGCCTGATGGTAAGCGATATGACCGCCGGAGGACAATAGCAAAACCAAACGACACCATGGATTACATAGCAGTGCTTGGCATTCCACTGCGCTCGCACTCCTGAGACATACGATGTTAAGTCTCAATATGTCCAGTAGTTACTCTGGCTACAATGTCTTTTAAACCGAAAAACAATAATGCATTTACACTACTGTTTGGTGGAAGAACTAGACATTGCGGTGGTACACCTACCCAGTAAGCCTCTTATAAATGATGTAGGCCTCTCATGAACAGTATCAAAAGCAAAAAACATCTTGAATTACAAAGCATTACTTGGCATAAGAAGTACTTTGGCTACGATGTACATTAATCAGCAACACAACAGTGCAGTTGATTTGAAACTTTATGGCATATTAATTTATTTATAACATTTTCATTGCTATTATATTCAATGTACATTTTATGGACTTTCAAGCTAATCCTTGCGCAAAGGAAACCGGTACTTGCACTCAAGGATACTTCGCGAAACTAGTAACGCGAATAAATCACCACAACCGACACAACTGTGGGAAAATGTGGAGATTTCCGAAAATTTTAATTCACAAAGATACCATCAACAATTTATTCGACCGTCACCAAACTGGCGCGACGGGTAACACTCGTTCTTTATACAGGGTATATCAAGACTGTTAAAACGAAGACGGGTGGTAGTCTTAGAGACTACAAATACAATGTAACCAAAAATTTTGCAAAAACAAGAGATGATTTTTTTTTTCGTCGTATTTGGGTGGTAAATAAATAGTATTTTCTAAATAGTGTACACCCTTTTGTTTATAAAGATGCTGTGATGAGAGGTTTAAATTAGTATTTTAGCAAAGACTATGGATTTACCACCAAACACGATTAACAGAAAAAAAAATGTTTTTGTTGCATTGTTTTTGTAGTCACTAAACTACCACCCGGCTTCGTTTTTGGCTGCAGTCTTAATATACCCTGTATATTGCGCGAACTGCTATTACCATACTATTTTAACAGAACTATGTCATCGGATTTTATTACTTTTGTATGAAGAACTTGATTTGCAAATGTACGCTACTTTCAAATTGTCGCTCTATCCAGTTAACTGACGCATAGTCGTATTTTGTACCTGACAAGGCAGGACATTGACGGTTGGTTGCAACACTATTCTGGATATTTGGTCTTCCATCTAAGTAGGTTACATTCTTTAGTATGAAGTCCATGAAAATGTATTTTTTGTAAAAAAAAAAAATAGTTTTAAAATAAACGTTTTTTTTACGAATTTGAAAGGTTTAAACAAGGTTTAAACGATAATCAAAGGTTTAGTAAATCCATCAACCTATAATAGACAATTAAGACAAGGTCCACAGTCTACACCCTTCATGATCAAAGAGAAGGCTTTCCTGTAACAGTTTGTGAGAATTCCCAAACTGAAACGCAACAGCAAATTTGCCTTTCTTGAATTACCACTTTTTATAAAGTATCCATAAACTTCCATGCAATTTTTCCTACACCATTAAACTCTACTAAGAAAATTAATTTTAAATATCTCTATCTATGTATAAATACCAGTAATAATATGAAAATATGGGTCTTGCATCACTGGTTTTAACCCTTTTAAGGTCACGTCAAGACCGGTACATGACCTTTCACCTTTACCCAAACGATTTACAGGCAATAGGCTCATTATTCAGGCAACGATAACAGTCCTGTCAGCGGCCCGAATTGCTCGAGTAGTAATTCATTAATTAATTAAAGCCAAATAAAATTCTCGAACGGTACAGAGAGTTACAATTCGGCCACACTGTGATCGATAAGCGATATTCGTGCGCCAGTTTCGGCCATTTTTCCTCGAATTCGGCGTCGCTATTTCCATATCATTTCGCGGTATTTTATTGTTTATTGATGTTAGGCTTGTTATGTATTGAAGTTCAATTTAATGCCTCGTTATGCACCCTTTTAAAACGATTCTCTTTGAGGCAAGATGATTTTTTACTTTAATATAATAATAGCTAGAATACTTGAGAAACGATGACGGCTAGCTATGTAGATTTATTTAGAAAATAGATCGAATAAATGACGAAGCATGGGAGGTAACATAAAGTTATAAGGGCTTGGTTCCATCTCCCCTATAAACGATGCTTATTATTTTATGTCAGTTTATTGAAGGAAAGATTTGCTATTCCGTAGAGCCAATTATTATACCCAAACATACTGGGGTATAGTTATATTAACATATTTGAAATTCTAAAATAATTTTATGCACTTGCAAAATAAAAATTGTATTTGGAATAATGTGAAAAATAATTTACACTAATGTAGGTATTGAAAATAAAGATTAAATGCAACGAAATCATTGCCTATCCGTTCTATAGCCTATCTTACAGCACCAATTACCGAATCTAAAAAAAAATATTCACTAAAATTTGAAATAAAAGAAAATAAATATTAAATGTTACGAAATCACTACCCTATCTTACAACACCATTTACTTATACTAAAATTAAAATATTCACAAAAATTTTAAACAAAAGAATAATTTAAAGCCGAATTCGTCGGGTGTGTGCACACAGCACGTGATCGATATACGGCGGTCACGAGTCAGCAAGTGATTAAAGTTTGGATCCATGGCGAAACTCTTTAGCCATCAAATGCGGCGTAAAAGATAACATTCTTGCGGTCGATGCACCTGGGCGGGTGTTACCCGCGAGCCGCAGCCAGACCTGGGATGACAAGCCTGAACCACCAACTTCTATGTTCTTAATTTACCTTAAACTTAGGACATTAGTTTATTTCAAGATTTTTTTATTGAAATGTTTGGTTACACGAGCATGCCATTATTGTGACGGTAAGCCATGGATACCCCATGGATGGCAACAAAACTACTGAATGAATTACTTATAACTAATGAATTACAATGCAATGCTTGGCATTCTGACACATAAGATGTTAAGTCTCATTATGTCCAGTAGTTACTCTGACTAAAATGTCTTTAACACCGGAACAGAACAGTGCATTTACACTGCTGTTTAGTGGGAGAAAAAGAATTTGAGTAAATGTTTATTTAGTCATTATTAAAAATAATAATTTGAGTTGATATTTGGTTGATTGATTTTTATTGATAGAAATAATAACAACCTCATCCTTGCAACAAAGTTTACAAACGACAAACATGTTATATACAGCAATAAACTACCAGTTCGGGAATTCCGAAAATTATTGGAGGATCCGGTATTGCAATGACCAACACTCCTGGCCATTGTAGGCAATTACATAATTTTATTATTTTTCACAGAAATATAGACCAATAAATGGATGTTATAAACGACAATAGGTGTAAGAACGAAGGATCAATTTAATTATTTGACCCAACTAACACCCAATATTCCATAACTTCAATAAATGACTAGTTCCAAATGACCATACATCACACGCGAGGGCGGATCCAGCCTTCAAAAAAGGTTGTGGGGGTTTTTCGGTTTGCCATAACCCGAAAACCAACGAAGTGTGAGTCTGTGTATGATCTTGCTCATGATCGTTATACGCAATAAAGATTTAACTCTGCAATTTTATTATATTGATGATATTATGGCATTTCATATAATATCAGTCTATCAATCTCAATTTATATGGAAGTGTGACGTCATACGTCCGTTAGGGTTGTGGGCATGCCCATCGTGCCCACTACGGTGGATCCGCGCTTGGTCACACGTCGAGGTGGTAAACGGGTCAGGCCGGATCGTCCATACCGAAGCGTGTCAACAATGAAATAAAACCCAACTGGTTCATGTGGACTCGCATTAATTGCTCTGAAAATGCAGAAAGCGTCGGCCGGTTCCCACGCCGAGCTAAATATTTGAGCCTGACGACCGTGGATAGACGTTTAGTATTTGTAGCCTTTTAAATCTTGAGGTGTCGTCGCTATGGTTTTGTATAGACAATTAGAAATTGACTTTTTAGGTGTACTTGTAGAGAATGATTTTGATCTCACACACCCAGTTTAGAATCGAAGGTACGACCTCCCGTATCACTGGTCGGACTGGCAGCCCAACCCACTGCACCACGGAAGTTTTTTTACTGCCATGAAAAGCGAGACGAAGATGCCATTCGCCTGATAGTAATCGATACGACTGCCCATAGATGACAACACCACGAATTCCAGACAATAGTTGCCATTCCACAGCGCTCGCCATCCTGATAGATGAGATGTTAAGTCCCAAAATGTCCAGTAGATACTCAGGGTACAATGACCTGCAATCCGGAACACAACAGTGCATTTACATTGCTGTTTGACGGGAGAACCCAGGTAATCTCTTACATATGAGAGACTTACAACCAGTAAAAAATCTTCTTATAAATAAGTAGAAACTAACCAATAATGAAAACACTTTTATATAAATCTCAGAAAACCTGAATTTAATATTATCGACTGCTCTATGATTTTGACATAAAATTTGAGCTATGAATTCAAAAAGCCTAAACAGCAATGTCAGATGCACAGCCAGATTTAGGTAACAGATATATAAACGTGTCTCTACATTCAAACTTTATGTACAAATTTATCAATCATTATGTTTTCGACTAATCTTAAATTAGAAAGAAATAATCATTTATTTGTTACTAGCAATATTTTACAGCTTTAAGTAATTACAGCTAATATAATAGCGCTTGTTAACAAAACGGCTCATCTGCATGTGCTGGTAATTAAACTTATCCGTATTAGCATGGGCTAATACATGTGTATGGACACATTCCACTGCAGGGCACGGGGCTCCTCAGTCCTCTATAATTGAGAGTATGATTGAGAGTGCTTAGGTCACATAGTCCACCACACTGGCCTGGTGCGAGTTGGCAGACTTTACATACCATAGACATTATTAAAAATCGCTATGGTATGCAGGTTCCTCAGGATATTTTCCTTCACCGTTATAGTGCGTGATGATTGGCTATCAAATATCAATACACACAAGACTCCGCAAAATTAGAGCTATAAGCACCTAAAACTTCAAAATTAGAAGTAGAAATGTGAGCCTAGTCAGTTCATTAGCTTGCCGCAGTAGATAAACTTCTAGTCCAGTGGAATACCGCAGATCCGTTCCGCTCAGAAACACCAAAAAACATCTTCCCAGGAATGTCGTTTACGCAACAGTCGACGCTACAGAGCGAGCGGCTTCCGACGAATTGTCGTCTAGAGTAGGGTTGTCTATACGGTTTATTCTTTTTTTTAATTAAATATACCGGGTATATCAAGATTGCTACCGAAAACGAAGCCGGGTGGTAGTTTTAGTGACTACAAAAATAATGTAATTAAAAATTTCGCAATGTAACGCCACAATTTATTTTACTATTTTTTAAATATCGTCGAGTTTGGAAATCCATAGGTTTTGCTAAAATAATAATTTAAAGCCTTGCGTACCATAGCGCCTTTAAAAATAAAAGGGTTTACACTAATATTTAAGATAAAAACTGTGTATTTACCCCAATAGGACGATAGAAAAAAAAACAAAGAAAATCGTCACAATTATTTGCACAAAATTTTGTTGCATTGTATATGAAGTCACTAAAACTACCACCCAGCTTCGTTTTCGGTGGCACTCTTGATATACCCTGTATTTAAGAACCAACAGCCTGAAATGAGTTTGGAGTATGAATGGTTGAAGAAGGCGGGAAACGATTGCACAGAAGTTGAATATTATGAGTTAATATATTTTGATGATCGTAGTACCTAATTGTTGAAGCACTAATCAAATTGTTTATGACTTTTTTTAAAGAATGTATTCAGGCTGATTGAACATGTAAATAGATTATAATTATTTATCACTCAGAAAAACATTGAAAACTATGAGAGACTTTGAAATGAACAGTAGCAAAAAAAGTGGTGAAAATTGAAAGAAAAGTATATTTTCTGTTTCCATAGTGGATATAAGTTTAATTTAGTGCGCATTGTGTAATTTTTCTTTTCATTATTAGCTCAAATTTGTCCTCGATTTGGCAATAAACTTTCCTCCTACCACACAAGGCGAAATGTGGGTGTCCTGGTAGCAACTCAATTTATCTATACCTTAGCTTATGTCTGTATGTAAAATAAATAAATTAAGTTTATACACTCCGACTGAAAGGCGTTCGACAACCCTAACAAATGTTGGCTACATTTCTTGATGGAACTTTATAATGAAGTCGTTTCAGATTTATATTTTACTCGTCATACCTATGAACTTTGCTCATTTATTTATGTTTTCGCAATTTAATTATAACTATATTTTATAATTAATATAATTGTGCTGGTATTAAAATATATAATCAAATATAGTAAATTCGAATTACATTGCAAGTCTAGTTCAAACACACGTGCACTGGTAAGCTCCTAGACCAGATATTATATTTATTTTTCGAATAAAATATTATGCGTCAGATGCAGATTCCAAGTAAATTATCAAACCAAATTAATTTTACAAACTCTACCCCGCTGAAATATGAATTAACACTATTTCATAAAAGCTTACAATTCGCCAATGCATAGAGTGAAATACAATTTAAATAATATCAACATAAAATTTAACACACCCTAATCCCTGTAAATAATATACAACTAAAATACATCCCGAGAAATTCCCACATCCAGGACTCCGCATACCACGGCACAAGATGTCAGTTCTCACAAACTTTCAAACATGAAAGCAAATTACATTTGTGTCCCACGGTGGCCGCACGTAAGTCAATCTCGAAGTGATTTCATACCGTCGATATAACTACGATATTATCACGATATTGAGCCGTTTCGCTAAATTAGCCACGTGAATTTTCACACGAATGTGTTAAACAGAATGATACATTGGCGACATTAGAAAGTGGTCCCGTTTTGTTCGCGGATTTGAACATAAATTTATGTGTGGCGCGGGTTCCGTGCGTTTGTTTTGTGGGTTTCTTTTAATTTTATGTTGAGTGGTGTGGTCAACGTAGTCTTAGCAATTATGTATCTTAATAATAGAATAAATCATTTTAAAATTGTAAAATAAAAATACAGTTTTTAAATACTTAAATGTAAAGAATTTTTAAAAAATGTAATAAAATCATCTTTTTTTTGCTCACATTTACATTGAGATTTTTTATAAAGGCAAGGGACGAGCGAGGAAATAAAATTATTTTTTTCTGGGAATTCTGAGCTTTGCAGGTTCCTTCGCTACCTTTTCCATTGCCGTTAAAATTAGCAATGTATTAATTATAAATATTCATTACTCACAAACATAAGTTGCTTCAAAAATTAGAGGTGTGCGATAATCTACTTACATAAATTACGTTATGAGCCGAAATATATCAAGCATACCCCTTCAATACTAGATACCACTCGTTTCAAAAATACTCAAATTTACTGTACCCTAAAATGCATGCTAAATAAGGCTCCGTGCAGACTCTGCCATAAATCGTGGCAATTAGCCGTTAGTTGAATAACGCATGCCTCTTTTGTTTTTAGTTTGGACCTCGTACGCCGCACGCGTTCTATTACTAGGGAATAGTTACACCATTAAAATAAGTATGTATAAATCTTATAGTAATAAATCGGAGGCAGTTGAGAATGTGAGAAGTTGATTTTTATTCTTTTAGAATGACAAGGCATAAAGCTGGTTGCCTGCACGCTGGTGGTATGCGTCACTCCTGCGCTTATGCAAGAGCCATTGAGATAATATACTAGAGAAGACACTGCAAACAAAATGTTTGTCACAAAATGAAGGGTACATTCTATTTCTGTCTCTGTCACGCCTACGAAGTAACATATCTTCCCTCTCGCTTCAATGTGTACCCTTGCGCACGCACCATACGCAGAGATTTTGTTCCCGATGTCCGCTCTAGTATAATACCTCAATGGCAAGAGCAATACAATTCTGGTTTACTCTATAAAAACGATACGAACTTCGAATGTTCGGATGTTCGACGTCCGAAGAAAGATATAAGATTTCCACTTCTAAAAATCAATACTATTCTCTATTATATGTATAATTTCCTCCGAACTTAGTCTATGGTTGCGACGTACGATAGAGGAATCCAACATTTTGTGGAGAATCTATGCACATTACTAAAGTTTTACGTACAGCGTCCGAAAATTCGAAGTTCGTATTATATCGTTTCATAGAGTACCCCCCTGAGTGCATGGCACGACGTTGCACTCGTTCCTTTAAATTATTAGGCTTTTAATATCCACTGATTACTGGCCAGAATATCCTTCAAACTAGAGTACACTTGCGCCTACAGGCTTCTTTTTCGTGACATATCATAGACAAAGTAATAGATTAATTATAGAACTATATAATCTATGGATTATAATATTTGCCCAGGCGACTCCTAGTTACAAGGAAGTTCTATACCTAAATAAATAGTCAGTACTTGTATAAATTGTTACTAGTTTTTAATGATTTAGGTATTTAAATATTGTAACGAAAATGATTTTTTTATAAAGAACTGTCGTCGTCATGAGCGAAGCCTAATTTCTAAATTTTAACAAGCTGACAAGTGCTAACCGACATTGCGAAATATTTAAACAATGTCCACTTCGGTAATGTAAAACAAGCATACAGACACACTGAAGGACGCGATTAATTCACAAACCCAAAGCGAATTCCATTCCAGTAAATACAAAAAAAGCAGAAACCTTTTTAGGAGTTGCTAATATTCTCACAGAAATAAATATATCTGACTGTCACGCACATAGCCCCGCGTTCAGACAACTTCGTGAAATGTGCCTAGAGTCATGGACTAGGAAACTGAGACGCAAATGTTTTCTCTCCTTTCCCATACAGTTAGGAGTTCACTCCTTCTTATTCTAATATGGATATCCAGATTGTCTCTAAAATATTGTCTAGCCTAATAAAACAACTATTTGCAGTTTTCTATGATAGATTTCAATTTGAAAATTACCTCAGTGAAGGAAACAAAATCCAAACTTATGTAACAATCGGCTTTTGTCCAGCATAGTGAAATATACCTAAAACCTTTTAATAAATAAAAGAGGCTCGTGGCCAGAAGTGAAAGATTATACATACAATACTGACAGGAAAATCAGTCATCACTTTTCTATATAGGAAGGATGACACAAAAAACAGATAAATAATAAATAAATACACCCAACAGTCACATATAGTATATACTCCTAACCCCACACTAAGATCGAGTCTTACGTCGTGTGTATCAGGAACTACGAGAGACTTTTCGGTCTCACAAATACCCAGACGCGAATTAAATATCTGTGGATAACAGAAACATTTGTCTCGACGCGGTGATCGAACCCGTGGCATCACGTTTCACAGCCACCGCCACAGAGGCCATCAGAACATATATACCGTTGCAGAATCCAGATGCTACCCAAGCACAAACTACGAACATTTCCTGCTATTACAAAAATGCAGCAATAAAACTGAAAAATAGCGAGCAACATTCTCTCAAGATTGTTATTTTAATGTATCACCTATCATAATGTTAGATGCTTTCAACACATTCTTTCTATCGCATTTCCCGCCACATACCTGCCGTAATGGACAGTCACCGCCATCATTCATAGATCACAGCCTGCGCACGCGCAGTGCCGCCGCAGGGCTGACATTACTCAAACATATTTATGTACCTCGCATTGAATAATTTAACGAGAATTAAGATTCCTGTTTCTGTGCTAAAGCTTTGAGTTTTTTCCGTCAACGTCGCAAATCTCAGCGCCATTTTATAAGGCTGTAGGATTTCTTGACAGGTTCATAGCAATAAGTTTCTTGCCCGTCCTTCTCTAGTGCAAACCGATTTCCGAACCGGGCGGTATAACAAAAAATGCCTGAATCTAAATGAAGTAACATGTTTTTGGATTTTAAAGAATCGTTTAATTTAAATATGTTTTGATAACGAATAGAACCTAAATACCAGCGGATTGAGACTGTAGTTACTAATTTAGATAAATCTTATTCCTACTTTAGCCACGAGTTAAGTTCGCTTGGTAGTAATCAATCATACCATACTCGTAGAAAATCGCAACCATATTACAGGCATTTGAAAATAACAGATTTAAAGGGCATGTGGGAAAGATAATATTGCGCCTGCAATAGTACCGGCCGAAAGAGTAACTACTGGACATAATGAGACTTAAAATCTTATGTCTCAGGATGGCGAGTGCAGTGGAACCCCAAGCATTGCTTTGTAATTCATGGTGTTGTTTGGTTTTGCTACAATGGGCGGTCGTATCGCTTACCATAAGGCGAATTGCATGTTCTTTTCGTCATTCCTTGCAATAAAAAATAAAAAAAATGACACGATATATGTTGGTTCGCCACTTGATTAAATTTTCTGTTAGATAATTATGTCTCTTGCCGAAATAGTACATTGTCGCTGTGGGCTACTCTGAACTCATCTTGTTTCAATATTTATTTTGCAGATATGATAGCATCACCATATTCATCTGTTCTGTGATAGCATCAGTGATCAGCGATACAAAAGGCCACGATTTTCAATCCACGCACCAAAATGTTTGTGGGGCATATAAGTTGTGAGACCGAGGAATCTCGTAGTAGCTGGTAACTACGACACAAGACTTGTATCTTAATGTGGGGAAATGACTAGAAGTTTGGACGCTGTGTACATTTTTTTTATTACTTATTAGCGGCCCGTCCCGGCTTCACCTAGGTGATGTTTTTAATTTCCACACCACACTTTCTTCTTTATCAGCCTATATATGTCCCACTGTAGGGCACGGGCCTCCTCTACAATCGAGATTACGAATGAGAGTGGTTAGGCCATATAGTGGCACACCACACTATATACGTGTTATTTGTCATGCAAAATGTTTTAAAAAAACCGCATCAAAATTCGTCGCGTAGTTTTAAAGGTCTAAGCATACAAAGGGATAGACAAACGGGAAGCGAATTTGTTTTAGTACTATGTGTATGTATGTTTATCGTCAATACTAGCTCGCTGGATACTCATACATGCAGTCAAGTATCTAACGTTAAGTTGGCATTGTGGAGTCTACAAGTAGTCTAGGTGTCAATTGTAACTAACAAAATTTCTAAACTTAAATGTTACTAACCCATATGGATCTCCTTGTTATCCAAAATTAAATGATTATTATTATTAAACAGTGACAAGCTTTTAAAGATTACAAATACAAATAATTTATTGGAGCAGAATAGTATCAGCCCTAAAGCCACAGGCCGCATATCGTCCACGCGTCATTACGCGACGAGCGGTCAATCCGTCATCACATCAAAGTAGATCGATGGCTCCACACGGATTCTGTTAGGCGACATCTTATTTGCCACTGTTCTTGCTTGTTGCCAAGAGCCTCACCGATATTCCATTCATCTCTACCTTATTTCAGCATGGAAATGTTCTATTCAAGGTAGGACTAACACCACCACATTTGGCGTGCACCGTTAAACTTCACCTTTGGTTCTTAGGAAATATTTTGAAAATAGGTTCCCGTATTACGTTTTCTGTCTGTATATTATAATTTTTCCAAGATTACGCATGTGCTGAAAACCTTTACACAACTACGTTGACCGTTCGCATGTGATAAGGGTAGTTTAAAATTTAAAATACACATCCTTAAGCGCTGTGTAAACTTTTTGGAAAGTATTAAATAAATTAGAATTATAAAAATAATATAAAGGCTATTAAGAACAATTCTCATAATAGGTACATGATATCTGTCGATAAAAACATGGTTCATTGGCGAGTTCAACGAACTACGAGCCGTCGACATCTCGCGACGAATTGATTCAGGAATCGAATGCCGATCGATTCGGCGCGAATCGAGATGATGCGTTCATATTGTCGTTTAGAGAATGTTCCGAATAGCTTTCCGTTTTATATCGATGGTAACACGGAACTACGGGCTCATCGGAGGAATTGATGAAGGTAATTTGCTGTCGTAAACTATTCATCATTTTCATCATTTAGTCTACTCGTATATGGTCTGTGAATCGTGGTTTTTGAAACATATGATGTTGAGTCTCAATATGTCTAGTAGTTACTGTAACTACAATGTCCAGCAAATTGAAACAGAAGAGTACATTTACACTGCTGTTTGGCGGGAGAAATAGACATTACGGTGGTACCTACCCAAGCGGCCTCTCACATATGACCTACCACCAGTAGTAGTCATGGTTTTCTGGGTTTTTATTTACATCTCGCATCGGGAAATCTATTTTAAGAGAGCTTTTTGTTTCGTAAAATACATTCTGCTTGTTATTGGTTAAATCCCTTAAAGAGTTGATACTTCATGCTAGCTCAATATTGAAATAAAATTTCATAACTAGAAACATTTATAAAATCATCCTCAATAGCATACCGCACAGAAGTATGGGTTAAAAGACGGTTGACCGGACATGCAACCTTGGGGAATTGGAATTCCGGACGCTCAATAAAATAAGATCACCATTACACCACACCACAGCCTCCATGGCACTGTTGGTTAGACGCTGGCTGAGAATCGCGAAGCCGCGGGTTCGATCACGAATATTTGTGTAAACCACAGGTATCTGTTTTGGGTCTGGGTGTTTGTGAGGCCGAAAAGGTCTCTCGTAGTTCCTGAAACCTACGATTCAGCACAATGTATGTAACTGTTGAGTGTTTCATTTATTTATTAGGTAAAAAACAGCTTGCATTCTCTACAAAGCAAAACATAATCTGCAAAAAACTGTCTTTGACTTTTTCATTGCCAGGACGAAAACCTTCAAATGGTCTGAATCTCGAAATATTTTATTTGTAAAGATGTCGTAAAACAATAAGCAGACACGATTTTGACAGTTGTAAGAGATGTATTTCGCTGAAGCAGTTTCTTTGAATTGTGTAGTCCTTCAGAGCCGAATAATGCTGGGAGGCGTATTCAAAAATTAAATATGCTGAAGGTTCCATACTTTTAATATCTGTAGAATGCCCTGAACGGGAAAGACATCGGGTTCATGTAACGTCAATAAAAAGGTAGAGCTTTTCTACATAAAATAGTACCTATTTTAATTTTAATTAATCATTGGCGATACGAGCATGCCGTTCGCCTGATGGTAAGCGACAGGACCGCTCATGGATAGTAGCAAAACCAAAAAACGCCTTGATTTACAAAGCAATGCTTAGCATTCCACTGCGCTCGCCATCCTGAGACATAAAATGTTAAATCTTAATATGTCCAGTAGTTACTCTGGCTACAATGTCCTTCAATCCCAAACACAATAGTGCTTTACACTGCTGTATATCTCTCTCTCTCTCTCTCTCTCTCTCTCTCTCTCTCGCTCTATGTTTGTCTCTTTCTTCCTTCAGTTAGTAAAATTCCATTCCTTAACAGAGACTTTCCCAGGGGTTTCTATAGACTATAACGACCTGTCGGAATATTTCCTTAAGTAGGTATCCTCAAAGGTATATTGAACGAACCCGCATCTCAGATATTGTAAGCCATAAAGCAAAAAGTGCTGTTTTAATCAATCCATTTAAATTATCTTTTGGGACATGAACAGTAATCATTTGCTAATATATTAAAGTGATATTGTTAGATTTTATATTTATTGAGAACATGTTGTTACGTGCGGATTTGCTTACTATTATAAAATAAATATTTTATAATTTATATGACTATGTTGTAAAAGTTTAATTTCTTAAGTGATTTAACTCTATTGTTGTATTGCCAAGCAATCCAAAATATGGAATTTCTATCCATCCATTAGTCAAAAGAAGTCTACTGCTGAAAATAAACCTCCCCAATGATATAATGATAATGGCATTGCTATATATTTTTTTTGTTTTTGTATTAATGAAAATAATTAAAATAAAAATAAACTGTCTTCAAAATGAAAATAGATAAATAAATCTAATCTTTTAATAAATCTTAAATACTTAAACATACCTTCTTTTTTTTTTGAGATATGTGCAAGCTTGCCAACTATAAGCTACATAACAACTAAGACAAAACATGCGGACTCGACAACCACACTGTCGGTATTCATTAAATATATTGAAACCTCAGAGACATCCGCTTATCTTTCTGTACCTTTTAATTTGGCTTTATTGTAAAGTTTATTGCAGTTTTAACTTATATTATGACATTTAAACATGCCATATTATAAGTTAAAACTGCAATAAACAACAAGCAACATTATAATGATATGAGACCCGATAATTCGCTTCCGGTCCCTGTCCTGCTCATCAAAGACATTACTCATCCATACTAAATTTAGATTATGATAAACCGACAAAGAAACTATTGTACAATGCATCTTATGGTAAATAAGTTAAATGCAATTCACATACCCCCGGGAGATAGCTATAATTTTTGCTGTATATTTTAATTTCGATAATATTTTCTGCCATCATAATAATTTATTGTATTTAAAAATCGACTGCCTCGGTGGCGTAGTTGTACTGAGGTACGGTTACAAAGCTGAAGTCTCGGGTTCGAATCCCGGGTTGGGCAAAGTGATATTGGATTTTTCTATTCATTATCAGCCCAGAGTCAGAAATTTGTGCCCGATATGGCGATAGGCTCGCCACCTGTCACATTGTGGGACGAAATATACAAGGCGAAATGTGGGTGTCCTGGCACCTCTGCCTACCCCTTCTGGGATATAGGCGTGAGTTTATGTATGTATGTATGTATTTAAAAATTCCACAGAGCTCAGGAGACTGTCCCGCCCTCACATCCACTACTGCAGCTCCTATAAGCGAGGATTAACAGTGACACGCAAAGTAATCATACCGAACATTGAAGTCTAACTTGTCTTTAACCCGCAACGAAATCGATCGGAAGGTTAAATTAGTAGGAGTTAGAAATAAATTATTGTCCACTTCCCTCCGCGCAAAGCGGGTGACAAAACAATGAACTAAAGAGGTAAATAACCCCGCAAAAAGTCTTTTACCACGGAGCTATTAAAGCCCGTATCAACCACATCATTAACCAAATGTGTCGTTCATTGAAAAATTTCCACATTTCCATGTAATCACGTGTGATACGGCGAAGCGTACCAATTACTCTTAAACTTGGTCGCAAGCCGCCGTAAAACATTATAAAAATTACAATTTCCCGCTTGTAATGTAATGTGGTTCGTATGTAGAGCGTAAATCTTTATTATGAGTGATTTCTCTACGGTAACGGTGTCCACGATCTTATCTCCCACTAACTATAGCAACGGGAATAAAACATGTTCTTGTGCATTTTATTATGCATCAAGATAAATAAATATTCGCACCAACATGTCACATACTAAATTACGGAATGTGTAAACACACTCACTAACGGAACGTGCGCTTCTCTTCCTACGGGACTTTCAGTTCCTGCACTTATGACTAATGATACACTCAGAAACTTTATTACACTCCGCCAATATTAATTGCCGCTTTAATTTCCCTGAGGTCGTTAGGCGACTGAAGATTCTCAGCGGACATTTACTTGCGCGGTTGAAAACTTCATTCGTCTAGTCTAGAACCATCCTTAGGAACCATCGCATTCGGAATTCGTAAGCCCGGCTTCTTGGATTTCATCTATTTGCGAATAACACATCATTCTTTCTATTTGTAATAAAAAGTAAAATCACTTTGACAATCTCCAATAACTATACAAAAAAGTTTTTTTTTTTAAACTTGGGCACGCTTGCATACATATAAAACTAGATATTGTTTAAGATATTCTTATCAACCGCGCAGATTAAATAATCAAAATATGTATATATTTTTTTAATGCATCCCGCATTTTTGAATTTCATTAAAAATAATCTGCAACGCAATGCACCTAGAATATCATAAAATAATATTTACTTCAAGTTCTAAATGTCGCTTTAATCTATGCCGTACAATAGGAAACACTCGATTATAGCAAACGGAAGATTTATTTGCTGGCTTTATAGGTTAATTATCTATAAATACATTTCAATTATACTCCAACCATATCGTCACACACATAAAATTTACTACAGTAATTAGCATATAAAACAAATTACCTAACATTTGTATAATATAAAATATTAATTTCGTTATCTTTTTTATTTATTAGCAATGGGATGCAGTATTACGACTTATAATATGGCGACTCAATAAACTAAAAGTTACCTCATTTTGGCAACAGTCCCTGTGTAAATTATCGAAACTGTAAATTCGCTACTTTACACCAATAACATTAAAAGTGGCAAATTCGATATTTTCTTATGTGCATCTTATGCACTTTCAATTTTATTTGATTGTAATACAATTGAAGGAATAATATTTATATTTATTTTTTTATAAATAATTACAAATCTTCATCTACACTGGCAATTAGTACCTACAACAAAACAAAAATTCCATTTATTCAGTTTCGATAGTTTACGAAAAGACCGACGTTGTATATTTTCTTTGCCTTTCTTTGTTGTATTGTGGCCGTACCATACAGCCAAACATGTCAAACCTCCTTACGAAAAATGTTCCACATTTAAATCCATTATGAGTAGGTAATCGGCTGGACCAACAATTTACTTGATAGTTGCTTCCGACCACGTCACGCTTCAACAGAGCTCCGACGACAGTTTTTTCCACAGCTCGTGAAAAAGCTGAAGCAATCGTTTACGATATCACGAAAACTCGTGTCGGGTAAATTACTTCTAAAGCCATTACAATTTGAGTGAGATGTATTAAAATAACTTCGTTCGGCGTGAGGGTTTGCTTATCGTTTGCTGACGTTTATAAAAATGTTAAAATTAGTTTAATAATATATGTTTCATAATTTGTTTAAAAATAACTATTGGTGAATTACATATCACTATTATTACGAAAATAATTGTTCTTTTGAATGCTTAATTTCTGTCCAAATATTCAAAAATTTTTACAGCGCTTAAACAACAGCAGTAAATAGATATATACTTGCCAATATATTTTTTCATATAGGTACCAAAATTAACAAAATCACAAGTTACAAAATCACAAAGAGACAAAAATTATATTTATAAAACAAATCGCTATCGTAACAAACTCTCTAATGTCTCTCAAGAACGTTACGTAAGTGGAAGAAGTTTATATTTTTAATGTCATTCCAACACGTCAAAAACGTAGTATATCCAAGAGTATATCCAAAAGGCTTCAATAATAACAATAAACAAATAATTAGCTCACTGTAAATGTAGGCTAACATGTCGACAGCTTATGGATATTTTTATGTAGGTACGGTTGTGGGAACTTGGAGGCTTTCACAGTTATATTTATAAAAAATCACGTAGCGGATAAGCTATTTAACCGAACTTAAGTGGCGAAGTGATTATCATTGTGCTGTGATCAAAACCCTATGTGCAACAATTCTCTGAAAAATATGAGATTATGCTTGAGTTAAATGGTTTTAGAAACAAAAAAAAAACTAAATGATGGTCGCTGATGCTGAAAATTAATTAACCATTTTCAATCCTGGAATTTTACACTATGCATAATTTAGCAGGGTATAATAATTTGAATCAGGTTCTCAAGGTATTTACGTACAAAGTTTGCAATGAAAATCAAAAAGTTTCAAGGATTAGAAAGGCTTATTCCCAAATCAAATAAACCAGTGTTTATCTTGCATCGGGAACAGCGTTTCATTTAGAACTGTAAGTGCCGCTACACTAGTAAAATATACGCCATTTTCGAGTAAACAAATGGAAAGTAATATCTTTATTATCCAGTTGGGTCACATACTGCGCGGGCTCCAGGCTCCAGCATTTGCTAAGTTCGAAACACAATCTACCATTAAGATAAGATATCGAATTGTGGAGAACGACCAACGTATATTCTATGAAATAAGACAAACTTGTTGGCAAATATCTGCCAACATCCGTGTTATATAAATGTTATTATTTGTGGTTTTTAATCAAATTATAGCGGTTTCTGTTACTTAAAATTACAAAATTCTGAAGAAAATGTTTTATCATGTTAAAACATTTTTGAAATACCTAACTAAAACACTTTAGAAAAGCTATAAAAAAGTGAAATATTTACACATCGCACTCTCATGCTGTAAGCATTTCAATCACTGAATGCAAAGTCATGACTTCCAAATACGTCCACCGCTCAACCTCATCTACATGCTTACGCACTTAGCATTAATATATAAAAAAAAACATATTTATATAGCAAAAACAAAAAAAAAATACGAAATAATTTTTATCCTAACAATCCTTACAAAACATAACCTCAAAAATCCCACGAGGTGAGTCCACCGCAATTAAAACCCAACGACCGTCAGCCATTTTAAAATATCTGTTAAAACCCGCAGCTATATTCCAGCGTCAACAGTGGCAGTAGAGTATAAAAATTTCGTTCGTGAAGCATCTGAGCGGTCATCAACCGCGTCTTGGTCATGGCTGAGCGACCACCAGTCCTGCGCAAGTGCTTGATACGCCGTCTTACCTACAATTATTATTAACGATCGAGGATTAAGGATCTAAAGCATAACCACGACTCATTTTATGGAACAATAGAATGTAAATGTGTTTAAATATTCAAATGTTTTTCGAAATATGCTGGAACTTTAATTAGTAACTTCTTTCTTGTTCGAGTTGTGTATTTTGTGTTTGAGTCATAATTGTCTCGGTGATAATTTTAGAAACAAAGGATTCGTTTATAACTTTTGGATTTTTTACAACATGATGTGACTATTAATATACTTGTAACTAGAAATAAGATCTTCGCTTTACATACATACATAAACTCACGCCTTTTTCCCAGAAGGGGTAGGCAGAGGTGCCAGGGCACCCACATTTCGCCTTGTATGTTCCGTCCCACGATGTGATAGGTGGCGAGCCTATCGCCATATCGGGCACAAATTCCTGACTCTGGGCTGATAATGAATTGAAAAATCCAATATCACTTTACCCAACCCGGGATTCGAACCCGAGACCTCAGCTTTGTAACCGTACCGTAGTACAACTACGCCACTGAGGCAGTCTTTTTCAATCTTTCAATCTTCGCTTTACGCTATATTAAAATGATGCATGATGCATGACGCACGCATCACGATACCTACCTCTATTCTAATAACCGGCGGATTTCCGATGTTTTCCATTGCCGCTACAGTACGGGATGCAATTTACTTCAATGACTATTTCGTGCTATTAAAGCTTTACGCGCCATCTCTCCGCTTAAGAATTCAGAGCAAAAACAATGGCGGTGGCATTTGTATCGAAATGCTAAGAACCCGCGTATACCCGTCACGCCAGAGGCCCACATTATGCACCCTCCTTCCACAATTCTAATTAACAAGTAACCTTTATGAAATTGCTAATATAACAGGTGAAAACTACATTAACCGTGATGGGTTTTTTCTAACTTTGTGGTAGTTTAAGACTGTTTTGCCTGTTGCGAAGATGCGTTAAGGAAAGCGATGAAAAAATGTTATTGTCGTCCATAGAATAATTTATAGAGGTAATTTGAAATTCAATAGCAATTAATGGGGACTAGCTAGCTATTATTGGCGAAGCGGGATTCAGGTAAATGTTACATTAACTTGATAGACCAACATGGGCGCGGTCAGCTGATTTATATATATATATTTTTTTTATTGCGGCGAATGGCGAAACGATCATGCCATTCCCCTGATGGCAGAAGAACAGTAGCAAAACCAAACAACACCATGAATTACAAAGAAAACGCTTCGTATTCCACTGCGCTCGCCATTCTGAGACATAAGATTTTAAGTCTTATTACGTCCAGTAGTTACTCTGGTTACAATGTCCTTCAAACCTTTTTCCAATTTGCAAGCCAATTCCAGCCCAATTTTGCGGATATTGTAAATATTTATAAGAATTTACTATAGCATGTAAAGTCTGTGTTGTAATAATTAAATTTGACCTTCTTTGTGTTTTCTATTGTGGAATAGAGATTAACTTATTTTGAATTTTGTGCTCTATTCCAATAATTGTTTATGATACTTTTTATTGTCTTTGTAAATCTCTCTCTTGAATAAAACGTCTTTTGCTTAAATCAGTTTATTCTCAATCCAATAATTTCATCAGGTTATGGGCCCAGCCCACCTGATTCACATTATAAAGTAAAAGTGAATAAATTGCTGAGAATATAAATCAAGCAAAAAGAAGTTCCGTATTCAGTAAGAAAAATCATACGTGACAACTGGTTGTAAAATTCGCTTCATCAACAAAATGTCTTCCAATACGATGGCACTGATTGAAAAGTTGACAGGAAGAGAAAATTATCCTACTTGGAAGTTTGCAGTACAAACTTATCTCGAACACGAAGAATTGTGGGATTGTATAACCACCGAAAACCCCGACGTCAAAAAGGACACGAAAGCTAAGTCCAAAATTATATTGCTGGTAGATCCTATTAATTATGTACACATACAAGAAGCAAGGACTGCCAAGGCAGTGTGGCAAAATCTAGAAAAAGCTTTCGATGATAATGGTTTGACACGCCGCGTTGGTTTATTGAGAGATCTGATAACCACGACACTCGAATCTTGCATGAACATAGAAGATTATGTCAATAAAATTATTTCGACAGCACATAAACTAAGAAACATTGGTTTCAGTGTAAACGATGAGTGGCTAGGCACCTTGCTGCTAGCTGGTTTACCCGAAGTTTATCAACCTATGATAATGGCACTTGAGAGCTCTGGTGCGGCGATCACAGCTGATTTTGTGAAGACTAAGCTTCTTCAGGACGTGAGGAACTCCGAGTCTACTGCATTATATGTTAACAAAGGTAAAAGACAACCGATGCAGTCCGCCAAACAAGCTACCGATAAAACAAACAAGTCCAAAGGTCCGAGATGCTTTACATGTAATAGATATGGACATGTAAGTAAATATTGTCGAAATAAGAAGACACAACAGTCAAAGGATGACACTGGATATGTCGCTGTGTTCTCTACAACTACAAACAATGACAATGGTTGGTACATAGATTCTGGAGCGTCAATGCATCTGACAATGCACCGTGACTGGCTCTATGACGAAGTAGCACCTCCGATTAGTACAATAAAGGTAGCTAATGACAAGAAACTTGTTGTGAAAAGTTGTGGAAAAGTAAATCTGAATGTAATCAATGAGAGAGGCAAGATAAATTCAATTATGGTTCAGAATGTTCTGTATGTTCCAGAATTGGCTACAAATTTTCTATCAGTAAGTCAGGTAATAAATAGTGGATGCCACATGCAATTTAATAGAAAAGGTTGTATGATATTCAATAAAAATAATGAAAAAGTAGCAGTTGCCGATTTGGTAAACAATATGTACAGGCTGAAAACACACAGTGTACAAGCATACACATCTGCTTCGAAAGACAACGATTTCTATCTATGGCATCAAAGACTGGCACACTTGAATTTTGAAGACTTAAATAGACTATCAGATAATACAGGAGTGAAACTAGAAAACAAAGAGAAAGTCGTCTGCATTACATGTCTAGAAGGAAAACAGACACGAAACCCTTTTCCTACAACAGGCAACCGAGCACAAAGTAAACTCGAACTCATTCACTCTGACGTTTGCGGGCCGATGGAGGTACAATCTGTTGGAGGAGCTCGCTACTTTGTGACTTTCATAGACGACTTCACTAGAAAAGTATTTGTTTTTATTTTGAAAAACAAATCAGAGGTATTTGAAAAATTCAAAGAATTTAAAGCCTCTGTAGAGAACCAACTGAATTTAACTATCAAAACACTTCGTACAGATAATGGCACAGAATATTTGAGTAATGAGTTTCAAGCTTTCCTTAAGAAGTCAGGAATCAAACATCAGACATCTGCTCCGTACACTCCTCAGCAGAATGGCTTAGCTGAGAGGATGAATCGAACTCTTTTGGAACGATCAAGATGCATGTTACTAAATGCTAAAATACAAAAACAGTATTGGGCAGAAGCAGTGGTAACAGCGTGCTATATCACCAATCGATGTCCTACAAGAACTCTTTCATTTTCAACACCTGAAGAGAAATGGTCTGGTATAAAGCCGAATATTTCTCATATGAAAGTTTTTGGCTGCGAGGCAATGGCTCATGTTCCAAAAGAAAAGGTCAAGAAATGGGATCCAAGGTCAACGAAAATGATCTTTGTTGGTTATAGTGAAGAAACCAAAGGATACCGACTTTTAGATCCAAAGACCAAGAAAATCCTAATAAGTAGAGATGTAATGTTTATAGAAAGCTCAGTTAAAAGAAATTTTGTCATGGTTCCATTAGAAACTGTTTCAGAATCAATGTTAAAAGATGATGACAACAACTTGAATGACAAAACATTGAATAATTCGCAACAGTTGGAAACAACCAATGATGGAATAAGTGATGATAATTATTATTCCGATGAAGGATCTATATATGAGCATGATAATTATTATTCCGATGAAGGATCTATATATGAGCCTGAAAAATCAATAGATCTAACAGAGCTGTCACGAAATATAACAACTAGATCGATGACTAGAAAGAATAAAACAGAAGCGAACACTTATATGTGTGATGATGAAATTCTAGAACCATATAATGTGCCGGAGACATACACAGAAGCAATATGGTTAAAAAGATTGTTAATGGACATTGATGAATTTAAACAGGAATCTATTTGTCTAAACATAGACAATCAAAGCGCTATTTGCTTAATAAAAAATGTTGATTATCACAAAAGATGTAAGCATATAGATATAAAATATAATTTTATCAAGGACAAGTATAAAGAAAAGCAAATAGATTTGAACTATGTATGCACCAAGGAGCAATATGCTGACATGTTTACAAAAGCTCTTCCTAGAGATAGATTTCAGTATCTTAGACGGAAAATTGGTGTTCAAAGTTTAAAATGAAATAAGATTTTTTGTTTTTAATTAAAATTTAAATCTTATATAAAGTTCAAATTTGGTGCAAGTGTTGTAATAATTAAATTTGACCTTCTTTGTGTTTTCTATTGTGGAATAGAGATTAACTTATTTTGAATTTTGTGCTCTATTCCAATAATTGTTTATGATACTTTTTATTGTCTTTGTAAATCTCTCTCTTGAATAAAACGTCTTTTGCTTAAATCAGTTTATTCTCAATCCAATAATTTCATCAGTCTGCCAACTCGCGAGGGTTACAGACACATAGGCAAAGTAATTGAAACAGCAGGTGTCATGCATACAGTTCATCCAAGAAAATAGGAATATTGAATTATATTTCTTAATGGTTTGATATCTATTAAAGAAATTAAATGTGAAGGAATCAATCTAAGTTACTGTTATTTACTTACTTATTGTCTTTGGCCATTTTACAATGTTTTTGCCATTTTACTTTGGCCAATTTAACATTAAAACAGTGTTCTTTGTTTGCCGTGTTTATTGTCTAGTGGGTTACATATTAAAGAACCAGTCTAGAATACTAACGAAATTTCATTTCGCGATTCTAAACCTTTAATATTATTAAAGGTTTAGATATTCTATACATAATAATTTTCTCGTTAGTTTCTATATACTTAAGTGTTGATTCTTGATTTTATATCATCTATATATATCTTAGTTTTTATATCTCATTTAACATTAGTAAAACGCGCAATCCGCGCTCTGAATATTACTACTTAATTATAAATCCAAACGTTTCAAAAAGTGACACTGTAAGTTAAATGAAAACTCGGTTCAAGGACGAACGTTCGAAGCTGCAAACAACGTGAAAACATTCTGTCGGCGCTCTAGAAGCTGAGCAAACCAATATTTTTTTCACCAGGCGCTTCAACTTCAAAATATAATGGGGCAAGACTTGCTGCAGTTTGCTTAAAAATAGTTATTACAACCACGTGTCTTCGTGAATAATCGAAAACATTTCCGAGAGCCAAACTGACAACCACAAGCGCTTTGTACGTATTTATCGATCCTATAAAAGAGGCGCCAAAACACAATCTTATTACGTAGGTATCTAATATACTTTTCGCGACTTCGACTGGAAGATTTGCTATCAAAAATGATCAAATTGTATTTATACATTCAACGTGAAATCGTTTTATTCCATAGGTACTATTAATACGTCAAATTTTTATTTAGATGTAATAACTTTACCAAAAAACATAAATGTTTTGAAAGCGACAAGAGATACTTTCGTGCCTGTTAATCTCTGTATTGCATGACGTCGTATTGTTGCAAAAACAGTCTTAACAATTTCAGCGAAAACTTACTAATTAAACAGAACTCCACAATTTCTAAAGATAAAGAAAGTTTATTTGCCGGCTGATCATCTATACTTGTGTAATAACTTTAACGTAATTTAGCGCGCGAAGAATGTGAAATAATATCCAATTAAAGCAAAAAACTTTATCAAAATTATTACGGCAGGTTAAATGAAAAATAAATGAGACTTGTATTTCAAGATTTTGAATGTATGTTGAGGAATTAGTGTGGTGTAAAGATGGTGGCGAAGGCGTCGACCCGCGAGGCCGCGTGCCACGCGCCGCCGCGCGCGCACTCTGCGTCGAGGTGCATGACTCGCGCAGGTGACGCCGGGTGCGCCCTCTATCACCTGCCTGGGAAATTACCTCTATTTGTCTTTAGAAATGCTCGGTTGACCTTTCGACGCGCTGCCAAATGTGTTTGTTTACTTTTTGCAAGTGACAACGTGTCTAATTTCTGTTATGATCATAAAAGGGTATACTGTAATTGTTTATTTAGTTCTTCTGTGTGTGTTTGGGTTTAACTTACGTAGATATGACGTAGGACGATTATTATCTTGAAATACGAGTTGACTTATGACTCCTCCGGACAGAATGCTTAACGCTTGGCTTGACGTCATCTCAATTTGGGGTTAGTTATTACTGTCGTTCAGGATTAAGTTTTATTCTCATTATAGCATTTAACTTACATATTATACACGAATTCACAAATATGTTACGACTACTCATTAAAAGTAGCACAACCAAACAACACCTTGAATTACAAAGCAATGCTTGGCATTATACTGCGCTTGCCACCCTTACGATATTAAGTCTCAATATGTCCAGTAGTTTCTCTGGCTACAATATCCTTCAAACTGAAACACAACAGTGCATTCACACTTGTCTTTGGCGGGAGAAATAGAAAATGCGGTGGTACCCACCGAGGCGGCCTCTCTTATGAGAGACCTACCAGCAGTGTAATTAATAGAAGTCCAGAAACATCCAATCTTCCTATCCAGAAACAACAGTAAACATTATATTACTTCATTATCAAGTGCTAAAATATAAGCAGCAATATTCTAGCGGGCTCCGCACGATGCGATGGTGCCGGGGGCTGCTGAGAATTTCATACAAATGAACGGACCACTCCTTTCTTATTGTTTAGCATGCGGCTAGGGGTCACGCCTGAGATTTTGCTAAGTGGAATAGGCAGCCTTACAGATAAATTTGCATTTCATCGGGAATGTATTTGGAAGTTACGCAGTGGGTCGTAAATTGTACACGCCTTTAAAATATGACGACAATATGCAGGGTATTAGAATAAAGAGACTGCTCGTGACATGATACATTGTTCTAGCGAATGTAACACGGAATGGTTAAATATACCATATATGTAAGTACAAATGTTCTGCGTCAATCATCATGCAGAAATGTTCAGAAATCTCAAAATAAAAAAAAATGCTAAGAGATTCTTGCGATCTTCCACACTACGCCAAAAATGAGTAACGACTCGGCTTTGTGAAAATATTAATTGAATTTATTACTTCTATAATTTTTATACATGGTTAGTTAGTATTGTGCCTATTGGTATCTTAAATATTACATTCTCGGCAAATCCGCATATTCAAAATACATTATCTTTGAACCAACAGGAAGACCGATTCAAAATTAATAGCTTATAAAGTTTCCATATTGAGGATCAGTTAACAGACGGCTTCTAATAATTTGCCTTAAAGTAAATGAGTAACACGATAGGTATGGTATTTAGTAGTGGCTCAGCCCGGCTTTGCCCGGAATCATAACGCGTTTTGAATACAGTTTTGATTATAGTTTCCCGTACTACATTTTACCTTTACTTGACTGTTGTCTTTTATACTGATTTTTCCGCCCTGTACCGTTTTATCACATCCGGTCACATCTTTCTCCATCTATGACAAGCAGTTATGTCCTCTGCTGTCATATTTCATATAACTTATACTCTATCTGTGACTTTATCCCATCCCATTCCTCTAAGTTTGAAAGAGTAGAGCAAATCTATTTGGATGCCTTGCTCATCCCGCGTGAACACTATATTTTTTCGGGATAAGAAGTAATCCGTGTAGTAATCTAGTGCTGATACACTAACTTCATACCAAATTTCATCAAAATTAGTCAAGCGGTTTTAGCGTGACGAAATAACCAACACACAAACTTTCGACTTTTATTATTAGTAGAATTATACGTAGTAGTAGTTAGTAATTAGGTTAGGATAGCTACTTCACATCTTATATGGTAAGATTTGATTAAAACATTATCTACTCTGGGCAAGCATAAACGTAAAAAGGATGTTTCTATTTTCAAGTAGGTACTAAAAGTTATTATTTAAGGCAAATTCATATCATGTTGCAAGTCTCATATGATATCTGAATTTATACTACCAAACACTTAGGTCGGTAACCAAAATAGCAAGCATTTTTCCATGATTTGAGTAAACTATATATCTTGTTTTGAAGTACCGAAGGTCCGAACAAAATCTACAAATAATATTGACCGGAAGCTGCCCATTCATTTCGATTATTTTTATGATATAATTATTCTGATACCCATGACACATGACTTTTGTCTCACCCCTTTATTCATAAGGACTTAACATAGTGACTAGTGCTGAGTACAAATATGTAGATATACATATGAATGACTGATGGTATATTTGCCAAAAATTTGTGGGAATAGTTCCATATTATGTCGGGTCAAAAAAAGAAGCAGACGTAAGCAGAGAACCAGCACCAAGACACAAGCTGATAGTTTTTTCTACACGACGTAAAGAAGACGAAATTATATTGAAGATTACCAAGCCAATCTTCATTTAATTTTTAAGCAAAACAATTAACTAATTTTAGAAAATGTAGGTAAGTAGGTAATGCAATGCCCGTTGAATCACGAAATAGACAATACAATAGAATTACTTAAAGATATCCAGTTGCAATAACACATAATATCAAAATATGAAACCCTAGTTTCAATAATTGGTCCCCTTGCGGCTCTTATAACACGAAAGATCTTTCGGTCGCGCCTGGAGGCCGCCTCATATAAAACGCCTATACGTTCCTTTCACTGCGTACCTGTTTGTAAATTTGTAATGCTGAATGAAATTTCTAAAGTTCCATCACACAGCTCGGTTAGTAATGGTTACGGTTACCCACATTACTTTATTTATATTGGAAATAGAAGTGGCTATTGATACCGTGTCGGAATTCTTGCACCCCAAACTGTACTGTATTAGCCCATATGCATCCCACTGCAGGGCACGGCCCTGTTCTTTTCCTTCACCGTCATAATGCATGATGATTGACTTGTAATACACACATGACTCCGAAATTCAGAGGCGTGCCCTGGGATTTAAACCCGCGACCACCGCGTATATGTTAGCAGCCGCGTCTGTTCCGTTTGCCAACAGGCTACCACGTAACCTGTTGTTCGCTTCTCCAAACATTGGAAATATCCACCTGACATTGTCTGACATACATTCTGCTACAACTATATTAACAAATGTGTTGCCGGCCCATCCAATCTAGAAGGGATCGGGTAGGAAAGGATGGTACATTACATCTTTCATTTTCTTTTTATTTCATATCGAAAATATAAAAAAAAGTTAAATACTTGCTCAATATATAACTTTCATTACTTATGTATAAAATATAATACAACATGCAGGCAACTCTAAGCAACTCCGTAATGCGGTCGGCGTCGAGCTGGCTACGAGAATTAAAGGTCGCGATTCTATTTCCGCACTGAGTGAATAAGGTTTTAGAAACCTTATTTATATTACCAAACCTATATCTCTATTTAACATTATTTGTCCTATGAGAGACAAGGAATATAAAATTATTAGATATATTTCATTACAACGCCCAGTGACATCTTAAATAACCTCTCTTCTTTTTATCCCAACATCAGTAAGTTGCTATTCTCATAAATTATTCGTTTTTTTAGTTCGAGATATATCCTTCTGTTTCTTCTGTAAAATCACCATCTCATATTACAATAAGTAAAGTAAACATTTTACTTACGATGTATGACCGCTCTCCCGCTGGCTGCTTGTCATCAGCTTACGAATACCCGGATGTAACAAAAATCGCAATTCACAACCAAATCACTACTCATTGACTGCCGAGTTGATGATCTACACGTAGAATTAAAATATAATTGCCTTAATTTTTACACGAGTTAAAGAATCCAGCGATTACCAATGTAACAGTATTTAACACCTTAGCGCACTTATAAAATAAGAACTGTACCAGTCATTGAGATAAATGACACGCCGAGAGACAATTTGTGACAATCTTTATTTTTTCGCAGATACCTTACATTTCTGGAACATTTTTTCTTAAGAAATGAAGGTTAAAATGAACTCCAGTAATATTATTCTATTACACCAATAACTTCTGATGTGAAGGCATCTGATATGATCAAATTGACAACAGTCATTAAGCTATATCGGAGATCTTATCTAAATGAAAGATCCTTGCAACAGCTAGCTTATAATTTCTATTTCAATATACAGACTCTAGACTGAGTGCAGACCAATGGGGTGTAAGAGATATCTCAGCTACAAACTCCCTATCTAATGAACTTATTTCGCGAAAAAATGTTAGTGTAAAATAACTGAAGTGCGAAGCTAAGCATTTCTTGTACGGTAGAGTCGTTAGCACAAAGACTTAAATGGTTCATGCAAATGCTATGTGGTCCGGCATGAGGCATCTCCGTCAACCATGAAGCGGCAGCTGCGCATAACACCCGATCAAATTGTCCATAACTAGTCAATGACTTACGACGGCCGGCGAGAGCGGCGAGGGGAGGCAGGGGCTGCGGCCGGTGCATAATCACATTTTTACTTGAGCAGCGGCTCTGTAATTAGACAGCTAGATGTAATTAAAATTTATCGCGTATCTTTCATTAGAAGGCTGCCTACTCGCCGTGGCGACGCAGCCGAGCGCGCCGCGTTGTCTTGCTTTCTTGCGCGCCTTTTACATTCACTATCAACGGTAAATCTTACAATCATGCTGTTTAATTTATCGAATTTGTTTCTTTTTACATAAATGATACTTAAACAAGAAAATAATGTTATAAAATAAGCAGTATCATACTGAATTATGAATGACTTCGTCATTAGTAGATAATATTCCACATGCCAATATATTTTTTATTGATTCGTAATCAGTCCAGTCGGTACTGCACATCTGCACAAGTAATAGTAATGTAATGCAGAATAATTATGTAAATGAGTAATGCAATGCAGAATTCAAACAACATATTTTCGATATCACAAGCAAAAATACCACAAATGTTACAGAAATTATCACTAGTATTTTAATAGAATATCAATATTTATTTACAGAGGATAAAAAAGGAACAGTTGGAATCAAAATTAACAAAGATAAATGCATAATAAACGATATTAAAGCAGGTGAATAAACGAAAACAAAACAACCACAATATGCATGATACTATTAAGTGGACATTGCCATGCAGACACATAAAGCGTTGCACTTGGACGATAATATCCTCCACGAACGCACAAGTACCAAATCACAGAAGCGTCAAGAAAACCAGAAAAATGGAGCATTACGGGCAGCGGTCGGCATCACGATTTCACGGGCACGGTAATGGCAGCCATTAGACGCGTAGCGACACGGAAAATAACGGCCGACGACCTGACTAGTGGCGGTTTATCGTACCCAACACGGTTTAATTCGAATGCTGCATTGGTTTCTCAACGGATGCTCAGGAAATAACATGAATCGGACAATAGAATCCCGGGTCAGTGCCACCCGCCGGCGCGCTGCCGCTCAAGTTTTGGACCGACGCAAATTGTTTTTAGACACGATTGTCACACCATATTGATGGCATGATAACTTACAAATATGGAAAGCTTCGTTGTTTTGAATTGTTTCAGTTTATAACGCTGGCCAAAGACTGTGAAGTATTAGATATCCGAAATCATTTAGAAGAAATAGTTAGTTAAGTTAAATGAAGATCAAAATGCCAACCCGGTGGTTATAGATTTAATCCCAAGGCACACACCACATACTTTTGAAGATATGCGTACAGTTAGTTATAAAGTTGTTTGCCAAATTCCTCTATAATATGGAGAATAAAACCATGTTGTTTCGACGTTATGTAAGTGTGGTATTAGAACAGGCAGAAGAAATACCTACCTATAGTGTAGATAGATCGCTTAAAGTTTCTAAGTTTATACAAAGGAATTCTAAGACACGAAATTATAGATAATAATAAAGTTTTATATTTAAAATACGCTGTAATATACCTAATTACACAATGCGTATAATTAACTTAATGCCGCGCTAACGTTTATGTACACCGTTCAAAATTTATAACGTGAATGGCACTGAACAAACAGGTCCCTGTAATGGTGTAATTATTGTAGGCACACAATTTTCTAAATCGCAACAATGGAACAACTTTGTTCTGCCAACGGGAAAGATAAAAAGGAACGGTGTACGGTTGAAATAAATCGCGATAAGACGCAACAGAACGTTGAGCGCACAAGATTGTTAACTTGAGGCGTCTGTGTAGGTTAGTAATTATGTTGCAGGCTGGTTACGGACCAATAAGAACGTCTAATTGTCCGCTTTCGGTGTGCTATGTGCAATTTGCGCTCGTCGAGTGATTAAAATGTCTACTGTCCGGTGTCCGACTGTTTGTGAATATCGAACTGATTGAATGTGCTAAAATACTTTTATATTTCTTTAATCTCCTATTTGTGGTATGTAGGTACTGTGTACCAAGAGTTCTTGGGTTCTTAAATCGGATTTGGTTTTTAAATCGGATACTCTCCTATGTATGAGATTTCAGAACAAAAAAATCTGATGACATAAATATATGGATAAGGCGAAGACCGCGTAAAATTTTAGGCTGCTACGAGGCTCCATAGCATCTACAATGGAGCGTTAACGAAATTAGATATCGACGTTGCTTGTATTGACGGTTTAGTAATTAAAAAAAAACGAATTCTTATTATCCTTAAGGCAAAATCTTAAGGATCTTTAGTCTCAAAATCTTTAGCGCGATTATCACGGTCATCTTGTCAATTAATGTACATCATCATCAATTTACTACATTTGGAGTATCAAAAAGATGACCATAAGGACCTATCTTAGTCTTAGTATTTAAATCCATGTAACTAGTGTATATATAACCACAGGCTCGCATCTATCACACGTTGGGTGGAAATAAGCTTCGCGATAACACTCTTTTTACCTCTTCGCTCCTCGGATATAGACGGACGTTAGCTTATGCATAATATGCTTTAATAGCTATCGTACAATAATTGCCTAGGCATAAAAAAACTACTTATCGAAGTAGAACTAATTAGAATAAAAGAAGCCATAAAAGTAATTTACGTATCCAAAGGCATTTTTATACACATACCAGCGCGAGTAATAATCACGCGTTTAATAATCAAGGATGGACCTCCGATAACTATCTAATTATTTTAGTCATAAAAAGTAAACTAAACTGAAAAGATAGTATCACTTAAAGTTACAGTAAAACCTACATCATTTCTCCAATTAAGTACCTACATTAAAGCGCCCTTGCTAAATGGGAGAAGTTAGAACTATATTAGATGAGTAGGTACATAATTTGTCATCTTCACTTTTTCTAAGCCACTTTAGGTAGAAATACGCGGTAAGGATTATTAGCCTTCAGTCATGATGCTTATTACCACGAGAAGTCTTATATGCACTGCAAGAGTCATAAATCTACGACAAATTCCAGAACATGTGTTCAACTACCTACGATTACGAGTCATTATAATTTTCCATGAACAATTAACGCATTCAATTTAACTAACTAGGTTTCTTTTTTATTATTTTAATTAATGGCTACACGAGCATGATTTACGCCTAATGATAAACGATATGACAGCTCATGATCAGTTGCAAAATCAAACATGATTTACAAAGCAATACTTGGCATTCCACTACCCTTGCCATCGTGAGACATACAGTGTTAAGACTCAATATATCCAGTAGTTACTCTGGTTACAATGTCCTTCAAACCGAAAAAATAGCAGTGCATTTACACTGCTATTTGGTGGTAGAAATAGACATTGCGATGGTACCTACCCAAGCGGCCTTTCATATATGAGATGCATATGAGAAACCTACCACCAGTAAATACTCGTAGGATCGATAGGATGGACTAACTACATAGTTGCTTAAACATTTTTGATGTGCGAACAGCAGAGAACTAACAAAATTATAAATCAAGGCGAGATGGGTAGAGAAGACATAAGGCCCTAGGGCTTAGAAGATGTGGAATGTCTTGACATTGCAATCAATAAAATTAATAAAAGTTTAAGAACCTTACAATTGCCACATTATTAGGATCTTATAAGCGAAGGTAAAACGCAAATGCCTGTCTTCTAATCATCCACATCCACTTCAAAACCATGAAAAAAAACAACAATGAATGAAAAAATATTTTATTCAACGAGTTCAACAATAAAATATATTTACAAAGTTACATTTATACACTGTACAATACACAGTACTTAGTATTTACAGACATTAAGCTACAAGCAATGTATTGGACCCAGCGCGTGATTCGATGTACAACATTCAGAATATTTCACTAATTTAACCATTGCCATAATTTATTAAGCATGATAGTGTAATAAAAAAAAAGAAAAAAATACGGCTAATATGGAATATTAGATTAATATTAGAATAAAAGTGATTAAAATTAGAATATTTATATCATTGTTAGTTTTTAGAGCTGGTGGAATATTACGAGAATTTGTACGCATATAACATTTCTTTAGCCAATTTTCCTTGTTTTTATTAAGAAACCCAGAAACCGTATATTATGCCATAAAAATATTAAATGAAGCCTTGATTAAACTTTACTTTTTCTGTATTTTAACACATTCTATAGAATAAATACATTTATAAAATTTTACGTACCTACTTCAAGTTTACAAAAGATACTAACAAAAAGGCCACTTGGGTGAAAATCTAGACTCCCTGCCCACCCTATTAGATAGATAGATTTAATTCAATGTATTTACTCTATAGATGTAAAATAGTTCTGGCGCTTGAACCTTCAAACAGTGTATATTTGGACCCAGAAACACCAAATAAACTCAGTTGACATTGAGATAACAATGTTTTAGTCATACATAATTTTTATGTATGAAAATTGATCTTTGAGCTCAGAATTCTGCTGTGTAGTAATTTAAAGCATCGTTTTTATAGAGTAACCCCCCAAGATACAATAATCGAAAATTCCAGAATTTACTACCAAAAGCTGGAGTATAACAATATGACACATAATCCTTATGATGCACAATCGTAGTAGGTAAAACTTATCAATAAAATATCAAGCCAATGATATTATGTTAGTTGACAAAATGACAAATTCTATTGACTTCAGCTGGAAATTTCACAAACATGTTTTTAGTTAGCAACATGAAAAACAAGTGTTTAAAATATGTTTTTTTTTTTAATTTATGTGGAAGAGCAGATTGTCCATCAAAGCTAAAGCAAAAATTGGTTTATGCAATGTTAAAGTGAAATTAAAATACGCATTTTGTATACACCATTGACTCAAACTATAATGGATAGGCCACATAATTTAAAAATATTACAAAAAAATAAATCAAAAATAAGGATACATGTAACAACAGCATTACAAAAATTAATAATTTCTTTATAAAAGGCATATTGGTCTGAATTAAAATAGAAGAAAGTCTATATATTGGTGAATTTATTAATTATACCTATAAGTCCTTACTTAAAACCTGTTAAACCCATACTTAACAGTTATAAATCACAAATCACTGGTACACTTATTCTATGCACATTGACAATACAACCTTACTTAGTATTTAAAATGGATAATATAAGGCATAGGTCCTACATGTTTGGTACTTGGCGGCCCGCCTTCAATATATTATGCATATATTTTGATTTGTTGGCTAGTCAAGTCATTAAGCAAATTATTCAACAAGCACAAGTTCCATGAAAGAAATATTATTTTTTTGCTTTACAGTGGTACTTATTATTTTGTTATTTTTCGGTTTTTAGTGGTTTTTTGTTTTGAAGTCGGTTTTTATTTTTTTTATTAAAAATTTTAGTTATTTTTATCTTTTTAGTGTTGATAGGCATTTAAATGAAGAAGATTTGGTCCCCACAAGGAATATGTTCTTTCTGATGACAATGAAATCGCTAAAATCAGCTAAAAGCTGCCAAAGATATTGGAATATTCACATGTTTATTATTTTTTTCTCCCCCCCCCCCATTCCCCCTCCCTTCGCCCCTACCCCTTTTTCCCTCAACCACTGTAGCCTAGCTTTTATACTGAACCCAATGCAAAAAGAACCGTTGGAATCCTATTAAATTTTGAGGAGTTCTACTCTCCAGGTCCGAACATGATAATCAGATCTTAATGTTGTGTTCTTGGGATCAACCTGTCAATACGTTCTTTCCAATGAAAAAGAAATCACTAAAATCGGTTATAAGCTGCTGAAGATATTAGAATTTACGTGTATTTTAATTTTATCACCCCCCCCCCTCTCCCCCACCCCTTTTTCCCTCTCTCACTGTAACTTAACTTTTCTAATGAACGTAATGCAAAAAGAACCATTGCAATTCTCCTTAATTTTAAGGAGTTCCCCTCTCCAGGTCCGAAGATATTCATCAGATCTTCACCATATTTTTATGGGACCAAACGACAAGCACCAGCTTTCAATTAAAGAAAGAATGATCGAAATCGGTTCACGCAGTACAGAGAAACGAGGTAACAAACATAAAAAAAAAAAAAAAAAAAAAAAAGCAACATACAGTCGAATTGAGAACCTCCTCCTTTTTTTGAAGTCGGTTAAAAAGCATTAGTATTCCTGCAAAATTACTTAGGTAACAAGGTGCAATGAAAGACTATTGTTTTTGTAGCTTTGCACATATTACGAGTAAATCTTTAAGGATGTAAAATGTTATACTACAAGATTAAAATCTTATTGAAATCTCACAATGTCTATAAGTATTAAAAACACAGTAATGATATATAACTATACTTGAGATATTGTAATGAATTGGATATTATAAATAAAATCAGGGTCCATACACCTGACTCAGGTAAAGCAGTCTGATGGCCGATAGTTCGTCTTCCAAGGAATTACATAAACACAAAATGGATTGCAGTCTAGATTTTCTGTTAAAAACAGGCTTTTTGCAGTTCTCTCTACTAAATTACCTTCATGACCACAATAAACCTATAAAGTGTGTAGTTCAGGGCCTGGACAATGTGAGCCCATTATTAAAAATCATGGCTCACTGAAATAGCAAAAATGCTTGAAGATTGCTGCTTTTATCCCGATAAAGATAAATACTTGTAAAACCTACAGCTACTAAATAATTGTTTTTATAAAATTAAAATACAAATGCGTTAAATAATAAAATTAGTATTGAATTACCTTCCACCATATTTTCAACTGTCAGCCTAGCCTAATCTAACATTGATTGAGATGAGACTGTGTAAGACAGATAATAACCATAAAATCACATGAAGTTTTTTCTGAAACATTTTGTATAAACACTAATCTATGAATTTGAATATTAAAAATTGTTATACATATTTTGTCCTACATTTCACAAATAAATTAATGTAAAAACACAGATACAAACTACTGGAAAGCTTCAACATCAATTTGTAACGCGTTGCAACTAAGTCTCATCTGTGATGAACTATATTAATCTCAAACATAAATATTCACATTTGTAATCTCAACTTTACATTCACAGTTTCAGTAACATAACATTTGGGAACTTGCTAACATTTCATCGCCTTTCTAACAACTGTTTTTATCCTAACAATGTTTTAATTTTAACTAATTTTGTATGTTTTCCTAAGCAATGGTTTTGCAATTTATTAAAATATTAATATTTAAATATTCTATTTAACTGCCCATTTAAAATGCTCTTTAGTGGCTATTATGAAAAGTCATACATGCCTAAGATAATGAACAATTTAAGAGCTGAATTTTAAATCATCAGATTTGACATAATCACAGATTTTCTATTGATCTGTTTACCTGCTAGAATTGACCCAAAGATTGAAATGAAGGGCAGCTTTTAATTAATTTATTTAAATGTTAAGAACCTTGCAGTATTAAGGTGCTCAAGCAGGCAATCATCTTATTATAAAAATCTGCTAAATTTAATTTATTATTTGCACCAATTTATATATTTTGTAATCCATCTAGAATTACATTTTTTTTTCTAAATTCGAAACTGATCTTGTGTCGTGAAGTTCGCATATACGGCTTACCAATATTCAGTCTAATTTTTTCACGAATAACATTGTGCGATTCGACAAATCCTTTTTGATTGGAAAACTTGCAATAAGTCGTCAGTAAATCACAACGATAGGTAAATCTTCAAAGCTGCTACCGAAATTTAACTTTAAAAAATCTTCATGTATGGCAAACATCATACCAAAACCCAACACTTACGGATCCAACATTACTGTCCTTCAATTTATTCACATACCACATAACACTGCACTTGATCATTCTCTGTCCTCCAATAGCCACTATTCTTCTATCTAGCTTTACCCCGTCCGGTGGCAGGGTCCTTCCGATAAATTTCCACTGTCATCACTAACACACATTAGCAGTCCAAACTCAAACACTCATTTGTCTCGTGGTCGGTTTAAAGCGACGAGGGGTTACTCGTCGCTGTCCTCCCCCTAGCTGTCAACATGCTCGGGCTCCATTTTGGGCCCCGGCCTGATCATGACCAGCTTCTCCTCGCTGTCTGCTTCCGTGTGTATGGTCTCGATTGTCAGCATCATCTTCTCATCGCAGCTGTCGTCACCAGAGTCTGAGTACATGGACTGTGTTGATGTTGCCACCTCCTGTTGTAAAATGTTCAATCAGTGAGATAAAGTATGGTTATTTACATGGCAGTTTTTGTTTTGGGCAGCACATTTGATTTTAAATGGATGGATTTTTTATAAGAACGAACAAAATGATCCATCCCAATATTAACATTACATCTTAGTAATTGCAGTATTGAATCTGTATTTTTTATTATAAAGACCTAAGAGTCCTTTAAATATTAAGAAAATCAACAGAGAGATACTCCTTGCAGTACATCTACTGCAAGAAGTCCCTAATTGACGCCTAGTTGTAGAAGAAATATATGTAATGTACTTAATTATATTGATAAAAAATATTTTACTTATGTTAAACAATACAGAACATTACTCGTATTTAACAATTATAGTGTTACAAGAAGTTCAATTTTAATGCTACACCTTCATTTGGTCACTTACCGTAATCCTATTCTTAGTGTGTATCCTGACATGCTTGGCCAGGTGATCGGACCTCATGAATCTCTTACTGCACTCGGGACATTCGAACCTCTTCTCGCCTGTATGCGTTCTACGATGACGCTGTAGCTCGTCTGAACGTGTGAATCTAGAATAATAAAGAAATATCTTTGTTATAGAATGCTTGAATACTTAAAAAATATATATTTTATGATTTAACAGATTTTCTTAAATAAATGTATATTTACTTTTAAATGTAAATGATATGATAGTCTTACATATAAATTATATTATAATGTTTTGGTTTCCCCCTTCATTATGATGATTGGGATCTTCGTGGTGGGTCCAACACCAATGTGTTTTGCAATATGAACCAGTAGAATTGTAGTTTATATTTGAATAAGTATTTATCCGGGTGTCATTTTGACAGCGAGAGGTTAAACACGCGTTTTGTTTGTTCTCTTTAAAAATATATATATTTTCTATTACTTTGTACCATTTAATTAATTATTTTTATATGTAGTGTTATTACTTAATTGTGTGTAATATTAGTAGTAAATTTGTTTAGTTTTTATTTCTTTAGTTAAGAGTGTTGTGTTTGTGAGTGTATTTGTTTCTACCCTCAAATGGATCTGGACGACGATATTCCCCCAGATGGGGGAGGCGGTAACTCTAATATAGTTGAAAGCTCTTCTCTTTTGGGTTTACATAAAAAGGCCATAAAACGACCATTGGAGTCGCCCATAGATAATCCTAAAAAAAATAAATCTCCGGCAGAATCTATTCAGGACATCTATACTTGCCCGGACTTTGATAAAAAAAACATGTATTTCTCTTCTGATAAGGGACCATTCGTGGTTCATTTATCATCAGAGAACGGTAACCCCATTCAGGCGCTCAAAATTGCGAAAATTTTGTTTAAACTGGAAGTGCCCAACATTGTTCCTGGTAGCATAAAACCACTTGGTCGCAATAAAATTACAATTGAATTCAATACTGCGGATTCGGCAAATAACTTTATAAACTCCAATGTAATTACTGAAAACAAACTTATTGCCTCTATACCACGATACCAACTTTGCAGAATGGGTGTGGTCAGGCATGTCCCCACTGACTGGTCCCTTGAGGAATTCGTCTCAGGCATCCAGTCCCATCAGACCTATGGTGAGATACTAAAAGCCAGACGCCTCAATAGAAAATCAATTATAAATGGTGTTACGAAGTGGACTCCATCCACCACAGTGGTTCTAACCTTTCGGGGCAATCTCCTTCCTGAGAGAATTTACTGCTTTAACACGTCTATGCCTGTCTCTTTGTACCAACTTCCCACCATACAATGTCGTCAATGCTGCCGCTTTGGTCACGTAGCATCCCAATGCAGGTCACAACCTCGTTGCTACCGCTGCGCCCAACCCCACCCAGGATCTACCTGCCAGGCCTCTATTAATAATTCCACATGTTTATTATGCTCTGGGGCTCATATGGCCACTTACCCCAACTGCCCAGAACATTCCCGCCAAAAGGCTATAAAGTCTGTGATGTCAGAAGAGAATATTTCTTTCTCGGAAGCATCTCGTAGATTCCGTCCTGTTAAAAAATCTTTTGCCGACATTGCCAAATCCTCTAATATACTCCCTCCCAAATCTACTGCATCTCTATCTCTGCCTTCTCCACCTCCCAACATTCAAAGGAAAAAAACCTTTTTTATCGAACGTCGCGCTAACACAAGCCAACCTAAAGGCTATGACATGAAAGCGCATAGTAATATCACATCTACCCCTTCGTCTTCTACACCCAACGGTTGTGCCATCCCCCCCAAAGTCCCATCCAATACAACCCAACCTGAAACCTCTTGCTCTTCCCCTTCTCCAAATGAGAACCTAATCGAATTACTCCTGTCTGCTCTCCTAAACATCGCGTTTAAGTTCAGTGATGCCCTTCCCCCTAATATTTTCTATCTTTTGGAACAGCTTTTTACTCACTTTAAAATACAATATGGCTCTCAACCTTCTCCAATGGAACTGTAGGAGTATCCGCTCCAAAAAACATGACATTATTCATCTCATTAATCAGTACAACCCCCTCGTTTTTGCTGTCTCTGAGACGTGGTTGAAACCGGGTTTACCTTTTAGGTTATCCGGATATTCCTGTCTGAGGGATGACAGAGACGATGGACGGGCTGGATGTGCTATCCTCATCAAAAGATCTGTGAACTTCTCCCAAATTTCCCTCCTACCTCATAATTTCTCATTCCAAATGGTCGCTGTAAGAGCCCTTAATGTAACCTTTGTCTCGATCTATATCCCCCATCCAGACATCCATATAATCAATGAGATCCATAGACATCTAAATTATATTCCTTCCCCCCTAATTATTATGGGTGACCTTAATCTTCACCACTCTCTGTGGGGATCTCCCTTCAATGATTCCTTATCATCATCCTTCCTTGACCTAATTGACGACCTAAATATTTGTGTTTTAAACGATGGCTCAGCCACAAGAAGAGTTTCTCCTACCCACAGTCCTAGTGCAGTTGACCTCACCCTTGTATCTTCCGGATTGTCTTCGTCCTTATCTTGGTCAATCCTTTCTCTCTCTTATGGCAGCGACCACTACCCTATAGTATCCACATGGCATACTTCTATTCCCCCAACCCCAAAACCTGCTCCCCTTCTAAAATACAGACTTTCCAAAGCAGACTGGGATAGCTACAGACATAAACTTGATAGTTTACTTTCTGCTATTGAACCTGTATCATGCACCAATTTCCTTTCAATATGCAATTCGTTTTCTAGTGCTTTACTGTCGGCTGCAGATTCTTGTATCCCCCTCAAAAACTCTTCGTCTGGTAAGATATCGTCGCCCCCATGGTGGGACTCTGAATGTTCAGAGATTATAAGACTCCGCAACTCTGCTGAGTTATGTTTTGCGTCAGACATGTCTCTCCAGAACTTTATATCCCTTAAAAAGATTACTGCGAAATCTAAAAGATTTTTGGCCAAAAAGAAAGCTGAAGGCTGGTCTAGATTTTGTGAATCGCTTTCCCCTCATTCTCCGTCTTCTTTGCTTTGGAGAAAAATTAAAAATTTTCGTGGTTCCGTAGGCGATGCCTTGAGTGCATCATCAAATAATACCGATCTCTGGCTTCATGATTTCATTAACAATATAGCTCCTCCTTTTGCCCCTTCTGCGGACTGCTTTCCAACTCTTCTGTCCTCTGTTTCTTCCGATCCTTTTAATGATCAATTCACTTTTGATGAACTCTGTTTCACCCTAGAGAAGCTTCAGGACTCAGCGCCTGGCATTGATGGCATCCCTTACTCTTTCATTACTAGATCTTCTAAATCTTCTAAAATTTTCTTCCTTAGTATAATCAACCATATTTATCTTTATAGTTCATTGCCAGATTGTTGGAAAACACAAATTATTTTACCAATTTTCAAACACGGTAAAGATCCTAATCTCGCGTCTTCCTACAGACCCATTGCCCTTTCTACAACCTTATGTAAAATTTTAGAACATCTAGTTAAAAATAGATTGGAGTGGATCCTTGAGAGCAGAGGGCTTTTAGCCGATTCTCAATATGGTTTTAGACGGGGCAAGAGCACTATGGATAACTTGAGCATTCTCACTACGGATATCCGCTTAGCATTTTCTTGCGAAGAAAGCGCTATTGGAGTATTTCTTGACATAAGCTCTGCTTATGATAATGTTCATCTCCCCCTGCTCAGGCAGAAACTACTGCAGCTGAGTATCCCGCCGAGGATGATAAACATTGTATTTAACCTATTCGTAGGGCGCTCGGTCATTTTTAGTGTCAATGGTTCCATCAAAAATTCAAGAATTGTATGGAAGGGCCTTCCTCAAGGCTCTGTTTTAAGTCCAATCCTTTACAATGTGTACACTGCTGACCTAGATAAATCAGTGATCCCTTTAGTGAATATTTTACAATTTGCCGATGATATAGTTTTGTATACCTCTTCCAAATCGCTTATGGATTGCGCAAATAGACTAAATACTGCGCTACTTCACCTCAACCAGTGGCTTCAAGATCATTGGCTTTCTCTCTCCATACCAAAATGTAAAGCTGTGGTCTTTTCCCGCAAAAGATCCATAGCCCCTATATCACTTTCAGTTAATTACCAACCTATTGGCTTTCATAATGAAGTTAAATTTCTAGGAGTGATTTTAGATTCCAAACTGACTGGCGTCCCACATTTAAGATCCGTAACTGAGAAGTGTGAGAAGGGTATTAATGTTTTGAGAGCCGTTGCTGGTGTTCGTTGGGGATCTCACCCCTTCAACCAAAAACTATTATATAACGCTATTATACGTAGCCATTTTGACTACGGCTCATTCTTACTAGAGCCATGTAATAAACTGGCTCTTCGTACAATAGATCAACTACAAGCCAGATCCCTGCGTATAATATGTGGCGCGATGAAATCTTCTCCCATAAATGCCCTCCAGGTAGAATGTTTGGAACCCCCTCTTTATTTTCGTCGGCAATTTCTCTGCGATCGCTATCTTTGTAAAACCCTTCAGTTATCATCCCATCCTTTACATGACAAATTAAATTCACTTTCTCAATTGATCCATAATTCCAGGTACTGGTTTAACAAGACTGCTCCTCTCCTTATTAACAGCTATCAAAAATTCTCATCCTTCAGGCTTTTCCGCACACCTTGCCATTTTCCCTACACCTTCCCATTCGAAACATTGCTCTTTAAGCCCCAAATAATTCTCAACTTTGGCGTACAAAAAAATGACACAAATGCTAATACCCAATTTAATAGAATTCTTGCTGAAAATTGGGAAGGCTGGCTTCCCTTATTTACGGATGCTTCTAAATTTTCTGCAGATGAATTCGTAGGTGCTACTGCATGGATTCCAAAATTAAGGGTTATTCTTAACTATAAATGCCCTCCTGCTACCTCTATTTTTACCGGTGAGGCAATAGCTGTCTTAGAAGCAATTATGTTTGTTCTCTCTCACCGCATAAATAAATCCATAATTTTTTCAGACTCCTCCAGTCTCCTCCATGATATTCTTAAGTCCCCCTTTAACAAAACATCTTTTTACCTCACATTAAAAATAAAAGACGCTCTACGACTATGCCATACTTCTGGTATTCAAACGGTGCTAGCATGGATTCCTAGTCATTCTGGCATATCCCATAATGAGTTTGTAGACCAATGTGCGCGTAATGCCATCTCTTCGGGAAGGTTAACTTACAAAGAGTGTTATCCCCGAGACCTTCTATATTACACCAAATTAAATCTCATGACGGCTTGGGACGAAAGTTGGCAGGCTACTAGATATGTTAAAGGCATTCGTTATGGTTCAATTCAACCCTACATACCAAAGAAGCCCTGGTTTTTCATTTTCAAGAAGATTAATAAAAAAGTTACATCGACAATCATTCGTATGCGATTAGGCCATGTGTGTACCCCAGTATTTCTAGCCAAGTTACGTATTCGCGATCATTCTCTGTGTGAATGTGGTGTTGAAGATGGTACCTTGGAACACATGTTACTGGAATGCCCCAGAGTACTATTTCCTTTGTACGAAATTCTCCCACCTGGTATCCCCCGCCCGGTTAACTTAACTTTTATGTTAACATGTGTTTTTTCTCATTCCATATATAGTTTGTGTAAATTTATAAAACTCAATAACATGTATTTATAAATCCTTTTCCTTCTTTTCCTAGATTTCATAATATATAATATAGGTGTGGTCCGCTGTATGTTTACATGCTTCTATGGTCAACTTCTTAACTTGTTAACACTTCTTCTCCCACACTGCTCATGGCAGTCTTATAATACTAGCACTAACCTAACTAATATCATAATTATATGGTCAGAGCTTTTTTTTAAATTTCGTATCTGTTATGCTACCCGTCATCAATTATGAATTTAACCTCTCTACCTGTATCAAAAATAATCGTCTTTACTACAAAACAAACAAACAACTTGACATTGGCAAAATCTCCAATTCCACGGGGGAGCCATTTATCATTTAAAGAAAGAAGAAGAAGAAGAAGTATTTATCCAGTCAGTTAATATTTGTCTATATTTGCACGGTTTATACTTATTTATGTTTATCAGTTTATATTTGCATTGTTCATCAATGCAAATTGGACCCAGTGTTCTGACAAGAACTATATGACCCCCCCTGACATAAAAGCTGGATCCGCTGTTGACCATGTCCTGCAGTGAGACATAATATATGGTCTAATGCAGTTGAATATTGCAATATATATTTTCGTCATTACCTCTTCCCGCAGAAGAGCCAGTTGCATAGGAACGGCCTCTCCCCCGAGTGCCATCTGAGATGTGCTCGCAAGTGCGACGTCTTGCCGTACACCTTGTTACAGCCCGCTATGTGGCACACATGCTGCTTTTTCCTGTCCACCAGCCGGCTGGAATTTTAATAAATATTTTAGTACAATCTTTTCATTATCCAATAGAATCTATCTAGTGAACTAACTACGATACAAAACTTTGAATTGATCTTTTTTTTAATTTCATATTTCTTTATTACTTGATAGCAAAAGTGCTGTTTGGATACAGTATGGACTGTCTTCAAACTCATAATGTCCTCTTACTAAAATTTTAAAGATTCGAATATGTTTTTGGCAATAAATAAAATAAGAAACAAAATTAAATTGGTTCTATTAATCTACGAAAAAGCAGAAAGCAAAACTTGCGTCATACAGTTGACTGTAACAAGACCCGACACTTACTATCGAGGTTATAACGCACTCTCGAACGCAGTCAACCCGTCATTGTGGTTTACTTACGGCCGTTCTCTGTATCCTATCTATCTTTATGAATGGGTTAAATAGCTACTATGACTATGTCAGTACAATTTTACTTTGTGAATGACAATAGCAAATCGCAAAATTTAACTAATTCATATAAGTTGTGAAATATTATTGATATTTTTTGCTATTTGTGATTGCTATTGGTATTTATTCCAACACTAGTACTAACTTCTCCGTCTGGTCGCAGTTGGGGCAAGTGCAAGCGACCGTGTTGTTTAGCCGGTGCGGTATGGCCAACTGAGTAATATAAAAGTGTTTGAGTCCTACTAATCGCAGTTGGGGCAAGTGCAGACGACCATGTTATTTAACCGGTGCCTGGTACTGTCAACTGGGTACTGTACAAGTGTTTATTAGTGTTACTAACTTCTCCCCCTGGTCTCAGTTGGGGCAATAGTAAGCGACCAAGTTGTTTAGCCGGTATCTAGTACTCTCAACTGGTTATATAAAGTGTTTGAGTGGTACTAGGTACTATCAACTGGGTACCATACAACTATTTATGAGTGTTTGATTGTTACTAACTTCTCCCCCTGGTCGCAGTTGGGGCAGGTGCACGCCACTCGCTTCATGTGTCGCTTGGCGGAGGGGCTGGCGGCGTCCTGCTTGCTGGCCTCGCACTCGGTCGCGCCCCCCGCCCCGGCCCCCGCCGCCCCCGCCCCGCCCGCCGCACCCGCCGCGCCGCCCCCGCCCGTGCTCACAGTCACCACCTGCCACTTGCCGGGCTCGTTAGGGTCCTGCTGGATCTGCTGACCTGCATGACAAAGTGATGTTAGCAACTATATGGTGTTAGGAGTTTCCTCATTCATTTATTCAAGCCCAATTATTATGTATACAACTCTATTGTGTTCGGTATTTCATTCATTCATACCCGGTTATTATGAATTCTTAGGTTTACACAAATGTTACACATTGAAATAATTGGACCAATTTTTTTCTTTTAAAAAATAATTAAGCCTAATCCACTATAAAAATTGTAAAAAATAGTTTTATATCAATATCATTATGAAGTCATAAACTTTATTTTCTTGCTTCAAGCAATGTGGTCTTGTGCCATCCTGATAACCATATACATCGGCATCTCCATAATCCATTTTATGGATGATAGCTCCATTCAACAAATTGGTCTTCATAACCTTTACACCTGTATTTTCTAGAATAGAAAGATCCTTCTATAACAGCATTCTATTTCTGGTTGAAATACGCTTGAACTTGTTCTTGGCATGGTCAACAAAATCTCCCATCACATGTTGGATTGCTTTTGTGAAGTCCCTAGCTTTTATGAACAAGGGCAAAAGAGTTAATGTAAATACTATTATAAACTCATCTTACGGATTTATCAAATAAAAAATATGTAGACCCTGAGCTGGTAAGCATCATGCATACTCATTACATATCTTGTATTATGTGGCTTCTTAGTATATTGCATCTATACAGTATGTCAAAATTTACATCATTTACTGAAAGCAAGTGCATAAAGTATAAATTACCAAGTAATAGAATTAATTGTTCCAAATGCATCACAAGCTAGGAGGAAGAACTGATCAATATTGAGAGAATTAAATGAAAGAATTAACATACAGAGATGGCAGGTAATGCAAAATTGTAGATAAATATGAAATGATTCTATGAAGAGTATGTATTTTTGATGAGTTATATTTTTACTGTATATTCCTGAAGTTAAACCAATACAAATAATATTTTAAGACATATCATGGTAACGAAGAGTGCCCATTTTGCTATGGAAGTTAGAATTGGTGCAAAAGATTTTTGTGCTTCGATGAAATCTACTTATTTGTGTAGGGAATTTTTTTCTACAACTATAAACATTATTGTGACCCGGGCTCGGAGTTTTTGGAGTAATGAACTTAAAATCCATTAAAAAACATGGTTTTTGTTATCAGCTGTGTGAAAAAAATGTAAAATGTGATGTTAATTACTTTAATCTGTCACCCGGCATAAAACATTTATGGACAAAACATAAGAATGTTATAATTAATTTTAATAAGTATTTGCAACTGAATCAATTACTATATTTTTTAACCTATACAAAGAATGGGTATTCTCCTTTCATAAAAAGTAAAGGAAACAAATGTACTGGTAAAATAATAAATTATCTCTTATTTTTAATTGAGAGAAGAAGAGGGGTCAACTAATTCACTGGAACTTACTAGGGAAAATATTTAGTACGTATAGATTGAGCCCTGAGAATTAATAAAATAATGGCTATTTTAATTTTTTATTTCTACCCAAAATAGATTTTTACACATTCTCAATATAAAGGTACATTAACAAATATAAGATATAAGACACATATTATTACCTAAGTTTCGATATAGTAATAAAAACAATAGAAATTACACACCCCGTATTTTTATCAGATATCGAGTCGGCATCGCTCACCAATTTATGTCATTTTGACAGCCACTCCTAGGACAAAATGGCGTACAAGCGTGTTGTCTATTGAATATGTAAACAGTTCCAAAGAATTTGAATAGATGGCAGCATGTGCATATTTTGAACCACAAATGGAAGAACATTGGGTGTATCAGAGGGGTTACTCTATACTCCGACGACACGAAGTGAAATGAGAATGAATGAAGTGAAATGTTAGGAGTAGAACGTCAATACATACAATAAAAATCAATACTATTCTCTGTGAAACCTATTATATCTTACCAAGAAGATTATACCCAAATGGAGATTGCATTCCGTATATAAAAGTGAAGCACAAAAATTTGACCTCGAATGACGTTGCGACTGATTGCTATCCTTTTCTTTCGAGTGACAATGAATGAAAATGACTTTTTGTTCATTCATTGTCACGCGAAAGAAAAGGATAGCAATCAGTCGCAACGTCATTCGAGGTCAAATTTTTGTGCTTCACTTTTATATACGGAATGCAATCTCCATTTGGGTATAAGCTTCTTGTATCTTACTTTAAGATTACGACGTTTGGTGCAAAATTCCAACATTTTGTTTACAAAATGTATTTAGGCATATATTCGTACAGTTTTACGTGCGATGTTCGAAAATTCGTGTCCGGCTACAGAGTTACGCCCCTGATTATACATATTTGCAGGTGTAGGGTATATCAAGACTGCTACCGAAAACGAAGCCGGTGGTAGTTTTAGTAACTACAAACACAATGTAACCAAAAATTTTGCAAATAAATGCGACAATATTTTTTTATTATTTTTTATATATCGTCTAGTTTGGGTGGTAAATCCATTGGTTTTCCTAAAATAATAATTTAAAACCTTGCGTACCATAGCGTCTTTAAAAATAAAAGGGTGTACACTATTGTTTATGAAGAAAACTATGTATTTACCACCCTAATTAGACATTTGAAAAAAATAACAACAATATTTGTCCCAATTTTTTGCACTAAATTTAGTTGCGTTGTGTCTGAAGTCACTAAAACTACCACTCAACTTCGTTTTCGGTAGCACTCTTGATATACCCTGTATGAATCCGAATATTCACAGAGTAGGTACATTCGTATCGTCATAAACTTTGATGGTCCGAAGATTCAAACCTGATTTTAGATTTTCAGAGTAGGGCCACATATCCGGCTCGAAGGACGTCCCGCCGCCCGTCACTTCGGCACTGGGTTGGACCATAAGAAAATCTTGGCTTGTGATATTTTTCAATAATTTTGTACTGTACTCTTTTGTGTGACATGGTGGCTCCATATGTTGGTGAATCATCCAACATAGGGCAGTGGATATCCAGGTTTGTGGTTTCCTCATATGACTTGATGTTAAATGTCCAGACAATAGGGATACCGACCGCGACCGTTACAGTTCATTGCGTAAACACCATATAGGTACAACTATTCTATGCTAACTGTACATAGGAGATTTTACAAAGGAAGTGGTATATATAATATTGTTGGACCGGTATATTTTTTGCTAACTAGAAGAGCAATAGACAAAAAGTAAGATGGCGGAAAGAATAAAATCTTATACCAAAAGAAATAATAAATATAACTCATTAGTTAAATAAATCTGAATTGCTAATAAGTATGAATATTTTTTACTGGGATTACTTTTTATTGGGATAATTGAGGAAACAACTAATCAATTGCGGAATAAACAAGGCATTAAAAAAATATTAACTCAAGTGCACACGAGTGAATTTTTCACATAAAATCTCAGACAACTGTATTGAGCTAGTAGACTCACCATCTAACTTTGATGGTACTGTCACGTCCTAAGGAATCCACAAGAAAACCTACGTCGACAATGAGTGCCTGAGCCTCAATATTTCCGGGCATCGACCGAGAGGTAGACCAAAGCATTGGCCAAGGAAGATACAAGGGTATCGATTATCATATCCTATTTACTTACTACCGAGTATTACTATTAAGGCCATATTATTGGGGATGCCGAAGAACGGGAGATTTTTTTTTTAATGATTGCCCTGTATATTAACCAAACTGCGCCTAATGGTAAGCGAAAAATCCGTTCAGGCAGAGTATGAATCGATACAATTATGCCGACCTGTTAAGATGCCTTTTCACACTACGGCGGAAGGACCCAGGATTATAGGAATGAATGGAGGAGAAGCAGCCGGAAGGTTCTGATACCGGCCGGGATAAGCCACCACTGGTTATAAGAAGAATTTGAAGAAAGAGAAGAAGAAGCTGAAGTAAAAGAAGAAGAAGAAGAATATGACGAAGATGTAGTAGAAGTAGAACAGTTAGCTAGACTCACCGATGACAGGCGCGGGTTGCGGCTGCGGCTGCGGCTGCGGCTGCTGCAGCTGCGCGAACTGCACGCCCGGCAGCCCCAGCGCCGGCACCAGCTGCACCGCGCCGCCCAGCCCGCCCACGCCCAGCGTCGGCATCTGCACACACACCAACATATACAAACTCATCACACACGCAGCTTACTAACTGCAGCTACTACTATTGGGCTGACGTGTTCTGTACTAGAATGGCCACCTCAAATTCTAACTTTTTTAATTTTTCAGTATTTATTGACCACCTAATCACATACGCAGCAATCAGCATACTAACTACAGCATCTACTATTGGGATCACGTCTTCTACGAGAGCTTCACCTCAACATCTATTTTTTAAATCTTTATTGTACACCAGGGCCCTTTAACAAATATCACTGGCAAAGGCGGATTCAACTTTCAATGCAAGGGGAGTCATATTATTGTCTTGTCAGAACACTGATACACATAATAATAATTATTAAAGTTGTTACAGATACCTTTTACATTATTCATCATATGTATGTACATATAATTTATTGTATTTATACATTTTATCATTAAAATAATAAATATTTTCCGTCAATTTCGAGCATGGAGCATGGAGGGGGGAGTGTTATGACCCACATGACCTCCGCCCTGGCTCTGCCGTTGGTTAAATGACATTTGGCAGTCACGTGACTACTATCATTTTAAAACATTTGATCTTTTCGCAGGCGTTCACGGCAATAGAAAAGTAACATTTATGTAGGCCCAGAGGTACATAAAAGTAGATAAGAATAAGTAAGAGTGAGTAATTAAATTAAGCACTATTAACTTGAGTAACATAGGAGTAACCCTCCAGAATTTTCTGGTTTACGACTTAAGATTATTATATTATACAGTTATCAGTAAGATTTTTTATACTCTATTGGCAATGTGGAATGCAATGTGAATAAATTGTTCACATATGTGAATAGAAATTGTTATCCCGAATAAAGGAGTCAAATCTACCTTATTCACTAAACTCATTGAGGTAACTTTGCATTGTTCTTTAATTCAATGGCCAAATATACAAAAACAGCACTATTGATACACATATAAAGCTTATTTTAACGCACAAGTAACCCTTAGCTACTGCAGTGACATATTAATTTAGGTTTAATTACTTATGTTAATAACTTATATGGATACATATTCGCATATATATATTTGAATGGGACATTAAAGATATTTCCTATCAGGTTACTAATGCGAATGCCAATATAAATACATATGCACACATGCAGATACAAAAATAAAGCATTAATTACAACCATTTCGAACGTTATCTTTATAAAGATAGAATTATTAGGTATCACAATAAAACCTAAAAAATATCATCCTATTAATCGATATCGCTATAAAATATTGTCAATTGTCATGATACGATGACTCGTACTTAGCTATGCTAAGATTTACCGTCAACTTACAATAATTAATCAATACATTTTTGATGCCGATAGATGGCGCCATTCTTAATTGTCAAGACAAATGGATTTGAAATTCAAATCACGAAAGTACCGACAAGCTACAAAAAAAAATCACGTACACAACACTACAGTAGTGACGCTTCGGGAATATTCGTGTGGTCGCCGAAGATTGCCGAACGCAATACCTGCACGACATTTGCGGCGCGTACATTGGAGGCGGCGGGTATGACGGTGACCTGCTGGCCGGCCGGCGTGCTCGTGATGATGGTGGACGGCTGCTGCTGGACTTGCGCCTCCGCTTGCATGGGGTTCGATACCGCCTTACATCCGAGCCGCGTGGGTAACATCACACTTACATTTTTATTCTTCATCTATTTGCTTATTATCGATATATTTATCGAAAAGGACATGAATGGAAGGATGGATGGTAGATGGAGTTGCTATTACTCCCATCCCCACTTTGTGGTATTCATTTTAGAGCCAAAATGAATAAGATGGACGTCCTATCGCCTTGACAAAAAATAAGTATCGTAACCGTCAAGTCATTTTACATCTTCGAATCCAAATACACAAAAAACACATGTCTGATAGAATTCATGTCGTAATTTAAAATCAATATTTTATTTTAAACATAAATATATGTGTTTTTTCCTTGGAAATGCTACCTTAACCTAATGACGCAAATAATAAAAAAAACAATACCTATCGATAAAACGAAGAAAAAAGAAAAAATATAAACCTAGCTCACAAGTGAAATGAAAACCTAAACAAAATAATTGATGACATGAAAACGAAATATATAAATAACCAAACCAATAAAATAATATATAAACCCATGAAAGAACACGCAAGTGACCATCACCAAACATTATGTGCAGTGGCGTAACTCTATTTTTGAGACCATAAGAAATTCCTCAGAGGTATCATGTCATGTGGTGTTCCCTCAAAGTAAAGAAGTTCTCGATGAAAATTTAGGGGTGAATTACCTTTTTTTGCATTTAATTATCCACATATGTATATATTTGTCATTTGTCTTTGTACCTCAGTATATTGTATGAATGCGTACACTTAAACTTATTTGTTGGGTCCATTCTAGAAACCTACCTAGACTGACTACTCAGAAGTCTGATTAATGCTATCACCACCTAACTTTATTATGGTCCCCGTGTTTTATGTGGAGGTGAGATGTATCGCCGCTCGATTTTGTGTGATCATGTGGAGTGAAAGACTGATCAGAATAAATTTTATTTAAAAACATTTTCCTTTTGCTATTAAACAGCTCATTAAACCTTTCCTGCACATATCTATAGTTAAATAATTAAATGATAACACTAATGTTTGGCTTTTTAGCCCTCTTAGTGCCCTATCGTAACGCCACTGGTGGTAAAAATGGTAGCCTGATGTGTTACCTGCAGCGTGATGGTGGCCGGCGTGGGCGTTGCGCTGGCGGCGGCCGCGGCCCCGCCCCCTTGCTGTACCAAACCAACACCCAGCTTTATATACAGCGACCGACTTATATGTATTACAAACTATATATAGTGTTAGTACAAAGCAACACTTCAAAGACAACTCCAATAGGCGATAATCGAATTAAAGCACGCATCGATATAATCGCCTAAATAATCGATAATCGAATATGACAGATAGACAATCTCGATAAATATCTCTTCTCCCTTTGAAATCCAAGGGTCCATCACTAAATCCAAACGACCCAAAATAAATAAAGAAATCATATAAACATAAAATTAAACACGATTATAATAAGAAAATTAAAAATAATATAATATACCGTAACATAATCTTAATATTATACGTTATATTTAACTATGGATATAATTATTTATTGTAATAGATATTTCGTCTTATTGAATAGTTATATGTATAATACATTACGTTTATAAATATCTGATGACAAGGAAAAAATACTTAGAGACTCACGTTCCCCAAAGATGCAATCTGTATTTGCTGTATCTGTCCCGAAGGAGTGAGGACATTGGCCACTTGCGGTTGTGCTTGCATCTGTAAAAGACATAACGGACATTGAGATACGGTCAACATATTTTTTTTATTACAGTATAATGATCTGTGTTTAACCATGAGCGAAAACATTTTTTTCAGTCTTTCTTGTTTTGTACACACTAAGATTTAACTGAACTAATAGGTAGCATCTTATATCTCAGGATGGTTACCGCAATGGAATGCCAACTCAAGGTGCTGTTTGATTTTGCCAATGTTCATGAGCAGTCGTATCGCCTACAATCAGGTAAGGAAAGCTTACCGGCTACCGCTATTCATAGCAATAAAAAAATGAATTGAAATAAAACTATTATTTAGGTGGACTACCCGCCCAGTGAGATGAAAGCTGTGAAACGTCGGGAAGTCAAACATTTAAAAAACCAAATCCTCGATAAAATGCGTAAATAACAGTTTTATTTCAACGTGTAACATGACGTAAATCTAAGCAACCATTATATAAAGTAGTGACCTGCTGCAGCTGCGGTATGATCTGCAGATGGTGCGGCGCGTGTACGGGCAGGTGCAGCGTCTGGTACACGGTGTGTCCGTTGGCCACGCTCACCGGCACCTGCACGGGCACCATGCCCACGCCGCCCACGCCGCCCACGCCACCTCGTACTGCCACACCGCCACCTGGTGACGCTCTTGGGTAAACTACTGGGCTGATTTAAACTTTACCCTTGCTCATAACGTTTGTTAAATTTATGTTAAACGAGAAACTTGTTAAAGGATCTATTGAGGTTCTAAATATACGTAGTGTTATTATTACAATTAATGTTAAATTTCGATGCGCCGGTCATCGACTGCGAGATGCACAAAAGTGTGCTAGGTCATAATTGTCATTAGCAATAAGATCGTACAAGCCGCTAGCTTATAAATTTCCACAGATCGTGAGACCTTTCTTGAATAATAATAGTTTAATATATTTTTGTAAATATGTACTTTTTTAACAAATTATTTAAATGCAAGTATGTAATCAGGCTTAACAAGTCTCTCGTTTAACTTAACACCTTGTATAAACACTGATTGCTTAAATATTATTTTGTTTATCTCTATCAGTCATTAAAGACGATGACAGAAAAAATAAAAATTACCCTTATGGGCAAAAACAACATTTAAGTAATTAGTGACTATAGAACGTTTATGAGCTTTGGAGTCATATCAACCCTATATACTTATCAAAACGAAAGCTGTAGCCTAATTATCTAGCATTACCTACTTAGCATCTTCAAATCAATACATTCAATTACTACCTAAAACCTATTTACCTATATTTATATATTTACATACACACCTAAATGTAAAATAATTTTCTTATATTTTTTGCCCTAAATGTTCATTATGAATATGGTTAACAAATAGTCTTTCAAATGTTTTGTTATTTTTCAGACTTTCTCTTTAAAATTAATACGATCTTTCCTACTACCATCAAAAGATTCGACAACTTCAAACAAGTCTCAGGAAATTATAAAAAATATTCAAAGTTCAATACTATTCAAATAATATTAAACAATGTTGATTCTTTTACAATCAACTTTTATCCATAAAACTGTTGATGAAAACATACAAAAACACCAGAATGCGAAAGCTTAAACAGCTTTACAATTCACAATTACGTTTAAAATCTGGCAAAGAAACTTAATGGTATATTTACAGCGGTAATGACGTACCTATGAATATGTTAATGACCAAACCGATATCTTATTCAGTGTGATGTGTCCAAGCACTGTGAGTGAAAAATAATAACACCAAGCAAAGTAAATTGTAAATTGCAATTAAAAATGTAAGCACAGGAGTAGTGAAAAGGAAAACGTTTTTGAGAGAACTTTCTAGAACTACCTTCATAATTTAACACATCCAAAAATATAACATGTAATTGGTCAGTACCAATTACATATTTATACAAAAGAAAATATTCTAAACAGAAAAGCCAAAACAGTTTTTGGCTTTTCTGTTTAGAATATTTTCTTTTATTTGCATAGGGAATAATTTCATTTACTTTAGACTAATATATTTAGGTTTTATTCATATCTACCCAACCTTTCCCTGAAAATTGTAAGAAGGCCATATTGTATGGAATCAAATGTATTAAATATTATATTTTTAAGAAATACAATTATGAAATCATTCTTTTTCGTAATTCAAATATAGAAGTATTCTAGAAAGTTCTCTAAACGCAATAGAGCCCTGTAACAAACCTTGCGAGTTGGGACTGGTGGGCGGCTTGATGTCCTTCTGTCCCCCGTTCTTGTCGCCCCCGCCGTTCGCCACGCTGCCAACATTGGCCACACTGCCAACATTGGCCACACCGCCAACATTGGCCACACTGGCCACCGGCATCTGCACCGAGGCGGTGCTACACGGGATGGAGATGGCCTGACTGGTGGGGATCTGTATCCCCGGGATGGTAATGTTAGAGCCCGGGATAGTGATCATCTGGTTGCCGGTGAGAGCGCTCAAGGGTATGGATAGGTTAGTGCCGGGAATGGTGACGGTCGCCTGTTGCTCTGCCAGAGGCACGGGGGGTGGGGGGAAAAACACATATTAGTATGAAAATAGTATTAGAAGCGAAAGTAACAGACATGCAAATGGATGTTTATGATTGCGGTTGCTCGGTCATACACACAACGACACATAAGTCACATTAATTATATTTCAATTGAAACTTTTTTTTCATTATTCGATAAACAAAATAAATGAAAATTATATATACCTATATAGTTATAATGTTATTATTCGAAATAAATTTGTTACACTAAATGTTATTCCTGCGTGTTATAGTACTTATTTGTCTCATTTGAATACAATGCGATAAACATCGGCCTTCGCGACGTGACCAACATTCCAGAAACAGAAAGTGTTGGCTTTCCAATACCGTATCGTGTAGGGTCAAATATCCGCATATGTGGGACGTGATTTGGATCAAATGTCCTAATCTACATGGTCCAGAAAAATAAATATTTTATTTTCTATATGCGCGGTAAAATACACATTAGTAAATTATTTACGAGGTTTTGATGATAAATAGTTTTTTTTTAAATTAGATTGTCTGCAGTCCTTTTGATAATAAATGTATCTTTTGAATGGATGACCGATAAAAATTAACCATCACTAAAGTTAAAACGTGAACATCTCTAAACTCTAATTCAGTGAAACATTCATGCATATTATGTATGTATGAAGTAATAGAACACATTATTTAGTCCGAGAAGCAAAGCTAAATGAAAAATAATTACCCAACGTGTACCCAGACACCCAAGCTTAATGGTCACCTAATGTTGTGTGATGCTGATATTGGAACTTATTGCATTAGTAATAAGGACTTACCTGCCGGCAGATGCATGACGTTTTGCAGGAATCCTGCTGGGAGCACCGGAGTCCGGACCAGTTGGCCATTGACTAGGCTCACTTGGCCCATTCCAGAGAAGTTCTGGAATAGTTATATTTACAGATATTAACTTGGTGGTTTTATTCATACTCTTAAAGAATAATTTACCAATAAAAGTTACTACCAGGTTTGTTTATGAACATTTTGTTTTGAGTTACTATTAATTGTCATTTGCACCAATACTAATTTTAATTCAAACTGAATTCAATAGTTGTTCGAAAAATACAAAGCAATTGATAACTAAAATAGATTTTAAAACTCTACGAGTAAGGATGATAGGTTTAAATTATTTGTTTAGAATTCTATTTTTTTATGAGTTTACTTACTCTTTACTCTTTACGGGAAATAAAAATTATATTGACTATAAAAAGCTCAAATGCCTTGACATTGACAAAATAACTACTGGACATATAGAGACTTTACATGTATCAAGATGGCTAGCGCAGTGGAATGCCCAGCATTACGTTGTAATTCAAGGAAAAATTTAAGAAGAAAAATTAATTGTTGAGTACCTGTGCATGTTGCGCTGGTATGAAGAGCGCGTCTTGTCCGTCGATGTTGACGGTCTGCATGGGGGGCACGCCGCCCACGCCGCCCACACCGCCCACGCCGCCCACGCCGCCCACCAGACAACCGCCATACACGCCACTTGCTTGTTGCTAAGGAGGTAAAATACTTGAGTATACAAGAGTTATTATGACTCCCCCCGGACGCAAGAATAAATTTTAAAATGGCGGACAAAATATACAAAACCGATTATCAATTTAGAATATAGACCAATCGGACCCCCAAAAAGAAATACCTAAAAAAGTATTTTTCACTACTGCTTCCCTCGTATACACCACGGCGTGATGATATATGGCTTATAGCGTTCATTGATAAATGACCTAACCAAAATAAAAAGAATTTCTTAATTCGAACCAGTAGTGCCTGAGATTAGAAGTGACAAACAAACAAAAAACTCTTCAGGTTTATGTATTTGTATTTGGTATAGATATGAACTAGTAGTTTGTTAATTTAGTTTTCCATGCAAAGAAAACAAACAGGAAAATGAATTAGTAGCATAAATAAATGCAGCTGTACATAATTATAAGGCCTTCATAAGTGGTACGATAGAAGAATATATTTTAGTATGACGATGGTGCTCGCAACTATATTAAGAGAATAGAACAAGGATTTCAATACAGAACGGAGTTGTCAATGGCTGATGTGAAGGATAGCCAAGTCGGGAGAGAATTACGATGTGATTGTTGAAGAGAAGACAATGTAGGCATTAAAATATGCAAGTTGCATTTTGTAGAGAGCCTTCTGTTAATCATTTACAAGTTGGCAAAGCATAGAGGAAATATAATTACACAACCGGCGTATTATTTGGAGTTTTTAGCATAAAACTGAAATGTAATTTTTTTTCTTTTTGAGACTTTCCCGCCCTCACACCCGCCACTGCAACTCCTGTCAGCCAGGATCAACAGTGGCACACAAAGATTTGACACCGAGCTCCGGAGCTCGGCGAGTCTCTCAGGGACACTAGCTTGTCTTTAACCCGCATCGAAATTAATCAGAAAGAAAAACAAAAGGAGGAGTTGGAAACAAATAGTTGTCCACTTCCCTCCGCAGCAAAGCGGGTGACAAAAAATATTGAGTCGAGAGGTATGTATCCTCTTATATAAAGATATACAACTGGAGAAGCCAGATGTATTAAGCACCACGGGATAAACAAATTACATGGGTCCTATAGTTTGAGCTGCTAAATTTGGGTCCAATAATAGGTATGGCAAAAGCGCCGGAAAGCACGGAAGTTCCTCCTAGATTCCACGAGGTCCGTATAGTATGCAACACCAGAAGTTATTTGCATATTGTTCAACATTATTCCGCGTTCATCGGACCAGCGATTACACTCCCAAAGTATATGATGTGCAGTTTGTTCGAAACGAAATGTAATTTACTTATGTTTATTTCTCATGTAGCTCATGTATCCCTTGCCTATATTGATGTATCTCTCGGTCGTACACATTGCAAAGAATCATAACCTCAACAGTGGGAAAGCCAAAATAAAACGAAAAAAAAAGCAAAAGAAAGACAAAATGAAAATAATGCATGTAACAAGTTCGTGTATCCGTACCTGTAACAGTTGCGGGTGTATCTGCAACAGTTGCTGCGGCGTATTCTGATACGCGGCGCCTTCGCCTGAGACCACGCCGCCGCCCAGCAACGACTGTAGCTGTTGCATGGATATCACCTGCAATAATAATAAATTATAAATTAGTTAATTATTCATGTAATACTATTGCCTCGATGGCACAGTAGTACTACGGTAGGATTGCAAAGCTATGGTCTAGGGTCGGGCAAACTGATTATGGATTTTTCTATTCATTATCAGCGTTGACTCAGGAATTTGTGCCCGATAAGGCATAGTCCCATGATGTGATAGGTTCCCCCCCTATCACATCATGGGACGGGAAATACATGGTGAAACTTGGTTGTACTGGTTCCATCTCTGCCCACCTCTTCTGGGAAAAAAGCGTGTGTTTATGTAATGTAAATGTAGATTGTCTTATCGTTATTATGGTTTGACAGTTTGAGCGCCCCTCCGGTCAGCAGTGACGGGACCCCCTGTATTTAAGGGCTTCATAGGACCTCGGTGGTCTCAAGAGAGACCTGTTTTTGAAACAAAATTTTACGCCGCGGCGGTCACGATTATCATACATTTAACGCATGCAAGTGACCAGAATGGCTCCGTAAATTACTTCTTTCACGTGGTTTCTGTCGGACTATATTGTTAAAAACAAAAGGGCAATATTTAAAGCGCACAAGTTTGCATCCAGTGGTCCGGCGTAACTGTGTCGATCATCGACGGCACTGCTTTTTTGCTTAAGGTGTTATAGAGTGTAGTCAGCACAAAGATAAATAAAACAATTTTATTTTCAAAGGGCATCAATGAGGCTTGTTACATGCCGTCGCATCTTTATCTAATACACAACAAACACTATGAATAACAAAAACGTGACTTTCGTGATTTTAAACTGAAACGTCTCTATTTCACACATTGAATTATTTTCAAGTCAAAGATATTTCCAACTCCTATAATATTAACTCAGTTTAATTAGTATGAAAAATCACCTGTGGTTGCTGGACTTGAATTCCATTTGGCACAGTATTCGCTGCATTGACTATCGCCGCTGACAACTCATTACCCTGTAAAATAAAAATTACAAATAATTTTGGGATCAATTTATTTCTGCCTAAATTCTGAAAAGAAAAACATAATTTAAAATCAGATGGCCGAACTAGATTGATAATATCTTACCGAAAGTCCTTGAGCCCTCAACTGCTGCACCACAGCAGAGCTAATAACCCTCAACTGAGGTTGTTGCTGCTGCTGTTGAAGATACTGTTGCTGTATCGCCGCGATGGTCGCAGCATCGCCCTGTACTTGTTGCTGTATCAGTTGCGCCTGCTGTTGCGCTTGCTGTTGCTGCGCTTGTTGCTGTGCTTGTTGCTGTGCTTGTTGCTGTGCCTGTTGCTGTGCCTGTTGCTGTTGTTGAGCTTGTTGCTGCGCTTGTTGTTGCTGTTGTTGAGCTTGTTGCTGTGCTTGTTGTTGTTGTTGCTGCTGCTGTTGTTGGGGACCTGCGAGGAAATATAAAGTTTTCTAATCTAATCCAAAATGTATTAGAGTAACATGGGGGACAATGGTCTAACAAAATCTCGAGACAGTTATTGCTGTAAGTTAAAATGTTGTCTAAACGTTTTAGTTCTCGTTTATTATTTTCCTTTTTTTCTAATAAAGTAAATTTTTCACCTACTGAGTTTATTCAACGTGTTTTTATCATCACACTATAGTACATCCACTCACTTACCTACCTAAATAAAATGGTTAGTCAACAAACTTAAACAAGTTATATTACCTTACTTTTTATTTTTGTTGAGTAAATTAACTCGCCAAAACTGGCTTTATTTTTATTTTTTTATTATTTAAATCGATAGCTTTAATAGTCTGTTGAAATTCTTGCAACATTTATTTGCGAATAAAATTGTATTGTAAAGCCAAATCAATGCTAACTCGTCTGAGTAATAAATTCCAAGGGTTCTTAGAAGGGAGAAGGAACCCCTTCTTTCTATATATCTACATAGGATGAATGCAAAATACAGACATTCAAAAATAGACTCAGAAATAAAATCCCAATAATTAAACGCCCTTTAAAATGTTTCATCGCCCCATAGGAAGATAATTTGAAGAATAATTTATACAAATACTGAAGTAAATGCTTCAAGTTACGATCAAACCAAACTGTCAGTTATTATTGACAGATTGACACAATTTCAGGTTAAATTTCCTTCGAAACTTGAAAGTGATTGGTGACATTTACAGGTAAATAGATGCTTTATTGACTAGATATTAGACATAAATCGTAATTAATGTTTATATAAAACGCCTGTAATACCCTTGCATCTTAATGGTATGCCCTTAAGTAGATAATTAGATGTTAGTGTGCTCCTATTTAGAAGCTACCATGGTTACCCACATATTATTCGTAGTTTAAACTTATTTTTGATGCAAAAAGCCCTTGGTACAAGAGAAAATATTCTATCCAGTATGTATACTCTTTGCAGTATGTGTTTGTTTACTCTAAGAAAGTGAGACTGTTACTAAAGGAAACTGTCCCGCCCTCACACCCGCCACTGCAACTCCTGTAAGCCAGGATCAACAGTCAGGGCCCCCGCTACCATATGTGCGAAGTGTGCAATGCACACGGGCGCCATCCTTTGGGGGCGCCAAAATCCAGAGTCCAAAAAAAAGTTTGCCAAAAAAAAAAGTCATTCATCCATCCATCAGCCAAAGGAAGTCCACTGCTAAGCATAGGCCTCCCCCAATGATTTACGCAGAGACCTGTTGGAGGCAGCCTGCATCCAGCGACGTCCCGCGACCTTTACCAGGTCGTCTGACCACCGTGTGGGTGGACGTCCTACACTGCGTTTTCCGCTACGTGGCCTCCATTCGAGCACTTTTCGACCCCATCGGTCATCAGTTCTCCGCGCTATGTGCCCTGCCCATTGCCACTTCAACTTGCTCATCCGCTGGGCTATGTCGGCTATTTTAGTTCTCCTACGGATATCCTTATTTCTGATTCGATATCGTAGGGAAACCCCGAGCAGAGCCCATAGCTCGTTGAGTGACTTTGAGCTTCCTAATAATGCTAGTGAGAGGCCACGTCTCGGTGCCGTAAGTCATCACTGGCAACACACAACTATCGAAGACTTTCGATTTAAGGCACTGAGATATTTTGGACGAGAAGACGTCGCGTAGTTTCCCGAACGCTGCCCAACCGAATTGGATTCGACGATTGACCTCTCTCTCGAAGTTGGACCTGCCTAACCGGACCACTTGTCCTAAATAGACATATTCGTCAACAACTTCAAGAGTCGAGCTCCCAACACCGATTCGGGTGGGCACAACATGGACATTCGACATGATCTTCGTTTTATCTATGTTCATTTTAAGACCCACCTGTTGGGAGACTCGATTGAGGTCTTCAAGCATAGTGCTAAGGTCTTCCAGCGATTCTGCCAAGACTACAATATCGTCAGCAAACCGAAGGTGAGTGATATACTCTCCGTTGATGTTGATGGCGAATCCTTTCCACTTTGCAGTGGAAAGCTTAAAGGCATTTTCCAGCGCGGCAGTGAACAGTTTCAGAGATATGACATCTCCCTGTCTCACGCCTCTCTGTAGTGGAGTAGCCTTTGTACTCTGATCCTGTACTCGGACCGACATGATGGCGCTGTTGTATATACACTTCAACACTTTGATGTACCGATAGTCGATATGGCACCGCTGGAGAGACTGTAGCACAGCCCAAGTCTCGATCGAATCAAAGGCTTTCTCATAGTCCACAAACGCTAAACAAAGCGGCAAGTTATATTCCTCGGTTTTTTGTATAACTTGCCGAAGCGTATGGATATGGTCTATGGTACTAAAGCCTTTTCGGAAATCAGCTTCTTCGGGAGGCTGAAAGTCATCAAACCTGCGTTCGAGACGATTTGTGATGACCCTCGAAAACAACTTATAGACATGGCTAAGGAGCGAGATGGGCCTGTAGTTCTTCAGCAAAGTGTTATCACCTTTTTTTAAGAACAAGACCACCACGCTCCTGCTCCATGTCTGCGGCGTTGAGCTCTCGAGAAGAACAGAATTGAAGAGCCTCTGAAGGACTTTCAGTATTGGCGTGCCACCCGCTTTCAGAAGCTCTGAAGTGATTCCGTCCTCGCCCGGCGCCTTGTTGTTTTTAAGTCGCTTTAGGGCCATCTCAATCTCATGGGATATCATCGTTAAAGTGTCAGATCGACTCGACTCTCAAGTCTTCGGCCGAGCTAACAGCAGATTGGGCAACCGAGGTGTAAAATTGTCCGTAGAACCTCTTGATCTCCTTTAATACCTCTGCCCTCGTTGATACCACGCGGCCGTCGTCCATCTTTAGCCTAGACAACTGGCTTTGCCCAATAGACAAGTCTCTTGCAAACACTTTGGAGCTTCCGTTCCGCTCAATTGTATCCTTAATGCTCACAGTATTGAGGTCAAGAGTGTGGATCGAGAGTTTTTGTGGTCTATCTATACGGCGAGGTCTAAAATACTTAGATCCCACCGTATGGACAGCTTCTACCAAACCGCTGTTTAGCTCGTCCACTGCAAGGTTTTCTTCTAGACAATCAAAGCGATTGGTCAGCTCGAGTTGAACGCTCTCGGGGTTTTGGATATGGGCGCGAGTAGGTCGGAGCGTAGATTTCATCAAGCGACGCCTTTCTGATTGGACATTGATATTCAGTGTGCCCTTAACCATTCGGTGGTCACTGCCGGTTTTCACCCTGTTGATCACAGACACATCTCTGAATATCCGTCTATTCGTCGTCAAGATGAAATCTATCTCGTTTCTCGTAGAACCGTCAGGACTCAGCCAGGTCTATTTCTTGTGAGGCGGTTTCTGGTAAAAAGAGTTCTTCGAAAAGAATCCGTCTTTCTCAAGAAAGTCGGCCAGCCGCTGACCCTGGGGTTCCGTTGCCCATGTCCAAATTGCCCCACTTTCAACTCTGCATCGCTGCTCTTGCCCAACTTTGCGTTGAAGTAGTCCATAACAACATTGAAGTAGGTTTTGGAAGTATGTATGGCCCGACTTATGTCCTCATACATCTCCTCTACTTCTTCATCTGGGTATGTCGAGGTCGGCGCGTATACCTGTATGACCTTCAACGAATATCTTTTTGATATTCTGAGTATAACGTATACTACCCTGCTCGACACACTTTCGATGGATACGATGTTGTTGATGAGAAACCTGTGGACAAGAAATTCGACACCTCCTCGGGACTGTTGGTCGCCCCCCCGGTAGAAGAGCAGGTTACCAGACTTCAGAGTTATCGTATCCTCCCCGATTCTTCGGACAAAAAAAAACAAAAATAATCAATTCATATAATAAAATCGTAACCGGTCGATGTCGGTGTATAGAAAATATATGAGAATAACCTTTAGAGTTTTTTCGTTACCTGATGATACTCACCCTGACCCTTTTAGTATTTTACAATATATACTTGAAAACAATTTAACATCCACCCTTCCAATGTATGCATTTCACTAAGAATTCTTCTGACATTGCCTGTATCTGTAGCTCCTGGCGAGCGATATTTTCAAAGTTAAAAATTATTTAAGATCAACAACGATTCAAAAAAGATTGCCTGGGCTAGCAATATTAGCCATTGAACAAGAAATTTTTGATGGTATAAATTTCAGCGATGATTAACGAATTTGCAACAGCATAGTCTCGGAAAATATCGCTACAATAGCAAGAGTATTGTAGTAGCGACTCTACTACAACACCTATTTTTTTATTTTTCTATTGTATGTACCTACCCAGATATCTTTTTTGATTTTATAACGAAGTTACCTAGGTATTTGTTATTAAAGTATCTGCGTATTGTAGAATAATTAGGAAGTGATACTTGTTTACGTGTTAATGAAAAAGCGCAAAACCTCAGATACGCCGAGTTATTTTGATTATAAAAGAATTACGAATATTATTTTGATTCAAATCTGACCCATATTTTTATTAGTGGAATCGACTCTACTCACGATTATGAACAAACTAATTTTAGGTTTTGCGCTTTCTCAATTATACGTAGACATGAGTTACATGTAGACATGAGGCAATATTTCTGTTATTTGTTCCTAAAAAATGTGATTTTTAGTTTTGGGTTATTTTCTTGTAATTATGAACAACGTGTCTGTACCCCATTAGTTAGTAAATGCTTTAAATGAGTGTGAACAAGAATTCATTATTATTATTTCATTTTGATATTATAGTCTACAAATACATATGACTTTAAAAGTTCGGTTCTTTGCTTTATTTCAAGAACCCACCTACCATAAAAAAAGATAATTCAAAATGCCTTAAGGGGCGCCTAAAAATTTTTTCGCACACAGGCGCCATTAGCCCTTACGGGGGCCCTGTCAACAGTGGCACGCATTTTAATGACATAGAGCATTGAAGCTTGCCGAGCCTCCGAGAATGACTGAATGAATGTCTAACTTGTCAAACAAAATTACTTACTAAAGTGATGCTGTTGTTCCTTGTCTGTCTGCTGCTGTTCGGGCCCCATGTTGGCGGCGCCGAGCCGACTGCACGTAGCCGCCAGCAGCGCAAGGGGCGACTGGGTGCCGCTGCCCTCCTGTATACAAAACCATAATCATACTTACACAAGGAATTGTTATAAAAGTGGCAAGTATAGATCATTTATTGGGTTGAAGCATGTATCAATCTATATCAGCCCGTAAACGTCCCACTGCAGAGCACGGGCCTCCTCTATAATCGAGAGTACGATTGAGAGTGGTTAGGCCATATAGTCCACCACGCTGGCCCAGTGCAGGTTGGCGAACTTACATACCATAGAAATTTTTATTCTTAAATTGCTATTGCACACAATGTTTCCCTTTACCTTTTTAGCATGTATGTGTTTGAAGCTTACATACCTAGACTAAATTAATGAATTGATGGGCATAATTCTCAGAGGGCAATTCATTTTATGAAAAATAATCTTAAGAGTATGTTATCACAGACTAAATGACATCCATAGTATTCATGTTAAATAATTTACTAGCTATACAATGATACAGTATTAATATCCACAACATATAAATATAATTATGTTGAATATTTTTTTAATATGGATATGAGATAAATGAGTATGATATAGTAAAACCAAAAACTATTCAATTAATATAATTACCTACATATTAAATACTAATAAATGTGGCCACTATTTCTAATTCCCCTCTACTATAATTCATTATTATTGATTGTAGAAGATAGAAGAATAGTCCACGAAATGTACAAGTAAAGATCATTGTTATAAAATATTTAATATTACATGATCATTTAAAATACCCATAAGATGTAGCCACATCTTATGGGTATTTTAAATTCATAAGAATCATTACTACAATGAGGCATGGAACAAAACAATAACTTGAAACAGTTTTAAAACTATGTGCAAAGTTAACTAATTTGCATACTACACTGGCTTGCTGCTTCATATTCATGAATTAATTTTCATAAATATAAACCTAATGACTGGTTGAATAGCAAAATAATGATTTCAGTGAATATTTTTAAACTATGTGTTTGAATATGTGTTGTATATTGTTATTCCATTTAATAAATTTAAGAATATATATTTTTTTTTACACATATCCATTTAAATCAATTCGAATCACAATTGAAAGTTCATAATCAGTGATCGAGTGCAGTACAGATAAGAAAGCATGTCCTTCTTATTTCAATGCCTCGATATTTCACACTTTATATGGTATCATAACTTAAAATGTTTATTTAATCTGTAAGGAACATTTATTTTGTCATAAATTCTAATTAACCATATTGCAAAGAAACTTGTGTTAAGAAAAAAACATATTGCAATAGTGAATACTGATAGTAAAAATATGACTACTATAATGAAATGCCCCGTATTTGTGCCCAGTGCTATTTCAAATGGATTTGTCTCTTCGTTAACACTGTTATTGAGAGATTATTTAAATATTTTTATTATTTCTCAAAAGATAATATGATAAGATTCATACATAAACTTGGGGAAGACCCAAGAGTAATTTTGACTAATGTGAGTAAATAATGCTTTATGCTAGTATACTCTAACATTAGTGCAATACACATCTACCAAAACAATGTGTACAACATGTACATCACAAGTTAATGCTTAAAACAGGTTGCTTTCATTAAAGCAATTATTATAGCTCATATAAAAATAAAAGCATATTAAGTCATCCATGTCTTAATATAGAATGTTATATTTACACTGGCCATAAGACGTTAGAAAAGGACTATATGATACTAAACTTTCTAAAAAAAAATATGAAAGGAATGTGCAGGATATATTCTAGTGAAATAGAAATCCATTCTACAAAAGTAAATGTGATGAACACGAGCAATCTTACAGTAGATCAATGAATAAGACAATCTTATCAGCCATATCATACATGCTTGCAGGGATGGATCATAATGAACATAGTTAAATAACATGGATCATTTTCTGTTACTTTGGAAAACAGGATAATCAAAACTTTATGGTGGCATTATTGTAATATTCAATCACCTAATTCCCTAAGTGATAAGATTGGGATCAAAATCAATTAAAGAATAATTATTCTGCATATCAGATAGAACAGATATATCATACATGTGATTTAAAACAGATATTCGCTATGAACTCTATTACAAGGATTTAAAGTTTACAATATTGTTTCAAAGCCTTAACTCGTCATTTTTTTTTTATTTATAAAGCATTTATTTTGGTTTATTTTGTAAAAAGTAACTGGATATATCAATTCAACTACATTAAAATAGCTATAGATTGGTGTAAAAAATTGCATCAAGCGACAATTTTGTATGCGGCTGTCTAGATATCTGTATTTGTTGAGCACAATAGCTCGGAATTGGCGCAAATAAGAGGGGAAAATGTCACTCACAGCCCTTTATCGCGTTCAAAGGGCAACCCGAGATGAGAGATCCCTTTTTATTTATCGAACATTGAAGTTGCTATCTCTAAGAACGGCACATTCGAATTCTTACCTTCAATGATAAATCTAGCGGAAACATGTTCTATCGAGTATTTTAAAATATTAATTCTTGACATTTTTTCGTTGTACTAAACTGGCGGGTAAAATTTGAAATCAAAATATGCCAAATAAAAACTATCTGGAAACTGACATTCAATCTTTTTAAAATCCATAGACAATATCCTTTACTTAATTTTGATAATCATAAAATAAAAAATACATTTTTCAAAAAAATATTATTTCCTTCATAATTAGGAACAGAAAATTCGTGAGTAATTATAATTCTGTATTTTAACATATATTACTTTACCACAATATGCTAGTTAGGTCGACACGCCTTTTCCTAACAAGTGCCGGGAGTCGCACGCAAGGCCGCTGCCGCCCTTTGATCCACCCACCTCAAATCGCGTGACTGTGATTTTTATGCACTTGCTAAATAGGGTATCACTCTAACATATCGAACACGCTAATTGCAAGTAAGTATACGATTTTGCGTGTATAATAATGCTTTTAGTCCATTTTTCGTTTTAGTTAGTTGTTGTTAGTATATACAGACTAGAAATAATCGACGCTACCAATGGCATTGCTTTATAGTTGCGAACGCAGACTCGAGGAAGAAATATAATTACATATGATGACTAGCATCGAGGATGACAATCTGTACTATAATTGAAAATTGCAAATGGGTGGGCAGCAACAGTGGAGGAGGACGCCAAAGCTATTTCGGCAAGGGAGTTGCTCGCGACACGGTCACAACCTCCTGCGTGTGGCCTGCCGGGCCCCACACGGTCGGGGCCGCGCTCGCCCCGCCCTCCCCCTGCGCCGACACGAGACCGCTGCCCGTTGGCGTCCGATCTGTTACACAATAACACTGCATCCTTTCACTTCACAGACGTTACCTTGCTAGTTTTGTCCTCGTTTATGTATTCCACCTGCACTTTTGTAGGCTCAGACGACATCATCTACTTCACACTTGCAAACAATTATTTTTCTTTGTTCACGTACGGAACACACCATTCTCACGACCGGCCGCCAAACTGCGGCGAGCGAACTGGCAACTCGGGACGAACGCGCTCGGCAGTTTTCGGAGAACCGCCTCCCATCGCGTTCGGTTTTGTCTCGTATATTATCGAATTTATAAAATTTAAAGCCGTTTTATAGGTCTCCTAGTATTTATTGAGGGTTCCCACTTTATTATAAAGCTCTATTTTTAGTTCAGTGGCAATTGAAGTAGAAGAAAGGCGTTAAAAGTTGTTTATTCTAGTTGACAAACGTTATTTCTGTCTCGCTCTGTCCGAGACAGGTCTTGATTATTGGTAGGCAGCAGCTGCGCCTCTCACCTCCTCCCCGTCGCGGGTGCGGCGCCGCCGCCCGATAATAATAATTGAAAGTAGGAAGGACGTAATAATGGGTGTATAACCTCGCGCCCGCGGCCTCCTTGGGCGGGCAAAAAATGCACACATGTCGTGGCGGCCGGCGCTCGGCGCGGCGTGCCAGCCGAGCTAGTCGCGCCAGCCGCCTCGCCCGTCGCCGCTCGGCGTGCCTGTAAACAAACGATAAGCGCGCGCGCTGTTGCACTTGCGACTCTTTGTTCACATGACTCCGTATCGTTTCTTAGATTACGACACGTTCGTGTCTGCTGAGAAACTCTTATCTGCCGGATCGAGTTCGCATACTCTACACTTTATTATGCAACTCCTATTACTTGGCGATTGCATTGAAAATTATATTACGGCCATTGGCTTCCACTTTCTACGCTACTAAAATTACCACGCCGTTTAAATGATATTCGGTTACGAAAAAAAATATCTTAAGCCATGATTTTTGCAGATATTATAACACAGACTAGACAGAAACTTAATGTTGAATTAATTTAATTTGTATACATTTTTGTTCCAATGTTGCAAATTAAACGCGAGAATTTCAGGAGGACTTGAGTATATTAATTTTAAATTGCTCTATGTATAGTCATCATAAATGATTGTGTTGCGAATTTAAATTTGGCTGGTGCCTGGTACGAATATTTCGCAGTAAAGGCTGAAGATCCATCGACCCCATTATTTATAGGTTTAGACTGGCTCGCATCGAGAGTGAAAGTCGTGCCACGTTTTGTCAAGCGTCGGCCGCGTCGCTTTGCCCCGAGTCCATTATGCACGAATGAGCAGCCGCCCCGAGAGAGCGTGTCCCGGGCTTAATTATCGGCCTATACAGCTAAGCAATAGTCCACCTTATATGCTGAGTCATAAAACTTAAATTCAAAAATGTTAATCGTTCAGACGTACATTCCAAAGTGCACAGGTTTCTACTCGCTTTCTATTGTAATTTAAACCTTCTTGCTTTGAGATAAAGTTGTATTTTTTTTAACACGCGTGGTAGTGTTAAGCTGTTGTTACCCTAATATGATTCTATTATGGGTGTACCTCGTCGGCGTGGCGCGGCATGCGGTGTCCGTGTGACGCGATACTGTTTGCGTACATCTATTTAATGAGTTGATGAATAGTGCCGATGAAATCATCGAGCTCATTGTTTTCGGAGTCCACTAGCGCGGTCAAGCCACTTAATGCGTGCATAATAAGTACACCTGGCACACCTGTCAGACTCATGGGATATACCTCCGTCGTATGTATCAAAACACTGGGGAATAATTTGGCGGATCATTTTGATAAAGCCTTTGTTCCATTGGCCGAATAGTACCTGCTACCTCTCGTTTCTCAGACGATAACTTACTCTTTGCGTTACGTCGGACTAGAGTGTTTTTTTAGTGGCGCAAACAAATATTTGGTGTTGTAAGACCAGTTATGACTAAACGAAAAATTCTCCAATATCGATTTTACAACCTTGTGAACGGATGCAGATGGGCAAGGGTCAAGGCCTGAATAAATAAACTACAAAACTTGAAACTTTTCTAGAGTCCCGACCTCACATAACTTTTAATTACATATTCGAGCATACGTCGCTTCATGGTGCACTGACCTATCTTCAATTCATATTCCAATTTTAAAAATATTATTGAAGATAACATCCGTCTATGCCATAGACAATCCTAATTTGAATTTTATAAAAAGAATCGACGTAAACCGATGGCATTGTGAGAAATCCACAAGGTTTTTAAAAGGTTGCTCACAGAACGAGTTTCATTGCACGTAACTTTATCCAAAAGATCGTAATCAAGATTAATTGTTTCCTCTCTGCCACTCTCCCGCGCAAACGCCGTGTGGCGCAAAATAAGCTTTTGCATGTGGCTTCTTGTACGTAGTGAAGCCAAATATTCCATGCTTAAATTGTTTTTTGTAAGTAGTATAAAAGATATGGATTATTGATGGATATGAATTAAAAGATGCTCTAATAAATATAGTCTCCTAAAAGATAAACAGCATTCACAGATATGTTAGCCGAGGTCGTGATATAGGTAAATATCGCAACACATTTCTGGGCACATTTATTTGATAAAGGCACAAGGAAAATAAATGTATAAAAATTGTACGTGTGAAAATAAAAGTGGCAATTTCCTACCGTAATAAGAATTACAAAATATTAAAATTATAGCAGAAGATTCTATGAATCTTATCCACACATAAAACACTACAGTCAAAATATATAGATATGAGTTAGCGACGACAAGTGCCATTAATTTCCGAGTAGAAATTTTCCCGCCAAAAGAGCCACCAATTCAACTCAATAAATCAATGAAGGCTAGAGATTTTCCGTCAACAAACCGGCCATGTTAACTTTAAGCCAAGAATAAAATATTGCAAAAAAATAAAATTTTACTCAAAACTTGTACCTACATACTGAGATCTGAGTCTGATGTGTTACTGGGTTCGTACTTAATCGGAAAAATATAAATATTCAAAGTTATCTTCATGGTCATGATCCTTAAAGAAATGACTACTAATATAGACCTCAAACGATTTTTAGAACGATTTAATAAAAACCAGTGTATTGGACTTACAAAATAACTGGATGTGGCCGACGCTAACAAGCATGAGTCACCATGGCAAGGTTTAAATTGCAACAATTACCGCTAATTTAATTGGGCTATTTTTAGCAACTTCCAATAAGTATAAGTAATCAGTGATAATCCATAAATGTAATGTACGTATCCGTAATAAGTAATATTTATTTTTAATTAACACTTTAATTATAATTAGAAAAAAAATTACTTTCAATTCTTTATTACAACTTCTCTTGTTTCCTTCTTCAAAATACGTATTTTTGTGCTAGGCATGTCTATTATAAATTTGGTACTTATATGTAGAACCTGAGGTAAAGGGAATGGATCTTGGATCAGCTGTATAATTTAACGAGGGATTAGAACGGAATATGTGCACACAGAAAAGCGGAATTCTCAAAAGAATGTTGTTTTCGACCGTGTGTATCGTGATAATATGATAGACATGCAAGCGAATATTTAAACTGCTCCTAATTTTTTTAATAATGAATTATTAGCAACAAATAAATACAACCATAGCCACACTCGTAGTCCTGACACATCAATAAAATACGTTTATTATAGCTATTAGAAACTACGACGTATTTTTCTGTCTCAATAGACTTCCAGTTGAAGGAAAAATTAAAAATAGTCGACCACGCAAGAAAGTCTCTGTGCTGCTTTGAACTTCGAACACCCAGCTTCTCGATTCATAATTGGCAACCGCGGAATGATGCTAATTACTGTAGGATCACTACCTTTTATTCTTATCAATATGAGATATAATTTCTGTCCAACTCCATACAGGGCTATTTACAATCAGATGTTTCATGTAGCCCTTCTCAATTTCCTCTCTTCTATCCTCAATTAAAAAAATACACACATTGAAAGAGAACAGTATTTAGCTCTCCTTTCCAATCTGAAATACTGTCATACAAAAGTCTTCGACGCTGTCAACTATAAGCTTCTTGCTGTCAACCGAAGTCTGCGTTATGGGCACTGTCAGGGGGCGGTGGCTAGTCCCCGACGCCCCCTTAATGTTTCTTAGACCAGAAATGCCCCTTAGACTCTGCACGGATGGGCGGTACCGTCTCCTTGGGAAAATTCGCTAAAAACTATATGGAAATGTTGCTTATAATTACACTCTTATAATACGTCATTGAACTCCTTAAATGCGGGAAATACATTTTAAGAATACCAAGAAAAATGATTAATTTTTCGATATGGCTAGCGTTACTAACGAACAATAGCTCGTAGATTCGAACTCTCTCGCACTGAACTGATAGTGAGATTTTATACCATCGTATATCATTTAGCCCTTTTATTTTACGAGACTTAAAATCTTAAGAGATAAATTACTTAAGTCATATTATTATTGAATAAAGATAGCAATAATTTCTAAAATTAAAATTGTTACACTAAGTAAAATTGACAACGGCTAAATTAAACCTGAGATTATAAAAAACAATAGGGTTAAATCTCAAATGAATAAAATACACACAAAAAGTCATTAACAAAATAGAAAAAAAAAATAATTACATTATAAAAAATATGTAACAGTTATTGTTAGAGATTGCATTGATTAAATTGTAAATAAACCTGACCTCGTTAGTAAGTGGTCTCAGGTAACCAGCCCATTCAATCACCCTGCATCCCCTTCAATTTAATTGTACCGCGAGACCCCGGCTCGCAGGAGGGAAACTCTACACATACGGAACAGCGCAGCGGGGCGTAGACAATACTTTTATTTTTTATAACGTTACAATAAAGTTTTATTTTAAAATTGGTACCAAAGAGTTTTATGCAAATGGCGGGAAAACATTGTGAACGTTTATAATGGAAGCAAATGACGTAAAAATGCTATTTCGTAAAATAGTGTATGATAATAAATTAATTAAAACTAATACAAAGTAATGACACTGGTATTTATGAAGTGGTTCTTTAAGCCTAAGATTATAAAATTACAAAAATGCAGATATATTCATTTCGATGCATCTGACGATCCTTCGAAATGAACAATCTGGCTAAAACATCTCCTCCTCTACGTTCATTTAATAAAGATTTAACTACTTACTCATCATCATCAGCCCATTGCAGTACACTGCATATTGGATGTCTATAGTTTTCTACCAAGGTACTTACGCACACAGAGCCCGGTCAGCCGCTTTATGGACTCAGTCGCTGCCGGCCCACTTGTGCAAATCTTCCCGCCATCTGGCCAGAGGGCGCCCCAAGCTGTATGCAAAGACGCGGTCTCCACTCCAAAACACCCTTACTCCAGCGGTTATCTGTTCTGCGACATAAGATTAAGTTGGACGACGGCTTTGAAACTTGAGGCCGCGGGTTCGACCCCACAGAGAAACAAATATTTGTGTGAACCACAAGTATTTATTTCTAGACTGGTTGTTTGTGAGACCGAAAAGTCTCTCGTAGTTCCTGATACTGGCGACACTAGACTCAATCTTAGTGTGGGGTAAGGACTATGTAGATAGATATATGACTGTTGAGTGTGTTTGGGTGTACCTATTTATTATTTATATTTGTAGTAGCTAGGTAGGTACACATATTTCTTTTTAATTTGCTTATAACTTTTCATGCTATTCTCAGGTGAACTATCAACAATTGGGATTTGTATCCGATGGCGATATGCGGTCTATTCTACCTTGAGATAGAAGTAATCTAGGCAAACTGTGCTTCAATAGTATGAAATAATACCTATGTTCACCAATTTATTATTTCATAGCCCAAGCCTTCTTTAAAAAAAATACGTCAAGAGATAATCGTAACGTAATCGTAAGCTCATATAAATGATACTACGTAGTGCATACATATACGCGTAGTACCTAACATTGACCCACATAAGTACAGCGTAGTAGCATAAATTAACACACCTTGTGAACGTACATCTAGATTTTCCTCTATACGAGACATTAGTCATAGGAAATGACTCCGATACAGCGGTTGCAACTTGCAACCCGTTGTCCTTCTTATGGCGGATGTATTATCATTTATCATATGATCTCCCCTTCCAAGGTAATCTCCAAGGTGCAAAAAATGTAAGTAAAAATATTGCTGAATGTTTTTGAAATAATTTTGCTAACTTTGATAATGTGACATTGTCATGAAAAACAAGGAGAAACTTTATTTCTAAGAAGGAAGTCCCTCAAAGTAAAGACCGGGGTTTTATTTAAAGGGACTAACAATTACCCCTTTACACAATATTTGCGTGTTTATAATAACTTGAGAAACTCTTGGTCCGTTCTTTAATGATAAACATAAAGAACATTGGTAAAATCATTGTTAATGCAATTCTTAAGCGTCTATAAATTTCATGTATAAAAACATTAATCATTAATTTTCTAAGTAATTTTGGTGCCTAGCTCACAGTGAACCTAAGCCTGAATTACGAAAACACATTTTTCGTAAAACTATTGATATTTGCTTTAATTTTATTGGAGAAGCGTTATGTCGTTTCAATGTTGCCATTTTTAAAATATATGCTTGACTGGCTTTCTTGCATTATCTTTCTCAGATAATAATTAATGTAAAAAATAGTGCAGAGAAGTGAGAACAGCAACATAATCACTGATGAATTTATTAAGGAATAACAATTTGCTTCTGTCGCCCGAAAGCGCTATTGTGCAAATAATAATATATAGTTGTCCCCTCTTTCCTTTTTATTTCATTGCACATGATATTACTATTAGATTAATGAAATAAATAAGTACTCGATGTTTAAATTGCGTGTAAAATATATTTTTTTACTTTTATTTGTGGGTCATAACTTTGCCTCACGCCAATATAAATGGAACAAAATAACATTAACTACCCACAGAGTTTGACAAGATATAGAAAATCTGTAAAACTTTAAAGTGGAATATCTTTTTTCCTAGGCTTGCTACAATAGTAAACCTTAAGAAATTAGTGTTAAGGAATTCGAAATCTGAAGTGCGTGGTGGCCTGTTGGTAAACGGACCAGACGCGGCTGCCAACATGTTCACGGTGGTCGCGGGTTCAAATCCCAGCGCACACCTCTGACTTTTCGGAGTCATGTGTGTATTGATAGTCAATCACCACGCACTAAAACGGTGAAGGAAAACATCGTGAGGAAACCTGCATACCATAGCGATTCATAAGAATTTATATGGTATGTAAGTCCGCCAACCCGCACTAGGCCAGCGTGGTGGACTATATGGCCTAACCACTCTCAATCGTACTCTCGATTGTAGAGTAGGCCCGTGCCCTGCAGTGGGACGTATATGGGCTGATCCAGATCCAGAATTCGAAATCTATATTTTAAAATATTTTTCATCTCAATACACACAAAAAAAATAACAACAAAAAAATGTATGGAGGATTATCATTGTTCATTACCAAGGGGTCACAACCACTGTGGCCTCCCTTAATCTGTCATTGTTGTAAAAATTGTCGCCTAAAAAAATGTAAAAAATACTAAAATCTAAATTGCATAACTTCATTTTCTGTATAGCAATATCATACACCATTTTCGCCACACCCTAGGTGACGTTTCTTCTGCATTTTGGCCTCTTCCGGTTCGCGTAATCGGCCCACTGGTCTATGTTATTGGTCATCAGGTGCGGCTGTTTGTCGAAGGGTTCATGATCTGACGGAAGCGGAAGTGACGGTGGGCGGTCCGGCCCGCCCGCGCCACCCGCCTTCGCGGAGACACGCCCTTGCCTCACAAGTCGCATCTCCCGCTAATTAGTGGATTACTCATAAGGAGAATGCCTTGAAGGTCACCTTGATGCTAACATCAGCTGATAAGATGACTACTGTAGGGAGGTTTACCCCAGGGAGCTCGGAGTAACCGTTGTTAGTGACGTAATGACTTGAATGTCGTCGGGAAAGCTGTATACCTTAATATATTTTTTTAAGAACATGTGTTGCATATTTGAACGTACTATGCGTGAAAAATTATAATGGTCGTTAGAGAGAAAGTTATGCTGACGTCACACCCTTGACATTCGGTTACAAATTGCGATTTGTAGCTCTATACTGACTTTAAATCGCGATTTAAAATGTTTTTTTTTATTATTTATAAACTGATTTACTTCTTTAGAATCTTTGAGTCTTTATATTGTTATTATTCATTTTGTGTTATTGTATTTTAATTGTAATGTAAATATTTGTATCAAGAACTGGATATGGCAACAGAAATGCAGAACGCAGACGACCTTCCAATAATGATTGTTCCTTAGTCATGTTATTCAATTAAAGCAGGTAATATTATCTTACTCTAATTCTAGTTATTATTAATATGAAAAAAACTAACTGCCATCAAAAAATCTAATCCAAATGAAAAATATTTAAATAATCTGTAACAATATCCAATTTAATTATCCCACAATTAAACATTTAGAAATCAAATACAAATACCGTATTAGAGATCGCACGATATACGTCGGCGTAAGTGGCCCAAGTCGCCAGCCCGCACGCACTTAGCCAAACAAAGTGGGCGACGTCCAGCCCACACCGGGTCAACGCACCGCGCTATTAATCATTGCCTCGCGTTTCGTACATTATTCAATTTAATGATCTCTGTTATTGCTCAATTAATTCATACTAATTTTTATTTTAAATCCAAAATGAAAGAGTATTAGAAATAAGTTTCTATGCAATAAAAGGTACCGCATTACTGGGGTGTTCATTCGAAAAATAGTAGGTATATATTGACATTACAAAACGCGTCAACAGTTGGCTCCTAAGTTCACAAAATATCGAAGATTTTGGTATTTTACTAAAGAATTTCTATTATTTTGTATTTAAAATAAGTCGTTTGTGTAATATTGTATTAATCTCACCTTTTTTTCGCCTTTCCTTTTTACGTAAGCTTTTTACCTATCACATAGGAACTTTATGGTCGATTTTAATATCTATTTTTAAATTAAATCAATATTCCAACTTAAAATTAATATTCATGCGGTTTTCTCCCATAAAAGGAAAAAATAGGACCAAATAATATGGCGAATTATTATTATAAACGAAATATTGAACCAATGAACTATTGTATATTTTTCAGCAGAGCGCGAATCGCGGCTTCCGCTAAATATATTTTTTTTTTATTGCAATGAATGGCGAGACGAGCAAGCCGTTCGCCTGATGGTAAGCGATACGACCGCTCATAAACAGTAGCAACATTCCACTGCGCTCGCCATCCTGAGACATAAGATGTTAAGTCTCAATATGTCCAGTAGTTACTCTGGCTACAAATTACAATGTCCTTCAATCCGAAACACAACAGTGCATTTACGCAGTGTTGTTTCACGGTAGAAATAGACATTGCGGTGGTACCTACCCAGATGGCCTCTCACATATGAGAGACCTACCACCAGTAAAAGTTTTCTGGAAAAGTTAGTATCTATAAAATATGAATGTTTGATCTTAATTCGTAAGTATTCCACAAGGTCAATAAAAGGTAGACTATAAAGCTAAATAAATAATAGGAATAAGCAATAAGAATAAAATCCATGTAAGTTTTATTTTATATTTTTCTACGAGATCGATAAAATGCAACTTCAAAATGTTACGACTTTTTGGAAGAATAAAACATTTACATAAAGTATAATGCTACGCCATGCCATGCCAAAAAAAAAACAAAACCACACACAAAAATTAAAATCCAAATATCTCACAATAACAGCTCCAAACATCCGGAATTGTCCCCTTTATTCCCCTTCGAACAGAAGTTAACAATCCCGCGCTAGGAATTTTTAAAAACGTCCAAGAACGCGGAAGAGTCGCTCCCACCCACCGCCCGCCCGCGACAACGGCCCGCGGGGGCGTAACCGCCGCCCTACGCCGCGCCCGGGGCACCGGTTACATCGCAAACTTTTCCCGCCAACACATCTGACAACTACACGCAACGAAAACAAATCACTTGTCTACGATTGATATTTTTTTTTAGAAAAAAAAAATGATTTTGGATGCTGTATGTTATTTGTATACTTATGTAAACCGGAGAAAATACAAAAAATATACTGTAGGTAAATTGAATCATTTCATTTATCTAATTAGTAATCACTAATAATACCTAAATACTTACTCATTGTAAATAGAATGCATCCGATCCATCCTAATAACTACATGAATTAGCAATCTTACTTTAGCGTAGGTACATAACATTAATTTAGGAAATCATGGGCTTTGATCATGAGTACCTATGCACTTAGTTTCTCCGTCTACGGTATGCACATATTTATTTTTTCCCATAACTCGTTTTCGAATACGTTAACAATAAACATTTTTATATAGCTTATGTGATCCGTGGAAGGATAATGTTTTCTATTAAAATTAAAAATATTTCCTGTATAACTGGTATCTAGAGTTTCCTCCTCGGCCTATAACTGTTTTCGTTAAAACATTATAGGTAAACTTGCTTAGCCATAAAAATTAAACGTTTCCTACAATAATCTCTCATAAACTATATGTTGAATGTGTTTGATTTCCGTATCTACAAAAGGGGTCACAAAGTCGTTTACCTCTTTCTGGTATCTATATGTATGTCTATTGAAGTATTCGTTTCTTTATGAGCGGAACCAAATGGGGCCGCTGTTGTATCGATATTTTTTGCTAGTGGACAAAAGATTCATTTCGCTCTTCTGCGAACATATTGTTGAAGCGCCATCTACATAAATACTTGTTTTAAACAGCATTTAGTTCAAAGAGACTCCAGTAGATGGCACTGTTAAGCAATATTTTATGAGCATTCCTTCACGCGTGTAATATGAACATAATATTTCAGAAGCTTGATAAGGAGACAATCAACATTCTAAGTATCTATATATCTTCAGATAAAGCCTGTTCCTTGGTATTTTCTCTCATTATCATTTTCAAACTTTGTGAGGACTACCTCTTTATAATTTGTGTACTTACCCACCTATGCAATTTTGAGAGGATCATGAAGACACAGATCATAAATAAAAGTACAAATGTGTCGAAATAATATTTAATGCACAATAAATACACTGGATATTTAAATCTATTACACATAGTATGGTGTTATTAGGTATTTACATTATACTTACTGTAGTTTTAGCTACATGAATCACAATTTTCAGGTTTTTTTGTTAGTCAACTTTTCATATTCCAATCAGGATTTAAATTTATAAGGTATAACTTGTTTCGTTTGAAAATAATTTGTGGTTTAAAATTAAAATATAGAATTCCATCAATATTCAAGAAACCGTTGTTTTATAGGGAACAAACGTGTCTTTTTAATATCTCCTATGGAGTAAGTTGTATTATTTTTATAATACCTGAAGCCTGTACGTCAAGGTAGGCGAAGAAAAATAATATATTTTGTAGGTATGTTCAGCAAAAATGTGTTTCGAATCAATATATTAGATTTTCATTGAAACAGCAATGATAAGCATTTTAGGCTGTATAATTTAAAGACTGTTGCTTAAAATTGTATTTTTTTTACTTCAGGTGCTACTATGAATTTATTAAGGAACTACTCACTACTTAAAAAGCACACAAACAAGCACCACATTTAATTCAAATAAAGTGTAGGTGACAATAACTTTATTCAATCCTCATATTCACATATGATTGTAAAAGTACAAATACAACAAAATAAACATGTAACAAACAAAATAAATTATTACAAAACAATCACAATATGGCCCTACGCAGACGACAGACTATCCGTGACGCACTTTTTATTCTGTGAAAATAGAACCTATGTAATTATATGCAGTAACGCACACGACGCGCAAAAAGTCCGGCGCACAATAAATCCGTGTAATTCGGGCAGACCGCACCGCGCCGCGGCGCGCCGCTCCGCACAAAAAGTGTGTGAAAAAAATTGAACGTTTGCTTCAACGCGCGCTAACGCAGACGGCGCACTCTTTAGTCGGCAATCTGCATTTGCTAGGGGTGGGTGGACGTAACGCACGCGATCTATTATCATGGCGCCAGAGGTCGATGTAACTATGTTAATTCAAGAAATACAAAACAGACCAGCAATTTATAATACTTCTAAGGCACAATATCATGATAGACATTTAAAAAGAACAGACATTTTATAAAATTTGAAAAAAATTGCCGGATGTTGTTTCAGAATTGAATGTTTAGTATGGAACTGTCCCTTCAGTAATCTTTCCGAAAGTATAGGATGTACCCAAAATTCTCTATTTCTTCTTCTTTTTCTGTACTTCATGTACAAAATAATACTTCGCGATCTCTGCACGATTTCCATAGCGTCTACGTCCCTACAGCTCTGCCGACAAAATGATCGAACATGTGCGTCGTGTGCGTTGAGTCTGTGAAAAATCCGCGACCGACTTTTTGCGCGCCATGCAGACTTTTTGTGCGCCGCAGACTCGATCGCACAAAAAGTGTGCCGTCTGCGCAGGGCCTATTTGAACGGTTGTCTTAAACATTTGTGTATATTTGTATCATAGCAAACTCAGTTCAAAAGTTATTTGAAAGAGACAAAACTTTTCGATATAGCTAAAATTAATTAATAAACGGACTGTGAATAAGAGTGATATAAATTTATTTGAGAATAATTTAAAGGCCGCCCTTACACGGGTGGAACAGAAAGCCATTAACTATGTATTTTTCTTAACATATTTTTTTTGCTTTGATTATAAAACAAATCGAAATAAAATAATAAAATTGAGTGACTTTAAAATAAATAAATAATTTCACACAGATGTCAATTTCCGTGTAAGAGATCCTTTGGATATAGATTTTTTAATTATATTTCTTTTCATTAAAAGTACATAAATAAACGTTGGACGTACTAGGTGTCTAATGTCTAGGACTCAATAAATATATCTCTAATTAAACTAATTCCGAGAAATAATACTTATGCGTATTTGCTTAGCATTAATTTGTTGCGATGAGCTGACAAGACCTGCAACAAACCGATATTGATTAATATTTTCATACCATTACTAGAAAAACTGCCCAATTGTTTATGGATAAACATCTTTATTTCATCATCATCATAATTTCAGCTACAGGAATTCCAATGCTAAACATAGACCTCCCCAAAGCTCTTTATTTATTCAAAGGAAAGGAGAAGGGGCATCCCAGCCTATCGACCAATAACGATAAGCCATATATCGATGGAAAGGTCTTTTCAGATGCTACAACTTTTTCTATGGCAACAAAATCAAAATCGCTGTATTTTAGAAAATATAGCTACTTAAAGACTGCAGAAAAATCACGCGAAAGGGCCTCGCCATAGTGACCAATAACAACGAGCGATGCGTCATTAGAAAGGTCTTCTGAAATACTATAACTTCTTCTAGGGCGGCCAGTATCAAATCTCTACGTGGAAGAAAATATCGCTGCGTAAAGGTAACGCAAGGATGAAACTATGTATATGGACTCATAGCCAGTTGACCAATAACGACGAGCGATATATCATTCGAAAGCTCTCTTTATTTTCAATAACTTCTTCTTTGCCAAGAAATCCCGATTCACTGTATGAAAAGAAGTATATCGACATAAAGATATCGCGAGGCTCATATGTATGGACTCAAGCCTATCGACCAATAACGACAAGCCATATATCAATGGAAAGGTCTTTTTGGGTGCTACAACTTCTTCTATGGCAACAAAATCGAAATCGCTGTATTTTAGAAAATACAGCTACTTAAAGACTGCAGGAAAATCACGCGAAACGGCCTCGCCATAGTGAGCAATAACAACAAGCAATGCGTCATTAGAAAGGTTTTCTGAAATACTATAACTGCTTCTACGGCGGCCAGTATCAAATCTCTGCGTGGTCGATAGGCTTGAGTCCATGCATTAGAGCCTCGCGATATCTTTATGTCGATATACTTCTTTTCATACAGCGAATCGGGATTTCTTGGCAGAAGAAGTTATTAAAAATAAAGAGAGCTTTCGAATGATATATCGCTCGTCGTTATTGGTCAACTGGCTATGAGTCCATATACATATTTTCATCCTTGCGTTACTTTTACGTAGCGATAATTTTTCCACGCAGAGATTTGATACTGGCCGCCGTAGAAGAAGTTATAGTATTTCAGAAGACCTTTCTAATGACGCATCGCTTGTTGTTATTGCTCACAATGGCGAGGCCCTTTTGCGTGATTTTCCTACAGTCTTTAAGTAGCTATAATTTCTAAAATACAGCGATTTCGGTTTTGTTGCCATAGAAAAAGTTGTAGCATCTGAAAAGACCTTTCCATTGACATATCGCTTGTCGTTATTGGTCGATAGGCTGGAGTCCATACATGTTTGCCCCTCCTCCTTTACATTCAACTCTAAAAGCTATAGTCAGAATATAAATCAAACTACAAATGTATTTGTTAATTCTGTTATAGTATGAAAATTTTGAAAACAAAACAAAAACACTAAAGTGGATAGGACTGTTTGTGGGATCCATAGGTATTTATTTCGGGTCTGGGTGTTTGTGAGACCGAAGTCTCTTGTAGTTCCTGATACCCACGACACAAGACTCCATCTTAGTATGGGTTCAGGGGGGTTACTTTATACTCCGACACGAAGTTCTGTTCGGACGTTCAACGTCAAAGTTTTCCACTAAAAATCAGTACAAGGTCAGGACTATGTATGTGATTATTGGGTGTTTATTTATTTATTATATTCTTACTGTTTTATGTACGATAAAAATTTAGGACATGTGGCTGAGAGATAGAAATGTTGACTTATCCTCATTAATCGATTTAAAATGATTTTTTTTGGATCTTTTTTCAATAAATTTTATTAGCATATGGAACAAAAGAGCCGCATCTATGTATGTGACTATTGGGTGAATGAATGTATGTATGTTAAACGGCATCACTAGTTTACCTACATAATAAAGGTCTACAATCCGCCGCCACTCCTCTCGACGGTGATCTTCTTCTTGAGCTGTTCCCTCTCGTGATGCTCCTCTTCCATCTCCGCCATGCGGGCGAAGCGGGAATATGCCACGTGACCAGACTTGATCGCTGACATCATCTGTAACGTGGAGATATTGTTATATTGTGTGTGAACCTTATATGGAAAAATATGTTTGTAGATTATCGTGTAAAATGATTTGCTTTTTGATTGCTTTTAATATCATTGTTTACAATACTGAGTGTAAGGGGAAAAATATGTTAAGAGAGCATAATTATCATAATGCCTTTCGTTATCCTTTATTTTATGACCTTCACTTAGATGGAATAACGTTTTTTTTTTAAATTATGATGTAAACGATTTGCTTTTTGATTGCTTTTCAATATCATTGTATAGAATACTGAGTGTAAAGCGGAAAATATGTTAAGAGAGTATAATTATCATAAATACTACAGTTTTAATTAATAAATTATTAGTTATTACGCTCAGTACCTATATTACAACTTATTTTATTTGCTTTGTATCAGCTTGTTATGAAATGGTGCAACAATTGCACCGACTGCATTTGCGCATATGATATTGATCAAGTCAATTAATATTCCGAGTTTGACAAAACTAGTGATAAAAAACTGAATTTACCGAATGGCATCGAAACCAGGACGGTAATAATCATGTTGATCTGTGAAAATCTTGAATAAAGTATAGTAAAATAAAGGTAATAAAATGACACAATGTATCGTTTATGTATATTGTTTGAAAGGAATGTATTAGCTCGATCACTTTCTGAATGCATAAAAATTGAATACCAAATAGATAAATCAAGCATAAGAGTAAAAGTATTGTTGCGATACAAAAAAAACACCTCTATAGTTACACCAAAACAAAATAAGTAGAAAAAGGATTAAATCAAAGAAAACAAAAACCTGTAAATAAAAGTAAGTAAAAGCATACTCTATTAGTAGTCATGCAAACATACAAAACAACAAAAATCATGCATGGCACAAATATAAAATATTAATAATTATTTATCTTCCCATCGTTCTAGAATTAGTATTTAACAACAGCCATTCATTAAAAAATTATTTTTATTACTATATACATTTTATCTTTTGGTAATTCAGACTTGTTAGTTAGTGTTACCACATCAAATAAAGATTATTTTTATCATGCCATTTAAAATATTAGTTAAGAAATATAAATATCCTCATAAAATTAAAATAAATATAATGCATAATTATTAGTCCTTGGTAAAAGAATGAATAATAATATTTAAAAAAAAACAAGTCAATCGTATAATGAAGGATGCTTAACAAATGTATGCATGTTAGCGAATGGCAGTAATCATTATATCCCAAGCGGTATGGACCTGCAGATACTCGTCGAGCTCGACTTGTCCGTTCATGTTAGTGTCGATCTCTTTCAGTATCTCGTGCAGTTGCTCCCCGGTCACGTCCTCGCCGTAGTTCTGTGGACACAGCGCTGCCCAGTCAACGACATTGCGTACGACACATATACACATTGCTGTATGGACTTGTCAACGTTCATTATTCATTTCAAATTAGTTAATTCGAAATTCAAATCAAATAAAAAAACATTTGATAATTGAAAATAAATTAGGCTCTACGTTTTATGTTACCTTTGCCTATTCCTTTAAGCATATTTATAAAACTACTGATGTTTGACAAATCCATACAACGGTTATTTTCAAATATGCACAAGGAATAATGTATTAAGCCGCAAAACGATAATATTTTTTAAAATACTGCTATTCCTTTATGCATAATTTGAATCGAAGGCACCATCCCATTGTTACGTTATACTACGGACAAGTAGACAAAGGCCCAGCGATACATTAATTCGTTATAATCGTCTACCTGCAGATAATCTTGTATTTCCAGCTGGCCGTGGTATGTGACATCTATCTCCGACAATATCGAGCTTATCTCTGCGTCCGTTGGTTTCACGCCCATACTCTAGAATTTGGCATTTGTTTAAAGACCCCATTTTTTATCCAATTTGTAGACAACGTGATACCCACTGCTGAACGTAGACCTTCCGTAAAGACCATAATAGTTTCTTGCGCTGATGACATTGTTTACCATCATAAGATTGTCATTTTAACGCAAAATTGATGTAAATAGTATTTTCCTCCAGGATAACCAAGACAGTTTTGCCCATAGGACCATAGGCCTGCTTATAACTAGTCAGATATTCGAATAAAACTGTACTATTTTTAAAGGAGAAATAAAAATCTGGGTAAAAGTTATCCATTAATTTTTAAATCATATGCAATTCTCATTAAAAAAATACTTTTTAAATCTAATTTTTTTTTTTTCTGAAATCGCCATTTAAAATATCAATGTATTAAATTATTGATATCTTCTAAAAAAATTATATAATTTTAAATCTCGAAACTATTTCTTCCTAGTATTTTTTTTTACAAATATTTTTTTTACTGTATGGAAATCTTCACAAAACTATCATCCCTGCAAATACCTTAAGACTCCTCCTGATGTCGTTGATGGAGACGAAGCCCTTCCTGTCCTTGTCTATGATCTGGAAGCGCTTGATGTACGTCTGGATCTCCTCCTTGCTGAGGTTGATCGGGATCTTGTCGCGACTCGCTCGGTTCACCATCTGACCCATCTCGTTCGCTAGGAACTCGCTCGCTATTTTTATTTGACGCTGGAAATGATGTTTTATCGATTTTATTTTATATCGATATTTATAGGGGCATCGATTCTGTATTTGTATACAGAATAGCAGATGTTGCCCTGGGGTAAACAAAGTTTAATCCAACTGTTGTAGATGATATAATTTATTTTAATCTCATGTATCGTTTATATTTGTTACTTTCTTTTCCCTTTGGGAAACAAACGTAATAGAATACTTAGAATAGTGAAGGGATAATCTCTAAGCTCATTTTACAATCGCATTATCGTTTAACAGTGTCAAATTATAATTAGTGTGATACTATTTCAATGACCTTATGGAAAAGGATAATTCAGATATCAGAGAAGAACGCGGATGCGATTTTTTTACTTCGAAGATGAGCATTATTGTATTGAGGAGGAATTTATTAATTTTGGAGGAAGATATTAGATAGAATTTATGGGCGGAGGACGATGAATTGGGACAAGATGTGAGGTGGGAGGGTAGTGTGTAGTACCTTCTTCTCAGCGTCGCTCCAGCGCAGTTCCTCTGCCATGATGTCTACGATGGCGGGCAGCGCCTCGGCCGCCGCCTGCACGTTGAGGAAGGCGAGGCGCAGGCGCCGCGCAATCATGTCGATCGCGGTGCACGCGTACTCGCGCACGCCGTATCTGCGCACATCATACACATCACTCTAGTTATAATATATATATATTTTTTATTTTGGCCCGGCATAGTGGCCACATTGCACCTAATGGTGAGCGCAAATGCCGCCCAGGCAGAGTATCCATTGGCATCAGACGGCAGTCCCATGCCAATAGATACAATTATGCCGGCCTGCTAAGATGCCTCTTCACACTACGGCGGAAGGACCCAGAATTATTGGAAGGAGGAATAGAAATATATCGCACCTTTAGAATTATTTCTTCATCAGCCCCTATATGTCCCAATGGAGGGCATGGGCCTCCTCTACAATCGAGAGTACGATTTAGTGGATAGGCCATATAGTCTACCACGCTGGCCTAAGGCCTCTTGTACACGCACGGTTTTTCGCCGTAAAAATCTACGGTTAATTCGCCGTGTGTAGGCACGGCCGTCAGTGTTGAATGGATTACTATGAACGCTTGTAGACGCGCACGGTAGCTCCACGGCACGGCGCCGCAGCCGTGTGCGCCGTGACTGCCCCTCGGCGCGCCGCGTCTACGCACGGCGTGATTTTCATCAGTGTTGTATGGCATTCTATGGGAGTGTGTCGACTGCGCCGGACGTACGCACGGTTTCGTGACGGTTTACATACGCTGATTCCCGATTTTTACACGCTTTATATTAGCTTCACTTGTATGTTTGTATGTTTGTATATTTGTATGTTTGTATGTTTGTATGTTTGTTTGTAACCGACTTCTTTGGGCGCGATTTTGACCCACTTTAAACGGCCAGATTTCGTTCAAATTTTGCACACCTGTCAAAGACCGATGACAATACAATAATTCGATTAAAATATATAATTATCCTGATTAGATTCGCCAGGATTAATTATTCTTATAATTGATGACCATTGCTACATTCATCGCTAGATGGCGTTAACATTGTATTCTTCCAAGAAGCTTTTACCCAAATGGAGATTGCATTCCGTATAAAACACTGAAGCACAAAAATTTGACCTTGAATGCAATCGCTGTTGCCTGCTATCCTTTTCTTTAGAGTGACAATGAATGAAGTTCACGTGAAGTTCATTCATTGTTACGCTAAAGAAAAGGATAGCAGGCATCGGCGACGTCATTCAAGGTAAAATTTTTGTGCTTCACTTTTATATACGGAATGCAATCTCCATTTGGGTATAAGCTTCTTGTATTCTTCAAGTGTCAAATGTTACTACTGACCAACAGATGGCGTTATTGATTGGAAATACAGCCGTAGATGGATGTTTTTTATATAGTCAAAACAATTATATAATAGTTAAAAAAAACTAAAATACACGCTTTAATAAGATATACAACTAAAAAAGTAAAAATAATTGATACTGAATTTAAGATAAGAAAATGGAGTAAAATACATATATTTTATTGTTACAAAGCGTGGGGTGCAGGAGGATAAGTAATTGTTGTAAACACCCCACGCTTTGTAACAATAAAATATATGTATTTTACTCCATTTTCTTATCTTAAATTCAGTATCAATTATTTTTACTTTTTTAGTTGTATATCTTATTAAAGCGTGTATTTTAGTTTTTTTTAACTATTATTGTTATAAAATGAACATAAATCAAGAATTATTAATTTCATTGATCGCCTCTGTGGCGTAGTTGTACTAAGGTACGGTTATAAAGCTGAGGTCTCGGGTTCGAATCCCGGGCTGGGCAAAGTGATATTGGATTTTTCTATTCATTATCAGCTCAGAGTCAGGAATTTGTGCCCGATATATGGCGATAGGCTCGCCACCTATCACATTGTGGGAAGGAACCTACAAGGCAGCATGTGCGTGTCCTGGCACCTCTGCCTACCCCTTCTGGGATATAGGCGTGAGTTTATGTATGTATGTATTAATTTGATTATCATTATTTTTATCATTTTTTCATTATTATTATTAATTTCATTATATACATCGGATGTATCCAAAACCGTCTTTCCCTTTTTTTTCTGTTTTTCGTTTCCTATATATGTAGTAAGCAACGATAATCTTTTTTTTCGTAAAAAAATTCATGACGCAGCACGTCCTACACAGCCCCTGATAAAAACGCTACTAGCCCGTACCTGGCCAATGTCTCGCCCGGTGATTTTGCCGTGCCATGTACAAGCTCGCACGTTTTTTCAAAGGTACGGCTAACACGCCGTACGGTTGAACAACCGTGACGTGGAAAAGAGGCCTAATGCGGTTAGTGGACTTACATACCATAGAAATTCTTATGAATTGCTACGGTATGCAGGTTTCCTCACTCTAATAACTATACATATTATTTATTAACCAATCTAGTCTTCCTTTTTTTATGCAATTTCACTTAATTGTGCGACAAATTGTTTTACAATTAAAGGAGAATGCCCATTCATCGTATCATTAAAAATATCGTAGATCCCGATACCGATACTGCTTGAATATTATAGCATTTTTATGGTTTGCCTTACACAATTTTCTGTTTTATCTCGAACGACAGATTTTTATAAAATAAAGTAATTATCATCACATTTTACATTATGTTAACAGAGCCGAAAGAAATAAAAATATTTTTATGCACTTCAAGTTCGTTTCTCCAAGAACTCCTGGCCTGGATCGCAATTAAGTTTATATTTATTGAAAATATATATTTTTCCCAACACTAAAAAATAGGTTTCATCGAGGTACAAAAATCTTCGAACTGATACTAAGTTTCATAGTAAAATGGGCATTCTCTTTTGTTATCTCTTTTTAACTCCTTATTATTATAACTTTTAAACCTATATTAGTTATCGAATGATTTATCTTCTTTGCTCAAATTGAGTTCAAGTCATTCGAAAGGGACAAAACATTTTATAACTAAAATAGGTTTTAAAACTGTCTATAAATAAGGGTTTTAGAGTTTAAACAAGAACTTTTAAACGATTCATTTTTCATATTAAGATTTTAATATAATACTCTAGATTCTAGATGCATGTTCTAGAGTCTAGAACATGCAATTCATATAGAAGACTATTAGTAAGCATGATTCATGTCATACTTACTGGTGGTAGGTCTCTCATATGTGAGAGGCTGCCTGGGTGGGTACCACCGCAATGTCTATTTCTCCCGTCAAACAGCAGTTTAAATGCACTGTTGTATTTCGGATTGAAGGACATTGTAGCCAGAGTAACTACTGGACATATTGAGACTTAACATCTTATGCCTCAGGATGGCGAGCGCAGTGGAATGCCAAGCATTGCTTTGTAATTCAAGGTGTTGTTTGGTTTTGCTACTGTTCATGAGCGGTCGCATCGCTTACCATCAGGCGAACGGCATGCTCGTCTCGCCATTCGCAGCAATAAAAAAAAAACATGTACCTGATTTCAGCGTCAATGTATGGGAACTCGGGGTGAACTTTCTTGCCGATAATAGGCCACCTCTTGCCTGTCAAGGATGCCATTTTAGCCACGGCGAACGCCCTGTCACCATACGACTTAGCCAAATGTTGTGCTACCTGAAATTACAGATGTACCTGGGCTTAGTTTCAGCACATTCTCGAACATATCCCTACGCCTCCATCTCTCGCGGTATCGAGAAGTGGTGCGCTTTTATGCGCTGTTGGCTGATTGTGAGTCGTGAACATAATATTATGAAAATCTTTGTTTAGAAGTTCGTGTGAAGAACAATCTTAGGTATCATTTATCCACACCCTGCGATCCTTAATACATGATAGCCGAGAAAAAATGATTACACAGGTCATTATATGAACATATGTCTAATTTTTTTTTTGAATTTATATGCTAGCAGTGAGTTAAATAAATGCAAAGTAAAGACAGTAAATAAAGATGACTTACTTCCATTTCTAAACCAAAGTCCTGCACTAATCTAATGTACATGGTGGGTGTCCAGCCGTGAGCGCCTTCAATCAGGAAACCATCAGTTTGACTCTCCTTGAAAATTGGCTTGAGGTTTGCACCTGAAAACATGAAATGTAATGTTATTAAAAGTCACTTAATGTAATAGCCTTGAGTTGTTTTTACATACAAGAAAGTATCTGTATCTGTCTGTATCAGCCCATATACGTCCCACTGCAGGGCACGGGCCTCCTCTACAATCGAGAGTACGATTGAGAGTGGTTAGGCCATATAGTCCACCACGCTGGCCTAGTGCGGGTTGGCGGACTTACATACCATAGAAATTTTTATAAATCGCTATGGTATGCAGGTTTCCTCACAATGTTTTCACAAGAAAGTATACTTTTTACTTTTTCCTATACAGTTGAAATAAATAATTAAATACTACCAAACAATATACAAACACTTTCCATGTCTACCTTATTTTTAAGTGTCCTATGGCATTTAGTAGACTATAAATGTAGCCTAATAATCCATGATCCATATACTGGTTTGATTCAAGCACTGCCATTTTACACTTGCATGGTCATACTTGTTTTTGTTTTTTATTGTTATCAAAAGAGAATGCTTATTTTACTATGTAACATAGTATCGGTGCGGAGATTTTTGTACCTCAATGAAATCTACTTTTTTGTGTAGGGAAAAATATATATTTCGATTATTTATAAACATTACTGCGACCAACGTCAGGAGTTCTTTGAGAGATAAACTTGAAGTGGAATAAAAAAAAGTTTTTTCGTCTTCGGCTATGTAAACAAAATGTAAAATGTGATGATAATTATTTCATTTTATAAAAATATGGCACCCGGGATAAAATAGGAAAACATTCAAGGGCAAACTATAAAAAATGCTATAATGAATTTTAAGCAGTATCGGTATCCGGTATCGGGATCAACGATATTTTTTGTCGATACTTTGAATGGGCATTCTCCTTTGCATGAGTATTCACTATTTTGAATAAACAAGTAATTGGTATAGTTACTTTCAATAGCGGCGTCGATGGTCTCGGCGGCCATGGCGCGGTAGGTGGTCCACTTGCCGCCGGCGATGGTGACGAGGCCGGAGGGCGAGGTGTGCACGATGTGGTTGCGCGCGAGCGACTGCGTGTCCGGCTTGTTGGGGTCAGACACCAGCGGCCGGATGCCTGACCACGCGGACAATACATCGCCACGACGAACTGCAAAGTGCAATGTAAAAATTATGTCATTATAAAAAATATTATAATTTTGGAATATTTGTTTACTTTACTTTGACACTGCAGTCTGCACTGCACTCAGCTGTAGCTCAGGGACATTTGCGTTTTGTTTGATCCTTAGATCGATTAATTAACTACTTTGGTTAGATTTATTTAGCAAAAATATCGGATTCCATGCATCAATGTGCATAAATAAGTATACCAAAGGTGTATTGATTGCGTACATATATCGAAAATAAAATTAAAACCAAAAAATATTTTTAAGTTTTTAACTTGCAATAAAACATCTTGCCATGAAACAAGGAAAAACGAAACGCCATTTCGTTGTCAAAATAAACATTTTACCGCCATTTTCAACAAAAGTTTCTTCGTTTTATAGTTGACTTTATAAAAAGTATTTTTGGGTCTTGGGGACGATTCTAATGGTCCGAACGATTCCTAAGAAATTATTGAAGATCTTCAAGTCAATGTGACGATCTGTTGTTTCACTTTTTAAATGAAATAATGTTCATTACATTCTCACCTTCAACGTCCGGGTTCAAATAGTTCTTGACCTCAGTGAGGATAAAGAGGATCTCGTCCTCCGTGGGCTTGGGGTTGTGCGTGACCTGGCAGGGCAGGTCGGTGGTGCCGGCGATGGTGCCCTTCAGCCACGGCAGGAAGAAGATCACACGCCCGTCAGATGTCGCCGGGTCAAGCAGGCCCATGTGTTCAGGACTGGAGAAGTATGTTAATAGCTTAGTTAAGAGTTTTAAGGTGGTAGAGATCGATAGGTGTGCTGTAGTGAGGGTAATGTTGTTAAATTGTGTACATGATGAGATAAATGGAGTAATTTCTGCATAATTGAACTCCAATTTAATATACACTCTAGTTAGTACTATAAAGAGAGAAACTGTCACACATAAGAGTCTAAAAGAGCTTCAAAAATAACTGGAATATTTTTTAACAATAATATGATAAATAACGTATCTATCATAATGAATAATAGTTACTTATATTTAATTTTTACGGATTTTGCCGCGGATTTGGTTTAGTTGTCAAAAAAGCTGTAAATTATTCGAACCGTCGCGTCGCGTCGGGAAGTTAAAAAATATAAAAAGGTAAACACAGCCCGCGTGGCTTAGTTGGTTAGACGCCGACTGTGAAATGTCAGGTCGCCGGTTCGATCCTCGCTCCAATACAAATATTTGTGTGATCCACAACTACGTATTTGTTTCGGGCCTGGGTGTTTGTGAGACCGAAAAGCCTATCGTGTTTACTGATCTCGACCAGTCGATCTTAGTGTGGGGTCAGGACTATGTATGACTGTTAATTGTATTTATTTAAACCAAATGCGATAAAATCCGTAAGAAATAGTTTATTTTCAATTTACAATTAAGTTGGTATTTAAGCTCACCTGTAGTAACCTGGCAACACAATATGCACTCCAGAGGAGGGACAACAGATCTCCTTTACAGTGGGGTCATCCATCTTCCTGATGCTGTCTGTGAACGGACCAGTCGCATTGATGATGGACTTGGCTTTCACGTCCCACTCCTTGCCAGTCAGCTCATCCTGAAAATATTTTCATTTATTAAGATTAATATATTTTGTATATTTTCTTTTATTGCAAATAGTGGCGAGACGAGCTTGTCGTTCGCCTGATGGTAACCGATACAACCGCTCATGAACAGTAGCAAAACCAAACAATGCCTTGAATTACAAAGCAATGCTTGGCATTCCACTGCGCTCGCCATGCTGAGACAGAAGATGTTATGTCTCAATATGTCCAGTAGTTTACTCTGTCTACAATGTCCTTCAATCCAAAATCGTCTATTCTAGTGATTGTGAAGTTTGAACGATTCTACTGATTGGGGTCGTATTCCTAAATCATATTAACACTTCTAATATTATGAATTTCTTGCGATACCCTAGCATTCGCAAGATCATGGAATATTATTGACGAAGTCGATAACCATGTATTTCTTAATGATTTCTTAGGTGTAAGCGAATGTTACTCATTGAAATAAAACTATTATTTACGGATTTTATCGCGGATTTAGTTTAATTTTTACATTTTTGACTTCACGACGTTTAGATTACTTTACAGCTTTCGTGGTCACGGGGCGGACTGAGGTATTAAACCAAATCCGCGATAAAATCCGTAAATAATAGTTTTATTTCAACATGTATTTTTTTTAAGATTTTATTTAGACTCAGCACAACTTGGATTAGTATTAGGTAATTGTGAAGTAACGTAAAGTATTATGGAAGTAAGTGTGCGTACCCTGAGTCGTGCGCCGCTGAGTTTGCCGGCGGTCTTGTGCAGCTTGGTGACGCTCACGTGGTTGGCGATGGTGGCGCCGTGCCGCGCCGCCGTCAGCGCGATTGCCAGGTTCATTCGCGCGTCGTCTTGCTGCCCTGCATACACACACACACATTATTCATCTTAACACGGACCAAAACAAATGACGGTCGTGTTTTACCACGGATACAGGATATCACTAACTTCTGCAAGAGCTCAGTTTCTTTAGAGCTTAGTGTTCGTGAATAATAAATATAGTTTATAGTTAGATCGTATACGTATACGAGTACTTACATGGTACTCTACTAAAAAAAGTGCCTCAAGTAATTCGTATGAACCAAAAACATTAGGGGGAAAAGTATTTAATTTTATTTTTTATTTTATTTGGAAAATCAATAGCTACAAATAAAGTATACATTTCTTTTAAGTTAACAGAAAGAAAATTATAGATTTTCGCTGTAACAAATCAGATAGCAGCAATTTACAATGAAAGTTAATCAACACAGAGATTAAAAAAAACAGAAAACAGAAAAAATCTCTTCAATATGTCCAAATGATTTCAACCCTAACAAGTGTTTAGATTCTTTGTGAATTCCTAAACGTCTTTGATAGTTTATGACCCATCAAATAATATTGTAAAGCCATTGTTAATTCAACTTCAAATTTATTCTTATGGCTAAGGAAAAAATGAATGAAATCTTTATTCATTACGAACAACAATAAAAAAAATCAGTTAACTAATTTAATTGACAATTTGATAACATCGACTTATTGAGCACCTTCCAGTATAACACCAGTTATGAACAAAACTTAGTGAATTGACTTCCAGTACCTACTGGTTAAAAAGTTTTTCTACTGGAAAACGTCGTAACATAAAAAAGCCTTGCGTAAATCCTTTCCAGATGTTGTGTAGGTAATCAAAGGTATCGCAATCTATTAAGAAGTGAGTTCAGATAGAAACTGGTTTGTAGGAGATCATACCGTCATAATACACGATTCCACCGCACAGATTGTCCGATTTCAACATAGGGAACAACTCGAGAGTGTTCTTCTTGGAAAGGTAGTAGGAGCTCTTGACATTCCTGTCTCCAGCCACCAGATCGTACATCTTGATGCCGAACCAGTAGTACGGGACTTGCCACCACCTGAAACATATTAACTAGATTTTCTTAACTGTCCTAGAACTTAGTAGATTTTCCTATCTCATAGTCATAACTAGGATTGTAATCAAATGTTTAGATAGCTTAATTCTCAAAGGGTGTAAAACAGTTTGGCCTTCTGGCTACTAGAACTTTATCTATTACGTATGATAAAGAAGAAATTACAGGAAGCCCAAAATGTGTTATTGGTACGTTCATTGATACCAAAGATATTGATTTATAAATTTATTTCTCGTTTCACAGCAATGCCGGTTTAGCCGTGAAGACTATCAGACACGTGTTTAACCGTATAAAGAATTATCATAGGAATCTAATCTAATAAGGATTATGAATAATGTTCGTGATAATGTTTTGCTTAAAATACGCTACTATAGTCATGATATTTTTTTAATCTTATCGCCCCATTGCTACTCGATTACAACCAACACGAGACGTAGATAAATTTCGGATCAATGGGCTTGCATTTAGATCATATCAAAAGCTTTCAATATATATCCCATAATAAACATACCGGCGTGATATAAACTAAATACCACTACAAACACTCATTATTCAATCATCAACCCAGTATCTTTGCAAAATCATCGCTACCTATTTTTTTTTATAATCATGAGGCTGTACCTCTAAATTATGATGTCCACAACGCATTTTATACTTGCACCGCTATTGTTGGCTGTACCTATTAAAGGGAGTAATTATCTAAATATATCAACTGTATGAGCAAAGTATGAACTATACATCCCACTGCGGGGGCGAGCCTCCTCTACAATGGAGAGTAAGATTGAGAGAGGTTAGCCTGTCAGGTATGGCGAACCTATGGCACGCGAAATAATATTTTGGGCATCTTACTGACCATAAAGTTCAATATGCAGTTAGAAAAACCATATTTTTTATTTTTTTCTCTAAACAAGAAATATGTTCAGCGGTCGTTTGTTATTGTAGTGTAGCAAATTCCCAACAATATTAAAATCAAAATTATTTGACGGCACGTCTATGATCACATTATTACATTTATAAAAAGGCACATTGACAGATAAAGGTCCGCCATCCCTGGCCCATGTAATCCAAATCTGAATCTAAATAATACTAATAGAAATATTCACTCACTTATAAACAGGTAAGAGTATAGGCAAGGGTCTGGTGAGATGCGGCGCAACCTCCAACATATTTGCTCTCTCATGTAAAGCCTCCTTTACCATTTTGTACTGATCATAATCAAGTTGCAAGATGGCCTTCTGAAGGTATCTCACACCTCCGTGGATCAACTTTGTGCTCCTACTTGAGGTTCCGCTCGCGAAGTCATCTGCTTCCACCAGTGCTGTCCTGAGGCCTGTAAAGAGATTTTACTAAGTTGTATAAACTGTATGGATGTATTCAGAATATGCAAAGAGTATGAAGGTTGCCTGGTAGAAATCACTATTAGTGATAAGGCCGCCCATTGTACATATTTTTTGTGTGATTATTCTGTAAATTGTATGTTATCTTGGTGTACAATAAAGCATATTTTAATTTAATTTAATTTATGAGGCAGGATGAGTTTTCAACATAGGTTCACCCACTTTCATCCATCTCTTGTTTGTTGGTACAAGGTACTTTTAACATGAATTGGCTATTTGAGTAAGCGTTTCAGGAAGTCATTACATAAAATTTCAGACTGATTCTAACAGATAACTGATATTTCTGGGTATAGGACTGTGTTTAGCGGTTGGCTTCTTGGCCACACTTTCGTAGCAGTATAGTCGCAGTACTAAACTCATGCATTTAATGTTTTTGCCTACGCCAGTAATGTTTACATATGTGCAAGTGTCTTACGATAATTTATCAAAAACTTAAATATAATTGACTTATAATAAATTAATCATGCTATTTATGTTTCGAACTACAAACAAATCAATTCACTTTCGTGTTATCGAGGCGACATAAAACAACAGCGCAATTTATCCATACGCAGATTAAACCAACAATGAGGAATCAAAGGCAACAAACTCGTAAGCTATTTTTGTCAATAATACGCATATTTTACGAATAATTTCATATATAAATACTTGTAAGTTAAACTAATACATATCGGTATAATATCAGCAAGAAATAACGCAGTAGTCCATTCATTGACAGCTCTGCATAGTGCCATCTATTAGACATAAATAGAACTACTCATAAACAAAATAGAAGGTAGTTTTACCTCTAGTAGTGGCATCGAGGGCACAGCCTGCCCCCGTGGCGCCTCCTCCGATGATGAGTATGTCATATGTGTGTCCTGCTTGTAAGCTTGCTACTTGATCAGCCCGGCTGGGCAAGGGCCGCTTCTTGCGCTCGGTTTTAGCTGATACAGTGGGTGCTTTGTACCAGGCCTGAGAAACAATAATACATTATTTCTTAAGTCATATGAATTTACGAGGTTTAGATTAAAAAGGAATACGATTAACCTAAGGACTTATTTACAGACGCAGTGGTTAATTCTTGCATGTAAATAACAACAATATGGATAAGGCCAAAATAACAATGATAGGATACTTAAAATCTTTTCTAAAAAAGTCTCCAAGCGTGTGGATATAACCCTGTGCAGCAATGTGCTTGACCTATGCTATATAATTTGTTTAGGGTCAATGAACTTGACTTTTACGTACTCATACTACTTTATAGGGTATAGGGTACTCAACGTCCATAAATAATGTATTATAATCAATTAAAGTGCCATGCTTTAGTGCCATGTATAAATAGAAATGATTGCACAAAAACTATAAATCGTTTATTAGTTTATTCCCATAACCTAAAACAACGAAGTGACACGAAGTAATTTCTTATGCTTGCAGTTATTACAGCTAGCGCGTACTAGGCGAGCTCTTTTATAAATTAGAATAATAAGCCAATACAATGCATTTGTATAAATAAAACTAATATGCGCAAATATATCGACAAGACAATTATGAGTACATTCTTGGCACTGATTCATCCCATCACGTAATATAAAACGTCGGGAAAGATCGATTTTTTACGCTCTTATTTAATCATTTATACATATAAATACTTGTAATATTAACGCGGCAACAATTGCATAAAGATTGCCCGGTGCAACGTTATTGGCGACAAATTCTTGAGCGATTCTACAGCCGGCGCGGAAATTAAAACGAAGCCAGCGTCGCGGCAATCAGTCGACGACTCGGAAATTACAGCGGTTTCTGCATGCTAGGCAAAGTTTATAGCCACCCATGGCTGCCACTTTCTGACAAATCATATTGAGGGTAAACAATGCCTTGAGTTGAGAAGAGATAGTTATCGGATTGAGTATCGGTATCTGTGTAAAATATGCTTTGAGGTTGAGACGAATAGGTATGCAAATGTACAAATTGCATAAGTACCTATCTAATTCTTAACGGAAAAAAGAGAGTCAAAAGATTTAAGGCTGTAGCCTTAAATTATTTCAATCTTCCTTAAAACGCAAAAAGAAAAAAATTAAAATAAATAAGTCTTCTAATCTACATTACAAAGCTATAAGAAAGATTCGCAAAAAAATGCGTTGCCTTGAAGAGAGCTTTTTGCATTCGACTCAGGAAATTAGGTCATTAACCTCGTGAAAACAATTGCTCGCAATACTTTTGCAGCTGGTTGAGATATTTTTGCAGGTTGGCAACTCGTCTCATCTCCGATAAAGCACATTAACACTTGTCACCTCGTAATACTGCATGAATTCGACTGCATTATTTGATAGGAAAACCTGGCTGTTTAATTATAAATCGATGAGTACGTCTTAACTACTTTGTAAACTGGTAGTCCTTGACTGTCTCACTTCAAAATACATCTCGGTTTTTTTCTGTTAACATGCGTACAAGACTTGATTGTAATGACAGTTAAATTAAAAACAGATTTTAAAGTCATCGAGATATTCTTTAATTAATACGAATATATCGAATTATCGAGGCATCTAAAATCTAAATTAAACAAGAATTTTATAGGTACCTAGTCAACAAAAATAACGAGCCTTTTGAATTTAAGCGACAACAGTCGCCCATGGACTTTGGTTATACCAAGGTTAAAGCCAAACCGCTACCAACTGTCTTTTTAACTTATTTATAAATACTAGTACTTTAAATTTACCAATTTATAATAGCATATTAATAATAGATTATCTACAATTGAACATTATCAATTAACCGATGAGGTTTTAAAAAGGAATTATTTGATTCTCCTATAACATTAGGCCCAAACCGGATTTGATACGAGGCAGTCGTCCTGTTAATAGGCGTGGTGATAAGAGGGGAGTCCTAGCGGATGATCTAGTAATCTAGTACTTACGCCGGGCGACTCATCTGCCGCCAGGGCCCACACCGCGAACGCAGCGCCCGCTACTCCTGCCGCGCCGCTCACTAGTAACCTTCTTCGAGACATATTCTGAAATAAAATAATACATTGTTGAAATAACTAACAATAAAAACATCCAACAGTCATACACAATGCTGAGCCTAAGGTTACGCAGCAAGTCTTGTGTCCTGGGTAGCTAAAACTCCGAAAAACTGCATGGTTTCACACCTCCCAGATTAAAAAAATATATTTTCATGCGACACAAACATATAACTTGGTATATGGATCGAACCCGCAGTCTCTCTATTGATGGCCGACTTTCCACGAACTGTGCTATAGATGATCTTTCACGATGTCCATTTAAAATAAACTGTTTTTTATAGACACTGCAAATATATAATGTTTAGTACCTAAAATTACTCCATAGAAAAAACAAGACGGTTTGAATGAAATCATAACTAAAATTGTTACAATATGTAATATGTAATTGTAAAAATTGTATTACTGCATGGGATCGTTTTACATTACGGTAAATAAAAAGAACGGCGATGGCATATCGAAACCATTCTCCGAATACGACCTAGGTATTCGTATTCCCGTCTCGTATCTTCATTTTCTAAGTAAAGTTCGCCATTCTACATTTCCGTAATATACGGATTACGGAGACCTCTAGAGAGCACTGGTAAGGTTTTTCTGGGTCATTGTAATACTACCTAAACATGACAGCTATCCCGAAAAACTTTTGTTTTTAATGTTTTTGTGGTAAAAATTTCTCCCGAACCCTGATATTACATCGATAGCTAAAATATCTATTGACAACGATGTACGAGGCAGTCTTCTACAAACGTGTTTACTACATGACATTGCAACCTATTCAGTGTTTATCTGGTTCGCAAAATATCTACTATAGACTGTATTGCACTAGGTGCAGTTCCGCCCATAAAAATTATACATCAGCAAGTTGCGAAAGAAAAAAAATATAAGTAATAAATAAATAAATCACTCATGTGTAATTTTTATTTCCCACTTAAAGACCCAGTATCATAGTAACATTAGGACACGATAGTTGTTAGAGTTTCACAGATTGAAGGTAAGCAAAAGTCCTACATGTAGGTAAGTATTGCACTAGCGTATTTTTTAAAACCTGTACTTTCGAGTTTTGTGCCACTAAGCACTCTAAAACAAATAAGAAGAATTATCATTATAATTAAAACACTACGTCTATGGCAAATATTCCTGCTAGACACACTCAGTTCTATAATGGTACAAAAACAACACAAGACAAGCAGCATCTTCATCAATCTTCCGGTAAGCAGAGCTGTGCGCGTGCCGCGTCAGATGAATGCCGCCTTTGATGTCGCCGCCTCTTGGTATCACTGCATGTCAGTCTATATTACTTTTTGTAGAGGTCATGTTATATTCTCTTTGGTAGAAGCAATGAACCTCAGCAAAATTGAAATTTAGTTTTATAATTTTTATTATAGTCGAACTTTCTCAATCTACAGCGTTCCTTGTTCAACACAATGATTTTGATGAGTAAGTTAACCACTCCCATATACCTACTTTTATATCGTAAACCAAAGATTGTTATATCCGTTGATTGATGGCATGAACAGTGAACTACCACCGACTTTTTCAGTAAAATTGACACTGGGATATAGGATATAGAAACGGATTGTGACGGATCTGTAATATTATTCTTTGCCTCTTGTTATCTTGTCTGTGGTTACAGCTCTAAAAAGAATTACATTCTTCGTTCTGAATTCAAAAACCGCTAACAATTGATTAATCAAATCTCATTGGAAAGGTTCCAATGCAAATGAGTCGGCTTCACGATATGTGCAATGTTAATTATAAACTTTTATTGTAGCGCCGGATTTTCACAGACGTTAGATGCTTCTCTACTTCTATAAACATTATTTTTATTACTTGGCTGGTGTGTATTCTGTACAGTGAAATAAATTGCATCTACACTGACAAATGCTACCTGGAGCCATGTATCCCTGGATTTCTTATACAACAATTTCGTAATTTATACATTAGTTGGGAATTCAAGGGCGTCCATTTGATACTTTTTTAATTTTCTTACGGCCTGAGAATATCTTAACGCTTCATCAAATTCTGTGTAAGAAACAAAATACAATTTATTATTGGAAACTAGAAAATTAAAACAAAGTATTACCTCGGTCCTTTATTACCTCGTCACAGTTATTTTTGTATGCGTAAATGTCTGCCTTTTGACTCTATCACCATTAAAATGATTTAGTAGCCAATTCATTGCTATCCATAAACATATTAATTACTTGAATAACGCATCGAACAGGATAGTTACAAACTATTAGGGACAGAAAATGGTACCTTGGGGAATATTTGAATGTCTTAGAGGAAATTACTTTAAAAATCATTAGTTTTTTAAGAATTCGTAGAAGTTGCGCGTGTGATATTTATTTAAATAAAAACCATATTTTTTCCTGAACATTTCGGACCATAATAAATTCTCTAACAGAGATTGCTTTATGCACGGAATCCAAAAAATCTCTCTTCCGTGACTTTATGCTATATGATCCCTTTAATCATAATCTTTTGCGAATTTGCAAGTCAAGAAGTGCGAAGCCAAAGACAGAAGAAAAAAAAGTATGTAACAGAAACCGTGCTTAGTAAGTTCATTGAACTGGTTCTGAAGGTTGAAAACGTGATTAAAATATATACATATATAAACTCACGCCTTTTTCCCAGAAGGGGTAGGCAGAGGTGCCAGGACACCCACATTTCACCTTGTATGTTTCGTCCCACGATGTGATAGGTGGCGAGCCTATCGCCATATCGGGCACAAATTCCTGACTCTGGATGGATAATAATGAATAGAAAAATCCAATATTACTTTGCCCAACCCGGGATTCGAACCCGAGACCCCAGCTTTGTGCCTTTGTAACTGTACCCTAGTACAATTATGCCACAATACATTTAATTAAAACCAAATATTAAATATAAGTATTCATCTCTATTCATTCCTGGGATATTTCATAAGGGCACAGGTTTTGTTCATGATCAATGTTGTAATTTATTACCTCAATGGCTAATTAGAGCTTATCAGTTTCGATCATACTTAATATCCTTATGTGGTTTTCCTTAAAATATATTTTATATTAGAGCCCACAGTCTGTAGTAAGTTTCCTACCTACAACCAACCATTGTTTTAGAGTGCGACAAATATTTTATCAATTTCTATACTTTCAGCAATAGTTTAGATTAGTTGCTATAGAAGATATAGATGACAAAATTTACCGAAAAATCCTTTGGAGAGGCATGATAATGATGCAATCATTTGTGAATTAAATCCGCGAGCAATAATCGTTTCGAAGTGCAAGAGTCGTTAAGCCCTAGATCATTTCCGTGCTGACGCTTAGCGCAATAATGTGGCGTGGTGGTTCATCCCTACTTGTCCCACTTTCAAGCTGAAGCCATTCAGAAATCAGATGAAATTATACATAAGTTGAAGTGGAGAATACAGTGTGAGGTGGTTAATTAATATAGGTTGAGACGATTTTGACCTGACCAGAAACCCTCGTCCTGCTTGGGTTTGTAAATGGATTGTATTAGTTTAAATATCAGACTAGTTTTAAAAAATACATTGAATGATTCATCGTTCATGGATACTAAAGATTTTGCTTACAAAATACGATCATTCTAGAAATCATAAATTACATATCCATTCAGTTACATACATACAAGCCCATCATATTTTATTAATAATGATCATAACAATAAAATATCACCACAATATGCATATTGTAACTGGAGTTGTCTGAATTGACTCCAATCAGGGTAATAAAGTGTGCGGGCGAGGTGCATTACATAGCTGCTGCAAATATCAACCACTTCATACGGAAATTCTTTGTTAGTGCACTCGGAGTTTCTACGTTCCAAACTTTTGTTCTAGTTTGGAACTTGGCATGGAATGTACGTTTGCGAATGGGAATTCGAAACTTTTTCAGTGCATTCTTTTATACCGGGTATCTCAAGACTGCTACCGAAAAAGAAGCTGGGTGGTAGTTTTAGTGGCTACAAACACAATGCAACCAAAAATTTTGCATAGAAACGCGACAATCATTTTTTATGATTTTTTTTAAATCGCCATTTTTGGGTGGTAAATCCATAGTTTTTGCTTAAATGATAATTTAAACTCTTTTATACCTTAGATTATTTATAAATAAAAGGGTATATACTATTATTTTAGAAAAAAATGTATTTACCACTCAAATATGGCCATAGGAAAAAAATAGCAAAAAAAAATTGACGCTTTTTTTTCCAACTTTTTCTGTTGCATTGTGTCTGAAGTCGCTTAAACTACCACCCGGCTTCGTTTTCGGTAGCAGTCTTGATATACCCTGTATGATAGTTGCGATAAATGAGTATGCGGCTCCATTGCACATCGTCCCTACTAGCTATATGACATTGAATATAGTAGATGCTGTACCGTTCTTATGACGATGGAAAACAGAGATATAAAAATATTGGGTTCCCGGTAGTTTAACCAACTAAACCAGTCTCGACACCAATGCTGTGACTTCAAATGTAATTTTGTTTACTCCAATCTAGCCGACATGACATTTTCATGACTCTCTATAGCATGCCTTTTTTAGTCATAAAGTTGTTTCATTCACTAACATTTTGTTACTAAACTTTATTGCTTAAAAGCGAATAGACTTAGGGGCCTTTTAGTATGAGGACTGAAGAGCGGTGTTGGAGTCACTGATCCAATTTGTGGGAAGATTAGTTTAGGTACACGCCACATAGTTTTATTCCGTGCCGGTGCAAAGGCTGCGGATCATGTAACGTATTTATTAGGCACTATACCCAAATTTGTGGACTCATATTTCATTATGTTTCATGTTCTTCATATCACAATAAAACTTATGCAATAAATGCAACCTCTGAATCTACTCTCGATTGTAAAATTCCGATACCACTCTTATGATTAATTTATTTTTAATGGTATTCAGAGGTGGTGGTGACTACCATCAAGTTGCAACTGCTCGTATATTTTGCATAATAATTTAACCTTTATAATACACTGGCGCTGTCCTTTACAATTGAAAAGGCTTAGGCAATAGCCATACTGGTTTAGACTGTGAGATTCAGCACATGTCATTAAAAAAAAATACTTTTCCGTTTGTTAAAAAGTTCAGTTGTTAATAATATTGAAATAAAACTATTATTTACGGATTTTATCACGGATTTGGTTAAATTATTAAATTTTTTGACTTCTCGACGGATCACTTTCCATTTTACACTTCTTTAACATATTTAAAAAATCATACGAAACAATTAGCTCAACAAGGCTTCACTTACAATAAACATGGCAACTAAATCAATTTCATGTCCATTGTAATTGGAACTCCTATGATTTATTAATGCAGTTGCATTCGTCAACCTTGAGTCACGTGTGCCCCGAGCCCAAGAATGACGATCGATCAGTTATTCCGAGGGGGCTGGTTAAAGTTATTAGCCACTGAACAGTTTCCAATTCATTACCCTTGATAACAATCTAACATAATATTTGTATAGTGATTCTACTCTAAAAAGTGTTCGAGGTTTCCTGTGTAATAAATGCACTGGGTACACGGGTTGGTAGTTCTTGATAAAAAAAATTACGAAATTTAGAGTTTTCTTCTGCTACTTTGTACTATATTTCCATAGGCTTTTGTACTTTTAGCCCCATTTACATGCAGAAAGTTTCAATGGCCTTTAGGTTAATATCATCGGGTTAAGTAATAGTATTTACGGTATTTAGTTCATCCTGTTTTCCATATCAACATTATCAGACAAACTGAAGCAACTGAAAAACCCAGCTGATGGTACAGTTCAGAAATTTTGGATGAATCTTGGAGGAAAGAAAGTATAAAGACTACATTTGGATAATTGAGACTTCAATAAAATATAATCAGACTTTTGTTTAATTATAATGATTTATTAATGGTGTTTTGTAACGTCTATAGACTAAGGTAATCGCCATCAGGTAGGCCGTTAAACGTAGGCCGTTAGTTGTATAAAAAAAATATAACCTCTGCTACAAGTCTCAAGAATTTATTCGAAGACTTGCAACATTCCTTAAGATTAAGCAATATTTCCTTCCTCTAATGATACGTGTACGATATCAAGTCATCATCACACGTTACGCCGTCACTGAATGATGTAATGACGCCTATCACGACTATATCACGCACACAGCCTTGACTGTGACGCAAGTATTCGGGCAACTGTGCTAATGACTGCTTATCAATATCTATTCCAATATTATAGCTAGAATTAGTTTCTATGTATGGTTATTATCTGACCCTTCGAATTCGAAGTATTAGGTTCTTTTTATAAAAAGCCATCTTGTTAAAAATGAAGAGAAATATAATTTTGCTGAAGTCGACTGAGCTAAGTTTCAGCTGTGTAAGAACATGCCACTGCAAAAGCATTTTAAAAACTTCTCGATGGAAATATTCGACATTAATTTGGTTATGAAGGATATTGAGCAATCTATAGAGGTATAAAAGCGATGTTTAATTCAATTAATTAATGTTCGATTAAAATTCTAAGTTTGAGTCCTGGGTTATTTTTAGTTTTTTATACTAAAGTTATGACTGTATAGTTCAAATTGTAGTTAATACTTCTAATATCCAGGCAAAGCCAGACTAATAGGTTAGTGTTACTATGCTCTAAAACAAAATGACAATCACACAATCTCATGCCTGAAAAACATTATCTCATGATGATTAGGTGGCGTTAATTTGATCGGATGTCGATTATTTGTGCGTGCAAATATTTTTTACAAGCATGATTGGACTTATGTGGTAAAGTTTTATCTTTTAACAGTTAAATTATATCTTATAAATTTGTGTAATAATGGTGAAATATGATGCACGTGGTTTGGAATACAACGATGATGATAAATGTGTGACACATAAATAACATAGTTACCAGGTTTCGATTGTTATTCATAGGGTTTACAATTATTAGGTCTATGGGTAATTTGTAAGGCTAGATAGAAATACACATAAGTCCTCACGAGTCTGACCAAAACAAACAACGGTACCAAGTAAAGGATATTAAAACTTGGAAAATTGACCAGTAACATTATTTCATCTATATTTTAAATAGTTTCACATAGAACAAAACAAGTTTCTAATATGAAACCATAGTTAGGTCTAACGATTTCATGGTTTATCCTCATTTGAAATCCTATAATTAGAACGTGTAACTAAAACTAACGTGTAGTCAGGCACTTAAATATGCACCTAATAAAATTCTGCAATAATGATGACACGCTGGGTTGGCACGCTTCTACCGTTAGTTACATAGCACGTTTTATTATCGATATCGTAAAACATACCACGAATATTAATAAATTATTTATCTCGATTATGATATACCCTAATTTATCTAGTATCTCGTAACCAAAATTTACTGATGTAGGGGAATTTAATGGTAGTAGGTCTCCCATATAGGAAAGGCAGAGTGAGTGGGTGCCATCGCAATGTCTATTTGTCCCGCCAAGCCGCAGTTTGAATTTTATATTTTGAATGCTCTTTTGTGTTCCGGTTTGAAGGATATTGTAGCCAGAGTAACTACTTGACATTAGGATGGACATCTCAGGATGGCGAACGCAATACAATGCCAAGCATTGCCTTGTAATTCATGGTGTTGTTTGGTTTTGCTACTGTTCATGAGCAGTGGTTTCGCTTACTCATATACTCATTTCGCCATTCATTGCAATAAAATAATCAAGTAGAACCGAAAAACAGCCAATTATTTTATTATACAAATGATAATTGTTGTTTTCCATGGTGTAAAAACAGCATTCAAACATGATTACATTTATATAACTGGATTTACCCAGATACATGTTGACATTTGATCATGGAAACATAATGAAGCAGTCATTATCTGTAATATTATTTATCATTATAAAGGCAACCAAAGACAGAGCATCGACAACATAGCCATTAAATTAAATTTTCTATATGCTCCCACGTCCCAACCGATGGCTGTGGTCATAGGAGGAAATTTATTTTTATTGCAATGAATGGCGAGACTAGCATGCCGTTCGCTTGATGGTAAGCGATACGAACTCTCATGTACAGTAGCAAAACCAAACAGCACCTTGAATTACAAAGCAATGCTTAGCATTCCATTGCGCTCGCCATCCTGGGACATAAGATGCTAAGTCTCAATATGTCGAGTAGTTACTCTGGCTACGAAGTCCTTCAAACCGAAACACAATAGTGCATTTACGCTGTTGTTTGGCGGCAGAACAGAAGACATTGCATTGGTACCTCACATCTCATCTCATCGCACATATGAGATACCTACCACCAGTAAAATAACAGAACCCTGTGATATTGTGGATCTTGTAAAGAGGAGTAAATGTGATACTGGGAAAGCAGATCCAGACTCTGTTGTCATTACAAGATCCATTCAGCCGTCCACATAGTCTAACAGAAGAAGATGAACCTGTCATCTTAAATGCGATAATATACCACATAACAGATCATTATGTGCTTTCTTAAGTGATTCATAATATAATTAACCCGTTTATCGCTTCCGAGTTGTCTGTCTTGGTATCTGAGCGATAATGTTCTTCAAGGTCGCGACGCCGTTTATCTATAATGCGATATAAATACACATTATGTATGTTACTATAGTAATTATAACGTACTAGTAATATTTTCAGTTTGGCACAGGAGAAAATTCACTTCATGGAAAGTCACCATAAACTAAAATGGACTTTATTAGTAGGGATCACTTCCAGGTTTCTTGGTTAATTCAATGTTACTTTTACTTCCGTTTTGTTTTGGGCTCTACAGTCGTTTTGCATTCTAAGGATACAAATCCTATAACGATCCTGCTAGGATAAATAGGCTGACTAATAACGTTATCACTGACTCATAGAATACCCATTGGACGTGACGTAACGGCCGGCCTGACTGAAACACTACTTTTGACTAACAAAACCAACTTGACGTAACAAATTGCTGATGTTATTCATTGGGTCACCGTTATTGCTTAAAGTGTAAAAACGACCTCTTTTGCCTTAACTAGGTTGACAATGAAACCTCTGGCTCTAGGTAACAAACGCTCGTGCGCGAAAGTAGCAATTGTCTTTAGTTGACCTAGTCTACTTATATAAAAAAATAAAAAAAAATCGTCAAACTTAGGAATGTCTTAGACCTGTGGAAGTAAAACATCGAGACGACAACTTCTTGTGTCAAGTACATTAACTTATCGAGCGGTTCTAGTGTATTTACTAAACCTCACTGCGGCACTCCGAAATCGATACAAGTCCATTCAATCTAAGGGCTGTTGCCCGAATGGCCCTCCAGGGGAGTGTGTAAGCACTTGCGGAACATATGAGAATATTGTATTCTTGAATACTCCGACATAGTATAAAAAGTAGACGATGATTTAAACTGACTGCCTTAAATGACTCTAAATTGGATACATTAGGAATATGTTCAGGATTGTCATTCACAGGAAATTTATATTATGATAGCTAATCGCCAGATGTGTGGAATAAACCCCCACCTTCCCAAGGTCTTGTGAGAATTTGAAAATTCTGATCGGCCATGCATCAGAATTTATCAAATTATAAACTACACACACGCATGGCAGATTAATGGAAAAAGCTCATATCTTAAGCATCCTAAAGTAACTTGAACATGCTGGTACTCACCAGCCAGGATAGAAAACGTCAATTAAAACTGATGAAATCTTGAATACTTCGTTATTGGTGACTTGATACCTCACTTGCTACTATGGATATGTATAGCCACTTTAAAATTCCATTACAAACAATTACAAATGGCAGATAAGGTACACATTACTCATCGTCAAAGTCATGAACACTTCCGTATAGCAACAGACCGAATAGTCTAAATATTCTGTCGTCTAAGAGAATAAACATGTTTTTCTATACAGGTACATTAGTGGCACAAGTTAATGTACGCGCATTGTTGGCAAGGTTCGCAGTTCGGGAGCGTTTGGTGCAGGCACCGAGCCAGTAACATTACCCCTAAAGGCAATAACGCAATAAAAAAGTGTTACGTATTGAGTAGACTCACTGTCTGGAGTTGGAATTGTGAAATGGAAATGTCAAGGGTATTATCGATGGTAATAAACTGTTGCGTAATTTTCGAACCATTTGCAGCTTGATTAACCCTAATTATGTTTCCAATGTTGTTATGTATACAATTCCAAATAACTAGATTGATCAGATAGACACATCCAGACATCCGAACGACCCCGATGCCCCCAGACAAACTGATATAAATCTGAACAAATACTAGCTATGTAATACTGCCAGACAATGGTATGATTAATGAAAAAATATTTGCTATTTCAGGGGAAAACATGGCGAGATAAGAGTGGGATTAATTGGCATTACATAAATCGCGCCTGATTCTTAATTAACAATTAATCTAATTACGTAGAAAACTTGAAATGATCACTTCATAACATCGTGGCGAATCGTCTGCTGAAGCGATGGTATAGTAATGATTGAAATTGCCATACAAAGATATGTTAAAATAAACTGTTTTTTTTTCATGCAGTGAATATGACACGCTTGTAAATGTTCTGCCCGTACACATACTATTGTTTTCCAATGCGACCTTTACTGAACCTTTGTTACTTGTTTGCGAAAAATATCGCCAGTCTAGAAAATTTGAAATATTGCCGACTCTTTCAATTCAGCGGACGTGATTCTTTTACTTCGTCTGTACAAATCATGACTTCTAACTTCTAACGAAATTTTATACAGGCTGTGATTTTAAATGCGAATTTACCCTGTAAATAGTGCTCGTTACTGGCAATATTTATGAACTTTTTAATAAAATTGCAGCGCATGGAACAACAAAAAAAAATAATTTGGCCGCATGCCTGACTCGCCGTGACAATCAACGTGAGTTTCACGATGTACGCATGTTATATTGTGTGGATATTGCGTGCGGCATGTGTGCCACACGCCGGTTCTCAAGCCAGAACTAAAATAGCCTCAGCTTGTGAAATTGTCGTGGCCGTGTTATGGCCACGTGAAGTCAGGTGACTGTACTACACTTGCTCACCATACTAATTAAAAAAAATCTAAAGTCGTGACTCGTGCCTGTAATCGTCTCTATTGTTCTGGTTTTAGCATTAATGTTTACTCTGTTCTTATTGCAGTCATTTATTGTGATAAAATCCTCAGCATTTGCATAATTATTGGCATCGAAAATTCCTAACATTTTTTAGGTGGGCGATATCGTAAAAAAACATTCGAAGGTTGTCCCTTTATTCGGTTTTAAATTTATAACAAGAGAATAAATTACGTGAGTGATTTATGCACCATAGAGCAGCAAGGTCCTTGGTACAGGTCGCCACGATGATGTCATATAGAATGGTACACTTGTATGTACTTCGTAACAATATCAAAACATTATGACAATATTCTTTGGATTTATGTAATGCGACAAATTATTGATCGAGTATAAAAAGTCGCTTCACAAAGTTTTAATCCCTTTGTCTTACTTCGCGTCTTGGTGTATGGAAAGGTCAAACAACCTAACACATTATCTAACACCATATTTCAATTAGTTTTTTATAAAGTCGAGTTCTGACAAAAACACTACACAAAATCATGAAAAATAATTTAATCTACAATTTGCACAATTAAATCCATCACAATTATAAGCAACCAATATTAAATACAAACAAATGTTTAAAAAATATATTCTCGACATTAACAGATAACATTTAAATTTAACTTACCTTATTTGAAACAAGATCCGAAAGAAAAATACGATGTACACATGTAATATACTTTAGTAGAAAAAACTAATTTTGGTGTACGCAAGGGCAAATACCTATTAGCAATCGGTTTATGTTTGGATAGTAAAATTGACTAGGTGGTACAAAATTATTAAAACAGTCTCACATCACTAGCTTTCAATTTTAGCCAATATATCACACTGTAAGTTAAGTATTTCTTAAACTAAAGGTTTAATACATTATAATTTTCGGTGTAACGTAGCGCCGCGAGACGCTACGTTCGCGAATTACCTAACCGGGCGGCCCACTGACTGACCGAAAATTCGTCCGTTCGATCCTGGGTGTGAGTTCATTTGACATTGAATATCACTAACTTCACACTTGTGCGATATCTACAAATTTATCTTTTGCGGGCGAAACTTGGCATTATTATAATAAACCCCATACACTCAAACGATTTCCTAGCGCAACATACCTTTTTTAAGCGCACGGTTATGTTTGCTAACTGATGGAAACAGAGAATATAAAATGAAATTGTGTGCGTTCTGCGTTCAGTGTCAGCATTTAGTGTTATACATTTGTTCACACTATAGAATTAACAGATAAACTTTTCCTCATAATTTCCATATAATGTGTCGTTTTCTTTTTTAATCGTATGCTACAAAGACCCATCTAGGAACAAAAAGCAGAACTAAAATGAAATCATCAACCCGTGGTTCCACAGTCTTGCCGCAAGGAGGCGTTACATTAGGTATACCGCTACCACAATAGAACTACCACGGTGGGTTCCATCATCCATGTCGATAAAAACAAACATAATAGAAACCTTTGGGTCACTACAATGCATTTTGAGGGTAGCGCATCTTTGACGACTGTAATCGAGAGAAGGATGGTATTACGTAAAGCCTTTATCACGGAATAGAACATTTTCTGTCTACCGTGGCCTGTATCGTAAAGCCTCTGGTACACGTGCACCTAATTAAAGCTAACGGGGCGCACGTACGTTCTCTCATGCTTAAAATTATTGTTTGGAATAGCATAGATTAACTGCGGGGATGGTACCAGTTGAGTGCGAAGATAGTGGTTTTAGATTTAGCAGTCGGAATAAGCTTTTGCGTTAAGAACCCACCTCGAATCCGGCGTCAAGATTTGCGCCGTAATGTAGCAGTCATCGGATACCGGGCTGGAAGGCCAAAGACACAGACAAACTACTTACGAAGAGGGTGGCATACCTAATTATCGTAAGCCTTTAAATATTCTTTTTCTTTCTGATTAATTTCGATGCGGATTAAAGACAAGCTAGTGTCTCTGAGAGACTTGCTGAGCTCCGGAGCTCGGTGTCATTAAAAGTAAAGTAAAGCGTGCCACTGTTAATCCTGGCTGTCAGGACTTGCAGTGGTGGGTGTGAGGGCGGAAAGTCTCTAAGCCTTTAAATATGTGTAGTGTCTACTACACTCTTCAAGCAATTAAACGAAAATCAGCAGAAAATTGAACTGGGTTGAGTAAATACAGCTAAAATACTGTCAAAATGTCCTTTGTTTCTTTAGGCCCTAAAGAATCGCGCACATCTCAATCAGCATCACCCATTTTCGAAGTTTTGCTTGATGTAATTTTACAATTTGTTTGTTTATACTTTAGTTCCGGCAAACAAGCAAACAGGTCACCTGATTGCATAGATGTAGTATTTATAACCTGATGGTATGAGATCACTGTCGCCACGAACGACCACAACGCTTGAGTTATAAATGTGTTTCTGGCCCATCGAATTGTGAGGGGAGCGTAAAAATGGATGGGAAAAGGCAGGCCCGGATCTAGGGGGGGGCAAGTCGGGGTGCGTGCCCCGGGCGGTACGATCAGGGGGCGGCATATTGAATCTTCGGAGAAAACTACAAAACTCATCAATAACGTAACACCACTTACACTTTTTTTTTCGCCGTGCGCGAATTAGTTATTATGCGATAGAGGCGCGTGAAAAAGAGATGAAAACTTAATACTTGGAATGTATAATAATTTATCCATCTCAACAATTACGTTTAGTTTCTAATATCCAATTTGTGTTTAGTAGTTAGTTTTAGTTGATTAACCATCGAACGTCTTTTATGTGGTACAGGCAGTGGCGAATTTACTAGTAAGCTGAGTAGGCTGGAGCCTAGGGCGGCAAATTTAAAGGGGCGGCAAATCTGGGCCAATTTTTTTTTGCTTTGATTTACTGAAATAATAAAAGGCAATATTTTACACACTGAAAATTAAGAATAGTTAAAATATTTCAGTAATATGTTCCCACGTTTCCACGTTGACAATTTAATAATAAACACTTTATTAAATATCTATATCTTCTTCTTCTACCTGACGTTATCCCGGCCGGTGCCAGGGTCCGCCTTCCGGCAAATTCTCCTCCATTTCGCCCGATCTTCGGCATCCTCAATAGTAAGGCCATTGACCCTCATATCTTCCTTGATGACATCGAGCCAGCGCTTCTTTGGTCTACCCCGCAGTTGAGGTCCGGGAATTGAGGCTCAGGCACACATTACCGACGCACTCCTGCGGTTTCCTTAGGACGTGACCATACCATCTCAAGCGGGATTCCTGGAGTTTATCAGCCACATCGTGGACACCAAGACTGCCACGGATGTGCTCGTTACGGATTTAGTCCAAACGCGTAACGTTGCACATCCACCACAGCATCTTCATCTCCGCGACGTGGACCTCCTGGACGTGCCGCTTGAGGGCAGGCCACGTCTCAGACCCATACAGGAGCACCGGCCGCACGATGCTTTTATAGGTGAGACCCTTGAGCCTCATCGGCATCCTGCGGTCGCAGAGTATGCCCGAGATCTCCCTCCACTTAGCCCAAGCAGCGCTTATCCCGCTTATACGGGCTTTGACGTCAAGGGCGATGTCACCGGACTCATGCAGTACGGACCCAAGGTACTTGAACTTGTCCGTCTTCACGGCCAGTTCGTTCCCCATCACGATGCTTTGGGGGTCCGTACTCCCGCAAGCCATGTACTCGGTCTTCGCCACATTTAACTTCAGACCACCGCTCTCAAGCGTTCCTTCCACCGGTTGACCTTGCACTCCAAAAGTCGTCGGTCCTCCTCCACCAGTGCAATGTCATCGGCATACATCCAACAACCAGGGCGCAGGGTCCTGGATGTGAGACGTAATGGCATCGAGCACAACACTGAAGAGGAATGGACTCAGCGCCGAGCCTTGGTGCACACCGACATCAATCGGGAAAGGATTCGTATCGCCAACGGCGGTCCGAACGAAGGACTCGGATCGGAGGTACATGTCTCTGATAATGTCCACATAGGCTTCCGGTATCCCTTTCATCCTCATCGCCCACCAGATTGCCTGTCGCGGCACACAGTTGAAGGCCTTCAGCAGGTCCAAGAAAGCCATGTGCAGTGGCGTCTTCTTCGCTCTGTATGCCTCGCCAAGCATCCTGAGTGCAAATATCGGGTCGGTAGTACCACTGCCAGGACGGAAGCCGTATTGACACTCAGAGATAGTACACTCTTGGCGGAGCCTGGACTCGATGACGCGTTCGAAAAGCTTCATGGTATGACTCATGACCTTAATGCCACGATAATTACCGGATTCCTGAACACAGCTTTTACCCTTGTACACGGGAGTTATCACACTCAACCGCCATGAGTCAGGCATGTTTTTGGTATTTAGGATGCTGTTAAATAACGCAGCAAGAAGCTCCACACCGTGAAGCCCCAACGACTTCCACGCCTCTATCGGAATATCGTCAGGCCCTACCGCTTTCCGGTTCTTCATGCGCCAAAGACTATAGAGAACTTCTTCAGGTGCAACAGGTGCAACAAGACCTTGTTTCGGGGGCAATTCGGGGTAGGACACTCCCAAGTAAATATCTATACTGGGATATTATAAAATATTCCAATAGTGATACTTTATAAAAAAATCTTGCTTAAATGTGAAAAAACAGCTATTAACATTAATTATAGTCTTTAGACTTCCTTGCTAAAAATATACTTTTTTTTCAAATTGGTTATTTATTGTTTACACGCACCCCGTGGTCAAGGGGTGGCAAAATTCCTTCACGGTTTCCTTTGCCTAGCGTAAGAGGCGATTAATAGGGGTCATTGGGGTCGCTGGCACACTCTAAGATGTGCGGCAGAACTCGTGGCTTCATAGCGGACGCCCACGGTTAGGGCGTCCGTTGCAGAGAAAATCTACGCCTACCTAAGTTGTGAGGAGCCATATTAGGAAGTGCGTCGGGTGGCACGGCGAGTCAACTAGGTGTTACTCGCTCATCCGCATCGCCTATTGTCCGTAATACATCCAACCTGGCTGCAAAATCTATGCGGTACGGACAATAATTGACCCCGTGCGTCAGATTGGAAGGCTGGAGACCTCGACATGCACCTTATGATCTCCCCGTAGATATCGATTAAAAAAAAGGTATTGTATTCACTCCGTTTTTAGGAAATTGAGTTTGAATCAGACCTGGAAGTTTTGAGGCCTGACAAGGCTATCCTTATAATATCCGTCATAATATCTGTGCCGCTGTACGTATGTATAATGTATATAAATGTATGTGTATGACGTCCTACCACGAGGTCTATTTCAGTCTACTCTGCCCTATTAACCATAAGACGTTCTATGGAGTCGTTAATTCGTCGTGAGAAATTACCGAATATTCGAAGTATATGGGGCCGTACTATCTCGGAAAGACGCTACTTGATGCCGAGTTCTTGAAACGTTTGTGTGGAATTCGGACCTGATATTCCAAGCATTCCAACACCTCATCTCTAGGGAATCTACATTTTTCTTCTCCCGTAACGTCCATGTTTCAGCGGCATACAGAAATACGAGAAAGTGCTCGGACAAGCCTGATCTTTAGTAGCTTTTGTAGTAGTACGATCCCCTCTAGCCATCGCCATACATCGTTTTATCTCAATGATACAACCACCATTGTTATTTTTAAACAGCCCAGGATAAATGTACAACTGAACCAGTCTTGGAGGAGCCCAGCGACAGTTTGTGATGTGTATTGAAATCCCCCAAGACCATTTCAGCCGACGGGAACTGCGTCCGCCCGTCATCAGCCACATGGCTGAGATACCTAAACAGCCGCGTCGTCTCATCTTCCCCGTTGTGAGACCTGTAAAGGCACACGTCGATGCGGCTCAGGCAACCAAGATTCACGTGCAAACACAAAGCGGAGAAGGACCCTCCATGCAGCTTAAACGGTAACAGTAGATGTCCAACCGAATATACATACAAGCATACCCCGACTTTAGGCTTGAAGCTTTCTTCAAGCGAATAACCGGGGTACAGCAGGTAGGAATATTCGGCCGGACAACGAATCCGCGTCTCCATCAAGAAGAGCAAAGCAGACTAGGCCGTCTCGAAATGGTGGTGGACGGCATTAAGGTCGTTTAGAGTTCGCGGATGTTGGTGAACTCCATAGTGAACGCGATGGTGGGGTTATGCACCGCTGAAAGACCTGCTTTGTTGAATTGCGCTGTCATGAAGTTGAAAGGATAGGTTTGATGAAGAGGCATCCAGAAGCCAAAGTCCGGGCATTAAGTAGGCCGAATGGGCACCGGCATGAAAGGGTCGGCATGTCGCTAAATGTCGGCCACATCCGGTCACCAACTGGCACGACGTACCCGCCCAAGATTATGTGCGACATGGTGAGGCAGCCCCTTGTGGTGGTTAGCCACGATTGGGCTCTTGTACTGTACTGTCTCTTTGGCCGGCGGGTCAACACTCCTCCCTTTGAGAGCGATCAAAAATACGTACAAAATCACTATCAGATCACTATTACGGTCTTTACGCCCCGTGGACGGTGATCGCTACCCAGACGGACACTTAAGTCCTACCACCAAGAACTGTGTCACTCATTTGGCACTACCCAGGGGTTACGTGTAGGAAAACTAGAGTCAAAGCTTACAGACGTGTGTGACGTTAACCCTCAAAAGTGACGCTAATATAAAGCGTGTAAAAATGCTTAACATGGTTGCTAAAAATGATGATGATGATTAAGAGAAAAATATAGGCAAGGGGGGCGGCATTTTTCAGTTTTTGCCCCGCCTCGAAAAAAACCTAGATCCGGCGTTGGGAAAAGGAGCTATGTGCTGTGGATAGCCGTACCGCCCCGAACGATCCTAGAAACTAAGAAGTACCTATAAGAACTAGAAGAAGTCTGATGTTTTTATTTGACTATATAAATACATAAACTCACGCCTATGTCCCATTAGGTAGGCAGAGACTATTGAGCGCCAAGTGCTACGGTCCATAGATATCTCTTTCGCTTCTTCAACTGTCATTAATCACTTCATACACGCTCGTCGATTTTGAGGACCGTCTGGGACGTCCTCGACGATTCCGCCATCCATTCTCGCATTATAAATCCCTTTCGTCAGCCTCCTGGCTCCTTTCAATATGGCCAAACCATCGAAGCATCCCTTTCTCAATCTTAGTCACATCTTTTTTTTAACCCACATTTCTCCCTTATCACACTATTTTTAACTCTATCAACGAATTTGACGCCACGCACACTCCTCAATGCTCTTATCTCTACGGCATTGATCCTGCTTTCGTGCTTCCTCTGCCACACCCAAGATTCACTGCCATACATAAGTGTTGGCACCAAGTTTTGTTTTGTTGACTCTATTTAAGTTTTCTTGCAAAGGGGCGTTAAGTCACTAGTACATCGAGGAAGATTGTTCATTACGATATACGTTTATGTAATTAATAACTACTTCTGTTAGGTCACATAGATGATAACAATACATACCTGAGAGCTCCAGGCTTCAACTGCGAATTATGCACCCGTGGCATTCGGGTGTATTACGACGCAAATAACACGGCTGGTCGAGTAAACACAAACCTACGTTATAAAAAATATATATACGTATTTGGAATCGCAATTAACATGTTGCTTCGTAAAGCTTTATTGGTTTTTGGTGAAATAACTATAAGGCTAGGTTCAGATGACCGCGCGGTACAAGATCTAACTAAACCAAATATTGTTCACACAACCGTGCGTTACGATGGCGTGCAGTAATGTGAACGGCACACACTGCTTAGTAAGAGTTACCTTAATTTCTAAACATAAATAAAACACAGTATCACGTCCAATATTTATTAAGTTAAATTATTACAATAACTCAGACCTCACTCACTCACAAGCCAGATAAGATTCAGATTACTTTTCTTTCTTCTCGGTGGCAAGCGAGTTGTACAGCTTTGTGACCTCTGTCACTACGATCGGCTGGACAATGGTGCCATTGGTGTCAATGTAGTTGGCGAACGACTTGATGATGGAAGTCTCACGGGTTTTGCCGGCCGAGTCGCGCATTACCAGTACTAAGTTGTACTTATCGTCGTGTCTACAATCAAAATTATTATAGTTTAATACGAGAAGACTAAAATCAATTTAAGCTAATAATTTTCTTATACTAGTTAGGTAAAGTACTTAATATATTTTGTCTCGGGATGGGGAGTGCAGTGGAATGCCATGCGTTTCTCTGTTATTTGTTGTTGTTGTTTGGTTTTCTACTGTCTATGAGCATTCGTATTGTTTACCATCAGGTGAATGGCATGGTCGACTCGCTATCCAATGCAATAAAGAAAAGAAGTTCGCAACACTCCACAAATAAATAAATTCAGATAAGTCATCTTACAATCAATATTTTATATCAATTAATACAATGTTGGCTTACTTCATTTTTATTTATGCATTGCTTGAAAAATTCGAGAATAAGGTAACATTGGAATAGGACCGTAAAAAATGTTCCACATCTTGTTGATGCAGCAGTAGCACAAAGTACCTTGTTGGTTACAATCCGGTTTTTTTAGTTGTATTATAGAAACTTTTTACATTATTATTCAATAGACGAATGGCGAATGTGCCATGCTAAACACTGAGGGGACATGAGTGTTTGTTAAATAGGCATTCATTTCAAATATATGATTCTAAATCTAACAGTGACAAGAATAGGTCACTATAAGGTCATATGTTAGAATCTCTCTTCTAACTGGTAGATCATTTGTAATACAGAAACAAAGGTATTATAGCAGTTTCATTCACTTGACACAATAATATCTACTCCAATTATATTATTATAACTTACTTCTTTACATAAGAGCTAGCTTCCCAAACTCGTGTGCTGTTTCCAACCTTCTCCTTGGCAACCACAAATATTCCTTTCTCCTTGAATGTTGTGTACAAAGTCAGGATGCCCATAAGTACAAAGTATGAGGACACACAGATGATGAGGACGAGCCTGAAACATTAAAATAGTGATAATAAATACACCCAATGGTCACATACATAGCCCTGACCCCACACTAAGATCAAGTCTTGTGTCATGGGTATCAGAAACTACAAGACTTTTCAGTCTCATAAACATCCAGAGCTGAAAACATACCTAAAGTAAAATACTAAATTACTACGAGTTTGACAGACTTGCAAAGGCCTCAGTCACTAGGCGTGTGCCCCTTTTAATAGGTGGCTATGCAAGTTTTTGGTGTTTATATTCAGAAGGGAACTTTCTGTATCTCAGGAGGATGATTACGTTAAGAATTACTTTATTATGTAAATATTCTTAATTTTTTTTTAATGTGTCATTTAATCACTTACAGTAACCACATCTATTGTCAAACAAACATTAAAGCATGCAAATCCACAAGATAAAGCAAGGGGTTACTTAATACTCCGACATGATGACGAAAGTCTGAATGTTATATGTTAAAACTGCATGAATAAGGTGAAACACTTTAAAAAATGATCGAATCCTCTATCATACACTGTAACCTTAAATTAAGTATGGAGTGAATGATAAATTTCATAGAGAATAGTTGATTTTCAGAAGTTAAAAACTTTTATCTTGTATGTGGAAAACAATTGTTTGAGCATTAAAATTTCCTCTCGGAGAATAGAGTAGCACCCCTGGAAAGTGCTTACTAACTTAGTAATTGAATTGTTCTTACTTGGACTGCGGGAATGGATATAAGTAATCCCACAGCAGAGCATAGAGAGCCACTCCTACAGCCAGGGCGCAGAGAAACAGTCTTCCATCAATGAGAGCAAAACTCTCCTTGCACTTCAAGTCACCAGTGAACACCTGAAAATTATTTCACAAGATTATTGAAACTATTTTATTGTAATATTGATTGATATACAAAGATATTTTCAGCAGGATAGTTTATAGACCTTGTTTTAAATGTTAATTATTGCTTAATTTTGCATAGTATTGTACACCAGATCATTAATATTTTTAAACATCTTATTATAATTTTAAATAATGAGCACTATGGTTGTCTTTTTGGTTACCTGTGGTATGTATGGAAAAGACCCATGCATACATAAAATTGCCATAATCAAAGTTATCAGAAATTTTCTTCATAAAAGCAACTGAGTGTTCTGTATTTATAAATGGAATTAGATATCAGTATATTTACCTCCCTAATGGCATCGTCAATAGCATTTTTGCATGCAGCACCATCCCATTTGTTGATCTTTACGGGCTGAAAATAAAAATAAATGCAAATAAAGTTTTAATAATCACTGTCCTACTAAATTTACACAGGAATTTGCATTGCCATAGTAATAAATTGTCACAAGTCTCAATTTTCCCAAATTCTTGGATAATAATTGTATTACACTACACTAATGAATGCTAATATTTTCCTGTATGTTATTATTGCTCAAGATATATTTGAACCAACTCGGTTATTTGACAAGATGTTGTTTAGCGGCAACCAGGTCGTACGGATTGTGCGGAATTACTAGTAAAAATCACAGTATTTAGTACAAAATGTACAATTAAGATATCATTTGCACAAATACAAAACTTTGAAGATGAAATTATAATATATTTATGTGAAAATATTGGTAAAAATGTGTTTAGAAAACGTGACGTGTCCCTTCGACGACAAATAAATAAGAGGGAAATTTCGATACAAGGGATTAAAAAATACCTCAGTTGCTTCTGTCATAGTGTCTCACTATTATATTGTTCGTTAAAAATATAAGAATAATTTAAATTTTAAATATTCAGGCTCAACTTTTCCCAACTTTTCCTTACAAATAAAATCAATCGACCAAATCGTTCGGTTTTTTTGACATTTGTAAGCGTTGACGTCGTTGACGTTGTTGACGTAGTCAAGTCCTTTTGTTGTCTATAGCATACCCGAAAATAGTCGATTTTGTAATGAGAAACTATTTCATCTTATAAATTAATTAATTAATGATAAATTAATAAAATTGATGAAAATAAATAATTAAAATTTATTTCAGTGTTTAATTTAAATCATGAATACTTTGTGGTATATTTTGATCGACAAACACCGATTTGTGTACAACATTATACCGTTTCATTTATGGCTGGTCCGATGTCTCAAAGAAAAAAAGCAAAAAGTGGCAAAAAGCAATGAACTGAAATGCGAGAAAAATGAACTTTCTTGATAAAAATCTCTTGTATAAGTTGTGAAAGACCTCAACTGTTATTGTATATATTTTGTGTTCCAACAAATGTTACGTATACTGTTATATACGAAAAGTAATGGTATGTAGTCATGGTTTATAATTTATCCTGAATGTTTTTGGTGTGTCCTACCGGTGGATACGCTCCGTAAACTCTAATGGAACTTCCCACCAAAGTGTCACTAATGTATATTTCTATTATGAATTACTATTTATTAAGTAATCATTACATTGGTGTGTGCAATTTTGTTGTAATCATAACACATGTGGCATTGACAGTATCAACATAATAATGTACGAAGGAGGTCACAGTAAGTCTCATCAAATGATCACCTAAGCTTATGGAGCATGTTTATTGCAGGTCATTTGTAGCTGCTGCGAAGTAGTAGAGCAATGGCGAAGCGAAAGAAGGCAGCGACAAAGCCCGTGGCGACGAGGCGGACGACTCGACGCGGGAAACAGGCTGGCGGCGCCTCGGCCATTGCGGAAGGCGAGGCATCCGCGCCCGCGCCCCTCGACACCCCCACCGACACCAACAACCCCTCTCCACCCAGCACATCAGAGCAAAATGCACCCAACAATGAGGAACAAACAATATCAGAGCCACAAACATCTGAATCCACAGATATACCTTCCTCAAAGCCCAATCAAGTCCCATTTGTGTCCCTACATAAGAAATTTGGCAAATACCGGTGTCTATTCACAAATGACGAGACATTTACTAGGAAATATGAAATAGGCAGTGATAGTGAAACAAATAGTAGTGTAGAAATAAGGATTGTAGATCCATGTGCTAGTTCAGAATCAGATTCCAATGCAGCATTGGACACTCAGTCTGACACCAACAGTGTTGCATGTCCTAGCCCTATGAATAGTGCAACAAATACATCGCAAAGCTCTAGAAATGCGTCTCCTGTGATAATGTTGGATGTTAGCAAAGATACTGTACAGAATGAAATAATCATAAGCAACACTAAAGATCCTGGCTCTCCATCTATATTAGGTGAACAAGCTCCACATTATGAAGAGGTTGTAACTCAAGAAGTTGAACTGAAGGAAGATGCTGTTATAATTGAAGAAAATCATGAAATTCCAACTACTGAAGGTGAATATGATGAAAATTTAATTAACAGAGACATTCCACTTGATGACATGCAATTAGAATATGCAGTTGATGATGATGAAGTCATTACTGTTGTACAAATTGTGGAAGATGACAATCCAGATCTATATTATGACATCAAAATTGACAGCCCTAAAGAGCATAATGCAAATGAAGAAGGAAATAAATCATCAGATCCTGATTTTCAGAAGCATTTTGAAAATTTGAAACTCACTGCTGCCGAATTAGTTTCACAAATAGAGTGTGGGGAAATAAATAATGCTAGGACATCAGCTTGTGCTACACCTGAACAACATCTGTCTAAGGATGCTTTGAATGAAATGTTATCTCGGCCTGATCCAAGCTTGACACCAAGTTCAACATTATCAGATGACAGCAATTCATCTCGAGTCACAGACCAAATATTGAACTCAAATGATTCTGCTGAGTCTTCCCCAACTGGTGTACGAAGATCAAACCGTATTAAAACAATAAGCAATATGAAGCAAAAGACTAAAGGATATGGATTGGTCAAAACACCTCTGAAAAAGGCTTTAATAACTCAAACAAAGTTAAAATTGGAAGAAACAAGCTCAGATAGCCAAGAAAAAACAGAAGCAATATTAAATAATGCGCCAAGTTCACCATTCCCTGTTCCTTTAGAGATGCCTGTGAAAGTGAAGTCTAGATGGCGTAGGTCTAGTGAACTGGAGATGGGAGCTAATTCCCCAGCTATCTCGCCACTTGCAAGTCCAAGTTTGCCCCAACGTTTGCCAACGGTGGCTGAGAATGAGGTCAGTAATGTTCCTGAGGAAGAAACTGCAGAAAAAGAGCTGACTAAGGAAGCATATGACAAAATAATTCAAGAAAGAATGGACCAATACCAGCATTTAGATGAGAATGAGTATTTGTGTGAGCGAATGATCAGTAGGGAAACCAAGAAGATGATTTGTGACTGTTTTTTGACCAAAGAGGAGTTGGAGCGTGGTGAGCTTGCTTGTGGGGAGGACTGTCTGAATAGACTACTTATGATTGAATGGTGAGTTATTATCAATATTTTGTGACTTGTTAATGAATGATGGTTTTTTATTTTTTTAAATAAGCAGTGACAGGCTGTCACTCTTAGGCCCTTAGTACGTCTATTAGAAAAATCTATGTTATCCACATTTGTGAGACCGAAAAGTCTCTTGTATTTCCTGATACCTATGACACAAGACTGGATCTTATTGTGGGGTCATGACTATGTATGTGACTGTTGGATTTAATTTATTTGTAATAAGCAGTGCTAAAACTATATCAGTATGGCTTAGGTGTATATTAAAAAAACACCAAAGCAACAATTAGTGAGTGTGCTCTACTTATAGTCATTATCCATTGCTCTGTGTGTTTATGGATGGGAAAACATCTGATAATGCATATTTATAGTATTGAGTAAAGAACTTAATAAACAAGTTGAAAACCTTTATTCTCCATTTACAGTAACTCCCGATGTCCAGTCGGTGACAGGTGTACAAACAGAAGATTCCAGAAGATGGAAAATGCCGCGCTAAAAGTATTCTATGCTGATAAAAAGGGTTGTGGCGTGGAAGCTTCTGTGGACATACCGACGTGAGTGGTGCAATGCGACATTATGCAAAATATCTACCTGAAAAAATCTATCAGCTGAAATTAACAAATGGTCTTATTCTTCATCTGATGATCGATTCTGAAAATAAACCAATTGGTCAATTATTTATCGACACTCCCTCTGTTAACTTATCTTTGGGTTATTTTTGTGATCAGATGATAATATCGGCCGTAAGAAAGGAGAATGCCCATTTACATAAACTTAGTATCAGTGCGAAGATTTTAGTCCCTCAATGAAACCTACTTTTTTGTGTAGGGAAAAATGGTGAATGGGGAGAATTTTAAGCACTATCGTAACCGAGATCTACGATATTTTTTTACCGATACTTTGAATGGGCATACTCTTTAAAAAATGAAATGCAATATTGTTGTGTTCTTTATTAATGATAATTAAATAATTAATTAACAGACATTGCAAAGCGAATGCTAATTAGTAATTAGTTTCTGTCATCTAAAATAATTACATGGTTTTTATATCTTATTGGTGAATAGCGAGGTTTTGAGTTTCGTTCTCCTGTGTCGTTTTCCTTTTATAAGAAATGCGCGAAAAAAAATATATTTCTTCTGTATAAAATGTTTCTCGAAAGAGTTGACGTAAGATAGTTAGTCGTAAATTTACAAAAAAACATCTACTATATGCATAAAAGTCTGGTTTTGCAGAGTTCCTATGAAGACTAGAGCAGAGGGGAATAGAGAAATCAATTTTAGTTATTTTAACATAATACCACTAATTTCATATCACGCTAATGGTGATAGGAAAAATATGTGCCTTAATATTCCCAAAGAAAAAATAATTCGAAGATATTAAAGATGGGGCGGGCGAAAAGCAAAAGTTTATTAGGAACGCGGGCCGCCCGAGTTAAATGTATATAGAAAACAAAGCTAACATGTAACAATTATTGTAGTTCATATAAGCATAATATATCATGTTGTAATATCCTATTTGTACGACTTCACTAATTAGCAGTTACTGAATTAAGGTCAACCTGACGTTATGGCCGTGACCGCATTCAAATGTGCGTCCCCCAGAATAAAATGCCGACTGAAGGTTTTTATATATAGAATGGCTTTGTATTTTTATCCGTTTGTGCGCTTAGAATGGGCAAAACATTAATTTACATGGTTCTTATTTTAGTATGAGTATTCTTTTTGTTGCTAAATTAATATAAAAATAATAATAGCAATATAAAAGTTAATTTTCACTAAGTTCAGGTGACATTACTAGAAGGAACTATGTAGTATAATTCATTTTTCTTGTGAAACTGGCGAACTCTTTCTAATTACCCTGTGGTACCGACATAAGAGCTCTAAATGATTCATCTCGTAAAAACAAAAAATATGACAAACAAAATAAATTACGCTGGCCTATTGCGGATTGGTATTGGACTGTAAGACCATATATTTTTTTATAAATAGCTTTGGTATGCAGTTTCCTCACGATGTTTTCCTTCACCGTTATAGTGGTGGGCTATATGGCCTAACCACTCTCAATCGTCACCTCGATTGTAAAGGACGCCTGTGCAGTGGGACGTATATTATGGGCCTATACAGAAAAAATATTGAATGAGATTTATCTTAAAAACGCCATCTTTAATTAGTATTGGTTCATGGATAGGGTTTCGGGATGGTGAAAATGGCATGTTAATTAAAAAAATACTCAATTATACTACTCCAGATAATTTGAATATATCACGGAAAAAATATTTTTAAAATAAATGCAAATAGTAGACACCGAAAATTAATAAAAATATCTATATAAGTAGGTAGATGGAAATCTAAAAATCCACACTATAAAACTAACTGAAATTCCAGAGGCGAATTCCTAATGGAGTACGTGGGGGAAGTGCTCGACTACGAGCAGTTCTACAAGCGAGCCCAGGCGTACTCAGACGAAAACAACATGCACCACTACTTCATGTCGCTCAAAGGAGACACAGTAATAGACGCCACGCTCAAAGGAAACATCTCTCGATTCATTAACCACTCCTGCGAACCCAACGCGGAGACCCAGAAATGGACGGTCAACGGAGAACTGAGAATAGGGTTCTTCAGCAAGCGAGATATTGTCGCCGGCGAGGAGATAACGTTCGACTATCAGTTCCAGCGGTTCGGGTGAGTGATTTACAATGATATGATATCTTGATAGACAAGTGTGAAGTGGATTATTGCGATCACTGATTTTATGATAATTTTACTGAATCATTGTTTTAATTATGCTCGATTATATCTATTTTTAAGTCAGCCTGGTACTTGGTAATTGTGTGCTATAATTATTGATGTTTGTTATAAATCTTGATCATTAGCTGTAGGTTAAACGGTGTATGATTTATAAAAATCACGAATTGAAATTTTCTTAGGTACTGTATTTGAAATTAAACTTCCACTAGTAATCTATTACAAAATTATTTTGTCAAACTATGTAGCAGTTTTAAAATCATAAATATTTTCACATAATAATCATAAAAATGAGGTGAAGTTTCAGTATAAAAACTTCATCAAAGGGATATAATAAACTTCACAATGCATTATATACGAAAATAATTTTAAGCGGCTGCACAACTAGGACATCAATATTATTGTTACTAGATGAATAAAAGACTTGGGGGAGGCTTATGTTCAGCAGTGGCCTTCCTGTAGCTGAAGAGAGAGAGAGGAAAAAAGAGAGAGTGGAAGAGAGAGAGAATAGAAAAACTAACTAAAAACTAACCTCCACAGGTTAGAAAAAATAGTTTGATAAAAACCGCATAAAATACCTCGCTGTGACTTGCTTTAGCTAAAGATGATGAAGATGATAGTTTAGGATTATCGTTTATTTGTAGATAATCATCGGTGATGGGAGCGCGGGGTGTTGGTAACAGATTTGTTTGCGTACAGAAAGGTGGCGCAGCGTTGCTACTGCGGCGCGGACGCGTGTCGCGGCTGGATCGGCGGAGAACCGGACTCCGATGATGAAGATGATGACGAGGTAAACAATACGTCATTTTATCTTAAGGCGTTTTGTATGTAAATGCTAAAATAATTTTACAAAAACATATGTGTCCAGATTAGCTGGTATCTAAATGGGAGATTTATTTTTAGTTGAAGAATTACATTTTTTTCTTGTAAAGTAGATCTTTCTACGGAATGAACAAGGTATAATTTTACTATTATCCTGCACTGTAGAGTTTAGAATGGTGTAAAATGAAGTATCTGTAAATATACAATAGCAGCATAGCTGAAAGCCATCCAAATAAAATAACATTTATATTTATTTTCCCAGGAGGAGGAAGACGTGTCTACATCAAAGAGTGCGACCTCCGAGGAGTCGCAGGCGACGCTGACGGACCAGCCTCGTCCCAGGCCACGCAAGCCAAGGACACGCAAGTACAAGCCCAAGGCACCCGACCTGGTGCAAGACGCTGATGTAAGCACACTTATATATCATGTACATACATATATAAACTCATGCCTTTATCCTAGAAGACAGGCACAGGTGTCAGGACACCCACATTTTGACTTGTATATTCCGTACCGTTTTTTTTTTAAATTTAGAAATAGGCGTTTTACTGATGTTATGACTTATAAGGCTTTGACCAATAAGACCTGAGACAATGATACAGTACAATAAATTTCAGCAATGTAATAAAAATATTTTTCAATCTTAAAGTCAACTTGGTGTTACTAAATGATCATATTACTCATAGTTAAATCTTCTTGTAACTGACTTATGCTGTCCATGAATAGCAACTTATCTTGTAATAAAATAACAACTATATACTCTTCTCCACCTACCCTTTTAGATCGAGGAAGAGCTAGAAGCCCTAGGTCGCAGCGGCGTGAAGAACCAGTGGCACACGCTGCGGCTGTCCCGTACAGTGGTCCGCGCGAAGGGCCGCGCCGCCCAGACCGCGCTGCTGCGGCTCCTGAGGGACGCCGACCTGCCCTGCCGCAGGCTGTTCCTAGACTACCGAGGACTGAGACTCCTCGCGCCGTGGGCTACTGATGCACCGCTAGACTTCAGGTATAAAGCAATACAAAAGTGCATAGACAAGAGAAAAAAATGCAATAAAATACTGTCCATATAACCCGATTACCACTGGCTTTCCTTTTGTAGTTAATGCATTGGATTTTTCTATAACATGTGAATGTACGTAACACGATAGTACTTGGAAAAAAATGGAAAATATTTTATTACTTTTTATGATCTGTCTACTCACTTTTGTATTTCCTTTTATTTTTATTTTTAATGTATTATTGTTATTGGCTGGCTTGACGCCCGGACGTCACTTAAGGTGTCCACTGAAAATCAGCGTTATGTTGTGGTTTGCACTACATCATAGCATTAGCTGAGTGGACACCTACCAGTCACAGCCGCGACCGGTCTTTTTTTTTTTGTATTTTTATTCTGTGTTTTATATTATCAATGCCTGTGTATGTTGCGACTGTGACAAATAAATCGTATTTCTTTCTTTCTTTATTTAAAATATAAACTTTATACTACTTAAAAATAGTGTTATTCAAAAATATCTTGATCTTTATAAATATTATTTCCTGGGTACCCAATATAGGTAGTGTCCTATATCTCGAGAACTGGTAGTCGAATTACTTTTTTTTTTTTAAATTATGCAATAACTATTAATTACTTTTCCTCATCTTTAAATAATCTAAAAATATTAGAAATGTACCTCTAAAATTAAGTTTATATGTAATACTCAAACAAAACACAAACAAAAGCGTAGTGTCTACTAAATAATTCAATATTATTTCCCGATCAGATTGGAGATGCTGTTGACTATAGACCGACTTCCGATACCGAACAAGACGATGGTGCAGGAGAGCCGCTTCTTCACCATCGTGGAGCGATGGCTCAGCGCCGCGGACCTACCGCCAGATAATGTCTATATCGATGAAGCTACAGGTTATATACAACTTTATTTGTACGATGAGTAACATAGAATTCACTACGTGATTTAGAATTATAAACAAAATCCTTACTGTCACAATATTTTGCTTCTAAAGTTGTGAGAAAGCACAGTTCTACACTATGAAGTGAATTAGACATTGATATGTTGTGCAATCTCTTTATACATATTATATGCACCTTTTAGTGCTCAACAGGCTCAACAAACCAACATCGAGAAAATATATAATGATAATAAATTACATAAATTGTAGAGTAGTTATGCGTATACTAAATTATCACAATGCTCTGCAGGTTTGCCCGTGGAGTTGCCGAACCGACCTAACCAAGAAAATGTACTGAGTCCGGAGAAGATCAAAGAGAACGCCGCCATGTCGGAGAAAGTCAAAGATCTGTCCAATCAACTGCTGGAACGGTGGGCCAGTTTGAAGGTATGAAAAGTTGAAACTTATCCTCATTTCTGGAAAAGTTCCTGTTAGCATTTGATACGTTTCGAAATAGATACATACGTAAATGGTTATAAATGATTTTTAAAGATAAAATAAATCAATCTATTTTCTAACCAAAATGATGCATGAACCCGCTAGTCCGTCGTCAGGCGTCAGCCAGTATGGTGGCCCATATGGCCTAACCCCTCTCAATCATACTCTCGATTTTAGAAGAGGCCCTTGCCCTGCTGTGGGATGTCTATGGGCTGATACATGTGCAAATACGGATGATGCATGAATTCTTAAAATAGTACAGCAAAGTCTTTAAAAAAAAAACAGTGATATTACTATTGACAATGAAATAATGATTACTATTGATTGCAGGAAGTGTTCAAAATCCCGAAAAAAGAGAGGATACAACAAATGAAAGAACACGAGAGGCAAGCGAACGTCGAGCGTCGTGCGGCAGATTCAAGCGGAACGCGGGACAGGGACAGAGATAGGGATAGAGAACGGAGGGAAGAACGGGATAGGGAGAGAGATAAGGAGAGGGAGAGAGAACGGGATAGGGATCGAGATAGAGAGCGGAGAGAAGAACGGGATAGAGAGAAAGAGCGAGATAGGTATAGGGAACGGGATCGCGAGCGGGATAGGGATAGAGATGATCGCGACAGGAGGAAACGAAGGGGAAGTCCTGAAGGCAGGAGAAGTATCAGGTACTGTTTTCAACTGTTTTAGATATTAATTTTGAACTAACCATAGGATTTTATAGATTTCTATGAGCAAAAAATGAGAGGCCACCTGGGTGGGTACCACCGCAATGTTTATTTCTCCCGCCAAATAGTAGTTTAAATGCACTACTGTGTTTCGGATTGAAGGACATTTTAGCCAGAGTAACTACTAGACATATTGAGATTTTACATCTTACGTCTGGTTGGTGGTATAAGGTGTTGTTTGGTTTTACTACTGTTTATGAGCGGTCGTAACGCTTATCAGGTGAATGGCATGCTCGTCTCACCATTCATTGCAATAAAAAAAAAAACTTTATATTTATTCATAAAATTACATTGATGATGATGATGTTGATGATGATGAAAATGATGATATTGTTGTTAATGATGATGACTATGATATTGTTGTTGATGATGATGATGATTATGATGTGGTTGTTGTTGATGATGATGATACAGCTGTTGTTGTTGTTGATGGTGAAGATGACGACGACGTTGTCGATGATGATGATGACGTGTGTTTGCAGACTGAGCGAGCGCGTGCTGGCGTCGGTGCCGCCGGTGAGCAAGGAGGAGCGTCGCCGCGCGTTCGCCGAGGCCGCCGCCGCCGCCGAGCGCGCGCGCCGCGCACCACACGCGCCGCACGCACCCCACGCGCAGCGCTGGAGGAACGAGTACCCGCCCGTAACTACATCCTGTATACTATAGCCAAGCGTATTACCTTCCCGGTCGAAAGACTCGTCGGCGACTCAATTCAATACTTCAACGAATATGAAACGCTAGGAAAAAAAATTACTTCACCTATATCAATATACAGGGTATATCAAGACTGCTACCGAAAACGAAGACGGGTGGTAGTTTTAGTAACTTCATACACATTGCAACAGAAAATTTTGAAAAAAAAAGCGACGATTTTTTTTTTCCTAAAATAAATGTGTATATCCTTTTATTTATAAGTACTCTAAGGTATAAAAGAGTTTAAATTATTATTTTAGCAAAAACTATGGATTTACCACCCAAAAATTAGGATATTTAAAAAATCATAAAAAAAAATTGTCGCGTTTTTTTTGGGAAAATTTTAGTTGCATTGTGCTTGTACTCACTAAAACTATCGTCCGGCTTCGTTTTCGGTAGCAGTCTTGATATACCCAGTATAATCAATAGTGCTGTGTTTTAATTAATTTCTATTTTTTTTTAAATATGATTCATCTACCTACCCTCAGGTATCAGTCAGTATGCTGCAATAAAGGTTAAACTATTACAAATCGAAAAGAAAGCATGTACCAAACAATGGGATGTGAACATAATATTAAAGTACTAATCGGATAGTAATTACAAGGGTGAACGCGTGCGTGCGTACGTGCGTAAATGCCATTACAACAAAGAAAAAGAAACTCACTCTTTTAACTAGAATTAGCTCTAAAATAACACTTGCTTTATCTTAGATGTTCCCTGGAGGAATGATGGGCGGTCCTGGCGTGCAACCTGGCATGCTCGGCGGCTGTGTGCCAGGGGTACCAGGTGTCCCAGGAGTCCCGGGAATGCCAGGTGTTCCAGGCGTGTCCGGTGTGGGCGACGGCCCGGACTGGATGTCGCAGGAGTATCCGCCGCAACCGGGATACTATCCGCCGTTTGCAGGGCCACAGCCTTACTGTATGCCGCAGCACAAGTTAGTATCAGAGTTTTTTTGCCTGATTTCATGTGTATATTGTCTTAGCAGGCCGGCATAATTGTTTCCATTGGCATGGGACTGCCGTCCGATGCTAATGGATACTCTACCTGGGCGGCATTGGCACTTACCATCAGGTGCAATGCCGCCACTATGCCAGGCCATTATAAAAAAAAAAATATATATGCAATTATCAGATGCGATATTCTCATATTATAATCGTATTTTTATTTTTATGGCAAATGTTAACACGATGAAATTTCATAACCGTCATGGTCGTATTTTTGAGGTGTAACAGTCTCGTAGCGTAAAATATGAGGCTTTATGCTAATAGTTACGGGTGACTTGCAAGAAATTTTCAAATCGACAGTGCCTATGCTTCATCCAATATTTTTTAATACTACTATCCAATGTGGATAAACGCCTCAACGATAATCGTCACGTAAATAAACGATAATATGTTATGACCACGTGTTAGTGTTGTAAGTGTTTGTTTGCAGCCTGCTTGGTATGGGGTCGATGAGTGGTTTCGGCATGGGCGGCTTCATGTTCGGCCAGCAGGTGGCGCCACCAGCCTCGCCGTACACGCACCACACGCCGCTACCCACTGAACCTGCGACACAGGTAAGTCATAATCATCATCATCATCATCATCAGCCTATTCGCGTCCACTGCTGGACATAGGCCTCTCCTATGGCACGCCACTGGGCTCGATCTGCAGCCCATCGTCTCCAACCGTTACCAGCCATCTTTGATCATCAGGTGATCGACATAGCCCAACAGATCAGCAAGTTGAAGAAGTAGTGGGCTGGTCACATTTGTCGGAGAACCGACAACCGTTGGGGTAGACGTGTTCTCGAGTGGAGACCGCGCCTCGGCAAGCGTAGTGTAGGATGCCCCCCAACGAGGTGGAGTGACGTTAATTCATAATGGTTTCTTAGATTTACGGGATCATTACAAATTAAAATAAAATTGTTATTAACGGATTTTATCGCGGATTTGGTTTAATTTAATTTTTTTTTACTCGCCGACGTTTCGATTCTTCTACAGCTTTCGTGGTCACGGGGCGGCGGGGGACAGGTTGTCCGCCAAATTAAACCAAATCTGCGATAAAATCCGTAAATAATAGTTTTATTACAACAGGTAATTCATTCAAGCATACAACTAGTTTTATACAACCACCACCGAACCACTCTCAATCGTATCCTCGATTGTAGAGTAGGCCCGTGACCTGCAGTGGGACGTATATGGGCTGATACAGATACAACTAGTTTTATACAGGGTCCCTGCAACACAGGTATTTCATCCAAGTCGCAACCCATTCTACATAAATACTTTTATACAGGGTGCTATTGACATATGGTATTTAATTTAAACCACATATTCCTAACCACCCCAGGTAACACTGTACCAAGTTTGAAAAAATACTGCTTGGTAGTTTTGTGAAAAATTACGATTTTAGTTTTCAAGGCATTTGATCAATCCATATAGGTACGAGTATTTTCACGGCTCATGTTAGTTTCCTATCCAAACTGAAGTTCAGGCAAGCGATAAAAATACTCATATCTATACGACTAACTAAAAACAAGTTTTTTTTTTTCGAATAATTATTTGCAATTTTTAAAAATTTTGTACCATGTCATCTGGGTTGATGAGATACAACCAACAAATAGTCTTTAATGATCCTTCAAGCCATATATCAGATATTGTCATTGAGCACAATTTTTTATTACATTTTATTTATATAGAGCACATTTATGAACATTTTTGTACAACAGCAGGTGATACCCGATCTAGAGGCGGTGAGCGTACCTGTCAGTATACCAGGCGGTGTACCCAGTATGGGCGGCAGTGCCCCCAGCACGGCGGGCGTGGGGGCGGCGCCGCCGGAGCCCCCGGCGCGGCTGCCGTCGCAGTGGCGGAGCGCACAGGACGCGCGCGGACGCACCTACTACTACCACGTGAAGCTGCGGCAACCGCAGTGGGTGCCGCCGCCGCCGCCGCCTGGTGAGTGCCAACCTCCGTGGTGTAGTTGGTTAGATGTTGATTGAAACAAGAGACTGGGTTAAATCCGCGTATCGAGACAAATGTTTGGGAAACTCTCAAGTAGACAAATCTCAGGGTTGGATGTGTGTGTGACCGAAAAGTATTTGACAGTTCCTGATGAGTCCCATGACATAGAACTTATTGTATTTCTAATTCAAGAAATCTCATTTGACATTTCATACTTTTATCATAAATAACTTTGTGAAGACGTAACTCACACAATTTCAATAAAACTTTCCGTAAAACCATAGAATTATGAAGCTATTCTTATTTTATTACAGGATTTACAATCCATAATAACTAAATTTAAATATAAATCCTTTAAATAAAGCAAAACAACCATTTTAAACAACATACTTTTTTACTAGACGTCATTACAAAGTCACGTCGTTAGGTCTTCCATGTGTAGAGTTGAGACTATGCAAACGGATTTGTATACGCATAATCGGTAAATATATAGAAATAATCGAGCAATTTTAATCCAGTTGTTTTCTAATTTTAAAAAGTACTGAATTATCAGCTAATAACAAGCATACTATCACCGAACAACCATCAGTAAATAATGTAATAATAATTTTAATAAAAGGCAATAATTTAACAATTTAATAATTTAACAATAATTTTGTGTATGTGGTGGCCTGTTGGTAAACGGACTGCTGAGACGCGGCTGCCCACATGTTCACGGTGGTCGCGGGTTCGAATCTCAGGGCAGACCTCTGACTTTTCGAAGTCATGTGTGTATTGATAATCAGTCACCACGCACTAAAACGGTGAAGGAAAACATCGTGAGAAAACCTGCATACCATAGCGATTTATAAGAATTTCTATGGTATGTAAGTCCGCCAACCCGCACTAGGCCAGCGTGGTGGACTATATGGCCTAACCACTCTCAATCGTATCCTCGATTGTAGAGTAGGCCCGTGTCCTACAGTGGGGCGTATGTGAACAATAATTATTCATTTAAACATGTAGCGATGGTACTTCAAAAACGTAGATAAAAATCGTGATGCGTCATCTTTTTCTATACCACATCTAGTACTAATTGTGACAGCTTGGAATGCGCACGAATTATTAGTGAAAAGAAAAATAAAAATGTAGTTTAACCGTATTTTATTTTATTGATTTTTATCTTTTCTTTCGAACTGCATAACTGAAAAAATTGCAGGTCGATACAGACGTCCGAAGTATACAAATATAGTAGAAGACCAAGATTCAGAAAAATAAGATTTCAACGCAGGATCTAGCAGGATTTTTATTCCTTAATACTAAAGTGACTTATGCAATTGTGGATGTCTCATTAGGATAAAGATGTACATAAAAAAAAAAAACGAAATAATGTAAACTAAAAATATAAACTGTAATCGATTAAGAAATACAAACAAATAGTATCGATATCTCGTTAATAATTGGATATTGTACTAACCGATTTATTTGACATCATCCCTATTTCACAATTTTGAGATATGTCAAATGGAACTTTTATAATTAGATAGATAGTAATTGATCTTAATGTGCGATGAGGACTATGTATGTGACTGTTGGGTGTATTCATTTATTACTAGCGGTCGAAATTCGACCAAATCAAGAAGAGAAAAAGTTTTTACCTGTATGATGATGTTGTTATTCTGATAATTCGTGCACATTTAAATGTACGTATCTCTCAAAATTAGTTATATATCCTGAAGTATATGCAATTACTAAAATCGTAAACTACATTAATTGCTTTAAACCAGCAATAGCAAAATATATATTTTTCTGTACCTGAATGTTGTTATTGCAGATTGCTGCTACAGAACTTTCTTTATACATATAATTAATGATAGCGCTCAGTATTTCACGTAGTATTCGTCAAATAAATCTTTTCTGTTTGATATTCAACAAAACCACAGTAAACATTTTTTTCTGATTGACATTCAACTACATATGTCTATAACATTGATTCTCAACCACTGTGCCGCGGCACTTTTGTGTGCCGCCAAATTTCAAAAGTGTGCCGCCAAATTTTGCAAATTTATAATAATGTTAATATTATTAAATTATATCATTTAAAAATAAAAATATTTTAACATTCATATATATTTAAATCCACAAAAAAGTTAATTATTTTATTATTTCCTTTGCAACGCGTTTTTTCTTAGTGCCAAATTATGATGAAGCGGCGTGCATAGCAATAGGAATATGTCTCAAGGCGCTCTTTGTGTGCCGCCAAATTTTGAAATCATTAAATACCTATGTGCCGCAACAAAAAAAGGTTCAGAATCACTGGTCTATAATAAAGCAAAGAAACAATTTGACTAAAGAGTATGTATACGTGTACAAATACTTGTGTATGCGTGTGTCAAATGCATGCTGGTTTATTTATTGATTTAATGTACTTTTTATGCATTATTATTAAAATCTTGTTTTATATTACATTTAATATTAGGCTTAATATTAATATTATTGCCTCATTTAAAATTAATATTCTCTTTTAATATTAATATTATTACCTCATTAGGCAAATAAAACCTTTTTTAACCGACTTCAAAAAAAGGAGGAGGTTCTCAATTCGACTGTATGTTGCTTTTTTTTTTTTTTTTTTTTTATGTTTGTTACCTCGTTTCTCTGTACTGCGTGAACCGATTTCGATCATTCTTTCTTTAATTGAAAGCTGGTGCTTGTCGTTTGGTCCCATAAAAATATGGTGAAGATCTGATGAATATCTTCGGCCCTGGATAGGGGAACTCCTTAAAATTAAGGAGAATTGCAATGGTTCTTTTTGCATTACGTTCATTAGAAAAGTTAAGTTACAATGAGAGAGGGAAAAAGGGTTGGGGGAGAGGGGGGGTGGGTGATAAAATTAAAATACACGTAAATTCTAATATCTTCAGCAGCTTATAACCGATTTTAGTGATTTCTTTTTCATTGGAAAGAACGTATTGACAGGTTGATCCCAGGAACACAACATTAAGATCTGATTATCATGTTCGGACCTAGAGAGTAGAACTCCTCAAAATTTAATAGGATTTCAACGGTTCTTTTTGCATTGGGTTCAGTATAAAAGCTAGGCTACAGTGGTTGAGGGAAAAAGGGGTAGGGGCGAAGGGAGGGGGAAGGGGGGGGGGAAATAATGAACATGTGAATATTCCAATATCTTTGGCAGCTTTTAGCTAATGTTAGCGATTTCATTGTCATCGGAAAGAACATATTCCTTGTGGGGACCAAATCTTCTTCATTTAAATGCCTATCAACACTAAAAAGATAAAAATAACTAAAATTTTTAATAAAAAAATAAAAACCGACTTCAAAACAAAAAACCACTAAAAACCAAAAAATAACAAAATAATAAGTACCACTGCAAAGCAAAAAAATAATATTTATTTCATGGAACTTGTGCTTGTTGAATAATTTGCTTAATGACTTGACTAGCCAACAAATCAAAATATATGCATAACATATTGAAGGCGGGTCGCCCAGTACCAAGTCATTAAGCAAATTATTCAACAAGCACAAGTTCCATGAAATAAATATTATTTTTTTGCTTTGCAGTGGTACTTATTATTTTGTTATTTTTTGGTTTTTAGTGGTTTTTTTTGATATGTCTATGTCAGAAGAACAAAATGAATAACGCCATCTGTTGGTCAGTAGTAACATTTGACACTTGAAGAATACAATGTTAACGCCATCTAGCGATGAATAGTGCAAACATGTATTATTGACGTGATCACGCCATCTATTAGTCAGTAGCAAATTATGTTCATCTATACGCCACCTAGTGGTCAGTAGCAATGGTCATCAATTATAAGAATAATTAATCCTGGCGAATCTAATCAGGATAATTATATATTTTAATCGAATTATTGTATTGTCATCGGTCTTTGACAGGTGTGCAAAATTTGAATGAAATCTGTCCGTTTAAAGTGGGTCAAAATCGCGCCCAAAGAAGTCGGTTACAAACAAACATACAGGTGAAGCTAATAAAAAGCGTGTAAAAAGTAACAATTTGACACCAGAGTATGTATACTTGTATATGGATGTGTGCGTGAAATGCATGGCAGTGTGTGTAATGTTTTATTTTTTGATTTAAGAGCGTATACACCTTGCGCGCAAAGTCAACTATAGGTATTTCTTCGTTAATTTCACGCACACATAAGCGACCAAAGCTGTGTGCGTAGAGCTGCCGCGTCGGCTCGCTATACAATCGGCTCAAACAACTTTGATCCGTGCGCTTCAAATATTCAATTGAAATGTAACTGTAATATAATATCATAAAAATATTTTATTTGCATTATAAGTAGACAAATATTACTGTGCAAGCAAAGAATAATACAAATTTAGATATTAATCATATTTTCGTTATTATTACATCGTTAAGTTGCATTCAAATCAGTGTTCAATCAGTAGACACTACGGACGTTTTATTAATCATTTCGGGTTCGAACACATAAATAGTGTTAGGGGCCTTACAACCCCTTACAGTTACGAAATGTATTTAATTTTATATTACAATACATAACATAATTTAGCCTCGGAATTACATCCCATTATATTACCTGAAACATAATTTATACTCACTACAAAATCATTGTAGGTAATAAAAATAATTAAATATTTTACTACCAAAGTACTAAGATGTGGTAATTGCAGTCCGCGCGTGGCAATTTTTACTACGTACGGCAAAAATCGACTGCAGCTAGGCCGGAGCGACGAGCGATACGTCCTCCCTCTAGAAGGCCTTGCGGCGGTCTGATTTGATCCACGTCGGACAGCGTGTTTTATAGTGGTTTTTAAAATATTTGTAGAAAACATGAAAACTAATTTTGTTGAAATATAAAAATGGTAATTTATTGATAAGATGTTCTTCTATTATAATATGCAATTGCTATAAAAAATTATGTACGATAAGTTGGTGAAAAAAAATATGTTATGACGTGAGTTTCTGAATAATTTCACATTGTTTAAATTTTTATTTTTCAGGAACTAAACACAAAAAGATTATTTTTCTCAGCAAAATCCCTCCATAAGGGTCTTATTAGTCTGATAATATTTTTATTTTCATCTTATATTTAGTGGTTTCGGATATCTTAAGCTTCTAAGTTGCTATGTAAAGCCTAAATAACGAAACTTGTGTTCAGTAATCCTTATAGTACTCACAAATTATCAATCAATCTATAATGTTTTCTACCAAAATCCCTAGATGACAACCTTTTCTAAAATTAGTAATAATTATTTTTCCTTCAAATTGTTTATTGGTGGCTATTAACTCATTTGAAAAGTCCTGTTTTTAGCCAAAAAGCGCGTGCAGGCTATAAACGCTCTTAATGTACTTTATCAGCGCTATTATTGAAAAATATTAGCATTCTCCACTTCTCCTACACATACACTATAAGTGTGCCAAATTTTATGCTCCTGCGTCCGCGCAATTTTCGTAAAAAGGGATCCAAAGTTTTTGCATCACGTATTAATATATAGATATCATGGGCCAATATAGAACTTATTACATACTCTTTCCGTGCATTACAATCGATGGGCGTAATTTTGACACTCCATTTTGTTTCACTTGGATTGGGATCCACGATGCCCCAAGTTTTAGCTGTTTTATTTTACTTTTTGCTATGGAAAGTGAGACGACCATGACATTCGACTGATGGTAAGCGCTACGACCGCTCATGGTCAATAACAAAACCAAACAACCCTATTAGTATAGGATCCCGCCATACATCGACCTTCACCGAGATGTTTATTTGATGAAACGTATTATATATGTAATTTAATATGTCAATAAATATATTGTATATGGGTTGCCTTGCAAATTTCAGTCCAGAATACGATTAATTAATTATGAAAAAAAAAATTTTTTTTACTCATTTCACCTGTTTGATTATTAAACAAATGCTATACTAATCGAAAGTATGAAACCCATAGAATATGTAAACGTTAGGTTGCCTATTTTTTTCCGGTCACAACCCTCAGGTTGCCAGGTATAAACAGGTAAATCGCTTCTAGCATTTTGCACCGGTCTGATTATTGAATGGAAATTAAATGAAAATAAAGATCATTTTATTACGAACACGGTGGTATAGGGTTGCCTGCGAAAAATCAGTCCCGAATTGCGGTTGTCGAATTTAGAAAAGTGAAATATTGCTCCGAGTGACCATCCCATGCGATAGAAGAGGACACAGCATAGCAGCTGTTCGAAGTCCGCCCATTTAAAGAAAGAGGGTGCGCATGCTATTTATTGTTGAGAATGAAAAGGACTGCGATAGACTCGTATATGCTGTGCATCATTTTGGAGTAGATTGTGGTTATAGTTGCAATTGAAAAAACGTGCTACTATTTATTGTTAAAAAATGGCAAAAAAGTGTTTTTTGTGTGATTCGGATGATGATTTAATTAATTTTAATGATGACATTTTTAAAAACTGTTGGCTCTGGTGCAGTTTCTGGTTGATTATTGGGAAAACGACCATTTGGTAACAATAATCCAAAAGAAATGACTCGGAATCTGACTAATTATTATTTTGTTTTTACAATTTTTTACAATAAACAGAAGTATTTTTTAATTGTTGCTTTTATTTTGTCTTCTAATAATAAAGATAAAATTTGCAAGATTAGTATTCTGTATCAGCTCATATTCGTCCCACTGCAGGGCACGGGCCTCCTCTACAATCGACAGTACGATTGAGAGTGGTTAGGCCATATAGTCCACCACGCTGGCCTAGTGCGGGTTGGATATAGGTAAAGGTTAGGGTGGGTAAGATTAGTATTCTGGATCTGGATCAGCCCATATACGTCCCACTGCAGGGCACGGGCCTACTCTACAATCGAGAGTACGATTGAGAGTGGTTAGGCCATATAGTCCACCACGCTGGCCTAGTGCGGGTTGGCGGACTTACATACCATATAAATTCTTATGAATCGCTATGGTATGCAGGTTTCCTCACGATGTTTTCCTTCACCGTTTTAGTGCGTGGTGATTGACTATCAATACACACAAGATTAGTATTATATATGTAATAATATAACCTTCTTTTTTGCTAAAAATGTATATATACTTTAGTGTCACATAAAATATACAGCCTTGGCCAAAAGTATTAGGCACCTTAACATTTTTGGAATTACGCATTATAAGGGCGAAAAAAAAATTTATTTTGTTGTTTACAGGTATATAATTATAAGAAAAACAAATTAAATTAATATTTAGTGGGTCCTTTCTTAGCTTTTATCACCGCAGCCATCCTTTGCGGTATGCTGCGCTCTAGCCTTGCGGATTTGGTTATGGATATAGCATACCACTTGTCTCTTCAAGCGTTTTTTAATACTGTTTTTGATGTTATGCTATGCTCCCGTATCTTGCGCTTCAGTACACCTAAAAGATGTTCGATTGGGTTAAGGTTTGGTGACTGTGCAAGCCATTTTAGAAGGACCACGTTATTGTCCCTTAACCACCACATATTTATTGCCAATTTATGACAGCGAGCATTGCCTTGTTGGAATTTCACTCCATCTGAGTTGGTGTCACCAAACATACCCATTAAAAACGGCATCAGAATAGTTTCAAGCACATTTATGTACTTTTGACTGCTCTTACGGCCTTCACAAACAAACATTTCGCCGATGCCATAGGCAGCCATGGAGCTCCAAATCGTAATGTTGCCACCTCCGTGTTTTATAGTAGACACCACACAATTGGGATGGTATTCCTCGCTGATACGACGCCTCACAAGAGTCACACCCGGCGTTTTAAACACCTAAAATGGAGACAAAATACTTGTGTTGGATATTTTATTAATTTTACAAGATGATGATTAATTATGGCGTAATTTTTGTTATTTTCCTATGCGAGGTATTGTATAAAACTTACCTCAAAGTTTGGTTCATCGAAGCATACCAGAGGAGACGAATCATCTTCAGTGTAATATTTGTACTTTAGAGCCCATATTAGTCGGTACTTTTTGCTGTCGTGGGAGAGCCCTGGCTTCTTTCTGGCTATACAGCCTCTTAGGCCTGCTTCTGTGAGTCTTTTTCTTGCTGATCGCGAACTTATTGGTTTCCGAATTTCTTGTGTCAAAGCAGCAGCGAGCTCGGAAGATGTTTTTTTACGGTCCTTGAGAGAGTCGTGTATTAGTTTTCTGCCCTGGCGGGCAGTTTTCGGGCCGTTCTTTTCTTATTTGTGTTAGAGCCAGTTGCAGCAAACGTTTTCAGTGCAGATTGCACAGCATAGCAGGAACATTTTAATTGTTTGGCAATTTCCACCTTGATATTTCCCTCTTCGTGCAAAACCTGGATTTTTATTCTTTCTTCAATATCAAGATCGCGATTTTTCGGCATTTTGAACGATTAACTTTCTCTACTTCACAAAAATAATATATACATAGCAGCTACTTAACACGACCGAGGTGAAAAATAGACTAACAAGTTGCCTAAAGTATTCGTTAAAAAATCTCCTGAGCTGCTTTTGGGGACCAGATGTTTTAGGTACCTTAAATTACCCTGTCAATGCTTTAAAATGAACGTTTAGTATTCGCATCCACTCTATTGCTAAAGAAATCAGTTGTTTTTTAAATATTTTATGAGATACACTTGTTTTATAGGGGTGCCTAATACTTTTGGCCAAGGCTGTATACACACATAAATAATTAATTGATTAAACAAAATTAAATAACTTTTCCTCTATTTTACAAATAAACTACTCCAAAACACAGCATATACGAGTCTATCGCAGTCCTTTTCATTCTCAACAATAAATAGCATGCGCACCCTCTTTCTTTAAATGGGCGGACTTCGAACAGCTGCTATGCTGTGTCCTCTTCTATCGCATGGGATGGTCACTCGGAGCAATATTTCACTTTTCTAAATTCGACAACCACAATTCGGGACTGATTTTTCGCAGGCAACCCTATACCACCGTGTTCGTAATAAAATGATCTTTATTTTCATTTAATTTCCATTCAATAGTCAGACCGGTGCAAAATGCTAGAAGCGATTTACCTGTTTATACCAGGCAACCTGAGGGTTGTGACCGGAAAAAAATAGGCAACCTAACGTTTGCATATTCTATGGGCTTCATACTTTCGATTGGTATAGAATTTGTTTAATAATCAAACAGGTGAAATGTTCAAAAAAAAATTTTTTTTAATTATTAATTAATCGTATTCTGGACTGAAATTTGCTAGGCAACCCCTATACAATATATTTATTGACATATTAAATTGCATATAAAATACGTTTCATCAAATAAACATCTCGGTGAAGGTCGATGTATGGCGGGATCTTAGACTATATTAATTATAAAGCAATCTTTGGCTTTCCACTGCGCTCACTATCCTGAGACATAAAGTGTTAAGTCTCATTATGTGTAGTAGTTTCTCTGGCTACAATGTCCTTGAAACCGGAACAGAACAGTGCATTTGAACTGTTGTTTGGCGGGACAAATAGACATTGCGATATATACCAGGCGGCCTCTCACATATGAGATACCTACCGAAAGTAAAACTAAAGGTTATTTGGCTGCAGTGGCATTATGGCACTAAATTAAATCGACAGATTTTAGAATTTTTTTCGACCCTTTATTTTGTAATTGAATTCGCGAAAATACGTTATAAATATGTTTATGTAATAATTTTTTTTTGTAGATGAGAGTTCATCTGAAGAAGAGGATGTGCAAGACAGCGCACTCGACAGTCCAATAGTGAGGCGGCAGGTGAAGGGAAAACTCGTTGAGGGCGTCAATGGAATATACGAAGGTAAATCTATGTACTATTTTATGGATACATTGGCGAATTATAAAATTCGGATATAAATTTGCTTTAACGACATTTTTTACCGATATTATGAATGGACATTCTCCATTTATTGTCAAAATATAATAATAATTATGTATTATTTATTTGTAGTGATAAAAGAAGATACGCATAACGGTCTGATACCGGACCACGCGCTGCTCAACATGAGGCCCAGGAAACGAAGAGTCGGCTTGGTATCAGAAAGACCTATTAGCGTGAGTATTATACAAGTTCAATTCTTTAGTTCAACTGGTATTATAATTTAATTGTGTAATTTTTAAAGCAAGGTTTTTTCAGATGGGTTTTTAGCGTGGGGATTTTAGCAAAATCTATTTATTTACAACTCAAACAAGATATTTCAAAAGTCACAAAAATATCGTCTCCTATTTCATCGATTTTTTTAGTTGCGTCTGTAGTCTGTTGTGTCTGTAGTCACAAGAACTAACTTGCACTCGGCTTCGTTTTCGCCCGCAGTTTTGATACACCCTGTATATTAAACATACGGGGTAATCATAATATACAATAACAAGTTTTGTTCCCGTACAGCCTCGCACGGAGGAGGACAAGCTGGCCGGCCGGCTGGAGGTGAAGCGCTACAAGCAGACGAAGGAGAAGCTGCGGCGTCGCCGCGAGCGCCTGCTGCACCGCGTGCGCCTGCTGTCCGCCGGCAAGCTCAAGATCAAGGCGGGGCACGATAAACTCGCTGTCAGTACACATATATTTTTTTACTAGTTTTTGCCCGCAACTTCGCTTATTTTTATTTTATTATTAACTGTATTTACAAAATGTAAATCGATACATACTCCCCTGAATGGGACGTCCCAATTTCACCCTTAATAATGAGAAAACTCTGAATTACGTTAGTATTTATTTGTGAGTATCTCGTTGTGAAAATTATATGGCCTATAGCATTCCTCAATAAATGACGTATCCAACATAAAAAGATTTTTCAAATCGAACCAGTAGTTCCTGAGATTAAAGGTAACAAACAAACAAACTCTTCAGCTTTATATATTAGTATAGATTAGCACATATAAATATTATTTGGAAAACTCAGTGCCCACTCCCCATAACGACTTCAGCTGCCCGCAGTTTCAAAGTACTTGCAAATGAGCTAATATTCAAGGCAATAAGTGATTTAAAAGAATAAAGATAAATAAATAAAATAAGCTAAATAAAAAAATGGTTTATTTAAATAATAAATGACACTTCAATTTCCATCTCATATGTATTTTGTAACAAAATCCAAACTCATTTTAGATGTTGGAGCTAACTGAGACGGACAGCGACACGGATTCCGAAGAGTCTGAGTTAGGCGAGAAGACGACAGAGGTGTCTCCGAGCGGCTCGCCCCCCAGTGCGGACGCAGGGGGCGTCGGGGGCGTGGCGGGGGGCGTCATAAGTGAACGTGAGGGGCGTCGCATCAAGGAGCAGTTCCGCACGTCCATGGCGAGCGTGATGGTGCACCACCTCAACCCGTACCGACACTCGGACGCGCCCGCCGGAAGGATCACGTGCACAGCTGATTTCAAACATCTCGCCAGAAAGGTTACATCTTTATTTAATGTCACTGTATTAAGAAGATTTTTTTACCGTTGTATTTTATTTGAGAAAGTTCTCAATTACATCGACTTTTTCAACATGTTTGTAGATTCGTGAAATGAATTACATTGTGACTTGTGCGCTATATCGCTTGGTTGTAGAGCTCGTGACCTTTGGCAATAAAACTTCTTAGAGGTACTAATTTACTTCTGATATTGTTTACAAATTGTCTACCGTACATTTTGAGCGTCGGCGCGTCGAACGCGCGCTCACCTCGCTGTAATTGATTGTAAAGCATGTTATCGCATTTGTATCGATTCAAACGCGCATACAGTGATACAACGCATAAGAAGCGGGTTCGAAGACTTCGACGTCTTTATTACGTTTGATTATGAATTGTCGGGAATGGGGTGTGTGGGACGGGTGTATCACGTTTACGGCGTCACAAGTTTTTGCACGTATGCAACGGTTATTCACTACGTTTAAAACCCGTTAGCATGCGGCTACTGCCCGTTCTTGGTGCGTAAAAAATTCGCCATGGGCAAAGCATCTCATCTATAAGTTATAATGTCAGATATAGTAACATGTTTGTATTGTGACAGTTGACGCACTTCGTGATGCTGAAGGAGCTGAAGCACTGTCGCTCGGTGGACGAGCTCGTGGTGACGGACTCCGTGCGGGCCAAGGCCAGGACCTTCGTCAAGAAGTACATGGCCAAGTTCGGGCCCGTGTACAAGCGACCGCCAGAGGAAGCCGATTAGCCTATCACCTCCTGTCAACCACACTGGATGCTCAGTGCCACATCACACTCTACAGGATGTTAGTGGAAAAAATGATTTACTGCGGACTCAGTGCTGGATCAGTGCTTTAGACGCCTACTGGTAGAGTTAGGAACAAATTCTAGATCTCTGTGCTAAGTTTTGGAAGTCAGAGACACACCCAAGACAGGGATATCACTGACTACATTGTCAGTGACAGGAACAAATGTTGGATCCCCACACTATATTATTTGGTGTTTCATGAAGCTTACATGTAATTGTGTCCACCAATGAAGGTGAAATAATGCAGATAACAAGAACCATGGTAACACAGTATATAAAATAAAACAATTGTAATCTGGTGAAAGGAAAAAGTTCATAATTTTTGTAAATGTTTGCTGGATTGGGTGAGTTATTGTTGGTGTTATTTGGAGTCTTATGAAGAAGACAGCAGAAGGAATTAGTAGAATATTGGTGTGATGTGTATGTGACACTGTTTCAATGGATGCTTTATAGAGGTAAAAATAACTTTTAAATATGAACAATTTCTTTATGCTGACAATTTGATACATCATTTTGCATAATATAAATTAGTGAGGCATTGCTGATACACAAAAATATCGCATGTTTTGCCTATATTAAGTCTTGGGTTCAGAGCATTATTTATAAGCTGTGAAAATATGTTTTAAATGCCTGCCCAAGCTAACTTCATAATGGCTGAACCAATTTTGATATAACAAGGACAGTTCAATAATAATTTTACAAAATCCCAAATATTTGTAAAATATGTGATAAAAATCATCATCAATGTGTGACAAATTGCCAGCTTAAATGATTTAAATAAAGAATTATTACAAACAGACGCGAAAATACTGAATAAGTTGCAATAAGACGAACTATTACTAATAAGACAAATTAATTAGCGTGATAGCATTACTTTAAATGAGTACACTCATGTAGGTTAGTGCGAGCTGCATTATGCAGATGGTTCATTAAGTCATAAAGTTTTGAATGCGGCGGTGGTAATTAATATTCGATATTTATGTTTAAAAAGTCGATGCTACAATAGGTTTTGTACAGCCACATAATGTTATTTATTGTAGTTAAAAATGACACACACAAATAAGAACTAAAGATGTATTGGTTTGGATTGCTTTATGAAAGACTGGCTTCTGCCGGCTATAGGCGTGAGATTAGTTGAAACAATAGATAGGCCTCTCATATGTGAGAGGCCGCATGGGTAGGTACCACCGCAATGTCATACGAATTCTGAGTCCAATTTGATTTGTATATTATATTTTTGGACTTGATAGGAAGCCTATACCTCTGATAAAGTATAGGCCATATTGCCATGTACTGGATACTGAAAATTACTGGCTTAACTAAGTGTGTAAAAATATGTCGAATATCGTAATACCATCGCCGCATTACCATATACAATAAGTCCCTCAATCTACAATTAGTAAGCTGTGAGGATAGTGTGATGGTGTGCGCTGTCGAATCTGTGTGTTTGTAGAGAAATTTTAATATTTTTAATGTACTGTAAATATATTGCGTGTATTGTAGTTGTATGTAAGAATATTTTGTTTATTATAATTATGACTTTAGAACACATTGATACTATCCTTTATGGACAATTGGAAATAAAGAAATGAACAGGACTCAATGTAATATTAACAAGGTGTTATTTTAGCACATTTTGGACAATTTTGGTATTTTTTAAACTTGAAAATGACTTGCAGTTACATATAATTTTAGTATGTAATGTCGTCTATTTCTGAGTTAATAATGAAAGAATACTTCAAGTTGGTTAATTTAACGTCTTGTTAAGGTTACAAATTTTCTATTTTACAAAATGTCTGGACATTACACAGAACGCTAATATTTTAAAATAATAAATATTTTAATTAGAAACAAAACCTACAATAGACATTATTTAAACAACTCACAAAGTATTGGTGATTTGTGAACCATCTAAACATTTTGTATAATAGTTGATTATGCTTTGTTCACTATTTGTAAAAAGTCGATTAAACCCTAAGATAGTCAGGTAGATATAATGCAATACAATATATACACAGTTAGAGATACGGCAGAGATTTTATTGTCATTAAAGACTAGTCCACATTACGGCGAATATGAACAAAATGTATTAAAAGATTTTAGGGGAAAGCAAACATTGTAGTTTTTGTTTTCTGGGGATGAGAAGATATCACTTAATAGCTTTAGTGATAAATGAATACACCCAACAGTCACACATGTAATCCTGATCCCACACTAAAATCGTCTTGCATCGTGGGTATATTAAACTATTGGGTCTCACAAATACCCAGAGCAGAAACAAATACTTGAGGGTGACACTAATATTTGTAGCAGTGCAGGAATCGAACCTGCGGCCTCTTGTCGCACGGCCAGCGTCTTACCAACTTTATCATTAGACCTGCTTGTATCATCATTCCCGTCACTAAAAAAATCTTTAAAAAATTAAGATATGGGATAAACAAATTAAATCTGTTGGATTTAATAAAAGTGCCCATCAGGTATTACCTTAGACTTCCATGGGCATTATGTCTATGGATTCATAATAAGAACAAGGTTTCCAGCATTTATGATTGTAAAAGCGGTCATGGAATGTCTTACTACCCCTAAATGTATATACTTGAAACATTCTTGGATATAAATATTATGAAAGATATATTACTAATTTGCTTGTCCTAATGTGGAGTAGTCTTTACACAACTCCTATGATCTCTAGTTCGCGATTTTTGTACCACATTTATAATTTTAAAAGACGCGATAGGAACTCGAATATTGATCTAATTTAATGAAGCGTATGTATTCAGTATTAATATGTTTTTATTATACTGATTGAGTGCGTGTGTTGAACGGGCACGAAGACTTTTTGGTAAGATAATGCAATAATGTTTTGTTGATTGTAAATTATGAAATAACGAATATAACATACAGTAATAATATAAGTGATATTTATAGTGGAAGTATGTGATTGACGGTAGTTTGAAGTTTCTGGTTTGTGTTCTTTACAAGGTTAAACTTAAATGTAAGTTCTAAAGTTCATAGTCTACATAGGGGTGTAATAGACTCGCTTAGGGTTTTGAGTAATAAATAACACCCAACAGTCACATAAATAGTCCTGACCCCACACTAAGATCGAGTCTTGTGTCGTGGGTATAAGGAACTACGAGAGACTTTTTAGTCTCACAAACACGACCCGAAAGAAATATTTGTGGGCCGCAAATTAATGCGATGTTCTTCGTTTGTTTTTATACCTGATTTTCTTCATAGCTTCAGCATAGATATCTATCGTAATACGTTCGGAGTGACATTGCATACATTCATGTGAATTTTAATAGGAATTTATGCTCACATACAATGTCTTCGAAACGTGCGGAGATCTCATATTTTACATGCAAAATGTAGGCGATAGTTACATTATGTTCAAGGCTAAAACAATTTTTCATATATATACATACAACATTATCACAAGATTTGCGGTGATTTGTATGTTTATTTCATTTGTAGATATTTGGTGAGGTGACATTTGCATTATTGCCGATTTTGTATGAACAATCCTGCGATAAAGAATTATTATTATTTATTAAACACTTGACCACATACTTGTACATTGCAATAACTTAAGATGAAAAAAAATCCACGCATTTTGATTTAAAATTTTAGACTCGTCTCTGGTGGCTATTGATTTTTTTTATTTTAGTATTATATAAAATTCTATAGTTATTCGTTATAAATTGCCAGCATACACAAAGCGTTTAACCCGTTCATAAAGAATCGTGCAAGTGTCGCGGTCTGATATTAGCCTTAATATGGTTTCATTGTTTTTGGCATCATTCGCTATATATAAAAAGTATATTTATATTTTATAGCACTTAACATTTTTGGTTGGTCTGAAGAACCCTGGGCCTCTGTTATTCAGTCAAACTATCGAATAACTAGTTTCAATGTAGAGATATTGTAATACGACAAGCAATAGTTGTTTTTTATAGAATATCGTTTAGTTTATCTACCAGATACACCCGAAAATGTAACAATGGATTTTATATTTGTAACTTCGAATACGATCACATATTTAACGAGTAATTAAGTTTAGAGTTTGTAAGTAGTAAATCATGTTCCAAATATTTCGTTCCTTTTGCAATTAACCCTTTCCATGCAAGATTAAATCTATGTCAATAATTTCTTCAAGAACGTGGAATATTTGAACAGCATTGGAAGGGTTAAATTTGGCTCAAATGTTTTAATATTTGACATCGTAAGTTACTAGAAAACAATGCAGAGTAGTCAGTTAAAGTTAATATGGACTATAATATACACGAGATCATGTTGGCATTACTGGGCCACATTGTATATATTGTATATAGACGAGTAATTATGACGTGTGCATGAAGATGAGATATTTTTAATGTTAAATGGACTGTGAGGGCGCGGGTCTGCACGCCATTTTTATTAAATGTAAGTCGACGCTGATTGAACAAAATAAAGTGTTATTTCTTTTATGCAGTCTTGTTTTATTTTCGTTATTTCTAGTTGCAAATAACCATATTTTTCATATAATGTAGATCTAAATTTCAAAGTTCAAAGCATTTATAGTTTCATTTTATTGAGTTCATTTAATTTACATGGACTAAATAGATAAAATATATATGCGTATAATTAATTTCCTTTCGCGGTTTGTTGTTGTCGCCAGAATTCTTCTCTGTTCTCTAAAAATCTAATAGCTTCCTGCGCTTGCTTCACTACGATGTCGTTTTTCTTGTCCGCAATCGCTAGGTCTGGATTTTTAATGAGGTTTTCAAGGTAGATCTTGTCGGACATTAGCTGTCCTAGCACTGGTCTGGCAGATTTAGATGATGAACGTTTGCTAGTTTTTTTGACCGGTTTCACAGATCCGATTGTGTTCTCTATTGCCTCCTGTAAATAGTAATATGGTTTATGAATTGCAGAAACAATTATTTTAAACAAGATTTTAAACATTGAATTAAAAACAAAATATTTATATCAATGATTTAAAGTTCTCGAATATCTATTTTGTTTTAACCTTTCTGTCAATTTTAATTTCATTAACTTTTTACTCTTTCACTTATTTTGCTATGCTTTATTAATGAAACGATTTCTTTAAGATGTTCAAATATACTTTACATTCAACAATGATACGGTAGAAATGGGTAAAATAAACAAAAGTTACCTGTGCTTTCTGCACTCCTAGTCTAAAATCATTTAAATCGGGCCGCGTGCGCAGTCCTCTGTGATAATGTACGAGACTCATTTCGAATTCGCCACAATAGTACAGTGCTTCGGCTTTACGAAGCAGTGCTTTGGCGTCTTTAGGGTCCAGTTTCAAGGCTGCTTCAGCATCGGAGAGAGCAGAGCGTGGTTCTCCCAAAAGCAAATAGCATTTGCTGCGGGCGACGTATGCTGCCTTCTCCTCAGGAGCTAGTTCGATAGCCTGGAAATAAAGGATAGAAAAAATATCAATGTTTGCAAAAAAGTTAAATAATCATCTTTATGGTGTAACCCATTTAAATGAAGAGTGGTTTTTTTATGTGTTAAAATTGTAAGTGTTACACGGTTTCGACAAGCATTTTACCTTATTCACAAACAGCACGGCCGTACGATACCGTTTCCTCATCATTTCCGCTTGCGCCAATGCCAACAGCGTGCCAGCATCGGCCTCAACCGGCAATTGTAAAGCGCTGCTTCTCTCCGCCTTATCTTTAAGACTTAAGGACTGCTTTATATCCTTAGATCCCATCACCACGGCCGCAGCTCGGTCCTTGTCAGTATACAGTTCTTCTTCCCGTCGTCGTTTCTCGCGTTTAGGCTTCCTCTCTCGACGTTTGCGAGGCTTAATCGACTCCTTTCTGCCTCTAGCAGACGGTTTCTCTTCTTCCATCTCTGGTTCACGAATTTTGTCTGCTGACGGAGGAGCTCTCTTGCTGATCGAAGCCTTCGGAATCGGGATCTCCTCTTCATCTTCAGCGATACCAACCCTGACGAAGCTTTGCAAGAATTCTGCATCTTTCGTTGGTCCAAGGATGGATCTAGCATGGGCTTTTGCGTTATCGTCACTTTCCATGGCGAGTTTTTGCGTAATAGCGCTGATGTTATGTAAGGTGTGTGTGAGGCGTCAGTATTGACACCTGAGCCTTCGTTGTCATGGGGACAGAGTGTGTTTTCGCACCCTTTTACTACTTACCTTCACACTAGTCGCGTTATGGCGGTGGGGTGGAACGCATGTGTTGTACGCTATTTATTTTATAATGATATTACGAGGATATTATGTTCCTATTTTAAGTAAAGGACTCCAAATATTATATTTTAGCTACAAAGCTTTTAAAGAGATACCTAAATAAGTACACACCTCCCAGATTATGTACCGAAATTACTACTCTTTTCTCTTGGATATGTCGATCATGTTTTTCTTCCATTAATACGTACTTTTTCTACTAATGCTAGAAATTATTCTTAAGTAAGTACATGTTAAATGATTGAAACATTTGGTTTTAGTTCTTTATTGAAACAATAATTTAATGGTAGCTCACCTTATATAGTGATGTGAGGGCACGCTCATAATTTCCGTTTTTCAAATGGCCCGTGGCTTCATCACGATGTTTCTTGGCCTCTACTGGGTTGCTGGTTGGTAGCTCTTGTTCTTTTCCGCGACCCATTATTTTAACTGAAAGATAAAAATAATAAACGTAATTATTAAATAACACTATATTATAACAAAGAGTATGAAAAAGTATTTTTAAATAAATAGTATTTTTAAATGAATGTTGGGAGTATTTACTCCCAACATTCACATAATTCCGTGGTTCCTAACCTGGGGGTATTTACCCCCGCGGGGGTAAAACTTGTATTTTCCGGGGGTAAAAATAAGCTGGTTATCGTAATTAAACAAAAACTAATATTACCAAACTTGTAAAAGCTAAGCAGTACCTCGTGGTACTGTGGTAGTTTCAAGATTTTAAACTAATAGAAATTTCAAAAGCATAGTAAGTTAAATAATAATAAATGCAGGAGAAATATCAGACACGGCCATCTGATCTACCATATGGCCAAAGTAAACCAGTTAAAGCTTGTGTTATGGATATAGGGCAGATGGTATATATGCATAAACACAAGTATTCAGCATACCAATGTATACCTAAAACTTTAACTGATAATTGTAAAATCACTCCTAAGTTATTTTATTTTTAGTTATTCTGTATGTATCAGCCCATATACGTCCCACTGCAGGGCACGGGCCTACTCTACAATCGAGAATACGATTGAGAGTGGTTAGGCCATATAGTCCACCACGCTGGTCTAGTGCGGGTTGGCGGACTTACATACCATAGAAATTCTTATAAATCGCTATGGTATGCAGGTTTCCTCACGATGTTTTCCTTCACCGTTTTAGTGCGTGGTGATTGACTATCAATACACACATGACTCCGAAAAGTCAGAGGTGTGCCCTGGGATTCGAACCCGCGACCACGCTGAACATATGGGCAGCCGCGTCTAGTCCGTTTACCAACAGGCCACCACGCACTTATAGTTATTATTAATAATTATTTAGTTATTATTAACTATTGGTTATGTGCAATTGTTTTAAGTTTAATAAAGTCTACGTATAAGTATTAACACGTGTTGTTTGCGATCGTCCTTGGAAGGAGGGGTAAAATCAGTCACCCTTAGATCATAGGGGTAACGGACCTAAAAATGTTAGGAACCACGGACATAATTATAGTCTCTGTGGTTAGACGCCGGCTGTCAAAAGAGAGGCCACGGGTTCGATCCCTGCACCAAGACAATATTTGTGTGATCCATATGTAGATATTTGTTTCGGGTCTGGTGGTTGTGAGATCGGAAAGTCTCCTGTAGTTTATGGTACGCACGACACAAGACTCGTTCTTAGTGTGGGGTTAGGACCATGAATGTGACTGTTGAATGTATTTATTTATTACATAAATAGTCCTGAACCAAACACAAACACACACAAGTGACATAGAGTCTTGTGTTGTGGGTATCAGAAACAATGAGAAACTTTTCGGTCACATAATCATCCAGACCAGATACAAATTCTTATTAAACATTTTATCGATGCGGAGATCGAACCCACGCACCCTCGTTTTAAAATCGACATCTAACAAACTGCGCCTCGCAGGCTGTCAATTATTGTGAATCTCGTACGATTCAAAGTTTGATGTTCTCGCCCAGTTAAACTTTTCCTATTGCAACATCATGTCTTTTAATATACCAAGAAATAAGCTGAAATGTTACGGTCGCCACCACATTTTCGTTTTCCTCAATGGACATCGTTTTTTATGTCAAAGCTTTTCAAAATGTAACTTTCTTTTGATATGTTGATGTAAGCTCAAAGCAATGTTCGGTACCAAGCATGAATAAGGATATATATAAAACTACTAGACTAATGAATCAGGAGAGGTTTTACTTCTTAGCACAATTATTCAAATACCTACTCACTCAGGTACCTATATTAAAATTTCTATTATCGGAATCGAGACGAAAAGTAGTCGGCAAACATTTGCTACTGCCGAAATTGATATCTACGCAATCATAGACAGGTACTCCGAATATGAATTAGGTAAACAACATCGAATTTATCAATACGACATTGATGAATGACCGTGTAACCCTGTGCTAAGCCTTTTATTGCAAATAAATTTAGCTATTTGTGTCTCCTATTTCAGTTCCATCAGATAAATTTAATGTTTGTCGCATGTCGTTCATCGTTGACCAAGTACGCACTTTAGCGAATTATTGGATTCAGTCTGTAGCAAGTATTTGTTGTAGATATTACCTGTAACAAAAACTGATAACCTGCAATTATGTTATGTAAGGGGAACTGAATTTTGACCTTGTGATACGAGAAGCCAAGCTTTGATTCTTATAGCCCGTATTCAACAGATGCTGAGAATGTTAACTTATGTTAAAACAAAAACAAGATGGACGGCCGACCTGTCTACTTTGCAGGAATTCGCTGGATGTAGGCAGCTTCCAACAGTTCGATGTAGAGATCCTTGGGGCAGGCCTATGGTCAGCAGTAGACTTCCTGTGGCTGAGATAATGATGAAGATGATGAAAATAATAACAGGCTTACCTACTTATAAAGCAATTAAAAGAAAGTGACTCGATAAAACGAAAAATTCCAACTATTTTATCATTCAAAATTCTGGTACCCCAATTCATAATCCTTTGACATTGAATCCATTCGTTACTTCCGTGATGGAGAACAATTTATCTGGCAGGTTATCGTGTGATCTCCCCTTCTGTCATCATTACCTTAATTTCGGGGCCGTTAGTGAATCCGGTTCGGTAATGTTACTTGGATTTTATTCAGGAAGTATTACTTAGACTGTGTTTCATGTTTTCAGAAAGATAATTTAGCATTTTTTCGACAAGGTGAGGTGCCTATACATAAATGAATTTCAAATTTTCAGATGCATGATTATTTCCCCCTAACCAACTAGATATGCACAGATGGACGTTTTGTTATTGTGTTTTTCAGTAATCCTAATTCAGTAACCCTGCAAGGTTTTTACATACGTCGACAGCTAATACTATAATTTTAACGTTTTCTAATGGATTCCTAGTTCTGGTTTAGATGTAAATAAATCTTAACATTATTTAAATAACTCGAAGTATATTATCTACCTATCATCTATAACGGTTTTAGATGGATATTAAGGTTTACTCTGTAGAGTCTAGCCAATAGGGTATAGCCGGGAAATCAAAATTTGGTATTAACCTGTGTGTGCACTGAACTGCAATAATGATTATTGGAAATTAATATTTTTCTAAGTTAATTCCTTTACTTCAATATTAAAGGGTATCAAATTATCATCATAATGAAAATGTATAAACTCGTACAGTCTGAGGACGGTAGCGGGCCGGCTGTCATAACTTTGGCATCGGTTGGGCTCATTATCGTCGAAATTATTCATGCAAACAAGCCAGCGGATTGTACGAGAGCACGGCACGCTCATCATAATGCAGGGATTGTGGTGCATCGGTCCATTAAAATTGTTTATTATGTAATAATAAATCATGAATTGTTTCGCTAATGTATCCAACATTTTATGGTTCAAACCGAGGTTATGGCGGGGAAATCATAGGTATTACATATACTTGTTTTATTTCATTAATTTGCTGCATTTTAGAGTTTTATTGCATAAAATATTAGGCATAATATTTAATATAGTTCTCTAAAAGTGCACATGAGAAGTACCTAAAGGATAAGCAGGAGTGTTTTATGCGATTAATTTGATTTTTTTGCTGGACTCTTATCAAAAGTTTTGGTAAGGTTGCTTGCGCCATGGGCATATTATCCCTCATGGGCTCAAGGTTCAAATTCAAATTCTACGGTTCCTACGAACCGACTGTAGGAAAATGACGGACGATGGACAGTGTTTAACCGCTTTCATCCAAAAACTTCATTTATATTAAGTTCAACTATCGCTTGAGGACATGCTGCATGCACAAACCTTTGCGAAACCCTATAGAAAAAAGGTTCAAACCAGTAAAGGATAGATATGTCATGGCTTGCATGTACTTGGTTTCTAATTTAAATATTTCTGATCTAATTATTTGTACGAATAAGAAATTGAGATCATTAGTTTTTACGTTAGACTTCCATCGTATTTGTTTTGAAGACAGTTCTTGATCATAACCGATTGGTGCGGGAATTTTTGCTGATCTCTGCAAAATAGGTACACGTTAGTGTTGTATTATTTAATTTGTACGGTAATACCATGCTGTCAAACCGGCATTTACCTATTCCTGTTTGTTGCAGCTCTGTATCATCGTTATTAATTATTAGAGAACATTGTTCATTTTTTTTATTTCCTAAAGCAAAGATTGGTAAAATATCAATGTTAATAATTATTAATGTAGGAATGCTTCAAAAAAATGCAGGTAGGTAGGCTTGTTCCATCATATTTTTAATCGTGTAAAATTTTCGTATGTGGATAACTCACGCAGGTAGTTTTCAACTTCGTTCGTTTTAATTCTGAGGCTTCCAAGCGATCCGCCGATAACAGGAAGTATCTACTAACACACAGTACGGAGTGTTTGCTCGGTAACTAATTATGGTGTAACAGTTAACCTACTTTATCGCCTTGTTATGGTTTATACAGATCTTTACTAAAATATGTGAAAGTTGGTAAAAGACGTCAGTTGATGGTGTTAGCGGTGAAACAATTGAGATCTGAAAGGGTGCCAAGTTCCTTCTTTAAATGATAGTTGTAAAAGATTCAAATGTATATGTGTAAAGTATTCAAGATTTTCATCGGCCCGATTTTATCTGCGTGGGAAAAATTTATTTCAAGTAAGTAAGTTTTTGTTTTGTTTTACATTTATACCCTACGCAAGATCCTTTGCTTTATTTCTATCTATCTGTTATCTACTCTTATCCTAGAAGGCTGAGACAAATCAGGCATTGTTTTCTTGCGTAATGCAAACATAACATTGGATTTGATCTTTATTTACACAGACAATATTCGTAAGCAAAGTCAAATAATTCAATAAAGCTAAATTGATTACTTGGCAATATTTACGTACCTAATACCTATATTTTACGAACAAAGATTACTATCGCCGGTCGTGGATCACGCAAAGCCACAATATGGCTGCTTTACGGCCGCAAAAATAATGAAATTAGATAATATTTGCTTGTAAAAGGTTTTACTACGACCACGGATACATGCGTGCACTTCAATTCATTTATAAATTGTGACTAATTTCTTTGATTGATTTCTGAATATGGCTTTGAATGTTTATTTGTCAAGAAATACCATATTACACAAAACTTCTGAAATTCTTAGTTTTAAACTTTTCGTTATATTCAGTTTTGTAAGTTATTGCATTAGTTTTCAGTTTAATTCCGGGTTCGTATTTACGACTTATTGTTATAGAGGTAGAGCGGGTATGAAGTTATGACGGTTTTAAAATCGTCTATCAGTTCATATTTAATAATATTCACCATTAAATTATAATGGATACTTGATTACAAACATACATTATAAAACCTATAGAAATGTTGAATCCTGATCAAATATTTATGATTAGCATATGCTAAGGAAGCACTTAGGTTGCTATTATGGTACTTAGTACATACATAAACAAATTTTATAAACAAAAATTGTCCTAGAAGGGGTAGGCAGAGGTGCCACCAGGTTACACACGTTTTGCCTTGTGTGTTCTATTCCACGGAGTGATATTGGGTCTATCACTATATTGGGCCCAAATTCCTGACTCTGAAATCATAATGAATGGAAAAATTCAATATCACTTTGCCCGACCCGGGATTCGAACCCGAGACCTCAGCTTTATGATAGTACCGTACAACTACGCAGAGGCTGTTGTTTCGACATTTATAATGACCAAACTTAAAAAGCAAATCGCAAATGGGTAAAATTAAGATTAACTATAAATATATATAAACCCAGCCATTTCCATTTTTAAAAACAACAACCAATTTTAAAATTCTATGTAGAAATTATTTCTTACCTAGCTGACAGTTGAATGATGTCACAAAATTGACTAATTTCACTTGTCTAAATTAACTTCTTCTTCATGACAAGCAATCAAACAACTTATTAGAAAAATTGAAAATTGTGAGAAATTATAAAATTAAAATGGAGAACTAGCTCGGCCCGTTGTGAGCCGGCCGAGTTAACTTTCAGACTGAGCAACTAGTAACACAAACTTACCTTAATGAAAAGGGCTGTTTACACTGTATAAATTACGTGATGTTACTATAGTAAGTTTAAGTATTGAGATCTCATGATTTCGGTTTATTTTTTTTATACTTAGTTCTTTGAATTTATATTTTGTTTGCTATTCCAAATGATGAAGATATAAAAACTCAGCAGAGTACACGACTCAAATCAATTTAGGTAACCTATTTCAATGTAAATAATTTATTTTGCATTGTTTAATACGTACTCTAAAATCCTGGGTTTCGTCGCCGTAGCGTGAAGGACTTTTGTAGGCACTAGGCAGGTATAATCATTGTATTGGGACCAGCCGCCTGAGTAATTCAATAAATTCAATTTGAATTTGAATTTGAGTTATTAAAAACCGGCCAAGTGCGAATCGGAGTCGCGCACGAAGGGTTCCGTACTGTGGTTCCGTACCATCATCTATAAAAGAAACACTATAAATCACGTTTGTTCCTGTTTATTAAGATTGACTTAAAATCGCTTAATAATTACGTTTGTTGTATGGGAGCGCACCTTTAATATTTACTTTATTTATATTTAATTATTTATTTTGTCTTTTGAAAAGTAATATATAACTAGTCTGTTAAAATTTTAAGCGTCTACTTCTTATCGTTATTAATATTGAGCAAAAAGATACGAAAAAACCACGTTTATTGTATGGAGATCCTTCTTAATATTTTCTTTTCTTTTTATTTTTACTATTTGTTGTTATAGCGGCAACGGAAATACATAATTTGTGTAAATTTCAGTTTTCTAGCTAATACGGTATATGAGATAGAGCCTGGTGACAGCGAGACGGACAGAAACACAGACGGTCAAATAAACAGACAGCGGAGGTTTAGTAATAGAGTCTCGTTTTTACCTTTTAGGTATGGAACCCTAAAAATCGAATGTAATATCGTACAGAAATAGAGAGCATGAAAATATTTTTAAGAAAAATATTTTTGCAGTTTATTATTCTCAAATAAAAATTCAGTACTAATACTCCTGAAATCCTGAATATAAGTATTAATTCACCTTAAAAGAAGTTGCGTCTAAAACGTCCATCGACCTTTAAAACTACGTAATTTACGTAAAAGTTATTCCAAATTACAGTTTCATTTGTTTTTTTTTTGCATTAGCTGTAAGGTACGTGTTTATTTCAATAAAGAAATCGGCGTCACGCGAGCACTGATGAGCATTGTGATCGAAGCTCCGCTGAAATACTACAGCCGTGTCACAGCCGTAGACAAAGGAAATTTATTTTAACTCATAATTGCCATATTTTCGGGTTCCGTATTAAACTATTAAATAAAACTGGTCGCCAACAATGCAATAAACTGAATGCATAAACCATATACCTTAAACATAATAGGCACACGTTTTATTTATGCCAACACACAAATTGCCAAACTTTAGATTAAAATAAAAGATTTATCTAATGAGAGCTTAGGCTACGGTAATATGCCTAGTTAATTTACAAGTTGGCACAAATATGACAAAAAACCTGCTTCATTGTGCAGTAGAAAAAGCAGTGGTCAGCTAATAGTTTTATTTAAAGAGCATAGCAATTTGCACTTGCCATTCTTCTACGATCTAGCACACAAACTTAGGTACGTACATATATCTCGAAGTTTTAGGATATTTATAAATAGTTACCTCTAAGAAATAGTCAAGAAAAACAGCTGTGTATTATCACATTTTGTATAGTTAGGTAGGTAGGTAGGCACTCTGAAACAAAGGCTTTAAGAACTTTATACAGAACCTCATAAAGTTGAATTCGTGCACAATTGTTTTCTTTTTTATTTTCGTTAGCAGTTGGCAGTGACACGAACGTAGTTGATTGATACGAACAGCATAGCATTGCAATGTTTTTATTATCTTCAACTCATTATACGTTTATGAAAATATATTAGGAGCTTACATAAAATGAATGAAATTATAGCAATTAATTTACAAGCAAACGTACTATTATATTGAAATTAAGATGTCGTCTGCAAGGTATGTACATATGTCTGAAATATTTTTTTCTAAGTAGATACTTCTTATGTACTACTTATCCATATTCCAAGCAATTCTCGACCTGTATTGTAAATACAAAACCTGGAAGTGTTCCAACGAAGTTCACGATGTCACCGGCTTATCCGCTTTTTATCAGATGGGCGTATTTATCTTTATTTTTCTTTTAAGTCTCCATATAATGCGACTTTGATAAAGTCTCAAACTATTTCATTGGTGGTATCTCTCATATGTGAGAAGCTGCCTGGGTGGGTACCACCGCAATGTCTATTTCTCCCTCCAAACAGAAGTGTAAATGCACTGTTTTGTTCCCGTTTGAGGGACATTGTAGGAGCGAACTACTGGACATATTGAGACTTAACATCTTATGTCTCAGGATGGCGTGCTGAAATTCCAAGCATTGCTTTGTAATTCATGGTGTTTGGTTTTGCTAATGTCCATGAGCGGTTGTATTGCTTACCATCAAGTGAATGGCATGGTCGTCTCATTCATTGCTGTATAAAAATATGCTTCAAAACCAATACCTACATGAATCGTAAATGAAATGTTATTTTGCGTAATTATTATTATTATTTTTTTTATTGCTGTGAATGACGAGACGAGCATGCCGTTCGCCTGATGGTAAGCGATGCGACCGCTCATGAACAGTAGCAAAACCAAACTTGGTATTCCACTGCGCTCGCCATCCTGAGACATAAGATGTTTAGTCTCAATATGTCCAGTAGTTACTCTGGCTACAATGTCCTTCAATCCGAAACACAACAGTGCATAACAGTGTAATTAGTTAAAATGTAAAGTCTGAAAATCGTAAGTAGTAGATTAATGCAGGTCTCTTCGAACAGGTCATTGCGTATATTTTTGAGACATCGTGTGGCTGAGAATGAAAATGGTAATTTTTTGAGAGGTGATAAATATTATCTAGTAACGATCTTATTCATAAACAGATTATAAACTTTTTTAAATATCTATTTTTTGTCTTCTTCCGTCAAACTAAATTAAAAATTAGTTGGAAAGGAACAATACATTCTACATCTAAAATAGATTTACTAACTTTTTTACTGTTTTATTACGTTTCCTTACTCTTATATTTTTATTTCCATAGTAGGAGCTGCACTCACCCCTGATTCGTAACGTATAATTATTTAAATTAACTGTATTTTACTTGCACGCGACAACCCACCCGTAATCACAACCAAATATTGGTGTTTTACGTTGTTTTGTTTACGCGGAAAGGAAATTTTAATTTATTTGGTATTTCAACTACATTAAATTATCTTTATGACAAGTATATTTCATTACGTTTGGTCCACAAGATTGTGGAGATGAGATCGAATTTAGTACCTCGCAAAAAGATCCACATTTTTTAAAATTCTAATTTGTTTTTATTTCTATATGTTCGCAATAATCGATACCCGGTGTAGGGGAGGGAACCAAAGACCACTTAAAGGCCGATGGTATCAGGATGAGATACTAGATACTTATGTATTGATCGTATCCAAAAGCTATAAATAAATAAATACAGCAACAGTCGCATATATAGTCATGATCTCACACTAAGACGAATTTTATGTCCTGGGTATAAGAAATTATGAGACTTTTGGGTGTCACACTCAGATCCAAAATATTGAAACTACACCCGCTTTATTTCCTCCTTTCTTGACAGTCTTTTTTTTTTTATTTTTTTTTTATTGCAGTGAATGGCGAGACGAGCAAGCCGTTCGCCTGATGGTAAGCAATACGACCGCTCATAAACAGTAGCAACATTCTACTGCGCTCGCCATCCTTAGACATAAGATGTTAAGTCTCAATATGTCCAGTAGTTACTCTGGCTACAATGTCCTTCAATCCGAAACACAACAGTGCATTTAAGCAGTGTTGTTTCACGGGAGAAATAGACATTGCGGTGGTACCTACCCAGATGGCCTCTCACATATGAGAGACCTACCACCAGTAAAATGGTAATAGAGCTTTTAATGGTAGTAGAGCATATAAAAACGGGGACAAAGGTATAATTTTGAAATGTTGTACATTTCTTATAAAATAAAATCTAAAATGTTAAATTGTCTGATCTAGGATTCGAACCCAATGCCTTCGGAGCATCAATATCAATGTAAGTCAATGCTTAGAAGTGTTTCAGTTTATGTTATCCCTACATCAGTGTATTATCTATGATAGTGTATTATCTATGCCTACACCTATTCGATGACTTATCCACTCAAACGTCCCGACCTCCAACTTTGACGTAAGCTGTCATTTTTATAGGAAAATACACTAGTAATGAAAAAGCGTCCTAAATTCAAAATATATTACAAAAAGCGTTATGAAAAAAATATATATAATGCTTGAATAAACTACCTTTAATCTTACATTGGCCAAAAATAAATTAGCAATAGGCATATTTAAAAAAAAAAAGACAAACTCGTGTGTTGTTTGAGAACAACGACGAGTGGTGCGCAGGAGTTTATAAAAATGTAAATATTGATTTGTAACTCTCTTATTGTTCTTATATAGTTTATTAAAAGATACCTTTACATTAATAATTATCAATTATCTAAAAATAAGCCATATTCGACGCGTGATTCGAAGTTTTTTAGACACGAAAGTAAATCACGATCGTTGTTTGTCGGTTTTCATTAAATATTTCTGTGTCAATTCTATGAAAAAATGAAAAATAAAGTGTTAGAGATAGAAAACATATCATAAAGAATAATTAGGTGCCATTTGATAATTGAGAATATATCAAAACAATTCAATATTTTAATTGATTTCCAGTATTCCGTAAAAAGTCGCGCGCCATATTTATTAAGATCAGTGTTAGCGTTCCAAAGATTTTGTTCAAACTAGAATGTGCGGTATGTTTGATGTTGGATGTGATTGTTATAAATTAAGTGTGATAAAGCCAATGATATGGTGATTTAAATTTTCAATATCAAAGAATTAATTTATTAATTCAGTTTAAATATTTCAATATTTCTTCTCCAAATATGCATCCAAACCGTGGAAAGACGAGTTGGATACATTCGAGCCAAAATCACAAGAGCTCGCCGAGGACAGGGTCAAATGGAATGACAAAGGGGAAGCCTTTGCCCAGCAGTGGGACACAATCTAGGCTATTAAAACAATATATATGTATATATATACGGAATGGAAACCGCCATCAGGGACCGCAAACCGTAACGTACATTACAATAAGATAATAGATGCGCGACTGCGAATAATCCGAACATTGAAATGATCTACTATTAAGCCAAAAACAAATTATAAGATGCGGCTGCCGAACGCGGCTGAAGAGTGGTAATAATATTCAGGGTCTCGGACGCGGCGCGGCAGAATACTCAATTTTCTAAATATCTTCAGCTACGTCCATCAGCCGCATTTTATAAATTGTACCCGGCTTTACTAACGTAGTTATTCTGATATAAAACTAGTACATATTACAATTGGACAAATTTACTGAAATAAAAAAGAATAATAATAAAATGCATTTTTAATTTTAGGTTATCAACGGAAAAGCAAGAATCGTGCTCGTGCTGAAGAAAGAAGCTCGTGAGTGTTTTATTTTTTGATTTCAGTGATAGAGTGCATGCATAGTTTGTGTCAACTAAGCAAATAAAAAACCATCACTAGTGCTAAGAGTTAACTTGAACTATACATTGAGCGGGCAGTGCGGAAATGGGGGAGACCGAGGGCCGGGCAGAGGCAGAGGCAGAAGCCGAGGCAGAGGCAGAGGCAGAGGCACTGTGCCGGGCTACTATGCTGGGCCAAATAAAAAAAAATACTAAATAAGTCGTACAAATCTTTAATTATTAATTTATAGGTTTGAAATTGTCAGTATTTATTCTTAAATATTTATTCATTGATTGTAATAATAATAATTGTATATTTTTATTTTGTTTTAATTTTCAACCACCACTTAACTACCCTTATTCGTAATTTTTAAATACTATTACAATTTTTGATTGTAATGGATTACGCTATACCTACCAGTACCTTTACCTATACAAATCTCGACGTAATTAAGGATATTTTCTTAAAAATCTACCATAAACTATATTTTGGTTTCTAAACCAAACACTATGAAAAAGGATAACAGCTTTGCATGTCTCGATCGCTAAAATTTCATTAATGCAAAATCAATAAATACATTAAAAAACTAGGTATAACAATGTTAACATTTGATAGAACTAAGTCATTTATATTCCATTCATGTTATTACACGATAGTAATTTATTTATTGGCCCTGCGCTGTTTTAAACCGGCTAACATTTGTATCAAATATCGTCTGGACAAGAACTTACATGGGCGGCCATCTTTCAAGCTTTTTTTCACCAGTGTTACCAACTTAGTGGATTTTCCACAAAATCTGGTAGTTTGGTCCTGGTTGGGAAAAAATGCTTTTAGTGGATTTTAAATGGTTTGGAGGCTGGCGAAAATTATTGAAAAGCTGTCATTATCAATTCCGACACATCACTGTTTATTGAAAATATGATGTCATATATTGTAATCAAATATCCAAATATATAATCAAATAAATACACACAACAGTGACATTTATAGTCTCGACCCCACACAAAGAACTAGTCTTGTGTCGTGGGTATCAGGAACTACAACAGACTTTTCGGTCTCACAAACAGCCAGACCCGAAACAAATACCTCTACTTCACACAGATATTTGTTTCAGTGCGGGAATCGAACCCGAACAATATTATTTTAATATATTAATAAGAATATTAATTAGGAAATAGGAATATTAATAATTAGAATTCATGTTTAAAAAATAAAAACAGAAATACAAACCGAAAATATGACTTCCTGACATCTATTGGCGAATAATGATGTGTTAAGCCATTCTATGTATGCCCAGCATTAATTGTGTAACAGGGCCATCTACCGATAAATAAAGTGGTACCCAGCGTTATTTGTGTAACAGCGCCATCTTCTACTTGTTTTGGAACTGACAACCATGTGTTTTCCATTTTGAGCATGAAAATAGACCTCTATTTCATATATAGTAATGTACTCTGTGCGGTTCATAACTTTTAACATGAAACTTTCGAGACACATTCCCTTTCTGCTGGTTTAGTTATTTTAACTCAGGTACACCTACCTTTGCACACAATTTAAATCTTTTCACTGAATGACAATGGTGAGAGTTGTTATTTTGATTTTTAATAAACACATATTTTCAGCACAAACCTCACAATTAAATAATATTTTCAAAAAATCAACAATCTTACTAATAAAACGATAGCACTACAATTAATAAGCAAACAAAATAGTAAACAATGCTTATCACATATTTAAACAAATAAAACCTTACTAAACAAAAATGCATAATGTTGCCTGCCTGCCTGCAGCCTGCTGCTGGAGTCGCGGCTTTCGATATTCATGGGTGTGTGCGTTGCGAACTATGTACAGACACCAAAATTACTACACACATGCAAACAAATATCCTGCGAGGCGCGGCGGCATAAGTTGGTTGATTAGGTACATTCATGGCCCAGTAACCGCCCTTAAAACATTTGCGATATTTTTAATCTATGCTCTATATCACGACATGACATTACCCCCCCTCGCGCAAATCCTACACCCGCGGTTGGAGGGGGAGGGGGGGGCGTCTGCGCCCCGGGCCGTCATATTGTTTACAATAGTGTTGAGTAGGAAAAGAGACTTGACATGACTTGAAAAAGAGTTCGTCAGAGTAGCCTCATTTTTGTACCGAGCCAGTACAATGTCCCACTTCAATTGAAGTGAGGCGTACTGACACTTAGTTATGGCTCTTAACTTTGCCTCACGGCTCACGTCAATGAAATGACCTTACAGACCAAGTAGTACACCAAATATGAAGTAGTACACATTAAAAAGTTGAGCCGCTCTTACATTTTGACGTCATGTACGGGACAAATGTACTGCCTCTTGTATGTCCTGCTCAACACTAGTTTACAACAACTTCGGATAACAGTATTGTGAATTGTGAAATGCGTTGATAGATTTACTTGTATTTTCTTTTAGTGAAGTTGCAACTGTAACGACCAGAAAGGATTGATTTGTGCAGTGATTAATGTGCAGTGAATACGCGTATTAAAAAGTCAAGGAACCAATTGAATATTTGGAAAATAATGCTCGTAACTTAGAAGAAATCATTACTCATCAATTCAATAATCAAAAATGTAAATATTCTCTCCAAATATTTGTTTGATTCCTATGAATGTAACAATCACAAACAGTAGACATTTCGTAATTTTATAAATATGTAGGCTCCACACACAGACACGCACACAGATACACACACATGACACACGACAATTTAATTTTTGTATTAGATAAAAAACGGCACATTACCGCCCCGGCTCGGCGGGCGCTCAGGTACTCGTGACGTCATCGGACCCGCGCCAACGCAGCCGGCCGAGCGGCCGCGCCATTATCACACGTCACACTATCCGCGTCGCAATGCGCCTAGCTCGCCTTGCCGCTCGCAATAGTTTCGGGATAATATTTCGTATTCGTACCGCTTTGCTGTGAACCTTGCAATACTATCGCTCCATCTCCTTCATAGTATGTGTATACTGTTATAGGGACTAAGCAGTGTGTAGATATGACTGTAATAGCCTTACCTTATTGAATAAGACTTAAGAACATGTAATCTGTGTGCCTCGGAATTAAATACTGCGTAATGTATGCTTGGTGAACTTTTATTTCGTCTATACCACAAATACATTCCTACAAATACATGTATTGTTGTTGCATCCTAATTAATTCAATTGAAAATGTTTATTATTATCTAAATTCATGTTTGTTCGATTTCGTTTTTTGTGTTTATTTACTACCCCTTCATATTAGTTTCATATAAATATTTAAATGAATAATGTGTCAAGTCAATGTACCAAATGTCAAAATTTTAATAAAATCTAATTTTATTTATGATGAAAGATTTCTATTACTTATAACATAATACACATGCTTATGTAAATATAATCCAATATAAGAGGCTTTACATTTTTTCGTATCTTTGGTACCTCCGATTCAGGTACGCCCAGTTGGGAACCTTGGTAAAATTGTAGCTACGTAAGGCAAAAGTGTACTTTATTTCAACTTAACACATTTGTATATTTCGACGAATACTTTTGAATGTATAAATGAAATGAAATAAATAGTTGTTTATATCATTTGAAGGGTTTTATTTGTAATCTACACAAATACTAATATCTGAATTTGAAAAAATTACATCAATAGCCATTAATTTAAAAAACCCAAGATGCACAGTTTCGAACAAAAGTAACACTCGAAACTGTCACCAAACACTCGACAATTCTAAATATTTAGTTATAGTCACACTATAAACATATCTTTTGCAAATTCAACCTTGAGTGGATTGTTTAAAGTTGTTTATACAAAGCAGTGTACAAAATGCAATAAAATTTTACGACCGACATTAGTCGGTAGGACAAGGCATGGAATGGAGACGAATATCCTTTTTACTTTTACATGAGGATGAATTTGTTTTTGTACTTTTATCTGAGCGTAGATATGTTTTGGGCAAGACATGCATATAAATCAATAAAACAAATATTTATGTGTAAAATTTAATAGGTATTTCATTTTCGATATATTCGGCTTAAAAAAATGTTCACGTCTTTGCTGGCTGATGATTGATGTCCATTCTCCGCATCGTATTGGGTCACGAGGAAACCTTAAATGTAAATATATATATTTTCCGAGCGTTTTCAGACCTTATCATCATCTGCCTAGCTAGATTATTCTGATTTATATTATTATACCCAGACAGTTATTGCAAAAAAAATTGATGAATTTAAATCCCTTTTCAAGATGGCGGAAAATGCACATGCAGGAAATCTTGGTCGACAATTTGATCTTAAGCTTTTTTACCCCCAAAGTCATTAGCATGTCTCGAAACCATAAGTTGTGGCCTTATTATTAAATATAATAGTTATGAAAAAAAAATGTCGAATTGACGTTCTTTTCTGCTTATGGCATTCGATTAAAAACGAATATTTATAATATATAAAGACTTGTTACAAAAATGTACACAAAAAATTCAAATTAATTAATAAAAAAAAATAAATAAAACAGTAAAAATTTCGACTCCACTGAATTCGATCACTTGGCAACATTAAATCGTAACCCGGAACTGGGAGTCACTAAGCCAAACGCAAACTTAACAAAAATTGGTTATGTGATTATGGGTATATTTTTTTGGTTTTTTATACGATAAAAATAACTTTAAGTAGTAAAATATGGATATCAAAAGAAAGCTTATAGTATATACTTTATTTATAAATGGATTTTATTGGTATGTAATATGATTTAATGGGTGAAAACATGATTTGAAAATGAAGTACCATTGTAATTCGATCTGTATAGAATTTTTATTATTTGTTTACAACACATTTGAATTATATTTGTACAATAATTGTCACATCTAATAATTCTGCATAGTTTTAGATACTTAAAGCTATTTTTTATTTCCCTGTAGCTAGAATAGGTACAAGGATATAATGCTTTATGTTTATGAATATTGAAAAGGCGGGAATCGGAAGATTTCTGTCAAAATAAGTGACAGTGACGTGGACGTGTGAGTGGTTATCTGATAATTAGTTTATTAATTAAGATCGTCTAGGATTTTTTGGCGTCCTAATTTGTTGTCGTCAAGCTGTTGTCAAAATAAAACGAACAGTTTTCTCGGTTCATATTTTATTATATTGGACATGTTAATACTATTAGATAAGAAGTATAAATGCTTGTTGTTTGTAATATGGATACTAGGGTGTCCCTTAAATTTCAAGTTCAATATATTTCAACGCATACCTTCTTAAAACTTTCGTATTAACCCAATATAGCATAGAAAAAAATATAAGCCCGTTTTACAAACAATAACCCGTGCCAACTTGCAATTTAAAGGTTTCCATACAAGTTATGCGAGTACCGGCGCAGCGACCTATAACTATACGTTTCTTTTGTCATTTTAAGCGAGATTTTTAAGATTGTGAGTGGGCGTTTTATTGTTTATTACATTAATAAAATGATTTCAGTGGAATCACGAGGTGATAAAACAAATATTTTTCTAATCGGAACGCCTAGCCATCAAATGAATGGTGCAAAATTGACAAGTTTTCGTTTGAAAGTGCAAATATTGTGATTCGGGAGTGCATTATATTTTGGGAAAAAGCTAGAATACCCACAAAGGCATTACCTAACTGTGTGGAGAAACTTACTGATTTGTATCACGTTTGGAGAAATGAAAAAAAAAATATAATTAAGAAGACTCAAGACTCACGAAATATTCAACCACCGTGACAATAACTTAAATATACCTAGAAAAAACTATTCAATATTGTGAATTTGAGAGAATGAAAATAGAGGAAGACAAAGTATTTTGAAGAAAGAGAGAGCCAGGTCGATTGGGATGCTTAGGTGGTGTGGACAAAAATAAAAGGGCATAAAAGAAGAAAAATCTAGACAAAGACGATTGGAAAAAGAGGAAAGAAAATAAGACACGAAATAACAAACTCATTGAACTAGGTGTAATGTTTTTGGGAGGTGATCCAACAAATAAACTAAAACTCAGGCCTCCTGAAGTTATGCATCAGGTACGATGGATAACGAAAGCCTCTTTAAAAATATGTTTGCAATAGTCACAATTCCGAATGATTGCAAAGGACAAAAATGCTCTACAAGATGTTTGTTTATTAATCGTCACACTTAATGTTAAAACCTGGGCTCGAATGCACAGTGGCGATTACGAGTAAAGCACCTAGTCAAGATTGGTGCTCCTTGAAAGTTTTCAAAGATTACGAAAAACTAAACAATAAGTAAGTTTAGCAATCACTTGTGGCGTTTATGCGGGAGACAGTCTTTGTTTATATTTTTGATAATGAAGTTAACAATCACACTAAAAGAAAAACGATCGCCAACTTAAAAAGAGATAATATCTCACATTCAAGCAAATAAACATAGTCTCACCGAAACCTACCTACCCCAAAAGCTATTTGGTAAGTTTTTTTAGTTTGTATGTCATTTTGGTGTGTTTTTAGGTGTTATTTGTTGTTGTTATTTAATCAGTTGTTTTTTTTTTTACTTCATATAAATCTTTTGATGAATTCGTTTAAGAGATGAGCAAATAATTTCAATCTCGGTTACAGATCGACGACAGTTTTCTCCAGAAGGATGATGAAGAAGTCATCATCCTTCAGAAGTTCTTGGGACGATAACGCAAATTTTCTGGGATCTAAATGGAAAATAAGTTGTTTGAAAGTTGTAAATGACACTGCCGAAAGAAAATAAGACAACTAATGCAAGATTTAAGCTGACTTATTACTGCTGAAGAAGAGCAAATACAATTATTGTTACGCTGTGTCCAAGAACACAGAACTTTGTATCCAAATTGTAAATAATCTACGCTAAAAAGAATTTGAATTATACTGGCTGATTGTTATTATTTTGTGTATTTACATAAAGCTTTATGATTATATTGTTTTATTATTCCCAAAGTCATTATATATTGCATTTATATAATTTTTACACTAGGCGAAAATATCACGAAAAAGTACGATTTTTTATAAACTTTGAAGCTCGGTCGGCACGGGTTACAATCAAGCTAAAATTAAAATAAAAACATATTTAAGTATGTTTTAGCATTTATAAAAAATATATAGGGTATGCAATTTAAAAATTTAAAAAAAATTTTTTTTCGACCTATAATGGACACCCTAATGGATACGTATCCCAAATAATGGGTTCAATAAATAATTTTACAATTGTATTTTTAGTTCCTTATTTCGCCACTCGCCAATAGAAAATAGATGACTTGTAAAGCTTTTTATATCCTTAACTTAAGTTTAAATTGCCTTTCAAGTTGGTACCTATAAGGCATGGAAAAAAACTACATGTAATATTTTAAAACCATATATTTGGTACACATTTTAAATAGTTACACAAATAAATTTTCAGTCTAAGTTTTATTTATATTCACTACTAATGAGAGCCGTCTTTCAGACAATATTTTCATAAATGACAAATTTATATGCGCTAAAATAAAAATAAAAACTAATTTACTATTGCTTGGTTAACTAATATTCTAAAATGTTTTATTAAAAAGTATTTTATAGTAGTGTAGAAATAATAGAGGCTCAAAATTCCATATATTTTTCTTTCTTAAGAGTTGAGAGTGGTTGCCGAGTGTCAAGCTCCAGGTAAACCTAAATCTATAGAAAGACTTCGCGAAAGGTTACCAAGTTAGGTAAAATTGCACGAGAGAAATTTTTGTTTGTTGTCCTATTCATATTTATGTATTCATGAAATTACTTATACTGTATACAGTAAATTTAATAAAAATAAATGACCCACTGTTTATATATCTACTATAATTAATAATTAAAGATTTTCTTTAAGGAAAAAATATGAGAGTTCGCTTATAATTCGTCATATTTAGTAATTTTATTCCCTTTGTCTATCGTAAAAAAGTAGATGATCGTATTTTAAATTGAAAAAAGATGCTCAAGCCGTGACGCGAAAATATCCAAATATTAATGGTTAGGTAATCATAACTGGATACTAAAGTACAATTTAGTACTAAACACCGAGAAAAATTGATAAATTGGCACAATATTTAATTTACTTACAGTCGACATCGATTTTAAAAACATTCCAACTCAATTCATATATTTTATAGAATACTGCTGACTCCCCTAAACAATCATATACCATCTAAAAAACCTCCATTTGTTTATGTATTTGTGTAATCGATTTGGACTGTATTACATATTTAGAAATAGTATTATATTATAAATTCATACACTCAAAACCAGCACAATTCAGTCCGATGTTTAAGGAGATATGCGACATTTATAAAGCTTAATTTGATTTAAACCGATTATCTCGAACATATACCCATCACGACTTTCTTGTAGGTAAGATTATGTGAATAATTCACAAAAATAATGACTCTTATAAATAAATAAATACATCCACTGTTATTATCCACTGGTCACATACATAGTCCTAACCCCAAGCTAAGATCGAGTCTTGTGTCGTGGGTATCAGAAACTAAGAGAGAGTTTTCGGTCTCATAAACACCAAGACCCAAGACAGATACCTACTTGTGGATCACACAAACATTTCTCTAGTTGTGGGGTCGAACTCGCGGCCTCTCGTCTCACAGTTGACGTCTAACCAACATGCCACGGAGGCTGTCATGCATGGGCGTAGCCAGGCATGAGCTCAGGGTGGGGCAGAAGTCTAAAATAATATTTAAGTAGCAAACTATACCAGTTGTCTCACTCCGGTTATCTTTTTTACGAAAAGGTAGCACCATGTATCTACAGGGTATATCAAGTGTGCTGCCGAAAACGAAGCCGGGTGGCAGTTTAAGTGACTTAAGACACAACTACTATTTGTATTACTTTTTAAAACACAACTAAAATTTTTGCGAAAAAACATTTTTTTTTGTATTTTTTTTTAATCGACCTATTTGGGTGGCAAATACATAGTTTTTTTTTGTATAATAGTAATATACATAATACACCCTTTTATTTTTAGAGGCGATATGGTACGCAAGGGCTTAAATTATTATTTTAGCAATAACTATGGATTTACCAGTTACCACCTATACACGTCGATATTTAAAAAATAACAAAATAAATCGTAGCGTTTTTTTTGCAAAAAATTTAGTTGCATTGTGTTTATAATGTTGTCACGGATACTCCTATTTAGTGGACATGGCCTTATCTAGGTGCTACGAGTACGCGACCTCGGCGCCCGAGCTACTGCAGTCACCCAACCTTCCCTTCCGTAACTGCAGTATCCACTCCTGTAGGCCATAATCTCCTTTCCTATAACATCCTCTACCCACAATAACGCGAGTCCCCTACTGCGCTCGCCAACCCGCCTGCCAAGCGTGGCGAGTAACGGCAAATACCCCCAATGGCCACAAAAACAGAGACCATTCCCCGGCAGCCCCACTATTTCTGGCTATGACAGGTGGTAGGTGAATCCCCGAGTTGGCCCCGGCTACCACCCCCGACGACGACTGGTCCTGGTAACACACAACATATGCACGTTTAGGACAAACGAGAAGATTGTCGGTCTGGAAGAAGATTTGGGAGGGTTATACTGGGGTTGGCAGACTTTCTGGAGACAGAGAGAAAGGAACACTTTGCGATGATCTCTTTTTTCCAGAAGCCGCGGCACAGGAAATGGACTTGGCTGAGTCTTGACGGTTCTACGGGAAACGAGATAGATTTCATCTTAACGACGAATAGACGGATGTTCATAACAGAGACATCAGTCTCTGTTATCAACAGGGTGAAAACTGGCAGTGATCATCGAATGGTTAGAGGCTCATTGAATATCAACGTCCAATTAGAAAGGCGTCGCAAGATGAAGTCTACGCTCCGACCTCCTCGCGCCCATATCCAAAATCCTGAGAACTTTCAACTTGAACTAGCAAATCGCTTTGATTGCCTAGGTAAAAACCTTGCAGTGGACAAGCTAAACAGTGGTTTGGTAGAAGCTGTCTATACGGTGGGATTTAAGTATTTAAGAACTCGCCGTAGAGATAGACCACAAAAACTCTCGATCCACCCTCTTGATCTCATGGCCGAACGTCGATCTATGGCGCTGCAGTTTTCCGTTGAAGCCGAAGCATACCGGCACCTCAAAAGACAGATCTGGAAGTCCTTGCGACACGATGTCCATGCTCACAGTACTCTGAGCATGAAAGAGACAATTGAGCGGAAAGGCGGCTCCAAAGTGTTTGTAAGAGACTTGTCTATTGGGCAAAGCAAATTGTCTAGACTGAAGACGGCGGCGGCGTAGTATCAACGAAGGCAGATGTATTAAGGGAGATCAAGAGGCTCTACGGAGAGCTTTACATCTCGGTTGCCGAACCTACTGTTAGCTCGGCCGAAAACCCTAGAGCTGAGTTGATACGACACTACAGCGATGATATACCGGACATCAGCCTATGTGAGATTGAGATGGCCCTGAAGCAACTTAAGAACAACAAGGCGCCGGGTAAGGACGGAATCACTTTAGAGCTTCTGAAAGCGGTTGGAACGCCGATACTGAAAGTCCTACAGAGGCTCTTTAATTCCTTTCTCCTCGAGGCTCAACTCCAGAGGCATGGAGCAGAAGCATCGTGGTACTGTTCTTCAAAAAGATGATAACACTTTGCTGAAGAATTACAGGCCCATCTCGCTTCTGAGTCATGCCTATGTTGTTTTCGAGGGTCATCATAAATCGTCTCGAATGCAGGTTTGATGACTTCCAGCCTCCCGAACAAGCCGGTTTCCGAAAAGAAAGAAAGAAAGAAGAAGAAAGAAAGAAAAATAGATTTATTTGCCACGAGCATTAAAACGACGTACAAAAACAGATATACAGAGGTTTATATATAAAAAAAAAATAAAACAATAAGAAATAAAGAAGAAGTTCGCACGTCGTGGCTGTGACAAGTAGGTGATCACTCAGCAATTATGTTGCGCTGCGGTGCAGGCCGTAGCACAACGCTGATTTTCGGTGATCACCTTGGATGACGTGCAGACGCAAGCTAACGCAAACTTAAGCCTATTATAAAAAAACTAAACATTAACCTAAACCTTAAATAATTATCCTAATATAAATGCTCAATAAAAATATTACAAAAGCTTTGCCAAAACAATAACAAAAAACTATAAATTAATAATCAAAACATAAAATGTAATAAAAACAAAAACAACCGGAGCAGTCGTCAACAAGGCCATGCAACAGCGCAGTGCCCCATCCCGCTCCCGCATTCCATATCGCACCATGGTGCGCGAACTAACAGGCAACAATGCACACTGCAACTCTGCAGTCTGCAGTCGCCCGGCGCCAGAGATGCTGCATGCGCGCGGTCATGGCGTTATACGTTGTATTGTTAAAAAAAACAAATTACAAATTACAACAATCAGTGTCACAATGTTAATACGCTTGTCCAGGGTAAGTAGCAAATTATTATAAATGTTTATAAGTTAATATATTCGGTAATAAAAGGAAGTATTTTTTACTTTAAGACGTAATCAGTGAGAGAAGAGAGAAGAGAGGCCACCCAACAACGCATCACAAGGGTAATTACTGCTTGTCAATCCGCCTCGATTGATGCTACAGCCACCAGCCGCTAGGAAATGGTCCCATCTTGCAAATGATTTACGAACACTAGGTAAGTACCTATCTGCCACTACTCTCGATAGTGAATTTATACTCAATTAGTGGCGTCTTCCAACTATTAAGGACGCCATATTGTTTAAATAAACATATTTAAATTATAATTATGTTGTTCATTTGTTGGTCTAGCAAGATTTTTTTTAACTGAAACTTGAATGTTTCCTTTGTTTTCAGGAGTCTCATGGGTGGTGGTAGATCATTCCAGCAGCGGGTGGCGGCAAACCTGAAACAACCTCTAAAGGCTGTAGTTTTGTAGCGGGGCATCGACAGCGGATTTGATGTTGAACGAGTGGAGTAACCGTAATGTTCGTCCCTCCAGGATAATTTCGTGTACAGGTATCTCGGTGTGTGTGTTTTTATTATACCAAACATTAAAGTCGCTAGGTGTATCTTCCTACGGGCAGCCATTTTCAGTACTTTATTGTCATTTAAATAGGGGGTAATATGACTCCGACGTGGTATCTCATAACAAAACCGCGCGCACGCATTCTGGACACGTTGAATTAATTTTTCTGTACGTGATAGCAGGCAAGTTCCGTATACAGTGTCGCAATAATTAAATTTAGATAAAACTAGTGAGTCTACCAGTCGTTTTCTAATATCAATATTGAGATATTTCCTTATTCTGTACAGTAACTTTAACCGGTAAAAACAATTCCTGACAATAACATTAATATGATTTTCAAAACGTAGTTCCGGATCGACCACCAAACCTAAATTACACGCAGTTTCTACCCTCTGAATACTATGACCCATTATTTTAATATCTGGTTTCGCTGCAATTATTTTACTCACTTGGTTTTTGCTCCCCAAGACTATGAACTTAGATTTCCGTGGGTTTAGTGTTAGGGAGTTACATGTAGACCATGCCGCAATTCTGTCAAGATCAGCGTTAAGTTTGTTTACTGCGGAAATTGTGTTGTCAGCATTAAACGACATATATAGTTGAGTGTCATCTGCGTACACGTGATATTTCGAGGATTTAATATGATTTATCATATCAGCACTATATAATATATAAATAATAGGGCCCAACAACGACCCCTGGGGGACACCTCTGCCTATAGGTCGCGGGGTAGAAGACAATGTTGAACCATCCTTCTTACTAATTTCAACCCGTTGTGACCTGCCGGTTAAGTAGCTCTGAAACCATCTTATTGTATTATGCTCAAATCCATAATATGCGAGTTTCGACAGTAACAGAGGAATATTAATTGAGTCGAAAGCTCGTGAATAATCCAACAGCGTTAATATTGTCCCCTCCCCGCGATCCCGGGCTTCAAGGATGTTCCCCACAACGTCTGCTAAAGCTGTTGCAGTCCCACGACCCCTTCTAAATCCTGACTGTAAGTCCGGCAGTATACCATTAGTTTCTAGGAACTCAGTAACTTGCAAATATACCACTTTTTCCAACACCTTGGACAGACAGGCTAATATACTAATGGGGCGAAGATCTTTACAATTTTGTGGGTTGGTAATTTTCGGAATTGGCCGCACCACTGCTTCCCGCCACAAATCAGGAAATTTATGTGACAATATAGATTTATTAACAATTTCTGTGATGGTCTTCAGAGAGTGCGGGAGAGTGAGTTCCAACATTTCTTTGGTAATGCCGTCAATGCCTTGTGCATTTGTAGAAATCTTATTTAAGATTTTGCACACTGTTGTTGAGTCTGTTGGTCTCAGACCGAATTTTTCCGAACCGTACCGATTAAATTCGTAATATGTTAACTGTGACATTGTAACATTAAGGTCCCCTGGGACTTCCAGAAATGCCGAGTTCAAACTGTCGGGATCGTCAAACTGTCCTGTGATGCCGTTATTATTTGATGGTAGAACGTGTTTTTTAAGGTTGGACCATAGTGATTGGAGTCGCGAATATTGTCATTTATATACTTATTAAAAAACGCCTTCTTTTCACTATGTAAACTGACTGTTGCCATACGTTTAAGGTTAAGATAATATTGTCGGTGAGTTTCTAATTTTGTATGGCGATATCGAAGTCGTGCCTTATTTCTTAGTTCAAACATTAATCTAATATTATCTGTTATCCAAGGTGTTGGCAGGGTTTTAAAGAGTTTAGTTTTCTTGGGCGCGTGAACATCAAAGACTTTCGTCACATGACAATTAAAAGAAAGTACCATATCGTCCACATCCTCCAGCGCACACATTGCGTTCCAAGGAATAGACTCTAGGTCCCTCCTAAAGTCATCGAATCGTATACTCCTAATGGGACGATAGCTAACAAACTTGCGAGGCAGCTTTTCTTTTTTGAAAATAATTTCGCATGTAACAAAGGAATGGTGGCCTAGTTCCGGTATATGGTCTACGTTGGTACCTCGGAAATGCGCATCTGTACAAATTACGTCAATTAAGGTGGCACTCTCTCCGACAAAATGTGTTGGTGCAAAAGGCTTTAGTACCATAGACCACATCCATGCGCTTCGACAAGTTATACAAAAAACCGAGGAATATAACTTGCCGCTTTGTTTAGCGTTTGAGGACTATGAGAAAGCCTTTGATTCGATCGAGACATGGGCTGTGTACAGTCTCTCCAGCGGTCCCACATCGACTATCGGTATATCAAAGTGTTGAAGTGTGTATACAACAACGCCAGCAGTATTCCACTAGGTACAAAGAGGCGTGAAACGGGGAGATTTCATATCTCCGAAACTGCCGCGCTGGAAAACGCCTTCAAGCTCTTGCAGTGGAAAGGATTCGACATCAACATCAACGGCGAGTATATCACTCACCTTCGATTTGCCGACAATATTTTAGTCTTTGCAGTATCGCTGGAATACCTTAGCACTATGCTCGAAGACCTCAATCGAGTTTCCCAAAAGGTGGATCTTAAAATGAACTTGGCCAAACGAAGATTATGTCGAATGTCCATGTTGTGCCCACCCTCATCGGACTTGGGGGCTCGACTCTTCAAGTTTTACACGAATATGTCTATTTAGGACAAGTGGTCTGGTTAGGCAGGTCCAACTTCCAGAGAGCAGTCAATAGTTGAATCCAACTCGGTTGGGCAGCGTTCAGAAAACTACACGACGTCTTCTCTTCCAAAATATTGTTGCTAGTGATGACATACGGCACCGAGACGTGGCCTCCCACTATGGACCTTATTAGTAAGCTCAAAGTCACTCAACGAGCTATGGAGAGGGCTAGGGGTTTCCCTACGAGATCGAATCAGACATGAGGAGATCTGAAGGAGAACTAAAGTAACCGAGATAGCCCAGCGGATTAGTAAGATGAAGTGGCAATGGGCCGGGCACATAGCGCGGAGAACTGATGGCAGGTGGGGCAAAAAAGTTCTCAAATGGAGGCCACGTAGCGGAAAGCGCAGCATAAGTTGTCCACACACAAGGTGATCAGACGACCTGGTAAAGGTCGCGGGACGTCGCTGGATGACGGCTGCCTCCAACAGGTCACTGTGGAAATCATTGGGTGAGGCCTATGTTCAGCAGTGGACTTCCTTTGGCTAATGGATGATGTGTTTATAGTCACTAAAACTAGCACCCGGTTTCGTTTTCGGTCGCAGTCTTGATATACCCTGTTATGTATAATTCGAATTGCCAAAACATTTTCTTAGTTCTCTTCTCACCTTCCTATACCACGAAATCTTCCATCTAATAATGTGTCTCTAACTTAAGCCGTTTGGGCTCTGGGAGTATCCATTTTGTTAATCAGTCAATTTAGAGATTTATATCTATCCATAGATAGTACTTTACTTAGATAATTTATTTTTTTAGGTTTGGTTGGGTACCTTAGAGGCCAGAGCCAGGGTGGGGCACTTGCCCACCGTGGCTACGCCCATGCTGTCATGGACTCTATCATGTTTTCAATCCGCAATAAAATTAATAATAAAAAAACATATTATATTTACAAATGCATAATTAAAATGTTTAATAAATATACGCCTGAATATTGGAACGCCATTCAAACAACGAGTTGCTCTTAACAGCGCACGGCCCACTTAACCAATACATTTAAGCGGGATTAATGTAGTTAAGCGCAACTTATATTTAAGTTGCGTTCCATTATTCGGGGATAGTCACTTAAAATATAAATACTTAGTTGTCTTTTTATACCACACGACCAACCAAACTTACCAATCCCAGCGTCGTGATTCTATCGAACAATAAATATTATTTTTCTTAGCACCGTTAATTTCAATCAATAAATCTCATTAAGTTGGTAGCCCTACATCAACAGTTGGACAATCGGTAGGTTGGGAGATCGTGTGGAGGTTGATCCAATTTGAATGTGGTACATAATAAAATAAATATCAAAATGTATATTTATATAAATGTTTTAATTAATGTTAATAGCACAATTTCCATGTTATCGGCACTACCACAAATTCGCTTCATTCATATCACGTCGTGTAACTATCCTTTAACAATGGTGGAGCAATTTAATTTAAAATTATTGAAAACAAGAAAAACCTTTTCCTGTTCATAACGAGTCCTAAAACTAATACGGGAAATTATTTACATTCTGAGTTTTTTAAATTTATTTCACATTTTCGAAGTAAGTCTTTGAAATGCATAATATTCAACGTTCATGTTGTAGAGGTAATTATGATCCAGTATGTCGTTTTAAATCGCCCCACTATTGTCAAATACATCCGATACGTATACATAATTAAACTATACATAGACAATGCACGTCTACTCTAAGTACTAGCCTACAGTAAATGCAAAGGTAAAGTTGGAATGTAAGTCGCTGGAAATGTTTGTTGGAGTGTTTAGTCGCTGGACAGTACGATGGTGGGTAGTGGGGGGCGAACGCCGGTACACGCTGATGCCAGCGATGGCCGGTAACTTTGCACCTATAGATATTACGCACATTAAATATTATTGCTACTTAGCTTTATCTCGATTCTCAGCACACTAACGTCTGAATACTGGAACGCCATTTTAATAATAAGTTGCTCTTAACAGCTCACGGCCCACTTAGCCAGTACATTTAAGCGGCATTAACGTAGTTAAGCGACACGACAGTGACGACGCATGTCACGGGCGAGGGGAGTGGCTGAGAGATAGAAATGGCGCCTAATTCTATTTTTATTTTAAATAAATTATATTGGGTTCTGGAACTAAAAAGCCGCAGCTTCACATACAATGAGTCGCATGTGGCTTGTAAGCCACTGGTTGCCAACCGCGGGCCTACACCATCATTAATTTTTGGAAAGTGGCCTGCATCCAATAACTTTGTGTTGGTAATACCTTGTTCTTTCTGCCCCGTCGTTTGTCTATGTGGAATGGGGCAAAATTTTGATACATTTTAAAGAATGATTTGGTACATAACTGTCAAGTAGACTGCTTTCATGAAACCAGTTCTTTCGGAAAATCTTTTAGTAAATGTGTTTTTCTAATAGAAAAAAAGATCTCATAAAGTAGATTGCCCATCTTGTCAATTGAAATCAAATCATTTTTATAACTATCGAAAAATTTTGTCATATGACCTATGCGAAACAGCCGCCTCCTATAACATATCAAATATCTATGATATTAAAAACAATCTAACCTTATGCTCCGAGACAGCAGACAGCCTCCTCTTAGACACGGCGCTGGCGATCCTGACCTTCTTCCCTTCGGCTCCGAGGTGGCTAGATACGCTGGACAGCTTCCTATGCCTCAGTCCATGAGGCTCATCATGCTTCTTGCCTTCCGTCTTGCGATGCTTGATTTGCCTGGCTGCGTTCTCCCTGATGATCTGGTCTGCGCGAAGACGCAGGATGTTGGCGGCTTCCTTGTGGTATTTCAGGGCGGCGTCTAGGTCGTTCCGGGATAGGGCGAACAGGCTGGAGTAGCCACGCGATCTGTCGTGAAAAGGTGAGTTTTTGTATTATTATTAATTTTGTGGTCTCCACAAGGCACAATTGTTAAATAGGTTTTACAAATTTAGGAATACATAATCGTGGACCCCCTACATGACACGGCAACATTAGAAGAGAGGGAGAATCTTTTTCTTTAATTTTGAATCAAATCGTATTTGTGTATTGTGAAAGGCATGTTCTTGGATCCTTACAATACTAAGAAGTTGCTTTAGTGTTTATCCTTGAATGTATCTTTTAAGCCCCGAGGCCGATAGTAGTTATACTATCAGCCTTATTGGCTTGCCAATCTTTGTATGTTTTGATATTATTCTCCTGCTAGATAAACTCTTACCTGACAGTAGCAGTGCGTCGACGTAATCCTTCGATGCCCAGCAGACTGATTTCACCAAACACGGATCCCTCTCGTAATGTTGCCAAAACTTCAGTTTCATCATGGGACATAACCTGTAGTTATAATTTTAATTGGAACATGTGATGATGTTGATGATAATGACTGCCTAGCTGATTTCGGCTTCAACGACTGTTATACTCTTTATCATAAGGAGGATATTGCCATTAAGCGTCAGGTAATAGGTTGCTATCATTGAAAGGAGAACAGATGCAAGAATTTGGAAAACACCAAAACAAGGAGTTCATTTCTCCGGTTATAAATTTCGCTTGTATGTTCATAGGAGATAGAAACGCTGAAAAAGCACTGCATGATTTTAGACCATTGTATGTGACTACTATGTTATGTTAGGTTTGTGACGTCTCTTTATTGCTGGAGCACGGGCCTTTGTGCAATTGTGTTTTGACTTACTAATCATCATCATCAGCCCGATGCAGTCTACTGCTGCACATTGGCCAAGGTACGCCACAGAGCCTGGTCTGCTGCTTTATGCATCCAGTCGCTGCCGGCTCTCTTGTGCAAGTCGTCCTGCCATATGATCTATTGCTATCTATATGTGTTATTTTGTAGAGTGTATAGTGATTACTGCTGGAAGTGCGTGGTGGACTACTGGTATCGGACTAGACGCGAGCTAACATATTAACGGTAGTCGCGGGTTCCCAGGGCATGCCTCATACTTTTCGGAGTCATGTGTGTATTGATAGTCAATCACCGCGCACTTTAACGGCGAAGGAAAACATAGTGAGGAAAACTGGATACCATAGTGGTTTATAAGAATTGATATAGTATGTAAGTCCGCCAACCGTCACTCGGCCAGCGTGGTGGACTATATGGCCTGACCACTCACAATCGTACTCTCGATTGTGTCGGAGGCCCGTGCTCTGCATTAGGACGTTTATGGGCTGATATAGATAATCTATATTATTATAATAATTGAAGTGTAGAATATAGCGCACCCCCGGTGCAACAATGTCACCTATGCAAAAATTGCAAAGGTTGAAAAGAATACAGAAACAATCTTATATTTTTTAGAATATTAAGTCATAATTTTTTTAACGGAAAATTAAAAATTAATATTGTGATAGAAGTTGTTCAACTTGTCTATGTATTGAAATATCACATTTCTATATGTCAAAATTTCAAATGGTTTTCCTGTAAAGTTGCATTTCGCAAGTGACATTGTTGTGGTGGGTGCGTTATGTTGTGTACTGACGCAGCACTCTCCGGACTTGACGATGTACATGTGGTGTCCCACGTCGCCGCGGCGCACGAGCAGGTCGCCGGGCAGGCACGACACCGGCCGCAGCTGCAGCACCAGGTCGCGCAGCAGCGACGCCGAGCAGTCGCGGAACAGCTGCACCTGCGCACCACACCACACTACCTGGCTCTCACTCTTACATGAGAGGAGCAGTGATGGACATAGGCCTCCTTCAAGGATTCCATACTTACCTATCGCTTTTCATATAAAGAAAGTCTACTGCTAAAAATAAACCTCCTCCTAGGATTTACGTACTTATCTGTCTCTCTCTTCTGCTACGAGGACCACGGCTCAACATAGGACTCGTCCACGGAATTTCATGCTTACCTATCTCTTTCCACTGCTGAACATAGACCTTGTCCAAGAATTTCCATACTTATCTGTCTCACTCTCTTTAGTTACGAGAGAAATACTACTAAAGATAGGCCTTTCCCAAGGATCTCCACATCGACTTGAGAAGCGGCCTGCATCCAGTGATTTTGTGCAACCTTACTAGGTTGACTTTATTGTTGTGTTTTACCAATGATGATATAAGGCACCAAAACTTGGCCTCTCAGTATGGGCATCATACGATGCCACAATATCAACGTGATCGAAAATCAACACGCTACTTCTCTGTATTAAACCAATAGCACCAGCGATTTGCGAGAATATATGTGAAATCCTATCTGCGAATTGAGTATACTCGTAGAACGTTTTTAGAGTGACGAGAGACTTGCCACCTATCTCGAGACTGAAATAAAGCCATAAGGCTTGTATTAGTGTAATTTTTTTCCTCGACAAAAGAAAAACTGTTATGCTCCAATTTCGGTATCCCGAGAAAACCCGAAAGATATGCTGGTATTGATGATCTTACAAGTTTTAGTACGATGCGCTGCCGTAATTGCAGCCGGGCCGAATATTTAACCTAAGCTATAATACCTACTAAAATCTCATCATAAGCATTTTGGGGTGCAACATCCCGGGGTGAAAAGTGCCCTAATTTATTATCCATTCCTTGAACGTTGAAAATATTCATCCAGAATTAAACTGACCTTGCTCAAAGTAGACATGTGCACAGCCAACGCTACATCACGTTTCATGTTGTACGGAAGCGAGTTCAGAATCCGAGACTCATCTGGAACAAAATAATACAGAAAATATGGTGTTTCGAACGATGGGCTCAAGAACTGAAGAGAGAGAAAGCGAGAGAGAGGGAAGAAAAGAAATTTGTTGATTGTACTGGCATGATTAGCTATGGAGGTCACTACACTATCCCTATATAAAAATGGTTGAATATTGAAGTACATACCGAAGCATCGTTGCTGGCTCCAGGTGTAAGTGAACCAGAGAGTAACTCTTCGCTGCAGGGCGACGGGCATGTTGAGGCGACGCAGGTAGCGACTGCAACCGTCCACTGTCTTGCGGTACTCCGCCTGGGGCATAATGTGATGCAAATGCATAATGACATCATTTGAAATAAAGCAATTATGTAGTTTGTTATTAGGAAAAATAGTACACTGATAGCGTATATTTTTTAAAGATAAAAAAAAATCATAGCGTTGTCTTGGATTACGTGCACTGGATGACGTTTTCGAAGAAAAGTAATAAGTAGTATTAATAAGTTATTGCCAAAAAATGTACATGAAAGATGAATAATTGGAGTGCCTTTTACCGTAGATTAATTTAACTATTGATGATAAATAATGCTTATTTTATAATTTGTAATACAAAGTTCAAAATGGCGGCTCTTAAACCTACTCCAAATTAAAATACTCACTCTAGCTCTCGTAGCCGTTGCTATAATATCCCTGATCTGTCCAATCAGCAACGCGAACACAAACACTCCCATAAGCCACGCCGCGGTCATAAAGAGGTACTCGATAGTGTTCTCAGGTTTGGGGTTCTTTCCGATAGATGTCGCTGTCTTGGTGGCGAAGTAGAAGCAGCGGATGTAGGCGTTTCCTTGGTTGTCGTACACCCAGCCGTTGGAGCCGAGGCCGATGTAGTCACTCATGGCGTAATAGGCACACGCGTTTAGATGGATCAGGTAGAATATGTAGAAGAGGGTCTTGCCGATTCGCACCTGGTGGGAACAATATAGGATTCTGTATGTAGTAAGTTCTCATCCTTTTGTTGTTTCTCCCCATATTTTGTGGAGGAGGAGACAGATAAATAATACTAGGAGAGCAATAGATGTTAGAAGTTAATCTCTTTTTAACCGAGTATCGTGTATATTCCACTAGATTGCACTAAGAAATAAACTAGGAGTAATATTAGACCTACATGTTAAATACAAGCTGCCCTATAATTTTATTAGAAAACATAATAAGGTAATACGAGTATTCGCTGGGTGCGCGACGACAGCGCCAACTAGCGGTTGCAACTACGGTGGCCTCCGAAATGTCAAATGCCCGGCTGTCATTACGACGAGTTATTTACAAATGAACAATTTTAATTAAATATTGTAATTTACATTTATTCCAATAAATATTCTAAATCTATATAAGGTAAGTCTTTTTTATTTTTCGTCTAAAATGGCACAATCAATAGATTTCGCTTAGTACATTACGGATTTTTCATGGCTGTCGTCATGAGAAGTAAGGGGGCGTCCATAAATTACGTGAGGTGTTTTTATTAATTTTCTGCCCCTCCCTCCCCCCCTGGTGAGATGTCGTGAGATTTTATTCAACCCCCTCCCCCATCTCCCAATCTCACGTGAGATTTTTCAAAATGTGAGTTTCTTACGTAAACGTGTTGGATTGTTATTGTAAAAAGAAAAAAACAAAGGAGATGTGCCATCTTGGGCCGTTTTGTGTACGTCTAATACAAATTCTAGAAAAAAATGTGGAATTCAAATAAAATACATTTAGATTTCTTGGACAACAGGGGGCTTTATACAAAAATGTGATTGTTTTAGTACAGAAGCAATATTTTCTTCTATAATCTGTCCTCCATGATGCCTAATTGTCATTTCGTTCAAAAATGCGCGAACCCACTATCTTTAACTTGAATATGTCTTATTTTTAAAACCCCCCTACAAATTGTAATTATTGTCTATATTTATTTTTCTATATTCTTCGCTTTTTAAAAGACGATATATGTTGTTGAAGAAGTCACTTTTATTATTTTATTTATATTACATGATTTTAGTTTAAGAACGAAAATGTTTAACTTGACAGCAATTGCAAAACTCTGTGTTATCTGTCTACGTCTGTGGCCGTAATTCGTATTATTTTTTATTATTCGCATACATTTCGCAAATGTGTATTTGCTTCTCTGTTAACCTGGCTTTGTTTTATGGATTCTGATTCTCGGAGATGATATATCTTGACGTTTAAACGCAATTACTAGTTCGTATTTTGGTGAGTAAACATATATATTATTTAGAATGCCACATGTAAGTAATACTTTTATGTTTTTCTATGTTCATATTTCTCTTCTAACCCACAATTCTGCTTTTCAGCATATCAAAAGTGGCGCTTTGCTTGAATTGCACTTCTGCAATTGTTGTGAAATGGTTGAATTGCACTTCTGCAATCAAAAATTGAAATGGATTCTATCATTCAACAGAATCTTAGTAATTACATGGGATGCCAATTCACTCTCGTGTAGAGTATTTCAAAACGTTTTATTGCTGAAATGGCAGAACAAGAAGTAAGTATTCTATTTTCTTCATTAACTTGGGAAATGTATGTTTTATGCCAATTAATCAAGGTCAATACAAAGTATGGAGTATTACAAAAGTATTCATGTTAGAGCTGAATTGCATTGTGTCCACAGGACAAGTCTACTAGTACATAAATATGTAAGAAGTGATATTTTATATATTGTTGTTTAAATTGTTAAATGAATTACATTTTCTTTTATTTCCCTCTGGACAAATGATCTTGTGTTATGTATAATATATTATATTATTTCCATAATAACAACACTATGTCTGATGTTAAGCACAAATGCCGTCCAGGCGGAATATCTAATGGCATCAGACGACTGTCCCAAGACATTTCATACAATTATCCGGCCGGCCTGCTAAGATGCTTCTTTAAACAATAGTGAAAAGACCTGGGATCATAGGAAGAAGGGAACACATGTGACTGCAAAGAGTTATTTATCCATCATAATTCTTCGATAACTTCAATATTAAATCTTTTTTATTTTGTTTTAGCTATCAGAACAAGCAATTATCTGTACAAACTGCTGGCTGCAAATAAATCAAGCTGTAGACAATGAGCAAGATTTTATTCCAACTCCGCCGTAAGAATATTGTATCAATCTCGATTCTTTTGGACATATATAACACCCACAAGTGCTTCATGTTGAAAGGAACATAGCTGCACACTGGATAGTGGGTTGCTGTACTCATACCATGATCATACTGTGGTATTTAGCCTTTAGGTTGGGCTAGGCAATAGTACAATATCATCGGAGCATCGGCATTGTTCCTAGATGTTTTGACTGGAGATTATTTTTAGGCGAATATAAATAAAAAATATAAAGCAAGATCTGGTTGTACTTTATTGTCCTTAAGTTTTGTTTGATTTTAGTTTTCTTTCATCAATTAATCCTACTTTTTCCTTATGTGTGCTCAGAAATAACCAGTTAGAATTAATGTCAAATACATTATTTGAAAAATAATATCTTAGAACTTAGGATAATATTATTTTTAAGTATGCAGAAGTCTAATATTAACCAAAGTATATTAGACTTCTAGGGGTAGACCAAATATAATGTTTAAAATGTTAGCTTGTACAAAAATGATTGCTAGTAAGTTCTTTTACTAGACATTAAGGTATAGAAATAAACATGGCTGTTATCAGATTCGATCCCATTTTTATAGCGTATTCATTTGTATGGACTATAATAACTAAGAGCTTATTAAGTGCATATGCCTAATAATAAAATGATTATTTATTCATATGCACATAGGGCACACCTCTGACTTTTTGGAGTCATGTGTGTATTAATAGTCAATCACCACGCACTAAAACGGTGAAGGAAAACATCGTGAGGAAACCTGTATACCATAGCGATTCATAAGAATTTCTATGGTATGTAAGTCCGCCAACCCGCACTAGGCCAGCGTGGTGGACTATATGGCCTAATCACTCTCAATCGTATTCTTGATTGTAGAGTAGGCCCGTGCCCTGCAGTGGGACGTATATGGGCTGATACAGATGCTAGCAGTCGCGACAAGTGATCAGTCTGTGCCATGCTGTATCTCATGCCTAGCAGATTTTTATTGTGGATTATTTAAATAGGTTGCTTAGCAGGTATTATGCACCGCACTTACGGCCAGATATAGGTACACTTTCTTAATATTAAATAACTATAAACATGACGAGATTCTGACAGACTTGTTGCAATTTATTGTATAGACATTATGTTATATTATATTAGATGATCAATAAAGCATGATACTAATTCCGTTGACGTAAAAACATTTACGAGTTATATAGAGTACAGTAATTTATAGCACAGACGACTAAAAATAATATTTGATTTATAGGAAAACGAATTACGACTTCATATTTCATAAATGTCAAGTTTTGACATCGGTTGTCAAACATGTCGTTTCAGACGCCATATTGTCCCCTTGTAGTGTTGCTGTTCTTGGCTTGGTATTTATTTTTGTATAAAGCTAATATGCAACGTATAATAGTATTTCATACAGAAATCGAATGCCAATTTCCCTAAGTAAATTTGGTGTAATGTACTACAAACGGCCCAAGGTCCATACATTTCTGGCCCATCTCCTTTGCTTCGTGCTTTTATTTACGACTAGTTATGACTAGTAATCAACGTTGCTGAGAGTTTAATTATAAGTGTAATAAAAATTTAACAATAGAATACTTAAATCGTAACTACTTAGATTAAAAAAGAGTATCTACTCTAATTCAGTCCATGGAGAATCATGCACGGTCTCAAGAGAGACTATTGGAACCAACATGTCCATATGATTTTCAGTAAAATCATCTGATCCTTCAACTTCGTTCTGATCTAGCCACTCTAAGCCATTGGCACTTGCACAAAGTAATTCATTAGCTCGTCTTGTGACAATCCGTGTGGGTCGCACTTTTCGGAACATACGCGCTTGCTTAGCTGGTGCAATGTGGGCTGATCGTCTGTGCTCTGCAGCTCTTGTGCTAGATGCAAAGTAAATACCGCATGTACTGCAGCATCTTTTCTCTAAATCATCACGTACACTTGGGCAATAGAGATCATAAGGCGTGCTGATGAAGGCATTCAGCGGTTGAATCGGTAGGCAGTGGCGTATTAGAAATGGAGCAAATGACTTTCCGTCATGCTCTTTAAAGTCCGGAATTGTCAAATGTCCATTCTATTGAACGAATTAGTGAATGATCTTTATCGTATTACGATTACGCTTAAGATTAAATCTTATGCATGTACAATCTGGATTAAATGGACCAAAATAGTATATTTTTTTTTGTTTCAATCAGAAAAAAAATTGCGTGATATTTGCCGAGACCCCCCCTCTCTCCAACGTAAGATTAGATGAGATTTGACTCGACCCCCTCCCCCCCTTAAACACCTCACGTAATTTATGGACGCCCCCTAAGTAAAGAAATAAGCAAATTTCATCGAATAATGCATTTCATATAAATAGCAGACAATTATTTATGAGTGCTTGTGCTCTCAATAATCCATCCTTTTATGTATTTTCAGTTAAACATGGCCAAATTAGTCATAAAAACTGGATTCCGACCAATCACACACGACATCATTTTCCAACCACAAACAACATTGAAAGGAAAACAATTAGTTTTAGCTCAACACGTGCAAGATGTGAATGAAATTAAATATGAAGATGCTATGATCCACACCATTGAAGCACATGTTATTCGACAAACTTCAGTAACATCAACGCCATACAAAACATCCTTGAATGTTAGCAGTTGTTTACTGTTTTTGCAATTTTTGATGTAGTACGTAATATATTACACCATTAGTAGGTGTTAACGAAATAATTATTTTTTACAGATTGATTCTAGCCGTCATATTACGAGTGCCAAATGTGATTGTGTCTACAATCAGAGCTGCAGGTGTAAACACATTGCGGCTCTGATATACTACATAAATCATGTTGAGAGCTTCTCCAAAACTTGCAAAGAGCAACAATGGGGCAGACCAAGTGCCAGACAGTTTGCCAAAGAAAAATATTCCAAAGGAAAGTATTTTGAAGAAATGTATCCACCGAAAAAGAAAATTAGGTATGATCCTTTGCGGTTTGATGTTTCGGAACTGAAAGAGTCGCCATTAAAGGCGGTAATGGAAGCTGGTGCTTTGTGTAATACACAAGACAATGATGCATGCATTACCGAAGTTGTTAAAAATTTAGTTGACAAGGTTGAGTTTAATTTAAAAATAGAAGATTGCATTGAATGCTTGAAAAACTTTTGTATTTTTAAAGAAGAATTTGAGGTTTATAAAAGTGATGAGATAGAAATTGACCAGAATTTGAAAGAGTTTTATGAAGCAAATATTACGATGGGAGATGATAAAATAATTGATTTATGTTGTAAAACAATTGAACAGTCAAAGTGCAAAGAGTGGTATGCTGCCAGGAGATTAAGAATCTCATCCAGTATGAATGTACACCATATAAAAGTGCGAAAATCAAAATCAATTGAGAGTTTGGTGCATAATATGCTGTTCCCGAAATCCATTGATTGTGATGCTACTAATTATGGTAAACGTAATGAATGTCATGCGCTACAACAATACCAAAAGTTTGCCAACTGTCGTGTGATAACAGTTGGAGTAATTGTTAGCAAAGAGCAGCCTTGGCTATGCACAAGCATAGATGGAGTTGTTATACACGATGGATGTATTATAAAACTGGTAGAATTTAAATGTCCAATATCTTGCCAGAAAAAAGTTGTTGTGGATTTTGTCAGTAAACTTAGTAATGTGCAATATCTGGAGTTTGTTAATGATAACATTGAATTAAAGAAAAAACACTCATATTATACCCAAATACAAATACAAATGTATGTCACTGGTATGACAATATGCGATCTTTTTGTTTATTCTCCAGTGGAAAACGGTAGTTGCATAATAAGAGTAGACAGAGATGAACTTTTTATAAAAGATGCAATTTTAAAAAGTGAAGAATTTTATTTTAAACATTATTTACCACATTTGTATGTGACGATTGGTAATGAGGAACTGAAGGAAAAAAACAGTATTAAAGAGATTCTGCCAAAACGTAGTTTTACTGGTAATAACTTAATCAATCTACCTATGAAAAATATGAACTTGAGTTAATACTGATTGAAGTTGTTGAAAATTCATATTTTATTAGTGTTGGTTACTAGTAATAAATAAGAGTAACGTTATTTGTTCACATTATTTAAGGTAATAAAATATGTTGTTTTCTTAATTACTACTTATGTTATTATTGCGTTTTTAAATAAAAGTAAACTGTGTTATGGATTTTTTCATTTAATTATTTTCTTACAATCATCATACATACAAAAAATCCCAAAAAAACATGCACAGGTCTATTTATTAGAAAATATTGAGGGCTGTAAATTTACTATCACACAGCTTCCAACTTGCCTGTGGAAATTTGTAGAATTTTTTATCACTATTTCTGCCATTGTTTTTGCAATTAACTACGCAGCAAGCTTCGTGACTCATCTTTATTTACTAAAAACGTAAATCTCGCTAGTAAAAAGTGACAGAGTCCGCCACCGATAGTTCCTTTTTTGGCCATGACGCGCGCTGCGATCGTTTCGTGGTTCCCCCACCTTATACTTCGCACCCAGCGAATATCATTGGATCAATGACAATCTACATACCACGTAAGGTGAAGACAGCACGCGGTCCATGGCCTGGTGGAACTCCCAGAAGGTCTGCAGCTTGAGGAGCCGCGGAAACCGGAGCGCCACCCGCTGCGGGCCGAAGAATACGTACAGCAGGTCCAGCGGGGTCAGAGAGATCACGTCGAACTGAAACAAACGATGTGATAAACTACCTGCCTTTAAGTCATTTTACATGGGATCGATGCTTTATGGTTTTTACGAGGTCATCATGAACTAATACATTCCTAAGCGATCTGTTAATACCCGACTTCAAGAAAAGAGGAGGTTCTCAATTGGTCTGTTTTTAACTCAATAAGACAGACAAAGTGTTTTGGAAGATGCCTGCATGCAAAAATTAGGTAATTGGAATAAATAATTGATTTCAGAAATTCAAAAGAGACAACAACGGGGCTAGTTAGATCTTTCATTTCTATCTGAATACTGAAGAAGGTTCAATAACTTCTTCTGTATCAGCTCATATACGTTCAATTGCAGGGCACGGGCTTCCTCTAGAACCGAGGGTACGATTGTGTCCCATAAATTATTATCCTTTAACACGGCAAGAACTTGAAGAGCATGTATGATGTAAGTTATAAGAATATGTGAAATCTATCACTTACTTTATACTGCAGCTTCTTCATATAATTCCGTCTCGTCTCAGCCGGATCATCGACCCAGAATCCTTCATGCAGATACATCAGCCTTGGCTTCACTATCGCCACATCCAACAGATACACAAGGTCGCAGAAGTAGTCGGCCGCCATCCAGATCGGAGTGTTCTCCTTAGTCTGGTATGGGAAGGTGGCGCGGAGGGCGATGCACCAGGCGTTGTAGCTGTAGCAGAAGGTCACCAGCAGGAGCCAGGTTATGTACACTCGACCTGGAATAGACAAAATATTTGTTTTTTTTCCATCGTTTTCATTAGTATTAGAACACATAGTGTTCAATAAATATAGGTAACTATATTTTTAAATCTCCGCCTCATCTAAAAGTAGCAATTTTGGTACGTATGTGGGATGTGTGTACTTATACATTTTTTTAATGCAATGAATGGCGAGACTTGCATGCCGTTCGCCTAGCAACACCAGTGCTAACAAAGCAATACTTGGCATTTCGTTAAGCTCGCCATTCTAAACATAAGACAATAAGTCAAGTAGTAACTCTAGCTCAATGTCCTCCAAACCGAAACAGAATAGTGCGTTTACACTGCTGTTTGGCGGGAGAAATAGGCATTACGGTGATATCTACTCCGGCAACCTTCAACATATGAGAGACCTACCAACTACGAGAATAATATGTTCACATACACTTTGAATTTTAACTGAGGAATGACAGTTAAAGTAATTTGATATTAATTGGTTCCCCACAGCGACGTTTGTTTTCGGTATAAGGCTGTTAATTGCACTCCAATAAAACAATAATAAGGGCTATAAAGAAGTAGTCCACTTGTTAACTGACTGGTACAAGGATCGAGATATTTTTTTATCGATCCCCTTCTTTTAAAGCTGAGCTGAGCTGAGAGAGGCAGCTTTAAAACGACAGGATCTCTCTCTCTCTTCAATAGGAAGTCCATTGCTGAACATACGCCTCCCCCAAGGATCTCCACATAGACCTCTTGGAAGTGGGATGCATCTAGCCACCTTCTTCAAGCTTAATCAGGTCGTCCGATTTCTTGTAGGCGGGCGCCTATGCGTCACCTAAAGTTTTCTAATGTCCCCTCTACACGATGGGCTATCGCGATGGTTCACTATGTTAGCCTATCGTGTAGGGGGGTATCTTATGCTACAAAGGCAATGGTATTTGTTATGATAGATGCCGGTGATTTCTTACCGTCAACTGTGTAGTTCATTTAAAACGCTTTAACAAAAGTGAATATCTACTTGTAACAATGTCACTTGCCTTGAGGATCGATGGGCACGAACGGGTCACAGAATGTGGGTAGTTTGAGGAATCCCTTGCACTGCTTGCTGCGAGAAGGTGATGTCGGCACCGGGCTTTGCGGAATCTCAAATGGTCCAGGCTTTTCCTCAAAAGTTATTGTTCTAAAAATAATTGTCATATTAATTAAGTCTTATGCAGCAATATTTCCTAATAATAAAATTAGGTATAAGTTTGTTGTAAATCTGGATACGATTCCCACCAGTATACAGGGTGGACAAGAAAACGGCGCACCTGCCAATATACATTATAGTATATGGTGAAGGCATCTTAATTAAGACGGATTTGCATGGCGCTAGCGAATATTAAGAAAGATGCCGAGAAAAAAAAAACTAACGTTACATATGCTAACCCTTAACACATTACGCTAAAGTGATTGAACCTTACAACTGAATGGTAGACACTCAACAATAAATAAGCAGAGCTCATTATTTACTTATAAGTCGTGCGATTGTGTACATAACGCTCAGGGTACATAAAAAAGATATTAAATTAATACTGTCAACAGTCACATACATGGGTACTAACCCCACACTAAGATACAAATCTTGTGTCGCGGGTAGGTATTAGAAAAATAATTATGGTTCATGGAAATTGTCTCGGGGCAGAAACCGAACCCGCGGTCTCTCATTTCACAGGCAGTTCTTACCAACTGCGCCACGGAGGCCGTCGGTGACTCATATGGGCGGTTTAGTTGTCATTAATGATCACTAAAATAGTTAACTGACCTTGTAATGTAAACCGTAATGACCTTGATAGGCAAGGATGGAAGCGCAGGATCCGCCAAAACTCGCAAGAAAACACTGTCACAGTTTGATAGCACAAATCACTTTTTCTTTTACATTTCACATAACACAAGTTACATTAAAAGCTATCAAATTGGGTAATGTTCAAAGCATAGTGACAAATAACTGAAAACGAATTTACAATAATATGCACACGACTAATACATGCACACGCGACCGCAATCCGAATTCAACTAATAAAAAATAAATTATTATTTTGATTTTTGAAAGATAAAGGCCTGTTCACATTGGATATAAAGCTTTCCTATTTGAGTTCATAATAATTCATGTGAACAATTAGTATTAGTACTGTATCAGTTCATATACGTGCCACTGCAGGGCACGGGGTCTCCAGTGCAGTAAATTAGTGCTTAGTGTTTATTGATTTCACTAATTTTATCTCACAGAAGTCTCATATGCAAATTCTATGCTATAATGGTAGACGACATTTCTCTAGGTATAAGAATTTAGAAGAAAGGACATGGCCAGTTTTTGTATGGCGCTGTGCCTAGTACTTCGAATCTCGTCTACATCAATTAGTTTTGCATTGTTGGGGTAAGGTTTGTTCCAAGATTAATACAGAAAAGTTACAAAGCCTAGGAAGTTCAGGGTTTTTAGATATTTACAAAAACATATCTTATTTTCAGGTTAGGTTTTGTAGGTTAGGTTTTGTAATTTATTGAATCGAATAAAAATACGTTTACAAAAATGCTTTATCATCGAATTTAGAATTTACATTAACTATTATTTTATAATTTACACAAAATATACACCGAGACGTATTTTAATTGTACCACAATGTAAACAGATAACAAAAAAAGATAAATAAACAAAGCATGGTTCCTGTCAAGCAACTGTCAAGTGTCAAGTATTTTACTGCAGCGTTTAGTTGTTGCAATGAAAGTGTGTAAAAATGGGAAGAATATATGTGTAAGTATATACGGCAAACATTGCTTTATATATATTTAGTATTGTTAATTATTATGACTATTATGACCTACTTATAGATTATTTTTAGGAATATTTTAGACAAAGTTATTATCTTTTTCCTGCACTTGCTTTACTGCGAACGAAACGTTTATGCGGGGCCAACAATGGCGGAAATGGGTAGGTATCAATGCAAAATCTTATTAAACTTTATTTTACTCCCTAAACTTCTACAGAAATATGACATGTTCTTAAATTAATAGTTGATTTTTTATATTCATTCAATTATTGCCTTGTTTTTGTACATGATAAAAAGTAACTAGGCAGAAACTGTCCAGGTCCTTTTATCACTTTAAAGTAACATTATTTTCAAAACACATTAAAGTAATGTTAAATACAATAATAAGTAAAAGTAAATAGGCAATTTGTAACTGACTGGATCGGTTGATGACATATTTAAATAATATTATAAGCTCTTGAGCAAGTAAGGACCATTCTATCAGTCCAATAAGATCTTTTTTTTAACGTAACTTTTATATCGGAGTAGGTACTTAATCAAATTAAGTTATATCAAGTGTGTAGTGTGAACACACCTCAAGATGTCGGTCTTCTTTTGCAAAATGCTAAAAGTTACCGACAAAGAAATTGCCGCCTTTCGGCTCGCGCTCACAAAGGGGGGCGGTAACCTCAAAGGAAGAATAATCGAGCCGCGTTGGATCCGACGAAGTACACTATGACCGGCGGCTTCCTTTGACTAATAGGGCCGAATTGGGCCATCATTTTAAAAATCTTATTTTTTATTAATCAGTGTCATCAGATTATTTTTTCAATGAATATTAATTATTTAGAAAATTTAAATGTTATGTAGGTATTACCAAAACTTTTCTAATTATAATTAAATTCGCAATCTTACATAAGCGATGACCAGTGTGATTTCTTGGTGTCTTTCAGTTTGGATTTGTGACACTAAGGAAAATAATGACAAACAAAATAGTCAATCCATACACGATGCAACTGCACCTAAAGTTATTATGTTGTTAGTTTATTGACGCTTAAATCTAAGTACGTCCCTGTTTAACTGATTGATTTATTTGAAATGAAACAAAAAATATCCTTTTTTGAAGTTAGAGAAGGATAAATTATACAGCTAAGAGTTCATGACCTTACCCATTTGTAAACAGCTGTTAAAGCGAAGTCTAAGAAAGTTTTGATGCTGTTAACAATGGTTTTCGTGGTATATTTCGTTAACCGTTCAATTAACGACGAAACGAAAAAATACGTATGTGTTTAAATCTTGTTCTTCATCCATTCCAACTGGTTTTATGCGAAAAAGTGATGATTAAACTTAAAACTTTAAACGGTCATAACTTCAAAACGGATAGGTATTTTCCAAATATTATTTTTTTATTACGATATTAATATTATGCCCTTGTACCCAACTGAGCAAGTGCGCCATTTTTTTGCGCTCCCTGTATAATTTTAAGAATTTTTTTAACAATGCATGTTATAGAAAAATAAAGTCTAAACATGAATTAGTATTTATATCTTAAGTTTAAAAAATTATATGTTTTTAAAGATTTTAGTTTAAATCCCGATGTTTAGTTGTAAGGGTATAAGCGTAGGGAATGTAGCCGACTCATCTATTAATTATTAAACCAATATTAAATAATTACGGCCATATTCATAGATAGTTTTAAAACCTATTTTCGTTAATGTTTTGCCCCTTTTGGAATGAACTTAAAATTCAGTTTGGGCGAAGAAGAGAGAACATTCGATTTTTTTTTTATTATTCTTGTCCGGCATTATGGTTGCACCGCACTTGATGGTAAGCGCAAATGCCGCCCAAGAAGAGTATCGAATGGCATTAGAAGGTAGTCCCATGCTATTCTATACAATAATGCCTCTTCACACTACGGCGAAAGCACCTTGGATAATAGGAAGAAGGGAAGCCGATACATAAAATAGGTTTTAAAAGTGTCTATGAATGGGTTCGTTTAAGTCTGGAAAGAAAAAAAGAAAGGTTTTAATGCTCACTTCTCCGCACAATTGCTAGTCACACTCTTCTTAATCTCTTTCAGTTCGGTGATCACGTCCCGCGCTTCATTTTCCAAACGGTACTCGGGCGGTGGAGTGGTGGAGAACAACCTTACTTTCTGGAGTGGAACTATTGGGCTGGAAGAAACGAGCTATATGTTGGTAAGACAGTATAATTATGTGGAATAAGATTTAAGTATGTTACTTGGTGAAATTATATCTGAAGGAAGCTTATCTTACTCACTTACCATCATCAGGTGAGTTGTTTGCTAATTTGTCCGTCCAAGGCAATTAAAAAATGCTGGCGTTAAATTAAAATAAATGTTACACAAAAAAATCATATTTATATTTTCTTTATTATGTTGATTGTATGAACTAAAAATATAATAGTTTCGTAATAAAATATGTATGTTGTTTAGTATTGTGTGTGTAGACTTACTTTTTCTCATATCTATGGTCGTCTCTGATATCGGTCTTCGTTTCGATATTCGATATAGTATGAGTTAGCCTGAAAACAATTATTAATCACAATGTTTAGTCACATAATTATAATGAATTAATTAAAACAACGAAGCAGCTATGATTCTTTTCGCCGAAACAAAGAAACGATGAACGAAAATAGATAATTGAGGATGTGTGCAAAAAGTCTATCTAAAATAGAAAACGGGGACGTAATAAAAATGCTTTAAAACAACAATACGATTGTTTTAGGCTAAATATTTTAAGGTAATTTAAATAAAATCTCACTTGTTGTGTATGGGCGAAGCTTCAGGGGTGCACCAGGAGCCGTACGGTCCACGTGGATACTGATTCTTGCCCACTTGTGGCAGCCCTGACGCCGAGGGATGCACAGTGTGCTGGGAACAAACGTTATGTTAATAATGATTTCTTAGATTTACGCGAATGTTACACATTGAAATAAAATCTTTTTCTATTTTTTAGCTTGACCTGTGACCATGAAAGCTGTAAAGTAAGGTTGGAAAGTTAAAAAATGTAAAAAATAAACCAAATACGCGATAAAATCCGTAAATAATAGTTTTATTTCAATGCTATTTTAATACCTAAGGCCATATTCATAGTAAGTTTTAAAACCTATTTTAGTTAACGAATGTTTTCTCTCAGACTGAAATCAAAAGTCGATCGAAAGAGACTAATCTTCCGAGCTAATACGGATTTTAAAACTGTATGAATACACCCGTAAGTTATTATATCTGGGCTAATGTTAAATGTTTTATTGTGTCGCAGTAGGTGCGCCCGTCGATATTGATAATAAGAGCCGCGTTATTATTGCGTCCAGTTATAAAATACGAACATTAATCCATCCTAATTTTGTGGACGACACTTGAAAGGCATGGCGACGGTGTTTTACGATCATTTTACCGTTCCCATAAAAGTCGTCACTCATAAACGGTGTCCACTCCTTGCGTATGTTCTCGAGACATTTGAATAGGCGGTGCACGGTATATCGTGCAAATAGTAGAACGCAAACAAAAATCTGTTGATTCATATAACTGGGAAATAAATATATATTGTATGAAATTAGAAGGTTCATTGCAGAGCATAGTACAGAGTACTTACATACATACAAGCAAAGGTCACATACTTAGTCCTAACCCCCGACCAAGATTGAGTCTTCTGTTGTGGGAATCAGAAACAACGATAGACTTTACGTTCTCACAAAATCCAGATCCAAAACAAATACCTATTTGTTTCGATGCGAACTCGCGGCCTTTCGTGTCACTGCCGGCATCTAATCAACTGCTCTACGGAGTCTTCCCCAAGAAGTTGTCTGCCAGTCACCGGCTTAGCATTTATTTACGTCTTCATCGCTCCATCGCCAGAGCTTCTTTCTTTGATTAGTAGGGTGTACTGCGAGTCGGTTAATTTAGCTTGCAAGGTAAGTGTAGGACCTCTCGTACCCTCAGTCCAAAAATTCTGATATTTGGGAGCCTTGTTCCCGACAGGGTATAAAGGTTCAAAGATCATCAAGGTGACGCACCCAATAAAGATGAATGCATCATTGTTCCGCGATCGTAATAATCATTCACGCATGTCGAAAGCACTTAGTGGCGCTTTGGTATTCAAATCACAGTGTCGGAGGCTAATGGCGGCGGCCTCGCTTCGCTGGCAGGTACCGAAACAACTGCTTGATAAGTGATAGCAGAGTGTTTTGGAATATTAATGGAAAATAGGTGTTTAAGATCAGAACTTTTTTAGTTGTTACAGCAATATTAAGCGCGTGGTGGCTTATATTTTAGTTTCCTGAGACTTATATTTTTTTTGGATAATGTGTTTTGAATAATTGGTAGTTAAATATCATGCACTTTTACGGTAAAGGAAAACTTCGTGATGAAAATCTGCGTATCAGTGAACTCATAAGAATTTCTTTAGCATTGAAGCCGGATTAAAGCTACCGAAGTGGGCTATCGCCCAAGCACTCTCAAACGTCAAGGATGAAGTGTGTTGTGAAATCATTTGATCAATATTTCATGACTGAAGATTACTTGCGACATTCAAGTTATGTCTCGATGCTAGGTTACTGAAAACTACATTGACATGAACTTAACGTAAATATTTGTAAGAAGCCTCCAAAAAAGACAACGTATTTTTAATAAAAATGATATTATTTGTAAATGAACGTGCGTCACTTAAAGGCCAAGCGCTCAATTTCCTTAGTTTGTTAACGCGATTGGTAAATGTTGATGTCCGATTTTAATGAGACAAATTGCTTATAGACGCGGTGATAATTGTAGACATTTTATTTCTATGAAAGATGAGATGGGCACAACATTCCCCTGATGGTAACTGATTTGACCGCTCACGGACAGTAGAAAAATCAAACAACGCCATGAATTTAAAAGCAATGCAAGTATAACCACTGCACTGCGCTCGCCATATCAAGACATGAGATGTTACGTCTCATTATGTCCAGTACTTGATTTGGCTACAATGTTCTTAATTATTATCTTTTCAATAATGTAATATTATAATTGAAAAATATTTTGATTCATTGATTTTTTTGATTTACGTGCGAGAGGAAGTGTCGAGTTAGTTTTACCACCTAATTACAGAACTTACTTCCTTTAATTGCGTAAAATTCCTGCGTGCTATATCTGCCACTTCATTAATGAGCATGATAGCATTTTGATTAATTATCCGTGTACATAGTTAGAGTGATTAAAGAGAGGGTGCGGCGAATTAGCTAAGTCGTATATCAGCTACCAGGCGATTGTTTACCAACTGGTATCAATAGGCAATGGCTAAACCGAAGCCGCTATAATTTTTTACGATCACAAAATTGTGAGGCATTCGCTTTGTAACTTCTTGTTACGCCCACGCCTAACCGATAAAGTGTTTGTTGATCTATAAACATTGCTGATTTGGCTCAGCTGTAAGTTTTGTAACTATGGATTACAGGCGTAGCTTTTGTCCTTCGTGTGTGGTTGATATGATCGCGTGATTACGGATATAGTCTTTTTACACACTTACTTTACTTCTACACTTGTTGAATGTTTTGGGTTATTATTTTTAACCTTTAAGACATTTAACTGTTTCATTGAGACAAATGAAATTACTTTAGGCTGAATTATTATCATTACTATCATATAAATTGTATCGCCTTTATGTTCTCTATATTTGTATAGTTTTAATAGAAATAAACATTTTTTTTTATATCGTTCAGTAGGACTTTTAGTTTGCTACACTGGTCAACACGGTTAGTTGATTTACCATTTCTAGTTCATTAGAGAATAGAGCGGTCTATTCTAAAAATAGGTTTCTATATTAATATGCCATTTATTACGATCTTTTGGTTCTTTTTAATATGGAAGTGACCGCACGGTCACTTCCATGTTCCATGTGACGAGCCGCGGTCATCACTTCAGTATACATTTCTTCCAATGGTTTCTTTGTCGGTCTCTATCGCTTTATACTGCTAATGCAGATAATCATATTGAACAGTTTTATTTGTATTAAATTTCCTTTTCTTTAATTAAAAAAAATACAACTAAGTGCGGCTGATCATCACACTAAGCCCTTATAATTCCGAACTGTCTTATATCTCCTTGGCTGGTTATAAGAATGACAAAAAAGGAGCAAAAAAGTTGCATACCACTTTTAGGGACTTCAGTAATTTCAATGCCATCATTTAAAGACAATTTGGATCACTTTGGGCATTTTTTATAGTATTTAGGTAAACTCCGGTGAATGTCTGTGGTATGACTTCTAAACAGTATAATCAGGTGTGAAATTCTTATGACTGAAAATCTAATACTGAATATTCCTATGGCGTTATTCTTGGGAGGCCCGCACACTATGAGTAACAAATTGGAAGCTATGCCGGAACATTCTTGTACAGCGTCTCGTGCTGATGATGCTCCTCCCGATAACTAGAGCCTCTTATTCAGCTTAGTCGTTTCAATAGCTTTGCATACTTTTTTATTGCAGTGAATGGTAAGATGAGCAACCCGTTCGCTTGCGGGTAAGCGATACGACATCTTATGGACAGTAGCAAAACCATGCAACACCTTGAATTACAAAGCAATGCTTAGTATTCCACTGCGCTCGGAATCCTGAGACATAAGATGTTAGGTTAGTTGCTCTGGCTACAATGTCCTTAAAACCATCAATCATCAAGTGCGTTTACACTGCTGTTTTGCGGGATAAATAGACATTGCCCAAAGGCTTTGCCTATTATCTAAAGGTTTTTTATTAATATATTGTAGGTATAGGTTAAATGTTACGTTAGCGTGTCTACGCTCGGCGTGCGGCGTGTCTCAGATAAACGAGCTTAATTGTTACGTAGCGAAGAAATTTACTTTGTTAGAGGCCTCCACACGCGATACACTAGTTAGACATTATACTAACTACACGCCTACATATTGACAATAAATACGGTTTGGTAAGTCTTATGGTCTTATTCATAGGCAGTTTTGAACGCTTAGGAATATCGAATGTTTCATCCTTTTCGAACTATTTTTTTTTATTCAGTTTGGGCGAAGAAGACGAAACATTTGATAGCTAAAATAGGTTGTAAAACTATTATGAATAAGGCCGTTACTGTTCAATTTATTTATTGTTAACAAAGGACACCAAATCTGTATATGCCATAAAGTTGTTCATACTTCCCGTAGGTAGCTTAAATGATTATAACAGATGAAGGTGATATTTTAGGTGGTAAGAAAATGTTTTGTTTTTAATTCGTAATACATAGGTAAGTACTAAAAGTCAGATCATCAATGATTTAGAAAAAAAAGAGAACAATTAAATTATGATACACAGAGTATTTCGTCGCCAATCAAAATACACAAAATTATAAGTTAACAGTGCGATGAGCACTCTTTTTATAAAAATTCAAATCATTAACGAACCGACATTCTGACTGTAATTCCACAAATTAAAATTATTTCGTTTATTTAAATTTCGAAATAAAATTAAATTTTAGTTTTAAATCCAACAGCTGACTAAACTCACCACATCAACTGTTATTTCCATAGCGTGAATTCCATAAACAATTTCACCACATTTTTAAATGCATGACACAGTTTTGGCGCGAAAACGTATCACCCGAGGAAATATTGGGGAATTTTCCGAGTACAAACACGCGCGGTCAGTGCGAAGGTATTTAATCCACTGTACGAAGAAACTAGTGGCTTTAAGGTATACACCAGTGTGAAGGGAGCGCTATAAGCGGCAGCGGAAAGAAATACTGTGTAAGCTTTAATAGTAGACGATATCGTCAAAAGAGATTTTAGTCGTACAATTTTGTTTTAAGAAATTTAAGAGTGCAATTATCGTGATATGAAACATTGTGATAATATTTATATTGGGGTTACCATCAAGAGTATGGTAAGTCAGCATAGGTGAAGAGATAATGAATGTTAAAACAACGAGTAGTAGACATATTATTCAGTTTTAATTCGCCTTGAAATTAGTATATTTTTTCTTAATTATCATTTATTTGTTTCGTTTTCGTTATCGGTTTGTTCACCACTTCTTTAAAGTTATTGATGCGATTGCGGAGAAAAGTTTGCCTTGTTGTGGCTGAGAGGTGAAACAAAAACATTACAATTTATAAACTAAATCCTGGGCCAAGTTATTAATTATTATAAACAAATCTTTATCATTCTAGAAGCTACTGCTCCAGAGTTCAACCTGCTTGACCGTTTTATGGTATCAAATGTTTGCGTACCAAGCATTACCATCGCCATGTAGATATTTATGAACATATAGCGTTTCTACTATTTAATTTAACACCATTACTACGCATATCGGCGATTACAACTCACACACAAACCGTTAGACAGTACTTCATGAATTTATGTGCATTGTACAACTGCTATATTCAAATGCTCTGTTGTACAGCTGACAGTAAGAGCAATGACATTCAAATAGAGCGTCCAACTGCAATAGATGATCTCTCGGTGGATGTGATTACGCTAAAGCCATATGTAGACGGCTACATCTGAAACGTAATACACTTGCATGGGACACTATGATAGGTGATCCACCATAGTGTACTGCGGTTTATATTCAAGCAGTTAAAAATGTTCTACTGACTCTCTCTATTCCACTTCTATAGCTATGAATCCTACCACCACATGATGGTGGGGTCAACTTTTTTGTTTTCTGCACTTCAATCTATACCTGATGCCGTCTGATTTAATCATTTATAAGTCAATGGATTTAATATTACATGTAAACATTTCCTACTAATTATTTTATTATTTTTATTTTTGGTTGAAATCTAGCCAGTATTGTCTAAATTCTTACAACTGTCTATAAAATTTTTTTACAGACTTTAAAGACCCTTGAGAAGTTTGACTGTATTGATCCAAGAGCGAATCAGAACTACGAGTAATAATATCAAGTAAAGTTTTGTTACCAATTTGATTGAATTAAACTTTATTACCGCTGTCGCGCCCGCCTTCGCTCCATTACTGTAATGTTATGGCGTTGACAAAATTATAAGGCGCAGCTGTTTGTCTATTGGAAAAATATAAATTTCACTTAACAGCGGGAAGGTAATTTCACGGGAAATGTATGGTTGGACACATTTATTCCGTACAATTCTGAAAGTGTGTTTTTTAAATAGTTTACACTTTACACATACAATTGTTAAAAGTTACATAAAAGTCAGTTGACAACCAAAAAATATTATGATTAAATGTCTGATCACGATAAGAATTTCTGCAGCTCCTGTCTTCCTTGCTTCTACTTATACCGGCGTTATGCCGGCCGGTGCCAGTGTACGCCTTCCGCCTGAGTCTACTCCATTTCGCCCGGTCTTCGGCATCTTCAATAGTAAGACCATTGATTCTCATATCTTCCTTGACGACATCTAGCCAACGCTTTTTTGGTGCACCCCTCTGTTGAGGTCCGGGAATGTTAAGGCTAACGCAAACATTGCGGCCGTGCTCCTACGGCGTTTTTAGGATATGACCATACCATCTCAAGCGACATTCCTAGAGTTTATGTGCCAGATCGCGGACACAAAGGCAGCAAGGCTGCCGCGGATGTGCTCGGATTACGGATACGGATTCTGTCCAAACGCGTAAAACATGTTTCGCAGCATTTTTATCTCCAGTACGTTGACGTCCTGGACACGTCATCGGAGAGCAGCTCACGTTGCAACCCAAAATTCAAAAATTTGTTTCCGTTTTTCCGCAGGAGCAAGGGCCGCTCGATGCTTTCATAGATGAGACCATTGAGCATCATTGACATCCGGCGATCGCAAAGTATGTCCAAAACTTCCCTCCACTTAAATCTAGCAGCGTCTATAAGTACGGGCTTTGACGTCAAGGTCGATGTCACCAGACTCATGCAGTACTTGTGCGTGATGACGTCGAGCACAACACTGAATTGACTCAGCGCTCATCCTTGGTGTACACAAACACCAACTCTCGATCGACTCGGATCGAAGGTACATGCCTGTGATACCTAATATCAACATAGGCTTCTGTTCCCTCTTTTAGCCCCCAATGCATCTTCTTCGCTCTGATTGCCTTCCCAAGAATATTGGGTACAAATACAGAGTCTACCACTGCCAGGTCGGAAGTCGTATTGACACTCACAGACAGTACTCTTTTGGCAGAGTTTGGACTCAATGAAACATTTGAATAGCTTCACGGTTTGACTAATGACCTTAATACCACGATAATTACTACATTCCCAAACAAAGCCTTTAAAAAGGGTAAACACATTCCGAATTAACTTCTAAGTACTTATAGTTCATATATTTTCAGCCAGGCTAAACAAGGTGACTACACTGCATCTCATGGTTAGTACAGCGCCTTCAATATGGAATGCCAAACGACTACAGAATAGTCTCTCGTAACAATTATGCCAGTCAACTAATAATTTACACACAATATTTTGTTCACGGAATCCTCTCTAGTATTAAATCTCAATGGCGCAGGCAAAAGTATTTATAAATAAAAAGTCCAATAAATCGTCGCGTTGCATGCACATGACTCAATCTGGAACACGGTAACAATTTACATATAAGAATAATTACGCTATAGCTAGGCTACATCCAGTATAAAGCCGGATCAAATGGGATAGTGCCATTTTCATAGAAAACAGATGTAAAGTAGTAACTAGTAGTTTTGTTATGGCGATTCGTTCAGTGAGCAAGTATCATGACAGAATAATGAAATCTACGCTTCTTTTCTATCATCCTTTCATTTTGTTTAAAACTCGTTACTCGACATTCTGATTCTCTTACTGCTGATTTTGCTTTATTGATATGATTTATGATTTAATCGGTATAACGGCTTAGTACTTGCGAAGGATCCAGTCGGATCGACCAATGACTAGAATATCAGTAACAAAGGCAGTCCCTACTTAGTACTTTGTTCTGAGCAATCGGTACCTCGTAGGAGATAGATCAGAGAGCTCGATAGCTAACCTCTTAATCCAATAGATTGTGATTTTAAATGATAATCAGCGGCGGTAACCACGCATACCAGGTGAGTCTCCAGATTAATTAACACTCTTCTGCCATGTAAAAAAACGATAGTTTGATGTTTCAAAAGATAAAAACAATTGAATTGATTTAAGCTTCTAATGACTTCTCATGTCCTATGTACTCATTGAATGACTGATGATTAATTTAAGAATTGTTTTACAAATTATATTTATTAGACGTTGTTTTTGAGGTAGGTACACACCAGTACATGTGTGTAGACGTATTTTCATTATAAATCATGGTTAAGTAAATTATCACCTAGAAATAAGTGCGCAAGTATCTAAGTAGGTATGCACATTCTTCATTTTGTATAGAGCTTTCATTGTACATACTACATATTAAATATAGTGAAGGTCAGATGGTATACAAAGCTTTATCAATACATCATAATTTAAACTCGATTTGAAAAAATAAATAATCAGTATCGTTTATTTATTACAACAAAATCAATTATACATAGGTCCATAACTGAGATTGATTTCCACAGCTCCCACTGATACAAAATACAAATATCTGTAATTTCTATCACATTTAATTGTTAAATAAATATAAAAACTCACCCTTTTAAACATTCTCAGACCCTCAAACACCATGATGAATCGTTTATAACATACACAGACAATAATATGTATCTTACGGCACCATTTTCATGGTACCTGCAGAGCTTTTCACCAATGCAAAGAAAAGCGAAATCGGAAACCTTTGCAACACACTTGTCAATTTTAATAGCGCGATTGATTTTTATACGGCTTATTCTAAATGTTACATGTCACATATGAGCTCAAGAATATAAACCGATTTTTAACTTAGCTGCGTAATCACGTATTGGGCGGGAAGTAAATATTTGTTGTGCTCATACTGGAACTGAAGCTTGAAAGGAAAGCGATTTTAGCGCTTTTACTTCACCGAGCCAGACAAAACTGCTTCTTTTGTGGAGGCAAGTGAAGTGAAATAACTTTTTTAGAGCATTTTCTTTCATAAAATGTACATTCTATTTTGAACTTAAGTAATACCGGGACCTTAACTTTTAAATTACATTTTAAAAAAACCGTGTACATAAGGCCTAATTAAAAAGATTTTATGTTTTTGTTATCTGGTAATTACTTTAATCTGTCAAATATTGCTATTGTTTGTTTTGATTATGAAAACGTAAATAATTCAGCAAACGCGAATAAAATGAACATTTTCCGACTGTTTTCAGTGATTCAAGCGCTGGAATACCACAAAATAATCAATCAAAACAAATAATGCGCGCGCATTTCCCCGTCTTCGTCATATTGTCGGTAAAACAGATTCACAGTGATGACAGCGCTATGTGATTTCCGAGACGATTTTAAAACGATAGATAATTATACGATATAAGAATCACAAGTAGAACTTAAATATTTGTGTGTTTTATTTATTCTTTTAACGTGGTGAAATGTTAACGAATCGATAATATATATTAATGTGTCTGGAAAATATAATCCACAATGGATTCTGGTATGATCTTTTTACATCACTTACAATCGTTAGTAAACATAACACCTTAGGAAAATTATAAGTTCTTTCACTTTTCATCAATATTTTGATATGAACCACGTTGTTATCAAATGTGATACAACCTTTGTAATGTGTAATTTACTTAAAAAATATATCACAAGGGAAGGATAATATCCAAATTGATTTGTTTTTCAATACAAGCTATTTTCTTATTTTATTCATTAAAATGAAATTGTATAGGGTAAATGGTTTTATTTAAAAAATATTTAATTATCACTATAGATTTCAAGAAGAGGCAAGTAAGTTTTGATCAGCTGAATGCACTGTTGGACTTCCTGAAAGAGCACAATGAACTGGCCAAAGGTCTCACTAGGGGCAGACGAGGGAAGCTACATACTCTTAAAGTCTGGAATATGTGCGCTAACAAACTTAATGTGTTTAAAGATGGGGCAACTAAGGATGGAAAAGGGTGGTCAAAGGTATATTTTGTAATTCAATATACATAGTTCATTGAATATTCTATAAATACAGGTGTAAATGTGAACATAGTTCAAATTAAATTAACAGCAATATGCAAGTTAAATAAAAAAGACTAATTTGTGTTCCATATTTACATTCTGGAAACACTTAATAAAGTATTTTTACAGCCAGTACCTGATATTGACATTTACTTAGATAAATAAAAAAAATATATAACTCGCTTCTATTTGGTGGTAAATTAAATGTTGTTGCCATATTTTAAAGATGAGTGTGAAATGATGCATTTCTTAATCATGGGCACAGTTGAGGCCATATTATTTTATTTTTACTTTCCAATGTCATAAAGAATGTCTCAATTATGTGTTCCATCCCCTTTACATCTAGGCGGTATTGTGTATATTCATTTATAATATTTACTTTCAAGCTTTTTAGTGTTTCAGAAAAGTATTTTACAGAATAATTTACAGATACATTTATTTAATGAAAAATTAGTAGACCACAAGATATTCTACTTATCTGAAAGGCTTTAGTGATACTTATATTCAGTAGTAGATATAAAATGACTTACAATAATAAAAATAATTTTGATCTAATTTATGTTATTTGTAATAAAATAATCCAGCTCTCATACACCCAACTACCAGGCATGAGCTTCCTCTACAGTGAAAAGTTTTACATAAACTTAATAAATTTCAGTACTGGTGTGATTGGAAGTACAGAGTCCGAAGACGAGCATTAGAGTTGAGAGCAGCTAAGGAAAGCAATAGGCCACCTCCGGACGGAGTCACTCAGCTGTCTTCCATGGAGGAAACCATACTCAGTATTATAGGGGATAGTGCGGTAGATGGAATTATTATCAAAAATGATCCATTGGGTGATGGGGTAAGAACTATGAAGTCACTTTTTGATTGTTTAGCTATATTAATATTTTTTTGGGTAGTAATGACTTGAAAGATTAATGGCAAGAATTCAGCTTCTGTAGGCAGTTGGTTAAGATGACTACTGTATAATCAAAGGCCGTAGGTTTGATCTTCATAAACAGACAAATATTTGTATGAACCACTAGTGGTGTTTGTATCGAATCTAGGTAATACTTGACAATACTTGAGCATTGATAGTGCTATGTGTGAGTCTGTTGAATGTATTTATGAATAAATGTATTGCAGGGTACAGAAGAAGACGAGGCAGATAATTACCACGATGATGCGCCCACCAATCAGTTTTGTGGTATGTGTTTTAGCTTTAATTGCCTGCACAATATTTATTCATCGACTAATACTTTCTTTTTTAATGATGACATTTAATTTGTTTTTTTAATGTATAAAAAAATCGAATTGTGAAATAGCGCCTGTTTTAGCAATATAGCAATCTGCAATTATCATAGGCACTGTATAATGTCGAGCATTATAATATTTTTTAAAATTAATATAGTGTTATTAGTTATCGAATGTGTTGTCCCTTTCCAACGGCAGTTAAATTCAGTTTGAACTTTGAGAGAAGACAAAATATTCCACAGTTACAATGTATTTTAAAACTGTGTATGAATAAAAGAAAAAAAAACACGTGGAGTAGCAGTTTCGCTGGGTGAGTGAAATTAACTAAGAATCTATTACTCATGATGGGATGGTCATTATATGGCCACGGTCGATTATACGATGGTGCCATAATAAAAAAGCCGGTCATAGTATTCTGCTAAAATATGATTCTTTTACTGTTCAACTTGTGTACAGCCGCTTGCGAATAGGTTGGCTTAAAGGCAGGCGTCCACACATCCTCATCGTAAGTATCGGACGCAACGAATAGTATTCTTTGTATAGGAATTAATAGATTTGAACTATACGTACGATGTAGATATGTAGACGTCTGCTTTTAGTTAGATATACTAGTTGAATTCCATGGTGTATAAAGGCTGGCGTCCATATGTCCGCATCGTACGTATCAGACGTATTGAATATCGACCTTTGTATATGAATTCATAGATTTGTGCGATCCCTACGATGCGCATCAGTGGACGCACTTGTATAAATTCCTATACCAATGATACTACGGTCCGTATGATGCGATGCGTCCGATACTTACGATGCGAATTTTTGGACGCCTGCCTTTAATGTTGACTGTTGACACTGCACCAAATGGGCGGTGCAGTGTTATTGTGCTAGTCAAAAAAATTTGAGGCGATTTTTTTAGAAACCCGATTAAGGTCACGTCGGGGTCGAAAGCGTAGACATTCGTCGAAAGAGTTATCGGACGTGGACGAACGAAGTGAACCCAGAAGCCCCGTGGACAGGAAACCCAGGGTCGGATTAAACAATGGACATGTTGATGATATTGGTACTCATGTTTTACGTTTAATAATTTAGTTTAGTGATTCGCTGGTGGAAGGTCTCTCATATAAGAGAGGCCGTCTGGGTAGTTACCACCGCAATGTCTATTTGTCCCGCCAAAAGCTGTGCCGATGCGCTGTTCTGTTCCGGTTTCAATCTTATGAACGTCTTATGTCACTATTTTTTAATTAATTAATTTCACCATTTTTTTAATGTATAGATCCGGCAAACGAGCAAATAGGTGGTGATCTATTTCGATTTAATGGTAAGTGATCACTGCCGCCCATGACCATCAAACTTTTGAATCATATATGGTTATAGGTTGTGAAGAGGAAAATATTATTTATCCTAACTTAATTATGATTTTAAGCAAGAAAAGTTTTATTTTTGCATCCAAAACAAATAGTTTATATCTTTTCTAAATTTAAATATAAAATTAAACCTTGTGTCTGTTACAGAAAATGATGACGAGGCGTCAGAATTTTTACGCTTAGAAAAAGAAAAATTGGAAAATTCAAAGAGGCTCACAGACTCGATGCAGACCATAGCGAGTGAGATAACGAGGCTAGCTGACGTCATGAGTCACATTAGAGATGTTTTAATTAATAATAGAATAAATATTTAATATTAACTTCATTTTTATTTACACCTTCAGGAGTACTTTCAAGAACTTGTATAAAATGAAAATGTAAATAATTTATTGTATCTGTATCAGCCCATATACATCCCACTGCAGGGCACGGGCCTCCTCTACAACCGACAGTTCGATTGACTCTCAATAATTTATTAAATCCTTAATGGATTCAATAATGTTCAACATCGTTAAGATTCAGTCATTTTTTGATCTACCACCCGGTTCGGAAAGCGGTTTTCACTAGAGAAAAACGGGCAAGAAACTCTAGTGTTGCTCTTTTCAAAACCAGTTTACAATGTAGTGTGGTATGGTGTGTGGTCAACTGGCGCTAGACTAGCGTGGACTATCCCCTAAACCCTATCAATGATTTGCCGTCAAAGGCTGGGTTATTGTATCATAGCCTCTCTACACGATGAGCCAGCGCTGGCCCAATGGGTATGTGAATGATGGGAACGCAACCAAATGATGGCGACATGTAATAGTGATCACCTTTGATGTGCGCCGTTAAAATAGACACCGACGCCATTCCAAGACCACGTGCCATAAGCCATTATACGCTACTACGCCTTGTACATGATGGGATATCATAGTGAACATCGTCTGGAGGGGGCGTCAAATGGCGAAACCCCTACCCTTTGTCGGTTAAGCTACCCCACGCACACTCACCACCCTACAGGCTACAGCGTCACTTTACCCCTCCCAAACACTATAAATACAGGCGAAAAAAAAACCCTCTATGTATGGTACTCTTGTTTGTATATGAGGCCTGTGCCCAGCAGTGGGATATATATGGGCTGAATTATTATTGATCTCAAGGAATCTCACAAATATTTATTTCTGGTAATTGACTAAAAAATACAACGTTGAGAATATTATACACCAAAGCTCCGTGATTTCTAAAATAGCATTTTTTGTCATGGTTTATAAGAATTTATTGCAAAATACGTTTTATATAATTGCATTTTAAAGCACAAAAATGTATAAAATATTTAAAGCATCTTCAAAGTAATTGGATTATCACACGGTAAAAAATTAAAAACATCTTAATTAGGAACAAGCGAGGATGTGAAAAAACGCAGACGTTTTTTATTGTTATCCAAAATACTACGGGCTAGTTATTTATTACAAGTCTGCGAGTTTCAATGGATATGTCGTAAGATTGTTCTAACTGGGATCAAATAGTTCAAACTGATAGTAACGATTATTATTTACGAGTACAAGATATTCGCACCGTCCGCCAGTACATGCTTATCATTCAGAACAATGTCGGCAAAACGGATATGAATTTTTAATTATTTTTACATTATACAAAATTTATAATACTCTTACTAACTTCAGTGAATCATTATTTTAGTGATAATGCAACCTATGTTACTTTTATTTTTGTGTGTGACCAGGTAAGAAAATAACATGTTTTATTGTTACGTATTCATATTTATATTGTTATATTTTATTTTAATAAATGATTAAAATCTTTTTATAAACACTTTTTATAAGGTTCCATACATATATTAAGGAAAAAGTTACTATAAAACAATTACCTGCGTTTTACAACGTAATGCGCAGTTGATTATTATGTTCTTTCTTCGTTTAGCATTTGTACTTCGATTCTCTAACAATTGTTATTTAATAAGATTACTCTATCAAGTGTTAATTGAACTCAATTACGAAATTTATTCTTCGTAGAAAAAATGTCGATGTTATTTTGCGTTTTTGTCTAATTCAGTCATAATAAGGTACATATATTAAAGGAAATTGAAGAGCAACATATGATTAAGATTAGGTCTATCTTATATATATTTTCATAGTATATCTCTTTACAGTCCATGGTTTCATCGTAATTTTATTTTTATACATTGTTTTAAAACAACTACATAGCAACTGCCTTTAATCTAAAGATAAAGATGTTTATTTTGCAAAACATAAGTGAAAGTTTTATAAAAGATTTTCAGTTTAAAAAGTAGCTACATATTTTACCTTTTATGGCGTACAAAATTTATGTTTAGTGCATTTACTATATACTACATAAATGCTACTAAATGTGCAGAAGTTTCTAAGACAAAATTCTATTTCTAGCGTCTACAGCAGAGTTGCATCAATCAGTGATGGTAAATCATCGGATTTGTTATTTACAAGTTTATTACCGAAAGACTTACACATATCAAAGGGAAATACAACCAAAATATTAGACAACAAGATATATGCTGAAATAAATGTCATTAGTCTTAATGAAAAAGCAAAAGATCAACACGAGAATGAGTCTGCAGCAGACCCTAAGGCGACCAATGTTAAGCCTGTTGTCCCAAATACTAAAGTAGATAATGGAACGGCATTGCTACTGACCCCGTATATCGAAGAAGGTCGGATTGAAGATGCGCGAAACGCTAGCAAGGTGGACCCGTCATTGTTCCTGGGATTTGAAAGTTACTCAGGATATTTCACAGTGGACAAGACTTACAATTCAAATATATTCTTCTGGTATTTTCCTATGGTAAAGAAGCCTGTGAATGAGAATCCGTGGATAATATGGCTGCAAGGCGGCCCTGGGGCTTCAAGCTTAACTGGTATGTTTGATGAATTGGGCCCGGTTAAAGTGCTTGACAATGGAACATTGAAAGGTAATTTATTTAATAGAATTTATTTGGAGTAGATTGTTCTATCAATTCACGGCAACGACAGAGGTCTCTGTATTTAGTAATACACATAATAATATAATGGTTATCTACATTTTGATGCCGCTACCCTAATGAATCTACTAAATGTTCTATACTTTATTGGGAGTTCCAGTCGTTATTGTATTAGTATAGTTTATTTTAAGAAAATTAGAAAGAGCATTTGGTTTTTTTTTCTCAAATGGATATAATAACTTTTCACTTTTCGGCAATAAGAGTGTCATATCTTACTAAGTTCATTGTAAAATGCTAACCTATTTGAAAACAAAATTTAATGAACTAACGAGACCAGAAAGCCAGCCATAGTTATTCCAAAGAGCCTTTACCAGCAAGAGTCTAATTACCAATAATTTGAAATGATAATTTGTTTTTCTTTTTAGCGAATCGCTTTACATGGCTGCAGAACCATTCTTTATTATTCATAGACAATCCTGTTGGTACAGGATTCAGTTTCACCAACCATGTTGATGGTTTGGCGAGAGATATGACGACGGTAAGTAAGATACCTACTTTCGTAAAATCACATATGATTTTACGAAAGTAGGCAAGGGTTGGATTTTAAGTTTTTCTTCGATGTAGGGTTGCGACAAATTGACTGAAGTTAAGGTATTTTATTCTTTATATTAATTACTGATATTTCGATTTTCATATATTACATTTACTGTATAGCTTCAATGTCAAGTACAAGTACCCTTAATAATTTTACATCGGCTGCCTACATTTATTTCCCTTTTTATCCATTAAAAATCTGAAAAGTGGTTGCATGTGGTGGTAATTTCTAACAATTGACACCTAGCTTCAAACCATTTTAATATCTATAAATCATCTATGTGTAGGTATCAGCCCATTTACGTATTTTTGCCTCCTTTACAATTGAGAGTACGATTGAGAGTGGATAGGCCATATAGCTGACTTAATGCGGTTTGGCGGACTTTTACATACCTCAATTTAGATTCAATACACACATGACTCCGAAAAGTCAGACTTGTGCCCTGGGATTCGAACCAGCGACCACCAAAATCATCTATACCTATATACAACGACTATCTAAGCTTTTATTACCTATATTCATCATTATCTATGTGAAATTTTTCGTTTTTAGTACTCTACCCACCTGTATTCAGTGTTGAAGCAATTCCTGCAACTATTCCCGGAGTTGCGAACAGCACCGTTGTACATCGCGGGCGAATCTTACGCCGGCAAGTACGTGCCGGCGCTCGGCATGGAGATCCACAAGCATAAGGACACGCCTGGGCTCGACATCAATCTGCAGGTAACTTGCTTAATTAGAAGCTTCATAGTCCCGTAGTTTTGCCATATTTGTTTAGTATACACATTTAGGTGACTTCTGGTTAATTGTTTCTTTCTAGATCAAGTAATTTGGGATTTTATCGCTAGGCATATTTCTTCTATTTTAGAGGGATTAGTCCTCATCAGATTTTCTATTATCAAAATCATCGTTTTGGACACATCGGATGCCCATTGCTGTTCATATTTGCAACCCTAACCTAATTTTTAATGCTATGCTTAGGACATGCCAATTACTCGTTCTTATATAAGCATCTAGAAACGACGGGCAGTGATGACACTATCAAATTGCCTGGTATCAATGGATAGTACCGTTGCCCTGCCTGCTTCATAAGTCCTTTACAGCCTAAGACATCCTGACGTCAGTTAGTCCATCTTATTTGAACCCTGGCCCTATTTTTTACTATCTCACGAGATGACGATATTTACTGATAGGAAGCAACGCAATAGAATTTTCCGTTACCAGAGGAAAGTTAAGCCGCCTTTTATCAAATTGTATGTAATATTTGCAGGGTCTTATTATAGGCAATGCGTATGTACAACCAGAAATGATAGCGCATTTGACTTCGCCGTTTTATTACTTCGGCCTTTTGGATAAAGAGCAGTTGGCTACCGTCAAACCATTGAGTGATGCATTCGAAGATGATATTAAGAATAATAGAAGTGTGGAAGCGAAAAACGTAAGTAGTCTATCCATTGACATAGATGTATGGATTTTTTTGAATTTAGATTACAAGAACAGCAAGGGTATTAGGTTATGATACGAAATTCTACGTGCATAAGTCCAACACGCAAGTTTTTTTTTGGTCAGATTTATGCCTAGTATAGGTAATATCAACACTTTGATCCCGAATATTGAGTTTAGATAACGTGTAACTTTGCCTTGTAGTCAATATTTTAAAACCCTTAATTAAATCAGTAATTATGTTCTTTGAAAAAATATAACTGGAATATATGGTCAAGAGGTTAAGGCAACTAGTGTGTCTTATCTAAAACGTATAATTAGAATGTTTACTTCATGTTAAAAATTATTAAGACGTAGTTAAGGGTTAATATAACTATTTTCGTATATGATTTTATATTATTCTATTTCTACCACCCGGCTTCGTTTTCAGTAGCTAGTTCTTTGTATGCAATGGTGCAAAAACGAATAAATTTTAAATGTCCCTTGAAAGAGACAAATAATGGGTAGCTAAAATAGATTTTAAAACTATCTTTGAATAAGGCCGTTTTCTATATTTTATTATTTTATTTCAGAAATGGAACAGCCTCATAACCATCTTATTGTTCTTGACGCATCAAAAGCACGCTTACAATTTCTTGCGCGACGATTTGTCTGTGGCGAGATACATGGGGTACCTCCAACGGTCGGACGTGAAGAGGGCGCTGCACGTCGGCGACATCAAGTTCAGTTTCGCCAACATGACGGTGAACGCGGCTTTAGCGCCAGACTTCCTGAGCAGTACCAAGCCGACCTTCGAGAGTTTGTTGGAGCATTATAGAGTGTTGACTTACTGGTAAGATATTTTGTGGTTAATTACTTTTATAAAATTTATTTGAATGGTGAGACGTGGGTGCCGGTCAGCTGATGGTAATTGATACGACCGCTCATGAACAGTAGCAGAACCAAACAACACCTTGAATTGCGAAATAATGCTTAGCATGTCAAGTCTTAATAATGTCCAGAAGTTTCTGGCTACAATATCCTTCAAACCGAAATAAAACAGTGCATTTTCACTGCTGTTTGACGGGAGAAATAAACATTGTGGTGGTACCTTCCCAGGCGTCTTCTCACATATGAGAGACGTACCACTAATCAAATTTCAGCTACCTTTTAGCCAATAGGAGGGCAGAAAAAGGTGACCCGGCACCGGTAGTCGGTTAGACGCCGCCTGTGAAACGAGAGGCCGCGGGTTCGATCCCCGCATCGAAAGAAATATTTGTGCGGCCAACAAATATTCCTTCCGGGTCTGGGTGTTGTGAGACCGTAAAGTCTCTCATAGTTCCTGATACCCACGACACAAGACTCGATCTTAGTGGGGTCAGGACTATGTGTGTGACTGTTGGGTGTTTGTGTTATTTATTCCAGCGGGCAGCTGGACCAGATGTTGCCGTGCGTGGCGACTTCGGAGAGCTACCGCACGTGGCGCTGGAGCGGCGCCGCCGACTTCCTCAACGCCACCAGGTTCCCGTACATCTACTCCAACAGACTGTTCGGGTCAGTACTATTAGCACATTCTTTATTTTATTTATTTAATACTTGATATACAAATTAGTATACAGGCGGGGCTTAATACCAAAGGCATGTTCTAACAGCCAACCTTCGGGTGGTGCAGAGATTAATTCAGAAGGTGCATAAAAATGGGTTGAAATGGAAATCAAGGAAATATATTTGATAATTATTTTATTATTCATTCTTGAGAAAAAAAAGTATGTGATGGCCTGTTTGTAAACGGACGCGGCTCCCAACATGTTCGTGGTGGTCGCGAGTTCGAATCCCAGGGCACACCTCTGACTTTTCGGAGTCATGTGTGTATTGATAGTCAAACACCACGCACTAAAACGGAGAAGTAAAACATAGTGAGGAAACAATAGCAATTTACAATAATTTCTTTGGTTTGTGAAGTCCGCCAACCCGCATTAGGCTAGCGTGGAGAGTCCACCACGTTGGCTTGAGCCAGCCAGAGTCAGAGTGATTGAGATTGGTTTGGCCATATGACGGTCCCTCGATTGTAGAGGAGGCCCGTGCCCTGCAGTGGGATGTATATGGGCTGATACAGAGAGAGATTCTCGAGATTTGCTACAGATTCTCTAAATTTAAGAGAGGCGGAAGTTAGCTATTGTCAAAATGAAGTTTTAATAAATCGATAAATACACCTAACAGTCACTTTTTTTTTAATGCAGTGAATGGCGAGACGAGCATGCCGTTCACCTGATGGTAAGCGATACGACCGCTCATGAACAGCAGCAGAACCAAACAACACCTTGAATTACAAAGCAATGCTTGGCCTTTACAAAGCAATCCTGGGTCCTTCCGCCGTGGTGTGAAGAGGCACCTAAGCAGGCCGGCATAATTGTTTCCATTGGCATGGGACTGCCGTCCGATGCCAATGGATACTCTGCCTGGGCGGCATTGGCACTTTCCATCAGGTGCAATGCCGCCACTATGCCAGGCCATTATAAAAAAAAAAAAAAAAAAAAAAAAAAAGAATCCACTGCGCTCGCCATCCTGAGACATAAGATGTTAAGTCTCAATATGTCCAGTAGTTACTCTGGCTACAATTTCCTTCAATCCGAAACAAAACAGTGCATTTAACTGTTTGACGGGAGAAATAGACATTGCGGTGGTACCCACCCAGGCGGCCTCCCACATATGAGAGACCTACCACCAGTAAACGTCACAAAAGTCACGGGCCTGATCCGTAAAAACTTACATACATTGTCTGTTGTTCTAATATATTAGCTTATGCTAGTGTCCGCGAAGACGCACCAGGTTGGAACAAGCGCAATCGAGCTGACTTGAGAATAGAACCCAGGATTTTGAGTATCTCAGGGCATAAGCACGCATGTTGCTACTGGGTCAATGAGGCGAACACTTTGCGTGTGGTACCTGTTGTGTTTGTACCTCTCTATCAACCCATATAGGTTCCACTGCAGGGCATGGTTCATAATTGACTATCGAGTATCGATTGAGAGTGGTTAGGCCTTATAGTCCACCACGCGGGCCTTATGCGGGTTGGCGGGCTTTACATACCATAGAAATTCATATTAATCGCTATGCAGGTTTCCTCAAGACGTTTTTCTTCATCCTTTTAGGACCTCTATAGAGGCGATCAATTACCAAAATATCTATACTTTTGTAATGTATATCGAAATTTTCATTAGATACCACAAGACCGGCGGTCGTCTGACGGAAGTGGTAATCCGGGGTGCAGGCCATATGGTTCCATTGGACCAGCCTGGCCCCATACAGACACTGGTGGCTCGTTGGACTCACGGACAGACCTCCAGCCCCAAGTACGGACTCTTCCAAGGCTCCTTCGTGCAAGACTTCGTTAGGAACCATACCATATTTATGTAGCCATTAAATAAATTGTTCAATTTGACAGTGTTTTATTTTTAAATACTGGTAGCGACATCTTGTGATAGTTATTGGAAACTTTTACCACAGCTGTGATTTTTTGCCTTGACCTCTATCTAGCAACTACCTCCCTAAAAATAGACCAATCGATTCGATTGCATCACTACATAGTATAAAACAAAGTCGCTTTCTCTGTCCCTATGTCCCTTTGTATGCTTAAATCTTTCAAACTACGCAAAGGATTTTGATGCGGTTTTCTTTAATAGATAGAGTGATTCAAGAGGAAGGTTTATATGTATAATACGTACATATTATTGTTCAGAAATCTATTTTACCCGGGCGAAGCTGGGCCGGGCCGCTAGTATTAGATATAATAATTTAGATCTTTAGAACGCAATAACGTCGAATGTTTCCTGAGATTGACTTTCATTATTACAACAGTCTAAGAAATATTCGTTGTATTTATATCCGTCTACTGCATTCTTCCATCAAATTATAGGGCTTTGCACTTAATTGCACGAGTATTCCTCGTACTTACCGATAATATTATTATCATTTGTATGTCTTCACGGCTCACGCCAGTAAGAGAACTATTATACCAATTTGGATAATTTCCTCAATTATAAGTAAGTATAGTTAATAATAATTATGAAAATTCCCCATATAATTATCTATATATATAAAAGAAAGTCGTGTTAGTTACACCACTTATAACTCAAGAACGGCTGAACTGACTTGGCTGAAAATTGGTGGGGAGGTAGTTTAGAACCAGGAGAAGGACATAGGATACTTTTTATCACGTTCCCGGTTTCCCGAGTTTCTATTAGCTTATTAACATTTTCTTATACAAAATGTTCTTGGGTTTGTAACTGTCAAACATTTAATGTTCATCCCGTCGATACGGTAAACTCTTCCCGCAAATGAAATAACGTATTTAAATAAAGGTTTCGAATCGACAACATATATCCATAATATTCGATTAATTTAGGTTTTAAAGATGTAAATTAATGACAGTAATAAAAAGTAATTGACATTTAAATTGGTTGTCAAATATTTATGGATGCGATGAGAAATTAATTTTGTGTACTCAAAAGAGAATATATTATGAAGCTAAATAAATATAGGACAATTAAATAAATACTATTCACACGTATGAAGATTTACTTCTTTTCAAGATAGAATATCACTTGAAAATGAAAAATCTTTATTAAAATAACAATTTTACATATGGAGAATATTGCAGGGGTTTTCAAATTAGGCGTTGCCGGTGTCTTGAGAAACCAGTTAAATATAATTGTAATTACATTAATTGTGGGTGTCAGTGTGAGAAAGTGCTAATAGTGTACGTTTGTGTTTGTGTGTGTGTTATGTGTTATTATGTTTACTTTTATCACGAATTTTTACAGTGTCTTTTCCTTCGCTAAAATTCACTGATAGAAATATTATACATTCTGAAATGTTATGTCGAAGAAAATCGAAACCACTGAATTTATTTGTATGAAAATTAATATTTCATTTCTTTATTACTAACAAAAGTAATGGCGTAATATTTATGGAAAAAACAGCATAGTGGGGGTGAAATAAGGGATGGAATATTGCATGGATAGTCAAAATCGCTTTAAAAGTGTTTAATGTCAAAAAATTATAAGGAACACTATTTGGCTATGGAGAAACGGGATATAATAGAGTGGGACGTACGGGAGATGACTGGGTTAGCTGACAGATTTGATAGGACGAAATGTAAATGCACGGTATAAGACGGGATGGATAATGAAGAGAAAGGACGGGACGTATCGGGAAGTGACGGGGAATAGACGGGATGGGGCGGAATTGAGCAGGACAGTACGATAGCTATGTCATGTTTAGGTATACAAGAGCTTATACGAAAAATAACATGTATATGGTGTGAAGTAAAATAAAAAAAAATCTGCATCCAGGCAAAGGGGGGTCGGGCTTTTTTGCTATGCTAAATAATTCAATATAATATTAATCATATAATAACTAAGCCATAGCTTAGCGTGGTCGGGTCAGCTATGGTCGGAGTAGTAAAAGTGTTATTATATCTCCGTAGCAAAATAATGATTTAAATCTGGAGAGATGGGATAGAATAGAATATAAGGTGGATAAAATGGGACAGAAGAATAGGTACAGGATGGGATTGGAATTGGATAAGCAGTTTAGACAACGGCTGGCATGTTGATTTGAAATAAAATATGGACTGGAATCTATATTTGCACCCAGGCGAAGCCGGGCCGGGCCGCTAGTTTGACATAATACACATGTTATTAGATCTAATTATTGCGTAGATAATAATACTAAATACATTGTATTTTTTTCAAGTCAGTAATATTAATGTCGATTTTTTTAGCGAATTGTCCTGGTTTTGAAATTATTAACTGCCCACATGTCGCAGTTGTTTATACGCCGGCTGTGAAACGATAGACCGCGGTTTCGATCCCTGCACCGAGACATGTATGCGAGGCCCACAAATATTTATCTCGAGTCTGGGTGTTTATGAGACCGAATAGACTCCCGTAGTTTCTGATACACACGACACAAGACTTAATTGATCTTAATGTGGGGTCAGGACTTGGTATGTGACTGTTGGGTGTATTTATTTATTAGTAATATATTTTGTTTAATAAAATAAACCAGATGACTTTGTTCAGATACTGATTTAAACGTACAGAATGTACATTTCCTATCATATCGAAAATACAAGGCGAAATGGGGGTGTCCTGGCACATCTGCTTACCCCTTCTGGGAAAAAGGCATGAGTTTAACTATTTTTATGTATGTATGTAGAATCTACATTGTGGGCGCTGCACTTTTCGTAATGTGCATTGTAGGCACTTTGTCCTGCCATTTCAAAAAGTTACATCTAGATTGCGTCATGTTATCGTCCCGTGACGTCATAGGAGGGTTTGCCCAGTTTGTGCATAAAGCACGTGCTTGTTGTGTCATATTATGAAATCATGGTGTAAGCTAAATCTACCTGCGTATATTTTATATTTGCAATAGATATTATCCTGAATAAAATCGCATATTTACAAAACAATTATCACTTTGACACCTTTGGGTTAATAAAGTGCCCATATTTCCCATATTAGTGAATTTATTTTTGTTATATATAGTTTCTTATCAAAGTCGTGCTATAATGCCCCTAGCATTTCGTCGCATAATTCGACAGAAAACAAGACGGCTGACTCTTCACATTTATGCTTTCCATCCAGCAGGAATCAAATTCTATGAGAGGGCCGATTCTGCTTGGAGACGAATGCGTCGAGGTGATGCTAGATATCGCCTTGGCTAGTTAAAAGCTTAGAGGAGGAAAAAAAAACTTATTTTGAGTAGGTAGTGCTTCTAGAAGCTACGCACTGGAGGAACTTCGACGTGTTCTCTGTGAGGTCCCGGAGTTTGTCCAAAGTGGCGATGGAGCAAGATGGAGTTTTTAGTGGGTAAAAATCCGGCATTCCCGCCTAGTGCGGGAATCCAAGAGGATTTTCCCCATGAAAAAAAAAGGTATCAAACCCTATAACGTACTAAGAAGGATGTAAGTTATATATCAATAGTACCTAGCTGTTTTCGTTAGATAAATACTTACAGATATGTTCTTTAGGGTTTGTGAAAAGGAAGCCTCGTAATTAACTGCTGAAAAAAGGATTCCATAATGAATGGTCATTAATTGATTATGATGTCTTATTTTATACAAATTGTTATTTTAATATTCAACTATTTCATACGTAGAATTGAGCTTTATCACAGTACTGTGTATCTCCAATAATAAAGTAATAAAAACGTACAAATATACACTAGGTTCAGTAATTAGCAAAGAGAAGTAATTTGTCACGCTGATACTGGGGCAGTCGAGGCCATCAAACAAACAAAACAAGTCTTTTCGCACGAGGCAAATGAACAAGCACAACGGAAAAATGATTCGCCATATTACTGTTTTATTAAGGTAACATTTAATTTATTTAAAATCACTAAAAACATGTTATTTTTACATTAATAAGGATTTGTCACCACGCACTATAACGGTCATGTAAAACATCGTGAGGGAACGTGAATGCCACGGCGATTTGTAAAAAAATCTATGGTTTTGAGTTTGAGGTCTCGGGTTCGAATCCCAGGTCGGGCAAAGTTATTTTGGATTTTTCTATCCATTATCAGTCCGGAGTCAGAAGCTTGTGCTCGATATAGCGGTAAGCTCGCCGCTTATCACGTCGTGGGACGGCGAAATTTGGGTGTCCTGGTTGCACCTCTGCCTATCCCATCTGGGAAATCACGTAACTTTTCGTATATATGTGTGTATGGTACGTATAGTCCCCCAGCCCGTACTAAGCCAGCGTGGTGGAGTATATGGCCTAACCCCTCTTAATCGTTTTCTCGATTAGTAGATGAGGCTCGTGCCTTGCATTGGGACGAATGAAGTATGGGCTGATAAATAAGGACTTCCGTATTGCTACACTGATTTTATGTAAATAATGATATGCGTTATCAGATTTTTGACGATTGTGGACTGTTTGTGTTACAATTATTTTAATTTCGACATAATTCAATGTCTTGAAATGTATTCTGTAGTCGACAAATCAACAAAGTGTCATGATGTCATCATTCATCATCATTTTTTTTATTTCCTCATCTCACTGTTATGGTGGAGTCTTCGCAAAGAGTAAATGCCAGAAAAAATGGTTTAAACAACTGGCCGTCAGCCAAGCGATAGAGATTTGTCTAGGAACTCTTCCCGTGTCAATGTGGCTTTAAATTTTCACGTGTAATTATAAATATAAATCCCAATTCACGTGTAACTTGTAAGATTATTAAGATTTGTATTACTAAAATGGTTACCCATACGTCGGCGTCGTTCCCTGCATGTACTTACCACACTTTTCGCAATTCTTACATCTCCTACTTCACCTTCTTACTTAACTTCTCAATTTCAATACCTATGCAGTAACCATAACAGGAATCTACGCTCTAGCAACAATCTTCTTCTTCATTGTCCTACCCATAGATCTGACTTTACTCATTCTTCCTTCTCTATCCAATCTATACTTCTCTGGAATGCACTCCCCCTGGAAATCAGGTCGTCTGGTACACGATTGGCATTTAAGGTGAAGGTTCGCCAACACTTTCTCAAGAAACTGGCAGAGCCACTTTAATTTATATCTTTACGTGCTATATATATATATATATTATATGTATATATATATTTGTTATACATATATTTATAATATAAATTTATTATATATACTTTCTCGTGTAAGTGTATTTATGTTTATTATTTTTCGTATATTTAATTATAAACATCACTTAATTTATCATATTCAAATTTGTTAATTTATGCGCCTACTTTGTTTTCTCTCTGCACCATCCAAAGGTAGACTGGCAGAGAATGCCTCAGGCATTAAGTCCGCCTTTATACATTTTGTATATAAAGCATAAATAAAAAATAAAAAAAAAAAATTATGTTAATAAAGTGATGTACATGTTGGCCTGTTGGTAACGGACCAGACGCAGCCGTTAACATGTTTATGGTTGTCGCGGGTTCAAATCCCAGGGCACACTTTTGACTTTTCAGAACCATGGGTGTATTGACAGTCAATACACACTATAACGGTGAAGTAAAACATCGTAAGGAAATATGTATACCATAGCTATTTGTAAGAATTCCTAAGGTATGTAAAGTCCGCCAACCCACTCAATCGGGCGTGGTGGACTATATGGCCTAACCCTTCTCTATTTTACTCTACATTGTAGAGAATGCCCGTGCCCTGCAGTGGGTCGTATGTGGGCTGATACAATACATTATACAGTAATAAATTTCCATTAATTTGCAGTATTTCCTGCATCTACGCAGAAAAGCCATTGCCAATGATCACTGACGCTGTTACGGTTGAGACCACTTCCAAGTCAAATCCATCTTCTCTCGCAGACAAGAGCGAAATTATTCAAGAAGGCAATATTATTTTAAATGGAGATCACACGAATCTAAACAATAAAAAACCAAACATAGAACCAGATCAAGTTGCAAAAAATGATGTGTCATATTATGAAGATGAAAGCGCGCATAACAACATTATTGAACGAGAAATAAATGATGTTCTTAACATTTTCAAAGAACAAATAAATGAAGATAGTCCAAGTGGCAGCATTATACCGAGTAAATTTAATGTTATGTGTAACTTTATTGATATTTTATGTTAACAGCCTTTCCTGTATTATTAACTGCGTACAGCTTCGTACAAAACCAGTAAATATTTTTATTTTTTATTTATTTATTTATTTAAAAACTTTGTACAAATTAATAGTACAGGCGGACTTAATGCCTAAGGGCATTATATTTTTTGTATTTTTATTATATGTATGTCCTTCAAATATTGTACGGAATTCTCTACAAATCCCACGGATGTAACAAATATGTACAAACATATCTCTGTCTTCATGTTTGTTGCCTTTTCATGAGTAAGTAGATAGATTATCATCATCATTATTATCTCAGCCACAGAAAGTCCACTGCTGAACACGTACAGGCAAACGAAATGTCGGACACCCGCCTACAAGGCGGACAGACGACCTGGTTAAAGTTGCATGAAGCTGGATGCAGGCCACTTCCAACAGGTCGATGTGGAGATCCTTGGGGGAGGTTTATGTTCAGCCGATAATATAAGAAACAATAAAATTAAAGTGTATTTGTTAATCTAAACTTGATTTTACTTTGCTTTACTAGACTCTAGTATCTCTAGGGTCGTATGTCTAGTAGATGTCTAGAGTCTTCACTGGCAGTTCGCCCGTATATTAACCAGGGTTGAAAAGTAGTTACCTATCCAAGTTGACCTATCCAAACGTGTTTAAGATTCAGCTTATGTATATTCGGTGTTGCAATCATCTCAATAATATGACAGGTTTAATTGTGTCGATCGACCGGAGATAAATATATCGTCGCTGGTTGATATATGTAAGTACTAGAATTACTAGATCAGTAATCAAAGTGCGTGGTGGCCTGTTGGTAAACGGACTAGACGCGGCTGCCTACATGTTCACGGTGGTCGTGGGTTCGAATCCCAGGGCACACCTCTGACTTTTCGGGGTCATGTGTGTATTGATAATCAATCACCACGCACTAAAACGGTGAAGGAAAACATCGTGAGGAAACCTGCATACCATAGCGATTCATAAGAATTTCTATGGTATGTAAGTCCGCCAACCCGCACTAGGCCAGCGTGGTGGACTATATGGCCTAACCACTCTCAATCGTATTCTTGATTGTAGAGTAGGCCCGTGCCCTGCAGTGGGACGTATATGGGCTGATACAGACTGGGCTCGGAACCTAACAAAATCTCCCAAATTCGTCACTCATCTTTTGTCGTAAAGGGGGAATAAAAGTATTGGTAAATCAACATTTTTTTCATTGCAACTTAAGCATCAACTTCAATTATAGTTGTCTTTTGATAGCAGTGAGTTTCATACGTCCAATTTATTTCGGTAATTAGTTTTAATGCTGATCATAGCCAAAAACCGGCCTCACATAGGTATTAGGTAGGTACTGAAAGGGCAAAAGGACTCCAATCTATATTAGTATTCAGAACCCACTTACTATTCGTTTGCTACCCCCCAATGAGTCTAGCCCCATTTTGAGAAATGCTGATCTAGATCATAGCTACTGCACATAGTGAATTCATTATCATGCCAGTAGATATACAAAAAATAGTGGCCAAGTTTTCATAGTAAATGTTGCGACATTGATTATAAGCACAAATTAAATGATCAGCATGAATTGAGAGATGATGATTATGAATCTTGGTGGTGGTAATCAGTTCAGAAGCGCTCAATTCTTAAAAGCAGAAGAATAAAAAAAATTATGATAGCGGTTGTAGACATAGCAAGGTTACATTTGGTTACTATGCATAGTACTTTCACCGCTATTGAAAACCATTCTGTTTGATAATGTCAAATCACATAGGCATATTGGTTTCGGTATTGTATCTGAAATATCATTCATGTACCCACTCAATAGTCATTCACGTCATACACACATCGATTAGAGCGATAACAGAAATTGCATTTCACTGTACCTAGTAATTTGTTGTGATACAACTTAATCAGCGTCATTCATCACAGACAGACATTGATTACGAGTTCCTCGTATCCGCATGTAGTATTTTTTTATAGGATAGATGTATTTGGTAAAAAGAAAGCAAAATCTGGTTTCAGACAGTGTTGTGATTGGTATGAACTGTGGTCAGTGAGTTGAATGAATCAGTAATCACATTCGCTCGGCAACAGTTTGCCCGCGGCACGCGCCCCGCGCGCTCGTCCCGTTGTGTAGTTTGTTGTCATAAACTGATTACAAAATGTTTATCAAACTTGGATTGTTTTTACTAATAAGGTAAGTTGTATTAGCTATAATAGTTTTGTATACGAAGCAGCAATTTTATGCTTGTGATTTAACATATTCAGTAATCGTAACTCATTCCGTACAAAATTTTATTCGATAAAAATAGCTAGGTAGGTATTTGCTGATACAGTTTGAAAAAACATCAGGGAAGGTGTAAAATCTGATTTGTAATAAGAAATTTGATTATTGTAAAACATAACAATGATTATAAATAAAACACATGCTTTTAATTGACAATTAAACAAGGATGTGTGCATTCATTTCAGTCATGTTGCAACAGATGTAGCGTGAATTAAACATTCATCGAGATAGAGACTAATGCAATTCATTGTTGCATTTATATTCTCACGACACATGCAATTGGTTAAATAACCGATATACCTATTTAGATAAAACTTTACGCACAAGCTGACCTTTCGTCCTTTTATGGAAATTAAATAAATCAGCTGTAACTACCTGCCCTCATAACAAACTACGAAATATATTTTAAATTTAAAGTAAATTGTGAAATACATACAACGCTAACTCATAGATTATTATTGCATCATGCAACAGCTGTAAAAGCTCAGGTCATATTTTTAAATTGCTCCGTAATCTGTAGCTTAGTTATACAGTGAAATCAATGAGATTTAAGCTTGAGGGGCATCATTCGAATATTTACAGCCATAAGTGTTTACACAATAAGAAAATCACATGAACACGTGGCGTCTCGTGTGCCGGGCCAACCGCACGAAAGGCATATGTGTTTCTCCTTTCTACAGTATTATCATTTCTAAATTAAAGGCTTTACACCAAGAGCTAATACTACAAAACAATACGGTTTAGCAAATATTGACACTAGGTTTAAGTGTGTCGACGAAACTAGTTTTGGCAACCAGTAAAGATACGTATAATCAAATCATTATTATTTTTTATGATGTGGTAAATATCGAACTCGTTAATAAAGAGATAAACAGGTAATTAATCTACTTCATATTAAATAACACCTATGGGGTAGAAATGTCTCATAAGTTAAACCATATTTTTGGTATTAAACAGTAAACACACACTGGTCAGTAGCATTAACCTTCATGCGTTTGTCCACAAAAATAAAGAACTGATTATATTATAAATGAAATATGGTTTTCTTAACTACCTTAAATTTCTAAAATAAAAATAGCAGATGGAGTCTATATCACATTGTAATTGAAGAAGTTATTGCTGAAGTGGCCTACTGCCGAATTAAAGTAATGGGCACCGTTTGACGTGTTATGCTTTTCAAATCGAAACAACTTTGTACAGCTGTAATTCACACAATTTCAATAAGATTTTCCGTAGAGCCACAATTCCATGGTTTTAAAGTCGAAAAGTATGAAACGTCAAACGGTACCTCTTAGTTTGGTTAGATATTAATCCTATGAAAAATCCAGCATGGTTAGGTCTGTTTTGCACCTATGTCCTTAATTACTATAGCATTCACTACTCCTCAGTCTCATTAGAGAGGCTGCCATCAAAGAGACAAAGCTATTGTATTTTCATTATCGCGAGAAAATTACCGTTCACACGTTAGATTTGCCTTTCACACCTTCGCGTTGGGTTTTAATACAACTAGCAGTTTATGCCGCATATTTTCTAATTATTCAATAATTATGTGCATCTAATAGCTTTGCGTCCCGTGTTTCCTTACAACCCCACAGAAATCAATATTTATACTGATCTAAAAGGCAAATAGGCAAAAGGAATACGTGCTCTTCAAATCACCTCCGTGTTGTTTGTTATCCCGTCTTATCATATGTATTTCATCTCTTACTATCCCGTACCGCTAAAAATGAATACTTCCAGTCATCCAATCATCCAGCGGGATTTAGTATTTCGCTGGATGGTACTATACACCATGATTCCTATTTCATTTATTTCATACTATAAATGAAAATGGAAATATTCATTGAATTCGTAAAATATTGAATTCGTAAATATGTTTTTTTTTCTTTTTTTATTCTGGCCCGGCAAAGTGGCCACATTGCAGCTGATGGTGAGCGCAAATGCCGCCCAGGCAGAGTATCCATTGGCATCAGACGGCAGTCCCATGCCAATAGATACAATTATGCCGGCCTGCTAAGATGCCTCTTCACACTACGGCGGAAGGACTCAGGATTATAGGAAGGAGGGAACACGTGAGACGGCAAACAATTCCACGGCCTGACGGTGCGGCACAAAAAAGAATTTGAGAACCGTTTGGTTCGCGCCGGGATGGTGTGGACTGTCAAGCTATGGCTTCGCAAGCCAGCACGCGTGGTTCTGGTTAGGAATGGAGAGGAGAGGATCAAGTGGATCAATTTTTCAGAGCATTCACCATGATACAGGACGTAGAACACGCTTAGAGAGGCGACATCCCTTCCGGAATTGTAGCGACTCCAAGTTGCTGGTAACGTCTGCATCATTCACAATGCGGATGGCCCGCCGCTGCAATCCGTCCAAGGCATCAAGCAGGTACTGGGCGGATCCATCCCAGAGGTGCGAGCAGTACTCCATACCGGGCCGGACCTGCGCTTTATACAAGCGACAAAGCTGACCAGGCGTGAAAAACCGACGAACCCTGTTCAGGACTAAAACCCTGCGTGATTTGGTAGTTATTACGCCCTCGGTGTGATTCCTTGGATTGATATCACAGCGGATATCCACACCAAGGATACTTAGGTCATTCCGCATTGAGAGGGGAGCACCCTGAAGAATGGGGAGGGGAGAGAACGGGGATTTTTTGCACGTGAACGCACACACCTGGGTTTTTTGAACTCAACCATATTCCTGGAACCCCATGTAGAAATGAGATTCAAGGTCCGGTTGAGCTCAATGACACGATCTTCGCGTCCCTTCACAGTTTCGACTCGGCAATCCGGAGGCCCGCAGTGGTATCGCCCATAAACCGTGCTGTCATCTGTATAGAAATGAATGTAAACTAAATATAGAAGTGATATTGACATACGGTATTAAATTTTTTTAAACCACATGTTTCTGACCACCACAGGTAACATTGTACCAAGTTTGAACAAAAACTGCCAGATAGTTTTGTCAAAAATCGCGATTTTAGGTTTCAAGGCTATTGATCAACCCCTACAGATACCGAGTCCTTTTACGGCTAGGTAAGTTCCCGAACCGAACTGAAGTTCAGCTAAGCGGTAAAAACACTTCTATCTATATGGGATACCCAAAAGTCGTGAAAACTATAATCACGATTTTTGACAAAGAATCTTCTCATATTGTTTTTAAATTATGTACAATCACCTGGGACGATGAGAGACATGTGGGTAAAATTAAGTACTATGTGTCAATATCACCCTGTAGATAGTACATAGTTTTGACGAGCGAACAGGTAAATTGACGATAAGTGATGACTGCGCCGCAGTTTATATCCTCTTTACCGGGTTTTCCTTGTACCTACATCGAAATATGCCTAATTATAAATTTGTCTATTTCTTGTTTTCTTTTCCTTGATGTAATATAGCCGTCGTACCGGACTTTGTTTACATTCACGAAATTCCCAATATTTATATTGATAACCTATAGACATTTAATTAGGTGTGTATTTTGTTTGACTATAGTATACCATTAATTATATATTGCTCTTCACTAATACTATGTTGAAGATTATAGTTTCACCTAAAATTGCAGACCACAATGAGAGTTTGTTGATCATGAAACATCGAGTACGTTATTGGTTTCAAGTTTCACAAGCTATTTAGCAGTTTTACACATCAATATTATTTATGAATACATACATACAATTATGAAATTTGGCGAACGTGGTCAGATACTGGTATAGACTAACATATCAAAAAACTGTGCAATACTGACAAAATTACAAACATATCGAATTGAAAGTCATTTTATTCTATCCAAAAACAATCAATTAATTTTTCCTTTCTTTGTGCATAATCCCAGTATTTCACGGAACTAATTTATTTACTGGACTTAGTTTGAAGAAATGATATTGGATTTTTCTATTCATTATCAGCCCGGAGTCAGGAATTTGTGCCCGATTTGGGGATAGGCTCTCCCCCTATCACATTGTCGGACGGAATATACAGGTCGAAATGTGGGTGTCCTGGCACCTCTGCCTGCCTTCTGGGAAAAAGGCGTGAGTTTATGTACGTATGTAAATGAGTAATCGTGAGATTCTCAATGATATTGTAGTTGAAATTATTAACGGTAGATGTTGTGCAAAATACATTAATTTTACGAGCGCCTTTCGATTTCCATATATACGCAATTACGGGCAACACGACCAAAACATATTGTGATATTAAAGTTACTTTTTGTCTAGAACGAAGCTTAGAATAGTTTATCTATTTACATGCCCGATTTGTTATTGATGGACTTATTATAAAGTTTGTTCTTCATATTATATATTTGGTTACTTCGAGCATAACAAGAAACAATTTATTGTTACTCAAAATTAAATAAATCCTTGGAATAAGACTCTTGCGGCCCAAGTATGGAATAAAATTCCTAGTTGTTTTAGTAAGTAGCAATGTTTTCCTTAAAAATAAGAAAAAAATATTTATTTTTGTATGCAGTCCAACATTCTCGACATAAAGTTATAGTTGCTGGAATTATTTTTGTTTTTAAAGCTATATTGGAAGTTTCCTCAATTAATCTTTAGTTTAAAGTCTAGTTTTTGTATGAACTCGTTCTGACCGCGTCTGTAATGTCTGGTTAAAGTATTTTTGTCATTACTAGCCTTTACTTAGCTGTCTCCTTCATTCGAGGTATGTTGTTGAATGTCAGCGTGTAATAAATGATATGTTTCGTCACTAGTGCAATCGAGCCTGTCTTGAGAGCTGTCCTATGATAGACTATATAATGATAGTGTTACATACTGTAATATTAGTACTTTGTCGCACCTTTAGAATAGAGACCTAATAAAAAATCTTATTTTTCGGGAAGCGTTTATTAAAGATTTGTAAAATAAGACATTTGGTACTTACGGAAGATACATCTAGAAGACCGATTTATACATCTTTCTGCCTTTCATGCGTCAATAAGTCCTTCTTTAATAACGGGTAGATAGGTAATTTTGAGTCTATTTTTTAGGGATTAGGTTACTTTAAATCTAAAGGTGCGATGTGTTAAAATGAGTTACATGAGTGTGGAAACTGGATGGTATTTTCATGTCACTCGCTTTGTTTTAAATTAATTGAATTAATAACTCTAAGACTTCGACTTCGGCTGTTGATTTGAGCTCCATGACAAAATTATTCTACTATTGATATTTAAGGTAAAAACCATAAAAATATATTGATGACACGGATTAAGTGGCAATAAGGATTAAACTTGGAATAAATTTGTTTTATGGAACATCTAAAACATTAATTAATGTCTATTTCTTCCGTGAAACAACACTGCTTAAATGCACTATTGTGTTTCGGATTGAAGGACATTGTAGCCAGAGCAACTACTGGACATAATGAGACTTAACATCTTATGTCTCAGGATGGCGAGCGCAGTGAAATGTTGCTACTGTTTATGAGCCGTCGTATCGCTTACCATCAGGCGAACGGCATGCTCGTCTCGCCATTCACTGCAATAAAAAAAAAAAAATTAATTTATAGTTATTTTTATGGATTGGCAATTATAGTGACATAGCCTCGTTACTAAGCCATAGGAAAGTTGACGCAATCAGTAGGGTAGTTCAGTTGCGGCGCAGTTGCAGTTACGTTTCGATCAAAACAGCCCTTTTCGTATTCTCGTAATACGGTCGCGTCAAGTTCGGGTCACGCGAGCGCTTTAGTGTATTCTACTGCTGCGCGTTAAATGAATGTCGAACGTATTACATACGTCTGACGTACAGTTGACGCGCAGCTAAACATTTACAAGAATACCATTTTGCACCGAAACGTAAACTTAATTGTAACCACACCGCAACTTGATCGGCGCGTCAAGAAGTTACGTGAATCGCCCTACAGAAAAGCTTTTGACGTCATTTGCGCATCAACGATTATTTCTAATCGATTCATATGATGCCATGACACTCTATTGAGGATGTAACAGCTTGATACGAATATTCGTAATATTGTCTAGATTATAGCTTTTGGATGCTTCGCAACAATGTTGGTTGGATGCCGGCTGTGAAATAAGAAGCCGCGGGTTTTGCACCAGCACCGAGACATATAATATTTGTGTGGTCCACAGGTATTTGTACCTTTCTGGTTGTTTGTTTGATGTTTGTGAGACCGCAACGGCTCTCGTAGTTTCTGATACCCACGACACACGACTCGATACTACGACTCTTAGTTCTTGTTTATTGTAAATCCAGGGTGTCAGCTATCCCTATACCAAATTTTATTAAAATCCGTCGATCCGTTTTTCTGTGAAAATCCGTGCAATAGGAAAAAATACACACATATTCATAAACACTCGTGTTCTTAATATTAGTAAGAAGATTAGTGAGGAATGGATAGACGTATGGCTTTTAATAACAGCCTGAATTAGATGTTTGGAACGAAGTTGTACTACCGTCAAACAATATACATATTTTGCTGTTGTGTTTCATACGGCCAGGTAGATCGCCGCAGGCTCAGTGACTTTCATTTTCTTGGGAACACCCAGCTGTAGGATAACTAGTTATTGTACAACTTGTTTACTCGTCTGCCATAACAAAGATAATACGTTTTTGGTTGAATTATTTAGCGATACGTTTACTGGGCTTTTAACATTCAATTAAATGCAAAAGATAATTTAATTTAATATTTTGTCCCCAGTGGCATCACAGCCGTGGCGTCATCACCAGCCCTGATCCTCACGCCATTTATACTCAAGAACCGCACAGAAGAAGCTAGGAAGCTGTCTGCCGTGGACCCCAAATTATTCTTGAATGTCACGAGTCATTCCGGCTTCCTCACTGTAGATAAGAAATACAACTCCAACACTTTCTTCTGGTACTTCCCGGTGGCGAACAAACCAGTTAATGAGACCCCTTGGATCCTGTGGCTTCAGGGTGGACCAGGAGCTTCAAGTCTGGCTGGTTTGTTTGATGAAATGGGCCCGTTTGAATACGATGCTGCAACAAGAAAGATAAAACGTAAGTGTAATACGAATAGAAAATATAATACAGCTCAATAAGAGCTGAATTGGCTACGGTGTGACTGAACGCTCCTGTTATTATGCACAATAAAGCAACCTATTACTGGTATCGATCATTTTTAAGCAGATATGGTGGCAAGGAACATGTATAATATATACAGGTCTTTTATGGACTGCTGGACCAAGGCGCAAAATCTAAGCAAAAGTGCATGTACAAATATTTCAGATCTAAATTCATCCATCCATTAATTTAATCAATTCTTGTAGCATATATTTTCAACTAAGAATAGATTCTAAGGTCTATGAAAACGAATGGATACTGGAAATTGGAATGAATTATTAATATCCATACAGGTATCCATATCACAATGGTTTCTCTGTAAAACATAATTCTCTATAAGTAAGTGTAATTATTGAAACCAATCAGACTTTTAATTACACTGTAAGTGCAATTGTTTCTGTTTATTATTCTACCGTCTCGATGATTGTATCAATCGTTTCTTCTCCTTTAAAAGATCACAACTTTTCCTTGTTGCAACAACAAGCGTTGTCTTCGGATTTATTATAACTTTGTTGCAAGTAGTATTTTAACATGACTAATGCATTATGTCTTTCCATTGCCCGTCTATATTTCTTAACGCATTAATTGTCTTAATAATACACAGGGACGCCTTTACATTGCAGTAATAGATATACATATTCAATTTGGAGTAGGTGATTCGTTTTAAATGTACATTTTTGAAATACTTTATCTATTGGAATTGAATTAATAAATAAATACACCTAACAGACACATATATAGTCCTGATCCCTCAATAAGTTACGAGTCTTGTGTTATGGATATGAGAAACAACCAGAGGTTTACCGGTCTCTCGAACACCTAGACCCGAAGCAAATACTTGTGGACAAACTTTTGTCTCGGTTTGGAGAACGAAGCAGGGGCTTCTCGATTCACAGCTGACGTCAAACGTTTCAAATATCAAATGTTTTGGCTACCAACATCAACTAATTGGAATACTGGGAAGTTTCGTCAAAGTCCGACAATGAATCCACGGTACTATTAATAGTTGGTATTTCCTTGTAGTTGTTAAAGTTTTAATTTTGAAACGAAATAAGCATTGTTAGAAGAGGCATTTTGACTTAATAGTAAGACCATAAAAAGAATCATATTATTTTGTTGCGATTTCTTCATGTGCCTACAGGTATGCCATTGATAGACTACGTGTTTGGATCTTTGTCATTGGGTGGAGTAGACGAAACGATACTATTTTGTTGTCAATGTGGGATTCAAACAAAAGATTTTTACGCGGTGGTCAAGACTCCTCATATTATAGGAGGATATCCTGCCATGTAGCATATCATAGGCGTATGCCTAATTTTCTAGAGAGAACTTGAGTAAAATAATCTCTGAATTTAACCACAATGCTTAGTGACCTCATTCAACACGAGCCCACGAAACATCACGTTCTGTTAATCACCATAAAAATATATCTTCGAAATGACGTGTAAAAATGCACAACAGAATACAGACAGTACCTACGTCTATGTGAACAGAATACCTTCAAGTTACAACCTTCTCAATGTCGTGGAATTACAAAAATGTTTAACATTAATGCTAATATTGATATTGGCCTCTACACTTACACATGTTTGTTTAAAAATCAAATAAACTTGACTTTTTTGTCGCTAAGATATGTGCGTAATATGCCAACAATTGTTTTAACGCAAAATATTAATGCCAATGGTTTCCATCTTATGTTACTTTACATGAAACTGTTAACATAATATGCAGTAATATGCTATCACCCCACTTGATGTATTCACATCAATCATTCTGTTGCTTGGTTTCCAAGATACAGTCACACCTAGTTTGGGGGCAAAAGAAATAAGACAGGGTACCCACGTAGTAGGTTTAATTAACATTCTATATATAAATAAATTATTATTATTAATATATTAATATTTTGGACTTGATTGTCAATAAATCAGAAAATGTAATATTAAAGACTTTCTTTTTGATGACTACGAGATTTAAAATTAATTGCCAAATTCAACCTATGGGTATTATTAAAACGTTTTCCAAGGTTCAATAATATATTTTTATTTTTTGTAATGGCACATTATATCCATGAATAATTATTAACTTGCCAATAGCTAGAAGGACTTGATTTTTCCAGTAATGGGCAATAGGGAATATGCATGTCATTTTTGTATATTTTTAATCCATTCTGTATCTTATTACATTATCGGAAAAAAAATATAAGTCTGAAAATATCAATCAAAAAAGTACAAAAAAATAATAATAAACTGCTATCAGTTTCGAAACATTTAAACGCCATGTTGGCGCGAACTCACTGTGACGTCAGTGTAACCGATATCAACAACGTAGTTTTTACATTAAGTTTCTTTCATTAATAGCTACAGAACTGTATTTCGTGATAAAATAATCCATTTTATTTAACAGTATAAAGAAACCACAAAATAACTCATTCACAAACGTAAAACAATACACTCAACAAGCTAAAACTTCATAAGAACGTGACCATTGTCGTCACTTTCCTTTTCAAGCAATAGGTCGCGTTTCGGAAAAAATGCGCAGCAAATTTGAAATGTCATTTTTTAAGTATTTATTTTACAGATTTAGAGTTGATAAATTTAAAAAATATCTTTAAGGTATATTTCTATATCAATAAAGAATACAAAAAAAATATTTTGACTTATTTTGGAGTCTCGTGCATATTCCCTATTATGAGTTGTTACAGCCTTACCAAGTAAGGCTAGATGCGGAAATACATATACCAATTTGTAAGTAAAAACAAGACAAGCTTTTATATTTCTTTGGCCTTAGAAATCAGCTAAATGTTATGAACGAAATGTTGACCCAGGCACTAGGTGAATTTAGAATCTAATTTGCCTACGTGTACTTGTCACGGTGTCAATGAGATGTCGTTTTTTTATTTAATTTAAATTTATAGTTATGTCATTATTATGTCATTTAAAGCTTGATTAGTAATTTATAAAGTTCAATGACAAGCTTTTCAATGTTACTTTAATCTTTATAATGTAGTCCATTCTCTTTATCGGAAGTAGCTTAGCGTGTTTTCTTAGAACTATTGTGTCCAATTGTCCCAACAGGTTCTATTTAGAGGCCTGAGGATAAATTGCTAACGATTTCGTCTAGAGATTGAAATATAACTTAAAGACCATTCTACATGTGTTTATATGGAATTTCAGAAAGACAGCTGCACATATTTATCATAATAAATCTTATTACAAGACGATCTTTTATTCAATATTTATCCTTATTCCTCAATTTACAATGACTGGTGGTAGGTCTCTCATATGTGAGAGGTCGTCTGGGTGGATATCACCGCAATGTATATTTCTCCCGCCAAACAGCAGTTTAAATTCACTGTTGTGTTTTGGATTGAAGGACATTGTAGCCAGAGTAACTACTGGACATATTGAGACTACATATTATTTCTCATGGCGAACGCAGTGGAATGCCAAGCATTGCTTTTTTGCATGCAGCATGGTCGTATCGCTTACCATCAGGCGAACGGCATGTTCGTCTCGCCATTCATTGCAATATTTTTTTTTCTAGTTTGTTCAGCACCATAACCAAGATACGAAGAAATAAAATATAACCATTGTCGGTGAGAGTTGATTGTCTCTTGATTATGGCAGCCTGTTTGCAACCGGATACATATGGTCAGAACTCAGATCCCGAGGCGATTTGCGTGAATCACTATACAGTATGCCGGGTTTTACGCCTTGTGTACAGATCGCTATCGAAGCGAATAGGAATTCCCTTGCACCAGTAGTTGTAATATATCTGTGAATATATCAGAATACTGATGTTATGGTTATTGATTCCGGAGCGAAAAATATAGAGTTACAACATATAGGGAATAATTTGGTAGTAGAGGTAATATTTGGCGTATACACAATATTATATTCGCTTTATTAACTATTGTTAAAAAAATTTTAGGTGATAGAACATATTGCCACTCTCCACGTGGGTTTTCGTTAGGTATGCCGTAGACGGGTGAACCCAACATGATCGCTCAACTCTCCGAGGGGACGTTAGCTATAAATCGGTTTACTGGCATTAACAAAAAAGCCTATTTTGAACAAAAAAAAACAAAATATATTGCCAGAAATTGCGATTATAGTCCATTTCGGCACTTTCTGCGAGAGTTTTCAAATCAAAACACTCTCGATGCTTATCGTAATAAGCGTGTTGATATGACCATCAGGCTAGTAACGAAGTTAACAGGAATGATGCAAAGCTTTTAAAGGTCATATTCAAATTCTCGTGTTTTAGGTAAAATTAAATTCAATTATTTTTATACGGCTTTATTTGTGTGTTGAAGGTCGCACGTGAGAAGACCATTCATTTAATTATGTGGCTATGTTTAATTGTCCGAAAAATTGCATATATTTTTATTGTGTTGTATATGGCATTGATTCTAGGCATAACTTACGGGTGGAGATCTTATAGTGATATTATACCTAGTGCTTTTTGTTTATTTCTAAAAAACTAAACATAATTATGATTGACTCCGTCTGCACACGGACCTTAATCAAATTATACCTATAACTCAAGCATTTTGATCAATCATGCAATATTTGGTGGACTGTTGGTTTTTGTAGACTATTCTCAAATATTCAAGGATTTCTCGAGTCTTCTCACGCGAATTACTGACTAATAAGTACTGCAAATATCCTTAAAATATTAGGTACCATGAAATAAAAATATCAAAAAATAAATCTACATTTGAACCTGTTAATCTGTAATCTAATCAAGACACGTCAATCTATAGTAAGGTAGCGTGTATTTCTGAGAACTGTCCATAACTGGAGTCGATGGACAGTTATGAATATGAATGATTATGTTTCAGCACGGCAGTGGACGTGGGCGAAGGATCACTCGCTACTGTTTGTGGACAACCCGGTAGGCGCTGGGTACAGCTTCACTAATAGCAAGAATGGATTCGTTCGAGATATGGATATGGTATTTATTTATATTTTTTTAATTTGTTCGCCCCGCACCGAGAGAAATGTTTCTGCGAACCACAAATGTACCGGGTCTGGGTGTTTGTGAGACCGAAAAGTATCTCGTAGTTCCTGATACCCATAACACGAGACTCGATCTTAGTGTGGGGTCAGGACAATGTATGACTGTTGGGTGTTATTTATTTATTTATAAGTATCAACCCCTATACATCCTACTGTTAGGCCGTATAGACCACCAGGCTGGCTTAGTGCGTTTTTGCAGACTTTACATACCATAGAAATTCTTACACATCGGCATGGTATGCAGGTTTCTTCACGATGTATTCGTTCATCGTTACAGTGCATAGTGATTGACTATCTTACTCGCACAGGCCCGGATCTAGGGGGGGGCAAGTCGGGGTGCGTGCCCCGGGCGGCACGATCAGGGGGCGGCATATTGAATCTTCGGAGACAACTACAAAACTCATCAATAACGTAACACCACTTACACTTTTTTTTTCGCCGTGCGCGAATTAGTGATTATGCGATAGAGGCGCGTGAAAAAGAGATGAAAACTTAATACTTGGAATGTATAATAATTTATCCATCTCAACAATTACGTTTAGTTTCTAATATCGAATTTGTGTTTAGTAGTTAGTTTTAGTTGATTAACCATCGAACGTCTTTTATGTGGTACAGGCAGTGGCGAAGTTACTAGTAAGCTGAGTAGGCTGGAGCCTAGGGCGGCAAATTTAAAGGGGCGGCAAATCTGGGCCAATTTTTTTTGTTTTGATTTACTGAAATAATAAAAGGCAATATTTTACACACTGAAAAAATGGGGTTTGAAAATTAAGAATAGTTAAAATATTTCAGTAATATGTTCCCACGTTTCCACGTTGACAATTTAATAATAAACACTTTGTTAAATATCTATACTTGGATCTTCTTCTTCTTCTTCTTCTACCTGACGTTATCCCGGCCGGTGCCAGGGTCCGCCTTCCGGCAAATTCTCCTCCATTTCGCCCGATCTTCGGCATCCTCAATAGTAAGGCCATTGACCCTCATATCTTCCTTGATGACATCGAGCCAGCGCTTCTTTGGTCTACCCCGCGGTTGAGGTCCGGGAATTGAGGCTCAGGCACACATTACCGACGCACTCCTGCGGTTTCCTTAGGACGTGACCATACCATCTCAAGCGGGATTCCTGGAGTTTATCAGCCACATCGCGGACACCAAGACTGCCACGGATGTGCTCGTTACGGATTTTGTCCAAACGCGTAACGTTGCACATCCACCACAGCATCTTCATCTTCGCGACGTGGACCTCCTTGACGTGCCGCTTGAGGGCAGGCCACGTCTCAGACCCATACAGGAGCACCGGCCGCACGATGCTTTTATAGGTGAGACCCTTGAGCCTCATCGGCATCCTGCGGTCGCAGAGTATGCCCGAGATCTCCCTCCACTTAGCCCAAGCAGCGCTTATACGGGCTTTGACGTCAAGGGCGATGTCATCGGACTCATGCAGTACGGTCCCAAGGTACTTGAACTTGTCCGTCTTCACGGCCAGTTCGTTCCCCATCACGATGCTTTGGGGGTCCGTACTCCCGCAAGCCATGTACTCGGTCTTCACCACATTTAACTTCAGACCACCGCTCTCAAGCGTTCCTTCCGCCGGTTGACCTTGCGCTCCAAAAGTCGTCGTTCCTCCTCCACCAGTGCAATGTCATCGGCATACATCCAACAACCAGGGCGCAGGGTCCTGGATGTGAGACGTAATGGCATCGAGCACAACACTGAAGAGGAATGGACTCAGCACCGAGCCTTGGTGCACACCGACATCAATCGGGAAAGGATTCGTATCGCCAACGGCGGTCCGAACGAAGGACTCGGATCGGAGGTACATGTCTCTGATAATGTCCACATAGGCTTCCGGTATCCCTTTCATCCTCATCGCCCACCAGATTGCCTGTCGCGGCACACAGTTGAAGGTCTTCAGCAGGTCCAAGAAAGCCATGTGCAGTGGCGTTTTCTTCGCTCTGTATGCCTCGCCAAGCATCCTGAGTGCAAATATCGGGTCGGTAGTACCACTGCCAGGACGGAAGCCGTATTGACACTCAGAGATAGTACACTCTTGGCGGAGCCTGGAGTCGATGACGCGTTCGAAAAGCTTCATGGTATGACTCATGACCTTAATGCCACGATAATTACCGGATTCCTGAACACAGCTTTTACCCTTGTACACGGGAGTTATCACACTCAACCGCCATGAGTCAGGCATGTTTTTGGTATTTAGGATGCTGTTAAATAACGCAGCAAGAAGCTCCACACCGTGAAGCCCCAACGACTTCCACGCCTCTATCGGAATATAGTCAGGCCCTACCGCTTTCCGGTTCTTCATGTGACGAAGACTATAGAGAACTTCTTCAGGTGCAACAAGACCTTGTTTCGGGGGCATTTCGGGGTAGGACGCTCCTAAGTAAATATCTATACTGGGATATTATAAAATATTCCAATGGTGATACTTTATAAAAAAATCTTGCTTAAATGTGAAAAAACAGCTATTAACATTGATTATAGTCTTTAGACTTCCTTGCTAAAAATATAGTTTTTTTTTTCAAATTGGTTATTTATTGTTTACACGCACCCCGTGGTCAAGGGGTGGCAAAATTCCTTCACGGTTTCCTTTGCCTGGCGTAAGAGGCGATTAATAGGGGTCATTGGGGTCGCTGGCACACTCTAAGATGTGCGGCAGAACTCGTGGCTTCATAGCGGACGCCCACGGTTAGGGCGTCGGTTGCAGAGAAAATCTACGCCTACCTAAGTTGTGAGGAGCCATATTAGGAAGTGCGTCGGGTGGCACGGCGAGTCAACTAGGTGTTACTCGCTCATCCGCATCGCCTATTGTCCGTAATACATCCAACCTGGCTGCAAAATCTATGCGGTACGGACAATAATTGTCCCCGTGCGTCAGATTGGAAGGCTGGAGACCTCGACATGCACCTTATGATCTCCCCGTAGATATCGATTAAAAAAAAGGTATTGTATTCACTCCGTTTTTAGGAAATTGAGTTTGAATCAGACCTGGAAGTTTTGAGGCCTGACAAGGCTATCCTTATAATATCCGTCATAATATCTGTGCCGCTGTACGTATGTACAATGTATATAAATGTATGTGTATGATGTCCTACCACGAGGTCTATTTCAGTCTACTCTGCCCTATTAACCATAAGACGTTCTATGGAGTCGTTAATTCGTCGTGAGAAATTACCGAATATTCGAAGTATATGGGGCCGTACTATCTCGGAAAGACGCTACTTGATGCCGAGTTCTTGAAACGTTTGTGTGGAATTCGGACCTGATATTCCAAGCATTCCAACACCTCATCTCTAGGGAATCTACTTTTTTCTTCTCCCGTAACGTCCATGTTTCAGCGGCATACAGAAATACGAGAAAGTGCTCGGACAAGCCTGATCTTTAGTAGCTTTTGTAGTAGTACGATTCCTCCATATTTTCCTGAGTTTCTCCATTGCCCCTCTAGCCATCGCCATACATCGTTTTATCTCAATGATACAACCACCATTGTTATTTTTAAATAGCCCAGGATAAATGTACAACTGAACCAGTCTTGGAGGAGCCCAGCGACAGTTTGTGATGTGTATTGAAATCCCCCAAGACCATTCCAGCCGACGGGAACTGCGTCCGCCCGTCATCAGCCACATGGCTGAGATACCTAAACAGCCGCGTCGTCTCATCTTCCCCGTTGTGAGACCTGTAAAGGCACACGTCGATGCGGCTCAGGCAACCAAGATTCACGTGCAAACACAAAGCGGAGAAGGACCCTCCATGCAGCTTAAACGGTGACAGTAGATGTCCAACCGAATATACATACAAGCATACCCCGACTTTAGGCTTGAAGCTTTCTTCAAGCGAATAACCGGGGTACAGCAGGTAGGAATATTCGGCCGGACAACGAATCCGCGTCTCCATCAAGAAGAGCAAAGCAGACTAGGCCGTCTCGAAATGGTGGTGGACGGCATTAAGGTCGTTTGGAGTTCGCGGATGTTGGTGAACTCCATAGTGAACGCGATGGTGGGGTTATGCACCGCTGAAAGACCTACTTTGTTGAATTGCGCTGTCATGAAGTTGAAAGGATAGGTTTGATGAAGAGGCATCCAGAAGCCAAAGTCCGGGCATTAAGTAGGCCGAATGGGCACCGGCATGAAAGGGTCGGCATGTCGCTAAATGTCGGCCACATCCGGTCACCAACTGGCACGACGTACCCGCCCACGATTATGTGCGACATGGTGAGGCAGCCCCTCGTGGTGGTTAGCCACGATTGGGCTCTTGTACTGTACTGTCTCTTTGGCCGGCGGGTTAACACTCCTCCCTTTGAGAGCGATAAAAAATACGTACAAAATCACTATCAGATCACTATTACGGTCTTTACGCCCTGTGGACGGTGATCGCTACCCAGACGGACACTTAAGTCCTACCACCAAGAACTGTGTCACTCATTTGGCACTACCCAGGGGTTACGTGTAGGAAAACTAGAGTCAAAGCTTACAGACGTGTGTGACGTTAACCCTCAAAAGTGTCGCTAATATATAGCGTGTAAAAATGCTTAACATGGTGGTAAAAAAGAAAAAAAAAAAAAGACGTTCTTTCCCGATGTCCTGTGTTGAGTGGGCGTCTGGTTGCTAAAAATGATGATGATGATTAAGATAAAAATATAGGCAAGGGGGGGCGGCATTTTTCAGTTTTTGCCCCGCCTCGAAAAAAACCTAGATCCGGCGCTGTACTCGCATGACTCCGAAAAGGCAGAGGTGTATACTGGGATTTGAAACTGCGACTACCATGAACTTCTACCACCAAGTTCGTCTACCAAACCGCGTCTGGTTCGTATACCAGCAGGCTACCACACACTACAGTTTTGTTTCTTTTTTCCTTATTAAATAGGCGAATTTAGTGCTAAAAAGACAAGTTGCCAGGCAGCGTTGCCAGGTCGGTTTTTAGGAAGCTTACGTTGTTTAATTTTATTTGCAACGGATTTTTTAAACTAACTGTCTTGTAGTAAATTAAAATATCGTCCCATACTATTAATGTGCAATAAATATCAATTAGACATAGAATATATTATGAATCAATCAATTTATCACTTAAATATCACCAAATTTTTTTATGAAAACATATTCAACTGACATTGCGGATATACTTGTCACGCGAATAAAAAATATATTTACATTTAGGTCAGTGAACTTGTAGAAAATAAAATTCAACAACGACTCGTTTTAATTAATCTATTGGAGAGTGGCTATATTAAATATTTGGAACTAAAAATAAAATAAAAAATATCTATTTATTCGCGTCAACTGCCGGACATAGGCCTCTCCTACGTCGTACGTGTCACGCCACTGGGCTCGATATTCAGCCAAACGTCTCCAACCGCTACCTGCCATCTTTCGTATATCATCACTCCACCTAGTTGGGCGTCCTACACTTGTTTGATATACGTTTTCATTATACATACAACAAGCATTTCTACTCATAATTTAATATCAAAAATGTCCAATATAATAAAATGTGGAGAGAAAAAAATGTTCCTAATATTTTGACTACAACGCATTCGTACTCCGAAAGACCGTAGGGCGTAGAGCATCTATAGATAGAATTTAATTTGTAGTTTCATATTTCGCCACACGCCAATATAATATACATACATATATATACACACATACTTATAACTCACGCCTTTTGCCCAAAAAGGGTAGGCCGAAGAGCCAGGACAACCATCCGTCCCATGACCTGATAGGTGGCGAGCCTATCGCCATATCGGGCATAAATTCCTGACTCTGGGCTGATTATAAAAATAAGCATCCAATATCACTTTGCCCAAACCGGGATTCGAACCCGAGACCTCAGTTTTGTAGCCGTACCCTAGTACAAATACGCCACCAGGCAGTAATAGAATGTAGATTACGTAAATAAGCGCACTGCTGTCTAAATAAAACTGGCTGGTGAGAAATTATTATATCTAACCTTACTGGTCGGAACCGGATGTGTACTTATGCCGGAACAAAAGGTGTTTGCTGGGGCCGCTTCGATTGATAAGCGTTGATAAATAGGCACACGGCAATAATTTATTTCGTGCCAATACTGGAAGTACGTAAGCGGTAGAGCTTTTCTATGGATTGTTTAGCTTCTGTATGAATAGGTCGGCTTTACCGGAATGCCGAATACCTTTGATGAAGTTACTATTGATTTGCAGTAAGCCGACGTCGAGTAGCTTAGTTGTTGTGTTTCGTTCAATAAGTAAGATTGCCAGAGATCCCAAAGCAGGGAGAAAGATATTTATATCCGCTAGAATAGCGCCCTCTGTAGACGATTGTGGAAGACCCGTCAAAGTAATTAAATACACAAATGTGTTATTGGTTGATACCTCAATGGTTAGACAATATCTTTACTGGTGGCAGTCTTTTTAGAATCGCATTGCAATTACAATCAGGATCACTTCAATCACTTTGGCATACCAGCAAAAAATACCATGGCTTAACGACAAATACTTTATAATAATAAATACCTCGCTATTACATATGTTTTGATAAATATTCATGTGTTCGCAGTGCGCCAGTCACCTGTACACGTTTCTGCGTCAGTTCCTGCTAATTTTCCCTGAGTTGCGGAAAGCCCCGCTGTACATAGCCGGCGAGTCGTACGCGGGCCGGTACCTCCCCGCGTTCGGCCTTAAAATACACGAACAAGACGACCTCCTTGGACGTTTTGATGTTAATTTACAGGTTTGTAGCGTTTTATTATGATAAAAAATAAATATTAAGTTAGTTGTTCAGAGAAATTCATTAATTATTGGATGAATTTTATGTATATTTTTTTGGTTTGTGAGCCTTTACTATTCATCAAACTATTCGACATCATCATCATCAGCCTATTCGCGTCCACTGCTGGACAAAGGCCTATGGCTCGCCACTGGGCTCGATCTTCAGCCCATCGTCTCCAACCGCTACTAGCCATCTTTCGGATATCGTCACTCCACCTCGTTGGAGGGCGCCCTACACTACGCTTGCCAAGACATTATACATTACTATTCGACAGGATTATACAAATTAAATATTTGTTACGATGGAAATTGGTACGCTGTTATGTTAATTAAATCTATAAAATGAACCACGTCGTAAGAATGACGAATAAAGTCGAAACAACAAGAAAATTGATTGTTAAATTCGTTTATTTGTCAAGGAAAAGTGAGATTATAGATTTCACGCGGTAGTTTTGAACAGGACATTGAGCTCATAATAGTGTTTTATATTTATTTTATCACTACGATACGTTTACTGTTGAATATAACAGGATTACTAACAGACATATAAATAACTTTATATACATTTAGTGGGCTGCGGAAATAAATATATTATTATTTACCAAAAATTTATCATAAATATAATAATAAAAGGCCGATAAGAATTTAATATAACTTGTCATGAGAGAGACTTATCTTGCCAACATGACCAATAAACGAATTTCATCTCATTTCAATTATAATATTCAATTAATATAAGTCGTAGCGCAAAACTTAATATTGATACGATCAAAAAGAAAATTTCTAGGACTTCATATTTATTTTAAAAAAAGATATAAAAGATATAATATAAGAAAAGATATAGATATAAGTCAGCTCATAGACCGTTAATTTTATTGAGACTAATTGTCGGACAAGTAGTATAAAAACTTTCTGTGACTAAGACGAACAAAAATAATTCTTAGCAAGAACTAACCTTTAACAATTGCACTTTGTTATACCTCTTAAGACATTTCTATTTAATTATATCAGCGTGTCTTAATTTAAGTAGATACTTTTTGTTATTGTCACCTTCAAAATCAAAGGTCACTCGCATAAATTTTGTAGTAGAAACCCCGGAAGACTGCTTTTGTTCTACTTTTCGTGACACCTTAGTTTAGTGTCATCATCATCTTCATCATAGCAGCCCACACTTCACAGCTACTCTGTTCATCAGCTGTCGTATCGCTTTCCAACGCTTCGTTTGCGAACGACAGGCTCGTCTTGGCATTCTCTGCACTAAAAAAAAAAACTAAAACCACTCACACACACTTAAAACTCTTCTCCATTACACCACTTCTCCCGGTTTTGTGCTTGTCTTATATTAAGTCTATTATCGTACCAATAAATTGACTAATTCATCCAATAGCTTAGCGTAGCTTTTAAATTCATTGGTGAGTTATTAACATGATGTTTTTTAATGCAACACCTAATTTAATCAAATATTTTTCATCGTCTTCTGCGATCGTGTTGTTGAACATCAATGCCAATATTTATTTATTTTACAATACAAACATACATCATAATATCCGAACACATTCATATTCAAATAACTTAGTATTGAAATATGAGGTCATTTTGAGGAAATTTTAAATCTGAATTCTGACCTTCAGATTAGCGAGCGCAGGGGAATGCCAAGCATAGCTTTGTAATTCATGGTGTTTGGCTTTGCTACTGTTCATGAGCGATCGTATCACTTACCATCAGGCGAATGGCATACTCGTCTGGCCATTAAACGCAATAAAAAATATAACAGATTGAAGTCCCGTTTACATGTGTAGAGTTTCTCGCTTCGAAAGTACGATTAGGTATCGTAAGGATATAAAAAAGTTGCATCATATAAACATATTCCAGAATACGATAATCTTATGGCAATTATCGCATACACTTGGCGTACAACACTACACTGTGATATCAGGTGAAACTCCGTCCTTTTAAATGGGCTATTAAACAAAAACCAAAAAATATAAATATCATACTATTCAATAAATATATTTTAAATTCCAGGGCATAATGATGGGCAACCCTGTGTTGAACCGGGATAGTATTGCGAACTACAGCGCGGTGTTTCAGCAGTGGGGCCTGATCGATGCCCAGGGTGCAGAAGCCATCGCCCCCCTGCAGTACGCGTACACACACGCCATCAAGAAAGGAGACGCGGCCGCTGCTTATGAGGTACCCTATCTCTTTCTCTTTTCTGCTATAGGCTGAACATAGGCCCTCTCTCTCTCTCTCTCTTTCTCTACAGCCATAGGAAGTCCACTGTTGTACATATTGCGGTCTATTGGAAGTGATCTAGACTCAGTGACTTCTTTTTGGCTTAACTTTACAGGGTTTCGAAATGATACAGTAGATTTTATTAGGAAAATTTATAGCTAATTTTCGCAATTTTTTTCAATGGGTCTTGCAAATCTAAGTATTTTACGCACGAACTTCAAAGCGTGTAAACACTTCTAGGGTCATACAGCAATTATTGTCACCGGGTCATGAATTCCAATTGCGTTGTTGAAAAGCTGGTTACGTATGTAACTTTTCGTCTTATTAATTATACCCATACGAAAATCAAAACGATTGACAACATTTTACCTTGATACTAAATTAAACGTTTCCAATAAACCACATAAGCAAGGTAAATCCTATTAAATATTCGACGGCAATTGATTTCCACATCAGATTATCACATAATCCTTAAAAATATTATTATTCCGCCGTCCACTGATTGTATAATAGTCCAGTCAAACTTGTTTTCTGGCATGCACTGTCACGTGAGTGGCCAAAATAAACGTTATTGTCTGATGGGACAAAACATGTCACCCGAACAGATATGAGATAAGAATATTATGTTGTCATGCGGATACTTAGAGCCCTAAGTTAGAGCCGGATATAAATGATGTCAGTATAAAGGGAACCTGACTTGAGGCAATGTTGCCAGTATAAAGGGAACCTGATTTAAGGCAATGTAGCCAGTATAATAGGAACATTTTCACCGGGCAGGGTTCGGGCCGGTCACTTCGCCTAAAAACAAAAAATATTTTTTTATATCCCCTATAAATTCATTTGATACGATGACATTTTAATTACATGAGCATTCGTAGCGAATTTTTCCTTACTGTAATAGCGAAGGAATGCCTCGTGGGAAGCCTTGCAAAGTTCTGCACAATAACCACTACTGCTGCCCATGCCCGTCAGGTTAAAATAGTAATACAAATTGCCCTAGTGCGACCGAAATGGCCATATTTAACGGATTTCTAATGCATCCAAATGCGCCACGTCATGTCAACTACTAGTTGACACGGGCATTTTAAGGGCAAAAACTCATGTCAACTACCAGTTGACACGGGAAATACACTTAATATACACTTTATGCCCCATGTCAACTACTAGTTGACATGGGGCACTCTTAGGAATAATTTTAAAAGTATGTGAAATCTGCAACATTTTCTGCATGCAAGAATAAAATATGCTGTTCCTGTACAAGTGTTTGTGTATATCATGAACATATGTACATAAACTGCATAACTATTGAGAAATAATACGTTATTTGAATGAATGCTTAACACATTTCCAATTTTGTTGACCTAGGCACTCAATTTTGGCAAAAATGACCTGATTAAAAAACAATAAACTGGAAGGTAATAAATAAACGTATAAAATACAAGTTAGTCTTGAAATACAAGAAAATAATGCGATATATATACGCGTATGTATACTGGTTTTAATTATTCTTGTTACTATACTAAATAAAATAAAATAACCTTCAGAACAAATATAACTGTAACATGTAGAGACTAATAAATCAGTTATTAAAATTCAAACTATAGATATGTCTTAACAAATTACATAATAGGGTTGGTTTAGTTTGTTTTTATTACTACTATGTTATATACCCGTACGAATATTATATTTTCGCAATTAAGCTTCGCGATATCTAGATAACTTGGCGCACGCGACTTGCTTGATCTATCTTAAGATAGATATTGCGTATGTCAATGACTTTCAGTTATCATCTGCATATATGTAAGTAACTATAATATTACCTATTACATATTTTATGTACATAATATTATAGGCACCGCAACACAAAGAAAACAGACGGGAATCACAAAATAGGGGTAATGATCAAAGTCCTTCATTTGTTTTTTTTTTCGGGCTATGTATAACGTTTGCAATTGCCGAGTTTCTTGTTCGCTGCAATGCAATATACAGGGTATACCAAGAGAGCTACCGAAAACGAATGCGGGTGACTACAAACTCAATGCAATTAAGAATTTTGTAAAATAACACGTCACTATTTTTTGTGATTTTTTAAATGTCCAATTGTTTTTGGATGGTCAAGCCATAGTTTTTATCAAAATATTCAATTGAATCCTAGTGTGATGTCTTTAAAAATAAAAAGGTGTACACTAATATTTTAGGGAAAGCTATGTATTTACCACCCAAATAAGACGATATGAAAATATAACAATAAAACTTTTTTTTCGCTAAATGTTTTGGGTTATCTGAACTCTCAAGTCACTAAAACTACCACACGGCTTTGTTTTCGATAGCGGTCTTGATTTATCCTGTATTATAAAAGTTTCATGTGTAAAAACATATTTGAATATACAGTAAGTATATTCGGCTGATAATTGCATACATGTAAGTTAATTGAACGTGAAATTATTGTAAATTACTATCCAACGCTGTTGATATAATCGTGTATCGTATAAATAGTAATTTTCGTGCTTAATAAGTGTGATTACGGGGATTTTGCAATACCTGATATTATTTTTACCCACGTTACGATACTTTCCTGGTGTTGCGTCGTGATTTAATAACTAGTGATTCAATGTCAACATGGCAGGCCCGAGCAGTATCCGAGCAAATGATTTGTGAAGCGTGAAATCTTGGGTGCTCTGGTAACTCTATGGATTTTTTAAATGTATAATTGCATGTGTTGCTCGAGATTGGAATTACTGCTGGCTTGTCTCATTTTCCTTTTTTATATCATTTTAGTATACGTTTCTCAACACAAAATGTTTGTACTATGTTAAGGGAGACAGTAAAAAAATGTCTAATAACACCATTGTTTATTTTATAATGTCATAATCAAATACTTAGAGAGGGGTCGCCATTTTGAACCTTGCATTAAAATGAATGTTGATCAACAAATACATGACAAATGATGAGCAATTATGTTTTTACGTATTATGAGTGAATACCTTTAGTATAATCAATGTTATTTCTGATACCCACTTATGTTATATACTTCGGCAGATAATGTCTCCTGAGACATAAGATGTTAAGTCTCAATATGTCCAGTAGTTACATTAGCTATAATGTCCTTCAAACCGGAACAGTGTATTTCCATTACCGTTTGGCTGTAGAAATAGACATTGCACTGCTACCTAACCAGGCGGCCTTCCATATATGACAGATTTGAGACTTGCCACCAGTAAGAAGTGTTTATAAGTATGGTGATTTTTGCCGAAAATTTAATAAAACCCTTTCATTTTCAGTTCAGAAACAAACTGCTGGACAAACTCACGGAGATGACGCTGCAATCTCAAATGTTCAACATACTGAAGGACGATTTGAACGCTCAACTAAAAGGTTTCATACAGTTCGCGACGAGGGCCGATGTTAAAGAAGCCATACACGTCGGCGGCATAGGCTTCACTTTCTCCAACGGAACTGTACATGATATGCTCATATCTGACTTCGTGAGTGACGTCAGCTCTAAAGTTATGACGTTGCTCGACCACTACAGGATATTGATATATTGGTAAGAAATAAGTTAACATAATAGATCAACGTTGCAATAAGCGTTACTTGCTACTGCGGTTTTCTGATTCAAACTGAGCTTCCAACTTCTGAGTAGATTAGCTTTAATTATATTTATTGCAAAATAACTACATAATAGCTTTTATTGTGGAACGTTATTGAATTATATTCCTATATGTATTATACTCATATTCTAGTATTACTTTTTATACAATAGGTACGGCAAACGGTCGATCTGATGGTAAGTGATCAGAGCCGCCAATGAATATCTGTAGCCCCTCGGATCATAGTTAAGTTGCCGGCACATCAAATCGGTAGAGAAGCAAGGATATTTCCTTATGGATGAAAAGAGGACAATATTGTGGCTCTACCATTTATGAACTATTTAACATATAAATATAATAAATATGTAGTCTATGTATTAAACATACAAGAAAATGCATATTTGAATTCCTCATATTTTGTACATATTACTTTCTTTTATGATTAGGTACTATTCTACTTCTTATTGCCTTTGTAGTGACAACTTTATTCTTCCTAGTTTCAACCTAGTCCATCTAATAACTGTCTGGAAGAAATCGCGTTAATCGATAAGACTGCCAATTGTCACCTTTATTTAAACGTGTTGTCATATTTTGCCTTATTACTTTATGAGGTGTTCAATAACGATAAGAATTTATAAGTAAATAAATATAAATATCTTTAAATTAGTGGCCAACTGGACCTGACGGCGCCGTGCGTGCAAAACGCTCAGGCGCGGCGCTCACACTGGCAGTGGAGCTATCGGGAAGACTTCCTCAACGCGCCCAGGAAACCCTGGTGGTACAACAACAGCGTCGCGGGGTGAGTGAATTGGTCTATTCCACTTTGATTACCAGGGTGATATCACCTGGGTGATCATAGGATACTAAATTGTCGCCTATGGCCTGCGATTATGATCTCCTGGGTATTCATAGGCGAATATTACCAGTCCCGAATATTAACGGCATTATTCAGTCATTTTTTAAATTAATATAAATAAAAATATATTATACACCCAACAGTTTCATACATAGTTATGACTCCACACTAAGATCGAATCTTGTGTCGTGGGTATAAGGAACTACGAGATTTTCGGTCTCACAATAACAAATACCTAAACAAATACCTGTTCATACAAATATTTGTCTCGGTGCGGGGATCAAACCAACAGGCATCACGAAGGCTGTCAAAACTATTTTAGCTATCGAATGTTGTCTTCTTCGTTCAAATGAAGTTGCTCATATTCTTTCTCTTCTTTATAATATTTTATTTAATCCTGTGACCCCTTCTTATCTTAAAGAAAGATTTATTTTTCTTCATGACTCACATTCGAGGTCCTTGAGGTCGTCAGAGAATCTTAAGCTGAGAATGCCTGTGCACACCACAACATTTATGGACAATTCTTTTACCGTCAAAGCAGTTCGATTGTGGAACGCGCTTCCTGTTGCGGTGAGACTGGCGAAATCGCTGTTTTCATTCAAGAGGCAAATTAAAGAACATTACCTTTCTCTTTAATTAAACTGATTTTAGTAGTTAAAATTATTTCCTACATCTAAATTATTTTACAATTTATATTCTTTCAGAGTTTTCTCTGACTCGAGCTAATGCTCGGCTTCACTGACCACCCGCCCTGAAACCCTCAGGGAAAAAGTGGTTCAGTGTCCCCACTGTGCCGATTTATGAAAACTGTGTCCCCTAAAACTTTACTTAAAATTATGGAAGTGTGAATTGCTGCTTGTTTTTGTAGTATGGTTATGTCTATGGCCGAATTTAATTTATCTATATATCTTGTTAGGTTTTTTGCTACTATGCCAGTCGAACCTATTACTATTGGGATGATTTGTGTTTGAGTGTTCCATAAGCGCCTAATTTCAGTTTTCAATAGATGGTATTTGCTAAGTTTTTCTATTTCTTTTGCCCCTATGTTATAATCTGACGGTACGGTTACATCTATTAGGTAGGTAAAGTTATTTATTTTGTCTACATAAATCAAGTCTGGTCTATTGTGCGTTACTGTGACATCTGTCTGAATAGGGATTTCCCACATAATTTTTGCTGTTTCATTTTCTATTATTTTTGGCTGCGTTAACACTTCTTTCCACCATAGCTTATTAACCTCTATGTTATGTTTTCGAGCAAGGCACCAGTAGATGTACTGGACGAGGTTATTATGCCTGTTCACATAATATTTTCCTGCCAGCTTTTCGCAACCTGAGATGATATGCTGCGTAGTTTCGTCTTTAGTTGCACATAGACGACATTTCCCATCTATTGGTAGCTTGAGGATATCACGCTGATGTTATCGCGTCATAACTGCCTGGTCTTGTATGGCAAATACAGAGGATTCTATAGATGGAGATATCTGTTGTTTCTTGATCCATTTAAACGACTGGTCTTTATCTATATTGGCTTGATCTAGTACATCTTTAGGAAACTTTCCATGTAGTGATTTGTTGCGCCAGAGCATATTCTGCTTTTTGATTACTGCTTCTTTAATTTCTTTATCCGTATGTATATTATTGTGCGTTAACTGTAGTTCCGTTTCTATTGCCTGGGCTTCTTTAATTATTGAATATTTATCCTTATTAATATCATGTTGCACTATTAATTTTATTAATTGATCCTGTTCTTCTTGTAGATACTTCTTATATTTAATAATCTGAACTTTATACATATTTTCTATATTTATTAAACCTCTTCCTGCATGTATAAGTGGTAGGTATAATCTTTCTATTTCTGCTTTTTGTTGATGTGCTTTATTTATTGCAAGTAGTTTTCTTGTTTTTGTGTCAATTTTTTTCAAGTCATTGATTTTATAATTAATAATACCGAACGTGTAAAGTAGAACCGGAACAGCATAAGTATTTATGCCTTTAATTAGATTGCGCGAACTGAGATGTGTGTTCAGTAATTTTTTGACCCTTTTAAAATATTCTTTAGTAGTTTGCTCTTTAATTGCACTGTGATTTATCTTACCCGATTCATGTATGCCTAAATATTTGTATGTATTACCTATTGCAAGGTGGTTAAAAGTTTCACCATTTAACAGAACATGACCTTCCCCTACTACACTACTAACATGGCCTAACGTAATATGAATAATTACAATAATTACAATTTATATATATATATATATTATTTTATATTATTATATATTATTTTATTATTTAAGTATGTATTTATGCTATTTATTATGTATGTATGTATGTATGTTATGATGATGTAATTTGTTTTTTTTTAGTTAGTATGAATATTATTTAGTGTCCTCTCTTTTAATTATTTATTTTACACTGCCCTCTCTTTCTCCTTCTCTTTAAATCCATCCCATGGTTGTCTGTAAGACATTGCTTTAAGCGATAAGACCGCCATTTGTACTCTCTTTTTTTTTAGTTTCTGCATATTGTATTTGTTTTTTATGTGTACAATAAAGATTTAAATAAATAAATAAAATGAAATTTAAAAGTCGTTCCAAAGGGACAAAACATTCGATAGCGAAAATAGGTTTTAAAACTGTCTATGAATATGGCCGTAATAATTATGATCGTACAAATATATTGTTTACACACGGAAAAGATATCTAACTCATGACAGATTACTTTGCCGAACGTTGTAGACCAAAGATGCTTTAGTTCATCACTGAACGCGACACTAACTTAGACCAATAATGGGTTTCACTTGGTGGCAAAACGCTAAACGCCAAATATACGGCAAATATAATGACTGAATGAAGCAATGAATGTTTATATACAGCAAATCAATTTCAAATATTTTTTATTTTATTTATTTTCATCTATTTTCAAATGCGTCTGTTGGTAAACGGACTAGACGCGACTGCCAACATGTTCACGGTGGTCGCGGGTTCGTATCCCAGGGCACACCTCTGACTTTTCGGAGTCATGTGTGTATTGATAGTCAATCACCACACACTAAAACGGTGAAGGAAAACATTGTGAGGAAACCTGCATATCATAGCAATTTATAAAATTTCTATGGTATGTAAGTCCGCCAACCCGCACTAGGCAAGCGTGGTGGACTATATGGCCTAACCACTCTCAATCGTACTCTCGATTGTAGAGGAGGCCCGTGCCCTGCAGTGGGACGTATATGGGCTGATACAGATACCGATTTTCATTGAAGACTAACAGCTCTAAAACAATTATGTAACAATAGTTAAGCAATTTGAAAGCCAATTACAAGCCTTCACGTGAATTTCAATTCTTCATTTTTATATTGACTCACCGAATTACATTTATCCTCTAGATACGTGAAAGCCGGTGGCCGCCTAACAGAAGTTCTGGTCCGCGGTGCAGGACACTTAGTAGCCATGGACCAGCCAGCCCAGATGCGGCATCTCGTCTCCTACTTCATCAGAGGCCTTGACCTTCCGATCCCACCCAATTACATCCCATCCCCCGACGAGACCCCCCACTATCCCTACATCTACGAAGAGGAAGAAAACGACACCTCCTCAGGGACGCAAGCCGGGCTTATCATCAGTATTCTACTGAATGTTCTTCTAGTCATATCGATAGTCGGTGGTGTGGTGTATGCTTTAAGGTGGAAACGCCGGACAGAAGCCTACTTTTATAGTTCAGTTGATGAGACTTCCATTACTGAAGGTGTTTTAACTATGACGTGATTGTAACGGTCTCAAGCATGAGTTTTTAACATTTGTAGTGTCATGTTTGGAGTCATCATTTTGCATTTGAATTTTGCATATTTTTAATGGTGTTTTTTATTGATATGAATGACGAGCGTGCCTTTCGCATGATGGTATGCGATATGACTGCTCTTGGACAGTTGCAAAACCAATAAACACCATGAATTACAAAGCAATGCTTGGCATTCCACTAAGCTCGCCATCATGAGACATTGCATGTTAAGTCTCAATATGTCCAGTAGTTACTCTGGCTACAATTTCCTTTAAACCGGAAAACAACAATCTATTTACTTTGCTGTTTGGCAGAAGAAATAGACATTGCGGTGGGACCTACGCAGGCGGCCTCTCAAATATGATGTCCTACAACCATAAAAATATCCAGAAAATTCATACTACAATATTAGGGGTACCTCTGCATGCATGCAGTCATGCAGATTATTTTATATTTGGCTCCAACGATGACGCTACGAAAGGATACAAAATATTCGTGCTTGAAGCACTGGACATTACTGAAGTACTTATTGAAGTGAAACAAGCAAGACTGATACTGCTTTGTTTAAATTCAGTGCTGATCCACTTGTGATATGTATGTATGGCCATCGTGAAAGATTCTTTAAGTATTTCAAATTGTGTACATATATTTGTAAGATTTTTTAAAATGTCAAGGATAATAAGCGAAATATAAGCGTAAGATCTTTGTTAAATGAAAATTACGTCCGTATTCCAGAAAATCGATATTACTTGCTTTTTCCGCAATTCACCCAATTATGGAAAAGTAAATAATACATATATGTAGTTCGTATATGCTGTAGGTTTCAATAGCCGTATTAGTGCAAGGGATGAGTTTTTCTGGTTTACGCAGGTATACTGGTTGGAACGCTAAATATGTGCAAATATGAGTAATTATGGTACGATTTAAAAATGTTATAAGAGATATTTTGAGATGCGGTGGATCAGCAGTATTAGGTCTAGTGAGTTTGTGTATAACTAATTACTACGTAGGCCTATTGTTTGTGAAGAATTTAATGTCATTAGTATTTTTTTTATTACCTTATGACTTTATTTTATTTACTGTTAAACATAACCCATAGTTTTTCAGATATTAAAATATTGCTCGGTTAATTTATCATACATATCCTAAAATTCTTGTTTCGAAATCAATATTAGTATTTTTATTATATTGTAGCAGGAATATGTTTCTTTTAACCATAAGGAACTAATATTACACTGCCGGATTACACACTCCGAACATAATTGTAAAATACAATTTAGTAAAAAACCAATACTTCTCTACAATAGCTCTTTTGTTGTCTTTTAGAATACTTCTACATATTTTTTCGAGTTCATTATATAATATAAGTATTCATATTATTTAAACATAAATTGCCTAGAATATTTTACTCGAATCACCTTCATATACATTTTAAATACTGTTACCTTAATGTTAAAGTGTGTTATTGCCAATGAACTATAAATCACGAAATTAAATTATACATTGTATTATAGGCATATTTATAAGAAAAATATAAATGTGATGCTAAAATAAAAAATGAAATAGTTTTTTTTATTTATGTTGCTCTATGAAGTTGTCTATGATGAACTTCGCGACCTCTGGTTGATCGATTGGCACCATGTGGCCTGCCCCTCTTATCAATACCTCTGTGAAGTTACCTCCACTCTTTTCGTACCTGAAAACAATTGAATTTTTTAATTATGGATCTATCGCAGATACCAAAATTCCAATACCTAGAAATAGTGTAAACAACATTGTCATTTTGAAAGCTGAACTTTCAAAGACGTTGCTTATCGATTTTCTTGAACATCGGTACTATTTATAAAGGCAGCTAATTGCCTGTAATAGTCCCAACTATACTGTGACTGCCGTTTTCATTTTACTATTGCCATCTAAATGGATCGACTAAGCTAAAAATAGCATATAAATTAGACAAACACGACATGACACATGTTTTGTTTAAATATACTTATATAAAACAATCAATTCTTTTGTTCTGGTGAATCCTCACTTTTAACTGGAGCTTTCATTACAGTTCTATTACAGCCGCTGCCAATAAACAATCCCAATCCAAAATTTGCCGTTTGTGATTGACAGCTCAATCTTTTTTCTGATACTATATTCAATCTCAGTAGTGAAAAAAACTATGGCAACACGGTAAATGACAAATCGAAAAGTAGAAAACAATCCAGATTGACATCAATCTAATTTTTTCGATTGATTATTGGCATCGGCCGTTAGTCCATTTTTAACTCTATACAGCAAAAAGAAAATACTTACGCAATAATATTTCCACTAGCAGATAACAAGCGGGTTCGAGGAGCGGCTATGTATTTATCACGCCCGGACCATTCCAGCAACTTGTATGTGTGTTTAGATGAACCGTACGGCAGTATAATGTCCAGCTGACCACTGCAATACCCAGAAAGGTGGTTCATTTTTCAATTTTACTTAAAAGCAAATTTCCGAGGCTGTTTTAAATGTTACATTTGTCACTGGACCGAAAACACGAGACATATTTTGATCCTCAAAAGCATTATAAGCAAAGTCATCCCAGAATAATAAAGATCATTGGTGGGATCCTGTTGTCGGGAAAAAAAATGCATTTCTATTTTGTTGTCCATAGTTCGGAACACAGTAGTATTCACTACTATTGAGGTAGGTAATATTTAAAATCACATAATTACAGAGACTTTTTAGAACGTGTATTTGGGATACGTTAGTTTTGGCAAGACCTGTGAACATTAACGTTAATAAGCGATCACAGAAACGCGTTCTACGCTCGGTTTAAATTCTCGCATGCATGAACCAAATATATTTCGTGATTTATATCTATGTTTTTTAATCGCTTCTAACCAAATCGAATTTAATTTGTTTGTGGTTAAATAATTGGACCTTAGAATGGAGGTGATGTGATTTTATGTTGAGTAAGTATAATGTATTATTTATTTATTTATTTATTTAAAAACTTTGTACACATTAATAGTACAGGCGGACTTAATGCCTAAGGGCATTTTCTACCAGCCAACCTTAAGGTAGTGCAGAGAGACGGAAGCAGGTGCATATTAATTTGTAACGAAATAAATGAGAAGAGAATAAATATATATATAAAACATAAATAATAATATTTATACGAATATATATCAATTAAATTATTAATATTTACCAATATTATTATACATATACCTACACATACATACACTAAATACCTTAAAATATATATATATATATATATACATAAACAACTAAATAAATAAATACCTACATTAGTGGTGAGAATCTGCTACATCGGCGAGGAGTAATTGCCGAACCTTCATCTTGAAAGCCTGCCGTGTTGTGCACGACCTGATTTCGAGTGGGAGTGCATTCCAGAGAAGAATGGATTGGATAGTAAAGGAAGAGTGAAGGAAGTCAGAACTATGAGGAGGACATTTTAGAAGGAGATTGCTAGACGAGCGCAGATTTCTAGAGTGAGTATCACTGAGGTAAATGAATTCGGGAGACAGGTAAGAAGGAGGGGAAGGAGACTTTAGAATAGAAAAAAGGGTAGTGAGGGCACGCAACGAACGGCGCTGGCGGATGGGAAGCCATTTTAACTGCGATCGGTAGGAAGAGATATGGTCAAACTTGCGAAGATTAAAAACAAATCGAATGCAGTTATTTAGAAGACGGTCGAGTTTGTTGAGTAAATCTGCATTCAGATCTAAATAGCACACATCACCATAGTCGATTACCGGAAGGATTAAGGTTTGCACTAGCATAGCCTTGGTTTTAAATGGTAGGAAATTCTTCAGGCGATACAGAGAACGAAGAGTACCGATGACTCTCTGACTGACGGAAGTCACCTGGGGTCGCCAGCTCAGGGTAGCGTCGATGTGTAGTCCGAGATCCTTGACACTAGGGCACCAAGGTATGACAGAGCCATCAAATATAGCCGGAGGGATGTTTAAAAAATTCAGCCTGCTAATCATTCTCGGACTGCCAATGATGATAGCCTGGCATTTCGTCGGATTAACAGATAGCCCGAAACTATGTGACCAACGTTTGATATGTTCGAGGTCTCTGTTAATCCTATCCACAGCAGTGGGTACACAGTCGACGCTAGCCTGATAGTAGCCTGATAGTATTATTGGATTATAAAGTTAATGGATGTAGAGAGGTCAATACTAGGAGATTTCGATCATACTATGCAATCCAAAAACACGAAAAAATATCATCTAGGACTGCGTTACCCTTTTTTCTAGCATAATGTTAAGTAACTAAAATGCTGTTTAGCTTAACGCCCCCAAAAATTTAAGGATAAGATTTGCATAAGAACATGTCTTAGGATTTCCTAATAGAAATTAAAGTATATATTGATATAGGCTACACAGGTAGAACGGACGAACAAAATATATCTACTTATTAAGTGTTTATGGCGTTTTATCTCCTCTCTTATTTTCTATTTTCATAAACTCGATATCCCATAAACTAACCTCTCCCTACCATCTATATGCAGATGATCTTCAAATTTATACACAAGCTCCGATACAAACACTACACGCTGCGATTGAAGCTACTAATCGTGATCTACAACGCATATTAGACTGGAGTAAATCATACGGGCTACACGTTAATCCCTTAAAGATGCAAACAATTATTATTGGGAGCTCCCGTATGATTTCTAAAATTGACTGGTTCCATCTCCCGCAAGTCATTTTCGATGGCGTTAATGTCTCATTTAATGACACTGTGAAGAACCTGGGTGTTCTCTTGGATAGGCAACTGTGCTGGGGACCCCACGTTTCGCAGGTAAGTCGAAAGATTTTTGCATCGATTTCTTCGCTTAGGCGACTGACTAACTTTCTGCCAATTGCCACTAAAATTAATCTTGCACAGTCTCTGTTATTATCTTTGTTAGATTATGCGGATGCCTGCTATATCGATTTAACTGAAGACCAATTAAACAAACTCGAGCGCCTTCAGAATTACTGCATACGGTTCATATTTGGTTTACGAAAATATGACCACATCTCCGAATTTCGCAAAAAACTCGGGTGGTTACCTATCCGCCTTCGCCGAAATACTCACATTCTATCCCTTCTCTATAAAATCCTTTTTGATCCCTCTGCTCCGTCTTATCTGAAAGAACGTTTTAAGTTTTTGCATCTTTCCAATCCTCGTTCCTTACGTTCTTCTAATACCTATCTCCTTAAAACCCCTATCCATTCTTCTTCCTTCTATGACTACTCATTTACTGTCCAAGCTGTCAGACTTTGGAACGGTTTGCCAGTCAGTCTCAGACTATCAAAATCGCTAGCTCAGTTTAAAAATAGCTTAAAAAAGCATTACTTGAATTATTAGAATGTGTATTTTTTGTTCATATTAAATATCATTAATAATTGTATGTACCAATTTAACAAATATAGTATTTGTCTTTTATATGTTGATATCTTATAGTATATAGTATATGTTATATTATGTATGTATGTGTATGTAATTATTACTATAATCATTGTATATTTTGCACTACCGCCACTATTATTAATTATTGCATTTCTATCCATCACAAGGTTGTCTGGAAGAGATCGCTTAAAGCGATAAGACCGCCCTTTGTACCTACAATATTTTGTCTTTAACTGTAAGTGTAATATGTACTATCCCATAAAATATGTGTGTGTGCAATAAAGGATATTATTATTATTATTATATTCTTATTTTAAATTTTAATTCTCTTCCATATTTGGAAGGCAAATCAACTATAGCCAGGCCGAAGCCAAAGGCTTAGTTGTGTGGGTTTAATTTTAAACGAATTAATTATTGTTGGATAGGAATTTTCTAACTAAACGGCATGTATTTAGGATAACTGCTTTTTGCAGGAGCATGTATTATTATTTTTTAAATTTTGCTTGTTAAAATTAAAAAAATAGCGGTGCTAATAAAACAAAAGAACAAACGCATTAGTTAGGCCGACTATGATAGCGAGCCTTGCCCTTTATAAGTAGGTTGATAATAATAGACGATACAGCAAGCTGTGACAGATTGTATTGGCTATTCTTGTTTCTAAAGCTGGCTAATTATACGATAGAACAAGTCATTGCAGAATATAGATTCCTGTAACGTCAATCAAACAACAGCGGTAGTGGTCGACTGGTTTATTAATAAAATCGTAATACCGACATAAACAATATAAGGCTACCGCCTTAATACCCAACACCTTTCCCCCTTTTAAGTCTAAGCAAGTAATCTAATAATTCTTAAAGATATGTTAAACATAAATAACTTAATATTAAGTATATTTTTATTCTAACTTAACTTAATCTCGAGATATCTTTTTAGCCCTATTATAAGCACGTATTGCTCGCGCAGATGCCCCGGGTGCTGGTCCAGGTGACTGCACTGTGCGGGCGCAGTCCGGCTGCGGCCCCAAAACCACGTCAGATGGCGTGTTTTCCTCCCCCGCACCCGAAGCATCTTCCCATATAACACCGTCCTCGCTTCCATTTGATTTATTCTCATCTCTATTGTCTTCCGGTCTTGGGGCTAGACTTACCCGTGATAATGAGTGGCGATCATCTATTTTGACCGGTATAATTTGGTCTTGGTGACGTTTCCATTCGACTCCATTTCCCATTTTAACTTTAAATGATACAGGGCCGGTTTTGTGCATTATTTTGCCCTCTGACCATTTTGGGCTCCTGGTTGTATAATCCCGGGCGAGCACTGTGTCTCCGACGCCAATATCGCGGTGTGTGCCACCCGCCGCGGCTAGTTGTCGACGCTGGGCGTCTTCTACAGTTTGCGAGACGTCAGGACGCAGGGCGTCAAGTTTGCTACGCAGACGATGGCCTAGCAGAGCCACGGCAGGTGACACGCCTGTCGTAGCTTGTTCACAATTTCGATACTGAAATAAAAACTGATTTAACGCCTTAGACACATTGTCGCCCTCAATGAATGCTCGTTTAATAGCTTTTTTAACAATTTTTACGGCATTTTCTGCCGCGCCATTACCTTGTGGTCTATATGGAGCCGATGTCACATGTCTAATACAATTGTTTGAGCCATACTCTTTAAATAGCTGGGAGAAAAATGGTGGTCCATTGTCAGTAACCAGTTGTGACGGCAAGCCAAACCTAGCAAAAATAGACCTCAAAACATTAATGGTAGCGCTGGCATCAGTTCTTGACATCATTATGGCCTCAATCCATTTCGAATAAGCGTCAACTAGGATCAAATACTTTTTATCCGCAAAATCAGCAAAATCAGCGTGAACACGATGCCATGGTTTGCTAGGAAACTCCCAAGGATGTAAAAACGCCTGCGGCGGCGCGTCGCGGACTGCCCGACATGCGTCACACGACCTTGCAATATTCTCAATATCATTATCTAAAGTAGGCCAGTACACGTAATTACGGGCGATGTTCTTCATTTTAACTATCCCTAAGTGCCCTTCATGAATTAAACACAATACGTTTTTATACATTGATGGAGGTATAATTATTCTATATTTATAAATAAGACATCCTAAATCGGTAACAATTTCATTTTTTCGTATAAAATATGGCTTCTCTTCATCACATCTGGGTACTGACGGCCAACCAAACATAACATAGCCTATTATTTTACTTAATAAAACATCTTTTTTTGTCTCCCTACTAACGTCCTTATAACTAACAGGTAAACATTCATGTATCAAATGAAGATAGCTTACTGAATCAGATGGGCGTTGATCTGTCGGCAACGGCAAGCGTGACAATGCATCAGCTGGTCCGTTGTCTCGCGAACGTACAAATTCAACGTCGAATTCATATGCAGCTAGACGCGCAGCCCACCTCTGTAATCGGCTTGCGGCTGTTTGCGGTATACCTACTTTTTTTCCGAAAATATATGCTAATGGTTGATGGTCTGTACGCAAACTAAATCGCCTTCCATATAGGTATTGGTGATGTCGCGTAATACCGAAAAATATTGCCAAAGCTTCCTTGTCCAGCTGACTGTAATTTTTCTCAGCTGAATTCAACGTTCGCGACACACAACTCACTGGTCTTTCTGTTTTGTCTGGGAAGCGATGGGCCAACACCGCACCGAGACCATAGGCACTGCTGTCTACCGATAATATTAAAGGACGCCCTTCAGAGTAATGCGCTAATACGCGTTCACTTAATAAAATACGTTTACATTCTAAAAATGCTTTTTCACAGTTGACACTCCACGCCCAACTGATTTCCTTTTTTAATAACGCATGTAACGGATATAATAAAATGCTCAGATTCGGAATAAATTTACCATAATAATTTAACATTCCTAGGAAACTTTTTAATTGGGTTACATTTTCTGGTCGTGGAGCATTTGATATAGCTTCTAATTTATTAGGATCCGGATGTAAGCCTAATTTATCAATGACAAATCCCAAATACTTAACATTGCTTTTTAAGAATGTGCATTTATCTAATTTAATAGTAAAACCCATATCACGTAATCTACTGAGAACGGTCCGTAAGTTACTCAAATGAATCGACCTTGAGGAGCCTGTACAACACACATCATCCAAATACACGACACAGCCGGGTACCCCACGCAATGTTTCTTCCATCAACCTTTGAAATTTTTCGGGAATACAACTTAATCCGTAAGGCGTGCGCCGATATACAAACGTACCTAGATGCGTAGTTATCGCGGTGCACGGCTGTGACTCCTCACTTAACAAGCACTGTTCATACGCTCGAGAGAGGTCTATTTTCGAGTATTCCTCTCCCCCGCTCAAAGCTGCAAACAATTCCTCAATGCGAGGGAGTGGGTAAAAATCGCGTTTAATTTTCGGATTTATAGTTACTTTAAAATCCCCACAAATTCTTATCTCACCATTTTGTTTTATTACTGGAACAATAGGCGTTCCATATGGCGAGTGATCGACGCGATAAATTGTGCCCTCTCGTTCTAACCGCTCTAATTCACGCTCGACGCGTGTGCGCAGTGCCAATGGGACGGGTCGCGCGCGCACGTATACAGGCTCCTGATCGGTCAATTGTATATGAAGTTTACGCTTGCAAGTACCCAACTTATCTGTGAACACTTCGGGGAACTCAACTGTTAGTCTAGTTACAAATCCGTCCTCATTAATTTCGTTAAAATTTATTTGTTTAATATTCAAAGAACGGATCCATTCCCGGCCCATTAATGGGCGTCCACCATTTTTAATGACATGCAGTGATAAATTGGGTACCTTAAAATCGCCCATTTCTACGTCCACATTAATAAATCCGATTGATTCAATACGAGAACCAGAATAACAACGTAGTAACAAATTGTCGGGTTGCAACACTTTGTGTGCAAATTTGTTCTTATAAAAACTCTCACTCACCGCCGAAATTCTGCTTCCCGTATCAATTTCGCATTCTACACATTGACCGTCAATTTTTACAAATACTAAATATGGTTTATTACCCTTAGCCACTAAACTTATATTATAAAAGTCCTCATTTTCCGCGGATTCACTTTCATTCACGTAATAATGACCATACGGCCGGCCCTCACCGCGCACTTGACTACACATCACTTTCAGGTGACCCCGTTGATTACACTCATCACAATTGTACTTAGCATACCGACATTTTTCGGGCCGATGCCCCTTGCCGCATCGCCAGCACTGCAGCGCCAAATTGCGCCCGCCACCGCCGCCGGCGCCGTGTCGGAACGTGCCACGCGCCCCGCTGCCGCCGGTCCCGCCAACCGCGCTGGACCCGCCAGCCGCACCGGCGCAGCCGCTGCGTCGCCGCGCGCTCGTTTGATGCAAGCTTTCGCCCGCGTCACTGCCTACACCTGAGGTTCCCGCACTCACTGTCGTTGCGCCGCTCACCTCCGCGTGTCTCTCCGCAGCCTCCAGCGCCAGAGCCAACTCCACCGCATCTTTGTATTTGATTGACTTTTCAGCAAAAATACGTGACCTCATTGTCTCACTTGCCAGTCCAGATACAAACTGGTCTCGTAAATTTTCTTGTAATGTAGTCCCAAAATTGCAAGTCGTCGCGAGGTGCTTCAAATTTTGTAAATATTCGGTTAATGTCTCGCCGACTTTCTGCCTTCGTAATCTAAACACGTGGCGTTCAGCAATTTCCGATCTTTGGGGTTCTAAATGGTCCGCCACCAACTTCACTATATCGTCGAATTGTATTGATTCGGGATGATCCGGCGAACACAAATCACACATTAATGAATACGTGGCGTCGCCTACGACCGTTATTAATAAGGGCACCCAAAGGTCATTTTTAATGTCATTCAGCAATATATATTGTCGCACTCGACGAATATACGGATGCCATTGTTTAGAACTTAGGTCAAATGGTTCCAATTTACCGATCGGCATTCTTGCGAACACTAATGATAAATAACGGTTTCACAATATCACACGTGTAACTTAATAGTTCGTAACCGCCTCGTCGCCAGTGTAACGTCAATCAAACAACAGCGGTAGTGGTCGACTGGTTTATTAATAAAATCGTAATACCGACATAAACAATATAAGGCTACCGCCTTAATACCCAACAATTCCGTTAAACCTAACGGCACTAAGAAGTCATAAATTATGTATATCTTGAGAAGTAAACTGTTTTATTTAGCTGTGTAATTATCTGCATGGTGAATTATCAACGGTATTTCATTGTCTCGAACGAGATACCGGACAATGGACATAGTACCTACATACTTTAAGTATAATCTACCTTGACAAAATCTCCGATATTACGGGAGGGCTATGTATCCTTAAATACGATGAGGATTAATTTTACAAGACAGATAAACATTTTAAAATGCAATTTTATAAGAGAGCAGAGCTCCTTTCACTCACACTCGCACACACAATTTCATACTCGATCTCCTGTGAGACAGTGCAACCGTCCCGGACGATATTGCCGATTCATGTTGGGCCATGAGTCATGACTGACACCGTGGTTCTGCCACTTTTAACTAAAAAGTCAGGACTATCAATGTGACTAATATCTTCCTTTTTTATTTAATACGGAGAAATCTTACCTATAACTCATAACAGCATAATGCTCCAACAACTCCTCTACAAATGGTTTCGTCGTGTTCATAATGTCTGGTAACATTTTTGTGTAAACAAGCTGATTGTCGTAGTCGAAGGCTGCGTCACCCACATGAATCAGATGTCTCACATCAGCTCGATTTATATAGGACTCGAAACTTGAGGTATGCGAAGGATCTTTGTTAAAGTTGTAGATACTGACGCCGCTGTATTTCTTGATAAATTCTACTGTTTCGTTGAATTTCTGTTGACATAACTTCTATTTTAAACAGCCAGTAACGCTAGAAGTAATAAAATGTCAATGGAAAGTTAATATAATGTAATACGGTTTCTTAATAATTTTCCCTCCTTTTTTTCTAGGTTACAAGAATGATCATCAAAGTAGATACATAGATAAAATATTTCAAAACCTATTGCTTTTAAATTGGTGTTTTAGAGTTGTTAGATGAGACATAATTTATAGCAGACTTGTTTATGTTATAGAGGGCAAATGAATACGGTTCATCTGGTGGTAAGGCCGCGGACACGAAGTCAGCGGGGCGGCATAGCAACGGCGAACTAAATAACCTGTGTCGGCCAATCCCGCGAGCTTCGACTGCGCCCCAGACCCGCGCTGCTGTCGCCCCGCTAATAGCTTGTTTCCCGCTAACTTCATGTCAGCGGCCTAGGTGTCAAGGGATCACCACCGCTCTTGAACATCTGCAACACTATGGGGCGTAGAGATATACGTTTCTAACAACTTATGGGTTACTTAAGGTATTTCACTAGACTTCAAAATGTGAAGACTCAAGAGGGAGAAACACCGATCAAAGACGTTAGCAATAAAACCTTTAACTACTTACATTAGCCGCATCGACCATTTTCGACTCATCGATGAGGGCCACGACGCTCTCTTCCATAACCCTCAACTGGCTGATAAGGTCATCGTCAATTATACCCATAACACTGCACAGGTCGCTGTAATGCATCATGGATCTGGGGTCGATCAGACCGTTGCCTATTGCCAAACCCTGTGAGGGCAAACAATAAACACATTAAAATATTTCACAACCCATTTAATATTATTTAACACGTGAACTTAACTCCAGGGCTCTCATTTAACATTTATATCATCCATCCATCTATCCATCAGCCAAAGGAACTCCACTGCTGAACATAGGCCTCCCCCAATGATTGTGATTTCTACAGAGACTTGTTGGAGGCAGCCTGCATCCAGCGACGCCCCGCGACCTTTACCAGGTCGTCTGACCACCTTGTGGGTGGACGTCCTACGCTGCGCTTTCCGCTACGTGGCCGTACGTACGTGCTTTATATCATCAGCACCCCTAATTTAATCTATATGTTTTCTGAAATATCTTTACTTTGATCACGGAATCAAGACTATTCTAAATATTATGTATATCTCTAAAATCTGAATGACATCTCCTGATAGCATAGCCCCCAAAAATGTCTCCATGTAACAAACCGTGCACCACCTTATTATGAATATTAAAGTATTTCAATAAATATGTATATTTCCACCGAAACGTTACCCGAAATACCTCAGTTCACATATCCCATATTACCATTTGACCTACGATATATCTAAATTACTATTTACTACAAAGTTCACAAGGGCATTATTAGAATGGAACTTAGATTTACCTTCAAGTTAATTGGATACAGATCGTTTCTATTCTTGTGTATTTGGATTCCCAGCGCTGGCACATACTTCCCGGCGTAAGACTCCCCGACTAGGAACAAAGGAGCGCTTCTTAATTCCGGGAATATTTCTAAGAACTGCTGGAGGAATACTAGGAGTTGCTCGCCAACCTGAAAAAAAAATATGGTTTAATTTGGTTGTTTTTACTAAATGAATTAAACATTTTTTTATTTAAATTAGAATCAGTGTCTCCACCCGGTAACTACAAAAGTTGTAAAGTATTAGAAATGTTGTTTCGGAAAGTTAAAACAATTGCCAAATCCGTGATAAGATCTGTACAAAATAAGTCCCTTGTAAACCCCATTTATTGCAAGTGCCAATAAATTAAAGAAATTTAAAAATAAAAAGAAATATCCTTCAAAGTATTCATATTCTTTCATCTGAGGCGTCAGTACTTTAGTTTTATTTCAATTTAATTTTATATAATAAAATATATAAGTACTTCTAGCCCTGAGCTCTCTTGGAAAACTATTAAAGTACATTGATGCCCAATAAAAGAACCAACGACCCGGTGTAAAAGGACAACATATGATTTTTCTTGTCCAGTTTAATTTGCATATCAGGTATAGCTGTAGTGTTATTATCCCGTGCAGCAATGCGCAATAAATTTTTACTACTGTCCTCCAATCACGCAAATCATGTATCTAGTTGAGTAGTAGAGATGAATCCAGGATCAATTGGATACTGATACGCAAAAACATTGAAATTCATTACAAAAAACAATTATACGTTTTAATACTCATTTCACGTTTTATAGAAGAAAAAAAAACGATTGGGGATCTCCGTCGATGGAAATGCATAATACATGTGGCAAAATATATGTGGCAGGTATTACAAATAATAAGAGACTTTTTGATTCCTAATATTATGATGTTTGTGAGATACAATTATTTGTTTTGGTATGTGTTCAAACTATTTACCTCTCGGTGCGCAGCCAGCTTTTAGCCCTACAACCAAGAATAAACGAAAATTTAAATTATTTATTGAATCAATTAAAATATTCAACATCGTTTAGATTCAGTCTTTTTTTGATCTACCACCCGGTACGGAAAGCGGTTTTCACTAGAGAAGAACGAGCAAGAAACTCTAATCGTTTTAAGAACGGTGTGACTGTTTCATGTATTTGTATAAGTATTTAGTTTTCCCAAGTTCTTGGATACATGCATTAACATCATTAGATATGACATATAAATTATATAACAATATAATCTACATCCTACTCTTGTTTTTTACTTTATTTTCCGATGATAGAATCCGATCCTATCACAGGATGGAACACACAAGGCGAAACATGGGTGTCCTGGTTGCTACTGAGAGAACCTCTGGCTACCTCTTCTGAGAAAAAAAACGTGAGTTTATGCATGTATGTACTCTATTTTCCCACAACAATAGGACATCAGGGTAACGGTCGGTCGTAAAACATAACGGAAATGTTACTGCAACGCACGTAAATCAAGATGTGCCGACTCCAACAGATAATAGTGAATACTAATTAATTATTTCTCGCCTGTCTTGAATCACAATGCTTTTTTTATATTGTACCAAATATGTCTGCTTTCTCGAAACCAAATACCTACACAAAAACTGAACTTGAAATATGAGACTTGCGTGCGTGATTAATATTTTTTCTTGTCATCGACGCTTTCTCTCGTTTAATTACTTACTTATTAAACGTACTTATTTACATAATTATCGATATCTTAAAAAATATTAGGTACGTATGTGTGAAGGACATTGTTCTCTATCAGAGAGGAACATCTCTAGATGACACATACATGGTTATCTTGTAAAAAAAGCACTACAGCAATAAGCACTTATAATGTCTATTCATATAACCACTTAGGTCTAGACTCTAGTACCCATCATACATAATATCTTAGTCCACTTACCTATGTTCTTTACTGATAAATCTTGTAAAATAGACTTTAAAATAGACATTCTTAATCAGCAGTAATCAGTAGATATAAACAATCAAATAAAACATTGTATACTATAGCACAAGCATAGGTGAGCGGTGGCCTGGTGGTAAACGGACCAAACACGGTTGTCAATATTTTCACGGGATCGAATCGATCGCGCACACCGCTGACTTTTCGGAGTCATGTGTGTATTGATAGTCAGTTTTCACGCAATATAACGGTAAAGGAAAACATCGTGAGGAAACCTGCATACCATAAAGATTTGTAAGAATTTCTATGGTATGTAAAGACCGCCAACCCACACTATGCCCGCGTGGTGGATTATATGGCCTAACCACTCTCAACCGTACTCTTGCTTGTAGTGGGCTGATACAGTATACAGTTTTTATATTATAGTCAAGTGATCATAGTTTATCAGTCAATTCACTTACATCATCTTCATTGTTGGTATATCCTCGTTCATCTTCAGTGTAACTGAACCCAGCGCCCACTGGGTTGTCCACAAACAGCAGGGAATATTCGCTCGCCCATGTCATATTCCGCAATTTTACTAAACAACATAATCGCTTTAATAAATTCTGCAACCAGGATTTAAAAATTAGAAAAGTTTTTCACATGAAATTTCGCAAATAGCCTTGGTTTCATCTCGCAGATTATCAATCTGATAAAAATTCACTCAGAAAATTCGAATCTGACGAATCACAATATTTATTAGTATTGCTTCAACTAGGAAACCAAACCCAAATTCTCACGATTTACATATAAAGTTACCAATTTGTAGAATTAACATAATCAATTTGCAACTCTAAGGACGATTCAAGGCCGTAGACGAGACGTGAGTCATCATTATACAATGATTTTAAATTCTACAATGCGAGCACCTATTGTAAAATCAATAAATAAATAAATAAAAATAAATAACACCCAACAGTCACATACATAGTCCTGACCCCACATTAAGATCGAGTCTTGTGTCGTGGGTATCAGGAACTACGAGAAACTTTTCGGTCTCACAAACACCCAGACCCGAGAGAAATATTTGTGGGCTGCACAAACATTTCTCTCGGTGCGGGGATCGAACCCGCGGCCTCTCGTTTCACAGGCGGCGTCTAACCGCCTGCGCCACGGAGGCTGTCAAATGTCAATAAGGCTTTTGTAATGATTACCTACCGACGTCGTCTTCAATTTTAATAGGTCCGAACATGTCAAATAGTCCTAGTAAAGAGGATATTCCAGGCCCTCCTTGAAGCCACATGATCCATGGTTTCGTTTCCAATCCAGATTGGTGTGGGAAAAACCAGAAGAATAGATTTGAATTGTATTTTTCCTTGACTGTAAGAAATCCCGTGTGACTTTTGATACCAAAGTATTTTTTACTGTCGACTCGTGAAAGCGTTCTGGCTTCGCTGATGGATCCATTTTTGATGAACGGAGTAAGAATTAAACAGCCTTTACATCCTGTGATTTCTGAGTTTATCTGTAGTGTAGACCTTGAAAAATATTTATAAGTACACGTTATTCATAAAAAAATATGTTTGGACTTAAAAATAACATAACCAAGTAATGAGTAGTGTCGCCGAGACGACGATGTGCTATAAAATCATCATCAAACACACCCTAAGACGCTTAAAACTTCATTAGCATAATATAAGGTAATTTATTTAATATTGATCAGTGTGAGAGCCAATAGAAACATCAATATACTACTCCCACGCACTACTAAATATTACTACAGGACTGTTGACTACCAGATAATTAAAAAAACCGGCCAAGTGCAAGTCGGACTTGCGCACGAAGTTCCGTACCATCATCTATGAAATAAATCCTAAAAATTACGTTTGTCCCTGTTTATTAAGATCGAGTTAAAAATTGCTTATAAATTACGTTGCTTGTATGGGAGCCCCCTTTAATATTTACTTTATTTTTATTTAATTATTTATTTTGAAAAGTAATATGCATCTTAATATTCTGTGAAAATTTTAAGCGTCTATATTAATATCAGCCCGAAGTCATGAATTTATGGCTGATATGGCGATTGACTTCACTCCTATAACATTGTGGAACGGGGCACACAGGTTTAGCGTGGGTGTTCTTATAGCCAGAAAAACCTTCGCCAACCCCATCTGGGAAAAGGATGTGAATTAACGTATGTATACAATTGAAAAATTAGATCTGAAAATCACGGCAAGAAATAAGATAAGACCTTTTAAAATTTAGAGCGTTTTAAAGTCAACTTTTTTCTTCTGTCATGGATTATTTACATCTGGCCAGTAGCAGCGTAGGTTTACGTTCAGTTGCGTACCCCGCACGTTTGCCTCGTTTGCATAAAAAAACATTAATTTAAAGAACAAGAGCGTGGGAACCTCATAGATTAGTGCGGTCGCTACACACGTCATCCGAATGTGGACACAACCTATCGTCAACTTAATGTTTTCAAAACACAACGACTGATGAATAATTAATAAGGGAATCCTAGTCTCAAATTCTTCTTTATGTGTGAACTATTAAATTGTTTTATACATATGTTGAATAATGGATTGGAATTTTATCCCAAATGATGATGATAAGTGACTCTACAAGTTATGACTACTACTGACTGTATCCCATAGGCCATAGGGATGCGTAGAGACTGTGGATGGACTTTGCTCGATCGTGGGGGGTAACTCTAGAATTCGAAACGAAGTTTGAATGTATGGACGTCCTACGTAAAACTGTTCGAATGCTCTATCGTACGTCGTAAACATACACTTATTTCAGAGAAAATGATAAGTATCAGAGAATAGTATTGATTTATAGAAATTGGAAACTTATATATAAAAACTAAAACGTATACTTTTTTCGGACGTCGAACATCCGAAAGTTCGAACTTTTTGTCGGATCTTAGACTAACTAACATGCAACTTTCGCTTTGTCCACTTTCATCAATATCTTCTTGCATTCATATCGGTTCAGGGTACTTTTAACATGACTCTTGAGAGGGTGGGTTGAATTAGGTTCGATGGGGTGGACCCCTATCGACTGTTACATTCACATTCGCCTCATGTATCTGTTTTGTTAATCCCCTTTTATCCATCTACTTTGCGCAAATTTATTTTTATTACTTTTTATTTTTATTTACTAATTTAATCTTTTGAATCAGGTCTCTTCTACATAAAACACTTAAAATAGCTACAAAACCGATTTTGTTTTTTATTATATTATTATTTATAATTATTTTTTTATATTAATCTGTCACAATTTTATAATTCAATATCACAATAACTAACATTTTAAATACTCTATCTCGCAAAAATTCGCGGTTGGCGTAAAATACTAATGTAAATATTTTATGATTGCTTAATTAAATATTTTCTATGTATAGAAGTTTTTAGAAAATTTCGGTAAGCTCTCCGGAAACACACGAATATATAATAAAAATACTAACCAGCAGAAAAAAGTCACAGTCACAAAGAATAACTTCATGTCGAACCTTAGAGAAATCCCAACATATAATGAAGTAACTATGCTCCTACCATATCTGTATTTTATTGTTTAAGAACAAATTAGTTACGAAGTGTAAAATACTACGTGATTGTTCAGACTATAACGGTATGAGCGATTGACGCTGCAACCTTGTAACTTTAACATTTAGATATTATTGATCTTTTTTCTACGAATATTGAATGTGTTTTAAGTCATTCAAACCATGATTACTTTTGTGTATATTTCTTAATTTTAATGAATGGCAAAATTAGCTTGCCGTTCGCTTATGGTGATATAATCACTCATGCCAATATCAAAACCAAAAAACACCTTGAATTACAAAACAATGCTTGGCATTCCACTGCGTTCGCCATCCTGAGACATACGATGTTAAGTCTCAATATGTCCAGTAGTTACTCTGACTACAATATCCTTCAAACTAGACCACAATAGTGCATTTACACTGTTGTTTGACGGAGAAAATATACATTGCGGTGGTATCTAGGCGACCTATCACCAGTAATATATAGTTGTATTTATAAATTAAGTGTTAGATTTTATTATATAGGTACGTTTTCTAATTCTGACAGCCTTTAACCTTATAATTACTTGGTGTTGGCGCAAAATGTCTTGAGTCATATTGCATTGCATAATTTGGTTTTTATTTTTACTATGGCTATCTGCCCGACATCAACTCTTTCGGAAGATTTTACTAATGTAGATAGAACCATTTCAAAAGGTTTCAATTTACTAAGCCCGATCAGTTTGAATAAAGAATCATTGCTTTAAGATACCCCGAACATAAATGTTATAACTGGTTACTTTCGTTCATTTCACTTTTCCAGATTTTGACAAGTACAAGACCAAACAGTTGAAACAGTTTGATAGTAATCATTGTTTTCGCCGTTAATAAGGAATAATTATATTAATTTACTGACACATGACATTAAGCGTACAGTAATAAAAATAAACTCGTAAAAAATGGCGAAAAGTTACTTTAGGAGTATATTTCCAGCATCGACTCGCTATAACTAAAACCTGATGGCATAGCGCTATGAAGGCAACTTAGATGACTATAGGGGGTTTCGAAATGATTCATGGCAGTAGTACAGCGCATCGGCGTAAATTTTTTTTTTTCACAAATCATTTGTTATATTTTTCCCTTATCCTGGTTTTAAAGGAAATAAAGGAATGATTAAGCTATTTTCTAAATAAATCCTAGGCCAAAGATCTTTAGTATCGGTCCGGAAATATGGCAGATTCCACATGGTGCGAGTGGGAGCGAGCGTAAAAAATTAGACAAAGCCTCACGTTTTTTAAAGCCAGAGAGATGAAACGATTGAAAATACGAACTCTGATAAATATTGTAATTAAGTTAGTTGTTCCAGTATGTTGTCAATACCAGGTAGGTAATATTCAAGATAATGAAGCCACTAATAATTGAAAAACCAAAATATGAATTTGTGCCCGCTGCCATTCCCTAAGATACAATATAATATTCATTACGCAATGTACCTATATATTTTACTAAATAATTTTAAATAAAAACCAGTCGTAAAATTAGACACCATAATTATGTAGTACAGTAGTCAGGATTTAATTGAGGAAAAATCAAAAGGAAAAATTGTCTCCTAAGTACTCAGAAGTAGTGAATAAAACCGCAAATAAAACCTCAGTAAACTAACCAAATGTTATATCTAGAACTGAATGTTTACATTTTTGATTTCTTTATCCACTTTGTCTACTCCTGTATCATTAATTTACTTATGTAATATTATACACGTCAATTTTAATTTTGGATGCTTTGGTGGTGCAACTGTACTACGGTATGATTGCAAAGCTGAGGGTTCGGGTTCGAATCCCGGGTCACACATCACATCGTGGGACGGAACACACAACTCGATACGTGGGTGCCATGTGGTGCCAACCCCTTCTGAGAAAAAGGCGAGAGTTTATGTATGTATGTTTAATTATAACTTTTGTTATTTTTTTTTCTTAAGCGTACCGCAGAGGTGCAACCAAGGCACCCACATCTCTCCATTACATAATATGTTCCATCCCACGAGTCCCACGATGTGATTATAATTAAACAAGGAGAAAACAGACTAATATTATATTTAATATTAACATCGTACACTTTTATATCATCTATTGCAACTACTCACTGGGTTTGTGACTATAATTATCATTTATCAACATTCCATATTTCTGATTATATCTTCTTTTTAGATATACTCCAAACAATACAACCATTTTTCGTGACACTTAAATTTTTTTGCTCCGCACGAAACTCGGTCAACCAGGCACTGAACTAATAAAGTAAGATAAGAAAGATATAATCTTTAGCTCTTTCGGAATGCCACGTTTTACCTCAATGACATACAAGCATTAAGCTTTTAATGATAACAGTTCTTTATTGGTACATTGACTTTTATCGGATTCTATATAAATATTGCCAATATTAACATAATTTTTGACTCTTCTCAGTGAAATTAACATATGCTCGATCAGTTCTCATGCTCCGATGTAATAAAAAACGTCGTAAATTTGATAAACATGAAATAAAAAATGACAAAATATAAAACTGCGTTTTTTTCTGTCCAAATAATCAAAATATAATTCTATTATTTCATCTGGCCCACTTCGTTATTCTCTTCTGATCATGAAACGTTTGTTAGTTTCTAAAGCAATGGAAATAAAACAGTAATCTATCTTATTAAATTTCCTGGTACGTTGCATCTAAATTACATCCAAACAACTTTAAACATGGACAATACTAAGTCGTAAATCCAAATTGGCAACATAATTGATGTGTATTCTGGAGAAATGCAATGATGTAAATATATTATTAAATTGTATTTTTGCCATTTATAAATGTCAAAGATTGAATTGTGATTTCACACCTGTAGTACCGTAACATGCTCGAAGCCCGAAGGTCTAACATATGCGCATTATTTGCATTGTCTCTCATAGGATTATAATACATTATAGAAAACACGGCGGAGGTTCGCCATCATTCATTAATCTCGCTCAACAACCGAAATTAATCGTTCGATACCAAAAAAACCCGCGAAACTCGCAAGCAGCCTTTTACGAGCGTGGGAAAATCAGTTATCAAATGATTCGTATCAAAATCATCTTAAAATGCAATTGTTTATGGCGATCACGTATTAAATGTATCGTATCGATGTTTGTTTTACTACGAACATCCTAAATATAGAGCAAATCACATCTGAGAGCGTGCAAGAATCTATCGCGAATGTTGGACCGTGGGATCGTCATTATGCTAAACAGGTCATTGGTACCCAGTACCTGTTCAACACTTTGTACAGGGTGTTTCCTTGTACGCTCCTCTTAGAATTTAATTACCATTCGTGACTCACACCAGGTGTAATGGTCATTGTATAGTATGGTGTATCTTTTTGATACAAATAATCCTTAAAATGTATCTATAGCTACTCTATGGGCTTTATGGCACTGAAGAAATAATTGATGAAAGAAAGTAATACCCACTTATCAGTTTAATGGAACAATTGATATTTTTAATTAATGATTCATCAATTACCTAAAATATGGTTTTTAAAACTGAAATTGGCTTATAAGACTAACGGCCGATGCCAATAATCAATCGAAAAAATTAGATTGAAGTCAATCTGTTTTGTTGTCAATTGTTTTCTACTTTTCGATTGGTCTCCTGTCATGTTGCCATAGTTTATTCACTACTGAGATTGATTATTGGCAATATAGTATCAGAAAAACGATTGAGCTGTCAATCTCAAAACGGCAAATTTTGGATTGGGTTTGTTTATTGGCAGCGGCTGAAACTGTGACAAATAAGTTTTAATTATTTTGTTACATTCTTGGCCATAAAATAAATAATAAGTTGCTATACAAAAAAATGAGTTATTCTAAATTGGTTTTTATGTTTATTTGTTCTTATAATACTTTGTTAAACTTTTGTGTATTAAAATATATTTTTAATTAGTATCTTATTTGTTGATATTATTCACTAATTTAAAAAAGAGAAGAAATACAACTTATTAAAATTTATATTATTATTTAATAACGTCATTTTTTTATGTAATAACTAATCTGCTTGCGAAGGAAAACTATATAGATTTACCAACACAAAAAAAACTCAAATCAAAAATAAAAAAATATTTTTGTTTATCCGTAAACACACAAATCGGAGCAGCCTGTGCGTGAGATCGAGATAAATCCAAGTTCAAGGCTCAAGTGCACATGGAGAGCCGGCTGACTATACAAGGTTCCGCTCGCTAGGACGCCGGTCCCATTCCGCCGCCGAGGAGCACCCGAGCTGGACCCTTGCACACATCCTGGGATACTATCGGATTATGGCTCTGTGGACGTGCGTGATATTCACGTGAGTATTGAACTCTACTTACTATGATAGGATATATGTAGCATGTATAAAAGCTTATGATACTATTTTGGTTTCAAATTTTTAAGTGTGAAATGTGTACTTGCAGATATTTTATAAAAGTGACTACTATATGAAAAAAAAAAACAAATAAAAATATTTTTTAGTAGGCACCATTTCCGTATTAATTATTTTTTGTCGAAAATGCTTTTGATGCTATGAGTATAATTTCATAGATAGCTCCAAATATATTTGTTTTTATAAGTGTGAACCCAACTTAGACATATAATTCCTTTAAATAGGTGTAAAAATACGCATAGTAATTATTCGTATTATGTTCTTAGTGCGATGTAGGTAAATGTAAAATCTTAATTTAGGTTCATTCAATATTAATACTAATTGTAGAAGTGAATGATTGGTGATTTTGTTGTTATTTTAGTGGAGATAATTTTTTTGCTTGTAATGCAATCTAATCTTTTGCACCTAAAATTTTAAGTCACACATATTTTTAAACCCGATTTAAAAAAGGAGGAGGTTTTCAATTCTTCTAAATTATTATTTTTTAATTTTATTGCCGTAAAAAATAGTAATATCTACATTGTTACCGCACCGAAACAAATATTTGTGTGAACCACAGCCATTTGTTTCGGGTCTGGGTGTTTGTGAAACCGAAAATTATCTCACAGTTCCTGATACGCACGACAAAAGACTCGATCTTAGTGTGGGGTCAGGACTATGTATGTGACTGTTGGACGAATTTATGTATTTATTATTTTTCCAAATTATTTATACTATAACTGCGCCTTGATAATAATAAGTATTCTGTGTATTTACATGGCATTTTTTTCCACTATTGTATTGATTATACACAAAAAGAACAGCTAAGTACAATCGTGTTTATAAGTGAATCCAATAGCTTCTGTCCGACTGTCCGAAGTTACAGTATAGTGTGTACGCGTGGGAACATGGGAACATGCGTAATCTTACTTTCTAAGTCTTGGGTAACACATAAATCTTCCGCGCCGAGTGCGATACAAACTCGTTGCATATCCACGTACATTCACTTCGAACATCCGCTTGTCTTGTCCTAAATAACACGTATTCCTATAACACGTAATTAAAGGACTGTGGGAAAGTCGACAAATTCGAAATTCGAATTTAAAATCGAAGCGTTCTGAAAACAATGTGTTTCTTTTTTTAATATGCCCGTAATCGTTTTGCAAAGAGGTCATGAATGTTATTTTTAAAATAGATGCGAAATAAAATAATTTAAAAAAGTTATTTTGTTTATTAACTCAGAATACATTGCAGCATTGCCTGAGGTCTACTTTTATAGTGCTAGAAATTATTATAATTTTTTATAATATTAATATAGACAGAGTAATAAACTTTTAAAATAATATACAAAATTATCAATGCGTATAATTTGACTTCTAATTTTCCTGAGAAGAGATATATGCAGATAAGGAATATTATAATCTTAAGATGTTCTATTTAGCATTCGGATGCATTTTATTCATTTTGACCAAAAACTAAAAGCTTTGAATGTAAAAGTCGTACCTACATTCATTTTTATGAATACTTTTATTGATATAAATATTTACAAAGATAATTAATTGAAGTGGTAGGAAAATTTATTAAAGTAATTTGCTTTAAAAATAATGTCAAGTATTAATTCCTTATCAGTCGACTGTCAGTGATAGCCGATGATATTGCATTGTGAGTGGTTTGATACGAATAGATTTACCCAATAATAAAATAACTATAATGTTATGCTGTCACAATTTTTCAAAATGATAGATCGTATTTATTTTAGTATAATCAGAGATAATACCAATATATTGAATAGCATTTTATAAGTATATATGATTCGGTGTCTACGCAATCTATCGCATCGCTTATACATCTATATCTAATATAATAATTATAATTATTCTTACAAATTAAATAATTTACTAATAGTATAATACTATCAACACACAAAATGCTTGATTGTAACGCAAAAAAAAGGATTTTAAAATGTTTATTTATAAGCTCACTCAGCTATCACTACATAGTATAAAACAAAATTGCTTTCCATCTATATGTATGCTTAGAACTTTAAAACTACGGTACGGATTTTGACGCGGTTTTTTTAATAGATAGAGTGATTCAAGAGGAAGGTTTATGTGTGTAATACATTTACAGGACATCCTATTATGTATGAAAAATAACATGTATCTAACGTGGACTGATATCAAAAACATATGCACCCAGGCGAAGCTGGGATGGGCCGCTAGTAATAAATATTAAATAACTTACAATGAAAGTCACATGAAACAGCAAATTTGATCAATTTCAGATTCAGTAAAATCAGATTATTTTTTGTTCGTGTATTTATTTATATTCTTTACTGAACATCTCTAGTTGCACATGAAAAAAAACAAACAAAAATTAAAATGGTACAATAGGTGACCATGGGCCCTACTATATAAATCCGAAATTCGAATTTTCGTGACGTTTTTCGTTTCGAAACCTACTCTGTAACACGAAATTCGAATCTTCGGATCGAAGAATGAATGATTCTAATATATCGGCAATCCGAAAATTTACATGTTTATTTACTATATTCATCCGAAACGAAGATCGAAACTTCGGACGAACGAAGTTTGTGACGATATGAATGTACCTACTCTGTAAATGTTCGTATTGCCGATATATTGGAATAATTCATTCTTCGATCCGAAGATTCGAATTTCGTGTTACAGAGTAGGTTTCGAAACGAAAAACGTCACGAAGTTTCGACCTTCGTTTCGGATTTATATAGTAGGGCCCCATATCGCATTGAGCGATTTCTTCCTGACAATGCAACGGTTGGATGAACATGATTCTGTATTTTGTTTTATTTATTTCACAAACGTTCAGTAAAGTGCATACTCATTGCATACCTGTAAAGAAATTGTTTGTGGAGAATCGAAGATGAGCTAAGCGACAAGCCCTGGGAAAGGTCTTCGACCGTAATTACCGTGATTACTCACCATTACGTGGAATCGACGCAAGTTAAAAGATTAATGACTGTTGCTTTGAAAAATCTTGCGCATTCTAGTACTTAGGACAGTTTTTTTATTCCTTTTTTTATTAACATTATTATAAAAATATATTCATTGACAAAATAACCAATTAATTTATTGCATCATTTTGAGCATTTGCTGTAATATAAATAAAATAAAATTACTGGACATCCTGTATATAACGTATTTGGCGATCTAATTAATATATTGCATGAATGCCTAATTAATTATTATAAGTCATTGATATAAAAGATTTTAAATCAATATCTTATAAAAAAGCGTGTGAAAATCTTTTAACAACTTTTATTTATTCATCCAAAGTGATGACTTGATTTCACCACGACCCGTTTAATAAATCAATGATGGTCATTCAATCTTATATTTTGTTTGTCTTATAAAAGTAGGTATTCAGAAGAGGCATCCACGCACCATAACGGTGAAGGAAACCATCGTAAAACCTGCATGTCAAAGTGATTTGTAAGAATCGATTGAAAAGGAGGCCCGTGTCCTGAAGTGCAGGGGCGGACCGTAAAATTGTGGGGCCCTGGACTAATACGACTCAGAGGCCCACTAATTATTCAACAAATTGTTATTGCGTCACAACACTGTTTTGCAGAGTAAACTAGGTTAACTGTAAAGGAAGAAATATGATAATAAAACGTGTTTTTATTTTATTAAATTTACCGATTTATTCCTAATGATTAAGCACTATTTTGTAATACCGTTAAAATGGATGTATTAAAAAAGTTAGGCCTTTGTTCTACGGGGCTCTGGGCTGCAGTCCAAAAATCTCTTAAGTAGATGATCGGGCCTTACTGAAGTGGGACGTATTGAGCTGGTACAGTACTTCTATAAATGTTATAAATGTGTACTAATTATTGTACGTCATACTTATAAGTTATCAAGTACTAGCACCCCTGCCCGGCTGTGCCCGGGTGCAGATACTTTTCGACTCTAGTCAACATCAGAAATATATTATCTCATGTACAGTCAGCAACATGAGTCGCTACACACTTCACATTTTTTGATAACCTTTTTATGAATTAACATTTCTAATTTCTAGTCTGTAGTCAGTAAATATAATCAAGTAAAGTCATCTTTGTCGAGAAGTGCTATACAATATTGGAAATATTAATTATTTTGAAAGATAAGACCATTCGAAATCTCGTAAATGTGTAGCGACTTATGTTGCTGACTGTACATATTATAATAGTGGTTTATATTAAAAATTAACGTGATTACCGTTTTAACACCTATCCCATCCCGTTAGATCTTTGTAAGAGGAACAATTCCATCATAAACAACAGCGTAACTTCAACCGTTCATACGTCACGTGGAATGGAAGCTCACAAAAGGAATTCCCCGTTTTTGAAACATTTTTTCACTACTGCTCCTCTTTTATTAGTCACAGCGTGATGTTATATAGCCTATAGCTTTCCTCGATAAAATAACAATCTAACACAAAAATTCGAGGCAGTAGTTAGATTGGTGGACATAAACAAACAAACTCTTCAGTTTTATATATTGGTATAGATTAGTGATTAGCACCTGTATCGCGTTAATGAACTTACTACATTATGATCGATATCCATCAATAGGTACAGTGCGTTTGCCTATCTTAACCATATCTAAACTGATGTCAATCATAGATCTACAGTTTGAGCCGTTGATTTGAGCATCCACACATCACTTTCACTACAACCTCTTTAAATACACTCAACACTCACATATGTACATAGTTCTGACCTCACACTAAGATCATGCCTGTGTCGTGGACATAAGGAACTACGGGAGACTTTTCGGTCTCACAAAGACACAAACACCCTGACCTAAGACAAATACCTGTGGACTGTGGATGATCACATGAATATTTGTCTCGGTGCGGGGATCGAACCCACGGCCTCACGTTCCACAGCTGGCGTCTAACCATCAGAGTCACGAATGCACTCAGTAACTTCATAAACATCTAATAACATTTGTAATACCTAATTCCAGATGCCTTCAGTTAGTAATGGGTGTGGATCGGTCGCCTCTCCCCGACTTACCTCCGGGAGAGGCTCCAGAACCCATTCTAACCTTTATGGAGAGGACCTACAAGTCGGCAAGAGCTAAAATGAGCTTCGACGCCGGATCTCCCCTTCTCCTCACTCCTTATATCGAACAAAAGAAGATTGAAGAAGCCAGGCAAGCTGCGGCCGTTGACCCTGAATTTTTATTGCCAGGCATGGAGAGCTATGCTGGATATCTCACGGTATGTTATTCATATAACCGGTTACATTTATTTATTAGTCATGATTTCATAGCTATTGGGTTTTTTTTAATAGACATTTTATTTTTGTCGAATCCTCGTGGATTTAATTTTATGAATTCTAAAGTTAAATCGTGCAAAAATTTCAATATGCCCAAATATTTTTTCATTTTACTTGATCGAATATTTCGACACATTTATATCACATAATTTGAAAGGCGTGGCGTAAATAATATTCTAATATTTAAATACCCCTAAAATATAAAAAAGTCCTCTAACGTAGGTCCTTCAAAATGGTGGCGATCTACATTTATATATTTTAATAACCGTATTTTACAGGTCAATAAAGAATACAACGCGAACCTGTGGTTCTGGTACTTCCCAGCGTCTGATCAGCCAGTGGCGGAGACTCCATGGATCATATGGCTCCAAGGCGGGCCTGGTGCTTCTTCGCTCTACGGATTGTTCACCGAAATAGGACCTTTCTCCGTCGGCGAGGATTATGATTTAAATGGTAAGATTAATTGTATTAGTATTAGTTATTCGTTTCTTCTATCTTTATCGCCAAGTGTTTGCTTTACACCAATCTGTTCAACTTTCCTTCCAACGAAATTTGCCACTCTCGTCGATGAATTGGTATATACTCGTTTAGGAAGTTAATGTTAGTGTCCTATTATCGTTTATTAATACAAATTACATGGCTAAGTTTCCTCATACCAAGCAAGTCGCCATAATTTTATGGAATGGATAGACCTGTATGATTCGTAATTCTCCATCGATTACAGTGTAGGGCTACAGCAGAATAAGAAACATCATAATTATCCAACGATATATGAAGTCCTTAATATAACTAATAAATTAATTGTTTTGTTTCAGAAATGGAACATTCCTGGGCGAATAACCACTCGTTGTTGTTCATTGACAACCCAGTCGGCACTGGTTTCAGTTTCACCGACGATGACAGAGGCTATGCGACAAACCAAACTACGGTAAGAAGCATAGCAAGTTATCCTTAGTTTTAAACCGCAATACCTTCTCAAGACTGAAGGGTTAACTGCGTGTTCTTGAGACATAGATAAAGGCAGGGAGATGCCTATAATGTTATTTTACTTTTACCAAGTAATTTCCTTCCCAAATGTTAATTGCCGCGAATCTTTCGATATGGTATATTCTTAAACGGAATACACAAAGTGGATTGAGCAACCTGGGAATTGAACCTAGAATGTCATGTTTCATAGAACAGAGTACACGTAATAAGGCGATAATAATTTGAAACTTGTATTTATTTATTTAACTAAACTTCTCCAACAGGATACACATTATTAAAATTGATACTATTTTTTAAGAGTTGCTTTCTGATCTATATACCAATTACAGGAGTACATAACACTTAGAAAAGTGACAAATACAAACCAAAATAAACTCAAAGTGTTGTAGTGAATAATGTAAGCTTCATATGATTTCAGATTGGAGAAAACCTGTACACAGCATTGCAGCAATTCCTAACTCTCTTCCCTGAGTTGCGTAGAGCTCCACTGACGATAGCCGGTGAATCCTACGCCGGCAAACATATTCCATCATTAGGAGTACAGATCCTTTGGCACAGGAACGAAGACGAGCCTATCAATCTTCACGTAAGACCTATATTTTATATCATTAAAAATACGTTTTCTTGCTTTCAAATTTTCGTTTGACACAGTTTCGCATTGATTGTGAGTTGTGATATTTATATGGCCCAATTTAAAAAATTTATACCTACCAGTTACCACTAAACTTTGTTGTTCTTGACCACAATGAATCCAAAGATTGCCTGAAAGAAATTGATAAGTGCGTTAAGGCCGCGTCTTGTATCTACTATTCTAATTGTGTAATTTCTTTACTGTAATTGTTTTGTTCAGGCAGTGCAATAAGGGATTAAATAAATTAATAATTAATGAGATATACAAGCTACCTACCAATATTTATGAAAGTAATTAGAGATTCAATTACGTTGCAAAATTATCTTGATTGCTATGGCAAAGAATTTTTTTTAAATAAATATTGTCAATATGAATATACAGCCCACTTGCATCGTAAACTTCAAAGAAACAATAAATTAATAATACTTTATGTTTTTACAGGGTCTAGCCATCGGAAACGGTTTCATCGACCCTCTATCTCTGCAAAGGTACAGCTACTTCGTCCGGGAAGTGGGCCTTGTGGACGACAAAGTGGCAAACTCGATGAACCATCTGGAAACCGCCGTTGTACAGTTCATCAACAACGGAGAGATGTTGAAGGCTTACGCTGTAAGTAAAACTTGTTTGTAATTTGTATTAACATAATATAAGGGCCAATTTCATCAGTACCTGATAAAATTCATGCAATCAGCAGTGTAATCTTTATAAAGTCGACACAATTAGCACTGAAATGATTGTAGCCAGAAGCCTGTATCACTATAACGGCTTTTCCGAAATCCGAAGTCGATGAAAAATAAGATACAAAGCATGATTTGTTTGTTTGTTTCAGTACTACAACTACTTGCTTCAGTTATTCCTATCACAGTCTCATTTATCGAATCTATACAACTATTTACAAGACGAGCCCGGTCTCGACGGAGTGTACATAGATTACCTCCAAAGAGAGGAGGTGAGGAGAGCGCTTCATGTTGGCAACACCAACTTCACATCAATAGGGGTCGTGTACAGAAAACTTGTGCCCGACTTCATGGGCAGTGCCAAGATGTGGCTTGAAGAACTTCTTGAGAACTACAAAGTTATGCTTTACAAGTAAGTTTTATAAATCCCACTAATTTATTGATCTTTGACTGATTATCCATTTTAGACATCATATAGGTACTCAACGTTACAAATTACACCTAACACTACATGCGAAGTACATTGCTTGACTGGCTTGACCGTTGACCCACACTATTCGAGGCAGACCCTATCTTACTTGTTTCTTTTTCGTTGCAGTGGCCACTTGGACATCATTGTGGCGTACCATCCTTCAGTAAACACCTACGAATCACTGTCATTCTCTGGATCAGCGGAGTACGCGAAAGCCAAACGGTTACCTTGGTATCACGGCGAAGAATTAGCTGGGTGAGTAAAATTAACTATCTACTGCGTTATTTTTAAACGATGTGACCTCACACTTATGGATCTTCCTTAAAAGATCCTAATTTCTCAAAGAGCATCAATTATATCTCTGGTAATTGTAATATTGACAGACCCCAATGGTGGTAGGTCTCTCATATGTGAGAGGCTACTGGCGTAGGTACCACTGCAATTTCTTTTTCTCCCGCCAAACAGCAGTGCAAATGGACTGCTGTGTATCGGATTGAAGGACATTGTAGCTAGAGCATCTACTGGACATATTGAGACTTAAAACCTTATGTCTTAAGAAGGCGCGCGCAGGGGAATTCCAAGCATTGCTTTATAATTCAAGATGTTTTATTTTGCTACTGTTCATGAGCGGTCTTATCGCTTACCATCAGGCGAACGGCATGTTCCTCTCGCCATACATTGCAATAAATAAAGCCTCTGTGGGGCAGTTGGTTAGACCCCTACTATGAAACGAGAGGTGGCGAAGTTAGTCCCTACACTGAGATAGTTTTTGTGTAAGCCACGTTTTTTTCGGGTCTGGGTGATTTTGAGGCCAAAAATCTCTCGTAGTTCTCGATACCCACGATGCAAGACTCGATCTTAACGTGGAGTCAAGAGTATGTACATGACTGTTGGATGTATTTTTTTATTATAATTTCCACAGGTACTACAAAGTAGCTGGCAACCTGACAGAAGTGATGATCCGCGGCGCGGGCCACATGGTGCCAGCTGACAGGCCGGCCGCGTCATTAGGCCTCATCTCCGCCTTTGTCCGAGGAGTCACATTAGAAGAAGACACGAGTAGTCTAGTCGACTCAGAAAAAAACTCGCTACGAAGGCGTCAGCCTCCACTACAGTAGTCAATTCGTTGTTATGCACGTGTGGAGCCACTGCTGGATTTCTCGCTATGATATTTGCCATGTAATATTAGTTTTAAATAGTAAATATATTTTAAGCTTTTTTATTTTTTGTGTTTATTTTTTATTCTTTTTCCTCCTCCCTCCTTCTTTTTTCATTCTAGATCAGCAAGGATCCAGCAAAAAAATATTTGTAATAAATACGGGTAATGGTAACAAAAATGAATGGTATCGTACCACTCCTTCTGTTTCTGTCTCTGTCACACCTACGCAGTAACATCACCTTCGCTCTCGCTTCACTGGGTTCCTACTTCGTGTACCAGCACAATGCGTAGAGATTTCGTTCCCAATGTCCGCTCTAGTATATTATCTCAATGGTAAAATAATCATCATCATCAAGATTGCAGATTTTTCACGCATAAATCATCATTTTTGCATGAAAAATCTTTATTAAGTCCCGACACCTTGCTACTATTTAAAACAGTGGTTCTTAAACGTTTAATTCTGAGAGACCATTTAACAAAATTTGTTGTTTGGCCATTGACCACCTGGTTGACTGACTGGTTTGGTTGTTTTTTAATACAGTAACAAAATGTAAATAAATAATAGGTAATTTCTACCTATCTATATGTAAAGCATGATGATAAAATTATTTTAAGGATGGTCTTAGGATGGATTCCGCGAGCCACTGGGGATACTTCTAAGAACCACTAGTGGTTCGCAGACCACCGGTTAAGAACCACTGATTTAAAGAAAAAATATTGATTTCAAATTCAAATCTGGGGGCGCGGCAGAGCCCCCTCCAAGTCGAGCTAAAAAGCGGCACGGTCGTACCATCCTTTTCTCGAAGCAATTCAGACCATTTTCTACCCCCCTATAACTTCGTTGTGGTTAAAGCAAGAAGCCTGAATTTTCAGTTACTAAGCAGGTATTGTGTAAACACGGTATATTTAAAATTTCATTCAATTTGAACCAATCTATTTATTTAAAACGTAAAGGACTTTTAATATTGATATGATAATAACTTACGTAATAACTTTATACAGAAGGTGCCTTATGCAAGGACTAAATAAATTAACCGACTTGGTATTACATGGATCTCACAACTTTTTGCGGTAAAAAAGTTGAGCTGCGAGACTTGGTATTTTTTTACAGGAAGTTTTTGATGGGATGTGATATTACACATACGCAAACACCCAGAACCGAACATTTATCGAGTCAAATGCATATTTACCTTCGCGGAATCAACATTAAGCTATTCATATGAATATTTACCTACGCGGTATCAAACTCGCAACCTCTGGCGCAGGGAGCCAGTTTTAACATTTGCGCCAATTGTCGTTAAGTCATTAGGGTAATTGTCTTTTTTTCGTAAAACTATACGTGTGCTATCTTATCTTTAAAGACTCAAGTTCAATTTCGGAAAGTCTAATTCACTGAAATTATTTCGAAGATTAAATTAATTAATATGTTTACATAAATAGTAGGTACTAGAAAACCTACTTATAGTTATGTGGCTTGCAATAATAATTATAGTGCCATCTTAGTTTAATTAAACGTAGGGCAACTAGAGTTCGAAGAACTTACTATCTTACTTCTAAATATATGACGGAGATTAGTAGATGCTTGGATAGCCGTACGAACCAATTGGAAACGGTACCTTATTATGTACCTTACATAAGTTTTTCCGTCTACGTTACATAGCCAACCATTATAATTATTAAATTGTTACATTTTACAGAGATTAGGAAAATTTTTACCTTCACTTGTTAATGAAATATATGGCCTAAACAATAATTGCCGGTGCCGTATAACAACTAATTATCACAAATAATACATTCCGTGAATCAAGGATACCGAGAAATATGTAAATTAAGTAGATAAATTATAATATTTCCTTCACATTGTGGAGCTTTACCACACCACCTTTTTTTTACCACACGCTTGTAGGAAGTAATTAGATAAGATAAAAGTGAACTAGCTATTCGTTTTAATAGTTTTATCTTATAATTAGATAAACTATTTTTGCGAGATTCTTATTGGTATTTAATCGACTATAATGAGTTATATTCGATTGTATATTTCGTGATTATTCATGATTTGTTCATGATATTTTTTTCTGCCGGCAACTCTGACAGTGGTGACGTTTCCCAGTGTTCAAGAGGCAAGATTTACAGAACTAAAACAGAAAAAATCTAAATAACTACACAATATTAATCAACAGTTGATACTGGAAACGATTATGTAGTTTTCGCGTTGTCACATGTGTGAATTTTGTCAGTTTCCACTTGGACATTTGGGACGGAAGTCGTAATAAAACAGCACGTCATGTCTATTGAATCGTATGTGGTTTGCGCATTGCTGCTCTTAACGCCTATTAGAGCTTTTTATTTACCCGGCTTGGCGCCTGTGAACTATTGTAAAATCGAGGACTCCGGCAACTCGTGCAAGGTACAGTAATGTGTTTTTGTTGACAAAATCCTTGAAATTCCTTCTGCGGCAACGTTTTAACAGATATTAAAATGGCTGTATTTGTTGCCGGTATAAATATTTCATAATATGTTCCTCATTCTATGTCTTCATTATTCATACTGTACACGCACATGGAATATAACAATGTGTAATTTCAATTACGTTACGATATGAACTCTAATTAGTACAACATCGAAATACGATAAGGATTAGAGGAAACAACGTTGATATCTGAAATCGCGCCTATTTAAAATGCTTTTGGAAGCTGTCAATACATCCTGTCCTATTTCTATCATTATACAAAACATATTTAAGTTGGTAGCTATGGTTGGCATATTGCTCATAAATATTGCTTTAAGGTGCAATTAAATAAGTTGTGTAGTTTCCAACATAAGTTTAAAGTAGATCATACATACTTACATCTTTAAGGTAATTGTGTCTCCAAAAGAATTTTCCCAGTCCGTAAATAGGGAATTCCTGATAATACAATCATAATTGAAATAAAACATACCAATACAACTATAAGTTGGAATAAGAAAACATATACCATTATATATATGATATTTTAATTTTTATGTACATTTTTACTTAACAAAATATTTTTTTCAGAATGAAGTTCCTCTGTATGTCAACAGACTCAATACGGAAGAATCCGTCATCCCATTTGAATACCATCATTTTGACTTCTGTACCGCTGATGAGAGTCAGTCACCAGTCGAAAACCTTGGCCAAGTGGTCTTTGGCGAACGAATCCGACCGAGCCCTTACAAGATTAACTTTTTAGAGTCAGTTAACTGTAAGCAAGTATGTAAGAAAACATACAAGGGGTCTGATACGGACTCCACTAAAAAGTTGAACCTGTTGAAAATGGGCATGGCACTGTACTACCAACATCATTGGATTTTGGATAACATGCCAGTCACATGGTGCTACTTGATCAATGAGGGTGGAAAGGTTTATTGCAGTACTGGATTCCCCATGGGTTGCCAAGTGCGCAGAGATATGGTAAGTGAGTGCAGTTTCTTTAGGTTTGTTAAAAATCAAATGATTTAATTGTTATCTCAATATGACACAAGACTTAAATTCCTTTAAAAAATTATAAATAAAATCAAACAGTCACATACAAAGTCTTGACCCCACACTTAGATTGAGTCTTGTGGGTATCAGAAACTATAAAAGATTTCAGACTTTGTCTCACTAAAACAAATACTTGTGGAACACACAAATATTTGTCTTGGTGTGGGGATTGAATCTGCGTTGAATCCTCTCGTTGCTCAGCCGGCCTTTTACCAACTGTGCCAGGTAAGCCTACCAGCTACCTAGTCAGGAAATGAAATCTTAATTTTTTTTTAAATGTCTCCCTTTTTTATAAATTTAAGTGATTTAGAGCCACAACACATACACACATAATATTGTCCAAAATGTAATAGTTATCACATTTTTTTAAATAGAGGCATAATCACTTGATTCACATGATGTTATCATTGAATATATTAATTCGTGAAATTATTCCTGAGTGTATTTATCACAAGCTTGCACAGCTGGTCTGTTTAATTAATTGAAGTATTTTACTTTTTATGGGGACAAATATTATTTGAACCTTTTATGCAAGTATACCATTACTTACTTTATCAGTTCACTATAAATTTTACACTGAGAAGGTAGCTATCAATAGACCTTAATTTATTGTAGTTTCATAAGCTCACTGAAAAATGGAAAAATGGCTCATGGAAAAAGTATTACATATTCATAGCTTGTTTGAGGGGAACTATATAAGTTACTATTTACAGTTTATTTTAACTATTAGTACTGCAAAAATGAACACAATCTTATCTTGATTATGGTGTGTACTATTATTATGTGTAATTATGATGTTGAAATGAACACAATTATTTTTCTACTCATAACAAGTACTAAGATTGTTTATTGTAATAAACATAAATGTCATTCTGTATCAGCCCATATACTTCCCACTGCAGGACATGGGCCTTGTCAATCATTGAAAGTATGGTATGAGAATTGTTAAACCACATAGTCCACATAGTGTAGGTTGCTGGTTGGCAGACTTTACATACCATAGAAATTCTTACAAATAGCTATGATATGCAGGTGTCCTCACAATGTTTTACTTCACCATATGATTTGATGGATGGTGATTGACTATCAATACACACATAACTCCGAATAGTCAGACTCGACGCAATGTGACCAATGTGAACATGTTGGCAACTGCGTCTAGTCCGTAGACCAACACGCCACCACACACTTAAAATAGTCAGTACCACATTGTTTGTAGTAGATGTGACCCATGTTCTGCAGTGGGATACATATAAGAGGGGTTTAATTTGATACTTCAATTGCAAAAGCAACTCTCATTAGCTTACAATTGAAGCTCTAAATCATATTTGCATTAAGACAGCAAATTTCTATTGTTTTTGAATACAAAAAGTACTAAAAGACAGGCAAGTTTTAGTAAAAAAACTTTTTTAGTCATATTTAATGGATTCTTCTAGAGTTTTTAACATGTGCTTGTTTTTTCACAGGATACATGCTCGCCAATAGTGAAGGTGTCGCCAGCACAAGTCGGAGCATACTACCTCTTCAATCACGTAGATATTGAGATAACATATCACAGCGGCGATGAAGCGTGGGGTGTGGGATTGCGGGACAATGGTGGTCGAATTATTTCAGCAAAGGTAGGATCATATTCCATTAACCAATAATATAAATACATTTTTACTGGAATGGTTGATGTCAGGTAGTCAGCCAGTTGCATTTACGTCAAATCATTATGCAATATGATATATGAGTTAGTTTTATATTGTGTCATCTGACTGTATTATAAGTCATAAAGAGAAAGATATATTATTCTGTATTTTAAATACATATAATTCAAGACATTCCACTATATTTGTAATGATCATAATATTGTAATGCCTCCGCGTAGCTACAGGATAAAGGGAAGTTCTATATTATATATGACTAATAGAACTTGACACAGATATTCAGGAAGATAATTATGAACATATTCATATCAGATATAGTAGAATGGTAAACATTGGCTTATTAGGTCACTGACCTAATAAATAGGTTTATGTCATAATAATAGTATTAATTGTTAGAAGTTTAGAAGTGCAATCTAAAACTATGGAATTAGCAGTGCATTATCTTCTTACATTGAAATGGAAAACTGGTTTACTAATGGAGTTTTAAAAGTAACATATGTGGCGATAGTCTCACCCCCTGTCACATGGTTAGTCGGTACATACAAGGCGAAATGTGGGTGTCCTGGTAGCACAGCTACCTACCCCTTATGGGAAAAAGGCGTGAGTGTATATATGTATGTAAAAGAAATATGTAGTTAATTTTGATATCTTGGTGAAACATAATAAAATTCTTATAGTACACGTGAATTTCGTGCTGTTTTTAGACATACTTCAGCAATCTTTTTGCCGTGCCAATACCAAAAGGGGGACATACTTCAGCAATCTTTTTGCCGTGCCAATACCAAAAGGGGCACACTAATAAGCAACAACATACCTCACGAAAAATACCACTAAGAATGTTGCCAAAACTTTGGTTTACTGACAAAATGTTTTCTTTCTCAATCTATTACGGCATTCTCGAAACATCCAAACAAAAAACGATTGTGCAGTATCTATAGGTAAACATATTTACATACTTTTGCATAAGATGCATTTGGAATAGTAGAGTAGAACGTTATATGTGTACAAGGTTGCTGTGTGGCTGATTATGTATATTACATCAATAGTTTTAATGTTACAATGTGATATGAATAATCCTTGCTTATAGAATATCTTAGTATAAACGACATCTATTTTAAAATTCGCGCGCGGAAAATCCTGTCTTTAATTCTATGTAATCAGTAATTCTATAAAAGAATATTTAAAAATATCTTCATAAATAACTCAATATTTATTATTTATACGTAGGATTACATACCGTGAGCTATATTACTATCGCATGTATCTGTTGATACCATCGAATCCTAAAAAGTAAAAACTAATAATTAAAAAGATAGAACATCTTGTTGCCAAATTACAGTTAAGTGAAAAATAATGTTTAGGATTTTATCGCTATTTATAATTTGATTAAATGCATGTTTTTACGATAAAAAACGAACGTAAAACTGGATAACTATCGTCGTAAATCTTGAACTACAAAAAAATACATGGCAACATGGTAAATTATAACAACAGACTCTTAAAAACACGTATTTTATTATCTAATATCTAAATGTTTCATTTAGTTATCCCAACGTGGTAATAATGCACATCATAATATGAATTAGATTTTGATGTGACTGTCTTTTGTGTTCATCTTTCTTAATAGTCATGGCTCAGAAAGTTGTTCACTCTTGACATAGACAAAGACTTGGTAACTGATCATGTTTTATTCGTTTTTGCGATGCTTCTCCTCAAAGTCTATGTTAGGCAAAATAAAATGTATATCAAACTGTAATTTCAAAGAATTCGCCGAATCCAATTCCATTCATTCCAGTTCATTGTTTGATACGTAATAATTTCATGCAATTACAACATTAAGATTTACAAATGCACAGAAACTTCAACTTACCCACATGTGGCGAATTGAATGATATATAAAACAACAGAAACAACGTGTTATTCCGATATTTACATTTGTTTTGTTATTGCACGTATTGAACATATCTTCTCGTAAATAAAGGGACACAGTTGACCTACATCGGTACCTACTGTTATTTTGTATTTAATATTAACATGATAATTGGTTGCCTCGTTTGCCATCATGTATCGACTATGAACCGTGAAGTTCTGGATTGAATTTCTAGCTGAATTTCCACCATTGAATTGCTTAACAATCCAATGGTAGCCTCAAATATCGCCCGGTCACATTCTGCAGCGTGCCGGGCTAGAAGGCCAGAGACACTGACATACCTCTTTCGACCTGCCCCTGTATCGAAAGGGGAGCTTAGTAGCTTTACTTCTTGGGCGGAAAAGCTATAAATATGGTATACAAGTTACCCAGGATTACAGTTTGCGTCCAGTATTACGAGAAACATGTGATATTGTGGAAGCGACTTTGGTACATACTACATAGCTACACACCTGTGCTTACAAATCTGATATACATCTTATATTCCAGATTACACCAGCTAGTATCAAGCACACAGACGAGAAGCACCTCGACTGCACTGCCCGTAACAACCCGCTGGAGATCCCCACGACACTGGGCTCAGACAAGACCCTGGACGTCATCTACACTTACAACGTCACCTTCATTAACAATAACACTGTGAAATGGTCCTCCAGATGGGATTACATTTTGGAGTCAATGCCTCAGACCAACATTCAGTGGTTTTCCATCCTCAACTCTTTGGTTATAGTACTATTTCTAAGCGGCATGGTGGCTATGATCTTGCTAAGGACCCTGCATAAAGATATTGCCAGGTATAACCAGATGGAGTGCGGGGAAGACGCACAGGTATGTACTATGTTTTTTGTTAGATATAGGTGATGCACGCTCTAAATGTTAGGTTTCAGTTTTTTCATATAATAATTCAATCATCAGGAATGTGGAACATAGACAATCCCATGTATTTTCACAGTGATTTGTTGGGAGTTGTCTAGAACCCTGGCTGCTTGAACTCTTTATTGCGAAGTTCTGTAGCACATAAAACTATTTATTTTTGTAGCCCCGGCGGATTATGCGTGAAAATAAGACGCGTATAATTTTCGCGTTGCGGTCAAACTAATGTAACTTTTGTATGCTACAGTCAATATGTTGTCTCTCAAACCTTTGTTTCATACGCTTGTACTTCTTAAAAAGTAAACTTTGATTGTAGCTACAAAAGCCTGTGGTAAAAAGGCCTACGTGCGTGACCAGTTGCTTAACCGCGAAGAGATTTTTAAGTTTATTATAAAGCTGTATATTTAAAGATGATTGTCTGTTACAGGAGGAGTTTGGTTGGAAGTTGGTCCATGGCGATGTGTTCCGACCGCCCAGACGTGGCATGCTTTTGGCTGTCTTCTTAGGATCTGGTTCTCAGGTAGTTAAATAAGCATGCTATGCTAATCTCAAACAAAATTTCACAGTAAGGTCTAATTCTTTGAAAGGTAACATGTGCATTAAAGCATGCGACAAAATTTCCAATCAATATTGACAATAATTGCTAGGCAGGAAAAGTATTTTTGAAATAGATTAAATCAACGTAGATAATCTTTATTGTACTTAACACAGAATGCAGCACCCAAAAACCGAATTAATCACATGTCCGTCTTAGGCTTATCAGATATAGTCAATGTGAATGTGCGTCAGAATTAACGATTTAAGACTAAACGAATATGAAAAATTATAAAGATGTAATAGTAATCGCAATACCTTTGATTATACCATATTACAGCGACGTAGTGGCCCGTCCCAGCTTCACCTGAGTACAGACATTTATCGATTCCACTTCACACCAGATAGATGTTATTTTTGTACAAACTCTTGTACACCTAAACTCGACGTAGCTTTCCTACTGTCCCTTCTTCCCACATGACATATCTTGCTCAGTCTCGCCCGTCTGTCCAGTCACTTACTAACCCGTCCCGTTCTATCTCTTCATATATCCATCCCGTCTTAGCCCGTACCGTTACATTACGTTTTGTCCCATAAAATTAAATCTGTCAGCTATTTCAGTCCTATCCCGTCCCTCCTATTCTAGTATACCACATCCCTATACCACACAGATATACCCAAATAGTGAGCACACGACACACCTCGCACAAGCTGCTGGGCCTCCGCTTTTTACTGAAATGCTGTTACTGGCAGTTTTGCTCTACATGAAATGTATACCATAGAGGGCTTTTTTATAGATCTCTAAGATTTGCAATTCCGTGTAATTGTAGTAAATTAATTTGATCTAGATAGATCAAATCAATTGTAGAAAGACAAAAATATGTTTTTATTTTTTTGTATTTTTCGGTTTTTCTGCACTGCAATATATCACTCTATCTATTAAAAAAACCGCATCAAAATCCGTTGCGTAGTTTTAAAGATCTGTGCATTCATAGGCATAGACAGCGGAAAGCATCTTTTGTATATACTAAGTATGTAGTGATACATGGAAATCAATCACTAAAAATGTGTTGTCAGGTGTTCGGCATGACGCTAGTGACTCTAGCGTTCGCGTGCCTGGGCTTCCTGTCTCCCGCCAACCGCGGCGCGCTGATGACGTGCGCGCTGGTGGCGTGGGTGCTGCTGGGCGCCATCGCCGGCTACGTGAGCGCCAGGATCTACAAGAGCTTCGGAGGACGACGCTGGAAGAGCAACATACTGCTCACTTCTATGGTGTGCCCGGGGTGAGTGTTGGAAAAGAACGTACGGAGACTGTCCTGAATACTTATTCTTCGAGTAAGTGAAATGCGGTTGATCATCTATGTTTTCCATCAAAAAATGGGGGTGTATAAAGAGAGGGTTCCAATTGGTATTTTTATAGAATGCTGCCCACTCAACCATGTGTTAGCAGAGAAGTTATGTAATAGTAAATCATCTATGAATATATTTTTCTCCATTAAATCCATAGCAGGATCCTGATACATTACATTGTAGTGTACTGAGATAATTAATAGTAATTGGAGACTGTCCCGCCCTCACACTCACCACTGTAACGGGAATGTCTAACTTGTCTTTAGCCTGCAATGAAATTAATCAGAAAGTTAAATTAATAGAAGGAGTTGGAAATAAATTATTCTCCACTTTCACCATGCAAAGCGGGTGACAAAACATCGATTTTAAGAGATAAATAACTTAGCAAAGACTTTTACAGCCGGAGAAGCCATAATTAATAGTAATTGTTACTATGTTCATTTGTTTTATCTTAGTAGTTTAACTACATTGCTTGATGGCAAGTATATTGTTCAGATAGACTATCGTCTGGCTATGCTGTTTCTCCATCTCATAGCAAATGAATATGTTGCAGCGTGGTGTTCTCTCTATTCTTCATAATGAACCTGGTGCTATGGGGCAAGGGTTCGTCTGCGGCGGTTCCGTTCTCCACGCTGGTGGCGCTACTGGCGCTGTGGTTCGGCGTGTCTGTACCGCTCACCTTCATCGGAGCTTACTTCGGATTTAGAAAGAGGGTGAGTTTTGCAGTGTGATAATGTATGTTATTTCAGAAATATGTCTTCGTTGTCTAGTTGGATTGTGTTCATGGTATTTTTTTTTGTACTTTTTAGGCATTTTGATGTTGATTTATTTTTCTATTCTTTTTTACTTTGCCAGTATATACCATATTGATACCAACTTGGTGTCATTATCGTAGTAATAATTATTTTAATACACTGTAATACAAGAATATGTTGTGCGAAAAGAGCGTGGTGGCCTGTTGGTAAACGGACTAGACGCGGCTACCAACGTTCCCGGTGGTCGCGGGTTCGAATCCCAGGGCACACCTCTGACTTTTCGGAGTCATGTGTGTATTGATAGTCAATCACCACACACTAAAACGGTGAAGGAAAACATCGTGAGGAAACCTGTATACCATAGCGATTTTAAGAATTTATGTGGTATGTAAGTCCGCCAACCCGCATTAGGCCAGTGTGGTGGACTATATGGCCTAACCACTCCTAATCGTACTCTCGATTGTAGAGGAGGCCCGTGCCCTGTAGTGGGACGTATATAGGCTGATATGATGATGATGATGATGAATACAAGAATGGAAGAAGAAAGTAAACTCTTATATTTAATATAAGATTACGTTCTTTTGCCTTACACACCACTTTTAATGTGTAACCCCAACGCACCTTATTGAAAATTTACAACTTAAGAAAAAACTGTTTTTGAAGATCGTAAACTGAAGCATCAGAGTCAGTCCTCACTAGTTGTGTCATGAATTAATTTATTTTATTTTATTAATTCATCAGATCCTAGACCACCCGGTGCGCACGAACCAGATCCCGCGACAGATCCCCGAGCAGTCTCTGTACACGCAGCCCATCCCCGGTATCATTATGGGCGGAGTGTTGCCCTTCGGCTGCATCTTCATACAACTGTTCTTTATCCTCAACTCCCTGTGGTCTAGCCAGGTAAGAAATTAAACAGGAACTGTAGTGTAAATTATAATATAACTTTGTATATTTGTCATTATGTTAATTATTGTCAGCATTTTTGAATCATTATTTTCCGCGATGTATTTTTGTAACAACATCTATAGGCTCTAATTTGAGTTCTAGTTTTAAGGTTAAATTTTTCATTTTGGATTACTTCAGAATAGTTGCCCCAGACTATTTATTTGCCTCCGCCTATATCACATTTCAGGACGGAATGACACAGCATACTATGTGTGTCTAAACACTTGTGCTGTTGGGAGTACATGTATTCAAAATAGGCATTTCAATATTAAAATGTTAATTCCGCTTCCAGATGTACTACATGTTCGGTTTCCTTTTCCTCGTGTTCGTGATCCTGGTGATCACGTGTTCGGAGACGACGATCCTGCTCTGCTACTTCCACCTGTGCGCCGAGGACTACCACTGGTGGTGGCGAGGGTTCCTCAGCTCGGGCTCTACGGCCGGCTACCTCTTCATCTACTGCTGCCACTACTTCGTCACCAAGCTCAACATCGAAGACGCCGCCTCCACCTTCCTCTACTTCGGCTACACCTTCATCATGGTGTTCCTATTCTTCCTTCTCACCGGCACGATCGGCTTCATGGCGTGCTTCTGGTTTGTCAGAAAGATCTACAGTGTTGTCAAAGTCGATTAATGTGTGATATGTTTAAGATAGTGATAGCGTTTGGTACTGCGGTTGCGTGTCCATCGCGTGTTGATTTCGTATAAGTTTTAAATCAGCCGGTTATTTAATCTTTAACATTGAAATAATTAATTCAGTTGATCTATGTATATGAGATCTATGTGAATGCCAATCTTGCTTTTGTGAATAAGGTCAATTTATGGTCCAGAACTACTATTTTTTATGGAACTCCTGTTTAGGTAATTAGCATACTTGCAATTTATAAGTTAATTGAGCGAAATGCCGTGTTTTAAAATACCAAATGTATATGAAACCGGCTGTAATCTCGGGTTCTACGTGCCTTGTGGAGTATAACTATTTTACTTTGTAAACCCCATAGGTAGTTCCGACATTTGACCCCATCACATTCAACAAAAGAACGTCTATCCTCCTAGCGCCCAGAGATTTTTAAGTTAGCTAGTCATTATGGTCCAAAGGTCCTTTTTGAATAACATAACTGTTAAACCCGTTAGGAAACATAAATCCAATTAGATTTTTTCGTCGTCCATTTTGTTGTCTTCATTCTTTCGTCAACAAATGGAATTGAATCATTGCGAAATGAACCCCGTTCTATAAAAAAGTTACAGATTCTTATTGAATATGTCTTAAAGGTTCTTGGGCGGTAATCATAGTCGTGTCTCGAAAACTCTTGGGCGTTTATGATGAACTCAATCAAGGGTTTTGTGAAGGCGCTTGAGCGCTAGGAGAATTTACGTTCGATTTTGAAATCATCAAGTTTCACATGAATTAGTATTCGTAATAAGGATGCAGCTTTGCGATGGGCGCGGTGGTGTGAGGTTAGTGTACCAATGCTTCAGCCTGAATGTGCTGTATCGCGTCAGTCCAATCTAAAATGTGCGTCGTGCCAAACAGCAGCGACTACGGATATAGGCTGCGATATTAATATATTGCGACGTGGAAAGCTTAGCGTAGTGGTTTCTGTTGGAATCGATTTTGGTCCGGACTGGAATATTGGTAGTTTTGTGCAACTACCCTCGTGATTATTGTAATTGTATAAAAAATATATCTATAAATAAATTTATAGTCTCATGAACGTCTTTTAATTGTACTTTTTTGTCGTTGTAGAGGTGTGTATTGTCTGGTGAATTCAAATCGGAATTATTTACTCCAGCGCAATAGACACTTCAAAATATTACTTTAACTTTAGTCATACTATAAGTTTTTTTTTTGTGAATGGGAAGACTTACATTTTCTTGGATTTATTTATTGTTTGTCTTCATTAAAATCTATTCTTGCACAATATTTGTTAGTATTAGAGACGCGGTAATATTCAACTAGGTTTCGGCCGCTAGCAAAATTAGTACTTAATGTACCCTCAGTAAAGTTTTGTAAAAATAATATTAATGACGTATAGAATAAGACCATTCTTTTGTATTTTACAGTTTGAATCGACCGCCATGACGTTATTATTGAAAATTTGATAACTTTGAGGGTATTAATTCACGATTAATTATTGGATAATTTTGTGAGGAATTTGCGCCTTATACCTTTAGCGCACTGTACACTTTTTGTGATACCTTTTCCGTATTCACTTTGTGATTGTTCTTTGCAGTATCACGGCAAATAATAAAGATTATTTACTTTGAATCTGATGTGTTCAATTCGAAGAATATACCCACGAGCAATAATAATTTGGCCACGCTAAAGCAACAATATATTGGTTGCATTTGTGATAATTCGAAGAATTGATCATGACTGTCATCTTTCTGTACAAAATATTGTACTCAGATGATGTCTCGATATCATTTGAGTATTGGAGAGCATTTGATGAAGCTGTGAATGTATTTATTTACTAAAAACTTCATTGGGCGTGTAAATCGCATGAGTTTAATTTTAACATTATTTTAACTATTATATATAAAACTATAGTTAATTCGAAGAATATGATTGTAAACAATAAAATGATTATTTTATAATGGTATTTTATTTCAATAAATTAAATCAAAATAACTCAATTACTATCACTATTTTCTGAGAGTTCAGCATCTTCTTTTGGTTTTATTGGTTTTCTTTTAACGGTTTTTTTCTTGCGATCAATCTTTGTTTTTCTGAACAATTCAATTGCTTTCAATTTGTTTTCTAATAAGTGCTTTTTGTCGCTTTCCCTTTGAGGAATAATCTCTTGAAAGCGATCAGTCTTGGGAATTTTTACGTCGATAGTTGATTTACCGTCGACTAAATGAGATATAACTTTTACACCATGATCATTAAGTACACTTTCTTCGGTTGATTTCTTATTTTTTGGTCTAGAAGGTCCTGCCTTCTCATTGCTTTTCTGAACACCTTCGCTCTTGCTTCGAGTTAATTTTCTTTTAGTTGCGCCCTTTGTTGTCTCTTCGGTGAGAAATTGTTCAGAAGGAACATCCAAGCTCGGGCCCATCTTATGCACAGCGGCTTTAACTCTTTTGCTCATTTGATCGTCCAATGATTCAAATTCTATTTTTCTCTTAAAGTAATCTTCCATACTCTTCTGTGTTTTCCGCTCCGTTATTCTTTTCAGAACTGGTTTTAAAATTTCATCTAATTTATGTTGGGACCATCCGAATTTTGCTCTGGTATAATCGCGTAAAATTGTGATATCCAGTTCGCCCCATGTGAATTTCTCATCGCTTTTTTCTACATTGGGTTCTAAGTATGCTTGCACTACCTAAAATATCATAATCGTCTAATTATAAATGGTCGGAACGTAAAAATGACTTTAAATTTAAAATTGTATAAGCATGGAAAAGAAATTACTGTGAATATTAACGACAGCCTGAAACTTACCCTCACACTGGGAAAATCCTCAGTCAAATTGACATTTTTCAGCTTTTTCTTGAGACTAGTATTGTCAGTTCTTTTACCAGCCCTCACCCATCTTTTGAATTCTTGCAAACCCTTGATAATTTCCGCGTAGCGAGCATGCTGGGCACTTTCATTCAGTTGTTTCTTGTTAAATGGAAAGCTGGCTAAAATCTCCAAGGCAGTTACTGGGCCTACCCCATTTACTCCGGTTGTGTAATCACTACCAACCAGCAGAGCGAGTAATATTAACTTCTCCCTGCTTAAATCTGTCAGGAAATACATAACCATACATAGAAAATTTATAATAATAAAAGTAAAATTTTTAAGATCAAGATTTGGAGACATGTTGCGAATTGACACTCAAAAAATACTTACTAAAAGACTTTTCAATCCTGTCGGCCACAAATTGCAACACATGTTTCTTTTGATTGAAGAAATTTTTATACACAGTCCTCCCGCCAAATAGCCAAATATCACTGTCGTCTGTAATGGTACCGTCTGTTAACTTAGCGCTCTCGAGGAACGCGCACTGAGCCTCCGCTTCCATAGGCGCTACTATATACGGGATTCCGAATAGCTGCAGCAACTCCTGAGCCTCTTTCGTCATCTGTTCCGTAATATTCCTTCCTACACGATCTAGGCGACCTTTTTCTTTTATCAAATTATCCTCTGCGTTTTGAATTTCCTCTGCCATGGAATTAAGTTTTTCTGTAGATATTGGCGCTTTGGGGAGATTACTGGTTATTTTGTTAGTACTTTTATCTGTGGCATCTTGAGCTGAGTTTGGAAGTACTTCAACCGTGGCTATAATTTCAGGTTGTTTTGATATAGCTTCACTTTGACTAGAACATGGAATTTCTACAAGTTTTTCTTTTCTGCTTTCTTTATTTTCAGACTGTGATTGGACACAATCCTCAGCGTCATTATCATCTACAAAATCAATTTTTGTCTTTAATTCAATTGTCGTATCTGTTTCTTTATCTGGGCTTCCAATATTTGAAATGTCCAATCGTTTATCATGCTTAAGATCTTTATCAGATATCTGTTTATTACTTGTAAAGACGTCAGCAAATATATCATCTTCGTCAGGATGATCTGTATTTAAAGTTAATTGGATAACAGTTTTCTGTGATTCCGATTCAATTTCAACGTCTTCAAACTCGTCATCGCTAGAATCAGAATCGGGCTTGTTGTCACTCATGGTAATCGATTCTTGAGTTTCGTTTTGCTCTATACTACTTTCGAGTGATATAATCTCCGAATCTTTGTTTTCCATGCATATAACAGATAGTTGACTGTCGTCCATAACTTTATTATCGACCGAAGATTCTGGAATGTTTGTTTCCGATTGTTCTATTGATCTTGCTTCTACATTTTCATCTATTTTGTTGCTCACAATATTGTACTCTACTTTTTCATCATCTTCAGAGTCAGATAAATTAATGATGTTTTGTGAAGTTATTGTACATTGTTTATTCATATTTTCTTTAGAATTAGATGTTTCTATATCTACGCTGTCTTTTATGATGTCTTCACTTTCCGAAGTCAAATTTATTTTACTTTGTTTTGAATTATCATCATCGGATGATACATCGATTTTGTCTAAAATTACAGACTTTTCTCTGTTTAATTCATTTAGCACTTCATCAATTTTAGGCACTTTGTTTTTTAGTTTATCAGTCACTTTGGTACCACCTACAATTTTGTCAATGGCTCTGTTTGTAAAATCGCTAAATTGCATGATGTACGCTTTTGCTGATGACATATCAGGTTGTTCAAATCCATCATTATCTTCAGAATCCGAGTAGTCCGAATCTGTTAAACATGAAGTCCAAGAATCATCAGTTTTTGATGTGCCAACACTTACATCAGCCTCATTAACACATTCTAATGACATCTTTATTGCTTTTTCCAAATCATCCTCAAATTCATCCTTATTTGGAACATCTGTTGGGTTTTCAGTCTTGACTTCTTCCTTGACAACTTCAACCTTGCTTGTACTTGCAATGGCTTCAGCTTCTTTTTTCTTTTTCGCTTCAGCTAGGGCTTTTTTGACATCATTAATAAGCAAAAACCTGGTATTATTATTGGAAGCAATCCTTCTTGTAGGCAATGTATCTATTTTGGTATCAATGCCTTCTTCATTTAACAGAGACTCAAGTTCATTTAAAGACATGCCACCATCCCCCATTTCTTTTTCAGTTTCCTCTAAGCATTCCTGCACCTTTCTTCTTTTTAATAATCTCTCCATCTGTAACACATACATCACTCATTTTGTTTGGAAAGCTGACAATCTAACCATATATATACTGCTTTTACTTAATACAAATTTACTGACTTGAAAATTAGAAAAATTGTCACTCTGCTTTGGTAATTCATGTAACTTTCCCCATGAATTCATTTTCCTGGTTTCTTTCAATTCTAAAAGTAAATCATACTTTTCTTTGGCAGGTAAATTTTTGAACTTATCTGATTTCAAATCAACTGAATGCAAGTCTATTATTGAACCACTTGAATTCTGTTCATCTTCCGATCTGCGAGAAAAAAATAATAATTAGAAATAATTAATTACAGTCGACTCTCGTTAATTCGAAACTCGAGGGACTTTTAAAATATTACGAATTATCGAGTGTTCGAAATATCAAAAGGTTCAAAATTTGTGAGAGAAAGTAAATACAACTGAATTATTAAGTGTTGATCAATTATTATTTATTAACTGCTATTCAATAACAATGAAAAAACTTTAGAAGTACATTCGTGTACATACATGTATTCATAATTTGAATTAATTAATATTTCTAAAGAACTATGTTATACTGGTTTTCCCCTTTCTCTCTGAAACTTTGAATTGCCGAGTGTTGGAAGCCGTTGAGTTCGAATTAACGCGTCGTTTTGTTATATAGCAAAAGGCTTTTCGTTCGAATTACCAAGTGCATAAAAATGTATCGATTTAGTTCGAAATATAAAGAGATTTTGTAGGGAACTCGTGATAACTTTGAATTATAGAGAGGTTTGAATTATCGCAGGTTTGAATTTACGAGAGTCGACTGTACTTATTAAGGATAAGTTTTCAACTATTTCACTATACTTTAATCATAGTTTTAAAGCTGCCTGATGTATCTTCATAGTTTATATCTTACAAAAATAAATATCAGAATTGTGTAGCAGCATAAATATTTCAATTAAATTCCAATTGCACCATGTTTTTTTTAATTTGTTCATGTTTATACTCACAATGGAATATATGGCCAGCTGCTTAGTGCAAAAGTTTAATATCAGGAATTATCTACTCACTCCGATTCACTCTCTTCATTGTTCTGTGGCAAAGCAGGTAATTTGAATATATCATCTGTATCATTGTTTGCACCATTACCCTTTTTTGGTGATATTTGTTTGCCCAGTAAAGTGCCAATTGCAGTTTTCTTGGTCAAAAGGAGGGCTAGTTCCCGCTTAAGCCTCTCCGACTCAGAATTATATTTTGCCTTGCTATCTTGTCTTTTAGCCTGAAATATTTTGTTTATATTAATAATTGAATGATGGATGATAAGATAATTGCATAGCAAAGTACTTCAAAAACATGTAAGAACATGTAACCACACAAGGTGGTTTTTATTCTATGAAAAATTGTGTTAACTAAGTTTTAAATTCCATACACAATTCAGACTATAAAGAATTGATTTTTATTTAATACTGCAATTAAAGTTGACTATGCATATCACACTATCCCATAGATTATGTTGCAAGTATCAAGTAATGAGTAATAACATATCTAGAGATTAATTGTTTCAACTACCCTACTTGGTTCAGCTTACACCAGATAATATTTTGACTTATATCAAATGTAACCTTAAATGTTTCTTAAAATCAAATGAGAGTTATACATGAATTATGATATACATATATTTTGTCCTTACAATAGTTTCCCTTTTCAAGTCTGGAAATCCACCATCAAAGACAAAAACAGGTTTGATTCTGAAGTAAAGCAATTTGCAAAGGCGTTGGAACAATCCCATTAGGTGGGCGTTCGCGACAGGAGCTCCTTTCGCATCTTGGTATCCTTTCACCATCTGATGCAACCATATTGAAATATCTGTCGGTAAAAATAGTACACATTGAATAATGTGGTCATTGATGTGAATAAACAGGTATTCAACCTTAATGTCTCACCGACAGCCAAGACTTTGTTTTCCAACGTCTCAACCGGCACGGGTTTCCCTGCCGGCTCTATCAGTCGCCACAGTCCAGTGACTCCCATGGCGTGTGATTAAATTCCAGAACAGATTTTTTGTTTACACTAATGTATATATACATAACAAAGGTCGTTTCCCACGAGATCTCCGGTCAATCGTCGGTCTCTGCCTCACACATCGCAACCTTTTCGCTCCGTGAACTCACTGTATTCACAACGCACACAACCACAAAGGAAACGTTCGCCACTGGCGGCGCACCGAGTGCGGTTCACTACAACATATCAAATGTTTTACTACGTCGCGACCGCCCACTCTTTCCCACACTTTATTTTCTCACGCCCCATGCGTAACCCCACATCCTACGACCGGCCGTCTGTCAGTCGGCGCACCGAAGTCGAGCGTCCCCGCATCACAACCGATTCGATTTCATTGTTAATTCGCGCGCGTGCAGTCAACAACACGCTCGCATCGCGCTTTGTGTCTATGGTCAACTTTGACAGCTCGGTTATCTGGCGTTGTCGTACATAAACTCGCTCGAATATACACAAGTTTTATCAACATCCAGTCGAAAGTAAGCAAATAATCACCACCGATAATCCGTTGGCAAGCGAAAAGAAACAGTTCGTGAAAATAAAATTAATGACAGAGAGGCGCAGTGCAACGCGGAGCCGTCCGAAAATTCCGCCGTCGAACAGGTGTTTTTGAATGAAATGTGTGCCAGTTCCCACCGTAATTAATTTTTAGTTGCGTGAATAACAGAAAAGCGTATCGATCGATCGGCGGTCGATTTCAAGAGCGACCCTCTCGCGTTTCCAGTCGACTAGGGTCAGACGCAACGCGGCTCCCCTCGGATTCGTGTGAGAGAATGATGCTCTGCAAGAGGGTCGAGCTATCGAGATAGGGGCAGGTCGCGGACGGCTGCGAGGCTATGAAGACAAGCGTGCGGTGAATCGAAGCCGTGGCGAGCATGCCGCACCAGTACGGCGGCGGCGCGGGCGGTGCGTCGCCGCCGGCGCCGGCGGGCGCCTACCCGCGCTACGCGAGCGCCGCAGGGCCAGGGGCAGGCGCCTACAGGCCCGAGGAGCGGCGACTCACGCGTGAGGCGATGGAGCGCTATCTGCGCGACCGCTCCGACATGGTGGTTGTCATCCTGCACGCCAAAGTGGCGCAGAAGTCGTACGGCAACGAAAAGAGGTTCTTCTGCCCGCCGCCGTGCATCTACCTGTTCGGTGACGGCTGGCGATTGCGGCGCGAGCGCATGCTGCGCGAGGGAGAGACCGAGCAGGCGGCGCAGCTGTGCGCCTTCATCGGCATCGGCAACTCCGACCAGGACATGCAACAGCTGGACCTCAACAACGGCAAACAGTATTGTGCCGCCAAGACCTTGTATATATCAGACTCTGACAAAAGAAAGCATTTCATGCTCTCAGTCAAAATGTTCTATGGTAATGGGCATGATATTGGTATATTTAATAGTAAAAGGATTAAAGTGATATCAAAGCCATCTAAAAAGAAACAGTCTTTGAAGAATGCCGACTTGTGTATAGCCAGCGGAACCAAAGTGGCATTGTTCAATAGACTGAGGTCCCAGACTGTGTCCACAAGGTATCTTCATGTTGAGAATGGCAACTTCCATGCATCATCTACTCAGTGGGGAGCTTTCACCATACACTTATTGGACGACAATGAGAGTGAGTCGGAGGAGTTTGCTGTGAGGGATGGATATGTCCACTATGGATCTACAGTGAAGCTTGTATGTTCAGTGACGGGCATGGCCCTGCCCAGGCTTATAATAAGAAAGGTGAATAGTTTATTACATTGACTTATATTCTACCGATAGACGAGGCGCGTCATAGAAACTATTTGTCCCGTATTTGTCAAAAGCTCAGTAGCGACATCTAGTACGTTTACTTGAATATTACAAATTATGATCAAAGATTATTAGACAGACAAGACAGTTCATGTCAATAATAGCTTTGCCTGAGATACTGCCTAAATATAAATACCGTCATAGCAATAATATATTTGTAATGTTTTTTTTAATTTAAATCAATAATTCATTTACATCATAAATGAAATTAAATACTCTTACAAGTGTAAAAGTTTGTCAAGCAGTCAATCAGTGTACAATCAGTTTGACATTTATTATAATAACATTTATGAATTTTTAACAAGCTGATAAACTTTTTTCGAGACTAATAGACAAAAGGAATGGTACACCAGAAGTTTACAAAAATGACTACCGCATTTGGAATATCTGAAATCTTCGTGCCAAAAATGAATTGAACTAATATAGGTATGTTCTCATGGGGTTGCCATGAGAACATACCTATATTTCCATTCCAATAATTCTGGACAAATATTATAGAGATATCCTTTTTTCGTAACCGCCGCGGAAAAATATAAAACAATTTTAAATGATATTAGTCTTCAATAACAATGGGTTCGAATAGTCCATTAAGTAATTCATATTAAGAAATGGGGTCTAAATACTATCCACTGTTCCAAACATACATACAACACACATATTTTGAATTATTAATTAACAACATATTAAAATAAAATACTGAAATCAATTTGTAACTTCATTCTTCCTACATATTTGTATTTGTAATATATTGGAATAGTTTATGCCTATTTGGTCCACTGGTATGAATGTCCCTTGAATAATCTATATCTTATATAGTTCGTCTCTCTCACTCGACGGGCAATTTTTATGCGCGGAAATGAGATATACGATGAAGGAGCTCACCTTGTATTTTAACGAGCTCTAAAATATATTTAATCCATTAATAAATAAAAGAACTGTATTATCGGCATTATTCTGCAATATTATATCACTTACGTTGTATTCTTTAATTATATTGTAACTTCAGAAAATTTCTCTGTCGGTTTGACGGGGAAAAGTCAAAATAAATTACTTATAAATATAACCAAAAAGGCATACTGTTGCGCGGCGGTCACGCGGCAGACTGATTCGTGTGCGGTGCATGCACCGCACTTGGGTGGGACACGTTTGTTACAAAGAACGTCTTATCTAGTGTAACATTGATATCGATGAGTTTATTATATTTGCCCCAACACCATAACCCAAAAATGTATAATCAAACTGAAAATCTTATATAATTCTTATTGCATTTATGACATTAAAGCATCCCATTAAAAGAAAACATTTTCAATTACTGTGATAAAGTAATTGAAATAACATTTAAAATAATGTACTATTTGATTTTTTAATTTAAGACATCATAACATTGTGTTTGTATAAAACCCTAACTAAATGTATCTCAAAATTTAACAATATGGTAAATATGAATATTTGGTTTGTCAAAAGCTTTTGTTATTGTTGATAAAATCAATCAGTATTTAATCTAAATCTTACTTACCAAATTAGTGATAAACATAACTCAAAGTTATCTTTTTTGTTTTAAATTTTAAACTGCTCCTCACAAATACATATAAAAATATGATAAATTATTATATTATATATTTTTTAGATAAAGACAAATAACTTATAACACAATGCGAGTATGCATTTAATACATAATCAAATGACTCTTTAATTTCAAATCATATCTTTAAACAACTTTAATATTTGTTACATAACTTAAATTATGTATTTATTTGTTAACAGGTGGACAAACAAATGGCACTTTTAGAGGCAGACGACCCAGTGTCACAACTGCATAAATGTGCGTTTTATATGAAAGACACGGAGCGTATGTACTTGTGTCTATCCCAGGAAAGGATTATACAGTTTCAAGCTACGCCATGTCCGAAGGAACCAAACAAGGAGATGATAAATGATGGTGCTTGCTGGACTATCATATCCACTGATAAGGCTGAATATCAGTTCTATGAAGGAATGGGACCTGTCAGGTAAGTTATTTGTTTATTTATTTTATTACTTATAAATACATAGTAGACAAATTGGTTATATACACTCATTATAAAAATTTGATAAATAAAACTATAATTTAAAAATGTATAAATAAAGTATATTAATAAATAAAATAAACGAAACACAATAGCAAAATAAGAGATTAAAAGGAGAAATAAACATATATTTTGTCTATGATAATGTGAAGAAAAATCTAAAGGACAACTCTGTTAGGTAGTAAATATAATGTTAATTTTTTATCATTTATTCATTTAAAATAGTACTTAAATTTTAAAAGTTTTTAAACAAATCAGTAGATAAGCTGATTCCTGAGAGACTTACATAACTTATTAGATAATATACCATAAAACTAACTTTCAATGGGACATGTAGATGCCATTTATTTTTCCCATAATATAATAATAATAACACCCAACAATCACATACATAGTCCTAAACCCACACTAAGATCGAATCTTGTGTCGTGGGTATCAGGAACTACGAGAGACTTTTCGGTCTCACAAACACCCAGACCCGGAAGAAATATTTGTGGGCCGCACAAACATTTCTCTCGGTGCGGGGATCGAACCCGCGGCCTCTCGTTTCACAGGCGGCGTCTAACCGACTGCGCCACGGAGGCTGTCTGTAATATGCATATAATATTTTATGTATTATTCATCTATTAGTTTTTTATTTCCTTATCCAATTTTATTAGCAATTTTATTATCGGATTAGCAAGTTGAAGTGGCAATGGGCAGGGCACATAGCGCGGAGAACTGATGACCGATAGGGTCGGAAAGTGCTCGAATGGAGGCCACGTAGCGGAAAGCGCAGCGTAGGACGTCCACCCACAAGATGGTCCGACGACCTGGTAAAGGTCGCGGGACGTCGCTGGATGCAGGCTGCCTCCAACAGGTCTCTGTGGAAATCATTGGGGGAGGTCTATGTTCAGCAGTGGACTTCCTTTGGCTGATGGATGGATGGATGATCCAATTTTACATCTGAATTCTCAATAAATATTTCTTAGATTACACAAATTTGACCTATGTTATGTATGCAGAAACTTGTTTAAATAATTTCATGCATCTGGAACTGGATTAATTGGTCTAAGCTAAACATTGTCTGCCAGTTCCTAGATTTTAGTTAGATAAGCACATTATTTCTAATTAATATTCATTTTAAAATTTATTTAAATTTATCTCTAGACATTATTAGAATTAAATAAACATTAGCAGTATTGGTGCAGTATAGGTATAAAAATCAGCTCCGATCTTTCTACAATCTAGAATGCGGCGAAACGAAATATATAAAATAATTTATTATCAAGGCTAAAACTTAAATTTACTTGATAAAATCATCCAAAAGCACACGTATACGTCTAAGTCTATTAGACACCAAAGCCGCCCGAAGATCTACGTGAAATGTCGTCAACTGTATATTGTGGGCTAGTTGACGACTCAAATCGGAATCTGTTGCTGGGCATGATTATTTTCTTTTAGATCGCCGGGTTGTGTTGTCGGACCGGGGGCTTTGATGTGTAGTACGCCTGACGACCCCACACTAGACACAAGTATTGTATCGTGGGTATACCGTATAAGAAAGTACGAAACAATTTTTGGTCTCACAACACCCAGTCCTGGTACTTTTTATTTCTACATACTTAGCTCTAAATGGGTGCCGTATTCGAACAAATGATATAGCCCAAATATCTGCTCACATCTTCTATGTATCCTTCTCCCACGGATTTTAAGACACCTTTATCACAACTACTATGCAAATGTTCGAGATGATTAATTATCGTTAATCGCTTAGTATCAGTTGAGCCATTTGCTCTTTGGCCGAACCTATGCATTAATTCAACTTAGACGTTAACCCCGCCGTTGCCAGGGTCCGCCTTCCGTCTGAATCTCCTCCATTTCGCCCGGTCTTCGGTATCCTCATTAGTAATGACATTGATCATATCTTCCTTGACGACATCTAGCCAGTGCTTATTTGGTCTAGCACTCAGTCGAGGCCCAGCAATGCAAAGCTATGTAATAAAATAAAATCTATTCGGGTCGTTGATTAATATTTCACATGCGGACACGGAACACAAAATACACCCTTAAATGTGTTTTGTCAATTAATGTCTCCGCCGTTTAAATAAAGTATCTATAATTCATTTAAAAGCAAATGTTTCACTTAATTAGTTGATGAGTGAAACAGAACAGAAACATCAAACAATCATTAATTGAGAATCCAATTGGAAATATCGCTCGGAATATATTGTCGGATTATTTTTGTGCGGTGGTGAAGTTACCATCAGATATCCCTCATCAAATCTCTTGCTTGTTTGTCCAAGATGTGATAAAAATATTAGGCTTAAGAATACATTTAATCGCTTTCTTCCAACACACTTATACATTTTCAAATATGGAACGTAGGTATCTCCTATGTTATCGTGGTAGTATCTTTCAAGTTCAAAGCCCCAGTCGATTCCAATATATTGAGAGCCCAGCATGTGTGGTCGATATACCCCTGTGGTTCTTTACGATGAAATCTCCATAAGTAGCTTTCTAATTAACCTAAATTCCGATTTTTATGGCTAAACAACGAAATAAAACGTTTCATTTTTTTCTAAAACGCCTGTTTCTATAATCTCTTATCGAATATTATTTTTTTAAAAACTGTTCTAAACAGATTTAATTCTACATCAATGTAGACCTATATTTGAAGTATTTATTTAATTTTGTATTAAAGTTTCTCAATATAGTTTATTTGTTAAATATACCGTTTATACGTGGTGTATTTTAGTGTATATCAAAGCAAAAATTAAACTTCAAAGAAATATGAAATTATATACCACGCTTATTACTGGCTCAAAGACAATTTCAGCCTATTAGAATGAATAAATAATAAGTAAAATGTATGGTAGAACTTGACAATATCAATTGTGGTTCGCAAACGGCAATGCCATATCATATTCACCCTTTATAATCTAGTATTCTTTCTTACAAAGGATAATGATAACTTAATGATATCCAGCTAAAGATAATAATTCGTAAAAGTAACTATGTAAATTGTTCGCAATATGTTTTTTTATTTTTGCAAAACATGAAGCAATACAAAGTTTTTTATGACTCGAATTAAATGTACTGAATATGTAGAAAAACTCGATCGACAATTCTCAGTTTTACAGCAATTCTCAGTTTTACCATTATACAGCAGTTTAAATGCACTGTTGTGTTTCGGATTGAAGGGCACAGTAGCCAGAGTAACTACTGGACATATTGAGACTTAACATCTTATGTCTGAGGATGGCGAGCGTAGTGGAATTCCAAGCATTGCTTTGAATTTAATGGTTTTGTTTGGTTTTGCTTCTGTTTATGAGCAGTCGAATCGCTTACCATCAGGCGGACGGCATACTCGTTTCGCAAATCATTACAACGAGAAAAAGGAATAAAATAAACTACCGTTATACCGTAATAACGCTTATGAACTTATTCATAAACAGTTTTAAAACCTATTTTAGTTATCGAATGTTCCCTTTCGAACAAATTTTGAACTCACTTTGAGCGAAGAAGACAAAACATACAACGCAACGGCTAAAATATGTTTTAAAATCGTCTAGCAATAATGCCGTAAATATGCAATCGAGAAAATTAACTCACGTTAAAATACCCGGAGATCACGTTCTAAAAATAAACTTATTATGAACCAAAGTTAATTAAGTGCTCAATTTTCATCAAAACACTGATATTATACAATATTTATAAGTTGCAAAGTGTAATACGTTGGCTAGTTGGTCCATCTCACGGTATTAACTCCAGTGATAAGCACCTATCTATTATTTATATTTGACACGCACAATCGCCGCCGCAAACCGATGTCTTCCTGTGTTCTGTGGTCAAAAACTCGTTATCAATTCAATTTTTAAATGTTACGCTTCAGTGTTTACAATACACAATACACAACACTTTATTGAACACCACATAACATAAAATAACAAAAAACAAAAATAATAGAAAAACTTACAAATAGTGAACAACTGGCGGTCTTATCGCTAATAGCGATCTCTTCCAGACAACCATAACCAGTGTTTATCTCTCAATTATTATAAAAATGGTCCAATTTATTGGCATCGGTAGTTGATGCGCAAAAGTAACTAGTAATAAGCTCCGGCAATAAGTTATTCCGTCGCCAAAGTAATGGCCAGTATAAATTAAATGCAGACGACCTTATTCGTAGAAAGATTATGAACTTATTTTTAGTTATCCAATGTTATATCTTCTGTTCTGTATCAGCCGATAACCGTCCCACAGCAGGGCACGAGCCTCCTCTACAATTGAGAGAACAAACAAAAGTAAGGGTGAAGTGGTTAGTCCATTCTTCGTTCAAACTGCAGTCAAATGTCTTTTGAAAGGGATAAAACATTCAGTAGGTAAAAAAGGTAATATAAGTAGGTTGTGAGAAGTTTTAATATATAATTAAATATTACACTAAACATCATCTAATCCTGCTATCAGTTGAACGGCCCGTTCATTAACTACGGCCGTAAGCCGATCGTGTATTAACTTCTTTGTGACCAGACAAAATCTTTGTCTCCGTAATGATTATGTAGTGGAGTTTTACGCTAATATTTATGATCGAACAAAATTCTTGTCTAATAAAATATTTTTTACGCATAGATAAATTTAGGTTTTTGCAAAAAAAAAAGTAAGTGTTGCGGTCATCATATTCGAACCCACGGACACAAAAACGCTTGGGTCGAACGATTTGCGTGTTTATTAATTGATAGGTCTGGCCCCTCAACCCTCGATATTCGATAACATCAATAATAATATGTTCTGCATCGGATGCGATGTCAATTAATTGATATTATTGAAAACATAATATTCTATTATATCGAGTATATCTAGACTGTGACCGAAAGGAAGCCAGGTGGTAGGTAGTTTTAGTGACTTCAGACACAATACCACTAAAAATTACGCAAAAAAGCAACGTCAACATTAAACGAACTATGGGAATAAATCTGATGTTCCCACAAACCTCGCGCCAATGATTCCGGAATTCCGTTCCGTTCGAACAACCCATCTTTTAAAAAGCAGAAAGATTTCCGGCATTGTCAATCCTCAATTATCCAACGCACTATTCATTTTAACTCTAGGGTTTGCTAACCGCTAATAGCTGGCCAAATTATGGTCAACTTTTTCTTTATTAATACTGATAGTAAATCTCTAATTTGTGAGAGGCCGTCTGTCTAGACGACCTACCATTGCGGTGATACCTATCCAGGTATCACCACAATTTCCTATTAAAAAAAAAAAAAAATAATACAATAATGTAAATGCACTGTTGCTTTCTGATTCGAAAGACATACGCGGAGACTTAACATCTTATGTCTCAGGATGGCGAGCGCAGTGGAATGCCAAGCATTGCGTTTTCATCCATGGGTTTGTTTGGTTTTGCTACTATCCTTGAGCGGTCATATAGCTTACCATCAGGCAATTGGTGTTTTCGACTCTCCATTCAATCCAATAAAAAAATTGAATATATTATGTGGTGAGAAAATCTATAAATACCGATACATGGAACTCCAGTGGCGACCTGGATGGTTTATCGTGGCAGGAAGCGCGCGACGCGACGGGGGGATGCCCGCATGTGATTGGCTTAATGATGGCTAATGTGGCGCGTATCACTTCTCACACTGATAACCATGTGACGTATGCACTGTGGGAATTGATCGCGAAACACTATCTAATGTTGATACGCGCGAAATGTTCTCTTTTTAAGTATCGTATGGAAAATACCAATGTTTGTGAAATTGTGCAGTACTTTTGTTAGTCTAGACTTCTAAAGCAGTGGTTCTTAACCTTTTACAGCCGCTGCCAATAAACAAACCCAATCCAAAATTTGCCGTTTTAGATTGACAGCTCAATCGTTTTTCTGATACTATATTGCCAATAATCAATCTCAGTAGTGAATAAACTATGGCAACATGACAGGAGACCAATCGAAAAGTAGAAAACAATTGACAACAAAACAGATTGACTTCAATCTAATGTTTTCGATTGATTATTGGCATCGGCCGTTAGTCACGAGGGACCATTTGATGAAAATTCCGTCTACCCATTGACCATCCAGTTGTATTCGTTTGGTTGTATGTTAATACAGTCACGAAATGTAATTAATAAATGATCTTACGAAACAGTCGCACTGTAAAACCCGTCTATCTGTTTTAATTTTGAGACTTGCCAAAATTATGTGTTCGGCGTCAATAAATTCTTAGTGTACCAATATTGATACTTGCTGACTACGAATGGCAGCAGCAGGGGTATTGGCGGAGTGGTCTTTACAACTTAGTACAGCTGTCATGTGTGTATTGATATTCAATCATCACGCAATATAACGGTGACGGAAAATATATCGTGAGAAAACCTGCATTACCACAGCGATTTGTAAGAATTTTTGTGGTATATTAAAGTCCGCCGACTACTTTAATATACCACAAACCGACGCACTAGGCCAGCATGGTGCACTATACAGCCTAACCCCACATAATCGGTCTCTCGATTGTAGAGGACTGAGGCGGCCTGAGCCTTGCAGTGGAACATATATGGGCTAAAACGGATTAGTAAAGTTAAGCTGCCTTTTTTTTTTTGTTGGATTTGGCTACGAAATATCGTTTATGTGCATTACAAGGCAAGGGCATTGCTATTTCAGCATTAAAGATAGTGGCACCTCGTGACGTCAACAGAACATATTATGACCAATATAATATTTCTATATGAAATATGAGCTACGACCTCGTGGAGTTATAATAAAACTTATGCTTTGTGCTAAGTTGCGCTTCCTGTGCATTTGACTAGACGTGAACACCTCATATCTGTTACCTCAATTTTATGTGTCACAATTATAACGTTGGTAAAAAAATGTACTACCCTGTCAGAAGTCACTATAGAACAAGTTATCCTCTATAACCGAGGGTCCCATTGAGACGGCTGAGGCCATAACCACGCTAGTCTAGTGCGAGTAAGTGGAAAATTGAAACAAACCAAAAAGGCGCCAAAGTCCTTTACGTAGCTGCTGACTTCATAAGGCCGTAGGTCGTCGTTGTGGTCGTCGTTATCAAGCACCCATATGCAGTGTAATCTACGATTTGGTGTCACCCTGGGAGCACGGACACTAAATCGCCAAAAAAACTCAGTAGATATACTCTATTAATATTTTTTATTAGTGGTACGTCTCTCATATGTGAGAGGCCGCCTGGGTAGGTACCTCCGCAATGTTTATTTCTCCCGCCAAACAGCAGTGTTAATGCCCTGTTGTGTTCCGGATTGAAGGATATTGTAGCCGATTAACATCACATCTTGTCTAAAGAAGGCGAGCGCTGTGGAATGCCAAGCACTGCTTTATAATTCACGGTGTCTGGTATTGTTACTGTCCATAAGCGAATCGCTAACCATCAGGCGAAAGGCAAGCTCATCCTGCCATTCATTGCAATAAAAAAGCATTTGTCCCCAGATCACCAGTAACACCAGTACCCCTAGTCCACTCTCTAAACCTGAACGGCGGCGGTGACGTGGCGATGCTGGAGCTGGCGGGAGACAACTTCACGCCCTCGCTGCAGGTGTGGTTCGGCGACGTGGAGGCGGAGACCATGTACCGCTGCGCCGAGTCCATGCTGTGCGTAGTGCCTGACATCTCGCAGTTCAGGGGACAGTGGCTTTGGGTGCGACAGCCCACGCAGGTAAATGTCATGGTTTGTTTGACGTTGTTAGAGATTAATTCATTGGTTTAATTAAGGATGGGCATTTCATTGGGAGTATCAATAATATGTCAGTGAACATTTTACGCGTTTTTCGTCCTGTCCATATATTTGTGACAATGGATTAATTATATAAATTTTTGGTTACGTTGGACTCTTGGATTGCTGATTAATTTAGGGATGAATCGACCATTTTTAAGTTAAAGCTTTAATAAATTTTTTTAAACATTAAATATACCCCAAGATTCTGTTACTTTTATTTAGGGTGTGTGAAATTTAGTAAAATAAAATAAAATCTGCTAATTCATATCACTACAAAGTTTTCGTGAATTCTTATATACTTGTGTCTTATTGTTAGTGTTGTCAAGTGCGATGGTTCGTTTTACAGGCGGCTTTTAGCTGATTGCGCGACAAATGTTGCCTATGTCACTTGGCCGATTGTCATACATTCTCAATTGTATTGACGGAAGTTGCGGTTTTAAACACCACAAAGATAAATGTTATTGTGGTCTATTGATATTTGTCCGTGTTGGGAGGGTGTTTGTACATCCGCAATGTGGTTAGAGGGTGGAATAATTCTCTTTTCGGCAGGGTATTCTCTGATCCCTACTAGTAGTAGAGGTGACATAATTTAGCAACTTGTGGAGTCAATTCTCTTAAGTCCCATTTAGACAAGGACAGTTTCACGCCTCGAAAATGTGATTATCGTAAGGATATATAAAAGTAGCATCCTGTAAACATTTGTCAAACACCATAATCTTATGGCGGTTATGTCATGCTATAATGGCATACGATTCACGCCGCGAGTCGCGAGTGTCGATCACCCAGGGAATTAGTCGATATGCCGTCGCTACTACGAGCCCCGATGCAAAATAGTTCGTCTATTATGAAAAGTAGTGCAAACCTAAAATATAGAAAGTAAATATTGGTAAATTAGTTAAGAACTTTTAATAAAAACTAAACCATAATGTGAGGAACATTTTAAAGTTTATTTTAACATAACTAAAATTCTTTCATGACTTTACAAAACATAAAAAAATTTAAAAATATTCTGAAAAACATAACTCAAAAGTATTCGTCTACCCTTGTCACTCACGCAAAATAGTTCGTCTACCACTTAGTTGTGTCGCCTTTGCTCTCAATGACAGCTTTAATGCGAAGAGGCATGGTTGCAACCAACGCTGCACACTCCTCAGGCGTAATTGACTCTCAGGCAGCCACGAGTTTAGCCTTTAAGTCGCTCTTCGATCTTGATGGATTTTTACGGAGAACTTTTTTTTCATTTTCCACCATAGGGTTTCGATCTGCGACAAGTCCGGCCTGTTAGATGGCCATTCGATTGTAGGGATGCTTTTCGCCAGTAGCCACGTCTTTGTTGTCCTAGTAGTATGGCAAGAAGCACCATCCTGTTAAAAATGAAGGAATCTTGATGCTTAAGTGACGGAATAGAGGGCAGAAAATTCTCTTCCAAAAGATTTTAATACCTTGCAGCATTGATAAAACCATCCACAAAGTGCATACCACCAACACCTTGTGCAGACATGCAGCCCATATCATAAGAGACGCCGGAAACATCACTTTACGTTTGAGACAATCAATATGAAATGCCTCATTTTTATTCCGAATCACTTTTTTTCTTTTCACCGCTGACTGTCACTTCAAATGATACTACGCTGATACTGATGACTGATCGGAAGTCCAATTTAAATGATCACGAGCATACTTCAACCTTTTTTTTTCGTACAGCAGTCTGTAGTCAACAGTGGTTTCTCCATAGCGGTGTAAAATCCGTAACCCATTCTTTTTAGAACTCTTTTGCAAGTATCAACTGAGATGTCTTTGTGAATCATGTCCTTCCATTGCACCGTGAGTTCTCCAGCTCGAGCACGACGATTATTTTTGATAATTTTCTTCAGGATTCTGTTTTCTACTGCACTTGTGATGCGTGGTCGACCAGTTTTCTTCAAACAAGAAGTCAATCTTTTCTTTTTTTAGTACCAAATTATAGATTGGACTGTAGACCTGCTAGTCTACTCTTGAAACTAATATCAATATCAATCCAAGGCAATATCAGACCAATTCCGGAACCGATTTGTACAACATCGCTACTCTGGAAACACAAATCCTAATGCTTGCATTGACATTGTTATTGTCTCACGATCGGAATGTGATAAGGGCGTTACACGTGAAGTTGGCCGCGCTAGGCTTATAATAGTGATGTCTGTCAGAGATAAAAAATCGGTAAAATGTTCATAATCATTATTATTTGCTTTAAAATGTAACAATTAAACATTGAATGAAGCATTAAATAGATCGTTTATATTCCAAAAGATTAAAAAAACATATTTGTGTACTCTAATCCGCATATATTATAAAATCTTCATAACGTTTGGATCAAAAAGCTTTGTTTCCAGCCGAATAAAACAAACTACGACTGCTATGAAGTTCGAGAGTCACACTTGTTTATACAATTCATGTCAAATTAAATAAACAATTCAGTCATCGCGTACAGTGGTACGGTGGAGTCTACGCATGTTCTTAATATGATAAAGTATGCTTAAGTATGTTTAAATTATGTTTGTTTGACGAAGATCTATAATACAATTATTGATTAAGTGTGTAATTGAATATTATGAAGGTACACCTACATATAATTAAAACAATACGTACATTACATTACATTAGTGAAACGAGTGTCATAGGTCCGTAGTACAAAATAATTTGGTTTTAAAATCACCATAAATTATGATTCTATAAGGTCAATTCGATCAAGAATTCTTTCAATACAAGATAATGTCCGAACTCCGTATGAATCTGTAATTATTGAATGCACAAAATGTAAGTCCAATCATAAGGCGTTAAACAGAGTTCCTGTGTGTTTTGCCGTGTATCGTGCAATGGTATTAATTTCGTATGCTTAAAAAAATAAACATCGTCTATTCGGTACTAATAAAAAGTCGTTCATTTTGTCAATCTTTTGGTTTTACGTCCTAAATTGATACAATCATACTTATGCAATCACAAATAGACCATTTCATACATTTCTAACAAAATTAGAACATGATACGACTTCAAAAAGTCAAAGTCAATACCAAATAAGTTAACTTTTATCTATTGGAAATTATTAGATGCGAACACAATATGAAATACAATTTGAGCTGTCAAAATGGTTTCAAGAGTAGCGTTTGTATGCGAAACCGATTCCAACAACGAATAATTAGTAACTTTTAATACCGCTAGCGACGTGGCGCCACAGTCGCATTACAAGAGCACTCGGGAGTACGAAATCGAACAAAATTGTTGTAAAATTGGTTCTACATCGGACTTGTATTTCAAGAGTAGACCCACTGGGAAGTATCAAGTCTTTAGATATTTGGTAACTTGATTTGCCAGCATTGACCCCACAAACTATTCGCTTTCGAAGCTCTTTACACACGGGTTTGCCACGACCCATTGTTATTTGAAAACTAATGAAAAAACTGAAATTTTCAGAATGTATACACTGTCTCACTTAACAAATGACATGAATTACTTAAAAAAAAAATATGCAACATAATTGTACACAGAAGGAATAATCTTATTTAACTCACTGATAGACGAACTTTTTGCATCGATTAACAATTGAACGAACTATTTTGCTTATAACTTCTACGAATTTAGAACAGGATATGTATAAATTTAAAACGGTAAAATAGTTTATTGGTTCATAATTAAAAAATGGCATAAGTAACGCGACATGTGATAGTAGAACAGCTTAATATTTTATACAGATATACAAAAATAATGAAGTTAGAAGAAATCTTATAAAGAAAATTTCACACTAGACGAACTATTTTGCATCGGGGCTCGTAGACCACATGGCGTTTTACCGGTGAAAAGCTAGAACCCCAGTTTGGGCGTATTCCTAAGCCTGTTGGATTACTATCCAGCCGACCTTACGCACGAACATTTCTTAGTGCGGGGATCAGACCCGCGGCCTTTCATTTCACAGGCTGCGTTTAACCGACTCCTCCACTTAGGCTGTCTAATTCTGTATATAAAAACAATAAACATCGCTTAGCTCCTTGCAATAAAATCATTATTTGTCTTCAGGTCCCAGTATCGTTGGTCCGAAACGACGGCATAATCTACGCGACAGGTCTAACGTTCACATACACGCCGGAGCCCGGGCCGCGGCCCGTGTGTCCCTCCGTGGACGACGTGATGCGGCCCGACTCGGCCGCGTGGCACCACGACGCGCACCGCCTCGACAACGCGCTGCAATAGCACACACACTGCAGGCCGCCCGGTCTGCAGTCACACTAGATGCAATACTACCCACTACTCACACGTGTGCTCGGGAGATATGTTCACGTGGGACATGGGACACTCAGTGGAACACACGTACAAGTCATTTTTGTGGCCATTGAAGGCTCAAGATACAAGAAGGTTGATGTGGTCCACGGGCCCTTGTATGGGACACTCAGTGGAACCGCATTTCGAACCACTCACACGTACAAGTCATTTTGGTGTCCATTGACGGCTCAAGAAACAAGAATGTTGACATGGTTCATGGAGCCACTGGATGGGGCATTCAGTGGCACCGCACCACTCATAAGTGCGGCTACTCGACGTCCAAAAGACAAGAAAAATGTGGTCCATGGGACACTCAGTGGAAAGCTTGTGAAAGACTTTGTAGTGGTGTATGAGCGTGGTGAGTGACTCATTGTAATTTAGATTCTATAGTGCCTAATGTCTATTGTTGATAGCATGATCTTCGATGTTGCGATGTTTTGACGCAGAATTTTCAGTTTGGAGTGGTATATTAAGTCGCTAATGTTGTTTTGCATATTTACATATGTATACAAAGTAAAATAAGCTTAAAAATGGATTTCAGACTTAATTTTGTTCTGGTTTTGATGTTTAGGAAAATATTGATAATTCGCCTTTGATACTGTCCATTTTAAGACATGCGTAAATAGATTTATTTAGTTAGAAATGCGTCGTACTGTATTATATGATAATGTGAATGTTGAAGATCATGTTTAAATAGATAAATTATAGAGAGCTTTATTATAATTAATGTAGGTTCCATTCGCGAGTCAATTGCTTCGCTTATGAAAAATGAATAATGGATGTCAAATTCGGCATTCTGAACGTCGAATACGAGTTAATTTAACGAAATTATTACACCAAAACGTTATTATTAAGAGAACAATAAAACATATCGTGGGAATTGTTTTTATTAAAACGAAAATGACGCGAATGTGAGGAGATTTTATCAGTTTGCTTGAAAATATAGTTGTAGGTAATACGAGCATGTACAAGTACAATAACTGGAGGAGGCGCCACGCGCGCGGTGTGACCGACGCGACGCGCGCCCGCTCTCATGCACGCATTCCATCCTGGGGCCTGACTTATTTACACTCTAAAGGTTAAAATGTCATACCAAGTTTTGTTAAAAAAAAACATTTTTTTATTTTTAAACGATTTTAAAGAAAAAAAAATTTACTTTAAAAATATTTTTATTTAAATTTATTAGTGTCAAAGTAAACCAAAATAATTATTTTGTTTTCTAAGCCTCAGGAGAATAATGTGGTCTTGTAAAAAGTAGTTTTATTTAAAAAAAGATCTTTTGTATTTTTAATTTTGAAATTTTATCCCATAAAGTTTTTATGATAATTGCAAAACAAGCACACTATTTTTTTAAAGTCCAAATAGATTTGGAGTAAAGGTTAAGTTGTCTTTTCCCTATATTCTATCTGTGGCGTTGCTAAATGCGAATTTAAAATCATCGAAAAATAAGTTTTTTTTACTGATTTATATCTTTTTGGCAATGTCAAAGAGTTACTCAAGGAGATGTTCCTATTACGGCGTAAGAAGTTCGCCTTTTAAACTATACAATTATTTTATAAATAATTCCGTGGAATGAGATCTCTTTGCTCTCGGATTTGTTTGTTTGGGGCCAAATAGCTGTATGATAACCACATGGGATTATTATGGACTATAGTACAACTAGATTGCTGATAGGTAGTCAAAAATGGCCTCTAAATTAAAGATTGGATGTAGTGGGGTCCATATCGTACATTACTAGTGTTAATTATTTAAATTCTTTGACCATGTGTGAACAAGGGACATGGCTACTTAAAAGTAGAGTTTTGTCGAGATTTTGTTCTGTTTGTTATATCAAATGCGCTATATTTCACAAAGTTGTCATTTCTTTGCATTTTCTTTGTAACTTCGTCATAGTGGGCATTCTATTCGTATCATAGTATATAATAATTCCATGGATAACCATGACAATCCATTGCGTTTATTAATTTTACGATAATAATAATTAATAAGCTTACGTTTGGGTAAGGGATATAGACTCAAGGAGAGATTGAATTATGTACGTTTCTTATAATTTTTTGTATAAATTAAGGTTCATAGAAACTTAGGTCATAATTTCAATTTTAAGAAAAAACCAAATAAATAACATTTTTATTATTCTAAATGTCCACTTTTTATAATCGTCTCTTAAATACTATTATAATTGTATCATTTAAACCTTTGACAAAGTGATGCTTGAAAGAGTAATTTCTGCATAATTTATTTAATATATCTTCGCAATAATGTACGGGAATAGCGATCCAATGACCGACACTAACAATGTCCATGTACGTATGTATATTTATCGAGATTTTAATGAACAATATAGATTATAATTAGATTTTAGTGTCAACACGAAATTGTGTTTCAAAAAATCGAATGTAATGATATTTATTTAACGCGAATAATTTGTTTTATATAAAGTTTACACCGACAATGGGTTTGATGTGTATTTTTATGAGATGTGTGATTTCGAACATTCCATGTGGGAAGTGTAATATGAAGTACAAAAAATATCAATATTTTTGTAGCGAAACGTTAAATTACGATGTAATCTTATGGAATTGGTAAAGTTACAGTATTACGATGAAATTAGTATTAAACTTGACTTAAAATACGTCAATTTGTGTAAAATGATAAGCGACACGTCATACGATATTGTTTACTTTTACATTTTTATGATTTTACATTTGGTAATTCTATATTTTATAAATTATAATGACATGTGCTCGCCAAAAATATTGTCAACACCCTGTGTACTGAGCGAATCAACATATGGAGCAGTGAATTTTGAAAATATAAATATTTTTAATAAAATTGAATATAAATAATCTGAGCCTTTTATTTAACACTCAAATAATGCAAAACGTATCTGTTATTTTTTTACTCAAAGACATTATTTACAGACATCTATATTGTAACTACTTTACAGTTTATTAACCTCAGGAATTATATCTATTATTCAATCTGTAAAATAACAAAGCAATAATTTAAAAACACTTCTTAATAGTTGTTCACTTTTTCACATTTAATATTTTAGTAACGATTCTTTGCCAAGAATAGTAAGTCGACTATTGCAAATTCAATTCCCGAGTGCATGCCGTAAAAAGTTCAAAAAGGTAAAACATTAAAAATCACCCATGTACTCATAATCTTTACATCAAAAAAGTGAAGATAAAAAATTACTTTGAAAGCGGGGAGCGAACGCGTTAGAATTGATTCCATTGTTTGCGGAAAACTGAGCATGTTTAATTAACTACGTATGAATCAGAATTAATCTGAGCCTCGAGTTGAAGTCTGTGGGAACGTCTACGAAAACTCTTCACATGATTATAACAAGTGTCTTCCCCTACATAGCGTTCCGCTCCGGCGGCTCTGACCTCAGATAATTATCAAGTTTATATCCATCCGCCATTGTTCCGAGTCGAGATTTCAGCATAATAAAGTAATATTAACGATATGTGCTCATATCATTGTGCATTTTAAATGTTGGAGCGTATAATTGGGCGGGACGGGGGCCGAGCCAAGGCTTTATTAGATTAGAAACGCTTCAATCTCGTCGCTTGAGGTAACGCCCTCGCCGAGCTACTACAAATTGATATATAATTGTATCCTTATTAATTACGACGCATCGGTAGACATTTAGCTTTATGTACGGAAATGGTAGGTAATAAAATTTGCGTTCCAATTCTTCAATTGAGATCCAGTACCATACGTGGAATAGTACGAATACCCGTGACGAATCGGCTGGACATTGCACCATCATCAATTGAATTCGCCTTATATGCAAAAGGATTCGTAATACCAAGTTTTTATTGGGTGCGATTAATGCTAATCGTATGCGTTATTTACATAGTTGCTGCCGTATTTCAAAATAACTACTCCGATAATTTGTTTAGTAGTGTTAATTGCGTTTCTTTTCACGGAAGTAAGCAAGAAGCGGTTCGTGTGCGCGGTAACTATGTTAGAAAACCATCGGATTACCAAGCTGAGGTTGTAGGTTTGAACCCAGAACACTACGTGTATTTACCACCTGGTTTAAAAACTGGAAAATGTTAGAAAGTTATGTCAATTTCAATTATCGACACTAAGCCAAGGTGCTGGATTTTTTTTCTTTCGTCTATGAACCGTGTTTAGTGATATGACGGCACGTTACACGTAGTTATGTAGACTGGTACTTAAAGTTGAAAACGTACGGAGTTTTCCATCATAACTAGACATATATCAGAAGATTGCAGGTTCGTTTCCTGTCACGGTCGCCATGCGACAAGTGAAAAACTATGATGCGGTTACACGACTAATTTATTGTTGAAGAAAAACATACAAGAGTAAACGTTAAAAATAGTTATATAATATGTAGTTAAAACTGGGCGTGGGCTACACTACAGAGATGAGCAAATTATTAACTCATTACAATAAAATGTTTTATTTTTTAGTAAAAGCAGCTGCTGGACGACATCCGAGTTATCTCCGTTAAACTGGAGGCAATTTATTTAATAAACATCAACCCGCTTCAAACAAATCTTATAATTTCCATTCATGCAATGACGCCCTCTCACCGTTCACGTCATATACAAAATTACGAGGCAAAGTACAGACGCAATTTGTATAATTGACTGTCAATTTAAGTTGCTCTTTTTTGACATGGGCGTTTGTATTTATAATGCTAAATTTTTTAAATATACCATATTTAACTCTTTACTGTATTTTTCCTTTTATTTGTCACCATCTTCATTTTCAATTACTTATAAGATTTTTTCTGCCCAATTTATCTCGTCCAAGAATACGTGTGCAGTGAATTGACTTGTTAGAAGTTTTCAACCAAAGTGTGGTCTCCTTTTGGCCTCCACTCTAGAACATTTCGTATCATTTAGTTCTTCGATCAATACCAACCTGCCAATATAATAAATAATATTACTTATGATAAAAAGTAAATTAACACTAAAGCCTCTCTGATAAGTAACATCCGTATGCCGGATGTCAATTAGCCACATCCACCCGCCGTATTATGAGCCATCCTACTACGGTTAATGTTTATGTAATCTAAGGTTAAAGCGAAAAATACCCATTGAATAATACTTGCATTTACCCATTCATTTCCGTATTTAATGAGACGTCAGTCCATGAAGTCATTAATTATCTTTGATATGACGTTGAGTAAGATAGCCTCACAATAGCATTAATCAGGGGGATATTACTATAACGATAATATGACTCCATGAAATATTACAGGATTATCCTTATTAATTTTGCAGTAAGTCCGTACCTAATGATACCGTTATCACGTCGAGAAAGCCCTGATTTTCATATCGATACCATATTATTTTGTGTAGGTTTTCAAACGTTTTCCAATAATATATTTCTGAAAATAGAATGGTAGGTACTTAAGTAAAAAATAGTGAAGTTCCTGGTGGTCTGTTGAAACGGACCAGCCGTGGCTGCCAATGTGTTCACGATGGTCGCGGGTTCAAATCCTTTCCACGTATTCCACGCATTATAAAGACGAAGGAGAATATTATCGTGAGGAAACCTGCACACCATGGCGATTTGTAAGAATTTCTTTAGTCCGTCAACCCGCACAAAGGTCATGATGATGGACTATATGGCTTAACTCCTCTCAATCGAATTCTCGATTGTTAATGAGACCCGTGCCGTGCAGTGGGATGTATATGGACTGATACAATGTAACTGCGGGTAGAGTAATAATATACCGGGTATATCAAGACTGCTACCAAAAATGAAATCTAAATCTAACTACAGTAACCTCCTCCATTCTTTGTCGGCCTAATACGTTTACTTCTGAGACTTCTCAGGCATACTGATAACACTAAGTATTAGAAAAACTCCTTCTTTTCTCCGCCGCTCTAGTGCTTTTTAGGTTATGAGAAATATTTTGCATATAAATGACATAGGTTAAAAGAAATCTTTCATTCTCTGTCACCCTAGTCCTTTTTCTGCTCTGAGAAATATTGTGTATATCATCATTATGATGATATAGGCAACAAGTTTTCTCTTTCTCTGTTGCCATAGTACTTCTCTAGTTTCATTTTGGTGTCGATATTTCGTTTCATCGATTTTTTCTAATCACAATGGTGCCTTAGCAAGTTTCACTTCAATAACGTGACTACGACCTCCCGAAAAGCAGCCATAATAGACATGGGTAACTCAGCGAAAATCCTTGCGTTAACTCAGTAACTCAGCAGTTAAGTGCGCTGGCTCACTGAGTTAACTCAAAATTGCGCCATGGCGCAACAAAATGAAAACGCTTGTCGCCGAGTGAGCAACGAAATGCGTTATGAACTTATGCGCGTCATCTGCGCGGCGCACGGGACATGCCACACTCACAAGTCTGTTTATTAGTTTGTGGCAGTGATGTGCCAACTCGGAATAAACCCGACTCGAGTTACAGAATTCGACTTGGAAGGAAGAAACTGAGTTGAACTTTGTAGGTAGGATTGAATTAGATAGGTTTTTATAGTTTTTACTGGTATGAGACTGTACTGTTATGTGTGTCTCATATGTAAGAGGCCGCAATGAGTCTGTTACTTTAAAATTTAAAGCAATTTTGATGAAATTTCGTACGTAGCTGATACTCTGATATATTGCATAGGATACTATGTATCCCGAAAATGTAATGTTCCCATAAATATGCATATTTGCTACTTTTTCGTACCAACTTGCGTTCACCTACCGCGATTTTCAAACTCGAGTTAGAAAGAATTTAATTCGAGTTAGTAAATCGAGTTGACACATCTTGGCTCAAGCTCATTATGATCATTGTTATTTGTTCACTTATATTGTTATTAAGTAAAATGAATTATAGAAAACTAAGATAACGTGGGTCGTGGGTATAACTCCTTTTTGCGCCAACACATTTTGAACAAGTGAGTTAACACATCCGGCGCAGTGAACTGAGTTGGCGCAATTGCGCGGCGTAGCGCAGTGTTACACATCTCTAAGCCATAAGTTCATTAATAATACTAGATGACAAAAAATGTGCAATTTTGTTTCCAACTAGGTATGCTTATAATATGTCGCATTCCATTTATTAACAATGCAAACTTCCAATGGAATAAAATATGTATAATTACCATTTAAGTATTGCTCATATAAGCTGTTAAATATTTCATCGCTGCACAGTAAATAATGTCTACCGCAACTTTGCAAGCATTCTTTGAACTGTTAACAACCTCTCGCGTGACTAAAAGAATTATTTCTCAATCGGTGACGTGCGCAAGAAATTATGACGTGTATTTTTATAGGCACGTAACCATTCATTCATAGAATAAGTAGTAAAAAAGTGATTGCTATTAAAAACTGTTCAGGATGTAACGCATCCGGTTGACTGATAAGGGAAAATACACATGAAGATTTTCCAATGACAGAATCCTATTTGGACAGTCGTGCAACAGTTGTTGGTCATTTACCTGCACCAATTAACCGTATGACGATTATATCTGTGCTGTGAGAAAGCTGTGTGCACACAATTGTATCATTGTCTGCTTTTTTACATTCTGTCAGCTTGATCTATGGAGCCGAGATATGCAGAGTGTGGGAACATAAGGCGGTGCTCGTGTTTCCAACATGTCATCTTCGAGCGTGGGAAACTGAATGCAGGAAACCACCCAATTTTAACATTAGCAATTAAAATATTATGTTCAATTGTTTGGAAACGAGTATTTAAAAACAAATTCATAATTATAATGCGGATTAACGAGGTTCAGAACGTTCGAGACGTCGCTACAATAATTATTACGTTTTAATTTTAACTAATTTCATTTAAATCTTTCTAATTTCGAACTGCTTCTTAGATGTAAGGTGATATAACTTGAACTTGTATTATATATTTTTGTCTATACCTAATGAAGGGCTTCAGTTCATCTAGATAAAATATGTTTATCTTTTAAGAAATTATTGCTGAAACAATTGAAATTCAAATAGTTTCTTCATTAGGTTCAGTCTTTATATTTTGAACGTAGTTGGATAAAGCGTTATCAAAAAAATCACTATTTTCCAACTGTGTTCTCGATTCTTGAACAAATCAAATTTAACTAAGGGATCATGTACATTTTATTTTTTTGGAACTTTTTGAACATTATCCTTTATAAGATGAACGTAGTCGATCCACGGGCTTATTCTTCCAAAACAACGGTATCAATATTGTGGGCACATTGTAGATAAGATGAGACAGAAGCAGATGAAAGAAGGACGATTAAGAATATACATATGTCCAGTATTGCATAAATGTAAACGGAAATGATAAAAATAGGATAACTATAAAATTATTGTCATAAAGAATCTTTGTAGTTGAACTCAAGGACAGTATTTAACTTTACATATTATATTTTTTTGTATCTGCCCATAAACGTCCCACTGCAGGGCACGGGGCTCCTCTACACTCTTTACTGGTGGTAGGTCTCTCATATGTGAGAGGCCATCTGGGTAGGTACCACCGCAATGTCTATTTGATATTTCTCCCGTGAAACAACACTGCTTAAATGCACTGTTATGTTTCGGATTGAAGGACATTGTAGCCAGAGCAACTACTGGACATATTGAGACTTAACATCTTATGTCTCAGGATGGCGAGTGCAGTGGAATGTTGCTACTGTTTATGAGCGGTCGTATCGCTTACCATCAGGCGAACGGCTTGCACGTCTCGCCATTCACTGCAATAAAAAAAAAAAAACAATCGAGAGGACGATTGAGAGTGGTTTGACCATATAGTCCAACATGCTGGCCTAATGCGGGTTGGTGGAGATATATTTTTTTTACTTAAGTTAAAATAATGTAGAAATTTACCTTTTCTTACTTCTTACATATTAGGCTCAAATCTAGCAACCTATCTTGGTTGTAAGTATATAAAAGTAAATAACATCATAAAATGGTCTTAGTGTAATGGATCGACTTGGCCATCGCAAGAAAACATAATGTATCGTACAATTTATACATAATGCTGCTGGCCAAGTCGATCTATTTATTTAAAACGTAAAGAATTTTTAATATTGATATGGTAATAACTAACGTAATAACTTTATATAGAAGGTTCCTTAAGGACTAAATAAATTAATCGACTTGGTATTACATGCATCTCATAACTTTTTGCGGTAGAAAACCTGAGCTGCGAGACTTGGAATTTTTTTACAGGATGTTTTTGATGGGATCTCACGTCTTTTTGTAGAGTCCTACTTTTTTCCATTTCGGTACTTCTTACTTCCAGAATATCACCAACGATTTTTCTTAAAGCCTCTGTCTTATGGATTTTTCTTATTTTTGTAGGTATCAATTTATCACAAATATAGCGGATTTGATTATTAATGTTCTTTCTTTCATTGTAATTGATATTTTCGAGCTATTTAGTCTATTTATTTGCAAGTTTTTCTTCGTCATGTTTTTCTAGAGGAATGTTATACAGTTTCATGGGCTGAATACACCATTTCCCTCTCTATATCCCCTCCTGTTATGCCTCATATATATAGATATCTATCTACAACTATTATTCCATTATATACGGGTACAATGATTCAGTAACTGCATATGTAACTTTGTAATCCTATACATTTATATGGGATTACAAAGTTATTCACGCAGTTGGTCTATCTAGAAAACTAGACACAAATTATGAAATGTTTGAATTTTCCCTTACTTTAGACACTAAACACTAATTATATTCTAAATTTGAAGGTTCTATGTCTGCTAGAAGTGCCTTAGACTTTTGATGATCGGTCAGTCAGTGAGTGACAAAATTAAGAAAGTTTGACTAGTTACAATTATTAAACTACTGGTTCAAATTGAATGAAATTTTAAATATACCGTGTTTACACAATGCCTGCTTAGTAACTGAAAATTCAGGCTTCATGCTTTAGCCACAACGAAGTTATATATAGGGGGTTGAAAATGGTCTGAATTGCTTCGAGAAAAGGATGTTACGGCCTATAGCTCGACTTGGAGGGGGCTCGGCCGCGCCCCCAGATTTTGTACAGGCTACTACTGTGAGAAATATAAATTATCGAGTATTACTTATATAAATATAAGTGTTTGCAATGTATTAATTATTAGTTTCTCGAATATAATATTTTTTGTTACGATGGTAGGTATTATACAGCATGCTCCCATGTTCACATTTGCATATAACAAATACAGTCTATAATATTTATAGATGTGCACCAACAAACTTTATATACCATTTTATTTTATTGTTTATTGTTGATTAATAATCAAATATTGTTGATCTATAAATGCTTCCACAAAGTTAAATCAATTGACATTCATTAGATACCGTTTATTTACTATTAAACAAAGATTATGATTAATTACTCCTGTAAAAGAATACACATGGCATTCAATATAACACGCAAATAATAAAGATACATAATATGAGATAGGTTATAAAATCGGTAGAACATTCTAGTCTACTCTCACAAAATGGCGCGCAGTCAGTAACCGCCAGTTTGTTGGCACCGCGCGTCACCTCCGCCGTGTCACCCGAAATTGCACACTTTAGGATGAGAAATCAGAAACGAAATTGCTCTAAACACTCATATTCTTGATGTTAGATAAATTACTTCCTGCTGGTTGGTACAATGGAGGCATCATTACTCCTCGGGCCGCTGAATAGGCCCCGTGCCGTGGGAGTCTCTCACGACTTTATTACGGATATATATTTTTTGTTTGTTCTAATTAACAGTTTTTCTAATAGCCCGCTTTTACTTTAATTGTTCGTGTGTGTTCAAAATCACGCTTATTTAGTGTAATTTTAAGAAATTACCTCGAAGATTTCATTATAATTGACTGTCCCGTTCGTAGATGTTTCGAAATACATTAAACCGATAAGTTTTTTGCGCATCGGGTTCTTAATGGCGTAACTTAAAATTCATAGACCGTTTATAAAGCTCGAGTCTTCTAACCTCTTTCGAATGACTTGAATTCAGTTTGGGTGAAGAAGACAAAACATTTGATATCTAAAATAGGTTTATGAACTATCAATGAATGAGGCCGTTATTATCAAGCTCTTTACACAATTTTTAGTAAAAAGAAGCTTATTTTGTAATTGTTCTATCAGAGCCTCTATCGGCGTTTTTTAGGTCGCAACTCTCGCAAAAATGTTCCTTTACAAAAATCCTACATCGTGGTGGTTTTGAAATGTGCTGTGGTGGCCTTTGACTTAATATGTAATTTAGGCATTTATTCGAGTACTATTTACATCTTTTGGATCTTTCATTATTTTAACCTTTTCAATCTCCGATTCATATGTCGGCAAAGATGCAAATAGCAGAAAAAGTCTAATAAAATAATTATTATAAATTAAAAATGTTACTACACATCTCATTGAGACTCTTGGGGTGGCCGATAGTCGGTAGTGGCCATCCCGTGGTTGATGTTAATGAGGATGTAACCCATGCCAAGATTGTAATGCCTCTTGTATAACACTGATAACCGTGCCTCCACACGGCAAATTAACCGTTGATTTTCGTTTCTAGTAAAAATAGTTCATAAAAATATTAATAGGAAGGATATCGAAATAAAACGACACATTCATTGTGACTCATGTTTACAACCACTCACAAATGCAACTTTTTAACTTTATAAAAGCAAAATTAATAAAACAAACATAATTATGTCTCCGTAATCATGGCATAACATGCGACAATCATTTTACAATTGTTACTTAGCGTATCGTTAAATAAATACAAATTTACTTACGATTTATTATCGAGCAAGCATTTTAAACAATTTCAACACCCATGCCTTATGGTCCAACACAAAAGACCTGTCAGTTATATGGCCTGCTATTGTATTGGTGGCTCTTCTAAATTTGTCTTTTAACATTGAATCAAGAGCCGTTGCAATTGGATGTCTCAAAAATTTACTATAATTAGCTAAACAAATACTCCGTAAATGATTTTCGTATACAGAGATTAATACATAAGCAGTAATCGATTTACATTTTATTAATAAAACATACTATGCGTTTCAAATAAGAATAGGAACGTCAATGACCTCTAGTTGTCAAATATCACACGAAAAGTATGGTTAGCAACAAAAAAAATTTTACGCATCAATTATATTTTTTTTTCACATAGTCAAATACTTGAACATAAAGTAACTAAATAAATTAAAACAATTACAAAATGTTATATGGACACATAAACAAGAATGTTTAGTCATAAATAGCTTAAAAAAGTATATTTTTTTATTTTTTTATTTACTTCATATGCAATTATTCGCCAGAGAGTAACTATAACACGACATTATTCATTCATTAATTTTTTTACGAATTATTAAATATTAAAAATATTATTTTTATTCAACAAAAATATTATTTTAAGAAATCTTGTTTTGCTCACCCTACCTAAATTGTGCGATTTGACAGCTACTACGAACCAATATGGCGCAGGGTCAGTCCTATTCTTAGTTGAACCGCATAGTAATTTGAATACTACACAGCGAAAATAAAGACAACTTATCTATTCCATTCAGTTAAGAGTTCGTATTTTGAAACTTTTTGGTCGAAACGCTGAATACCTTCATGCGAAGGTTTTGCATTGAATGTTGCAAGCCTAAAAAATAGCCAGACGACCTAAGTTAAAAGGCGTGATTTATTAATCTAGGTTATATAAATTTTACAAAAATATGTGTATGTACCACACAGCTTGTGTCGCTAATACATTAAATATTATCCAAAGCTACTTATGAAAAAGTAAGTAAATTGACATTTATTTCTCGCACTACCTCAACACCTTATTTATAAATACATTAGACAGATCTTTTATAATATCTAATATTAAAATACGTACTTGACTCCAAAACTTATATAATAGCCTTTGAATATTAATAAACTATAAATAAAGATACATGTATAAACTGACAGAGACTTATTTTGAATGTTACGTTCTTACAATATTGCCAATTAAAAATTCTACAAAAATATTTTAGATGGACGGATACATTTAATTTTTTAAGTGTACGTCATCGCGCATATACGTATAGTTGATACATATTGTGCAAATACGCAGTACAGTGTGATGTACAAAATTGCAATATTCGAAAGCATTTTAATATTAATTCACGAACTTTCATCTATCTATCTTCATCTTCTACAAATAATTCAAATTAAACGTTTCGCAAAAGCGTGCGAAATATATCATCGGTCCTCGAATAAAGATTTTTCTATAAAAATACGATAATTTATATGCATTTTAGTAGGTGGAACAATGCGTGTTCCTTTGCATTCAAGCAATTGAGATGTAATCAATAAAATATTTTTACACATCTATGCTCAAGTTTTTCGCTCCAATATTAGACTAAATAGTATTAATATTATTTAACTCTCACAGACCGCTGTTTGTTCATGTTGGTAAGCATGAGGGAGATGTATGACGTCAGCAGGTCGTCCATCTTGTATCCGAGCGAGGTTTCGCAGAGTAGCTTGGAGCCGCGCACGAGGTTGCCGATTGTCATGTGGAAGTACGTGTTGCCAGACGACCAGTTCGATATCCTTGTGAAGGGATGCGTCACGAGAATGTCCTGAAATAAATACGCACTCAATAAAAAAAAATTATGAAAGAGAAGGTAGGCAATAGCATCTTGGCACTACTTTATTTTTGTTACGTGAGAAAGATGGCGCTTTTTAATCATTTTCTTGTTACATCTGTTTGTTTTTAGATTTTGTTGAGCTTATTTTAGCCCCAAGATAAGTTACAAAACATTTCTATGCGCGGATCAAACCTACAACCCCTTGATTTCCGAACTGAACTAACTACCGTATTTAGGCTATCAATATAGTGAAACAAATTACCTTCGTCTGCGGATGTATAAGGCTGACGCCATGTTTGTTGATGGCAATGAGGAGTAATTCCGGGTAGTTGGGCTCGGTGGTCTGCTTGACCTCGAAGAAGGCTGAGCCGAAGGTGGGCCAGCGGTAGATGACCTTGAGGAAGGTGATCTTGGCGTCCTCGGGGGTCATGCCGGCGTCCTGGTTGTATGAGGCCACGATGCTGCGCTTCCAATCTGCCGAGCTCTGCAGCTTGATCAGGTCCGAGGGGACCAGCTCGCGAAGCATTTGGCTATAACATCGATTAGTCCTAAGTTAATACTCTTATCGAACATCGAAGATTTTTTCAAACTGTCACACGTCTATTTTGTTACATTGCATTTTGTTTTAAATACGGATATTATATGGAAATTTGTTTTGATTATCATAGAAATCATTGGTAAACATTTATTTATTAAACGGCCTTTGTATGATCCTCATCAGCCACTCGGTGATAATGTTTCAGTCTGTGGCCACAAAGATAGCATATGGACGGGTGAAGCTGAAGATTATGCTAAACGATACTAAAGTAAATATATAAATAAATAACACCCAACCTAAGATCGAGTCTTATGTCGTGGGTATCCGGAATTACGAGAAGCTTTTTGGTCTCACAAACACCAGACTCGAAAGAAATATTGATCTTATAATAATAAAGGTAAATGATTTAGAAATTACGATCTTTGTACTTAGCGCAAATGAGGTCATTTATAATCTTATTGAGTTGACGTAAAATGAATAAATGAATTATTGGCACTGAGCTATGATTTATTGGCTATCGGCGGCGAATGCGCTTTGGTAATCATTCAATGCAAATCATTGCGATCGTATCTACCGCTATAGATAACCGTATCGATGTTTTTACAACATCCTATCAGGCATGCGTTTATTAAATTAATGTTATCATTGAAAAAACAAACCGGATTTTAACGACCAGCAGAATGTAATTAGGGCTAGATCTAACTGTCGTTTTCTATTTAAATATTCATAAAAATAAATGAATACACCCAACAGTCACATACATAGTCCTGACCCCTCACTAAGATCGAGTTTTGTGTCGTGGTTATCAGGAACTACGAGAAACTTTTCAGTCTCACCAACACCCAGACCCGAAAGAAATATTTGTGATCCGCACAAAAATTTCTCTCGGTGATCAGATCGAACTCGCTGCCTCTCTTTCACAGACGGCGACTAAGCAAATGCACCACAGTGACTGACTTATGAAATGTGCAATAAATTAATAAAAACAGCGTAGTTTAAATACTGACGGTATGGCCTGCAAGACATCTCATTTATACTAATCGAAAAAAAGTACAGTAAAAGCTCTTTATTCGCGGGGTATGTGTTCCGTAATTATGGAATGGTATTTTATATGGGATTATAAATAAAATAAAAAAACAACTTTAAAAAAAAACAATTTAATTGAAGTTTTTGACCATACTTATTGATTATTATATCTTCAGGCATAGGCAACGGTTTAAAGAATTTTGTAATTTTTTCTTGTTTGGCACTTTTTAAATGCTCTTTCAGTTCAAACTGATCTTCAACAGTGGCATTAACAATTTGCCTCTTAAAAATAAGACTCGTTCCATAGCATGATTTCAATGTGTATGGCTTCAGTTCTTCCAATGATTATTTTATGTTTACAAAGGATTTTTGGTTGGATACATTTTGGAAATTTTTTGGAAATGTACCGATTAGATCCGCGAATAAAGAAATCCCTAGCCGCGAATATAGGAATTGGGTCACAATTTTTTTATCCGCGAATACTGAAAACGCGAATGAAGGAAGCGCGAATAAGGAGCTTTTACTGTACAACAAATGTAACAAAAACATAATAATATACTGACAGTATGGCCTGCAAGACAACTCATTAATAATAACCCAAAAAAATACAACAAATCTAACAAAAGCAGCCTCCGTGGCGCAGTTGGTTAGACGCCGCCTATGAAACGAGAGGCCGCGGGTTCGATCCCCGCACCGAGAGAAATGTTTTTAGTATTTGTCTTGAGTCTGGGTGTTTGGGAGATCGAAAAGTCTTTCGTATTGCCCGATATTCACGACACAAGACTTAATTGATCTTAATTTGGGGTCAGGACTATGTATGTTGGGGGTATTTATTTATTATTATTTATAGTACCTGCCTCGGTGGCGTAGTTGTATTAGGGTACGGTTACAAAGCTGAGGTCTCGGGTTCGAATCCCGGGTTGGGCAAAGTGATATTTGATTTTTCTATTCATTATAAGCCCAGAGATAGGAATTTGTGCCCGATATGGCGATAGGCTCGCCACCTATCACATCGTGGGTGGAACATACAAGGCGAAATGCGGGTGTCTTGGCACCTCTGCCTACCCCTTCTGGGAAAAAGGTGTGAGTTGTAATGTACGTATGTATTTTACTGCCGGTAGATCTCTCATATGTGAGAGGCTGCCTAGGTAGGTACCACCGCAATGTCTATTTCTCCCGTCAAATAGCAGTTTAGCCAGAGTAACTACTGAACATAGTGAGTGGTGCGTGGGTGTGGCCTGTTGGTAAACGGACTAGACGCGACTGCCAACATGTTTACGGTGGTCGCGGGTTCGAATCCCAGGGCACACCTCTGACTTTTCGGAGTCATGTGTGTATTGATAGTCAATCACCACGCACTAAAACGGTGAAGGAAAACATCGTGAGGAAACCTGCATACCATAGCGATTTATAAAATTTCTATGGTATGTAAGTCCGCCAACCCGCACTAGGCCAGCGTGGTGGACTATATGGCCTAACCACTCTCAATCGTACTCTCGATTGTAGAGGAGGCCCGTGCCCTGCAGTGGGACGTATATGGGCTGATACAGTGATACAACTACTGAACATATTGAGACCTAACATCTTATATCTCAGGATGGCGAACGTAGTGGAATGCCAAGCGTTGCTTTGTAATTCAACGTGTTTGGTTTTGCTACTGTTTATGAGCAGTTGTATTGCTTACCACCAGTGGAACGGCTTGCTGGTCTCGCCAGTCACTGCAATAAGAAAAAATGTACTATGTGTCGTGTACTATAATAATAATAATAATAACACCCAACAGTCACATACATAGTCCTGACCCCACACTAAGATCGAGTCTTGTGTCGTGGGTATCAGGAACTACGAGAGACTTTTCGGTCTCACAAACACCCAGACCCGGAAGAAATATTTGTGGGCCGCACAAACATTTCTCTCGGTGCGGGGATCGAACCCGCGGCCTCTCGTTTCACAGGCGGCGTCTAACCAACTGCGCCACGGAGGCTGTCAAACGTGTGTGTGTACTAACGGTATGGCCTGCAGCTCCTGCTTGTTGTCTCCGAAGCGCGCGCGGTACGCGAGGGCGGCGAGGCGCGCGGCCTCGTCGCGCCCGCAGCGGTGGTACCCGCGCAGCAGCTTCGGCAACTCCTGGTGGAAGTGGAAGATCACGTCCGCCGCGCGGTCCTTGCCGGGGACCGTGTTCGTCCACAGCTTCTTCATGAAGAACACCTGGGGATAATAACACCAGGAAAGTAGAATTGAGAAGAGAAGCTCTTGAGGATGGCCAATGTTACACCATAAAAGTAGAATTGAGAAGAGAATGAGGATGGATGTTAGTGTGATATATATGATTTGCGATTTGTATTAATTTGGTAACTAAAATTATTCCGGAATATTGGGAGTTTGAAACGTCATTTTTGTGCAGGGAATTAAAAGAAAGGCAGTTAGTAATACTGAGGTAATTGTCGATTGTTTGATTGGATAAAAAATATCATGTGGAAACCTGAGGATTAGTATATGACATAATCACAATAACTGCGTGCTGGACAAACAAGGCTTAAAATCCTTTCCATAACACACGACACTTAAGGTCATCCTCCATCCATATCGTGTTATAGACTATGTTATAATTAAAAAATATGAATGAAAAATACCATATTCGGTACTCTCAATTGTAAAGGAGGCTCGTGCCTAATGGAACTTATATGAGCTGATATAAATATAGATACATTCAGCACTAGAGTCTCAACTAATTATAACCAATACTTGCCTGGTAAGTAAACTGAGGAATTATGCCGTCACGCGTAGGCCGCGCCTTCTTGATCCAATCTGTTAAGTGTCTCACGAAGTCGAAGAAGAAATCACCCTCCGGGACCGATATCACCTTATCAGCTATCTTAACGAACAAACTAAACCCTTCACTAGACCTGAGATTCAGTCTCTGAGCTATGTTCTGGCAGAAGTCTTTAGCTCTTGTAGACGAGTCCACCTCGAAAGCCTCGTCAGTGTCATCAGGGAAGTACACCTTATGGAATATCTGAGTAGTCTTGTGTTGTATTGCTTCTACTTCTACTTGGTGAGGCGGATACTTCCTCTGCCCATTTCTTAAAGTCTTTTGCAGTCTTTGGAGTGAGTCTTGAGCAATTGGATACCTTCTTGTTCTAAGAAAAAGTGTCAGTTCACGTAAAAGTCCCTGGCTACACGCGAAAAGACCAGCGGCAAGCCACATCAATTCCCAACCACGTTCTTCCGACATTCTGTTCCTATTGTCCGTCAATTGCTTCATTATTTGACAATAGATTTCATCACGAAGGATTTCGTGTTTTAAAGGACCGTCGAATATGTGGTCAGTGTATTCGTTTCCTATGCGAGGACGCTTTGATGGGAGATCGCCCATATATTTGAGTATCGCTGTGAAGGCGAAGCAAGCTTCTTCAGCCAGTTCTTCTTTAGCTTGTAATTTCTTTAATAATGGTTGTTTTATTGGCTCTCTCGAGTGTCTCCACAACTCCTCAGCTCCACCTCGTTTAGCTGTGGATAATGTAAGCGCTTTGGATGCGGTGCGTTTTGGTGGTAACCGGAAATGATCTAATGCGTATTCCAGTAATGTGTGAGGTTTGTCTCTCGTTTCAGTTCCATTGAAAGTGCTGGTTGGTGCGCGACGGCCATGCTGTGCACCTTCCTGGCAGAAGAGTGCTAAGATATCCGGCGGAGGTTTAGTTAACGCAGGCAGTACGTATACCGTCTCCGCAGGGAAATCTCCTCTCTCCATGCTCCGCTCACAACGACCTATACACCACCCATTATTCAAGACTGACTCTCCAGTACTATCCTCTTCTAGAATAATTAGATCTCCTTTCTGGAATGTTAGAAAACTAGAACCTTCACCCGGCGCTTTATAATCTTGCAACGCAATTACAAACTTCGATCTCTTTTTCAATCCTTCTAAGAAGAAAACTACTAAGTCTCTTATATCTTCTGCATTAGGACTTTGGAATGTGAACTCCTCTCCTCGCACAGTTGAGAGGCTAAATGTTTGAGTGAACACTTTATTAGTCTTTTGGCTTGATACAGTTGTGATTTCCGGGAATGATAGTTCTAATAGCACTTGTTCCTGATCATCCACTACATAAACCCCAGTCCAGTTTACAGCAATAATCACGTCATTTTTAGGTAAATTAGGACCGGAATTTCTATACGCTTCGTAGAACCTGGAGAATAACAACGGCCACTTGAATTTCGCGTAACTGACAACGTCTTCTTTGACTCTGTACGCGGGCACTTTTTCTTTCACGTAATAGCTCTTTTTATACGCTTGCACAACCAGCGCGCCCCATCTATCAACTGCTTTTTCGACACCCGTCAGACAGTAGTCAGGAATGTAATTAGGTAACAGTGTGTAGAGGCGCTCAGTATTCATATCTTGTCCGTATTCAATGTAATACTGTTGAGCGGCGATCATTGCTAAATCTTCTTCCTTATCGCACCTGTATTCACCAAACTTAACACCTCTAACCACTTGTTGATAAATAAGATTAGTGGCCACTTGATCTTCAGTAGGGTCATGCCACGGAGCAAATATTTCCTTTCTGAAGAACAGGCGCCAAGGAGCATTCCTTTCTTGTGCACCTTGCTCCTTAGCATACTGTTCACACTGTGATATAGCGTCCATTACGTGATCACCACCACTACCTAGCGAGCTCACTTTATCAAATAACGCAATGTAAAGCGAAAAGCCGAATTGGTCCCGTAGCCCGATTTTATCAGACAATTGGTTACACAGTTCTCTCGCAGTTGTCGCTGAATCTGCTAACAAAGTCTTGGTATTGCCATCCATGAACGTTATAGGCAACATTATCGGCTTTTTGGATTTCGTAGCTTGCAACTCAAGCCAGGATGGCGGTTGGTTCCTGGTGCCATTATTAAAAGTTCTCTTTAAACGATCTTCACAATATGGAGCATAACCCGGTGGACCTTCCCTGATAAACGCTCTCAAGTAGTTGACAAATTTTTCACTAGGAGCGAAGCACCCAACACACAATGAAAGCAGTATCCACCCACGAGCATGTGAAGATTTTGAAGGGTTGTTGGTCAGCTGTTTGCATATCTGGCAGTATATTTCGTCTCTCAGTTCAGCGCGTAGGATACCGTGGCCGATGATGAAGTGAAGCTTTTCTAAGTTTGAAGTGGGACGTGATTCCAGCCATGATTGGTAGCTGTCCGCTGTGTATTCTTCATCCTGAAGAAAAAAGTATTAATATTAACAAAATACCCTCGTAACCTATAGCTTAGTTCGTTAGGAACATAATTTCAAAATATGTTTTTCATTTATTTTAGATTTCAGATCTTCGTACAATTTATGGGAACATTAATCGTACCTGCAATTTTCTCCTTACATCTTCACCAAGCTTGTTCTTCCTCTTCAATGTCAGGGACACTAGTTTATGTCTAATAGACCTCGGCTTCTGTTTATTAAGGTACGCATCAGGGTCTACGCCCATCATTTGCGCTTCCTGGAACTCCTTGGATCTGATGAAATTCCTCCCCAAAGTAGCAGTGACTTTAGACATGACTGAAGTATTATCCCGGTCCATAGTATGATAGCGTGGTTCGGGCAAGTCTCCAGTGAAACGCAGTATCGTGATCCATAACGCTTGTGCTGCCTAGAATGTAATTTGATTATCAATCTACACGTACACTGATCGATTTAATAGATAATTGTAATAGATTTCATGTTTCGATAGCTAAATAATTTGTTAAAGGATATAATGTGCAGTGAGGAAAAAACAAGAAACTTCAATGCCATATTAATTACCCTACTTTGACGATTATAATTAATATGCAAGAATTTGATATTGATATTGGGAATATGTGATTTCGATAGAGGTTTAACAAATAACAATTTGGAATACAAATTACAAAATAAAGTTTGATATATAGCCAAGTTCAAAAAATAATGTTCTTAAATAATTACAAAAATATTTTGCACCTTCATGCACATAATAAATTTTATTTTCCCTGATCGTTCATCGTGCATCTGTGGAGTCAACATTCGAATGCAGGTTTATATTAATAGTGCAAGTGGATTAGAGTTCATCATTATATTTATGTCAAGAATTGCAAAAAATTAAAAAGTTGCAAGCTTTTGAAATTGTTAAATTAATAAATCTATGGTTTCTCGATATGTGAATTAATCCAAATGCTCTAAGACAGTGTACACGATAAAAAAACTGGTAAGTAAATATTACTTACGAGTTGGTCTCCTTGTGTGTGCAGAGGCAAGAGCGGATGCTTGAGCGGTTTCCTCGAATATTGGTGAGTGACATTCCCCTGGAAGTAGGTCGCCGCAAACTTCTGGAACTTGTACTCTGTGAGGTCTTCCTCGTCCTCCGATGTAGTCTGCATTGGCGTCACCATCTGCGATCAATTAATATCCACTTGCCTTTAAGCACTGAACGAGAAACATGGCTATCATTTAAGGGCAAAATTAAGGGAATAGAAACGCGAGTTTCTAAAACAAACCTGAAAATTAACATTTTGGTTCCGCCTTTTACTGGAGTTATCAATGATCCACCTTGTAAAATGCATCCAGAAACTGATAATCATTATTATAAACAACAATTTTTTCACTGAATATATTTAACTGGCACGCGATGCTTAACAGCAAAAAACGCGTCGATGTTCGAAACTTATCAATACTTATTTGATCCAAAACGTACTTGGAAACTACTAACAATCATTTAATTAAAGATTGTTTGATATTTCGACTATATGGACAACGAACAATTGTTCCCACCTTCCGAACTGATAGAATCTTTACGGAGCTAATCGCAAATCTGATATGAATTGTAGGAATGCTAAAATGCATACGTCATTTGCGTTACTAGATATTTATATGATGACAAATATTGGCCTTTTAGTAATAATCTTTACAAATTCTATTAGTTTGATGAAACAGATTTACCATATATACGCGATAACATAAAATATAACCAAAAAATTGTTTTGGGGTTTAATCATACAAACAGATAAACGATAACAATAACAGACGATACTGATCCCTAAAATGCCTAAATTCTATTAAAGCGTGGGAGAAGACAATAGTTCGACATTGAGATAGATATAACACGTGAATAATTCAAATGATAATGAAAAATAACGGGCGAAAACTTTCGTATAATATAGATATCGGAAGTAATAAAGAATTGGGTCAATGAAAACGTCTGAATGTTGTCAGACAACTAACAAATTTTGAACGTAACGAATTTTTCTATATCCAATGTAGATTTATAGATTAAACTGACCTGAAATGCATTACTGATTGGTAATCCACACTTACTAATGTTGATAAGCACTGTTGTAAATATGTATTATTAATTATTGACATAAAAATGTACTTTATATACTGGACGTGTCTCCTCAACTTGCTTTGTAAATTAACTGCTGTTCCTTCTTTGAAAAAATACATACAATTACATTATCATTCGAAATCTCATGAAATCTACTCAGACTTGATACAGTATCAGTCCACTGCCCCGTCATAAAGTGTTTTCGAACGCAACCGTAAATAATGTTAACGATGTTTGCTACTTCCATTGTAGATTATTGTATTAAGTAGTTATGATTCGTTCAAACCTTGTAATAAAATAATTGTGTTAATGACTCCACATTTCAGTAAGGATTACTTTTATAGTAAGCAACGATATCAAGTGGATTTCAAAAGATTGTCAAATATTGATATCAATATTATTAAACCATTAGTCATTCATAATCATCAATATTACAACGATCAAATTTATTAATATCAACGACTAAAATATCGAGGCCGTTCGATGTCATCGTCTAGTGCCTACCAGTGCAATTGCTTACCTCTTGCTGGTCGGCTCTGGCTTGTGGCAGGTCGCTGAATACGGAGGTGTCTTTGGGTGCTGGTGCCTCGCTGCTGGAGTCAGGTAGGAAGTCGAACATGGCCTCTACCAGCTTGCTATCGTCCACCGGCTCGTCTTGCTTCCTCGCAGCTTCTTGGAGGAGCGTCCTCTTAGCTTCCAGTTGACGTTTCTCTTCCAGTGCTAACTCTGCCTCGCGCCTCTCCAATTCATACATGCGCTCCTGCAGATGGACAAATAAGATTCTTATAAGAACTACTGCTTTTTATCAAATTATTATTTCAATTTTAGAAACAACCTAGCTATTTACGAGCAAATTGATCAGTAAATTATTATTAATTGAATAACATTGCAAGGACGTTTGCCTGTATCAAATTCGATCTCTAACTGACCACAAGTAAATGTGAACGTGCTAGTTGCTGCCCAATACTAGTAAGTATATAAGTCACGGTCGGGCGGGCATCAGTGTGTGACTTATCATGCAAACGTAATATTATCACTGCAAAACTTCACAATACAATCTATGGAGGGAAAACTGAAGGTTTCACACACAAAAGGATTTCAGGAGTCCATAGGGACAAAACTCACGTAGATGCCATTGCTGTTGCTAATATGAGTGTTATTAATACTAACGTATCGCAAGTCTAAGACCATGTTTTCACACCCGCACTTGAGCCACATGTTCATCATGTCAGTCGGCAGCCGCGTCCGGCCCGGCCCGAGGATCGCACCGCATTACGTGTCGGAGCCGGCTCGGTTACGTGCAGTCGGCTCGCAACCAAGCACGACGCGTTTCATAACGCACATGCTTCATTGCCCACTAACACTGTAGTCTGTACCTTACGCGAAATATTAATGATCGTAATTTATGCTATTGCATTGCAACGCAACACTCCATTTGTCGATCGTTACGGACTTGTTCAGTTGAAATGACATTTTGTTTGAAACGTTCGGATTATAATAAGCACGTGGCTATTCATATTATCTGGAGAAATATCTCATATCATATATTTAGTTAACCCTAAAGTCACATTAAGAAAAATGACAATCTGACTTTGCAAAAGGTAAATGCACTTTCTCCCCTGTCTGATATACATACATATGTATGTACTAATAGGACCAATGGAGCATTCAAGTAAATTATAGGAGTACCTACTGCAACCTCACAGATTACGACTTCGAGATGTGCTACATAGCACGTGACGTCTTACATGTCTGTCATGGATGCCCTTAACACCACAGGGCGCCCATATAAAGTTGTAAGGATTCATCAACATCTCTATCCCATCTTTATATGACTGAGTACTTTGACCCAAGGTAGCAACTTAAACAGTGGTAATTATCTCGCGTACATCTAGCTATATAGTCTTCGGCAATCTCACTCGCTGAATGGCACGCAATGGCTAAACCTACTTCATGGACCTATTTTTATGAGATCTTCTGTCGATATCATTATCTTAACAACCGATCGTGCGGACCCATTTCATATTGTATCTTTATCGAGCATGGTTCTACCACTTCAATAAAACTATATTAAAAATAAAAAATAATCACTCATGTCAAAAGAATTAATTAATAATATCAATTAATTAATATCATCGCAGATCGTATAACAAAATATTATCACATATATCATAATCATCATTTCAATTGAAGATTTATAGCAATCGAGAGTTCTTTGAAAGACAGATTTGAAAAATAAAATTACATAAATTCACGCCTTTTTCCCTGCAGGGGTAGGCAGAGGTGCTGGTAGCCAACAGTACACCCACGTTTCGCCTAGTGATTGTGCGTGCCCACGATATGATAAGGGGGTGAGCCTATAGCCATATCGGGCACAAATTCCAGACTCCAAAATGATAATGAATAGAAAAATCCAATATTACTTTGCCCGACCCGGGACTCGAACCCGAGACCCTATTTTTATAATCATACTGTTGTACAATTACGCCACCGAGGCAGTACAAAACTATTAATTTAAATTAATATAACTAAAATTCTTATGCTGCCAACTTGCCCTACATATATCTACAGTCAACGTATTTTTTTTATTGATATCTAAAGACCAGTAATTTACGTATGTCAAGAAAAATCCAATTACCTTAACCACTCGGCACAGATCATTCTGGAATATCTCGCAGAACACACGACAAGGCTTTATCAGACAATTATATGGACGCATTCTGTTCACATATTGCAAAAACAAAACTTATTTTGACAGAAATATCTCAAATTAGAATACGCTCGTACAGAATAGTTGACGATTATCAAATGCGATACATCAGCGGCGCGTTTGAATTCGAAGGCACTTAATTTAGATATCTGCTTACATCGAAACTGATAAACTTCGAGCTTCCATTGGTAGTTTCAAAATTTGGTACATAGTTTTGAATACGGCACCGCCCAAAAGGTACGACCAGTTGTTCTAGAACCCTTCGATTACATAGGAATCTATAGTTCATACATAAAATTCCTTAGTGATGAATTCTTGCGCAATTCGGTGCAAAATTTGTCGTAGCTGCCTTTGTTAAAATTGTGATGTTCATGAAACTTTTAAAACAAAGTTTATTTATATTCTTATACCGATACAACAAAGAGATAATATACGTCCGGACGGTAAGTGCAATGAAAATAAAAAAGTATATATATTGGCGGGATAATAATGGTATTTACTTTTCGGTAGACTGCGACGGCCTAGTCGTAACCAAATATAAATATGCAAGCTAAATCCGGCTGCTTGATTCGGTTAAGTCACTATGGCAGCCTTCAGATCATTGTGTTCGATGTTAGCTAACACTCACTCTATGGACAATATCGAATACAAAAGCTGTTACTGCGCCTATATTTTCTATAAGACAATGGCATAACACTAGTGAGGAATTGCATTTACATCGTAATTTCGACGATCAGCGTGTCTTTACCACTTAGGATTTTTACACAAAAACTCAAGAGGAGATTCATCCTACGTGAACTTTAACATCAATAGGTACTAAAGAAGGGTTATTTTCTATATTCAGCAGTAGATTACTTGTGGCTAAAGAAGATGATGTTAAGGAATTACCCCATTATACCGAAATGCGCTATTTCGGAAGTCGGTAATATAAAGCTTATGAGATTTTCGACAGACACTGAACTGTAAATAAAAACAAGAAGCTTTTATTTAAGACAGCCTCTGTGGCGCAATTGGTTAGACACCGGCACCGAAACGTGAGGCCGCGGGTTTGAACCGCGCACTGAGACCAATATTATACCCACAACGCACCTGTTGCGTGTATTTCTTTTATTTATACTCGTAAAAAAATCAGCGTAAATGCCTTCGTCATCTCAGCATATCTTAAATAATTGTCATTGCGAATATCGTACATCCTTATAACATTATGTTTTGAATCAATCCTATATAATAATAACAATGAATAACACCCAACAGTCACATACATAGTCCTGACTCCACACTAAGATCGATTCTTGTGTCGTGTGTATCAGGAATTACGAGAGACTTTTCGGTCTCACAAACCTCCAGACCCGAAAGAAATATTTGTAGGCCGCACAAACATTTATCGCGGTACGGAGATCGAACCCGCTGCCTCTCGTTTCACAGGCGGCGTCTAAGCCCTGAGCCACGGAGGCTGGCTATTTTGTGATATGTTTAAATAGTAACTACTATCGACTGTTAAACTTTAGAATGACCTAGATATACAAACAAAACGCGCGATAGGTAAACTTGAAAACGAATTTTTGTGGCAAACACACATATCGCAATCTCACATTTTCTCTAGCCACAACCAATAACATGTAAGTTGCAAATAAATGGAACATACGGCCACCACATATTTGATCTAATCAAATCTAAGTATTTGATCAGTAGATGTTATCTTCCGCGATGATATAGAAATATCGCCAAATACGAAATGACTAACTGTACAGTGTATAGCCAATTGTTTTTCACGTAGATGTTAACAATTTTATCTAAAATCAATTAGAAATCAGAATAGATGTTCGTTTTGATGGCGATTAGATTGCTACTTCAAGGGATTCCGACGTCGATAGAGCGTGTAATAGAGGGATTATCATCACAACAAATGATAAACATCTGTCGGGCCCAGTGCGCCGAAGATAGCGGTCAGATTGTCCACGATCGCCGCCTTGTAAGCCTCAGACTGTATGGCGCTATTTAATATCTAACGAGTTATTGTGTGCATGTCTATGTATACAGCAATTACTACTAATACTTTTTTAATGAAGAGAAGACATAATAAAATATCCTGAAAAATATGTAACCCTCGATAAATGTATAGGTCAACACAAAAATATTTTTTGATTGCGAACAAGTAGTTCCTGAGATTAGAGGTAACAAACAAACCCTTCAGCTTTGTATATTACCTAGTATAGATTTGAAAATAAGCGTCGTAACCAATTTATGCACATAAATAATCTAATAAACATTTAAGTTCGATCAGACAAATAGGCAGCCACCAGCGTTGCTCCCCTAGCATTGCGTGTATCTATGAGAAGCGATCTCCAATTACCATCAAACATGCCGTATGCTTGTCTACTGCTATTAAGTAAAAATCATCAAAACGTGATAGTATCCATACATCCATCGTATTACACAAAGTTGCTTCTGACTCTAAACCTACTGTCTACGTTACCTAATCCACCTTACCTTCCTTATTCATAGCCATAAAAATCTATTTTAGATAGCCATCGAATGTTTTGTTTTCTTTGTTCAAACTAAACGCAAAAATCGCTCGAAAGGGACAAAACATTAGATAATTAAAATAGGTTTCAAATCTATCGTAAATCTTTTTAACTACGCATCTAATTTTAATATAGTGTCTATGAATAGATATTGACCTAAGAGGAAGGCTTATACAAATAGCTATTTTTTTTTGTAATTGCTTCGGTTTCTGGTGTAAAGTTGAGTGAATAATTAAGATAAAAACATTATTTGTTTACATTTATTTTACACATTAATTTTTTACATTACTATTGTAACGGCGTCAAGATTGTTGTTGTGTTGTTGTGATAACCTGTTTCGTGTAAATAAAATAAATAACTTTTGACAGCCTCCGTGACGCAGTCGGTTAGACGCCGCCTGTGAAACGAGAGGCCGCGGATTCGATCCCCGCACCGACAGAAATGTTTGTGCGACCCGCAAATATTTCTTTCGGGTCTGGGTGTTTGTGAGACCGGAAAGTCTCTCGTAGTGCTTGATACCCACGATACAAGACTCGATCTTAGTGTGGGGTCAGGACTATGTATGTGACTGTTAGGTGTTATTTATTTAAATAAAAACTGCAAACAGGCGAAATTGGATCATGCCGCTAGAATACCAGTGCCATTGTTTTTTGTTATATATATATTTATTATATATATATATACAGGGTTACAGGTTAAGTCGACCTAGATCCTTTAAGAGCTTGTAGTTGCCATCATTCCTGACTGATTTGACTATGAGACCTTGTACCCTTAACTTAGCCGTTTCCACGTAATTTGACTTTGAAGTTTTTTCTTTAAATTATCGTTTTTTTGTCTATTGGTTCAATTTTTTCTGTTTTCTAGCCGTAAATTTATTTGTATTTGCAATTTTTGTGTAGTGTATAAGTTACTTTATTTTATTCGACACTAAAATTACACTTTACTGAACCGGCTGGGTCGTGGGAGACTGTTGAAGTTGTAACTTAAAATAAATTCGTTAAAAATATTTTTTTCTATCCTAAATATTGCAAGAAAAATCTATGACAGTTATGCTGCAGATACGTTTAATAATCTGTATCTGTATCAGCCCATATACGTCCCACTGCAGGCCACGGGCCTCCTCTATAATCGAGAATACGATTGAGAGTGGTGAGTGACGTTTAATAATATCTCCGTTTAATTGGCTATCCAGCGACGTATAAAAAGCTAGGGTATAGTGAGCAATCTTTTTAGAAATACTGATCAAAGGCTACCAGGTAGTAGCAAAAAATAACAGTACTTAAGCGTACATTTTTTTACTTGGGTCAGAAAACACAATAATAGGTACAAAATAACGTTTTTACTGTCTGTATCTCTATCAGCCCATATATGTCCCACTGTAGGGCACGATTGCAGCACGATTGAGAGTGGTTAGGCCATATAGTCCACCACGCTGGTCTAATGCGGGTTAGCGGACTTACATAAGAACTGTCAGAGAATAGGTAGACACTAATTATCCCAATAAGTGGATCGGAAGAGGTGGACCCATACCGTGGCCAGCTAGAAATCCAGACTAGACCCCCATGGATTTTTGTGTGGGGACAGATAAAGAGTTTAGTTTACTTCGAGACTACCCCAATCACGTCTGTTGACACTTTGAAACAGAAAATTATTAATGCGGCAAATGTCATACGAAGCCGTTTAACAACTGGTGTAGTAAAAGTGGATTAAGACACAGAATGAGAATATGTGTGCGAAACAGAGGTAGACATGTGGAACATGAACTGTGATCATTTACTTTCTGCAAGAATAGTAAAATCTTGGGTTCGAATCCCGGGTTGGGCAAACTGATATAGGATTTTTCTATTCATTATCAGTCCAGAGTCGGGAATTTGTGCCCGATATGGCGATAGGCTCGCCACCACATATATATATATATATAATATATTGCACTAACCCGGTAGTTCTGCTCGGCGATCTCCTTGGCGCGCGAGTTGCCCTGGTGGTGCAGCCGCTGCTCCTCCTGGCGGCGCAGGCGCAGCGCCTCGTTGTGCGCCAGCGTCTCCTGCCGCAGCCGCCGGTAGCGACGCGTCGCGATCAGACGACGCGCGTGGCTCTGGATCTTCACTATAGCCCACATCTTGTGACCGTATGAGCGACGGACTAGGTACCCGCGAGCTGCTGCCTGGTGGATGACATTTATTATTAGTATATTTACTTATGCAACGGTATTAGGTATCTAAAGTAAGACGATAAAGGCCATAATCAAGTATGAACTGGTCTTTCTTTATTCAATTTTGAATTGTGTTGATTCCTTCGTCAATATTACAACAATAATTTACCAAGGTTAGTTTGATTTCATTACATTATTTTGAATGATTGAATTTAAAACGTTTCCCTAGTTACTGTTGGATTTATATCCATCCTATTGCTAGTTTAGTATAGTTTAGGCTTCAAACTAAAAAGAAGGTAACTTACTTGTAATGCAACAATATGTCCTCGCAGATGTCTGAATCTATGTGCCAGCACTCTCGCACGAATCAAAGCCTGCAGTCGAGCGTATCCCACCTTCATTTTCTGGTACCTTATCCTCTGCAACTTGCCGCGCCAGTGACGCTGAATGAGTATAGCCGCAGCCCGCATCCTTAAGAACCTTCTGCGATACACCCAACCTCTAATCGATCTTTGGAGAATCAATATCTTCCGAGTCAACACACGATCTCGCTCCTGTTCGAGGAACAAATCATGAGCGTCTTTGAGGAACACCTTTGTATGACCTAACTGGTAATCCGATTTGCCAAGTACTTGAGCGCAAATCTTTGCAGTGGCTGAACGGCATTCGGTCTTATGTGCTGGTGGAACACCGGAAATCAAGAACCTATATCTCTCGACAAATTCCTTAAAACTATGCCTGATTGGGTAGCCAGCTCTTCGGATCCTAATTGTCTCCATCATTCCGGAATACCGCAGTTGCCTACAGCAAAGACCACGGTCGAACATCATTGGTTTCTTGAACTCGTTTGGTTTGATACAACGGATGAAGAAGGGCTGGCATGTTCCTAACGTTCTCATCAGTAAATCTAATGACTTCTTGAACTGTGTAGAAAGAGTGGGAGCGCGTTTCCTTGTCTCCGAACCCATGGCGATATCATCTTGGAATATGTGCTGTAAGAACTTGTTTGTTGAGATGTGAATGAGTTGCAGTAAATCAGCACTGAAGGTGTCCCGATTCTTCTCCAAGAACCCTCTTGTGTCATAAAACACAATGCCAGCGAAGTGGTTTAAACCAAAACTAGTATTTATATCAGACTTCGGCTTGAGGTAGTTCCTGTGGAGCCCATGGGTTTTGTGGAGTTTGGCAAGCATAGTTTGGTCAGTTCCCTTTGGAAATTTGGATTCTTCGTCTATCAATGCCATGATGTTTAGCTGTTTTAAAGCAATCAAGTCCAACGCATCTTGGTTATCAACGAACTCAATATGCTGCCAATTGATACCTTCATGGTTATATTCTTCCTGCTCTAGTTTAAAAATGTGTCTCACGAAAAATTGTTGTAGGTTTTCGTTTGCAAAGTTAATACAAAACTGTTCAAAGCTGTTGTGGTCGAAATTTTCGAAGCCAAATATATCTAGTACGCCGATTGCAGTCCGCATAGTTGATTTGGGTTTGTAAATGGCAGCGTTGATCTTCCTTACAATGGTTACGAATAACCTTCCGTAGATTCCTTTGACGAAAGCATCTCGAATATCGACGGACTGGTCTCTACTCAGCGTTGATATTACTGTTTCTCCATGGGCAAAAAGGGTCTTTCTTGTCAGAGCGCCTATTAAAGACTGCAACGGAACGCCCAGTAAAGTAGCAACTCTTCTAACATTAACTTCTTCTTTTATTTCAGTAGCGTCTAGATTATCAACGACTGTTGCTTCATACTTTATATTACCACAGTGTAATACAGCTGCCAGTAGTTTTAATATTTCCCATATCTCTGGCTCGGTGAAAAGCAATACTTTCATGGCAGATCGTATATCCGCGAATTCTGCTGCGTCATCTCGCCCTTCGCATGAGAAACTGCCGCCCTATAACAAGATATTACATTATTAAACATACAGTATAAATAACATTAAGAAGCAGTTTGGGATATTTCACATAGACTAAATTTATTTACAAAAATGCTGTGCTCATGACACGGCGATCAGAGTGAAAGGAAAATAAATGTAATAAAAAAGATTTTACAATAATATAATTTCACATTAAATAGATTTGTTGAAGATATATTTTATAAGATAATTTGAAATATGATAGTAAGATTATCTTATCATCATTTATCAATGAATGTTACTTTAGAGGATTCGCCATAAGTGGTGCTAAGCTAGCATTCAGCAATATTAAATAATTAATTAATTAATTTTCGATTATAATTAAAGACTACTCCTTTAAATTAGATTTTCACAATATCCGCATAATATCATATATGAAAAGCCATTTGTTAACGTTCATATAGTATGATCTCGTATCAAAATTTTAGGCTTAAAGTTTATAGTTAAGCTAAGCTTAAAGTTTAACAATTCTATTTTTTATTTCTGATTGTATGATGTTTACTTTGATTGGAGTGCTGGAGGATAGGTAAAGGTTGTTAGCACCCGACGCTTTGTAAAAAAAAAATGTATGTATTTTACTCCATTTTCTAATCTTAAACTCATTATCAATTATTTTTTGCATTTTAGTTGGATCGTTTATAAAAGCGTGTTTTTTTTTAATTTTTAATGTATAATTTAATTGATTGCACTAAAAACATCTATCTACGGCTGTATTTTAAAGGGATTTTTTTCAAAAAATTTCAATATCTGAATATTCTGGATAAGATACAGTCACATTTTTTTATTATTGTATTGTCATCGGTCCTGGATAGGTATGCAAAAATTTCGAGTCAATCCGACGTTTTGAAGGGGGTCAAAATCATGTTCAAAGATTCCGCTACATACTAACATACGTCTGAAGCTAATAAAAGCGTATTAATAAATTAAAATACAGGAGCGGAACGGCAGAAAATTATTTAGAATATATTAAGCGTCTATTCTGGATAAACTTTAACATCTGTAACCAAAATACAAAATGACCAATATGTTGAATTGATGCATTTGAGACTATAAATATATTTTTTGGCCTGAAGATGATCTAATGTTAAAAACTTAAATGCCTAACATTTTATTTAAAAAAATATCACTCCGAAAACCACAACTTTCTATATCGAAATCTATTTTTCCTTAACAAAACAATAATGTCAATATGAATCCATAGCGAGTGGTTTACGGGCATGTCTACGAATTTTGTACAAAAATGATTAATATTTAGATTTAATTTAATAAAATTATTTAATTTATTAAAATTATTTAATTTAATAAAATTATTTATAATAAAATTATTTATTTAATTACTTACCGCAGATAAATATCTGTATTCCGATGGGTCGCCTAGCTCCAACTTTTTCTTTTCTTCCTTAGACAGTCCGGCAAGTAAACAGTAAAACACGTGGTAGTTCCTTTCCTCAGTTCCTTGGGAGACTATTCTAGACTTTTCCAGAAGATATTGTTCGATCTTAGCTCCTTCGATCACCCCGGAGGCGCTGAAGTGGATGTCGATGTATTTGCCGAAACGCGACGAGTTGTCGTTCCGTACTGTTTTCGCGTTGCCGAATGCTTCTAGAATTGGATTTGCTTCTAAAATCTAGAGGGACAAGAAACATTGCGGTTAATAATAATAATTTGTAATGCCTAAACTATTTTTTTCCTTTATTATCTCGGTGCTATTAATCCAGGCCGCTTCCAACAGGTCATTGGGGAGATCCTTGGGAAAGGCCTATGTTCAGCAGTCGACTTCCTGTGGCTGATATGATGATGATGATGATGATGATGATGATGAAGATGATTAATCCTTATGCAGACGAAATACTATTTCAATTAATTCGTAATTGACCATGGAGTTTGTGTAACAATCGCTGGTGTTGATTACAGCTTCTCAAAATTATATTCAATCGGCGTTTATAGATAGTTCTAAAACCTATTCTAGTTATCGAATTAATTGTCACTTTAGAACGATTTTTTAATTCAGTTTGAAGAAGACAAAACTTTTGATAGCTACAATAAGCGCGTGGATTTAGTTTTATTTCTTTCTATATTTCTTAACTTCTTGACGTTTCGATTACTTCACAACTAAGGTCAAGTGGCAGAGCTCCGTCCGCAAATAATAGTTCTATTTCAATGTATAAAATTCGCGTAAATTTAAGAAACCATTAACCTACCTGTTGTTCTATCCAAGAGTGTTTCCCGCTGATCGCAGCCAAGTACTGCAGGATCAGCTTAGTGGACTCGGTCTTCCCAGCTCCCGACTCTCCGCTGATGACAATGCACTGATCCTGCCCATATCGGCGCATGTGGGCGTACGCATTGTCACCTATAGCGAATATATGAGGCGGTAGCTCTCCTATCTTCCTCTCCTTGTACAACTTGATCTGGTCCGCTGTGTATATCGGCAGGATTTGGTACGGGTTCACTGCTACTAATATTGAGCCGGTGTATGTCTGGAACATGAAATGTTTGGTTTTTAATTAATTATTATAATTTATATCCGAAAGATGGCGGGTAGAGGTTGGAGACGATGAGCTGAAGATCGAGCAAAGTGGCGTGCAATAGAAGGCCTATGTCCAACAGTGGACGCGAAAAGGCGCAATAAATTATTTAAAGTCTTTCAGTCTAGTCACATAAAACATAAAAACAAAGAGAATACAATATTTATAATTATTTGAATGCCGAAGGCGCAAGATGCGAATTTTGTAAAAATCTGCAGTGAAATTAATGACTCTAATAATATTTCAAAAAATACTTGCCACTTTGTTGAAGGTGTAACTATTAAAACTGATACGATTTTAAAGTATATTTTTTGTTTTTATTTCTGGGCTTTCATCTTTATTCCGACAATTTATTTGTAATTGGTTATGGAGGCCACATTAATTAAATCTGAGCACTGAATCCATGTGTGTTACCCAATAACACTCGCTGCTATACTAAATTAAAGACAAGTGAATGATGGATTACAATAAATACAATTACAATTACGTACTGCCTACTAAAACCACCACGCTTGATCGAAAGGCGTGCCCTGGCGTCTGGTCTATCTCCACGGCACAGCATTCATCACACAGGTGTCGTGTGATCCTTATTTCGCGGCAATAAAAAATAGTATGGATATCATCGCAGTTTGCAGATAATTTTAATGTCCCGACTTTATAGCCTTCTTGGTCCTTCCATTGCACTTACCAATTGGCTTTATTTATATATGTACGACTTACTTAAAAAACAACCAAAATACTCACATAGATGAGATTCTCGTTGTACCGTATGAGCAGGTTCCTCAGTATGCCGGCTTCGTGGAGGTCCCCCAGCGAGATCATGTCCTCGACGCCGTGCACGGAGGTGGCGTGCATGGCCTTGATTCGGCGCTCCGGCGGCAGCCACTGCTCCTGGCCGTCGTCATCCCGCACCCTGATGCGGCGACCCTCGGCCGCCAGCACCCGCGCGCCTATCGCCACATCGAACTCCCGCCCCGACACCGGTTCGATCCATATGTAATCGCCCTGGAATAAAATAAAATATAATTAATTACATTGACATAGCTAACCTTGGCATCGGCTGGGATAAAGTCACCTGGGCGGTTACTGTATGAAACGATACGAACTTCCGAATGTTCGGACGCAGTACGTAAAACTTCACTAATGTGCCTAGATACTCCACAAAGTGTTGGAATATTCTATCATCCTAACCATATATTAAATTCGGAGAAAATGATAAGTATAATACCTAGATCAGTGATTCTCAACCTTTTTTTTGTTGCGGCACATATTTAACGATTTCAAAATTTGGCGGCACACAAAGAGCGCCTTGAGACATATTCCTATTGTTATGCACGCCGCTTCATCATAATTTGGCACTAAGAAAAAACGCGTTGCAAAGCAAATAATAAAATAATTAACTTTTTTGTGGATTTAAATATATATTCATGTTAAAAATATTTTTCTTTTTAAATGATATAATTTAATAATATTAACATTATTATATATTTGCAAAATTTGGCGGCACACTTTTGAACTTTGGCGGCACACAAAAGTGCCGCGGCACAGTGGTTGAGAATCACTGACCTAGATAATAGTATTGATTTTTAGAAGTAGAAAAATATATCTTAATCCGGACTTCGAGCATTCGAACATTCGAAGTTGGTATCGTTTCATAGAGTAACCGCCCTGGAACGAACTAATGAACTGATTAAATGATAAAAAAAAAACAATTATAATATAGGTATTTCAAAGAATATTTGAAATATATAAATAAATATTTCAAAGCCCGCGGACGCTATAACAGTTGCCCAATATTTTAATTCTAAAAAAAGCCAAAATAAATCATATAGCATTTTATTATAAGTACATTATACATATTCTGCTTAAATATAAGTAAATATTGAGGTCGATTTATAGATTACGCATTTGATGATTTTCAAGGTAATCTTTTTACTAAATAATTTAAAAAAGAAAATGTTTAAACGCCAAGGTATCAAATTATGAAATTTTTGGATGCTCAATTTAGGTTAAAAATGAGAGTAAAAAATACGAGAAAAACATACAATATACCAGAAAAAATGTTTTTCTCTAGTGACTTTAATACCGGTAACTGTAGCAAAAACTATGCATGTTTCTACTATAATCATACTATATAGTTTAATATATATAGTATATATATAGTTTAATGTATTAATCTACTCAATTAGCATCAAAATTAATTAATACAATTTATCACTCAGCCAAATCTTCACCATACACAATCAATGAGGACGTCCGCTTTCTACTATCCGCCTATCTAAATGCCCAATAAAATAACTAGTATGCAATACTACCACGTATCTAATCGCATTAGTATTTAATGCCTGCAATACAATTTGCGATACGTAACCGAAAAGAAAGTGATAAATAGCTAAAGGATATTCCGGCATTAATGTCTCATTCCGACATTAAAAGTGCAATCAATAATTAGAGATACATAATCCATTACATTATTAATTTAATTTCTATTCTCATAAAACAATCACGAATCATTCTTTATTTAAAATTATTCAGTGGAACTGTCAGTTATATTATAATTTATTCATTCATTCATACATTCATTGCTTTGTCATTCATTCTGTCGGTCATTCGCTGCTCATTCATCATGTACGTTGTACGATATGGGTAATTTGCCTTTTCCCATATTACCTAGCAATTAGCATTAACAGTGTCACAAGCGCGTATTTTTGATTTACCAGGCAAAAGCAGTTGGATAAAGTTATATTACCTACTTTATTAATTGTAATTCAACATGAAACTTTAAATTATGCTAATGCTACCCAAGATAGCATTTGAATCTCATGGACTTATAAATATTATTTATATCCACATTGTAGTCACCAAAGTTTCTAATACCTATGTGAATATATAGAAAAAAAGTAGCTCTCCTGTTGATTTATTTTTTATAATAATCAAAATGCATTGAATGTATTGTATTGGTTCTTCAAACAACAGTGAGTAGATGGTGAAATAAAGAAAGTTGTAGCATCCATGTTTGTGCAGCCCATAGTCGTCTGCCGATCATTATCTTATAAATTTCGTGAAAGTGATCGTCAATGGTTTCCATACGAACTGAATGCGCAATAGAAGCCGTTTAATGTAACATACATGTTAGACATGCCTTACATAATATTTATATAAGATTCCGTCTCACCTAGCAAAGAAATAAACACATGTCTTATAGTTACATATTATATTATGTACCTCATGATCTCATCTATATCTTATATATCTATGTTTAATAGCTGTTATGAGAGGACCTTTATTTTTCTATCATGATCTCATAATAATATTGTTATTTCATTAGTCAACAAAATTATTCTTGATTAAAACCGGGTACTATTACGATTATTGGCCAATAATGATAAATGAAGTCTTAACAACTTCTGTCTTGGGGTACAAACACTGCAATTTCATGTTCCTAATATTATTCATCTAAATGGTGTTGCATCTCTTTACCTACAATTTTAGTACTTAATATCAGGCTGGTCTGGTCGTCTTGTCACTCCAGTCAATAATAAAAACTACAATACTAAATGGCATTCAAAATTAATCTGATCCAGCCTCAACTAGGCCGCAAAAATACGGTCCTCGTCTGGCTACTGAACCGGTGCAGTGTGCCAAAGGTTGTTGCCACACTATTCTCGTTTCATAATACAAATGTCAAATAGAGATTCATTTTAATAATTATATGATGCTGATTCCATATTGTCAAAGTTAATTGACACGTAATTATTAGAATTGTGTAACAAAAGGTAACAAACGATGTATTTTCTACGTTACCGATTTTAAATAAAATAAAATCCGTTATTTTACAAAATCACTATTAAGTATAAATAACTATGTAAATGCAGGCTCAGAAATGTAAAATGAATATAATATAAACAATTTACTGATACTGATCTGATCTCATACATTTTCTTTCGGAAAAAGCCGAAAGAAAATTAATGCCTATTTTTCTGAAGTCTAACTTTTATTTAATAACATCCATCGGGAAAACTTTGTAGTCCTTTAGCTTTAAAAAAACTTAAACGGCAACCAAAAATAAAATTAAATCAAACAAAAAACCGTTCATATGAGTTGCACATGACCACTATGATAACAAAATACTATTGTAATACAGAGAAATAATTTTATTCCCAATAACTTTTGTATTTAGCAAGAACACTAAATAATATCAACACGAGAACGACCTACTTACGTCGAAAAATATGCAATCCATGACATAATGAAGATACAGAGCACTAAATCGATGCACAACACGACATAATCGTTGCGACGCGGAGACTAAAGTCAATAATCTATAGTTTTATCACAAAAGCTGACCGCGTGTCACCTAACTCGTTCAATGTCATGTCAGATAACTTCATTCATATTCATGTAGCTTTCTCGTTCCCAATACATTGTTGGCACGCAGACTTATAAGAACACTCATATTTTTTACTAACAAATTCGGACTCTAATTCTTGCGCTACTATTGTTCATAAATCAGTTTGTATGTAAGAGTTTTAAAATATCCACTAGCGTCCGATAACTTGTTCAGATGCCAGCTAAGAACCGAGGGGCCGTGGGTTCGATCCTCGCAAGGAACAAATATTTGTGTGATCCACATGTATTTGTTTCGGGTCTGGATATTGGTGCGACCGAAAAGTATCTCATAGTTTCTAATACCCACGACACAAGATTCGAATTAGTGTGGGTCAAAACTGACTAAATTTATACGTGACTTTTGGATGTATTTATTTATTTATAAAAGTGCAATGCAATCATCATCAAGAATTTTAAACATGTACGAAGAAAAATAATCTGAAATACTTCGCATTTTGGGTTCATGTGTTAACCTGTTTCGAGCATACTGGATTAATTGTATCAACCAGAATAGTGTTTTTTGTTGCAATTAATGGCGAAACGGCATGCTAGTTGCTGATACGACCGCTCATAGAGAGAAGTAACCCCAAACAACACCATCGCCTAAATACTGGAACGCAACTTAAATATAAATGGCGCTTAACTACGTTAATTCCGATTAAATGTACTGGGTAAGTGGACCGTGCGCTGTTAAGAGCAACTTATTATTTGAATGTTGTTCCAATATTCGGGCGCATGAGTAACAAAGCATTGCATGGGATTCCACTGCGCTGTACGTTCTGAGACATCATATTCTATCCAGTATTTACAACTATCATCATACGCCTTGTATCAACTTTATTGTACCAATACAAAATAGAGGTAAAAGAACTTCACAATAACTGTTTTAATAAATGCATTACAGTTGTTCTTCCAAGTACATACAAATTATTAGAACAAATCATATAACAGTCGTGTAAACTATCAACTATGTATTATGTAACCAAGTCATTAAGACCTCAATGGAAACGTGCAATGTCCATAAAACGCTTTACACAAAATCAAACAAGCTGTTCGATTTATTCGATTAGGCAGCAAGTACTTCGGTGAGAAGGTACGGACATACATAATAACCGGTTTTTGGCGATTGTCACCGGTTTTTCCGGTAATTCATAATTAATAACGCGAATGTTGATTGATAGAAAGTCTAAAGTGTGCATTTATTGAGCGGAAAAAAATCGTATAAGAAAACTGTATGTTACCATATCAAATGTAAGGAAAGTGTATTTGCAAGTACGGAAATCAGGTATTTTTTGTTCGAATTACTTAAGCGCTACTATATAATTGTTGCGTGTCATTTTATTAAAGGTAAGGTCACACCAGGAAAAACACACATACACGATTGCACAATTTTTAGTTGCATTGTGTCTATAGTCACTAAAACTACCACCCGGCTACGTTTTCGGCCGCAGTCTGTATACATAAATCCAGTTATATCCTGTTCATCTGCCTCCCACAATTTTGCAATTTTCTACAAATATTTTACTTAGTATTTTGCAAAAGATCGTAACATCTCACCAAGTCTTTAAGGAAAAACGGCAATTTTGTTTAAGCAAACCACGATATTTCGACTCTGTAAATGGACCTACAACACAGTAAACAAGCTATAGACTCTATTAAAACTATGAATCGGTTTTATCAAGCTACCAATACCTACAAGAACGATCTATAGAATTAATTGGCAACTAAAGCGGCGTTTAACCTGGACCCAATTTGTAACGCAATGTTTTTTATACGTACCAGTTTTGATATTTCGTCAATCGGAGTTATGAAACTGGTTCGATCCTAGTCGCCCTCCTACACGACCGAGTGGGTCTTAGAATTGGTGTTCCACTCTCACTCTCGTTTTGGCAATGCCCTAATTTGTGTATTGGGTTAGAAATATTTGGAGGGAATTGTTTGCAGATTAATATTAAGTAGAAGTCAACGAAGTATCTTCTATTTAGGCGGGATCACGAAAAACTTTGTTCGTTCAAATAAAGACAAAAGCTTATTTTCTTTATAACTATTTAACTAATTATATTAATACTTAGTAGTTAGTACTCAAGTTAAATTAACTCTTACGGAAAAATAACCTGTCTTAATAAATTCCCATTAGTTTAATTAAGACTTCAAAGAGGTTGGAAAATTTATTGTCCTACCACTGAAAGCTACACACCACCAAAGAATTACCAAAAAATGCAGAGGAATAAAAAACCTATTATTTAATTTTCGAAAAAGGAACTTCATTTCAAAGTGATACATTAAAAAACTAGTAATTTATCAGAATTAAAGATTACAGCAATCGAAAATCGCACAAAAGCAAAGAAATCATCGTTATGTGAAAAATATACATTTGTTTTTTTTTTGCTTACGTAGTTCACCCATAGCATCAGTAAAACAATCGTCATCGAACCATAGATCATGACAGCACAGATAAAAAATCTATAGTTCATCACATGCACCGAGGATACTGACAGTAATTATAGATTGTTGCACGATTACGCAAAGATAAATTAAAGAAGACTCAACATAATTGTTTTCTTAGTCGAGGTTTGGATTCATTTTAATTAATACCTCACTCTCACATTTGCACAGGTGTTGGTACGTATTCACGTATGTATTGGTCAGAGAGGTGAATGCCCCCGAACCGAGTGCTGGATTCTGTGGCTGGCTGATGGAATGTGTTGCCAAACGCATTGATCGGAACTCGGCGAGAAAATGTACCGCTTTGGGGAATAAGTAGGCTCACAACGCGTCATAAACGTAAAATATTTGCCGGCGAATATTACTTTGTACGCGGATATGTGCCGACCTCTTTACACCCAAGTTTGCGTAAATTACGGTGACCGTGTTTCACAGCTTTTTGCACAACGTGACAAAATTGGATTTCCATCGAGTCTTGTTGTTGTTTGCGTACGTGTATGTTCTTAATCGCTTGTATGCATGCAAATATTACATAATCGACACATGTTGCTACAAACTCATATTTCATATTTTTCTATTGATTGGAGATTTTAGACTCATTACCATTAAGCAATCATTATTTTCATTATTATTATCCATTTTTTTTACCAGGATTGAACCAATGAAATTTAGCGAAAATAGCATTCGACGTTTACGAATCATGAAGCATATTCTATTCTATATTTTATAAACTGAAATATTCTATAAATAGGTATTTTGGCGGCAACGCAACATTTAACTTACAAATGTTAATGTGGAGAAGTGGTGACTCGGCACTGTCGCGCACCTCAGTTTAACTACCATGTCGTTACTCATACAAATATACGCACAATGTAGAAAGGCGTTATAACAAACAATTTCTTTTGTGACACACATATTTTAAATTTTGGAGACCATTTCACTTTCAATTACTGTTTTGTTGGGTAAGGTTCGAATGTAATACGAGAAATAAAGCTAATAGCTATAGTTCCAAAACCAGTATAAATCGAATATGTATGCTTATTGATACGAATTTCTAGATCCCTCTTGCATTGAAGAATACGCACTCTCTTTTGTTTTCATCGAAATTGGATAAAAAATTAAGTCGCCTAATGTAGCCTGAAAATTCTTGTTTAAATATTCTAATAATTTCAGTATATTAATGTCTAATTTGCATTGTGTTGTTGTTCTAGAAAAAAACGTGTCATTCATTTAAAGCGCAATCTAACTTATCTTGATGAATCTGCATATTCTTTATACTCGTATTCTATGTGTCGATATGTTCATTATGTTATTAAGTCAACACCCTTGAACTTGGCTCCGCGTTAAATTTATGCATTCACGTCACGATGCGGTATCCGGCTACAAACACACCATACGTTTAAGTTGATAAAACTGGATGTTGTATTATCATCTTACTTTCTAATATTTTCTCTGTCAACTGGAACTCTCTTCGACATAATAGAATGATCGAAAGCCAGTTTAAATAGTCGTCAAATTGCTGGTGAATTATATTGTCATGACTTTTGCTGAAGGGATGGGCAGAAGCTATACATATTTTTTAAAATCTTAGATCCAATAACTTAGTACTTTTTGTGAAATAATTTCTCGTGGATATTTGTATTTTATTTAGTTTTAACTCTTTGGAGAAAAACATTTATGCGAGGGAATAGTATCCACAGTCTGTTGTTTCGCAAATAGTTTCTTATCCAACTGTATTTTTATGTGTTAAAACTACATAAAATAGCTCCAAACACTACCTAACATAGTAAAAACTATACATTTTGTACACATCTACATATATGTTACTCTATGACGGAATATTTAAATTAAACTATGAAAAATAAATTAAGACGCGCCAGAGAGATAAAAACTATGCATATAAAGAGGCGCCAAGTATAATATTCAGGAAGTGAGTAATAAAAATATGTGATATTAGTAAAAAAAAAAACTAGTCTTTAATTCATATAAAAACAAGTAATAAACTCGGCAAAAAGATTACACTTGTAATCATTTTGGTAATTCTATCCTCTGGAGGAAGGAGAGGCCAAACATGATTTTATGCACATTGAATATAATAATTTAATTGGAATATTTCCATTGTTTTTAATTACTATAAAAAATATTTTATTTTAATCATAAATTCGCAAAAATATTTTTCTCTTCTTTATTAATTCCTTTGCGTATTGTTGAAACATTCGAATAAATTCCCGTGAGATTTGACAACTCAGTACCGATACAGCGTTTGCTTTCAGAAACACGGAATCTGCTTATAACAATTGAGAATCAACAACTTTTGAATACAACGTAATAAACTATAGAATAACTGGGTATATTTCTCAACAACTTAGTCGACGTACTATATAAACAACATTTCATCATCAAGTGCATTTTCTAAGATAAATGATATGATTATTATAATCGTTCCGGGAGCGAACAAGGCGTAAAGAACGGATACGCACCACTCAACCGTGACATTAGCGTTCGCACTATATTATAATACTTATTATCTACACATCAAGAACTTCACATACAAAATGTATGCGTAAAGTATGATTATATTAATGATACATTAGTTCTGTATTACAATATTAGGCATCAATTTCATTAACAATTATGAAGATGTAACCTACATCTTGACTATCATACTACAAGTTTGGTAAACTAATGAGGTTTAATGTTAAGGGCCTGATGTCAGATATCAAATTTTTGAATTAGAAGCCAAATTGATTTGCATCCTGGCGAAAATTGTTTCGTCTCAAGTAAATGTAACTTAAAGACGGATGGAAGAAAATATTCATTGTGGTCCTCATCCAAAAACTTGAAACAAAAAGATACATACACATACTCATATTGAGTCTGTAACGTTTTCGAGCAACACAGCAAAAGTTCAATTGTCTAGCAAAGCTATAGAGACAACTTTGTCGGTATAAAATAAGTATAATGTATGAAAACAACTTACCCTGGTAACGATCACCATAATGGCGGCATGTGGTCACCACCCGATCTGCAATCAAGAGAAACACGTGAGCCTTCGTGATGCACGCTTCTTTTCATACTAATACGTTTAATGCGTCCTGCACCACAACTTGTTTCAGATGACACATACATTGTAAAACCTTGGAATTTATTAATATTTCCCTCATTTGTCTAGTGAAGAATGTGCTATGCGTATCGTATGTTCTTGGAGTTGACCATAATTTTTGTAATAGCCTCAAACCGGTAGGAGATCAAACCGCATGCCTAATGATAATCAATTACCTAGGCCTACAAAATTAAATAGACGGTAGAATCTTGTTGTAGTTCGTTAAAACTACAATTAAAATTAGTTGGTCCAACCAAAGTGGTATCACTGTGACATAGAAAACTCACGGGAAGTAAGAGTTCGCTGTTGCGTATCGTTAGGAAAGTGAAATCGCCGCGGGCCCAAAAATATTAGCAGGATATTATATCCTTCCGAATGCTGACTATCGTATTTAATGTTTGTGTTTCACGTTTTGCGTTTAGACTGCGTATATCCGTTTCCGACCAAGCTAGCATTATTTTGTTGGTTACCAAGAAATATTCATCTTTCGCTGGTGGATATTCAATTTTGATAGCGTTGCTATCAGGTTCAATTGTAGAGAGTTTTTCGTATCAGAAGAGAAAAATATGTTAGTTGCCTTTTCTATAAACCCATATAAGTACGTCGCAGTGCAGGGCAAGGGCCTCCCCTACAATATAGAGTTTGAATTGAGATGGCTTAGGTCATATAGTCCACCACACTGGTGCGGTTTGGAAGTTTTTTTTACAAATCATTATGATGTGCAGATTTCAGCACAATGTTTTCCGTCACCGTAATTTTACTTGGTGATTAACTATCAATATACACATGACTCCAAAAAATCACAATTGTACCCTGGGATTTGCCTGAGACCACCTGGAACATGTAGACAGCCACGTCTGGCCTGTAATCCAGTTTCAGTCACCTTTTAAAACCATAATTGGCCTAAGTAAATTAAAAGTTTCAATAACCTCTATGCATCATAAAAACAATAATTACACTCAACAATCACATACATAGTCCTGTCCCCACAGTAAGACCGAGTCTAGTGTTGTGGCCCATGGGTATCATGGGTATCAGGAGGGACGAGGGACTTTTCGGTCTCCTAAACACCCAGACGCGATACCTGTGGTTCAAACAATATTTGTTTCGGAGCGGGTATCGAACCCATATCATAAAATTATTCAATAAAACCTTTTTCTACTTATCATTCCCGAACTAATTAATCTTTTACTTATTACATAATTATACCGTTCACGCTATTAATGCTAATGATACAATATTAAGAAATTAAACAAACTGCCAAACGGCATGTTTTTGCATAAGTAATGACTTTTATTGATCGGTTGCTATTAAGGTTTCAATTTGTTAATGAGTATAATTATTATAAGCGGTTTTCTAATTTTCTTATATTTCATTTAATGTTAATTATTTTTTAAAGGTGTCAAACGTGGATAGCGTATAAATTGCAAGCCTCATAACATAGATAGTATAAAAAAGTCAGTTAACAGTTAACAAGTAACAGTCTTAATAGAAATGATTTATTGTTTGATATAATCACCTAATATTTTTACCCAAGAATGCTCGTTACAAAAAGCAGAAAAATTAATACAACTTTAATTCATATTTGTACGCACATGTAACCATTTCTTGTGCAATATTTGTGCGATCCTACAACGGAATATAATTGTCATTGGAGTCTCCGCAAGGAAATATTGAAGTAAGCACCTATTGTGTTGATTACCTCACGGCAAATACACTTGACATTACTCACATGTGGGGCTGTTGTCATGCATATTAATAATGCCTATGGAAAACGCTTATGAAATACATTTTTTTATTGTTTTTGCTGGTATATGAGCTTGAGGCCCGCCTAGTGTTAAGCGGTTACCGCTGCTCTTGGACCTTTGCAGTGTCCAGCACAACCAGGTCGCTGCCTTCCAAGCTGCATAAAATATATGCAATCATGTATAAATCAGAAGTGATAGGCAAACAAACAAAAATACGATAAAATCAATGTTTACTGCAGGGGAAGGAGAATCAAAGTGTCAAGAATACAGTGGAGATTGCTATTAATATAATTTATACAAACAGATCGTACTCTCGATTGTAGAGGAGTCCCGTGCCCTGCAGTGGGACGTATATATGGGCTGATAATAGAATACAAACAGGCCCGTAACATATAGAATGCGGAGTGTGAACACGGATGTCCGCTAGTTTACGACAGTTATTGTCAACTAATGTGATACTTCGCGTCCGTTGAATTTAAGCCAATGCTCCCACTCTTGGAGTCTTTCCAATCATGGAGTATTCAACACGACCTATAGAACCTCTATTTGGGCTGAATTATCGAAATAAAGCAAAATGCAAGTCCTCAAGGTTTCCATATCTGGCCGAGGTATCCTGCGAAACGCTTCGTTGAAAAAGCTACCATTGCACAAACACATTCGATCAAACAATCATCGGTAACAAGTAGCTAACAGAACCGGTACAAGACGTGAGCGACGTGGACGACAGCCCACGGTTTCAGGCACTACGGGCTCTTGTATTTTGAAACGTTTAGGTCATAACTCTTAAAACATTAGTTGGAGTCGTAATGTCTTCAGATCAAAATTTATCGTTTTATTTCTTTCATCAAATTCGCTTATATTCATACTGCATGACAAACGTGGATAAGTACAATACCAGTGATCTCTCACTTGCACTCTTCAATTATATTCCATTCATTAGATTCGGTTGTAGGTATTCATACTGCATGGCAAAGATTAATGAGCACAATACCAGAGATGTCTAGCACTCTCTATTATATTATTTGCGTAAAAAAGATAAACCTCGCAATAATCACATATAACTGATCCATACTTTTAAAACCCATAATAAATACTAAATACCCTCTCCAAATATCTTGCCCACATCTAACTCTTACTCCGCCACTGGTGTTAAACAATACGCTGGTCACTGCAGTGGAACTCCGCTCGTTTCATAATGATCGGTTATTGCGCAACAAATAATTGTCGCCATTGTTTTCCAACGTTGCAATTTGGCATAATACCGTGCTATTATGGATAGTGGCTGATTTGTTAGTAAAAGTGACGGTTTAAATGCTTGGATTGTGGGTCACCTTGGGTGGTGATCGCCTTTTGAGAATGCTTGTAAAGAGAAGATAAATTGTAGCCATTGGTTAGAAGGAATGTATCTTCAAATGGGGATGGCTTTGGGTTGTTGATTTCAGTGATGATCTACAAAATGGTCTAAAAACATAGAAGGTTGTTTTCCAAGCGATGATTTCTTCCAATCTTTGATAATATCATATGGAATAACTAGTTCTAAGAGAGCTCAATTTGTAGAGAATGAGTGTATTGAAAAGTAAACATTCCAGTGGCATTTCCCGTTGCAAGTCAGTTTGCCTCTGACTTTAGATGATTAACGCCCGAATACTGGAACGCCATTCAAATAATAAGTTGCTCTTAACAGCGCACGGCCGACTTAGCCAGTACATTTAATCGGGATTAACGTAGTTAAGCGCCATTTATATTTAAGCTGCGTTCCAGTATTTGGGCGTAAGACAACTATTGTTGCTTACTTACTTAGGATGTATTTGTTATGGATCTCCCGTATGGGCTGATAGGGCTACTATCGGTGCTGTGCGAAGAAAACTGCTCCAGAGCCAACGTTTGGCGTTGATATTCTTGTGCAAGGCATATAGAACTGTTAGTACCGAAGCTTTGCCTGTCCTGGCGGGTGTACTTCCAGTCGATCTGGAGGTGCAACGTCGCGCCGCCATGTATTATTCAACTAGGGAGAATATGGATAAAAGATTTTTAACTGCTCGTGAACTCTTAAAAGTCGACAGATTATTTAAACCACTTCCTGTGGTATATAGCGAATTATTAGATGAATGGCAAAATAGATGGGAGGTATCTTTGAAGGGACGGCATTTATACCAATATTTTCCTTGCGTGCGTGATCGTTTGACGAAGACTTGGCTAGATGTCGATTATTGCGTATCACAGTTCCTCACGGGCCATGGTAACTTTAAGTCTAAACTATACTCTTTTAAGCTTGTGGAATCGCCTGCGTGCCCATGTTCAATAGCTAATTGCGAGTATGAGCAGTCCGCGCATCATATACTTTGGGAGTGTAGTCTTTGGCATAATGAGCGTAAAACCATGCTAGATAGTATGCAAATATCATCTGGAGTTGTATACTACATGGACCTTGTAGAGACTAGAAAGAACTTCCGTGCTTTCCGGCGTTTTTGCCATACCTATTACTGGAATCAAGCATAACAGTTCACATAATAGGTCCCATTTAAATGTAATAATAATTTGATCCGTGGTGCTTTACAGCTGGCTTCTCCGGCTGTAAAAGTCTTTTTTTTTACGAGGTTATTTACCTCTTTATTTCATTGTTTTGTCACCCGCTATGCACGGAGGGAAGTGGACAATAATTTATTTCCAACTCCTCCTATTAATTTAACTTTCTGATTGATTTCGTTGCGGGTTAAAGACAAGTTAGACATTCCCGGAGACTCGCCGAGCTTCAATGCTCGGTGTCATTACATTGCGTGCCACTGTTGATCCTGGCTTACAGGAGTTGCAGTGGTGGGTGAGAGGGCGGGACAGTCTCCAACTATTGTTGCTTGGCATTTCAAAATAATACACCGAGTTGCCGATTATTGTTCCAAAGCTTTTTTAGCATTTTAAAATGGAGATTTATTTGATATTTAACCGTACTGTAAGTACTTTTAGAAGAGCGGAGCCTCCTAACACAGGTATCGTTATGCTTGAAAGGAGTGCTCCAATGATGACAAATTGTATTTAGATTAAGTTAAGATAGAATAGAGAAATAAGATAAATTTATTTTCTATTAAAAGCAGTGAGCGACAACAGTTGACAAACAACCTTCAGGTGCAATACAAAATGCTTACTTTGTTTTTGTTATTTAACATATTTTTTTCTACTGAATACCATGCATACCATCTACCAACAAACACTTATTTACCAATAAGAATAAATGGAAATTCTACATTTTGAATAAATAAAAAAATTAAAATTATGCATAACACACAGCACAAACGCGACCAAAAAGCTAATAAAATCTACAAATAGAATAGTATTACATTAGTGCTCACTGTTATACAAGTTATATGTCTCCAAATGATGTTAGAAAACCAATACATTGACGTCATCAGCTGTTATGTCTCATTAAATTTGCAATAAATATGTCTTTCAATTAATTTATGGTATTATTTTATACTGGCGCTTTATGGGTTCTACACTGCATCTGAAGGTAAATACGTCCAGTGCGTTCCAAAAACAGCAAGAGAGATAATTAATTCTTGCTTGTCGATGCAGTGATTCTGATATGATCGAAATAGACCTTCCGCCGTAGAAGCTGGTTCGTAGACCGACATACATAATTGTATCGAATGTCATGGGCTCGCCCTCTGATGCCATTCGACACCGTCTGGACAGCATTATGTTAACTATCAGATGCAGTATCAGCATCTTAGATACATATGTTGCTAGGCCGTCAAATTAGGAAGGGAGCGGGTAGGAAAAATATGGGAAAAGGAAGGGGAACAGATGAAAACAGAAATGCAACGTATTTGTTAACTTTGACGGTTTCTATCTTCTACAGTGGTTTAGATTGAAACTAACCAAACAGCAAGGGAAGGGAACTTAAAAACTAATCGCCTTCAACCGAAGCTGGATGTAACCGTTATTTAAAATAAAAAAAAAAGAAACAAACAACGAATGCATGAAGATGACATTTTAATAGGTGAGTCGTGCGCCTGAATCGGTTGCTGCGCGATCGCCGTGCGTGCGCCCCGGCTTTGTCAATGACGCACGTGTACACAGGGCCGTAACTACACTACGAACATCTGGGCTTGAGGTATTACTAGTTTTAACCGCTTTTGTTGCAAGGAACTGACATAGAGGGGCGTTTAATGGAGGGTTCAAGGACAAGACATTGCGATTTTTCAACAAGAGTCCTTTTTCCACTAAAGCTACCGGTCGATGAGGTCACGGACCAGTGAAAGCCGTGTATCACATTGTAGTTGGCAGAGATCCTAATTCGGAATGTAAATACAGTATATTTACACTTCGAATAAATCTTAATGTCATAATCCAGTGATTCTCAACCACTGTGCCGCGGCACTTTTGTGTGCCGCCAAATCTCAAAAGTGTGCCGCCAAATGAGAAGGGGCAAACATGTATGGACTCCAGCCTATCGCCCAATAACGACAAGCGATATGTCAATGGAAAGGTCTTTTCAGATGCTTCAACTTTTTCTATGGCAACAAAACCGAAATCGCTGTAGTTTAGAAAATACAGCTACTTAAAGACTGCAGGAAAATCACGCGATAGGGCCGCGCCATTGTGAGCAATAACAACAAGCGATGCGTCATTAGAAAGGTCTTCTGAAATAGTATAACTTTTTCTACGGCGGCCAGTATCAAATCTCTGCGTGGAAAAAAATATCGCTGCGTAAAGGTAACGCAAGGGTGAAAATATGTATATGGACTCATAGCCTGTTGACCAATAATGACGAGCGATATATCATTCGAAAGCTCTCTTTATTTTCAATAACTTCTTCTTTGCCAAGAAATCCCGATTCGCTGTATGAAAAGAAGTATATCGACATAAAGATATCGCGAGGCTCATATGTAAGGAGTCAAGCCTATCGACCAATAACGACGAGCGATATGTCAATGGAAAGGTCTTTTCGGGTGCTACAACTTCTTTTATGGAAATAAAACTCAAATCACTGTATTTTAAAAAATATTGCTACTTAAAGACTGCACGAAAATCACGCAAAAGAGCCTCGGCATAGTGAGCAATAATAACAAACGAAGCGTACTACATAACGTTAATGTACACTGTTATGTGCGTGAAATGAGTCCAGCTTAAGTTTTGTGATAAGATGAAATACGATAAATTCAATCCGATTGCGCGACATTAATGTTTATAATTAAGATATTTTTGTAATGATATGTGTTCATTTGCCAGTGACGTCAATTATTGTCAACGTTCTTAATAATCCAATCCAGAGGGCTCTTAGAAAAAAAAAAAACAAAAACTATTTAAAATAGAAAAACAATTATATGTGGACATTAAGTAGGTAAAAAGTGCGTGGTGGCCTGTTGGTAAACGGACTAGACGCGGCTGCCAACATGTTCACGGGGGTCGCGGGTTCGAATCCCAGGGCACACCTCTGACTTTTCGAAGTCATGTGTGTATTGATAGTCAATCACCACGCACTAAAACGGTGAAGGAAAACATCGTGAGGAAACCTGCACACCATAGCGATTCATAAGAATTTCTATGGTATGTAAGTTCGCCAACCCGCACTAGGCCAGCGTGGTGGACTATATGGCCTAACCACTCTCAATCGTATTCTCGATTGTAGAGTAGGCCCGTGCCCAGCAGTGGGTCGTATATGGGCTGATACAGATACAGATACAGATACAGATTAAGTAGGTATGAACTGCTTAGGTGGCGTAGTTGTACTATGGTATGATTGCAAAGCGGAGGCCTCTGGTTCAAATGCCGTGTGGGGTCCAAGTAAGAGTTTTCGAATGACATATCGCTTGTTGTTATTGGTCAACAGGCTATGAGTCCATATGTATATTTTCATCCTTGCGTTACCTTTACGCACCCATATTTTTTCCACGTAGAGATTTGATACTTGCGGCTGTAGAAGAAGTTTTAGAATTTCAGAAGACCTTTCCAATGACACATCGCTTGTTATTGCTCACTATGCCGAGACCCTTTCGCGTGCTTTTCGTGCAATCTTTAAGTAGCAATTTTTTTTTTTAATACAGTGATTTGGGTTTTGTTTCCATGGAAGTAGTTGTAGCACCCGAAAAGACCTTTCCATTGACATATCGCTCGTCGTTATTGGTCGATAGGCTTGCGTCCATACATATGAGCGTCGCGATATCTTTATGTCGATATACTTCTTTTTATACAGCGAATCGGGATTTCTTGGCAAAGAAGAAGTTATTGAAAATAAAGAGAGCTTTCGAATGATATATCGCTCGTCGTTATTGGTCAACAGGCTATGAGTCCATATACATATTTTCACCCTTGCGTTACCTTTACGCAGCGATATTTTTTTCCACGCAGAGATTTGATAGTGGCCGCCGTAGAAGAAGTTATAGTATTTTAGAAGACCTTTCTAATGACGCATCGCTTGTTGTTATTGCTCACTATGGCGAGGCCCTTTCGCGTAATTTTCCTGCAGTCTTTAAGTAGCTATATTTTCTAAAATACAGCGATTTCGATTTTGTTACTGGAGAAGAAGTTGTAGCACCCGAAAAGACCTTTCCATTGACATATCGCTCGTCGTTATTGGTCGATAGGCTTGACTCCTTACATATGAGCCTCGCGATATCTTTATGTCGATATACTTCTTTTCATACAGCGAATCGGGATTTCTTGGCAAAGAAGAAGTTATTGAAAATAAAGAGAGCTTTCGAATGATATATCGCTCGTCGTTATTGGTCAACAGGCTATGAGTCCATATACATATTTTCATCCTTGCGTTACCTTTACGCGGCGATATTTTTTTCCACGCAGAGATTTGATACTGGCCGCCGTAGAAGAAGTTATAGTATTTCAGAAGACCTTTCTAATGACGCATCGCTTGTTGTTATTGCTCACTATGGCGAGGCCCTTTCGCGTGATTTTCCTGCAGTCTTTAAGTAGCTATATTTTCTAAAATACAGCGATTTCGATTTTGTTGCCATATAAAAAGTTGTAGCACGTGAAAAGTCCTTTCCATCGATATATGGTTTGTCGTTATTGGTCGATAGGCTGGGATGCCCCTTCTCCTTAGCAAATATATAATAATGTTAATATTATTAAATTATATCATTTAAAAAGAAAAATATTTTTAACATGAATATATATTTAAGTCCACATAAAAGTTAATTATTTTATTATTTGCTTTGCAACGCGTTTTTTCTTAGTGCCAAATTATGATGAAGCGGCGTGCATAGCAATAGGAATATGTCTCAAGTCGGCGCACACTTGCCACTTCTGCGTACAAAACGTGTTGTTTTAGTGATAGTTGGGATTCACAAGGTGTTGCATAGTAGTTACTGCACCTTTTCTTTACGATATGAGAGTAGCATTGTCATTTTTACGACCAAATATAAATCAAATTACCAAAAAAATCAAGCTCAAATTTCGCATTAAAAATATTTTTATTATTAGCTTGTAAGTAATCCCTTAATAAACGTTTAGTTATTATTGTAGTATATATTAGTTTATTTCGTATATTTAAATATTTTGGCATAAACTATTTATGCAGTGTGTTGTAGTAAGTAAATAACTTTTATCTTTTTCTTTGTGTGCCGTCAAATTTTGAAATCGTTAAATGTGTGCCGCCAAATTTTGAAATCGTTAAATATGTGCCGCAACAAAAAAAAGGTTGAGAATCACTGTCATAATCTAAATATATAACAGGGCCAAGATTTATCCATGAATACAGAAAAACCTACATATATTTCTACAGCAAAAAATTGTCTATGCAAAATTATGTCGATATGATTCCCTAGTGGTGTGTCGGTAACATGCACATTCAGGCATTTATCATGATAGTTTAAATTTACTGACTAATTTGACAGGCTCGCTGACTCTGTTGCACTGTAGTTATCATACTGTAGTATGATTACAAAGCTGAGGTCTCAGGTTTGAATCCCGGGTCGAGTAAAGTTTTATTAGATTTTTTTATTCATTATGAGGCCAAAGTCAAGAATTTATGCCCGGTATGACGATAAACTCTACCCCTATCACATCGTTGCACGTCAAAACGTGTGTACCCTAGTTGCTACCAAGAGAACCTCTGCCTACCCCTTCTGACAAAAAGGCGTCAGCTATGTATCTATGTTTGTGAGTGTAGATTAACAATCCATGCGGTAAGTAATAAATGTATCTGTATCAGCCCATATACGTCCCACTGCAGGGCACGGGCCTCCTCTACAATCGATAGTACGATTGAGAGTGGTAATAAGTAATAAATGAATATACTATATTCATACTACGTCCGTATTGCATATGATAATTATTTTAGTATGATTGATCTCCCATCATAATAAGGCATGTCTTAGTACGTCCCTGGCAAGAGTAAAGCGGAAATAATTGCGCCGGAAGCTTTTTATTTGTACGCCGTTCATCTGTCATAAGATGAACGTGTGTTAAAGCGTATAATGGCTTCTGGACTTAAGTCGCCGTATTCACCGTGTACATTGACATGCACTCATAACCATCCATACAACACTGACAACCGTACCTACACGGCGAATAAACCTTAGATTTTAACGCCGAAAAAATGCGTGAACAAGAGGCCTTATGATATATTCTATAGGACCACGCAAAGAGCCTTACCAAGCGTTATTCTTGCTCCAGACCGTTAAAGCTCTATATGTATATGTATTTTGACAGAGGTGGTATGGTAATCATAGACAACCGACTTGCATCTGCATTTGGTGTTGCCAATACCAGAATAAAGAAAGGTAAAGTTTATTTTTAAAAATAAATAATTTCTCCCGGGTTATACATAAATTCAGGAAATTGTTTATTTCTCCTTTTTACGTAGCGATAGATCAACGACTTGAAATAATTATTGTCATATAAATAACTTTTATAATTAAAGTTGTATCTAAGGCTATTTTTACCCAGGAAAATTAAGGTATTAGAGAAGTTTGAGTATAACGTATGTGTGTGTTATTTCAAAACTAGTACTCGAAGGCCCTATATGAACTTTTCAAATAAATATGCATTCGTTATTTAGTGTCCCAATAACAAAAAACTTAAATAATAACTAATCAACGAGACTTGTATCAAGTTTCCCATAACACAAACACAACTTTTAAATAACAACGAAAGGAAACGAAATAGAAAACACAAGCGTTTGTTTGAAGAAATGCTCAATGTTTGGAAATATAGTTCTGTTTTTTTTAACCCGACATTAAGGAAGACCAGCCAAGTTTGTAACACCGAATAGAAATATCTACTTGTATAGTACAAATAAATGGCACGGAGTAACCAATGACAAAATTGTATTATTAAATATAGTTTGTTAAACGAGAAAAAGAAACATTATTATTTTTTACCATGAAAACAAATGAAGATCGACGGTAGCGCCATAGTACCGTATAAAAAAACACTGTGATACTAACGGTTGCAGTTCTAATCCAGAATCCATCCGAATCCAGAGAGATTATGTATAAGTCAATCAAAATTCATTTGTTATATGTTCCCGTGTTGTGAAATTACAAAATGTAATATGCATTTTATGCATAAAGTTCCTCATATCCACGAAATATAACATGTATTTTATAGTTAAGTCTGCATCATGTGTGCTAATATAGCATGCATTAGCATTTGACAGCCTCCGTGGCGCAGTTGGTTAGACGCCGCCTGTGAAACGAGAGGCCGCGGGTTCGATCCCCGCACCGAGAGAAATGTTTGTGCGGCCCACAAATATTTCTTCCGGGTCTGGGTGTTTGTGAGACCAAAAAGTCTCTCGTAGTTCCTGATACCCACGACACAAGACTCGATCTTACTGTGGGGTCAGGACTATGTATGTGACTGTTGGGTGTTATTTATTTGGGTGTTATTTATTAGCTTTGATTTAATTGTAAAAAGCCAATCAATCAAATTAGATTTTAATACTGTGATAAATTACTCAATTTGTATCAGTTTAATGCCTAATAACATTTTACATCGCGGAAATATGGTCCGCAAAATCCTGTTTGTTTGTAACAAATGAATAATTTTATGCGAGAATTTAATCTCCTTGCATATCATTAAGCTAATTGACTTGTAAACTAATTCTAATGTAATAATATCAGTCTGCCAAACCGTAATGGGTCAGTGTGATAGACGACATCCTTAACCCTAAAACATTCATCACACTTCATACTGTACTAATATTGTAAATACGAATGTTTGTATGTTTGCTACTTCTTAATGCTCAAAGGGCTGGACCAATTTTGATGAAGTTTGGTATGTATGTAGCTGAAACCCTGTACTAACATATGGCCTTTTATCCCGAAAAATGAAGTGTTTCTGGAGTAGAATAAACGAGGCATTCAAATATGTATGAGCTACTCTTTCAAACTCAAAGAGATGGGAAAGAATATAAACGGATAAATGGGATATAAGAGAAGAAAAAGGCATGCCTTAGATTGAGAGGGGATGTAACGAGACAGAACGGGAAAATTAGTATAATGGATGGCAGTCACATCGAGTTTAAATATAAAACTGTAAAGTTTCCGCGCCCAGGCGAAGCCGTGTCAGATTGCTAGTTAAAATAAAATTTCTAAGTGAATGGATTCAATATGTAAATATCCAAAATATTCAACTTTCTGTATTACGCTAAAATGAATGAAATCAATATGTAAATATATCAAGCGTCTATAATATTAAACTTTTTCTATCATATATTTTTGGGACACCGTATACAAATTGATTATTAAAATTATGTTGGCCAACGAGCCTTGGATGACGAAAGGTGTAAGTGAGAGCCGAAATGAGCACTGCTTAGTACAATAGAGTTACGAGAAGCGACAGATAATATCTGTTACATAATTTTATGAGCCATTGTTTCCCGGCGAGACGTGCGTGATGACATTCATCCCTGAGGAATCATATCTATAAGATATTCTAACATCAACCGAACGGATATCTTTGCTATGTGTTACTTGAATAAATATGAAGAACGAAATCAATAATAAGTAATGTTTTAATTCGTAAGTTATGTTATTAAATTGGAATCATAAAAAAAACTTCATACTTGAATATTTAAGTTCAGGTGTTTTGTGTGCATATTCATGTCAAGTATAAATTAGCTGGACTATATGGCCTAACTACGTTTCAATCGTATTCTCGATTAAAGAGTAGTTCCATGCCCTGCAGTTGGACGTATAATTAACTTCATCCAATAGGAATAAATAAGCAATAAACTTGATCATCATAACCCAAACCTTTTTCCGGTTTGTGTATCGAATAATACCTGCGCTAAATTCTACGAAAGGTCAGATTTGCATCTGTTTTTAATATCTACCTTTGTTTACATGTGTGTATCATTCATAATATGCTTGTCAGATGTCACTAGCATATTTTTGCCAAATCCACCTCATCTCTGCATAGATTAACACCTCCAACCTCTCACCTAAATTACAGCAGCCGTGTATAAACTAGATAATCGAATAACAAGAATTCCAAAGTTCCAAAACAAGCAGGTGGTAGATGGCGGAAAGGTGTGTGGTCACGGTGGGACGGCGTCGGTCGCTTCCTGTGATCGACCGAGCACCGTCCGCGCAGCCAGGGAAACGCGCAATCATGCGTGCGCAGCGTTTAGTAACCACGCAATATGCTGTAATATATTAATGATAGTGGTGACGCTGTTTTGATACCTGTATGACTGGGTGGCGAATATCCCACCAATTTTAGTTTTTGTAACAATTGTAGGTTGTTTATTTCTTAATAGTCACGATCATAGAAGGAAACGCAAGGGATTCTAAACGATAAAATCCCAAGGTTGTCTGTAAGAAATTTCCAAGAGAGATAAGACCGCCATCTGTCCTTTTTATATATAATTGTAGTATGACAAATTTTGCTTAGTAATATGAGCGCAGTAAAGAATAAATAAATAAAAAAATTGTGCAGTTTTCAAACTCCTGGAACATTATAATCATGTACACACAAACAAAACAGTTGCTACTAGATGCGTGTAAATCGTTGAGGGCCTTTGAAAATGAATGGATAAATGTAGAGAGGCCTGTTAGTCACTCACAAAACTAAACGAGGCAATAAAGTTGTAAAAATACGTCAGTTTCTTATGTGGCTAATTATCCAATCGAGCTTGCTTTTCACATTATAGGCGCAAAATAATATTTACGCACGTATAAAAATGATTTAGCTGTCAATTTTATGACCGTCCGCTATCCAAACTCACATTTAAAACCAGTTAGTAATATTTATAATTTCATATTATACGGTTCTCCCAATATGGAAATCCGTAAAATATACGTTATAGCGGTTATAAATATTTTAATAGTATACTTTTTTAACCAATCGAAAACGTGCTGTAATATTTTTTGTGCGTAGATTCGATAAATGAGTGAGAGACTTGGATATAATAAGTCGTCATCACAGCTTCAAAATACGTACTTACAATCTTGGATATCAAGGTGCGTTTCTGGCTTTACGATATCGATGGCAAAGGGACTTAAATGAAATTGTAAGAGCTGGTCTACTAACAATCTTACTGACCGTATATATAAACTTTTTAGTATAACAGCCAAATGGAAACATTATAATAAATATATGTCAATACAATTTCAACCAAGAATGTATAACAATATGTATAAAATTTTTCTATAATGCAAAAACAAAGTAATAAATCACAGCTCATATAAATTCAAGCTAACATAGTTAACGAAATTTGCTATGACTCCAACAAGAGTAATTAAAAAGGAAACGGACATAATGTATATGTTTTAATTACTCTTTAAATAATTAACTTATTAGCATATTATATATGCTGATTAGTATCGCGGATGTAAGAGATACTCCATGATTCAGCTTAATTTATATTGGCTTGGTGCACTAACAGGGTTGCCAGGTTTATATTATCATTTCAATATAAGGCTGCGTTTCCACTGAAGTGGAGCGGAGAGGAGATAGATAAATATCGTCTATTATAAATTATATGTCCTGTATAATGAAATAGCTGACATAAATCTTTAGTCCATAAATTTCATAAATATCGTTTTGTCACGTGCGAATTAGTTGTCATATTGGCAAAATATTAGGGGCAGATTTTCTCTATTTGACCCCGTACGTAAAACTTCAGTAATGCGCCTAGATACTCCACAAAATGTTGGATTCCTCTATCGTATGTCGCAACCATAGACTAAGTTCGAAGTAAATTATAAGTATAATAGAGAATAGTATTAATTTTTACAAGTGGAAATTTTATATCTTGAGTAACCCCCGTAAATCTTTGGGCTAAATTTAATCCCTCGCTCTTCCGAGTTTGTTAAGCTTCTAAATCTAGGTTATGGCACTGGTGGTCTCTAGCAACTCCGGTGGCGTCCCTGCATTGCCGATAATTTGCATATCTCCATATTCAGATACTTTGCTCTCGTGCGCAATTTACATTCGCCTGTAAATTATTATATTGTAGTCGACATTGAAATAAGTTTGTTGCCTATTGTTTATTAAACAGGGTTATACAGAAACGGTGGATAAAGCAATATCGAAGTTTATTCACATTTTACTTATATAGATGTGTCTAAATAGAGCAATCAATTTACTTTCGAGTTGGTTCTCCGAAACAAGCTAAATGCATACTAAAACAATTATTTTCTGTATCAGTCCATATACGTCCTACTGCAATCGACAGAACGATTGGAAGTAGCTAGGCCGTATAGTCCCCCACGCTGGCCTAATACGGGTTGGCAATACAAAAACAATATTTTATTTAAATAAACGCTGTTCTGACATATTCAATGTTAGGACAATCATAATCATATCAAAAAACAAACATACACACATCATGATTTAGGTATAACAACAAAAGTATCACCGCAAATATGCTGCTTCACGAACTAGTAACAATAAATGTACGGATATTTTAACATGGCAATATACTTTGAACTGGTAAATCGATTAAACGAAAGAGAAAATTAATCATTTCGATATCCTGTGCACTAAAAATCCTTTTAAGACTCAGAATAAAACAGAATGAAGGATAAAATAAAATATCATGGAGAGTATTGTTTGAATTTTAACATTTCTGTTTTGTTGTACTGTTTCGCTTGTAATAGCTATACAGGCTATCTAATTTATGTATAGAAAGCACTAATTCCGATTCAGACTAATCATAGATTCCGCCCGCATCGAATCCGCGGTGTAAAAAATAAATGGCGGTCGCCAAACATAGTCACACACAGGAGCGGTTCGTGATTTTTTTGCATTATAAATGGAATGTTTTAAATGCAGCATGCGTTCTTCTCGACCTACATTTCAGAATGTCGCTACAATAAAATAACTTTAAGTTAATTTAGTGTGGGAATCCTGTGTTATAATCAAAACAAAAATAAAAACTTCATTATAATGAAGTCCAAAATTTAATATACTTGGTTATGAGTTTCGACATTGCCAAAAATATTCACATAAATTATGTTCGGATTTCAAAGGAGTCGATTTGGTCCAACTACGGACAAGAAATATGACTAAAAAATCAGGCGTATTTTTTTAGATTCATTTCTCTATTTATTTTTATCCTACACCGTGGGGATCAGATTCTGTAAAAAAAAAGGATATCATAAAATATTCTACCACTTTTTGCATTGTTTGCAATAATATCAGAATTGACATCTGTCAAATTCATTCAGTGTTTGTCAAATTCTATTCTTTGTACTTGGTCGCGAAAGGAATGTGCTTTGGTTATTTTGAGTTTATTATTTACGACAACTCTTGGCTACTCTAAAAAAGATTATAATTATTATATTCCCAAAAATAGCAGAGCTTGCTCAGTACATCTACGCAATACCTCATTGGATTTTATGACGGAAAGGCTCTATAATATTAATTATATTATTTTAGTTCTAACATGTACAAGACATGTTTACAATTATAAAGAATTCTAAAACATCAATCGATTTTAATGAGATAAATAGTATGCCAGACCACTTACGGCCGATGCCAATAATCAACCGAAAAAATTAGATTGAAGTCAATCTGTTTTGTTGTCAATTGTTTTCTACTTTTCGATTGGTCTCCTGTCATGTTGCCATAGTTTATTCACTACTGAGATTGATTATTGGCAATATAGTATCAGAAAAACGATTGAGCTGTCAATCTAAAACGGCAAATTTTGGATTGGGTTTGTTTATTAGCAGCGGCTGTTAGTGCGTTATTGGTTAGGACAGAACAAAAATATGTTTTGTTTATATTCAGATCGACAACTCTCAAAATGGCCACAATGCAATAATACAATATTATTGTAATTGCATTGCAATCAAAAGGATCCCACTGTCCTTTCTGCTCTGCACATGTAATGACTATTATGTGGTACGTTGGTTGGGCTAGGTACCAAAATGATATCACACCTATTGAAAAGCACCTCGACAATGTATTGTTACTACCAGGTACATGAGATATTGTTTAGGAACAAGTTCAATAGAACTTTTTATTATTATAAAATTGTGTTTCTTATTATCAATACCAACATTTTTACCGTCATCATTCCCTTTTTAGAATGACCTACCAACATTTGAAACGGATATTTCTACCCCCAGAAATGCTTTCTTAATCAACTTTATATCGAAAAGTATTTAACGTGTTTATAATAATGTAATACATTTTACAATATTATAAAACGAAATTATTTACATGGTTACAGAAAATATAAAATATTGTCCAAATAAGATATATGTGAAAATAGTAGAATATGGTAGTTTTTGTGAAACTTTAAGGTGATATATCTTAAATACCCCATATCGTAGCTCAAAAAGACTATATTATATTTACAGGATATTGAATCTTTATTATTTAATTCTAGGTCTCATTTGTGTCCGTCAAGTTTTCACTACTAGGCCCAATTTCCTTAGGAAATCGACCGATCTCCTTTAAATGTTTGCCCAGACCAGCAATCGCCTGATGGCAAGCGATACGACCGCTAATGGGCAGTAGCAAAACGAAACAATAGCATGAATTACAAAGCAATGCTTGGCATTATTTCTCGTAAAAGCTTACATAATATCATTATTAAAATAAATTAAACATATGACACAGGTATTTAAGCCGAGTTTCTGCGAGGTCATGGTAATTCTGGTGTTCAAAACATCATAAAAGAGATAGGTCTTCCTGTAAACTTTCCACAATATACTGAAGGGAAGTTACAAATGCTAGAAAACAATTAGCAACAACAATATGTACATATTACATGCACTGCGTGTCTGTCTCATTGTAAAATGTACACCTAACAAATAAACACAGAGAAGGGTCGTAATATGTAAACATAAACAGTTGTACTTGACGAGCGCCTACGTAATAAAATAAACATTTTAAATCTATAAACAAAATTAATGTATCATTGTCTAGCTCGCTTGCGATGCTGAAACTTATCCAGTTGAACTAAACTTCTGTAAGTTGAATATGGGTATTCCCATGAAGATTTCTATATTATGTATTCCGGAGTTCAAGTCGAAAAATCTTATTTCCTGAAGATAATATTCTTAATTTTATTTGTAAGGGATAGACGAGGACATTGCTCAAACTCGAGTGTCACTAAAACTTATTTTTGGTCACAGTTTAAGTGTGTTTGTTACTCTTTCTCGGAACGACTACTTAGTAAATTTTAATGAAACTCTACTGTGGCTTACCTACAGGTAAACCTGACCTAACCCAACATCATATACCTTAAAATGCAAATACAACTGCGGGAAGTATATAGTAGAAAATAAATCACAAACCAGACAATACGCAATCAATAATTTAAGTCGGAAAAGTGAAATTGTTTCTTAGAATTTTGTTTTAAATACGGAAATACTTGGCATCGGTTGCGCAAAGTGACGCATCTTGTTTAAAACATCTGACCAAACGCCTGACCTGAATGTAAAAACCTGTTTTATACAATTTTAAGGCTTTTCTAGTTTTTATTTTACATAGCACGCCTCGGAATAATTTATTAATGCAACACAGAATTAATTTTATTATTAAACATTGCGAAAACTAAAAATAAACGGCGCCTTTTAGTGGAACGTCGTCAAAGTGATGACATCATCAGCTTTGGGAAGTATCAGGAGCAAAAGGTATTAACAGATGGTAAACCTTAAAAATATATTCAACTTAAAGTCTTTCGACTGCCTCGGTGGCGTAGTTGTACTACGATAAGGCTACAAAGCTGAGGTCTCGGGTCCGAATCCCGGGTTGGGCAAAGTGATATTGGATTTTTCTACTCATTATCAGCCCAGAGTCAGAAATTTGTGCCCGATATGGCGATAGGCTCGCCACCTATCACATCGTGGGACGGAACATACAAGGCGAAATGTGGGTGCCCTGGCACCTCTGCCTACCCCTTCTGGGAAAAAGGCGTGAGTTTATGTATGTATGTATGTATGTATGTTAAAGTCTTTCCTATACTTGTGAGCGTAATAATAAATAGGTACGATAAACGATCACTCTATATTTTATGACCTACCTAAATGATTTAAGAAAAAGCCTGCAGTAAATATTTTACATCTGAATATCCTTGACATAGTATATATATTATCATATTCACAATCTACGTCATCCATAACACCAGTAAACATACAAATAAACTAAATAAGAATTGCCAACATGCGACATCCGAGGCGCCTAGCCTTATCACTGAAGAGTATGGGTTGAGTCAACATTGCGACATCATGACGATATTCTCATCTACCTGAACCACTCAACAAGATAAGATATACAAAGGCACCGTTGTTTTATAGATCAAACTGCCTGAGATGGGTTATTGACAGTAAGTTACCTTAAAAATGTTTAATGTGCTTCCTATGAAACCCTTTTCTTTTTGTGAAGTTTGTAGAAGGATTGGTATCTTTTTATGGGGTTCTTGCTGCTCTAGCTCCGACAATTGTTTGCAGCTTTGCTTCTGAGGGAAGTTCATTAATTATTTTCAATTCGTCTCATTAATTTACAGTTTTATTAATTTGTTTTGTGGTTAAAAATAAGTAGTGCTCGAGTGCCATTGCCAACAAAAAACAATAATCTTTAGTTAAACAATCTTACAAAACTAGAATACAATTTTAAGGTGTCATCTGCAGTAGTTAAAAGTTTAATGGCTTACAGAACTTGCAGAGGCGCGTATGAGATAATTAAAAAGAAAGGATTTTTCTGATGAAAAGATCACATTTGAAAAATCTCATTGTAAAATTACGAGTACCAAGAAATTCACTTCCAATAAGATAAATAAAAATTACGCAAACACATGTACCACAGACTGGTACAAGGAATTCCTGTAATTCGCAGTCTCAAAACCCATAATTTAATTGCGGATGGAGCTATTTCCACACATCCCATGCATAAGAAGATTCCAATTAAGGCTATTCCATCCATTCTGTATAAAATAGCTTGAGTTGACAGGATGACGGTTACATTGCTGGGTTAATTATCGCTTTAGAATGTCGCTGTGACGTGATACCGCACTCGTGATGGTCCAATTTCTGTTATGTTTGTGCTTGTGTTATTAAATGTATGTACCGATGTGATAAGTGCTAAATGGGATTTATTACGTATATAAAATTATGTAAAGGAATATCGCATCGTATTCATTGTGCTATGTTATGGAGGACGTATATTTATTGATATAAAATATATTTAGCATGGAAGGTTATATGGATAATCAGCCATCTAATAGAAGAAGAAATATCTGTATATATTTTAATAAATTTTGCGAGTAATTACAAATTGCTTCGCAGATCTACTTAATGGTATCTATTTATATAACATGTATACCTAGGTAACTACTACGAGTAGTACAAACTCCGATGTCTTACATTTTATTGTCATAGTAATTAGCTACAAAACGGCTGAACGCAACAAATCTCTATCAGTAAATAAGACTTAGACTTGTAATTCACAGTGGTGTTTAGTTTTGCTACTGTCCATGGGCAGTCGTATCGCTTATCATCAGCCGAAGGGCACACTCGTCCCACCATTTATGGCAATAAAAAAATAATAGATTTTTGGAATTCCGCATTCGACAACAATATTCATGTGATATAGAAAGATAAACACACATAGTATACGTGAGATTATGTCGATCAATGAGCATTACCGACCGTACTTGTACGGATTCCCTATGACTTCGATAACCCTTAGTAATGTAACAGTATTAGCAGGTGCCAATGTTAACATATTTTCTTACTTTCTATGCGTTAATAATAAGATGACATTGTATTGTGCAATAATACATAATACTGTTGTCAATAGTCTTGACTCTTATTGTGAGAAATTTGCAAAAAAAAATGAGATTTATGTAAGGGACATTGACGTGTGTGTTCATTTCTTTACATTGTTGTTGAACCATTAAGCAAAGATTATACAGTTGAAGCATGTAAAATGGAAAATCTTATTAAGAATACTGGCAGGAATAAAGGAATGAGTATCAAGTTTAATTGTACTTAATGTAAGCAGCTGGTGTGATTTTAGTTATCAAAGAGTTTGATTTTTTTCAAGTAGTCTTTCCATCTCTGCGTTTAGAACAAAAAAAAATTGTCAGTTGAGTACAAACTCACTTAAGTTATCCCTAAGCGAACAAATGACAATAGATTTGACCATTCGCATGAAACAAGTCCGTGCGAACTAATACCGCTTTACTTTGAGGCTATCGACAAGCGTTAAATGTGTTTTTGAGTAAAATAACTATAAATAAACGAATATCGTCCATGTAGACGTTATACCCCAGTCACGTACTGAGGGGCAGAGTCGAACAAATGCTTTAAAATGTTGACCTCGGCCGCGCCCGTGCACTGTCTAGTGAAAGTCGAAACGCATTGTAAATAAAAACTGTTTTACAATTCATTTCTCGTATTGTGATCGGGACATTATCGATCGGCATTCTTTCAGGCGCGCCGCTTCCTGTGTGCGACATTTTGAGAAACGATTTATCGTTCCAAATTTGAATTGATTTGTCAGATTATTTTTACTTCAAATCAGAACACATTTTTTAAACGGATTTATTTAGCTTCCCAAATATATTTTTATTACCACAACGTTGCTAATTTCAAAAAGATAACATACACATAAACATGATGTACTTGAGAGATACTTATTTTGAGGTATTTTATTCATATACTTGAAATACTTAATTCCAGCAAATACCAATAATACTCTTAATACCTACTTACTCGATGTTTCTGATTAATTGTTCTTGAGATAGTGTGAGTACTACACTTATATTATTATAGATATTTTGAGCATCTCTGTGTTGTATCCTTATTATCTACAGAAACAAATGTAGTGTGTAATATGAAAGGAATCTAAATCCTCCGATAAGACATTTTTTGTCTAGTAAATAAAAATTTGTTTCAAATCTGGATGTGATGGAATCATTTTCCAAGTACTTTGTTCACACGATTCATCTTAGTTTGAAGTCGAAATTCTGTGTGAATCTTTTGTTGTATTTAACTTATCTGTATCAGCCCATATACGTTCCACTGCAGGGCACGGGCCTCCTCTACAATCGACAGTACGATTGAGAGTGGACTTAATATATAATTACAAAATACGAATTATCTACCTTATTCATAATTTAATGTTGCTCCTGTCAAGTTCACAGTGAGTCACGGTCGCGATCAAAAGTCGAGGTTCACTTGATCAATCTGATATTAAATCTTCCACTTTCCATTTCATACTTTATTTGAATAAGATAGAGTATAATTTTCCTTACTAAACAACGAGTATTTACGTAAAGAATACAAAAAAACATTCGAAGATAAAATGTTCGTTCAACTGGACAGAAGTAAGCTTTTTAATTTCAACGTGTCATGGTCTCTCATAGTATTCAAGTACGTATGTATCATAAAACAACACTACTGAAAATTGTACTTTATTGCATGGGAATAAAATTAATTTTCAATCATTTTTTATAATTATTAACAAGATAAAAAAACCCATTATTGGAGTGGACAAGATTCTACGTTGTTCGTTATAATTGTATTTAATTCTTGTAATAACATTGATATTAACTCAATGGCACAAGCAATAAGTTAGTTCAATGTAGCTTATATAATGCAAACTATATGTGTATGTCGTAAGTCGTAACATTTAAACAAAAACAAATCATTGAGATATCAAAATAAATATTAAGATTATGTTTTTAAGCGAAATTATTAAAATACTTTTTTACATTTTATATGAAAGATAATTAAATTTTAAAAGATAGCGGATATAACTATCGGACGTATTGAGACTTGACATCTTATGTTACAGGATGGTGAGCGTAGTAAAATGCCAAGCATTGCTTTGTAGTTCAAGGCATTGTTTGGTTTTGCTACTGTTCATGAGCGGTCATATCGCTTACCAGTAAGCGACCGGCATACTTGTCTTGCCATTCATGGCAACAAAAAGAAAATCTGATATATTATTTTTCTCTGGTTTTAAATCAAATAAACGAACAACATGACTTCTATATATCTGGCAAAAAAACACAAAAAGTATGGATACGGCATAGGTCATAACATTTAGTTTTCAAGGACTTATCCGAATAACTTACTGTATAACATACCGAATATAGGTACTACTGCCTACTGCACTTCATTACGTCATTTGAAACATATTTCGTATCCGCTTCTTATAGTTTGTTTATCACATGACTGTATTCAAGGAATTTTGATGAAGTGAATGAATTATATTGTATATATTTTACATTAGTAAGTGGACATCTTTGCGTGGTAAAATTAAGTGAAAATGTTAGTATAGAAACGAATAGTAAGCTTGTTATGTGTATGTTGAAGCTTATCGACATATAAATGAATAAATATAAATACATTATACACCCAACAGTCGTATATACAGGATATATCAAGACTGCTACCGAAAACGAAGCCGGGTGGTGGTTTAAGCGACGTCAGACACAATACAACAGAAAATGTTGCAAAAAAAGCGACGAATTTTTCTTTTGTTATTTTTTTCATATGGTCGTTTTTGGGTGGTAAATACATTTTTTCCCTAAAATAATAGTGTACACCCTTTTATTTATACAAACTCTAAGGTATAAAAGAGTTCAAATTATTATTTTAGCAAAGACTATGGATTTACCACCCAAAAATGATGATATTAAAAAAAATGATTAAAAAAAATCGTCGCGTTTCTTTCCGAAATTTTTAGTTGCATTGTGTTTGTAGTCACTAAAACTACCACCCGACTTCTTTTTCGGTAGCAGTCTTGATATAGCCGGTATAGTCCTGACCCCACACTAAGACCCCTGGCCTCTCGTTTCAAAGCCGACGTTTACCCAAATGCGCCGCAGAGGGTGTCATCTAATGAAAGTTGATACACATTATTTCGTACACTTTAGGTTTTGTTTTCTAAATCTATGTTTTTTTGTAGCTTTTCTCTTCACCATTGTAGTTTACCTAAGCATAATGTATTTGAATAAAAAATAAGAATATACTGTACCATACTAAAATATATCTGAGTTTTTATTTTTATAGTATATTTCTTTTTAAAGTTAAAATAAATAAGGTTCTGGTTCCTATGTCTATTTTTAATGCTAGTATATAAATAATTCAGTATTCGTTAGAAAACCAATAGTCAGCCATACTTTCATTATTTAGGTACAACGGCGGAGTCAAACATTGCGTACCCATATTGCTGTTTTAGTTCATTTACAGTAAATGAAAAAAAAATAAGGCCACCCGACTGGATTTCATTCTGAACACATCCAGTTTTTTTTGTCTTTTATTAAGAACTACATTAATTATAATCTACAATTCTACGCTTGTACCTAGGCATTTCAGCAACTCTCAATTTAAATTATATTCAAGAATTTAATTGTATATAGAAACAAAATTAATGTAACTCATTATTATGTAAATAATCTGCAATGTCGGACGAATATTTATGACACCACACTGAACACAAATATTTGTAGTCTTTGCAAATATAACAGTTATAGTGAAGCTGCCCTAAGAAAAAATATTGTTAATTTAGTACGTTTTCTTTTACAAAAAGTACGTAGTAAGTAAGCACACATGAGAACTAAAGAAAGAAATACTAAAAAAAGAAATATACTTTTTTCAAGAAACTCTACCACGAGTCGTTGAAGTCTTTTGTAGGTAATAAAGTCAACTCATAAGTTTTTGACATAAATGAATTCGATAACTCATATTTCTTGAATATAATATTGGCACATGATTTAATTAACAGATAAGACACAGAAATATCAAGAACTCTTTATATCATTTTCGTATAATGATTTTCGTATAAAAGTGCGTGGTGGCCTGTTGGTAATCGGACTAGACGCGACTGCCAACATGTTCACGGTGTTCGCGGGTTCGAATCCCAGGGCACACCTCTGACTTTTCGGAGTCATGTGTGTATTGATAGTCAATCACGACGCACTAAAACGGTGAAGGAAAACATCGTGAGGAAACCTGCATACCATAGCGATTTATAAAATTTCTATGGTATGTAAGTCCGTCAACCCGCACTAGGCCAGCGTGATGAACTATATGGCCTAACCACTCTCAAACGTACTCTCGATTGTAGAGTAGGCCCGTGCCCTGCAGTGGGACGTATATGGGCTGATACAGATAATGCTAACACAGCTGGGTTAAAAATACACTAATAAAAATCACTATTATATGCTTCACTTTTGTGTTACCACCGTTCGAGGATTTTGGCAAGGGGTGCAATTAAGTTATTACTTTTTCTCTTGCAATGAATGGCGAAAAGAGCAAGCAACGATGAATCCCATTGCCTAATGGTTAGCGATACGACCACTCATGGACAGAATCAGAACCAAACAACACCATGAATTACAAAGCAATGCTTGATCCTGAGACATAACATGTTAAGTCCCATTATGTCCTTCTAACCGGAACACAATAGTGCCATCCACTGCTGTTTGGCGGGATAAATAAACATTGCGGTGGTACCAAACCCAGGCGATCTCTCACATATGAGAGACCTGTCACCATTATTGCATCAAGTAAGAGATAAGGGGCGTTTTTATTTCGCGATTCTCCAAGGTCACGGTAGCTTTTGGATTAACACATGTTCATTCTGACTCATAACTCATAACTCTAAACTCATATTTCCCAATCTTGATTCCTATACAATTTCTTGCTCGGTGACACAAATCTTTCATCATAACAGCTAAATAATTTATGCATATTAGGCAAAGGCGCATACCAATGCGGTTTATTTTTAATATTGATTTTTATTGCTTAAAGTATGAAGTACGATGAAGGCATTAACTTTATCTATTGAGGTAAACCGAATCTGTTGAATTAGTAATACCTACTTATTTCGTGTTATGTATTTCCAAATCATATGTAGATCTTGTTGACATCACTAGCATAGAACCGTAAGAAAAAGGAGGATTATCTTTGCAGCAGGATGCTTTTTCCATTCAAGTGATTTGTCCTGCATCCGGACAACGCTTCTTAATTATTGCTTCAAGCAAAATTATGAATCTCAATCGTACTCTCGACCGTAGATGAGGCCCGTGCCCCGTATTGGGCCGTATAGGGGCTCATTCAGATACAGAAATATAGACGAATCTAGGATTGTGCTCAATAACTTGTAGTATACGTTTATTATAAAGGCCCTTTTCCTTAGATTACTGCTATTAACAAATGATTTTTTAACTTATCAACCATGTTGAAAATACACTTGTTAATTCTACTGTTAAGCAATCAACGTCAGAAGGCAATTACAAGTAATTTTCACGTAACTATTAGATACAAATGTCTGGAGAAATAAATAAAAAAAAAATATCAGGTCGTCTGGTACACGATTGGCATTTAAGGTGAAGGTTCGCCAACACTTTCTCAAGAAACTGGCAGAGCCACTTTAATTTATATCTTTACGTGCTATATATATATTATATATATATATATATATTATATGTATATATATATTTGTTATACATATGTATGTATGTATCAGCCCATATACGTCCCACTGCAGGGCACGGGCCTACTCTACAATCGAGAATACGATTGAGAGTGGTTAGGCCATATAGTCCACCACGCTGGCCTAGTGCAGGTTGGCGCACATACATATATTTATAATATAAATTTATTATATATACTTTCTCGTGTAAGTGTATTTATGTTTATTATTTTTCGTATATTTAATTATAAACATCACTTAATTTATCATATTCAAATTTGTTAATTTATGCGCCTACTTTGTTTTCTCTCTGCACCATCCAAAGGTAGACTGGCAGAGAATGCCTCAGGCATTAAGTCCGCCTTTATACATTTTGTATATAAAGCATAAATAAAAATAAAAATAAAAATAAATGGAACAAGGAATAGTTTTTATTGCGTAAATATCAATGTAATAAACCATGTAGACTGAGTTCAAATAAGGGCATTAACATTACGTGCAGAACAAAACGTGTATCTCACTTCATGTCCAGTTTTTACCTCACACTAAAATGGGTATTTTATTTATTCGAAGTCTATAAACAGTGCAGCGGTTATAAAGGTTATTTTACGATTACGATCAATTTATTGTTTATATAATATAGTCATTTATTTAACTTGTTTTTATGTCTAAATAAAATAGATAAGATATGTTATAAAATTAATGAAGTGAATTTAAGTATTGCTGCAGCAATTCCGTTTTAGCTTAGCATTTTAAATGTTTAGTCTTCCAATGAAATAATTAACTTGCTTTAAATTATGAATAATTGAAAATGTTCACTGTTTCATGACCTCTGAGTAAATATACCTCTATTTGCAATTTACTGCTCATAATTTGTAATACATGTAGGTATTTTGGTGGCAATTATTAAGATAAAACAAATGAGTTACTTGCCTCATTTAGATGTCGAATATTTATAACTTCCAAAATGCTTCGTTTTCCAAAACATCATACGGCGATATTGTGTAGTCGGCGAAAATTATTTTAGGTCAAAGTGACCACACCAAAGAGCTTTTGTTATTATTTATTAAAATTCTACATTTTTGAAATTTGTTCAGAAAATCCTCGTGTCAACAAATGACGGATCACACATCCAAAGGTAATTTAAGGAAGAGTCGATCCAGCTCGTTTCCCACACAGCACTTTCATTGCAAAAAAACTATGCATCAATGATGACACGAGCATAATTATTGTAGCTCAGTATTGTGTTACCATGACACTGGTCCCGGGCGTCATAGAGAACGCTCTTGTTTACAACTTTCCATGGGAACTGCAGACAATTACGTCTCATTGTGTTCGCGAGAGCGTTTACTCACTCCACTTTAATTTCTTTTTCGTACGCGCATGCTTATAACGTGTATGACAACTTATTTAAAGCTTACATACTAGTAGCTTTCCGCGGTGCTGTCCGTTTACTTTTCTCTTTCTTTCCGCATGCTCTAAAGTGGGAGAATCCCACAATGTTTATTGTGAGCAACGTTGCAATGACTTTTTATCCTTGTTGTAAAATGATTTTCCTTCTAAGTTTATTATTGCCTACTTGAGGCTAACCCAATATGACGTCATAAGGCTTTCTATGATCAAACTATTTAACTCATAAGCTCGTGGAAACCTTTCTGTAGATATTTTGCATACATACCAGTATGAGAAAGATGCTTCGGTGGATGTGCAACGTTACGCGTTTGGACAGAATCAGTAACAAGCACATTCGCGGCGGACTTGGTGTTCGCGATGTGGCAGATGAACTCCAAGAATGACGCATGTGATGATAAGGTATCCTCTTAGAGAACTACAGGAGTACGTCGGCAATGTGTGAGCCTGAGCCTCAATTTTCCGACCCTTAACCGATGTGTAGACCAAAGTTACGCTGGCTAGATGTCATCAAGGAAGATATGAGGGACGGTAGCTTACTATTGAGGATGCCAAAGAGACGGCGAAATGGAGGAGAATTAGCCGGAAGGCGGACCCTGGCATCTGCCGCAATAACGCCAGGTAGACGAAGATGACTAGCATGACAAAATATCATGCAATTGATGGTAAACCTGATTGCCACAACTAATAAGAAATCCTCAACCATCATATTTATAATAATTATAAAGTGATACTGGATTTTTGTTGTAAGCGTGGTGTCAGGAATTTGGGCCCAATGTGACGATTGGCTCGCGCCCTATCACGTCGTGGGACAGATCACGGAACACACAAGGTGAAACGTGGCTATCATGGTGGCATCTCTGCCTACCTCTTCTGGGAAACAGGCGTGAGTTTATGTATCATGTATGTAATGATAGTAACTCTTATACACTCAGGGCCCCCGCAACCATATGTGCGAAGTGTGCAATGCACACGGGCGCCATCCTTTAGGGGCGCCAAAATCAAGGGTCCAAAAAAAGTTTGCCAAAAAAAAACAATTCAAATAATAAAATCGTAAGCGGTCGATGTCGGTACATAGAAGATATATGAAAATAATCTTTAGAGCTCCACTTAATATTTAGTATTTTTTTTATTCATATAAAAATATTAAAAAAGTTATATCAATTTAAAGAATTCCATGTAAAATGCTATAAAGGCATTTATAAAGGTGTTAGGTACATTATTATCATTTAATTTAAGTATGTATATTGAGGAGTGATTAATTACTAGAATCGCTAACGCAAGGCAAGCAACACCAGCCGTGGTTCTAATTTGGTTGTGTGGCCAAAAGTGGAACAAAAATATATATAATTTTATCAACACAAATAAATAAAATTGGAGTGTCTGTCTGTGATTTTGAAATAACAACAAATTTTAAATTGCAAACTGTTATTAACCCGTTTCGTTTATTAATAAACCTACCTAAAAAGTTTGGTTGATCACTGCCAGCATTATAAATCTGATCAATCAGGAGGAAGTTTGAACCAAAACTTTTTGACTATGAACACCAAGATGAGATCCTTCATGATCCAAAAACCGCCTTTGAAATTAGTTTTTCTTAAAAATTATAAATCAAACTTTAAGCTCCCTAAAAACCGATTTGCCTTATTAAATGAGTAGGGTGATATTTTCGGATTTTTAGCGACATATTCAAAATAAGTGACAGCGATCTTTTAAAACGTTGTTCTGTTCTTGAAGAACGACTGACAGATCAGGATAATAAGGATATAGACTCCAATGATTTGCTTAATGAAATTAAAGCGTTAAAGTTGTTTTCATTATCTGATGATGCTCACCATATAGCTACGCTACTACAACTATTGTACCTAGACATCATTTTTTATTTTCTAACGAAGTTACCTAGGTGCCTATTTGTTATTAAAGTCCATATCTGCATATATTTTATAAAATATTTTAATATAGTTCTCATATGCGTGTTAATGAAAAAGCGCAAAACCTCAGACACGCCAACTTATTTTGATTATAAAAGAATTACGAATATTATTTTGATTCAAATTTGAACCCTATTTTTTATTAGTTGAATCGATTCTACTCACGATTCGGAACAAACTAATCTCAGGTTTTGCGCTTTCTCATTAATAGACCAAGAGCCCGTGGCCGCCAGACCTTCGTAATTTTATAAAACCTGAAACTTTGTGTGCGCATGCCTCTAACATAGGCATCGCACAATCAGCTATTAAGAAGTTCCGATCGTGGTTCCTGCGGAAGTTATGAGCTTCAATGTTTCTGGCAAAATAAAAGAACCATCAAGTGTCTGAATACTAAGGAAATATTTTTTTATAGTTGCTTTAACAACATATATAAAATTCAGCTTTTATACTATAACGCTGACAAAATTACATTATGTTAAATTTTAAAAATAGCGTAATATTTAATAACATGTAATTTTGCCGAAGTTATAGTATAAAAGCCGAATTTTATATATGTTATTAAAGCAACTACAAACAAATATTTCCTTGTTATTCAGATACTTTTGATGGTTCTTTCATCTTGCCAGAAACGTTAAAGCTCATAACTTCCAAAGTAACCACGATCGGAACTTCATAGCAATAGCTGATCGTGTGATGCTTATGTCAGAGGCATGAACAGACAAACATGCAGGAACAAATAGGAAGAAATATTGCCTTATGAGTCATGTACAACATGTTATAGATGAAAAGCCCGTGGCCGCCGTGGTGGTACGTGGTCTGGCGGCCACGGGCTTTTCATCTATAACATGTTGTACATGAGGCAATATTTCTTCCTATTTGTTCCTAAACAAATTTTTATAATTTTTAGGTTTGGTTTATTTTCTAGTATTTATGAACTACGTGTCTGTACCCCATTAGTTAAGTAAATGCTCTAAATGAGTGTGAACAAGAATTTATTAATAAAATCACGATAACTCAAAATGCCTTAATGGGCGCCGAAATCTTTTTTCGCACACAGGCGCCAGTAGCCCTTGCGGGGGCCCTGTATACACTTCATAGTGCCGAAGGCGAGGGAGATAGAATCATAAGTAGAGTTCAGCGGCGTGCACAGGATTATGACACTGGGTATGCGGCGGAGTACTCGGTCACAAAAACTTTTTCTTTTATAGTTTTTTAGCATAGCCACAGCCACGCGACGGATCTCTAAATCGGAAACCATGCCAACATAACAAGTCTTAGATGTACTACTATTCATGTCCATCTTCTACGGCAACGAAGACAAAACAGCGATCGATCGTCGCGGCGGAAGAAATTCTAATATTAGTAAAATAAAAAAACTCACCTAGTCAGCTTTCAATTTTCACATATTCAAGGTTCCGGTTAGTTGAGATTACTATACCTATCCCGATGTAAATAAACGCAAGATTTCGGCCACCTCATTCATTCATTTGATAAACATACATTTTTAACACAAACCTCGCAATCAAATAACATTTAAAAAAATAAACAAACACACCACTAAAAGCAAATGACTACAATTCATATCGATACTTAGTAATAAACTGTTAAATGTACACACTTTCAAATGTTAAAATGAAAAATCCGTTAAGAAATCTATTTTTTTTACAAACATACTAGTATAAAATAGTAAACAATGCAAAAACTCATAAAAAAAGCTAAATGGCCCCCGCGAAACACAAAACATTTCTATTTAAACAAATAAAACCTTACTAACCAAAAATGCATAATGTGCATAGGTGATTTATTAGATTCCAGCAATTTAATTTTACTCGGATTATAGGCAACGAACATTTACGATTACTCCCGACAACTGCCGAACTCCCGAGGCCTGCCGCAGGAGTCGCGGCTTTCAATATTCATGGGTGTGTGCGTTTGCGACTGTGCACGGACACCAAAATTACTACACACATGCAAACAAATGTCATGCGGGACGCGGCGGCATTACTTGGTTGATTAGGTACATTATTTTGCTTTGCAGCGCCTCTTGCTTTTCGCGTGGCAACCATAATGTTTGCGTGATTGCAAATAGGTGCTATTTATAAAATATTAGGCGTTTTTAAGTTATTATATTTTGTTTATTCATTTATTTACTATAAATTAAAGTCATCTAAAACGTACGAACGTTATAATAAAATATCTGTGAATGGCAAGTAAAGCACTGCATTTCTGCCTACAAGGAGTGCACGCCCCTGGTAGAGTTCATGTACTACATTGCTTATATCAATTTATGAGGATGTAAATTACGATGTTCAAGTATTCATATTATTTACTTGTTTTAATGTGGCTGGCAACGTGACTGCCCTGCATCATTCGGTAAATTGAGTACAAATTGGCCACAAGAGTTATTACCTCTAGACATTCAACCTAATTATACCATTTTATTTGACTGCAATGGCACGCTATAGGCCGCGACACTGCTTCATACCGTAATTATACGTACAATAATAATCATTTTCAACCACACGAAAGGCATTCATAAACGCAAGGCTCCCCTTTGGATTTTTATAGTAACCTTTTTGAAAAAGCCTGTGTCCATAGCAAGAATACGTACAAGAATTTGTCGGCGCAGATGGATTTATGCCGGATATGAAACGAGAGGCCGCCCACAGACTAACCCGCTAGGCCGCCGCGCCGGTTTGATCCCCGCACCGATGTTTGTGAGGCACACAAGTATCTGTCTCAGATGTGGGTGAGACTGAAAAATCTCTCGTAGTTTCTGATACCCACGATAGAAGACTTATCAATTATAGGGTCAAGACTATGCGTGTGACTATCGAGAGAATTTATTTATAACTGTGAATCATCCACAAAATGTACAAAAACGATTCAACACTCTATATCAAGACTGAAAACACGTCGATTTCGTTATGATAAGTGGTAAGTGAATAGTCGTTGTGTACACACGTAGGTACACTCGTCACCTGTCCAGTTCTCCGGACACTTCCTTATAAGGAAGATGTCTGGTTCGGGATTGTTTTTAGAAACTCTTCAAGCATGGAAGTAAGGAATTTATTTCAATGTATGTGGGAATTTACTGTTATATTTTACGAGCATATTTGGACATACTGTTTACTGAGGAGCTTGTATGTTTTATTAGTGTTCGAGGAATTGTACAGAAAATAGTAATGTAGAGAGAAATTATGAATAGAAATCGTATGTACTAAAAACTTCTGCGAAAGAAATAATCGTTACTTTAAATAACGTGAAGATATCTAGAATTTGAATTAGTTTGTTGAAACTATTAGGATTCTTATGATAATATCGATACAATAATTCGAAAACTAAATTCTGTTTAGGAAAAATACGAGAGATTTAATTTAAAAAATGAGACTAACTACAGACAAAAATGATAACTCATCACACAAAAATGTGAGCTGAGTTAACTTATTTCACAATAACTACCGTAGTATAAAAATCAAGTAAAGTAGCGGTCACTATCTCCGTACCACTTACAACTACACAAACCCAGTGCATAATTAACGGGATGGAACATGACACTAATTAATTAATCAATACGGATGCATCATGAAATGCATAAAAATGCAATTAACGTCATTAACTGCGTGAGCAAGGTGTCAATTAAAATCCAATAAGACATACACACGCGTACCCGAGATAAATTTTTACCTACATATTTAACGAAGTCTACTTTCTTCGAACGGTACACCCGCTAATTCCACAACATTTTAGTTAAAACGACTTTCTTCAAAGAGTATACATGTGTACAAGAATTATTAAATGTTTAACATCAGTCACACGAACACATCGAATATTGAAGTGCCATAATTCACGAGTAAACACCGTTGCCAACTACGTGGATGACTTGACGAGTTCCAGCAACTCAATGTGGAACAATGCGCGTCTGTGGTGAACAGATAAGGTGTCCAAACAAGATGCAGGTATACTCAGATCCCGCATCACCTGACAGGTAAACATTCGCGGTTCATAGTGTCACGGCTGACGAAATTTACCGTTAATCCGCTGCAGTGAGTGGCCCCTTCAGGCTGCGCTCCTCGTCATATCACAGGCACATGCACTTTGTACCGATTATATAAACACTGTAACGATCACTTCACACGGTCACCGATGGTGTTCGAACATTTCGTCGGTGGTTGAACGCGAGGGCCGCGAGTGCGCACGGGACCAGCAAATGCGGCGGAGCGTGAACGTTAACCTACCTGTTGCGCTTGCGTGTCGCCCGTCGGCTCGCCTGTCGTCGCCCACCGGCCCGGGACGACTGCTTTGCCGACACCACCGCCGCCATTATCAACACAACCTCTCCATAATTACTACCATCTCGTCCCCAACATCAAAACTATTGTGAAACTTGCCAAATTACAATCAATTCTTTAAATAAATAGTAATATAATGGTTTACTTTGCCTAATATAACGTGAATAGTAATGAGATAAGCGCGAAAGCCTTCAACTGTTTTACCGACATCTACAGTGCCATCTATCGTTCGGTTCGACAAAGTTTGAATCTGTCAATAAACTGTAAAACTTTGTTTTACACTATTGAAATTTCAATTACTTGCAAAATAAAGATGTATTAAGATGTTTTTGATTATTTAATACTTATTGATATACCTGTTATACTTGTATGCTAATAAAACAGTAAGAACACGTAATAATGTTATGTAGAGATATTGAATACCATGGCGGCAGACTTAAACTAAAGACTCTTATTGATTTAGAGGCACAAATGATTCGTAGCAGTTACAATAGATGGAGCTAGTATAGAATCAAAGCCTTATTAAAACCTTTCATAAATACGGATCTTTAATAATATTATGTAGGTAACATTACGTAAAATGCGCATATCATAATATCATTAGCTAATTAAAAAATCCTTTTATTTCGTTGTAAAGATTCAAACCTTATTATTCGTTTACATTTACATATCAAAATGTGTGCTAGATTTTTTCCTTTAATTTTCGCTATTTTTATAAATTCAATTTCTCAAAAACTTACTTCATCCTACCATCTTTATGCAGATGATCTCCAAATCTATTCGCAGGGACCCTTAGCAGGGTTGCCGGAAACGATAGCGAGAATCAATGCTGACCTATCGGAAATTTGCAAATGGAGTAAATCGTATGGTGTTAAAGTAAATCCCATAAAAACCCAGGTTATTATTATTGGTAGCCCCAGAATGATTTCAAGATTGGACTGGACTCGACTTCCTCAAGTGTCTCTCGATGGAACAATCGTTCCATTTAGTGAGACATATGTAAAAAACCTGGGGATATTAATGGACCCTAAAATGTCCTGGAATTCTCAATTACAGTCCGTAAGTCGCAAGATTTTTGCTGCTGCGGGGTCTTTGCGACGACTCCGGAACTTCTTGCCGTTTACCACTAAAATTGCGCTTGCACAGTCTCTTCTTCTACCAATTCTTGACTATGCCGATACCAGCTATCTTGACCTCAGAGAAGACCAACTAGACAAACTTGAGCGGCTTCAAAACTTCTGTATAAGATTTATATTTGGACTTCGTAAATATGATCACGTTTTAACATTTCGCGCTAAGCTCAAGTGGTTACCAATTCGCTTTCGTCGGAATGCTCACATACTTTCTTTACTTTATAATGTATTATTCAGCCCTTCTTCTCCATTGTATCTTAAAGAAAGGTTCCAATTCCTCAGTGAAAGACATACGAGATCCCTGAGGTCATCAGAAAATCTGAAGTTGCATATACCAATCCATACCACAGCATATTTTGACAAATATTTCACTGTTCAAGCAGCTCGGTTATGGAATGCATTACCTTTACATATTAGACTTGCTAAATCTCTTATAAGTTTTAAATCACTAGTCAAAGATCACTACTTATCCCTTCTTCATTAAGAATTGTTTTTATTTTTTTACTTATATTTTATTTATGTAATATTGTATATTAGCCTATGTGTAATTTTATAGTATTTATTTATGTATGTAATTATATATGTATGTGTATTTCACTTATGTATTTATATATATATATATATATATATATATTATTTAGTTTCTTTTGTTAATGTACTCTTGTTGCACGTCAAGCCCTATTTATTACTCCAACAATTCCTGTTCATCCAAAGGTTGCCAGGAAGAAATCGCTCAATGCGATATGGTCACCCATTGTACTATTGAATTTTTGCCTGTTATATTTATTTATTATGTAACTTAAGATGTACAATAAAGAGTATAAATAGATTTTGCCGTTTTTCATAATTAATATAAATGTGCTATTTTTTTTATTATAAGATTTATTTCAATGTCTTATAACGTAAAGTAATCAATCATAAAGCCAATGCATAGCTGATTAAATATTTCAAAGCTGAAGCGAAAAAATTACACAATCAATGTGTTAAATAGATCACTATTTAACATACAAAATTCTAGAATTTTGTGGACCATGAAGGAAAACCGTTGCCCTTAAGATCATTTATAATAGTAACGTGACAAAATCACTTCTCCTGAAAATAAGTAACTTGTAATCATAATAGAGCAGCTAGTGGATAGCAAGAGTCAGTTGACTTAATGGCCGATGCAGTTGGTTTTGTTTTCTATACCGGGTATATCAAGACTGCTACCGAAAACGAAGCCGGATGGTAGTTTTAGTGACTACAAACACAATGCAACAAAAAATTTCGCAAAGAAACGCGACATTAATTTTTAATGATTTTTTAAATATCGTCATTTTTGGGTGGTAAATCCATAGTTTTTGCTAAAATAATAATTTAAACTGTTTTATACCTTAGAGTATTTATAAATAAAAGGGTATACACTATTATTTTAGGAAAAAAATGTATTTACTACCCAAATATGGCCATAGGAAAAAATCATCCATCATCCATCCATCAGCCAAAGGAAGTCCACTGCTGAACATAGGCCTCCCCCAATGATTTCCACAGAGACCTGTTGGAGGCAGCCTGTGTCCAGCGACGTCCCGCGACCTTTACCTTGGTAGGAAAAAATAACAAAAAAAAATTGTCGCTTTTTTTTTGCAAAATTTTCTGTTGCATCGTGTCTGAACTCTGAAATCGTTTAAACTACCACCCAGCTTCGTTTTCGGTAGCAGTCTTGATATACCGTGTATTAAGAGAAAAAAATTAACATGTTGTTTCAATATTTCAAGGAAGAGAGGAAGTTGTATTGTGTTTTTGGTCATCCAGCTCAATACAATGATATGAATACCTAGATATTGTAATTAGGTCGAGTTCTTAACAAAAACCTTAGCCTACCAACTAAAGATGTAGGTAAGTTATAATATACCAACTAGAGGCGGCTTTGGTTGTTCTAAAGCCCGAAGCGCCTTATATGTCTTACCCGTGACTGTCCAATGCAGCATCAAATTTACTTATTTTACTTGGGAGTACCATCCAGAACAATGTTGTATCAAATGCTTCAATATTCGTTAGTAATTCCCCGAATTCTGTCTTTTAGTCAATCCGTACATTAAACCATATTTTTGGACGAATTCTGATTAATGATATGTTACAAAAAATCTATCCAAGTGTCAAATCACTACAAGAGGTGTTACACAACAGTAACACGAACGTAAAAAACTAACAAACTGTGAAATTCTGTGGACATACTCTGTGTCTACGTTTATATACATCGCCTAACTTAACAAAATATTTCTTAAAAGAAGTAAACAAGTCTTGAGAGGACAAAGAGGCCTTGCACTTGAAAGGTTTGACAATCTTGTTTATTCATGAAAAATAGAGAGTTTTTCCTTAAATAAAAACTTACCTATTATTTCTTGATCAATATCCGGAATCCATCTTGAGTCAAGCACCAGTCTTTCCTGCCTTGTGTCAGCGTATTTCCGGTTCCCTCTCCGTTTTACCCCCCATATCATCCCCACTGTGGTATAGCGCACGTGCCAGGTGGAGCTCTGATTTTTAATCATTATGGAACTCATGATGCACCAGGTAGCCCTTACCTGGATTCCGGATATTGATCAAGAAATAATAGGTAAGTTTTTATTTAAGGAAAAACTCTCTATTATTTGCTTAGTATCAATATCCGGAATCCATCTTGAGTGATGTGTTTGTTATCACCTGGTGCGCTATAGACGCTATAATGTGTACATATAAATATGATTAACGAATATTTGAATAAGCAATGAACAAAATAGAGATAAGAGTAAGATACATAAATATAATAAATAAATCAAGTAAACAATGCGCAGGACTACGTATAACCTGACTTGTATCGCATTTGTCTCAATGCGGATGTTTACTAATTTCTTTACCAAGAACCATTGAGGTATTATACTAGAGCGGACATCGGGAACAAAATCTGTGCGTATGGTGCGTGCACACGGGAATACAGTGGGGCGAGAGGGAAGATAATATTACTTCATAGGCGTGACAGAGACAGAAATAGAATGTACCGTTCATTTTGTTAGAAACATTTTGTTTGCAGTGTCCCCTCTAGTATATTATCTCAATGCCAAGAACACAGTCAGCTTAATCAATTACAACGTGATTTGAATTTAGACTGCAACATTATCTTAACTTTTAATTACGTCACTGCATTTGGCTTAATTTATTTACATATTAATTAATCTTCTATACCTAATTGAGTTTTAGATTTAGCTCCAAAATTCGGTAAAGAGTTGTGTGATACACTTTTTTATAATTTTAATGAAATATTTGTGATCAATATCAAAATTTATGGTAGTAATATTAATGTAATAAATGTTGCATGAAGTCGCTGGATGCAACACGTATTGAAAATTTCGTTTTAAAATTCATTGAGGAAGACCTATGTCCTGCAGTGGACGTTCTGCAGCTGAGGAACAGTGTGAGAGAAAGTTAAGATGACATTGCTAGTACTAATAGTTTGAAAAATCCTTTTGAAGCTTCTCGATAAATTCTTTTGAAATCTGAAACCGCAGTAACCTCAACTCATTGATCTAATTACTGAATAAATGTTGTATGAGTATGTTTTAGTCTAATATGATATTGTTTTGCGGTCATACCACGCGTATTGGTTCGTAGGGACACCACTAATCAATATGTCACATTTAATTCAAGAACAAAATATGAATCGCCTACTATTCATTTATGCATATTTTTCGTTTCTACATGTTCTTAATTCGATTTATGTACAGAGCAAAAAAAAATTTGTGGTTCTACCTTGATCTAGCTGGCAAAAACTACGGTAACAATAATCTGCTCTACCTTAGAAATGGCTCTTAAACAAATTATTTTAAAGAACAGCTTTAGGTGCTCCTGCGTTTTCTAGTGGGAAATATTTGATATTTTTCGGATACTAGACACCGTTACCATTACGAAACCACCTACCACCTACGCGGACAAACGTCAGAATAAAGAACATAGAAAGCTGCTAGGTTATTTTGGAAACCTTTACGTCTGTGATCGGAACTACACTTCCTATGGCTACAGACAATGATAATGATAAAACACCTACAAATTTGTAATTGATGTTAGCTACTAAATCTTCGTGATTTTTTTTACATCTTGACAAGAGTTCAAGTTTAATCTACGTCTCGATGCACGACAAACCAACACTGTTACTTTCATGACCGTAACTAGTTCGCAAGGAACTCTTGACTAGTTTGAAATTAATTGAACCAATCAATATTCATAGTTGTCGCACATAATTCACCAGACTACGTCCAATGTCAATAAAATATATTTCATATTGACTATTGTAATGTAGGACGTAGTAATAAAGTTTCATTTATGATTTTTTGTTCAATCCAGAAACTAGTAAACAGCTTACCTGATAGATATTAAAGGAAAGATTATGCGTTATGTTATAATAAAAATTCTATGTTCAATTAGCCACTTTTTAATAATCCTTAAAACATACAAACATCGGCAATGGTAGAATTTAAATGTGAAATGTTTTTTTTTTTCACTAAAAGTTTTATTTACAATCGATGCCTCACGATTCAAATCCTTTTATTGGACAAATAAACAACAAAAACAGGAACGTGACCGAAATAAACGATCGACAAGGATTTCGCGATAGCCGCTACATAAACACATCAGCGCAAACTGTATACATTATTTATTATTTACGATGTCCTATCGTATTATGAAACCGGATTTTTATCTCTTTTACTATAAAATAATCAGGAGGCATTATTATATAATTGACGTAGCACGATAAGCTATTTTGCAACAATTATACTTTACTCCAGGATTGTACCTAGAACTATGTTTAAGACCGATTTAATAGGAAATAATAATTTATATATTTAATCAATTATAAGTGGTAGAGAAGTGCGTGGTGGCCTGTTGGTAAACGGACTGGACGCGACTGCCAACATGTTCACGGTGGTCGCGGGTTCGAATCCCAGGGCACACCTCTGACTTTTCGGAGTCATGTGTGTGTTGATGGTCAATCACCACGCACTAAAACGGTGAACGAAAACATCGTGAGGAAACCTGCATACCATAGGGATTCATAAGAATTTCTATGGTATGTAAGTCCGCCAACCCGCACTAGGCCAGCGTGATGGACTATATGGCCTAACCACTCTCAATCGTAACCTCGATTGTAGAGTAGGCCCGAGTCCTGCAGTGGGACGTATATGGGCTGATATAGATAGATAGAAGTGGTAGAACTTTGCTACGGTAAGTTTAAACATCAAATAACTGAATCGAACGAGCTTATAACATTGTTACAAAACCCATTGTAGAGAATACAGTTAGTAGTTTCCATAATAATATTCACAATAATTCAAAATATTCGTGGCAAATGTACTCTTTTTTAGGGACTTACCTCATACACAAAACAAGGTTTTAGTGACCTATTAATAATTTACCCGAAGATATGGAAATTACAAGCAAAGTTGTCCGAAAAAAACCCGATAAGTTATTAATATGAACTCGGACTCATAGTACATTTTATAATTTATAATGTTGTTGCTGAAAATGCGACTGGGTAATAATAGTGCTTAAAATATATTTAGAGTTATATACGGAAGTGTCACTAACCTCCAAATTGGGTGAACATGAACCGTGGAGGTTAATCTCTTCCCATTCAAAAAATAACAAATGTAAAATACATTACATAATTCATGTAATTAAAAAATGAGAAATATGAGATGTGTTTATGAATAATGTGTGAATTTACCATGAATTAATTATTTTAATAATTAAAATATTTACTACAATTTTTAGTTGTAACGTAATCTTGAATAGGTATATAATTTCGCTCTGAGGTTTGTTGAACACATATTATTTAATATTTTGTCTTTGCGTCTGCTATTTTTATACACAGGATACTGCGGAAAACATCCTATTCAAACATATTTTTCTATTTTGTCTTCGTGTCTGCTACTTTTATACACACGATACTGCGGAAAACCATCCTAATATAACATGGTTTTATACATGTTCATATTTTCATAAAATTTTATGCAAGTGTGCCTGCCAAGAGAGAGGAGACTGTTATTTTTAATATGAATAATACTTATTTACACATGTTAGCTACGTTTCATTGCGCTTGATGTTTTTTTGTGAAGAACATTAATACTACGATTCGCGAGGTGGAGGTTGAGGAGAGTTTGGTTTCACATTACAAATTAGGAAATTGGTGGGGTCCACCAATTAGACTTGAAAATCTTTTCACTATCTCTACGCGGGATGGAAACACAATCGCTAATTCTGCACCACAAAAAGGCACATTATTTATTACCACGTTACTTCTTAATAAAAATATCTCTATTTTAATGTCAAAATCGCACATATAGCAATACGTTAATAATTTTACATAATTTTAACGAATATGTCCACCTGGGTCCGTGTGTTGAGGTCATGTGAATTATCTTAATATTGTAATCAAAACGGAACTTCAAACAACATTTGAATAATATTTATGTGCACACCATTAGTATTAGCGTAAGTTTCGCCTCACAGTTTCAATTTATTTAACTTCAGTGATGACAAGGAATATATTATTAAGACTACGTCGTAAAATGTTTTATTACAGCTATTTTAGTGTTTGAAATAAAGCTAACATTAATGTGTCGAATATGAGTGATGTACCAGGATAAGAACATGAATACATAAATATTTTGACGTAAATGTTATATATAGACATAAATTATGGCGATAGGCTCACATCCTATCACATCGTTAGACGGAAAATACAAGGCGAATCGTGGATATCCTGGTTGCACCTCTGCCTACCCCTTCTGGAGAAAAAAGGTATGAGATTATGTATTTATGTATGACATAAATATCACTATTGCAGTTTTAATTGCAACTAATGATTTTTATGTATTTTGAAACGATGTTTTATCCGCGTATTCGATGCCGCGCTTTTCAAACCTAAAGTAAAGCACATATATTTTTTGTTTGAACACCCAAATCAAAATTGCTATGCGTAAACCAAGTCAATCCTTAACTTCGTCGATGTCTGGAACTAGGACCAAACAAGCAATGACCTATTTAAAAAACATTGATCTCGTTAGGTCACTCATCTAGTCTATGATCAAATCCATCCAGCGGCTATCACAATACGTTTCATTTTGATTATAATACGGTAATCTTTAATACCCCTTAAGATAATACCCTCAGAATCAACAATGACAGAACATTCCACCTGCTAAAGAATTCTGAGCTAGTTTTCGGTATTTATCAGAATCCAACAGCATCCTCAGACCTCAGACCTTTAGCTAGATTTAGCCTAAAAAATATACAGACTACCGCTCATGGACAGCAGCAATGCTTGGCATTCCACTGCGCTACTCACCATCCTGATGTCCAGTAGTTACTTTGGCTACTATATCCTTCAAACCGGAAAACAACAGTGCGTTTACCCTGCTGTTTGGCGGGAGATATATACATTGCGGTAGTACCAACCCAGGCGGCGGAAAAAATATCTCAAAAAATGCATTGAATAGATATTTTTTAATTTGTAGTTCCAAATTTCGCAACACATTAATATATTGTAGATGATCTGTATCTAAGAAATTCATAGCTCACAGTGTGGTATTGCACATGCGTTTTGCAAGTCAAGTAGTAAATACAAGGTTGGTGTTAGACATTTCGATGGTATGTGAACCGAGCAATATAAATAACAGTGTTACTAGGCTTAATGTTTATGCCAAATCCGGGTGAGTGCTCTAGCATTGGCTAAAGGGTATCCGTTGATCAAAGTATGTAAAATGAGCGTCACAACAAGCTAATAAAATGAGGAAATTGTAGATTCATGATCGAATGACGAATTCCATAGTACAGGACATAGGCGTCTTTATATCCAAGCGACTGAACATGATCCTCGGAGCTTTCAATCCATCTCCACCCAGCCGATCTGAAATTATGGGCTATCTACCTACCTTTTTTAAATATAAGGCAAACTTAGAAGTTCCCACTACGATATGTTAAGGTAGGGCTTAAAAGACGATGGCTCCATAGAATATAATATAATATATACGCACTTTACATAGTTAAATCGTTTTAAAACATGCATCTGAACACCTTAGTTTACACGCGTTTCTACAACATTTAATGCAAATGAAATCCGCCTAATAATAATACCGATACATCAGGATTAATTATTTTATGTAATCCTTCCTGCTATAATTATAATTTACAAAATGTGTTTGAATATTTATATTCCGAGTTAATGTGAAGATTATTTCGTGTCACGAATAAACATGTTCTTATGCATCTAAGCATCATCTACGTCATTTAAACTTAGCAGATATCTCAAGTAATAATTAATTAACTATAAATTATAAACCACTTAATTCAAAACAAATCATGTGACTCACAAAATCGCCCAAAATAAAAGGCCAATAAAAATTGGCAACACATAGTGGCGTTTTTTTTACATCTAAAAAAAGGGAAACAACATCATTAACACCAAAACGAAAGGTTTTTTAGAGGCAATTAAAAAATAAAACGCACTAAAATTTACCATAAACACAGCTGGGGCTTAGTCATTGGCGTTAATAAATTCTGGTCAAATTAAAAATTATGTTGTAAGACCGAGTGTGTCTGTTACAGGTGTACGGTCCACAAATAAGTCTCAATAGCTAAAAAAAGCAATATTTATGCAATAATAATAATCGAACGATGAGGTTTTATTGTGCGGGGGATATACTAGGCTGAGGCCACATAACAGTGTCAAGAACAAACCTGTTTATTTAGGTACTGCGTTGCATTGTCATTACTATAGTTCTCGGGCACGTGTGCATGCGTATTTATAAAGGTAATCTTATTATGGATCATACGTAAAATCAATTCGAACGATATCACTTGTTAATTTAAGAAGAGCAGTCAATGTAACAGGATGTTAAATTATCATTTGATAAGAAACTTAAACGCGCCTAAAAACAACCACCAAGTCGGAAGAATTATACATGTTTTTCAGGCGTTTATAGGCCCTATAAATCCTTTTTATACTTCGTGTTTATGCATGAACAAAAAGTTTAGAGAATAAATTGCAATGGCAACTTCGTGAATTCAAGATTTTGTATACAACTCAGAGGAGATGGCATGCACGCATTGCTCAAGTAAAGAGCGTGACTCTATCACTCTACATTCTGTTTTTTATTTGAAACCAATTATTTTCATCTTATATTTTTACCTCAAATGTTACATAATTCTTGGACCTACTTAGTCAACTAAGTTAAGACCATCTGAGGAAAATAATACCATTATTGTTATCTTAGTATCGTTTTCATCAATACGAACATTAGTACCTAATCATGATACTAAAGGCGTATTTGATATTAATTACTAACATAATATGGTCTATAAATACCCAAAAGGCATTACTTTGTTTTATTTATATTTGGTAATGTTTACTTTGTTTTTTAATTAGAACAAAAAAGTTATTACCAGCAATATACTAAAATAAATTACCAAAACAAATTACCACCAAAGATTAATCGGGCTACATGCCTTTTGTTTACTTTATGAGCGAGAGTTCAAAGTGAATTAAAATTCAATGGACGATTCCACATATCGTAAATACCGGCATGAGACGACGTACATACAAATGAAAATAAATTCTCACACGGTCAATATTGTGCACACGTCTTTAGTTGTTTGACGGCGCGAGTCAAGTTCCGGCTAGCAGTGAGTTCCTAATTAAGATAAAACGAACAAAATGTTCAATATTATACATACGAGTGCGGTGTGCTACCGTCAAGTATCCAATGGATGTTTACCTTTTAACGCCATATCCGGCTGCGCTCGAAAACCAGGATATGATAATTAATCAATAAGCAGCAAGACAATTAATGTCTGTCACATATACACAAGTAATTTGTCATTTGCAAAATCCGCATTGCAAAAAAGTGACTGCTTACTTTCAAATTGCATTATGTTTTTTTTATTCATAAGTTTGATAGGCATAATATTTGTCGGACTTAGATTATGATTTTACAGTCACTCTTTGACATTCAAATCGATGCCTAAAAATAGTTTTAAAACTTAAATTCACGCCTTTTTCCCAGAAGGGGTAGAGGTGCTACCAGGACACTCACATTTCGCCCTGTATATTCTGTTCCACGATGTGATAGGGAGCGAGCTGATCGCTATTTCGGGCACAAATAATAGAAAATTCCAATATCACTCTACCCGACTCGGGTTTCGAACCCGAGACCTCAGCTTTGTAGCCTTACCGTAGTATAACTACGCCACAAACGCAGTCTTAAAACAACCCAGCAAATTATTGGCAGATAATTTTAAAACCTTCTTACATAAATTTTAAAGTAGACAAATAGACCAAGTTGATATTTGGTGGACCTTGAACGCTTTTACTCGTAAATTTAACCCGGATAGCTAGTAACAGTAATGTTGTTGCGAGTACGAAACCGTTGGGCATCAGTTGGCATTAATTATGCGTTCGGAATGCGTACAAAAACCCTCGAGATCCGCAACATTTGGAACATCTTGCCGTACTATCTAATTATGCTATAATGTGCTTCACGCACGCACGACACCGTGTTATTAGGTACAGGATATTAATTAAATATTTATATCTCACAACCTTAGGGCGCTGTTTTGCTTGAGATAATTATTCGCTGAAGATTTTAATCGTTGCATATTTTACCTGAATTAGTGATACCTTAACAATTTTCACCTAAATTATACAAAATCGTACGTAAGTATTTAATTTTACCGAATTAGCTATCCTTCATCATTTGAGCCAAACAATCCTTAACTTGTAACAACGATAATTAATCTAGTGTTACCTATGTTATTATTTTAGGCCGTTTTATTCCATTTAGAAAATACATAATTAATATTGAACGATACATATGTAATGGTCTTACGTTTAATTCAAATTAAATATATTCTATTTTGCTGCGCAAACTATAATTTTGATCTTATGTAATATAAGGCACATGTTGCTATTAAATTAATATTTTATAGATCACTATCTATATCTTTTCATATTCTGAATCGGACAAAGTAAATACGGAACCAAGCGTGAGTCATTTGTCATTATATTCACGCGCTGTGCAAGGAAATTAACTATGTCATGTTCTTATAATAAAATTATATATGGCCTAATCAGAAATACAGATTGCAGTCCCACATATAGGATGTTATTTTACCCAAGTACAACAAAAATCTGAAAGGAAAGATAATTAATCAATTAATTATCAGTTCTTATTGCGTAGGTTCCACCGAAATTATTAAAAAGTGATGCGGTTTTATATAAACTGGTAATTGATTAAAATATTATGGTCTGGCTATACACACACATATTGCACTGCCTTCTCGCAGTTGGATTGACGCCGGATGTGAAACACGAGGCTGCGGGGTTCGATCTCCGACCTATTTGTTTCGGGTCTGAATGTCTGTGAGACCGAAAGTCTCTATTAGTTTCTGATACCTACGTCCTAAGACACAAGACTCGATCTTAGTGTGAGATACCTGACTGTCGAGTATATTCAGATATTCATATTACCTGATACGGCAAAACCAGGAGGGGATTATTTCCGTAGGTATTTTATATAATTTTATACCTTTTCTTTACTAACTCAGTAATTAACTAATTATGTATACTCACTAGCAACGATCGTTACTTTCCTCGAGAAGATAACGCTTTGATTATATTATTTATGTTATCCACTCCCAGGTTGTGGCCTGTGATGCGCCCTACTATAAATTATCGAAATTACAGCTTGATTTGGCTATCAGGCAACAAACAAACAATCATCATTTCATAAAAAGACCGGAAAGCAGTCGACCTGGCTCTGTGGCGTAACTTAGGAGAGGTCATGTCTAACAGTGGAATGCAATGTGCTGATGATAATGATGAACACATAATCTATTAATCGTTATTGCTCTATAAAAAACAATTATTCCGTACAAAAAACAATATATATATATATATATATATAATTATTTATTCACAATAAAATTCTTTTAGGCATGTTAACATGTTAATAATATTTGGGGAATATAATAATTTAAATATGTAAATAGTTACAACATCGCGGCGGTTATGAAACTATTTGTTGTATGAAAAACCCGGTCAGTGTACCCGTGTATAATGGTGACCTGACATTGGTAATTTACCGCCATAACCCATTAAGCGTGCAAAAGGAAATTCCACACCATTGCTCTTGATTTATTTTGCTTAATCAATCGAATTAGCAATAGCTAATCCGAAATGTACGCCACAATAAAAGCGCGATCTTATATTGGTTTATTAGATTAACGCGAATGTTACACATTGAAATAAAACTATTTTTACCTTTTCACTTCCACTATTTTCCCTACATTTCGGTAACTTCACAGGTTTTATGCGACTGTCCGCTCCGTGTCCACTTTTTATTTCTATACTCATTCTCATATTCTTGCTGAATAATATACTATGTGTACACATTATTGTGTTTCGTTTGCATTCATTTCAACGAGTTTGCAACCTAAACCTGTGTGGGTCGTTGCAAACTACGGGAGCGCTACGTCCTCAACTATAACGACTACGAGATTTGCGGTAGAGCGCTTGGCTTAATCTCTGTCGTGGAAGCCAACAACATCTCAAACGGGCGTACAAAAGTCAAAAGCAGGGATTAGTGGAGGACCCAAGCCACCTACGATAGATGGACTAGGAATGGTCTGCACTGGCCTTGCGTACGGATGTAAATCGGGGCGTTTCTCGCCACTTGGGAAGTGCGGCGCCATCCGTATCGCGTGTGACGGTCACCGAAAGGTTCTTGAAAAAAAATGTATTTCATAAGAAGTTCTTAAAAATGACAATTAGTTAGACCTCTTGTGGTTTCATTAACCCATCGCAGTAAGGGGACAACTAGAGAGTAGAGCCGTAAAAGTTTATTTTTGACACAAAATAGTCGATAGTAGTTACATAAGAATCCCAGTGCCATGAACAGCCGAAATTAAAAAGGTATTTAAATATATACATAGATAATAGGTTTAATCGTCGGTGGATATGTTTAGAAAAATATTAATGAGAATGAGTTCAATATATTAATACCTGTAGATATTTGACCTAATTAATATATTTTGAGATTCGTTCATACAGTTCACTAATTTCGTTAACGTATCCTTAAAATGAGACTAATAGTTATGTAATGTTTCCTTTTCTATTAGCAGATGTGATCTACGTTTTACACGTTTTTCGCGGTTAGTGACAACATCAATATTTACCAGGAATATAGTGTTAGCGACAATCCTGGGAACACCCGCTCATACATGCGAAACCTTTGCCCAGCAGTGGGACAATATAGATTAATAAAAAAACACATGCTAGACACAAATGATCAAAAGAGTACGACCTTTTTACTTAACACAAGCCGCATGATGGTCCAGAATGTTAGAGCCACAATATAGGCATCCCTAAGTATCGTAGTAATGAGAGAACTTGACAAGAGTGGCACTGTTGCCCAAAGCTGACTTAAACACATCTCACGTCGTTACAAAAAGTCAGATTTTTTTAATGAGGCACGAGTTTATAAAACCTTTTCGTAAAAATGCAAGAATAAACAAATAATAATACACCTAAGTCACATATGTAGTCCTGACCCCACACCAAGATCGAGTCTTGTATCGTGGGTATCAGGAACTACGAGACCCTTTTCGGTCTCGCAAACACCCAGACCCGAAAAAAATATTTTTGGTCCGTACAAGCATTTCTCTAGATGCGGGGATCGAACCGCTTCACAGGCGGCGTTTAACCAACTATACCACGGAGGCTGTCTAAATGTAGGTATTTATTTTATTTTTACTGCTAATTACACCATCACCATCATATAAAACAGTGGTCGCTAACGCTAATACGAATATGTAAGATATTCTTGCCAATGAAAATAGCGCTCTTTCCCACACGCCAAGAAAACTCAACAGAAAACCTTTACTTCGTTTCTGGTCGATTCCACCTATTCATACTATGATTTTATGACCCACAGTAAAACTCTGCGAGTTTATAGCTATTTGAATATGATATTTATTCTTCATAAACATGTTTATTTATTTAAATAAACAATATAGTCCCACCTTTATACTCTCATTCAGCTTAATGCAGGTTTTCCCAAGCTTGGTTTTCCCGGCTAAACTTCATTAAAGCACTTTTTAGAATTCTGATTATTGTATAATTAAGGAAGCTCATAAGATAGTCTGTGACGGATAAATGGACTCTTATGTCATGGATGTAACGTAATTACTATGCAAAAACGGACGACTAACTGGCTTGACACTGCAATGCGCGAGATAATTGACTTTATTTAAATCTATAATCAAGCAATTTACAACAATCTTATATGGTAAACTATTGATTTTTTGATGAAAATGTTATTTTATAGGGGCATAATCAAATATTGGATTTTAAAAATTAGACTAACTTCCTACAGTTATTGTATTGGAATGGACGAATCAAAGTTTAAACACTGAAAATTGTTCTGTTTACTAATTTCTTATAACATTTTGTAGTCATGAAAAATTATCAAATAATTACCTGCATAATCATTCAATTCAATACTTAATCCGTAATCTAAATATTTTTTACGAAACTAGGTACTTTTTAGACGTGCATCTTAACTATATGATAGATATGTAGGTGTTTGTGAAAAGTTACGATTTGTCACATACTTAAGTAGAGATACAAAGTAATGAGTAACCAAAACACATGATTAAACAAATAAATATTAAAATATATTCTATCCTTGACACATTATTATTTGAATCACATATTAAGACTGTCAAGCCCATTTATATAGCTTACGATACCTTATATGTGTAAGACAATCTCAGATATGTCTGCTTTATTCACACATACTTACCTACGTAAACAGAATATTGTTGTCAAAAATGGATGTATGTGGATATAATTAAAAGCTTTTAACATTTGTCGTTTTGTCACAAAATAATATAGCTTCCACATATTATCTAGTGTTCACTACTGTTTTATTACTCAACTTTTAGGAAAACATCTATTATACTGAAAATAAAAATACATGGCGTTACATCATTTCCTTTCCGCTATTTGACTAGTCAGACCAAGCATTCCATAACAATAAATATTCATCTAATATAGTTATCAGAAAGTCTATAATTTAACTTGTCCAATATCCCAAGAATTTAACATTTAATTTCTCTAAAGCATGGCACACATTCACGCGACGATTCCAAAGTTTTTAGCAATGTTTTTTAGAATAAACCAAACAATGAATCTCATTAATAGTTCTTATTTCAATGTCCTGACGAATACTTACGTCTTACATACATGACGTTGTGCATGACGTACATCATGGCGTAACAAGTTCGGTCTTTCCCGCCAAGTGCGATGATTTAACATTTTAGATCTACGTTAGACAACAAAAACAATACTACGTACTGTAATGGAGGGAAGTTTCCGTACATATTTCGGAAAACTAATCATAGGTCCTTTTAAATCTTAGGCATACTATTCCCAGCGGTGACATACAATCCATGATTTTCATTTTTATTCACCACAAGCCCAAATAAAATATTTTAGGCAGAATTGATTTGATAACGTGTTTCATAATAATAATAATCTTTATATTAAGCTTTTTAAGACCTCTATTAAAACTCATTCTGTACTATATACATTTTAATTTCTTTGACCTTATTACATATTTATTTGGCCAATCTATAAAAAATAGAACGGATAAAATAATAAATAATTTTATAACAAGTATGTTAATGCTAAGGCAATTATCTCCCACTACAATTTAAAAAATATATATATTCTTGTTACCTTCGACATATAATTTATTCCACAATGTGATTAATTACTTATTATACCAATCGAAAATGATTCACGATATTTATAAAAAAACTAATGTAAAATCCGACTCAGCCTTAAGGCTATTTACACCACACGTTTATTCCGTCAACAAATTATCGTCACTTGTATAAAAAATTGCGAATAAAAACGGATAATTAAATTGATTATTTTTTGTTACCTTTATTATTGACCAGCCAAAAATCGACGCGTTTACATGGAATCAGTAATTAAGTGTAATTACTACAAAGAAAATGGTTTCAGTTACTGACTAAAATCATGAGTCTTCAACATATTATATTCATTTTTCCGTTGACGTAGTATTTCGACTACCTAATTTTGATGAGTTTATGATACACTAAGATTTAAAAGCCTTATTAATGCAGTTTTAAACCCCATTATAATTATCGAATGTCTTGTCTTCTAAGCTCAAACTGAATTTGAAAGTCGTTTTAAAGGGACAAAACAAACGTTAATTAGAATTGCTAGGTTTCAAACATGTCTATGCTAAAGGCTGTAAGTGTAATCCTAAAGTTAGAACCACTTAAATGCTGATGAAATTCAAGAAAATTTTAGAACAATTACAAAGGCAGGGCAATAAGTTATTTCTAAAAAACATTTTAAAGATAAATTCCCTTGACCCTTCTGTTCACATATGCAAATAATAAGAAACTCATCAAATAACGTAAATATTTTTTTTCGAAACATCCGGTTTATATGGTGTTGTTAATGTTACGATTATTATCATCTGACTAAAATTATTTTTTTCACGCGATAGACTAAATTAGACTTTACATTAAATATGTATTTATTGAATATCAATTCTGTATTTAGAAATAATAGATGAATTAGCAAATTGTTTTCATAATGTTAATATTAAACATTCATAAAAATCTTCAGCGTCGTAATAATTAAGCAGAAGTAAATATATTAGACCAGGTGCCAGAGATATTCGGTTTAGATGAATAGACAAGTCTTATTCACGTATAATAAAATATTGTAATGAGAATCAAGATAGCCATATCATTTATATTAATTATGAATTTGACATAGAATATTTAGTTAGAATAAATAAATATAATTTTGCTTATAACCAATAGTTATGTTCCTAATCATTTATTTCTATTGATATCATTCAGAGGGCGGAGGATCGTAACAAAGGCAATCATATCAACTTTTTACGAGATATGAGTGTTACCGCAGTTACTAGGATACCCGGCTGAGAGTTTGGCACAATTAAAAATAATTTCAAAGCTATTTGGAGTCCAATATCCCGCAACAGTGCTGGATCTAGGTATTTTTCGTGGCGGGGCAAAAACTGAAAAATGCCGCCCCCACCTGCCTATATTTTTATCTTAATCAACATATTTTTAGCAACCACACAACAATTTTTAGCAACAACACAGACCTTCGGGAAGGGACGCTATTTTACCACCAGGTTAAGCATTTTTTACGCGCTTTATATTGGCTTCACTTGTATGTAGCTTCACTTTTAAGGGTTAACGTCACTCGCGTCCGTAGGCTTTAACTCTAGTTTCACTACACGAGACACCTGGGTAGTGCCGGGTAGCAACCAACGTCCACGGGACGTTAGGCCTACCATAGTGATCCCCGTAAGGGACCGGTTTCCGGGATCAGCCCGTGGTATTCCGGTTTTTCGAGGAGTTTGACTCCGGGCATGAGGTTGTACCATGTGTGAAACGGTTGTCTTCTGGCCGCCCGCGGTAAAGTACAGGGGCCCAATCGCGGCTAAGCACCACGAGAGGCTGCCTCACCATGCCGCGCATAATTTGGTGACCGGATGTGGGGTCCCGGTGGCTCATGCCGTAACGTGGGCACGTGGGCCCTTCCATCCAGCGGATCAATTCGCCACCTGCCGACCCTTTCGTGCCGTTCAATGCACATCACGATCTATGGCTGGGCTCCTCCAAGACTGATCATGTTGGTTACTCTGGCTTCTGGGCACTTTCGATCAATGCTTGTTTGGGTCGTCAGTACCGTTCGCTTCACCTCTACGTGCAGTGCAGGTTGAGCGGAGGGTTTGGCATTACTCGTATGCAGATTGGAATGGTATGTAAGATTATTTCTCTTCCATCCTTTGGAGGCAGCACTGCTTTGAGGTTAAAGATCCCTCAGCGAGGGCCAATGCTATTGCTGAGGAGATCAGGCTTGGAATGGAATACTAGATTCCTTTCTCTGAGATCGCCAGTAAAGGCCGTGGACGCTCCTGGTTCAATCGTGCAGGCGCCGATACTGTCGGTGATAAACAGGCGGCTTAGATCAGGATGCCAATATTAGTTCCCTCAAAGAAGCCTACAACCGAACCACCAAGGCCTGCAAGAAAGCCTACGTTAGAGCGGATGCCCAGCGCGTTAGCAGGATTAGCCGTGCGTTGGCCAATCACCCAACTAGCAGTTGTGCTTATTGGTGTTTAGCCAGGACCGTTCATTCTAACTTCGGCCGTCCAGCGTTGCCACCACTGAGGTATCCGGAAAGGTCGCTAGCTCACAAGCCGCAAGAGAAGGCTGCCTTACTGGCAAATCTCTTTGTGGCTCATTCCCGCCTCGAGGACCGTGGTTCCCAGACGCTGCATACACTTTCTGATGTCTGCGGTTTCTCAATGGCGACTTGCCTCTACCGAGCGTCCTACCGCGCAGAAGTTTTTGGAATGAGGCCAATGTGTAATCGATCCCCAAAAAAGGTGATCGGTCAGACACTATCAACTATCGCCCGATCGCTATCACCTCAATGAAGTGTAAGGTCATGAAGCGGATCATAAACTCTCAATTGATCCGCTACTTGATCACTTGTTGATCACTTGGATCACTCGTTGATCAGTGACAGACATCGCAGATTCCGTCAAAATCGATCAACAGGTGAAATTTCTTGCGTTTGTCCTGCATCGCTGGGGTGAGGCGATTGACTGGCGTGGACTCTTGCTATGAGCCTTGACATAGCCTTTTCATAAGCCATAGGCTTTTGATAGGGTCTGGCACCGTGGTCTTCTTTCCAAAGTTCCGACATACGGTCTGCCCAACAACCAGTGCTCGTGGATTTCTGGCTTTCTGCATGGGCGTAGAATACGTATCGTCATCGACGGACACGCTTGGGCGCTCATATCAGTAAATGCCGGAGTTCCTCAGGGCTCGGTGCTGCCGCCCATGCTGTTTATTTTCCATTTCAATGATATGTTGTCGCTAGGCAACGTTCATTGCTATGCAGATGACAGCCCCGTTCTTGGGCGATACCACTATGGGCCTCCGGCATGCCGGATCAACACTGTGAGGGGATGCGAAGATCTTTTCATTTAGCTCACATGGGTTTCCAGGAATATGTTTGAGTATAACGCCAAGAAAACCAAGGCGTGTGCGCTCACGTGCAAAAATACCCGTTCTCTCCCTTCCCAATTATTCAGGGTGCTCCCCTTTCAATGCAGAATGATCTGAACATCCTTCGTTTCGATATACGCTGTAATCTCAATCCAAGGAATCACATCGAGGGCGTTATATATGCCACAGCACGCAAGCTTGGAGTCCTGAACCGGGTGCGTCGGTTTTTCACACCTGGTCAACTTTATCGCTTGTATAAAGCACAGGTCCGGCCGGGTATGAAATACTGCTCGGACCTCTAGGATGGATTCGCTCAGTACCTGCTGATGCCTTGGATGGATTTCAACGGCGGGCCATCCACATTATGAATGATTCTGACGTTACAAGCAACTTGAGAGTCCCTACAATTTAATATTGTAACCACTGCCTTGAATTGTTTGGATACAAATCCAATTTGTCTTGAATTCTAACAAAATAATAGTATGATTGTTTTTTAATATTAGCTATAAGGGGTTAAAATAAAGGATACTTTCATAGCTGAATACTAGATGAGAAGGACCCAAGAGAATGTTTTATGATGATTTCTGTATAAAGTTTTCGTAGAGTTTACAATGTAATGTAGTTGTAGCGGTATATCGTTAGTTTGCATTTACAACTATATTATCATAATATAAACGTAGACAAAACCGCGGACAAACTCTTGTACCAAATAAAATATGTTTCTTCGTTCGGTTATTCAACAAAACTAACTGGTAAACACAAATTGAATATTTGAAACCAAACGTAGTCGTTGTGATCGATAAAGTTTCCAAATATAGCTTCATCTCTTTTTCACACGCCCCTATCGCATATTCATCAAAATTCGCGCCCCGTGAAAACAAAAATTAAGATCTACAGTGCCCGTGTAAGTGGTGTTACGTTATTGGTCAGTTGTGTAGTTGTCTCCCAAGATTCAATATGCCGCCCCCTGAACTTGCCGCCCGGGGCACAGACCCCGTTTTGCCCCCCCCCCCCCCCCCCCTAGATCCGGGCCTGTCCTGCAAGTCATAAGTAGTCATAAGTAGAAAAGTAGACTGACTATATTCAGGACTAGAAGTTTTCCAACAGATCCGTCTAAAAACTACTAACTAAAAACCTTATGTTAAACTCTGTCACGCTCTTTCTCTTCGACTAGAAGTCCACTGCTGGACATAAGCTTCCCCTAAGCGTCTCCTTTGCCAAATAAAATTTAATATAGCTCTTAATAATTCTACGCTATCACCAAAGTATATATTTCTTGCCGATTCCATAGTTACTTAATGGACTTCGTCACAAATACACGGTTTATTCAATAAAACCCAGTCCAGATGTGTTAATTTGTGACGTAGCAAGAAAGAAAACAACTGAGATTACATTGAATTGCATGGCTAGATCAAACGGTCAGTAGAGCGCCGAAGAGTGACGCGGAACTAAAGTCGAGGCTACGGTTATTGTAATCGAGATTTAACACGAGATAATGATCGAAAGGCAATCGATTAAAACAGGGAGCATGCACATTCGCCCGTCTTTTATGAGTAAGTGGCCATGTGTAAATAGATTTTCGAATGTCGTCGCTTTAACCGCAAAGTTTGAGTGATCGTTTCAATTAATTGAGTACGAGTATTATACTGAATTAAGCTGCATTAGGATTGTCTAGGAAATAAATTTTCCGTTTCCATGCTTTCAATGTAGCCCATTATCGTTAATTATACATTATTAATAAGTTTCATTGGATAATAATAGTCATAAAAATAATTCACTAACCACTCATCCAGTTGTTTTAAAAGGCAAAAAACACTGAGCTCTATTCCATTATGCACAGTTAGAGTACATAAAATATATAAATAAAAAACTCGCGTTATTGATGTAACGGGAAATATCTACAAACGTTTGCCGACGCCACTATAAACATACCATGTGTAAATGCGGTTTCTGACCACGAGATTACTACGATTAACGAGAAACTTCTCATCGCTCGTACATACTGCACGACTGATAAAGATTTCCATTTATTCTATGGTAAAATGTCATATTTTGTGGTAATTAATACGCAGTGGGTCAATAAAACTATGACGCATATCCGTCTGTAAGGACCAAAACAAAATGTAATTTTAGCTCTATTTGGTGTATTTTATACGACGTAGAAATTATCAAAACAACTTGTGTTGCAATAATTTTTATGTGGTCATTTTATCTAGCGGAAAACCAGGCTATTAAGTCGGAAAATGTGTACGTAACTTTACAGGGAATGCTGTGATCGCCCCCCGTTGCGAGCGATCCGCGAACACTCATAGATCACATTCCACACATACTTGTGACAGCTATTGCCTTTGCCGACAATATTACAAAGTTTTCGATGTCAACAACATGATGTTCCGCTGATGGTCACGTATTGATATAACACGGATGTCTTCAAGAGGTCAAGTCGACGACGTCATCGAAACAAACTCCGTGACAAAGCGGTCATAAAACCGAAATGAATAAAATAATAACTATAATAGTAAAATATTGCTACGGTTTGTACGCGAAGAGCGGAGTCAATGTCAAATATCAGTGTGTGCGCTTACTCTGCCTTACGTAAATATGTTTTAGTTATTGCATCTCGATAGAACCTCATTCGTATGCCTACGCGGATTCTCGGAGATTCCGCTTCAGTACTGAGAATTTATTACGTTTCGACATAATGGCTTTATTTACTTTTTACAAATATTTCCCACGGGTGTCGTGACGGCGCAGCAGCTGAGCGACTCAATGCACATAACAAACATCGGCTGAGCGTATCGCAATTACAACAGTTTTCGAAGGGTCTTCCGACCGCACGTAGGTACAACCCGCAAACGTAGGTAATTCTGGTGGTAATTTGCAGAAAAAATGGGTGTTCTTAAATTAGAAACAGCCTCTCAAAACCAGTTCAGTCACGGAGACTATTAATGCCTGTATATTAATTTGCGGTAAATTTTCGTTTGATTCATCGAATATATTTTCTCATTGTCGTTACGCAAGAAGACAAAGTTCACGGTCGACGAGCTTCATCGTCGGTCATTTTCACTCGAACAGCGGGCTCTTGACAAACAAGGCGCGTCTAGATTCCTAACTCGGAGGCTGCATCCGGGCCACCGCAGGGATCGAGTTACGAGGCGGGCGCGCGAATGTCAAGGAACCCCGGCTCGCAGTGCGGCGGCGCGAGGGCCGCGACACGCTCGTCGCGCCGCTACTGTCAGTTGCAGCCGACATGTCTGCGCGCGCGCTCGTCTGCCCCGCCCGCGCCGCGCTCGTCGCGCTCGCCGTGCACGCCGTACTCCTCGCGCAACTCGCCAGTGAGTAACACGATCACACATCAACCCGGACTCCTCTACTCCGTCAATGCGATTTAAAATTTATCACTTTTACGTTTCCATTTTTAATTCTGTCTTGCTGCATTATCATAACATTATGTGTACATCATAAAATATGACCATAATGATATCGGCTGAAAACCAGCGTTGCTCGGTATCCTATGTCCCGGCACCACGAGCCACTTTCCATTACCTTCATCATAATATAAGAACATGAATTTGTATATTGGTGATGTAAGGAAGCAATAAATGTATATAATTAACGGACTTTAAATGAGGTGATGTGTTGCATTTCAGACGGAGAGAACATCAAGTGTGTCAGAGACGGTCTATACGCGGACTACGAGCAGGAGTGCAAGGTGTACGTGCGATGCAGCGCGGGCGCGGTGACGGGTCGCTACAGCTGTGCGGGCGGCCGCACGTTCAGCGAGGTGTCCGGCGCGTGCGTGCCGCGGCGCCGCCAGCCCTGCGTGCGCCGCGTGTGCGCGCCCCAGGACACCCTGGCCTACGCCACGCCAGGCACCGCCTGCAGACATTACTACCGCTGTGAAAACGGAACCGCAGTAGACCGGACGTGTCCCTCCGGCTCCTGGTTCGATCTGGACCGCCAGGCGTGCGCTCGCGGTGCCGGCACTTGCTACGAACCAGTATGCGCAGGCCTGCCCGACGGAGAATATCCAGATTCGTCACACGAGTGCCGCCGTATGCTTCACTGCTCCGGAGGCGACCTCCGCACTGTGTCATCGTGTGCGAAAGGAATTTGTGCAAATCCGTGCCCACCTCCACGATCCGCTGCGGCACCGCTACCGGCAGGGGACGCAGACTTTTGTTCCGATGAAGCGTGCTCGTCACTGTGTGAAAATCAACCCGACGGAGCGTATCCCGACCGCACCGCCGGCTGTCGCGAATACTTCGTGTGCGAAGCTCGCCGAGTCATCCGGCGCGGTGTGTGCGAACCGGGCATGTTGTTCGTGAACGGCGGCTGCGAGCCGGCCGGCCGGGTCACCTGTCCGCCGCCGGCACTCAGTCCCTGCTTCAACCGGCCGGACGGCGTGCACAGAGACTGGCACTCGTGTTCATCCTGGTACGACTGCCGACGGGAGCGCGTCGTCGCTCGAGGCTCATGCGGGCCCGGACTAGTGTTCGACGGCGCCGGGTGCGTGCCAAAATCGCAATTTTATTGCCAAGGTCCCGAACCGGCGCGCGTATGTGAAGGATTACCCAGTGGCTCTTATCAAGACTTAGAATCGAACTGCACTCGCTACTTTCACTGCGAAGGAGCTCTCCGCACAATGCTCGCGTGCGGTCCGGGGCTCGCCTTCGACGGAGCGCGGTGTTCGCCTATAGAACGCTACTTGTGCCCGAGCTTGGAGCAGGATTCTTGTTACGGTCGACCGGACGGCCGCTATCGCGCAGTGGATGCCGGATGTCGGGGATATTACACCTGTGTCAATGGAGAAAAAGCCGTTTACGCTTGTGCAGTGGGCCGCATATTCGACGGCGAAGCTTGTGTGCCCGCCCACCTGGGTGGTTGTCTTCGCGAAGATTACTCATGCGACGGGCTCGCCGACGGCTACCACGCAGAGCTGGAGTCCGGATGTCGCAGGTCAGCTATCATAAAAGACACCAGTAAGCATTTGAATTTTAATTCTCATTACAGTCTCCTTCAATCGCTGTATCGTTTTCGTTTTCAGATATTTTTACTGCGAAGGCGGGGACCGTCTCGCGACACTATCGTGCCTGGGTGGCAAGATCTTCGACGGTCACAGTTGCGTGAGTCGGTCGCACCACGAGTGCGGCGCGCCGCCGCGCAACTCGGTGGAGTACGGCGGGCGGCACTGCGAGCGCGACGGGTTCTTCGTGCAGGCCGGCACCGACTGCAAGAAGTACTACTTCTGCGTGTCGGGCTCGCGCACGTCCCTGTGGTGCGGCGCGGGGCAGGTGTTCAACGGGCAGGTGTGCGTGGCGGCCGACCAGTACTCGTGCCCGGGCTGAGCGCCCGCCGCGCCGCCCGGACTCGCTGCACGGCGCCGCCGCCCCCGCCGCCCCCGCCCCGCGCCCCGCGCCACCCCCGCGCCCCGCGCCACACGCGCCGCGGAGACACTCGTACCTGAACACACTTACACTGGCTGTGAACTCTAATCTAGCTCGGACAGAAGGATTGATTGCACCGATTTGTTCTTCGTTTAGTCAAATCGGGAACCGATCGCATCCGCTCCGTAATAATACACGGTTTCTTGTCACTTTATTTATTTGCATAGAAACTTTAAGCGACCTATGTAGCATTTATTTCTATCAGGAATTACACAATGACTATAATTTACATTTTCTCTTCACAAATAAAGTGTAAGCTCCATGAATAGAAAAATAAAATCTCTTTTAATGATATAAAAGAATAGTTAATTTATTTATTTATATAGTTTAAACCCAACCTTACGATAACAAAAAAATTAAGATAAATTACATTTTTAAAGATTTAAAGATAAACTAGGTAAGATCAAAATATTTAACGGAGATGTGACAAACAAGGTTATTATAAATATCAGAAATTCGTTTGTGTGAAGCAATCGTGTGTTTCAACATATACGACTAAATTTGTCGTAAACTAAATATCCTCTAACCGGAGATAATTTACAAATAACCTTGTCTGTACGAAAAGCGAAGTGATCTTAAAATAAAGTGCATAATACAATAAAGTAATTTAAAGTCACATACACATTATACAATGTAAAATTTTGGCAATAACTTTTAAATAGAATATAAAGCATGACACGATGCCTAAACAATTTATTCTATTACGTATTAAATAAATATTAATTCCATGTATATTTCGTTTACTTCTACAAAAGTTTATACATTTTTATACATATCAAGATCCTTTATCTATTTGATACAAGTGTGGACTGTCGATTTACAAATTAAAATTGTTTTACGTTATTTTCTCATGTAAACTAGTTCATTGCATTTTGTTTATTGAACCAGCACGATAAATAACACCTTAAAAGAAAACAATATTACATACAATTATATAAAAAGTGACCCAATGTTGTCGGCGTAACCTATCCTGCAGTGTGTTTAATTTTACCATATTATTGTAATAAAGGCGTTCCTTCGTTTCACATTAATTGTACGAAAAGAAATAATATATTTAATCGATAATCACATGCTTACACATTTTATATTTTTATAAATAGTTACAATGCATTCAAATAACTTCATAAAACTATTAACGTCAAACTGTCAGATTTCCCGCCAAATTGCCTGTCATCTAGTTAAAATGGCGGGAGAATGGCGGGTGTTTTTATTTTTTAACCAGTCCCAACTTGTATCTGCATATATATTTCCAACATTTTGCACTCATAAGTTCATAACTACAACTTTACATATAATTACAATAAATTCATTGGTCCACGCCGTATAGTCAACATTGACATATCTCGATGAAGCAAATTACTAAAATCGAGAACTTTTTGGTACAACGTGCGGGCGCGGCCAAACTCTATATAGAATTTTCAATGAAACAATTATATTTATAGAAAAAAATACGTCAAGTGCCCGAGGCATACAGCACCAGTAGAGCGAATAGATAACTGGACAATGAGGTATTATACCGGAACGGACAGCGCAAACAAAATATGAGCGCGAGCATTATACACGGGTAATCAATGGAGTAAGAAGGAAGATAGGGTGACTGATAAAGAGTGAAAGAGATAGATACAGATTACGGTACGTTACAGCTCTTTTTTTTTTAATTTCGTTCGCGGCGACCCTTCTTGTATAATGCCTCAACTGTGTACAGATTCCTATCTTACTGACAACAGATCGGCGACTATTTAGAACAAGCTACCTTAAGCAGACGGCTACCTTCATTACTAAAATTTATTGTCATAAAAGTAGTGGCAAAATGTTTGAGAGATGCTCGATGTTCCATTTCCAAAATAAGCTTCATATTTTATAAGGCAGGGTGGTGGAAACATGGCATTTTTCAACCTTAAAAAAATCGCTACAAGTCAAATAAAATATTTCAAAAATTTCGTTTAAATTAAATGAGAAAAAAATCTACATAGTTTGAAAATCCACTATGTAAAATTTGTATTCTTTTACGGCCTGCTTACGCGAGATAAGAGTTTCAGTTTACATGTTACCATATTTCCAGCACCCGTAAACGCATACGATACAAGAATTAATATTTGCAAGTTTTACCCAAGCTTTAATAAATAATACCAATAAATCTTAAATGAATATCAAGAGCTTACTTTAAATTATTTATTTATATATTTCAATAATAAACTATTAATAACTTTAATTATACGCGTAACATAATGACTCATATAATGGCTCGAATATAACATTGGACTCTCACCGACGGAAATATTTGGCTTAGACACGTTTACAGGATGTACGAACGGTCAATTATCATATCACCAATTTAGTTATATATAGCATGCTTATAGCCAAATAGGCAAAAACGTTAAAGTACGAACTAACCACAAAGCAAGCAAAACTGTAGCAAAATTGGCATACAACGCCATATTGGATACAAAAAAGATTCCCCGAACATACCGAATTTTAAAATTTTAGACATGAATATTATAACGTTATAAAATGATTTAAAAAATATATATAATAATAATGTGTTATAATACACAGACAAGCCACGGTGAAAATACAACGCATAAACGGGTAAACAATAATTAACTGCTGACGCATACCCAAGATACTGTCAATAATTTGACAATACAGAGAACAGCCATTATACACAAATCATGTGAACACAGTTAAACCTATACGAATCAGTCGTACGACACTTGCAGTTTATACATACAGCATTCCAACATAATATATTTCAAGTTACATAATTCAATAACAACTATTAAAGAGATTGGGTAGATAATTATTACATTATTTTGCTGCATATAAAGTACTATGATTTACATAAGGTGTGACTCTATAACATTTGACAGTAGGTTGTCAAAAATGACAGCTGTCACTTGTCAATGTCACTAGCGGTCTGCAGATAAAAAGCTAAAGAATACTTTTGTATCCATAAATATAAGTGCTTGAAATAAAGATAATAATGAAAGCTATTAGCATTATCACTTCATTTTGCCCGAAGCCACTCGATACAATGTGTTCACTACACAATCTCTTTACTTTTTATTACATTTATATCAGCATATAAAGACCCTAATTGAAGATCTTGTTCTACATATTATACATAATAATTAAGTATTCATTTTTTTATAACTTTTTTAATGATTTATACAGTTCACCTCCCCGATAATACATTTATAGGTTATCTCTTTTTCTGAAAGGACATTCAGTCTTAGTTAACGACAAACTGACAAATCGCAAAAAAACATTCGTTGGACCTTCAATAACAAATTCATTAGAAACATTATAATAACGCTATGAATGATTATAGTTTCCGTACATCGATCTTACTTTTGATAGCAGTCGTAATGTTCCATTTAGTAATTCGCATGCGTTCATGTTTTAACTTTACAAATCGCTGTAACCGTAATGTGTTTAACAGAAATGGAACATTTTTCACATGCCACCATTTAATTTGGAACATAAGACTGTAATTTATGTACACATAGTTTAAAACATGAACGATTAGTCGATTATAGATAATCGATTATAATCGATGTAGCGTGTGCTTGCTACTGGTCGCTGGCGTGCGCGCGCGGCGCGGCGGGCGCGGGCGGCGCGGGCGCCAGCAGCACGGACACGTCCCACACCTTGATGACGCGGTCCTTGCCCGCCGTGCACATGCGCCCCGTCGCCTCGTCCATGTACAGCGACGCCACCGCGTGCTTCATGTCGTGGAATGACGCCAGCGACTCGCGACTAACAACCAAAACTAATATGTCACCAACACAGAAGAACACACACAAAACACACAATATCATCATGAATTTACTTAATTCTTCAACATGATTTGAAATTCTTTAAAAAAAATGAAACTCTCCTTTAGAAAAACAAGATTATTTGCATTAACTGTTTTATCAGAATCGATATCCATACACACAAATCAGACCTAGAAGAGTATGCACCGTGCACGCATGTCACGTCATCTTTCATAAGGTGCATGAGTGTGACAGAGAAAAAGAGTGCCCACACCGCACAATTAAAAATGTTAATATTTCAGTCAGTTTACAATTTTGATGCCGTTTTCAAATTCATGATTTTTATAAGCGATACTTTTTAGGATGTAAAATCAAACCTTGGAAACATTGAGGTATTATACTAGAGCGGACATCGGGAACAAAATCTCAGCGTATGGTCCGTGCACACAGGTACACAGTGAAGCGAGAGGGAAGATAATGTTACTTCGTAGGTGTGACAGAGACAGAAATAGAAGGAGCAGTACCATTCATTTTGTTACAAACATTTTGTTTGCAGTGTCCCCTCTAGTATATTATCTCAATGCTTAGAGACAACCATATTACTTATTAGTATAAAATATTGTGTAGTGTATATACGTACGGCTCGTGCCTGAGCGTGTCGTAGCAGACGGTGCAGACGCGCTGCGGGAACTCGAACCCCATGACCGGCAGCGGCAGGCGGTGCGGCGAGCACGCCGCGCACACCGCCGCGCCGCACCAGCGACAGTGGTGCTGTCGCAGACCTGCACGGGGGGATACCATCACTCATCAGTTTACAGGCTGTTTGAGAATTGGTCGACAAGATACAGGTGATGGTAATCAGCGACAGTGGTGCTGCCGTAGACCTGCTCGAGCGGATAGCATCACTCATCAGTACACAGGCTGTTTGATTAGTCGAGGGGGAATATCATCAGTATACAGGTGCTTGAGAATTGGTCGACAAATACAGGTGATAATAACCAGCAACAATGGTGCTGCCGCAGATAATTATGCTCGAGGGGTTGTAACATCACTCATCAGTTTACAGACTGTTTGACTGCTCGAGAGCGAATATCATTAATATACAGGCTGTTAATTGCTGGCTGTTAATATGCTGAGAATTGCTCGAGAAATACAGGCAATAGTAACCAGCGACAGTGGTGCTAACGCAAACCTGCTCGGAGGAATATAACATCACTCATCAGTATACAGTTGACTGCTCGAGGGGGAATATCATTAGTATACAGGATGTCCATGAGTTGGTCGACAAAATACAAGTGACGGTAACCAGCAACAGTGGTGCTGCCACAAACCTGCTCGAGCGAATAACATCACTGGTCAGTACACAGGCTGTTTGACTGCTCATGGGCGAATATCAGTAGTATACAGAATGTTTGAGAATTGTTCGAGAAATACAGGTGATAATAACCAGCGACAATGGTGCTAACGCAGAGCTGCTCGCCGACGAATATCATTACTATACGGGATATCTAACAGCCGTTCTCTATATTATATTGATCTTTAACAAGACATTTCATTATATATTTCGATGCATTTTATGTTTCAGTTACCAAACATAGAGGGGTATGAATATGGTGCAAATACTTATAGATAGCTAGGTAACATAAATATATTTAGATGTCTATCTCTGTCTAATGAAGCGTATACAGGCTGTTTGAGAATTGGCCAAGAAATACAGGTGATGGTAACGAGCGACAATGGTACAGGTTGTTTAAAAATGTGTCAAGAAAACACAAATGGTAGTGTAAATAATTACGATACACGAGACACTAAAATATGCAATTAAATTTTTTTCATGATACACGAATATTAAAAATATTTTTTCTGTCTTGAAAAAAAAATGCTACGTAATGATAATAACTTGCTGATGAATAATAGCATTTGTCAACACAAACCATGCCGTGTCCCGTTACATTGGACGTTATAAAATATCAAATTACTACAACATTCATTACTCAGCATAAAACAAAAGAACACATACATCTCTTTAACTATATTATTGTCATGTTAAATTAATTGAAAGCCTCCGCGGCGCAGTTCATTAGAGGACTGTAGTGAAACGAGATGCCGCAGGTTGAAAACCACTAGACAAATGTTTTGTATTCCAAAAGTGTTTGTTTCAGGTATCTAGGTGTTTTAGACAACGAAATTAACCTTGTAACTTTTTATATTTACGACGCAAATCCATTCCATTCCAGTCCATTTGTATTTTTTTTATTATTTTTGTTACGCTCCATATAAGAAAATATACAAGGCAGACCTAATGCCAGGGGTATTAACTTTTTTTTTTATTATTTTTCTATTTCTCATTTATTTTTTTGTAAATGTGTATTTTGTTTATCCATCAAATATTTTTGTTTCTTGTTCTCTAAAAACATACTGTAATACTAGGCTAGCTCTTGTTTTTGAATAAATAAATTATTATGATAATTAAGATATACAAAAGGCTAATACCGACCGAGTTGTTTCTTCTCCATCATAGCCCTGACGTTCCATATGAACGGCGCGCGACAGAGCTGGCACAGATCGGCCTCCTTCCAGGCGGGCGTCTCCCTCCTCTTCACTCCCATCTCCCACACGCCCAGCGCGCCGTCCTCGCCCGCGGACATGAGCCGCTCGCACGAGCCCACGTACCACAGGCCTGTCACTTTGTTGCTGGAAATGGGTAATAAATATATTTAATTAATGTATATTTCGTTTTTTCTCTTTATTTTTACAGAGGGTATCAAATATAAATATTTATGTCCTCATTGAGGCACGTCACATAAAACTAGTCACCGCACCGCATAAAAAATTACAATAGTTTTTATTAAATCCGCTAGAATTTCTTCCTGTAAAAATAACTAATACAAAACGTATAACCAATGGATACATATCTATAAATGTGAGGTATCAAACTATTGAAATAATTTATAGTAACTACTGCAAACTAGATTAAGCATACACTCAATTCACATGAAATCGTTTATATTTTTCGTATAAATGTAATGAAATTACACTTTGACATGCCAATATCAAATGTTATAGGAAGTAATGTAAAATTCCATTCACATTACCTGTGACCTTGTAATTCATACGCAGTCCCCTTTTGACCTCCAATGTCCCACACTATGATAGTTTGATCAAACGATCCGCTGAACAGCAGCTGAGGTAGAGGAGCCCAGTTCAACACTCGCACAGATCTGAAACATATCGAATAAATATTAATTGTATCTTGGGCAAATCTTAATCAAGAATATAAATACACCCAACAGTCAGATACATATGGTCCTGTATCCTGACCCCACATTAAGATCTTGTCTTGTGTCGTGGGTATCAGAAACTACGACAGACTTTACGGTCTCATACCACACCCGAAACAAATGTCTGAAGACCAAACAAACATTTGTTTCGGTGCGGGGATCAAACCCGTGGTAAGCTGGTAAACTGATGGTCCTAATGGTCTTGATGTTAAGCAATTAAACCATCAGGCGAACGGAATGCTCGTCTAGCTATTCATTGAAATAAAAAAATTGAATGCCATTCATTTATTCAGAGGTTACAGTACCGCAAAGTTCTTTTGCTATATTTTTTTATTGGCCAGTAATTACAGATAACATTTAAATCAACCTTTTTTCTTACCCAGTGTGTCCTTTAAGTGTAGTGACTAGGGTGGCTCCGTTGTTGTCCAGCTTCAGCATCGTTATCTGACCGCTGTAATCGCCTACAAACGCGTATTTCGACTGGGAATCGTATCTGATTGACGGTCAGTTCAGGAAATACACATGTACGATATCCTATGGCATTATCTCGGCACCTAACATTTATTTTCCTGTGTTTATTATCTATACAAAATAATTTTGTTTTCATATTTGGCGTAAACGTTGTAATACATTTATCGTGTTAATTAGGCAACATTAGCCTAATATAGGTTGGTAAGGTAACGGTTAGTCCTGGGTACGATTCCAGTGTAGACAATCCATTTTGAATGAGTATCTCTTTTGAATCAAAATGATTGCCGTGAATAGCTCAGTTTACGTGTATACTAGTCATACAAGAAGCATATCATAAGTTAGAAGATCAACCGTAGGTACTTCTTACCAAAGACAATGCCTTCCACTAAATTATTTAAAAGCCTGTCTCATACGAACTTTTATTATATATCTCTAGAGTCTGGACAAACATACTTAAAAACACAAAACAAAAGATATTACAAAAGGATACTGCAAAGCGGTGCACCACGCCTCGAAGGAGTAGTCGCCGATCCTGCGTCCCGTCTCGCTGCAGTGGTAAGCGAACAGCTTGTCCCGGCTGACCGACAGCACCCACTCGCAACTCAGAGAGAAAACCACCGCCGTCACGCGCGCCGTGTGCGCCAGGTACTCGCGCATCTGATAACAACCACATCATCATCTATCCTTTCTCTCTATTCTCTCTCTCTCTCTCTCTCTCTCTCTCTCTCTCTCTCTCTCTCTCTCTCTCTCTCTCTCTCTCTCTCTCTCTCTCTCTCTCTCTCTCTCTCTCTCTCTCTCTCTCTCTCTCTCTCTCTCTCTCTCTCTCTCTCTCTCTTAATATTTTTATTTACGCGAATATTTTTGTGTCCCAAAAGAATATACAGTTACATTTAAGAGCGTTTATACCCTTTGCGCGCTTTTTGGCTTAAAAACAGGACTTTTCAAATGAGTTAATAGCCACCAATAAACAATTTAAAGGAAAAATAATTACTACTAATTTTAGAAAAGGTAGTCATCTAGGGATTTTGGTGGAAAACATTATAGATTGATGGATAATTTGTGAGTACTATAAGGATTACTGAACACAAGTTTCGTTATTTAGGCTTTAAATGGCAATTTAGAAGCGTAAGATATCCGAAACCACTAAATATAAGATAAAAATAAAAATATTATCAGACTAACAAGACCCTTATGGAGGGATTTTGCTGAGAAAAATAATCTTTTTGTGTTTAGTTCCTGAAAAATAAAAATTTAAACAATGCGAAATTATTCAGAAACTCTCGTCAAGAACATATTTTTTTTCACCAACTTATCGTACATAATTTTTTATAGCAATTGCATATTATAATAGAAGAACATCTTATCAATAAATTACCATTTTTATATTTCAACAAAATTAGTTTTCATATTTTCTACAAATATTTTAAAAACCACTATAAAACACGCTGTCCGACGTGGCTCAAATCAGACCGCCGCAAGGCCTTCTAGAGGGAGGACGTATCGCTCGTCGCTCCGGCCTGGCTGCAGTCGATTTTTGCCGTGCGTAGTAAAAATAGCCACGCGCGGAATGCGATTGCCACATCTTAGTACTTTGGTAGTAAAATATGTTTTTTTTTATTACCTAAATTGGTTTTGTAGTGAGTATAAATTATGTTTCAGATAATACAATGGGATGTAATTCCGAGGCTAAATTATATTATGTATTGTAATAAAAAAAATATATATATTTCGTAATTATAAGAGGTTGTAAGGCTCCTAACTCTATTCATGTGTGTGAACACGAAATGATTAATAAAACGTCCGTAGTGACTACTGATTGAACACTGATTTGAATGCAACTTAACAATGTAATAATAACGAAAATATGATTAGTATCTAAATTTGTATAATTTTTTGCTTGCACAGTAATATTTGTCTACTTATAATGCAAATAAAATATTTTTATGATATTATATTACAGTTACATTTCAATTGAATATTTGAAGCGCACGGATCAAAGTTGTTTGCGCCGATTGTATAGCGAGCCGACGCGGCAGCTCTACGCACACAGCTTTGGTCGCTTATGTGTGCGTGAAATTAACGAAGAAATACCTATAGTTGACTTTGCGAGCAAGGTGTATACGCTCTTAAGAAATCTAGAATAATTTTACTCGAAACGATACTTGAGTAAAAATGAATATAATATAAAATGAATTATTACTGTGTTTGATATTTAATTCACTTATAACATAAATGTTTTTTATTATTTATTTATTTTATTCTTTTTGTACACCAAATAATACTTAAACTAAAACTTATATTTAACATAAGAGTACAAATGGCAGTCGTATCGCTCAAGGCAATCTCTTACCGACTACCATGGGATGGACTTAAGTGAAGGAAAATGAAGATAGGGCAGAATAAGTGTACTTTTAGAATATTGCTTGAATTATAAAAAAATAGGAAATAATTAAAATATTTAGCTTGATAGATAAAAGGATACAAATATATGAAATTAAACAACATACCTACATGAATTTACTTAAAAATAAACATACACATAAAGATATAAAAACCAAATATTATAATAAGTACACACATACATGCACATTGCTCTCCAATATTTGAGATACATAAGCAAACAACCATTAGTTTTTAAAGAGACAAGTAGTGTTCTTTTACCATTCTTTTGAAGAACAACAATGTTCTTGCCCGTCTCACAGCAACAGGAAGTGCATTCCATAAACGGACCGCTTGGACAGTGAACGATTTGTCCATAAAAGTTGTTGAGTGCACGGGCATTCTTCGTTTTAGGTTCTCCGACGATCTCAAGGATCTCGAATGTGAATCATGTAGGAATATAAAACGGTCTTTAAGATAAGAAGGAGTGAGAGGATTAAACAAGATGTTATATAGAAGAAAAAGAATATGAGTATTCCGACGAAGTCGTACGGGTAACCACTGGAGCTTAACACGAAACTCGGAAACATGGTCATATTTGCGAAGACCGAATATGAACCGAATGCAAAAATTTTGGAGACGCTCAAGTTTATTAAGTTGGTCCTCGGTGAGATCGATATAGCTGACATCGGCATAATCAAGGATGGGAAGAAAGAGTGTTTGTGCAAGCGAAATCTTCGTGGTAACGGGTAAGAAATTGTGTAACCTTCGCAAACACCGTGCTGAAGCAAACACCTTTCTACTTAGCTCACGAAGCTGCGGACCCCAGGAGAGAGTTTTGTCTAAATACAGGCCTAAGGTTTTAACAGTATCACTATATGGGATAGTGATACCATCGCAGTAGATAGAGGGAATCTGATCCCAATCTAATTTTGAGATCATCCTGGAGCTGCCGACAACAATGACCTGCGTTTCAGAAGGATTAACTTTCAACCCATGAGAATCGCTCCAATCACAGATACTTTGGATGTCTTCGTTAATTGCCGTTATAGCATCAGCTATCCTGTCCAGGGGTGCCCGAGTATATATTTGGAGATCATCAGCATAAAGGTGGTAGGAGGAGCGAAGATGATCAGTTATGGAGTTAATAAAAACAGCGAAAAGTAAAGGAGATAACACGCCACCCTGAGGGACGCCAGCATTTACAGGGCACCAGGAGGAAAAATATTCCTCAACACAGATGCGTTGCCGACGCCCATACAGGTAACTTCGAAACCAGTCAACTGCCAATGGAGATACGTTAATAGAACTCAGAATGCCAAGTAGTACATCGAAATCAACGGTGTTGAAGACATTGCTGAAGTCGAGCAATACTAGAACTGTCAGCTTACCTTCCTCCATACCTGATCTAATGTCCTCTGCAATATGAGTCAAGGTAGTGGTTGTGCTATGCCAAGAACGAAATCCTGATTGGAGCGGATTTAGGATCTTATTATAGGAGAGGAAATCATACAATTGGCGATGGATCAGGCGTTCAAGGACTTTAGACAGAAATGGAAGAATGGAAATAGGACGGAATTCGGAGAATATAGAAGCATTCGGTTTTTTCGGTATAGGAATAATATGGGCTTCTTTCTAAGCACTAGGAAAGATCCCAGAGGAGATGGAATGGTTAAGGATATGGGAAATAATGGGAAGGATTTCGTCTAGGATAGGAAGGATCATATTACGGCTGACATAGTCACTTCCCATTGCGTTCGATGAAATAAGCGAGATGGTTCTCTTAACGTCACATATAGCAAATTGTTTAAATGTATACTTTCTGAAACCTTAAACAAGGTCTCATTAACAAATGACATCATCAGGGCGATGGAATACACAACACATTACAAATAAAGGTCAAGTTCCAATGTAACATATCGCTTATTGAGAAGGGAATACAAATTAAGTCGTTTGTGTGGTCTGGCTTACAGCCGCTGCCAATAAACAATCCCAATCCAAAATTTGCCGTTTGAGATTGACAGCTCAATCTTTTTTCTGATACTATATTGCCAATAATCAATCTCAGTAGTGAAAAAACTATGGCAACATGGTAAATGATAAATCGAAAAGTAGAAAACAATCCAGATTGACTTCAATCTAATTTTTTCGATTGATTATTGGCATCGGCCGTTAAAGACAATACGTAATGTGGAATCTGATTGAACAAATTTTATTTTTCATCTTCCCTTCTTAAGGGAATGTCACTATTTTGACGGTATTATCCCGCGAAACCGATAATGGCTGAGTTTATTCGGGGTAAGCCGTTGGGAATTGGGAATAAAAACGAATAAAAATTATTCTGCATAATGAAAAAGATTGGTAACGTAATTTTGCTACTTCGTCTGTAACTGGAGACCAAATACGGATGATTTCCAATTAGCGACCGATTGTCCCTATTTTTTAGCCAAAAGATGGAAATTATGCTTGAAAGTGTTTATCGATAAATATTTAGACTGTAAAAACAAACACGCCAAATTAGAGTGTTGTTAGCACATACATTGTAAATCATGGTGTTGATGGAACACAATGTATGTGTTAAATATGTGTGGATTTGCTACTTTGGCTATACATTAATGGTACATAAAATATACAGGTGTTGATCTTATAGCAGTAAATAAATATAAACCATGCCTAACATGGCATGGCGAAAACATGTTATTATTGAAAAATACAAAAGCTTTTTAAAAAATAAACTAATTGAACATTTTAAATTCCAAAATTGATACTTTCATACCAATTGGTATGTAATATGGGTCATGGGTTAAGATTCAAATATGCATAATATCAGTCGAACTATGTAGTGGTAACTGCATAGTATTAAGTTTAGTTAATTAAAGTTTTATGTTTTCCTGGCAAAGATGAATGCATGAATTATGCTAATTAACCTTTTTCTTGGTCACATTATTCAGTTTTTTGCATAATGATTTTATTATAATATGTTTGTATAATTTCAAATAGATATATTGACTAATTTATACACATTTATACACATTGACTAATTAATATACCCTGGAATAATTATGAGAAAGGGCATTAGTAGACAACTAATCCATAAGTAATACATGACAAATTCTACAAGACATGGCTAATTTAGATTTTATTAAATGAAGGAGTCATAAATGTATTTATGACGACAATGTATTATGTGATGTACTGTTGAGTGGGTCAGTTTGAATGAATCATTCCCTTTTCCTAAAATATATATGTACATGACTTCACAGGACAGATTACTATGGTTTCTGTGTTTATTGTCAAACGTCAAACCAAGTGGATGTTTAAATTAAAAAAAGATATAAAAAGTACACTCTACTGGGTTATATTGAACATAATTTTAATGTTAACAGGCTGAGACAAATCATGTGTTATAGCACTTGCTTTCAATTAACACACACACAGTAAAAGATTGTGTCATACATACACGTATATATGTCATGTATATATGTATGCTAATTCGTTACATCACTACCTTACTAAGTAATGGTGTGAGTGCCACACCTAAATCACAAAATTTGGAATATCACATAGCAACAGCCCTATTTAACATTCTCTTTGCGAAAATTCCCTGGACATTTAGTTGAAAGTAAAAAAAACAGTAAATTATAATACTAATGAATTGTTTCCTGAAAATGCCAGGTCATTTAAAAATGTATGGTATCTGTTAGTGGGAACTTTTTAAAAGTATCACCAAAAACAACTCGCTTTTTGAATTAACTTTATAATTTAATAATTGTAAAATAAGGGTGGTTAAATTATAATCGTCACTGAGCTGATGAATAATATATCAGTCTGCTCTGTGATCACAAAAGGTGTACAGTAATTGAATCATTAGGAAATTAAAAAATCTTAAAATTAAACCTAATTTGTGATAAAAATCCATAAATTTTCAGTGCTGAGGCAAAACTAAACCGATCAACAAACACAAACACAAAATATGAATTGTAAAGAAAAGCGTCACGATATCCTACATTTCACAAATTGAGTAACAATGACTTTCTATACTATTTAACATGATTACTAAAATACTGAAACATTATGGAATATGTATAAATTATAAAGAAGTCATATAACCATATCCATTATTGTTTTTAGCAGTCACATAAAATGTTGAACCAGTAAGAAACTATGTTCTTTGCAGAGATAAACTCTACTTATTAAGCACTGGGCATTTCATTGGTTACAGTGTTCTAACTTCATGGCACCTATTTAAGAGACATTTTGAATCACTCACCGGATTTATCCTATTACAATCTGTTGCAAGTGTGAACTCCGAGACTGTGCCGTTCTCCTGTCCTATAAACAACTGTCTTGTCTCTGGTGTGTAAAACATTGACGTGCAGCCTGATGGCATGTACTGACAAATGCTGGGCCAATATTGACCCGAGTCACGTTTCAACCATACTCGTACTGTCCTGAAAATATATGAACAAACTATATTTCTCAATTTTGAATTATATATATACCGCAGAGAATAGTATTAAGAGTTTTGTAAGGATATAAAATAATAATCAATAATAGCTTTACATTATGTTAAAGGATTTTTTATGTGAAAGTATTCACAGTTAAACTGGAATAGTATAGATTTGTGATGAAATAGGACATCCTGGTTAAAAGGGCAATTTATGAACCAAATTTGACCATTCTACTTTAGTAATGTAATTGTAAAAATCTTACCTAGGGACAACATCATAATAATAAACAGAAATATATATTAGTGTGCCAATATGTAAACAGTCCAGTATGAATAAAGTACATTAGACAGAATATTACTATTACTGACATTTTCTTCTATATTTTTGTAGAAATAAAAAAACATTATATTTATTCAAAACCCGACTAAGTCATATTTACACATATAAAATGTACAACAACAAGTGCATAAACGGAATAAACAAAAATATACATATTGTTTTATCTTTTTGTTAACATGTTTTTGTACTGAACAGAGCTCATTATCTGATATTGAATGTGATTGGGTTTACAGATATAAATGGATGCTTTTGTTTTCATACAAAATTCACTCTATTGGAATGCAAAATAAATAATTGTTATTAAAAAATACACACTGCAGTTATATTTATGATTATTTACACTACAATTTCCTGGTCTTTAAAATTAGGTTAAATATGGATTATACTAATTACAATTCCTTTAATACATAATCTTATTGTTTTTTTTTTAATCAGAGGCTGTACTAATTAGTCTTAAAACATGACTTGCTTATGTCTCATAAACCCTCATGATTTAATAGAAACAAAGCTTTATATACAGCCTTGTATTCTTTGAAAGTACTGTAGCAGATTAAAAATCAGCCACTTATGGTCATTAATGGTAAATATGTTAATAAAAAACCAGAAAATGATTTTACAAATACAAAATAAAGAATATAGCAATATAAAATTCAATGTACTATCAACAGCTGCCAAGAACCAGTAATGTAACGAACTTAAGCCGTTTATACACCCACGTAAGGGCATCAGTTTACAAGCAAACTGAAAACATATTTTGGCGATAAAAGGTAGTATTCGGTCTCCGTTATCAAACAATAAGCTAATTATGAGTCAGAACTCTTACTTATCATCGCAAACGCTAATTACACCGTCCTCTCCAGGTATCACCACAGCAGCATTCACATCGTCTGTACAACCTTCCAATTTGCTAAGAAGCGCCGGTTTTTTCGTTGTAGAGAACCTATCGTTGGGTGTTCGAGGCGCAGGTTTTATTTCAGCAGCCATATTAATAAGTTTTCACAACGTTTTCAGCAAATAAACACGGTACTCCGACACTACGTTCAGCGAAAAACGAAACGTCATAATAATTTTGACATGTCGCCTTTGGGGTGCTATTCTAAAATACAGTTGTCAATCCTTATCAGGTAGGTAGCTGAAATTAAAAGTAACTGATAAAATGTTATTTTAAAATCATATATCAGTTGGAACTTTTGCTTACTTGACTGCTGCAAACAAAGTAAATCCTTCGAATATAATTTATTTTAATATTATTTTGTTTTTTACGATTTGTAATATGTGGTAAAACGGGTAAAATGTATCGAAACTTCGTTCCGTTCCACGCAACTTTTTTACACAATATTATTATTTTTGGGGGAGTTCCTGAGAAATGTATTTTGCCATATTACATTTATTTTTAATGGACATTGTATACATAATATAATTCTTCTCGAGATTTTATTATTGTCATGATCTACATAAGTGGTTAAATATTGACTATGTGGCACAAACTTCAGCTGGGTATCATAAAATACGAATATCGGTTCGATTCCAGGATTAATATTTTTCATTCAATGAATAAGTACAGTGACCAACATAAGTCGCTGAACACTTCACATTTTTTGATAACCTTTTTATGAATTAAAATTTGTACGCACTACTCTGTAGTTGTAAAACATAACCAAGTAAAGTCATCTATGCCGATAAGTGCCATACGATATTGAAAATAATTATTATTTTGGATGATAAGCCAATTCCAAATCTCGTGACTGTGTAAGGACTTATGTTGCTGACTGTACCTACTTCAAATCATTATTCGTTTCTTTATTTGTTCAGTTCTTGAGAAATTAATTTTCCTTGTTTAGTCCATGCAACAAGTCACAAAAAAGGTAATGAACACACCCATGGGAAAATATTTCATCAATTTGCATGGAATTCTTAACAGAATACCTACTTCTATTCATTGATTAGTGTTTCTATCATATCGAGATATAAACGCAGAGCTTCCATGCTTATAACATAAGAGCAATTATAGAAAATAGGTTTAAATAATATACATATTATAATGACAGCCTCGGTGTCGCAGTCGGTTAGACGCCGCTTGAGAAACGAGAGGCCGCAGGTTCGATCCCCGCAAGGAATGAAGATTGAAATGTTATTTCTCTCCTCTTCTCTTTCTCTATATTGAGAGAATTGCGTTTTACAAATATTTCTTTCGGGTCTGGGTGTTGTGAGACCGTAAAGTCTCTCGTAGTTCCTGATAACTACGACACAAGACTCGATCTTAAGCCACTCGCCCAGGGCGACTTTTTGTAGCGATGCAGTCGCGATGCTATCGTGCGTAGCATCGATACAGATTACAGACGCGAAGCGGTGGCTAGCTATGTGCCCTCGCTCACGGGACCAGATTCAGTCGCGATGCAAACGCGATTCAGTTACGACACAAAAATACCTTGGATTAGTACAGTTGCAATATGGACTCCGTTAAGGCAACTGTGATGTTTGGTCTTATAGAAATAACACAAATCTTTTTGTATTATTTATTTGAACAGTGATACATTAGACAATCGACATTTCTAGACCTTGACAGTGTGCTTGACAGACAATGTGACATTTTACCATAGACATTACATAGACAAATTATTATTCATCACATGTCCCTTTTTTTTATATAAAGAAAATTCTAAAGACATATGAATACAACTTAAGATATTAAAGATAACTTATATTAATTAACTAATAACAAGAAATTCTTATTGCTTTTACACAATACATATACATATAAATTTATTGTTTCTTATTTTATACAATACAATAATATCTATTTTGTTGACATTTTATTTATTTTGTTAATTTTATAATCATTTAACCATTTTGGTTGAACTCTTGTTCTTTGTGGTCTATTATGATATTGACCAACTTGACTTTGTTGATTTTGTTTCTCTGTGTCTGAGACATTTATAGGACAACTCCTATTTGACTTTAACAAATGTTCTCTATTTCTTTGATAGACAACACCTTCAGGTGTTTTAACCTGATAGCTCCTTTTTGGAATAATTTCTTTAAGGACTGTTGCAGGAACCCAATTAGACTTAGGGTCATGCTTAAATAATATATTTTCTCCTACCTTGACTTCAGGTAAAAATTTAGCTTTCTTATCATAATAGAATTTAACTTTTGCTTGCTTTTTTATAAATTTACTTCTGACATTTTTATGAATTTCTATAGATGGATTTAAATTTGATGAGGATGCCGGTATCATGCATCTAAGATTTCGTGACATTAGCATTTGAGCAGGTGAGGCAATGCCTTCTGCTTTTGGTGTATTTCTGAACATTAGTATGCCTAGATATATATCTGACCCAGACTCTTTACATTTTCTAAATATGTTTTTCACTGTACCTATAGTACGTTCAGCAAGTCCATTACTTTTTGGATAATGAGGACTTGATGTGATATGTTTAATATCCCATGAACTACAAAAATCTTTGAATTCTTTGGAATTAAAAGGCGGACCATTGTCAGTCATAACTTCTAATGGTATGCCATGACGACTAAAAATATCTTTAAATTTTGTTATCACATTTTGACTATTATAAGAGTTAACTGGAGTTATTTCAAAATATTCTGAATAATAATCTACAATTAACAAATAATTTTTTGACTCAAATTGAAAAATATCAGCACCTACTTTTTCCCATGGTAGATCTGGTATCTTATGTGACATTAAAGGTTGTGGTGGATTATTTTTCCTATATTTTTGACATATTTGACACTTCTCTATATAACTTTCTATTTCACTGTTCATATAAGGCCAAAATATGATACCTCTGACAAAATTTTTGGTACCTGTTATGCCTAAATGACCTTCGTGCATCTTTTGTAACATTTCTTGACGTAAAGACATAGGTATGACAATGCTATTAAGCTTAAAGACTATACCATCTATAACATGTAATTTCATGTTTAAATTTATAGTATTGTTTGACATCATCGGGTAACATAGATTTTTTGCATGGCCACCCATTGTTAATTAAATTGACAATTTTTTGCAATGTAACATCTTTTGATGTTTCAGACCTTAATTGACTTAATTTATTTTGACTTACATGAATTGAATTGACAAAAAAATTTGCATGTACTCTCAAATCATCATTAAGATTTTTTAAGACTTCATCTGTCTCATCATGACTATAGTCTTGTTTAAATTTAGCTCGACTTAAGGTATCAGCAATATACATATGTTTACCTGGCACATGTATGACTAATAAGCTATATTGTTGCAATCTTAGCATCATTCTTTGCAATCTTTGTGGAATATCAGCCAAATTTTTCTTGAAAATGCTAACTAGAGGCTTATGATCAGTTTCTACTTTAACTGTCTGACCATAAATATAATGATGAAATTTGGTACAACCAAAGACAATTGCTAAGAGTTCCTTTTCAATTTGACTATATCTTTTCTGAGAGTCATTCATGCTTTTAGAAGCATAAGCTATTGGATTTTTATCATGCAAAATGACTGCTCCTAAAGAACTTTGTGATGCATCTACAGATAAGGTAAGTTCTTTATTATTATCATAGTAAGTCAAGACTGGTGCTGAGCTAATCAGCTTTTTTAAATTTTCAAACTCATTTTGATGATTTGAATTCCAACTCCATGGAACATTTTTCTTAAGTAATAACCTAAGATTAGTAGTTTCTAGACTAAGATTTGGTATATATTTTCCAAGATAATTGACAAGACCTAAGAACCTTTGAAGTTCTTTTACAGATGTTGGTGGCAACATATTATCTATTGCCTTAATTTTTGACTCTTGTGGTTTTATACCTTCTTGACTCAATATTTGACCCATGAATTTAACAGATTTTTGACAAAACTGTGTTTTATTTTTATTTAATTTTAGTCCTATTTCTTTAGCTCTCTCTAAAAATTGTACTAAAATTGTGTCATGCTGTTCTTGTGACTTGGCATATATCAGAATATCATCAATATATATAACTAAGTTTGGTATGCCATATAATAGACTTTGAAGAGCATGTTGGAATTGTTCCGCTGCTGTGGATATTCCAAATGGCATTCTGAGAAAAGAATAAATTCCATATTCTGTATTAAAAGCAGTTAACTTAGAGCTCTCTTTATCAAGTTTTAGAGACCAAAATCCTGAACTAGCATCAAATACAGAAAAGAATTGAGATCCACTTAATTCTGATGTCAATGATTCTAGTGTTGGAATATTTAATTTTGACCTAATAATATATTGATTAATGTATCTTGGATCTAGACAAATCCTTAAACCTTTATTTGGTTTCTCTACACAGACAATAGAACTTATAAATTTACATGGTTCATTGACTTTCTGTATTATACCATTTTTAACCATTGAGTCTAATTCAATTTTAAATCTGTCTTTCAATTTAAAAGGTAATTTTCTTGGTGCGTCTATATGTCCCTCTACATTTTGTTTTATATTAATATGGTATTCTCCAGGTAAAAGACCAATGCCTTCAAATACTTCTTGATATTTATCTAGAATGCTTCCATGACAATTATTTGAAATACAATTATTACTTATATTGACTGTATAACATTTTTGAACTATATTAAATTTCTCACATGTTTTAAGTCCTAATATTGTCATTTGATATAATGAAGTAATAACAAATTCAATATTTTGTTTTTGACCAGGTTTGATTTCACAAAAAATTATAGCTCTGCCTATTACTGGTATTTTTGTACCACAAAATGACATAAGTTCTGCACTTGACTGTCTTATTTTGGACATAGGTAATCTTAAAATATTTGAATATGTTTCCTTTGACATAATATTAATTGGACAACCTGTATCTATTTGAGCTACAATACATTTATGATTAATAGCAATTTTAATTTCCCATTTATCCACATTATCATTATTGCACATTTGACCTACAATAAATTTGTTTGAATTATTTTGTTCAAAATTATTTATGACTTTGACATGACTTACTGACTTTTGAGATCGGCACATTTTTGAATAATGATTTAGTTTACCACAATTCAAGCACTTTTGACCTTCTGCCGGACACTTATGATGATGGATTTGACCACATTTTGGACAGTTCTTCTTTTGACTGTATCGACTTGAATAGTTCTTTTTGCAATTCTTCTTTGGTTTCTTTGTTGACTTGACATGTAACACTTGACTCGATTCCAGCTCTGCAAGATTTTTTCTACTTATTTCCAAATTATAGGCAATTTCAGTCGTTTTTTCTAATGTTATGTCTCCTTCTTCTAGTAATCTTTCCTTTATAAAATTGTACTTGTTGTGAAGATTACAGATGAATATATCTTTGACCATATTGTCATTTTCCTTGAAATTACAAGATTTGGACAAATTCTTCAGATCCATGAGGAAATCTTTTATTGACTGATTTTCACTCTGTTTATGTGTAAAAAATTTGTGTCTCTCCATTGTTATATTCTTTTTGGGAGAAAAGTGACTATCAAACTTTTTTATCAGATCCACATATTTGACTTGATCGATTTCTAATCCAAAAGATAGAAATATAGGTATGACATTGGGACCCATGTGGTGCAGTAGAAGTGAGACTAGACGGCTGTCTTCTTCTTCATCTAATGCGGATGCTTTCAGAAATATTGTGAAATTCAACTTCCATTTTTTCCATTCATCATCCTGGTTACTTGCCAAGAAATTAAAACCTTGCAATGTTGAGGAATAGATCGATTTCTTTTTCTCCAACTTTGGTTGTGTGACATGCTCCTCCATATTGTTTTTCGTTTTTCTTCACGATTTTCACAATACAGATGTTACAGATTGTGGTGTTTACACTTTCCACATCTTTGTTTAGACAATGTTCACACCTGACACCATGTGATGTTTGGTCTTATAGAAATAACACAAATCTTTTTGTATTATTTATTTGAACAGTGATACATTAGACAATCGACATTTCTAGACCTTGACAGTGTGCTTGACAGACAATGTGACATTTTACCATAGACATTACATAGACAAATTATTATTCATCACAGCAACATTAATCACGTTGTCTTTAGTGCTGCTTTTACGTAAGCAGCCGAAGCGTAGGCAACGGAAGCAGCATCAATATACCATGCGGTCATGTCCGAGGCGGTCGCGCGTTTGTATCGATACAATCGCGATGCAGTAGCGTGTTAGTAGCGCTTTGGCATCGCTATTGTAACGCGTTGCAAATGCGACTAACACGCGTTAGAAGCGATGCTAAACGCGCATTTGCTAAACGTGCGACTGCATCGATTCAAAAAGTCGCCGTGGACGAGGGGCCTTAATGTCAGTCAGTGTTAGTGTTGGCACAGAATACTAAACTATTCTGTGGTGTTGGGGTCAGGACTATGTATGTGACGGTTGGGTGCAGGGCCGTCTTTAACTATGATGGGGCCCTGGGCACAAAAGAATATGGGGCCCTTCTGAAACTAAAGAGAAAAAAAATCTAACATTTATCTACTAAGATCATTTCATATCGAAGTTATGTATCAATCTTGTCGGTCTTATTTGTCGCTCGCTAAGGCTGTGGAGGTTAATTTCTGCCTGTCCAGTCTCATCACTGCGTAAGCCCGATAACAGTTTGGCCCACAGTGCAAAGGAGAAGGCCGATCTCTTAACCTAATTCTTGACCTCAAACTCGATTTTGGGTGTCAGGGGAGCCACACCGCCGAACATTCCGCGTTGTGAGAGTCTCCTATCTGACATAAAAATAACCCAGCGTGCTGTCCGACGGGAGCTCAGGCTTCTTGACGTCCGTAAGTCGAGTGGGCCAGATGGTATCCCCGCAGTGGTTCTTAAAACGTGCGCCCCTGAGTAGACACCCGTGCTCACGCGCCTTTACCGTCTTTCCTATAAAGCCAACCGGGTTCCGGCTCCGTGGAAGGTCGCCAATGTACACCCTGTCCCCAAAAAGGGTGACCGATCAGACCCTTCAAGTTACAGGCCGATTGCTGTCACATCCCTACTCTCCAAGGTCTTGGAGCGAGTTATAAACACTTAGCTCTTGAGGTATCTTGAGGATCGCCAGCTAATTAGTGACCGCCAGTACGGTTTCCGTCACGGTCGCTCGGCTGGTGATCTTCTTGTGTACCTCACGCACCGTCGCGTCGGGCGGAGGCTTTGGAGAGTGGGGGTGAGGCTATTGCGATCGGCCTTGACATTGCGAAGGCGTCCGACCGAGTGTGGCATCGCGCTCTTCTGGCGAAGCTACCTGCGTATGGAATTCCTGAGGGGCTCTGCAAATGAATCGCCAGCTTTTTATATGCTGTTGCTCCGAGACCAAGACCATTAATGCTGGTGTTCCACAAGGCTCGGTGCTATCGCCGACACTCTTTATCCTGCATATCAATGACATTTTGTCTATTGATAGCATGCATTGTTATGCAGATGATAGTACGAGTGACGCGCGGTACATCGGCCAACGGAGCCACTCTCGGGATTCCATTATGGAAAGACGGTTTCAACTTGTGTCTGAAGTCAAGAGCTCTCTGGGGCGGGCCTCCGAATGCGGTGAATTGAACTAAGTTCAATTTAACCCTTCGAAGACACAAGTTTGCGTGTTCACTGCGAAGAAGGACCCCTTTGTCATGGCGCCACAATTACTCTTACTCTCCAATAATCCGAGAGTATTGGGATCTTTGGCGTCGAAATATTAAGCAAGGTTGAGCTTAGGAGTCATTTGGAGGACAAAGCCAAACTGGCGAGCAAGAAGTTCGGAATTCTGAAGAGGGCCAAGCGGTACTTTACGTCGGGTCATAGATTGACGCTTTACAAGGCGCAAAACCGGCTCCACATGGAGTACCTACTGCTCTCACCTCTGGACAGGTGCCCTAAAATACCAGCTAGACCAACTTGACTCCTTGCAGTGACGAGCTTGTCGAATAGTCAATGATCTCGATCTCACGGACAAATTGGAACCGTTAGGACTGCGGAGAGACTTCGGATCTCTCTGTGTGTTCTATCGTTTGTTCCATGGGGAGTGCTTGGGCATTGCAATTTTTCTAAAAATAAATGTAGTAATGTAACTTATACTACTTATTATATCAGCTACCTGTCAATGACAATCCCGTCAAAATCGGTCAAGTCATTTCAGAGATTAGCCGGAACAAACAGACAGAAGGACGAAAATATTCTAAGGTCATTTTTGTTCTAGGTATCGTGTATATGTTATGGGCCAAGTGATTAATGCGGGCAGTATTTATAATGCCCGGGCAGTATGAATATTGCCGAGCCCTATCTGGCCAAGTGATTAATTACAATCTAAACTCACCTATTTATCACATAGCCCGGGCATTATGAATATGGCTACATGATGATCGGGCAATTTGATTAATAGGTGATTTTTACGTGGTGGGCTGCCGCATTGTCACATCTGCGATAGACCCATAAATAAGACAGGTTGAATTGACCTGCTTATGTTTAGTTGTTTTTTAACGTCCGAAACATTATCTTCAGAAGAAAATTAGTGTGCCCACTTTATGAATCAGTTAGGTCGATTGTGCCCCAAAACCGAATCGGGACACCCCGACTTCACGTAGTCTTTTGGCTACCGACCCTACAGTGTATATAAAAAGCCGGAGGCGCGGAGGGAGAGCAGCCCCCGCCCGCTGTAACGAAGGATAGGCAACCGTGCGAGCCGCAGCGGCTGAGGCTGGTCGGCGGAGGCGACCAGCAAGCCGAAGCTGCGGAGGTGAGCATGGGTGCCTATTTTTTGTTACGCAAGGGCGAAGGGGCTGAACTTCCCGCAGCGCTGGAGACGATGCAGAAGTCAATTTGTATTGACAACAAGTGGTACCAGGGGAGGTGCGACACTCCCCCTCCCCCTCCACTCCTCTCAACCCACCCCCTCGTGCTGCCCTATTCTAAATTCTACCACTTCGGCTCATTGTTTTGATTTTGATTCGCTTTACATCACTCTGCCCAATAGGCACTTGGCATTATTCATAATGCCCGGGCAATGTGATAAATTGATTGGTTATAATCACATTGCCCGCTCTTATTGGGCATTATTCATATTGCCCGGGCATTATTAATAATGCTCGATTAATCACTTGGCCCATAACATATATAATGATATGTAGTTGAATTTTTACTTTACAGACACTTCTTTTTTATTTATATATATAGATGTTACATTCTTTTTCTGCTTTCGGCATCTCGGGCCGAGGACCCCGTCGGGCCTGAGGCCTTTCAAGCTCGGTGCCCCCTTGGACCGGGGGCCCCCTACCTTGGTGTTATACAAATGTTTTTATGATGCAAACATACTACCCATATAGTATAATTACTATTTTTGTGACAGAGAACACATTTTAAATAGCATTTCACTTTTAGTTTGGAGGGATCTCTTTTAGAATGTGGAGTTATATTATCACTAATCTTCTGATATAGATGATTATAACTTCTTACAATTTTGTAAATATACGTACATGTGTTGTAGAAGTCGTGAAGCGTGTGAGTAAATGGATGAGGAAAATTTTCGGTTTGTCTTTTTTTTTTACACTGGCTCATTTTCGGGGCCCCCCTGAGGATGGGGGCCCTGGGCACGGGCCCCGTGTGCCCTTAGTGTAAAGACGGTACTGGTTGGGTGTTATTTATTTATTACGTAACTTTGATACATACGTATTTAAAAAACATGTTTAGATTAGAAAAATGCCTTTCACTCAAGCCATAGCAATCTGCGTCAAAAGAAGCAAAGCATTGTACGGAACACAAATAATATGTTAAAATATATAAATACCAGAACACGGTACACCTTATGCATAGGGCTAAGCAAAAGGTGGACACGGGGACATTTTGAATATCACATTGAGGTACCTATAATCTACTTGCTGATATTGCAGTGACGAAGCGAATAATTGCACATGAGCGGATGCTTTTACATGGCCTTTAATAGTATTTCCTATTCGCAATTTTTTTAAAGGACCTGTTACCCGGTGTATTTTACTATACTGACTATATGGGATCATTCTACGTATAAAATGAAAGTTTTTAAATACGTGACTATTATTAATTTCTTGAATCATATTGCAGTTTGAAATAAAAATAAAACTCAATTCAAATGTATGAGCCATTCATAAATAAAGAGAATCACGTTTAAAAAATTTTCAACAATATAATAATTCTTTGTGTTAGTGTGTATTTAATATACTTTCAGATGTTTGCCACGCCTAACGAATACACGATGTAATCTTATATTCCATTATAGATGGTAATGATATTTCAGTTTAATGTTCATCTATACAAGAATCTTCATAATTAAACTTGGGAAATATTCAGTAAAGCTAAATGCACATTCAGATTGTGATAAGTTCTATAGATGCGGGTCTATGACCTTCTATGACATTGGCACAAAATGACATTTGACGTAATATTACGTAAATTCGGATAATGTTACCACTTAAGTGAATTTCCTTTTATATATGGAAAACTGTATATTTTTCATTGATTGGTACACACGGAATTTAGTAAATAGTATATATTATATAGGTTGGAATACAAAAAAATCTGTTTATTAATAAAACCACGTGTTTCATTAGTTTTGTTGTTTTTTTATATTTATTAATTAGCATTTAGAATTGCAACTCATAAAATTATATTTTATTATAGATTTTATATTGTTGGTTAAAAATATTTTACGAATTAGAAGTTGTAATCAATATCGTCAATGTGAGTTATTTGGTAATTTTAACTTTTTATACTGGTATCCCTTGAACTTGCCAATTTATCAAAAAGATAAGAGCCGCCGGGTGCCGGATAAAATCGCCGTCTAAAGTAATTAATTAGTCGTCGGTATCGGACAGTGAAGTGATCATGGCTCAAGCGCTCAAAAAATTAACCACACAAGTTTTAAAAAACAACAATGTGGAAACATTAATCGGCTGCACGGCGCTCAGGGCCAGCAGGTAAGATACCGGCTGCACCATTCTTTTTACGTAATATGTTCCAAAAAATAATGCATTTAATTTCAATGAGCCACGTAACAAAACGTGAGAAAAATATTCTGAATTCAAAAGCAAAAAAAAGCGAAGGGTTCTATTTTCAAATGTTGAGGTTGTAATTCTGACATTGAATCCTTTTTAGTTTGTTTATATTATGTGTGCTATTTATAAGAAGATTGTACATTTGCACGTGTAATTTACAAATTATCTTGTAGATTAGATACATCAAAGAAGTTTTATTTAAAATTTAAATAAATGTGTTCATAAGATTTTTTTCTGATATGTGAGATCAAACCTGTTATAAAACTGCACTCACAAGATAATGCAATAGTTAGATTATACTATTTATTGACATCAATCATTGAGGTATTACAACTGGAGCGGACACGTAGAAGAAAAATTGTGCTCATTTCAATATGACAGCGAAGTATAGATTAGGTCGACATTGTTCCAGATGCGACACTTCAGAAATTTCTACCTACATCTATATACGCGTGATGTCAAATAAAAAAACATAATTCAATCAAATCATTTATATTTATTTCTTATATATTAAAATTATCCCAATTTTGGGTAAAATAAATTTATTTCCAAATTTACTAAGTGACTTTATTTGAACACTATAACCGCAAACTTCTAATATTACTATTGTAGTGTCTAATTATGACCTCATAGCAAAACTTTGATAGAAATAAATAAACTAATCAAGAATTCGTTCATTATTAGACAGTTATATAAATAATTCTCGTGTAACACAGTTACTTTATTTAACTATCTCAAATTGTGAGCAATACAGCAGCACTGGGACCCTACTCACACCCTACTATATTCATCTATCATCACATACAATATCCACTATCCCTATACGAAAAATTCAATTTTTACCTATCTGTCACTACATTATTATTAATCTATAATTTCATTCAAAAATGGCGGTTGTCATAACGACTCCGGTAAATAATTTCTTAAATTTAATTTCGTGCTTCTTTATTTCAATTATGGTTGATTTACCCATGAAATGAGACTCCATCTTTTCTTCCTATTATTCTGGAATAGTTTTTGGACGTTTTTAGCATGCAATACGGCATTTATGGACCAATTATATTTGCACCTAAATAGGTCCGTCTTCGCTGAAACGTCAGGGACGACTGACAGCCTAACGGTACATGTACTCTTGCGAATGTTCCAAACTATTTGGTCTTGACGTCCCCTCCAGTTGTGTAACTCAATGACATCAATATACAAATTCAATGTGTTAGGTTATCTAATAAGAATCTAATTGGATCAGATTTTAAAATTCTTACAAAAAATATACCTGTAAGTAATATGAAAAGCAAAGATGTACAACTTTGACTTCCATTGCTCAAATTATTTAGAAAAGTACATCTTATTTGAAAATAGAATAACTAATATATTGCTTGAATTTAGAAGTAGATGTATCTTGTAGATTTATTCCTCTATGCTAATTACAAGGAAAAAACAACATGTGGACAATTCATTTTGTAAAGAAGCCTGAATTTAAAAGAAGGTGGATCAAGGAAAATGGTTAATCAACTAGGAAATACATTTTTTTTGTAGCACCTGGTGGAGCAATGTGCAGATGGGACCACCAGATGTTATTCTGGGCATCACTGAAGCTTACAAAAGGGATACTGACCCCAAAAAGGTTAATCTTGGTGTAGGAGCCTACAGAGATGATGAAGGGAAACCCTTTGTACTGCCGTCAGTCAGAAAGGTCTGTTAATGATTAATTACTATTACATAAATGCCCAAAAAACTAATATATTTTTTGTACTTTGTATTTAGCTTCTTCAAAATGCATAATGCAGATGTTGTATTGACCCCACATATTTGCAAGTAAGGTATTAAATACATTAAATGTAACATTTTTTTAGGAAAAGCAAAACCTTCTTATAGATCTTAATAGATTTATAACAAAACTTGCAAAATATCTTTTGGCACAGAGTCAAAACGGTTCATGGAAATATTCAGTTCTGAACTATTGCAAAAAGTCTGCAGTGCAGTAATTAAATTTTTATATAACATTGCCAGGTGATAAATCAACTATTATTGATTTTTTTTTGTCACAGGCTGAGGAGATCCTCCACAAAAAAGCCCTGAATCACGAGTATGCCCCCATCGGTGGTGAAGCCACATACACCGATGCTGTTGCCAAGCTCGCTTTTGGGGAAGACAGTCCTGTCATCAAGAACAAATCTAACTGCACAGTACAGGTAAAGTCAATTAATTCAATCATTTATTTAAATTTTTGTTTTGCATTATGCAGAGAAATAATAATCAAATATATATCATACTGTAAACAATTGTTAAACTAAAATTTCTATTCAATCTAGTTCAAAAGATATTTATCTATGTCAATGTCAGTCCATTGCAAACAAGCAATTATTCTGTAATCATTTCGTTCTAAAACGGTCTCACTATGTTTGGTCTGTTTCATGCATACATTAATTGGTTGATTGGATCTCATTAAGCCTGTATTTTCCCTCTGCAAACAATAGGGATCTACAAATGCACATTTCATCTAGTTTTTACATCATCAAATTAGTCAGTCCATTATATATTATGAACATTTATGTTTTTCTACAGTATATTAATTTATTTTATGCATAATTACATTCATTTTTGTATATGCTTATGGTACATACAAAGCAAATTGTAGGTGGCCTAGTAGCATCTGTTTACCCCTTATGGTAAATAGGCGTGAGTTTATTCAGAGTTTGTGGTTATGGTAATATACATTTTACATTAGAACAGCATTGTTACTTATAGATTTGGTTCGCCTTTATGGTGTTTTGCTTATCTCTGTTATTCATGCTCTTAAAATAAAGTGCTTGATATAAAATGTAATGCAATTTATTCTAATGGTAATTCTCACTTAGAAGTTGGTATTATGTTGATAAATTCTTCAATAACCTCATCACTGTTCATTCAATAATTTTAATTAACTGCAGTTTACTGCCAAACATTTGTGATTCTTCCCAATACTTAGCATTATCGATTGTAAGACCATCGACTCATGATTTCATTCCAAAATAAGTTATCACATTTTATTTGATAACTTTTTTAATCTTAATCTTTTTTTTTCCTAGACCCTGTCCGGCACTGGTGCTTTGCGTCTAGGTTTGGAGTTCATCACGAAACATTATGCCAAAACGAAGGAGATCTGGATGCCCACGCCCACCTGGGGCAATCACCCGCAGATCTGCAACACTCTCAACCTGCCACACAAGAAGTACCGCTACTTCGACCCCAAGACTAACGGCTTCGACCTCCAGGGCGCTCTTGAAGACATTTCCGTGAGTACAAAATACTATGACATAAAACTTTTATTTGCGGATTTGTTTAATTTTTAACACTTACTTCCCGACGTTTCGATAACTTTTACAGCTTTCGTGGTCACGCGGTGGACTGAGTCATATTTCAATGTGTATGTAACATTCGCGTAAATCTAAGGAACCATTAGTACAAAATACTTTTAATGCTTTCTATGGTATAAAGTCTGCCAACTCACAATAGGCCAGTGTGGTGAGCTACTCTAAATATTATCCTCTATTGTAGAGCCTCGTCCCCAGCAATGGGAAGTATTTAGGGGTAATACAAATAATGCTTTCTGTAAAGATTACTTTCATAGCCTTTGTCTCGGAAAGGTTTTATACAGGTATAATCACAGGGTATAATTGATTATAAACTAAAATACTGCAGTTGTATATCGCTTGTATCGCTGCATTATTATCTTAAAATAAAAAGTAATTGTAAAATGTACAGTTCTTAAAATATGTACAATTAATAAGGAAAATAAAATATTTCGCCAAAACCCGAAATTTAAAATGCTAGCGAGTGGTGGTTGTCTACTACGGTCAAATGATATTTAAGCTTGACATTGAGTTATTGACAAGAATTATTATTTAGTACATAATATTATATCCAACTAACCTAACGTTACTAAGAATAATATACTTATCCAACAATAAATATATAGATTTTTGTTTTTCCATCATATTTTAAACGTATCGTATTGTGTATCAATCATATTTTGTTGACACAAACATTATTCTTGAGATTAAATCAATATATTCGTCAGATCATATATTATTTGGAAGCTAATCATAACAAGCGTCATGTTTATTTCCTAACTAAACAATTTATTGCATATTACAACACGAGCTGATAAAGTTAGTTCATTGTTGTATATTCATAAAAAACACAATTTTGTACCCGTATTTGATAGTAGATAGCGATATGCAATCACGCTCTCTATGTGTGGTTATAACGTGGCAAATTGTATCATTAAAGATACAACTAGATATTGTTTCTTATTTTGGTGTATGACACTTAAAAATAAAATAAAATAATATAACGGTTATTAGCAAAATTTTAATATAATATGCGATTGTAGTTTCATTTGGGACAGGAATATTTTAAACATACATCAGTAAAAAGTCACACCACGCTAGAATACGCGTGTATTAGCGATTTGTTGGAGCTAGCTTATTTTACGATACTGTGCGTGTCAATGATTTTAACTCTAGCGATACTGCGATTTGCGGCAGGCATGGCTCTTTTGACACTTATAGAAAGGCACTTTTCTTTTTACACGCTTTATATTAGCTTCACTTGTATGTTTGTATGTTTGTATATTTGTATGTTTGTTTGTAACCGACTTCTTTGGGCGCGATTTTGACCCACTTTAAACGGCCAGATTTCGTTCAAATTTTGCACACCTGTCAAAGACCGATGACAATACAATAATTCGATTAAAATATATAATTATCCTGATTAGATTCGCCAGGATTAATTATTCTTATAATTGATGACCATTGCTACATTCATCGCTAGATGGCGTTAGCATTGTATTCTTCAAGTGTCAAATGTTACTACTGACCAACAGATGGCGTTATTGATTGGAAATACAGCCGTAGATGGATGTTTTTAGTCAAAACAATTATATAATAGTTAAAAAAAACTAAAATACACGCTTTAATAAGATATACAACTAAAAAAGTAAAAATAATTGATATTGAATTTAAGATAAGAAAATGGAGTAAAATACATATATTTTATTGTTACAAAGCGTGGGGTGCAGGAGGATAAGTAATTGTTGTAAACACCCCACGCTTTGTAACAATAAAATATATGTAGTTTACTCCATTTTCTTATCTTAAATTCAATATCAATTATTTTTACTTTTTTAGTTGTATATCTTATTAAAGCGTGTATTTTAGTTTTTTTACACGCTTTATATTAGCTTCACTTGTATGTTTGTATATTTGTATGTTTGTATATTTGTATGTTTGTTTGTAACCGACTTCTTTGGGCGCGATTTTGACCCACTTTAAACGGCCAGATTTCGTTCAAATTTTGCACACCTGTCAAAGACCGATGACAATACAATAATTCGATTAAAATATATAATTATCCTGATTAGATTCGCCAGGATTAATTATTCTTATAATTGATGACCATTGCTACATTCATCGCTAGATGGCGTTAACATTGTATTCTTCCAAGAAGCTTATACCCAAATGGAGATTGCATTCCGTATAAAACACTGAAGCACAAAAATTTGACCTTGAATGCAATCGCTGTTGCCTGCTATCCTTTTCTTTAGAGTGACAATGAATGAAGTTCACGTGAAGTTCATTCATTGTTACGCTAAAGAAAAGGATAGCAGGCATCAGCGACGTCATTCAAGGTAAAATTTTTGTGCTTCACTTTTATATACGGAATGCAATCTCCATTTGGGTATAAGCTTCTTGTATTCTTCAAGTGTCAAATGTTACTACTGACCAACAGATGGCGTTATTGATTGGAAATACAGCCGTAGATGGATGTTTTTAGTCAAAACAATTATATAATAGTTAAAAAAAACTAAAATACACGCTTTAATAAGATATACAACTAAAAAAGTAAAAATAATTGATACTGAATTTAAGATAAGAAAATGGAGTAAAATACATATATTTTATTGTTACAAAGCGTGGGGTGCAGGAGGATAAGTAATTGTTGTAAACACCCCACGCTTTGTAACAATAAAATATATGTATTTTACTCCATTTTCTTATCTTAAATTCAGTATCAATTATTTTTACTTTTTTAGTTGTATATCTTATTAAAGCGTGTATTTTAGTTTTTTTTATTAGAAGGGAAAATGTAATGGAAATATATATCTCAGCAGTACTTATGACAACTAACAATTCCCGGAGTAACGCTGAGCTTCAATGTTAGGTGTCATTTTTTTTGGTGAATGCATCATGCATATTACTGTTGATCCTGGGGAGGAGTTGCAGTTTTAGGTGTGAGGGCGGGGCAGTCTAATAAAACCGTTACAATATAATATGCCACATGACATTCAGTATCCAACACACTCAATTTTCGTAAATCTTTTTTTAAAGATTATGCCGTAAATCCAATGGGACGATGATTTCAAAACAAGGGCCCTACTATATGCATCCGAAACGAAGTTCGAAACTTCGGACGAACGTGTGACGATACGAATGTGCCTACTCTATAAATGTTCGGATTTGTATAACGTACATCGTAACCATAAGTCTATGGTTACGACCATAAGTCAATAACGACCATAAGTATATGCAGGTACATTCGTATTGTATATAAACATCGATCATCCGAAGTTTTGAACTTCGTGTCGGATGAATATAGTAAGGCCCCATTCTTTCTTCGATCCGAAGATTCGAATTTCGTGTTACAGAGTAGGTTTCGAAACGAAAAACGTCACGAAGATTCGAATTTCAGATTTATATAGTAGGGCCCCATATAAGTAGAGATTAGAGAAATAAATATAACATACTATTATACAACTTTCACTTAACCTTAAACTCAAGTGTATCGTGGGAAATAATTAACTATTAAGTGATTAATTGATAAATAGATACGAAATTAATTCAAGTGGAAAATTACATTGAACAATCATTCAGAGATAAAATTGCATTTATCATCGTTTTGGATGTTACTTAATGAAAATTACGTTATCTACAAAGGTACTGTATCAGCCCATTTACGTCCCACTGCAGGGCACGGGCCTACTCTACAATCGAGAATGCGATTGAGAGTGGTTAGGCCATATAGTCCACCACGCTGGCCTAGTGCGGGTTGGCGGACTTACATACCATAGAAATTCTTATGAATCGCCATGGCATGCAGGTTTCCTCACGATGTTTTCCTTCACCGTTTTAGTGCGTGGTGATTGACTATCAATACACACATGACTTCGAAAAGTCAGAGGTGTGCCCTGGGATTCGAACCCGCGACCACCGTGAACATGTTGGCAGTCGCGTCTAGTCCGTTTACCAACAGGCCACCACGCACTTAACAAAGTACAAAGGTACTGATAATGCTAATATTACATTGAATTTATCTAATGTCTGCTCAATGGTCTGAACTTGAGATGGCAACAATTATCTGCTGTGAAATGTTTTTGATAGTAAACGTGCTTCTAAACATGGTCAAAGTGGGTGAAGTTATCGTCGGTACTCAAGAGCTTTGATTTATTGCTGGCAGTTTGTAATGATATGATGATGTTTCTCTTTTAAAGACACAAAGAATAAAGACAGTACAATAGCAAACTAATATGTGCGAAATTACAGCGGTTAGCCGGCTTGAGGACTCGCAACCATATAGTTGGGACAAAATGAGATAAGAAAACTATAAGACACTAAGTCGGCCGTTACTGAATACTCTTTAATTGCGTAGGTTTAGTAAACGTGCTGACGACGATTAACGGACGACCTGGTTAAGGTTGAAGGAAGTCGCTGAACGCAGGCCGCTTCCAAAAGCTCCATATGGAAATCCTTTAGGGAGGCATACGTTCGGCAGTGGACTAATTGTGGCTGAAGAAAAAGAAACCACCGCTCATGAGCATCTAAAAATTAAAATGGAAGGGAAACAAAATAGACAAGAGTAATAATACAAAGTGGTAATTTCAACTAAATCTGTGTTCATATATTAGCCCTAATATTTTTACTAAGCTGTTTCATACTTTTTCAGAAAATTCCCGAAGGTTCTATTATTTTGCTGCACGCGTGCGCCCACAACCCCACCGGCGTCGACCCCAAACAAAGCGACTGGGAACAATTGTCCAAGGTAACATTCAAACATTGTTACATTTGTCAAAACTGGATTACCTAATCTTTATTTTGTTGCCGTAATATTAGTTATCTTTTTACTGCGTCTGTTGCACGATGAGTGACTTAATACAGATAATACGGCAGTATCTATGGATTTCATGCACAAAATATAAGATTAAACTGCCCTAAGAAAGGACAAGAAGATAATATTTAGATAAATACTTACACAGATTCAGAACCACCTTCGTCGATTCGAGGCATACATGATCAACACTAAATCCCTTAGTATTCACAAGAATTTGTTTCCATGATTTCAATTTTTTTCCAATCAGGTAATCAAAGAAAGGAAACTATTCCCATTCTTCGACATGGCGTACCAAGGCTTCGCCACCGGTAATGTCGACAACGACGCCTTCGCGGTCCGTTACTTCGTCAAGGAAGGACACCAGGTCATGCTGGCTCAGAGCTTCGCCAAGAACATGGGTAAGTGACGAGTCAAATGGTTACTTTTTTTTTTTTTTTTTTATTGCTGTGAATGGCGAGACGAGCAAGCCGTTCGCCTGATGGTAAGCGATACGACCGCTCATAAACAGTAGCAACATTCCACTGCGCTCGCCATCCTGAGACATAAGATGTTAAGTCTCAATATGTCCAGTAGTTGCTCTGGCTACAATGTCCTTCAATCCGAAACACAACAGTGCATTTAAGCAGTGTTGTTTCACGGGAGAAATAGACATTGCGGTGGTACCTACCCAGATGGCCTCTCACATATGAGAGACCTACCACCAGTAAAACTACTTACTACTCCGTATCTTATTGATATGATCACAGAACAGATGAATATGGTGATATGATATTACCTTGAATGATATGAGAAATGATGTATCATCATCGGCAATTGACACGTGAGATGATTAAATAGCGCCTATTGGAAATGTTGCAAGGAAAGTACACTTCCGCTGGTGACTGATTAGATCGATTCGTGCGCGGCAAATTATAAATTTTGGACAGTTAAAAGCAAGTAGAAATTATATAAACAGTTACTACAGTGTGCTTGCTGGAGAAGAATAAATTACATCTAGGAATCGCATGGGAATGAAAAATGTATGGTGGGTGTTAGAATGTGGTATTTGTTGAACTATGGTAGAACTATAGCTTTAGCCACGGAAACGATGTTAATTCATCTGATTTAGCCCTCTCTCTCTTTCTTCATCCATAGGAAATCCACTGTTGAACATTTGCCTCCCCCAAGGGATCTATATCATTTGTTTGCTCATAAATTATATTTCTTAAATATTTCTAATAAAATTAGTTTCTGTAATTAGTTCACTTCATAAATTATTTTTATACTTTCCCATAGGATATTCTTACGTGACAAAATTATGAGATACTACTCTCGTGACCTTTTGAGGTCACGGTCGATGTCTGGATAACTGGATTCTTATAACTGTTGATTTAAATTATGTTATCGACTTCATATTATCAGTACAGCCAGTATTAGAAGCCAGTTTTTACTCGAAAGGTTCAGGCAAGCTTGCCAATTGAGAAATTATTAGGCTATTTTATTTTATATGTACTTTAAAATCAGCACACAGCAGGTAGAACATAAGTTATTTGAGTATGATTACGCCTGCATATTACATTATGCTTATCAAATCGCTTAAATTGTGAATAGAAAGTACGGGTAATAATGAGAGCTATAATGCACAGTGAACACTGAATCGACTTTCGGATAACTAAAAAAGGTTTAGAAATTTCTAAACACACTATTTTACGGTACTGAATGTTCTATGTAATATAAATGCGTGGTGGATTTGTTGTGTTTGCTGCTCCCATTCCCAAAATGTTCACGGTGGCCGTGGGTTCGAATCCCAGGGCACACCTCTGACTTTTCGGAGTCATGTTTATATTGATAATTATCTTTGATTATAATCAATGACCATTGACCACACACTAAAACGGTGAAGGCAAACACCGTGAGGAAACCTGCATACCATAGCGATGTATAAGAATTTCTATGGTATGAAAAGTCCCCCAACCGCACTAGGTCAGCGTGGTGGACCAAATGGCCTATCCACTCTCAATCGTACTCTTGATTGTGGAGGAGGCCTGTGCCTTGCAGTGGGACGTATATGGGTTGGTACAGATTAGTTATATGGAAATAGCTGTGTCTATGTTTACAATAGGTATTGTCGTCACAAACATGTTTACTCGCTAACCTCTATATATCTTATCGTATTGCGTCAACTCGATGATTTTAACTGGTTACAATTTGGATATGTTTTTTCTGACGTTGTTTATGATCTCATATTCTAGACCTTTGCCTCATGTAAAAAACACCATAATTAGTTCCAAATGGATTGATAAGCGAAAATAATAAGTTTAAAAAATATATACTAAATATAACAGATAAAATAAAATGACGTTAGTTCATTTATACGTAGTCAATTGTTCAAAAACACACATAAACATACACATATCTAATATCTTCGAATGAAAATTCCTGGAGACCAATAAATGAACTAGGAATTTGTGGTTCACACAAACATCTGCCTCGGTGGGGGGAAATATATTGATACCACTTGTAAAGAACTACTATTTTTAGCTTACACGCTATTCATACGTCCGGATAGCTATAAAAATACTTGATGATGATAAAAGCTCACCATAATACCCGGTATTATGGTTCACCAAATAAATTCAGATGTTTGCCTTTTTGGATACACAAAGGCTTCCCCAATACCTAATCCCTATTACTTAATTTGCAAATATTTTGAATTTTATGCTAATATTCTTGAGATGTTATCATTGTTTAAATGGCAAAGCCGCGGTTGTGTTTATATCAGTCAACCTTTAAAGAAAGTTAAATAAATAATTGTTGCAAATAACACCTTACATGTCAGTGTTTGTTTAAAGATAATTTCATAAAACATTTTAATTATTTACTCAATGTGCTCAATAATTGAAATAGTTATTTTGGTTACGTGATTATCACGCAACGGTTTAGATTTTTTATTAAAAGCAACATCATGGAAGATTCCAATCAATCATTTTATTTGTATTTGTTACCTCTTATCGGAATAATTGGGAACAGTGCAACGAAAATAAAAAATACACATTATGTCAAGTGATCGACGAATTTGATCGACGAGCTTCATTTGTTATTCCGTTTAGAAACTATTAAGACCTTAAAATCTCTTTATTATGTTTCTGGCTCCAATTACACGCCACACGGGGCCAGTACCGTAAGCTTTTTACAAGCCCGGTGCAATTTCTATAACTCCGCCCCTAATTAACCCAATCAAGGTCTGGTCTAGTCCTACCGTCGATCTGGGTCTGGGTGCTGTACCCGGGTACCACTCGTACCGTCATAGTTTCGGCACTTCTTTTTATCAGCCCATATACGTCCCACTGCAGGGCACGGGCCTCCGCTGCATTCGAAAACACGATTGAGAGTGGTTAGGCCATATAGTCCACCAAGCTGGCCTAATGCGGGTTGGTGCACTTACATACCATAGAAATTCTTATGAATCACTACGGAATGCAGGTTTCCTCACTACTTACGAGGCTAACATAATTTTCAATGAATATAGTTTTTATCAAAAAATACCTTAATTTAAAGGTCTGTACGGCGAGCGTGCTGGTGCCTTGACATTCCTGTGCGGCGACGAGGACTCTGCCGCCAAGGTGATGTCTCAGGTGAAGATCATGGTGCGCACCATGTACTCCAACCCGCCGCTGTACGGCTCCCGCCTGGTGCAGGAGATCCTCACCACGCCTGAACTCAGGAAGCAGTGGTAAGTCACATCTTTTCTGTTCTGTGTCAGCCCATATACATCCCACTGCACGGCACAGGCCTACTCTACAATCGAGAGTACGATTGAGAGTGGTTAGGCCTTATAGTCCACCACGCTAGCCTAGTGCGGGTTGGCGGACTTACAAACCATATAAATTCTTATAAATCGCTATGGTACGCAGGTTTTGCCACGATGCTTTACTTCACAACATATTTTTGTGAAGGAAACACAACATATCCTTCACAACAAATCACAAACAACAACAAAGTTGGTGTGATTGTGTCTACTTCACGCTCAAACGGCTTGACCAATTTTAATAATATTTAGTGTGAAGGTAACTGACATTCTGGATTAATGCATAGGCTACTTTTTATCCCAAAAAATTGAGTGTTCCCGTGGTAGCACTTAATTTAGATAAGTATGTATATTTGCTACTCTTTCATAGTAGAAGAGATGGGATGGAATAGAATGACGAGCAGATTAAATAGGATAGGATTTCATACCTTGAGTCATGTAACAGAATGAGAGGAAACCGGACGGGATATATCGGGGCTGAGTGGAGCCGGGTCGGGCCGCTAGTTATATAATATCAGTGTCATCGTTACAATCTTTCTTTTTTAATGAACCCATAAGTATTCAATGCTGGACATGGGACACCTCTACAATCGAGAATTCGATTTAGGGTGGTTAGGCCATAGTCCTTCACGCTGGCCTGTAACGTGTTGGCGAACTTCACATACCACAGAAACTCTTGTAAAACTGTACAGTGTACAGGTTAAGTAAGATATTTTCTTTCACCCTTAAAGTGCGTGCTAATTGACTATCAATACACTTAACACGTATGACTCCTAAAACTCAGAGGTGTGCCCTGGGATTCGAACACGCGACCACTCAGTCAGCAGCTGCGTCTGGTCCGTTACCAACGCCAATTTTACTCATTTAGCCAATTTTACCAATTTTATTCATCAGTCATCATGGATTTCGGATGATCCTCTTTTAGTCTAAGATCCCGCCATACATCGACCTTCACCGAGATGTTTATTTGATGAAACCTATTTTATATGCAATTCATGGGCGTAGCCACGGTGGGGCAGGGTGGGGCACTTGCCCCACCCTGGCTCTGGCCTCTAAGGTACCCAACCAAACCTAAAAAAATAAATTATCTAAGTAAAGTACTATCTATGGATAGATATAAATCTCTAAATTGACTGATTAACAAAATGGATACTCCCAGAGCCCAAACGGCTTGAGTTAGAGACACATTATTAGATGGAAGATTTCGTGGTATAGGAAGGTGAGCACTAAGAAAATGTCTTGGTCAATTCGAATTATACATAACAGGGTATATCAAGACTGCGACCGGAAACGAAACCGAGTGCTAGTTTTAGTGACTATAAACACATCATCCATTAGTCAAAGGAAATCCACTGCTGAACATAGGTCTCACCCAATGATTTCCACAGTGACCTGTTTGAGGCAGCCGTCATCCAGCGACGTCCCACGACCTTTACCAGGTCGTCTGATCACCTTGTGTGTGGACAGCCTATGCTGCGCTTTCCGCTACGTGGCCTCCATTTGAGAACTTTTTTGCCCCACCTGCCATCAGTTCTCAGCGCTATGTGCCCGGCCCATTGCCACTTCATCTTACTAATCCGCTGGGCTATCTCGGTTACTTTAGTTCTCCTTCGGATCTCCTCATGTCTGATTCGATCTCGTAGGGAAACCCCTAGCCCTCTCCATAGCTCGTTGAGTGACTTTGAGCTTACTAATAAGGCCCATAGTGGGAGGCCACGTCTCGGTGCCGTATGTCATCACTAGCAACATACAACTATCGAAGGCTTTCGATTTAAGGCACTGAGGTATTTTGGAAGAGAAGACATCGCGTAGTTTTCTGAACGCTGCCCAACCGAGTTGGATTCAACTACTGACTCCTCTCTGGAAGTTGGACCTGCCTAACCAGACCACTTGTCCTAAATAGACATATTCGTCTAAAACTTCAAGAGTCGAGCGCCCAAGTCCGATGAGGGTGGGCACAGCATCGACATTCGACATAATCTTCGTTTGGCCAAGTTCATTTTAAGATCCACCTTTTGGGAAACTCGATTGAGGTCTTCGAGCATAGTGCTAAGGTATTCCAGCGATACTGCCAAGACTAAAATGTCGTCGGCAAATCGAAGGTGAGTGATATACACTGCAAGAGCTTGAAGGCGTTTTCCAGCGCGGCAGTTTCAGAGATATGAAATCTCCCTGTTTCACGCCTCTTTGTACCTAGTGGAATACTGCTGGCGTTGTTGTAAAAACAAACTATGTATTTGCCACCCAAATAGGCCGATTAAAAAAAAATACAAAAAAAAGATATTGTTTTTTTGCAAAAATTTTAGTTGCATTGTGTCCTAAGTCACTTAAACTGCCACCCGGCTTCGTTTTCGGTAGCACACTTGATATACCCTGTAGATACATGGTGCTACCTTTTCGCAAAAAAGATAACCGGAGTGAGACAACGGGTATAGTTTGCTACTTAAATATTATTTTAGACTTCTGCCCCACCCTGAGCTCATGCCTGGCTACGCCCATGATGCAATTTAATATGTCAATAAATATATTGTATATGGGTTGCCTTGCAAATTTCAGTCCAGAATACGATTAATTAATTATTAAAATAAAAAAAAATTTTTTACACATTTCACCTGTTTGATTATTAAACAAATTCTATACCAATCGAAAGTATGAAACCCATAGAATATGTAAACGTTAGGTTGCCTATTTTTTTCCGGTCACAACCCTCAGGTTGCCAGGTATAAACAGGTAAATCGCTACTAGCATTTTGCGCCGGTCTGATTATTGAATGGAAATTAAATGAAAATAAAGATCATTTTATTAAGAACACGGTGGTATAGGGTTGCCTGCGAAAAATCAGTCCCGAATTGCGGTTGTCGAATTTAGAAAAGTGAAATATTGCTCCGAGTGACACAGCATAGCAGCTGTTCGAAGTCCGCTCATAAAGACAGAGGGTGCGCATGCTATTTATTCTTGAGAATGAAAAGGACAGCGATAGACTCGTATATGCTGTGTTCTGTGTTACCTGGCAACCTGAGGGTTGTGACCGGAAAAAAATAGGCAACCTAACGTTTACATATTCTATGGGTTTCATACTTTCGATTGGTATAGAATTTGTTTAATAATCAAACAGGTGAAATGTGTAAAAAAAATTTTTTTTTTAATAATTAATTAATTGTATTCTGGACTGAAATTTGCAAGGCAACCCATATACAATATATTTATTGACATATTAAATTGCATATAAAATAGGTTTCATCAAATAAACATCTCGGTGAAGGTCGATGTATGGCGGGATCCTATACTATTTAAAGGGTTACCTCCAGTGACCTACAACCCTTATCTGTTTGTCTATTTGTCATGGTTTCTGTAACGCTGATTTGTGATAATATTAGAAAAAAATGTTTGTTGCGTCACGAAATTACATTGCATTACGTAAACAAGAGATAAGAGTCATGGAAAAGTGGTAAAAAATGTGTCACATCATGAATTATGATTTATGTGTAAATATTTTATCCAATATGCCAAACTAAATAAGTAAATTTTTTCAAGGCTATGACAGATTTTCATGCACTAATTTTAGAAAGAAGTATTTTATGTACAAAGCTATGACCTAGGCTGACTTCCAAAATATTTGGTTCACGGCCAACTATTAGGTCACTATGGAAGCGAAATGTTATGTTGCTAAGTGAATTTTAAATACGTAACTCAACATTACGCGTCATCTAAAGGTTGATACCTAGAAAACATATATGGCAATAATGATGGCAATACAGATTTCTTAAAAAAGTCAACAATAACATATCGTCCCGAAATATGTACAGTACGAACAGAATATTTAACTTCATTTGCCATTAAAAAAAAAACAAAAATAATAGTTAAAAAAATACAGCGCATAATATTTCTAGGTGAGAATATCTCTCCGTGTAAATGGGGCTTAGTTATCTATTGGCCATCGAGATTTGTTAGCTAGGAGCTATCCTGTACTGTACTGTATCAGCCCAAATACGTCCCACTGCAGGGCACGGGCATCCTGTACAATCGAGAGTACAATATAGAGTGGTTAGGCCATATAGTCCAACCATCCTACAGCCGTTGACGAGTGTGGAGTGAGCGTTGTGACTTGTTGCAGGCTGGCGGACGTGAAGTTGATGGCGGACCGCATCATCTCGATGCGTAACCAGTTGCGCGCCGGCATCGAGGGCGCCGGCAACCCGCACCGCTGGCAACACATCACCGACCAGATCGGCATGTTCTGCTACACAGGACTCAAACCTGAACAGGTACGCTCCTTATACAATACATCGTTTATCACATACATCATACATACCTTATATGTACATCATTTCTATTTCGGACAGCCTCCGTGGCAAAGTTTTTTTTTATTGCAGTGAATGGCGAGACGAGCATGCCGTTTACCTGATGGTAAGCGACACCGGACTGAGGATATACAAACTCATTTATATAATTGAACTTTTTTTTTTTTTTCAATGAATGGCGAGACGGATGTAAGCGATACGACCGCTCATAAACAGTAGCAAAATTCCACTGCGCTCGCCATCTTGAGACATAAGATATTAAGTCTCAATATGTCCAGTAATTACTCTGGCTACAATATCCTTCAATCCGAAACACAACAGGGTATTTACACTGCTGTTTGGCAGGAGAAATAGACATTGCGGTGGTACCTACCCAGGTGACCCCTCACATATGAGAGACCTACCACCAGTAGAGTTGGAGTGAGGGTTAGACGCTAGTGACGCCGCGCCGGTGTGAACCGAGACGCCGCGGGTTCGATCCCCACACTGAACCAAATATTTGTGTACCACAGGTATTTGTTCCGGTCTGGGTGTTTGTGAGACCGAAGTCTCTCGTAGTTCCTGATACCCACAACACAAGACTCAATCTTACTTAGTGTGTTGTCAGGACTATGTATGTGACTGTTGGGTTTATCACCGTCTTTTTTTGCGGACAAACCGAAACAATTAAAATCTAACATTTCTGTCAAAATAGCCTGTAAAGCTTGTAAAGTAGCCGGCAACATGAGGGCATTATTAGTATTTTATAAAGAGTAAGCGTAGTTGTGTTGGTGGCATCATACCTTTTCTTTCACACGCGCAGACTGTAATACATATTAATATCACTGGTTTTGTCTACCCTTGTGTTTTAGTCCCACTGCAAGGTTTAAAACGTTATTATATTTTTTCTAATCATGAATTTACAAAATTCTTCGTATTTACAAGTTCGGATAGATCGATTTTAATGACATCGTGGTAGATACCACCAAATACATGTACTGTAGTGTTAACAACTAGCCTGACTGATAGGCGCTACAGCTTTCAAAACTTAATTCTCAACCATATTATTTTGATTCCACAGGTGGAGCGTCTCACCAAGGACTTCCACATCTACCTGACCAAGGACGGACGCATCTCGGTGGCCGGCATCTCCTCCAAGAACGTCAACTACATCGCCGAAGCCATCCACAAGGTGACGGCCTAAGCCGCCATCAACTCACTTACTACCGTTTGCATTACACCAGCCCGTCTCCATCACTCCGTATTGATGGAAACACAGTATTTATTCGAAATAATTGTTTTTAAGTTGCACGAAATATTTTTGGTGTAATTATAATGAGTAAGCAAAGTCTTGATTGTGTTATACCCTGTATAGTTGTACACAGTGTATCAGATCTAGTGTAATATTAAATCATACATTTTTATAAATATAATTTTATTTCACTCACCTATTGAGAGTAACGAAAAAACATAAATTATGATTAAACTTTTATTTGTTAAAATAAGTAGATAAAATAAACTTGATGCAAAAAACACAGAAATTGTATTAACATTTTTGTTTGTGTTGATTCTACGGCGGTATTACGTCTACGCAAAATATTTACAGCTCACAAAACAAATGAACATCTTAATCCTTTATAAAATGATGAACTGACGCAGGCGAATAATTAACATTGCACATACATTTATAAAGTAATAATATATTGTACAAAGATAACGACCCTTACAGGGTCCTAAAACCTTATCAGAACACATCGTGTCCGCGACGACGCGGCGGCAACATTACATATATTCACCTGCATCGTTCTAAATCGAAAACCTAATAACATTTCGCTAAACTAAATAGAATTTAGAACTTACATACACATCCAAAAAATGCGACGTTTCATACAATAATAATTATTATGATACAAAATATACTAATACATTCTATAACTTGAAGGTTGTCATTGATATATCAATAAAAATACTATGTACAAATTTGTCATAATACGAACTATACGTAACGATGGCACTCACTCTTTACAATATACCGCCATTCCTCCATCCAGAAATATATTTTCCACTCGCCTCCACCGGAGGGCACACACACTCGGATCCGCTTAGTCTAACACGTGATTACCAAACTGCTCATTAGTACTATGAAACTAACCATTTACTCAGCACCAAATATTATGTGATACAATGCGATATATTAAGGTCCTATAAATGTACTATGATGTAAATAAGTATTGCTATTATGAATTCCTAGTAACACATTACATTATTGCCACTATTTTGTAGGAGATACGCTGTGTTGGATCCAGACTAGTGGAATCCTCACGCAACCCTCGACTATGGAATATGGCCTGAATCACATTTTTCACCATCTATTGGCATTTTATCATTTGGAAATAGTCAGACCTCAAAAAACAAGAAGCTCCTGCGTAGATTGGATCGCAAAACAAACTATTTTTTAAATTTAATCATTGCAAATAAGGGTAGTTAAATTGTAACAGTCACTAAGCGGATGATTAATACCTCAGTCCGCCTTGTGACCACGAAAACTGTAAAGTAATCTAAACGTAGCGTCGGGAAATTAAAACAAATAACCAAATCCGAGATGAAATCCGTAAAAATAGTTTTATTTCAATGTGTAACATTCGCGTTATTAAGAAACCAATTGAAAAGTTTTTTATAAAGATGTTTACGCGATCTTAAGTTAGAATTGCTACCTACTCAACTTCATATCAAATAACTATTTCTAATTAAAATAATGTAAATAGATGTTGATAGATGTGATTCAAGCTTAAGGTCGCAAAATGTGTGGTAGCATTCTACGTAAAGTAGTCCCTTGCATGTAGTCACCCATTTTGCTACCATGGACACTATCTTATGCTCTCGAGATTCCGGATGTAGGTACCCGACTTTCCAATTATTTATATGAGGCATGTGGTCCATTTAACATGCCAATTTCTCAACTAGAAAACATGGTACCCACTCTGAAACAAATAACATTGATAGTCTGTAGGCGGTATTTGCTCATACAAAATATATTCAACTGTATTTTGTCTATTTATCTAGGTGTGTTCACATAGTTTTCTTTTAAATCAGAAAACTAACATTCTGTGAAAAATTACATTTATTTTACTGTTAAATCCCCATGTTAGGCCTTCACAGGTAATATTTAAACAGTATCATCTCACTCATAAGGGACTTCATCAAAACATACATTACAATTTATCCTTATCTATATGCCAATCATTAATAAATCACAATTTTAGTGAACCTATGGTAATTTGTATGTACTTTGACATTTTCATAACACGATTACGTTACAGTAGTCATGTACCAAAAGCTTCATTTATCCACTATCAAGATTGTTATAACAATCACAATTTCACTAAATTATTGCTTTAAATTGTCATCCAGCTTGGAAAAGGTTTAGTATGATTACAATAATCGCAAACACACCATTTTGTATTTATGTATAATACAATGCATAGGATTTCACAAACATAATAATTATTCATTTGTGAAAAGAAGGTAGACAACATAATTTACAAATTACACAAACAGATGGCGTTTGAAGTACAACACTAACTTATGCAAATAAAATTAAAATTATTGCAACATTGTAAGCTAAGTAACATCAAAATGAAATGTTAAAACTATTTGTGCGTCACGTATGCAAACATTTATTTATTAACAAACTTATATCAGATATATTCAAATAAATTACTGAGTAGTTCGAGATAACACTGAATATACTTTACTCCAGCATTACATTTGCGACTTTCACACATAACTTACAAGTGTAACACCAGTCTTAAGTATAACATAAGTTTCTAACTAATAATATGCACCACAAGTTATTCATAAACAGTTTTAAAACCGATTTTAGCTACCAAATGTTTTGTCCCTTTCGAACGCTTGCTGAATTCAGTTTGAGCGAAAAAGACAAAAGATCTGATAACGAAATAAAATAGGAACATAACTTGTCTATGAATGAAGCCGGTAGTGATTAAATTGAAAATAACGTTAAAACACCACACAACAGATTCATCGATTAATTTCATTTGAGTAAAAAATTAACTAGCAGTAACGAAAATATCCGGATACAATATATGGCTGGTTTATAAAAATAGTGATTCAATATTAAATATTTTTTACCATATTTCTCTTAATTTCCACTGTGTCTACATCACAGTAGACAACAGTTGCGTACCAAGGCTTTATTTTCTATCATTAGAGATGTTTCCAATACTTAATTTAGAATACTGCAAAATGCCCATAATGACAAACATTAATTAAAAACAGCATCAAAATTGATCGTAAAATTACAGAGATATTCAATTTTTTTGTAGTTCAGTGGGGACATTCGCGTTCTCTTTCGCACCGATGCGCCTAATGGAAGATGACGTCAAATCAGGTTGCATCATTTTCTATTCCTCCTACCACGAAATTTGTAATAAGTGTAATTTGTTTGTTATTGAACGGATTTTATAAATTGTTTCCGTTTACGATTTTGTATAATGTAACCTTTCGGTATAATAAAAGTTGAGTCAACATCGCTACGATCATTCCCGGCAGTTGTATATGAACCAACTTTATATGATTTCCAATTCAGCAAAATGAGTATTTGATTTTAACAAAACTCTTAACATGTCAAATGATTTGGGTATTGGTTTTTATGTTTTAGATCTATAGAATATACATGCTTTATTGCACAACTATTAACATATAGGTATAGTCTATAGATACGATCTTCTGTCGCCGAATACTCTGTTGTACAAATTATTAAGCATCATTTTTCTTCCAAGCGCTTATGGGGAGATGCTACATTTTATTTCCTTTGGTCTGATGCCATCTTTTGCAGAAAATATCTTGATTAGCGCCATCTAGTATTTAAAACTTATAAAGTATACCCATGTGATACCAATGACATTTACTTGGTACCTCAGTTGAAAGTTAATGAACTGTTGGCACATTTGACGAAAGTTACAAAAATGATAAAAATATGGGTCCACAGTATAGTAAATGAATATAATATTAATTTACAAGCTTTTGCCTATATATCTGATATTAGGCCAGTAGTGCCAATGTACCCAAGGTTCTATAAGCTTATTCCTGTATCAACCAGATTTATCAAGGAGGGATCTTAGGGGCGATAAGTCGCCAGCGTTGCCAGAATTTTCAGTCCTGGGCAACTCATATGAGATTTTATTACCTCATTGGTCGAATGGTAGCTAGCCAAGGCTATGAATTGGGGAAATTACTCAATGACGTGAAACGAAGTTCGAATGCTCTAAATTTCGACGTTCGAAGAAGTTGTAAATGTTCCACTTCCAAATATCAATTCTATTCTATATGAAACTTATCATTCACTTCGAACTTATTCTATGGTTACGACGTACGATTGAGACACGACGAGAGATACGACGTTCGAACATTTTGTGGAGTACCTAGGTATATTCCTACAGTTTTATGTACGACATGCGAACATTCGAACTACGTTTCGGGTCATAGAGTGACCCCCTTGGTCAGAATCCCAAGTCTGGTAATTTTTTTGTGTGATTGCCATTGAATATAAAATATTTAGGATGTCAAATATTGTAACATATAGATTGAATCACTATTTCAAATCAGTGACATGTTGAATATTTTTCAAAATCGAAATCTCTGGCACTTTCATACAAGCTGCTTGCTTGCCTTACCATGTAACACGTTAATTGTAATATTAACAACTTCCTAATTCAATGCAGACATGAGACTTTGTTACACATGAATATGTACCAGTTCATACATTACATATTCTATTCAAATAACTGTTAACATTTCCATTTAATGCATTGTAACAGACCTGCCAGCAGTAAAATTGTGGATGACTCATTAATTGATGATAAATGTGCTGTATTTTATTTTAATAATCCAATAAAACAATCGAATCTAGCATAATGGAAGTGCCGTTAATATAAGAAAAAAGTATCGAACTCACTAAACCATTCAAAACTATTTAGCCTCTATACTTTCTGAGAACAGCGATATGTAGATTGTATACAAAAAATGTTTCAAAAACCATACATATCGAGCAGGCCAAACGAAACAACACAACGTTCGCGCCCCACAATACCGTACGTTCACTTCACACTTCACATCATATGTCCAAGCTTACTCTTATTTCATTAATATTAAGATATTCACTGTCATCAATTAAACCTAAAGGTATTGCTCATTTGTTTAAAGGCAAGTGTTCACTGAGCGTGTGCGAGTCTGCGGAGGCGGCGGAGTCGTTGTTGTCGTCCAGCAGGCGCGCGCGCTTGTCCTCGCCCGCGAACACGTCGTCGCCCGCCATCATGGCCTCGTCCAGATACGAGAACGAGTCCAGGTTCATGTCCGCCGTCGTTATTGCCGTGCTGTATATGTCTATCCTCTTCTGTTGAGATTTCGCCTCGGCCACTTTCTCCGAGAGCTTCTCCTTCGCTTTCGTGAGTGCGTCCGTCTCCGATTTGTCCAGCTTGGTGTAGCTCTCTTTCACCTTCTCCATTTTAGTTTTGAGCGCGAACGAGGAATCGTTACTGGACGAGCCGTCGTCCTGCAGCTGACTGAGCAACGTTCTCGTCGCTAGCGACATGGCGCTCGTACTGCTGTACAATTCGCGATTTTCCCCTGAATAAAAAAATAAATAAACAAAAATTAACGGGGAAAGTACAAACTAGCATAGCAATGTACGTCAGATTGGTGTCTTACCGCCTGGCGTCGATCTCTGAATGCTCTCTTGAGACGAATGCTTGCTCTTTGCTTTGTGACTGGAGGCCATGTACTCACTGTCGCTATCGCTCGACATGCCCAGATCTAAATGGAGTGAATTGAGTTTGTCGTCGTCGTCTTTATTTTTTCTCGATACCGTGTCCAGTTCCATTTCCCAGTCTGTGACACTCGACGAGTCCTTCACGACTTCATCTTTACTATAATTCGCTTTGCCATCTTCTTCCTTTTCAATCATAGGTAGTACTGTTTCTTCCATTGGTACAATGCCGCCTATACTATCGCTCGTAGAATCTAAACTACTCGCATTACAACTTTCCTCTGTCATTTGGCTGTCAAACAACACTGGAGTGTCTGGTGTGATCTGAGCTAATTTCTTGGATTCTTCTACCACCCGGGCTGGGTTACTGCGACTATCTAATATCTCAGACATAGTGGTCGTTCTTCCACTCTGATCATTATTTAGCTCTAGGACAATAACGTTGCCAGAGCATTTAGCTGCATCAGTTTGATCAGTTTTTGAAGCTTGCAGTAATTGATTTACGTTTTTACCCATTATTATTTTAGACATGTCATTACCATTTTTAGCAAAAGTTAACGCTTTTCCGAGCGGTGTACCTTTTTGGACCACTATTACACTGCCTTTTGTACTTGAAGGTCGAACAATGGGATTGGTTATTTTAGGAGTGGTGACTGGGGGCAGTCCTTTGACAGGAACTATGTCTGCTAAATTGGCAGTTTTTATTGGCTCCAAACCAACTATTTTGGTATTAGAAGGCATAGAGGTGGTAGACGCAGGTTTAGATATGACGGTCATTGCTGGCGCCTTGCTGGTTTGTGATAACGATTGTGAACTCACAGGCACTAATTTCATGGCAGTGGGGATACTTTTGAAGTGTATTAACGGAATTTGAGCCTCATTGGGTTTCGTTCGCCCTTTTGCGGGTAACACAACCATTTTTTGACCGGATTTCGGGTTTAACACAACAGCCTTAGCAGATACTTTTAAGTCTGTGGTGGGGATTCCTTTTGGTGTAAGAGTTTCGACAGTTTTATTAGCTGCACTGTTAACGGTAACTTGGGTGATTTCTTTATTTGGAGTACTTGATGTTAATATTACTTTAGACGGCGGTAATTTATTATCTACAGGGGATTTTGAAACGACGATCATTTTTTCGCTCGGCGCGGGAGGATTGCTGGTGCGCGCTTTCGGTATTGATCCTATCACTTTGGTGGTGACGAGTCTGCCCGGAGTATTTAAGGCTTTTTGCGCGGAGCTAGGAGCTACGACCACTTGTCTACTTGACAATAATTTGATATTATCTGAAGATTTTTGTAATATTTTGAGTTCACCCATTTGTACTTTTTTATCAGCTACCAAGTCGCCTCTATTTTTTATTATGAGTTGACAAGGTTTCCCGGATATTGTTTGTTTTACAGGGGTACTTTGTGCTTGTAAAGATGAGGGGTCGTCAGGATGGGAGTTGTCTGACACTTCGAGCTCGTGAGGAACAGTCGCGGGTTGAGTGAGCAGCTGCATCGTGGGCGAGTCCGTCATCATGCCCGGCGAAGACATGACTTTGGGCTTCATCTCGTCTATGTAGTCAGGTTTAGTTTTAGTCCCTAATATAGATTGAGCATAACTTGCTTGGAAAGTGCTAGGTGGGCCGGAAAATTCTAATTGTATGGGCACTGGGTTGTACTGTTTATTGGGGGACATTGGTGCTTCTTGCGGTTTCTTTTGGGATTTTGTTGCTGATTGCTGTTTAGAGCCTTTGTGTGCTCTCGGCTTGTGTGGTGCTGATCTTGGAGTATGTGATTGACTTGATTTGCTTGTTGATACTTTACTGACTTGATTGTATGAATGTTTCGATTGTCCTGGCGGTTTACCTGCACAATACATATTTTATAATGAGTATATTTGAAAATTACACTTCATAAATTACAAATAGATAAATAAATTTGAAAACTCACCTCTGATGTGCTCTGTTGGTGATGGTTGTGAAAATTTTGAGTATATTTGTGATAGATTGAGATGTTTCTGATTTGTATTCATGGTTATATTCCTCATGTTCTTAACTGGTGTGGTACTGTCATCTGGTATTGAACCACCTTCCGGAATCTTCCTTTTTCTTTCATTTATAAGTTCTGTCTCCCAAATCTAAAATTAGAACTTCTTTATATAGTGTCAGTGCATAGGTGTTTAAAACCATAATTTAAAGGTACTTTTATCTTCCTTTGTAGTTACAATAAGTCTGAAAAATGTAACACAGAAAAGCATTTCCAAACAGCAGAAAATACTTATTATCGATATTTAAAGCAAAGGGAGGGGTTAACAAAAAACTACTGTTAACAATATCATTCTCAAAATATAAAAAATAAGATCGAAAAATAAAAGACTAACTTTTGTTGTCTGATCTTCCATAGCTATAGGAGGGTACATTATCTCATCTGCATTTTCATTTGAGATGAGACCACCTTCCGCTGTCTGCCCCTCGGCATCAGTGACTTCTTCCTCACTGGACTTGGGAGCAACAAGTTTCTTCGCCTCAAGTCTCTTTTGGAGTTCTCTGTTCTCAGCGGCGGCTGCCTCTGCAGCCTTATCCGCAATCTCTGTGTACATGGTCTGTGCAATACCCCGAGGCAATAGGGGTACACGCCTCCTGCCTTCTCTGATCCATCCCAATCCTGTATTGGGTCCTGATAGCCTGACAAGCCAATTATATTCCATGAATTTTTATTTATTTTTGAACTTCTACTGCTTAACTCTACATGCTAATTTATTTTATGTTTGGTGCATTTTTTATATTTTTATTAAGCATTAGGTATAAAGTATGTAAATAAAAATAAAAAATATTATAATTGTTTTGCATGAATTTTCCAAACAAATTTGTATTTATGTATTGAGTAATCAGTGTATTTATAACATTTAATTTTCATTTTAAATAACTGAGTCATAATTGAATATAATGTGCATAGATCATATTGTTTTATGTATTTAATAAACAACAATCACCTTTAAACAAACTCAGCTTTTAGTAAAACTTTCCACTCCCATTCACATATTTTGTAGAACAAACTTTTTTCAGATCAGAAAAAATAATATTTGACATTTCAAATCATATAGGTTATCTGTCAAAAATGATATGTTCAAACAAAGTTTGATTTGGATATAAATCTGAATATAAAATCACAAAAACACTTGCAAACCATTACCCTTCCAGTTCACTGTCACATGAAAGCAACATCTACAGTGCCAACACACACTACATTACAAAAAAATTGTTCTAAATATTACCAAATTATCAACATTTACACCAATCACATTGAAATACTACACATATATTGAATAAGAATGCAAATGGAAAAGCGAAACAATAAAGCAGCTTCAACTTTCAATCACTCACAGCCATCTTTGACTTTGTCCAACAGTGTTTAAAAATAAATCAAGTATACTACACAAAAAATATTAAAAACCATCTTACTTCTCAGCAATTGTGGCTAATAACTCGTCATTGGACACGCGGCGTGCCTCGGCGCTGTGCCGATCGTTGCTTATATGCAAAACGGCGCGCAGTTCTTCCAATAGCTTTTTTCTGTTGTCTTCCAGTGCCCCTTGTGCTCTAAACACACTTATCATATTCGAGTAGGCTTCCAGTTCTATAAACAAATGAATTCACTTTAAAATAATGTACGATAACACCACTCTAACTTACAAATTAGCTTCCGCATCTTGGATATAATTTAAGAAAACCATAGGAGGGAAAATGAAAGCCATTTATAATACTAAATATATACCGAGTCTACGGAGCGTGAGGCGACATTCGTCGCGTGTCATATTAAGCAGCATGGGCCACATTTTCACTAGTTTATATTGAACACCAAAACTTAACTCTGATTATACGATTTAAACCATATTTTATAAAATACTCATGGCAAATATCCATACTGTTTACTTCAAACAATGATTATAGATTATAGAGGATGAAACATTAGGTCACGTGACGCGTACCACTTTGATGAACTAAAATGGCGGCGGCTCCGCCCCTAAAAATAGTGATACGCTAGTACCCAATTTTCTATCGATATCGATCATCAACAGTGGCATACGAATAAAATTAATTATAACATTTTTAATTTTCGCTTTATATTGTCAATTAAGTTTAAACAGGGGATTTTAGGATTTGACAGTAGTCATTAAAAATAAAATCCGATAAAAATGTCAAGGGTTTTGATATTTTTTTCATGCTATGATTTATTCCATTGGTAAGTTTTACCTGATGATTGGATTGGATTTTTCAAATAATACACACGTAAGATAAAATACAACTTTATTTATATCTAGAATTTGCTTGCGACTTCGAGTAGTATTGCCACACTTTTCTCCTTAAGCACCAATTTTCACCATATCAATATTTTTTTGCCAAAATATAACTAAAATCTAAAAAAAAACAGACATTTAGCAACAATGAAAATATGAACACTAAATTAACAACTTAAATATATAAATAGAAATATCTACACAAAACTAACAATTAAAATGTAAAAATAGAACTTAAACAATTAACTAAATAAACTGATATTATTGTGTTCTGTGATATGAACCATTGTAATTTTAAATGGCGATATAAAAGAAGATAAAAGACAGTTCGTGTTGCTGACGAAGTTTCTTGCGCCGTTTCTTCTTCACAGCTACAACACGTTCCGAAGCGGTGGTAGCAGAAATGAACAATCCAATAGATCTTTTGAAAGACTATTTGAATAAAGAATATTTTAATTTTGATTTTGAATAAAGGAATTGTAGCGGAGATCTCGAACAAAGGCAGGAAATCAGCACTAGAAAAAAATAATATTTTTCAAATCAATCAATCAAACAAAAAATACATAAGGTACATACATACATAAACATATAAGCGGTGAATAATGTGTACTATAGATTTTAATTTATGTATAAATATTGACTGCCTCGGTGGCGTTAGTTGTACTATGGTACGGTTACAAAGCTGAGGTCTTGAGTTCGAATCCCGGGTCGCGCAAAGTGATATCGGCTTTTACTATTCATTATCAGCACAGTCAGGAATTTGTGCCTGATATGGCGATAGGCTCGCCACCTACAACTCGTAGGACGGAACATACAAGGCGAAATGTGGGTGTCCTGGTTGCACCTCTGCCTACCCCTTCTTGGAAAAAGGCGTGAGTTTATGTATGCATAAATATTAATATGATAAATGTATTTGTAACAGAACTAATAAAAAATGCAACTGCTACATAAACAATAGTGATGTGATGTATTAAACATTTTGAGGTTCTTGAGTGGAGGCCACGTACAGGCAAGCGAAATGTCGGACGCCCGACTACAAGGTCAACGGACGATCTGGCTAAGGTTGCAGGAAGTCGCTGGATGCAGGCCGCTTCCAACAGGTCATTGTGGAGATCCTTGGGGGAGGCCTATGTTCAGCAGTGGACTTCCTGTGGCTGAGATGGATGGATGGAAACATTTTGATCTTAATGTGGGGTCAGACTATGTATGTGACGGTTGGTTGAATTTATTTCTTTGATATTCCTAAAAATATACTAATACTTTACAATTATCGTTACTATTTTAGTCGCCATAATATAAAATATATGACCAACTAATACTAATTTACATGTAAAACCGTTACAAGGTTATACCTGTCGAGACAAACACCCAGTTGCATCTAATACATTTCGTTCATTATTACGTTGCACCATTCTTGGCTAAAATCAAAAATACCTATCAGGATATTTAATACATACCAAATAAAATAAAATAACATAGGTAGATTTTTATTGCTATTATTTGACTGAGGAAAATCATTATGTCTCAATTAGAATTCAATCAATGAATATAAAAGTGTTGGTTAAGATAAACAATTATAATGATTAATAATAAAATATAAAACTATTTCTGTTCATTAAAAGGTGCTCCAGAACATTAGACAATAGACTACCAATTGTCCAAATTATCTTGCATGTCATCTTTGTTATTGATTAACAGTTGTATTATTAATAGGATTATTAGATAAAATATCATAATTACTACAATTTCACTTACCGGAAATATTGTTGGAAAGCTGTTTTCTTTTTCAAAATGTAATGAACAAATAATGTATTTATTGCAGGGTTCCAATAGCTTCCAATTTTTTGTATCCATTTTGTCCCTGGTTTGTATGTTTATAGGGAATCTAAAAAATATTTTTAATTTCACTTTGTTTGTCGGTCTGAATATATATTTAAATATAAACTATTTTTTTCTTTTTTTGAAAAATAAAGATCAAAATATTTAAAAATGATAATATCGATATGAATAATTTCGTATCGAATCCACTCATCCCTAAACTTGTGTGTAAACAAACAATGAGGTTTGTTATTTACACTACTTGTATAAATAACGCCTAGAAGAGTCTAAAACTTAATCAACAAGATCCAAATACATTTATAAATGATAAAAATAAACCCAAAATGTAAATTTAGCACATATTTGTTAGTAGTTCGTAAAAACAGTTACTAACCTATGAAAAGAAATGTTAGGGTCCTTTTTGCTTGAACTCGACTCGAATCCTTTAACACAACACTGAGGCATTTTAAAAACTTAACAACTAAACTAATAAGCAAACTAAACAAACTTAACAAACGAGATTAACCAATGAATAATCCGAAATTCTTTGATTGTGCAGATTTGTTTACTCCGATTGACAGATAACGCCACAGTTTGACATTTCATGCAGTTTTTGGTTTAATAGTCTGTGGTTTCGAAAGCATAACTAAAATGGCGTCATTTTGGTCTATGGGCGGTCCCAGTGTGGTTAGTGAACAAAATATTGCCATATTCGAAACAAAGGAATTATTATTTGTCTCTTTCTTAAGGGACAAGGCAGCTTTGTGTAAATGAGACAGATACATAAATGTACATTCCGCGTCGATATTCTTAACATAACTATAACTTGACATATATAGCTACTTTTGTGCGTGATCCTCTATATATCTTTTATCATTGACTTCAAACGACAATTCGTTCATTTTGACACTTCAAATAGATGAATTAAAAATATGAAAACTTTTGTCTATGGTTTTTGGGGATACCATGACAATCTTCTAATTACCCATTCTTCTTTCTTCCGGGGTTGTTTTAAGTGACAGCTAAGAAAAGGTCATAGTATTATGGTATAGTACAAAACTATTATAGAAATGGGCTCACAAAAAAAAGATATGACTGAATTAATACAAAATTGCTGTGATAAGGGTATTAGATTGAATTTCTATAAGACATATTAAGAACCAGTTTCTTAAACTAATTTTGAAAACTTTGAATTTGACAATCTCATAGCTATACATTTAAAATCACAACAGTATGGTGCTGATATTATTAAACTGACGGTTATCGTCAGAGTTATCATTTGATGTTAGATTGGCACTTCGAATACGACTTGATCTTATTTTAGATCACGTAAAGAAGAACGGTCTCATTTCAATTTAGTATGATACAATCGCCGTTAACGTTAATACGTGAATATCCTACATTGCAAGTTTAGTTTCTTGGAAAAGGCGTGCGTTTATAGATGTACGTGCGAGTTGCTGTGCTGGTGTTAATTATTTTGACACACCAGGTACATTTTATTATTTGTCTTACCCCCATTCAAATGCAGCCTGGTAGAGTATGCCTTGTGTAATAAGGCCACAGAATATCTTCATTTCCTTATTGATCTGAAATTACATTCCACAATAATGTAACTAAAACGATGATGACTCTATTCAGACATTGCATTGACATGTAATATTGTATGCCTTACTCCTAAGTGGCCTTCATTGTCAGTATCACGTCTAAGCGTATAGCTTATCGACTATAAGATATTCAAAAATCAAACTGGCATAAAAATTCGAAGCTCACACAAAATTGTCTTTATTGAGAGAACTTTATTCCAGGATACTGATCACGTATGTGTGATTTGTGAATAAAAATACACTTATTATTCGTAAGTTTTTGCTAATAACTTAATAGCGACATAGGACATTGAGTTTCATGGGATATCGTAATTTTATGATTTGGGGATTCAAAAGTTTTATTATTGGTTACTTAACATCATGTTACATAATATCATGGAAATTATTTAATCTTGACAACACTCCCCATTCCCGCCAAAGACAAGGCAGCGTTTGGTAGACGAAAAAATTAAGCCCTTGTAAAAGTGGTTTGACTTGACAGTTAATTATCTAAGATTACGTTCTTTATTAATAAGTATAAGTTACGACATTTACGAGAATTATAAAACTAAGTTTTAATAAATATTTTGGATATAATTATGATAACGAATATCTTTGTTTTTTCTCATTTTGAAATTACGTTTTATTGCATAATTACTTCAAGCGTAATTTAACGTCATAAAACTTCGAAAAGATAGGGATAATTAAAATCATAGATTGACTTACCCCCAAATACTGGATTGCTACTCAGCCACCGGACTCATTTGATATGACGTTATTTTGAGGTTTCGTTAAATTTCGAAACGGAATACTGGATAGCCATTTAGCTCATAAATCGGTCTACTCAGCAAACATCCAGCTAAATTTCCACAGATTAACGAAAAGTTTGTTTTCAGTTACAATTTTTATTGTATAAATATAAACGTTCCATTTGACGCAATATTCTTCATACATGATTTCTCAAAATTGGAAATTTAACCCTTTATATTTAATATGAGGAATCATTGTAACGTTTTTACTTTTGTTACGATTATGTTTAAAGCTATATTATATATTGCCATGTTATTATTTTAAAAATCTGTTAATAAAATCATGTGGGTGAAAAAACTTATGTCCCTAATCCCTTTACCCGAAGCGAGTTTATTAAAAATATTATGATGTTTGTTTATTTTATTTATTGTCATGTTGTAATTGCACTCGGTTTGAAAGTTAGTTTTTGGAATATCTTTTCAATAAATAGGTATATAAAATACCAAACAACGGCTGCAGAACCACCTAAGTACCAAATGGAGAAGACTATGTAAATAAATACGATATGAGAAAGAAGCTGTGCTGGATATTATAAACAGGTAAGTATACACGTATTCCTCTAAGTTTTAACGAATTTATATGATAATTAACTATTTAATATATAATATGAATCGATTATTCACACATTTTAAATCATCATCATCATCTACAGCCTGTAGGATCCCACTGCTGGGTACCTATAGGCTTCTCTCATATTATGCCTCCTATATATTATCTCCTCCTCATATAGTAGTATTATGTAATAAATATGGAAAATAAAGTATGGTACAATGTGTATAACTATAAATAATCCTTTGTTTCAGGAGCTGGAGTGGAGTACATAAATATTCAATGTGTACCTATATAATAAGACTGTCCAAGAAATATGGCTCATATATATAGTGCCATGTATATCAGCTATAGACTAAATAAGTAAGCTCAACAAATATGTATGAAAAATAAAAAGAGATATATAAAATTATGACATACTTTAACTTAAGCACTTTTGCAGGTAACGCTATAGAAATCATGCATACAACAAATCATTTGGACAATACACACCCTTTTGAAGTGAGTATGTAATATAAAAATATACAAAAAAGAATGAGACAAATTGTGTGAAGGAAGAAATATTTGCATCAGAAAACAGTGTTTTAAATCAAAGTTGAAGAATGTTATGAATTTTAATTAATATGTAATACATAAAATAAATTGTTTATTTCACCTATTTTCATTGTTAAAAAATGTCATATTATATTTCTATTGTACATTTTTAATAGTACATTTATTAATTTAGTTTTAAATTAATGTTAAAATAATTGTTATTATTTTGTGTTTATAAAGGAATATAGATATAAATGTAAGACAGATCTAAAGAAATGTAGATAATTAAAAAAATATAATATGTACTAATGATGTTATTAAAATAAATATACTAAAATAAAACATAACTCATTTTTATTTGTATTTATTCCATGGTAATTCAATAAAATGCACTGTACGGTTTAAAATATGTATTTTATTATATTATTCCTTGTTGCAACATTTTCATTGGTTATACTATGTGGAGCTGGTGGAAATGATTCAAAAAGATCAATCTCCAATATATGATCATTCTGGGAACATGCTATATTATGTAACACTGCACATGCCTCTATAATAGTAAGCTAATTTTCAAAAACTTATAGCCCAACTTGCAGACAAGAAGATCTTTGTTGTAAAACCAAAGACCCTCTCCACTGGGTTTCTTGTTTTAGTATGGTCTTGATTGTAAGCTTCTTCAGTCTCCCCTTTCCAGAAATGCACATAAAGGAGAATCATTGAAATTTTTACTATCATGCACCGCGCCTGGCCATCGGCCTATAATGTTTCTTATCCTCAAGTTAGGGTCGCAGACTGCTTGCACATTTATAGAAAAATGGCCTTTTCTGTTTCTAAATGTTTCTGCTTGTGGTCCTCCTAAAAACAAGATAATAAAAATTAGAGCTCTAGCAAATATTCTTATTTCAAACTACAAATAATTTTATGTAAATTGAAAAAATATATTCATAAAATTGAATTCTTTATAGGAAACTACTATTGTAGTTGAACATTGTTCCAGTATATACTGAATAGCTACAATCAGTACAAATCATTGTATGATTAATTATATTATATTATATATTTAGCCCTACAACTATTTAGAGAGCTTGGTTATATGGGGTACAGTGGGCTGGGAAGAGCCAATTACCTGCTAAATGTTTTGATTCCAACAAGCATATATATATATATAAATTATTGTGTAGAAATCATTTAGGGTGTGCCTTTATACTGTGCATAATATATTATTCTATTCTATGATTAATAATATATTATGTACAGTAAAAAGGGATACTCTAAATGATTACTACATAATATAAAATACGCTAGGCATTTTAGAAGCACATTTAGTTAAAATAGGATAAGAAAACATATATTTGTAAAACATATATTTTGTAAAAGCTTAATAGTTATGTATACATTATTATAAGTAGAAATTACCTGGAGATTTGATCCTTATATATCGCATAGAAATCATTCGCAATATGGCATTGTTGTTGATAGTTGGGAATTTTCATGCCACGATTTTGTAGTTTAACCGACTCTGCTGCAACTTTGTGATGTACAGTCGGCTGTTCCACATGAAATACATCTCCAATAATCTTCTGGTAACTGCCTGTCGTAGAATATCATAAAGCAAGTAACAGTTGGTCGCAAGTTTTTATCAATCGGCTTCTATTTGTAGTGGGTTCTATTTTGTCTCCAGCAAGGAACACAGATGCAGAACAGTTTCTTTCTTCAGGCGGAACCTCACTTTGTTTGAATGTTTTCTTCTTTGTATTTGTCAAAAGCATTGATTTTTTTCTTGATTGACTCGCCTTGATGAAGCTATATCGTCATCAGACAGCGATGAAACCGACGCGAGAGTCATTTTAGTAAATTTTATGTAGGATTTTAAAGTTAAGAGTGGTCGCAGGCGGCCTTAAGACGACGGCTGCTTAAAACTAGAAATTCTTAAAAATTTGACTGTTTGACAGCTGTCAAACTCTTAAGTTGCTTTCGAGAATACGAATCGGATGAATAATGCCCCATTAAATATTTAATTCTTAAGTGGTTTAATCGAAGTTATATTTAACTGGAATCAATTTAACAGGTCATTAGAGCTAGTTAACAGGAGTTAAAAGTTAATTGGCTTTCCAGTATTTGGGCATAAAAACTAAATTTATTGAATATGTAGGTGTTTATAATACAATACTTTACGGGTATATAAAAAGTCAACTGTACTAAATGTACTAAAATTACATCGATTACATAAGTTCTGCTATATGATCAATAAAACGTTAGTTAACACAGACAAGTAGCAATGTACAATTCGTTCAATTTTTAAGACCCGCATCAATACTGATCCAACTATGAAATGAACCGGTTCAAATGACTCGATCAATCGAACGATTGGTTCCGTTTGTCATTGATATAAATGAATAGGCCCTTAGTCTTAGAGTAATTACCTCTAGAGAGAGCCGAAATGTACTGTACATCGCAAAAATGAGACACACCATTGTTCTATTTCATGTGACGCGCCGCGTTTTGTTGTTGGGCGAAAAAAGAATTTCGCCAGACAAAGCGACGTCGTTCAAGCAATAAAGCAACCTTATGTCATATAATAGGGTCTATTTTAAATCAAGGCCACAATATGGCGCTTATTTTCTTGTGTTGCTAGATATAGCTATTGATGTCTCATGTGCGGTTACAGCATGAATCTAGAGGTAATTACTCTAAGCCCTTAGTAGAAGCATAGGTAGGTAAACACGTTTTAAAGTTCATATTACCTATTATTTTACACAAAAATATCACTTTTACAACTGAAACACGTGAAAAACAATTTTACAACAAATGTAATGGGCAAAATATTAGGACAATGGGATACTAATTACGAAAAACGAACAAAAAGGAGTTATTACTTGATGACAATATTTTCAAACGCAATTCGCAAGTAATCATAAATCAAGACGTAACTAACTTCAACTCACTCAAAAAGACAAAACTATAAAATTGTAACGCAAAATAAACTTTAAAGCCTACCACTCAAAGCATATATTAACCTTGTCATTTACATTCGAACTATTTAGTGTCTGTATTCGTCTCTAAAACCGATGATATCCGTTTTAACGTTTGTTTGGCTTGATTCGGCTCGACTCGGGTCGGGTCGCACTTCACAGGACGTTAACGGCTCGCGAACCGTTGTTCACGGGTTTTGGTTCTCGGCTTTCGGCTCTCGGTTTTCGGTTCTCGGTTCGTTTGAACCGACACGATTCTCCTATCGCGATCGATCGAATGAACGAGTTTTATTGTACATAAAGATCGAATCGATCGCGTGGTTCTTGCGAGCTGGTTTATTTGACCCGTTCAATCGCGAACGACCCATATCTACAGACAAGTAAACAGTTTATGAAAAAAAAAAAAGGATTCAGAATGTTAATTTCATCAATGATTTATTATAATCATTGGATTTCAATCAATACATTTGATTCTTGTTTGATTCTGATCCTGCCAATGATTATAGAATATTTTTTTCTATAATCACTGGATCCTGCTAATCCTGTTTAGTTATCAATGTCAAAAGATCACTCTACGCTGGTTATAATATTTTTTGTCATTAGAATCGCCATCTGGTATCGTTCTCCAAAACTAATTTCGAAGTAAGAAGTTATGCAGGTCACATACATTCATTACATGTTTCTAATTGGTCTGTGATTACATGGCATGATCCATGGGCTTCCAGAAATACTTGTAATTTGTTCATGTAATTAAATTCATGGTTAGCAGTCCCAATTTTTTTAAATAATTACTCACGAAAATATCTCTGTAATTATCTATAAAACAACGTTTTTGGAAGCACAATGATGAAATAATACAGTTTAATGGGATACATTTATATTTATTATGTGATAGGAATTGTAATTCGTGTATTTTGGAATTCTGTAATAGAAACAAACGTGCCTAGGGTTGTAGATTCGGGCAAGCCCATTTTTTAGATCTAATATCTAATATAATACTTGCTTTCTGTCTGCACCACCCAAAGGTTGACTGACAGAGAATGCCTCAGGCATTAAGTCCACCTTTATATAATTTATGTACTCTGTACTAGGGTTGTTACGGATTTTAATTTTTTCACATCCGCGGATGCGAATGCGGATGCGGATTTTCAAAGGCTCACATCCGCGGATGCGGATGCGGATGTTTAAGATCTTATAGTATATTAATGAATATTGAAATTCAACTTTTATTTACGGATTTTATCGTTTATTAATATGTATCGATTTATTTATGTTATATTTTTTTTTTTTAACTTCCCGATATTTCGATTACTTTAAAGGATTCATGGTCACGGGGCGGAATTTAACTACCCGTAATTTACAATTATTAAATTATTAAGTTAATTTAGAACGTTAATCTGTTTTTGCATTTCATTGGTCTATTGAACCTCGCCGTGTCTTGATGTCGGGCAGTTGATCTTTTGGGTTCCGATATAATTAAATGTAGAATTCAATCCCATGCTTGTGCAAGGTTCTACCCATCTTCTCTATTGATAATGCATCACCTTCGTTTGTAGTAGCCCCAAAAGCTCGCAAAAGAACACCGTTTCATTTATTAAGTATAACGCCGCGCCGCCTTTTCTGATAACAAGGCGCAACACGCTGCAAATAATTGTCCGCTAGGATTACTACTTAGTGGAGAGGATAAAAATCTTTGTGCTATCGGCAATAATATCTTCAATTCCTCTCGATAAACACCACTTAAGAGGATTTTCATCCACATAGACTCTTTTTAATGGGGTAAGAAAGAAATTGGCACGCGCCATTCATTGGCACCGCCAAATTTCTGTCTTGTCTCATTTTGTATTACATCCGCATCCGCATAAATATCCGCATCGGTTATTGTGGATGCGGATGCGGATGCAGATGTCCAAATCTATGCGGAAGCTCCGCATTTGTGGATGCGGATGCGAATATTCGCAACATCCCTGCTCTGTGCACAAATTGTATAAAGGCGTACATAAACACATGCCTTTTTTGCAGGTATTAGAAGAGCTGCTACCAGAACAGTCATGTTTCGCCTAGCGTATTCTATCCCATCATGCGATAGGGGAAGAGCCTATGCGATGATAATTAATGAAAAAAGTGTAGAAAAACGACCTGTGATATGATTCCGTAACCTCAGCTTTGCACTTGTTGAGACTTTTCCTTGTTGAATTGTCCACATTTATATGATAATTGAAATGCTAAGAAATATTTGCAAATTTATATTTACTAAAGACTAATGAGATGAATGTGATATATAACACTTGATAATTATGACTTGATAAGCGAGTGCGCGCGGCCCGTGGTGGCTAATTGCGAACTAAAGAAATGCATTTTTATATTACAAAATGTTAATTAAATTGGGTTACACGCGCCGCGTGTAAACACTGACATAAGAATATGCACGGTTGCACCGTACAGCACTAGTGAGGTAGTTTTAGATCTACCACACAATCTATTTAAGATTAGGATAAAAACTATTAAAACAAATAACCATCTTTATCGCTGTTGTGAAAATATTTATAACAATAAGTTTTTCTGAAAATTTTAATAGATTGGAAATCGGGTGGTAAATTTGATCGATTATCAGATGATAAATTTATGACTGACATAATTAATATAATGATCGAAAGCAACAATGATGTGCGCGAAGTTATATCAAACTTTCAATATGAATGTGAACCTTATAATGGCGTCTATACGATGCCATTTCAAAAAAATCTTTATGAGTAAAAAATACCATACATTTACGGAGAACGACTCTAGATGTCACTATTTTCAAGAAAAATCGATAAACTTTAGTTGTAACGTAGGGCCAAACTCTAGCTTGTTAGTCTATGTATGTGCAGATTGGTGTCAATTGTCAAACTTTGTTTGCTAAAGCGTTTTACGCTGTGGTCTAACGTATTTTAACGATTTGAATTTGGTTTGTTGTTGGTAAGGTTAATGTTTTTTACAATAAGTATTTTTGTGTAAATAAGCAAACCAACAATGGCCGATGTTGGAGATATAATTGATTATATAAAGACATTGAAGAAGGGATTCGACAAGGATTTGTTTCAAAGCAAAATAGATGAGTTATCATATGTCGCCGATACGACGGGCTTGGACTATCGTGAATTCCACACTCTCTTGAAGATTTGGTTAAATTTAACCATACGTGAGTAAAATAAGCATTTTTATTTCAACATATTTCATATTATTGCATGCAGATTCAGATAAAATACCTCTAATCAACTGTTCTAAATTAGTTATGGGTAAAACTTTAGTGTATCTGCCCAAGATATCAGGGTTGGGAGGGAGTGGGGGGGGGGGGGAGGGGGAAGGTGTCCCATGTCCCCTGGTACCACTCCCATGAAAAGGTGACGCACCATTCCCGAGAAAAACCAATTAATGTAACCTAACCTCAAAACACTTGTTGTCAGAACAAATTTACTTCTGCAACGTCTCCGGCGCTGCGGGAAGTGCAGCCCTTTCGCACTTGCGTAACAAAAGATAGGCACCCATGCTCACCTTCGCAGCTTCGGCTTGCTGGTCGCCTCCGGCGACCAGCCTCAGCCGCTACGGCTCGCACGGTTGCTAACGTAAAACGTGGTGATTAGGGATCAAAGGGAGATTAGGGACAAAACTGAGAAAACATTTTAAGGTTGAAATGTGAGCCATTAGTTGCATATAATTTATTAAAAACAAATTGTAACAATAGAAGACTATATATAATCCTTAGTGCAACAATCAGTAACAATTAATTTGAGTTACAAATTGTCTTTTTAGTCTTTTGAAAATAGCCTCTCGATATGCAGTAAAAATACACCTAAACGAACTTCGGTCTACTACAAAAACTACACCATTTATGAAGGAGATATTGTTAAACACACAAAGTATAAGTATTGGACTATCGAATTCATAAAAGGTTAGTCTCATTTCTCGTTTAATTTATGTTTTTTTGATCATTTAAAAAGTAAATAAAAAAATATGATATTTTGGGGGGAATAGAGGCGACTTGGGGGTGATTAATAACGAGACTAAGGTTTATAGAGACGTGTAAAGGTACAATTGGGACGAAAAAGGGTGTATAGGTACAGTGTGTGTAGGGTTGTCGCAACAGTTTTTTTTTTGTTGTAAAATATTTTGTCGTTCTTAATTAACTTTGTCTGTTAATTATATTTATTTTTAATGCTGTAAGTTACATTGAAAGTACTACCACTTAAAATAACTAAAATTTTGCTTCAGTTGTGGTCACAATGGTTGAGTATTATATGTAGAAACTGCAGTAAGAATATTCTTCATAACAACTATTCCTTTTTGATAGATAGATCTAGTACTGGGCGATGCATCGAGTATTTCTTTAAATATAGAAAAAACTGATTCGCCATTTTCCTCTTTCTAATAAGTAGTACACATTAATTTGGGCAAACCGCTAAACAGCAGTGTAAATGCTCTGTTGTGTTTCGTTGTGAAGGACATTGTTGCCAGAGTCACTACTGGACATATTGAGACTTAACATCTATGTCTCAGGATGGCGAGCGCAGGCCTAGCTTTGCTTTGTATTTCAAGGTATTGTTTGGTATTGCTACTGTTTATGAGCGGTCTATCACTTAGCATCAGGCGAACGGTATGATCGCCTCGTCAGTGCAATAATAAAAAAAAGCATTACGCACTTAAGAAATTTCGTGTGTTATTTTGCCCATCAATTTTCTTCGTACTTTGTTTTGTTAGCGTATCTCATAATTTAGCACATAAGTAAGAAATCATTAGCTGATTCCAAACTATACAGAATACTCTACGTATTACTTCTTACAAAAACTTATAGAAGAATAATAAGACTGCATTATAGAATACCTAATATGTTGATTTTTAAATTTTTGAAACTATGTCTTATTAAAATGTGTCACTTGATTTGATAAATATCATTTAAGACAGTTGTAATCTTTAATTATTTCATTTGTGTCAAAGCAAATTATTACGATAAATAATTCAGAATATTTAGATGTGTCGGTTAAAAAGTAATTAATAAGAAACAATTCAGTGCCAACCCTTGTTAATTTCCCCATTAAACTCGATCCCGCCTCTATTACCCCCAAAATCCCTATTAACCCTAAACCCATATTTTGTGCCCTTTTTTTCTTATTTTCTAAGGCATCTAAAAAAATTGTATAGTTAATAGTCAAGACGCAACTAAGACTTAATGAAATATGCTATAACACAAGAATATTTCTGTATAATACTACCAGAAAATTCGTCGTGAAGTTGAAAATCGTCCCTATCCACCTCGTTTTACGGTATCCTTCGTTACAGCGGGCGGGGGCTGCTCTCCCTCCGCGCCTCCGGCTTTTATATACACTATAGGGGTGGTAACCAAAAGTCTACGTGAAGTCGGGGTGCCCTAAGTCGGTTTTGAGACAAAGTCGACCTATTTTTCCCACAAAGTGGGTACACTAACTACCATCGGAACATGATTTCCAAGTTGTTTAAAAAACAAATAAAACAACAAACATGATATAAAGTTCATTTATTGAAACTAAAATTTATCACATAATTTCTCGGAAATTATACACCACCTTTTAATAAGAGTGGTATTGTTTTAATCAGGGACTCAATCCCTACCACCTGTGATCACTTTCGCCGCTCTCTTCGTGGCCAAATAAACTAAAGTCTAAACTAAAGTTAGGTTACATTAATTGGTTTTTCTCGGGAATGGTGCGTCACCTTTTCATGGGAGTGGTACCAGGGGACATGGGACACCTTCCCCCTCCCCCCCACTCCTTCCTAACCCTGATATCTTGGACAGATAAACTAAAGTCCATCCTAGTTATGTACTTGTTTACAATATGTGTAAACAGATTTTCAGTAACGAGAAGTATGGTTTGGGTTGAACCCATCGGCCATCGCCTGAATTCAAAGCGTGCCTTTTTATTTTGGTGGCTGTTTGTAACTGTTAGAATATTTTTTTAATATTTATTGAAGCTCCCTGTTGGCCTATAAGAAAATTGCTGTGCCATGGACTGATAAATAATAACGCAAAACTTTTTCTACAGCTCACATAACACTTTACTGAAATGTTTCCAGCTATAACAAAATGGACGAGTCTTGGTGCATGTCTGGTGCCCCAAGAGACAATAGAAGAAAGGACAGTAGACTATGTGTTTCAATGGATACTCGCCAATTATGGAAACCAGAACAACTTTTCCAAAATTGGTTTTGTTCTTGACTGGCTCACTGGTAATCAAAGTTTAACTATATATTGTGTGTTTAATCTGTGTTGTAATTCCTATTACTATCTTATACAATATTTTTGTATTAGAATTAATTTGTTAGAAGTTTGACTACACATTTATCATGGGATCAAAATTATGTTATACACCTCCTATTATTATGCCTTACAGGAAGTTGAATTGTTAATTGTAATATGTGAAGCCCATTATATTGTATTAGGCTAGCAAAAGAATTGAATTAAGACATAGACTCCTTCTAATCACTTTCATTTCTTTCATTCAGTGGTGGTAGGTCTCTAATATGTAAAACACCGACTAGATAGGCAACGGTGCAATTTCTATTTCTCCAGTTTAAATGAAATGTTGTGTTCCGGTTTAAAGGACATTTTAGCCAGAATGACTTCTGGACATATTGACACATATCTTATTTCTCACTACAGTGATTGCATTGGAATGTCAAGCATTGCTGAAATTCATGTTATTTTATTACCTGTATATAATTTATCTGTATCTCTATCAGCCCATATACGTCCCACTGCAGGGCACGGGCCTACTCTACAATCGAAAGTACGATTGAGAGTGGTTAGGCCATATAGTCCTCCACGCTGGCCTAGTGCGGGTTGGCGGACTTACATACCATAGAAATTCTTATAAATCGCTATGGTATGCAGGTTTCCTCACGATGTTTTCCTTCACCGTTTTAGTGCGTGATGATTGACTATCAATACACACATGACTCCGAAAAGTCAGAGGTGTGCGCTGGGATTCGAACCCGCGACCACCGTGAACATGTAGGCAGCCGCGTCTAGTCCGTTTACCAACAGGCCACCACGCACTATAATTTATATAATCATGTTATTAAAAGAAAAAAAAGTATGAACCATAGTTAGTGTGTTACATCCCACAAGGTGACAGGGGGTGAGCCGATTCTCATACTGGATGGCACCAATTACTGACACCAGGCAGGTACTGAATAGAAAAATCCAACATCACTTTGTCAGACTTGAGATTTGAACATGAGATCTCAGCTTTGTAATCATACCATAGTACATCTGTGCCAACGAGGCAGTGTTAAATAAATTAACTGATGTATATAATGAGTAATAATATTATTTTTAGCTGCAATGGAGTGTGATTGTGTTGACATGGCTGCCTTGGATTTAGGATACGAGTTGTTCTACTCTATGCTGGCATATGAGGCTTTGGTAAGTGCATCAACATTAATTTAACACTTAAATTATCAAAATTGCATTTTTCATTCAATATGTTTTTTTATGCTTTCATTCTGAAGGAATACATTGGTTGAGGTTGGTTCATAATTCTTAAAAATACAACATAAATGTATGTATATTAAAATAAAAGAATATGTCATGTTTTCAGACTCCTCATGTAATGAAATTGATGTACACTTTAACAAAACCATCTGACGTGACAAGAAGAAGGGTTACAGAATTATTTGAGTATGCCAAAAATAGGGAAGCAAAGAAGGTACATGTATTTTATATTATAACATATCTAGAATATACATTATGGGCTTTATTCATACAACATTTTAAAACCTATCTTAGTTATCAAAAGTTTTGTAGCTTTCAAACAACTTTTGAATTCTGTTTGAGCAAAGAAGACAAAACAATGAATGAATAAAGCCATACATATTACATATGTCTATTGATAACAATTTAGAACACCAACAGATTAAATATGCATCTACCTAAGAATTTAAAAAAAAGTTGGAAATAGTTTCCAATGCCCATAAATAAGAGATTATCACAGATCCTATCTTATTGTTTTTCAGAATATGTTTCGCCAACTGCAAGTGCTCATGGGCTTGTTCAAGTCTTACAAACCGGAGTGTGTGCCAGAGGATGTGCCTGCCATCTCCATACACACAGCATTTAAGAAATTAAACCCTTCACTGTAAACAAGTTCAGAAAGTGTCAGGTGAATAAAATAGTCTCATTATTATGTATAACAATACTAATGCCACTCCTGCCGCTGTCGGAAATATTTCCCTAAAAACTTCTGTTGCAATATCGACGTGAGTGAGTGTTCACACTCAGCCCCCCTACTCTTTCACCAAACTACTCGCAACACTCGATGACGTCGAGGTTGTTGCGGTGACCTCATTATATATATGTATAACTATAAGAAAATGTTAAAAAGACAACAAAGAAACAGAAGACGCTGTCGTAAAATAAGACTTTATTTTCTCATTACTCCACTCAGGTGGCGGCGGTAGCTTTTAGCAGTAGCAGAATTTTCCCAGAGGTGCAAACAGCCTGCTGTGCCTTCAAAACATATTTCAGATTAATAAGATTTTGGGATATTGCCACAGTAGGATTACTGGGCAATTCTTTATATTTTGGCTTATACTTATATAACTTCCTGTCAGTACGAAATATGCAAAAATTTAGAAGCTAAGTATACAGTGTAAATCCAGACTGGGACGGAAAATGAGGCCAGGTGGTAGCTTCAGTGACGCAATTCAACTAAAAATTTTGCAAAAAAGCTAACTAAATTTCATCTCCGCACCGAACCAAATGTTCGTGTGATCCACAATTATTTGTTTCGGATATGGGTGTTTCTCGTAGTTTCTGATTCCCACGACTCAACACTCGATGTTATTGTAGGGTCAGAACTATCTATTTGACTGTCGGGTGTATTAATGTATTTATTTATTTATATTGTATATTTACTTGTTTCAGGCTCGAAGAAACCACTTGAGTAAGGAGAAACAGCATCTAATTTGGACCAATCCTATTAATGCTGTAAGTTTTTTATGAAATGATTATGAACAGTTGAATAATTATTTTTTTTATTTTATAATACGTAGTACGTACACGACTATCTTGTACTTTATTGGTTGGTGGTTTTGGTTAATTTTCTGTTTGAAAAAGTAATTAAATAATATTATACATATATGTATGTTTCAATTTTGTACTATAGGAACGCGGAAGAAACAAGAAGGCTGATCCCTTGGTACCAAATATGGAGTTTTTCAATATTGGAGCAAAACAATATGCTGACAAAGAACCAACCAAGAATTATTTAGATTTCTCTGAGTGAGTAGTTATTATAACTTTTTAAGTTGTAGCACTGTCAAGTTTCTAGTTTTAGTAGTCTAACAAGTATATGTCTAAAAGTGACAAGTAAGTAATCTGGAACTACGAGAGACTTTTTGACATCATTTCTCTGGATGGCGATGGCGTAGAAATGCAAATAATTGCTTTATAATTCATGGTGTATGTTTTGCTACAGTTTATGAGTATTAGTATCTCTTGCCATAAGACGAATGGTAAGTTCGTCTAGACATTCACAGCTACAGAAAAATATATATTAATTTCAAACATATAATAATAAGTAATCTAAAGTCCCGACCTCTTTAGAGGCTTTTCAATGTAATGTCAACTTAAGCCCCATTCGCACGGGCTCTTAAAAAGTTTCAACCTTGACGTTTTTATACCGCTCCCAATATTTATGTTCATGTGAAATGATAATTTAACTTCCAACGCTAAACGTCGAAACTCCGACGGCACACGGTCAAAAAGCGTCGCGTTTTAAAATTGCCTTCGTGTGAACAAAGTACAAACTAATGGATTTATATTTGTTTCATTGCAACGTTTTTTAACGGGTGTTGAAGTAGCGTCCGTGCGAATTGGACCTTAATGATATTTAGGGTATATTTTAACTGTCAATGTAATGCAATAGCAATAATTTAAATTAAATTGAGTTACACCCAACAGTCACATACATAGTCCTGACACCGCAGTAAGATCGAGTCGTGTGTCGTGAGTATTAGGGACTACGGGAGACTTTTCGGTCTCACAAACACTCAGACCCGAAAGAAATATTTGCGGGTCGCACAAACATTTCTCTCGGTGCGGGGATCGAACCCGCGGCCTCTCGTTTCACAGGCGGCGTCTAACCAACTGCGGCACGGAGGCTATCAAATAAAACAATAATAGGGTATAGGGAAATAAAGTATATTTAAGGCAGTAGTCTGCTTTACAGGCTTCAAAAAATCGATTTTTCGTTTTTGTCTTAAATCTATTCCAAAACTATCCAAGAATATGTGTTCTAAATTTTAGAGGCCTATTCGACATATTTTCGAAGCTAGATCAGTTTTAGTGGCCGAGCGTCGAGCAGGTGCGAATGCTCGGGCAGACCCGAGCGCGCGCACTCCGCTCCTTCGTGTATTCTATTGTTTGACTATACTCGTATATACCTTTGAAATATTATTTGGAGATTCTAGAAGGTCTGTGTTGAGTAGTTGTTGGAATAACGGTATACAATATAACGGTAAACTATAGCCCTCGGAATCGGCTTCTACACTGCTATTTGTAGCGTCAGCTTTCAGTTTCATTTTTGATTTTGCCGAGCGCACATCGAAATGTCAAGCTACCCGGTGATTGATCTAAAAGACAGCGTGCTGCGGAACCGCGAAAGCGAAAATTTCAGTCCAGAAGGCCCGGAGAGTTGGTGCGAATGGCGCAAGGCTGAAGCGGCGAATAATCTGGCATCTTTCAAACACCCGGCAAGATTAATTAATGACAATGTAGAGAAGCACATTCATCCAATTTACTTCTACACCTTTCAAATGAGGATTTATTGACGCGGTGCTTAGGCGGACACACTCAAAATTCGAACGAATCGTTCAATTCGATTCTGTGGCGCCTAAATCCGAAACACGTCAATTCCGGCTATAAAATCGTCGAAATAGCAGCAAATATGGCTGCAGGCATTTTCAACGAAGGTTATTCAGCTGTGCTTTCTACCATGCAGCTCCTCGATATTGTCATCTGGCAGCAATGCAAAAATTTTGCTGACACCGTCGATGCTGAGCGCATAACGCGGGAGAACCGGCGCGCATCACTTTCCAGCAAGGAGGCCCGTAGAGCTCAGAGATCGGAAAACCTCCGCCAAAACGAGTTTTTTGAAGAAGAGGAAGGATTATTGTATGGCTCAGGGATAGTCGATTAACATCTAATTAGTGTAAGTATCCAAAAACTTACATTTTTTTGGACCGAAAACTTTACAGCCCGTTTTCTCGAGATTTCATTTTCACAAGTTTTGGAAAACGGTGCCGGCGATAGTAAAAACAATATATGTCCAATCGAAAAGAACCAAAGTGATCTAGCTTCAGTATTAAATTATCTTCTATTTGAACTAAAAAAGTTGGACAAAAGTACTATTTAAATTACTTGTTTTGCAACTTAAAGTGGATTATTCTTTTTCAAAAAAGTGTTTTTTTTTAAACTTCGAAAAAAATTTGTAATTTCGTCATTTCTTCGGTATTTTTTTAGTTCATATAGAAAAAGAACTTATAAAAACTAAAAAAATATTTGGTTCTACTGTTTCAGATGCATCGCACGACCTCCATCACCGGCACCGATTTACGAGTGCACACTCCTGGCGCCCCAGAAAAATCGATACAACTTTGGCAAATTTCAATAATTTGTAATAATAAAAATTGTTTTTTAAAGCTTGAATATAATATACTATCGTCTCAAAATTTCGTTTACCGCAATCATTTCCTTCCCTTTCAAAAAAATTGTTGAAAAAACGCTTTTTTTTCGGCTCCTAAAGCAGACCACTGCCTTAAAAAAAATCCTTCCCGTCGGTTGGTATTACTGGTGGTAGGTCTCATATGTGAGAGGTCATCTGGGTATGTACCACCGCAATGTCTATTTCTCCCGTGAAACAGCAATGTAAATGCACTGTTGTGTTTCGGATTGAAGGACATTGTAGCCAGAGTGACTACTGGACATATTGAGACTTAACATCTTATGTCTCAAGATGGCGAGCGCAGTGGAATTTTGCTACTGTTTATGAGCGGTCGTATCGCTTACCATCGCTTACATTCGTCTCGCCATTCATTGAAGTAAAAAAAAAAAATCAACTAGTAAAGGCTGTACGGCTTGCTCGTCTCGCCATTCATTGAAATAATAAAAAAAAAAAGAATTTCAAGTGTTCAAATGAGGCTGTATGTCCTCAGTCCGGTGTCACTGATGCAGTACAGCCTGCAGCGGCGCATGTGCCGGCCGGCTCGGCTGCGCGCGCTGCTCGCCACGGACGCGGGGCTGCTGCTGCTGGCCGTCGCCGAGACAACGGAACACGCGTTCCTGTCGCACGATCTGCATCATCTGCTCAATTTCTGTGAGTGTTGTTTGAGTACTCTAGCGTTCTGATCTCTTTGGAGGCTTGTTAATGTAATGTCAACTTAATGTCAGTTGTAATAAGGTATATTTTATCTGTGAATGTCATGTGATGATAGCCTTAATTTAAAAGGAATAGGGTATATTTTATAAAGACACCAGTACATCATAAATGCTTTATTTATTTTTTCCATCAGTTAAAAGTAAATAATTGAGGCAACTCTTTCCTTTGCTAACACTATAAATTATTAAATTATTATAATAAGTAACAATATATTATATTGACAGTCTCTGTGCCGCGTTGGTTAGACGCCGGCTGTAAAACGAGAAGCCGCGGGTTCGATCCCCGCACCGTGACAAATGTTTGTGTGAACTACAAGTATAAAGTATAAATTCTCTCGTTGTTCCTGATACCCATGAAATAAGATTCCATCTTATTGTGAGGTTAGGACTGTGCATGTGACTGTTGGGTGTATTATTTATTTATTGTATAAACATGCAGGTTTTCTGAACGTGTCGCCTCACAGTTACATAGAGAAGCAAGACTTGCTGCACCGCCTGGCGTTGCTCCAGCGATCGCTCATGCAAGGAATACCGGTCATCACCAGGTTTCTAGCGCAGTATCTGCCTCTCTGGAATGAGAGGGATTATTTTGCTGAGGTATTGTATTCTATTTTCTATTCTACTGCCTCCAAAGCCTAGTTGTGCTCCGGTACTATTACAAAACCGGTCTCGGGTTCGAATCCCGGGTCAGGCAAAGTGATATTGGATTTTTCTATTCATTATCAGCCTGGAGTCCGGGATTTGTGCTCGATATGGCGATAGACTCGCCACTATCATATGGTCGGACGACGAACAAACAAGGCGAAATGCGGTTGTTGTGTTAGCTTCTCTCATAACCTTCTTCCTTCTTCTGTGAAAAAGCGTCAGCGTATGTATGTGTGTATAGTAATACTCGTACATTCATGATCATAGTTTCTGATAGGTATTTAAATATATTTTTTCATAATAGTGTTTTGTGTTGCTGTTGATATTTAAGATTGCTACGAGTGCGTTATTCAAACTTAAATTTCATATGCTAAAATATATTATTTATCAATATGGCGATGGAAATTCGATCGCGTAACTTTCGGTACATATATTTCACTATACTTCAAAGATTTCGCATGTTATAGTATTAAGTAAATTTTACTGAAATTTTAGATATTGGAATTGGTAGAATGGATTAGTATCGACTGTCCTGATCATATTAATTACATTGTGGGACCACTTACAAGAATATACCACAGAGCGCAGCCCATAGAACAATGTGCTATACTGAGGAGCCTTACAAACATGTACACCAATTTGGTAAGTACTGCATTAATTTAACATTATTTCAGGGCTAGTATTTTGAGTATAATTAAAAAACAATTTTATATTGTGTTAAAATGGTAATGGGCTTTATAACCATTTTCCCATTAGACCAGCTATACTCAATAAAAAAACATCTTGTCTCAGAATGGCGAGTGCAGTGGAATGCCAAGCATTGTTTTGTAATTCAAGGTGTTGTTTGGTTTTGCTACTGTTCATGAGCGGTCGTATCGCTTATCATTAGGCGAACGGCATGGTAGTCTAGCCATTCACTGCAATAAAAAAAAGTGTAGCTTTGCAAATTAAAGCAAATATGAAACCAGTGCTATATCTGCCTACCCTTTCGGGGCTACAAGCGTGAGCGTGGGTTTACGTACGGCATTCACTCATTGGTGCGTGCAAGCGTACGTTCGTATGTTCGTACAAATGTTCGTTCGTGCGGGCGTATGTTAATGTATTATTATTAAGCCCTTATTATAATTTAACAGCCTCAGTAGCGCAGTTATTTTTCGGTACGGTTACATACTTGAACTCTCGGGTTCGAATCTCGGGTTGGGTAACGGTAGTTTTTGTGGAATTTTTTATTCATTATCAGCCCGGAATCAGGAATTTGTGCCCGATATGGCTCTATCACATCGTCGAACGGAACATACAAGGTGAAATATGGGTGTCCTGGCACCTCTGCCTACTCTTTCTGGGAAAAAAGCGTGAGTTTAGGTATATCTTATAATTTAATATTTTAGGTATACACAAGTACGCGTAGTCGTCAGCATTTTATGGGAGCTGGACCGCCGCAAATGAATTACTCTCTGGTGTTGCCGAAACTGGCTAATGAGATCAGCGACATGTGCGGGAAGGCAGTGCAAGCGAACCCTGGTATGTTTAAGTTTATAACTTTTAACTAGTTCATATATTTAAGAGCGTTTACGCCTTCCGTGCGCTTTTTGGCTTAAAACAATGCTTTTCGAATCAGTTTTTATCGACCAAAACATTGTTTGGAAATTGGAGGTAAACATAATTAATACTAATTTTAGAAAATGTTGACATCTAGGGATTTAGGTGGAGAACATTTAAGATTTATTGATCATTTGAAAACACTACAAAGATTCTGAATAGAGGTCTCCTTATTTAGGCTTCAAATGGCAATTTAGAAGCTTGAAATATTTGCATTAATTAAACATAACACAAAAATAAAAATGTTACCTGCTGGTGTCTGTATGTATTTATAACTAATTTCAGATGATATGCGAGTAATATTCAGTAGCATGTGGTCAGCGGAGTGCCAATCAGAAGCGGAGCTCCTGTATGGAGTATCATTAGGAGCGTTGCCCACAAAATTAACGCTGTACTTACCTCTGCTTAGTATGTCTGCCGCTCTCATCGACAAAATGGCGGCGCTTATGATGGTGTAAGTATATTATGTTTATTTAATTTGTTCAGTTTATGTGATTCACCAACAGATGATACAGTAATTTAATTTAGTAAATAATTAATTAGAGATTATTTTATTGTTTACATAATAATATTAATATTGTAGGGTATTTAATTGAATGACTTTAAGATATATTTTTATATTTTTTTTCTTACCATCTATATTATTTTTTTTATTACAAATTGACTAGGGCGATGCTTAACAATTAAGCCATTTTTTGTGAAGTATTTTAGTATTTTTATTGTAACTGTATTATCACTTGTGCCAAACAACATTAAAAGACAATCAATAATCCTTATTAAATACATCAATATTAACACACTTACAGGTACAAGAAAATCTTCACCCGCATGAAGTCGCAGCTCAAACAAAGGGACGAGACGTACTCACGACACATACAAACTCTTCAGAGCTACACTGGCGATATGTTAAGTTGGCTGTACATGTCGCAGGCCGTTGCCAATCACTTACCGCTCCATCTAGCGGACAAATTGCGTAACATCAACCCACAACTCGACGACATACTTAGTGTCAAGAATCATATCGCCTTTGCACCTTATACTTATGCATTGGACGCAATAGATGACAGGGGCGCCAAGAATAAATTGTGGTGTGATAAATTTTTGCAAACAGAATTTCCTAACTTGGATAGGTTTTTGAGAAAAGCTGTGCCGGAGTTGCGTGGTTGATTGTGTTTTGTTTTATTTGTGTAGGCTTTAATATAATCTGCCTGAAGCTAAGAGGTGATCAGAAACCTGTAAAGCATATACTATACGTCTTCCATTCGTTTATTTTATTTTTGACACATCGAGTACTGAATCAAATAGTGATGGCCTGATGCGTTATCGAATCAATTTTTTATAACAAACGATTTTATTTTTGAACAAGTTTTAATCGATTTAATACATATTTTATTTTTTGCTCCATGCATTGTTTTATAAAACTTCAGGGATATTTAAGTTACTTGATTTAATAATTATATTAAAATAAACCATTTACTCATGTTAAGTTAATATTCTTATCATTTCCGTCGGCAATAGTAATGTTGTTAAAAACAAATTGTGAAACGGCAACACTGGGCAGACAGGTGACGCGCGCCGCCATTTTGTGGTCACTCACAACGAGACGCCCGCGCCCGTGCTAGTGTTTTCCGTTCGCTGAATTTTAATTCACATTTTTCATACGTCGAGTTGAGTATTTATATTCCTCCGTATTGTTTTACCCGTGAATTCCTACATTTGGTTGAATTGAGAACATCGTACCTGCCTTCATCACTTTCAAAATGCCTAAAGGAAAGGTGCTTAAAGGACAAACAAGGGAGTTTGTGTTGCGACTTCATGAGTACTTTGAAAGGGAAAGCCGTAATGGTGGACCTCTTATACCAGTGACTCAAATCAGAGACCGTGTTTCAGCAGCATTAGGTATTACTGCTCCAACAGTTTCAAAAATAATTAAAGAAGGCTACGGCAGTAGTGGCATGGAACAAAACAAGCCATCTACACCTAAGAAAAAACGTCAGCCCTTTAAAGTGACAGCAATTGACAGTTTTGATGGTGATGCTATTCGTCGTCATATATACGATTATTACCAAAGAAAAGAGATTCCTACTTTACATAACCTAGTACATTCTCTGAAAACTAGTGGCTTGTTCCGTGGTCAAAAGTCTTCTTTGGCGAAGGTATTGAATAGGATTGGATTCCAATACAAAAAATGTGACAAAAGAAAAATATTGATGGAACGCAATGATGTTGCTTTGTATCGATGCGAATTTTTAAGACAAGCTAAAAAAATAGAAGACTGGTCGAATGTTGTTTTCACCGATGAAACTTGGCTCAATGCGAATCACACGGTATCAAAAACTTGGACTGACAACACTGCTAGCTCCTCGACCGCAGTGCCAATGGGAAAAGGTGAAAGAATTATAATTTGTCATGCAGGAAACGCAAAAGGATTTGTGCAAGATGCTATGTTAGCTTTTAAATCAAAGAAAACAGGGGATTACCACGAAGAAATGAATTCCGAAGTATATGAAAAATGGTTTCGGGAAATGTTATTGTCACTCGAACAGCCATCAACAATATTTATAGATAATGCGTCCTATCACTCTCGGCAAATTAACAAAATGCCAACGCAAGCCAGTAAAAAAAATGAAATAATAAACTGGCTCCGTAACAATGGCGAGGAGGTGGACGAGTCCCTATTAAAAGTAGAGTTACTTAAAATATTAAAAATGAGGAAGCAGCCTAAACGATACGTTATAGATGAAATGGCTGCAGAACATGGGCACACCGTCCTTAGAATTCCTCCATATCATTGCCAGTATAATGCCATAGAGCTAATATGGGCGCAAGTGAAAGGATATGCTGCGAGAATAAATACAACTCCTCCTTTCACCGCAAACAAAATGCTGGAGTTGCTTAAAAATGCGTGTGAAAATGTGACGCCTCATAACTGGGCGAGTGTCGTAGATAAGACGAAGAAAGAAATAATGTCTGATTGGGATCGCGATGTCGCATTTGACAACTTACCCATGCACTCATTAATAATTAGTGTTACTGGGGATACGAGTGACGACGACGCCGATTCCGACGAAACAGACGATTGTTTATAAATAAAAATATTAACAAATTACCTTTTAGTTGTTTTAATTATTTAATCCTTAAAGTACTATGAATTCCAACATGGTTTAACTGTTTATTACAAGTAGGTACTAAACATTTATTTTCGTTGTAATCATTGTAATTATTTTAAATTAAACTCTTATTAAAAGTCACTTCAATACGTATACCTTTATTCATATTAATTAATTTGCAGCAAATACATTCGATCCTAATATTGGGTACTATATTACGTTTAACTGTTTTCATTAGCATTTTAATGTAATTTTATTTCAAATGATTTCGATTGATTGATTCTATTCAAAATCGTTTTTGTTATCTGTGGTCATTCGTTACGAATGGCACAACTCTAAGTGGGCGTTACCCGTCAAGAAAGTATCTACTTTTATTTCAAAATATTGTTCTACTGTAATGTCGTACTTTATAGGCGTGAACTGTCAAAAATAAAATAAACGAATGGAAATGGTATAGTAAGATTTGACATCGATATTGGTTATCTCATATGCATAACTTCCCTGATTACAGTACAAATTTTAACTTTACATACAGGGTATATCAAGACCGCTATCGAAAACGAAGCCGGGTGGTAGTTTAAGCGACTTCAGACACAATGCAATAGAAAAAGTTGCAAAAATTAAAAAAAAACTAAAATACACGCTTTAATAAGATATACAACTAAAAAAGTAAAAATAATTGATACTGAATTTAAGATAAGAAAATGGAGTAAAATACATATATTTTATTGTTACAAAGCGTGGGGTGCAGGAGGATAAGTAATTGTTGTAAACACCCCACGCTTTGTAACAATAAAATATATGTATTTTACTCCATTTTCTTATCTTAAATTCAGTATCAATTATTTTTACTTTTTTAGTTGTATATCTTATTAAAGCGTGTATTTTAGTTTTTTTAACTATTATATAATTGTTTTGACTAAAAACATCCATCTACGGCTGTATTTCCAATCAATAACGCCATCTGTTGGTCAGTAGTAACATTTGACACTTGAAGAATACAATGTTAACGCCATCTAGCGATGAATAGTGCAAACATGCATTATTGACGTGATCACGCCATCTATTAGTCAGTAGCAAATTATGTTCATCTATACGCCACCTAGTGGTCAGTAGCAATGGTCATCAATTATAAGAATAATTAATCCTGGCGAATCTAATCAGGATAATTATATATTTTAATCGAATTAGTGTATTGTCATCGGTCCTCAATAAATCTACAAAGTTTGAACGAAATCTGGCCGTTTAAAGTGGGTCAAAATCGCGCCCAAAGAAGTCGGTTACAAACAAACATACAAACATACATACAAACATACAAGTGAAGCTAATATAAAGCGTGTAAAAAGCAACAATTTTCTTTTGTTATTTTTTTCATATGGCCATATTTGGGTGGTACATACATTTTTTCCTAAAATAATAGCGTATACCCTTTTATTTATAAATATTCTTAGGTATAAAAGAGTTGAAATTATTATTTTAGCAAAGATTTACACCCAAAAATGACGATATTTAAAAAAACATAAAAAATAATTTTCGCGTTTCTATGTGAAATTTTTAATTGCATTGTGTTTGTAGTCACTAAAATTACCACCCGGCTTCGTTTTCGGTAGCAGGCTTGAGATACCCGGTATAACTTCATCATATAATGTTGACTTCAATAAATAAAAAAAAATATTGGGACCAAACTTGATTTCAAGTTGACATATACAATACAATGCATATTTTTAGTATAGTTTAGTTACTAATAATTCTTATAATAAGTTCATGAAATAAAATATCACAGGAAAATGTTATCAAGTTTAAATTAAAAAAATAGCCTAAGAAAAAATGGCGTGTTTTTCAGATCTGGTTAAACTCAAGTGTTTTTTAATTACTGTTTATCTTACAAACGTAGTGATGCGTTTATGAGTAATAAATGTCACCAGCCCGCCTATTATAATTAAATAAATATGAGATTTTTGTACTAAATATTTTTTTAACGTAGATATTATTGTATTGAATAATGTAATGTTTTACTGTTTTGAAAGTTAATAATAAATAATAAGTTTTATGTTTCTTAAGTTTGAAATGAAATTGACGTCAGCCTAATTTGGCTTATATCAAATATGTTTTCAGAATAAAATGTTTTGGATAGTTGTGTGAATATTGTGGAAATGTGGAGTGAGTAAAATTAAGAAATTATGTTATTTCTATTTTTTTACTTGTAATAAACATTAGTATTATGCAACCTAGTTTTTAATTCTTTAACTTATAAAAATAACCCTTGAGCCCGGCTTTGCCCTGGTGCAGACAGTTTTTGAGTCCAGTCTACGTCAACAACTTATTATTTCGCGTAGATTCTATCTTATATTTAAATTGTATTATTGGTGACACAAATATAGATCTTAAATGCACTTCGTCATACAAAGAACTATATCTTAACACAATTAGCGAGCACGGATTGACTTGTGGAATTTCAGACTTCACCCGAATCGAAACTAGACAAAATATGATAACTAGATCTTGTATTGATCATTTGTTTGGTCGCTTTCCGACTTTAAATCCGTACTCTGCGGTGTTAGATACTGTACTAGCCGACCATCGAGGCATTATCTTTGCATGTGTCGGCAATTCACAACCCGTGAGTATACAGGCTGTTTCAAAAGAATGGATTGACTATGATATACTTTATAAAGAGTTAAAAAATATTAAATGGGATCAAACTCGATATATGAAATCGTCTTGGGATATATATAATTTTATCTGTAAATCTTTTAATAATGCAAATGAAGCTGCCTTTAGAAGTAACACCTACACGCATACTAACAAACGTAATAATCGGTTAAACTTGCCGTGGATCGATAAAAATATTATTCATCTTTGTAAAAAACGAGATAAGTTGTTTGGATTATGGAAAAACAACCCAACGGACCCTAATCTCAGGCTAAGATATAATACAATCAGAAACAAAACAAATAACATTTTAGATTTTAAATGAAATAATTATTATTTATCTCTAATTAGGGATAATTTTAAAAATACTAAGAAAATATATCAAATTATCAATCAAATGCTCGGAAGAGTGACCTTATCAATTGATGAAGCAGTACATAAGGCGTTTGACACAAAAGGGTTTAAATACCAATCATATAGTGAAAATGTTTTCAGTTGCATTTGATAACGCGGTTAAGGATATCATACCAAATTGTAGCCTAAAACTAACAAACCAAACCACGTGTACCTCGATCGACGCGAGTATCCACTTTAAGAAAGCAACCACTTGTAGCGTATATAAAATTGTTAGGAGTCTTAATTCTAAGAAAGCTCCAGGTTATGATCGTATCAAAATTGCCGATATTAAAATGATAGGAGAAAAGGTGTCATTAGCCATAGCTAATCTTATCAACACTAGTATTGCGTCTGGCCTGTATCCAAATGAGTTGAAAATAGGTTGTGTCCGGCCAATTTTTAAGAAGGGTAAGCGCGATGATTTTTATAACTACCGTCCCATCACGATTCTTTCCTCTGTGGATAAAATTGTGGAAAAGTTCGTATGTAAGCAGATACATGATTTTTATAAGAAACACGACGTTCTTTATCACAATCAATTTGGCTTCCAATCGGGTAAAAGCACCACGGATCTTTTGACAAAATTTACAGATGAAGTAAATGAACACTTAAATAACAAAAAATACGTTTTCGCGCTTTGATAGATAGCAAATTCAATTGGTCGTTTCATATTGAACAAATATGCAATAAATTGAGACAGTTTTTAGCAAATATAATTATACTTACCAAGCGCATTCATTTCAAAACGAAACTAATGCTTTACAACTCACTGGCGGAATCACACATACAATACGGACTAGTTTGCTATGGTCGCACTTATAAAACATACCTCGATAAAATATACCAACTTCAACTTAGAATCTTAAAAAGATAGTATACAATAATATTAAAAACAAATATCGGAATGATGATAAAGGCCTTTTTAAGCATTGCAACACTCTAAATATTTATACTAATATAGAATATTCCTTATTAAAAAAATACTTTTTTGATACCACCTACCAAAAAAAAATTAAACACCCTGCATTCACACGGGCAGTCGCTCATAACCGGCTTTGTACAACGAGTGCAGTTAATGCGTACGGAGAGAGGACAGCTACCTACATAGTTCCCCGACTTATTAATAATTTGCCTACCGACTTAGTTAATAGTATCACACCGTCGAATATAAAATTTAAGTTGAAAAATTTCTATTTAAGCAATCAATAATGTAACATCCCAATATTGCCGTATTATGTTAATTGTAAGCAGTGGCGTAACTACACCATCGGGGGCCCGTGGCAAAATCATCGGATGGGGGCCCCCCTTTTTGTATGGAGAGGAAAACTGTTAAGCTTATTTTCCGATACCCTGGAGAAGATCGAAAGGAATATATGTGTCACTGGCCTGCTAGTAAATTGAGGCCGAAGCGGGTCCCTAACAAAAACTCTACGCTAGCATACCGAATAAAACCCAAACCTCCGCATTTCGATCGGTACTACACATCTACTAGTCGAGTGGGTCGGAATGTGTCCCTACAGTGGTTCTTAAGATGTTCGCCCCGGAGATTACACCCGTACTCACGCGTCTTTTCTATTAAAACAACCTAGGCCCGGCTTCATGGAATATCGCCCATGTCCATCCAATCCTCAAGAAGGGTGACCGGTCGGATCCTTCGAATCGCAGACCAATTGCTGTCACATGCTGACTCTTCAAGTTCTTGGAGCGAGTTATAAATATGCAGCTCTTGACTAGGGTTGCCAACCGTACTATAATATATAGTATTGTACTATATTTCAGGTCTGCGTACTATATACTGTTGAAGAAATATAAAGTACGCGAAAATACTATATTTTCAACACCGAAACCTAACAAAAAAATCCTTCATTTCAAAAAATATTAACGCATCTCAATAGTCAAAAGTTCTATCTATCGATCGATCGAGTTATGAATTCGAAGTGGCGGGAAGAAAGAAATAGAACAAGTTTATCATTAATACAAAATGAGCTTATGATATAACTTATATCAATTTAAATATTGAATATGACAAATCTTATGATACTTTCCTATTAGACAAAAAACTTTTGCTAAGTACAAGAAGTGCAAAAAAATATAGCTTTTATAAAAATAAATAAATAACAAAATTATATTTGTTTCCTTTTTTGCTTTTTCCATAAAATACTATATTTTTTCAAACGTCCTATATTTTTTTAAACCTTATTTTGGAAAATACTATATTTTGCTGGTGAAATGTTGGCAACCCTACTCTTGACGTATCTTGAGGATCACCAACTGAGGGTCGTTCGGATGGTGTTCTTCTCGTTAATCTCACCCACCATCAGGTGGAGGCATTGGATAGTGGGGGTGAGGCGATTTTGGCCTTGAAATTGTCATCTAGTGTGGCATGCCGTCGTTTTGGTCTGTTTTTGCCTGGTATTTCAACCTGAGGAACTCTGAAAGTAAATCGCTAGCTTTCTGGATGATCGCAGCATAAAAGTCATATTGGACGCTTTTGCATTGAAACCATGACCATTAATTCTGGTGTTCCATAAGGCTCGGTGCTTTCGCCGACCCTATTTATCCTCCATATCAATGACATGTTGTCTATCACCAGCTGGCATTGCTATGCAGATGCTAGTGCAAGTTAGGCAAGATACATCTGACTACAGAATCTCTATCAGGGATCCGTTAAGGAAATATGGTCTCAAATTTTATCAGAAATTGAGATCTCTCTAGGGCAGGCCTCTCAATGGGGTAAATTGAACATAGCACAATTTAACCCCACAAAGATATAATTATGCTCGTTTACAAACAAGAAGACCCCTTTTGTCATGGAGACACTCTCTCTAAGTATCCGAGAGTATTCATTGATCTGAATTATTGATAAAATTGCAGTTTAGGTGTCATTTGGAAGGCAAGGGCAAATTGGCCAGCAAAAAGTTAAAGATTCTTAACAGAGACAAGCAGTGCTTTTCGCCGGATCATCGGTTATTGCTCTATAAATGCGACGACCGGCACGACGTGGAGTTCTGCTCTCACCCCTGCGTAGAAGCCCCAAAATACCAGCTCGACCCACTTGACTCATTACAGCGCCGAGCTCTTCGAATCATTGATAATCCCTATCTCACGGAGAATGTGGAGCCGTTGGGATTGCAGTGAGTCTTTGGGTCTCTCTGTATAATCTATCAATTGTTCCACGGAAAGTGTTCTGAGGAAGACGGTGCCACTATCGCTATTCTCCCATCACACTTCCCGTCACCGCAGTAGAATTCATTCTTTCTACCTGGAAACTATCCCTTCCCGGGAAGTACGTTTCCAGTGTTCTTTTCTACCACGCACGTGCAAGTTCTGGAATGAACTCCCTGCTTCGGTATTCCCTGATCACTATAACCTATCCTTCTTTAAACTAGGCTTTAAGAAAGTGCTCTCCTTACGGTAGGAAGCGACTTCATTTTGGTGGATCCCTGGATCTGCAAAAGTCTATGAGCGGCGGTGACCGCTGACCGTGAGGCGGGCTATATGCTCGTTACCTGCAGGCCATAAAAAGAACTCCACAACGAGACCAATTAGTCGTCGTAATATCTTTACTACGTGGGCGAAGCCCAAACGCAGCAATGGTGATGGGGCCCCCTCAGAAGCCGTTTTTTTTTTTTTTTTTTATTGCAATGAATGGCGAGACGAGCAAGCCGTTCGCCTGATGGTAAGCGATACGACCGCTCATAAACAGTAGAAATATTCCACTGCGCTCGCCATCCTGAGACATAAGATGTTAAGTCTCAATATGTCCAGTAGTTGCTCTGGCTACAATGTCCTTCAATCCGAAACACAACAGTGCATTTAAGCAGTGTTGTTTCACGGGAGAAATAGACATTGCGGTGGTACCTACCCAGATGGCCTCGCACATATGAGAGACCTACCACCAGTAATATTGAAGTTTCGTTCTTTTTTAAACCAAATCCGCACTATAGTCTGTACATAATAGTTAAAAAAAAGTTAGTAAAATTCGTGTAAATCTAGAAAACTATTTATTATTATTTTTATGTATCAAAAATAAACCTTGGTATCTTTAATGGAAACTAAGAAAATAATTTTTGATTATCAATTTTGTTGGTAATAAATTGGCTAGGTTCTTCTCTTCTTACGGCCTCTCGGGCCTGAGAGGCCAGGCCGCCGGGGGCCCCTAAGGTCGGGGGCCCGTGGCATTTTGCCCACTATGCCACCCTATTGTTACGCCACTGATTGTAAGATCCAAAATATTAACAAGATTAATTATTTAGTATTGTGCTGTTGTTAACTCGTGTCAGCTCTGGTATAAACCTTAGTGGTTTAATTGATGCTGTTCATGTTATGATTTATGTATAATTTTCTTTTGTGTACAATAAATGAAAAAAAAAAAATTAAATGTGACCACCGTCGATGATTTTTCCGCCCTGTCCCGTAACATTCCGTTCCGTTTTATTCAGTCCTTTAACGAAAAGCATTTTCTTCTGGTCTCTACCGTCTCGTGCCACCCATTCAAATTTAAAAGAGCAGTAAATTAATTACTACCTTACTAACCAAATAATATTTTTTTAATTACTGACCCATGCTTCGGGTATACTACATTTTTTGGGATAAAACGTAGCTTAATGTTAATCCAGGGTGACGGCTATCCCTATACCAAATTTCACCAAAATTAGTTGAGTCGATTCTGCGTAAAAGAGTGATGAATTCCTGACTCATCCACTGCAAATAATATTTTTTTCAGGATGCAATGAATCCTATGTGATAGCTATACCACATCAAAATCGGTCAAGCCGTTTTTGCGTGGAAGAGCAACAAACATCCGTACATTCATACTCATAAACGTTCGCGTTTTTAATGTTACTAAGGATGAAACAATACCAATATTTTTGATCGTAGTTCAGTTTATTGATAAAATCTTCAACGTTGGTAAATATTATTTTTATGTTTAAAGTATTCTGGGGGCGCGGCCGAGCCCCCTCCAAGTCGAGCTATAGGCCGTAACATCCTTTTTTCGAAGCAATTCCGACCATTTTCAACCCCCTATAACTTCGTTGTGGCTAAAGCATGAAGCCTGAATTTTCAGTTACTAAGCAGGCATTGTGTAAACACGGTATATTTAAAATTTTATTCAATTTGAACCAGTAGTTTAAGAATTGTAACTAGTCAAACTTTCTTAATTTTGTCACTCACTGACTGACCGATCATCAAAAGTCTAAGGCACTTCTAGCAGACATAGAACCTTCAAATTTAGAATATAATTAGTGTTTAGTTTCTAAAGTAAGGAAAAATTCAAACATTTCATAATTTGTGTCTAGTTTTCTAGATATACCAACTGCGTGAATAACTTTGTAATCCCATATAAATGTATAGGATTACAAAGTTACATTTGCAGTTAATGAATCATTGTACCCGTATATAATGGAATAATAGTTGTAGAAAGATATCTATATATATGAGGCATAACAGGAGGGGATATAGAGAGGGAAATGGTGTATTCAGCTCATGAAACTGTACAACATTCCTCTAGAAAAACTTGCAAATAAATAGACTAAATAGCTCGAAAATATCAATTACAATGAAAGAAAGAACATGAATAATCAAATCCGCTATATTTGTGATGAATTGATACCTACAAAAATAAGAAAAATCCATAAGACAGAAGCTTTAAGAAAAATCGTTAGTGATATTCTAGAAGTAAGAAGTACCGAAAAGGAAAAAAGTAGGACTCTACAAAAAGACGTGAAATCCCATCAAAAACATCCTGTAAAAAAATCCAAGTCTCGCAGCTCAGGTTTTCTACCGCAAAAAGTTGTGAGATGCATGTAATACCAAGTCGATTAATTTATTTAGTCCTTAAGGGACCTTCTATATAAAGTTATTAGGTTAGTTATTACCATATCAATATTAAACATTCTTTACGTTTTAAATAAATAGATCGACTTGGCCGGCAGCATTATGTATAAATTGTACGATACATTATGTTTTCATGCGACCATATTAAGTTCGAGTCTTGTGTCGTGGGTATCGGAAACTACGTGCGATTATTGGGTCCCACAAACATCCAGACCCGAAACACATACCTGTGGATTACACAAACATTTGTTTCGGTGCTGGGATCGTACTTGCGGCTTCTCGGTTCATAGCCGGCGTCTAACCAACTACGCCACGGGTGCTCTTCAATATTAACTACTATACAATTTGGTAATTGTCGTTCCGGATACAGTTTTCTACAGCCACTGGTGGTAGGTCTCTCATATGTGAGAGGCCATCTGGGTAGGTACCACCGCAATGTCTATTTCTCCCGTGAAACAACACTGCTTAAATGCACTGTTGTGTTTCGGATTGAAGGACATTGTAGCCAGAGTAACTACTGGACATATTGAGACTTAACATCTTATGTCTCAGGATGGCGAGCGCAGTGGAATGTTGCTACTGTTTATGAGCGGCCCGTAGACGGAGAAACTAATAGACGGAGTCACATGTTCTATCCCTTTTCCACAAAACGAAAGAGATTTATACATAACATTATTGTAAGAAAGAGATGCAAGCTTTTGTAACCTGTCCTTATCGGCGTAACCGCTTGACTCCAGGAAATTTGACGTTTTGGAGGCAAATATTTACATTATTTGGGGTGGCCAGCGGTCCAAAGGTTGATATTCCCTAAAACAAACGATATTAATAGATTTAAATTACATATTAAAAAACAAACTTCAATAATTATCTTTTATTTTTTAAACTTTTTCCTTATATGTTTTGAACTGTATATGGATGCACAATAGATATTGTTTTTGAAATAAAACTATTTACGAATTTTATCGCGGATTTGGTTTAAGTTTTGCTTTTTTTAACTTCTCCCCGCGACGTTTCGATTACTTTACAACTTTCGTGGTCACGGGGCGGACTAGATGTTGTTTTGTTATTAGCTTTTATTACAATCGTTTTTATTTTCAGAACTAAATATTTACTTAAATTATGTTTATGTTATACAGTGTTTTTATTAGTTCTGGGTGATGGCTGACGACCCAGGTATGTAAGTGCATTGTAGTTCCCCTCAAAGTTAAAATATCGATATTTTAGCAATTATATTTTTTTAAAGAACTGTCAAAGTTTCCCGATACCTTAGGAAAAACGTGTCAACCTGGCCACACTCCCACAAATATCGCTATCTCATACTAGGTTACACGGTGGCTACCCCTGTGGAGCGGCCGTATCGCTTACCATCAGGCGAACTGCTTGCTCGTCTCGCCATTCACGGCAATAAAAAAAAAAAGTCTTTTAACAGTCGTTAGGTCGAATTTAAATGTTATGTTATTTTTACAGACATTAGCGTATGACGTTATGAGACTACCTCTGAATATTGTTTAAGTTTATTAGAATATTTATTTGTTTCGTTTTACTTTGCTGGCTATCTTAAATAATTCATTCAACATGATTGTTTTTAATAACACAGACTCATCGATAAAACCAATTTTTTGCTGGAAAATATTTATAAATAAATAAATATAAGCGCTAAATAAGTTCTCAAGAAATATTGTATTTCGTAGCAGGAAAGCATAAAAACGTAACAGGAGGACGTTAACTAATGGATTCATCACGGCTTTTTTATAATTCGGCGTTGCAAAGTGGCGTCCAGACTGCACTCAATAGTAAGTGCAGTGATGGCGTCCAACATTAGTTTTTCGCTACTCGGATAATTATACCGATTGTTCATAGGTTTAATGAGAAACTTCCAACAAGTCTTTAATTTAAATAAATTTTCCTCATTACTATTCTTATAAATACCCAATTGCTATGAAGTCCTGTCGACATGAGGTTACATAGTAGGGGTATTGGCTAATGTCAATATTTTTGTTCTACGGGATACAGTAGTAAATAGTTTCTTCTGCCACAATTGCTACAACTCAATGTGCGCACCCTTGGCCTCCTGTTTCACAACCAGGAAGTATTTACAGAAAATAAGAAAAAAATATTCCAAGACTACCACTTAGTATAATTTTATGATTTTTAGTGTATGTTCTACTGACGTGATACATTTATAGAAAACAATCAATTTATATTGTCATGCACTCACTATAATTATAGCCAGAAAATAAAACAGGACATCATACAATACATTAAACTCAATGTAATGCCCATAAACACACTCTTGGTAGATGGCGTGGCGGCTTGTTGATAGACCGAAGGCTTATTCCGAGACGTTAGTCTCAGGATCGAATATCAGGACATTTCTGATTTTTCGGACTCATGTGTTCATTTTTGGTCAATTACCATGCATTTTAACGGTAAGGCAGAATATGTTAACAGTATTGGCAATGGTAGATATCCCGTCACGAAGCCGGGCTAACAACTTGTCGTTAATCACTAACAGTATTGTGCGCAACTGCTGAAATATTTAAAAGGGTGTTGTTCGTGTATATGTGATGTCCGCCAACCCGCTTTAGGCCAGCGTGGCAGGCTATGACCAAAGCTCTCTCAAATGAATTCTCGGTGTGATTCTTGTGCTCAGCAGTGGACGGGTTAGAACTGATACAGTAGCAATAACCAAGGGACAACACGGGACTACATACTTCAGGGGTGGTTTGTGCCATGGGTAAGGGTAGGCAACCCGCGGCTCGCAAACCACATGCGGTTCTTTAGACGTGAAGCCGGGCTCTTTAGTTCCATACGCCAATATCGTTTATTTAATGATTTTGAATCTATCACGAGGATGAAACGCCCCCGTGAAACGCGTCGTCACTGTCACCAGAAAATAATAATAATTGAGACTTTTTGAAAACTTAGAAAATTATTTTTGACTCTTCCGAATCAAAAGGTTGCGTATCCCGTGTTATATAGTAAGCGGAATAGGCAACGTCAAAATCCAAATCACACATCGGTTCCATCAAACTATTTAATCTAAAAGTACTATGACTAGTTCTATCCAATATTTTATCGCTTACTCATTCGACATGAAATTGAATTAACACATTTATGTTTTTTTACATCTTGGTTTTGCTAAGGGCCCGCATAACAAACTTCTGTTAGTATTTTCTCCTCTCTAAACTGGTTACACACTCACAGAACATTTACTTACTAAGTAGTCTGCTTTTATTGTGTAAGTACAAGTAATTGCATATTACAGACCAATGACTATTTTTTTATCTCTGTTAACAATAAGTACATTATGGAAAAAAAAAGCAAAAGCGTGAAAAGTATAAGTAGATCTATCATTGAAGATGCTATGAATGTTGCTCTGCTCGAAGTCGTGAGTCACAGTCAGTGGCGTAACTACACCATCGGGGGCCCGTGGCAAATTTATCAAATGGGGCCCTTAGTATATGCGAAAAAAAAATAACATTGTAATTTCGTTTTTATGAATCTTTTTATAAAGTGCGGATCCATCCCAGATTTGCTAGCAGTTTTCATACCCGGCCGAACCTGGGCTTTATATAAGCGACAAAGCTGACCGGTCGTGAAAATCCGACGCACCTTGTTTAGGACGCCAACCCTGCGTGTTGTGGCAGATATGACGCCTTTGATGTGATTCCTTGCATTGAGATCACAGCAGATATCCACACCAAGGATGTTCATGTCATTTCCCATTGAGAGGGGAGCACCCTGAAGTAAGGGGAGGGGAGAGAACATAAGTTATCGGATCTTCGATAGACCTTGCTAATCCTGTTTGTTGTCTATACTTAGGTTCTCGTACGGATAAGCTTATTATCCTTCAAAGAGTGAGTTCTCGGTGTAAGCATAGCATTCTCCATAGCTCGCTGAGCAACCTTGAGCTGGTTGACCAATCGTACTGTGAGTGTCCAAGTCTCAGCACCGTAGGTTAGGACAGGTAAGACGCACATGTTGAAAACTTTCGTTTTCTAGCATTGTGGTAAAGGTGACGAGAAGACTCGACGTAGTTTACCAAATACTGGAACCTCCCCGTAGCGTCTTTCTCAAAGTTGTTTCTACCTTGTTAAAGAGTCTGCCCCAGGTAGGCATATTCGGAAACAACTTCCAGCTGGTGGCCACATGGTGGTGGTTGATCATTACTTTGGTTTTGTCAAAGTTAATTTTATGATCTATTCGCTGTGAGGCTGAAGCCAGGTCGTGCAGCATCAGTTGAACTGACTGTCGATTTCTACGTTCGTTTATTATTTTATTTATTATTTATTGTCACTGTCTCATAAAAAGGGGCCATTGGGCTTACTGTGACTTTTCTCAATCACAAACAGTTTTACATCGCAATTTTTTTAAATTACACCTTTCTGTAACATATAGAGATTTAATATTTTCCACTCCTATTAATATGGTTAAATTTTATTTTTGTTCGTACGTGGTTGTGATTGTTTTGAGTCTGAATATTGATTATCGCCGAGATTTTTTACTATGGAATTTTTAGTTTCATCCATTTCATTTCTGGGACTCTGTTTACTCGTCTTTTCATCAATAAATAGCACGTTCCTAAAGTACTGACTTATTTTAGGTAACTTTTTATTTATTGCTTCAGACTTCTTTCTCTTTCGGTCTTCGCTACCACTTAAATACGAGGGGCGATCAAAAAGTAATGATAATAAGTATAATAAAACAACGATTGTAGTTTAAATTTAATTTATTTTTCTACATAGTCTCCTAACAAGTCGATACATTTAGTCCAACGTTTCTCCAAACCTAAAATACCCTTTTAAAAAAATCTGTATCTTGACTATCCCAAAATGCCTCTACAGCATCCATCACCTCGCTATCAAATTTCTTGCCCCTGAGGTGTTCCTTGATCCTAGGAAACAAATGAAAATCGCTGGGGGCTAAATCTGGAGAATAGGGCGGGTGTTCGACCAGTTTGAAGCCTGCTTCTCGAATGGCAGCGATCGCAACTTCGGCTGTGTGTGCAGGAGCGTTGTCCTGATGAAACAGGACTTTCGCTCGGAGTTTGCCCCGTCTTTTTTCCTTTATGGCGTCTCGCAGTCGTCTTATTTGATCAGCGTAGTAGGAGCCCGTAATAGTAGCTCCCTTTTCCAGGTAATCAACCATTCCCTGAGCATCCCAGAAAACGGACGCCATAACCTTGCCCGCCGAGCTCGAGACTTTGAACTTCTTAGGAGTCGGTGAGGATGGCCTTTTCCAAGTCATCGATTGTTGTTTGGTCTCAGGATCAAAATGATGGATCCATGTCACAAATCGTGACAAAAATAATTCTTGGTCAGCCTGGAACTTTGCAAGATTGGCTCTTGAAATGTCAACTCGCTTTTTCTTTTGTTCGTCCGTTAACATTCTCGGGACCCAACGCGCGGAGACCTTCTTCATATTCATTTTGCTGGTCAAAATGCTTTGGATGCTGCCATATGAGATCCCTGTGACCTCAGCTAAATGTCTGATGGTGACTCTTCGGTCTGCTAACACGATATCTTCGATTTTTTTCACGTTTTCCTCAGTGAGGGACGAGGTTGGGCGTCCCTCGCGATGTTCATCTTCTGTGGATGTTCTACCCAGCTTAAACTCTTTGCACCACCGTGCCACCGTAGAATATGGAGAAGCAGAGTCCCCCAGTGTCTCCACCAAATCCGCGTGTACCTCTTTGGTAGACATTTTTTTCAAACAGAGGTACTTGATGACGCATCTCACTTTGTGTTTCTCCATTTTCGTGTTGTCGCTCCGACTGCTGGTATTCAAATGAATGTAGCTCCTCCAAATGGCGTCCTATTTATACAATTTTTTAGCTGGGAAGTGGTGAAGGACTGAAGGAGCGAAATGTTTTTTTTTAATTTTTATCTTTATTAGAATTACCCGTTTATCATTACTTTTTGATCACCCCTCGTAGTTTCCTTAACAAGATATGTTTATATTTATTTGGAAACTATTACCTTAATATTCATTAAATTGTTATTTATTGGCGTATAACTAAGATTATACTATAATGAAACACAAACAAAACATTTAAAAACATTTAAATGTAGCCAATAAATTATTTTTATTAATTAACTAGCTGTCGGGCCCGGCTTCGCCCGGGTGCAGATAGTTTTTGAGTCCAATCCACATCAAGAACATATTATTTCGCGTGTCTACTAACTATATTTCCCGCGTGCCGTCGACTATATTTCCCTTCCGTAGGAGAGGACATCCCGTGCCAACAATTTGATTTTGAAAGAGTAGAAAATATGTATATTTGGTTTCCTGACTCATCCCACGGGAACACTACATTTTTCGGGATAAAAAGTAGCCTATGTGTTAATCCAGGGTGTCAGCTATCACTATACCAAATTTCATCAAAATCTGTTGAGCCGTTTTTTCATGAAAGAGTAACAAACATCCATACATACATACAAACTTTCACCTTTATAATATTAGTAAGGATTTCGTTATTGATGTTACATTATTCTCGGCTTACAACCTGTCGGGCTTCAACCCGAGGCCCTATCGAGCCGGGGCCCTGTCGGGCTTGAGACCCTGTCGGACCAGGGACCTGCCGGGCTGGGGGCCCCTAAGGCCGGGGGCCCGTGGCATTTTGCGCACTCTGCCACCCTATTGTTACGCCACTGGTCACAGTCCAGCAGGTAACGTTTGCATAACTTTAACTATTTATCAGAAAATATATTCTCCCTCTTACATTTGTTCGGGCGCTGGACAACTTCAGCGTTACAAGTCGTCGTCTGGCACGCTCCTTGAGATATGAAGCGCACGTATCACGTATAATTCGTAGCGTTCGTGGAAACTTTCTTAACTTTTACCTTTTGCACTGGCTTCCAATTACGTACGCACACTTTCCACGGAGTATAAGTTACTTTTCCATTTTCTCTTGTTACTGGTGCTCATTTATTTTTCGTGGTCCGCTCGAAAGCATAAATTATGGACACCGTGGCTTGAGTCTGCCACGAAGCGGGTGACGTGCGGGGAGGGGATGCTGGGGGCGGGCCACCCCACGACCGCTCGCCGCCCTTCGCTTCAATGAGAAATGTTTCAGGGCCTTTTGTCCCCTTATGCCCCTTTTTGCGAGCGACATCTTCAAGGATACTGTGTTAATCGGACCCTGCAATACTTTTTGTGAATTCCGCCTACGGAAGTCGACTGGAAAAACTGTTTATTTCTTTTATTCTGCCGGCCTTGTTTGCTTATGATTGCTTGCCGTTGCCTGTGGGCTGTGGGTCACTTCCAAGGGATTAGATTTATTTTTGGTATTTTTCGGTACCTATTCAATATAATAATTCAAACCAAATTCGTCGTATTTTCTTCCGAAATGTTGTTTATTTTGAATGTAATGATTTTGCTTGTATTAGTTTAACTATTTGTTGCGTCCAGTTGAATTCCCAATACTTATATTACTATTTATTTCCTTTATCTATAATATTAAGTGAGTTCCAAAATAATATTTGCAATATTATCTACCTAATTATTCCATACAATTCAAATTGTAAGGGAACAAACTTTAATTATATTTTGTCTAAAAGTGCTGTATATTCAAATTTCATTCATGAACAATTGTTATTATAAAGTGGCCCATTCTGAGTATTTCTCACGTGATCGGCGTAGATGGAAACGGTCTCACGGGTTGTTTTTGTGGGTAAAAATATGCGCAACTGGTAACAATTGATAGGGGTAGCGGCGAAAAGGGTGCAATAGTTCATATCTCGCTTGGAGCACCCTATCGACCCCCGTTCCTTTTGTCCCTACTCAAAAATCGTTCCGTAACCCGTGTTTTCGCTGCGGAGACTACTGCTCTCGATTTCGGCAAATTAACGGTCAAAATGTGTGTTTTTGTTACGGTTGTTTGTGTTTTCATTCAAAAATAAGGCTCTTGTGGTTAATATTTGTGGAATATAATAGTATTTTGCTTATATAATACCGAAGCAGGATTTAATTTTAATTAATTAATGGAATCAAACATTTTGTAGGTTTTATATTCATATTTTGGTGTGAGAATACAATAGGGGTAATGTAATTGTTATTAGCCATGAGTAAATGTTTATTTTTTTCTAATCTCAGAAATAAAATACGTTTGACATTATTTCCATATATAATATTTTCAACAGATTTATCATGCCAACGAATTTTTAACTAATAAATAGGTTTTTCAATGCTCTTCACTGCATAACGAGGTACCTTGGTTTAATTGCTCATCATTATGATTCTTTTAATTACCATTAATATTCCTACCTATTATCGTAATTACTGTTTTATACTTTCAAACATATGTAGGTGCACATGTACCTATAACCAACCGTATAGCCTTTCTATAATTTAAAATCAGTGCTTGGGAAAGTTTAGATATTGATAGTGGTTGAACACTTAAGCTAAAATGCGAGCTTAATTCCAAGTACTAATAAAAAGTATGATCTACGCATTCTTTTGTTTCCCAGTTTATAGTTGTGGGAATAGCAAAAACAGCGCATGAACAAAAGTTCTTTGTTCTAGAATCACACTCGTATAATCTGTATCAATTTTGTTCACATCATGGCAGGCTGAGTGTAGGTCAGCCATTGCTGGGACCTTGCCAAACACATATTGCAATGCATCACCCAAGTTTTTTTACGTCATTTTATTGCCTTCTCTTTGTTTTACTATACTTTGACTGAAGGCATCATCAATATAAAAAGTAAATATAATAAATCAATCATCAAACATATTGTAGCGTATAAATAAACATGTTTATACCAACAAAGTTATTTTGTATAGAAGACCTCACGTGCAGAAGTAATTTGCGGCGGATGTGCAGTTTATCCCGCCAGTAGGTACGAGTAGATTGTAGTTTAAACGCTGAACGTGTTTCTAAATGTCAAAGCCCTTATAAATCTACGAGATCTGCAAACACAGGCGTTGAATCGTGTTAGTGTGGGCGAGAGCTCGCCGGGCTGCTGCGAGCTGTCTGTACCCGAATCGATAAAATTCGGGTCCGCGCCCCCGTGCGTTGCCATGGCGACGCTCCGTGCCCCTCCGACTCACCCCGCCGCATCTCCGAGAACACCGATGTTGACTTAGACGGATAGGGTAAGAGGCTTATTAATGGTTTTATGTTACTTTCGTGTTACCTACAGACACGACTACCTTAAAACCCTTTACTGCTTTACCTGAGTATTTATTCGTGTTCTTACCGAACTTTCAATTATGAATAAATAAATATAAATAGATTTAGAATATCATTCCTGCCGTTGGGTGTCTCGTCTCAAATGGGAAGCGGGTGTCTGCAAATAATAGCCAACATTCTGTTGGTGTGAGTGTCGCCATCTTGCCAGACCGCGTGACGCCATTACAAATTGAATGCGTTCGTCGATTGTCAACATTACGCGCGTTCGGCATTGCTAGGATTTCAGCGACGTCGATTATTTAAATTAGAACGCATTAGACACGAGTAACATTTTGCGCATTAGCATGAGAAATTGCTAGAGGAAATTAGAAATAAAGCGAGAGGCGTACAGAGCGTAGGATTAACTAAATAAGTTGGTGACACGATTGTTCATTGTATCAGTCGGCACGAGGCAGCAGGCAGCAGGCAGTGTCACGTCACTAATGTGGGCCGCATCACGCGCGCGCCGTGTCTCGAACCCCGGCCGTTGGGTTGGGGTTACTTTTTCAAGCGACCACAACGTGGGTGTGCAAACTTTTTCCTACCCTAAAACTCGTATTTGTCCGACTCAACATTTTGTTTCGTGAATACGTTAAATGAACGTGCATAAATACAATACAGATGGAATCGTTGATCACGTCGTTTATGGCTAGTGTAGTTTTATGAATTTTAAAAAGCTGGTGGGCTGCAGATTCTCTTGTCATGAGATAAATCCTTATTAATATTCCCGAGGCGGAGTTTTAGTTCTTTTGTCTTGCACGGAGCGGGCAATAAAGAGGTAGACGGCTGTAAATGTGCTGCATATATAGAGCTGAGCGCCGACGGTGCCGACGCTGCCGACGCCGGCCGACACTCGCCGCTGTAGCGCTCGTGCTTTATTTTGTTCGCTACACGTTCCTTTGCCGAGCTCTCTTATTGCTCTGAGCTAAGACTAACAAGGTTTTTAATTATTTCCTTTAATGCCACTTTCAGCGGCGTTACACACAGGCCTTTGTTGCTTTATTAACGTATAGCTCGCTTTTACCTAAACTGGTGCCTTGCTGTGCTTTGACAATATATTTCCTATTAGCATTTAAATGTGTTATTTACGATTGAGAGTCATGATTCAAATAACATGTTAATCTCGCTGAGTTTCCTTCGATATTGCATTTAGGACAAGGTATCTATGCTAGGTATCTATAATGTAGTTATGCATTTATAATATGTACTATCAGGATGAGGTATAAATGTTGATTTGTAATTGACAGCGAACAATATTAAAAACATTATTAAAACATTGTACCGCGTATTGGCTATACCGATGGCTGAATTTGTATATTGCAATACATACATATATTCAAATCCTTAGAGGCCATCTTCATCCCAGTGACGTGGCTGAAAAAATCATGATAAATATTGAATAGAAATTAAAACTTTATTAACAATAAATGAGTAAGTAAAGTAGTGAAAGTAGGATTGGCCTTAAAGGAGCAGATTTCTACAATTTCATCAATCATAGGAGATAAAAAATGTCATGGAAGTTTACGTCGAATTACGTAATTTTTTAACTCTGTGTTCAAGTTTCTTAGATATAATGATAGGTTAATTTATTTACATGCTTTAAACTTTATATTTAAACAAAATGAGAAACAATAAAGATTGTAGGTGATAATATTTTCATTTTAAATTCTTTACCGTGCTTTCAAATGTTCCATTTATCCGATTCGGTCCTCTCGTTTGCAATACATTTCAGGTACACATTCAAAAGAGATTTATAGGGTGGCGAGTGTTGTTAACATGAAAATATTAATCCCGTTTCTAAAAATCGGTATAGAATTTTTATACTTTCATGATAAAGTAAGAAAAACCCGCTAAATGTAAGTTGGAATTACCTATTTAGGGTTCCTTACCATACACTACAGGCATGATGACTGATTTTGAAAAACTACTTCAGAATGTTCGTATACATTCACAATACTTGAAATGAATTTAATTTTTGAAAAAAGTAAAGATTTGCGCGAAAAATTACGTTTTAAATTTCACATTTTAACCTTTGCTCAAAAACGCCGTAATAGTAATGGCGTCCGTGTGTGACGTCATGTTTTTGTAAATGCTTGCTCGTGCAATGTTTACGTGTATATTGTGATATATTCATTTTATTATTTTTAATAGTAATGCCGAGTTTTAATGTGGATCGATGATGTGTAGTTCCGCAATGTAATAATACATCGATACAAACTCCGAGCAATTTGTTTATTAATGTTTCAATGGATAAAAAAGTTCAAAATATATGGCTAAAAATGGAAAGGCAAGATCCAGGATCTTTAACTTTAAATTCGATGATTAATTTCCGTGAACACTATTTCGACGGAAATAATAACTTTATTTACAATCTTCATGTTTGACGTGTCCAGAAAACAACCTATCAAAATTTAAAATTATTATAAATAACAATAGCGATAAATATCGGAGCTACGATTAATTTATTTCCTTTCGGTAATATTATGCCAATCACTGTGTATATGAGTACTGAAAAACGTTATTAATGTTCCAATTAAACAGTGATATGGAATATCGCATAGTTCCAAATTTTGAGCTATTTGCGATGAATCCTTATTCCATGAGTAATTTTCCTTTTTCGTAGGTAGCACAAAACTGATTGCATTACTAAATATTAGATAAATATACTGAATAACATAGAAATGACCAAATCTAGCCAACAAGTTCGCGTTATGACTAAGTAATATTTACGAAAGTGACACGTCACTCGCTTCTGATTGGCGTTTCATCTAATATGGCGGATCCTTAGGCTTTATACTTTTATTTTTGCAAAAATATATTTAATCTTAATTAAAAACTAAAGCAAATGTTTATTTTGAGAATCCTTCTATTATACTTTATTATATTAAACCATAATTTCATTAATTCGTTGTTACTGTCATCATCCCCATTTTTGTTAGTTTATTATCAGTATTAGGTATATAATATTTTTCATGATCTATTTTTCGGATTAAATCAGACTTACTCCTTTTAATAGTACCTAGCTGGTACTTTGATGCTCAGTAATATATGTATATTATGTTCGGCGACTTATGTTACTACATAGGTACAGTCAGCAACATAAGTCGCTGAATATTTCACATTTTTGATAACCTTTTTATGAATTAAAATTTGTACGTACTACTCTGTAGTCGTAAAATATAACTAAGTAAAGTCGTCTATGCCGAGAAGTGCCATACGATATTGAAAATAAATAAATTTTGAATGATAAGACAATTCTAAATCTCGAGAATGTGTAGCAACATATGTTGCTGACTGTACACCCAATATTATCTTACGTATTTTACTGGTAACTACTGGACATATTGACACTTAACATCTTATTTCTCAGGATGGCGAGCACCGAGCGCAGTGGGGTGCCAAGCATTACTTTGTAATTCAAGTTTTTATTTGTTTTGTCACTGTTCATAAGCGGTCTTATCGTTTACCCTTAGGCGAACGGCATGCTCAACTCGCCATTAATTGCAAAAAAATAATAATACACTAAATAAACAAAGTTCCTACCCAATTTTACTAAAGGTTTTCTTGACAGACTGACTGACAGCCATTCAATAAAGTGATACCAAAAGGTTTCCTTTTTTTAGTACGGAACCGTAAAAAGATTGCTACGTTGTGACGTAATAAGAAGCCATGAATCTTATTGGTGATTTATAGAGGCGGGGAGAGGGGTGAGGCGGGGGCAGATCGCGATTCCCGCCGGCCATAACTTCGCAACGAGGCTAAACTAAAATAAAAAGAACGAAATTTGCATGGATGAAGTTTATAAGGATGTCCGTATTCATATCCCACTTTAATGTGAGCATATTTGCGGGAAAATGTATAACGTAGTAGATACTGCGTAGGTTTTACTTGCGTCTTAGAAAATAAGAATATACATATATTATATCATTTCTAGAAGGCCAACACTTTCAGATTTTGCAGTTATTAGAATAGTTTATAGGTACTATTTTATTCTATTTTTGAAAGTGTTATTTGTGATTGTATTGGAATAATAGATTGCATTTTCGTAAATTGAAATTATTAGACATTTGTTTAACATTCAGTTTTATTTGCATCCGTTCTTTTAAATCCTCTCATAAAAGTAATAGTTTCGATGTCTTAATATTTAAGTACATTACATTGTTGAAGGCGGGCTCTGTAATTATAAATATATTTTAATCAAGTACAAGATGTCATAATAGTTTAACTAAAAGTTTATTCAAATCGTGTGATTTTAATTCCAGAATTCAGATTTCATCAATTCTTTTCACTATAATTCCTGAAAGAATACGAATGATGGTCAATTTCTAGACTCTGGACTTTGGAAGTCACTGTCGCTCGTAAAACTTAAGCCGGGACTCCTTTTCAGAGATATTTGGATTTAGTTTAAATGAAATTTATAGCTGAAACACCTACGGGAGGATACATTGACATAAAATGGTCAGGACGAAGCGCGTAAAGTGTTCCGACGTTAGTGGTGCGGCGCTCCAGTGTATCTCCAATGGAGCATTACTAAAATTAGTTTTGGCTCGCAATGATTTTTATTGTTTGTATTATTTTAGAAGGTTTAGTGCAAATAAGATCACCGTTAAGACAAATTCTACTACCGTATGTTGATTTTATCTATGAAAACATCTAATAGACGAAGTGATTTTCAAGGCATCATATTGATACTCCAAATATACTGAAGACTTATTCTTAGTTTTTAAATCAATGGGAGGAGAAAATAAAATGTTTGTGATTTCTAAATGTACATGAGTTCCTACTAGTGTCGGTAGTTAACATTTTCTTGATGTTTTCTATAGCACAGCACTGTTATTTAAGATTTTACGGAAAGATACAAAGACATACAATCAAGTCATAATAATTGGTATCTCGTTGTCTCCACATGGAGACAGGGACACTCTACCTTAGTCACTCTTTCTTACAAAATACTTACCCGATATCCCAAAAGTTCCTAGAAGAATTTATCGGATCCAACCGCCACCAGCCTTTTTTTCAAATATCCTCACTCCACGTAGTTGGATGTCCTATACTACGCTATATTTTACATGCTTTCAGAGTTCATAAACTAAATCTTCAGCATGACAGAATACAAACCAAACAAACCTGCAGAACAAATCCAGGTACAAATTAGCCCGAAGAGAGCAAAGGGAATGAAGACAGATCACCTGTCATCGCCGCCGCAATGACTTGAGCCATGGATTATACCCTCCCGGGGAAGACAAGACATGCGGGAATAACAAACCACCCGAAAACAACCCTTTTTGTTTCACACCATTAATTATGTATACTTGATGTTTTTACAACGCGTTGGATCGTTTACAAAGTTTATAGAGTTCTCTTTGTGGTTGGAATCAAGAACGAACGCCTGTATGTCTTGAATTTGCTATATATATTTTTATTAATTTCATAAAATCCAAATACAAAAACAATGAGCGCGTTTTATGGTTCTCTCTGGCGCGAAGTGAGCGTCTGAATGGCGGGCGTTTTGACATTATGCTTTTTCTTTGATATTGAGGTTCTGTGCAAACATGTTTTAATCTTACGGCCTTACGTAAACCCTCTCAATAGCTTTAATTAATAATGACCGAAGCACAAACAATATTTTGATAGCAAATTGAAGAAACATATTACAGACACTATTTGTTTTGTAATAATAATAATAATTAGGGCGATAAGACCGCCAACTATATATACATTTTTGTGTGAATTAAAGAATAAAAATAAATAATTAATGCGTTGTGGAATAATATATAACTAGCATTACCGTACAAAAATAATTTGCATTACCGTAATGAACTTATTTTATTTAACTCAACTAAAGGAATCAATACACACGCGAGAGAATTAGCTCCGGCACGCATTGGCGCGACACCAACTAACTACGACTTTACAATTCCTGTTCATTTCACTCATCATCGTCATTTCCGTTTCGTCTTAGGATTATTCTTCATCACAGTGCTTTATAGTTCGGTCTTGCACGAATCTCAGCCACGCTCTGTGGCTCTCTCTTTTTCTGTATTCTCTCAAGTTTCTCATGCGCTGAAGTTTTAAAATAGGATTTCAGTTTGCCTTTGCTCTGCTTGCCTTTCCCTTGCTCCTTATTTTGTTGCCGCTTTAGCCAATTTACTATGGTTTCGTCTCTCCACGAGTCCTGCCCTCATCATCATCATCGTTTATTATCGACTGTTAATTCCGAATTGTATCTCTAAAACGTTTGTTTAATGTTGGACGGTCTATAGCACGTTGTATTATCGCTCATTTTATGATGTGGTTCATTTCTTTGGGAATTAAAGATGAATAAATATGAATTAGCGAGGGTTTGGGTGTAAAGGTGAGATAAAAAAAAGCCTCAAAGATTAGACATCTGGGGTGAGAACTATGTGAGCGACTGTTGCTTGTAAGTGTTGATTATCGTCATTCACAAAATGAAATCATTTTATTTGCAAGAAATACTAATCTCGAGCACTAACACACATATTAGAGTAAACGTAATTCGCACAAGAAAAATATTCAATCAAGTTTATTGCGTCAATTCTTCCGAGCGGGTCGGCAGCGCGGTGCGGCGGCGTTTAATCTCGACCAACCGCTTCAAGGCCCATTTGGCCCGCTGTAATGGCGCTGGGCACGTTCTGTAACCAACCGCAGCCACACCATCATCTCAGGGGTTAAACCCGCTACAAAAATGTAATTTCCGCCTTGAATATGGAAGTCGAGAGAAATATTGCCGAGACAGGCTGCGGGCTACGCGTAATGAGAGTTTGATACAAAAGCTGCACCGTACCTTTATTATAATTTAATGTACGCTTTTACTTTGTACATTCTTGGCTATTTAAGTGCCTTTGTGGGCTCCACTCAATCTCCGCACAAAGGGATACGTAAACTTTATAAAGCGGATTCTTTGCATATTCTGCCGGTCGTTGCTAGTTCTGGGGGCATATTTAAATATTCTCAAAGTTACGATGCGAGTACAACATGAGACAGTTAATGGTTTTCATAACGCGGAAGCGCGATCGTATAAATACATGCGCGGCCCGGCGCGCTATAGACAGGTGTATCGATTTTTCATCCCCGGGGATTCTCGGAAGCAGCGTGTGCTATACAAATATTCGTCGAACATCCCCAGTCAAATATTAACTCAATATAACGCATGTAGACAGACTATCGCGGTCCGAATGTAACCGTTGGCAACCGGCGCCTGTGCACTGCACGCTGCCCGGGGCTCGGCGTGGTGCATGCCATTTTGGCTCTAGTATTGATGTATGTAAGAGCCGAAACAGCGTGGTTGTGCGATTCTGTTGTTTGTAGGTAAATTGCATCACCTCCGGGCACCTGACTCTCGGCAGCGCTCCCGGGAGAGGGTCCTGTTTGCCGCTCGTCACCGCTTTGTGTGCGCCGAATAATATAGGCGGGTGGATACCGCGTGCACACGACAGAGCTGACGTCCCTTAATTACATTCAATACTAGGTATACTTGTATCGAGACTCGATATTGGATTCGTTAATTAATACTACCTTTGTGATGGGCATTTCGCATTTCATATCGGCCGGGCCGCCATTGACGGACGAGCCGGCTACTAATTAAGGGATTTAGAAAATGCTTTCGATTTGTGTGTGAATAAAGAGGGTAGAAAATGGCAGTTTAATTTAAGATTAAAAATGCCATGCAATTTTCTACCTTGCGTATTCCAATTAGGCTTTGAACATCTTTCATTAAGATAAGTTCTTTATTTTTAAAATGTCTGCGTGGCGCTTTTTATGAATCTTATTATTTTAGATCTTTATGTAAAAGTGCTCTTATAGAAATGGACTAATTATTACGTCTTCTATGTCTGCTTTGCCTATAACAAAGAAACCTAAAACATAATTCTTTGCTTGTACCTACAAAAAAATATGATTTTTGGTATCAATGTTTTATTTGCCATCTACTGGCATACACCGTCGTAAATCCACGCACAAGGTGGACGACGACCTAATAAATGTAGCAGGAATTTTCTGTTTTACTGGACACATGCCGATTCCAATTGAACCTGGTGGAAGTCTTTGGAGGAGGCTTGTGTTCCGCACAAGCTGAAGATGATGATTCACGGAATCCATTTATCAAAGCCGTAATCTAGTTTCAAGGCAGGTTTAGAGTTGGTGAACAGCGCCCCTACTTATCCGTTTCCCTGATGCTAGTAACTCGATTAACCGGAAAGCGACTAAAGCGATTTTCATAACCGTCGGTACCCAGATAGACCGAGCTGAAATCTAATTTAGACTCTGAGCAACTCGAATTTATGCAGCAAAAACAGCTTAAGTGAGTTTGATGTTAGTTTATTAGTATCGATTTGAGATTACAAGGCAAATACACTGAATAATTTATAAGTGCCTAAATGATAAATAATAATTTATTTTATTTGGGAACATGTGTTGCAAAGTATAATCCAGAACAAAAACAAAGCACCAATTACATGTTTCCGCAGTTAATAATATTGATCAAAGTTTCCAAGCCCTCTAATAACATTGATAATAATTAATAATTCCTTTTTAAACTACTTTTAAGTTTAAGATAAATAAATGATTCAAAACTTCAAGTCCTTTACTAACTGTTCATTTTGGTCTCTCAATTAATATAGGGGCAAAATTGTATTTTATCTCTGCTATATTAAATAATAATTCTATGTTATAAGTATAACTATACATTGTTTCACATAAAATAAAAAATAGTTAATATAATAAATATATCGATAATTTATTAATTTTTACATAATATTAGGCACAATTTCTTTAATAATATCCACTGCCAGCTTTTGTAGTCTCTATAGATTAAAAATAAGTCTCTATAGGTTAAAATTGAACTTAACGAAATATTTACAAAGCCTAATTTGCATACCCGGACATCGTTAACTCTATAAAGCTACAAAGCTTGAAAAATCCACAAAAAAGAAATTTATTTGAAAGGTTGACCCGTCATCATTTGCGCCGAAGCCCGGAGTGAGAGCACTATACAATGTTTTACATTATTCGCGGCTCGTGTTGTAACAGCCTATAATATTTCATCACGTGACACTTTATATTGTGTGATGTTTACTCGTGTAATGTCTGTATATCGTATTAATATTGTAAAGAGAAAAGCTTTTGTTTGTTTCTTCTTTACGCTCAAACAAATCTATAACATATAATTTAATAAATTTAATACTCGTATACTCACGCGTTGTTATGTCGTTCATTTTCCAAGTGGTTATTATTGTCAACTGTGACATCGTGGGTATGGAAATATCTCAATAAAAGTTATATTTATTATGCCTTTCCAAAATCATTTCGAACTTGTTCCATTACATTGAGTATATTATCTCAATGTTCCATTATAGAAAACAACGCAAAAATCAACACTTCCGTTTTCATAGTGTTAGAATGATAAATAATAATTTCTATCTACAAACAACAACTCACTTCACTGGTAGGTCATATGTGACAGGCCGCCTGGGTAGGTACCATCGCAATGTCAATTTCTACCGTCAAACAACGGTGTAAATGCGCTGTTGTGTTTCGGTTGGAAGGATATCGTAGGCAAAATAACTACTGGACATATTGAGACAACATCTGATGTCTGACGGTGGCGAGCGCAGTTTAATGCCAAGCATTGCTATGTAAGTTCTTGTATGTAAGTTCAAGATGTTTGGTTTTTCTATTGGTGGGGTAGTTAAAAAAATTAAAAATTCAACCGATCCCATAATAAAATCCCAAACAATAGTTTTATTTCGATGTGTATCATGCGCGTAAAGCTAAGAATACATTGAACAATTAATTATCATGTTTGGGTCTCAGACAAAGTTTTGATATAAGTTTACCAACGGTAAATGATTGGCTCGCTCAAATGAACTTAGCCTGTAGGCATTAAGAATTTTGGCATCCAGCCCACAAAACAATATCTGTGCTACATTTCTTCAAAAAAGTATTAAACGGATGCCGCAAAGGTTTGATTGAAACATTGTTTTTTTGTCGCTAATTTATCAATCAAGTTATTAGCGTTGTTATTCAGTAATATTGTAATTTTTAAAGTAGTTGTAATGGCATACAAATCGTCGGCTGATTTTTATACTTTTACGCGTGATGAAAAGAACACGTAAAAAATTACAACTGCTCATTGGTAACCAAATTTTTGGGGTGTCTTTATCTTATGGCTTCATTTATGGCCATTTGCCACAAATGAAACTATAAAAGCTTTTCTCAAAGAAAATGGTTATGATTAAAAAATGCTTAACTTCATCTAAGTGGTAGAGCCACGCTGTAGTTAGCCATGACTCAGCATGAACGGCAGGCTCATCTGAGGCAGTACCACTGTCTCATAGAATATCTACGTGAAGCGACTGTATTGCTGTCGTATTTCGTTCGGTGAGTGAGATTACCACATAACAGATGACTATGGTGAGATACCATATGTCCAATACGCTCTTTCCATCTTTTACCCTTCCCACTCCTGTTCCGATGTGATGTGCCGGCAACCCATCTATGATCGAAGCGTTGTGAATGTCCATGGGCGGCTGTAATCACTTACCATCAGGTGAACTGTTGCTCGTTTGTCGGAACTATGCAACACAAAAAAGATGTCGTTCCAACAGAGCCATTCAGAAGCGCTCTGCAAGACATTTCACTACAATTCAAATTGCATTACGCGCGGCTTATTGACAAAATTGCTAGTTTCAGTACATCCTTTCAGGAGTGTGGCAACTTCGTAGAAGGCGACACGACGCGGCGCGGCGCGCTCCAGTTAACTTCATTACAAAACTTGTGTTTTGAGAATATCACAGTCTCTACAGTAATTTGCATTCTGTTTACGCTTTTCTATATTAAAAAAGTTTTAACATTTTTGTATTAATGTCTCGTTTTAAGTGTTGTAGCGTGGTGCAGATTGTTTTGAGTGCTGTGTTTTCAGCGTTGCGTAATACGTTGTTTCTCTTGAGTGAGAAATAATTAATCTTTTACTTTAGTTCATTCTGTATTTTTCTGCGATTGTAGATTATGACTTGAATGAATGAATGTTGCAGATAGATATGCATCTGATGTTATCACCGGCAGATCGAGTGTCTAATATTAAATTTTTGGGAAATTTTCATATCAGTAATAGCCTCAGTCTGTTCACGCAACAGAACAGAACAGACATAAGTCAGTTGCTAAACGTCACGAACTAAGTTTAATTCTACGTTCCATCAATTATGTTTCTGTTTAATATAACAAATATAATATTCCCATTGTTAGAATTGCATCTGCCATGCCGTAACGTTATGTTTGCTTTTATCACATCCTACACAATAGCCTTAAAATTCAATTTTATGAAGTTATAACCAACACGGGCATATAACTAGACACTTATATTAAATATAAAACGAACAAAGACTCCACACTCTGCTGAGTTTTTATATTTTTATATTAGTACGTGCTTCTCCGAAAAGAGTTCCCATTTAGTTAGTGTCAAACGTGGCTCGAATGTAGGGCGCATTTTCAGTGCAATATTCGAGGCAGGGTGGCTCTTTCCGAGCCAGCCCGCTTTGTACCGTTATGTGCTAGTTTATTACATTTCGCGGACGATGGTATTCGCAAAATATGTACCGCGATAAGTTATCTGACGCGGAAAGTATTCCTCTCACAGTTATTGGAGAATCCTGTGTCACGTTTATGACGACATATTTCGTGTTGAGTAGTTTATTGCGCCCACTTTGCAGGTAGAAAAGGAATGTTATGTTTGGTCTTGCGGAGGCTTCCTCTCATATTTCATGATGTGGGCTGAAAATAATGATAACGCAGTTCAATCATTGGAAGCTGTTGTTGCGTCTATAAGTTATTTTAGATTTTCACGAAATGTTCAGTATTTTTAGGTTATTTTCGGGCCGGGGTCTAGTTTATTATAGCACGATTTGAGGGGTAAAAATTATTAGAGGTGGTAGGGATTGGGTCCCAGATTATATGTTTATCACTCTTATTAAAAGATAATGCATAGTTTTCGAAAAATTAATTATAATAGTTACTAACCTCAAATCACATATTAGGCAAAACGGAACGTTATTATGAGCGATTGACAAACAAATCGTTAGTAATATTTCAAATAAATAGTCTATGGTGTAAAATGTCGAGAGACGTTGCAGAAGCAATTTTTGTTTTGACATTTTGAGGTTAGGTTACTTTAATTAGGTTCTCAGAATTATGCCTTATCTTTTCATGGGAGTGGTACCAGGGGACAGGGTACACCCTCCCCCTCCTCCCCCTACCCCCCAACCCCCATTTCGTGCTATAATATTCTAAACCTGACCCGAAAACGATTATAATTCGTTATTGCTTGTCATAAATATGTTATTAGGTAACAAAGATAACAAAACACTAATATCTACATACACACTATGTAATAATAAATCCAAAACTGAAGTAATAGTTTTTGCGTTATGTGGTGTGCCTTTCTCGTAGCCCTGATGTGACATGTAACGGTTCGATTCTAGAGTCGAAAATCTAGTTTTTGTGCGTTTATCGATGGGAAATACTTAATAACTTTATGATGGTTTTGTGATTTCCCGATTTTATAAATGGCTTGACGTTGGGTGGCATTCGTAATATTATTTATTACTCAATTGTTCTGCAAGAAGGGATAAAGAAGAAGCGACAGAAGAGGCATGTTATCTTTGAATCTTCTTTTAACTTTCGGTAAATTTAGACGATATACAATTAAGGCAATATAACAGCACAGGAGTACTATCATTATAGACGCTGGTTTAATAATTAGTTTTATTAGGTCAACGATTAAAATTTTGCGTGACTATAGGCAACTTTGTATTAGGTTTTTATAGGATTTTTTTTTCGTAATTTTAAATCCAATGTTTGTAAACCAACCAAAGAATAGAACAATATGCGTAATGAATAATGATGATATCACTATATAGTATAAAACAAAGTCGCTTTTTCTGTCGCTATGTCCCTATGTCCCTTTGTATGCTTAAATGTTTAAACTACGCAACGGATTTTGATGCGTTTTTTTTAATATATAGAATGATTTAAGAGGAAGGTTTATATGTATAATGCGTACATATTGTTGTACAGAAATCTATTTGTACCCGGGCGAAGCTGGGCCGGGCCGCTAGTTAAATATAAAAACGGGCAGATCATAAGTGATACCACTGTCCATTCACAAAGGACAATGAGATTATTTGATTTTCTATCTGCTGTAATTTATAATCAGTGATATTTATACAAATCGGGTTACGCTTATTTAATTTGGGGTTGTGTGTTACTTGTATTTATTCCACAAGAGAAAAAAATGAATAACAATTATCAGAAACCAACTATTTAGTATTCCCCTTGAGTTAAAATGTAGCGCGTCTCGTGTTTAATGTAGAACCTATTGAATAATAAAAAGTATAATTATGGAAATATTCTTTGAAACTGTCAATAATATTTATTATGATTACGTTTAATGACAACACTCACGTAAGTCAAACTATATATAGCATCTCAGGATACATGGTTTGATCTGATTTTTCATGGTATTGTGAAAACTTAAGGTTGTTTTTCCGATATTTGGTGTTAAGCTCGCCTCTCATAGTATGAAAATACGTACGAAATGTGTATGTAATTCTAGCACATCTGTCAACCCCTCCGGGAAAGTAAGAGTAAAGTGTTGGTATGAAAATAACTGATGATCCATTGTGTGTTTTATCTAGTTTCTACGTACTACAGATTGTTTTATATAACTGTCTTGCTTGCTTGTATAGTTTAAAATAGCTTCAATACGATGAGCATAAGATAATATTATATCACAACAAAATTATTAGTTCAACAATATTATTGAAAATTTCCTTCCTGCGAATAATAGACGGAATCTAGTACAAACAGTCGAGCGTGCCCCGCGGCGCTCGCCTTGGATGAACTAAATATGTACATCTTAAATATTATTATCCGTAATTATGTGTACACAGTCTTCTCCCCCAGACAGATGCCGACTAAAACGATATTAAATCTGCCATGTTTCCTTTGAGAACACTCTCAAAAGCACTACAAAGAAAATAAAGCCTGCCCCTCCCCCCGAACATCTACCCTTAATTCCGTACAACAGGACTAATAATGCCATTATATTCAACGTCGAACAGGTATAGAGCACGAATCGAATTGAATCATCTCCTAGGAGATTACATCAAAACGGTCGCACCTAGAACGAGCTCGAACAAAAAACTCGCACCGGAGCTGCGAGGGCAGGCTGTGCTGCCATCTCGCGCGTTGCTAGGAGACGCGCCGATCAATACAGCCTCCGCCGGGCCGCCTAATTACCCCCCGCGCCCCACACCGCCCCGCGCCGTGCGCTCCCGGCCGCACCCCCCCGCCCGCGCGCCGCGCACCACCCCGCCCGGGGAAACTTCTCGCCGCCCGCCCAACCGCACCGGCGGATTTAAATATCGAATGATAGAATTCAAATTCATATATTTTTCGCTTTGTGCGAATGTTTGCTTTGACGACAACATTTATTTTTTTCATTACTGCCTTTCCCTGGCGTTCGCTCGCCTCGGTTTGTTTTAGATAAATATTTGCTGTTTCGAATGCATGGTTTGCTTCGTATGATTTATACAAATTAACATCGAACGTACCTAGCGCGCTGGCGAGGATAAAGAGAATGTTGTTAATCGGATTGGAAAAGACAGCAGGGTTTATTTAGGTCAAAACAGATAATATCATAGATCTTATTTCTGTGGAAGTTTTGTGCGATTCCTCAGTTCCAGGCGAGAGATAAAAACTAGAACAGAACGTAAATACATTTTCGCCTCCACGTTTCAAGGGACCTGTCCTAGTGTATTAACTGTATAGATCACTAGATATGAATGCAGAAATACTTGCGCAAAAAATTAAATAATGTCTACTTAATGCCGAGTCAAGCATCATGATTTTAATATACGAAGCCACTGAGAACGGAGGCGTCACAAAGAGCCTGAGTACGGCGCATTTGATAGATAGCAGTTGGAAACTTTAATTTTCAATAAAAACTGAAATGAAACCGTTCGGTTCGCTAATGACCGGAGGTGTACGTGATAGTTTCGTGCGGTCTTTGTGTTGAACTTTGTACTCGTATTTCACGTGAAAAATGTCGTTAAGTATCAAGTTTGTCTCGCCAACTCATTGAAGTTCTTTTCGCTAATGTTGTTTAGAGTTACGCTTTGGTACAGGCCCCCGTAAACAGCTTTTAGAAAATTAAATAATACATTGAAAATATACAAGTATTTATGCATCTATGGTACGAGTTGAAAGCCTTGAAGTGTTTTGCAAAAATGCTGTTTTAATTTATAGTTGCTTGGTACAGTATTTTAAAGATTCTACTCAATGATAGGAATTGCAACTATTTCAAATTATTTAAGTTACAAATTAAGTTTCTAACTTTGATTATGTTGAGACATTGCATTGAGATATGTGGTGATTTAGGAACCAGAAAAAGTACAGATTTTACACAACATGACTTTTAACATAATTTACTAACCTAAAATTTATAAAAATCGTTACGACAATGTTGTTGAATCCAATTGCCCACTTCTCGAAAATATTCCAAATTGTATTTAAAGTATCCAAACGTTAAAAATAATATTTCACCTACGGTATAGCGTCTTACAAATAAAGAGCTAAATTATCCGATAAAGCAACATGTGGTGAAGAGAAATATGAGAGTGGAATGACTTGCAGAAACCCGACAGTGGTACCGTATACCCACTAGGTTCGTAAATATTAAATAACGTGTTACCCTTCTCCAAGGTAATTGTGGTAGACTGATGTTTTATAATGCGAGCATTACTTTGTTCATTTTGGATATATGGATATTGGATATACAGGGTACATAAAAACTCCGACGGAAAACGAAGTTGGGTGGTAATTTTAGTGACAATGCAACAAAAATTTTTTTTGTATTGTTTTTCGTATTTGGGTGGTAAAATGAATAGTTTTTCCTATAATTAACGAAATTATATAAGACACATTAATAAAATTGTGTAAGTCAAGGAAACGACGCTTTGACCATGATTTTAAAACCAAAAATAAAGTATCTACGAGTATAGTCCTGCGTGTTCCATTTTTTTTTTATTGCAATGAATGGCGAGACGAGCATGCCGTTCGCCTGATGGTAAGCGATGCGACCGCTCATGAACAGTAGCAAAACCAAACAACACCTTGAATTACAAAGCAATGCTTGGCATTCCACTGCGCTCGCCATCCTGAGACATAAGATGTTAAGTCTCAATATGTCCAGTAGTTACGCTGGCTACAATGTCCTTCAATCCGTAACACAACAGTGCATTTAAACTGCTGTTTGACGGGAGAAATAGACATTGCGGTGGTACCCACCCAGGCAGCCTCTCACATATGAGAGACCTACCACCAGTAAAAATAAATGCGTTTAGACGCAAAGAACGTGCATATTATTATTAATTTGTGTTCCTAAATACTGAAAAAGTAATAACAGATTGTCAAAGCTAGTGATCATTTTTAACGAAGATAAGGGAGAGAGGGATAGTAGACAAAGAGAGACAAAAGTTGAAGTAGACAAGAGAAGAGTTTAAGTAGAGTGTAATTTTTAAATACATTCATTATCACTAAAAGACACAAAAGATAGATATCGTTAGATATATAAACTCATATTTATTTAATATATTGTTTTAATAAGTCGCATTGTATTTGCGGCGAACGCTGCTCAGAACACTCGTCCATAAAGAAATGCATTTTAATATAGCGCTCGTTTCTTTTTGTACGCAGGATTTTCTTTTTCACAACGTCCCTTTGAGTTAGTTTCCATTTTCATTCCTTTTTTACTCTTCTATTAATTTTTCCCTCTGTCTTTGAATTCAGCTTTGTGTTTTAAAAGCCGAGGACATAGGAGCAATCTAATTCATTTATATATTAATTACTTGACTCAAAATACGTATGCCGAATTCGCTGAAGACAGACATTCTACCAAATTCCTTTAGTCTTTCAGCGGGTGCTGTATTGTGTTTTAATTAATTAAAATGATTTTATAGAAAACTATGAAAAATCCTAGAGAAAGCATATAGTTAGCCTTGCAGTTCTTGAGATAAATATACAAATAGTCTCTTTGAATACTATCACGATAAAGTTACCACAATTCGTGTAGGTACTTATTTCAAAAGCCACGGAGTAGAATTGCTTTTAATATTATGGTTAGTAGTTCATAAACGCGTTCTACTTATTTTAGAATCGGTTGCGTTGGCTCCAGACTTGCGTCATCCGGCAGTCCAATCGATACGGGATACTTACTTCAGATGAAATCTCCACACAAATTGATATTACGCCGCTTATGAACGGTGTGGATGTATCAGAGTATATGTAGGGTAAAGGGTTCATAATTGCTATTATTGGTGATTGAAATTAATGAGCCGTGATGTTTTGAGTCGCGTAATGTAAGTAATTTGAATGGGTAGGTATCTACAACATGATTTATCAACCAGTAAAACACATTGTAAGATAATTATTAAAATATTTAAGAAGGGAATAGATTAGTCTTATATTTTTTTACATGTGGCCTTTAAAAATTAAGTACCCAAAGGTACACACATTAAATAACATATCTCCAAGAATAATCATTACAAAATAAGACTACTTAAAAGTGATGTTTGAGCTTTTACTTTTATGTACATAACGTACTAAAATATATAATTAATCTTATCCATTCAGAATTTTAATTTGATTCTATTTGTAAGATGTTTACTGGTGGTACGTCTCTTATATGTGAGAGGCCGCCTGAGTGGGTACCACTGCAGTTTAAACGCACTGTTGTGATTCGGATTGAAGGACTTTGTAGCCAGAGTTACTACTGGACACATTGAGAATTTACATCTTAGGTCTCAGGATGGCGAGCGTAGTGGTATGCCAAGCATTTCTTTGTAATTTAAGGCGTTGTTTGGTTTTGCTACTGTTCATGAGCGGTCGTATCGCTTACCATCAGGCGAACGGCACGCTCGTCTCGTCATTCACAGCAATAAAAAAAAACCGAAGGAGGCACAGAAACTAAGTAGCATTACCGTCTAAGTTTATCAGTCAAATCTGCAATATGCATAGAAACATACCGAACGTGTGCTGCGTAAAAATAGTAGTTGTAGGACATTTTAATTTTAAATTCCTATTCCGAGTTTTGCTAAAATTTTATGAAATCCACAACACACGAATTGAATATTCATGTATTGTGGATTTCAATGCTGAATCGCATAACGTGATACTAAGAATATGTTTGTTGTTGTGTTTGTATTTTATTTATGGGATTTATAAATCGACGGTGAAGAACCAATACTTCCTATCTGAAATTTTATGAGAAATTACCTTCTTTATTGTTTTAATTGTAAAGGTGTATTAAGCCGATGTTTTTGTGAAATCTACTAAGTGTATTTTACCATACATTCGCATTGTTACTATTCCCCACTAATAAATATATTTACTACTCATTAATGAAACAAAAAATTAAACTTTTTTTTCAGTTTGTGTAAATTTATGACTTTCAGTTAGGAGCTATTGGCACTTCGCCGTCGAAATTATAGTCTTGGGCATTTTAAAATACTACATAACGATAAAAATACTGAAAGACGGAATAAAAGAGAACTGCATGAAAGACGAATTTGAAGACGAAATAAAGCTATAATTTTACGATGAAGAAATTCGATTCAATCTTCATTTGATTTGGCACTAACTATGCCCACGTAAGAGTACATTAAGCGTCTGCAAACATGAGGGATGGAAATATAATTGTTTTCGCTGGTTTGCCGGCGACGTCGCAGTTTCCTGCGGAGTGTGTCCGCTGATCTGATGCTTCCCATTGTCGCTGTTTAAGTTTTTGTGCCGCCGCCGACAGGTGACGCTAACGTTCCATTTTTCTGTTGTTCCTGAGAACAAATAAACTCACTTTTTAATACATTTCATTGTGAGCTGCGCTGCTTGTGAGATTAATGTGCAGATATGTGTATCGGATACGGAGAAGACTGAAACTCTTGGAAATTTACGTGAAAAGTCAGAAATTTAATTTAAAAAAGCAATATTTTGTTCTCATTACATACTTAAGTATTCTAAATTTTAGGAGATTAAGTAACATGAATATATTGAATAATAGAAGTAGGAAAACCAAGAGCTATATATTATATATACCTATGTATGTACTATATGTTTTTTTTTGCACAATTTCACATTTACTATGCAATAGTTATTTAGCACCTTTTCAAACTGATAATGTAATAAAAAAGGAAACAGATTATTTTTATTAAGCCTGCGGGCATTCAGAAATCATCTAGATACACACATTTAATAACGTAGCTCAGAGAATATTAGTTTCAAAATAAGACTTATTCAAAGGCGGTGTTAAAGATTTTGCTTTTATTTTGTCGACGTACTTAATTAACAAAATGTATGATAATTTAATTAGATAAATGCATACAGCTTTGCGTAGCGTGAACATTAATGAAGTTTGTACTTTTATTTGATATTTCCTTCACTATTTAATGTAACGACGGGCAATAGCACCTCTCTGAAGATATTTTGTAACATTTCAAATGCAGGGAGCTTATGAAGATATTTTATTTAAATAAGGATGCCTCTAAACTAACATTTCCCATTTTTGATCCTTTCATTACTTATTTATGTAAATATACTAGCGGTCCGGCCCAGCTTCGCCTTGTTGCAGGTACTATTTGATTCCACTTTAGAAACATTGGAACTATTTCGCGTGATAATTAAATTCAAAGTTACTGCCGTACTTTAAACTGTCCATCCCATTTGAGTTTGAAAGAGTATCGAATATATTTGAATTCCAAGCACATCCCACGGGAACACTACATGTTATCGGGATAAAAAGTAGCCTATGTGATAATCCAGGGTTACAGGTAGCTCCATGCCAAATTTCACCGAAATTATTACAGCGGTTTGAGCGTGAAGAGGTAACAAACACACAAACTTTCGCATCTATAATATCAGTAGTATTTTAGTAGAGTAGTCTGTATTTGAGTGGCATTGAAAGCTAGTGACGCGACGCGACGCCCGGCCCTGAGCTCTCATTATGAACGCCATCGTGCGATTCTCTCGGCAGCTGATTCTGAATGCGTTATTAATTATATATTTTTAAAATATAATATATAAGAATTAAATAATTTTATTTTATGAAATGCTTTCTTATGAAGTTGTCTACGGTTTTTTTATAATGAAAGCAGGGGTCGTGTTAAAGGAATTTGAGGAGTCGTGATAAAGGTGACGAAAAGGCACTTGAAAAACTAGACAACTGTATGTATCAGCCCATATACGTCCCACTGCAGGGCACGGGCCTCCTCTACAATCGAGAGTACGATTGAGAGTGGTTAGGCCACATAGTCCACCACGCTGGCCTAGTGCGGGTTGGCGGACTTACATACCATACAAATTTTATAAATCGCTAGGGTATGCAGGTTTCCTCACGATGTTTTCCTTTCACCGTTTTAGTGTGTGGTGATTGACTATCAATACACACATGACTCCGGAAAGTCAGAGGTGTGCCCTGGGATTCGAACCCGCACCACCGTGAACATGTTGGCAGTCGCGTAAACTAGACAAGTTTTAGTGAAAATCATAGCACAAGTATTTCTACATTCTCTAGGTACTTTACATAATTTTATTTAAATGTTAAGTCTGCAAGTGAATTACTAATATAATTTATATATATATAATTTGTGCTCGCATTTTCTACTTGTATAATATATTTTTCGATCTCCCAAATTATTTTCTTACTAATTGCACATTCTACATGTAGAAATGTATAATTAATATCCCCTGTTCTTCTTTAACGGAGTTTTGCAATTGTTGCTCAAACATGTATCCTTCTATTGGCTTCTCTTTCGAAGTTGTTTTTACCCACTTTGATACTTCGTGTAGAATCAACGAGAATGTGTAGCATTTAATAAGTTTGCGTTACATAATGCTTCTTATTGAATGTAAATGAAATAAAGTAATTAATTGAAACTTTAAAATGTTATACATTACATAATACTTCTTAAAATTTAATGTGAAATCTAATGAAAGTACTTTAATGAAACTTTAATATATTATACATTATTTAGACTATCACTTTTTTTCCTACCTCCCGGTTAACAAGGCTGTTTTTGCCAGAGAACGACGGGCAAGAGAATCTTTTCAAAACAAATTTACAATACAGTGATTACACAGGAGTCGCAGCTTAGATGAATTCAGAGCAGTTCATGAATAATTCATAACAATAATTGATTAATAATAATATTGGTTAAGTTTTGATTGAATTGTTTCTTGATATTGTTATTCTACCTGTTCGTAGAATCTCCTAAGTGATCTTAGGATTTGTACTAGTAGGAAAATCGACGTGACTTATAGATATTATAATATTTACAGAATATTTTATAGTATCTCAGTGTGCATGTGCACTGCGAGTGTGTATTTGATTTTTTATAGGTCTGGTTCTCACTCGTCGAAAAAAACACCACTGCAAAGCCCTAATACTTCGTTGGTTTTCTTTGAGATTGTAATTGTAATTGTAGTATGACTCTACAACCTTTTCATTATACAGGGTATATCAAGACTGCTACCAAAAACGAATTCGGTAGGTAGTTTGAACAGAAGAAGTTGCAAAAAAAAGCGTCAATTTTTTTTCCTGTGACCATTTTTGGGTGGTAAATACATTTTTTCCTAAAATAATAGCGTATACCCTTTTATTTATAAATAATCTAAGGTATAAAATTTAGCAAACCTATGGATTAACTATCCAAAAATGAAGATATTTAAAAAAATCATTAAAAAAATTGTAGCGTTTCTTAGGGATATTTTTAGTTGCCTTGTGTTTGTAGTCACTTAAACTACCACCCGGCTTCGTTTTCGGTAGCAGTCTTGAGATACCCTCTATATACTGCATTGTAGTGTTACCCCTTTGTAAGCATTATTTTCAATTTGTAGTGTATCAGCCCATAAATATCCCACTGCGGGGCACGGGCCTCCTCTACAATCAAGAGTAAGATTGAGAATAGTGGTGCGGGTTGGCGGACTTTACATGCCATAGAAATTCTTACAAATCCCTATAGTACCCAGGTTTACTCACTATGCTTTCCTTCACCGTTATAGAGCGTGGTTGCCTGATGGTAAACGGACCAGACGCGGCTACCAACAGTTTCATGGTAGTCACGGGTTCAAATCCCAGGGCAAATCTGACTTTTCGGGAGTCATGTGTGTATTTATTTTCATCATGCTAATGATAAAGTTTTGTACCTAAACATTACTATATGCAAAATATTGATGGTACCGCAGATGTTCCCAATATTTAAAATGAACACTGCAGTAAATTTAGTTTCGATTCGTAATCAGTATGCATTGAAGCGATATAATACATCGCATCGTATTTGAAACTCAGCATATATTTATTGCGGCCGAACATCATTTTGGATCTACTGTGTGTGCTGTTTTGTCAAATAATTTTAATATCACTATACCGGGTATCTCAAGACTGCTACCGAAAACGAAGCCAGGTGGTAGTTTTAGTGACTACAAAAACAATGCAACTAAAAATTTTGCTAAGAAATGCGACTATTTTTTTAAATCATTTTTGGATGGTTAATCCATAGTTTTTGTTAAAATAATAATTGAAATTCTTATATACCTTAGAGTCTTTATAAATAAAAGGGTATAAACTATTATTTTATGAAAAAATATATTTACCACCGAAATACGACCATATAAATAAAAATTACAAAAAATAATTGTCGCTTTTTTTCCAACATTTTCTGTTGCATTGTGTTTGAAGTCGCTTAAACTACCACCCGGCTTCGTTTTCGGTAGCAGTCTTGATATACCCTGTATAAGTATAACTAATTCGTGTAGAGTTTAATGAAAAATAAATTGTTTAAAATACTCAAAAATATATATATTTTCATAATATATTATGATGAGTATTTTTGGACGTGGCAGAGACAGGCTGTTTTAGTCATGACTCCATATGCATCGGCAGACTAATCTATGGGTGGTACCACTGTCTGACAGGAGATCGTAGTGCCGTGATCCATAAAGTTACGTTAAAGTTGATAATTTATCATACGAAAATTGATTGAAGGCATTCAATCCGAATAATTTTCCACGTATAGTAAACATCGACCGCAGGACATTTATGGAATGTAGGACGAGAACATAGAAGAAATGAAAGAATTAGGTATTTAAGAAAGTATTTGTATCTTATGTTTTTTATTGTGATCACTGTCGAGACGAGTATGCCATTCGCCTGATTACTCATAGACCGTAGCAAAACTAAACATCACCATGAATTATAAAGCAATGCTTGCCATTCCACTGCGCTCGCATTCCTGAGACAGTATGTTAAGCCTCAAAATGTCGAGTACTTAACTTTTGCTGCAATCCTTCAAAGCGTATCACAACAGTGTATTCACTCTTCTGTTTAGCGGGGGAAATAGACATTGCGATGATATCTCTGCCTATCACATTTAAGAGACCTACCACTTATACATATCGATTTTTTTATCTATAAGGTAGATTTTAAATCATTAACCGGTGCTTTTTCAAAATATATTTTTCTCAACCACCAAAATCACACGCAAAATGTAAACTGATTTTCTCTATTCACATTTCGGTACATCCACAGCACGCCTGCATAATTCCGTGGAAGCTCGAATAAAAACCTGCTGCCGAAATAATATTCTGCATTTTAAAGCCACGTTCGCGACGCAGCTCTCGCAATCCGACATAATCCGCTCGAAAAACATATTTTTCTTTTAGTTATTTCTTTAGCGGCGCGCTGCCGTGATTATCCGTGATGGGCAAGCGTCACCACGTTCCAAATACGAATATCTCGTGCGGGAATGTTTTTAAGGGCGTCTATTTACGTCCATTTCATTGCCTTTGACGGAGAGCGGAAAACTCCGTACCATTCATTCGAGAGCAGAGTCGCGTTGTAATAGTATAACGTAAATAAAAAACGTTGGTTCTTGTTACTTTATATTAGAGGCATTGACTTGGTGTTTTAAAGTGTAGGCTGTGGCCTCAATCATTTAATGTTGGTAATTTTTTTGTGTGCCAAGTTGTGTCATATAAATTTGGCTAGTTCGTGAGGATAAATGAAGTATAACTTGTAACTTGAACTTGTTCTTTCATTCACGAATTTTATCAAGGAAGAAGGATATTTTTATCGATTCAGACAATTGCATTTTTTAAAAAAAATATTTAATAGTTCTACTAACCATCACATACCAATACATTAAAATAAGAAAATATAACGTAGCGTGAGCCCTCAGGCCAGATGGAGGGACGACTAACACAAGAAGGCCGGCAGCGACTGGATGCATAAAGCAACAGACCGGGCTCCGTGGTGTACTTTGGAAGAGGCCTATGTCCAAAAAACCATAGCTTAGAATACTTTTTTAACCCACCAACTTATTTAATTGTATTTGCACTGCCCTTATTCTCAGCTGAGATTACTTATCAGTATACCAGACATGAATTGCTTAGTAAGTATTTATATATCAACTCACAGTATTTCAATAAATCCGTCGAGACCTTCAGTGTTACAGCAGCAGACTCCAAGCCAATATTTGTAAATATAGGGTAGCGGAAATCGAAGCCGTTGGGCCTCGGCGGCGTTTACCCCACATTCGATCCAACTATCCAACTTTATGACCCAGCGTTCCACATAAACGGTAATTGAAAAACGGTAAATTGAGTTGTGATTTTTTATTGATTTTTGGATATTAAATCTAACAGCAGAATTCTTTAAGAAGCAATTCCGAATGCGGATATATTTGTGGCGATCTTTTAGAGATAGTTTAGATTAAAGATAGTTTTAGAAACTCCATACAGATGATAATCTACTTGGACCGCTTACATTTACCATCAGGTATTAGTGGAATTATTTTGCCGTCCTAATATAGAAAAAAAATATGAGGTTAAAAATAAATTGAATTTGTTTTATGCAATATCTATTTCTTCCGCCAAATAACAGTGTAAATACATTGCTGTGTTCCGGTTTGAAGAAAGAAAATTTTGTACGGTTTCTATATTTCCCTAGTTTGTTCTTTTTTGCAATTATTGAGATAAATATATGAACATGGCGGAAAGCGCATAAAGTGTTCCGAAGTTAGATTAAATCTATTCAATTAAGTTAATATTGTTTTTGAGCGATTTCCATGGTCATATTTTTGAAACTCCAAATGTACTGAAGAGTCTATTCTTAGTTTTTAACACGTTAAACGCCGAGCAAAAAATGGCAGTTAGTCATTTGGGCCACGGGGGACACCGGTGGGTCACACTGTATTGAACTGTTCGGGCCACGGAGGACACCCGTGACCGGAGCGAGGTGTTCACATCAAATGTTGATTACAAGCCATGGGGCATTAATATTGAATGAAAACGGTAAAGATGTGACCCGCATGGCCCTGTGTAACCACCGAAACAGCTTGGTTTTTTAATATTTAGAAAAGATTAAAAATTACAGCGAATTTCTTATGAGATAATATCTCGAGATGTTAGGGCTGCTTTTCTTAGGAGATATTAACTTTAGCGAAAAATGATGGAATTGATGACTTCCACTACGCCCGAACGGGTTTGCTTGAATCGCCCACCGGTGGGCCGCGTGGCGTTCAACGTGTTAAAAATGATTAAAATATTATGACCCCCACTACCCACCTGATTCCCTCCCTTGCGTGTCGCTGTCGAAGTCGCGCGGCGCAGCGGAGCGGAAGTCGGAGCTCCAGCTCCTTTGAGAGCAAACATCGATATAATTGGATTGCCTCACAATTTCTTACCAACAACCAAATGAATTCTAAGAGCACGCTATAATTGAACCTCTTGCGCTTGTTTGTATGGTAAAAGACGGAGTAAATTAATGAACTTGATTTTGGAGACCTATATTGCTACTCTTGTCAGGTAGGATCAGCAGTATGTAAAGAATTGACACCTAGCATTGGAACTAGAAACTCGGGGAGTTTGTTATGGACATTGGCTTCTCCTATTGTAGCCAGAGTAACTACTGGACATAATGAGTCTTAGGATGGCGAGCGCTGCGAAATGCCAAGCATTGCTTTGTAATTCATGGTGTTGTTTGGTTTTGCTATAGTCCATGAGCGATCGTAGCGCTTACCAGCAGGTGTATGGCAAGCTCGCCTTGCCATTCATTGAAATATAAATAAAAAACAATGTTTATTTTATTTTATTTTATTTAATAAGCATACCAACTACATTACGCATACAATAACTTAGACTAAGAGTAATAAAAAAATGACACATTACACAGCATAACGTATTTTATAGGCATTCATAACATTATAAAGTATTGATTAGACGAATAGAACAGTAGAAAAGACACAAAACATACATATTAACTAGAGACTACTACTTAAAATTAATAAATACCTAATAAAAAATTATTTAACACATTATAAATTACTAAAAGAAAACAAATGCTGATATAAAAGTCGTTTAAATGCACCAAATTTCATTGAGAAGACATCAATTTCATTAATAGCGATTGATATTTCGTTATAAAGCCTAGACATACGTATTATAGGGTTATTGTACGATGTGTTTATAACCACAAAGGGAATATCAAATAGCCGATGTTGATGCATAACACGATTATTCATTTTAAAACAAAAATAGTTAATTAATTGTGAATCCAAAGAACCGTTTATTATTTTGTAAAGTAGTAGGAGATCGGTTAATGTACGACTCATCATATTAAAATGCCGCAATCTCTCAGCATAGTCCTTAATACTTTTGCGAACACCAGTTTTAATCGAGATGCATCTTACAAATCGCGCTTGGACCGCTTCAATTCTGTTAATATGAATATTATAAAAAGGAGACCAAATGCTGGAACAATACTCCAGTGAGCTCCTAATTAAGGCATTATATAGCAATAAGACAGTTGTTGTTTTTCGAAACGGCTTTGCCAAACGTAATATGAAACCAAGCATTTTATTTGCCTTACATACTACGTGATCAACATGACTGCGAAAGGATAATGTGGTATCAAATATTACACCAAGGTCACGAATAGTAAACACTCTTTCTAAATTAACATCATCCAAACCATAATTGTAATTAACAAAGTTAGTTTTATTTGTAAATGAAATAATTTTACACTTACTTACATTTAAGGACATTTTGTTAGTCGAACACCATTCATTAATTCTAATAATCACTTTGTAGTTTCAAACAGTCATCCAGCACACATATTTTGTTATATATTTTGATATCATCGGCATATGCCAAGCATTCGCACTGTAAACTCTCCAAGAGGTCATTGATAAAGATTATATTATTATTATGAACAATAACGGTCCCAATCTAAATCTGTTGTTTTTCAAGACACTAAAGCAAGATTTTCAGTGCTCTAAAATATTGTTTTAATATTGGGTACAAGTCTTATAAGTCCTATTTTTTGCCATTTTATATTCTATCAAAGTTAAAGGCTAAGGTATTTTGTCAATTTCTTCCAATAACTTTGTTTTTAACTTGTAACTCTATAAAATACGTAATATCATGCAAGCTTAAAAATATATTATTCTATAATAAATATTTTGTCTTCTATAAAAATCTTCACTGTGTATTTTTATACCATGCCGTTTTTCTCAAAGCAATCTGTGGGTTGTTTTGTTCGTTTTAAGTGTGCTTTGTGGGTGCATTGTTAATATTCGCCGACCTAATGTGCAATCTAACATCTAAGCTGTGGGTACGGGAGCGTGGCCGAGATTTGTATTCCAGCATTATTTTTTATATCTAGGATGAAACTAATCTAAGCGTGGTGTTGGGATTAGGTATCGTTTATTTTATTGTTATATGATGAAATAGAAATGTAAAGTAATTTCAACAGAGCATCGCAATCAAATTATACTACAACTTTTCATAATCTGGCTATGATAATTAAACTAAGATTTTGTTTCTAGCCTATGAAATTTCATTTTATAACTAATACAACAATTTACTCGTGTGGCTTGTTAAATCCATTCCATTATAAGTTGCAGTCAACATGTTAATATGTGAGTATATTAAAAATTTTACCCAAAAATCCCCATAGTCTCCACCTGATAAAACAGCATTTTGTAAGTCCTAAGCAATCCAATAGTCATTTAAAGTCTGGTGCCAAGATTCGTCGGAGTAAAATTTTAAACGCGCCAAAAGTTTTTGCGGAGCCTTATCGATGTAGCGGAAAAGCGAAAAGCATCTGAATAGTTCGCTTTGGCAGCGGATATGTGAATGAAATCCAATTCACTCTCCATATATTTTCAGTGCGTTTGAAATATGTATAAAGGTTCCCCGCGGTAACAGCGCTAGCTAATAAAATGTTGCAAAATGTACAAGTAGCAAGTTTTATTACTTTTCCTACGCGCTGTGATGAATTTGACGCACAGTGGGTTTGAGGTGACAACTTTCTCGACAAGGACCAATTATTATATTTCTTCTGTACAGAACTTCTATACAGTCGAGAGCTCAATTGAGAACCCTTAAATTATAGTCATAAATCACCCCGTTTGTTTAAGAAAACAAGAACATTTATTATTGACCAACACATAAAAACAAAAAACAATTATTTAGACATACAAACCGATCGTCAACATGCCAATAATATGTGTATGACCAGACAACAAGAAAGAAAGAAAGAAAGAAAGAAAGAAAGGCACATTTATTTGTCACACAAGACAACGGACATACTCGATTAACAAAAAAATACACATACAATGAACATACATAACAAAAACAATAAAACACTAAACGAGAATGCACGTCGCATCGCTGTGACAAAGTAGGTGACCACTCAGCTCACATGTTGCACCGAGGCAGAAGCCACAGCGCAACGCTGATTTTCAGTGGTCACCTAGAGTGACGTGCGAACGCCGGCCAATAAACCATAAGTACTTATAACTAAAAACTAAAATGAAACAAAGTTAATAAACAACATTTCAACTAAATACCAATTACACAATACTATACAATCAACAAAATACAATAAAATAAATATATAATTAACAACCAAATATGATAAAAGTTCCATCCCGCCCTCACACGCCATACCGACTAGTTTGCACAATGCGCATGCGTATAACCAATTATCGCGGCGTGTCACGCCTGAGCGAGCATATTATGCATTGATGATTGATTGACAACAATGATTCCTCATTCAGCAATATGCCACGCAACGTAGCTGTACTGCAGCGCTGATTTTCAATGGATGGTCGGTGGAATCCGGAAGTTATGCCCACCAGTGTATTACAAATCTGATTAACGAATACAATTGCGTAAATTTTATATTTCATACTAGCAGCCCGGCCCAGCTTCGCCGGGGTACAAATAGATTTCTGTACAATAAAATGGACGTATTATACATATAAACCTTCCTGTTGAATCAATCTATCAAATAAAAAAAAACTGCATCAAAATCCGTTGCGTAGTTTTAAAGATTTAAGCATACAAAGGGACATAGGGACAGAGAAAGCGACTTTGCTTTATACTATGTAGTGATACCCACATCTGAGCAGATAACGTGTACTGCTACTGGTGTTATTTAAAGCTGTAAAACCCTGCTTGTAATAGATAAATGTTTCTTTCTTTCTTCTTTCTTTCAATCCTATATTTTTAAACGCATCACTCATTATTTGTAGGTAAAGCCGTTTATATTCGTGTCATTTTGAATATTACATTTTCCGCGTTATTTTTATTGCAATGGAATTGTTATGTCACGTAGGATTGGCAAAAAATGTTGTTCACCCCTGGAATCCAGCTTCCCAGCGTAGTATCAATGTTCGTAATTATTTCGGGAACATTCCGTTGACGCGAAACTCGTCAAAGCACGTCGAGAAGTTTTCGAGTTATTTGAACGTTTAGAATACTTTAGTGTAGACTATAAACTTTAGTATAATTGACAGCTCGCAAAATGCTACTTCTGCATACTTATATGTTATTTAAATATATATTTAATACGGTTTATACATATATTTTATATGAAATATGAAGATGCTCAGGTGGAATTTTAAGCAATCTTTATTGTAGGTGCAATCAGTGTCCGAGACTTTATACGTAAAACGTCATGAATCATCTTTGTTCTATCATAGTATATATTACCGACTATGGTTGCCGATAAAAGAGATTTATGATGTTGTGTTCCAGTCACACAATTAAAGCTTTAGGGCTGCTGTTTCTGCGTAGGATATGCGAATTCAAATAATCTTGGTCGTTGGGCGAATTTTGTTACTTAATCAGCCCATTGTTCATTTGGATGGATGAATTATGGCAGTCACGTCCAGCAAAAAGATACAGGATTAAAAATATGGTAATATTATATTGTATTGTTAGTGGAAGAAGAATAATATTCCACAATAAACCAAAATAAACACAGGGTATATCAAGACTGCTACTGAAAACGAAGCCGGGTGGTAGTTTTAATGACTACAGACACAATGATTTTTTTTTTGGGTGGTAAATCGATAGTTTATGATAAAATAATAATTTAACCATTGCGTACCATAGATTTTTTAAAAATAAAAGTTTGTACATTATGATTTTAGGAAAAAGTATATATTTGCCACCCAAATACGACTATAGGAAAAAAATACAAAAAAAATATTTTTTTGGAAAAAATATAAGTATATTATATACCCTGTCTAGTATAACATAAACAATATCTCACATTACCTACAAAACATTTCAAAGAACAAAGAAACAAATGAGTGTGCTAAAACAAATGTTTTTAATTGGTAGAGCCGCGCCGAAGCTAGTTTTGTCTAGTCCGTGAATAGGCGAGCTCAAAAGACCGGCTGTCACACAGAATAGCGTCGTAATAGCTTTGCAGTCATGTCGCTGGTCAGCGAGATTGACCTACAAACCTATACTCGCGTCAATGCCATTTTAAAGGTCAACATGATGCCTGAAATATATCCTAATAATTAGACATCCGACGTTTTGAAAAAAACTGTGGTATATGAGAAACTTGCATGTATATACAAGCAAGGAAAATTTCCGAATAATTGAAAGTAAGACTTATGAAAAACTAGTGGCATATAAAGATAAAACATACATAATTCAAGTATTAAACTCACACCTACATTCATCCCCAATAGCTATCGCAAACTTATCCACATGAGGTTCAAGGTATCAAAGAAAGCTTGAGATCATGCCGGGAAAAAACCTAATAATATATGTAACAGACCTAGCAACTCATATGAAATTCAGTTATAAAGCGAAACTTCCAAAAACTTAAACTCTCGACTCGGCTATCGCACCCGGTCCTGCTTACCAGCTCATAGCATCCTAAAAAATAATAAGGAAAAACATGTTATCACAATGTCAACCCTATAGTACTTATTGTGAAAGGTATCCCACTCCACCGTTGTTATTATTTATAACAACATGCAATACATAAAAAATATAAAACCTCCACGCGCAAGTCTGTAAGGGCGGCTGCACGCCGGTATTAATGAAATACTAGAATATAAAAGCGAACAGCATGCCGCACAATGGTTACATCTCAAATATTTTTCACGCTTGACGCTCGCCCCTAATGGCGTTCTGAAAAGGATATTTTCTTTAGACAGGCATCGAAAATGTTTTTGCTCCCCGCGCCGCCGCCTTCACATCTCGTAAATTGACTTTGCTACAGTACAGACCGAATGAAATACGTTTCTCAACTGAAAACGGTCTCCTTGGAAACTTTCTAGAAATGTAGCTTTGAGTTGCACGCTCCAGCAAATTGCAATATTATAACTTTCGAAAAGAAAGTAGTAAGTACCCTGCCGGCGGTGTTTATTTCGAGTTCTTTTGGTTGAATTGTTACGTTTTATAAGCCGCGCCGAACCGGTTGGTTAAGCCCTCTTTCTTGAGTTGGCGAGGTTTTAAACTGTTTCTCATACCACTTAGGTTTTCGTGAACTTGTTAGGATATTTTTTATTTTATATGTAAGTATTTTTGCGAGGAAATATCCGAGAAGTTTTTTATTTTATTTTTCTGGCAAGTGCACCACAAAGTAAACAGAAAACCTAAGGTTCTTGGTAGCTGCTGTATATAGTTTGGCTTTAAAAGGTTGCTATTAAATTCTTTAAGACATATCTATGTTTCATAATGGACTTCTTATGGCCGAATATGATGAAGATATATAGCTGTTATAAAAATCAAGAAGCAAGCCTTAGTTGTGGGATAAAGAATGTAGCTATATTTTAATAAGAGCTATTTTGGAGCGGATCGTCAGATCCTTAATACCGTTCATTCCATCTCATAATTTCCTTTGTTAAATAGGTCTGATCAAGCCAGTGAATTTAGTTTTTAATTAACTTCAAGACAAGTTTTTGGCAAGAAGCCTAAGACTTTGGATGAAATTACATGTTTGGAATAGTGTAATATTCTCTTTAAATAGTCCGTTCATGTCTTTCGGGGCTAGGTATGAAGTAAAAAACCGACTTCAAAACAAAAAACCACTAAAAACCGAAAAATAACAAAATAATAAGTATACTGAAGGCATACATATTGAAGGCGGGCCGCCAAGTACCAAACATGTAGGACCTATGCCTTATATTAATTTAAATATCTATATGTTTGGTACTGGGCGACCCGCCTTCAATATGTTATGCATATATTTTGATTTGTTGGCTAGTCAAGTCATTAAGCAAATTATTCAACAAGCACAAGTTCCATGAAAGAAAAATTATTTTTTTGCTTTGCAGTGGTACTTATTATTTTGTTATTTTTCGGTTTTTAGTGGTTTTTTGTTTTGAAGTCGGTTTTAATTTTTTTTATTAAAAATTTTAGTTATTTTTATCTTTTTAGTGTTGATAGGCATTTAAATGAAGAAGATTTGGTCCCCACAAGGAATATATTCTTTCTGATGACAATGAAATCGCTAAAATCAGCTAAAAGCTGCCTAAGATATTGGAATATTCACATGTTTATTATTTTTTCTCCCCCCCCCCACATTCCCCCTCCCTTCTGCCTGTCCCCCTCCCTTCTGTAGCCTAGCTTTTATACTGAACCCAATGCAAAAAGAACCGTTGGAATCCTATTAAATTTTGAGGAGTTCTACTCTCCAGGTCCGAACATGATAATCAGATCTTAATGTTGTGTTCTTGGGATCAACCTGTCAATACGTTCTTTCCAATGAAAAAGAAATCACTAAAATCGGTTATAAGCTGCTGAAGATATTAGAATTTACGTGTATTTTAATTTTATCACCCACCCCCCCTCACCCCCACCCCTTTTTCCCTCTCTCACTGTAACTTAACTATTCTAATGAACGGAATGCAAAAAGAACCATTGCAATTCTCCTTAATTTTAAGGAGTTCCCCTCTCCAGGTCCGAAGATATTCATCAGATCTTCACCATATTTTTATGGGACCAAACGACAAGCACCAGCTTTCAATTAAAGAAAGAATGATCGAAATCGGTTCACGCAGTACAGAGAAACGAGGTAACAAACATAAAAAAAAAGCAACATACAGTCGAATTGAGAACCTCCTCCTTTTTTTGAAGTCGGTTAAAAAGAGGCCAAATTACTGCTAAAGTTGAATATTTGTGTCTTATTGGAGAGGATATGTTTTTAACGTACCACTAGATTATATCATTTTTATTATTCCGTATGTATCTGTGCCTATGTAAAGAAAAGGGGAACAAATATTTTTTTCAAAATTAACTTGTAAATATCCGGAGTCAGGAGAAAAGGTGTCAACTTGAATTCCTGTGTAGGATTTTACGTTTCAAGTGTAGTAAGGCAAACGAAATGCAATGCATATTAACAGGCGCTAAAACTTATTCTTAATGCTCCAAACCAATCCAAAATTCCTGAGAATAAACTAGATATAGATTCCATTTGTATTAAGTTTGTGAAAAATAAGTTATTAGTGTGTGTTAAGTTAAGCAACTAGATATACAAATTAAATATTAAAAAGAACTGTAGGTATATGCCAATAAACAGGTAGACTATTACAATACAGTAGGCATATATGGTTATAATATAGGTGATATTATCCTATCATTGGTTGAATAAGTAATACCAAATAAATGTGTCGGATATAAGGATAATATGATGTTATTTTCCTCCGTCTGCTAGCGGTATTGTCGAATTATGTGATATTATGTTCCATATTTGTCATTAATCATCCTTTCTAATATTTATTACATTGGGAATATATTTGGTAGGTATTTGTAGATGTAATGACATTTATAAACCAAGAAATATAAAAAGCAATTACATCAAGAAACAGACATTACATTGATTGCTGTAGATTAAACTAGTTTTTTTTAAATACGTACATACATACATAAGTTCACACATTTTTTTTATTGCCATGAATGACGAGACGAGCAAGCCGTTCGCCTGATGGTAAGCGATACGACCGCTCATAAACAATAGCAACATTCTACTACGCTCACCATCCTGAGACATAAGATGTTAAGTCTCAATATGTCCAGTAGTTACTCTGGTTACAATGTCCTTCAATCCGAAACACAACAGTGCATTTACGCAGTGTTGTTTCACGGGAGAAATAGACATTGCGGTGGTACCTACCCAGATGGCCTCTCTCATATGAGAGACCTACCACCAGTTTTTCAGAAGGGGAAGGCAGAGGTACCTGTATACCCACATTTCGCCTTGTACGTTCCGTCCCACGATGTGATAGGGGCGAGCTTATCGCCATTTTGGGCATAAATTCCTGAATCCGGGCTGATAATCAATAGATAAATCCAGTATAACTTTTCTCGATCCGGTATGTTGTTTGAAAAACTTTAATTAACTTACTAACACTATAAAGTGGTGGAAGTTTTACTTATTAACTTATTATTTGCCAACACACAGATCTTTTGCTAAAAAACTTAAGTCGTCTTTTATTAGATGACTCTCGGTTTTCCTTTCACTAATTAATGAATATATAAATGAATGAAATAATATAATTAATGAATGAAAATAATTTTAATTTTCATTTACTTAATATACCTACAGTACGTGTGAAACGCCATTAGTTAATTTCTTCTTCCACGTAGCGAGGTTTTATATACTTTTTTTGCATACGGATAGCAAGGAACTTGTACTTAGAGTATAAGTTCCTTGACGGTTAGTAAATGGGAGAGTTGCAAATGCTAATTTTATCCTAGGATTATACATATTGGTAGGGATAAAGATTTACCCGTGCCATTTTAAAGATTAATATCGGTCATAAAAGATCATAAATTTTAAACTTCTCGGCGTTTCGATTACTTTACAGCTTTCGTGGTCCCCGTGACGGGTAGGGCAAGGCAGGCAGATTATAACTTAAAAAGTGGTCGAGCTACGCTCTTGTTAGTCAAGACTCAGTGCTCACTGTCTTGCAGGAGATCGATGTGCAACGACAGCTGTGGTGTTGCGTTTCGGTTGATGAGTAAGATTGTTGGATGCCCAATACCACTTCTCTCTTCTTAATAATTTTACTTTCTGATTGATTTCGTTACAGGTCAAATACAAGCTAGACTTTCCCGGAGACTCGCCGAGCTTCAATGCTCGGTGTCATTACAATAAGTGCCACTGCTGATTCTGGTTACAGGAGTTATAGTGGTGGGTGTGCAGACAGAAAAGCCTTCACCGCTTACCTCTTTTCATCCCTTTTCTGTCCCTTTCCACTTCCGATTTCATTGGCCTGCAACACATAAATGATCCAAGCATTAAATATTTTCATGAGCGGCGGTGATATGTTAACTTTAGTTGACCTGTTTGCTCGTTTGCCGGAACTATGCAAGAAAAAATATTTTCATACAAATCAATTAAGCATCTGTTATTTTTAGAGTACCTTAGTAAAAAAAAATAAAGAGGTAGTTTCATTATTTCGTCGCAAGAAACCGTCTGCAGGTCAAGTTTAATTGCCTTGCTGTATAAAATTCTGTTTCCTGAATCTTTAATTATGAAAAGTAAGAAGGTGCATACGAATGTGATGCAACCTTTCTAAGTGTTTTAACTATAAAATAAACATTTGTAAGTGTATAATATTGGTATTAGGTAGGACAGAGACTATACGATGGTGTTAACCAATCAAAGTAAACTATTGGTTCACCGTCCGATTAGACCATAGACGTAGCTACGTCCATGTATTAGACATTCTTACCCCCTTATTCATAATGACATAACGCAGTTTTCAAATGCCTATAATATGAGCTGACTCAAAAAAGTTGTTCATACATGTCAAAAATCACTAATTATCTATTTAGGAGCTCATTTAATTTAAAATGGCCCTTGTTAATGCAAAGCAGAAAAATGGCGGACATCTGTCCAATGGACGTTTGATATTACTACTACAGTTGAGAGAAGGAAATCATAGAAAAAAACATCATGAATAGCAAAACATAATTAACGTTTTATTTCCTCTTAGCATGATTTAACTAATTTACGTTAATGTTGTTGACTAACGTTTTTTATGAATAAGAGGGTTAAAATGTTCTAGAACCATTTTAAGTGCAGTTTTATTACAAAAATATTTATTTACATTAAATAAACTATGAAAAAACATACAAATTAAATATCTAACATAAACATAATTACATACATAAACTCAGGCCTATATCCCAGAAGGGGTAGGCAGAGGTGCCAGGACATCCACATTTCGCCTTGTATGTTCCGTCCCACAACGTGACAGGTGGCGAGCCTATCGCCGTTTCGGGCACAAATTCCTGACTCTGGGCTGATAATGAATAGAAAAATCCAATATCACTTTGCCCAACCCGGGATTCGAACCCGAGACCTCAGCTTTGTAACCGTACGTTAGTACAACTACGCCACCGAGGCAGTCATAAACATAATTACCATCGAGAATTTATATTCAGACATATTACAAGCGGTATAATTCACGAATTAGTTTTCTTCGTGCGACGCCTCCCGAGAACTAACGAAGCTTTCCGAGCAATCTCGGAGACTCCTGACACTTGTCACGGGTACTCGCTACGCTGAATGCAATTTCCTCACATTTTTCGCTGTCAAGGTGTGTCAGACCCGGCCACAGATTAACACTTAATACATTCAGAGACAGAGTAAAATTATAATTATGCGACTCGGAGCGAGATGTACTCCTGACGAGAGATGCCAGACCGTCTTTTCATCCAAATAAACCGACCCTTTTATAGGACTACCCGAATGAGGAACGGTGGGGACAAATCTTACAGAAAATATATTTAAGCCATAAAATAGGGTCTATCCTTTCAACTAAAAATTAAGGTCTGCCCAAACGTCTGGGCTATTTTCCAAACCGAAAGGTTTACCCAAACATGTGTACTATTGTCTAAAAAACATAAATTTGTTATTTGTTGCTAAAGATTTCCGCCACTAAAGAACTTAACTATAATAATACAGTTTTATTGCCCCGGCATGAACGGGCCATTACAATTAGGAAACAATAATTTAGCACAGCATCTTTTTAACTAATATTACACAATACGGTACACAAAAATTCTTACTTTAATAAAACGACTCACAGATGTTTCATGGTTAAACATCTGCAGTCATATCTTAAAATGAAATGCGTGTTTAAATAATGTTCAAATTACAAATAATAAGCGTGTTATTTTATAAGCTAAATCTAAGTTGACGTATTGCTACCGCCACAAGTCCTTACAGGGCGGTTCCTTGTTTATTATTCTTTAAAAAATTAACATTACAGAATCTATATAAAATTTTATGTATTTATTTCGTTATAAACTGAACCTTTGCATAGTGTTATAATATTTTAATTTTTTGTTATTTTCCCCATTGTCGTATTTGGTTGGTATATATGTAGAGTTTTTGTCTAAAATAATAGTGTATACCCTTTTGTTTTTAAATATGCTATGGTACGCAAGGCTTTAAATTATTATTTAAGAAAAAACTACGGGGTTACCACTACCCAAACATAATTGTATCTAAAAAATCAATTTTTCAGTTCCATTGAGTTTGTAGTAACTAAAACTAGCACCCGGCTTCGTTTTGGGTAGCAGTCTTACTTTACTTTCTGTATCCGTGAGTACTGTCACAGAACTTTATAAAATACATGACGCAAATGGAAGTGTGCACGTGCATGCATTTGCATAAAAATTCCCATCACGTCAGGTCACTTTTGTTTTTCGTTTATGCCGAGCGTAAAGGAGAAGTGGTAACTGCGCTTATATTTCTACTAGGATTTCGTATCTTTATTTATAATTACGGAAATATTTCTTTGTGAGCTGGCGTGTTCCTAAAGGAGAATGTCCATTCATAGTACAGTAGAAATATCGTTGATACCGATTTTACTGCTTTAAGTTCATTATAATCCAACATATCTTCAGCGTCATTGACTGGTTTCAAAGTTACCTGTATGGCCGCCGTCAATGTGTCCGCCTAGGGGAAATGACTTCCTCGTGGTGTAGCACTTCTGCCGGTGTACCTCAGGGTGGCGTCTTATCTCCTCTCTTATTTTCAGTTTTTATTAACTCCATATCTTGTAATCTTTCATCATCCTACCACCTTTATGCAGACGATCTTCAACTCTATTGTCAATTTCCTCTCACTCATCTGGATGATGCTATTCACCTTATGAATAGTGATCTCGAGAAAATTAACAAATGGAGTAAAGCTTACGGCCTCAAATTAAATCCTAATAAAACCCAAGCCATTATTGTGGGGAGCCCAAGAACCATCTGTAAGGTCGACTGGACACTTTTGCCTCACGTGTTGCTTGATGGGGTTACCATCCCATTCAGTGACACCGTGAAAAACCTTGGCGTAATCATCGACCGCACTTTGTCTTGGGGGCCTCAGATGATGGCTGTCAGTCGCAAAATATTTGCGACTGCGGGATCTTTGCGTAGGTTGAGGAACTTCCTTCCGACTGCCACTAAAATTGCGCTTGCACAGTCTCTTTTGCTTCCTATCCTCGACTATGCCGACATCAGCTATCTCGATCTTACCGAGGCCCAGCTAGATAAACTTGAGCGCCTTCAAAATTTTTGTATTAGGTTTATATTTGGACTTCGTAAATATGACCATGTTTCCGAATTCCGTACTAAGCTCAAGTGGCTTCCTATACGACATCGCCGGAATGTTCATATTCTGTCTCTTCTCTACAGTATCCTGTTTAATCCCTCAGCTCCGCGCTATCTTCAGGACCGTTTTAGTTTCCTCTATACTGCAAATTCTCATTCCCTTAGGTCGTCAGAGAATCTGATGTTGAAGTTCCCGGTACACAAAACATCATTCTACGATCGCTCCTTTACTGTAGAAGCAGTGCGATTGTGGAATGCATTGCCTCTCAGTATAAAACGATCACCCTCCTTGGAAACTTTTAAATCGAGAGTGAAAGCACACTTTCTGGGAAGCTAAAACTGTGTCCATACTTTACTATTAATATATTTTTATTATTATTATATTGTATGTATGTTGTTTTGGTGTATGTTTTTTCATTGCATCGTTATATATATTATTATTATATATATATATATATTTTTAATATGTATTTATGTATTGTTTATGTAAGTTTATCTTTTAGTGTCATAAAAGCACCGTCAATGTTTACCACTTATCTCCTCTTCTTGCACGGTTGTCTGGAAGAGATCGCTATTAGCGATAAGACCGCCGTTTTTTAACACTTATTTGTTTTTCTCTTTTTATTTTTGTAAATACTTTGTGGTGTTTTAAATAAAGAGTTTTTATTATTATTATTATTATTATTATATTTCTTCTTATGGTTTGTCCTTAAGAGCGTTTATACCCTGCACGCGCTTTTTGGCTTAAAAACAGGACTTTTCAAATGAGTTAATAGCCACCAATAAACAATTTAAAAGAAAAATAATTATATAAATATAAAAATAATTATTACTAATTTTAGAAAAGGTTGTCATCTAGGGATTTTGGTGGAAAACATTATAGATTGATGGATAATTTGTGAGTACTATACGGATTACTGAACACAAGTTTCGTTATTTAGGCTTTAAATGGCAATTTAGAAGCTTAAGATATCCGAAACCACTAAATATAAGATGAAAATAAAAATATTATCAGACTAATAAGACCCTTATGGAGGGATTTTGCTGAAAAAAATAATGTTTTTGTGTTTAGATCATGAAAAATAAAAATTTAAACAATGCGAAATTATTCAGAAACTCTCGTCAAGAACATATTTTTTTTCACCAACTTATCGTATATAATTTTTTATAGCAATTGCATATTATAATAGAAGAACATCTTATCAATAAATTACCATTTTTATATTTCAACAAAATTAGTTTTCATGTTTTCTACAAATATTTTAAAAACCACTATAAAACACGCTGTCCGACGTGGCTCAAATCAGACCGCCGCAAGGCCTTCTAGAGGGAGGACGTATCGCTCGTCGCTCCGGCCTGGCTGCAGTCGATTATGCCGCGCGTAGTAAAAATAGCCACGCGCGGAATGCGATTACCACATCTTAGTACTTTGGTAGTAAAATATTTAATTATTTTTATTACCTACAATGATTTTGTAGTGAGTATAAATTATGTTTCAGGTAATATAATGGGATGTAATTCCGAGGCTAAATTATGTTATGTATTGTAATATAAAATTAAATATATTTCGTAATTGTAAGGGGTTGTAAGGCCCTTAAAACTATTTATGTGTTCGAACACGAAATGATTAATAAAACGTCCGTAGTGTATACTGATTGAACACTGATTTGAATGCAACTTAACAATGTAATAATAACGAAAATATGATTAGTATCCAAAATTTGTATTATTCTTTGCTTGCACAGTAATATTTGTCTACTTATAATGCAAATAAAATATTTTTATGATATTATATTACAGTTACATTTCAATTGAATATTTGAAGCGCACGGATCAAAGTTGTTTGAGCCGATTGTATAGCGAGCCGACGCGGCAGCTCTACGCACACAGCTTTGGTCGCTTATGTGTGCGTGAAATTAACGAAGAAATACCTATAGTTGACTTTGCGCGCAAGGTGTATACGCTCTTAAACGTTTTCCTATTTTATCCTGGGCGACAGATTCTATAAAATAAATCAAATATCGTCACACTTTACATTTTATTCACAGAGCCAAAGACAATTTTTTTATTGGATTCCAAGTTCATGTCTCCAAGATCTCCGAGCCTGGGTCACAATTATGTCTATATTTATTGAAAATATTTATTTTTTCCTACCCAAAAAATAGGTTTCATCGAGACACAAAAATCTTCGCACCGATACTAAGTTTCATAGTAAATGGGCATTCTCTTTTAAAGGAACAATTATTTTATATGCATTTTGAGGTTATAAACAGGTGGTGTATGCCCAACAGTGAGACGTATATGTGCTGATTTTTAGACGTGATATAATGACGTTAATAAATATTACCACATACGTAATTTTGCGGGAGCAGTTCCTACGCTGAAAATATTAAAATTATTTTAAAATAGTAACCGAAGTATTTTTGCTAAATATATTTATTTAAGGCACCTGTTTCTAATATGGTTGAGAGGTATCGATTTTTAAAGTTCAATCTGGCATCTAATTTATTAAATTCTAATTTTTATTTGACTTGATCAGAATTGATGCGAACTTTTGGTTTAATAACATATTTCCACGCCTTTATTTAATATTTTTGATTTATTTTTTAATAACTTGTTTTTATGTAGTGACGATTTACTTAAAGTATTAAAATTTCATATTTATAACGAATTTGATGTTTGATTACTTTTTCTTATTTCTAAGTTCAATTATTTATATAAGTAACCACTAGATGGCATTAGTTGGTTTAAATGAGCTAAAGTTGGCTACACAACTGTAATAAGTGCTGATTCTCTTCAAATAATAAATTAGTTTGATATTATTGTGTCTACTGGTGACAGACCACCCTCTCTCATGGGAGGATATTCTGATTAGAATGCAGCATTAGTATCAGATCCATGGTGGTCAGTTTATAATGCTGATATAAAAATATAGATGACACTTTAAACAATGATCAGGTCACAACTACTCTGAAGCAGAAGTATGAAGATACAGACAAAAATAAAAGAGTAAGTTATGTTATGGTTCACCAAATTAGAGATCCATAGTCTCTACCTACCCTTTCCAACTCCTCCTTTTGTTTTTCTTTCTGATTAATTTCGATGCGGGTTTAAGACAAGCTAGTGTCCCTGAGAGACTCGCCGAGCTCCGGAGCTCGGTGTCAAATCTATGTGTACCACTGTTGATCCTGGCTGACAGGAGTTGCAGTGGCGGGTGTGAGGGCGGGAAAGTCTCTACAAGTCCCTACCTACCCTCAAAGAATGTAGGCGTGACGGTTGTTTGTGTAGTCTTATATTTTCATAAAGTACAGCTTCATTCAATTAATATCTGCATTGATTATAAATAAAGACAATTACGACCTTAACTCTATGTAGGTTCCGTTCGTATCGTCACAAATTTCGATCGTCCGAAGATTCGAACTTCGTTTCAGGTTTTCAGAGTATGGCCCCAGATTGTAGAACTAGGCGCTAGATATAGTAACTATCTAACAATAGTAACAAGAGATATGCAAATAAAAAATAATGGCCATGAGCAAAATAGTTTTTGAAAAACAACCAATTGTAATCCAATATTGGTATTTCCAAATTTCATGTGGTTAACTCGGATGGTTCAAAAATCAAAATAAAAACATGAGTCTTCAACTGAATTTATTGAAATACTTATGTTTATATCAACTAAGTACTTAGGAATATATTAATTTCTATATTAAAATAAATCTCATAATAATAACATATTTTGGCATAAATTGTTTATAATGTTTAAATTTCTTCAAATCCAACGACTATTAATTCGAGCCTTAAATAAATAAACATTTTGCTATTTTGAACTAAATTAAAGAGATCAACGCTTTTATCAGGTAACAAAACAAATTAATTAGCTAAAGTGCACATTTGTTACATTTAAATCCACAATAGAAAATATACTTTCGCTTTAATTTTTAGAAAAAAAAAATAAGAATTTGAAATTAAGTATCTATAGGTAACCGTAGATAAACCTTTTCCCACTAATATCACCAATCACCTTTATCACATATAGTTTTGATTTTTTTATTGAAATAACTTACTTCAAAGTATAATATATAGACTATACTCCACTATCCCAAATGGTCTAATTGCACTTTAATTGACGGAATCTTTGTATAAAAGTTGTTATTGTCTATTATTTTAAAAAGTTTCTCAAATAGACTATAATATCAACTTAACAGTTGAATTAATATTTTTAGTCCATTTATTGTTTTAGGATTTATGTGTTTACGATTTTATTAAAAAATATTTATAAAAGGGTAGTGGAATATAAATCTAAATAAAGATAAAAATTTAAAACATCGTGTATGTGTAATATAATTTGTTATAGTAACGTCTATACTATTCAGGAAAGTATTTTATATTCTGCAAACAAGTATCCACATTTGTAATATATGGAAGACGCAGTTATTTAGTACATTTTATTGATCACTGGCGTTTAAAACTACAAAATAATTAGATAAGTTTTTTTTTTTTAAATTTGTTGTTCTACCTAAAATGTCAACAATAGTTTTTTCCGAATGATACATTACGGTTAAAAAATTTAGTTATAATATTGCCCTTTTTTATTAAAAAAAATGTTGAATAAAATATTTCGACTAATTATATCCCGACAGCAAGACGTCACTATATGTATCCAACATTGCATTCGAGGATTTGATTTTCATCGTAAACATAATCATTTCACTACAAATATTTCAAACCCTAAGATATGTTCCATAAAAATACACCTTTCTCTCTTATCACAGCCCTTAAATTTAGTTTTTTTTTTTAAATATATAATAGAATTAACAAACAAAACTTGAAAAAAATATTTAGAATAACTTAGAGCCATACACAATGTAAGTACTTATTTAAAATACGTACAGGGCCGCAGTCAGCGGTGCGGAGGTCAGGGGCTCGAAGCCACCGTCTTGCCCTATGATTACGTCACAAGTAAGCAAATCAACAAATAAAGTACTTTGTAACATCAAAATAAAATCAAGGTAACATAATTCCGACTTGAGCTCGGCTCCATCTAATTTGACAATATCATAATAAAATCTCCACGTGGTCCAACAATTTTGCATACATATCCAACTCGTGCATAAAAAATGTTTGAATTGTTACGTTTGGAATCCTATTCTAGTGATGGTAGCATTTTGAATCATACAAATGTGTTTATTTTTTCTTGAACTGGCATATTTATACACAGGTTGGATTTGTTAAAAGTAAGTGGGGCTCTATTATGCACACCACGATCTTGACCTTTACTTATACATAATTGTTGCAGAAGAACGAATCATCACGACAGTTGACACATGAAGTGGTAGAACTGATCGAAGTTCACCGGCTCCAGGCCAATGTCGCTCTCTGACCTGTCCAACAGTTCTGGATTCCGTTTGAGGAAGTTCCTGACCCAGTCTTCGCCAGCCATTCTGCTGTTAACATCGAAGGGATGGTTCAAATTGTTGTCTTCCGCGTATTGGAAAGCCAGCTCCCTAATATCGCGCCTGGACACGCCCATAAAGTACTTCTCCATACTTTTTATGTAGCCCACCAAGTCTTTCTCTTGGCTATCCGTAAAGACTCGTCTGTAATGTCCCATGAGAGGCTTGGGCTCGTCGGGCTGCTGGTAGCGTATCTTGCTGGCTCGACGCTGTAGGGTGGAGCGGGGAATGTGGTAGGTCCTGGCTGCCAGTTTGTACCCCATCTTACCTGACACCACTGCTGCGACGGCCTTAGCCATGTCTTCTTCGCTCCAAGATTGTCTTCCGCTCATTCTTTCGTATTTTCGAACCATTGTTATCTGCAAATGAAGTTAGTGTACTCATTAATAATGTAAAACTCAAACAAATGTCAAGTGCATCTGTTACGTGGCTCGAATGTATTGAAGTCAAAACAAAGTCAGCCAATATCTATTAGATATACTCAAAGGCACAAATGTGAACGATAAAAAATCTATAGACGAGAGAGGCGCCGATAATTTTATCATTATAAAAAAGCGTTATTAATTCTCGCTGAGCAAAGAAGTTTACTTTATAAAATAATTTGTATTCAGACGTGGTCGAATGTTTGGCGAAGGGTAACCACAGTTGTACCGGTTCTGTGGACCATGATCAATGTCAATCCGAGGTGAAAAAAATACGTGTGGCTCAAGACGTTCTAGAAGGTAACGACTGGCAAACAAAATACTCTTCAAACATTGTATTAACAACATTCGTTATTCCATGAGAATTAAACAGGCATTTGTATTGAAACATTATTCAGACTTTATAATTTAATAATGCAGCAAAGTAAAAAAATATGCAAGAATAAGAAACGGTTGCTAATAGGCCCTCGCGTTGTAAAGGAGGACAAGTTTTCAACAAGAAAAGTGGTTCACGTATCGAAATCACTTTCAATTTCGCAACGATCTTAAAAGTGACCTTATCATTGCCTTAAAAGTATTTAATTACGAGGCTTTGTTACAATCGACTGGGTTTTTAGTTTTTACTTTGTCATAAACAAAAGCAAAGTTATACGTTACGTTTACTTGGTCTTTGTTATTAAAATAGCATAAAATTAGCGCGATGTCAAATAAATGCGAGCGACGTGCAAGCGCAGTGTTTAGTGGCATCAAAACTAGTTTTGTCATTGAAGCCGAGCCCCTTGACGTAGTGACATGTGTATACCTATGTACATATACCTATAGGAGCACGACACGAGTAAGGCTGGCACAGCTGATAGCGAACACACCGCGCGATAACATATGGCGTGTTTTTCCAATGCGATAAATCGGGGAAGCGACGAGGCCCCTTGTTCGGTTGCAGCACAACCACATTGTTAACTTGACATTTACGCCTTCACAAATTAACAAACTCCAATTAACATTGTCCACGTTAATGAATAATGTCATTTGAGCATCACTTGCGCGACGCCTTAGCGCCTCGGCAACGGGAAATACATCTCGACACTCGAACGTCCTTGAATGACCGCGTCATATTTTTTATCAGCCAAAAAAGAAGTACGTCGTAAGCGGTCAGCTGTTTGTGTTAATTCCATAACGCGTCTATCAACAACACTCAGTACAGAGTTGAATCTTACTACGCGACCGTAAAACAAACATTGTATACAACGCCCCACCAGTTCGAACGAGCCTACAATCGAGGTCGGCGCGAGTAGCAATGGAAAGCAAACGCCGGCGAAACGTCGAACACGATAATATCAAAGGAAACTTTAGTACCGGCGCGAGTACGGCGTGAGTCGAGGTTACTCTGACGCGTGACTTGCAAGGTCCCCGCTGCAATGCCCGATGCGCCAAGGTTGGCTCGCTTCTCTGTACCGATATAAATTAGAATCTATAAATTAATAATTAAACCTAATATTCAATGGGCACCTACGTTGTTGTCGTGCAACAAAAGGCGATGCGAATACAGTACGAGTGCAGAAGTGAAATCTGCATCGGCCGATAACGCGGTGCATATTTACCGTCGGACAATAGGTTGCAACATGCATGCGAGTGTTGTCGGTGCGATATGTTGGCGGCGCATGGCTCGTCCGTACTCACAGGTGGCGGTGGTGTGTGCGCAGAGCGTGGGCCGCGCGGCGCGGGGCGGCGGAGGCGGCTGTTGTCTGGCTGGCGGCTGGTGGCTGCTGCGTGCAGGCTCGGTGGGTAGCGTGCGACCGGGCTGACGGCGCGCGCGACACTGGCGCGGGGCCCGTCTTGCCCCGCCGCCGGCCCTGGCGCGCTGACGTCACCTGGCCCAGGGCCCGGCGGCGACGACTATTTTTGTCCACAACTAATTATCTAGATCCTGCCTTTGCCCGGTCACTAGCCACTGTAGGGGAAACCTGGGTTTTATCTAAAAACTCGATACTTGTTGCACTCTCTGTCGATAGCTAATTATTTATGCGTACGTAACGCGCTACTTTATTTGTTAGTCGTCATATCTTATTTGCTTTGTGAGTCATTGCACTCGAAATTAATACATGCGTATACATGTATGCTATCAATAATAATAGACAAACGAATATATAATTAATTAGCACGCAAAAAAAATATTGTATGTGTAAAATGTTTTCGATTTGTTTAAGTATGTAAATAAAGTTTACTTAATACGAAATAGGATACTTAAATATTCAAAAATAACCAAAATATATATTTGAATTAACATAGCAACATAAAATACTAGATGAGTTTGTGACAATACTGATTAATTATTTATTAAGGTAATTTTTCATTCATATTATTTTATATTGTACACGTGTACATAATATATATAGAAACTCATATATAAATAAATTACTTTTTTATTCATCAACACCGAATGATCAAACAATCCGATGCATTTCCAGCACACGGCAGCTGATTGTACAATTACAACGTGACATTACAACTGATGATAAACAACGTACATTACACAAATAGCCGTGCACAAATTCAAACACGGAAAACGCTTCCCTCTAATCTTCTCCTTTTAAACAAATTTATATACAGTTCTCATTTTTAAGCACATTGTTGAACTGACGCCAAAACGCTAGCTGTGCTCATAACAAAGGAGAAATTCCCCGGAGATAAAACTGCGGCCAACATTTAATGAGTCACCCGGGTTTGTCCTCGCATGTCGCTGCTGTATATCCCAGTGCGGTTAACTGGGCCACACTGCGCATAACACTGGCCTAAATGCCCACGTTACGTCATTACCTATTCATTCTTATGCGACGTGTACACAGCTTAGATTCACTGCTGGATCAATCTTGCCCTTAGCATCAATATCTCCACAACAGCCCTTGTAATATGCTGTGTCGTCAATATATACGTCACTGAATTATTTTCGATGATCCGTGACGTCTTTGCGTCGTTTGCAGATGTCATTAGTACTGCCTTCCTATATTAAAACATTCCCTCTCTCAGTTTTGCGCAAGTGTTCGTAATTGCTTCATCTTGAGGTCTTTATATACGACAGTCTTTGAGGGTACAGTGCACCCAAATACTGTCATTCATATCTTATCAATTATCTCAATATACAACATATCTATATTTCAATTTGGTTTTAAAACATATGGGATGATACGGATATCAGTGTTGATACCGGCTACCGTGTTCGTATGCGATTACTTGGTTGTAATCAACACTCGCATCCCGACATGAGGATAATGAGATCATCAACTAACTATAGAAAACATACTAATGTTTTATGAGAAATTATGATTTACCTGCAACTCGGTGCATCCTCGTTAAGGCATTGATGATGTCTCTATATTGCTTGATATGTTTAAATATGACTATTTCATCATTTTATAATGCTGATTTCACTACTTCACACCTTTCATTATTAGGTCATACCTCATGTTGTCATGAAATTATTAAATTGGTATCAGTATTCCAATATATTTTTAGGCGTGAAGTTGGTACAGTCGTTATTGAATGTATTATCACAGCCAATGTCGATACAAATAAAGGAATTTAATGTAGTTTGACCAGGAAAAACAATTTTAACACCGCTCGTGGGCCTTGTATGCCGACTAGTACACTCATACTGTTCACAACACACTGTACAATTCTTTGAATATTTTTATGTCAAATTAGACGCTATCTTCTTTTTAAATGATGGGACCAGCAATCGTCTAATGGAATGATTAAGTATTCAGGACTTGTTACTACATATGTAAGTATGAAATTGTACTTTATCTACCCTTGATATTAGAGGACAAAATCCTAACCCCGGAGACCACTGATTGAAATGTTGCATATTGCTGTTTGGTGATAAAAAAGACGATGTGGTGGTGCCTAGTATATCTACATAGACAGGCCCTTGTATACGAGGGATCTAGAGAGATCTAGACATAGAAACATTAATAGCTCGTGGATAAAAAAATGTATCGAATTACATTTAGTAAAATTATTTAGTAAGCTCCTCCTAAACATCATTGTTGGTGGTAAAAAAACTGATTGCGTTAATATACACAATATGTCAGCTGTCTCTATTTTCCTGGTCAGCATAATTGCCACATATATCAAGCAGATTCTCATCTGAAATCATCGACATATATCTTTTTGCAATCACGCATTAACATTCATAAGTAGGCTATTCACGCGACTTCTATCGCTTGATTTACTTTATTAATTATTCTTGGCTGGTTATTTACCAATCATAGTTTTTGGATCAATGGTTTTTTTGTTTTTATCCTGGGTTCGAGCAATCTGCCTGTAAAATTATATTAAAATCGGTCAAGTAGTCAAGTGATAAAGGAACTAACATACTAACATTTCATTAATCAATATAAGTTATTGCAATGACCATCCCATCTTAGTCGTGTTACAAGGTTTACATTGTTGTCGACATAAATCAGCTTACATGTTTCTCCTTAGATCAATTTGTGACGTCACTACTCGTTTCTCGGTTTCTTATGCAATTTACATTACTTGATTTATATTATTCCGTTACCAGTTATAACTGCAGCATTACCAGTTTATAATGTTCTGTTTTCTTTTGTTTAATGACATGAGACGCGAGAGAAAAAGAGACAAAAAATATGTGGTTTATCAAGAATACAATTAAAGTGTATTAGTAAATCATTAGTAATTTGAGTGAACAGTATACAGTAGGTGGATCTAATTGGTTCTATATTCTTTAAATATCTGTATTAAAAATAATTTATAAATACAAATGTATAGTCCCAAAGTACATGTTAAATCATTATTTAATAAAACCTTAAATTATCGCGATTACGTTTAAGTGTAGAAAATCTAACTTTAACTGGGTTATACTTTGCTAAGATCTTTTTTTAGAAGGGACAAATAAATGCGGCTTATCAAGGGAAAAGTGTTAATCTATAATGAACACATAAATTCCACTGAAATTGTGTCTATATGGCCAACAGTCCTCTATATCTCTTCAACACACACTTCACAGGAAGTCCACTGCTGAAGATAAGGTTTTTCACATAAACCTGTTGGAAGTTGCTTGCATCCAGGGAAAGTAATTTTTAATACAGGCACAAACACAATGCATCTCATGGTAAAAGCTACGGAGTCCACACAAGATTGACACGTTGGCTGCTTGAAACTGGATATAAAGCCAGGTGAATTCGAATCATGACAACTTTGTGTAGGCTGGCCCCCTATCACAACGTGAGACAGAACACACGAGGCGAAACGTGGATGTCCTGGGGGGTTACTCTGTAATCCGACACCATGAAGAATGTTCGAACATAACTCGTAAAACTATGGTTTTTTTTATTGCAGTGAATGCCGTTCGCCTGATGGTAAGCGATGCGACCGCTCTTGAACAGTAGTAAAACCAAACAACACCTTGAATTACAAAGCAATGCTTGGCATTCCACTGCGCTCGCCATCCTGAGACATCAGATGTTAAGTCTCAATATCTCCAATAGTTACTCTGGCTACAATGTCCTTCAATCCGAAACACAACAGTGCATTTAAACTGCTGTTTGACGGGAGAAATAGACATTGCGGTGGTACCCACCCAGGCAGCCTCTCACATATGAGAGACCTACGACCAGTATATGCCCAAATACTTTAAAAAGTGTTCGACAATGTGTTTGTAATCTTATATTAAGTTCGAAATGAATGATAAATTTCATATAGAATAGTATTGATTATTAGAAATGGAAAACTTTGTATGTTATATGTTGACGTTCAACGTCCGAGCATTCGAATTTCGTGTCGGAGTATAGAGTAACCCCTCCTGAACGTAAAAGAAGCGTGAGTTGATGGATAACAATAGTAGACTTTTCAGAGTATCTTGCGACCTTTGTCTTTAAAGTTGAGTCTAGATAAAAAAACTACATTAAAGATTATCACTTAACTACCAAGTTGTAGATAAAGGTGTCCGTCACGCTGCATTACTATTCTAAAATTATAATTACCAGTAAAAATTAGCTGTTTGTCTAAAATCATTATAAAGTACGTACCTTGCTGCCTTTTAACCGATTTTTCTAATTTATTCGTACTTTGTGGACAAATACCATGTAATTAGCTATAAGCGGTAATTTATTAATTATCTAGAAATGTTATAACTTTTCTAGGAATCCCATAAATGCGTATAAATGACACTTGACACATTAATCACTGGAATTAATAGGTTATTTGTTCTGTCGTAAATATGTCTAGTTATGCCAAATGAAATAAGGTTTACATAATAAACAATGTAACCTCTTTGTTGATATTTCTGATTCATTTATGAAGGTGTATCCGTGAAATAATTATGTTCCAGTTTTATTAAAAAAACCACGCATCTTTATAAAATTACATCATTATTTTTAAAATGCTTTGATGATGGCTTATAATTAATAAACAATTATTATCGCTATATTAACCTTATATAACAAAAAACGTTGAACATTCACTCGTACATAAGACTCCAGCTCTTCACAAAATTCACTTTCTTCAAATTAGTATATTTTTCGTTCTATATAACACAATAACATTATAGACTACATGTGATAATAGGTATATAATTTCATAAATAATTATTTCATACACTAGGTACCATTTATTTTAGTTATACAACAAATTTTCCAAATTAAACAATCACACTGAAATAAGTACTTTTCAGAATTTTAATTTCGCGAAAATAATTTCTCAGAAAGAACTCACATACATTGCAGGATAATTAGTAGTTCAGTATTTACAAAGTACATATGAGAAGTCTCGGTATGAACAATCCGTTGTGAGAGAATAAAGATTTTATTCTTGGCTAGATTTAACTTGCGGCTTTGCCTGCGTGGTAAAGATAGCTTTGGAACAGTGTCATTTCTGTAATTTACGGATTAAGTTGCAATTTATTAATTTGACAGACTTCTTTTAACGCTGGAATAAAGTTTTTTTTCGGAATATTTAACTGCTATAGTATTTTGTTTTGGATTTAAACTCCCTGTGTCCTTTTTGTTAGCCATACTACGTTTAAGTAAAACTAATTGATGACCGGTAAAGTCGTTATGGCTTGCGAATGTAACATTTATTTTCGGAGTTATAATATTAGCAAGGTTGGCATGTAACCACAGAACAATTGAATATGCCATAATGCCATATTCCTATAAGTAATAAATTACCTCACACTTTAATAGCGAAGGAAAACATCACGAGGAAACCTGCATAGTATAGATATGTGAAGTCCGCCAACCCGCGATGGGCCAGACGATAGCCTGAGCTCTTTCAAACTTACGATTGAGAGCTATGAGTGACCCAAATGATATAGGGCTTATTCATAGCCAGTCTATATACTTATTTTAGTTATCGATAGCTTTGTCACTGTTGAGTTCAGCTTGAGCGAAGAAGATAAACCAATAACTAAAACAGGTTTTAAAATTGTGTGTGAATAAGGCCATACGAGTATAATATATATACTCGTTATTTATATTATGAAAGCATAACATATCAAACAATGTATATTAATTTTATTTGTATTTCCTAATTTTGCCAAATTCTTATGGGGAGATGTTTACATTATTTATGTCCTTCTGTCTGATGCCATTTTTTGCATAGTCAAAAGGTTTTTCAAGTTTTCAAGTCTTTGTTTTTATATTTAATATTATTCACAGAAATTATTTGTAATATCTCGAAACAAACTTTCCCATATTCATTTTCCTTTGTATTCAAGATTTGTGAATCACCAGACGGATTTCTTTAATTTCGTGAATTTTAAGTTAGATTGAAGCGTCATATACCTTCACTGTACTTTTTACTGATTGCTTTTAGTTATTATTTTTTTATTTATACTGGCGAGACATCGTGAATACAATGCAAGTTGCAACTGGTGGTAAGTGTAATAGAATCTAAATAGTTTATCCACTTGCATAAGTCATTATGACGAATTTTCCATATTCTCCACCAAATTAACTTTTAATATATTCTATTTTTAAGTTGAAAATTCTTTGTCAACCTAGTTATGGTCTAATTCAGGTCTTTACTCTACTATAAACAGGCTATCGCGTCATTTTTATTTATATTTCTTGCGGATCCTCCGATATTGAAAAAATCATTGAATATTAAAAAAATAAAAATATGTTCATTGTATTTTTTTCGTTATATTATCCGAATCTTTTTTTTTTATTGCCTTTGTTGGCAGACGACCTAGCGGCTCGCCTGATGGTAAGCGACTACCGCTACTCATGGACCTCTGCAGTGCCAGGGGGCCAGCACAACAAAGTCGCTGCCTACCTTTGAATCTTTGTGTTTCTGATTAATAAGATATTAGGAATGAAGTCTTTGTTGAATACTCAGACTTAGCTTATCTATCGACATGATTGTTCGAGTGTCGAGTACATCTCTGATAAGATAATGTGTAATATATACATCTTTATTAGGGAATAAACGGAGTTAGCCTTAGACAAAGACTGCGGAGTACTGTGCTGCTGTTATAAATGGGATGATGGTGTAAAAGTGACGTAGTAGATTTTCTCGTTGTAGTGTTTACAATCTTCGCAATAGTTATTTAACACTTTAACAGCTGATCACGTACTGAGTACGGGTGGAAATGTGCGTTTTAAGAATAGTCGGGTGTTAAAGTATTAAAATAACTTTTTATTTTAATTTCTCCGTCAAGTATGAACCCTCCGAAATCATGGGACGAATCTATTAATATCAACTATATTGGACCAATATTATTAAACTGCAATAGGTACACATAAAAATTAGTAAACAAGAGGAGCAGTAAACGTACCAAATTGTTGAATCTGGGTCATACAGAAAACGAGGCGAAAAATTGTATAAAAAAAACATGGTCGGGATTTTTACAAAATCAGTCTCATTTAATATGATATTATCAGAATATTAAAATTAAAACATAAAACAAGATCGTTTCCTCGATTAGGCTAAAAATTGAAATTATAATAATTTTTTTTCGAGCACAGAAGGGTCTTGTGTTTACACAAAAGAACAAACATATCAAAAATAGTTACAAAGCAAGTGTCTCCATCGCTGAATTTATTTTTTGTTTTTTCGATGGTGCAATTGAGTTATCTGAATCACTAAAGTTAAACAATGATGAACGGACATCACATAATTCGCTATCATATGGAACATGGTTTTATTCCGATACTGAGTAATAATTTAATATTATTATAAGCTATATACATTACTATCGAGCCCACAGCACTCCACGTCTACGTTTACAGGCAAGCAAAATACTGCTTTACTTGTTAAATCATTATTACTTAATTTTTTCTGTAGACATTGTCTTTCGTGTGGACTTATAAATCCACAGAAAAGATGTCCACAGAAAGGATATTCTTTAAAAAAATTAGCAATGCTAATTTAGTTTTGAGGATAGCCAAGTAGGTAAATTTATTCCACAACTACTCCCCTTAAGCTATTTGGGCAACATGTGAATTAATAAAACTAATAATTATTTACTCAAGTACACAAAGAACAGAAAAGAAGCACTGATCTTTGACAATAACACTATTAAAGATCTCAATATCTTAATGAACAACCTACGCTGGGCTCAGTCATTAAATCCAACGTGACCGATGCCACCCGTCAGTGTGGCCAGTTTAATTATTTTTTTTGTAAAATAGTATTTTATTCAGGCCAATTTATTCGGTTGAATTTAAGGTCCACAGAAAAGTCGCAGTACCGTGTAACAAACAGTTTATTGAAATTTTTGTGTAGTCACTTTAACATATATTAATTTACTCAGTAAAATTTTAATAGTCAGTATATATACTAATGATATTTAATATAACTTAAATAGATAACGCATATCAAGTATGAGAAATATCTATCAAAATATGCCAAGTGCGTTTACGAACAGTCCACAGAAGGGGACATTTGAGGAAATTTTTGTTGTTATATTAATCATTGCTGAAGATAATTCATTATTTGGTATATGTCTTAATAGTAATACTTGTAAGTCATTTACCAAAATTAAGTCAGAGAATCAATCAAGAAATTTGAAGATAATATTCATTCTGAACATGCGTATGTGTATGACCCATCTGGGATATTTAAACGCAGAATTATTTTTTAAATAACATTATGGCCACTATTAGCATTAGTTACAGGCGATTCCAATAAAATTGAGTGCCGTTTCGTTAGGAAACTTCACGAGTACAGTGTTACTAATAGTGCTAATAGTTTAATACCGTTATTTTATTCATTTTATAGAAATATATTTATATTTATACGCGGTTGTGGTCAGGTGATAATGCACTGATATGCGCAGCGAATGTACCCCTTAATTCATCCTTATTTACTTCACAGCTATATTTGTTATCTATGCTTTGCAGTTTATGAACGAAAAGTTTTATTAAATAAATTATATTTATAATTTTTCGGTAATCTGTTTTATTTTTTTCTCTTAATAGCCAAGTAGCAATGAATTTAGGCTAGGAACCGTGCGGTTCTGGTTTAAAACGCCATGTCCTCAAGTATAAGACACTTATTTTGGTTTATTATAGATAACAAAGAGCCCAACGATGAGTGAAACTTAAGCGTTCATCTTTCATTCATCATCTTTGGATTATAAAAAAATCCCCGCAGTGGTTTATATATTATTCGTAAGGGCTGAACCAAACCATGGGACATCGACTATTATGAAGCATGGGACTTTTTCGAAGAATAGTTCCGCTGACATACTCACATCAATGCAACTCCTATCAGGCAGGAATGATAGCGGCGCGTAATATATTGACACAAGTACTGAAACTCGGTGAGGCTTTTAGGGGCACTACTGAAGAAGATCCTATATCAGTTAATGTTAGATTTCTTAAAATGTCAGTTGCATATCTTAAAATCGAAGTATAATAGCTCTAAACTAACGCCCGAATACTGGAACGTCATTCAAATAATAAGTTGCTCTTAAAAGCGCACGGCCCACTTAGCCAGTACATTTAATCGGGATTAACGTAGTTAAGCGCCATTTATATTTAAGTTGCGTTCCAGTATTTGGGCGTTAATCCTTTAATTTTGTTTCTTGTTTTCCTACGGACGGAAAGAAACAGTAATTATTTTCTTTCCAACATTTCTTACTTATTCATTTTCTTTTTTATAACGCTACCAGCTACGGACAAGGATATAAACGAAGTAGTCATTACTAGTTTTTTCTTTCTATTTTGCATTACTAGGATTATATTATTTCGAATTCTGAATTTTATAATAAAGAATACTTTTCAGCCAGTTTGTCTCGAAGATCACTGCAGAACAGTGATCGATTGTTGTTCCTTTTTGGGTTTTCTTTTTCTTTTTTAGAAAGAAGAGTTTTGTGTCTGTAATGATTCATATAATAGGATAATATGGCTATTATCAAGAAATATTAGTATCTTGCTGTTGTTGATATATTACGTTATCTGTTGCGACAGGAAAATTACTAAAGGAAATAATCAAGTATACAATGAATACCTATTGGGAAGCTCAACAAGTCTTTGATGTTTTCCTTCCTGTTTCTGCACTTAACATTTTTCTTTGGAGGTAATTGATTTATTTTCTGTGGAAGCCAAAGTAAAAGCAATTTCAGATTTATTTGCTATTGAAACCTGAGTACAAGCAATTTCAATTAATATATTTAATGGAGATAGCGGAACTGTGGAAAGGTTTTCATTTGATGAAATTGGTCTGTTGGACAAATGAAATGGAGCATATTTATCATGTAGAACATAAAAATAAATTATATTATCTATTGACAGGCTCCGTGGCGCAGTTGGGTTTACGCCGGCTGTGAAACCGAGGCACTGCGGGTTCGATCCCCGCACCGAGACAAATGTTTGTGAGGTCCACAAGTATTTATCTCAGAGTAAGTATTTGTGAGACCGAAAAATATCTCGTAGTTTCTGATACCCGCGACGCGCAAGTGATTATTTTATTATATTCCATGATAAAACTTTTGCAAATGCCTTTGTAAATGTGTAGGAACCCTGGCATTGAAGGCTGTAATGTTTTAACTTCCTCGATAACAAATAAAACTTTATGTAGGTATGTAAGTTTAATGACGAAAATTATGATTTTTTAAACTTCGTTTTCATTATTTACGTTGAAATAATTATTGTAATAGCTATTATTATTGTAATATTGGTACATATTAAAACAATTGACATAAGATTTTAAGTATTTTTCTAAAACAATAAATAGAAAAATAAAATCTTATTTGCACACGACTAGAAGAAGTAAAATTCTCGAAAATATTAATTAATGTGTCGGAAAACATTGTCTGTTGATAACATTAATTTCTAAACTTTGTATTGATAAACCGCACATTTCTTCTCACTCTTGGCAAAGTGCATGTGGTTATCGTTTCAAGTGGTGGTCTGCTCTAACCCGTCGTAATTCCTCTCGCACCGACACTTTCTCTACGTATGTATTCATGAATTTATTATTGACCTTTAATCGGTAGGTCTACCACGTGTAAAAAACCCATATAGAAAACCCAAAATCGTTATATTTTACTCTGATTACACAGTTATTAAAAAATATGGTTTTATATATTATATTCTGTATTAATCATTAGAAACGATCCGGATATAAAAAATCTTTGCGTGTACAAACAACACAGAGAAAACGCACATGTAAAGTCAAATATAGAACCACACTATTTTCAGGAACCGATTAAAATTTACACCAATGTCACCCTTGTTCAAAATATGTAGATAATGCATTAGTGAAACCTTTCATGTTTTCCCGTCTTATCTGTATCATAAACAATACAATCTATCTATTGATAGTTGATAGCAACGTTTACTTCCATTATTTTAATCTAATTCTCGAAACCAGATTATTTAACGCTGTGTACAATTCACTAAAATGTGGTTTTGTATTGTTCTTATTATATGCTAATTAAACATTCTCATGTATTTTATTTTATATTCACATTATTAATTTGTATACACTTGACGAAGTGTTAAGGTAACACTGCTTAATATATTTTATCGTTAATTTTCTGAGCCATAATAAGTTTGAATTGCATATGTTTATAGTTGATATCTTAGAAGTTCTATATAAAATTACATAAATACATAAACTCACGCATTTTCCCAGAAGGGTAGGCAGAGGTGCCTGGAAACGCACACTTTGCCTGGTATGTTCTATCCCAAGACGTGATAAGGAGCGAACCTATCACCAAATCGTTATATGGAATTAAAATAATAAATATTTTAAGATTACAAATATAGGCTACGTTATCAGAATTTATAAATGGAAATATTGGTTAGTCCATTCAGTAAATTTAGCGTTCTGAAGTCAGGAGTCCACACTTAGGCATTGAATGCAACTAGTGCATACTGCATTGTGACCTCATCTATTAACATACATGTGTGGGACAGAGAAAGCAATAGTCTCCGCTGAGCTACTTAAAATATTAATTTCTCCTCCATTTGCAATCATTTTTCCTTCTGGTTTCAAAATAAATTCAAAATAAAGTCGAATGAAATGTAATGAAGAGAGAAGAGATTGAATAAATTATATTTTCCATAAGAATAATGTAATATCTATATGATAAAACACCTATTAATTAACTAACAATGATCACATAGGCTACTTATTAAATCCTACTTGCTGCTAGCTATTGTTTTTGTTCTAAGGCAGGATGTTAGTAGGCTTTTAACACTCTGAATGGAATAACTTCAATTCCCTTCGTACTCTTAAATCCATCCACTTACAGTTTGTCAGTACAGTCACTCTGCCTTACCAGACTTTATATAACTATGTATATATAAAAATACTTTCTGTTACTTTAATTGTACTACTGCAATAAAAAAAAATACATATCCAATGTTTTTAAAGTTAGAGGCGAACACTTGACCCGTAGGCCGTCGCCCACAAGCATTACTTTAAGCGCCCTCTGTGGGTGTTTCAATAAGTTTCACAACTTTTTTGTACAAGTTTAACGTATAGACATAACTACTTAAACCACAGAGTACATTTTACATACTAAGAACTTAAACGTCCACCGACCTACCGACCTACAGACGGGCCAATGTCATTTTTTTTTTAAGTATACCCTATTTCTATTTATTTTAAGCCTGTCATTATATGAACATTGCCAGTTATAATATACCTTATTACAACTGATATTATGTTGACGTTACATTATTACATTGACATACTACTATACTATATTATGTATGTGTTGCAGTATCAGAGGGCCTTGCAATGCCGAGTGCGAGATAAAACCGCCGCATTTGGATCACGTACGGAACGTGACTGTCACCGAGCGCTACCCACATATTAAGCACGATACTCTCTATTCCCACGCAGCGGATAAATTATTTCATATAGTGCAGAAACTTTCTGAATTCCCTTTGGATTTTAAATGTATTCCTTTAAATCCATTATTGACTAACGGTCCGGTCCGGCTACGCTGGGATGCAGATACTTATTTAGTCCGCTTTAGAACCATTGGAACTATTTCGCGAAATAAAAATATATTTAAACTCAACGTTACTGCAGCACTTTCAATTGTCCATTCCATTCCTTTGAGTTCGAAACAGTATCGAATATATTTGGAAACCTTGCACATCCCACGGGAACACTACATTTTGTCGGGATAAAAAGAAGCCTTTGTGTTAATCCAGGGTATCAACAAGCTTCATGCCAAATTTCAGCACAGTTGGTCCAGCGGTTTCAGAATGAAGAGGTAACAAACACATAAACTTTTGGATTTAGCTTAATTACACCACGGAATTTTCAGAGTCATATTGTGTGTATTGATAGTCAATCACCATGCATTATACAGGTAAAGGAAAACATCGTTAGGAAACCTGTATACCAAAGCGATTCGGAAGAATTACTATGATGGGTATGACTTCACCAACCCGCATTAGCGTGGTGGACTATAGAGCCTAACCACTAATACATAATCTTTCTCTCTATTATAGAAGAGGCTCGTATTCTGCAATGGGACATTTCAGTGTAGCAATCATGTATATTTTTCGCTGGTAGAAACTCTTTTTGTACTGCACTAGACATCCTAAGTACAAAATAAATATATCCAACGGACAGTAGTGGTAGGTTTCTCATATGAGATAGACCGCCTGGGTAGATACCACAGCAATGTCTATTTTACCCCAAACAGCAGTATTGTTGTGTTTCAGTTTTAAGGAAATTGTAGTAAGAATTAGAACTGGACATATTGACTTGATATCTTATGTCTCAGAATGGCGAGCGCAGTGGGATGCCAAGCATTGCTTTGTAATTCAAAGTGTTGTTTTGTTATCTTACTGTCCATGAGCGATCATATCGCTTATCATAAGGCGAATGGCATGCTTGTCTCGTCATTCATTGTAATATAAGGCATATACAAAGCCCTGACACTACACAAAGGTATAGTCTATCAGCCGCTGCCAATAAACAAACCCAATCCAAAATTTGCCGTTTTAGATTGACAGCTCAATCGTTTTTCTGATACTATATTGCCAATAATCAATCTCAGTAGTGAATAAACTATGGCAACATGACAGGAGACCAATCGAAAAGTAGAAAACAATTGACAACAAAACACAACTTCAATCTAATTTTTTCGATTGATTATTGGCATCGGCCTTATATAGGGTCGTGCGTATCAGAAACTACGATATACTTTTCGATCTCATAAATTTATTTTTATTCAATTACCCTGAGCTTTAGTGTCAGAGCTTCTTACGTAAATAATTTACATTTATGTAGTTTTAATTAATGTCCATTGAGGTATTATACTAGAGCGGACACCGTGAACAAAATCTCTGCGTATGGTGCGTGCACAAGGGTACACATTGAAGCGAGATGGAAGATATGTTACTTCGTAGGCGTGACAGAGACAGAAATAGAATGTATCCTTCATTTTGTGACAAATATTTTGTTTGCAGTGTCCCCTCTAGGATATTATCTCAATGTTAATGTCGTTATTTTTCCGCCACCAGATTTCTTGAATGATTGACAGCCTCCGTGGTGCAGTTGGATGGACGCCGGCTGTGAAGTGCGAGGCCGCGGGTATGATCCCCGCACCGAGACAAATATTTGTGTAATCCATTGGTATTTGTCTCAGGTCTGGGTATTTGTGAGACTGAAAAGTCTCTCGTAGTTTCTGATTCCCGCAACAAAAGACTCTATCTTAGTGTGGGGTCTGGACTATGCATGTGACTGTTGGATGTATTTATTTATTTAAAACTTTATTGTACATCTGAAACTAATAGTAAAGAAATAATAGAAGAAAAAAACGCACAAAAAGCGCTCTTATCGTCTTTTTAAAACAGAAGATATACTTAATCAACAGTTATAAACTCAGGCGACTTAAACCTTGTATATATGTAAGATCTTTAGAAAGTCCTCAAAACCACAGTCATTTCCAAATTACATTGAGGTATTATACTAGAGCGGACATCGGGAACAAAATTTGTGCGTATGGTGCGTGCACAAGGGTACACATTGAAGCGAGAGGGAAGATATGTTACTTCGTAGGCGTGACAGAGACAGAAATAGAATGTACCCTTCATTTTGTTACAAACATTTTGTTTGCAGTGTCCTCTCTAGTATATTATCTCAATGTCAAATTATGATAGTTGTTTTACCTTAATTGTAAAAATGATAACTTGTGTTGTTGGAGGTATTAAAAATTCGATCTAAGAAAAATATTGGTCCATAAAATGATCTATTTCTAAATTATTTTTGCGTGGGTTAAGATAGGGAGCAGCAAATTATCCTTATCAAATATAATAGACCCAGAAAATATACGTTTTATTTAAAAGAACAGACAAGTTATTATTGGTTTATTAAAAGGAATTCCTACAAGAAATATAACAATATTTACTCGTATGGTACGTAAAACCATCACCGTATCTCCTCATTGGATTACCTTATTTCTTAATTATAACTAAGTGCTCTACTAAAGAATTAACTTAATGTTAAAGTTGTCGAAAGTAATACTATTGTAATATTTAAAATGCTTCTAGGATTAATTGCCTTTATATGCCCATATGTATGTATATGAAGGTCGAAATAAGTTAATAAATGGGTTGCAGGTTAACCCTGCCAAAACTCAGATCATTGTTGTCGGTAGCCCCAGGATGATTTCAAAACTAGACTGGGATCTTGTACCGTCTATATACTGTGATGGTATCAGTATTCCTTACAGTGATACTGTAAAAAAATTAGGTTTGTATTTAGATAAATCCCTCACCTGGGGCCCGCAGCTTCGTGAGCTAAGTAGAAAGTTGTTTGCTTCAGCTCGCTCTTTGCGAAGGTTACACAATTTCCTACCCGTCGCCACGAAGATTTCACTTGCGCAAACACTTCTTCTCCCCATCCTTGATTATGCCGATGTCAGCTATCTTGATCTTACCGAGGACCAACTTAATAAACTTGAGCGTCTCCAAAATTTTTGCATACGGTTCATATTTGGCCTTCGCAAATATGACCATGTTTCCGAGTTTCGTGTTAAGCTCAAGTGGTTACCCATACGACTTCGTCGGAATACTCATATTATTTTTCTTCTCTACAACATCTTGTTTAATCCCTTAACTCCCTCTTATCTTAAAGATCGTTCTATGTTCCTTCATGATTCACATACAAAATCCTTGAGATCGTCGGAGAACCTGAGGTTGAGAATGCCCGTGCACTCTACGACTTTCATGGACAAGTCTTTTACAGTACAAGCAGTCCGATTATGGAATGCACTTCCTGATGCAGTGAGACGGGCACGAACATTGGTGTCCTTTAAGAAAATGGTTAAAGAACACTACCTGTCCCTTTAACTCCTACATTACTCAAGTGATTGATTGTTTGTATATTATGTATGTATTTGTATATATTATTATGATATCTGTGCACTTGTATATGTATATACATGTTTTCATATATTTATTTATATATCTAGTATATGTTATGTTTGTTAATTTTGTAATTATATTCGTATGTCACGTTTTTTTGCATATATGATTTTATTTAATTTATTTTTTCTTAATTCAATATTTATTTTGGTACACTATTGACTGCCCTCTCTTTTTTTCCATCTCTTACTGTCCATCCCAAGGTAGTCGGTAAGAGATTGCCTCGAGCGATACGACCGCCTTTTGTACCACTATGTAATAATATAATGTAATTAAGTTAACTTAGTGTACAATAAAGCATTTAAATAAATAAATAAATAAATATTCGTAAATTTATGTTTGGGCTATGATTTAATTATTACATATTTTTGTAGTCATTATGCATGCATATGGCTGACTGACTATTACGAAAACCCAACGGAAATGATATGCTGTTGCGCGAAGTGTTTTCCAAAGATATAAGGAAAGATTTGTAAAAGTAAGTCAAATTAGCAAAAACCTAAGGATTTTTTATAAACAGAAAATACAAGACAAAATTATTCCCAAAAATGTTACTTAGTGATGTAATTTAGCCACATTTGAATTCATAATTTAAAAAAGATTATACATTTTCCTGCACCGCGAATTTTTGCATAAAAATGATTCACAGGATTTAAACAGCATATGCAAATGAGTTATACTCGTAAACGTCGACGTTTCAATTTATTTTACCTTTGAACAGTAGGTATGTTTTATGCAAAACAATTTTATAAACGAGCGAATATTGATGAGTAGCGGACACACTGACCGACATATAGAATTGTCCACTGTGTTTTGCTTATGTCATCAATTTGTTACATGACTAATATTCTACTTAATGTGTTAAGTAGGTATGATCGTTATTCGATTATCCTAATGACTTGTTATATTAAATATTTACGATGTCTACTTATGGAGTGTGCTAGAAATTGTGAAGAATTTCGAATAAAAAGTTTAATATGATTTTAATTTACATTCTCGATTTTGTCAACTATATCTCTTGAATCACTGTTTCAGTGCATTTTTTGTATTTTTTGACTAAAAACATGAATTTGTACATCATATTTTCTACATTTACATATAAATTATGACATTGTATTCTCGTAAATTCAAATTCCAGTTCCTAAATATGGCATCAATTTTTTTAAGACAGCCAAATTATAATTTAATTGTTGTAAATTAATTATGAATACCCATATCATAATATTCTAAAATCCACACCTATTACGAGTCGGTATTTATAAACCGAAAAACAAATTCATAATTACGTTTTTATAAAGCTAAACCAAAAACATTTTATATTTTATATGTGTAAAATAAATAAATGCTCTCAACAGTCACACACATATTCCTGACCCCTGATATAATTAAGGTCAATTAAGTCTTGTGTCGTGGGAATAAGAAATTACGAGAAACTTTTCAGTCTCACAAACACCAAGACCCTAGGCAAATATTTGTCTCAGTGCAGGGATCGAACCCTCGGCCTCTTGTTTCTCATCCGGCGTCTAACTGCGCTACGGAGGCTACCAAATACTTTTATATTTTTTAATTACTACTTTTATATTACGGACAATGATATTTAAAAATATTAAGTAGCTCACATAACATACCGGGTATATCAAGAGCGCTACCGAAAACGAAGCCTGGTGGTAGTTTTAGTGACTACAAACACAATGTAACTAAATATTTTGCAAAGAAACGCGACAATTTTTTTTATTATTTTTTAAATAACGTCGAGTTTGGGTGGTAAATCCATAGTTTTTGCTAAAAAAAAAGACGGGTTGCACTCCGGGAGTGCCGGCAGAAGTGAAAACTTGATTATTAACGTTGAGCATGTTTGATATTTTGGAATGGTTAGGGAATAATTTTGCACCAATTGCTTTATCAGTATAAAAGTACTATCATTTATGTGATAGAATACAATATTCATTTATTGCGCTATCGTACACAAACATGACAATTTATATTACATTAAAAATTTAACACTTTAAAACTATTACAATTATTTTACATTAAAAAGTTTATCTCTCCGAAAAATCAACTTTCATCCATAATTTCAACGACTTTTTCACCATCATCATTACCAGAACTATCATCGCCAATCTCTAAAACTGATACGATAGGTTTATGGTAGCTGAAGTAAGAAACGAACAGTTTTGATTCGAACCTATTTAAATGTCTAATAAAGACCGCATCAATAGTAGTTTTGTATTTCGTTGTGCTAAGATTGCGATCATTCGACATAGTTAAACCAAATTCATTATTTAAAAATTCAATTAATAGTTGATTTTTATCGTCTGCGAAGTTTATGTTGAAATCTCCACTCAAAATCATTGGCAATTCATCAAAGCTTTATAAACTGACAGCTAACTGACAGCTGTCTACTCTCCATCCGTCTTACGCTTTTTCGATCAGGTCACGTGTCCTGACGCGAGTTTAAGATTTTATACCCATTACAGAAAAAGTGCTCAACGCCGCTAAAGAAGTTTTCACTTCAAAAATACCGGGGGAGACCGTGGGTACAGATTGCAAATTACATATAATTTTAGACTGCTGCCCCAGCCTGATCCCATAGTAATAAAAATAAGAAAAATCGTATTTTGCCTGCTCTCGATTGTCGAGCTCGTCAAGACGATTCCTCTGACTCCAAACACGGGGGGTTTACTTTAAGAAATGACGGAGTTATGCCTGGACAAATATTTTAGGGGAGAGAGGGAGGAATTTGGGGGTTTGGTTTGGGCCAATCTGTAGAGCTCACCGAGCCGGTTCCAACGATACCAAACTCGGTGGGTCTACGATCTATATTGGCCGAGATAGGATTGGGGGGGGGGGGGGGTGAGGTAAATTTTCGGGATGGGGGTAAGGGAGGGGGGGGGAGGAAGGTTTCGTGGGGAGGCTAATAGGCACTATTTCGGAATAAGGGTGGGTGAAGGCAGGGGGACAATTTTGGAAAAAGTGGGTGAAACTGAAAAAAAAACGAAACAGTAGGCCCAGGCATACATTTTCGCCGCGCTGTAGAGAGGGGATAGCTGTCTACTCTCCATCCGTCCTACTAAGATGTTTATAAAGCAAACGTCATTGCCGTCCTACGCTTTTTCGATCAGGTCACGTGTCCTGACGCGAGTTTAAGATTTTATACCCATTACAGAAAAGTGCTCAACGCCGCTAAAGAAGTTTTCACTTCAAAAATAATTTAAAGAATTGCGTACCATCGCGTCTTTCAAAATTAAAGGGTGTACACTATTATTTAAGAAAATACTATGTATTTACCACACTAATAGGACGATAGAAAAAAAATAACAAAAAAATATCGTCACAATTATTCGCACAAAGTTTAGTTGCATTGTGTCTGAAGTCACTAAAACTACCACCAGGCTTCGTTTCCGGTAGCAGTCTTGATACACCCCGTATAGAGAGCAAAATGCGATAGTCCTGATCTAGTACACTAATATTTTTGTTAACGAATAAAATTATTGTAATTTTTCTAAGGCATTATTAATATTATCATTGTTTCTATTTTTAAAGCAACATTCATAAGTTTTATTGATTGACTAGCTTTGATAAAACTCAAAATAAGTTTTAAAACACGAAAATAACAAATTATGGATAAACGTTTTGGAGTGTTTATGCATAATATGACCTTTGACCCTCTTTTTCTTAGCTTGGTAAACACTTTAAACTGTTTATTAGCAAATAGGTGAGTCACTTTAGGAGCCGTACATAAAAAATGTTAATGTCTGCAAGAGCAACTTATTATTTGAATAGCGATCCAGTATTCGGCCGTTAGATTACCAATATATTTGAAATGTAGATTCAAGGTATTTGTTTAATATTTTATATTAATATAGATATACTATTATCTATGAACGTTATATATGAACAAGAAATATTTTTTTATGGTCTCAGGGGCCAAATTATAATTGTCATCATTTGTTTATTTATTATATTTGTGGAACCTCAAACAGTTTATCATAATCATTCTATGTTCTATTACTTATGTCTGCGCAAATATAAGGAATGTTGTTTTTATTATATTATTGTTTTATTTCTATGAAATGTATAGTACCCACACCTACGAATACTCATTTCATTAATTTTATATAAGTATGTAATTAATTCATGATAATTTAATGAATCATTTTATGACAAATTTTCGCGCTTGAGGCATTAGCCTTTTGGTAAAAATTGTGGACGAAGGTTCTCCAATGCCTATTTAATTTAAGAGTTCATAATAACATGACATTATTGTGTTTTTTATGATGAAGGTTTTTTATTGCGCTGAATGGCGAGATGAGGCGAGGTAAGCGATACAACTCGCTCATAAACAGTAACAAAACTAAAAACCTTGAATTACAAAGCAATGCTTGGCATTCCACTGCGCTCGCCATCCTAAGACATAAGATGGTAAGTCTCAATATTTCCAGTAGGTAGTCTGGTTATAATGACCTTCAATGCGAAACACAACAGTTCAGTTCACACTGCTGTTTGGCGGGAGAAAAATACATTGCGATGGTATCTATTTAGGCGGCCTCTACCAAGGTAATGCAATTGTATTTATTTATATTGTAATGTATTTTTAGTATTCTTTACATGGAGGAGAGTAGGCAGAGCTTTGCCCTGCCGTGGGAGAGTGGAGACTGATGTATGTAATAACATGGTATTTTATAAATATTACTATACATACTTCGCATATATGTATATACGATTGTACTATATCTGTATCTGTATCAGCCCATATACGTCCCACTGCAGGGCACGGGCCTACTCTACAATCGAGAATACGATTGAGAGTGGTTAGGCCATATAGTCCACCACGCTGGCCTAGTGCGGGTTGGCGGACTTACATACCATACAAAATTTATAAATCGCTATGGTATGCAGGTTTCCTCACGATGTTTTCCTTCACCGTTTTAGTGCGTGGTGATTGACTATCAATACACACATGCATTGTATATAGCACTATGTATGTCTGTAATCTGTATTTTGAAAGTAACTGTATGCACTAAGGTTTAAGGTCTCACTGCCGTCACCAAGAGTGATTGATTGTGATTTTGATTAATATTTTGTTATTATATAACTCATTTACGTTTTGACATTGTAATGATGATTTTGATTTGATTTATTGATGGCCTATAATTAATTGCCTATAAAAAGTTGCCAAATTTTATAACTGCCACGGTCAATGCTTATATATCTAACTAGCGGCCCGGCCCAGCTTCGCCCGGCTGCATATAGATTTCTCTACAATAATATGCACGTATTATACACATAAACCTTCCTCTTGAATCACTCTATCTATTAAAAAAAACCGCTTCAAAATCCGTTGCGTAGTTTTAAAGATTTAAGCATACAAAGGGACATAGGGACAGAGAAAGCGACTTTGTTTTATACCATGTAGTGATGTCGCAGGATTAGACGCCGGCTGTGAAATGTGAAACCGCGGGTTCGGACCCCGGACCGAGACAACTATTTGTATGATCCACAGGTGTTTGTTTCAGGTCTAGGTAATTGTGAGACCGAAATGTCTCTCATAGTGTCTGATACCCACGACACAAGACTCGATATTAATGGGGTCATGGCTATGTATGTCACTGTTGAGTGTATTTATTAATTTACTTTTTGTATCTGTATATGTTCGTATGTTTCCGACTGCAGGGCTCGGGTCTCTACTAAAATCAAGACAACGAGAGATGAGAGTGGTGAAACCTTATATTATGCTTAATTCTGCACCAAAATAAACTAAACTTGTAAAACAAAGAAGACACTTAAAAATTAAAGGCATGGTTACAATAAATATAAATAACACCCAAAAGTCACATACATAGTCCTGACCCCACACTAAGATCGAGTCTTGTGTCGTGGGTATCAGGAACTACGAGATACTTTTCGATCTCACAAACATCCAGACCCAAAAGAAATATTTGTGGGCCGCACAAACATTTATCTCGGTGCGGGGATCGAACCCGCGGCGTCTCGTTACATAGGCAGCGTCTAACCGCCTGGGCCATGGAGGCTGTCAATGTCAACAATGGCGGGAAACGTTACCTGCAATCTCTTCCAGGAAGTCTTTGGATGGATTGGATTATAATATCGAATAATGGGGTAGAACAAAGTATGACATATACCTCACAAACTACCTCGATCTTCTCAAAATTTAAATATACTATAAATATAGTAGTCCAAGACAAGTTACATTCCCGGAGACTCGCTGAACTTCAATGGTCGGTGTCATTACATTGCATGACACTGTTGAGCCTGGCTCACTGGAATTACAGTGGTGGGTGTGAGGTCAGTCTCCATAACATACAGGGTATATCAAGAGTGCTACCGAAAACGAAGCTGGATGGTAGTTTTAGTGACTGTAGAACACTCAAAATTGTGTGGATTAATACCTCTGGTTTTGCCGACGACGGGTACGAATATACTACTTGCTTAAGAAACTTCCGTATCTGAGCTTGTAGGTATACATGTGACGTCATTGAACGTTCTTTTGCTATGTTCACTCAATTTGCGCAGCCGGGTTTACATTTATCAAAGTGAGCAATATAGGTCAGCATGGCTAGGTATTCATTATTATGGTATTTCATTTAATCCACATATTCCTAACCACTCCAAAGAACATAGTAAGAAGCTTGAATTTAATCGGAATGAAACGGATAGGCCAGGACGGGTCGTACCGGTACGTGATGTGAGAAGCTGTATCGAGGATGGCAGGCATCCTCAGATGAACAATAAAAAAAATTGTACCTACGAGATATTGTTTCTCATTTGGAGTAGAGTCAAAAAGTACTTGTATCCGGATGGAGCCGAGTCAGCTAATTCACAGTGTTCTTTGGTTTTGCTACTGTTCATCAACAGTTTACCAATAGGCGAACAGCATGGTTGCCTTGCCAATCAATGCAAAAAAACGCAATTATATTGTTTTTTGGAAGGTCCAGTCTGTACCTAAAATATATCGACCTATTTTTGGAGTTGTTTACAACGCCAATGAATAAATCATACCAAAGGTATATTTTTTGTAACCTTAACATTGACTGGGTGTGAATAATTTGTAAGTCACGTATTCTGTTCCGTTCGACTAATATTTGTACGACCAAATGTACAGCTATATCATATCTATTATAGTCGCTAATTAGGCTGCTACACCTTTCAAAATATAGTTAATACCTGATATAAAATCTAGGTTTAATACTGTTACTCCAAGGTAGCATCTCGTCTTTACAATTTAAACATGATTTCAGTCATCCCTTTTTGAGATACTATCGTATAAGACTCGCATGATGAGGCCCGCGTGAATGTAGTAGTGTAGGACTTGGGAATGCTACTTCCAATGAAACTTTCGTACTTCTGCTTTAATATTATATTTTTTGTTCTTGATTAAGCATTGTTTTGGAATAACTTAATAAGTGACTGAATAAATAAAATAAATAAATAAATACACCCAACAGTCACATACATAGTCCAGACCCCACACTAAGATCGAGTTTTGTGTCGTCGGTAGCACAAAAATTCGGTCTCACAAAAACCCAGACCCGGGACAAATACCTGTGGATCACACAAATATTTATCTCGGTGCACGGGTGGAACCCGCGGCCTCGCGTTCCACAGCCGGCTTTTAACCAACTGCGCCACGTAGGCTGTCAAAATGACAGAATAATTGAAATATGTACTTACCTTTGTTTCTCTAAGTAATTATTTTTTATTATCTTTATTTTTTAGGGTCTTAGCCACTTTGTGACTCTGCCGGTCCCAGTTAAAAAATATTTATCAAAATTATAAAAAAGAATACTCACCAAAGTTGTAGTGTCGGAAAAAATGGATGTCACACGTAAATGAATACACACATATAAGTTTATTAGAATTACACTTTCTTGAAATCTTCTTTCTCGTTCTTAATTTCTTCTGTCAGACGAATGAGTCCGCTCTTGGCATTCACCGCGTGCCTTATGAATCATAATTATACATAATGGCACCGGCAGTGAACGCGAGGAGGAGGACTGCTTTCTGACTTTAATCTTCTTAGTACTTCTTCGTTCCTTCTTAGTTACTGCTTCATCACTTCTTAGATACAGCATTATGCCAAGTATTAGGCAATTGACTTCACATTTTATTTGTAAAAATGTTGTTGAATACAAGGTGTTTAAAATACGTGTTATCATACAATATACCTGAAGTTATTTTTACGCGGTATTGCATGTCATTTTCGTATTAAAATATGTAATTTACAATGTTCCAATTAAAGCATTTTTAAGCGTTGTTAAATTGCTTACATGTAACGGTTTACGATAAGCGTGTACATATTAACACTGGTGTAATGTTGGAAGCAATTTTACAGTAACATAATATTGCTATATAAAATGTTGCAGGCGCTACGATCTAAGAGAAGCATGCAAAGCATAAGAGGGTAATTTTTTATTATATTCTTGATTATATGTATAATTGGTTCATAAGCAAACGTTATTTATGTGTTTTCGTAAAGTTATGTGATATAAATTCTGAAATACTTGCGGATAGGAAATAAACACGTGTACGAGTAAGGTAAGGTATCTACATGCCACTAATCACTTTTGTTACCGTAAATATAAAATTAGAGTTGTTTTAGTAATGTAAACACTTTAAAACATATAAATGATTATTTTCATGATTGCTATCTGCTTTGTCGAATAATTATTTAAAAAAAATGCATTGTAACTTAATACAGGTCAAAAGTACCCCGCAGCGACGAAAATGCTTGAAGAGGTTGATGAAAGTGGATGAAGCGAAGGTAGTTTGTCAGGATCGAGTAAAGTGGTGATCTATAGTCTCTATCTACTCTATGGGATACAGGCGTGGCGATTATGTATGTATGTATGCTTTATAATTTTTTTGAACAAGCGAAAGAACCTAAGCATGGTAATTACATCGCAATTCTGGTAAAAAATTATAAGGCACATCTATCGATTACAAATAGCGTGACGATAGAACTCCCTGCATGCTACATATATGCCAAAAGTATGTACGAAAACTCACATTGTTAAGCCCTTTATTGAATTTTGTAATTTTACTAAATTGTGATATTGAAATAAAACTACGGCGGACGACGGGTCCGCCCTGAACCACGAAAGGTGTAAAATAATCGAAACATCGGTAACTCAAAAAATGTAAAACTTAAACCAAATCCGCGATAAATTCCGTAAAAATTAGTTTTATTTCAATGTGTATCATTGACGTAAATTGAAAAAAAACTTTAATACTTTGTGATAAACAATTTTCGTCGGTATTGTCTTATATGTATAGTCCATTGAAATGTTACATGAGCTTTGCATTTCTTAGAGGACGCAATTTTATTTTTGGGACATGTTTGTGGGTTCAATAGAAGCTTAACCTAAAGTTTTTATTTACGACGCATAGTTTCCGAGTTATCGCGAAAAAAGTGTTTTCACCTCTTTTTCCAAGATGGCGGCCGGGAGACAAGGGTGGCGACCCCACAAACTTGAGGATTGAACTTGAGGAGGAGAAACTTCTATTGGCCCCCCAAACATGACCCAAAAATAAAATTGCGTCCTCTAAGAAATGCAATATTCGGTCCATAAATTGTAACATTTCAATGGACTAGTAAGCCACAGATGTAAACTGTTCATTTCGAATTTAGTCTTAATAAAAATAAATGGGATTCAAGCATTCCTATTTTTTATTCTATGTAATCTATTATATTTTAATATTAAACGCGATGTCTTCTACCTAAATACCAACAAGTCTAAATCACCACTCAAAAAAACACACTTTTATTTATCAAAAACACACTGAACTCCGATTCAAATAGGATGAAAGTTATAAAATATGCGGCTTAGGCTTTGTTTCTCTAACATCGCATTTGCTACAAGCATGGATCAGGGGGAGTATTGTGCGCGCACAATAGACGAGGCTGCAGCTGTCGAGACCATTGTCACCCCGGGGTACAGTCTATTTGTGAAATTAAATTTATACGTGGGGTCAGCGGGATGAACTCTAGAGAGAAAGAAGAGAAGATGAGATAGCTTGTGGATAATTCTTAATATGTTCTGACGTTAAAAATTTAAATACGTCTACGCGTATATGTACTTGTTTTGATTAAACTTTGTTTATTGTACTTATAGATTTTCCCACGAAAGAAATCAGTAAATTTCTGTGAAAACATTTATACAATTTAATTTAACGTGTCATAACAACGAAATTTGGAATTATGTATATCTTAAAAAATCATATTTTTTACACAAACGGACCAAGGCACCTAACTCCAATTGTGTAAATTCTCTAATTGCATAGCTACACAATGTGTATACACAAATAACCGACAGTTGTCTATCAAATGTATTCGAGTGAATCACGTATCGATCGGAGCGTGGCCGATAACATCTGAATTCGCCACTCAGGTCGTTTACATTCATTCATTGTACAATCTATAGAAAATACGTATACACGGTTAGGTGAGTAGTTGGTGTACCTTGTTGCATAATGTTGGTACGATAATTTTGGCATGCAGCTAGATTTTAGTTAGGTTTTCAGCGGTTTTATTTAGTCATATAGTTTTTTGGTTGGTTTAGCCATTAGTAGTATATAGCCGCACTCTATAGTCGGAACTAATCAAAGTCTTGATGTTAAACTGTGCCGGATAAACTCAAAGAAAGTCACTTGAAATGATTTGGTTATGGCCTAGGAAAATCAAAAGAGAGCGTTAACTATATACGCTAGCTATTTCAAGATATCAGTTCAAGCAGCGGTTTGATGTCAAGGAACATATTATGGGTGTCAATAGTCTTACAACTGATGATGCCAAACAGCAGGCTAAATGACTAAGACTAAGCAGAGAGCGGAACTTGATACAAATAAAGAAAAAGATACGTGGTAGAGCCAATGTAGAGCAAAACATGTAGAAAACTAAAAAGTACTAGAAACTGTGAATATTAAAAATTTGATTTTCAGATATCTTTAAACTTATACCGTAGTTGTATTATTTTCGTACAAAATAACTTCACGCAAGTTAAGTTTTCATTACACGTTTCTGACGAAATTCCTAACAGGCGCCTATTTACGTTCATTGGTGTTCTTTTATACAAGTTAGTTAAGTTCGTGTCAGAGAAGCACCAGTGCTGACGTTGGTGCCTACCGCGGGGTTGCGTCGCTGCGTGTCTCACACTCAGTGTCGCTGGCAACTGGCATCCTGCTGTTCACCTTGAACTCAATGGCTTGAATATGCCTCAAACTAAAAGCTTTTTTATCGTTGAGTCTTTTGGTTTATGTTTTATATTTGAGAAGGATATGCAAAGCAATAGTAAAAAAATATTTTGAAATCAGTATAGAGTTTTTAATTGCTAATTAATTATTTTTTTAAATTAATAGGAAGCCTAGTGGAGACTTGCTAAGTTTCATGACAGTACTTTTTCAGTCTGGGTTACCGATAGGGGAGACCGAGGATGAATGTAATGAAGGATGAAAGTAACAAATAAAATAAAATAAAAAGTTATTTTATACGCTGTATGACTAATGTGACCATTCAATTTTTATGCCAGAGCAGGATAATAATAATAATATTTATTTTTATTTTACGAGGTTTTATCATAAAAGATAGAATAACATAAAATACTAATTATACCTAGTCGTATTTGTCGGCTGAAAAAATTGTTTCAAAGCATCAGGTCTAGTTTTTAGATAAGTGTGAAACTCAGTATGATTATTTTCGTAATCAAAATAGCTTTAATTACTGCGATACTCGCCTGTATTATATCACTTGTCCATATTTTGTTTATGTGAGAAAAACTGTTTCGATAGATGCGTTACTTCCAGGCAGACACATAACTTATCTACTCAATAATTGTGGAAATGTTTGTTAAATCAAGACCGTTTGTACGAAAGTGCTGGAATATACGACTCCACGGTTTTAAATAGTAGTTCGGTAAAGCATTTCGACCGGGAAATACATTTTAAATTATCGTTTAATCTGTTTGCAAGAGCGGGACTATGTCGGCCTTGCTGGGGACACCGGGACAGACTTCCTGAAAGCGGGACTGTCCCGCCTAAAGCGGGACGTATGGTCACGTTATGTATGACAGACATACATACATAAGTTATTTCAAGCCTCTTTTCGGACTTCCTTAACCGCTGAGATTTGGCAGAAAACCAAGAATGATTAATAATACTTACAAGTTTGAGATGCAAAAACGAAAATAAGAAAACTTACTCCAAAATGTACATTTTTTTACTATTTTTATACATTTTTGCTCATTCAAAAACTTTTGAATTTTGTTTACGATGATTCCGCTATAGTAAGATCTAAAAGACTGATTGTAAATAAATATCTTAATAAACGAAATTCATTTATGTTTTTTATCACTGTACACTGTTACAACAACCCTATGGGTAGGGATAATTGTAATATGTTGTGTTAAGATTGTTTATATGTGGACATTTTTCTCAAAATCCGTAATAATCATAGAAAACAAGTTGGCGTTAATACATATCGAAAAGACATTTACCATGTGTATTTATTATTTTTTGTGAGATAATACCAAAAAATTGAAAATAGTTACGTTTGTCCCAGGTCTCCGTTACTCAACTTTAGAGAAAAAGCTACCTAGCTAATTCTAATTTGACAAGGTCTCACTAGAATTTATTTGATAAATCTTTGCTAATGTTCTTCTGCCTGTTTTTAACGGAGCAACTGTCCATCGATATTGCCTAATGATTTGGCGTATAATTTAACAATCACTGGTCAATATTGAACCTTTCCGTAATAAGTCTTGCAAGTTACACGTACAAGTTTCTTCACCATGTTTTACTCACTGATAATGTAGCCGAAAATTAACCAGGAACGTACTTCTAAATACAATTGCGGGTGAACCCTTAACCACCAGTTTTCTAGTTCGGTATTCACATAACTGACCTATTCCATTAAATCCCCGCTATTTTTCACAAATGAACAGCAATGAAGGAAGGAATTGTATATGTGATTTGATTGATCGACTTGTTGGGTGGTCTTGAATATTAACTTGTAGGTGACACTCCTACCTTTTAATCGGAACGTGTAGCGAGCTAGGGCTGTGTCACAACAACATCGATTAAGTAAACAGATTATTTCCAATGTATATGTGCTTACTTAAGAACCCTGCTAATTATTTTTTTATTGTGTGAATATAATATAACATAGTTGATTATATTATGTGCTCTCGATTGTGGAAGAGACCCGTACCCTCCAAAGGGCATATAAGATGCTATATAGATAGCTCACAAATTAAACGTGATCTGAATCAAAATAAAGAATAGATATCAACAGCTAGCAACCTGTGATTGTTTGACCTTTTCGGTATCTTTCAGGCGGATTACCCCACGCCTAGTATATTTTATTTGATAATGTTTTCGTGCTAGTGTTAGAGACTATCTCGCCCATTCGCCCATTAATCCTGTAAGCCAGGGTCGACAATGTCAATTTCATGACACAGAGCTCTGAATATCAACGAGTCTCCTGGAATGTATGATATGTTTTAATAGACGAGTCTTGCATCTTGGGTATCAGTGATTTACGGGAGACTTCCCACAGGCCACAACATCTAGAACCGATATAAAAAATGCATATCATGCTTATAGGTCCTAGCGCGAGAATTGATTCTGCGGCCTCTCTATTTTGTATATTAATTTACTATGCTACTAAGGATATCCAGAAATAGTAAACAGAATGGGAACTGGAATTTTAAATTTTGGATTAATAAAGTGGGTCTGCCACATCTAATGATAAATATGGTGCCGTCCGGATAGCATACTCATCAGCGACGTAGCTTTCGTGGCGCATTTGGTTAGAGAGGTCGCGGGTTCGATCCTCCAACCGAGAAAAATATTTCTATGATCCACAGATGTTTGTGAGACAGAAATATCTCCCGTAGTTTTTGATCACGACACAAGACTCGATCTTAGTGTGGGGTCAAGACTATGTATGTGACTGTTGGGTGTATTTATTATTCTTTACAATTAAATTAAAAGATTAGTGATATTAGTCAGTGGCAGCCCTAACTCCTTGGTTGTGTAGTGCACTCTCCATGGTGAAGGAATGTAAACATTGCGGAGTGCGGAGGGGCCGCGTCGGTCACCTGCCGCCTAATCTATTCACACTAATAAACCACCAATCTAATACTTTGTATTTTTAAATATCAAACAAAAATTTTGAAATGTTGATTTGTTTGTAAATTAAGTTGTATGATTTTAAAAACTTTCTGATGGTTAAACTGAAAATGAAAATACTTTATCGATTTTTTACACGCTTTATATTAGCTTCACTTGTATGTTTGTATGTTTGTATGTTTGTATGTTTGTTTGTAACCGACTTCTTTGGGCGCGATTTTGACCCACTTTAAACGGCCAGATTTCGTTCAAATTTTGCACACCTGTCAAAGACCGATGACAATACAATAATTCGATTAAAATATATAATTATCCTGATTAGATTCGCCAGGATTAATTATTCTTATAATTGATGACCATTGCTACATTCATCGCTAGATGGCGTTAACATTGTATTCTTCCAAGAAGCTTATACCCAAATGGAGATTGCATTCCGTATATAAAAGTGAAGCACAAAAATTTGACCTCGAATGACGTTGCGACTGATTGACTGATTGATTGACAAAAAGTCATTTTCATTCATTGTCACTCGAAAGAAAAGGATAGCAATCAGTCGCAACGTCATTCGAGGTCAAATTTTTGTGCTTCACTTTTATATACGGAATGCAATCTCCATTTGGGTATAAGCTTCTTGTATTCTTCAAGTGTCAAATGTTACTACTGACCAACAGATGGCGTTATTGATTGGAAATACAGCCGTAGATGGATGTTTTTAGTCAAAACAATTAAATAATAGTTAAAAAAAACTAAAATACACGCTTTAATAAGATATACAACTAAAAAAGTAAAAATAATTGATACTGAATTTAAGATAAGAAAATGGAGTAAAATACATATATTTTATTGTTACAAAGCGTGGGGTGCAGGAGGATAAGTAATTGTTGTAAACACCCCACGCTTTGTAACAATAAAATATATGTATTTTACTCCATTTTCTTATCTTAAATTCAGTATCAATTATTTTTACTTTTTTAGTTGTATATCTTATTAAAGCGTGTATTTTAGTTTTTTTTAACTATTATTTATTTAAATGTTGTTAGATTCAGTCACTTTACCTCTCGGTTCACTAGGCAGTTTTTTTTTAATTTCAGTTTAGGGCGAGACGAGCATGCCGTTCGCCTGATGGTAAGCGACGCGACCGCTCATGAATAGTAGCAAAACCAAACAATAACTTGAATTACAAATTAATGTTTTGCATTCCATTGCTCTCGCCATCCTGAGACATAAGATGTTGTCTCAATATGTCCAGTATTTACTCTGGCTACAATGTCCTTCAATCCAAAACACAACAGTGCATTTAAACTGCTGTTTGACGGGAGAAATAGGCATTGCGGTGGTATCCACCCAGGCAGCCTCTCACATATGAGAGACCTACCACCAGTAAAAACCACTGTATTCACTAGACAAGATTGACCAAGAAATTCTAACGCTGTTCTTTTCAAACCAAGTTTACTAGTGTAAATACTAAATAATAAACCACAACTTATGAATTTGGCTGTTTGTAAATACAATTATTTTCCAAGGTCTTACTTTTATCAAAGATTTACTTAACAGCTATTATTCAAAAGTATGCTATGTCGATATAATATTGTTTGGTATGTTTTTTTAAAGTTAAATTACCGAATAGACTATCTTATATAAAAAAATAGAATAATATTGAAATTCAAATTTAAAAGTTAGAATAGTATCTTTAAAATACAATATCATATAGTAAGTCAAACTTTAAAAGTTTTACATTCTTTGAAAATGTATGTTAAATATAGTTTATTGTCCAATTCTAATCGTTAGCTAATGTTCCTAGTTCAGTGTGTGCAGTGTAGCCAAGGAAACCAACTTGTACTGTAAACATGCACGGAATTCATGTACTATGAAATATTAAGCTATAAAATCTTATGACTCACCGCTTCGTTGAAGACACAAGACGCCAAGAAATGTTAATATTTCAAAAACGCATCCGGGATAAGATTTTTTTTCATTGAGAATTGAAAACTATCAAATAAATAAAATTAAGACATTAAGAATTTGATGGTAATGTTTTTTTTTATCACGACGATCGCATTTTTTTTTTAAATATTGTTATATACGGCCAATTACAATAATAATGCCACCTCTCAACCAGAATTTCGAACATGTAATTCTAAATTTAAATATTGTGTGCTCATAGACAACTTTTTTTTCTTAGCCACTTAGAAGAACTTTGTCTATGCGTAGCTATGAATATGCAAGTAGTTAATTGCGGGCCGAAGTGGCAGTTGTAACAAGTGTCGTGTCATTTAACAAACGCCGCGCCGGTAAGTGCGAGGGTGTGTGAGGACGAGAGGGAAGCCCCTGGCGGCCGCTTCCGCTGACGTCACTAAGTACCCTCCTCGCCGCTTGATAGATCGTTGGCCTTAGCTATTTAATTTGTAAATCCGTAAGAAAATTTAAACATGGGAAGGATTGGAAGATTTTGGTGATTTTGTTTACTTGTTGTGATTTAATTTTTTTAAATAATAATTTTATTTTCAGATTGGCAGTATTTTCAATCGATAGTAAATAATCTTCATAAATTACTGAATCTTTATGTGATAATTTATGTGACATCGGATTTAATCATACGTGTTTTGATATTCCATTTAATCAATTCATGTTCTATATTCAAAACTGAATAAAATCGCAAACAAAATTATTGTTCCAATTTCAAAACTCAAAAAGACCATACAGATTTAAAACATCATCTCGTTCTTTTATCCGCGTCACCCTCTTCTAAATCACCCCTTATCGGATTGCCACCCAATAAAATCGTACACATGCGAGCTATTTTAATGCCAAATTGTATGGAACCCTTTGTGAAAAAAGGGACGACCTTAGCACACTTTAAAACACCGTTTTATTTTTTTCTCAGTACTAGTAATAATAATGGTTTTGAATCGAAGGGGTGGGTTGTCGCGTGGCGCAGGACGTTGAACCTGGCACCTTTCAATTTGAGATATTAGCTACATGCGATAGAATTGTTATTCTATACGACGGTGCTCTAACGTATATTTAGAGTTTATTATAAACTTTTATTTATCACGAATTTGAATGTATAAACTTAAATCCTGCTGAAAGGAGTTATTAAAATTTAAAAATGGAATAGTTGCTAGTCAATTGTTTATCCAATTGTAGTTTATTTTTATATCGTGTTTAAAAGTAGCGCTCTTATTTAAATGAACTATAAGTATTAATTACAATTTACAATGTGGAACAATTCGATTCTGGAACGCCCTTCCTGTAGTGGTAAGACAGGCTCAAACTTTGTCGTCCTTCAAAAAGCTGATGAAAGAGCATTACTTTTCGCTATGAACAGATTAAATTGATGCGTTTTTATTTATATACTATTATATATATATATATATTATATGTATTTATATGTATTTTAAGTATATATATGTATATATTCATATATATAGTGTATGTGTATTATGTTACGAATATGTATTAATATTATTATTTGTATATTAATTACTTTATTATTATTATTTTCTTTTCTTTTTTTCGTTTTGAGCTTTTATTCATTATTCTTACACTGCCCTCTCAATCTCCTTCTCTTATATCCATCCAAAGGTTGTCTGGCAGAGATCGCTCAGAGCGATAAGACCGCCTTTTGTACTTTTGTATTTTATAGTATCCCTTATGTAGTTATAATAAATCAGTGTACAATAAAGATTAAATAATAAATAATAATAATAATAACAATTCACTAAAAGTAAGTGACACGACTTATTGGGAGAGACTCACAAAAATCTATTTCTAATCAACGAAAAAAGGATATATTATTCTTAAACTTGAATTGAATATTATTTATTTTGTATAATTAATAACTATGGACCAAAGGGTTCATACGTAACAATGAATAAATAAAAAAAGATGTACGCCACATTTTTAAAATTGGAACAAAAATATTCCTGTTGATTATTTTTCCGACCCAAATATCGACCAATAGAATTGCACCATTCGACGTCAGGTGGTACAACCTACATGGTATTATACTGATATTTTTTTGAAAATTTTCTCTGGTAGTTGCTATATATAAAAAACAAAACATGATCCAGTCAAATTAACCACACGTCAAACTGACAGGTTGAATTCAATTGTGAAAATTGGAGATTTTGCATGAAAATGAGTTTGAAATTAAAATTTGGGACGGAAAAATAATCCCCCGAATACCACACGAGCTTCAAAATTATCTGGCATTTCCCTCAAGGTTCCCTGCAAACAAATAAAGTCGTCAAGTTTTGACTCCTTCATTTGTTTGCAACGAACCTATCGGGAAATACCCGATAATTTTGAAGCTCTTGTGGTATTATAAGTGAATATTTAGTTGCTTATTTTAAGAAGTAGTAGTTGTATTATCATGATTTTTTTTTAAATTAAATTCAGGACTCATTGTTTATTTATTTAAATGTTGATGTTTATTCATGTTTATTCTCCATAGACTTGTATAATTAGTTAACGGTTATTCCTCTCACAGACAATGCGAACTGGTCTCTAGCCGTTTCAATTCAATCCTAGTTCCAAATTTTGGTCACGGAGTCACAATAGAGCAGGGGAGACCGTGGGACACGGGACCCCGTCATAATTTCAAGACCCCACCCCGAACAGCTGTCGCGATAATGTCGGATTCCACGAGTAATCGATTGTTCGATTCATGACTTTCATTGTTCATATTCGATTGTTTGACGATCCGAGGCTTTGTCGCCGAGCGTGATGCTTGAATCGTATACCATATCTGCTATTATTACTCGAACGGTAATGGTAGAAGATTAAACCGTTGTATAAGCCACTGCGGCGAATTGGATGAATCGGTGTCATAAATTTTATATCTGACATTTAGATATGACCGTTATAAACAAGTGTGTCCATTTGGAACAACAAATATCCAAAGAAAAGATGTCTAAAAAATAATTCACTTTCCATTATGGAATAGTGTGATTCTTTAGTAAGACTTCCTGTTATACCTAAGTAGTTGATTCAATCTATGGGAAATTTATGATTTATGGATGAGGCCTTTGTTCAGCAGTGAACTTCCTGAGGCTAAAGATAGAGAGAGAGAGGGTTGACTCAAAGATGAATACATAGACCGGTTTCAACAGGTCCCTGTGAAATGTGTATTTAGTGGTCTCCTATTGGCCAAAATAATAATGACAAATAGACGCATGTGTCCGTCAACTTCTATTAAAACTAGCCAACCCCTATTACTGGACCAGAATTGATTTACCAAACAAAAGACGGAATAATAATACTCGAACAATTTTAACAGCATTTGCATTCGGACCGGTTTGCCGGATTGAGTACCGCTTGACCGTCCATAGACCCCAGTTAATGCACTGTTAAATTATGCAGATATGCGCGTGCAGAATTTTTAATCCTAGACAAAGCCGGTTGGATTAATTATAGGGAATAGGGTGTTTTTGGTGGCGTGGGGTCGGCGGCAGCTGCGCGGGCGCGGATCTAATTGATACGGTGCATATGTCGAGGGTGGCGGGCGGCGGCCGGCGGGGCGCGTGCGCCGCGACACGGTCTGTCTACTTTGATATTTTTTTTATTAATATTAGATGTGGTGGATTGTTATTTATTGTGATGAAAAAACACCATTATTTTTTATGTGGAAAAATAGTTAAACCGATGTAAATAATTTCGAATTGTTAGTCCGAAATGAACTCTAGTATTCAGTTTATTCATTGCAAGCAAACTATTATTATTATCAAACTATCACCCATGAGTATATAATTTAAAAAATAAACATTCATACGTTATTTAATATTTTGTAAAACAATGTCTTTGAACAAACAAAATCTGTGGAACGCATAATGAATCGTATTATCTCTATCGTATTTAAAAATAGTTAAAGTCAAATGTAAAAAAAAACAATTTAAAGTTCATTGTTCCTTCAGCGGTGATAATTTCCGAGTGTAGGGGTGTGCACGCGTGTTATCAGCGCGATCGATATCGTAATACATTTGTAATCAGCTGTCAATGTCGCACCTTTACCTGTACACCGTCCTGTTGCCGTGAACTTCTAACACTAACTGTTGATCTAAGCACTTTTGGATGCGCAAGCGCAGTATTTAGTTTTATATAGTATTTTTTAGACATTTAGTTATGAATAAATCAAGTTATTGATGATGTTACATATTTACTTCACATTTTTACACTGATTTGAATATTTTTTTAAATCTTTTTTGTCAATGTAATTGCTTTTAAAAGTTAATTTGTAGTATATTTTTTGTTTTATTTGAATGCCTAAGAGCTTTTAACAAATATATGAAGGTATGTGATAGTTTCTTATAGTGTTGTTCTAAAATATGTCTTTTAATTAAATTGTATGAAAACCTAATAAAGTTAAATCAATTTTGAACAATTATAAAATCAGGAAGAAAATTTAAATGTATCTTATCGATAAAAGTACCAATAATTTACTTGAAACCTTTTCAACCTACTACCCGACTATAACTGTACGACCTCAATAAATATTACAGCGTAAACCATGTTTCGTTTGTCGTGCCATTTCCATCGGCAATCTAAGATCAAGGCAATTACTATTCAATTGCATATGCAACATTACAATTTCGTTGTAGCCTGAATATCTGCTGAGTAATGAGTGCGCCAGTCCATTCAATAATCGATATCCATTTTCAAAAAGTGGACAATTGTTATCTATGCATCTAAAGCTATCGGCTGGTTCCGATAACACGTCTACACTAAATAGACCGATTAATCAATATTCCACTGTATAAGAAAATTAGTATAATTACCACCGAGCAAGTAATCGTTAACTTATCTTTGTAAGTTATTTTATAACTCGGTAATCGATTGGGATGGAATGTATGAAACTTTGTGTGTAACTAACAGCAATTTAAATTTAAATTTCGAACGATTTCAAATCTTCACGCGTAGTAAAGCTAGATTTATTAATATGTATGTACTGTTAAATGTTTAATCAGTTCACGACTGAATTGCGGATTTGTTTAAAATTGTTAAGGTGTTATTTATTTAAAGATATACATTATTTATTATACGTTTATTAAAATGATTCTAAATTTTAAATACTCAGTTTAAATTAAGTTGGTTACCTACCCACGTATCTTTTCAAAACTGTATTTGAAATTCGAACGAGTCATTAATATTTCCTTTGTTTGAAATGATAATTTGTAATTGCCATTCAATTATTTGTTTTGTTTTTATTTGTGTTACGATTAATGTTTATTTTATTACCGATACATATAATTAGCATGTAGTTAACCCGAAAACGTGGTATAATGTTTGAATTTCCGCGGCAGGTCGGTGCACGCGGACGCGACTCAGAGACGCGACAGGCGGCCGGCCGCGGCGCGCTTGCCGTAGCGACTGCTACGCTCTACGCGCTACGAGATACGCTCGCCCTATCTACATACACCGTCATACCTACATCTACCCATACTATCTATAGAACAAAGTGCACTCGTGTGTATGAAAAAGCTCATTTTCTATTCATTGATGAAACGCAACATAATATAAGAATAGTTTTGCAAATACTATTTTGTTCTAATTTCGATTTTTTAGCGAAACACAAACGAAATTTATAACCGGCTAACAAATCAATACGAAGATTTACGATAGCTTATGAATAATCAAAATGCGATAAAACACAAGTAGGCCAACAATATAAAGCTTAACATGAAATGCGTTATATCGTAAGTCGGATGTGCTTGGGGAGTAGAGTGGTTAGAGATGGGGTGAGCGGTGCGGGGGTGGCGGGGAGACGGCAGGGGGAGGGATTGTGAGGAGGCTGGCACACAGCCAGGCGACAAGGTGAAGTAGCGGCGCCAGTGAAAGTCCTCGCCCTCTGTCGACCATCTCGACGTTGCCTCGAGTCTGTATATATATATGTAAATATATACAGATATATGTATATATGTACAAGCCGGCTTTCCGCTCCACAAGCGGATTATACATGCATCGCTTGTTTTACATACTGAACATGTCTGCTGATTTAATGTCTGGCTTTACAGCAACGAGATCATATCTATTGATACCTACTTTTCGTATTATGGTTTCCATCAGAATGATTTGTAGAAAAGTGTAGGATTTTCTAAAGGCCAATGTTTAAGAAAAATCGCTGTTTCTTGACTATGAAAGTTGAGGATGTCTTTAAAGAATTTTTAAGCATTGAAATTATTTGCAATTAAAATCAGGATGTCCTATTATTTCTAAGATATCAAATTTTTATTACATCTCATTGTTGAGACCAAAGGCACTTTTGATATTATAAAAAAACTTATCTCACTAACTCCAGCATAAATATTAATAACGCGCTCAGCGCGGCAGATATTTGACCGTTGCACTAAAATTCAGTCAACAAATATCGGTTTAATGAAGTCTCGATGGTGCCCGGAGATGCTTCGGAGGGATAAGAAATTAAAAAAAAAGATCACAACATAGAAAGCACATATAAAGCATTTTGTCAACTTATGTTAGATTTATGAAAGTCCGGTCTTTTCTCAGCTTGAAGTCCGCGTCCGATGAATTCTTTGATTGATCGTAGATACATTTTAAATTTTTTCATTATTTTAAAATTCAAATTACCTAAATATTTTTTATTGTAAAACGCGTGCTAAGTTTTTAAAATAAACCGTATATTCTAATATTTATTGCACAGAATATTATAAAGTCGATCGCACGGCAACATTTTCCACTTGCATTAAATTGACCACGAAAAATTGCAAAGTTTCACGAGTAGTAGAGTTCAAAGAGCACATATTGTTGAACAGAGGCGGCACAGAGCAGATTCGGTGTGGCGTCGGCGGCGTGTGCGGTGCATGCGTACCTACCTTGGAGATGTGTTGGCAGCAGACGGCAGACAGCAGACAGAGGGCAGCAAGTGGCAGCGGCGGCACAGCAGCTCACGGTTCACTCACAGCACGACTGACACTCGCGGAGGCGCGCACGGCGACCGGTACGTGCGAACATCAAAAGCAAAATGGACATACCTGAGGGTGGCGGCTGGCACGGGGCGCGCTCGCTACTTGAATGAGGTCCCGGGGCGGAGCGGCGCGCGCAGGGGGCGCGGCCAGCCCGCGTGGCTCCTACCTCCCCGCCGCACCCCCGCCCCCGCCACCGCCCCGCCGACACCCGCCACCCCCTGCGCCTGCACCGCTCAGCTGAGCCCTGATTAGCCCCCGGCCGGGCTATTCAATTAAGGGTTGTTCGGTGCATCGGCGAGCTCCCCGGCCGCGCGCCCGGGCGCCGAGCTCCAGCCCGCCCGGACCGATGCCGCCTTTGAGTGCTCTTCATTACGACCTCTCTATCACCGTTATTCTTATTGGGCCCCCGGGCCGCTCCCGGCTCACGGCGCCCGGCCGATACCTCAAAATTTGAATTTCCCTAACAAAGACACACAATTATTACTTGTTGGAAAATTTATTTATGATGTGCGGAGTTGCTTTTTCTTCAAAAAGGTTGTTATTAGAGTTATCAGGTTGAGGGGTATTTTCTATTATATCTGGGTTAGAACATTTATCTCTACACGATTTATTTATAAATATTACGAGCAGTGGTATATAGAAATACTATAGTAAAATGAACATTTTAGAGCAATTTTTTATAATTTGTCAAATGTATTTCGTACAAATATAGAATGTTCATCTCAAGGCTGCTATTTGCTCGAATCAACAAAAGATTCCACTTTATCTTACGGGCTCGTAATTGGAGCGACTGAAATAAATCTCTACATTGAAAAGCTTCATATAGAAATCTCGGGCACGGTGAATTGTAACACAAAGCAATTTTGTATGAAACACTTCGTAATCCCATTTAGATGTAATTTAATAATACTCCTTTATCGACATGATATACGTAAAATAGATTAGATAATCCGTAACTCCAAGAATTTCAGGATAGACCTCCTTAGCCAAACAAACAAAACAAATAAATCCTATACAAATTTACATTCGTTCTCAGCCTTAGAGCAACAATGGTTGTATTGTTGGAAACTAACGTCGCCGTGACACTGGCGCTTTGACAAAGTTGTGTGAACAAGTTGCAGCGCGGCGCAGCGACGACCCATAAAAGGCCATAAACAGCCCGTTAAGGGCAAACTCCGCCGGTTCTTAATTATCCCGCTGCTGTCTGCACCAATGACGCAACTTCCTTCATCACTCTTTCTAATTACTGCAACAAAATTACTTCATTCTACGTTTGATTAAATACTCAGTTTTATTTTATTTTTTAGATGAAATTTAAGATTGAATTTATAGCAAAGTTATTGGATGATGTAGGTCTTAATTTTAGAACTGACTGACTGCCAGCCTCTTTTTAGAAAGGAATCTTTAGCCTATCACAATCCTGATGAGCTGGTGGCATTCCCATATCATTAAATTCTTATGGAGAACTTAGGTATTGCAGGTTCCGGCAATACTATAAATAAGCGTTCCATGGCGATAAGTATCCTTGTTATAAATTAGGCTATTTTTTACCGAAGGCATGAAGAACCTATAACCTATGTGACCAGTATCTATAACATAAAATTTTAATAATATTTTTTATGGAATGGAGCTCAATTTTTCATGACGTCTACCTAATTGGAACGAAAGAGGCCTACGAATCTAATCTGACTTTACTGACCGAGACTTTAAACAACTTTTTATATTCGACAAGGGTGATTTACCAGGGAGCAAAATATTATTTTGGTTACAACTCTAATACAGTGAGGCGGTGGATGCTAACTACTAAAATTATCCTTTTCTGCTACATTTATAATAGAATATTATTCGCTCAGCCCACGTGCGTGATAGTAAAGTATCTGCCCTTATACATTCCACTGCAAGACACAGGTCTCCTCTGCAATCAAGAGTACGATCAAGAGTGGTTAGGCCATTCTGGTACAGACCGCCACGTTAGCCTAGTGCGTGTTGGTGGACTCTACATTCCATAGATTTTTTTACAAATCGCTATGGTGTCCTCACGATGTATTCCTTCACCGTTGTAGTGCATGGTGACTGACTATCAATACACATATGACTTCGAAAAATCAGAGGTGTGGCCTGGAATTTGAAACCGCGACCACTGTAAACATTTAAATGTTAGCGGCCGCGTGTGGTCCGCTACCAACAGGCCGCCTTATACTTTTTGAGTTCCTGATAAGATTTAGCAAGTAAACCTCTATATCTATATCTATATCAGCCCATATACGTCCCACTGCAGGGCACGGGCCTACTCTACAATCGAGAATACGATTGAGAGTGGTTAGGCCATATAGTCCACCACGCTGGCCTAGTGCGGGTTGGCGGACTTACATACCATAGAAATTCTTATGAATCCCTATGGTATGCAGGTTTCCTCACGATGTTTTCCTTCACCGTTTTAGTGCGTGGTGATTGACTATCAATACACACATGACTCCGAAAAGTCAGAGGTGTGCCCTGGGATTCGAACCCGCGACCACCGTGAACATGTTGGCAGTCGCGTCTAGTCCGTTTACCAACAGGCCACCACGCACCGTAGTAAACCTCACTAACTAAATATGTTTTGATATTATAAATAACCTGATAAGTTAACTTATAATGACTATTAAAATGAAAATATTTTTTTCAGCCAAAAACTTCATCTTCTTCTGGGTCTAGTTGTACTAATATACAATATGCAGTATTTTATTTTTTGAGTAGCACTGTCTTATATTTTATGTACTACGAGAAAGTTACCATGATGCACTTTTCATAGAATGGATAAGTTTATGGATAAAATTTACCCATTAGTGCAGACTAATCCAAATGGAGTATCCATGCATTCGAGATGATCCCTGGCCACGCAGTGTCATAAAGTCCAATTTAAAAAATATATTGTTATCATTCTCTTGGCTCATTTGGAATATATAAGAGCAGATTTTCCTTTTTATGATGTGCGCGCACTTACAGCCATAAAAAAACACGATGAAATTAGCTATCAACTGTGTCTCAAATTTCTGTTAAAACTTATAGCTATATTTAGAGTACTTTATTAAACATTCATAAATCTACAACATGTAATTTATATGCTTGGAGATTTTAGAAAATCATACTTCATTATACATGTGTATTGTTTATTAAGAAGAAGGATCATGTATTTTGTATATGATTTTAAATAAGGCTGTACCACACTATTTTTATATTGTGGTAGGGCCACGCTATTGTCAGATATATCAGCACTAATGTGAGGCTCGTTCGGGATGGTGCCAATGTCTCACAGGAGGTCGACGTGAAGCGGCAGATTTGCTTTCGCGTTTCGTTCGATGAGCGAAATTGCTGGATGCCCTTCCCTTTTTCCATCTTTTTCTTCTAATTTCGATTTCTAGTTTCAGTATCAGTTAAACATTTCGTGAACGTTCAGAATAAATTTTTGTCTTATTGGTTTTAAAGCTGACTCTGCCAAATATTGGATCATTGCGAGTAACGTTCCATCGGCCTGCTAAAGGATGTTATAATTTTGTTTAAAATTTATTGGTTTATATTATATTTGGCCATATGGCTATATGGCCTAACCACTCTCAATCGTACTGTCGATTGTAGAGTAGGCCCGTGCCCTGCAGTGGGACGTATATGGGCTGATAAGATAAGATAAGATATTATATTTGACAGTTTTAATATAGCCAATGGTATAATATTATTGTATATTTGTTTTATTCATTGGTAAAATGGTTGAAAAGTCATGTTGCGCCAACCTCATGCAAGTGTTTTAAGCGCACTAAACTCCGGTACATTTCGACAACATTTTGTCGTCGGACTAGTCGGCGGCTTTACCCGTTTCAAATCGACAAGTTTTGATTGCGTGAATTTTCAAAAATTTATTAATGGCCAGACATGAAATGAATATTTTTATGACGTCACGTTGTTGAGTATCGCCAGGCAATTGAGCAGAGCACATGCCGCCAACATGTCGGCGGGAAACTCGTGCGGGCGCTTGTCGCTGAAACGATTCTTTTCTTATTTTGGTTGTGACGGCGGCCTGTGTTGCCGGGCCGTTGAATTGGTGTATTGAAAGAAAAAAAATATTAAGACGGGAAGATTAACAAAGACGAAGTTTTGTGTTGGCTTGCCGCCTTAATACTAGACGAAAATATTGAGTTAACAATAAGTACAAAGGAACCATAAGTAACTCCAAAATTGCAATATTGCAGTATATAAACATTGTATAAACGATGGTATCCCCGTTTCAAATAAAAGATCACTTCAACTTATAATTATTAAAGTGATTTGTTTAAATAATATTAACGAGTACTTTTATAGAAAATCTTACACAATTTTCTTAAAAAAACTATGCCATTAAATAAACAAATGATTTCAATGAATTTTTATTTGAATTTGATTTAAGGAGAATGCCCATTTTACTATGAAACTTAGTATCGATGCGAAGATTTATGTGCCTCGATAAAACATACTTTATCGTGTAAGGAAATTATACAGGGTATATCAAGACTGCTATCGAAAACGAAGTCGGGTGATAGTTTAAGCGATTTCAGATATAATGCAACAGAAGAAGTTGCAAAAAAGCGAAATTTTTTTTTTTTAATTTTTTTCCTATGGCCATATTTGGGTGGTAAATATACTTTTCTTCCTAAAATAATAGTGTATTTGTAAATAGTCTAAGGTATTAAAGAGTTTAAATTATTATTTTAGCAAAATTTTTAGTTGCATTGTGTTTGTAGCCACTAAAACTACCACCCGGCTTCGTTTTCGGTAGCAGTCTTAAGATACCCAGTATTTTCTAGAAATGTAAAAAAATTGTGACCCTGGGTCGGACCCGGACTTCTTGGAAAAATAAACTTGAAATCCAATTAATTAAATACATGTCTTCGGCTCTGCTAATACCACAGCTAATACAATGTGAAATGTGATGATAATTACTTTATTTAATAAAAATATGCCATCCGGATAGGAAAACGTTTAATGACAATCCATACAAAATGCTATAATTAATTTTATCAATATGTGTATCGGGATCATCGATATTTTTTACCTTTTCCTTAAATCAAATTAACATTTATTCAATTGATTTAATTTAATCATCATTGTGGGTATTTTAACAATAATATCTTTGTCGCCAAGTATAGAAGTATTCTTGTATTTTATTTACAATACCTAAGATTACCACTCTAAAATAGGTACAAGAAAATAGTCTATTTTAAAGTTATTTAAGTGAAATCTTTTCCTATGTCATAAAAATAAAGAAAATCAAAACCTTTAAAACCCATGTAAGTTAGTACTCTTTGTTATTTTGAATTACTGAATTTAATATTTAATTACTTCTATATCAGCCCACAGACATCCCACTGCAGGGCACGGGTCTACTCTACAATCGAGAGTACGATTGAGAGTGGTTAGGCCATATAGTCATTGCATGTTGTGTTTACTTCTAAGTGGTTGTGCAACACGTACAACACTTGTTTAAGTGTTTTAAGGTGTCAGTAAACCTTAATAAATAAAATAAAAAATAAAATTAAATAATAAAATAGTTCACCACGCTGACCTAGTGCGGGTTGGCAATTAATTACTTATTACTCAATAATTTAAAAATATGGACGTCGTATGAGACCAATGACTTTTAGACTTTTTTATAGCTACGTGTAAGACGTACTTAAATAGTTCGAAGATATTAGAATGAGAATTAAACTTATATCTTGCCTTAACTGGGTAGGTATATTTTTTTTTACTTTGGACTGATAAAAGCTGGCCATATTGACTGAAATAATATATATTGAGTAATATATATCTTACATTTAATTTTACATTTAAGAAGAGAGTTTGAGTTTTTAGTTCTCTTTCGCTTATGTTAGCATTAATACTGATTTCAAATACTTATTAGAATGTAAATGTGGTTTAAGAGACTGAGGCGTAATCATTGACATATATGATTTAATATTGTTGTTTGTTAGAAAACAATGTAAAAATCGGCGCGAGAGACGACTAATTTAAGTAACGCTCCGGAAAACAGGCCGGAAAGCGCGTAAAGTATTACGATGTAAGTGGTGCGGCGCTCCAGTGAACAAACAACAATATTACATATTACGTAAAGTTACGTTACAGTATTTCGCATCATTATTCGCAATATATTTCGCAACTATGCCAAGAACGCTAGATTTAATGCAAAAAATCGCATCTAATCTCATTGCATATTAAATAACCCAATAAGAAATCTAAATTAATAAAGGCAACCCCAACATACATGAGTAGTTCTGACCCTACAGTAAAATGTCATTTGTAGATTTATACTAATATATAAAGTTGAAGCGTTTGTACCCTAATCTCATGAACTACGATTTTGAATTAGAAAATTATTGTTGTGCTGGATATCCCATTAATCCAGGGAGGTTAGAGGCTAAACAACATCACGCTATGACCCATAGGAGCGGAGCAGTGGGATTTTTTTCAGAAACGGGAAATTATATTCCTGGTCTCAAAAATTAGGGCGAAGCCGAGCCTGAACCCTAAATCATCAATCATTAGAAATCAGAATAAAAGATATAATTTTTGGACACAAAAATATGTGTGAACAAAAATAGTTGTAAGGATCTAAACCATGGCCTCTCTTTTCAAAGCCGCCTTAACCAACTGCCCCAGAGCCAATATTATTAGGGGTTGAATCTAAATATTTCTAAATTATTTTCCGTGCCTTAAGCTGTGAATTGTTGGCCGTCATACACGTTGACTTCTTCTTATTAGCTTGTGTTCACCGAAGTGTGAAGAGGAATCTTAGAAGACCGGCATTATTGTATTGGCATGGGATCGCCGTCTGTTGCCATTCGTTATTCTTCCAGGACGGCATTTGCGCTTACCATGAGGTGCAGTGTAGTCATTATGTTTGAAATAAAATGACTAATATAGTAGGGCAATAACCCAACTCTAGTAATTTTACACACGGTATCCTTCGAGTAATGTGCTATCTTAGAAATGGTCTATAAAGAGAAACTTTCCAACCCGCCGTGATGGCACTACTGACTTACTGGCACGTTTTATTGTATTTATGTTCTTTGGACGAAATTCGCACATGTCTTGTTACTTTATCTTATTGGAATCTTATAAGTTCGTGCTGGGGAACAATTAATCGGTATGTTGACTTAGCTTAACATTCGTGTAAATTATTTTACACATCAAAGACAGTATTTTAAACCTAATATAAAGTTTTCACCTAATTGTGGGTAATAAATTAAATAAAAATTATTGAAATAATTATTTTGATTACTTTATTTTGAATAATTCAAATGACTGCAAACAGCGTTTGAGCATTTTTAATTAGATATTGTTCCATATTCAAATAAATTATTTCGTGTTTATATAGCCTATCTATAAAATAAAAGCTATTGACAGCCTTCGTGGCGCAGTCGGTTAGACGCCGCCTGTGAAACGAGAGGCCGCGGGTTCGATCCCCGCACCGAGAGAAATGTTTGTGCAGCCCACAAATATTTCTTCCGGGTCTGGGTGTTTGTGAGACCGAAAAGTCTCTCGTAGTTCTTGATACCCATGACACAAGACACGATCTTAGTGTGGGGTCAGGACTATGTATGTGACTGTTGGATGTTATTTATTTTATTTATTTCAAATATTTATCAACATCTCTATTGCATATATTTTGCTGTTTTTGTGTATATTGTTGTGTTAAATACATATACCTACTGGGGCAATGATTATAATACTATAATGTAGCAAGAAAGTCATATTGTTCTTCGAAAGGAGCAAATATTGAGTTGATTTTATAAGATAGTAGCGTGGTAAATGAATAATGTATGCTACTAAAAGTGGAAAAAGGAAAAAAAGGTAGTACACGTAGTTATGTTTAATAAAACAAATTGTTTCTTCGTCCAAATGCAGGGAATAAAACAAATATAAATAAAACAACGTTATATTTTCACACATTTCAATTCTTTATTACATTCAAAGTATTCATTATATATATCAATACATATTTATATTTGATTAAAACATGTTCATTAGCCATATATTTTATCATAAAAATGTGGAGACACACCGATGGTTTATATATACTGCTTACTTCAGCACTTCATAAATCTTGCATCTTCTTTGTCTTGAATGAACTTATAGAGTATAATATAGCGGTGAGTTCCTTGTTAGAAATTTACGTTTAAGTTAAATATATCGTAAGTCAGTAATCAACTAAGAAATGGAAATTATAAAGAACCCATATCGCAGATACTTGTAGTATATACCATACAAATCAAACTTATACTACAATGAATATTATAAGTCTATAATAAACATACAAACAGAGGGGTTCCCTTCAGGAATCCAACTACCACTTTATTATTTATTCTGCAAAGGTGCACAAACGACTATGAAAACGCCTATTTCCATTCCGTTGCGAACTGTTATCCCGCCGGCGACACACAAATATTCATTGTTGCTAAACTATTGTTTATGTTACTGTTATGCGGATACTATTTGGTACAAAAAACAAAGAATATGTGCTACTGTACACACGAATAACTTTCCCACGAGCCTTTATTTTAAGAGGAAAAGTAACATCTCTCCCGTGTAATATTTAAAATCCGGGATGTATATTATAATCACTTTCGTCTTCTATTTACTGCGCCGCGGTTGTAAACGTCTCACAAATTATGTAAATGTCCACATTGTATAATTTCACACAACTCAGGAATTTTCTGTCTTATTGTGAGCGCACGTGAGTCGAGGCTCTCTCGCCCCGCTCCGAGCCAACTTAGTTTTACATTCGGGTGATATGGAACGGTGCCAATGTTTGGCGCGGATCGTCTTAACATTTCCCGATAACTGCGTTCGTAGTTACTCGACCGTATAAAGGAAATTTCCACCAACCTGCACATGGAAGTTGGGCTTGGCTGCAGCGGCGAAGGCGGCGGCCGCGACACTCGAACTTATTTGAATGTAATTTGCACGCTGCACCGGTGTCGACGCGGGCGGAAGCTGGCGCCGAGCGAATGCTAAAATGTGGTGAAAGTGTGCGCTGCGTGACCGACGCGATCCCTGAGGTGACTGCTTCGCTTCCGATGCAGTTACAGTTGGCTGCAGACGGGTTTAACGAGTGTTTCCCGGCCCGATGCCCGGGACGCTGTCACTCCGCTATATTGCATGCCAAAATGAAATGCTACGCGGCTGATAGCTATCACGGCGGCAGTTAAATACGGAACTTTTCCGCCGTCGTAATAAGGTTCGATGTGAACTGGCACACAGATGCAAGAGGCTGTGTCGTGTGCATACAAGCGTGTAATATCGTCGGTGTGCGTGGTGCATCGTGATTCAGCCAGGTGAGGTGTGCATGTGTGCGTGCGGGAGACAGGTGAATTAGTGCGCGAGCTGGCTTCCCGGGGCGGCGCGAGTCCGACACCGCCGACACCGCCGACACCCGGCCCGGCCCGGGCAGAGCGAGCCCAGCGCGCCGACCTCGTTGTCATGGCGACAGCCGGTATCTAATATACCTAGATGTTCGCAAATAAAAGCAAAAATAATACAGAACGTTCGCGAGACTACAGCACAAATAAAACTTCTTTGTGAACGGTACGAGGAAATGTTTTAAATGTTGTGAGGCTCCCTATTGCTCGTTCACCTTTTATATAATTTATTTTTGCTTTGATTTGTTCCTGAATTAGGTATTTAAGGCAGGTTTATGTACGATAACCAAAGATGGTTTAATAATCGCCTAAGTAGGCATTGATGTAAGGATATATTTGAATACTATTTACGATAAAAAAGAAAGCAGCTATTTAATAAAGTATGTATACAACTTACTAGACATTGATAAAGCTTACTCACTTATATACATCATACATTCTAACAAAAAGTATATTTTTCAAGCACCACAAAAACAATGGTCACTACCCACTGCAAAAAAGCAATCCTAGTATTGAGAGGGTGGGCAGTGCAATAAATTAGAGATTATACAGAGGTCGTGCTGTATCTCGAGCTGGCGGCCCCACCGCCGCACGCTGCCCACTACCCGCCTTCACTGAAACTTATAATGCTGCCATCTGAGCGCGGAATAAACAAAATCTTACGTTCTGTATGAATCCGACTGTTTAAATAAATCATGCCGACTATTAATGATTGTAATCTATATTTATACTAATATACCGGGAGTGCAGGAAAATGTAGCACTGCTGGCATAATATTAATGTGATAATATACGGATATATATTCAGAAAATATCAATCCGTTTTGGAGTTATGACCATTTAAAGTTTTAAGTATTATCACCACATTTTTGCATAAAACCACAAGATTTTAACATATACGTATTTTTTCGTTTTGTCGTGAATTAAATGGTTAACTGACTATACTATGGAAACCATTTTTACAAGTAATAAATTTTCATACACTTCACCTTAACATTTTTGTCAAATAGGCGAGGTCATAAACTCTCAGAACTTTGACGTGATATGGTTAGGGAAGCACGAGTAACGTAAATCCTTAATTTCTCAGCATATTTGTTATTATCGGAGTGAACTACGTAAATTCATCTTAATTTATAGGCAATCACGATTTAATAAAATGTAAAATGAGCAGGTGCGCGATTTCTTTGGGCACCTGTATAAAGCTGAAGAGTTTATTTGTTAGTTTGTTACCTCTAATCTCAGGAACTACTGGTTCGAATGAAAAAATATTTTAGTGTTGAATAGGCCATTTATCAAGGAATGCTATATATGTATTATCGCGCTATGACCTATATGAAGGAAGCAGTAGTGAAAAATCTAGCAAATACAAGGAAATTTTACTCGATTTTCGTGGTCCGATTGGTAGATATTCTAAATTAATAGTCGGCATTGAACATTTTGGCCGCCATTTTGAAAAGTGTCTGCACTCGGGCAGGTCTGGCCAGATTGATAGTCCAGTATATAAATAAATAAATAATCAAATGCATCCAACAGTCACAGAGATATATAATTTCATTATCGCGGTTTCTGTGTCCACGGTTGTCTCGCTGATAAGTATCTTTTTCTCTTTTCACATCGCTAATGTACCAATAAGACATCTTTTAATTAAATATACGTTCATATTAGCAGCTGATATTAATATTTTTTCTAGCGAGTGCCGACTTAAAAGCAGAACTAAGTAAAAAATGTCGCCGTCAGATTTTTTACTCTAACGTAATTAATTCCCGTCCGCATGAAAGTTAAAATAAAAGAGTATTTTCAAAGGGATTTTTCAATAAATGAAAGAGGCGAGGATATAAGCCGATTATTGACAGACGGCGGGCGTCTCTTAATGATATTTCATAAATGTATAACCATAATAGAATGAATTTCTCCCGTCAAAAATATTTGAAGAGGATTATGCGGGCTTTTGGAAAGTTTAATTTGTTTCTTTTTGGTTTGTAGTCCAACTGGAATTCATATTTTAGTTACACATGTGTGTCACCAAAAGGTAAATGAAACAAAATCAAAAGGGGATTGTGTATTCTAGTTGGTCGAATCCAGTGATCATAATGGAGTCAAGAATTCGAAACGAGCGGACATTCAAAAAGGAAATCTGTTAAAAAGACATAAAAATAATTAAATATCCATGTATCCATCACTTACACCATCTAGAACTATTAGACGGTCAGAAATAATTTGACTATCGTTATTAAAACTGATACTCACATATTATTTGGAATCTCACATGTATAATATCGGTGGTCCAATCAGTGTCATTTCTACGACATGGGATTGATAAATGAACGAGTTGCTCGGCATGACAAGCCACTCGCGGCCATTTATACAACATGAAATAATAAATATCTTGTGTAGAGGTCAATAAATAAGCTATTATTAAATGTATTATTTATTTATTAAATTAGTACGGTCATACCAATTACACTAATTTATAACAGAATATAGATTAAAATAAAAGATAAAATATTTGACTTATACTCACAAACAAAATATAATAATAACAAAAAGAAGAAATGGCGTAAGAGTGTTATTTAAACATTACTTTAATATTGGTTATTGAGAGCCTGCCAAAACGCATGTAGAATTTTATTATTTTTGTTCAAGCACGCACAATTTTCATATTCAATCACATTGCGAAACGATACAATCTCCACGTCACATTTTATGCACTTTGAAATAGAATCGTTTTTATTCGCGGGATTCAGTTTGTCGTTAATATTTAAACTTTATACTGTAGCATTTTTTCGAAATATGGTAGCGTGTACAAAACACAAGAGAAAATAATATATTATTTATCTGTATTTGGCACATTCTTTAAATTTGTTTCTGTTTAGTATATCAGAATATTATGTAAAGAAATAATCAGTCCTCCTCATACCGTCCACATCACCTCGGACGTTTGAAATCCAGAACAATACGTTTTTTCCCACATTTTTGTCCATTTTATGAATCTCTGGAACCAATTGATTTAGATTAAGCTACAATAATCGAATATGAAGGAATATTTTTGTAACAAACGTTTTATTTTGTACTGCGACTGAAACAATAACGATAGAAAAACTAGCCGTCTTCATTTTTATGTTTTCTTATTTTTTGTTACCTACGTTTAGTATGTTATTCGACGCAGTCTACTGAAACAAAGAAAGTAATAAATATGAATCACAATGTAAATCCACATACTTGACACAACCACGTTGCTTTTTCCAATATAAACCGCTATAAAGCTGCGTACATAAAGGACGGGCTGTTTTGTTATTCAGCGAGTGATAGACCGTGAAATGCGTGTGTTCATTCGATAAGCAAACGCCAAAAGCCAGGCACCGCAAGCGAGCGGCGCAGTAGCAGCCTCCGCCGCCCAGTGACCCCCTGACCCCCCGACCCTCCAAACCCCGCCGGCCCGATGCCCTCCCACCAGCCCGCCTCACACTCACCCGCTAAAAATTATAATTAGCCCCTGCAAAAATTACCCAAATGTAACCTGCTTTTGCGTAAACATCGTTTCGTAAACCTGAATGGACATCTTGTTGCGCGTGTAAGCACGGAGTTTTTCTGTTTGGTCAGATTTGATTTGGATGAAAAGTTGGGAATATAACAATAAAAATATTATATTGTAAGAACTTTTATAGATTACTGCGGGATCTACGCATCGGTTATATGTATCATTTTGATTAGAGAATCAGACACGAATAAAAATATGACTTGTTTTCTCGAGAGCGAGCTCCTTCAGAATAGGATAGATCTACCACTTACATATAGACGGATAATAATCGTCCTTAGTAATAAATAATAAAGAATAAATATCGAGACACCAACCTCTTATAACCAATTTTATTTTTCCATGAATACAAACATCTGAATTTTTCTCTCTCTGATTTTCCGTTTTTGGTTTCAAATTCACCATCAGTTCAATATTGTCTAGTCAGCACAGTGTAAGGAAAAAACGAAGATAGCACGAGTGTGAGAAAACGAACGTGTTAAAAATGTAATCCGGTGGAGCGAATGCGGTTTTCGCATCGGATGCAATTTTATACGTGTAGCCGCGATCAGACAGCGTCGGAAAATTGCGGATTTGATTGCAACTCAAGCCTTCAACGAAAGAAATTCACGTATTTCACACGTTGTTTGATACTAATGTTTTTATGTGAGTCCTACTGAGTCCTATCTGCAATTACGATATTTGAAATTTTAAGAATTGGAGATCAAATGTTTATAAAAGTTATTGATATAGTGGTAAAAATAAAATAATAATTGGTTTCAAATCCTAAGAAACTTAATTATATTTCGGAGCATAACAAATTTATACGAAGAGAATACTTAAGAATAATTTAATTGACATGAAACGTCTCTGAGTACGGCAGTAAGATAGAATCTAACTCTAAAAATATTTATTCCTCTTACATCCATCAAATTGTAAGCCATAAACTTGCCTACTAATGACGGCAGATTACTGAAATGATTGTTCTGGAATCTGGATGGAGCGTAATGGACTAACGGCCAGCATGGTGTCATAATTTACGTCATCAGGCCATTGCTGCCATTGTCTAACAGCAATAACCGAGCTCGGCGATTTAATGTGCGTTTCTAGATACTAACATAGATACTTGGCTAAATGGGAACCAAATGCTGTTTGTGTCTGATTGATTCATTGTAACATTCATTGAACATTTATAAAATAACTTTTGTGGGAAAAATATAAGAAAAAAAAACAATACATGTAAAAACTATTGTTAGTGTTGTAGTGAGTTTCTTGTCTTCCACAATTATAAGTCCCGAAGTGGTGGTCATCAACGATTTAAATGATACATAATAAATAACATCCGACAGTCGCATACATAATATATATTTTGAACCGCACACGAAGTTCAAGTCTTGTGTCGTGGGTATCAGGAACTACGAGAGACGTTTCGGTCTCACAAACACCCAGACCTAAAAGAAATATTTGTGGGCCGCACAAATATTTCTTACGGCGTGAGGATCAAGCTTGCGGCCTCTCGTTTCGCTGATGGCATTTAATCACCTGCGCCATGGAGGCTGTCAAATGTCAAATGATGTAAACCTTAAAAATATTATGATTGCTTGTCATATATCATAAGCTGAGCAATGATGTTTAAAAATTAACACCAGGAATATTTCCTGCGAAATCTCTCCAATGTAGAGAATCAATACTTAGTGCTAATTTTGTCCATGTATAAATTTACAGACAGACGGATGCTTCTGCATATTTCAGCTGTTTCTCTATTTCGGTGCGCTGGGCCGACGGCGAGGCTCGCTTATTTATAAACACACCGATTTATTTATCGAATGGTAAGAGCTTTATGCAACTGAATTCAGAATGAATCAGTTTGTGGAATCGATTTGGCTAGTGCTGTTGCTTTAGTGCTGTGATGATGAGTACTACTAATTATGAGGGTAATTTTCTTAAATCTTATTTACCTTTTTAAGGAGGATACTGAATATATTATATATATAACTTGTACTTAACTTATATAACTTAACTGGAATATTTCTTAACAATAATAATATTTAATTTTACATGTGTATTTGTTTAAAATTGTTGCTTACTGGAGTTATCGTGAAAATTGAAAATTATACATATAAGCGCACTAGGACTAGGCATCGACAAATAATTATTTATTCTCCTTGACAAGGACAACAAATTTTTATTATTTTTTTACAGAAAAAAATATTATTTACCTACATTTTTATATCTTTTGACAACTAAAGAAAGTTGAATTCAGCTGATCTACAATCAAAATACTAAACAAAAAAATACTTACAGAGTACTCGTAAGCAGCTGAATGCGCGGACGTGGCAAACATAATTTCCATATCCAGTAAATAATAAGCAAACAGCGCCAAATTAACTCTACGCTGTAGTTTTTGGTGTTTGCGATCGGTAAATATATTGCGGGCTCCAGTACAGTAATCACCGCCCGAGGCTGTCCGATGATGGAATATGGGCGGGGTTAAACATTAGCTCGCTGAAATTGCAAGCCTGGTTAGCAGCGAATAGTACACTTGATTGGCTGAAATTATGTGAGGTTTTAGTTCATTGTGGTTGGCTCTTGTTTCTTTTTTGGTTACGGATAATTTAAATATAATAACAATGTAAAAATAATAGACTAAATTAAGTTGAAGAATATAAGGCTGATAAATAAAGCATTCATATTTGAAAAATCAACACAAGAGACAAAAGTAATAAGTAATATTACAAATCAAATGAGTATATCACAGACACATGTACCTCTTCTTTTATCATCTCCGCGTCATCACAAGGTAAAATGGAAGAGAATGGATTTGGCATTAATGCTTTTAATTTTTGTCCGCTTATAGACAATATGTTTGTAAAGTAAAAAAAGTTATTTAAATCGTGATATTTAAATTCGTTTATGTTTAACTGTCCATTGAAATTTAAAGTTGTTTTTCTAGTCCCATTATATACCGAGTATTTCAGATACAGGATCTATTAAGACTGCTCCCGAAAACATAGTCGGGTGGTAGTTTTAGTGCTTTCAGATAAACTAAAACTTTTTTGGATTTTTTTCCTGTATGTTTCTTTTTATCTTCCGGTGATAAATACAGAGATATTCCTAAAAAACTAATGTACAGCTTAAAAATATTTACACAATGTAATAGGTAGCCACGCCAAACAAAGTTTATCCAACAAAAACCTATTTGCCTGGGCGAGTACATTCACCACAGCCACGCCCATCAACGCACGTTCGAATCAATTATCAAACTCTCTCGCCAGACGGTGTCTCTATCGGCAAAATGAAATCTGTCAAAAACAACTCCCCGTGCTTTAATTATAACATCAGCTATTACATTTCAATATGTGGTACATAGAGGATTTTGCGAGGGTGGTGTTCTCCCCCCTCCCCGTCTCCCTGCCTCCCCCACCCCCCCACTACCGTGTGTTTACTGTTTATGTCATAGCTGGGCTCGTATAGTCGCCTCTACCGTTGAAACGTCCGTGCAATCACTGGTTAGTTAAAAATTTGTTGGAGCGTGAAACTATATGCGAATTCTGCAAATGTTTTCTGATATTGCGAAACTAATTTCAGTTTGAACTGGTGGGATTGGGGTTGTTTAGGTAGTTGTAATTAAGGTCGATGAGTTTTAGATATGTTTTCAGATGGTTGTTTATTTGTGTTTGATGATTGTTGTCAAGATTGATTGTGGGTAGGAAACACATAAATTTACACAATATATGACTATATAAGTATCTGTTGTTAATTCTTGTAAGTAATCATTGAAAATCAATAAAATAATTTATAAACCCAAAGTCATTTTGATCTTTAAGGATCAAAGAAAAATTACCAGTATTGTATAAACGGAGAACTTTGAAAATTAGATTTATTGTACCCAATAATGCCTGTTGCCAAAAAGGTATGTACAACTCTTTTTGCGTAAAAAGAAGTTTCAATTAGTTTTAAAGCTTTCAAGATAGATAAAATTGGAAATAGTTTTTATACCCAATTTTAGTCCTCAAATTAGCTTCAATATCTCTTTATTTATTTGAAACTGTTTATATATGAATAAAATTAATAAACTACAAAAAACATCAAAGTATTAAAACGTACAAAGTGATTGCAATCGCCATTAACCTCTACAAATGAAGTCCGTAGAAAGCATCCTTTGGCGTAGCAAGCGCTACGCCCCGTAGCGCGAGACGTAGCAAAAATCGTAGCCGGAGTTTATTTATCGGGCCGGTATATAAGGCTATGTACCGTTTCCAACAAGACGGAAGTTCTTTGTACAGGGATCGGCGGTGTCAGGTGCCAGACACGCTGTATATAAAACTCAGTGTAAAGTTACCCTGAACACGGCTTTAGTTGACTATAACTCCGACTGAGGCGAAGACTTCGGATGGTGCGCAGGATAACTTTTCCACCCCCAACTTTTGCCTTATAAGGGCGTTAACTTTGTGTCGAACGTGTTATCGTGTGTTATCTTTGTGAGGTAAAATTGTGTTATAAAATATTAATGACTTTGTGAGAATTCATTGATGCTTGATTTATGTTGTCAATACATCGTTTTTTTGTTATTAATTTCATCCAAAAAATAAATATTCAATAGCCATCATCATCCCACCACCACCACCAATAAATAACCGTCTATTTTATACCTATACGCGCATTATATTGCGTTCATTGTATAAATTAATCAAAGGCCGAACGCCGGGGGCACGGGCGCAATATCAAAAGGGCGACGCTACGGCCGGCAGGCGCATACAAAAGTTGACGGACATCCGCTGTGATTGAGTGGGATCCCTCGATACAGCCTCTAATGGGTCTCTCGATGGACCGGGCGGTGAGGTGATGGGGCGGGGTGGGGGCAGGGGGGTTGGACCGATGGACCATTGCGTAAGGCGAGGAGCTTCCTGTAACTAGCGCCTGGGGATGTACTGATTGCGATATTAACTGAACTTTGTTAACTTGTAAGATATCGGAGCGTTATTTTGTCGTAATATTAATATAAATTAAGTTTTATGCTTGCGTATTTGTTGGGTAATAAGAATTATAATTAGTTTGATGTTATTAGGTATTTTCTTAACTTTTGTACTTATGCCTACCTTGGTAGGAGAATAGAATTTATACATTGAAACCTAAAGGTCGACAGGCTTTTGGTATTGTAATGGATATTTACGATCTACAGCAAATGAAAATTGGTGCTAAAATAAAATCCAATTGTAAACGTCCACAACGACACAGTGTTCATTTCATTAGAAAGAATATTTATTTGATACATTTTATGGTTCCGTAGCGCAAAAGGAAAAATGGAACACTTAGTTGTCCGTCTGTCTATCAAGACCCTTTTTTTTTCAAGAACGCGTGGAGGTATCAAGCTGAAATTTATATCAAATACTCAGGCCTACTGATCCTTATAGCTGTGAAAAAAACTTACTCAACGAATAGGTATAGCCGTTTATGTTGACAATTTTCGACACTTGCAAGGGAATCAAAACCTACAGGGTACTTCCCCTGCACTCAGAATCTTGAAATGTTGTACGAAGTAACATCTTATAGCACAGATATAGGAAAAAAGACGAAAAGCATAACTTTTTAGTTAAATTATACAATAAAAATATTTTTATAATTTCAATCTTATTACCCCTTTCTCATGAACGCGTAGAATTATTAAATTGAAATTCATATCGAATACTTAGGTCTATAATACTTTTAAGCTATAACAAAATAAAACTACTATGACAACGCAATCAAAAGCAACAGCATTATAACCACATTTTTTGAAACTAGCAGCTACTCGCAAGGGAATTAAAACAGAAAGCATACTTCCAGTCGACCTAGAATCGAGAAATTTCGCATGAAGCAAAGTTTTATACCACAATGAAGAGAAAATTCCAGAAACCTGGAATTTTTAGTTTTCATAGGTTTGTACGGAACCCTCAGTGCGCGAGTCCGACTCGCACTTGGCCGGTTTTTAAGAGGGTATTTTAGTGATGCTGGTCCATAAAGTCATATTAAAATTTCCTCCTTCAACGAGCAACAATATGATAAAGAATTTACGTAATTTATGTATATAGCTCGTCGATATTTTCCAATAACATTTATAAAATATGTATGTTCCATAAAGGAAACAATATACTTTAAAGAATTCTGATGCATCCCCACCGATAAAATATTCGACATGTAGTTTGAAATATTTAATATCGAACGCATGTGCCCGTATAAAAAGAATTTATGAAACTCTGAATAGCATACTTACTGGTTGCAACATCGTGCTAAGGGAAATTGAATTCCACTTATCAATACTTGGCAACATTAATATCAGAAATAAAGTAGGTAGTAGCCATGCCCGCGCCTTTGTCTACGTCGTTAGATTTGAAATAAGTTTACATAACAAAAATGACAGCCTCCATAGCGCAGTTGAATAGGCGCTGGCTGTGAAAAGATAGGCCGCGGGTTCGATCTCCGCACCGAGATGAAATGTGTTTGCGTGATCTACAAGTATTTGTTTTAGGTCTGGATGTTTGTGAGAACGAAAAGTCTCTCGTAGTTTTTGGTACCCATGACATAAGACTCTTAGTGTGTGGTCAGGACTATGTATGTGACTGTTCTGTTGGGTGTATTTATTTGTGTTACTTAAGCCAGGTTACAACAAGAAGGTAAATTAGGTCATTGTGAAAATCTTAGGATTGTTCAGTTCAGTTCAGTTAATCGTTGAGCAAACCTTTTTGTAACTAAGGATGATGACTGCGATTTGACACAAATTAGATTATTTAAATTTACTTTTTCTGCTCGTCTTCTCCATACATCATTCAACTGTGGCAATACTCCGTGCATTATCTTATCTTAATTTTGTGATTTGAGGATCCGAAATTGTCACGTCACATTTTATAAATTTCGTCAACTTTTTCTTCAAGACGTCGATGAACAAAAGCGCAGGCTCCATGGTGTTTATGCTCGTTAGGTCTCCACCGGCCCGTGGCTCGTGCCGGGCTATTGACGCGAAATCTGCTCTCGATTAGGGCCTTCTCGACAGCTGAGGTGTCGTTAACTTCTTGGGTTCTGAAAGGATAATGTTAAAACAGGTTTTGATTTTTTTAAGCCATTGATAGGCGATTTTTAGTTTGGTTAGGGAACAAAATCTTAAAGAAAAACGTCGTAAAAATTATTGTGTATGTTGTAGTAATTGTTAATAAATAATGCTGATTACGATATTATTAAGCGCAGCGTGAGACGTCCACCCACAAGGTGGTCAGACGACCTGGTAAAGGTCGCGGGACGTCGCTGGATGCAGGCTGCCTCCAACAGGTCTCTGTGGAAATCATTGGGGGAGGCCTATGTTCAGCAGTGGACTTCCTTTGGCTGATGGATGGATGGATGGATGGATGGATGGATGGATGATTACGATATAAAGGGTATATCCAAACTGCAACCGAAAACGAAGCTAGGTGGTAGGTATACCTACCACCTAGCTTCGTTCTATCTGTTCGAAATCTATAGATTTCAGACACAAAGCAAATAATAATTTTGCAATAATACGCGATGAATTTGTTTTTGTTATTTTTCCTATTGTCGTTTTTGGGTGGTAAACAAATAGTTTTTCCTAAACTAATAATGAACACTCTTTTTTTCTAAAATCTATCTATCGTACGCAAGGGTTTAAATTATTATTTTAGCAATATCTATGGATTTACCACCCAAAAATGACGGTATTTAAAAACAAAATTGTCCAATTTCTTAAGGTATTTTTTATTTGTAATCACATAACTACTACCCAGCTTTGTTTTCGGTAGCAGTCTTGATTATACCCTGTATATTATAGTCAGCGATAGTGGAGTGAAATAGGTACTATTGATAGAAGTTTTTTTTACTTTATCTAATATCAGAATGTGAACATATATATATATATATATATATATATATATATGTTTCATTTAATATATATATAAATTTGCATGATAGTAATGTTAACCCTAACGTTTAATTGATAGTTTAAGCAGTAAACTAAATTATGAATACCGTTTTATTATACCTAATGCTTTATATAAAGGAAAATTCATACCTTACCTTCGTACCAATAAAAAGAAAATCTAAGAAAAGTGACGCTACCTTTGTATTCAAAAGAATTTTATTTATTCCAAGTCGCACACTCGCTTTCTCATACTTGTAAATGTTTTGAGAAATAAGAATACATTGTACTCGACGGAGAAATTTGCGTGCCTGCTTTCACTCGCTGTTTTGTCGCAATAAATTCTTTTCAAACACAAAGCTTCACTCAGGAACTTATATTGTGTTTAACCTAAACGTTCTAGACGCGACACTTATGTGTATGTGTGATAACTGACGTGAAATATTGCTAAAATAGAGTACGATATTATTTTCCGCACGAACCAAAACAAATTATTTTGCATATTTTTGATATTTTTTCAAACTAAAACAAATTATTTTGCATATTCACTTTAACGGTTTAAGAAAAACATCGTGAAGAAACCTGCATACTATAGCGATTTGTAAGAATTTCTATGGCGTGTAATGTCTGCCCAACCGCACCACTCTCAATCGTACTCTCTATTATAAAGGAGGCTCGTGCCCTGCAGTGGGGCGTGTATGGGCTGATACAATACAATATACAACAGTATCTCATTGCACCCCTACCACTATATATAGAAAATCACATCGAAATGTAATAAAGTGTTGCGCTGTCGTATGTCGCCGTATGCAGTGCAGCGATGTGAGTAATTCGGTCTGCTCCTCGCTCCTCGCAGGTAAGGCTTTGAGATCGCACAATTAAGCCGCGCGTTTTGTTCCTCACCAAATTAAAGTCGAGAGCTCTGCGATTATGCCAGTTTTGAGAACCTTGCCTGTTATACTGGCGATAGAAATACCATTTCATTGTTCAATTTTCTAGAAATTTTGGAGATGTTGTGATTTGTTACCATAAACTTAGAATACAAAATTGTCTTTGATTATAGCTTGAATCGTTTTATTCAGGTTTTAGCCGCATTGAAACGTAAATTGAAAGTCAGCTGTTGTGTATGTATATACCACTCCGCGCCCCTAAAAGTTTTGAGAACATCTCACAATGAAGCCGCGCGTTTTGTTCCTACACCAAATTAATTCAAGAGCTCCGACTCTATGCCAGTTTTGAGAACATGGCCGGTTATATCGTAGATTGAACTATTTTTATTCGGTCGTATTTCTAGTATTTCTGGGGCTTATTAGTGTGATTTAATACCATATATTTCTAAGCCGTACAAACTTGCCTTTGATTTCATTGTGTGAAGCTACTTAAATGGCCCAGTTTTTAATGAGTAATTAAAAGCCAGCTGTAGGTTTGAATGGAGCGGGCTGTGTCCATACATTAATCAGCTGTGAAATGAGAGGATGCGGGTTCGATTTCGCTCCAAGGCAAATGTTTGTGAGGCTCACAAATAGTTTTCTCAGGTCTGGGTGTTTGTTATTCCAAAAAGTCTCTCGTAGTTTCCGAAACCCACGACATAAGACTTAATTGATATTAATCTCTGAATCAACGTTATGTATTTGACTATTAGGTGTATTTATTAATTTATCGATGTTAATGCATTCTAAGCAATAGTTGCTTTCTTTAGTATCTCATATTGCATCATACAGTTTGCACGCCGCTCCGAGTAAAAGCTTTGACAACATCGCACAATAAGGCGCGCGTTTTGTTCCTCCAGCAAATTAAAGTCAAGAGCTGCGCGACTATGCCAGTTTTACGAACATTGCCTGATATAGCGGAGATTGCAGTGTGTATATTTTCGTTGGTTAAATGGCATATATTTCTCTGTAATATATATTTTACCTTATGTGAAACGATTGTTACATATTCTTTGTATGTGTATATTAGTTTAAAATGTAATTAATTTTCCAGTGGTTCATTATTTCACGAAAGATTAATAAAAAAAGCTTATTTAGCTATATACATAAAGTTGAAATCTTGTGCTGATCTTGAATCGATGTAAATGATATATCATTTTTTCCAGTCACCAAAGCAACTACTTATAACTCTCCGATTTAATGCCATTAGACTCGGAGCCGCTGCTATTTATTCCAATAATACTACCCAAACATCAATGACAATATCCAAGAAGCAGTAACATCACGCACTACGCAAAGGGATAAAGCCGCGCTAAAAATACAAGGCACGTAGGCAGAGTCCGTGGCGGCGAGTTGCATGATATATGAGGGACATGATTCAAGCGAAGCTGGGTGTCGCGGTCAGCGGCGCTGTGGCTCAAAGGAAATCTCATTTCGCGAGCTCCCCTCGACCGCTGTACAACCCCCGTCTCCTCCCCCCGCTCACCCCCGTAACTACCCACACAGACGCGGGGTGGACATCTATTAAAATTATTTGAGAATTCGTTACATTAAATATCGTGCAGACGAGTATTTTTTGTATCATTTTTATGGGTTTGTGTATGGAGGTTTCTTTGGTGTTAGTAGGTATGAGTTAAAATAATATGGTCGTAAATCATACGTTACTAAAGGTTATATCTGAAAATCAGTGCAGTGGGATAGGTTCTGTTATCATACACCACCATTCTGAGATGATAATCCCGTACCCGTTTTCTTATCTTTGTCTTTTATTGGATACTGTTATGTTACAATAACTTAATATGTAATATGTTATCTAATTTCTAATTTCACTATACTAAAATATATATATTTTTCTTTCTTTAATTTTTAGGGCAGTATACATATATCCCGGACTGATCTCAAGTTCAAACTAATTGCATTGTATGGAATTTTCAGTTGTCAACGATAGTATGCTAATTGTACGACTTCAACGAGATTCTCATTGTGAAACATTAATGTTGCAGTCCAAAAGCATCCCTCGAACCTCTGAATACCTTTTCTAAAAATACTGGTAATCATTGGAATATTTAAATCAATCAAGCTATTGTGAATGGTTTTGGCCGGAAAGATGACTTATCACTTTCTATCTGAACTTAGAGTAACGCCTCTAGTACTTTCGTAGATTCTCACTGAACATTAAAATGTTAGAGACAATATGCAATCTTCTAATATATTCATAAATATTATCTTTTCAGCCGTAAGGAATAATGTCAGGATAAACTGCTACCACCGAGTTTCTGTAACTTGGCTAGCCATTTACAATTTCTAAAAAGTTGTTTCATTAACTGTCTCATTACCCACCCACAAGTGATACCCACGACACAAGACTCGATCTTAGTGTGGGATCAGGACTATGTATGTGACTGTTGGGTGTACAATCAAATCATCCGAGTGATAAACATTAAAAAGCAATAAAAAATTTAAAAGATTTAAAAAATCCGTAGAAAAAGCAGTTTCTGCAATTCTCTAGTTCACTTTGAACTCTTATTTCGACTCTTCAAGTACTCGTACTATACCCATATCCTCAAGATGTGTTGCGGACCTTGCGGTGGTGGTTGCTGCGGCGGATGCGGCGGCTGTTGCTGCCCATGCATCACCATCTACACTTGCTGCACCAAGATTTGCTAGTCTTGCGTGGAAGCCGGCGCTTCGTATGTCTTGATTAGTCGTGATGTGGCGGAGCGCAGTGGCGTGCGATTCCATGTTTGTTCCGTGCAATAGTGCCGTCATGTGCAAATGACTGTTGGGTGTTATTATTATTATTATTATTTATTCAAGTGTGTTTAATACAAGCATTTTTTAGAAATTTAAGCAACTATTTCGCTTTTGGATCAGTCATAGCATAAAGTTCCATATAGAAAGATATAAGAAAGAAAACAGTATATACATAAGTGTAGTTGTACTAAAATATACAGTAAAATATCAACTAATTTAGACACTCTTGTTAATCCTAATTTAAGACATCTACTGGAAAGTTTTACTAAACATACTATTTATGACCAAACTTATATCGACTTAAATAATACATGCAGACTCAAAAGGCTATTTGAATAAAGAACATTCTGAATCACAATTAAATGATGCAACAAATTAATTTCTACACAAAAACGACGTCGGGCTTGCAAGCGCAGCGTCCGACACTGAAAAGGAACAAATTGAAGTTTTAAATTAATTTTGTGCGTTAAAAAACTTTTAAAAAAGGACGTGGGTTGTTTGGTTTGAGCGGGCAACACCGAGCTCGCCCGGGCGAGCGCCGCTCCGATTTCATGTTTTATACTTCATAGCTCTATTGTTCGATATCGACGGAATAATTGGAAAACGCTATTGAAATTGTGTTTATTTTTTACTTAATTATTCTTTGTGTTTTTATTTTCCGTCTGGGTATTATGTTACGGGCGGGGCTTCGGCCACGCTCTACAATAGACAAAGGAAAAGTGACTTGAAAGTGCCATATTATATACACGCGTATGTTTATTACCATATTTATTACCTATAGCATTGAGCATTGTTGCTATTTTAGAAATATTTCACCTAAGATTAACTGTATGATCTGAAAGAAAAGAGTTTGTAGTTGGAAAAGAAATGCTTTGACCTAAATATAAACAATAACATGTTTATCCTTTTTATATTTATAACATGTGGACGGTGAAGAAAACATCGTGAGGAAGCCTGCATACTATAGCGATTTATAAGAATTTCTGCGGTATGTAAAATCGGCTAACCCGCACTAGGCCAGAGTGCACTAGGTTCACTCTATTGGCTGATACAGTACTGATGCAGCGAAGTGAATTGGTTATCGAATAGAATCTGACCGTGGTTGATAACAAGGCCTTGAATCAATGTGTAGAACCTTCTCTGTATCGTATACCTCTGACGCAGTTGTCCTGCCTCCAAGAAGACTACAGAATAAATTATACATTATTTTACCTGTCCGGCCTATCTTGACCTTAGTGAAACATCTTATTCCCATTCGAAATGTTGGGTCCACGAACTGAAGAATTAAAGATGCATTTTCGCGTGGGATGTAATCATTTTAACTTTTTTAATCTCATTGACTTTAGGAAACAAAATGCCAAACAAACAAGACAAACAAAAACCTATAATTATTTTTTTATTAAAATAATTAGTGTGGGATCAGGACTATGTATGTGACTGTTGGGTGTTATTATTATTATTATTAATTAAAATAAAGAATTTATTAAATTTAATTAGAGGGTAGTTATTGTTGTTATCTTCTGTCATCGTGTTGGAGTTTAGTTTCTTGTGAACGTTTGCAGGATTGAGACTCGTGTACCGTTGCTGCGCAAGAGTTTTTCATTAATTTAGATTGTTTTGTGGACAAATATAATATGTATGTGAATGGAGGGTGTATTTCATAAAAAAAAAACATTGTGCAAGTGATGTTGAGTGCTACAATAATGATCGTTTTTTTCAGCGTTGTCCGAAGCCTCGCCGCTTCAGATCAGGCCCACGCGTCGCAATGCGTCGACGCAGCGCTGTTACTTCTTTGTTTTACATACAAATAAACGTAGTGTAAACACAGCGTATGCACGATGGATGGCATCCGCCGAGAGGAGGGAGGGGTGTACTTATGTTCTTATGCTTCCTCTACACGTCAGCACATGCATCTGCAGACGTCGTCTTCGGATGGGTGTTGCGATCGTCAAGTGGAACGCACGGTTTAAATAAAATAATCATCATAATTAAACTCTGTTAAATGACCCAAACCGCGCGTCCATTCAAACATCCATTCGAAGACGACGTCAGCAGATGCATATGTTGACGTGTAGAGGAGGCATGAGACTTATTGGGTCGCTTCGTCGGAGTTCAGTTGTTTTATGCGTCGAAAATTGCATTTTACAACGAATGCACGCTGTACCTGCGTCACTGCTGCGTCGTTGAAACGTTGCGACTGCGTTGTAGCCATGCTGTGATGACGCAGCGCCTGTGGGGCTGACAATGAGTCTAAATTGGTGCGTCCCGGTGAGTGATATAAATATACTGTATTAATATTATCATCTATCGTTTATTACTGTGTCCGCTGTTTAATTTCAACAATTCAGTTTTATAGAGCTGCTTATACAATACTTTAACATACTTTAAAAATAATTTGTCGATAAACGTACTTCAAATTATATTTAATAATTCAAGAGGAGGCTAGAATGTGTATTTTTCAAGGTGTAAATAGTTTTTTTGACTCCATTCCACACCCGAACTTAAGTACCCATTCTTCTCTCTCCATCAAGTTCCACTCTATTCCATCCTATCCTGTGCCATTTGGCGCTGTCTCTTTCAGTTACATCCCGTCTATTCATCATTAGCCACATATTTGGCGATTCGTTTTAATTTGTATAGATATTCCAATGGAAACTATAAATGTTTCGTAATGTAGCATGATTCCGTTTGTCATCATTTGCCGTATATTATGCAGGCGTGTGTCCGGCTGCCAAATATTAATCATCTAGTGTGTGCGTGCTTCAATTTATGTTGCTCCTGAAACACAATTAATTTTAGCCGGCATCGATAATTGAGTAGTAACCTATACGGATTGTGGTGTTAAAATCGAATAGGGATAAATTTTGTATAATTTGTTTTTAATAGAAGTATAGTACCAAATAACTCTATATTTAATTTATTTTATATTTGGTGGAAACGAGTGATCGCAATAAATTTATTATTCATATTTAAGATGCATAGTACAAAATAGTTCCAAATGGTGGCATAACAATTCTGTGTTAAAAAATGTTAACACAAGATAAGACACAACTTTTTAGATTCTTCTCTAGAAGTAGCACAATGTTCATACAAAAAATAAAAAAAAATAACACCCCAAAGTTTTCTAGTACATTGGTACTTTGCAAGCAAACCCCGACTGAATTTTAAAAACAATCTCAAACGATCCACAATTTTCCGGACGAGTTTCAGTCAAAACAAAAACATTTCGAACAATGCGATAAAAGAATTACATTTGTTTGCTATACCAACATTAGTTCTCATAATGCTACTACGAGAGCTACGGCGTAGATCCGTAGCACTCGTACGTTTGCGCTCTGCTGCACATTCAATTAGTTCTGCGCTGAAGTAATTCCGAAATGGAAATGTTATTTTAGTATATGCGTACTGAAATGTAGCCTGAGAGTGCTACAGCTTTTTGAGTAAATACGAGCCTATTTTTGCAATAACGTTTAACGCTGAGGTTACGCGCTTTGTTTTGTTTAATATTGCGAGTTTACTTTTCTGTAGCGATACGATATTTGACAACCAAATAAAGTACTCAATGTTCCACGTAGCCACTTGATAATGCTGGTTTAAACTTTTTACTTAACTTGATTTTTCTAAGAATCATTCGAATATAAAAAATACGATAATAAGATGAAATGTGTGACGACAATAAACGATACTCAATTACTGATGTACGGTTTTGTAGTTGTTTTAATAAAGTATGGACATAAGTAATTTGCTTAACTTTTTGCCATTCTCATAAATAATTTTAAGTACATATATTGTATATGCAAATTGCCATATTGCTAACTATAAATAATGTATACATAAAAAATAATAAAATGCCATATCCCACTTCGTCTTAATTCAACTAGCGCGATCAATCACTCCATTTGCGTCGCAGAGGCTGCGCTGCAACTAGACAGTAAATAATGACTTTACTACCTGTAGCGCTGTTTTAAAACGACATCCACGGAGAGCCGTGAAAAATTACGCTTCACATCGCATCTGGACATGTTCATATCATACCTTAGTACTATTTATAAAGGTATAGTGAAAAAGCAGCCAGGTTTATTTTCAGGTGGACAAAAATTATCGGATGAAATTGTTTGGATAAAATCATGTGTGGAATGTGGATTTGTTTAATACTATCTATTTCTAACGTACGCATAATTAAAGGTATCATGTCCACGTTTCTTTTTCATACATATCAACATATATCCATATAGATGTGTACGAATTGTTTCCTCTATTACAAAGCAATTAACGTTCAGCGAACATCAAATAGCATCCTTCTAATTGAATAAAACGGCGTCGTATTTAACCTAATACGACACCGATTGTTAATTACATTTCGACAGCAATAGTAACACAAAGCGAGTACGTATGATACACGATTGTGTCTGCGAGCGCCATGTACTCAGAGGTAATCTATCAAATTCTCGCGTCGAGTGACGACCACCATTATTCGACGGCCGCGAAACAAATGATTACAAATGAATCGGGCCGCGCGGGTGGCGGGGCGGCGGGTGCGCGGCGGGGGAGGGAGCGGTTGCCATGGCGACGCGAGACGATCGATGAGCTCCGCCCGCGCTCCACAGGCCCCTCAATTAAACAATGATTCACACGTTAAGTGATGACGAACACGCATAATGTGATGTACGAATCAGAATGGTTGTTGGTGGAAAAATCGTCGAGTGTGGCACCCGGGGGAGCGGAAGGCTCGCACCGAGTTTGTAATGGTCAACGGACGGATTCGCTTTCGGATGAATGATGATTTCACGTTTGAGGTGAATCTCGGAGGCCTGTGTTACCTAACACAATTTGAAAGTACTACTACACTACAAGTTTCTTGGATGACAATGCACTATTTAAAATATATACACTATCATAAGCCAGTAAAATCTCATCAGGCCAATAAAATCTCCATAATTTCTCTCAAAGCTCACAATCACAGATAAAACGACCTACTCCAAATGTTTTGTTCTACGTACTTGGCATATAACTAAACATATCATAAACACTGAATTATTATTTACTTAATCTATAAAACCAGTTAATTATCCAATGACGTTGATATATCCCGATCGCGCTAATTAAAAACACGGGGAAACAAAAGTGCTCGTCGGCATTTAGCAAGTTGGTAATAGAGTCGCAGTTCGCAATTAGTTGGAGCGTCTACCGCTAATGTGCAGCGGAGTGCAATATTGAAATCTTAATAGGCGAGCAACTTTCTGCAGCTTCCATTTAAAAATCTCTTTCTTTGTGATGTACTCTCAGATTGTAGGTTAGGAAAATAGGTCCTTTTGTAGTTGGTACGTTTAGAATTATTGTGGGGAAAGTGTCATATTTGAACCGCTTTGATATTTTTACTTATTTTTAGTGCCTTATGATTCATTTATCTGTCGCTAATTAAAAATTGATTGATGTTTAGAACCAAATCCTAAGCTAGGTTAATATTATTTAATACCTAACTTTAAAGAAGGTTGTTCGTTTGAGATAAAACTGAGGAATAATCATTCTTATAATTGACGAGGCGATCAAATCACTTAGATCCGTAGCATCCCATTACTATACCAGTTCTAAAGATTTTAAAGGCAATAATTATTATTACAGGTGGATTAAAACTTGAGCAATTCTGAATGAGACCAATAAAGTACTACCCAAGTATTACCTAGAAATATTTAAGTGCTAAAAAAGATGGTCTAGACGATCTTAAATTTTAAGCTTGGAATAATTTCAAGTTTCCAACCAAGTTAGCAGTAATACATTTATTCGTAGTCACAAGATATTTATTGAGTTGAGAAGCAGATTCACGATTATATTATCACATTTCCCTCGTTTTGGTTCGGTGAGTATTTACCGATTTCAAATTAAATGAATGACGAACATGAAACGATTTTTTATCAAGCTATTCTGGTGGAAAATATCATTTTCGTTTTAGTTACGTGTTTAACGAGAACAAAGTAATGTGGGCATTTATTGAAATCGTATTTCTGTTTTGCACGTGTGTGATATTAAGTTTTGGGAAATTGTATTGTAAGTATTTGAGAAAATAATCTTATACTGTTAATTTTTCTAATTTAGTTATTAAAGAAAATTATACAACAATTGCGAAAAAATATTTACTTAGTTAATTGAAAATCAAAAATTGAATCCTATTATTTATCTCAGCATTATTTATCGCTTAATTAACTTTTAAAAGAAATTCTAGACCACAATCTGCTTTACCATACAAAATGTTACATTTACAATTTCAAAGAACAACTCGATTTCGCCATATCGCCTATAATTCTTTATTGGTGCGCTTAAAAAGCAATATTTATACAAACGGCTCGGAGGGCTGGTGTTTGAACTGGCGGCAAACGCTCCGGGAATTAATTCGCTTCTGTTACATAACATTAAAATTGGAAGCCGCCGCGCGACCGCAGCCCGAAAGGCTTTGCTTCCAATCCCAATAAGCGATCGACTCCTGGTCTGTTCCCGCCGACCGCCATACCTACGCCACAACCTTTCTAAAATAGCTCGTTTAAATACAGATCGAGTCCATGGGCTTTTATCGGATCAGACAGTCTAACTCCAGTTAGCCTCCCCTTTTACGACGCCACCGCGATTTGCACGGGGCGTTGTATTAGCTTTGTATTAAAAGCGGAATATCAAGCGCTTAGAAAATAAATCTACGATAAAAAGGATTGCTAAAAGCGGTCGGTTTCGCCAACAAAGTGCAGCTCGACGCCGGGCGTGCAGGTAACATTATTGCACTTATTGACTTTGTGTAGTAAAGTACGAGTGTGCAGAGAGCCCCGGGCACATGTAACTGCTGCGTTTTAATTAAATCCTCATTGCCGGAGATAGCACGCTGTGAGTGAACCTTTTTGTTTTTTTACCCAGCGGTTTGCCAGTGCCGTGAAAAATTGAAGCGGAGTTTAAAGCTCGCAGCGAGCCAACGCGCCTCCCATGATAATGATAATGCTCGCTACGCCCGCATTTTAATACAACAGCCTCTCGTCAGTTCTCGCTGGCCGAGAGTTAACTCCACGGGAATTTTTATCTTTTATTATTGAATTTTACGTGTTTGATATTTGGTATTGGAAATTACCATGAATACGAACAACGGCGGTACATTTACATAATGTAAGGGTGTTCCATTCGAATTACAAAGGACCGATGGTGTATTTGAACATAATTCTTAACAGTCGTTATCACTCTTTGCAGAGGTTGTCATTACAGGTCGCTATGAATAGTCTTCGACAACACCACATTTTGACTTTCTTCTCACTTGTTCTCAGCGTCATAGTCCCAGCAGCGTAGAGAAATACATGAAACACTATAATCCGGCCGCTCAGAGAATGCGTTCCTGAAAGGTTGTAATCGAATGGACGACGTAACTTTGAAGTGTCGTTGCAAATGCAACGACAGCAAATGTAAATACATTATCGAACAATTTTATTTATTTACCCTACTTACGAACTAAAACATCATAAAAAAATAAATAATATGTAAATTTAGGTTAAATTTTATCACTTTGGACTAAATTTGACGGTTAATAAAAATAAAAATATTATATTTATAAGTTCATACCACGCCGTTACAAGGTTATGTCAACTGTTCATTTCTGGAGTGATGGGGCCAAAAAATAGCAGATTATTATAACGTTATTTTCCGTTATAATATAAAATAGTACATTTGTGTTTTTAATAATGTATAACGTAATAATTAAACGGATCTAACTCTTTATTTCACCTGGCAGCAATATAATATCTTTCACATTTGTGAATTTTATTTAAATTTGGCATTGAAGTTTACGTTTTTATTAAAATATTTTAAATAAGAACATTTAATATTAACTTATATTATTTACTTATTGTAAAGTGTGACGTAAATTTTAAAGTCACGTGACCAACCGTTTTGGTGACAATATTTTTAGTAATAAAGAAAAACATATTTATTCGTTATAAAGATCTCTTTAAAAATATATTAACGGTTGGAAGATTTAACGAATGATTATACCTAGATTTTAAAACACTTTATAGAAAATAGTCAAGTATCCAATTATTCTAACTTGCTACTTTTACTGTGAATAATTCAAAAGTTTAGCAAAATGATAATTATTTCCCATCACTACTCAGATCAACTGACATGTGTCAGGAACGCATTCTCTGAGCGGCCGGATTATAATGCCTTTATAACTCTGATTTAGTGGTTTTGGTAATGTTCCTGTTAGCCCATATTTTCTTCAGCTGTTCCAAGGCTGATCTCCAAATATCATAGCCGTTTGATCTCTTCAATTGTTTGGAGCAGTGCACCCAGGTAGACGTATGACAGGCATCATAATTCTTAACGCTTGTTATATACATCAGGCAAATTAGCTCGATCGACAATCATAATTTTCTTCTTGCTGCGGTTTATATTAAGACCAAATACGACACTGATTTTTTCTATGTATCTGAGAAGATATTCCATACGCTCGGTAATAGTCGTGGTATTGTGTGTATATTTGAAATTTCCCGGCCTCTAATATTGATTCCCTCCATCCAGTTCTCTAGGGTTCTCATTATAAGTTCGGCGTATATGGTGAGCAGTAGCGGAGATATTATGTATTATACTTGACGGACTCCTGCGCTGAGATGGAAATGTCGAGATAATACGTCTTCTATTCTAACAGACGCTGTTCTTTATTCATACAGACTCAGAAGCTAAATTAGGAGCTTCGGCGTACCGATAGTCTAAAGAGTTTCTCAAAATTTCAGCAATTTAACTCAATCAAACGCTTTCAAGAAATCTACAAATGTAAATGTAAATGTCTATGTCAATCGTGTTGTTGAGTTCTCGAGCATTTTCGATGATTTGCCGTATTAGCATGTCGGTGCATGTGGGATGTGTACTTAAAATACTTTGTATGACACGGAAACTAAATTTCATCTAAACATTAAAAATATTTACTACCAATAAAAAAAATAAAAAAAATACGTCCCATCTGGCATTTAAACACAAATTACACAGACGGGCAATCGCTCATAAAATATACATTTTCACTCAAAGCCCAACTCTTGATGCACAAAAATCTAATTAAGATTCCCAGACGTCTGTAATGAAATCCCTGCAGCGAAAGAAAACATCGGGCTAATAAAATATTCATTAAGCAGCAAAACAGGAGCCGTCAAAGGCTGAAAAACAATAAAGCACTTGGCTGGTATAAAAAATAAAGTGTACATTGAGAATAAAAATAAAAAAACGCAGACGAGGGGAGCTGGGTCGCTAATAGAAGCTATTGACAGGTATTGGAGGTGAGTTGAAAGGCACGTCTCTCGTCATAGCAACGCCGGCGGAGACGCAGACAATGCGCCAGGAGAGCGTTAACAGCACTGGGGGGCGCCGAGCCCCGACTACGGGCGGACGGATAATATCAATTAGAGTGTTACATTTAAACGGGCTAATTAGGAATATATTCGGCTCAATGGCTTGTTCCATGCCTCGGCTCACTGGAAAATGCCATTAGGATCTGTTCACATAAGTTGTTTATTAGTTCGGAAGTTTCAAGGCATACACAGATCGAGTTTCCATCGCGTCTACTTTTTCATAGCGCGTATATAATATCTTAAGTCTAAAAGCTTTTTGATCTCCTCCGGGAATATTCCCCTAGCATTGTGTTCGAGTTACAAATGAAATTATACACAAAGCATTGTCGAAATCAAGATTAGTTTATAAAACCATTTTGCCCATATTTTTGGTATCTACCTATTTTATTCAACACACAGTGAACGTTTTCATAAATTCATTCTCGATACTAACGTTCATTATATATATTATTTTTATTTTTTTATTTTATATGCACTAAAATTAAGCATACCGTTTTAAAATATCTGACAGGGATGAACATAATTTGAGGTATTCAATTTCAACAATGCCGATGAGCGAATACCTACAAATTTCCCCATGCCGTTCGGCGTTCGGGCCCGCGGGGCAGATCTCGCTACAAATTATATTATTCACATGTGCCACATAGTGCACACAGAATAATGCACTCCCACAGATCCAATTAGTGACGCAGCCTCCTGTGATACCAAACTGTAGCGCTCGTGCGAGCCGTGCGCTCAAAAATATTCATTAATTTGAGTGTGCGTCTACCTATATCATTTCAATTTTCACACACAACCGAGTATATACTATACGATGCCGCCCAGAGCCGTCAGCCGAGCACATTCTGAGATCACAAGTGTCAAACTTGTCACGAGATTATAAAGCATAAGCGAAATTTCTTCATCGGATTACGTGGAGTATGTAGTGCGAAATGTAATAAGTATTTGTAGGGGGTGGCGCGGCGTGTGGGATGGTGGTGGCGGTGGTCGAGCGGCAGAATCAAGGGCGCCGCGTGGCGAGGGGCGCGGGGCGGGCGGGTGCGGGGGTTGCCGGGTGGCAGGCGGTGGCGGCGCGCGGGGCGCGGGGCGCGGGGGAGCTCGCCCGGGCGGGATGCTGCGCGGGGCAGGGGCGCGCAGATCAATATCTCACGTTGCCGGGGCGACGGAGCGCCAGACCGAGTGCCTCCCGTACTACGCCCCCCTCGACCCGGCGGCCCCACTCTGCCCACTACTCGCTTATTTAATACATGCCGTATCTGGGATGCGAGCTTTTACGTGCTAAATGACAGGGCAACGTAACACGCCAAAGCACCGAGTCACCGCTCTCGTAATATTCCCCGGCTGGCCGCAGCGCGGGCCCCCTGCCACCACATCAAACCGTCTAACGATTAACATGACATTGACCTCCATCCGCTGAGAAAACTTACGTTTTTTTCTATATGTCTGTGACATGCAGATGCCACCAAAATATCACATGGATTTCAATAAATTTCTTAATGCCATTCTTACAATTTTCTTTTGCGCGCAAAGTTTTTCTGATTCTTTTCTGTTAACAACTCAAATCTAAATCGAATTTGTTCTGATCGCGTTCTCAATTTAGGAGATTAAAATTGTTTTAAGATTCTTTTTTTTATCCTATGAATGACGCCCTTTGTCCGTCCTTCCCATTAAGTTATGTATTGAAACAAATAACGTTATTTAATACGACGTATGAATTTAGCGTCGTATCAAAAAATCTCAGCGATATTTTCTTTTAGTTCATTTAAATAATTGAATTAATGTGTTCTGTTTTATTGACATTTTTTTATTACAGTGAATTTCGTAGTAACAGTTAAATGTCTTTTAAATGTTACAATCCATAGAAGTATTAAGCCAAGGATATAAATGTGGGGTGGTTTTCATAATGGGAATATTATAAGCGCATTTAACGACGGGAAGATTTTGCCGTCGGACGAAACACTAACAACGATCAATCAGCATATTTCAAGTAGCTTTTAAAACTAACAATTCAGTCCCTTATAAGGTCCTTTAAAATTCGTATTCATATAAAAAAATAGTAGCCGATATTTTTGTAACAATTATTGATTAATGCGGTTATTTTACAGCATAATTTAGGCGGTCGTAAGAAAACGTGACTTGATTATTACAAGACTAAAATAAAATTTGAATAATTTAATCAGTTATTTCAGAAATAATGTTTTTGTTCATTACTAAAAAAAAAATCATCTTAAGACTTTAAAACTATTCCAATAACATTCATTTACATCCTTATAATTAAAACAAAATAACATATTTCATAAATCGTTTATTATGGTAATTAATTAAAAATAAACTAACAATAGTACATAATAGGAAAGCTATATCACAATGTGACTAGAATAAAGACAAGTTTGGTAATACAAACACAACAATAATGATTTTAAATAAATTAGATATTTATTATAAGATCTGTGACAATCTCTTCAAGTGAATGTCAAAGTATTTTACTATTTATTTCTGGGTTTGGAGTTTTTCAAAAACTAAGGTAATCATGAAAAGCCTTTAATTAAGAACAGCTTCCCCTAATGCAGAAAAGTCTTGGCGGTGTTGGTATTTATCATGTTAAGAAAGTAAATGGTTTTGGACATGATATTAAATTATAGATATATGGATGAAGACACTGAGACAAGGCACATAGAATAAGAAAGGTAAAAAGTAGTGTGAGCATAGCGACTCCGCTCATGATCCATTGGTCGGGGTCCCTCGATGATATGCTGATGCTGTCATATTAGAAGACAAGGCACATATTGGTTCAAACATCAAATGGTGCTGATTCTGAAGTATTACAAGATAAAACAGATATTCTAGAAAGGCAGTTGTGTGAGCAGAGCGACTAGTCTCATGATCTAGTAGAGTGGATCCCTGAATAACATTCTGATGATAAGACAAGACACAAGGGCGGATCCAGCTTTTAGTTTTTACGCCCGGGGGGGGGGTCATATTATAGTTCATGTCGGATTTTACGCCAGGGGGGGGGAGGTCATATCATTCATGTCAGAACACAGGGTCCGATTTCAATACTTCAATTCGTAATAATGACCTTTTAAAGTTTGTTACAGCCGTGATTTGTGAACATACATACACACACTTTTTTACTTTATTTATCGACATACAAAGAATTAATTTTGCTTATAAATTTCACACAAGTTTACAATTATCACCAAGATAATTAATAAATTTTGTCAATCTGGAGCCAGCCCAGGGGGGGGTCATGACCCCCATGACCTCCCCCCTGGATCCACCTTTGACAAGACAAGGCACATACCGTTTCAAACATCAAAATTTGCTGCCAATTCTGAAGTATAACAAGATAAGACAAATATTCTAGTAAGCCAGTTGTGTGACCAGAGCGACTTCTCTCATGATCTAGTAGTGTGGATCCCTGAATAACATTCTGATGATAAGACAAGACAAGGCACACACTGGTTTAAACATCAAAATTAGCTGCCAATTCTGTAGTATAACAACATAAGAAGGATAAACTAGAAAGGCAGTTGTGTGAGCAGAGCGACTCCCCTCATGATCCAGTGGTCGGGGTCCTTGGGCGTGGGCAGGCGCATGAAGAGTATGTAGTTGGTGGAGTGTCCGGTGGTGGACAGCACGCCGCGCCGGTCGCCCGTCTTGTATAGAGGGCAGTTGTAGAACACGTCTTGTGGTATGTCGTCCCGCTTGAGGGGGATTAGCCAGACCTTTAAAGATTGAATTATTTGAAAATTTCATTCAAATTCAAGGGCTAAGGCATCACGTAACTTTCATTATAATTGTACCGTTGGCGATGACAAGGATATTTGACATCTCAAATGCTTAATAGATATTATGCATAATATATATGTAAATGATTATGTTGCAAGTTAGGATTTTAACACTGAATTCGACAACATGAATTTTTTTTTAAATATAAAACATTTTTTTTTGCTTTCAAAACAGGTTTAAGTGTTTGATGTGTTTGATTTCAAAACAGGTTTAAGATTCCAATCTTATCTCAGATTAATGCCTTAATTACAAACGACATTATGTATTTTCATCACGTTAAAACTCATTTAGCCACAAGAATTCCACTACTAAAAAAAAACCACGAACTACTTCATAAAGACCTGTCTCTAAAACTCTAAATCAAATTAAATCTCGTGACTCACCGGCGGGAACTCGTCATAGAGTACCTTCGGGTACGACTCATCAATATAATGTTCCTCGATGTTCCATCTGGCGCCCTCCATGAACAGACCGCGTATGTACACGCCCTCGTCCGGGGGCTCGTTGATCTCGAACACAGATTGCACCTGATATCCAATCCCGAGGCATTAGCATTCGCAAATACCTTGGCTTGATTGTACGAATGTCGTATTGGTGAGGCAGTAATGTAATTTGGTCTTGGATTGCGTAATTTGGGAATAAATTACGCATTCATATTATCATTACTATGGATTTATTTTATGGTGATTAAACTTTTAATTGCAACGGGCATTATATAAGAAAGCTTACTTCTTATACCTCTTAATTACCATTTACTCGTATACAACGTTGATGCGACCGATGGGCATTAATTTACACTATGTATATTATACGTCCTTGGTATTAATTCGACACTGCACAAAAATTAATATTACCAAAAATGAGCTTTTGTTTGTTTCAAACAAACTAAATAGCTTCCAAACAAGAGTAAAACGCAACCATCCTGTGTAAATAAATTTCACTGACCTGTAGATACGAATAGATAACAAATTGGCACCGCCGCCGCCGCGTGTGCGCACCACGCATAGTTACTTTTGAAGTACGCGCACAACACATTACTAAAATTACACTACATTTTAAAATTTTCGATATGTCCTCCATTTACATGAACGCACAAGTTATAGCGACGGACAATATTATTATTGTTTAAATTCTAATTAAGTCTGTCCGAGTCTAGGCACTTTAGTTTTTCAAATGCTTAAATAACCCTATTTCTAGTTCTTTACTAATTGTGTTCACTTCTAAGGCATACACTTCCCCCTTAATGTAGCCCAGCATAAAGAAATCCAAGGGGGTTAGGTCCGGAGATCGTGGTGGCCACCGTACAGGTCCTAATCGACCGATTCATTGTTGGCCAACCTTCGATCAAATATACACTAGATACAACATGAGCGCTTAGAAAATGGCACCAAAAAAGAGTGCTTTAAGCACTCTTTCGCCTTCAGTCACGCACCGACCGTTGCTTCTAAAACGTCGCAAAACTTTAGACAATATTATGTGAAAAGCTACTTCAAGCTCCAGGAATAAGGTGGAATTTGTGTTAATATATTTGGAATATGTGATCTTTTTATTTACTTTTTTTGTTTCAATGCATCGGTGCCACTTTTTAACAAAACAGTTACAAGGAACTGTGTATCTAGTGTATATTTGATCGAATTGGCCAACAGTCAACAACACAGAAACACTAACACTAAATAATAATTATCCGAAGTTACGTGTCCTTGTCACAACGTCAAAAAGAAATAATGTCTTAAAGATATTTAGTGTCAATAACAAGACAAATCATAATTGTCGGCGCGAGATTGGCAAGATCAAAGCGGCGCGGCGCGGCGGCGCAGGAGCTTCCGTGTTACATCCGTTCTGAAGGGATACTATTTTTTTAGAGGTCAATTACGTACGGGTCACAGTTCACACACACTGACCTATTTCTATTTCTTTTACGCGCGTGATGTTTTGCTATGTCTCTCTCGTAATGAAAGTGTAGGTGTGTGTGTGTGTGTATTTATGTATTGCATTCTTATTTGCATCGACAACTTTGTAAGTAATTTAGTTGTACTTATTATTATGTGACTTGTGTAAGAGCGGCAACAACGCGCAGATTTTAGTACGATCTATCGTTTTAAGGTGAATGACCATGCATTAGACGTAATCAGCTGTTAGAAAAGCTACATCGTGTTCAAATGGGGCAAAAACTTAAAAACTCATTTATTACTAAACTACTGCAACTATTTAATTGATTTTTAGTACAGAGCTTCAAAATGTTACTAGTATATGCAGTTTAAAGAAACGCCCATCGGTCGTATCAACGTTGTATAATCAAATGTCCAACAGCAAAGGAATATATCACGAGAAAACCTGCATATCATAGCGATTTGTAAGAATTTGTATGGAATGTAAAGTCCGCCAACACGCATTAGACCAGCATGGTCATATAGTCCATATGGCCTAACCACTCTCAATTTATTGTACAAGCTCGTACCCTGCAGTGAGACCTATAAAGGCTGATACCGGTAGGTAGAGTATCAAATCTACTAACGTACTTTTATATTTGTTTGTTTTAAGGTATTGAAAATTTTCCAGAAACATACTTTTGCAGGTTATAGGCTATCTTATTTCCTAATTTCATTGGCGTCAATATAAAAGAAGAAACTAAATACACACATTTAAATCGAATTAGAAAGTTAGCGTGGATGAAAGATATTTATTCAAAATCCTGGAAGTGTAGTTACCTCATAGTGGAAGGCGAGTTGATCAATCGGTATCTTGTACTTTCTGGCATAGCTCTGTTGGGCTGCGGTAAGGAAGGCTTGAGGGAAGTAAAATCCGGACAACCAGAATACTATCGGCGGACCATTTGAATGCCATTGCTGTCAAAATACGTACAAACACATAATATTGTTTAGACGAGTACTTATTTATATTCGCAAGGACATGGTGGGAATATGGCATAAATTCCATTGTTTTAAATAGTCACACCCCACAGCCTCGGTAAATATCTTTTAATGCCACGGCATACATTAAAAAGATTTGACTTTATATTACTACTAAAAATTAAATAGTTTGCTATGCCGTCCCGGTCAGCATTGGTCTTATAAGACTCGAAACACACTAGACTGATGGAGATTGAATTTCTACCAACAGACGTACAAGTAATGAAGCATTTGACTACGATCTCAACTGATTTATTGATTCGTTAAATAATTTTTCTCTAACTCAATATATTTCATCTCAAAAGTCTTGGAATTAGATTTAGTTCCAGTCCGCCCCGTGACCACGAAAGCTGTAAAGTAATCGAAACGTCGGGAAGTCAAAAATGTAAAAAATTAAACGAAATTCGCGATAAAATCCGTAAATAATAGTTTTATTTCAATTAGATTTAGTTTTTTGGCACAGTGCTAAGTATTGAACAACTTAAGAGAACAAATAAAATGCTCTTTTTACTACAATGAAACCAATATTAGCTCCCAAAGAACAAGTACGTATCGAATAGGACAAAGCCGCGTTAGGTACGATTATTCCTTGTTTGGTACTGGTACTATAACAAGCATAATATATGACTAAACTGAATTTCTACGAAAAGACGAAAAACAAGAAAATGTATGATGGGTAATTATTCAACTTATGAATATGACATGTTGAATTTCTTCAACTCAATATACTTCACATTATAAATCCTGGAAAAGCTGTTGACTTAGTGCACAGCCAATTATTTGAAGGAGACTTAGTAAGATTATTATTTGAAGAACTAAGAACAATTGAACTGCTCTACCTCGCTATGAATCAGGTTGTAATAGAGAAACTAACATTAGCTGCCAAAGCACAAGTACATATCGAGTAGGGTCAAGCCGCGTTAGGTACGATCGGGCCTTGTTTGGTGGATCGTGCTTAGCGGCAACAATCTCAAACCCTCGGCGACTTGAAGAGCTCTTCAATTTGCCGGGACGGGATCCGCCTAATAGTCGATAAGCCACTTACAAGGGTATATGGGCTATCAGTTCAATTTTGGAATGAAGCAGCCAATTATATCTAAGCTTGTTCATTTAATTGCTGACAAAGTAAGTAGTACAATTTTTACACGAAACACAAAATATTATTTGCTAATTGCTTGCTTACACTTCCACTATTATGTTCTTAATGGTACATTTAAAAGTCATTGTGATTCTGATAAAGTCAAATGAAAACTATATTCGAAGACGCAGTTGCTTAAAACCTCACCTATAAGCTTAATTTGCAGCCAAAATATACATTCCAATATGCTTCTCATACGATTAGTGCCGACAATTATTTTACAGACACAGATTATTTTAGACCCTCTGTTTTTTAACGAGAGTAAAGGTTTTTGGTCATTAGACTTACCCAGCACCGCCTCATCGCTCGCGGCCCACTCGTTATTGCAGGTGGACTTCGCGTGGGCCACAGGTGGGCCTCATTTTCATTTGGGGTTTGTGAATTGTCAATGCGCAACAACACAAAACAAGCATGTGAGCAACGAGTTGTCACCAAATAGTCCACGCGTGGACGGTGGCGATCCGGCGACGTTACGGAGTTGATGTAGTAAGCGTATATCCATACAATTTCATATAAAGAATATTAACCGCTCGGAGGCGAGGCGGTGCCGGGTGGGTCTAATGAGTTGTAACTTTAAAGCTCCTTAAGCCTTCCTTTCGATACCTCGGTGGAGATCGGAAGAGGATCGGAAGGATAGATATTGCAGCCAAGCTGGGTCTCTATCGAGGTCTAAGAAGATCCTTTATCGGCATACTATTTAGACAGCCTAGTAAATAGTTTATTCGTTAGAATAAAGACAGGTGTGGGTTGGTTGTATGCTTACGAGTATTTATAGAGGGAGCGCTGTCATACATTCGCATTCTGAAAAACGTAGATATTTTCTTGTTCGTGATGTTGGTAGCGCTCATATATTAGTGAAAATTGAATTAATTATTTAGCAATAAATTTCTATAAATTCCTTTGATAACCGAAATTATATTTAGCTATTATCCTTTTAAAATGAGTTTGAGTGGAATTAAATAGCCCTAAACTATTTATTTTTATTTTCCAAGTAATTAATGTATGTTGGACAACCTGTCAAATATCAGCCAATAGGAGGGCAGAAAAAGGTGGCCAGGCACCAGCATTTTTATCTATGTTTTTGAAGTATCAACGGTCCCCCTATATTGTATGTAGTATACCTGCAGGAAGTCGAGCCTGGCGAGCAGGTCGTTGAAGTATGAGCTGAGCGGCTTGAGCGAGGGGTAGCTCTTGGCGGCCCACAGCGCGGGGATGCGGCCGCGCACCATCGACGTCAGCACCTCCTCCGTCGCGTCCGTCAGCACGCTCACGCCTGACGTCAGCGCGGGAGACACAGTTAGCACGATGGTCACTCTATAGCGGCTTTCGAAAATCGTTATTACTGGTAGTAGGTCTCTCGAATGTGAGAGGCCGCCTAGGTAAGTACCACCGCAATGTCTATTTCTCCCGCCAAACAGCAGTGTAAATGCATTGTTGTGTTTCGTATTGAAGGACATTGTAGCCAGATTAACTATTGGACATATTGAGACTTAACATCTTATGTCTCAGGATGGCGAGCGCAGTAGCATGCCAACCATTGCTTTGTAATTCAAGGTGTTTGGTTTTGCTATTGTTCATGAGCGGTCGTATCGCTTACCATCTGACGAACGGCATGCTCGTCTCACCATTCATTACAATAATGTTATTAAAATATCTTATTTTAAGTTACATTCACACAACAACTCACCATTACAATTACATATTTATGAACTATTGCCCTTCAACTCGTTTTTGGGGAAAGCACAATTTGTCATCATATCATTTGACGTCTGTTGACCTAAATACGAAAATACGTTTCTTTCATAACCAACCAATTTTTTCTCAAGCATCAAGATAGTCAACTTCAATACCTCAATACATATTTGAAGTGAAATATCCAATAACCTTGAACAGCCCCGATAACAGCTCTAGCGCTGGATCTCACGACGGACACGAGCCTCTCGTATCTGGCCGCTTCCTGTATCACCACGATGGACATGGGCGTCATGTCCGCCGGCTTGATGTCGCCCTCGTGGGACGGACCGGATAAAATCTTGGTGGGAAGACGAGCTAGAACGTCCTCTGCGATCGCCATCGCTTGTTGCTCAGGTGTTGCGCCCGCGCCACCGGCTGCCATTGTGTCCTTTTCGTGATAGATTTTTTTTGTAAAATTAACTGAATACTTAGTTACTAGAAAATAAACAACAAGCTAGTGTACATAGCGCTCGGTTTTATAAACGATCTTAATATCTATCTAAGAATTGTTCTCTAAAATATGCTAATCAGGTCAAATATTTATAAATTCTTCAACATTTGACTTATCTGGGTTGGTTATTTTAAGGATTGAGATAGAGACTGCGATCGTTTATTAATTTTAGTTGTAAGCGAATTGTTAATATTATGTAAGTGCTTTGTATTAATTCTTGGCGGACAGATAAAGTGCTGTATCTCGGGACAAGATAGTCCCCACACAAAGTATTAATAAAGTACAATAAAAAATACAAAGAGATAATATAAAAGAAAACATGAATACAAAAATAAGGAGCTCAACTGAAGAAAAGGACTTATTGTGGAACTGTTTTCGCCCCGACTAAGTCTCAGTGGAAGTTTCTTCACGGAATTATATAAACAAACAGAATAAAAAGTGTCGCTATGTGCTAGTTATTTCTGCTTGTCGCCCGCATGCCGCGCACGTGACACATTTTATATAACAGCACAACTTTCTCGTGTGGAAATGCGAGGAATAGTGCTACTGTGTTTCAACTTAGATCGTAGCAAATGCAATTATAATGGCTGTTTTCATCTACGTAGTTTCATAAATAAAAACAGCACAAACAAACAAACAAACAGTTGACAGCCTCCGTGGCGCAGTTGGTTAGACGCCGCCTGTGAAACGAGAGGCCGCGGGTTCGATCCCCGCACCGAGAGAAATGTTTGTGCGGCCCACAAATATTTCTTCCGGGTCTGGGTGTTTGTGAGACCGAAAAGTCTCTCGTAGTTCCTGATACCCACGACACAAGACTCGATCTTAGTGTGGGGTCAGGACTATGTATGTGACTGTTGGGTGTTATTATTATTATTATTAAATATAGCAGTACAGCGTTATTCTGCAACACGTATATAGTAACGAATGGATATCGATCCAATTATTTTTGTTTAATGCCCCAACCATTCCGCCATATAATATCTAAAAATATACATATATCATAGGTTCAATTATTAGGTTATAAAAACTATTTAAATCTAGAAAGTTGTAGATTCATAAAAAATTATAAAACTACACATTTGGTGGCCATTTATTACGACTTCAGTTGTCTAGTAATATGTATGTGCAGAAGCAAAACATTCACAAAATACTCTTTTTTATAACTTACCAGATAATCCCTCAACAGATCCTTGAAGCAATGACAAAATAAACAACATTAATTTTAATATTACGTTCAAGAAATTTAATATTATTATATGTTTAATGAATATCTTACCATACGATCCTGTGGGTCCGCGTGATGACCAATGAAACAGTAAATTAAATTACAATTACTGCAAAAATCACAAATTACAACAATTGCAACAATGTATTATAACTAATGTCATAATATAATTTCATTATTTCTGTTTTTACTTGCTCATGAATTATTTAACTAATGAAGAATTTAATGAAAACTCATTAAATAAATGTAGGTACTTAATTATATTTCTATCTGTTTCTAAATACATTTAAACAAAAACAACAAGTACTGTAAACAACAAACAATATAACGAAGTCAAATTGATACCAACTCCGAGTTGATCAACAACTTGTATAATTGGCTCTCGTATCCCCCGGATCGGATGGCTATATCGATTTAGTTAGTAGCTCACCTTGTAAAGCTGAAGGTAGCCCATTTGTTTTTTTCTATTCTGACCCGGTATAGATCATATCGACGCAGGAAAGCGATTTTGTCGTATCTCAAAAAATGCATATGTGCGTTTTGTATTTTATTTAATTCGTAAAAAAAATACCGCATTGAATTTAGTTGTGAAAATGCAAGGTTTTATTTTAAAATGTTATTAATAAAGAAATGGTATTCCTAAGTTTTCAAGTTAGTGGTTATTCATTTTTTAATTAATTTTTTTCTGATCCTGGTGTAAAATTGCCTATTTCGAGATACGACAAAATCGCTTTCCTGCGTCGATATATAGGCATCAGACGGCAGTCCCATGCCAATAGATACAATTATGCCGGCCTGCTAAGATGCCTCTTCAAATTTTATTAGTGTTTGTTTTGATTGGTTTGTAGTAGTTGTTTATCTCACCTGCGTGAGTATCGCCGTGTTGAGTAGCTCCTCCGCCTCCCTGAAGTGCTTGGTGATGTCCGCGTTGGGATGGAAACCGAACACCCCCGGCGGCGTCGCCACGGGCAACGATCTCGCGAACGAGATGAAATCCGCGTGCTCCCTCAGGCTGGGGATGTAGTACACGCCTGCCGAATACAAACGCCGCGTGCTAATCGAACCGTGAGATATCACTGGTCTCACGGGCAAAGGGTATCGCGCCTTTGTCAAGTATATTTGAATTTTTGAGATATGAAATTTGTTTCATTTCTATGTCGTATTTTGTTTGTTGTTTTTCTTTTTAATTTTAAGTACAAATTTGGATGTCAAATAAGATGAAATGCATGCTATAGAGCTCTATTTGAAACATAAACGATGAAATAGCATAAAGAGCCATCAAACACAACATTTTCGGATTTATTCATATCACTTCTATCAAAGGAGCAAATGTGATATTAACATTTATTTCTTCCCCAGCGCTAAAATACGAACATGTTTTTTTACCAAAATAATAAATCTTATCGACAAACATCAAGTAATAAAATATCCATTAAACTTGTAATAATTATCCGTTTATATTACAAATCGACTGCAGACCTGTTTCCGTATACCAGACAGATCCAACCCTCTTTAAATAAAACGTAGCTAAATGATTCATGTTTGTATAAAATATCTCCTGGAGGGGACATCCGACATCAAAGGGTAGTATTGAAAACGGCGGGACTTCATTTTCATCGTATCAAATTTTGTGATGGGGTGACTTAATAAAACATGCAAATTATGTTTGTACATTATGTTTTACCCGTAAAAACTGGAATTTGACGAATGACCACCTGCTTAAAGCAATTGTAGTACTAGTATTACATTTTGCAAAGCAACGGTATTATAGAATAAAATTATTTGATGGTTAATTCCGTAAAAAGAATCTAAACGTTACCACGTGACCATCTGATTAAAGCAATGTTACTGTTGTACATAGATTGTGAATTTCGGAAACGGGAGCACCTTAGAATGACATATACATTTTGAGGGTTCATTCTAAATCCAGGTTGAAAGACAAATATTATGTGTTATGTGCAAATATTTTTGCCGTTAAAGACTCTTTTACGGGCCTCGACTACTTTTTTCAGACTCAACTTGCGATATAAGCATAATATAACTTTAAAAGTACCAGACACCACGCTTCACACATGATTCTACAATCCCATTAAATTTAACATCATTTAACATCATACACCAAATGTCACTCACCACTGGGTTCCAGCGGATACTTATCCTCGTAGATAGTCCTCGGGTTGTAGAACTTGAACAGTATAGTGTTGAGACACCGCCTGTCCCAGTCGTCGGTGACGCGACCTCCGTAGTTACACTCGCCAGTCAGATACCGCAGCGCCACAAACTGGACGTCCTACACACGGAATTCATTATGTCACTCCGGGCTACAGTCACATTTCGCTTTTGTCATTGGCTGAGTAACTCTTTACTGTTTGCCTTTGTGTCATTGGAAAGGCTGGGATGTGAAATTTTTAAACGAATTTGGACTGTACTGGGTAAGCGAAACATTATGTTAACTTGTTGAATTTAGTAGCTTTCAAAAGACTTTGGCGTTTTGAAAGCAGAAGGTGACAAATTCCTGGTGGTAGAATATTACAGGGTTCAGCATGCTCTGGTAATTTCTAACACTCGACATAATATGTATACCTTGAGTTTTAGTGGCACCATATTCGTGCTGATTCACATAAATGTTTACACAAGTACCATTAGTGTATTGTAATATACTCTTAAACTTGGGCGATTATAATATACTATCAAACTAGTTAATTTCCAGTTCTGAAAATAATCACACAATACTACAGTTTAAACCCACGTACCTCATACTCATTGAGGAACATGTACAGCTGCGTGACGCTGATCCTCAGATCAGTCTCGTTGAACTCGTACCGAATGTTCCACCCCAGCGGGCCGAACTGTCGCCGCTCCTGCACCACCGCGTGGAAGAAGCACAGCGCAAACAACAGTTTCTTGAAGTTCTCCGGCTGCTTGTTGCCCTCGAACCATTCCGGGTTGTTGATAGGATCGCTTTGGTATGAGCGGGCTATGTTCGCTCGCAAACCTTTGGTAGTAATGATCAAGTACTGTAACGTCACGAACTCTTTAGGCCCGCCGCACATGGTTTTAAATACTATCACTCGCACACGGCTCGTGACGCCAATGCGAGTGTGGGCATGTGCGGCATGGCCTAAGGGACTTGTCAGTGTCAATATGGCACAGCCTAATGTTAATAGAAATAGGGTATATTAAAAAATGATATTTGGCCGTTGACAAGTTGTTCAAGTAGTTAAAAATGTAACTAGCTTTCTTGTCTTTCTTCTTTTCACTCGATCACAGTGGCGAAGCTTCATTTTATTGTACAGAAATAAATACTTAAATGGCAATGTAAACACTATTTCTGGACTAGAATCCAGATACAAAAAGTCAGCCGATTAGTATCAAGTTATATGAACACTACTCTTCTATGCAGTATCTAAAGCTAACAACGTTCCTATGACATTCTTAAGATGGTAAGGGTTAAATCGGATGACAAGTTTGCATCAGATGAGCATCACAGTAAAACAAACACAATTAAACAGACAGCTAAAATCATTGCCATTCCTCCTTTTTTCCTTGGAGAATTTCCTCTTGGTTAACCGTTATGTCACAGTGTAGTCGGATGAAATTACCTTGAGGCGGCTCATTGGTCATTTTGACTCCGTTCTGCAACACGTACACGGGGAAGTGATCCGCCGGATATGACGTCAACCACAGCCTGAAGTCCGGGTGTGTGTTGTCAGGAGTCAGACCCTCGCAAATCTGTATACAAATAAAAACTATTTAAATAAAATATAATTTTTAATTATAAGTGCAGTTCAAACCATCCGTGTTAGTGGGAAATTATAAACGGCCATTCGTCGGTACAATTCTACGCTTCATTAAACAAAAATGGACAAATATATTTATCTAATCTAGCTATCTATAAATATATGCCCCATATCTAAACCTCTCTGTCTTTGCTGTACTCTATCTTTCTTTGAATAAATTGCATCGAAATATCTGATAAAATCTCTTGTTAAAGATGGATAGATTATTGAGAACGGCTGTAAGACAACACAATTAATTTTGACCACTTACATACGAGATACATTTGCGCGAGTCATGTACGATTGCCAAACGGTGGGATCCGAATATTCCACATCCAACACAGAATCTCACTCACTGAACCAAAAGCTACAGCAATACTGTTACTTCGTCGTTTTTTTATGAAACTACGGTACCACTCTGGTTAAGCCGATCCACGGGCACAGCAGCTTTATTGATCTTTAGAGAGACTGCCATTTTAAACTTTAACTACATCACTTGTATTTTGAACAATTTTATTTAATACCCTTTGTAACTGTACACCATGATCAACTTCTGTAATCATTATTTCAATTTTTGTTTTTCCCAAATAACTGCTCATTAGCAGCACATATTTAAAACACGACGATCAAATAGGTCGTATTAATTAATTCAATTAAAAGCAAAATGTTTTGCGTATTGTTGATGTCGGAATATAATATTGTACTCTGTTTGCTTCAATATTTCTTATTTGATTTATGGACACATCATTTTATTATTTGTAACAAAATTCACATTTACATATTACGTAGATTGTATCTCATATCATGTTGATTTTTTTACTGTTTTTTTTTCGATTGATCAGATTATCTAGTAGTCACTTCCCAGTAATTACCACCTCGACATTTTATAATAGGTGCGTTGCCGCCTTCTTAATTTATAAAATGAAAGGAAAAGGATGAGAAATGAAAGGAAACTGGTCCATTTATAAATTTGTCCCTGGTGACCATATTGTGGCTCTACGACTCTACCTCTTTAACAATTTTATTGTCTGGTGCAAACTTTATAAGCGTTCTAAACTCTTAAATCTACTTCGAAAACATATTAACTACCAAAAAAAATTACATACACAATCAACAAAATCTACGCTTGTTTGTCCTTAAATCCATCCCATGGTTTTCTGGTAGAGATTGCCTTGGTGCAAAAAGACCGCCATATGTCTCTATTGTTTTATTATTCCTATACCATATTGTTGTTTTTGTTTTACAATAAAGTATAAAAGTAAATGACTCAACCTACCTTCTCGAGCATAGGCAGCCACAAGTACCTTGTTGTTTTAATATATCTACATCATATTGTTGTTTTTGTTTTACAATAAATTATACAAATAAGCAAATCAACTCACCTTCTCGAGCTTTATTCCTGTATATTGTTGCATTTATTGTGTACAATAAAGTATGAAAATAAATAACTCAACCCACCTTCTCGAGCATAGGCAGCTACAAATACCTTATTGTTTTAATATATCTGTATCATATAGTTGTTTTTTTACAATAAATTATAAAAATAAATAAATCAACCTACCTTTTCGAGCATAGGCAGTCACAAGTACGTTGTTGTTTTATTATTCTCTATCTCTATCTCTATATTATATCTCTATATTATAATAATTGTTTTCAGGTTTTAATTTCTTTTAATTTTTGATTTTTTTTTATCTTAACCCACCTTCTCGAGCATGGGCATCCAGCTCTTGGCCAGGTGGCAGTTCTGCAGCACCACCCACGTGCCACTGCGGACGCCCTCGTCGATCAGCTTCACTGCGATCGGACCCTGACCTTGGCCCAGGGATAGCGAGAAGAGGCGAGAGGAACCAAAGCCCTGGATGGAAAACAAAAATTATCAGTAATCAGTATTCACATAGAATATTATTCACATAGAATAATATTTATATAGGGTAAAATGGCACAATTTGGAGGAGGCCCATGTCCAGCAGTGGACAACGGTTTAGGCTGATGATGATGAGTATTCACATGTGTATTTTTTGGTCTTCAAAGACAGTGAAAATGTGTACTTGTGCAGCTTAATTTCTATTTGATTATTTTCAGAAAAAACAAGATATTCTTGTAACTCTGTGAAATCCGTCGGGGTATCTCAAGAAACCTAGATTTGTGAAAATGGATTATAATTTACAGACCGCCGATTATAGACCGCCACTTTGCTCGATGCTGGCAGATTACTTTCGCTTCATCCACTTTCATCAACCTCTTCATGCATTTTCGTCTGTTCAAAATAATTTTGACCAACACTTGTTGATCCACCGATTTGGATGGTGAAGTTCGGTGAGGTCGACCCTTACCGACTTTTCTATCCACACACGCCTCTTAAATATGCTTGGTTAGTCTCCTTTCATCCATCCAACTTCTACATGACCTTACCATCGTAACACTCTTTTGTCATTACTCATCGGAGCCAGGAAACCAACTATCATAAAATGATTAAACGTTTGCAATAATGACCTGATCATCAGCGAATTTGAGCAGAGTCCCCATGGGGTCGGAGCCGGGTGTCAGCACGAACAGTAGCGGAATGCAGCAGTGAGAGTCGGCGTACGACGACGGTAGGTCGAACAGCGGCGGCTCCACAAACATTCTGCCCATTTGTGCTAGTAATATACATGTTATATTTTATTAAAGAACCCTTCACTTTAGAAATGGAAAAAAATACAAATTAACTCTTATACAATAAGAGATCGTACAATTATTACTACCTTGTTTACTTCAACAGTTAATAATACATAAGTACCTCGTTTACTTCTAAATATTTTTACTGTGGTGCCCCAGTAAGCATGCCTGGATTGGAGGTTTATTGGGGTTTTATTATAGGGAATCAGGGGTTTATTATTATTTTACGTTAACTATTTAATTTTAAAAACTGGCGGGATAGTGTCATAGGGCACGGATGACCATAGACACATTAGCTGGTCGTAACCTACCTAACGTTATAAATCATTGCTTGGTATAGCAATTCCACGTTTATATTGGCAGTATTGTATTATTTATGTTTTACATTAATATATTTCACATCACGGCAGACATAAAAGTCATTATTATTGATGACGTGTCTAAAAATGTGTAATGTTAGACTCAGCGAGGCTTAATGTTAATTATGCCCTTAGTAAAGGTACTCTTCGTAAATTCTACACTAAATAATAAATTTATTTGACTTAACGTTAACGTTAATTAAAATTCAAAGCAATATCACAAAACAATACCTTCTACGAAGTTCTGTACAGCTGGAACCATCATGTCCAACCGCATACAACGGAGTACCATCATTTTCTACAAATAAAAATATTTGTGTGTATTTACGTAAGCCATGTAGCCATGTATTTACATAAGCCTAAAGAGCATCAGAGACGATATCAGATTCACCGTAATTACACCTACACAAAACAATATAAGTAGTACTCATAACTGCCTCCGTGGCACTGTTGGTTAGACGCCGGCTATAAAACGTAAGGCCGAGACAAATATTTGTGTGATTCACAGTCATTTGTTTCGGGGTAGGGTGTTTGTGGGACTGTAAAGTGTGTCGTAGTTTCTGATACCCACGATACAAGACTCGATCCTAGTGTAAGTACAGGACCATGGTCTTTACTCCACACCATACATTTACATATTTTTTGACTGTTGGCAGTATTTATTTATTATTATTTATTTATATACAGAGGAACACTGATATGAAGTAAATATATTATTATAATACCTCGAAGGGGCTGAGTTTTTTATCCCAAGGCTCCGGCAGCGGCTGGTTATGTGGTTCGGGGGTATCACAGTACGCCTCCCACGCAGGAATATTCGACATGAAGTGGTCCAATATCCCGTGAAAACGCTCATATTCGTTTAATCTGTATTACATAATATAATGATTATAAAATAGAGTTGAAACATGCCTTACAGATAATTATTTATCCTCGATGCGATACGAAGGATGTTATTTTGACTTGTGGCGTTGTGCTCCTAAATAAATCAAGCAATTTTGTTTTTTTTATTTCTATTTGAAGGTGATTTTACGAGCCCTGTGTTTCAAAAGCGGTAGAGACATGCTTTTGTTTAATTATGATTTAGTATATATGGGCAGGCTCATCCAGGATGGTACAACTGTCTCATAGAAAATCATCAAAACAAGTCAATCATTACGCCCAATTTTAACTTTGATGACGATGACAAAATTTCAATATATAAATATAATTGTTGTTCTGACTAGAAAGAAACAATGATTTCGCCATTGTTGTGACCACCCTTTTCTTCCTAGCTTCTTAAATATAGTCCATCTCATGGTTGTCTGGAAGAAATCGCGGTAATGGATAAGACCGCCATTTTATTTGTTACTAGCGGCACGACCCAGCTTCGCCTGGGTGCATATATTTTTTGATTCCACTCCACACCAAATACATGTTGTTTTTCGTATAAACTCTTGTATGCCTAAACTTGACGTAGCTATCCTACTGTCCGGCTCAATCCCGTCTCATCCGCCTGTTCAGTCTCTTCCCAATCCGTCCCGCCCCTTCTCTTTATTATGCATCCCGTTTTATAACGTGCATTTACATTTCGTCGTAACAAATCTGTCATCTATCCCAGCCTTCTCCCGTACCTTCGATTCTATTTTACTTTATGTCCCTTCTCTCCATAAACATCCATATACATCTTATATATAAAATAGGAATTATTAAAATTTAATATGAGAGTTACACTGAGATAGCAAAATAATAATTGTCAACGTTACTACTACACTTGATGCATAAACAATAATCGTATTGTGTGAGAGAAACAGGAGACCGGCTTCGTTCTCATCCCTACTCCGTGCTGTTTACTGGGTCAGAAGTGACACCTGTAGACATCTGGCGGGGATAACTAATTAAATGACGATTGATCAGTTTTCGACCGGAGAGGAAAAATGATTAAATTACTAAAATGGCTATTAAAAAATAAGGGTTGATCGTAGAAGGGTGAAAATTGAGAATTGTATGTATTTTTGTATGTTGTATCTGTTATGTATGCATAGGCTGTATGTTATGGATGCATAGGCTGTACGCGGCTGCGCCCGCGCCTCACGTTTTGTCGATTAAAAGAGTTGGTCTACAGCACGCTTGCGTTTCACTTGTGTCCGTACCGAACTAACATTGGCGACGAGAATTACCCACGTAACAATAAATATAAAATGGCTCACTTCGGAATATTAAACAGTTTTGATCACACTATACAAAATTGGAAAACTTTTAAAAACCGTTTGTCTCAGTGGTTCATAGCCAACGATATTTCGCAAAAGAATGACATTTCTGGTGTGAAAAGGCGGGCTATATTGCTAAGTACGCTAGCGGACGCAACGTACCAACTCACCGCGGATTTAGCGTTACCGGAGCAGCTCGAGGAGGTGCCTTATGAAGTGATCTTAGAACTTTTGGATGGACACTTTACGCCCAAAAGATGTGGATTTAGCGAGAGGTACAACTTCTATGCGGCAGTGCAACATCCAGGAGAATCACACACTCAGTGGGCCGCAAGATTGCGAGGGCTCACGGCGCATTGCAGCTTCAGCGATGTGGAAGAGGCTCTGAGAGACCGGTTCGTAATGGGCATGGTGGCAGGTCCCGAAAGAGATAAGCTATTCGCGGAGGATATCAAGACCCTCACTTTATCTAAGGCTGTGGAGTTGGCGGAGAACATGCGATGTGCACGGTCGGGTGCCGCCGCTGCCGCATCCTTGTCCCTACGGGATGACTCGGTGCTAAATGTGCAAAGTCATCGTTATAGTGCGGGTGCATCGAAAAGTCAAGTGAAAGAAAAATGTGCGGTTTGCGGCCGTAATAATCATAAATCATCTCAGTGTCGTTTCGCGAATTTCGTATGCAGAAAATGCAATACAAAAGGTCATTTACGGAAGATGTGTAAAGTGAACTGTGTCGGTTCCGACGAGACGAATGAGGGGGATGATGATGACGGTAAGGTAGTGTTGAATATTAGTTCTAAGCACGGGGAACCCATGACGGAAATTGTATTGGCAAATGGAATACAATTGAAATTTGAGATCGATAGTGGATCCGCGGTAACAATCATATCGGAACAGTTATACAAGCGATATTTTAGTAATTCGCCTTTATCTTCACCTAAAAAGAAATTATTTACTTATACTGGGAGTAGTATTCAATGTATCGGACAAATACCGTTATTAATGTCGTACAAACATATGACGCATACTATTGATGCATACGTCGTACGCGACGGCGGTACTCCCTTACTCGGAAGAGATTTCATTTCTCAGTTCGGGTTACAATTATTAGTTCCGTGCTATTCTATAAATAACAATTTAAATGAACTAGTTGTGAGGTTACAACACAGGTTTTCTAAGGTATTTTCTGACGAACTTGGCGAGTTTAAAAAATATCGTGTTAAATTACAACTCAAGGACGACGCTAAACCAATTTTTTTTAGGGCCCGACCTATTGCTTTCGCCTTGCGAGGAAAAGTTGACGAAGAAATCAATCGCTTATTAAGCTTAGGGGTGTTAAAGCAGGTGGAGTACTCTGACTATGCGTCGCCGATAGTGCCAGTACTTAAGCGCAACGGGACCGTAAGATTGTGTGCAGATTACTCGGTTTCCATAAATAAACAGTTAGTTGTAGAAAAATATCCGCTGCCTACAATACATGAACTTTTTTCAAAGTTACACGGAGGACAGCAGTTTTCGAAGTTAGATTTGTCAATGGCGTATAATCAACTCGTTTTAGATGAAGATTCACAAAACATAACATGTATTAATACACACCGTGGCCTGTTTAAATATACCCGTATGGTTTTTGGTTTAACAAGTGCTCCGTCCATATTTCAACGTGTCATGGAAAACATATTGTCGGGGTTAGACGGTGTGTTATGCTTACTCGATGATGTACTAGTAACCGCAAATGAACCGGGCTTGCATTATCAAAGACTAACTGCCGTATTGCAGCGATTGCAAGATGCCGGGCTTACCTTGCAAAAAGAGAAATGTGATTTTTTTAAAGATGAAATTAGTTATTTGGGTTATATAATTAATAAAGAGGGTTTAAAAAAATCGCCGGATAAAATTAAGGCTATTAGGGAGGCACCGCCCCCAGCTAATATTAACCAACTACAGTCCTTTCTCGGGTTAGTGAACTATTATAGGAACTTTGTGCAGGGAGCATCTGATATCCTTAGTCCATTATATAACTTATTGAAAAAAGGAGCCAAATGGGCTTGGACAGACGTACATCAAAGTGCGTTTCTAGAAATCAAAAACCGCCTCGTATCGGATCAAGTTTTGGCGCACTTTAACCCAGAGGCAAAAATAATTTTAACCGTAGACGCTTCCCCTAACGGATTAGGAGCTATTCTGTCTCAAATAGATAAGGATGGATATGAGCGGCCAATATCATTTGCGTCTCGCACCTTAACTGCAGCCGAGACACGTTACTCGCAAATACAAAAAGAGGCAACCGCCATAATTTTTGGCGTCCGCAAATACCATCAATATTTGTACGGCAAATCAGACCCATTTATTTTACGAACCGACCACAAGCCTCTTATCTCCATATTTGGCCCGCATAAAGGCATTCCAGAAATTACGGCTAACCGGCTGCAAAGATATGCAATCTTCCTTAGTGCTTATAATTATAAAATAGAATATATACGCAGTGAAAACAACTGCGCTGATTATTTGTCTCGGGCAAGCCTCACAGACACATCTGGCGGGTCGTCCGCGGCAAATGTACAACATTGTAAGGCTCCCGCCGCCACCGCCAATGACTCAGTCGACCGCGCGTCATATGTTCAGTTTGTTGTTGACGGCACCATGCCCGTTACATTAGATACTCTGCGCGCCGAAACAGATAAGGATGTTATTTTAAATAAAGTAATTTATTTCATATCAAAGGGCTGGCCAAAGAAATGTTCAGATATAAATTTAAAACCGTTTCATGCATGTAGAACACAGTTGTCCTATGAGAATGGATGCATTATGAGAGGCCATAAAGTGGTGTTGCCAGAAAGTTTACGATTTCAAATTTTAAGCGAGTTACACAGTTCACATTTAGGAATTGTTAAAACAAAAGCAGAAGCACGGTCCCGGGTTTGGTTTCCAGGAATAGATGGTGCTTTAGAAAAAATGATAAATTCATGCCAAGTCTGCATACAATTACGACAATCACCGCCACGCGCTCCACTTGCCCCTTGGCGTTTTCCACCGCAACCGTTTTTTAGAATACATATTGATTTCCTCGGCCCTTTAGAAAATAGGTTGTACTTAATTGTGGTCGATGCTTATACAAAATGGGTAGAAATATACGATATGACAGGCAACACAAGCTCGTCAGCAGTCATAGAGAAAATCCAAGAGTTTATTTCACGTTTTGGTTTGCCTAATACCATTGTGAGTGACAATGGCACGGCTTTTACGTCGTATGAGTTTAAACATTTTTGTGAACTAAATAGAATAACATTAGTGACATCACCTCCTTACCATCCAGCAAGCAACGGGCAGGCTGAAAGTTTTGTGAAGATTATAAAGAAAGGAATCAAATCATGTGTTCTCTCAAGTATTACTCACAAAGAATGTAAGGCTAAATTGCTAAAATATCTCTTTGACTACCGAAACTCAATTCATTCCGTCACAGGGTTCTCGCCAGCACAATTAGTATTCGGACGTAAGCTTAGAGCTCGGTTAGATTTGTTATTACAACCGTCATCCCCCGCACTCGTGTCGCTGGATAATACTGTAAAGTCAAAACAGTTTTCGCAGTGTAAGTCGTAAGGTGGCATAAATAAGCAATCTTTTGTTAAAGACAATGAAATATTGTACAAAAAATATATAAACAACAGTAAATTCGTGTGGTGTAGAGGGACTATTGTTAAAAGGCTAGGGAAAGTAGTGTACCTCATTAATGATCATTTATCAGGCACTTTAGTGAAAAAACATAAAAACCAAATAGTTCACTATACGGGATATGACAAAAACACACATTCAATGTGGAATGCCGCAGCAGTCATACCGCCGGCTACATCAAGCACCTCGACGAGTTCTGAAGCAAATGTAGCGGGAGTACAACCAGAACACAGAAGCAACACCGCGTCACAGCAATCGGTGACTTCCAGACTTCCCACTAGACTGTTGCGGAACATCCCCAGAGTAGACTATAAGCCTTATCTTTAATTTTTGTATGTTTTGTTTTTTTTCTTTTATTTTTTATTACTGGGTTAGTACACAGAAATAAAAAAATAGGGCGGGGAGATGTTATGTATGCATAGGCTGTATGTTATGGATGCATAGGCTGTACGCGGCTGCGCCCGCGCCTCACGTTTTGTCGATTAAAAGAGTTGGTCTACAGCACGCTTGCGTTTCACTTGTGTCCGTACCGAACTAACAGTATCATAAAAAAATAGAAATTAAAAATTTTGTCTAAAAAATTAAAAAAAAATTAGGGGTGGACTACCCCTAACATTTAGGGGGATGAAAAATAGATGTTGGCCGATTCTCAGACCTACTCAATATGCTCACAAAATTTCATGAGAATCGGTCAAGCCGTTTCGGAGGAGTTCGATTACGCACCCCGTGACAGAAGAATTTTATATATTAGATATGTAAATGTTCTTTACCAAGTCTACTGACTTTAAACATTAAATCAAAAGCTCAGAAGTGATTTGCGACGGACAATGTAATTTTAAACAGTAAACTACCAGTCTAAATGTTCTGTAATATACCACACAAAACAGTAATGTAATTCAAGCCTGTATTCACTATTCAGTATCTGCAAGAGCAACAGTGTAACAATAGGCTAATCATAGACATCGCCGTGGCCTATACGTCGGACGCGACATGCGATGCCCATTACGATCACAATAGGCGTCGTTAAGACACGGCTCGCGTCGCGCACACGGATGTACACGTGATCTCAGAGTAGATACGAGTGTCAAGTCCTTTATATAGGATCGAAATATTAGATCATAGTTGTAGTGGAGTATCAATTTGTACAGATAGAACAAAATATTGACATTGTATTATATAAACGGCAGAATTTTCTTTTCTTAAATGTTGGTGAGACCGAAAAGTCCCTCGTAGTTCATGATACCCATGACACAAGACTTGATCTTAGTGTGGGGTTGGGATTACGTATGTGACTGTTGGGTGTAGTTATTGCTAATATTTCAATGCTATTATTATACTATGCTAAAAGATCCCACTGCTGGGCAAAGGCCTTTAAGTTCTTCCACGTATTTCCATCGACAGCAATTTTTGTTCGGTCCCTGTTAAATGTATCGAAATCATCTCGGCATTGCTTTCTGGGTCAGCCAATTGCCTATACCCGTCTTATACGCTATAGTCGAAGGTTTTATATATTTTAGTGAGCCAACAATTATAGCAAAGGAATTGAGGTAATTTATTAAATTTAATTTACTCCAAAATTATGTTGTTATCTTTAGTAAAGTTTAAGGAAAGATTGTGGAAAATATGAAATGACGGAGCACCATCCGTTTTTCTTCAGAATCGTAATCACTACCTTATCAGATGACAAGCAAGTTTGTATTTCATAAGCATAAAAAGATTACATCTTAAATTGAAATATTTAAATATGTATATTTTTTGCGTCATTGCTACTTACCCATTGAACTCTGCCCATGCTTGCGGCGTGAGGAAGTGCACTGGGTTTGGAGGTATGTTGCGAGCCTGCGCGCCGCCCAGGAGAAACAGCACTGAGGACTGCTCCAGACGACCCTCCGCCACCATAATCGTGATGGTTAAGAGTAAGGAAAACACCAACTTGTCCTTTGAAGAAAAAAACCGATGAAATTGTCTCAAGATGTGGAATAATGAGTATGCGTTGAAAATTGCCTACAAGTATTTAATTAACTATTCAGTTGGTATTATTGTGTCAAATAACGCGAGAGAATTATCTTTTGTAAATCGATCCAGTCGAGCAGGACATACAATTTTACCTCCAAAGTACGCCATTTCGCACTGTCTTCGGCTTGTGGCATCCAGCATCTGCCAGCAACCTTTCGCAAATTGTCACTCCACCTAGCTGAAGGGCGTCCTACACTACGCTTGCCAAGCCGCGGACTTCCCTTTAGAACCCGTTTAACCAAGCGGTTGTCTGTTCTTAGATAAATGTGACCTGCGCACTGCCACATCAGTCTACGACTTTAGACTTTGAAAAACATTGCTCTCATCTTATCCTAATGTGAAAGGTAATACATATCTCCTATGTTTAAAACCTCTTAGTACATAATAATATTTTACACACGCGAATAAATTTTAAGTAACACGTATTTAAATTCAATTGTGAATATTTTTTGCAAGTTTATTTCAAGCGTGTCAACTTTTCTGTGGCGACTTTCTGAATTCAATAGCGGGCTTAATTCACGCGTCGCCAGTTAACATTGTTACGAAATTTCCGAACCAGTGGAACTCAACTTATCCTTTGTGCTATCGATTACATTGACACAAAGAACATGAAAATTGGGAAACCTTTAAAACGTTGGGTAAAACATTGTGATAAATGAAGTAAAAGTGAGTATATCTACATATGTATACAATTTACATATGTGGAGATGGAAAAATCAGTCAAACAACTCAGTCGTAAGTAAAACGCTTTTATTAGCTTCGGAAGCATGTATGTTATTTAGTTAACGAAATCTTTGAACTTGATTTTCAAAAGGTCAGATTGACTCGAAATTTTGCATACTTATTCAGGATCGGTCCACTTTTACTGATGGTAGGTCTCGCATATGTGAGAGACCACCCAGATAGGTATCACAGCAATGTCTTTTTCTCCCACCATACAGCAGTGTAAATGCACTGTTGTGTTCCGATTTAATGAATTTATGACTCAGGATGACGAGCGCACTGAAATGCCCAAGCATTGCATTGTAATTGGATTAGAGGTTTTTGTTACTGTTATTTGTAATGAGCGGCCCTATCGTTTACCATCAGGTAAACGGCTTGCTTATATCGCCATTCACCACAATAAATTAATTACAAAAATCCAGTAATTCAAACATTTCAATAATCCGGCACCCACTTTGATATTGCCGGATCAGAGCACACTCTTTACTAAATCTACAACCATTCTGTACCTTAAAAATTTCCTATATTTACACAAATGTTACACACTGAAATAAAACCATTATTAGCGGATTTCCTGACCTTCTCAAACAAGCTCCTGCAGATATTAGCGTACAGCGAGTACGTGAAGTAGGTGCGCAGTATGGCGAGCCGCTCGGGTATCTCGTCCACCTTCTCCGTGTTGTCGATGGCGGCCGTGAACAGACCCTCGAACCAGCCCAACGAGTACTGGTACATCGGGTCGATGTTCGCTAGTGAAGCTGATGGACGAGGAGGCATATTACCAACCTCTCATTGTCTCATAAGTAAATAACACTTTTCCTATCATTGATTTTCTCTATGAAAGTAATGTTTTCTATGTAAATCATTACGTGTTTTGGGAAATTTAATACGCTAATTTTTTACGTTTTGGAGTATTGTTAAACTTTTTAATCGACTTTAAAAAAAGGAAATTGTCAATTCGATTTGTTTATATTATTTTTTAATATGTAATAACTTTTACATAGGTTTTTGACTAAATTATAAGGACAGGGTCTTGTATTCCAACAATTTCTTAATTTAACCAATCAAAGAGTTGAACAAATTTTCCACAATGAATAAATCGTAACACATACATCTAAACACCATAACAATACATAATTATTTCACTATCAATAAAATATGAATAAAAATAAATATTTACCAATAAGGAAGAACAAGTTGGTAGAGTGCACCGCAATTGGCACGTAATCGTCTCGAGCGGTATCAATTGCCTTTTCCGTGACCATTGCAACCTCTTGCTTCTCTTTGATCTCGTTTGAAGTGTCCTTCGCTGAATTCAATATCTACGAGTGGAAAATTAGAATACATTAGACATTTTTAAAATGGAGCACTTGATTCATCCACTTAAGGTAATGCATATTAAATTTGCAAGGATATAATGGAATCGGATGGATATGTTGCTATTGAGTTCCCCGTTTTGTTTTACTCGTAAATAGGTCAAGTTAGAGCATATAAAGATTTTTAGTTATTAAATCACATTTTTGTAAGATCTGCTTTAGTTTAAAGTAATATTATAAAGTAGAAAAAAAAATTCATTGTGTGCATTAAATAGGCTCTGAAACTAATGGACCGATTTGAAAACATATTTTACCATTATGATCCTGCATTGTCCCTCATGAGCATATGCTATAGAATATATACTTGGAAATCATTAATTTGGACAAAGGCGGGCCGTTATTAAGTAATATTTTCATGTCACAACTTCACCTGCACGGCCTCTTCATCCTCCAACAAATGTTCAGAAGTAGACAACACATTCAGGATCTTCTTCTCGATTTCCTGCAGCAGCCTCCTATGTTCCGCTCCCTGAGTTGTAAGATCTGCCTTCGCTTGCTGCAGATCAGGTCTTTCCCGAGCCACGACACGAGATAGCAGTTGAGCTTGGAGACCATCTTTGGCCAACATGAAGTTGACTAGAGTGACGCGGACTCCTACTTCGGGGAGGTAATGCGGATTCGCCAGTTTTGTACTTATGTATAATCTATAATTGTACAAAAATGTTATTACTGTTGTTTTCTACTTATTTTACTACAGTAAGTTCATTGCTGAAAATAGATTATCAAGTATTGCTGCGGAGACCTGTTGAAAATTACCTCAACTTCTTCCAACCTTTAGTTTTTCATCTGTCAGTTATTGTACCTACGTATTCATATATGCTGCCTCCAACAGGTCTCTGTGGAAATCATTGGGAGAGGTCTATGTTCAGCAGTGGACTTCCTTTGGCTGATGGATGGATGGATGATTCATCTATGCTAATGTTAAAATGTATCCTGATAAGGAAATCTAATGTTGTGTAGACTTACTTGAAATCCTTGCTGTATTCTACGATTGTATCGCCAATTTTAATGCATAATGCACCGCCTTGACGGAATGTTTGCTGCTGTAGCAATGGTTCCAACATTGGGTCCAACTCTTCTAAAACATTCTCCAACAAAACCTAAGACATCAAAAATAAATCCAGTGTTATAGGGGGCAAACTGGCATACGGTGTCATTAATCATTAAATTAAAAAATATATATATACAAATGTCATAAATCTAGGTGTTTATTACCGGCTGTCCGAATTGCACAGCATTTTCCAAAACTCGCCCAAGGTCCGCTTGTGTCATGCGCACCACGCATAGATTATTAGGTTTTTCCATGTTTTTGATCCACCGGTTAGCCTGACCTTGAGGGTCAATCATCAATGGCCAACGACGGGCAGTCCTGTTATTTGTAAATTTCATAAATTAATTACATAGTTTTACACATACAAATAAGTCATATTATGTACATAAATCATGCAACAGCAAAATATTTTACAAATCTAAGAAAATATTTAAATGAACGTGTCCATTAACATCAAATAAAACAACATTCACATCATTATCAACTCACATAATAATAATAGCACTTTCCACGCTAAAGTCGTCGGAAGGTAAGCCATCAATATTCCATTGTTGAATCTGCACCGGTTCTCCGAGGGATTTGATCAAACTGAAGTTTAAAGTACACACAATACCGCAGTCATGACAAGCTTGCGCCCAGCTTTTGACCTGGTTTCAACAGATGAAATAACATCAAATTAGTTTCCAGAATATTCGTTAACTTAATTATTCTTGGTGACACAGTTACATACCTGGCCGTTTCTAAAGATGGCGGTGAAAGGCCCCAGATATGCGATGATTCCAGCCGCGATCAATATGTCACCTAAAATTGGTAAGGTATTTTTATAAATCTGGTCAGACGACGAGGCCCCGTTTGTGAAATCTACTTTTGTCTATATAAGCAAGTAATGAATTAAACTGGATGTGACAGCTCAAACAATATTTATAGATGTTGTTTAAAATGCAAAGATTCTGTACGCTAAATGATGTACATACGAGGTATGATGTATAATTTACATTTACTACTTCTTAGAAGGTCCTTACAGGCCAGTTATAAATCATACTTGCATAATGTGGGGGTATCTACTACTATGTTTTAAATTACTAAAAAAGAACTTCCGCGACTTATTACATTGGCTAAATTCGGTATGATAACAAGGTGATTATACCATAACTTATAGTATTCTACCAATAATATGGCAAATAAAGCAAAATAAGTAACCTGTTAAAGAGTTATAAGTCTCTCGCAACATCTTGGCTATCTGAGTCCACCTGGTCTTCTCTCCGCCGAGGCCTGAGATGAGCATCTCAGCTCGCTTCAACTTGTTACTGCAGTCCATTACTTCATCATCCAACATCTTCTGTTGACGGCTCTGTTCGGCTAATGCTTCTTCTAATTTACATAATTTGTCTTGTACCTGTTAACAATATGGAAAATTGCCAAATTCTTTTATGCTGAGAATTTCTAATTTAAGTAAAAAAATATTGATAACGTTAAGCATGGGCATAATTAGAGAGTAAAAAATATTCCAACAGAAAATCTAACCTTAAACAATCGTAAGCCTTTATTATGTTGATATCCAAGACTGAAATAAATTTCTTTTGAACTTAATACCTCAACTGAAGCGGATTAAACGTTAATTCTAACTCAAATATTAAAGCTACGACTTTCTTCTTTTGAAGACAAAGACGACTTAAATCTTAACTGAAAATATTGTTAAGTCCACATTCTTATAACCTTCATCGCATTTTTGCACATTCAACTTTTAAATTGAATTTACTGTAACTGTATCAGCCCATATACGTCCCACTGTAGGGCACGGGCCTCCTCTACAATCGAGAGTACGATTGAGAGTGGTTAGGCCATATAGTCCACCACGCTGGCCTAGTGCGGGTTGGCGGACTTACATACCATAGATTTTTTTATAAATCGCTATGGTATGCAGGTTTCCTCACGATGTTTTCCTTCACCGTTTTAGTGCGTGGTGATTGACTATCAATACACACATGACTCCGAAAAGTCAGAGGTGTGCCCTGGGATTCGAACCCGCGACCACCGTGAACATGTAGGCAGTCGCGTCTAGTCCGTTTACCAACAGGCCACCACGCACTTTTTAAATAATTTAAATTAAATTGAATTTGCTTTTAGACAAATCTTAAACTTAAAATTTTTACTTCACATTTTTAAATATGTATCGGGGTTAAATAATTATTGGATTAAATTATGGGTTTGGTGTACTTACCTCTTTCAATTGTGCTTGTTTAACAGCCAAAGCGGCCATCGCCTTGTCGTAGACTGCTTGTGCGGCAGCCAATCTTTGTTTCTTTGGTGCCACCACTTTTGCCACTTTGTCGTATTTAGTCATCGCGATCACCCATTTGCACATGCCTGTATAAACCAATAAGAATATTAATATGGCCAAGGCACTTTAATCTTGACTCTTCACTTCTCTTTCTTTCCTGCTCATTAATAAACATCATTACTACAATTTAAAAAATCATTAAGAATTGTGGTGGTTTGTGTACAGCAATCATCGCTTACATTCATTAGATTCGGTATATTTCTTTGTTTTGTATCATTACGGACCGGCCCGGGAATAAAACTAATTAACAAAAAGTTCCAATATCACAAACCAAAGAATCCTTGTAAATTGATTACTACCTTCAGCGGCGACAGACACGGCCCTAATCTTCTCTGGCACGAATCCATCGTCCTGCATCACTGTGGTCATCAACTTCTTCATGACAGGCGGAGGAATATTATCCTTGTCATAGTTCTGCAACGACTCCAAGAATCGGATGTCGTTGAGCAACTTCTTGGACGGCCCCCAGTAATCCTCTATAGTTCCCACTCCGGATGGATTCGGTACTTTGTCCGGCTTCACTTCCTATATAAAATATTACTATAAGCACTTACAAACAAGATATTATGTGGTTTTATGAATCATCAGATTTATACAAATGATTATATTTTCAACAGTCACAATAAGTTATGCCTAAACTTGTTGTAATCAACATTAATATTTATATATAAAGCATATTTCATATTTTTATGACACTGAATGAACATTTTTCTTTAGTAAATTTTTTAAACAAGCTGAATGTTTGCACTCACCGGGTCATCCTTTTGGGAAGCATTAAAAGCAATAAGCGATATAAAATATTTATAAGGCAAACATGCACCGAGCGTAGTTCGGCTCCATACATAATAATGATGTGGTCTTTTATCGTAAGAGAATCCCCACCCGTAGTATGATCACGGAAATAAAATGTTAATATTCGCCATGCATTCATTTGCAATAACAATACAAATATAATATGTAAACTATTATTGCTAGCTCTGCTATCTTCTGAAGTAGTCGTCTAGTCAAACTGCTAGCAGTAACATTTGAATAATATTAAAGAAAGTACGTATGCTATGTTATATATGGGGGATTGTAGAATGTAGCGTAATAACATGTTATGGTTTCTGTACTGTGCTCTTTAGGTAGAAATTTCTAGGAAATTGGGCCTCGGAGTAATTACAATTTCGATACCACAAATTAATCATTTAATACTTGTAGACCTTCATTTGTTATCTAAATATTAATGAATATAAATGAACTTATGAATTTAATAATCATTTAATATGAACCAGATTGATTTCATATAACAAAGTGATTTATGAGTTAGTTGACAACTTTATCCCTATACTCGTGTAAATAAATTTTCTTACCTTCAATATGCAAATGGCCTCCATGACGAGCTTGATACCCCTGGGCGGACTCTTCATGGTCTTGATGAAGGTGATGTCCTGAGGAGTAAGGGTGTCGAGGGCGGCCAACGCAGAGTTCAATATGGGCATAGCCTCTGCTAGATCTGCGTCGCACTCATCTTTTATAGCTTGGGCTTCTTGAGCCTATGTGTCAAATTGAGTTTATATGGCTAAATTGTTGATAAAGATTAAATAAATACCTGTTTATGAGAAAGAACAGTCGAATATAAATATGAAATAAACAAACTCTAGATTTAAGTCTCTGATCCGCCAAACCTCTTTGCGATATTCTATTCAATACATACCAGAAAATAACGTACCAGGTATAAATTTATATCGATGGTCTGACATGTTTCAAATCTTACACAACGAGAATACTTCTAAAATATTAATGTGGTCTGCTCTAATTTTTCCCAAGGCTTCGGCGACACAAACGTGGGTGTCTTAATGGACGAGATCTTATAGAGTATTTTTTAACATTTCAAAATATCATGTTCGAATTATGTAAATGCATTTCATTAAGATGTATTTTACCTGTTCTTCAGCAGCCGCCTGATCGGCCAATACTTCAGCTTCGACTAAAGCGACCCCTTCCTTCTCTTTCTCGACCTTGGCAGTTGTTTCGGCGACGGCAGCCGCGCCCGCAGCCAATTTTGGTTGGAGGATTTCCAAAGCCTGCTGTAGCGCTGCGACTGACTTGGCGGCTATTGCCAACTGATCCAGACCGGTGATGTAACGTTTTTCACTCAATAATAGCTCTCTAAAATGAGGAAGTTTTTACAGCGTTTTGTAAAGCGATCATTTTATCAGCCTATCGGGTGGTGTGAACACAAAGACAATAATTAATTAATTGCTGAAATCACAGGATAACGCGTCAGATGTTTGTTCATCCTACAGTATGTTGACTTTTAGTTTTGGTTTGAAATGTTATTGAATAGGTTTGATTGACTCAAAGTGATATCGACCCAGAACCGTATTTTATAGTTTAAGGTTATCATTTTTTTCACTTAAACACAATCCAAAATAAAAAATCCATATTTGTGGGTTTTCTTTTTTATAATAATGTAATCACATTACAATTTACTCCGTGCATATGAACAAAATAGTAACAACCAAAACAACATTCGTCATTCATTCAGTTTTACAAGTCCGTCCCAATCAACTTAGCTTACTATACGGGTCGGGGTAACACGAGCAGACGTTGTATGCCTTTGCATATTTTATCATATTCATCATCGAGAGTGTTCCGAGAAAGTGTTTGGATTAATGCCAGCTGCTGAATTTCACTATCTACAACACAACTCGTAATGAAATTCGATCATCGCCATCTATAATTTACGACGCATTGTCTATGCATAGTTTTCACTTTTGCATCATGTGTTTTTTATTTGAGAAGTATTACACGAGTTGTTCAGGAATGGAATGGCAGCACGAGCATCCTACAGTACAATTGAGAGTGGTTAGGCCATATAGTCCACCACGATGACCTAGTGCGGGTTATCAGACTTTGCATACCATAGAAATCCTTAAATACCCTTATGGCATGCAGGTTTTCCTTCATTACCTCCACAATGGATATTGACTCACCCGGTATTACAAGTAGGGACAGAAAATGTCTGTGTGCCGCTCTTTCTACCCCATCGCGGATGCCAGACATGAATATATATAAATACGAGCACCATGTGCATACATGTTTTCTGGCATTTTCAGATAAGAACAACAATTAAGGATATTAACGGAATGTTCATAATTATTATTGCAGGTGGCGATGACAAAATTAATCCCTATAGAACATTAAAAAATACATATTTAATTTCAAACTCACGTTCTCTTCTTCCCCAACAGCGACTTGAACATATTAATCAACTCCAGGTACGCGGTAGGCGTGACGTAGTTGTATCTCTTCAGCCTCAACAAGAACTGTCTCGACAGCTCCTGCGTGTCCGTGTGGAACACCTGGCACAACTTGATGGCGGTGTCTCTTTCCAAGTCTGTCAGTTCTACGTCCTTTAGGAACCGAGTTGCTACAGCTAGTAAAGCGTCTGGTGGCCACTCCTGTTTATATAAAAAAGGGGTTGTAGGCATATAGAATAGCTGCTTTTGGTAATTACAAATACAAAAACACATAATTATGTGATGTTGCTACTAAGCGTTGACAATGACGATGCAAACGCCCACATCTCTCAATTTGGAATACTAAAAAAGTCACATATCCAGTTATTTCCTAGTAGCCAAGCTAAAAGCCTGTTTCAAAATGAAAACATAATATGATTCTGCAGTAAAAGGCTGGAAGCTATAAAACTCAAGATCATATGTAATAATTACCTGGAACCAATCAATAGTACAGCAATTGACAAGTGATGGGAACTTGCGGATGCGTGTACGTAAGGACGTTCCTGCAGGGGACATAGCCAGGACTATATGCAGCTGATCACGCACTATTGACACGAAGTAAGCGTACAATGCTGTTGGAGTACCGTCAGTTTGCAGTGACTTGTCGCGCTGGCGATCAATCTATGAGAAACCAATAAATAATTATATTCAAAATTGTCACACTTCTAATTTGCTAATGTTCATACGTATGATTACTTTCCCTGATTTTTACTATTGCCTGTTTCTACTTTATGTTTTATTTTCATTAAACTTATAACCACCATAGATTATTTACTTATCGTAAATCTTTAGGATATTTTATAAAACCATAAGCGTTAAATCCAATAACGTAATTTATCTGTAGACTTGCATAATTTCTTAAACAAAAAATAATTTTATTAAGTTTTTATTAAAATGTCGACCATAAAGACAAACAAATTAAGTCGTTTTTATGCGCCATACGTACCACTCTCATTTTCTCGCAAAGCTCTGCTTTTTCATCGGCGCCAAATATATTGGGTACCTCTCCTGAGTTCAACATATTGTTTACATCTTCCAAGAAGCCTTCTTCTTTGATCTAAAAGCAATCATTTTCACAGACACGTAATACCTGAGAGTTTCTCGCTTGTAGTTCAGAGGGTATCAGATTTCCTAACCGAGCGGTACGGTGAGCAAGAATCCAAACAATATTCAACTTGATGCAGATCTGATTCAACGGACTCGTGATTAAATTTTAAAAGGTATTTTATTACCTGTGACTCGACGAAGAGGAAAACCATGTGCTGTTCGGGTGTGCTTGACTTTCTTAGTAGCGTTTTCAAGTCTTCACGCCACTCAGTCTTGCCGTAAGTTCGACTCATTTCCACCTAAAGTAATATTCATGAAATCTTGAAAGGTTAGAGCTAGAGCGCAATATGAATATTGCGCTCTAAAATTATCATGATTTTGAAGGTGCCATATTTAAATTATTTTTAGATTTAGATAAGTCTATAAGTCTCCTAGTTGTGCAGCTGCACCAGTCTCGCCTATTGTAACAAAAAAGACTTTACCTACGTCTTACTTCTTAATCATGTAGCTTGTATGGCAAACCTATTTATGGCGTAGATTATGTAAAAACCTACTGCATATACCTATACAACAAATCCAAAACCTGAAACTACATATAAAAACACAGCTACACAATCATCAATAGCAGAAATCATGTCAAACCTGAAACAGATCGTACTCGTTGATGTGTGCGGCGAGCCGCGTGAGTGACTGCCGGCCCGAGCCGCCGAGCCCCACCAGCAGCGCGTGCGAGCGCGGCTGCGTCAGCACGCGGCAGATGCGGGACACGTGCTCTATGGCGAACCTGCACCACCACGAATTAACACGAATATCCGATGGAATTGTACTAGTGTTCCATCTCGTAGTATGGATAAGAGTGTGAATGAGAATACATGGAAAATAGATCAAGCTTTTGCCAAGGAAGTCACAACAAAGGCTTTCGCAAAATGTTATGTAGTTGTTTTTAAAAAATGGAGTAATATCATTGAGGTATTATACTAGAGCGGACAACGGGAACTAAATCTCTGCGTATGATACGTGCACACTAGTACACATTGAAGCGAGAGGGAAGATAATGTTACTTCGTATGTGTGACAGGGACAAATAGAATATATCCTTTATTTTGTTACTAACGTTTTGTTTGCAGTGTCCCCTCTAGTATACGATTTCATGATAGGTAATATTTATCTATATTTCAATTCATCCCAAGTTTCTTTTAAAATTAATCCTTTTAAAGAAAAGGACGATAAAATGCAACCCCAACGCTGTCATCTCCTATACCAAACCGTATAATTAGACGCTAATAAATACTTAAAACAGTCAAGAATATTTCAACAGTTAGCAGTTTCATACGAACCTGAAAAGCACCAAGTTCATGGGTTTTTTGGACATGTTGTTGAACTCCACGAGATAGGCGTCCACGGTGGAGTTGAGATGTTCCATGTTGGTGGTCTCCATGTAGAAACGTGTGTCCACTTTTGGATTGGCGAAATCACAGTAAATCAAACTACGGAGGTGGAGATCTGTGATCTAGAAAAAAAAAAAACATAATTATTCAATTTTGAACACACATTAATGGGAAAGGCACAACACATCTTTTCACTATCGATCAATATTTTAAATATATTCGAGATTTTAGCTACACCTTTAGCGCCTTTAGAACAAAGGAACCATCATAACAAACCTTTTCTTTAGGAGCAAGTAATCTAGAAAGCATCTTATCGAAGTCTTCGTTGAGATGCAACGCCGTAGCCTCCCTGAGACAAGTGACCAGCCACTGTCGATCTCCGTCTTCAACCAGCCGATCAGAGAATACTCGCAAACACTCATGCACCCACAGACGCTTTATTGATTGCAAGTCTGGAGTCACTTCAGGCACTGATAGGAGTACACCCTATAGAAAAAGTACATTATTATTACAAAAAAATATTTGACCTCTAGCAGCCAGTCGCTGTTGAAATACTTGGGAAAGACCTTCATTTATCAGTGGAGATCCTGTGGCTGAAAAGGTTGCCGACAGCTTATCAAAAAAGCTTGCACAAAACTCTATGCCACAAAAATAACTGGAAAAAATGTAATAACGCAAGAACAATCAGCTTAGGTAAAATTACCAAAAAGATTTGTGTAAGCAAGTCCAAGCAATTAATATATGCAGTCAAATCAGTTCAATATTATAGTAACCAAATATTTAAGCAAAGCATAATTAATATCAATGTACTCAACCAACACTTACCAATATAACTCTGGAGAAGTCTCGCAGATTGAACGTATAATGTGATTTTGAAGGAGTGGGCAACAAATTCAATCTACATTGTTTGTACACCTCCAGCGTTCCATTAACTATCTCGTCGATACATGGATCAAAATCTTTGGAGAAACCCCTGAAATTCAACGCGAGTGTACAAACTATAATTACGTAAATATTTGTTCAAGCTTATAAAACATGCTACGTTTATGATGTATCATGTAATTATCTGTTCTCTGTATCAGTCCATGTAAGACTTGTGATTTATCTTCGCGATGAAAAATGAACAATATAATATTGTCTACTAATACTTGAGTTCATTTTTGAAGTCTTATGTATTTGAAATAGCCTGAATAGTTATGATTAGTGATCCCCTCACATACACATCTAATATTATAGTTTAGTGGCTACATCAGATTAATTAATTAATAACCTCAGCTCCCATATTTAATCATTGCATGCCAAATGCCACAACATGTTTTTTTTTATTGCTTTGAATGGCGAGACGAGCAAGCCGTTCGCCTGATGGTAAGCGATACGAACGCTCATGAACAGTAGCAACATTCCACTGCGCTCGCCATCCTGAGACATAAGATGTTAAGTCTCAATATGTCCAGTAGTTGCTCTGGCTACAATGTCCTTCAATCCGAAACACAACAGTGCATTTAAGCAGTGTTGTTTCACGGGAGAAATAGACATTGCGGTGGTACCTACCCAGATGGCCTCTCACATATGAGAGACCTACCACCAGTAAATGTGATGATTCTGAATGAACCACATGATTCTGAACTATTGTACTCATAGATATTAAAGACGGCTGATAAGTAATAGTAACTTTATTATAGGTTTCATGGCTTCAATGGCTACGTAATTCACAACCAAAACCTCCCCTACTAATGTAATCATTGCAAAAGCATTATATGCACCTGGTATCCAAATGCCACAGCATGATCCGGCTGAATATGACACGCAGCGTATCATCGTCGAACTCGTCGATGCAAAAAAACGAGAAATGTCTGGAAAACCTCGGCGTAACGAGTTTCGCCCCGGGCGTCGGCTTGCCCATCGCGCACATGAACTGTAATCAAAATATCTCGTGCGATATGCAATATGCATCGCCACGTGCGAATCCTGTTCACGGTTCAATTGCGAGGGAAATATATTTTCCAATGGATTTCTGTTTGAGTATAATATTGTGACGGACTGATTGTTGGCAAAAAATTAACTAGTAGTCACCTATATTATTCTATGAGTTTGAAGAATTTATACAGTATAAAGCTATGATTCAGCGTGTTTATATGGTAAGCTCCTTCATTTGAATAATTAGGTATAAAAATAACGATCAGGGTAATGTTTATTGCATAATATGACAAGTAGTTGGTAAGTAAATGATGGAAAGTCACAAATCTTCAAAGTTACAAAACATCCAAGACATTCAAATTTCCTTAACAAAAATACTGATAAATGTTCCCTTATTGCATAACAATTGTCCCAATTAATAGCTTAAATTATCGTCTACACGCGTGTACAAGTACCATGTAATTAGATCTAACTCTTTGTTAAAGGAACACCATAAGTCTAGCTCCAAATTAAACCGCAAGCCTAATTAAACAACTCCACATCGATCATAATGAACGAAGCCATGCGAGGCAAATTCAAGATCCCTCACAGAGTAACTGCTAATGATACAAACGCGAAAACAGAACGTTATTAATTTCCATATTACGCCACAATTTCAGCGTAATTGTTTCCATTCGGTACATAAGAGCATGTACCGAGGGCCACGTACATAATGTACACACATAGACATGGCAATTCGGCGCGCGCTCTCAAAGGGCGAACCACATGACTGGTTCGGTGAAATGCAATATATGACGCGTATAGACAGGTTTTAGCTACAGCGCGATGAAAATTCTCTAGCTTTTATTGAATTGAAAAACCTAGTGATACAGTCGGATAACAAGCGAGCACAGTTCGTATTGCATCGCCGGCTACTCCGAACAAAAAAATGTACTAGGAATGCCTTTGCTGTATTACTACCGTACGAAATTAAAAATACTTTTGAGATCACTAATATCTAGGAATTTGAGAACACAAAGCTTTGGAACGCTGTTTTCATTTAGCGCGACTGCGAAACGAAATGCTTTATAAGTCTAAAAATTCTTCAAAAGCATTCATTAAAAGTAGAATAATAACAGACTTATAACTATTTGAAGGCTGTTTTGATTTTCTTAGTAAAAACGTTCTAAGAAAAATACGCTTATTCTGCGAATACTTTATATACTAGATTCTACAATTAATGATATTCATAGTTACTTGTTAAGTTGCGTGATACTTGTACACACATACATTATCGTTCAATTTCATATCCCAACATCTTCATTAAGATGCTCAACTTTCAACATTTTAAATATTCATTTACCGCACTTACAGACACTTTCTACCAACGAAATAATTAGCACGCATTTTGCGCACATAATGTCTATATATCTAAGGTAGGTAATACTTAATCTACATTAAGTGAATTTTAGTGCAACCGCAAGTGTCTCATAAAAATGATATAAGCCTGAAAACAACAACATATTACAATTAAACACCCTGTATTTACCTGTACATCAATGAGATGCATGGCGACATTGGTCTTCCTGTCGTACCACAGTCCGAGGTCGATCCCCTGCCGCAGCACCTCGATGGGCGGCTGCGCGCCGTACGTCTCCGCCTGCGGCATGCTCACGTCGTCCACGAACACCACGCTGTAGCAACCGATCGGGGGGCCGAACACGCCTGCGGTCAATACTCTACATAGTAACAACAAGTCTTCGTCACCACAAGACATGTGGAAGATTCCAATCGTCGAATAAATAGTGATAAAGTATCAAGACTCTTCGTGTAGCAACAGATCGGAAGGTCAAACACGCCTGCAGTAAATAATATGCACACCAATGATGAATTGCAACAAGTCTTCGTCACCACAAGGACTGTGGAGTATTCCAATTGTCGAGTAAATAGTAATAAAGTATCAAGACTCTTCGTGTAGCTGCCGATCGGAGGGCCGAACACGCCTACTTTCAGTGGTAAGGACATCAATGGTATGTTACTATTCAAGTCTTCGTCTCCACAACGCCTGTGGAGGACTCGAATCGTCGAACAAATGGTAATTATTAACACTGTTCGTGTGACTGAAAAGGCTTTAGATCGTAGATAAGTTAAATAAAAAACCGTGAATAAATCTTGATAATAGTATGAAACAGGGAGTGAGCTTATTTGTAACGCTGTCACACCTTCATTACTCAACCGATTATTAGGACGTCTTCCATACATGTTTTCAACGAAGGGCCATAGGGCTATCTAACATTTATTTGAAAACTAAGGATAGGCGCTTCAGTACATTTGGAGTTACAAAACGATGACCGTGAAAATCACGTTGAAGTAAAATGTTAAATTAACTTAATTTAATAGAATTCGTCTAAACGGTGATAAGAATTGTTGTTTTTAATTTTAGTCATCTTTTTGTCATAATAGAAGCAAACATTATTAAAATAGTTGCGAGCGATGACTAATTTCAGTAACGCACATTTACGTCGGAACATTTTACGTGCTTTCCGCCCTACCCATACATTTATGTCAAAGTATTTAACTTGCATTTATTCAGGAAACAAGTATGCTTCCAAGAAATAGGAAAATAACTATAATGTGGTTATAAAATAAGTTAATCGGCATAAAAATTCGAAGTATTTTTATGCTGTGTTTGTGCGTATATATAAACACAGTTATATTAAAGAAAAACATGTGAGGCGTTACAAACCTTTCCGCCTCTTATCCAGCTTTCCCATGATGATATCTTGTGTTTGATTGCAATTAGTTTGCGCGGAGAAGGCCATAATGAGCGCTTTGTACACGCGCGTGTCGACCCTCTTCACCAGGAAATCCTGTTATTCATATTTACAAGTATGAAGACTTCGTTCACGCTTGGAAACTTAAAAATAGTAAATGTTTGCTATGAAACTTGTCGTAGTATCATTAATATTTATTTATCTAAAATTTTAATAAGTTGCGTAGGTAAACTTTGTACGCAGAGAAGCTAGTAAAAAAGCTAAAAGCTAAATAAATATATTTTCATGATATTTCAACGGTAAATAATAATTATATGCCTCATTGAACCGTAAAGACTTTAAATAACTAATAGTTCGTACGTATGTATAGCGCGCGATGACTATCAATAAAAATATTCGCATACCAAAAACAAGTCATCTTTATATAGTTAGATACACCAGTTTCAAATACTATAGTATTTGTCTCGAGTCTGGATATTTTTGAGACCGAAAAGTCTCTCGTAGCGATACTGATACCCAGTACACAAAAGTTAATTGATCTTGATGTGAGATCAGGACTATGTATGCGACTGTTGAATGTTTTACTATTTACAAATACTGCCACACAAATTAACTTAACATGTTCTTCTTAACTACAATCTGTATTAGCCCATAGACGTCCCACTGCAGGGCACGGGCCTCCGACACAATCTAAAGTACGATTGAGAGTGGTTAGGCCATATAGTCCACCACACTGGCCTAGTGCTGTTTGGCGGATTTACATACCATAGATTTTTTTATAAATCGCTATGGTATGCAGGTTTCCTCACGATGTTTTCCTTTACCGTTTTAGTGCGTGGTCATTAACTACAATACTCACAATAATATAAGAAGACTTCCCAGTGCCCGTGGGTCCGACCATCATCACAGCTTTGTGGTGCATCACGAGGAGTTTGAACAGCGCCAGATACCTGACACTGTCCAGGGTGGTGACCAGGATCTGGTTGGGAGGGGTGTCCCTGCTTATGGGCGGAGCGGTGGCCACGTCGTCTTGCCAGGGCTTCCACTTACCTTTACCCTATAAATGTATTCTATCCTATAAATGGCTATCTATACATAGTGGTCATGGATGTATGTAGAGGTAGGTAGAGACTATGGATGTGTACTTTGCTTAATCCATATCATCATATCAATTTCGTTTCACCAATTTCAACCAACCATACTAGGTGGTTTTGTTGTTGGTTATAGTTCCTGTGACTATGGCAATAATTAAATAAAAACATTTGGCCTCAGGAACAAAATTATTAATTAATTTTGAAATACATTACGACATATTAAGGAGATAAATGACTGATCCATATTGTTACATCCTTACTTATAAAATAAAGGACATGAAACTCTGACACATAAAAAAGAAAAAAGGTAACTCAACATACATTTTTGCATTTATATTAATATACGTAATTAGGAAGTGCAGAAAGTAAGTCTATTTTTACCTAAAGAGATAATAAACAAATACACAACAAACCTCTTTAATAAATCGATAATCGTAAACGTATCCGTCCTTGGGGATGGTGAAAATGTATTGCTTCTCAGGTTTGGATATCTCTCGGGGGTAACGCAGCACCTCTATAACCTTTTAAGGAAACAACGGGAATACAATGAATAAATATTAAATTAGTAATGCTCTAGGCTTATACGAACGGTATTGTACGTGCGTAGAAGTGTAAAAGGTCTTATTTTAGTATATTTAAGTATATGAAAGTTCACACTTATAACACAGAAGCATAAGGCAAAATTTCCCTTAATGCATCCATACTTAACTAAACTGATTTATGACCAAAATTTGGATAACAATTAATTATATGTGTAGTTTGAAAACTTGGCATAAATTTCATGGAGACTAATTTATTTATTATATTTCTTTAAATGGTTTTGTAAACGTAAATGTCTTCTTATTTATTCCTTCCCACTTATTAAAGTTCTAATTTTCAATACTAGGGGGGATTTTACTATAATCATCATAATATGTCGTTTATTCTTACTCCTACTATATTTTTTCTCTTCGCCACCTAAAGGTCGGCTGATAGAGAATGCCTCAGGCATTAATACCATATTGCCGCCTTTATACTATATTGTATTACATATAAAACACGAATAAATAAATAAAGAAATCAATTTCCGAAATATAACAAAGTCACAGTTTGATAAAATTGTTGAGCTGTAAACTGAAGATATTTTTTACTACACACTTTATTCAACAACAAGCTAGAAATATTAGAAATAAATGATATTGTTCATACTTTCTCCGGAAACTCCTTTTCCAATAATCCTCTGAACAGCATGTCGAACTTGTACCGGCCGTCCGCCTCCAGCGTCGCGCCGATCGACCAGATGCACGAGAAAAAGAACACGCCCTGTTTATACAGGTATCATTTTAATTATTTTTTTTAATGGAAATACGTTTTATTACAATTTTAAGGCTAAATGTCGTGGTTGCACCTTGCCTGCCCCTTCTGGGAATATGGCGTGAATTTAAGTATGAATATAAAATTTTATAATAGCTCATAAAAATGATACAACTATAATGGTAAGTTTTCAATTAAGTCATCTGTTAATACCTTGTGAAACGGAGTCAGTAAATAAGTTTATAATACGAAGATAAGCCTGCAAATTTAATAAGATCACATTCCACACAATGAGAGTCGCTATAGGTGCACTTTTCCCAACTAGGGGACATAGGACCTGAATGAAATGGCACACAATATATCTATTTCCTCTCCCTAATAGCAAATCTCGGGTACATTCCTCATCACCCGACATACAATCGAAAAAGGAAATTAAATAATAATAAAAAATAAATAAACAACACCCAACGGGTGGGTATCAGGAACTACGAGAGACGTTTCAGACTCACAAACACCCAAAACCGAAAGAAATATTTGTGGACCGAACAAACATTTATGTCAGTGCGGGGATCGAACCCGCGGCCTCAAGTTTCACAGTAGTCGGTATGGAAATAATCACGATTATTGATATGCGACGGACCTCCAGTTTTGCGCTGATGTCTACATCTAATAGCCGATAGCTGCACCCGATACACAATCAAATAGGTAACTAAAAAAGTAAAAGTATGGAAATAATGAGGAATATATATTAGTGACGGACCTCGAGTTGCGCGCGTATGTCCAGGTCCGATATCTGCTCGACGTACTTCTCGTCGTGGAAGTCGTCCATGAACGTGTCGAAGAGATTCATGCACGCCACCACTAGGTTGGTCCGAGACGTCACGTACATTTGCTACAGGAAAGAAAATAATATTATGTTTAGTGATGTTAATCGGCATATAAAGTACTCAGTATACTGTCTCTGAATGGCGAACTCAGTGGAATGCTAAGCTTTGCTTTGTAATTCATAGTGTTGATCGGTTGTGTTTCTGTCCATTAGCGGTTACCATCGCGGCTTACCTTTAAAGGAGTGGCATGCTCGCCTCACCATTAATAGCAATTTTAAAAAGCATCTCTGCCTGTCTGTGGGGATATTACAAATAACGATATTTGAGCCTACATTTTCAGTCATATCGATTGTTGAACAATTTCTCAGAGTTGACAAGTGGCGCATAGTCACTACTCATCGACACCTTAGTAAAAACGAAGTAACTAGTCACTTGTGTGGACTGGTCTGCTCGATTTGCTCATAATGATATTTTTTTATTACTCAACTTTTATTACATTCTTTGCTTTGGCAGAACAGTGAGTATACCGATTCCGTGTTCTGAGCGACTTCACTTTACTTGGCCGTACAAAATAACTTAACCAATAATTAATTTATATCAATCAATGATTATAAATTATTTAGTAACAGCTCTTAATTCTCCTAAGCCGCGACTCGTATTGCAAAGTTGGTTTGAAACGACCAATGCTAGAGTTTCTTGCCCATTCTTCTATGGCGAAAAGAGAATTATTATCCGGGTGGAAGAGAACAAAAAGTGACTGAATTTAAATAATGCGTAACATTATAAAGATGCAATAAAGTATATTCATTTCATTTTCTTAAACTTCAAGAATAACACAATTTATTGAACATCGAATTTGGTAATAGATCCTCAGGTTTATTTCAATATTCTGAAAATCAGCTTCGTGTAGTAACAAACTTAGTTCAACAAATAATAATTTACATAGAACATTACATAGTTTATAAAACTTTAATAAAATTTCATCTCGAAATATAAGCAATATTAACAAGGATAGACATATCCACAAATCACAAAACACTATACTATTTATCTTAGACATATTATCACAGATTGCACATATCTCAACAACTGACCTTGGTCTGTCCCGAGTACTCGACTAGCCACAGTAGCGGTGACATGAACCGGTTGAACAGCGTCCTCACGAGGTTCCTGTTGACGCTGTGCAGCGTCGCCGGCAGCGTGTTCAGCCATGACTCCAGCACGCACTTCCAGCCGAGACCCTTCGGCTCCAGGTATATCATGCCGCAGCGAGACACCTGCATGCAACGAGGAAAATGTATATTACTCCATTTTATAATCTTAAACTATCAATTGTTTTTTATTTTTAGTTGGATATTTTATGAAAATTGTCTTTTAAACTATAATTTATTATCATTGGTGTAGGTCTAGGAAATGGAGCGAACGGGTTACCTGATGCTGAGTGAATTCGCCCTGTATATTGAAAGCACTGGATGCTCGTCTATCAAAATTATTGATAGAAGTGAACGAAAAAGGATGCAATGAAGGCAAAGCAAGGTATTGGGTATCCCATGTTGTCAGTAACTGAACAAGATATGACAAAGCATTTGTTTAACTTCGGATTTCAATGATACAATGTTACTAATCCTGTCAAATCGGGCTATTCCGGATCGTAGGCCAAGGTAACTACAATATTATTCTAACACTATAAAACCACACTCTATCATTCTGTTTCCATTAATTCGGGCATTGAAGGTACGAAGAAAGAGAGCGAGACAGCGTCATACATAAATAAGCAATACCCACCGTAGCGGGAGAAGCAGCTTCCAGGTCCATAGGCTCGAACACAAGATTGGTGGTGGGGGCCAGCTGGATAATCTCACCGCTCATGAGACACAACTTCTTGTTGTCATCCAGCACGGTGTTCAAGTTCTCGATCCATATGGCGTCTACTGGACCGTCGAATACCAACCATTTTCTACAAAGTACAGTTTAATTTCATATATTTATTATCAGATGGTTTGAACTTCATACTCGTATTTCGGGTTAATTTAATTGACCTCTTTAGGTTGTGCGTAATAGCACGTTAATAGGCCTTCACTTAATAAAACGTCCAGTAAAACGGTGTGCATTGAATTGTATCAAAATTATAAATTAGACATCCCAATCCGAAATTTAAACCTCAATCGAGAATTTAAGGTTAACTGATCGCCAGAACAGCACCTCTCAAATTTTAAGTTTTATAGGGATTGTTCTACACATTGCTCAAACATATTAACATTAACGGAAAAATATGTATATTATATCACCTGTTATTATTTGGAGAAACAGCAAACGCTCTGTAGCTAACAGCGAGGATACCATCGGACCACTCGTGCGACACCGGGTCGAACTGCCCGTACAGCTGGCCCATAGTGATCGACTTGGGGTTTATCACCGTCCACTCCACAGCGTTCTCATCCATCAAACCCTACAAGTTTGTAATAAAAATAAAGCTGGCTTGAAGATGGAGTAGACCAGATCGGTGTTGTTTGGGATGGTAAAACATACTACAATCGCTACGGAGGACTTTAAAGTATATATACTTGATTTCGAAATTAAAAAGCTATTAAATTGTATTTGTCTCAGAGTTTTCAAATAATTTTGATCAAGGTACGTAACAACACTGGGTGAGCTACATTAAACCTTTATCTGTAGGTACTTTTAAAATGCACGATTCGTTCTTAGCTATTTACGTTTAGCAAACGGTTTATTAATGATTCCACGATCAGCTACTAACCTGATATGTTAGCTTAGATCGGTTGCAAGCTTTAATTATCCAGCTTTATTATTTAGTCCATAAAACGAAGAATAAAAACCCAAACAAACCTTTTCGGCGACCAGTCCCAAAGCATGTCCCAACGCATGATAGCATTTCGTCTTCCCAGAAAATGGGAATCCCACCAACATGAGACCGTGCCGCACTAGAATCATCTCATATAGTTGTAGCACCTGCAATCCATACATCAGCAGATAACACAATACTTATTTATTTATTGCATTTCATACATTATGTATTATCATCATCATCATCGGCCCGTTTACTGCTGGAAAGAGTAAAATTAGGCAAAGATAGGTGCCATAAACAATTAAAAATAAAGGGACAGTTCCAAAATATTCGTATTCATTAAGTAGCTACAAAGATCAATCATGGAAAACCCTTAAAGTCATCTAGCTAAGTATGGTAGAGGTTTAACCTCTTGATATTCGGATTGTGCCAAAGTGGAACCGTGTGAGAGATATTACCACGTATATGGCTATTGGATTAACCATTGCATTTTATCCCACTTGTAATAAAATCTTTATACAGTCACTCTGCTAATTAGTAATGACACAATAAGGTATTTTTAGGTTCATTCGACAATCAACATAATATGTATCTTATTATAAGGTATGTCGTATCATTTCATAGAAAAAAATGAGTGGTATAAGACTTGGTAACCCAAGAAAAAATCTAAAAAGTAACTACAGTCTAATACAAAATCATGTTTTTTTACCCCCGACCAATACTAAACTTCTGATAGCTTTTACAGCTTCACCGGGAAAGTTGGCGAGCGGTTTTGGCGCTCTAGCCGAATTAAAATTTGAAACTAATTTCGGTAGCAATTTCCTCAAAGGCTACCTCGGACCTTGTGGGGGTGCTGGATTATTTTGACAGAACTTGTTACGACGCTAAGAGGTATTACGGATTTTTGGTATTCAATTTTACTTCAAAAACATAGAAATTTGAAAGAAATCGATGGTATAAAAATATAAGAGTAAAAGAAAACATCGTGAGAAAACTTGCAGACCGTGGCGATTTTTAAGAATTTATATGGTGTGTAAAGTCCACCAACCCGCCCTAAGCCAGCGTGGTGAACTATATGGCTTTTTTTTAATAGCCTAGACTATGTCCCACTGCTGGGCAAAGGCCTCCCCTTTGTCATTCGACTTGACCCTGTCCTCGGCGAGCTCTTGCCATTTTGGCTCGAATGCATCCAACTCGTCTTTTCACCGCATCTTTGGTCTTCCGCGTTTTCTCCGGCCATTCTCAAGAATCCAGCTTGTAGGCTTACCCACTCTAAATCGTACTCTCGATTGTGAAAGAGGCCCGTGCCCTGCAGTGGTCGTGGAGGGGCTGATGATGATGACGATGATACAGGACGGGCCCATCTCACGTTTACTCCAACGTCAACTACCATGTTCGTACTAAAACCATACCATAACGGTACCATGACTATGCTATAAAATATCAGACAAACTGTTCTATGCTAGCGGATCACCCCTATACAATCAATTGCAATTATGTGTAAATTCCAATGACTGCCATAAACAGAAAATAAATAATCAATGTAATTCTCATACCTTTTCGACGAAGAAATCGTTCGCTTGTAAATTGAGCGGTACACACACTTCTTTCAGACATGAAACTAGATGTGGTAGCCCGGCGAGTGGCAATGGCAGGCCAGGGAACAAATCTCCGATAATGCCCTACAAAACAAAAAACTGGCGTCAGCAAGGTAAGCTTTATATTATTTACATTCACTAATATTCTATTTCGTTACCTATTGCCATTTTTTATAATCCCGCTAAAAATTACCTACTGGCTTCGTTAAGAGCGTTTATACCCTGCACGCGCTTTTTGGCTTAAAAACAGGACTTTTGAAATGAGTTAATAGCCACCAATAAACAATTTAAAGGAAAAATAATTATTACTAATTTTAGAAAAGGTTGTCATCTAGGGATTTTGGTGGAAAACATTATAGATTGATGGATAATTTGTGAGTACTATACGGATTACTGAACACAAGTTTCGTTATTTAGGCTTTAAATGGCAATTTAGAAGCTTAAGATATCCTTAACCACTAAATATAAGATGAAAATAAAAATATTATCAGACTAATAAGACCCTTATGGAGGGATTTTGCTGAGAAAAATAATCTTTTTGAGATTAGTTCCTGAAAACTAAAAATTTTAACAATGCGAAATTATTCAGAAACTCTCGTCAAGAACATATTTTTTTTCACCAACTTATCGTACATATTTTTTTATAGCAATTGCATATTATAATAGAAGAACATCTTATCAATAAATTACCATTTTTATATTTCAACAAAATTAGTTTTCATGTTTTCTACAAATATTTTAAAAACCACTATAAAACACGCTGTCCAACGTGGATCAAATCAGACCGCCGCAAGGCCTTCTAGAGGGAGGACGTATCGCTCGTCGCTCCAGCCTGACTGCAGTCGATTATGCCGCGCGTAGTAAAAAAAGCCACGCGCGGAATGCGATTACCACATCTTAGTACTTTGGTAGTAAAATATTTAATTATTTTTATTACCTACAATGATTTTGTAGTGAGTATAAATTATGTTTCAGGTAATATAATGGGACGTAATTCCGAGGCTAAATTATGTTATGTATTGTAATATAAAATTGAATATATTTCGTAATTGTAAGGGGTTGTAAGGCCCCTAAAACTATTTTTGTGTTCGAACACGAAATGATTAATAAAACGTCCGTAGTGTCTACTGATTGAACACTGATTTGAATGCAACTTAACAATGTAATAATAACGAAAATATGATTAGTATCCAAAATTTGTATTATTCTTTGCTTGCACAGTAATATTTGTCTACTTATAATGCAAATAAAATATTTTTATGATATTATATTACAGTTACATTTCAATTGAATATTTGAAGCGCACGGATCAAAGTTGTTTGAGCCGATTGTATAGCAAGCCGACGCGGCAGCTCTACGCACACAGCTTTGGTCGCTTATGTGTGCGTGAAATTAACGAAGAAATACCTATAGTTGACTTTGCGCGCAAGGTGTATACGCTCTTAATAAATTATTCGGGTGCATTTAGAGGATAATTAATTAATATTACTATTCTTTTAAAGCTTATTATCTGAAATAAAAATGTCTGCAATATATCTATGTGTGCGTCTAGAAACACAATTTTCAGCGTTAACTGAATCAGAAGAAATATAAAGCCATATACTAATTATTCTAATCTACATGCTAACATCTTAGTCAAAGTGCATTCGTCAACTAGCAAGGACAACGTGATTGCAAGCTTGAACATAGCACATTGTATTGAATAGACGAGCAGCAATTATCTCACCATGAACAGTGGTACATCGTGTTCCAAAAATTTGGGCAGATTCACGTCTTTGATGGAGCGAAGTAGAATGACGTCCTCATTCTCGTCAGGATACCGCAGCTTCAACGCGCCGGCGGCACGAAGCACTGACTTTACCGCCCGCATACCTGAACGAATTGAATAATAAAATCACCAACAGTGACATACATAGTTTGACTCTTAATCCCACACTGAGACTAAGACTTGCAGTCTTATGTCGTGGGCATTAGAGACTAAAATGCATTTTTCGGTCCCACACTTGAACCAAAACAAATATTTGTGTATCATAAAAAAATTGGCTCATTACGGGCACCGATCAAACAGCTCTTGATTTCACAGCCAGCTTTGAACCAACCATATTTTAAAGGCAATTTCAATACAAAACCGCAGTATAGATTTCAACATTTTCAGCACGATACTCTCATCAAAATGCAACACACAAAGCATAGTATAAAAGTAGAATCACGTACCATAATCGTAGTGGCTCTGCGAAGATAGCTGCTCGGAGCACAACCTGTACGTGGCCACAATCTTCACGGCGAGCGGCTTAGCGTTCAGATAACCGAACGCGTATAGTTCAATCTCGGAAATTAACACGTAATCTGGCACCATCATGGCCACTGAACGGAATAAGGCCTGCAACGTCACGTCAACGCTGATTGTAATTCTAGATTGGGGCCTATTCAACAACTATCTATATCTCGGAATATCTATTAGCATATTGATATGTACTACATATCTCGATACAATTATGCAGGATATCAAGATAGAGACTGTGCTTAGAACCCACGCTAAAGCAATATGCATATTGCATGGGAATAGCATTACATTAAATAAATATATGACAAATATGCCTGATTTTCGCACAATTCATTTGACTTGTGATGCCTATAATATATAATAGTTATAAATTGCTTATAACTCTTGTTGCAAGCATTGTTTTTTATTATATTTGACCATTCGCTAAGATACCGAATATACCAAATGCAATTATTAACCATATAACCAGTATTACATTTAGGATGCACACATTACTATATAAATGGGTGGGTCGAAAGTAAGTAGCATATTAAAATAAATTGAATAGTGGAAACATCCCTTCTGAAACGAGAAACTATATTGGGATCGCCGATCGGCGTAAACATTTATTTAAACGAGAGTAAACAAGATATCGGATCTGGGTTTTGCGATATTGTGTTGCCCGGTCTACTCTCAATAAGGAAATGAAGTCTAGTTTTACTTCTATTAAACTTTAACCAAACCTAAATAAGATATTCGTTACTAGCTTTTACATCTTTAATTCGCATATCTAAGTTCTATGTTCGTATAGGTATAACATATTACATGAATTTAATTTAATAAAGCTATGGCTGTATCCAACACAAAGCAAAAGAAGCAATTTTCAATTACATCGCGATACCTACCTTCAAGTTATCAGGCAATTCCGACCGTCCAGCATACCCAGGGTTCATGGTGATGAAGACAGCACACGCAGGGTCCAGCTGCAGTAAGGTTCCTTCGAACAACAACTCCTTGCATCCTGAGTTGATGCCGCGCTGGATGGACAGGATCTGCTGCGCCACTACAGACAACACCTCCAGGTCGATGCGGTTGAACTCGTCGAAGCACGACCAAGCGCCACACGACGCTAGACCCTGGGTATTGAGAGCATAATATATAAGTGACTATCATCATATGAAATTATACTATGATGATATCGAATAGCCAATTAACTAAACCAAAATATCCAGAGCGACAGCCAAATCTAACATATGTTTAATTCTATGGGATGAGCATCCTACTTTATGACATTGTTTTAAAAGTATTCTTAGCCATTTATAATCAATTTGATATAACCAGAAATGGATATACCTTAAAGAACTTTCCAAGTGCTAGATAATCGAGGCCGTCAGAACAGTTGAACACAACACACTGCTTGGCAACAGCTTTTGCTAAATCCTTAGTAGTTTCTGTTTTGCCAGTACCAGCGGGACCTTCTGGTGCTCCACCTGTGTGATAAGGGACAGATAGAAAAACTCGCAAATTTTTGTATGTTCTCTATTGCTGAAATATTTGTAACGTACGTAAAATTCGCGATTCTATGCAAATCTTGTATGCAAGTTTGACCTCTCATTTGCGTATAAGTTGCTTACATTGGAAACATGTCTTCGGGATTGTGCAAATTGCGTAGAATTTTATATGTATAAAAGTGGAGACGTTCAAAATTGAGCAGGAAATCATGGATGGAGGACGAAATCATGCGTGATGTGACTTAACATTAAGCCTCACTTGAATAAAAATGTACAAATTTAAACTATGCAATTTACATGTACATATAAATTGTAGCTCTTATACAGGTTTTGTTCAAAGTGCTTTGCAACTTGCATACAAGTATCTTGCCTAATAGTACCACGCCCTTAGACTTAGGAAAGTAATTTTAGGAACAAATGGTATTTCGAAGACTCCTAGTAAATGATTTTATTTGAGGCTCAGTAAAGAAGGACAAGACTCAAATGAAACCAATGTAAAACTCTACCAACTATTCATACGGCGGTTATTTAAAATAAAACATAACAGTGTAAAAAAGCTGTGCATGTATCGAATATCGATCCAGCCTCCGGCGCTGACCGCTTCCGTACCGAACGCAGCGCAAATGATGCCTTTCAACTCATAACTCAATTTTGCCTCTCGTTGTAATTTCATTAATGACGACTTTAGTTTTGAGTGAGGACGTGCCTGATGGAAATATTATGATAATGTAAAACCTGACTGAAAACCTCAGTATATAATATATTTGATGAAATTATCACTTGCTAATAATAGTAATACTTAATTTCATTTATCATCAATATTTGTTTGTCAAAGTTTTGATAGATTTTTTTATTATTTTTACATGATTTTCAGCGCAAAGAAAAAATTAAAAATATTGTTATATGTTTTAAATGAAGTTGTGGGGTTTTCTACGGTACAGTGCTGAAAAGCCTCGGCGTATTATTCCGTACATTACTTTTGGTTATTTTCCATACTAATTTAAACGTAGAGGAATACATTTTTTCATTATTCGCGACCGATAATTACTTAATTCTTTAAACTATTTCAAATATGGAGTTATAAAGCAAAGTCATTTAAATAACAAATCCTATCAAAAATAGTACAAAAACAACAAAGACCACATCAAACATTTTCGTTATAGGAAAGACTACAACCGCAAAAGATAATATCAATCACAACACACCTAAATTAAGATGCAAGGCTCCAAACAGAGTCCTGAAGCACCTGTCGGTGAGCGGAGTGACCACCAGCCGGCCAGTGTTGCCCAGGTACTCGTACCCGTACATCAGCTGCGAGTTGATCATACGCGTCGCGATCTGCATCGTTTCGTCTTCTTGTAACTGGTGAACAATAACCGATAGAAACATTTGTTTATTTCCCGACTTTTAGGGTCCTTGTGATAAGATTCCTACCATTGTACGGTGATTGCTATACGATGGGATTAAAGTTTAGGCATCTAAGTACATAATCATGTATACATAAAAACACGCCTTTGTTCCAAAAGGGTAGGCAGAGGTGCACCCAAGACACTCACGTTTTGCCGTATATTTTTCGCCTCACGATGTGATAGGTGGCGAGTCGATCGCCATGTCGGGCACAAAATAAATATTATTAAATTGTATGTACATATTTATAATTATAATCAATATAAATTTTGAAAGACATTTATAATCTGACATTTTCTTCTATTTTAGATTCAATAAATAAATCGTATAGCTTGTTTACTTATGACATGAAGTCAATTCGTATTGACTGAAGCTGTATGGTATGAACCATAATTATTATAACCAATACAAATTGGACCTTACCTCCCAGTAGTACCGTATTTGTGACAGCCAGTTGAAGTCATTATCCTGCATTACGTTACACTCAATTAAAAGCATGAGCACATCTCTCGCGTGAACGTCCAACACCACGAGAGCGCCTGGAAATAATAATATGTTTTATATCTATAACTAAAACAAATTGCTTGAATATTTAAAAAAAACATGCTGTAACGTTTTGTTTTCTTATTGTTTGTCAATTGCTTTTTTAGAGTTGTGAACCATTGCAACTGTTTAGGCGTAATGTTAAAATTTTCCGAACTCAAATGTTCAGAATGTAATAAATTGCCGGATGTCCAATACCCCTTAATTCTTTCCATCCTTTCTGTCCATCTTTTCCTCTCCCCTCCAATTTGTTGAGCTGGCAACTCATCTATTATCCAAGCATTGTGGATGTTCATGGGCGGCAGTGACCACTTCCATCAGGTCAAATGTTCACCGGACTAATTAAAAAAAAACTAAGACAGACTGCTTTAGACATCTTCAAAAACACGGAAAGATTCATGCTTTTCTTTGCTCTAATTATTTTTCTAAAAAAGTAGAACTCACCAAGCGTTATCCTGTTCTGTAAGCTGAGGTCTCCTCGTACCAAGTCGACGATCTTGGATATTTGGAAGTTGCACTTATCCCAGTAAGCTCTCATGGCGACGACGCTGATGTGGATCGCTTCTGTCACTTCTAATGTCCAGTAGGTCATCGCAATACATTGCACCTGAAGATAACATTTGTGAATATATAAATGACATCCCTGCTACAGTACTTTTTATTTGAGAGATCAGGGAATTCCGATCTTTTAATAAGTTTATTGTACAAAAAAAATGCATGTATCATACGATTCAATTCATTCGTATTGCAATAAAAAAGATAATATGCTCACAGCTTGCCCGGGCCACACGAGCACCCATCTCTCTCTTGGGATTACGGTGTAGTCATCAAAGGAAAGATGGACCACATTATGTACTGAATCCTTCATAGATATTTCCAATTCTAGCAGCCATTTTTCAACCTGTTCAAAAACATACGATATAGTTTAATCATCTGAAGCTTTTACATTCAAAATGATAAATTTACAATAATAAATCTATAAAATCCAAATACATAGTAGCTATGTAAAATTTAAAGATATTGCCGAAAAAATAAACGTGATTATTAAAAATTCGAAAACATTGCTACAAGTACAGCCATACTCGTATATAAAAGAATCAAAATACTTGAAAAAATATCACCTGGCCTCGAGCAGCAACAGTATTAATGGTTATGGTAAGAAGTACAAGCTCCCCTTCTGACGATCTCATATGAGTGACTACCATGTCTTCAGTAAACGCCAATTTCGCGATACCCTCGAAACACTTCTTGAGATGAGGCTGTACGCTAAAAAGTTATTGGAATATGAATACTATTGCTTGCACTTGCAAAAGACGCTCTTGGACTATACTTAATTACAGGCTATTAACAGACCATATTCCCGAAGCTATAGGATTATCGGAAGGGTTTTGTAGCGTCACTTTATAACTCGACTTAACTTTATGAATACGTTATACGTAAAACTATGACGTATCATAAATCTTGATGAGCTTTTTACGCCGAATTTGATAATACCGCATAGGATCCTTGGTCTCGGACAAGATCTCGAGCAACTCGTCGTTGGACAAGAAGAAGAAGCGAGGGAAATACAGCCTCTTCTTCTCCAGATAGGCGTTGAGACCTCGCTGCACCATCTCGAGCAGGTTGTTGGACTTGCGCAGGCGGTCCAGCATCTTCTCGATCATTATCACGTCCAACACCCGCGGCTCAGCGAAGGCGGCCTTCATTATCTCACGCCACATCTGGAATATACTGACTTGGTCGAGTAATATATTTTTGTGGATAAGGGCTGTAAATACATGTAGATTGTGAAGAGTTGGAGATTTTCTTTTTATATATTATAAAAACAGCAAACGAGCATGCGGTTCACCTGATGGTAAGTGAACACCGCTGCCCATGGACATCTGCAACACCATAGGGCATGGAGATGCGTTGCCGGCCTTTGAGTTGGGAATACGCTCGTTTTTTGAAGGTCGCCAGGTCGTATCTGTCCGGGAATGATGCCGCTGGCAACTGGTTCCACAAATTCGTAGTACGTGGGAGAAAGTGCCGGGAAAAACGTACTGTGGTAGATTTCCAACCTCCAAGATGATGTGGGTGGTATTTGGAGGTTTGTCGTGTTGTACGGTGGTGAAACTTAGCAGCAGGGATCAGTCCGAAAAATTCTAGAGAACACTCCCCGTGGTAAATTCGATAAAGAATGCAGAGCGAAGGTACATCTCTACGCAAAACCAAAGGATCAAGCCGGTCGGAGAGCATATGGTCGTCAATGATTCGAGCAGCCCGACGTTGAATGCGGTCAAAAGGAAGAATCTGCTACTGGGGTGCCCCTGCCCAAAGATGGGAGCAATATTCCACGTGGGAGTTTAAGAGATCAGATGAAACTGGAGATGTTGCACTTATAACTAGACTTTTAATCGAATAACCAATAGGTCGTTTAATTGTGGTAAGTAATGAAACTACAGAAAATAAAATAAACTCGGAAGAGCTACATGTTAATATGGAATGACCCATAAACAATATATTTTCATCATTTCTAAACGTAAACAAATTAGTGGAAATACCTTGTCAACAGCACTGAATCGCCGCCCTTCTTCGGGAATCTGTTGTTGAATATCAGGAGACGAGAAAATAGGCTCCAAGTACATCCAAGTGGCCTGCACCTTCAACCATTCGTCTAGAATCTCTTGTAGGAGGATTAACTTGCCTTCCCAATCACTGAATGCCAAAAATAAATAAATTTTAACAAATCAGATTTGATTTAATGAGAGCTGAATGTCTATGATCTCAATCGTACTGTAGAAATGTATCAATTATCTAATTTTAACAATACATCACTTACTAAATAACATCCTCGAATGGTTTAATGTAGGGTGAATTCTTCATCGTCTGCGTTTTGACAATGTGGTCGTCTAAAAGCAGTTGTATTTCATCGACACTTGACAAGATGTAAGACCCGGTATCTCTGTTGACAATAAGTTATTTTTATTCTTCTATCAATTGTGTGTATTCATTATATTACCGAGAATGATCCGTACCATCTTGGGTCATTTCTACAGCTTAAAGGATGGGTGGATAAGTAATTAATTCAATAGTGACCAATTTTGTAATAGATTATAATATACGACCAGTGGAAATCTAAAGCCACGTTACCTCCATTCATATCATCAACGATGTTGACAGCAATCAAGCCAGTATCAAGGAAATCCATATCTCAACTTGAAACGTTTGCCATCCAACGTGGTGGTAACACCGGGTCTTAAGTTTAAATGCACTGAACTATAAACTCATCCTATACTTTAACTGAGCGTCACAAATCTTAAAATTCCTGTAAAATTACACACATACTAGATATTAAGCGTAACTTACTTGTAAGGTAAAATATCGAATCTGAGATCAGCCCATTCCTTCATCATCTTATCCAGAGCCTTCTCCAGGTTATTTTCTTTAGTGGCCGCCTCAGATATGGATTCGAACTTTTCGATGTAGTCCACTAAGTTGAAATCTATAACTTTTTCTAAAGACAGCTCGTCGTCCACCACGATTGGGAAGCCGACAATGTCTGATATCTTTTCCCAGTGCCGAAGCTTCATGCCTGGATTACCCAAAGTCTGAATGATGGGCAAATTGGTTTTGAATTCATCCATCTTGTGTCTGAAATTAAATTCAGGATCTATATTTCTATCCTATTGTATTATCAGTGTAATAAACATAATTATATTTAAATAGTATCTTTTTATAAAATCAATTATGTAGTACGTTAATATACTTCTGCCTCGGTGGCGTAGTTGTACTAGGGTACGGTTACAAAGCTAAAGTCTCGGATTCGAATCCCAGGTTGGGCAAAGTGATATTTGATTTTTCTATTCATTAACAGCCTAGAGTCAAAAATTTGTGTCCCATATGGCGATAGGCTCGCCACCTATCACATCGTGGTACGGAACATACAAGGCGAAATGTGGGTGCCTACGCCTTCTAAGAAAAGGGCGTGAGTTTATGTATGTATGAATGTAGGTATGTTAATATAATTTGCGTCATTTAAAAATATTTATTACCTAATAGAAACAGCAAGGCGGAATGCCTCTGGAAAATCTTGAAAGGACTTTTCCAACTTATAAACAATTTTATAGAAATAACTAACGTCTCCCTCGATATCTTCAGGATCAAAACTGCCAACCTGTAAAACACAACAGCTTATTATCAAGATTAACTCTGATTTGTATATACAAATACATCATTTACATTAATCAACCATTAGTTAATAATTTGATCTTCATCAATCCAATCCTTCAATTACTTAAATGATTGAAGAGGATCAAATGTCTATATTAAGATAAGATACCTTCGATTTCATCCAATTATTATGCTTCTCGAGGAATTCAAACCCAGCGTCAAAGAGTTTCTTGAAGGGAACGAGCTTGTCGTAAATTGACTTGCGCTTCGGGTACTGCGACAACTCCCATCCGAACGCCGCTTCCTCCTCGTTGAATTGATCTATTTTCACTAACGCCATTGCTAATCTGAATTTCAGATAGAAAAACCATGTTATAGTTTACAATCTGTACGGTAAAACGTCTTAGCAGTAGGGCCACGTTTAGGTTAGGACTTCTTCATGGTTTATATAAATATCATCGTCTATTAACAAAGTCTTGAATAGGTAAATCTAACGTTGATTTACGCTGGGTAATATACGCCAAAACAGTTATCAATTATCACACACTTTTCTTTATTGATGTATGTAATCATATATGCTACACGATATGTCTTAGTGTTATAATTTTTGATAGTGGTACTCTCTCAATATACTTTCAATTGTAGATCAGGTCCGTGCTATTCAGTGGGACGTATAAGGCTGTTACAAACCAAAATAATAATACCTATATAATGTTCAACATCATCGTCGCTAACAGTATATCTACTGCAAAAAAAAATTTGACTATCAATAACGCCAATAAATAAAATAGGTATGACATAGAGATAACAGTGAGCATGGCAAGTCTGCATGTGGCTGTTGGTTATATGCCGGCTGTTAAACGACAGGCCGCGCCTTCGATCTCTGCACCGAGATGAATATTTGTGTGATTCACAGGTATTTGTTTTGGGTGTAGATGTTCCCGAGACCGAAAAGTCTCTCGTAGCCTTTCTAATAGGTACCCACGACATTGAACTTGGTATCTGTCTGGGGATAGAACAATGCAAGTACCTATGTCATTTGGGTATACTCGTATTAATATTATTTATTAGGTACTGTAAGTATGGATTCTTCGTTCATAGTCGCTGCAATTTTGCATAATTAGGTACTATACCTACTTATTTGTATTTACTTCAGACATAGATAAGCACTCAATCCAGTGTCCATCTAGCGTCACTTCATTCGCACGCTATCATTATTTGCCATTTATAGCTGCTGTCTTGCAGCTTGCCTGTGCAAACACAGGTTGCCAGTGTAACTGTGCACGAAGCGGCAACGCCGCATTGACGTGGAGGCAAGCAAACGTCATGCAGATTGTAGCTGAGCGGCAACATGTTATTACCCAAGCGTACTGCGCGACGCATACACGTTTTTGTTATTAAAATGACGGCCTCGGCTCTCAATTTAGTTCATATTATTCAGCAATATCCCTGTTTATACAACAACAAACTAGCGGAATACTCAAGAAAGGATTTCACGGACGAAGCTTGGAGTGAGGTGGCAAAAAAAGCAAACACATCTGGTAAGTTTAAATATACCTACTTAGGTATTCATTTGTGTAATATTCAATTAGGCACACAGCAAATCCTTTGGCGGGACAGAAAAACTGGTTGCAAAAAATAGTAAGTTTTGAAATTACTTATACGATCAGTAGGGCGATTCACGTAATGGCGCAGTTGTAGTTACGTTTCGATCAAAACAGCCCCTTTCGTATTCTCGTAATACGCTCGCGTCAAGTTCGCGTCACGCGAGCTCTTTAATGTATTAATTCTACTGCTGCGCGTATATGTGGATGTCAAACAAACATACGTCTGACGTACAGTTGTTGCGCAGCTCACGCGCAGCTAAACATTTACAAGAACACCATTTTGTACCAAAACTTAAACTTAATTCTACGCAGCAGCACGCCTCTGCTTATATTTATAAGTAATTTATTTTGACTTTTCCCCGTCAAACCGACAGACAATGTAATACAACTTAAAATTTTGCAGTATAATGCCGTTAATACAGATATTTTATTTATGAATGGATTAAATATTTGTATAGCTCATTTGAAATACAAGGTGAGCTTCTTAATCGTATGTCTCATTTCCGCGCACAAAATTTGCCCGTCGAGTGAGAGACGAACTATATTAGATATAGATTATTCATGGGACATTCATATCAGTCGACCAAATAGGCATAAACTTTTCGAATACATTACAAATATAACAATGTAGGAAGAATGTAGTTTAACTACATTCTTCCTACATATAATTGATTTCAGTATTTCATTTTAATTTTATGTTATTAATTAATAACACAAAATATGTATCTTGTATGTATGTTTTAAAACAGTGTATAGTTTTTAGACCCTATTTCTTTATATGAATTACTTAATGGACTATGTTGTAATTTTGAACCCATTGAATGTTATTAAAGACTAATATCACTTAAAATTGTTTTAGATTCTTACGCGTCATTACGAAAGAGGGAGATCTCTATAATATTTCTCTGTTGTTTCATTATCTTATTGTAAAACTGTGATAAACTTGTACACTTATAAGAGTTTTTAGTTTAATTTAGATAATTTTCATGAATTATTCACTTAAATAAAAAATCTTTACAAAATATGTAATTGCTCATAACATAATAATAACAATATGCTCATGGTAAGCGGGTTCAAATAATCCCAGGGCACACCTATTACTTTTCGGAGTCATGTGAGATTTGATAGTCAATCACCACGTACTATAACGAAATAGGAAGATATCGTGAGAAAACCAGCGTGGTGGACTATATGGCTAAACCACTCTCAATCGTACTTTTGATTGTAGAGAAGGCCCATGCTCTGTAGTTGGACGTATGTATATGGGCTGATGCATATGTACCTGTTATATGTATCTCCGTAAAATATTTTACTAACATATCCAAATGTTTTTTTGCAAAATTGCGGCACTTATAGATCGCCGAATAGCACATGACCTACTAATGTTGCACAAAATTGTTAATGGCACCACTGGATGCAATCATTTAGGCTCAGTTGCACCAAGTAACTTTGCCAATACCTTTACCTATGAAAATGTCATCGCCATACATTTGAGATGTATTTGACCTTGCGAATGTATGGAATTGACAGTTTCAAGGGCAAAGGTATTGGCAAAGTTAGTTTGTGCAATTGAGCCTTAGTTCAGGCGGTTCCTATTGTTGTTCCTCATAAACTACCGCAAGAACCAATTACTAAATTATTGTATATTCCGTTATCCAGAACGAACGTAGGGGTCCACTCTCCTTTTTCCAGATTGTGTAGGTCCTACAATACCTTACAGTCAAAACTCGGGCTAGACAATATTAACCATAATTCGTTTCAATCATTCCGAAAAAGAATTATGACATATATTAATCACATTAACGAGCAAGTGCAGTTTGTGGGATTAGTCCATAATTTATACAAAGTCGAAATTGTGTTTTAAGTTAATGTTATTTTAGCTTTTTATTATATTATAATATGAATTGTTTAGCCATTTTGTTTTTTCTTATGCTTACTAACTTCTTTATTAGTATTAATATAATTAACAGTTTCAGTAGTCTCTAGTGTCTTTGACTTATTTTGATGCATGCTGTGTATACCTGTAGTTGGCTTGCATATTTGTAAAATTATATTTTTTCTGTTATTATGTTGTAAGTTTCAGTGTGTAAGCTGCTGGCGTACCTTAAATAAAAAAAATAACACATTTTTTGACCCTTAAATACAATCATTGTATCTTATAACAAATAACTTCTATAGTTTTTGCCACAAATGGAGACAATTGCATTGTTGGCTACAAACGAACATTTATCGCGAAAAGTCCTAGCACATCACACATCTGAAAAAAGTAAAAAAATATCAAAATATGATGTTAATCACGATGTTATATTTTTTGTTTCTTTGTAGTGAGTGATTGTCAACTCAAATGGAAGAACATAAGGAATGGATTTGTTCGCAGCCTAAAAGCAGCCACAAAGCAAAAAAAGTTATATTATCTACACGAAGAATTACAGTTCATCCTACCGTTTATAAAAGCTGCGATACATACAGATGAACATCAGGACAACGAAAATTCATGTTCCGAGTCTACATCAAACACTCGTAGAAAATCAAAGGTCAGAAAGGTCACAACAGAAGTGGACAAAGAATTAATCGATTGGATTAAGAAAAGAGAACCTAAAGATGAAAGTCCAAGGAAAATGTTCTTACTAAGTCTATTGCCAGATGTGGAAAAATTGTCAGAGGAACAAATGCGCCAATTTAGAATTAAGATGTTATTATTGCTGGAAGAACTTCAGACGGAGACAACGTAACAATGAAATCGACACAAGGCTAAGATCCTCAAATATAATTCTATAGAATGTTCTTCAACGTGCTATTGATTCACAAAGTTTCTATCAAATGATTCTACTTCTAAAGATGTAATAGCAATATGGAACATTAAAGTTCAACCATCTTTATAATGTGAACATTCGTCAGCACGAGCTTTGTTACGATAAAATAATGTATTTTTATATTAAAAATATATTTTTAAGTTTAATATAACATGATATTTATTTTTCATTTTTTCATACTAATATTTCATCAGAGCTGATGCATTCCCGTATTAAAATATTCGGTTTTTGTATTAATGGTTCAACCACAGAGACTATTGACAAATACTTAGTCATTAAAAAATAAATACTAGGTATTTGTCAATAGGTTAATATACCACCAGGTGGCGGTAATTGGAATATTTATGGAAATACTAAATTATCTTCAGACAACTTCCTTGAAGTAGCAAATAGTATGCAGTTAATTTTATTTTCTTTATTAAATAAATAGACTATATTTCGGTTCCGATTCCTCGTCTTTCTTTTTCTTTATGCTATCATAACCGTTTCATCGTTATTTGACTAATAAAAGAACCAAAAGGCTAATATTCAATTAAAAACATACTTTAACATGGCGTTACATGATATATGTACCCATAGATAATACACTATATAGGTAATATGTACCTGTCAAACTGAATACGTGTAGCTTCATTTGCAGATTGCATGCAACATACAAAATATGAAGGTGCCATAAACAGTAATACAATAAATACGAACACGAGAACAAACTTTTGTGAAAGTACACACTTTAAACATAGACAGACGGACAGCAGACTCGTAAAAATATCTATAAACCATGTTACTAACTTTTCATCCAAATGTCTGGCTCGCGTGACGTATTTGGTCAAATCTTCGATATCACCCCAGTACTGCAACTCGTTGCACTGGGTTTCATACACGTCCAAGTCATCGATGAACTTAGCGATTCGAACCTGTATTACATTGACACCATAAGACACCTTTGATACCATAAAAAATATAAAATAAAATAGTAGAGCTATGTTGTCAGTCATGACTAATTTGAATGGGCAGGCTTGTCTGGGTGGTACTACTGTTTCACAGGAGAAAATACCATTGTTACAAGTTAATCTTCCACAACAAATCATGGGTTGTGTATTTTTTTTCTCACTAAATAGTTATAGCAACGTAAAGGTCCATAAGTATAAACAAACAATATAAGCATACATATGTCACTTGTATTCTAATGAAAATTTAAATTTTCCAATTAACCTTCAACAGTTCCTGATATTCTATCTTCTTCTGATCACATATCGCTTTACTCTCGTCTATTATGCCAGCCATACGAGCATACCTTTAATTAAAAATAAAAGTTATTTGTAATTAAACATAATAAGGATTTCCCCACATCATTAGAACTGAAACAGGATTTGAGTAAAAACTGACTTGAATTGAAAGCTTGGAGCTGATTCTTAGGCGATTATATCAGCCTACTGGTACTAAAGTTAAAAGACTAATTTCTATTAGTCCATAGGGCCTTCAATTATATCAGTTCTTGTAATCTGCTTGCTGTGTATAATAATTATTGTGTTTATTGGTTGAAACTCGGCAAGCAAGATATTGATTTATCGAAGAGTTAAAACCTCAAACTCTATCTGTACCTGTTTTATTTTTTTATTGTTTCAAATCACTTTGATGAATCACTTAGTAGGTTAACTCAACTGTAATCATGTTATATACATACCAATGGAAGGACTGATTGTTTGCCTTCATCTCTAAAGGAGAGAAGGTGGTGTAATCTCCGAGAAACATTATGTATCTCAGCATATTACGAAGTTTATCCTCCATTTCCGATAGCAGAACGTCCTCCACCTTCTTGATGAATGCTATTAGATCCATTAAAGCTGCTGTGTCTGGCGGTGGAGTCAGCAAAGTGTTTGCCATCGAGGAGTACTCCTCGTAGATTCTGTTATTCATAACAAAACATTAAAGCACTCATTCACGGGTTGGCTAAGAATTCCCTCGATGCATTTGGTTGTTTAAAAGCATTGAAGAATACTAGCAAAGATCATAATTTAAAATCATACAAATGACAACTTCTATATCACAATTAATTTATAAAAGCTAAATATTTTACAGTGCGTAAAATTAAAAGACACTTTTCAAGCTAAGTGACGGAAGGCGGGGCCTATTATAACAGGCAAGAATCTAATCCTGTTCTTTTACGTACTTTGTTAAAACATACTCATTGCCATAAGATCACCTTACAACTCTATATACAACGAACCTCCAACATCAATACCAAGCACTTACGTTCTGATCATAGTCTGGTAATCTTCGGTCATCCTCCGGAGTAGAGTGTTGGCCATCCTGGTGGCAGCTCCCCGCAAAGAGTTGATGAGGTCGCTGCGCTGCATGCGGTACATGCCGATGTTGATGGTGCCCTCCAACTTGGACGGGATCTCGCGGGCCAGCTCCACAAACTTCACCGCCTCCTCGCAGTACTCTTCGAAGGTCTTCTCGGGGCGGGCGTTTATGAATGCTTCTACTCTGGACAGCGCCTGCGTTTATACAATGTGATAATATAATGTTTTATCCTCTGAAAGAAGGAAGTATTCCAATATTTTATTTCGCCTTAAAGTACAACTTTATGCTGCCAGGCATAACATATGGCACCGAAACCTAACCTCACACTATGGGCCTCATACGAAGGGTCAACATCCCTCAACGAGCTATGGAGAGGGAAATGCTCAGAACTTCAATACGAGACCTGACTAAGGTTGGAGGAAATCACTGGACGCAGGCCGCTTCCAACGGATCGATCTGGAGGTCATTGGGGGAGGCCTATATTCAACAGTGGACTTCCTGTGGCTGAAAGGAACGAACGAAACAACAAAAAATGCTAGCAAAAAAGTCTGTAACTAACTAGACAATTAAACTAGCCATCCTTAAGTATAACTTTATGTATTTTAATGAATTCTACGACTACTCTAGAGACAAATATTTGAACTTACTTCGCCATTAAGCAAGCAAACGTAGTCATCAAAGTCCTGGACCCTCAGTTCTGGTCCAATTCTCTGTTCACTGATCAGGTTGGCGATTATCGCCTTGTATTCATCCACTAGATCGTTGTCTATCACTGGCTGTAACAAACACATCAACGTATTTTATTAAAAACAATATTTCGGTTTGGCTTTTTAAGTAGTCGATTGAGAATATTTTGTTCAAAATCTTTATTTTAGATAACTGGACGAGTTTACAGCAACAACTGGACTGGTACCTATTGAACATAGACCTCCACTATGGATTTCAATAGCCAGCTCGGGCGGTGAGTTGAATCTAGTGACTTTCTCTCCTCCCCATTATATCTATATGAAAAATAGCATCCCCTAAAAGTAATAAAATAGAATTTCACTTGCTAACTTACAGAAACGAACATTAATCTTGTTAATATTTATGTAATCTTGGTGATATTTTTACCTTCAAAGTCGCCCTGCCGGTACCCACGTAATCCTGATACAGCATGTTCTCCAAGCGAGGAGACTGTCTGGTCGCATCGATCAGAAAATCATAGAGCAAGCAAAGTTGATCTCTAAACTGTTTGAACGATGGTTCAAATTCTATCGCATCGTTTTGGAACGCCAGGTTAATAACGAAGCCCTGATTTTTACCCTGAAAATTAATTATTTTAGTTAATTAGTCTTTTCTTTCACTGTTCGGTTTTGCCGTGACTATATTAAAATTCCTCTGCTAGGAATCACCGTAGCAAGAGAATTTATCGACATAATAGTGAATTCCAATTGGTAATGTTGGGGGCCACTTATAGAATGTACTGTACCCTCCTAAGGAAGCAAATTAAACAAGGGCAATCCATTTCTGCAAATGGCTCCCAAGATAAAGCATTACTGCCACCTCCATTCAGAATACATGGGTAATGGGTTTCCAACAATCTGAGAGAATGCAACATGACAGTTAATCGGTTACTTTTTATGTGTTTTTTAAAAAAAACATATAAATACTTTAGTCGAACGGACCCCCTCCTATAGTAGTCTATCTGAGATGTACGGTATACACCATCCAATTATTTCTTAAAATAAGACGTCATTATTCCACCTTATTCCTTTATTAAGCCTTGAATGCTGGGCGTAAAGCACGTACCCCAACGTCAAGAATATAATCCGTATATTCCTGCATCGATTTCAGACACAGTGTCTGCAAATTGTACGTCATGATGCACGCCAAACAGTTGTAGAACTTCTTCATTTTCGCCGTCTGCTTCGGTTCAGGTATTAGCTTCTTTTTACTTCCCTTAAACAAAACGCAGATATTTTTCAAATTTACCTATTCATTTGAACTATTAATTATACTGTTGATGAATACTTATACTTTTAGAGATTAATGTTTAACTTTAGGTAAGATAAAATAAATGATTATTGACATCAATAGGTCTAAACTTGTCTCCGACTTCATTTTAATTATGAAATTGGGGCTTGCATCTCAATCACTCAGTAACGCTCTAATCACATCTACCAATACTGCCTCCGCCAACCCGCACTAGGCCAGCGTGGTGAACTATATGGCCTAACGACTCTCAATCGTACTCTCGATTGTAGAGGAGGCCCGTGCCCTGCAGTGGGACGTATATGGGCAGATACAGAATACTGCCTCAAGATATTCCCCAAACTTTGCGAAAGAGAACTAAAATTTTGAATTAATCATTACAAAAGACATTTCTACCTGCAGAAACACAGCTTGTACGGTAGGTATCCACTGATGGGTAAGCACATTACCAGCTGCCTCGATGTGTCTTTTGCAAACAAAGCAAAAGTCTTGAAGTTCGTACGCCTCGTTCGTGGTCATAATGTCTTTCATACTAATCAACCTTAAATCGCTGAAAATGTAAAACAATATCAAACTACGCAGTTTGCTCCTTGGTAGTTTTAACATTCTCCGTGGCGCAGTTGGTTTAAAAGTCGGTTATGAAATTCGTTTCGGCCAAGTTCCACGTTTCAAGACTAACACGATATTATTTGAAGAATTTGCAAAGGGTTTTATTCCAGTAAAAAAGCTTAAAGTTACATACTTGAACTGTTTCCACCATATCTGCAACACTTGTGCAATACAAGGGTTAACGCTATGCAAATTCTTAGTTAAAGTTTTCTTGGCGAGTGCGTATCGATTTCTCCACGCGTCGTCCTTTTTAGCAAGCTCCTGTTTTAACGGGGTGTCTTCTTCTTCCATAGATTCTTCCTAATAAACATGAATGCTTGTTATAAAAGTGATATAAGGCTACAAAGACAATGTTATGTTCTATCGCATATGTTTAAAAAAGGAAATTGCTCACCAAATGAACACAATCGTTTTTATACCTTAAGTTTTATTAGCTTAAGTTTCGGTTTAATTAATGTTAAAACCATCTGACATAAATAAATGATCATACCAGTCATTTCTCTGAACAAGAGAATGTGGAATGTGGTCAATTTTCTAAGAATTTTACGGCTCCCTTCTCACAAGCCCTGGGAGAAGGAGCAGGAAGGATATGTCGGGGTAACCGGTCTTCCAACTAGCGATGCGTAAGTTAATGCCGAGCTGAGCCCCTAACACAAAATACTACACCGGCACACCGACCAAAACCCCTCAACGGCCCTTTTCGCACACATCAAGATGACTGCAGTTCGTGCTAACTAGACTCGCGAGGTACTATCACGCAGGCATTTTAGTAGCACTTTTCAGGCCTTCGCCTCTAAACTTTCGGTGAAGACGTCCCCCAAGTGCACCTTGTGTTCCCAAAGGGCCCATTTAGTGGCTTTCTGCGACAGTCATGGGTTGATCTTGACATGAGATACCATGCCATATAGCAAAAAATTGTTGAGCTAAGGAAAAGAGATCGGTTATGTCAGTTTCAATCATTAATAAATATCAGCACCGTATTAGGATCCTTTAGAACAAAATCGACGATGGCCTTCTTCATGCTCATCATAAAATCCTCGCGCATTTCATCCGTACATACGAACAGCGTATCCTTCCATTTCTTCAGCTTAGGAGATATTAAATTATGCACTCTGGAAATATACACAAATGCAAATGTTGAAACACTGTCTACTGCAACGCAGACAGAGCTCCCTAATATAACTCATGGTGCATGGAGCAAAAAGCGTAGATCTCAAAACAAGATAGGTGGATTTTTTCGCGTACAGGCATGTGTTTTGTTGTCCAATAAAGATTTAACTACTGTCTCGGTGGCTTAGTTGTACTACGGTATGATTACAAAGCGGTCTGCGGTCCGAATCCCGGGTCGGATCAAGTGATAGTAGATTTTTCAATTGATTTGAGACTCGCCTCTATCACATCATGGTTTGTACCGGCACCTCTGCCTACCCATTTTGGGGAAAGGGTGTGATTATATGCATGGGAGATTTAACTTTACTAAACTGAAAAATAAACAACACAGCAACAGCCTTAACATCAAGCTTAAATCAAAAGGATATTTACCGCAAAATAATCTTATTGTCCAAAGGCGCGACATGGATAGTGTCTATTCCATATCGCAAGTAATAATAATATCGGAGCATGTTCTTCTCTTCAGCAGACGGTATGGCATCACCGTCGCCTTCTTCCTCCGGACTTGACTGACATATCAAGGTCATTAACTTCGCTCTGAACTCCTCACGAGCCTTTCTCATTGCTGTAAAGCTTTGCATTACTGGAATGCAATGCAAATTTTCATAATACATCTGCTATTAAACTTTGGTAGGCATATACTAAAAAACTGCCATAGGGTTTCATTTAATATTTTCTAAAGTACCTCTTACTTATAAACCTAATATTAATTTCATGCCTATTCATATCAAAGCAAGAATATTGATTGGGTACTCAATGCAAACTTTTCTCAGTACTCACCACTGGACCTTTTCCGTGGTGCGGCTTTTGTAGCTTTTGCTTTAGCATTTTTGGAAGGCGGTGGTGGTAATTTTAATACTTCCTCCGGGAGTGAAAATAAGGGCTGTGTTCGTATTTTAAAATCTTCAGGTAACTTTATTCTAGGTAGTTTAGGTAATTTCACATCTGAGTTGGACGTTGAAGGCTGACTTTTCTTGCGACCATGCCGATTTGACTGCATTTTATCGCAAACTGCTAAAACATACGATTTATCGTAAATATTGTGGTCTGACCTGTATGCATATTGGAAGATTAATGTGATTTAAATTTTAAAAGTATTGATACGCTGGAGCTCATCTCTCTGCAATAATTCATAAAATACTTTATGGAACACTGAATTCATTAATTTTTACCCTAATTGTATACAAGTTTATAATCAAAGTTTTTACCTTTTACTCGTCTGTGCTTTTACCTCAGAACAATAACTGTTACTCATTGTTCTGAGGTTTTTACTATATTGTTTTTTTTTTATACCAATACAAGAAACTCAGACGGCAGGTATCTTTATGACATAAACAACAAGCATTTATACTCGTAATATAATAATATTATTATGTTCAGTGTAATTAAATGAGAAGAGAGTTGAACAGTTTTTATTTTTTGAACTACATTCGGGCGCTTCGGCCTTCGCCCAGAAGATCGTTGAAAAAAAGCTATTGCTTTGACGTTTTATTTCTGCATACAAAGTACGTACATTACTTATCTCTTTAATTATAATAACGTAAGTTTTTTAAATATTTATATTTATAAGTACAATAAAAATAAAAAGTATTTTAATAAATTTAAAACTGTGCAATTTATAATTCTTACTTGTTAAAAGCGATTTCTAAACGTTCAAATTTCTGACAGATACATCAATCAGGTGTTAAAGGACAATGGCGAAATCGTATTTGCATGAATAACGCGTTTAGAAATGACATACTTGATAATAATAATATTATCATTTTTCATGAGTTTTCAGCATACTAACTATAGTTGTGTAACGATGTTTAAGTTTCACAATAAAATAAAAAGCTTTATTGACTACACAGGGGTAGCCACCGTGTAACCTAGTATGAGATAGCGATATTTGTGGGAGTGTGGCCAGGTTGACACGTTTTTCCTAAGGTATCGGGAAACTTTGACCGTTCTTTAAAAAAATATAATTGCTAAAATATCGATATTTTAACTTTGAGGGGAACTACAATGCACTTACATACCTGGGTCGTCAGCCATCACCCAGAACTAATAAAAACACTGTATAACATAAACATAATTTAAGTAAATATTTAGTTCTGAAAATAAAAACGATTGTAATAAAAGCTAATAACAAAACAACATCTAGTCCGCCCCGTGACCACGAAAGTTGTAAAGTAATCGAAACGTCGCGGGGAGAAGTTAAAAAAAGCAAAACTTAAACCAAATCCGCGATAAAATTCGTAAATAGTTTTATTTCAAAAACAATATCTATTGTGCATCCATATACAGTTCAAAACATATAAGGAAAAAGTTTAAAAAATAAAAGATAATTATTGAAGTTTGTTTTTTAATATGTAATTTAAATCTATTAATATCGTTTGTTTTAGGGAATATCAACCTTTGCACCGCTGGCCACCCCAAATAATGTAAATATTTGCCTCCAAAACGTCAAATTTCCTGGAGTCAAGCGGTTACGCCGATAAAGACAGGTTACAAAAGCTTGCATCTCTTTCTTACATGAATGTTATGTATTAATCTCTTTCGTTTTGTGGAAAAGGGATAGAACATGTGACTCCGTCTATTAGTTTCTCCGTCTACGATTGACTATTATGTATGGCCGTCAGGTATTTTTCAGCAATGGCGTAAGGTCTTTTAAGCCGACCAAAAATATTTTTCATCGAATCTCGCAAAATCTGTTTCAAAAAATAGCTTTATTTGGTAAAACAAGTGCGGTAAATATTTATTTCAAAGCCCTACTTCACCAAATAACATTTTTAAGAAAACAATAATATTTCAATTGGAAATGTCAAATAGAACATAACCTCAAAATCTATAAATTGAAAACGTTTAGTAAGTAATGTAGACTTTTTCAGCAGTATTTCTCAACACATTATTGCTTAGGAACGGCAGCGGAATTCATTTATATTTTTTTCACCAATAAACGCTCTAAATTTACATCAACTAAAATCATGTATGGAAATCTGCCATTGTCCTTTTGTGGTTATTTTATTTTTCCGGTATTAAATACCATTAAAAACTGTTTTAGATCTTTCCCAAACATAATTAATTAACATCGGAGTTGTTCATTACCTGCTCCTACTTATCACATTGGAAGGTAAGCACAAATGCACTTCAGCTCAGTTACACGAATATGTTATTACTTAACACTTATTTATTCGAAATAAATAAAGAAATAACATTAACGAAACCAATAAATAAAATAGAACTTGTCACGCTTACAACTTGTGAAAAAGTGTTATTGTCAATATATTGATTGCTCCATGGCAACATGAATCTTTCAGATATTTTTTCTTTTTTCTAGTTGGCTTGTATACAACCAGTACAAAATAACTCGCTTTAAAAGTAATTCAACCTCTCTTATTAGTATAAAACAAATAGGTTTTATGCTATTGTTGACAAAATTCCAAATTACATTGACATTATTTTTTAGGTTGTTGGTTAATGAAGTTAAGAGCAAAAGCATACTCAAAGGTAACTCTCAACACTACTGAATCATAATTGTATTGCATTCAGTTTAGTACCCATCCATTATACATAACAAACACAATGTTATACAGCTGAATGGCCTTGATTATACCGCTTGGGATACACTAACAAAAGTATATCTGTCTCTCTCATATGATGTCATGACTCTAAAGTAGATACATCGTTTTATTGAATGACTTTAACTTGTTATAGAATAAATATTTAATTGAATATAACAGCTTGCACAGTCAACTACTGTGTGACTGTGTAGTGAGATAATTACAATTTGTATAACAAACAGCTTGTGGTCTTTTGCTACTGGTTTAACAATATTTTGTAAGTGTTCTAAATAAGTTTAATTTACGGTTAAAACAGTGTTGTGGTGTTAATAATAAGGTCATAATGCCTTGGTCCTTAAAAAAGTTGTCTAGAGTAAGTCAATGGAGGTTAAAAACATTTTTTTAATGAGCTTGGATTTAATATTTGCATAACTACATGAAGAATTGCTTGTAATATTTTTTAAATAAATCATTTTGTCTACATAAATATATTTATTTATACTTATTAATCTATAATAGTGTGTTTAATATGCACGAATGCATGCACAAATATGCAGGAACTATTGTTACTTGCTGGCTTTTGAATGTTTTATAATATGTAATACTAATAACAGATAATACTAAATAGAAATATAACAATCTCTTGACGGTCAATACTCTATAAAGATTCCACTGCAGTTACCATAAATGCTTTGTATTATAAGTAAATAAAGTTGTTACTCCTATTAAACAAATAGAAAAATGGAAAATTTATGGCCTATAAAGTATTATAGGCAGAACTGTGACTCATTTTTCATTCAATATAAACTATATTATAATGTTTGAAAATAAAAAACATACTTATACCCAGAAAAGAGACATATGAGTCATAAATAAAATGAATTCAGTAAACCACAACAAGCAATGTTTTTCTCAGTGAAATCCAAACTCAACAATGACTATTTTTTTAGTTATTATTATGAATAATAAAAAAAATAGCAAATTTAAACCAATGTATTTTGTATTCAAGGGTATGTACTATTTAACATGGAACCATTAATAACTTGTCAACATTTTAATCAAAATATGAACCCTATAACCCCTATAAAGCCTTGGCAATATTTAGGATATTCTATAAAAGGAGTTATATTAACTTATTTTCAGATGATATTTCAGTTGGTGAAACGGCTCCACACGAGTCCAGTGTGTAAGGCTGCTGAGTCATCTCTGCTAGCCAAGCTCAGAAAAAAGACTGGATACACCATAGCTAATTGCAAAAAGGCTTTGGAGATGCACAACAATGATTCAGATAAGGTATATGACATAGTAGTTAATTTGACTGTCCTTATGTAAACTATCGAAACTGGTTATTTGCTACTTTACACCAATAACATTGCATGTGGCAAATTATATGTTTTATTTTGTTCATATTATGCACTTTAAATTATATCTGATTGAAAAACAATTGAAGGTATATTTGTATAATATTTTATTGTAAAGAAGTATATTTGTATAATATATTATAGATGCACTTTTCAATTTCTATAGTTTACGTAGGGAGGGTCAAATTACTTTCTTTTATTCCGTTGCTCCAGCTTACTACAAACAGGTCACCTAATGTTAAGTGATCATTGCCGCTCATGAACATCAACAGTGCTTGGGTTATGGATGTGTTAGGGCCCATCTAACCGGGAGGAAAGTGAGAAAGGAAAAGAATGGGAGGGGAAAGGGGTTTTGGGTAATCTCACTCACTGAACGAAACGCGACAGTAAAGCTGCCATTTCACAACAATCTCCTGTGAGGGGTAATGCCAATCCGTACGAACCTGTCCATTTATACTGAGTTATGACTGTAAAGAGCATGGCTCTATCACTTTCAGAAATAAGTGATAAGTGTAAGTTATTATTTGATTTGAATAATAGATTTATGATGGAGCTTGACTTCTACGACTCGTTATTAGAAAATTTTAATAACTTACATTTTTAGCCAAGCATTGCTTTGTAGTTCAAGATGTTGTTTGGTTTTGCTACTGTTCGTGAGCGGTCGCATCGCTTACCATCAGACGAACGGCATGCTCGTCTCGCAATTCACTGCAATAAATAAAGAAATAATTAAATACTACAAAAGTGTGTAAGCAAAATAATCTCCACCAATTCAAATAACTCTGGAGTTTATTCGTACAAAAATACAGCATGATTATTAGCGATAGGACAGCCACAAGCAGAAAAAAAACAGCATCACTAAAACAAAAATAAATAGGGAAGATACCCCCCTACAAATGTTTCATTCTTCTGAGTTATATATAGAGGAAATTGACGTCACATTTTATGAATCATACTATATCAATAGTTCCCAGACTCCAGAGAATTTCCTGAATGAGTTGTATTCGATTAATAAACCCAATACGTCACAATTAGATTTACATTTATTGCTTTTATGGTAAAACCCTCGTATTTTTCAAAATATGCTGTTTAAAATATTGTAAAAATATTAAATTACTTTAACACATCCATTGGCTGTTACTGATGATAAACTATTATTTATTATGAATTATTTATTAACGATAAAAGCTTTTACATCCTAGACCCCCCTAAAATTAGATTTCCGACACGCAAATATCATAACTGTGAATCATTGCCGATCTCAAAATAGATACACTTATAGTAGTGGCTGAGTGGGCAGATCAGTTCTTTATTTATAAACGTTTATTATCAAAATTATCAATCACCAGCGGCCCGGATCAGCTTCGGCTGCGGATTTTCTTTGTCTTCGCTCCACATCAGAAACTCTATAACTTAACTATACAATGAATAAATCTATACGTTAAACCTTCCCCTTGAATTGTTGTACGTGTACTGATGGAAACTGAATTAAAAACAGTTATATTTTTAAAGATCTGAAACTTCATAAGAATATTGAAATACCACTTATAGTACTACTAGTAGGTAGATATATTTAGATATTGTTGTCTATTTACAGGCTGAAGCATGGTTGAACGAACAAGCCCAGGCGATGGGCTGGGCGAAGGCAACTAAACTAGCCGGCAGGACGGCTTTGCAGGGCCTCGTTGCCGTCAAATTCGACAGAGGCCATGGAACTTTAGTCGAGTTGAACTGTGAGACAGATTTCGTTGCTAAGAACGACAAGTTCCACAAGATGATGGAGGATGCCACAATGGCTTGCTTCAAATTCGCCCATACGCACTTGCAAGCTAAAGGACCAGTCACAAAGGTAAGAAAAATAAAGAAATTATGATACTGTATCATCATTGTAAACTGGTTTTGAAAAGAGCAGCACTAGAGTTTCTTGCACGTTCTTCTCTAGTGAAAACCGCTTTCCGAACCGGGTGGTAAACAAAAAATTGACTGAATCTAAATTATTGACATTTAATGATGTTGAACATTTATTTATTTATGCTTCATATACAATAATGTATAAAGGCGGACTTAATGCCTAAGGCATTCTCTGCCAGTCTACCTTTGGTTGGTGCAGAGAGAAAAAAGTAGGCGCATAAATTAACAAATTTGAATGTGATAAATGAAATGATGTTTGTAGTTCAATATATGAAAAATAATAAACATACATAAACATACACGCGAAAGTAATTATAATAAATTTATATTATAAATATATGTATAATAAATAATATATATATATATACATATATATATACACACACACATATATATATATACATATATATATACATATATATATATATATATATATATATATATATATATATATATATATATATATATAATATATATATATAGCACGTAAATATATAAATTAAAGTGATTCTGCCAGTTTCTCGAGAAAGTATTGACGAACCTTCAGCTTAAATGCCAATCGAGTACCAGACGACCTGATTTCCAGGGGGAGTGCATTCCAAAGGAGTATAGAACATCTTATTGGATTCCACAAATTAGTCTCATTTTCATTACGCTAAAGAATGTCATAATTCAATACTCGTAACGTATTTGTGATTTAGGTATTTCTTATGACCATTGAGGGTTATCACTATAATATTTATCCTACCGCGTTTCTTTTGGTTTTACCTGCCTCTACCCGTCCATTTTCAAAGCCTATTATAAAAGTACCCATGATAGTGAGTCATTAAACTTGGTAGAGCCACGCTGTTGTCATTGACATGACTCATGACATGAGCATGAATGATGATGCTCGTGCTGTCTCCCATTTGACGGGCCAGCATCAAATCTATGATCCAAAGTTGTAGATTTTCATTGGCGGCAGTGTTCTTTTATCATCAGGTGATTTGTTTGCTCGTTTGCGGGTCGTAAGCAATAAAAAAAGTCTATAGGCGACGGTGAATCATGTCTCCAAATACCAAAGATTGAGATTAACTTGATGTTTTATAAACCTAAACAGATATTTTTTATTCTCATTTTCCAGATGGAACTAGATACTGAGCAGCTCGGCAACTTATCTGTGGAGGGAGGCAAAAAATTATCGGAAACTCTGGCGTTATTTATTGGGACTGTTGGGGAAAATGCTGTATTAAGGCGAGCGGAATGCTGGAAAGCTAACAAAGATGATGTCAAAATTGCTGCCTACACGCATCCCGCACCCGCCACCCCTGGCGACTACTCGGCGGGAAAATACGGCGCCTTACTCGCGTACAGACAACCTAATGATCTGCCAGACTTCGGCAAACAACTCTGCCAACACATCGTCGGCTGCGCTCCAGTCAAGATCGGCGACAAGGAGAAAGACAAACCTGCTAAGAATTCTGATGACGAAACTTGCCTCATATTCCAAGAATACCTGCTAGATCCTTCCTACACTGTCGAAGAGATGTTAGAACAGAACAAAGTTGAGATCATCGACTATGTCAGATTTTCGTGTGGAGAAGCTGTCGAATCTAGCATGCCCGGAGTAGAAAAGCAGCCATTGGACACAGTCCAAACATTGCAGTAGATACCAATAGATTCTATTGGGAAATAGCGTTACAATCTGTTGAAACACACATTGTATGAATTTATTTGCACTAAAATACATAGTTATTTATTTAAATTTTAAGGAATAAATTACTTAAAATATTTCGTTTCTTTCTGTATAACAGTATAAATATGAATAAAAACTATAAAACATCGTATAGACATTAAATATTATTTTTTGTATGAATCTGCATGGATCACATTCTTCATTTTTGCTTTCCCTTTCCATAAGAACATTCTGCAGTCCTTCTTCCAGAACATAGCGATCTGACACGGTTCGTAATTGTAACCATGGTAGTTGAGAACTTCTGGTGAGACAATATGTAGAGCCAATGTGTTCTGTTCTCTAGTTCTGAATGGTCCCATAGTAGCTGGTCTTAGGAGGCAACCACATGGGCATATGGTGGCTATCTTTGGCGTTGACATCACATTCATCCTATTGCACAAGTTTATCCTCTGGAAATTGCCACATAAACGTAGTTCTTCGACGGCACCCGTGAACGACTGCGTAGCGCGTAAAGCCAGTGGTCTTGCATTCTGATTCTCTGGGTTGTTCCTAAACCCAACTGATGACAGGGACTTCTTAGTGATATTATTAGGGCTATCTTCTGGACTTCGTTCTTCATACTCACTCTCCTTGTCTGAATTATCGTCGGTATACATGATTACAATAATAATATCCTAAGTTAATAATTTACACAACACGGTTTTGCTATGACAAGTACGTTCGTTTGTTTCCCTCGTCATAAAACACGTTTAGTTCGGGAACATTTTAACGCATTAGTACGATTTTACATATAACCTATTTTTTCTATTTTCACCAATAAGCTTATACCCAAGCTTCTTGATTTTCACAATACTTAGGTAATAACAGAATGATATTAGACTTTATTTCAAAGCAAAATATTTTTACACAAATTATATGTGATGATTGGACAAGTTCAGTAAAATAAGTAATTGAGGACACTAATTTTCTATCATGGTTTTTCCATTTTCTTTAACAATGACTTACTTAAGTTAGTTAAAGTTCGTTTCAATTTAAAATAAATTTAAAAATCTGCAAGTGGTACGCTGGATCTAAATAAAAAGCTGATCGAAGTTTTTAGCCAGCAGTGATTATTATTCGATTCCAATTTCGATTTCTTCATTCATTTATTACAAAAAATGCTAAAAATCAATTGGTTTCATGGGAATTGTAAATAACAATATAACACGTTTTTGTAGGCACTCGAGCACGGCCAATTGATTATATCTATCGCGTCATGTACCGCTGGGCCGGTGGCGCACGTAGTGTTACAGATAGGTATTATACGCAGATACTCGTATAACGGTGAATGAATCTGGGACGCCGCGCCGGCTTCCGATGTTGCGAAAATATTTTTTCAGAATCACCGGCGCTCGGCTATTGTTTTAAACTTGATGCGCAAATGCGTGAATTGTATGTAATTGGACTATCTCGACTATTTTGGAAATTGGTTCAACTTGTGTTCATATATTTAAACATCGAACAGTTACATTAATAGTCCTGATCCTGTAGTACTTAAATATCGTACCGTCAGTACTTATACAAAAATACGTTTTGGCCGCAACACCCCGAACTAAAACCAAAATTTGTGGTCCCACTCATTTTTGCTTCGGTATAGGGATCGAACCCGCGATCTCTTATACTGAGCCGGTTTCATAATCAACTACCCAACGAGGCTTTTAGTTGTTAATTTGTTAGGAATATCAAGGATTCTTTTAAGGGTTTTCCATTCTTCAATACATTTTGTTTTTCATGTTCATATTTTTCAAATTCGTACCTACTTTATATTACAGTATTTGAATATTTACAATGTCTTTTTAGGGTTTCGTACCTAAAAGGTAAAAAAGGAACCCAATTACTGAGACTCCACTGTCTGTCTGTCTGTCACTAGGCTGTATCTCATAGACCGATAGCTAGAAAGCTGAAATTTTCACAAATGAGCTGAAAAAAAGTATTTCCATTGCCGCTATAACAACGAATATTAAAAATAAAAAAATGACAATATTAAGGGGGGTTCCCATACAATGAATGTGTTTTTTTCGTGTTTTTGTTTACGGTAACAGGTACGCGCTTAAAATTTTCACAGAATATTTTGTTGTATATTAGCTTACAAAATAAATAATAAAATAAAGTAAATATTAAAGGTGGGCTGTCCCATACAACAAACGTAATTTTTAAGCAATTTTTAACTCGAACTTAATAAACAGGAACAAACGTGATTTTTAGAGTGTCTTTTATAGATGATGGTACGGAATCCTTCGTGCGCAAGTCCGACTCGCACTTGGCCGGTTTTTTATTCTTGCATTCGTAGGTACACGAACATGCGGCCACTCATGGAGATTTCAGTGCCAAGGGTGCAGCAAAACCAGCTCGCTGCCTACCTTAATAATACCTAGGTACTCTCTTTAAGCCTCGTTTAAAGAAATATAAGTCATAGCGCTCAGAAAACAACGAACCAGATAGTTTATTCCAGAGTTGCACTTGCTTGGTAAAAAAGAGCGCTGGTCACGTACACGTCTTCGTACCATTTGGTAACGGATAGTTTCCAGGTTGCAGGAATGAGTTCAACTACCGTGACGGGTGGTGCGATGGTAGAAGAGCGACAGTGGTACCATGTTAACCATGGCACTCAGCGGGGCACTCCCCGTGAAACAGACGATAGACACAGAGAGACCCGAAATCTCTCCGCTGTCCTTACGGTTCCACATTCTCCGTGTGATCGGGATTATTGAGGATTCGAAGAGCTCGTCGCTGTAAAGAGTCAAGTGGGTCAAACTTATATTTTGAGGCTCCTGCCCAGGGGTGGGAGCAGTACTCCACGTGGAGCTGGATTTTCGCTTTATAGAGCAAGACCGACGTCAAGTACCGCTTAATTCTGTTAAGGATCCCCAACTTTTGTTGGCGAATTTGGCCTGGTTTTCCAAATGGCTTTTATGCTGCAATTTGCTCGATATTTCGACGTCGAAAATCCCAATGCTGTCAGATGTTTAGAGAGTGACTACTTGGAACTGTGGCGCCATCACTAAAGTTTCCTTAGCACTGAACGCGCAAACTTGTGTCTTTAATTCAATTATTTATCTTATTGCGAATCAAACATTTTTTATGTGTGAGTACTAACAACTAAACAACAGCGTAACGAAAGGGAACGCGAAAATCATGTGGAAATGAACAAAAAGCGCACCCGAGCATGGATCCTGTGGTAAATCCACACCATGGGCAAATATTTCCACGCAGTGTCGTCAATGTCGGCGTATGACTCTCCGTGGTTCCATGAAATTATCGCGGCTATAATGTAACCAGCGAAGGAGGACTTAGACACTCATGGACGATTATCAGGTGTGATTTTATACATTTTTATTTCAAACATTTAATGTACATCAGAGTAGCCGCCATGAATGGTGTAAGGATTAGATTTTAGATTCAACGAATAGATTAAGTACTTACTAGCGATGCTGTTTTTTTGGGTTGGCTTTCCCAACATAAAATATAATCCCTACTAAATATTATCACATTTAGCTTTGGTATATTATTTTTATATAATTTCTACTAGAACTGACCTATTACATAATAACGTATAAGTACATAAAACATATTTTGTTTATTATCTCGTTCATGAAGTATGAGTAAATTATTGTATCCGACTGCTTTTAGTTTCTTTGAAGCAGTGTTTTCCTTAGCTTGAATAAAAACGCAAAGCCTTCATTAGATTTGATTGATTTTATAGCCGGAATGTTGCAAAAAATAGAATATAATTTTAAAACAATTAACAGTATCGCGAAAATTTCGCTCAGACAGCTACCGATCAGTCAACTTATGAAATATGATTTATTCCGCTGCATCAATTAATTGGCGTACATAATTGTGTTGTTTAGAATCAGCTGCCGAAGCATAGATGAAAACGCGATAGTCGCACTCGCCGCAACGGCACACATCAATCTACGCACGGTGCCGTCCAGACTTTCGCGGGAAATAATTTATTCCTCTCTAAGTTTGATTAAAATATGTTTGTGCAAGAAGCGTGAAACAATTTTCTTTTTTTCTGCTACGTTCGTCGGACGGTGGTTAGTTTGTGAGCAGTGCATGGCCGTTACGGTCGTCTTGTGGCGTATTTGTTTTCTTACGGCGAGCCGCGGGTGAATCGACACTGGGAGCGCGCGCGGTGATGGGACCAGTCACACAGTAGAAACACCAAAATGCACATTCTGGAAATCGGAGCCGATCAAGTAATATCATGTTGCGTGTTTTTTTGTAAACAAACAGTGAAAGAAATGGAAAGTGTCACGAGTGTGGTTCAAGTTACGAGAACTAGTAATTATGTGACAGATCGCATGACTGCTGATGCCTGTTTTGTTCACTATCTGCACTGTTTCTAATTGAACACTAAACGCACATCATTCAGGCAACAATATTATTGCTGCATACACATATGCGTTTCTTGCAATGCAACACATTAATTGTTCATTATTTATTAACAAGAGCAGGTAGTTAGATACCATTTAAAATATTTACCTAACTCCTTACACCGCGTTTTACTGACATTGTTATGGTTACGCAATTGCCGAATATGCAAATAACATTTGCAAAAACAGCTCTATTTAAACCATGAATCACCTATGTAATGAATATTTATATTGAAGTTAAGCTATACCTAACATTATAAATCAGTGTGTAGGATCCCATTAAGCCGATGTAATGTGGGCGCACCCCTGGGTCTATTGTGCTCGTGGCCCAAAAACCCGTCGACTTTCAGCCATTTGTTTAATCTACTTGCAGCGAGCACACCTTCGGCCTTGGACCACTCCTACCGCGTATAAACTAGCCTACCCCAACTATAAAACTAGTGCAAAACAAAACTGTCTGTTATTCTTATGAATGAATAGAAAAATGAACTCGTGCTGTGTTAGTGTTTTTGTTGAGAACAACAAGTCCCAGGTTTGTGATGATTGTTATGACCACACTTTAATATATTTTTTGTGATTTAATAAAGTTTGCTGACTTATACAAGGGATAGCATGCGTTAGGTTGTTTGCTGTTTGAATTTTGATAATAAATATCTATCGATCTTATATCTAATGTATATGAAAGAGTTATAAATGCCGCGAACACACACACATACGCTACGATATTTTTTTTATAACTTACTGTTTTTGTTTACTTTACACCCTAGACTCTTGAGGTTGCTTATACGATTGCTCCTCAATATCGACAATGCTACTCAGATGTATGAACTCCTCATAACAACGGGTATTATCTAGTCACACCTACAGATTAAGTTTGAATTAGCGTTCGTTAACCTACATTTTTTGCCGTAGGAAGACGAGAGCGGGAGCGCACGCGCGGCTGAGGCTGCGTTTCGTACCGTTCCACGCGATCACACCACCTTTCTCGTTTGGAGAGTCACAGTGAGTATTAGATTATAATAAACGATATTAAAATTGAAAGAAAAATACTATCCCTGATACAGTAGAGGGGATAAGGAAACTACTTCGATATTGATGCGTCTTGTAAAAATATCTAAATACTACATTAACTTAATCAGCATCACCAAATTCGTAGTAGACATGCCCCATCCGACTAGCGTGAGGTCATCTCGTTATGCTATTGCTACAAAATATTGATTTCCGATACTACAGCAAGCCGTCTGCAAGCAACAGTTTTGCGAAGTATCGAAATCCAGGAAGTCGTATTTTATTTTAATGTAACTCAAAACAGGATCAAGAGGATCAGAACCAAGGATCTAACGATTCACAGATAACGCACGCGTTGACTAAAACATGTTATTAGCGACTGCTTAACCCATCCATATATTTCCACATAACCAAATTTTGATGACTTAAATAACTCTATTGGTGCGACCACAGAAAGACAAAACATTACTAAAATAAAAGTATTAGGTAAATTGTCATGCTTATTGGATATTAAGCAGGTTGCTTGATAATCAATAATTAAACGTTGCAAAAAGTCATTTGATGAACAACATATTCAACTGTTCTTTTGATTATCCAAGAAACTTGGAATTTAGAATCCCTTAATGTATTGGCACGTTCGAAAGAACATTAAGAATACAAGACTGTGATTTCAATCTGTAATAAAAATAAGCGTGCTAAAATACATTATTCGAAAGAGTTAAGAAATGTTACATATATGATTTATTGTATAAGAAAACGATTATGGACATTGTAATCAACAAGTCCTTGATATTCGCGCAAGATGTGAATGTATCACGATTTTCACTTCGTAACAATGAACTCTAAACGACCTATCACGAAACTCTACTTATCAATGTTTCGCACATTTATTCCTATTCCACTAAAACCATTTTCTTCGTGATTTCTTATCATCAATACATCGTGAGGAAAATCATCTGTGCTAGTTGGTTTTGCTATCATAGTGTAAAATAGATAAAAAAAACACTATACAGAAAAGACACAAATTCATTCTTATTTTGTATTTTATAAATATACTAATAATATCAAAACAAATAAATATGAATAATATGGTCATACACAGCGCCGGATCTAGGTTTTTTTCGAGGCGGGGCAAAAACTGAAAAATGCCGCCCCCCTTGCCTATATTTTTATCTTAATCATCATCATCATTTTTAGCAACCAGACGCCCACTCAACACAGGACATCGGGAAAGAACGTCATTTTACCACCATGTTAAGCATTTTTACACGCTTTATATTAGCGTCACTTTTAAGGGTTAACGTCACACACGTCTGTAAGCTTTGACTCTACTTTTCCTACACGTAACCCCTGGGTAGTGCCAAATGAGTCACAAAGTTAGTGGTGGTAGGACTTAAGTGTCCGTCTGGGTAGCGATCATCGTCCACGGGGCGTAAAGACCGTAATAGTGATCTGATAGTGATTTTGTACGTATTTTTGATCGCTCTCGAAGGGAGGAGTGTTGACCCGCCGGCCAAAGAGACAGTACAGTACAAGAGCCCAATCGTGGCTAACCACCACGAGGGGCTGCCTCACCATGTCGCACATAATCTTGGGCGGGTAAGTTGTGCCGGTTGGTGACCGGGTGTGGCCGACATTTAGCGACATGCCGACCCTTTCATGCCGGTGCCCATTCGGCCTACTTAATGCCCAGACTTTAGCTTCTCGATGCCTCTTCATCAAACCCATCCCTTCAACTTCATGACAGCGCAATTAAACAAAGCAGGTCTTTCAGCGGTGCATAACCCCACCATCGCGTTCACTATGGAGTTCACCAACATCCGCGAACTCCAAACGACCTTAATGCCGTCCACCACCATCTCGAGACGGCCTAGTCTGCTTTGCTCTTCTTGATGGAGAACCGGATTCGTTGTCCGGCCGAATATTCCTACCTGCTGTACCCCGGTTATTCGCTTGAAGAAAGCTCCAAGCCTAAAGTCGGGGTATGCTTGTATGTATATTCGGTTGGACATCTACTGTCACCGCTTAAGCTGCATGGAGGGCCCCTCCTTCTCCGCTTTGTGTTTGCACGTGAATCTTGGTTGCCTGAGCCGCATCGACGTGTGCCTTTACAGGTCCCACAACGGGGAAGATGAGACGACGCGGCTGTTCAGGTATCTCAGCCATGTGGCTGATGACGGGCGGACACAGTTCCCGTCGGCTGAAATGGCCTTGGGGGATTTCAATGCACATCTCAAACTGTCGCTGGGCTCCTCCAAGACTGGTTCAGTTGTACATTTATCCTGGACTGTTTAAAAATAACAATGGTGGTTTATCATTGAGATAAAACGATGTATGGCGATGGCTAGAGGGGCAATGGAGAAACTCAGGAAAATATGGAGGAATCGTACTACTACAAAAGCTACTAAAGATCAGGCTTGTCCGAGCACTTTCTCGTATTTCTGTATGCCGCTGAAACATGGACGTTACGGGAGAAGAAAAATGTAGCTTGCCTAGAGATGAGGTGTTGGAATGCTTGGAATATCAGGTCCGAATTCCACACAAACGTTTCAAGAACTCGGCATCAAGTAGCGTCTTTCCGAGATAGTACGGCCCCGTATACTTCGAATATTCAGTAATTTCTCACGACGAATTAACGACTCCATAGCACGTCTTATGGTTAATAGGGCAGAGTAGACTGAAATAGACCTCGTGGTAGGACACCATACACATACATTTATATACATTATACATACGTACAGCGGCACAGATATTATAGCGGATATTATAAGGATAGCCTTGTCAGGCCTCAAAACTTCCAGGTCTGATTCAAACTCAATTTCCTAAAAACGGAGTGAATACAATACCTTTTTTTAAATCCATATCTACGGGGAGATCATAAGGTGCATGTCGAGGTCTTCAGCCTTCCAATCTGACGTACGGGGACAATTATTGTCCGTACCGCATAGATTTTGCAGCCAGGTTGGATGTATTACGGACAATAGGCGATGCGGATGAGCGAGTAACACCTAGTTGACTCGCCGTGCCACCCGGCGCACTTCCTAATATGGCTCCTCACAACTTAGGTAGGCGTAGATTTTCTCTGCAACGGACGCCCTAACCGTGGGCGTCCGCTATGAAGCCACGAGTTCTGCCGCACATCTTAGAGTTTGCCAGCGACCCCAATGACGGTTTCTTAGATTTACGCGAATGTTACACATTGAAATAAAACTATTATTTACGGATTTTATCGCGAATTTAGTTTAATTTTTAGTTTAACTAAATTCGCGATAAAATCCGTAAATAATAGTTTTATTTCAATGACCCCAATGACCCCTATTAATCGCCTCTTACGTCAGGCAAAGGAAACCGTGAATGAATTTTGCCGCCCCTTGACCACGGGGTGCGTGAAAACAATAAATAACCAATTTGAAAAAAAAAACTATATTTTTAGCAAGGAACTCTAAAGACTAAAATCAATGTTAATAGGTGTTTTTTACATTTAAGGAATTTTTTTTTATAATGTATCACTATTGGAATATTTTATAATATCCAAGTATAGATATTGACTAGGGAGTGTCCTACCCCGAATTGCCCCCGAACCAAGGTCTTGTTGCACCTGTTGCACCTGAAGAAGTTCTCTATAGTCTTCGTCGCATGAAGAACCGGAAAGCGGTAGGGCCTGACTATATTCCGATAGAGGCGTGGAAGTCGTTGGGGCTTCATGTTGTGGAGCTTCTTGCTGCGTTATTTAACCGCAACCTAAATACCAAAAACATGCCTGTATCATGGCGGTTGAGTGTGATAACTCCCGTGTACAAGGGTAAAGGCTGTGTTCAGGAATGCGGTAATTATCGTGGCATTGAGGTCTGAGTCATACCATGAAGCTTTTCGAACGCGTCATCGAGTCCAGGCTCCGCCAAGAGTGTACTATCTCTGAGTGTCAATACGGCTTCCGTCCTGGCAGTGGTACTACCGACCCGATATTTGCACTCGAGGCATACAGAGCGAAGAAAACGCCACTGCACATGGCTTTCTTGGACCTGCTGAAGGCCTTCAACTGTGTGCCGCGACAAGCAATGTGTTGAGCGATGAGGGTGAAAGGGATACCGGAAGCCTATGTGGACATTATCAGAGACATGTACCTCCTTCGGTCGAGTCCTTCGTTCGGACCGCCGTTGGCGATACGAATCCTTTCCCGATTTATGTAGGTGTGCACCAAGGCTCGGCGCTGAGTCCATTCCTCTTCAGTGTTGTGCTCGACGCCATTACGTCTCACATCCAGGACCCTGCGCCCTGGTTGTTGGATGTATGCCGATGACATTGCACTGTTGGAGGAGGACCGGCGACTTTTGGAGCGCAAGGTCAACCGGTGGAAGGAACGCTTGAGAGCGGTGGTCTGAAGTTAAATGTGGCGAAGACCGAGTACATGGCTTGCGGGATTACGAACCCCCAAAACATCGTGATAGGGAACGAACTTGCCGTGAAGACGGACAAGTTCAAGTACCTTGGGTCCGTACTGCATGAGTCCGGTGACATCGCCCTTGACGTCAAAGCCCGTATAAGCGCTGCTTGGGCTAAGTGGAGGGAGATCTCGGGCATACTCTGCGACCGCAGGATGCCGATGAGGCTCAAGGGTCTCACCTATAAAAGCATCGTGCGGCCGGTACTCCTGTATGGGTCTGAGACGTGGCCGGTGGCCTGCCCTCAAGCGGCACGTCCAGGAGGTCCACGTCGCGGAGATGAAGATGCTGCGGTGGATGTGCAACGTTACGCGTTTGGACAAAATCCGTAACGAGCACATCCGTGGCAGTCTTGGTGTCCGCGATGTGGCTGATAAACTCCAGGAATACCGCTTGAGATGGTATGGTCACTTCCTAAGGAAACCGCAGGAGTGCATCGGTAATGTGTGCCTGAGCCTCAATATTCCCGGACCTCGACCGCGGGGTAGACCAAAGAAGCGTTGGCTCGATGTCGTCAAGGAAGATATGAGGGTCAATGCCCTTACTATTGAGGATGCCGAAGATCGGGCGAAATGGAGGAGAATTTGCCGGAAGGCGGACCCTGGCACCGGCCGGGATAACGCCAGGTAGAAGAAGAAGAAGAAGATCCAAGTATAGATATTTAATAAAGTGTTTATTATTAAATTGTCAACGTGGAAACGTGGGAACATATTACTGAAATATTTTAACTATTCTTAATTTTCAAACCCCATTTTTTCAGTGTGTAAAATATTGCCTTTTATTATTTCAGTAAATCAAAACAAAAAAAAAAATTGGCCCAGATTTGCCGCCCCTTTAAATTTGCCGCCCTAGGCTCCAGCCTAATCAGCTTACTAGTAAATTCGCCACTGCCTGTACCACATAAAAGACGTTCGATGGTTAATCAACTAAAACTAACTACTAAACACGAATCGGATATTTGAAACTAAACATAATTTTTGAGATGGATAAATTATTATAAATTCCAAATATTACGTTTTCATCTCTTTTTCACGCGCCTCTATCGCATAATCACTATAATAATTTGCGCACGGCGAAAAAAAAAGTGTAAGTGGTGTTACGTTATTGATGAGTTTTGTAGTTGTCTCCCAAGATTCAATATGCCGCCCCCTGAACTTGCCGCCCGGGGCACGCACCCCGACTTGCCCCCCCCTAGATCCGGGCCTGGTCATACATATGCACAAACACAAAAATATAAACTCACGCCTTTTCCCAGAAGGTAGGGCAAAGGCGGATCCAGGGGGGAGGTCATGGGGGTCATGACCTCCACCTGGGCTGGCCCCAGATTGACAAAATTTATTAATTATCGTGTAGATAAAATTTTTAGCACATTTAATTCCTTGTATGTCGATAAATAAAGTAAAAAAGTATGTGTGTATTCACTAATCACGCCTGTAACAAACTTTAAAAAGTCATTATTACGAATTGGAGTATTGAAATCGGACCCAGTGTTCGGACATGAACTATATGACCCCCCCCCCTCCCCCTGGCGTTAAATCTGACATGAACTATAATGTAACCCCCCCTGGCGTAAAAGCTGGATCCGCCCTTGAGGTAGGGAAAGATGCTACGAGGACATCCACGTTTCGCCTTGCTTGTTCTTTCCCACGATGTGATAGGAGACGAGCCTATCACTATATCGAGCACTAATTATTATTGGCTCCGGGCTTATTTAATATAGTTAGAAACATACAATATCACTTGTCCTTGATTAATCACGTATCTTTTTTTAGTATTTTTCATAGTTGTCACACGAAAAATATATTATGTAGCATTTTAATCAAAATTATGTATCAAAAAAAGAATACACGTGATATCTTACTAGACTCCCCCTCCCCCTTGTGATATTTCTTGAGTTTTGTCCAAATTCAAGCCTCATGTGATTAATGGACGGCCCCTTATTAAGTAAGTGTTTTTAACATATTTTACAACATATTGTGCAGTGTCTACAAAACTCGTAATTCTAGACTTAATTTATCTTAAATAGCAATCCCGTATAAGTTTCTTTCATCAGATTAATATAACCTATTCTGTCTTAATATTCTGCGTAGGTAAAAGCAGTTGACACTTAAATAATTCCAATTTTACGACCCATAATGATAAAAAAGCAATTTCGTCTAGACGTTCCGATCGAACAGATGCTTAGGTAGCGTGACAAGCGATAGATCCCAGCAGAGATTTCGAATTAACTGTATATCCTATACTATAATACAACAACGAAACTCTTTTATAGCTGACTTTTATATGCTTCCAAATTGACTTCGAAAAGCCAACAAAAGAAATAATAGAAATCTAAACTTCTTAGAAATGACCCATTGCAGTTCTAGTCAGAGCTACTTTTCCTGTACAAATCGTATGTGTCCAACTCTGTTTTTGAGTAATTCAATTTGTTTGCAAAATAAATAAAGCTTGGTTCAAACAAATCGATATTTCCAAATTGTTGACAAACATCCGTGCAAACTTCAATAGGCTTGATGACATTGGCTGCGGTTGACTGGTTCACAACAATATGCTCAATGGCGATGACATAATCTTTTGGTATATCTAGCTAATCTATTATGAGCATTTAGAGCTGCATCATAAACACGTTCTAAATGTTATATTCTGTATTATATCTTTATTATATTTATATTATATTGCTAAATTCTTATTGTATTCGTTGTATCATTCATAATTGTATGTTACGTTGGCGATCCTAAATAAATAAAATAAATAAATATCAAGTATTATATTGTGGATGTTTGATAATAATGCTTTCAAACCAATAAGAAAATATAAACCGAATCAATGATAAAAATGGTACATGTGATTGTTGTTGAGGCTATGCATTATTGGATCATTGGTTAATCAGTTAAATCGAGCAGTAACACCATTTATTCTTATGCATGATTTTGCAATTGTACAATTTTGTATGTACACATTGTTACATTATCTCTGACAAGAATTAAGTCACTCGGATTGTTAATTGAATTGTATGTAATCAGAATTATAAATTAATTTTCTGCTACAATTTGCAGAATAAGAATAGCCCGCGGTAAACTCTTTCAAAATAACTTAAATAAGCTAACCTAATCCGTAATATTTTTTGCTGAGTACTTGACTACATTTGTGCCACTCTCTTTGATGTAGGTATATCTAAGTATGATAGCTGCGCGCTTCAATAGCACATAAAAGAGCTAAGTGTTCAGCTCCATTAAACACTCACTGAACTTTAAAACTAGACGTGGAGATCATCCTCAAATACTCGAAACAGACTCTGATATACATAATATATACGTAAGAGATTTATAGTTTGTTCAATGTGGTGCTTAAACTTATTAAGTTTTTATATTTCACGTGTTGTCCGCTTTTTAAGTAAGTAAAACAATTATTTACATACCACGGAATATCACCATCGGCTATTAACCGATTTAACCATTAAAATGTCGTGATCATGATTCATAAATATGGTTTAAAATATATAAATCGAACTATTGAAGTTTTTACTACTAAAAAATGTATATACTTATAAAATTGGTACGCATTGAAATCTTAGAAAATCTTATGGATCGAACACTCAACATTGGTAGGACACCAATGATTCAGGCAAGCAGTGGCGTAACTAGTCCATCGGGGGCCCGTGGCAAAATTCATCTAATGGGGCCCTTCGTAAATATAAAAATACTTGACGTTGTAATTTCGTTTTTATAAGTAACCAAGTAAAGTTCGGTCTACTTAAGTATACGTAGAAATTACAGGGAGGCCGTACTGGTAGAACATTTTTGCTTGTCATATATCCAACGAAAATATATGGACTAACTTCCTAAACGCTGTCCAACCCAACTGAATTCCCCTGTCGGCTTCCTTTAAAAAGTTGTATCAACCCAATTGCATTAATTTCTCCAGGTAGACATATTCGTTGACAACTTCGCGAGCCATGCCGTCGACGATAGCTGGTCCCGGATCGACGAATTCATTAGACATGACTTTCGTCTTGTCTAGGTTCATACGGAGAACAGCTATTAGTTTATAAGCTTCATTAAGGCTGTGCAGCAGGTTCAAGAAACTGTGGGGCTAATTCACAAGTTTAAAGTCTCTCAACGTGCTATGGAAAGAGCTATGCTTGCTATAAGTGTCTGATGTCTCTGAAGGACAAAATTCGGAATTCAGTGATCCGTCAGAGAACCGTGGTGACCGACATCATATCACATGTCGCAGAATAGATAACCGCTGGAGTAAGCTAGTTCTGAAGTGGACACCGCTGACCGTGTCTTGGGAATCGTAGCGCAGGACGCTGTCTGGTCAGATGGTGGGACAACTTTCACAAGTTGTCAGCAGTGACTGGAAGCACAAAGCAGTAGACCAGGCTCATTGTACCTTGGTAAAGGCCTGTTTCCAGCAGTAGACTGCAACGGGCTGATGAGGAATAACTTATCTTATATAATATGTTGATTGTTCTACTTCGTGTTTAAAAGTGGATCGAAAACTGAGTATATCCTTGGAAAGCGACTAAGATACACTGGACCATAAAGAAAAAGGGTCGGTTAGAAAATCTTTAATATCTGCAAAAGTACCTTATCTAGCTGTATGAATATAAGACTGCATTAAAGAATATTTTAATGTCATTCCTCTATTATTTCATTGAACGTAGCGTGATTGGTGGTGGATTCCGCTGATTGACACGTTGTCTCACTTCATCATATGCGTGCTCGTCATCATCACCTGCCCGTTGCCCCTGTCCTTCAGAAACACTCATGGCATAGCTCTTTCCATTGCACTTTAACCAACTTTAAGCTTATACCTAGTCAGGTCATAAATTCTGTCACATGTTTAATATAAAATAGTTGAAACAAGTTTATTCATTATGTAACCATTTATCTACCAAAATGAACTTAACAGAACATCGATTCTTATGACACTAAAGTTTATTCAAAATGACCTCCGTGATTTTGAATACAGGCCTTCAATCTGCGCGGCCAGTTGTCTATCGCAGCACGAACGAGGTCCATGTCAATATCGGCGCCTGCCTTAATCAAGGATGTCTTGAGTGACTCCAAATTGGGATGAGGCTTCGAGCACGCCTTTTCCTCAAAGTGTTGCCATGTCTTGTAATCTAACGGATTCAAATCTGGACTGGAGGAGGGCCAGTCTTCGTGCCGGATGAAGTCAATTTCACGCGCCGCCAGCCAGTCTTGTGTGCTCTTCGCTCTATGAGCTGGCGCCGAATCTTGTTGGAATACCCAGTGCCTGTTATTGAACATGGTATGAGAAACAGGTTCCACAAGCTTCATCAGGACTGTATTTTGATACACAACTGCATTCATTTTTACACCTTTCTCCCAAAAATGTACCTCTGTTAAGCCCCAATAAGAAACTCCCAACCATACCATGAGCGAGGATGGAAAATGACCTCGTTGGACACGCGGAATACGGTTGTTCGCTTCTTCACTACTGTGTGCGTACACCTTATCATTTTGTTTGTTGTAGCTCTCTTCTACGGTAAAAATTTTTTCATCTGAAAAAAGAATTTCCCGATATTTTTTTCCCGCGTGCCGCTTCAACAAAGCGCGGCATCTCTTCAGTCTCAAGTCCATTAGACGAGCATTCAAACGATGTCCTGTTTTTCTTCGATATGCCCGAAGCCCTAAGTCTTCATTTAACACCCTTTTCACCGTGGTTCTGCTTAACCCCATCTGAAGCGCCAGCAGTTTCTTCTTACGTTTGGGATTTCTTTGAATTCGCGCCTTCACAGTTTTTATCACTGCTGGAGTCCTAACAGACCGAGGGCGACCACTTCTTGACCTGTCATCTACACTAGAGTCTTCATTGTATCGTTTGATGGTACGATAAACGAATCTTTTGGTTATATTCAAATTTTTCAGTATGTCAAAAATTTGAATTGGCGCGTAACCGCAACGATGCGACGCAATAACTGCATCAGGGTCTTCTTTAAGCGTCCACTCCATATTTAAAAATGAGTAAAATTCTAAAAAGTATACATTTTTATTTTCATGAACAATTCGAATTTCGAATTCAATAAACTTTTTTGTGGCCAGCATTCTAAAAGAAAAGTTTTTTACTGTGTGACAATACTTATGACCTGACTGTGTATATTAGCCCCTCAATCAGTGTCCACGTCTCGGCTCCGTTAATCATTGCAGGACATACTGGATGAACACCATAATCTTCAAGCTCTGTGGTATATCCGACAAAAATATGTGGTACAACTTCCTAAACGCAGGACAGCCTAAATCCTAAAACTGAATCCCACTATTGGCTTCCTTTTCGAAGTTGTATCTACCCAATTGCATTAGTTACCCGAGGTAAACATAGATATGACATGCAGGCGGACGTTTTCTTGCATAAAAACTACACTCCAACCAAATTCTCTTGTTCTACTATAACTCAACCTAGAGTTTCAGTGGTGTCTTTCTAGTTTTTGCCCATTTGCAGGTTTCAATGGCTTTAGATTTGCTTCAGCCAGAGGCCGCTTTACTGCATACAAACTCATATTGTTTCCTCCAGCTCGTAAATGATGATTTTTTTTACTTCAACAGCCCTAAAGCGCGGTTTCTCAAAATTTTTGAAACTATTTAGTGATCCTCCCGTGCCACCGCGTGCACCATTTTTGGCTGTTCCTGGTTTTCGAAAATTAGATACAATTTCATGGAAACGCTATAAACCTACTCGCTGAACTGCAGAAAGACACACAATAAGAGTTCTTGCAGTATTTCGTGTGCTTACTGCGCCCATCTTCAAGCATTGTCACCTATGAAGATTATCAGGGTTAATTCAGAATAATAAAATGTATAAGGCAGATGTCTTGTTTACTTCTTGCAAATGGAAGTTAAAAATGTAAAAATTAAACAAATCCGAGATAAAATTGGTAAATAATAGTTTTATTTCAATCTTCCGAATTGTTTATTTTTACTTTCGTAATTAATGTTAGTTTCTCCTCTGCTTACGCTCTTTTGAGCTTGAACTCGAGGCTCTGTCGAGCCAGGGCCCTGTCGGGCCCGAGGCCCTGTTGGACCAGAGCCCTGCCGGGTCGGGGGCCCCCTGAGCCGGGGGCCCGTGGCATTTTGCGCACTCTGCCACCCAATTGTTACGCCACTGCAGGCAAGTCAATATTTTGTCGTTCAACCAGTAAGATATTCAGGGGCGGGCATTCAGGACTCTCAATGCTACTCCTGCCCTCCTTTCATTTTCCGACATCTACCCATATATTCAGCTAAAGTACACTTCGAGTTGTGGCTGGGAGTTCACGGTTGGTGGTAATCACTTAGAATCAAGAAAGCTATTATGCAATAAACAACAGACGATTGGTAGTCTCCGTATCTAATAAAAAATACTTAAAGCCACTACGCATATATTGCGGGAGACAAATTGTTTTTAAAGCAGTAATATAAAGATGAACGGCCTCTTTAATATACCTTGGAATCTTAAGGTAACATAGCTTAGTACAACACCTACATTATCCAGAAGGAACATATACAGAAAACATTATCTATCGTATTCTGGAAAGCAATAAAAAGAACATTTCAAAAGTGTTAAAACGGTAAACTCTAACCTTTGTTACTTGGTTCCCATGAAACGCGACGTGAATGTAACGATGCAGATTTCTCAAGCAATGTCAAAATACATGGCACCACTGAGAATATTTCATGACACCTTTTCAAATTCAAGGTGCAATCACATCGAAAATTTCTCTGGCCATTGTTATCATATTGAGTTCGAAATTTTGTACACATGAGATCATATGACTAGATTTTGCATACATACATACATGAACTCACGCCTATATCCCAGAAGGGGTAGGCAGAGGCGCCAGGACACCCACATTTCGCCTTGTATGTTCCGTCCCACAATGTGATAGGTGGCGAGCATATCGCCATATCGGGTACAAATTCCTGACTCTGGGCTGATAATGAATAGAAAAATCCAATATCACTTTTCCCAACCCGGGATTCGAACCCGAGACCTCAGCTTTGTAACCGTACCTTAGTACAACTACGCCACCGAGGCAGTCTAGTCCGTAGTCTAGCCGAGGTAGTCTAGTGACTAGATTTTGATATCCGATAATTATGGAAATTACGGTCGATTCAACTGATCTGATACATTATGAAGTCTACGTATTACCTTTGAAGACATTAAACTATCCATTTATATCCAACTATCTGATAAAAAAGATCGAGAATATGGGAGAAAAAATGCAAATTATCCAATGCGACTGGATATGGACCATAATATCATCGCATGGTCTACTTACGTGATAATTTATTTAAAGATTTGGCACCTTCCATGATCTACGCTAATGATATAGGTAAACACAGCCACACATAACTCACGTACAAATGAAAATTGCGTCAGTTTAACAAAGACATAAAAGACATTTATTGTGGCAGCAAGACATTAAACGTACAATAACAATTGTACCTTCACACCGGCGAACTACAAGCCTCGCACAGAAACAATGTGACAGGAGAAAGTGTGTATTTAGTTGTGCGTAGAGCAATAAATTGCAGCGAGATAATATGTTAAACAGCGGCCGGTACGGGCCACGCTCATTACCCATCCACTTTGCTGCGTTAAACAATTACTACGCTATCGGCCCTGCGACTCCGCTGCATGATCATAAAAAGTGTTTGACTGTTATTTACCTCGGACACTAAAAAGTTCACATTTAGAAACAAAGACAACACAATATAAGCGTTGATTGTCGGAGGCCCAATTCCCCTTTTCTCAATTCTTCACTGTCTTTGTGATGTTGGCACCACACCTACAATACCAAAAGCTATAGATATTTATGAGCGGTGGTTAGTGGTCACTGGTTAGTCCTTTGTCATCGTGTGACCCGTATGCTCGCTTACCGGACTTATGCATAAAAATAAAGTAAATAAACTAGCACATTACTACACAGTACTACATTGGTAGCATCAACGGAAACGCCAATTCAAGGCTGATGTAAGTCATATATTTCGGAGTAAACAATAAACATGACAATGATATGACCTAGAATCGAGTTAAATAAAAAATGGATACTCGTAAAAAAACAGTTAGTATATTGAATAAATACAGAGATAAACTCCTTATTCATCAAGCGGTATCAACTATCAGTGCAACGCATTAGAAACTGCTCGCGGATGATTTACAAACTTGTGACAGGCAACAAGTTGCCTGCGTCGCCTACTTTCTGCGGTAATTTCCGCTCAATTTACAATAAATTGCATTTCTAGTAATCAAAGTTTATTGTCGATTGTTAATGTGTTGAAGCCGCTTGACTAATAATGCGGCTTTTAAATTAAATGCGCTGATATTTATGGGCACTTTTAACGATTCCATACATCATTTTTAAAACTGTTTAAATTAAATAATTCCTTGAGAATATTGAAGAAACTAATACTTATCATTAAAAATAATTGAATGGCCAACTCGCGAAAGGGTTAGTGTCGGGTAAGATAGCTGAAAATCATGTCGATTTTCGCTACACCAGAAAAACTCGCCCCTCCGGGTCTTCAATAACCACTTTCAGACTCACTCATTTAATTCACTGTAATAATTATAACCTGTTTACGCGTAAGTGTTTACAAATAAATACCTACATCTTTAGTCGGTCAGATAATAAGATCAAGCGGAAGGCTGACTCACTGTAGACTGCATGTACCGCTAACCAAACGCAACGAGACGCTGCGGCGCGGACGGCGCGGCGCGGCGCGTCGACAGACCGCGAAGTTGTAATCTCCAACAAAAAATCATTAGCCTCGAGGAATTAATGCTAATAAATCCGTTTAGATCCGTGATTAATTGGACTTAACACGATAATTGGGTCTGTATTCATATTGTTCAAATGTGGTATGAGGTATTTTGGCTTATCATGGCTATTCATAACGCCATTATTGATGATGTATTTTTTATTCTCATTAAATATTTGACTATCAATGCTCGTTTCACATACGCTTATCTCCTACAAATGTCGTTGAGATACATAAGTAGTTTGGACAACAACTCGTATGGAACATAATCCAACTGAAGAATTACTAAGAGGTCTACCTCAACGTTCCAATTTAGAACATTTTTTGTGGTTCATACACTTTGTAATTTTCTTCCCACTGGTCAATAAATTGACTCACATTACGCACTATGAATAAGTTAACGTCATTGTAATAAAACCTAGATCAGCCTATACGGATCCGACCGTTAAGATCGCTACTCGAAATTTCAATCACCATAAACTCCGGTAGTGACCATTAATGGATAGATATGTACATTTTATCATACCAACCAATATACTTTACGAAGTCATAAAGTTCTTAGTAAAACAAAGTGAAACGAATGCCATCACGTTAGAAAATACAAAATATCTATAATCACATGGCAGCATCACGCAAGCATCCAGCAGGCCACTGAACAAAATGTTATGACATGAAAGTATTCGCTTTCGCTGAATGAAACATTTGGCATACACGGTCATTTATACGTACAATTATTTTTATGGTCAGTAAGACACGCAAGAAAATCATTACTGTTTGAAAGTAAAAACTGACCGCTGTGACCCTTGTAAAGTTTTGGAAATGCAACTTTTACATTTTATCCAGGAATTTATTTAAGTCTGTGTAAATATTTTCATCAGGCCAGTGTGGTGAGCTTAGGCGCAAATAATCTCATTTTGTTGTAATTCAAGACTCATTCATAATTTAAAATTGTATTTTTTACATCGGTAATAGATCACTTTTCAAGTCGGTCAGTCATTATGTCCTGTGGTCTTTATGATTTCCCTTGCTTATGTGTTTTCTATCATGAATGGATTTCATTTAAATAAAAACAAGCAGGATTTAACTATCCAATCCAAAGAACAGCCTAAACAAAGTAAACCTGGATGCACACCCGACCAAAGCGCAATTTGCAATTAATTCACAGCAGATTACAGAGGTAAAACAATCGGTTACCATTGCAACACTGTATTTTTTTATTTTATTTTTATTGTTTAAGGAAAACAAACAGTACAACAATAATACATAAAACATTAAATATGATATAACTAATACATAGACCAGTAAAGTTTTCACTAATAAATATTACATACACCGCAACATCAAAAACAGACCAAAATTTTTTTTTACAGTTACAAAAAATAAAATACCAAAAGCAATAATAAATCAAAGAAAAAAAAACCGATTAGTAAAAATTAAAACAATATGAAAATTAGCAAAAATTAAAATCAAAACGACAAACAATCTGATATATCCTTTTTAAACTTTAAGAGGGAGGCTGTAAATATTATTATATTATATAGTATTCACATAACAATACGAATCACACGGAATGGAAACGCTTTGTTTAAGTTTAAATAATCCAAATGTAGTTTTTATTTCCGTGACGGATATGTACGAATATGGTATACCAGCGCCGGATCTAGGTTTTTTTCAAGGCGGGGCAAAAACTGAAAAATGCCGCCCCCCCTTGCCTATATTTTTATCTTAATCATCATCATCATTTTTAGCAACCAGACGCCCACTCAACACAGGACATCGGGAAAGAACGTTTTTTTTTTTTTACGACCATGTTAAGCATTTTTACACGCTTTATATTAGCGTCAATTTTGAGGGTTTACGTCACACACGTCTGTAAGCTTTGACTCTAGTTTTCCTACACGTAACCCCTGGGTAGTGCCAAATGAGTGACACAGTTCTTGGTGGTAGGACTTAAGTGTCCGTCTGGGTAGCGATCACCGTCCACGGGGCGTAAAGACCGTAATAGTGATCTGATAGTGATTTTGTACGTATTTTTGATCGCTCTCAAAGGGAGGAGTGTTAACCCGCCGGCCAAAGAGACAGTACAGTACAAGAGCCCAATCGTGGCTAACCACCACGAGGGGCTGCCTCACCATGTCGCACATAATCTTGGGCGAGTACGTCGTGCCAGTTGGTGACCGGATGTGGCCGACATTTAGCGACATGCCGACCCTTTCATGCCGGTGCCCATTCGGCCTACTTAATGCCAGGACTTTGGCTTCTGGATGCCTCTTCATCAAACCTATCCTTTCAACTTCATGACAGCGCAATTCAACAAAGCAGGTCTTTCAGCGGTGCATAACCCCACCATCGCGTTCACTATGGAGTTCACCAACATCCGCGAACTCCAAACGACCTTAATGCCGTCCACCACCATTTCGAGACGGCCTAGTTTGTTTTGCTCTTCTTGATGGAGACGCGGATTCGTTGTCCGGCCGAATATTCCTACCTGCTGTACCCCGGTTATTCGCTTGAAGAAAGCTTCAAGCCTAAAGTCGGGGTATGCTTGTATGTATATTCGGTTGGACATCTACTGTCACCGTTTAAGCTGCATGGAGGGCCCCTCCTTCTCCGCTTTGTGTTTGCACGTGAATCTTGGTTGCCTGAGCCGCATCGACGTGTGCCTTTACAGGTCTCACAACGGGGAAGATGAGACGACGCGGCTGTTTAGGTATCTCAGCCGTGTGGCTGATGACGGGCGGACGCAGTTCCCGTCGGCTGAAATGGTCTTGGGGGATTTCAATACACATCACAAACTGTCGCTGGGCTCCTCCAAGACTGGTTCAGTTGTACAATTATCCTGGGCTGTTTAAAAATAACAATGGTGGTTGTATCATTGAGATAAAACGATGTATGGCGATGGCTAGAGGGGCAATGGAGAAACTCAGGAAAATATGGAGGAATCGTACTACTACAAAAGCTACTAAAGATCAGGCTTGTCCGAGCACTTTCTCGTATTTCTGTATGCCGCTGAAACATTGACGTTACGGGAGAAGAAAAATGTAGATTCCCTAGAGATGAGGTGTTGGAATGCTTGGAATATCAGGTCCGAATTCCACACAAACGTTTCAAGAACTCGGCATCAAGTAGCGTCTTTCCGAGATAGTACGGCCCCATATACTTCGGATATTCGGTAATTTCTCACGACGAATTAACGACTCCATAGAACGTCTTATGGTTAATAGGGCAGAGTAGACTGAAATAGACCTCGTGGTAGGACATCATACACATACATTTATATACATTATACATACGTACAGCGGCACAGATATTATGACGGATATTATAAGGATAGCCTTGTAAGGCCTCAAAACTTCCAGGTCTGATTCAAACTCAATTTCCTAAAAACGGAGTGAATACAATACCTTTTTTTAAATCGATATCTACGGGGAGACCATATCGCTCATCCAAAAGAACAATGACGTAATTACGTTTTTGATTTTTTTCGGAAGAAATTTTTAAAAATTTATTAATAATATAATGTATTTCCAATCAATTCGATGAAATCTTAATTATTTTATATACACACATAAAATAATTACTATGAACGATAATTCAAATAATTTCGTGCGAAAACCCAAGAATTAAAAAAACATATAATACTATCAAACATTTTCATCATTGTAATTACGTCGATGTTCTATTGGATGAGCGATATGGTGCATGTCGAGGTCTCCAGCCTTCCAATCTGACGCACGGGGACAATTATTGTCCGTACCACATGGATTTTGCAGCCAGGTTGGATGTATTACGGACAATAGGCGATGCGGATGAGCGAGTAACACCTAGTTGACTCGCCGTGCCACCCGACGCACTTCCTAATATGGCTCCTCACAACTTAGGTAGGCGTAGATTTTCTCTGCAACGGACGCCCTAACCGTGGGCGTCCGCTATGAAGCCACGAGTTCTGCCGCACATCTTAGAGTGTGCCAGCGACCCCAATGACCCCTATTAATCGCCTCTTACGCCAGGCAAAGGAAACCGTGAAGGAATTTTGCGTGCGTGGTGGCCTGTTGGTAAACGGACTAGACGCGGCTGCCAACGTGTTCACGGTGGTCGCGGGTTCAAATCCCAGGGCACACCTCTGACTTTTCGGAGTCATGTGTGTATTGATAATCAATCACCACGCACTAAAAACGGTGAAGGAAAACATCGTGAGGAAACCTGCATACCATAGCGATTTATAAAAATTTCTATGGTATGTAAGTCCACCAACCCGCACTAGGCCAGCGTGGTGGACTATATGGCCTAACCACTCTCAATCGTATTCTCGATTGTAGAGTAGGCCCGTGCCCTGCAGTGGGACGTGTATGGGTTGATACAGATACAGATCACGGGGTGCGTGTAAACAATAAATAACCGATTTGAAAAAAAACTATATTTTTAGCAAGGAAGTCTAAAGACTATAATCAATGTTAATAGCTGTTTTTTCACATTTAAGCAAGATTTTTTTATAAAGTATCACTTGGAATATTTTATAATATCCCAGTATAGATATTTACTTGGGAGTGTCCTACCCCGAATTGCCCCCGAAACAAGGTCTTGTTGCACCTGAAGAAGTTCTCTATAGTCTTCGTCGCATGAAGAACCGGAAAGCGGTAGGGCCTGACTGTATTCCGATAGAGGCGTGGAAGTCGTTGGGGCTTCACGGTGTGGAGCTTCTTGCTGCGTTATTTAACAGCATCCTAAATACCAAAAACATGCCTGACTCATGGCGGTTGAGTGTGATAACTCCCGTGTACAAGGGTAAAAGCTGTGTTCAGGAATCCGGTAATTATCGTGGCATTAAGGTCATGAGTCATACCATGAAGCTTTTCGAACTTGTCATCGAGTCCAGGCTCAGCCAAGAGTGTACTATCTCTGAGTATCATTACGGCTTCCGTCCTGGCAGTGGTACTACCGACCCGATATTTGCACTCAGGATGCTTGGCGAGGCATACAGAGCGAAGAAGACGCCACTGCACATGGCTTTCTTGGACCTGCTGAAGGCCTTCAACTGTGTGCCGCGACAGGCAATCTGGTGGGCGATGAGGATGAAAGGGATACCGGAAGCCTATGTGGACATTATCAGAGACATGTACCTCCGATCCGAGTCCTTCGTTCGGACCGCCGTTGGCGATACGAATCCTTTCCCGATTGATGTCGGTGTGCACCAAGGCTCGGCGCTGAGTCCATTCCTCTTCAGTGTTGTGCTCGATGCCATTACGTCTCACATCCAGGACCCTGCGCCCTGGTTGTTGGATGTATGCCGATGACATTGCACTGGTGGAGGAGGACCGACGACTTTTGGAGCGCAAGGTCAACCGGTGGAAGGAACGCTTGAGAGCGGTGGTCTGAAGTTAAATGTGGCGAAGACTGAGTACATGGCTTGCGGGAGTACGGACCCCCAAAGCATCGTGATGGGGAACGAACTGGCCGTAAAGACGGACAAGTTCAAGTACCTTGGGTCCGTACTGCATGAGACCGGTGACATCGCCCTTGACGTCAAAGCCCGTATAAGCGCTGCTTGGGCTAAGTCCCTCCACTTAGCCGATGAGGATGCCGAAGATCGGGCGAAATGGAGGAGAATTTGCCCGAAGGCGGACCCTGGCACCGGCCGGGATAACGTCAGGTAGAAGAAGAAGAAGAAGATCCAAGTATAGATATTTAATAAAGTGTTTATTATTAAATTGTCAACGTGGAAACGTGGGAACATATTACTGAAATATTTTAACTATTCTTAATTTTCAAACCCCATTTTTTCAGTGTGTAAAATATTGCCTTTTATTATTTCAGTAAATCAAAACAAAAAAAATTGGCCCAGATTTGCCGCCCTAGGCTCCAGCCTACTCAGCTTACTAGTAAATTCGCCACTGCCTGTACCACATAAAAGACGTCCGATGGTTAATCAACTAAAACTAACTACTAAACACAAATTGGATATTTGAAACTAAACGTAATTGTTGAGATGGATAAATTATTATACATTCCAAGTATTAAGTTTTCATCTCTTTTTCACGCGCCTCTATCGCATAATCACTAATTCGCGCACTGCGAAAAAAAAGTGTAAGTGGTGTTACGTTATTGATGAGTTTTGTAGTTGTCTCCGAAGATTCAATATGCCGCCCCCTGATCGTGCCGCCCGGGGCACGCACCCCGACTTGCCCCCCCCTAGATCCGGGCCTGTGGTATACACATGAGCCTTCGTCCGACATGCTCCGTTGCATCACTATTTGATAATGTACCTTTTATAATACGGAACGGATGATCTGGCCGTGTTTTCGTACACATTAATGTACTTTTATTTTTATTGTATGAACAGGCAATGTAAATGTTTTTTTGCTTCGAGCAACGTGAATCATACCTTTCGCCAGAATTACCAATCAGCATCAAAATATACTTTTGCTTTTGTGGTTAAAAGAATCAAATCCCTAGATATGTTAATGTGAATTTTATTGTGCCACATAATTGTAAATTTCTGTTGCTCTTTGATTAACTTTTTGTTTGAATTTAACTGATCAAGTAAGTATCAAGTATTTGTAGATATTATTTTCTTTAAATGCTGCGAACTTAAAATTTTAGCTATTCCTCCCTCCAGTTCGTTCGAATTTTAAGAATAATGGTGAAAAGATTTTCCAACATAAGTTATGTACAAGTTAAGTATAAATAATTAAACATGTTGTGGTGAGGGATGATCTGATACCGTCATTAAATATAGGCGAGATATAGTCGGATGCCATAGTAATTGTACATGTGTGTGCACGATTGCATAGGCATCTGGTAAACTACGAATTAGCAGTGTTCACAATAAGTTTTTCATTGAATAATTTGTCTCAGCACCAATCAACGTTAGATAAATATGATGCATCGCTGTAGAAATCATGATTAGTGAGAATTATGATTTACGAGCTAAGTTTTTGTTCAACTTGTCGGGAAATGTGAAGAAAATTGTTATTGATGGATTTTCAATACAGTGCCATTTTACCTAATTGCATGTTTTCTTTATAAATACCGTAAACAAAATTAAAAATGACTATAACATAAATTCCTTAGATATCATTTTTTCTTCGTTTATATGGTTAACCAAACAGTAACACATACATTATATTATTAAATATTTTCTAATATTTTGTTTTCTTCGCAAAAAACTGATATTAAAAGTAGTTCGAAAGGGACGAAACATTCGATAACTAAAATAGTTTTAAGACAGTCTATGAATAAGGCCCTCAAAGACTGTTTATCCAAACAATACAGCTTTTCCACTACGCATACAATTCGATACAACATTTCGGTATGCATGTGTCATGTAGGTACATTTCGAGTAGTTAATACTTTTATGTTTACAAATGCTATCATAGTACGGGAGATCTCGTCATTAACCATATTTTCACACGTGATTGCTAAATGCCCAACAAATTTTCACTACACGATCACTACTGGACATTTAAAGAAGTGTAATTTTTGCAGTATGTTGCACCTTATTAACCGGACGCCTTCCGCTTCATACTTACCATGCTTCGATTTTGTTAAGGTTTCTAAAGACCCTGCAATTGTTGAAATATAATGCGTTGTTATCGTCAAACCTTAATCTTTGATGTGATACGAATCGGATACGAATCTACGGATGCTCCCACAATCCGTCAAAGGTATTTCCGATTCGTAATGGCAGCAAACCTTTCACTATAAAGGGCATACCTACCATCAATTCGTATTTTCGCAAGCAAAGTAAAGCGATTTTGTCGAATTAAAGAACTACTACTACTTTACTTTAAAGAAGTATTCGTCCTGAAGATGAAACTTCATGGTAATAATGTATACTGTTACGAGGCTAATGAAGCGACAAATTAAAAAAGCTAAATCACTCTTTTCATTATTTGTAAACAGGTACTTCGTAGTAATCAGATTTTCCACTGTCCTGATTTCAATAATGGTGTTGCGCTTACCAATGGCCTACCGCTTTTGTTACGATATTTTGATATCACTAAAGTCTAGACGATCACTCAATTTGTTCCGGGTAGCTCAGGTTAAAAATAAAAAAATAAAAACTTTCCGCATTTTTCTTTACTTTGACCTGGAGACCAAACTAGAATATTCTATTTCCCAGAACTGATTTTCCAATTTTTTTCTTTCAAATTTATTACAATTTCCGATAGCAGCAATCGTGAAGGAAGTCTGCAAGTAACAATGGGTACAGCGTATATTCGTCGATAACGGTGGATGCGCTCGCGCGGTCATCTAGTATCGAGATGAATGGCCAGTAGTCATTCGATGGTGATTTCTATTTATTTTGCAACCGCCTGCTGCGAATTTCAGATCGTCGACCTTGCGTTTATTTGATTAAGACATTGAACTGTATTAATTCCATTGATTACAGAAACACAACAGCTAATTACAAGTGGTTTGACAATTATATTCAATTTTTTGCACGACATTAGCATTTGGTAATGCATTGCGTAAGTGCAATGCGTAATTGTACAGTTTTAGTTTTTATGAACGTTTATTATTCAAATTTTTATTATAATCACGCTACATTTTCTCCAAATAAAACTTATTAGTCACGTATCAATATACGTGTGAACGTGTCGTTAAGTGTATACCCTGATGCAATCATCAGGGTATACACTTAACGATCTCTTTCTATTTTCGTAAGGTGCTATTAATCTATTATCTAATAGTGGTAAATAAGATTTTCCTAATTAAAGCAATCGCATTAATTCAACGATGCATAATATGTAACCACTAACCAGTCATTAGCATATTTCCTCGACTTTATCATAGAAATAATCTACTTTTAATCTCGCATTCCTACAGAAGATCACTTATACTTTCACGTCATTATTCACATAAAATCACAGAACAGATAAATATGGTATTATATAATATGGTACCTTATTCAACTGTTCTGTGTATAAAGTACTCAATACTACAAAGACAAGTATTCAAATTGTTTATACAGAAGCAATAATATATTGGTGAAGCAGCAGCAGGCTTTCCGAACTAAGGTTCGTGGGAAATCCACACATGTATTTTGTCTGGCTGCATACATATTTTATCCCTTCTTATTGAATCTGAAAATAGTAGTTTAAAATGGACTTAGCTACAATAAATAAGTAGTCCTCGTATGGAGCGTTTTAAACGTAAATAAAAATAAATGTCTTATTTTCAGGAATCTTATTTCAGGACTGCCTCGATGGCGTAGGTAATTGTAATACGGTACGGTCACAACGCTGTGTCGAGCAAAGTGATATTGTATTCTTCTATTCATTAACATTTAACAGGCTGAAATCAGGAATTTGTGCCCGATATGGTGATAGGCTCGCCCCCCATCACATCATGGGACGGAACACAACAGGCGAAACGTAGGTGTGCAGCACCTCTGCCTACCACATCACGCAGGGTTAGAGTCGTGCACAGGGTGCGTCGGTTTTTCACGCCCGGTCAACAATATCGCTTTTATAAAGCGTAGGTCCGCCCGGGTATGGAATACTGCTCGCATCTCTGGGATGGATCAGCCCAGTACCTGCTTGATGCCTTGGAAGAATTGGAGTGGCGGGCCATCCCCATTATGAATGTTGCAGACGTTACGAACAACTTAGAGTCGGTACAACTGCGGAGGGATATCACCTCTCTAAGCGTGTTCGCGTGTTCCCCCCTTCCTATAATCCTGGATCCTTCCGCCGTAGTGTGAAGAGGCATCTTAGCAGGCCGGCATAATTGTATCGAATGGCATGGAACTGCTGACTGATATTTTCCCTGGACGGCATTTGCTCTTACCGTCAGGTGCAGTGCAGTCATTATGCCAGTATAAATAAAAAAATAACCCTTTTGGAAAAAAAGAGGTGAGTTTATATATACTTATGTATTTTCAGGAATCATGCACAGAGTTACTACCTCGCACGCACTACGGAACATTCTACGACGCCGAGGCTTACCTGGTGTACTCCGCCTCTCTGCCGGGACAACCTGCTGGCCCAGATGTTATCGTATGTACTTTAAACTAAAAACAAAACATAAACTTTTATATGATTATGCTGATATTATTCATGAGTAATTACCATTATGCGTAATACGTTCTACGATGTTTAAAATATAACAATGTTTTATTAGTATTTTATTCTTTCGCGTTGTGGTCACGTACCGTAAAGCGTAGCATTAGATATCCACTCTCAAGGTGGACAAACCTGGCGTAAGGTCGCGTAGGTTGCCGAAGGTATACAATTTCCAACAGGTCTCCCTGGGAATCTGAGAAAGAGAGCTCTATTCGCATATCACATATTCTATCATAATATTGTCATCTAAGTAGCTTATGAAGATTATATATTTGGCTTTTAAAATTGCATACCCTTAGGACACGTAAATTATCTAAACATTTACTTTGGATATCAACCTAAAATAGGTAATCATTGGATAATAATCACCTAAACAGAAGTTTGTTTGCATCCAGTGATTTTCTTCTTCTTCTTCTTTATCAGCCCATATACGACCCACTGGAGGGCACGGGCCTACTCTACAATCGAAAGTACGATTGAGAGTTAGGCTATATAGTCCACCGCGTGGTGGCCTAATGCGGGGTGGTTGCACTTACATACCATATAAAATAGTGTGATTTTACACGTCTTTAACTATTGACGTCGTGGTCGATCGTTCCACTCTGCGTTGGTCATGACCCAAATACCCAGTCGCACACAAAAACAATATAAATCTTTATCATCCCTTACACAGCGTCGGGAAATCAAAGAGAACGGCAATGGAGTGTACGGCGAGCGTCACATTCACGCGTGGTCGGGCGAGCGCAACGCGGCCCTGAGCGCGACCGCCCTGCGGCGCGGCACGCAGCTCGCCGCGCACCTCGCCGCGCCCGTCGTCATGCACAGGGAGGCCGCCACCAAGGAGACGCCTCGGCTGCTGTCATACTTCAGGGACGGGATAAGGTTATTCATTTGTTATTATAGACCGGTTAATATAAGGCATAAAAACCGCCCTGCGATAACAAAAGAATAACAATTATTGTTTACAACTTCATAAATTCTTTGCGTTTATAAATTTTGGGTACCATGTCTGTCTGAATTCTTTTGGTTCTCCATATCTATTTTACTTATCGAATCCCCAACATTTCGCAGGATCCTCCGCAGCGGTTCAGAGACTCTGAACGGCGGTGCTCGTCTGTACCGCGTGCGTGGGCGGCGGCCGGTGCTGGTACAGCTGGAGCCGGTGTCGTGGGCGCAGCTGGCGGCGGACGGCGTGTTCGTTCTGGATACTCCCACACTGCTCGTTCTTTGGCTTGGCAGGGCGGCCAACTTGGTTGAGAAGATATTTGGAGCCAAGGTATGTAATGTTTTGTTTAAGTTGGCCTATACCTGTTATTCAGCTAACGGCGGACGGCGCGTTTCTGCTAAGCACGTACGCGTTGCTCGTTCTTAGGCTTGGCAGAGCGGCCAACTTGATCGAGAAGATATTTGGAGCCAAGGTGTGTAGAGTTTTGTTTGAGTTGGCCTGTAATAGTTGCGCAGCTGGCAACGGTTGGTACGTTCATGCTGGGCACATCCGCGCTGCTCGTTCTATGGGTTGGCAGGGTGACCAATTTGGTGAAGAAGATATTTTGAGCCAAGGTTTGATATTAGGCTTTTTTTTATATGATGATAATTTGTCCATTAGTAATCGTTTAATCACACGAACCAATTATATTATGTGACACTATCATAATAATTATGAAGAGGAAATGAAATCATTGGCTTATTTAAACTCTACCAATCGACAGACGATGTAATTAGAAGTGAGTTTAAATTTTTCAAGTAATTATTGCGCAAAAATATTAAGTAAGAGCTGTTTTCTTCGAAATTATAGTTTGAAGAAGTGATAGCAATAATAACATCCTATCACGCGTGGAACACAATTCCCAATCAGAATGGCATCGACCGACATCGCACGAGATGCATCAATTTGCATGTTTTGTTTTGCATAATAGTGTGAATTACTAATAACAGTACGCACAGTGTAAAGTAAAATATTCCACCGATCACGTGACTAACAATCGTATTTTTGAAATATTAGATTATCATTAAAGCTGCTATTTAATGGTCTCCTGTCAAATTACTATACAATTTGGTCATGCATATTCAGACTACAAAAAAACATGAATAGAAAACACTCTGCCTGGATGAAATCGCTCTTAACTATGAGCAGTCTAATATGTGAATCTTAATGAGTACTTCATGAAGACGTAATTTCTGTAAGTAAATTGCTAGTTGTAATTAAATTACGATAAGATTTAACAAAAATCTTGTTATATACTTTATAACAGATACTTTTATTTATAATATTTAATAGTTGTTCAAAGTGATAAACAGCTGCATTATCTGACCGGCAAATGACTTTCTACAATGTAATTGTATGTGAGCATGCACTACCTTGGATGTATGCCCTGTCTTTCTATCCTTTTTATCATTTAAATGGGACAATTAGCTTATTCTGCTGCAACCTTTTAATTTTGATAACACCTTCAACACAAATACATAGCATTGTCCTTAGAAGAAAAAGAACATAGAAAAATAACATAGTTCATATAAAAATACAATATTAAATTAAAAAAAAAAAAAACAAAAAAATGGCCGGTCACGGTTGTGACCCATAGTCATCAACTCAGCTAAATGTGGTGCAAACCACAACACACACTATAAAATACTATATTGTAAAACATACATCATCCATTCCAGATCGCATACCGAATGGCTCGCGGTGCGGATAAGGGCATGACGTCTCGCCGCATCGCCATCGCCCACGACGGCTACGAGCAGACGCTGCCGGCCTCCGACCGGGCCTTGCTAGATGCCCTGCTAGAGTTACGAGCGCGGTCGGTGCGTCCTGCGACTCCGCTGGCAGACACCTCGCGGCCAGCTCGCCTGTACAAGGTCACGCAGCCGCAACGAGTGGCGCCAGTCACTGTGCCGTCTCAGAGACCTACTGCAAGGCTTGAAGAGGTCAAAAGAGCGCCGCTGTTTAGGCAGGACTTGGCTGATGATGTAAGTTTACGGAGTAATAAATAGTAGGCCCGAAATAAAAACAACTGGTGTTTGTGAGACCGAAAAGTCTCTCGTAGTTCCTGATACCCACGACACAAGACTCGATCTTAGTGTGGGGTCAGGACTATGTGTGACTGTTGCGTGTTGTTTATTTATTTATTTTAACTGATAACCAAAACGGGTGGGTCTTAATATAGGATGAGATTATTCAATGTTGACCACCTATTGAGGTGTTGACTGCAGAATAAAAGTTCATGAAATATGGAAAAGTTTAGTTTCTGTGTCATAGTTGATCAAAAAACAAAAGAAGTTTCAGACAGCAAAACATTGAATAAAAATTTTGAATATTACCGTTAAAGTTTGGTTAAATGAGACAATTTCTGTTCAGATGCTAATAATTCCTAAATTATCAACCGTTATTTGCAACTTAATATAAGTGAGTCAGTGACACGATACCCCACATACGTTTGAAAACAATGAACTCTGCCCGACACAGTTAAACACGTTACAACGCTTGTTATTACATATAAGTTCGGGGGATAGTTTGAATAAGTAAATAAAGTTTAGAAGAATATGTAAATAATTTGAATCAATGACTTAGTGGAAAAGTATTAGCTAAAGATTTTAAGAGTAATAGACCCGCATCTACATGAGTATCATCCAAACCAATACAAAATCAGTAAAACTAGACCTGCGATGACAGACGCTCTTACATCACTGAAGCTTTTTGTGATCCCTAGACATTACTTTAACGCCAGTTCTATAGACACGTGGATATATTAAGTAGTACTAATATCAACTAAATACATTCAACCTTAACTCTTTATCCATCCAGGGCGTATACATAGTAGACAGCGGCAGTCGAGGTGTCTGGGCATGGATCGGGCAGCAAGCGACAGGCCCGACCAAGCGCGGCGCACTAGCTGCAGCCCGCGGCCTGGCCCGGGCCAAGCGCTACACGGGGGCTGTGTGCGTCACCGCAGCAGGGAGGGAACCTTTAGAATTTGCAGCTCTGTTCCGCAACTGGCGCTGGTGTGACGCGCGGAGAGATGTGAGGCTGCGCGCCGCCCGCTCCGCCACCACTAAACTTGATGCAGTCAATCTCGCCTCTAATGCTTGGCTCGCTGCAGAGGTAAATATTTGAAAGTCATGGTTGATTTAATTAGGCATTTGTAGCATGGTAAGTAACGACTTCTGCTCTGCGGTCCGAGGGTGCCAAAATTCCAAAACAATATCCCCAGTCTGTCGTAAGGGGCACAGGGTCGCTGGGCATAACCCTTTCAGCCTTCCCGGGGAGTTGAAAGAGCAGCTTAATAGCTTTATCTCTTGCAACAAAAAAATATAGTAAGAAACGACTTCACATAAAATGGTACATCATACAAAGTGTTCTAGTTCCCACAGTTATTGTATATGCGGAATAGTTCTGATAGTTCTATTCATATCATTCAGCATGTATTGGAAACAAATTCATGACTAATTACAACCGTTCACTAGCATTAGCGGTCACAAATATAGAAATGATAATAACTGCGTCATTGTGGGAACTTATATGTAACCGTGTTGAGAATAAACACATTTATTTTAATATTTTTCCTTTTTGATATCGGATTCGTAATAGTGGTGTATAGTTTACACCATTATTGTACACTGTAAACCAACATTAATAAATTACTAGGCAATAATAATTCTTTGGCATTCAATTTAATTACAAACATGCATTACTAACCGAAGCAATTCTTTGAAATGATTGTCTTTGTACCACATCATGAATGGATCACAATATGAATGGAAGGAGGTGGCACCATTGTTTCACAGAACAGAGGTATAAATAATTGCTTTATTCATTGAAGCAACGCCGAGCATAAGCAGGTAGTCCAATGAATCGTGTCCTGCACACTCTAACCCATTCATTTTTCATACTCCAAAAAAAGACGTATATCTGTAAAGTTTTTGGTAAAAGGACATGATTGTTTTACTTTTACTAAATTTCACATTTTCTTTGGTTTTGCCCCAGTCTATTGTTCTGAGGCCATGCTCCATAGTTAATGCCTAACAACAATGTATCAACAGCCTATTGTAGTTTATTCTAATAGCCTCCGTGGGGCCGTTGCTGCTAGCTGTGAAACGTAAGGCCTCGAATTCGATCCCGGCGCCAACACAAATATTTATGTGATCCACAGGTATTTGTTTCACCCCTGGATGTTTTTAGAGCGAAATATCTCTCTTAGTTTCTGATATCCACGGCACAAGACTCGATCTTAGTGGGGGTCAGGACTATGTACATAACCTCATGTACAGGACCTCGTTGTTGAGGTGCTGGTGAGGGGATCTCGCATGTGATACTGTCGCCTACTGCTCTCATAAAATGATTGCTCTAGACTAAGTAGCAGGTATGCCATAAAATATACGTGTGTTCAGGCGCAGTTGCCAGACGACGGTTCTGGTTCGCTGCGCGTGTGGCGCGTGCGGCGCTGCGGCGTGACGGACGCGCCGGAGCCCGAGGACGGCGGCGCGCTGGCCGAGGTGGAGCGCCCGCAGGCCGCCGCCTTCTACGACCAGGACGCCTACATCGCGCTCTACACATACCACGCGCCCACCGGCGACCAGACCATCATATACTATTGGATGGTACGCAAGTAAATCAGCTCTCTCTTCGGTTGGACTTCATCCGACTGCTGGAGATCAGAACTTCATGTTGCAGAATATTTAGATTTTAATTCAATAAATGGCAAGACGAGCGTGCCATTATTGTGATGGTAAGCGATATTACTGTTCATGAACATTAGCAAAACCTAACAACACCTAAGATTACAAAGCAATACTTGGCATGCAACTTTGTTCATATCCCACCCCTATCACAAGATGAAATGTGCGTGTCTTCTCATGTGATTAACTCATGGGTAAGCAGGTTTCTTCACGACGCGACGTTGGCGTAGTATACACGAAATAATAAATGCAATATATTCAAGACAAATTATTTTTCACAGGGAGGCTCTTCGCCAAATGATCTGAGGAATTTGGGTGCAAAAGAAGCCAAAGACCTCTATGTTAAACTCGGACGTCTACCAGTACAGGTATTTAATTAATCTAGAACTCTAGGTTAGGTCATTACATTGTATGTATCTGTAAGGATATTTTATGCTATTCTTTAATTTCAGGCTTGGGTATACCAAGGGAAGGAACCGGCGCATTTCTTACAAATATTCAAAGGACGTATGGTGACTTACGTCGGAAGTGCAACCGATTATGATCGTACGTAGTACTATATTCGCTTAAACAATCAACTCTGAAAAAAAAAAATTGTTACATTATATTTCTTTAAGTCAATTGTCAGACAAACCATCACTGAATGGCCTCCAATGGTAATATAGATATTTGATATATGGTGATTTAGCTACTTCGACTTCTGCTTCCGGCAAGTGTATTTTGTATCAGCCCTTATAAGTCCCACTGCAGGACACGGGTCTTCTCTACAATCGAGAATTCGATTGAGAGTGGTTAGACTATATAGTCCACCACGCTGGCCTATTGCGGGTTGGCAAATGAGTTCCCACCAAATATTAAAATGATTTGTCATTTTTTTATATTGCCTAGTTGATGTAGACATTGTGCTATTATTCCTTCTAATTCCTTGACAGCCAGAGGTCGCCGCGTGATCCCTCCGTCGCGCGTCCTGATCCGCGTGTCAGGTCAGTACGCGCGCGAGGCCCGCGGCGTGGAGGTGCGCGCGGGTGTGTGCGGGGGTGCGGGTGCGGGGGGCGGGCGCGGCGCGTGCTACGTGGTGCGCGAGGGCGCGCGCGTGTGGGTGTGGTGCGCCGCCGCCGCCACCGGGGACGAGCGAGAGGTCGCCAAGAACATGGCCGCCGCTGAACACACGCTCGTCATGCAAGGTACTCCACGAATACCAAGCTTAAACTACAATTATAGCTTAAAAATTGGTCGAAAGGAGAGAGATAATCGTCACCCATCGTACATGGTCTAAATAGTAGACGGCTCTTAGATAAGATGCCGTGTAAAATGAAACACATTTTTCGACCATCTCCCAATAATTAGTGTTATTGATATAGAATCCCACATCCGATTTTTGAAATGGAAATCCTTAATTGTCAAGAGAAATTTTATTTTAATCCAATAACTAATATATTATTATACCCACTTAAGTAATTGTGTATGTACCGCATGCTGTTATTTTTATAACATAAAGTACAGAGCAGCTCTGAGTCAAGTTTTGAACTTTCACGAATGATTCCCCGTCTGATAACACGTTGGACAATATGTAGGTTGCTTTCACAAGAAATTGTAAACCACTGATAATTCTTAACAAACGATTATGACTTAAGCTAATCTAACTGTACTTATATGATAATGACCGACGACCTCATAAACATAGTACCAGTGTGGACAAGAGAACAATTTATTCTAAGGTCTCAAACGATTTCATATATTTTGCAATACTAATAATTTACGATATGAATGTTTATTGTATCAGGTAAAGAGAAGCCGGACTTCTGGGCAACGCTGGGAGAGAGGCGCCAGCTGTTAACTCCTACTCCGTTGAAGGAAGTGGAGCGCCCGCTACCGCCGCGCCTCTTTTACGTGTCGGCTGGGGCACCGGGACAGTACTCGTGTGAGTATAAATAATTCTTCAGAAAATGCAGGTAGTTAATAGGATTTTTGAATACACCTGGATTTCAACCACCGAAATTGCATTATTATATAGTGAGCTATGGTATGTAGAATTTTGGATTCATATGATAAAAAGTAGAAACTTATACCTTTTCGCCCAGCCTCCTGCTTAATGTTACTTACTAGACCAAGAATAGAAATATTTTGATGTGCTATTATAATCCATTATTTCTACACTTCCCAACATTCCATTGTCGCATATGGAAGAAAAAATATTTGTAAACATAAATTGGTATCCACAACAACTTGAACTAAGATCCTTTTTAGTTATTCTAGGACCCAAATGCTAATTTATTCCATGCTTAATTTGTCGTAGTTGAAGAGATCGTGTCATTCAACCAGTACGACTTGGTCCCGGAGATGGCGGGCATCATGGACGCGCACAGCTCAGTGTTCGTGTGGCTCGGCATGCACTGCTGCCCGCGCGCCAAGGACGACGCCAGGAACATCGCGCTCGCCTACCTCGAACAAGGTCACATAAACTCTCTGGAAATAGATGTTACTATAATTTCTGTATCAGCCCATATACCCACTGCAGGGCACGGGTCTAGTCTACAATCGAAAGTACGATTGACCTTGGTCATATAGTACAGCACGCTGGGAACTCGTTAACTAAAACCCGTATAGCTCTTTGCCCGTAATTTGTCCGCAGATCACAACTTCTGCCAAAATTAGGTGTAGAAGTTTTCGTAATCATCGTTCACATTTGCATTAGCTACTACGTATCGTACCCTACCGTCTAGCGTCTGCTGAGTCTTATTTAAACGAAGAGAGATTCTCACCTCCACCTTTGAAGACCTTGTAAACTTGTAAACTTTAATTGCTCTGATTTATAATATGTCTATCTTCAAGAGATTATCGTGTGCGATAATGGCATACGATTCTGGTCCGAATGACCGTCCATTGTAACACTATTGTTATTGCTTTTGTTATACAGGGTATCTCAAGACTGCTACCGAAAACGAAGCCGGGTGGTAGTTTAAGCGACTTCAAACACAATGCTGTTGCATTGTTGCAAAAAAAAGCGTCAATTTTTTTTTGTTATTTTTTTTCCTATGACCGTATTTGGGTGGAAAATACATTTTTTCCTAAAATAATAGTGTATACCCTTTTATTTATAAATAATCTAAAGTATAAAAGAGTTAAAATTATTATTTTAGCAAAAACTATGGATTTACCACCCAAAAATGACAATATTTAAAAAATCATAAAAAATAGTTGTCGCGTTTCTTTGCGAAATTTTTAGTTGCATTGTGTTTGTAGCCACTAAAACTACCACCCAGCTTCGTTTTCGGTAGCAGTCTTGAGATACCCAGTATATTTAATTGATTGTATTCCTTTGCTTTGGTTACAATAAAGAGTTCTTGTATTGTATTGTTAATGTTTCGTGACTGTTCCTCTCAGATCCGGCCGCGCGCGACCTCGAGACTCCCATAATCACGGTCAGCCAGGGCCGCGAGCCACCGCACTTCACGGGCTTTTTCCCGCACTGGAAGCTATCTATGTGGAAGGTATACCTAGAAACTATGAATAGGACCAAATAACTTTAGGTAGAAATCAATTTGTAAAGCGAATTTTTTGAGGAAAATGGTTTAAAAATGAGATGTGTACTAATAAGACAAGGTTTTATTTTTCGTATTGCATAAACTTTGTGGTTGGTATATACCTATTCTAAGATCTGTATCTGTATCAGCCCATATACGTTCCACTGCAAGCCTCCTCTACAATCGAGAGTACGATTAAGAGTGGTTAGGCCATATAGTCCATATAGTCTATTCTAGGATTACATGGATTACTAGGAAACAGTTTTAAAACCAATGTTGGTTATCAAACATGATGTCTTTTTCGAACGACTTTCAAATTCAGTTTGAGCGAAGAAAACAACACAGCTAAAATATAAGTCTAAAATAAAAATATAATAAATCCATTAAGATATTCTACATAATTTAGATTCAGTCATTGTTTAATCTACCGCCCGTATTTTTGTCACTAATAGGTTTTAAAATTGTCTATGAATTAAGCCTTTAGAATAAATCGGATTCACAGTACCGAGTCGTATGTGTATCTACGAGCATTCTGTATTATGAATTCATCACTCAGGGTCACAAGACATTCAGCGCGATTATCAGCGCGTTGGAAGGCAAGGCGATCGCGCACGGCGGCAACTGCGCGCTGCAGAGCGGCAACACGGCCAACCACTTCGACCAGTACGAGAAGTACACGCTGGCGCTGCTGCGGGGACCCAAAGAACATCTGCCGCCGGACGTCGACCCGCTTGTTAAAGAAGTAAACTTTTACAGTATACATTTTTATCCATTATCATCCTCCACTTTTTTGTTACTTACTCCTTTGTAGTGAAAAGAGTCTTCTTGAAGTTTATGTTTACAATGCGCGTAATATGATCAGGGAACACAGCAAAAGATGATAACACCTTTTCTATACATCGCTATACATATAATTGAATTGCAAGTCGTATTACCTAAAATAAAAATATATATATTAACAATAAATAGTTCCTTGCATTTTATTACCAGACATTTTTGCAGGTTTAAATCTAATGTAGATAGTGATAGATACTATCATCAAAATTCATTTTCGCAATACGAATGGCGCTAGCGAGATTACTATGATACTCAGGAAGAGACTGATAATCTCATTTTTTACGTAGGTATACCGTATAGTCCTACCATAACAGTTTGTCTGCCTCGGTGTCCAAGTTGTATCTAATACAGTTGATTCTAAAGCTAACGGCGGGACCGTTAGCTTTAGAATCCAATTACGCGTAGGGCATATAAATATTGGATTTTTCTATCAATTATCAGCCCGGAATTGGGAAAATTGTGTCCGGTATGGCGATAGGGTCGCCCCCTATCACATCGTGGTTCGAAACATGGGTGCCTAGTTGGTTCCAGGAGAACCTCTGCCTACCCATACTTGGATAAAGGTTCATGTATGTAACAGTTTTTTTTATGATTTCAGTTATATTTGACACACGACGACTTCGTGTCAACATTCGGTCTCACATACTCCGAGTTCCGAGCACTGCCTGGTTGGAAGCAGAAGGATCTAAAGAAAGCCGTCGGTCTCTTCTGAACTCATATTAAATGCATAAGCTGCGATATATACTCAAGTCACACCGAAGCTTGTCTTAAAAATGTGAAGTCAGATGAGGTGAATTGGCACCAGAATAGCAGTTTTTGAATGATACATAATTTATTTTTGTTTAGAGAAAGATAATTATCGTTATTAAAAGAATTTGGATAATAAAAAACAGCTTGCAATCGCGATTTTATCTAATAATTTATCTCGCTGATATTGGTATCAATTCACCTCATTTAAGATGTATCTTTCGAATTAACCTTTGAAGATTTCATAATACTGAATGTCACTCTTTTAAGATTATTTTAATTTTTCAAGATGTGCGTATTTTCATAGTTTTATCTCTAAAACATGAAACATTACAAGAAGAGCTGGCTGCTTACGAGTCAAACTCGAACAATAAAAGCATTTACTTATAGAAGCGATATGAAATGGAATTTATTATTTTGATTTTTAAATATATTTGTTATTTATATTGTTGTATTTATGTTTGTAAGCATGTATGTATTGTAGTTTGTTCACAGCCGTTATAGCACTCACAGTGCAAGTTACTTGTATGATATTCACTTGCCACTCTACTGTGCACCAGACATAACGTCTTTGAACCAAACATAGTGAAATAAACGAGCATAGAGCCTAGATAAATAAAACAATGAGTTTTAAAATGTTATTTATTTCTCACAAATTTAGCATTGTCAGTTAGGCATTATTTCTAAGATAAAATTAAAAATCTTTACAATATACAAATTTCATAAAAAATCTATAAAATATTCATTTATTTGCAAACATATGTACATTACAAAACTATTGATACATTATAACATATTATTTCTAGTAGATATGGGAGTGGGCCGTAGCCAAGGCACGTGATATTAGTATATTGCATGACGCGCAGTGACGTCAGCGGTGACGTCATCGCGCTCGCTACAGCGACTAACTACTCTGTCCAGTTCCAAACAATTCATTCTCCAAAGCTATATATCGATAGTATAAAATACACCCATTAAACGATAACATTTGCTACAGTAATAAATGAAATGTATCAGCGAGAAGCAGTTGACGAGTGCTTTACAAACTGACAGGCTAGGCACTAGGCAGTTAGGAACTTACACTTTTAGCGCGATAAATAAATGTTATAGTTAAAGATGTATTCAAAAATAAATAATTTACACAATGGTTTTATGTCCATTATTGTTACATAGAGACAATTTGGAAGTATTTCTTGTATCGCGACCGCGACGCATGCGCACGGGCCGGGCGATTCTTTATAAAAAATACTCCCGAAAAATGCCATTTAAAACAGGCTTATAATAATTATGCATAGTACGTAACAATATTATTATATTTCATTAATAAACATGATAAGCGTGAAGAGAGAGTAAACGTGGACAAGAACTCAATGTATAATGCAACAATTTTGTTAATTTGGAAACTTTCAACATTTCTTTGGCAACAAATACCATTTCCGACCGCGAGATACACATACACATATGGAATGAAACGACGCGAACTATGCAATAGCTGCCCTAATAAAATACAATTCAAAAATTTATATAAAAAAATAAGCGTAAAAACTACAATGAATTGCAATTAATCAAACACTTAAGTACGTTACATGAAATTCGTATGTCATCACGACAGAGATTGTTTCCAACTTACTACTAACAATAAATCGCAATGCGTTACGCGGATAAGTGATTGAAAACAACTTGCTTCGATATGTAGACACGTAGATATACAACTAACGTAAACAAATTCAACATAGATTGGTTTGCGGAATGTAAACAGTGTTATGCAATAATAAAGAGCATTTTATAATTATCACGTTTCAACAAGAACCACTAGTAACAATAGGCGTTGGAGGCTTCCGTCTAGCACCACCGACCACGTGGCGTGTGTCGCGCTGTACTCGTGTACTTGCAAACTCCCAACTCGGTTTGTACTTTTATAAATCACAACTAACGAGGACTACATAAACATAACAATTTACAAGGCCCTCTAATAAATTGCCACTTTAAATATAATTCACTACTTTTAAATGAATCAATAATTATGTCAAAGCTTATATTCACTGACGACGTAACTGGTACCGAGTGAATTTAGTCGATTTAAACTCAGATGAAAAAAGTTTTCATTAAAAACAGTCAACAGTAACATCAAGTATAATTTCAATCGAGACAACGATTCAAAATTATTGCTTTCAAGTATCCATCGCAGTGTACTGGAGCAAAAATTATTGCGAATCCGTAATAATATTACACGAAATTATTAATACGAACAGTAAAGGCAGTACTTTGAGTAACCTATACTATAGGCCGAATTATCCGCTACTCAATATATAAATTGATCGAGTGATCCAAGGAAGCCCGTCCGTTTCACGATAATTAAGTAACAAGTAGAATGTAAAATTTTGTTAAAAGAACTATTTGATTTGAGCAAATACATGAGAGGTTCACTACACAAAAATAATGTTTTATGGCACTGTTTATTCGTTAACTTGCAAATGCATCACGAAACAATACGTCCGCTGTACTTATTCATAATAACCTGTAACCCATTCCATATCACTACAATAGGCCAATAAACAGTGCACAGTACAAATATAAGTTGCTACCGTAAAATCAATTCCTGTTTGATTGCAATCACATCGACATTACCCGTTCGACTTTATTTAGTGCACGTTAATATTATTTTCACTTAATTACGTTTCAACATTACGCCTTCTCTCACGGACATAAACAAATAACTTCGATAAAGCGTTATGTTATTCATAATTTAATGCATAGTTGCAGTTTGGTGTGTAAACAAAACGTAACAAAAATATTAAAGAGTATATATTCTAATCTATATTTGAAATAATATACAATATATGCAAATTTTCACTCAAAATTGAACAAATATGATTTCAAACTATTAGGCGTCACGTTTCACTGCGTCGGTGACAACTGGTATTACAAACATCCGACTGGATCATAAAGCTTGCACAAATATATTATTTAGTTCCAAAACAAAGCGATCACCACAACAACGGTATCGATTCAAACAACGCGGTAAGGCATGGTACAAGCGAAACTTCTATAATAATATCAATACAATGCAATTAATATTTTATCATATTTACACCACGCGATCCAACAACAATTTAGAACTGATCACGGAAGGAGCGCGCCACAGACGCGACCGCTTCGTACGAGATGCAGTTGAAATGATGAGTTAACAATTAGCACCACCGCCTCAGGTTCTTCCTCCATATTATGTCTTTTTTATGAGATAAATGGGAAAACGGATGTTCACTTACATAAGTACAAATATTAAAGTTTCAATGATCGCGACACCAACGCCGATCATTTAGTATTAATTTTGGACAAAATTCTTAAATTTACATAAGACTAGGTGAACAATTTACACATTCAGAAAAAAAACAACACGAATTTCAAATGCCAGATCAAAATGCGTCGAGGTTCGTTAACTGCATTTTCCCACGTACCGAGTTAAAGTACAACGACCGACGTAACAACGAGACTCGGGCTCATCGAGCCGAGCCGAAATTCTACACGCTGCAGATTGAAAAAGCCCAAAGTGTTAGTATAAAGAGACGCCACGAGCGACAACTAGTAGTGCGTGCGTGTGTGTGTGCGCGTGCGCGGCGGCTACTGGCGCGGCAGCGACGCGTTGGCGGGCAGCGTGGAGCTGCGCTGCGACACGTTGAGGTGCGCCGCCGGCTTCATGCTCGAGCGCATCGAGTCCCTGCAAACATACAACGGGTTCATTTGTGCTCTGTTACTAGTGGTCACGTTGGTTAAATGAAGCCTACGTGGCGCAGTCGATTAGACGCCGCCTGCTAAACGATGGACCCCGGGTTCGATCCCCGCACCGAGAGAAATGTTTTTGCAGCCCACAAATATTTCTTTCGGGACTGGGTGTTTGTTTGTGAGATCGTAAAGTCTCTATTAGTTCCTGATACCCACGACACAAGACTCGAACTTAGTGTGGGGTCAGGACTATGTATGTGACTGTTGGGTCTTATTTATTTATTTTAATTTTAAAAAGGACAATGTAATCTAAACGTTATTTTATAAAAAATAACAGTTCCGTATTGCTATTTCTGTTTTTATAAATGTCGCTCATATACAGCTATAATGTTCTCGCTGCACTACTTTCCCGCATACCTAGCAGGTACGTAATATGTAAACACAGCTTCCTTAGCTGATTGAATACTGAATCTGAATTAACTTCAATAATGACGAAAAGAAGACAAGCACTGTGGGGCGGAAGATACGTATAAATCATCCAATCGTTTGAGTTTAACACATGTATGATGCCAAGTGGTAAATCTATCTAATATGATTCAATAAAGTGATGAGTATGAGAGCTGCGCGTGTCGTCGTGTGGTGAGGAGTGAGGAGTGAGGAGTGAGGAGTGAGGAGGTGCGGGTACCTGGGCGACAGCTTGGTGTGGTCGTGGTTGTGGTGGTGCGCGCGGTACCCGTGGCGCTGCACGCGGCGGGCCAGGCGCGCCACCCAGCGGCGCTGCTCGTGCGCGCCGGGCGCCAGCAGCAGCAGCTCGCGCGCGCGGTCCGCGTGCAGCTTGCACGCCGCCACGCCGCCCTCGCCCTCGCACACGTGCTCCGCGTGGATCTTCATGCGACACCCTGCGATAACCAACACTTACTACACTGCACATATCAATATCTCCATTCGCCCTGGACCAGGGGGTAGGACGAGGGAGTACATCACAAATTCCCAATTCAGTGCACGGATATTAATGCCAAACTAGGATCCCTAAGGGCCTCTTCTATGCGGGGCTGACGACCTACATACATGGATGTCCGCATCGGAAGATAAAAAGTATGAAACCTCTACAGCGCGTTCAGTGTGATGCAGAGCGCCCGAGCCGCGGGCGTCCACACGCGGACGCTAATGCACTAATGCATAAAAAACCATTTCACGACGACTAGATACACATTAAATCTTCCTATACCATGGCGACATTTTCTGCTGTTTAATAAATAGCATACAGAACAAAAAGACCAATGCTGGACATAGAAGTCTACGCCGAAATCATCCTGTGCCAGATAGCTAGTTCAAATCATTTGTACTGAGCGACTTCTCGCAAGGTTTATACGAACGTACATAATTTATAATTAAATTCCACATTGGTCAATTTGTCCATTGAAATGTTACAATTTAGGGACCGAATATTGCATTTCTTAGAGGACGCAATTTTATTTTTGGGACATGTTTGGGTGGTCAATAGAAGTTTAACCTCAAGTTTGTGGGGTCGCCACCCTTGTCCCCCGGCCGCTATCTTGGAAAAAGGGGTGAAAACACTTTTATCGCGATAACTTTGAAACTATGCGTCTTACAAAAACATTATAAGAACATAATTTGTAGCAAATTGTTTGTCTACAAAGCTCATGTAACATTTCAATGGACTAAATGATACAATCAAAATTTTATTGCATTTAAATTGTATCAAAGCAGTTATTAAGCAAACAGCCAAGTTATGAAATGGGAAAACATAATTTATATTCTGGTCAATATTTTATCTGAGTGACATTATACTCACCAACAGGTGCAATACACTCACTTCACCGTTAGATTGAGGAAAAACATCAAAAGACAGATAGTAATTTGATAGTTTATGAATAAGTTATTTCAGTTCTTCCTTGTTGTACAGTACTATTGCATGTTGTGATCTCCTATAATTGAAGAAACACAATGTTTAAACTGCAACAGTACAATGGCAAAGCTTGTAAAGTGTATTCTTTGTTGGAGATCCTAATAAATAAAATAAAATAAGACAATTATAAAATTGCATGGACTCACTTCTGCACTCGTAAGCCTGCGGCGGACGGAACATGTGCCACAGCGGGCGCGTGCACACCTCGCACGCCGTGGGGATGTGGTACGTGATGCTCACCAGGTCGTGGCCCTTGTACTGCACCGTGTTACCTGCAGGCGGACACATAAGTCAAAACTTCGTTCTAATATAACAAATCACATCCTTTCGGTTGGCAAGTAGTACAAAATTGAGGAAAACTAGGCGTTATAAGCCCACACAAATTAAATGTACCACATTTCAGGTTTAACCTAGGTATATGGTATAGGTGGTAGACATCCAGATTGACTGCTTTACAAAGCAAGCTGTCGACTGAAAACAGATAGCCATCACTTGCTCTCTGTCTCTTCAACCACAGTAAGTCCACTGCTGAACAAGAATCTCCTCCAAGGATCTGCGCACATGAAGCTGTTGGAAGCAGCTTGCATCAAGCAACTTCCTGTAACCTTCAACATCCGTCCACATTGCAAGCGGGCGTCCGACACTTTGCTTGCATGTGCATAGTCTTCACTTCAGGCTTCCTTCCTTCCGGCATCATCGGCCGTTAGTTCTTCGCGCTATGTGCCCAGCCCACTGCCACTTTAACTTGCTAATCCTTTGCAAATCCAGGCTAGATTGGTAACGTTTGTTCTATTACGAAACTTCTTATTCTTGATTAGAATTTTGATCTGATTACCATTAAATACAATATTTGTATAAAATAATAACAAGATATTATAAGTCGTTCCAGTAAAAAAAGGAAGATAGTAAACAGGGTATATTATATATTATATATGGTATATCGAGACTGCTATCGAAAACAAAACCGGGTGATAGTTTTAGGAACTACAAACACATTGCAATGTCTATAGTTTTTAAATACACCCCTCCAACAGTCACATACATAGTCCTAATCCTACATTAAAATCAATTAAGTCTTAACTCGTAGGTATCAGAAACTACGAGAGACTTTTCGGTCTCAGAAACACCCAGACCCAAGACAAAAGACTTGGAAGCTCACAAGTATTTGTCTCAGTGCGGGGATCGAACCCGCGGCCTCTCGTTTCACAGTCAGCGTCTTACCAACTGCGCCACGGAGACTTTCAAAAATTCTTAACTATATTTCAATATAGTTATGAATCAGTCTAGAAAAAAGTAATTAACGTCCAAATACTGAAACGCAACATTAAATTATTATTAAATTAAATATTAGTTGCACTTAACTATGTAAATCCTGCTTAAACTGAATGTACATGTGTATGTACATTCAGTTTCATTTCATTCATTAAACTGAATGTACATGTATGTAAATGTACTGGCTAAGTCGGCCGTGCACTGTTAAGAGCAACTTATTATTTGAATGGCGTGCGAGTATTCGGGCGTTAGTGTGTAGTGTAGTGTCAGTATGTATGTGACTGTTGCGCGTTATACAACATGTAACAGATTTAAATGTAAAAGCGGAAAGTAGTACGTTCAGAATCAGCTACTGAATCGATATCAACATTTTTTTTGGTAGGTATTTTTTTTCAAAATAATTAGTTAAGACCAAGTAAATTACAGACACACTTTCATTTAGTACTCCGAACAAACGAAATTGAAACGTAACTCCAGGACATAAGATCCTTTTTAAATGAACCACTAAACGAAAACTCTAATAAACTAAATAATGAACAAAAATGAACTTTATTTCGATGGTCATAAAGTTTATTTAAGCAATCTATCATTAATCAAACGCACACAACGATAGGCCTGAATAAACGTAATAAGCTACCAAAATAAATAACTATCATATTCTCTTTTCCGCACATTTAACTACAACTAGATAGAGCGGGATGCAGCTATTGTTTAATGCAATTTGATCCATCCGACAAACGATGGCGCGCGCGGCGCGGCGGTACATCAAAAGGTTTGGCAATTGGTATAGGGATGCGCCGCGAAAAAAATACTCCCGGTATTTGCAAGACCGGGCGATCCAAATCCCGCGCAAGACATGCACTTAAATGAAACAAATTAAATTGTAACAAAATCACTATGAAAAGAAACAACAAGTAGGTATTTCTATGAAAAATAATTTCGCGGTACGTTAAAATGGTGATTAAATTCGGTTTGTAATTTTGCTACAATGTATGCGGAATCCCGGTGTGTCGGATATTCCGTTATTGCAATCCCTAAATGGGCACCGACTATGTGAAAAAAAATCAGTCGTGCACCGCAGTTATCTGTGTCTACTTGTGTTTAGTAGATATTTCGATAAATTTCGCGCGCGATGTCTTTTCGGTATTCGAATATTTAATACACTGAAATGGTGAGACTTTGTATGGTGATAATGTATCATTGGCGTGCAGGACATTTAACAACAGGCACGGCACCAGTGTAGTGTCCGACAGTATCTCGATGCTGAGTTCGAAGAGCTCCGGATAGGTCGCGGCGAACCTGTGCAATGGCCTCCTAGGTCACCTGACTTGACGCCTCTTGACTTTTGTGGGGACGTAATAAATCTCTGGTATAACTAGACTACTAGAAAATAGAATAGTGGTAGCCTTCCTAAAAGTGAAAAGTGACACTGAAGTTTTACATAAATTACGTGAACAATTACGCAAATGTGCATCAAAGTGTATCAAGATGGTGGACATTTCGAACATATTTTAAAAAGACATCGCCGCATGAGTGCCATATAACACGTAAGTTAATTTTGTTGTGTTGTGATTTCCTATCTAGTTATCGTTGTTAGATATTGCGTTATCTTATTATCTTATTCATTAGTAATGCAAAATAAATGACGCCCGTACCCTGACCGCCTGTAGGAACTAAGTTCAGCGGAAGTGAAATTAATAATATTTTATAGCCGATTCATGCAAAATATTGTCTTATGTTGGGTTCGTACGCATTATATCTAGTACGTAAAATATTTAGTTTTTATAGTTAAAACACAAATGTTATGCTTACAGATTAAATTAATAATTATTTGTTTACCAAACCACCCAGTAATCAGTTACGTACGTAATTTGTATTTCGTTTATTGTCAGCTGTTTCTGCCGGCGCGGCGCGGCGCGGCGCAGCGATCGGCGTTAGGTACTCGTGTGAATGGGTCTTGTGTACATGTGTGCGTGTCCGCGAGCGTGTGTGACCATGTTAAGTGCCTACATTTGGTATAACTAATTTCATAAATAAAAGATTTTGTAATTATGGTAGTACGATTTCAAAGCATAAACAATGATTGCAATAATATTTTAAAGTTGGGGTGTCTGAGGTTGTGAATTAATCCTGTTACACGTTGTATATTTATGATGAATGTATAGTGTCGCGTACCGGCGTGGTCGGCGGCGTCCTGCGGCTGGTCCTGCGCGTCCCCGGGGCGGCGCGCCTCGCCCTCGCCCGCGTACAGCAGCTGGAAGATGCGCGGGATGTCCTTGGCGTCGGCGCGGATCACGTCGCCCTGCGTCACCGAGCGCACGTGGAACACCTTGCTGCGCCCGACAACAAACACTCAAACACTTCATAACTACAACATAATATCTACCTGACTCAGACACGCCGATTAACTACAACATGTATCTATAAGTGTCATTCAGTTAGTTATGTATGTATGCGATCTTTATGAAAACATAGTGTGCGACCCGAAGGGTTTCTGCACAAAGTGATACAAAATACCCCGGAAATATATAATTAATTAACTAAGTCAAAAATATTGACAAATCTAGCAAGCTATCATGTCAAGGAACCAGATTATTTAGCAAAAAGACCTACGTACCTATTTTACCTAATAATTGTCTAATCTTAGGTTACGATTTACGATAAAGAATTGGGATATTTTGTAAAGTATTTAGGCATATTCTTTTAGTTTTACGTAGGACGTTCGAACTTTGGTCATTGTATCGGAATATAGAGTAACCCCCCTGTAGTTTAGATCTTAAAACGTTGCGACTTTTTACTCAACAAACTGACTATACCATTTCCATTCGTTTATTTTATTTTTGACACATCGAGTACTGAATCAAATAGTGATGGCCTGATGCGTTATCGAATCAATTTTTTATAACAAACGATTTTATTTTTGAACAAGTTTTAATCGATTTAATACATATTTTATTTTTTGCTCCATGCATTGTTTTATAAAACTTCAGGGATATTTAAGTTACTTGATTTAATAATTATAACTGGGCGAGTGTCGTAGATAAGACGAAGAAAGAAATAATGTCTGATTGGGATCGCGATGTCGCATTTGACAACTTACCCATGCACTCATTAATAATTAGTGTTACTGGGGATACGAGTGACGACGACGCCGATTCCGACGAAACAGACGATTGTTTATAAATAAAAATATTAACAAATTACCTTTTAGTTGTTTTAATTATTTAATCCTTAAAGTACTATGAATTCCAACATGGTTTAACTGTTTATTACAAGTAGGTACTAAACATTTATTTTCGTTGTAATCATTGTAATTATTTTAAATTAAACTCTTATTAAAAGTCACTTCAATACGTATACCTTTATTCATATTAATTAATTTGCAGCAAATACATTCGATCCTAATATTGGGTACTATATTACGTTTAACTGTTTTCATTAGCATTTTAATGTAATTTTATTTCAAATGATTCCGATTGATTGATTCTATTCAAAATCGTTTTTGTTATCTGTGGTCATTCGTTACGAATGGCACAACTCTAAGTGGGCGTTACCCGTCAAGAAAGTATCTACTTTTATTTCAAAATATTGTTCTACTGTAATGTCGTACTTTATAGGCGTGAACTGTCAAAAATAAAATAAACGAATGGAAATAGTATAGCAAACGCGTAATATTTCTATACATAATGCGCCAAAGATGCACTGGTACACAAGAATTCCTTGTTTTGACGGCACAGTCTATGTTAGTAATTCTCATTCATACTTGAAAACTTTAATTACAACCGCAGACTTACGTATTCAATGTCAAGAAAAGTATTAAATACTTTAATGCGATAATCACTCGAATCTTCATAATATCTGGAATATTTGGCGGCTTGCCCAGTGGTAGGTGTACGAAGATAACAGCTGATGCTATTTTGGATTAACAATATAAGAGAGCTCAGAGAAAATAAATATCATGACCTGGTACACTACTCCATCATTTGACATACTTATTTCAGTGACAGATGACATCACCAAAGCCACAATCATATCTAACGTTAATTTCCGAAGGATAGCAATGCAACCATGTTCAAACAAAACTAATAGTCTAAGATCCCGCCATACATCGACCTTCACCGAGATGTTTATTTGATGAAACCTATTTTATATGCAATTTAATATGTCAATAAATATATTGTATATGGGTTGCCTTGCAAATTTCAGTCCAGAATACGATTAATTAATTATTAAAATAAAAATTTTTTTTTTACACATTTCACCTGTTTGATTATTAAACAAATTCTATACCAATCGAAAGTATGAAACCCATAGAATATGTAAACGTTAGGTTGCCTATTTTTTTCCGGTCACAACCCTCAGGTTGCCAGGTATAAACTGGTAAATCGCTACTAGCATTTTGCGCCGGTCTGATTATTGAATGGAAATTAAATGAAAATAAAGATCATTTTATTATGAACACGGTGGTATAGGGTTGCCTGCGAAAAATCAGTCCCGAATTGCGGTTGTCGAATTTAGAAAAGTGAAATATTGCTCCGAGTGACACAGCATAGCAGCTGTTCGAAGTCCGCTCATAAAGAAAGAGGGTGCGCATGCTATTTATTCTTGAGAATGAAAAGGACAGCGATAGACTCGTATATGCTGTGTTCTGTGTTACCTGGCAACCTGAGGGTTGTGACCGGAAAAAAATAGGCAACCTAACGTTTACATATTCTATGGGTTTCATACTTTCGATTGGTATAGAATTTGTTTAATAATCAAACAGGTGAAATGTGTAAAAAATATTTTTTTTTTAATAATTAATTAATCGTATTCTGGACTGAAATTTGCAAGGCAACCCATATACAATATATTTATTGACATATTAAATTGCATATAAAATAGGTTTCATCAAATAAACATCTCGGTGAAGGTCGATGTATGGCGGGATCCTATACTATAATTTTTACGAGATTTATCTCAGATTTGGTTTAATTTTTACATTATTTAACTTCCTCACATTTAGATTGCTTTACAGTTTTCGTAAACCCGAAATCTAAGAAATGATTTTGCGTCCACGTTCCTCAAATGTGGGTTTTTAAGAGTGACAATATTGTTCACTTAACTTTAAATTAACCACATTCTCTTCTTACGGACTTTGGATATAAAAATGTAGTTACCTGAGATCTAATATCATGACTGGGTCGGTGGTGTTCTGCTTGTCGCTCTCTGTGTTGTAGAAGATGATCTTCTTGGAGGAGACGACGACGTACTGCTTCTTCCATCCGTGGCGGCGTATGTTCTGCTTGAAGGGCACGGATAGCCAGCCCTCCAGCGTCTGCTCCGTCTCGCCATCCTCCGCGTCGGCGGACGATTGAGACGCCGTCTCCGATGTTAGTGCCGCCAGCTTCTCTTTCAGCTGCTCTATTTCTGCGTCTTTGCTGTCGACCTGGAATTTTCACGTCGTTTTTTTTAAAATCAATGTCAATTAGTTTCCACAGTCAATTTTATTTATTCAAATACCTATTACAAAACCTATCAATAAATCAATGTGTAATTATAACAATGCTATGCATTTTATTTTCTTTACTTTTATTGTTTTATTCTTTTAAATCTAAACCTTGAAAATAATTTACCAAGATTATTTCATTAAAAAAATTATTATAAGTTTTTTGAATGAAATAATCTTGGTAAACTATTCAACAATATAGTTTCCTGCTTCAGAAAAGCAAGCATTATTGCTATTGCTTAGCGCTGTAATGAGTGGAAGTGGCACTATTGTGTTGGTACACAGCGGAGTATGCGTGTACCTCCATGGCGAGACGCAGCCTGGTGGACTGCTCGTCGAGCAGCTGCTGCTGGCAGTCCTGCAGGTCGCGCTGCAGCTTGGAGATGTGCTGGTCGAACTTCTCCTTCTCGCGAGTCAACTCCTGCTGCAGCTTGCGGTAGTCCTTGTCCTTGCGCACAGACATCTTGCTCTTGTTCTTTGTCGACGCGGGGTTCATGTCTTTCCTGAAAGCCAATTTGACATGTTTCATAATGATTTCAAGTTTTATGGAGTTATATGGATATGATGTGAGATTCGGTTGATAGAGTTAACACATTTGTCTAATACCTACTTGGACAAGAAATAGTGTTCGTTTACATTTACTTTGAATAGAATATAATGTGTGTTGTTAATTTTTACTTTATTATTTAAACCATACAACTCAGAATATCTTTCATCTCAAAATCTTAGCAATTGTAACTGTTAGAGAAACCTCTGTTGTGGTTGCTTTTTTAAATAACACTGGAGAGTAGAAAAATGGTTCTAGTTCTAATTTTGATATAATATTTTTGTTTTCTAGCCTTAGTTACTGTACTTCAATTATACACTTGTGTCAGTCAACATATCTTTTATTTTTCGATCTTTATCTACAAAGCATTTTTAACATTTTCTAATTATTATTACAACAGTAATCATTGTTGCTTCCTCTCTTCTCAAACATACTTGCCACTCCCCCAAGTAAAAGACTAGATATTTCACAATATTGTGAAGACTGGTTGAAGTAATGTGATGTAAAGCGTACCTGTTCATGATCTCGGCGAGTTTGTTGACTGCCTGCTGCTTGAGCATGATCTCTGAGTTGAGTTTCTTGTTGAGCCTGTCGAGGTCGTCCTGCAGACGCTGCAGCGAGGCCACGCGCTCCGCCAGCGCCGTGCCGCTGCGACGCAACTCGTCCACCTCCTGCGACAGCGTACACTCCAATTATATCACACGGAATTATTGGGTTTTATGCGAATTATATAAATTGAAATTATCATTTTATTGCGTATTTAATATTGTCAAGTTTCCGAAGACAATCAAAATTTAATGTAAGTCCGTTCTATGACCACCAAAGCTGTAGTCATCAAACATCGGTAAATTTTAAGCCCAAAATTAATTTTATTATAATAACATGATACGCTTACACAAACGCAGTAACAAAGAGTAAATGATCGACGAAGAGCAGTTTTGACATAAAATTTATATAAAATTTTCTGTGTATTAATCTTTATAATAAAACCACCTCTTTATATTATAAATACATGGTTTTCTTCCTTGATGTTCTAAAAAAAGTAGAAATATTATGTCTATCAAAAACCCATTTAAAATCTGAAGCACAATTATCATCAATTTTCTTTCATTTATTTAAACGTATTTTATATAGCAGAATAAAATAAGTTTAAGATTAACCAAAATAAATTATGTATGTGAAATTTTTAAGAAAATAGGTTTGACTTAATATAAATTGTATACAGTGTTTTTGTGTGACTTTTTGACAGGACATAACGCAAACATATTACGTGCAATGTTTACAATATATGCTGATTCAAATTTCTACTAGACATGGTTGAATAAGTGATTAAAATAGCAAGCCACAACATTATTTCTAAGAATTTTCTAGTGGACCTGACGGATAGCTCTATTATGACGTAAAATCCAGTAACATAAATTCGAGTAATTACTCACGCATAATTCAAGGACTAGGCAAATAAAGGAACACTAGTCAAACAAAACTTGTTACAGAATGTGACTGTTTTTTATGTAGCCAACTGGGGCAAAAGTAAACAGGGTTAATTGGGAATATGTTTATAAATTTATAAATATAGTATTAAACTAGAAATCGTAGTATTGTCTATATGAATGTCTGTATCAGCCATATACGTCCAACTTCAGGGCAATGGCCTTATCTATTATCGAGTAAACGATTTCAAGGGGTTAGGCCGTACAGTTCACCATGCTGGCTTACTGCTGGTAGGCGGACTTGACATACTTAATTCTTCTTCTTAACTATTTCTGCCATCATCGTTAAAGTGGGTGGAGTTTGACTATCTATGTATATGAATAGTAGATCAAAATACCATCATTATCTCTATAATTAATAAGACATGTCTCCAATTTTCTCTTTTATATCTGGTATTATTATCTGGTAGTTAACAAAATTGTCTCCAAATACATCTGACCTCAACAATAACAGAACTGACGGTGTTTTAAAAAACTAGCAATAATGATCAATAGACATAGAATCTCATAGCGGATTTCATAGTTTTCAGTTCATCACCAAGTATTTTTTTATTAATTACAAAATCTAGTTAAATATTTGGAATAATATAAAAACGATCATACATTTTAAGACCAACTTTGCCGAGTGAGAATTCAATACAGTGAAGTAATATTGTGTGTATCGACACAGGTGTGTCGCGTTACAGGGATGAGCCTCTGAATATCCGGTTTCTCAAAGGCCGACATAATTGTACCTATCGGCGAGAGATGACATTTACTAACCAATGGATACTTTATTTAAATGCATTGCATTTATTATTAGATGCATTGTTGTTAGTTTGTCGTGTTAGTGCAATTCTGGTCATAAAAATTAGTACGATTTGATTTGATTCAACTCGTTTCCTGTCGAGTGACAACATTTTTGTTTTAAATTTGATTCCTAGAATAGGACACAATCTTACAAGCGATAAACTTATGTAACTATCATAAGAAATTAAAACTATAGATTGCATCCCACCTAAGTGCATGCTTAATGAGAATGGAGGTTGTGTTGTACATTAAATTACTATCTCAATTAGATAAATACTAATGTGATGTCTGTATCAGCCCGAATACTTTCCACTGCAGGGCACGGGCTTCCTCTATAATCGAGAGTACAATCGAGTGGTTAGGCCATATAGTCCACTATGCTGGCCTAGTGCGGGCTGGCGTACTTACATACTATAGAAATTCTTATAAATCACTATGGTATGCATAACGTGACCATACGTCCCGTTTTAGACGGGACAGTCCCGCTACCAAAATTCGCTCTTGCAAACAGACCAAACAATAATTTAAAAATGTATTTCTCGCTCCAAATGCTTTACCGAACTACTACTGAAAACCGTGGGGTCGAATTGTATCAACACTTTCGTAAAAACATCTTGACTTAATAAACTTTTCCACAATTATTGAGTACGTTATGTATCTGCCTGAAAGTAACGCACCTATCGAAAGAGTTTTTTCTCACATTGTCAAAATATGGACAAGTGATAAAACACAGCTGAGTGTCGCAGTAAGGAAATTTATTTTGATTACCTAAATATAAATAAATCATGTACTGAGTTTCACATCATCTAAAAACTAAACAATTTGTTCAGCCGACAAATACAAAAATACGATTTAGATTATTATTTTATGTTATTCAATCTTCTAATATTATTATTTAATTCCACAGATGTCCCGCTCTGGCACAAAAAATAAATGGTCACGTTAGGTATGCAGGTTTCCTCACGATGTTTTCCTTCACCGTTTTAGTGCGTGGTGATTGACTATCAATACACACGACTCTGAAAAGTCCCGCGACCACCGTGAACATGTTGGCATTAGCGTCAAGTTCGTTTACCAGCAGTCCCCCACACACTTTATAATCTCAATCCTACTCTCGATTGTGTCGGAGGCCCGTACGCTGCAGTGGGACGTATATGGGCTGATACTGAAGGAGTGTGAAGACAGTGTGCTTGAAAAATGTAGGTTGCGTTGTACATGAAACTACTATGTCAATTAGATGAATAGTGACTGTCTCGGTGGCGTAGTTGTACTAGAGTATGGTTACAAAGCTGAGGTCTCGGGTTCGAATCCCGGGTTGGGCAAAGTGATATTGGATTTTTCTATTCATTATCAGCAGTTTGTGTCCGATATGGCGATAGGCTCGCCACCTATCACATCGTGGGACGGAACATACAAGGGGAAATGTGGGTGTCCTGGCACCTTTGCCTACCCCTTCTGGGAAAAAGGCGTGAGTTTATGTATGTATGTATGTAGATGAATAGTAATGTTGTGTAGTGTGGTGCGATGTGGCGTGGCGTGCGGTACCTTCCGCTGCAGGTCGATGGTGGCGCGGTGCTCGTGGTCTCGGTCGCGCAGGCCCTGCAGCAGCGCGTCGCGCGCGCCCAGCTCGGCGCGGTGCTGCGCGGCCGCCTCGCGCATCTCCAGCTCCTTCATCGTCTTCTCCTTCTCCAGCTCGCCCACCGTCTCCTCCGCTATCGACCTGCACGAACACACACAGCATATAGTACATCTCTATTCATATACCATTCACATCATTCAATGCATCAGTAACCACATTATCATTAAGGCACTGAAATTAAATGTGGATGAGTAGCCGCCCAGTATACGGCAAACGAACAAACAGGTCTCTGAGCAAAGATTTGTTGCCGATCCGTCTAAATCGGATAATGTAGAAAAACGATAGGAACAGTGTTAAAAGAGGATCAATTTAAATATATTATTGTTGTGTTAATAATTATAAGTTTTATATAAAGGTTGGCTGTATTGTTTTTACTCTATTGTCTCTGTCCTCTACTCCTTAGTCTGTGTCTGTCAAGTTGTACAATTGTTAAGTGAAAATACACGTCTTCAGTTCTAAACAGTCCGTTTTATTTAAAATAACATCAGGTTATGGGCCCAGTCCATGCCTAACCTGATTGTTTGATCCAGTCAAAAGAATAAAGTACAATCAGTTACAAGTACTTGTATATCGGCGGGAAGAAGGTACGGCAGAATATCGTCGAGAAAGATTACGTGTTGTGAACACGGTTCGAAAATGGAGAACAACCATTTTGTGAAGCTGGAAGGATCTAGAAATTGGAACATCTGGAAATTCCAAACAAGGGTTTTGTTAAAAGGTCAGGGCTGGTTGGAAGTCGTGGAAGGAAAATGTTTGAAACCAAAAACTCCTGGAGAAATATGTACATGGGAAGAAAAAGATGCGAAAGCCCAAACTTTGTTGGTTACGCGAATGACAGAAGATGTGATGCTCCATATTATTACCTGCACAAGTTCTGCGGAAATGTGGAAAAAGCTCCATAGTGTATATGAGCAGAGAACAGAAACAAGTATACACATAGTGCAGCAGCGTTTCTTCCAGTACAAATACGAAAAAGGTAGTGATATGTCAATCTTTCTATCTAAGATACAAGAAATGCAAAATCAATTGAGTCAAATGGGAGAAGAAATCTCTGAAAAGTTCGCGATCACTAAAGTATTGATGAGCCTGCCGGAGGAGTATAAGCACTTTATATCGGCTTGGGAGTCGGCGCCTGAAGAAAAACAAACGTTCGACAACCTTGTGGCTAGACTATTACTAGAGGAGGAGAGGATGAAGGAAAAGTCAACAGAAATCCAGGAAACTCCATCGTCATCGGCGTTTATAGCGAAAAGAAACATAAAATGTTTCAAATGTGGAAAAACTGGTCATTACCAGGCTGTTTGTAAGAGTAAGAAAGATAGTGAAAAAAGGGTGGACGACAATAAATGTTTTTACTGCGGCAAGTTTGGACACTATAAGGCGCAATGTAAATTTAGGAAGATAAAGGAAAATAAAAAGACGAGTAATGCATTTGTTATGTCGAACACAGTGCACGAACAATATGAAAAATCAAGGTGGCTAGTGGACTCTGGAGCTAGTGAGCACATGTGTTGTGATTTGTCGCTTTTTTCTTCATTTACAAATACTTCGCCTAAATCTGTAATCATCGGTAATGGTGACGTAATTAACGCCTTAGGCTACGGACAGATGGCGGTGCAAGTCAGCAACGGGAGTGCATGGTTGGATACAACCATAGATAATGTCCTTTATGTACCCGCTCTTAAAACAAATTTATTGTCTGTGAACCGTGTTGCTGACCGAGGATATGTCATTGTCACAAATAATGGGTATTGCAAATTTTATAGAAATGGAGTTGTTTGTGCCATCGCAAATAGAATTGAAAACTCATATTATCTGGAATTTCGTTATAAATGCGAAGCTGCGAATATTGCAAAGTCAGTGGAAAATGATTTATTCGAATGGCATGAAAAACTGGCACACCAACATTTTGACTATGTAAAAAAGTTATTAAAAGAAAACAACATTGAAGTAAAACAAACTAATGTGCCTCAATGTGAAAGTTGTATAAAGGGTAAAATACATAGATTACCATTTAAGAAGAGTGAGACTGTAAGCACAAGAACATGTGAAATAATACATGGAGATACCTGCGGGCCCATGGAGGAAGAATCAATCGGTGGATCGAGATATTTTGTCGCTCTCAAAGACGATTATTCAAATTACAGAACTGTTTATTTCGTTAAAACCAAATGTGAAATCAAACATTGTCTTGAGGATTTTTTTAATAAGGCTGAAAATGTAACTGGCAACAAAGTTAAAATATTAAGAACAGACAATGGACTGGAATTTATTAATAGAGAAGTTATGGATATGTGTTCTAATCGCGGTATAATACATCAAACGAGTGTAACTTATACCCCTGAACAAAACGGAAAAGCTGAAAGGGAAAATAGAACCCTTGTTGAAGCGGCGAGGACTATGTTACATGCCAAGAATCTACCCAAAAATTATGGGCTGAAGCGGTAAATACTGCAGCGTATGTTTTGAACAGAACAGGAAAAGGCAAAGATGGAAAGACGCCTTTCGAGTTGTGGACAAATAAAAAATATGATATAAATCAACTTAAAGTTTTTGGTTCCGAAGTTTATGTACACATTCCAAAAGAAAGAAGAAAGAAATGGGATCAAAAGAGTGAAAAAGGAATATTAGTTGGTTACGGTGAAAATATTAAAGGATACAGAATATATTTCCAAAAGAAAAACTATATAGATACTAAAAGAGATATAGTTTTATTAAAGTCTGAGGGAAGTAAAGGAGATGAATCAGCCTCAGCTACCATAAAGTTGGATTTAAATAGTCAGTCAATGCCGGAAAAGGCAACACCAGAGACGGTAACTGAAGAAATAGAAGGTTCGCCAAACAATAGTAATACTTATACTAATATAGATTCTTCCACAGGTGAAAGTGAATTTTACAGTGACTATGTACCATCTGATGAATGCCTGTCTGACGAAACTGATACCTCGCAAGTACCAAATGAGAGAAGCAGAAGGGTAAGGAAACAAACATCATTTTACCAGTGTCAAAATGTTATAAGCGAGAGCAGCGAGCCAACAACTTACAAGGAAGCTATAAATAGGCCAGATGCAAGTAAGTGGTTGGAAGCTATTGATAGAGAATTGCAAACTTTAAAAGACAATAATACCTGGGACTTATGTACTTCATCAGTAAATAAAGATATTATTAGTAGTAAGTGGGTATTTAGAATAAAGAGTAGTAACAACTGTCAACAATATAAAGTAAGATTAGTTGCTAAGGGTTTTGAACAGAGTAGTGATTTTGATTTGGGTGATATTTATGCTCCTGTAGCTAAGTTATCAACTTTTAGAGTCTTTGTGGCAGTAGCAACTAAGTTAAATTATCCTATATATCAAATGGATGTTACCGGGGCATTTTTGTATGGTGATATTGATAAAGAGGTTTATATTAGATTGCCAGAAGGGGCTTATTCTGGAGAGAACAATATTGTTAAATTAAAGAAATCATTATATGGCTTAAAGAGTTCACCAAAGTGTTGGAACAATAAATTTAATTCTATTATGTGTAGAGAAGGTTTTGTGAACTCAAGTTGTGATCCATGTTTGTTCAAAAGATGTTTTTCTAAAGATAAAATGTTTGTTTTGTTATATGTAGATGATATCATAATGTTTGGATCAAATGAGGGACATATTTTACAATTGAAAGATGTTTTAAATAGAGAATTTGAAATGAAAGATATGGGACTTATATCAAATTTCCTAGGCATTAGTGTAAAGCAAAACTTAGAGACTGGAACTACAGAATTAGATCAACATGATTATTTAGAAAAAGTTCTTAAAAGGTTTAATATGTTTAATTGCAAGGATATGTTTAGTCCTATGGATCTCAACTTTAATACTAAAATATTTACTAATTGTAGTGTTCCTGCTGATAAACATATTGAGAATGTATGTAGGCAAATGATAGGGTGTCTTATGTATGCTGCATGTGGTACTAGGCCCGACCTATGTTTTCCTGTGTCTGTATTAAGTAGATACCAATCTTGTGCGAATAAAGAGTTATTAAATGCATTAAAGAGAGTATTAAGATATGTAAAGTATAGTTTAAATTATAAGTTAGTTTTTAAATGTAATGATACTATGTTGCAAGGCTATTGTGATGCAGATTGGGGAGGTGATATAAGAGACAGAAAGTCTACATCAGGTTATATGTTCATGTTGTCAAACTGTTTAGTTGTGTGGTCTTCGAAGAAGCAAGCTTCAGTAAGTTTGTCTTCTACAGAGGCAGAGTATGTATCATTAAGTATGGCTGCTAGTGATGCATGCTGGCTTATAAATTTATTAGCTGATTTTAATTATGAACATGTATGTCCGGTGGTCTTATGTTGTGACAATCAATCTGCAATAATAAATGCTAAAACTGATGCATTAAAACGATTAAAACATATAGATATTCGGTATCATTTTGTAAAAGAACTTGTAAAACAAAATAAAATATCTATTACTTATGTTAGTACTAATGAGCAACCTGCAGACATACTAACCAAGCCTTTGAGTAAAGAATTGATTGTTAAATATTTGAACAGGTGTGGTCTAATGCTCAAAAGTATAAATACATGTTAGATTTAGTTTTTCTTTATTTTATAATATATTTTCATTGAGAAGGGGTGTTAAAAGAGGATCAATTTAAATATATTATTGTTGTGTTAATAATTATAAGTTTTATATAAAGGTTGGCTGTATTGTTTTTACTCTATTGTCTCTGTCCTCTACTCCTTAGTCTGTGTCTGTCAAGTTGTACAATTGTTAAGTGAAAATACACGTCTTCAGTTCTAAACAGTCCGTTTTATTTAAAATAACATCAAACAGGAAATAAGTATTGGGCATACGGCAAACACACCCACTGAACGAACCCTGTCGCTTCACGTCGATCTCCTGTGAGATAGTAATACCACCCCAGACGAGCCTAGTCTACTCATTCATACTACGACATGACTGGCAACATCGTAGCTCTACCACTTTTCAAATTATCTTGGTATTTTGGATTTTTGCATGGGTTTGGATAGCAGATAAGTATAGTCAAATCTATGACCTAGAAGCCTTTGTCACGATCGACGACTATTTAATATGCATTTTCAGTGACAAAATAGTCTTCTTTAGTTTATCGATGATATTGAATTTAAATTATTTTGTTACACCAGACATATTTAAAAAGAAATTACATCGAAAATGTTATGTGGAAAACCTACGTACGTAATAATACTATAGGTTCAGTGGCAGAACGGATAACCTCAGGCAGGTGATGAGTTGTAAAATCTCAGCCAAATATTTATGCTAGTGCAAAAAATTCTATTACATGGGGCACATAAGGGATAAGGGCCGTAATACAAAGTAGATTTGAATGTTTGTTTTTGAGTATGTTGTTTGCATATTGGCGTGTGTGAGACGGACCTGGCGATGGCCTCGGAGTCGGCCCTGGCGATGGCGAGCTGCAGCTGGTGCAGCAGGCTGGCGCGCTCCTGCTCCAGGTCGCGCGCCGCCCGCGAGCTCTCCTCCAGCTGCCCGCGGATGTCGTTCACCTGGCTGCGGTACACGTGGCAGTAGTGCTGCTCGTTCTCCAGCTGCGACCGCAACTCCTCGCTCTGCCGACATTACCACACGTGCAATCACACACCACTAACACATCCAGATAAGCGCATCTATATTGTTACTGGAGTTACTGCGTCGAGTGCGCTCAACTTATCTATAATGCATAGACGTGACATCACAGAGATTTTGTAAATAAACAGCGATTTCGTGATATAACGACATTCCTTTAATGATAATTCATCAGACAATATTAAACATTTCATAAAATTCTTGACCATAAAAAAGCAATGTATTCAATTATTTTCCTTGTTTCACAGGCCACTAATTGACATAATGCATTCACTTAGCACAATATTAATCGTAATTGGCGCCGCGGTTACGATTATTTTATTTTACAACAATATCAGACTCGCTTGAAGATGATCAGGAAATTAAATTAATACGCCGTTACATTCCTGCACATTAACGTTTGTCAACTTCATAATGGCTATGTTTTATGAGCCTGTTTTCATTGCCAAGGATCGACGCGAGTCCAGATTGCTCGCAACCGTGAACTGGCGTTGCGTTGTGGTTTGTTTCGCCCCGAGGCTGAGTTATTGTTTCTCAATTTTTATACAGTACAAAGCCAAGACCTTGAGTTCCCATTATTTAAATACCAACAAGTTCGGTAAAAATGCTAAAGCTTCGCAGCGGCAGGTCGCGGCGAGATATCTAAATCAACTTCGGTTCTAGGAATTTATCTACATATTTACGGGGCATCTAAGCGCTTCGTCGAAATATGCATACAATTGTAAAATAAGTTGTGTTTTTGTACAAATTACATTACAATAGTTTTCCTCTTATGTACACACAGTAAAATGAAAACAAAAAATAAATTTATAGATAGAGGTTAACTAAAAAGTTTTGTCATAAATATCAAGGTCAACAAATAGTTTTCATCGCGAATCAAGATGTATGAGAGCGTAGTGTAATAATGTGTTTATCATGCTCTATCTGGAAACATACCACAGCGGACAGCTATAGCAATATATTAATTTATGTTTGTGTACTTTGAGACAGCCGGTATTGCTGTTTCGATTTGATAAAGAATTTATTTTTGTCGTCATCAGTGTGGCTTATAACTGTGTGGTTATTACATTAGTCATAATTTCTAAATAGTGCGTACTCTAGTTTGTGTTTCTATTTTTGTGTGAATTATAACTCCGAACACAATGACAAAAATAACCTCGTTGCAATAAAATATACGTGTGAGAGCGTTTTTAACACGCATTCAGGTGTCATTCTAATAAAATTATTATTTTTGTGTCTCAAAATGTAATCGGTAGAGTTAACTATTTAGTGTGGTCTCGAAATGCGTGAATATTACGTAACGATTTTAATTCCTAATGCCTCGTACTATAATCTATAATCGTAGCCTTTTTCGAAATATCCCTATTATTCATCTTATGATTTAAAGTAACTATCAGGTGAACAGTGTTCCCGAAACCAAATCACTTGAATTTTAGTGACGCAGATACAAAACCGGGGACAGTTTACAGAGTAATATTCAGCCGCAGTAGCACCGTGCTCGTCATAACACATGACCATTGCCGTCAAACACGTAGCCAGAGGAGATAAACATTCCGCGAACATTGATGAATAAATATTCTATTAATTGCGAAAATCATAATAATCGAGGCGTGATGCGCACACTCGCAAACCGCAGTGCACGTAACACGTTGTTTATTTATTTGGGGAAGTCGCAGCGGCAGGTACCGCTTATAACTCTTATAAGGCAAATGGTGTGCGCGAGTATCCGAGCATGTTTGCCGACGACAATGACTCACTGTGTCGTAATGTCAGAGGACAGTCTATTTCGGCGCGATGAGATTATGATTAATTCACGAGAAACGGTCATAGAGCCTCGTTAACTTCATCGATTGTTGCATACATAGTTATTTTATTATGGAAATTAATTCCTCTGTTGTGTGTTTGATTTAGCTGCGGTATTGTTGTTTTATAATGTGGTTATACGCTTCCATAATAATAATAGAATACAAATAAAGCAATAAAATTATTTATAATTTCTTCAAAGGCTTATGAAGATGTTCCGCCCACATACGGTGCAGCAAGCATTATACAATGACTTGAAATCTTGTTTGAGCTAAAACAGATATATAAAAGCGGCAGGTCGCGTGTGGTACATTCATGTTTATACTCATTTAAGAGTTTGGATATCGACATAGCATACCTTTGAAGCAAATTGCGAACGAAAATATTAACATCTAATGCTGTGACGAACATCGTAGTATAGTAGGTTTAAAATTTTAATTCTGAAAGTTGGATATAGCAATATTGGGAATAGTTTTCAATACATAGGTATGTTACTCCAATAATATGGAAGCTAGATGATATAAAAGACTTAACCGATGAGAGAACAAGTATAGGTTAAGAGGACAGTGGACAGACCATTTGCTAGAAAATAATGCAAATGCCGTAATATCCTACGGGCCGTGCTCGCACACAAATGTCCACTGCCTGCGCTATATGAGCGTAATTTATAGATAGCTTAGAGTATCTATATTACAGAGGGAGCGAACAAACAACGAGCAAACTTTCTAATTGAAATATTATTTCCTTAGAGTATCTATAATATAGAGGGAGCGCTGGTACTTCTAAAACGTAGATAAAAATGGTGGTACCAGCCACCTTTTTCTGCCCTCCAATTGGCTGATATTTGACAGGTTGTCCAACAAACATGAATTACTTGGAAAAGAAAAGTACAAATAAATAGTTTAGAGAAGATAATATTTAAATATAATTACGGTTATCAAAGAAATTTATAGCAATTTACTGCTAAATAAATAATTCAATTTTCACTAATATAGGAGCGTTACCAACATTACGAACAAGAAAATATCTACGTTTTTCAATACGCGAATGTATGACAGCATTCCTTTTATATTATTAATACTCTAACTGCCGTACTCAGAGATATTTAATGTCAATTAAATCAAACAATCAAATAATTAGTGTTGATTTTGCAAACAAAATCTTTACTGAGGCCGTAAGGTAGTTAGGTAAGTTCTACTTGGGACTCAAAGGAATAGTAGTGTAGACGTGTTCTCACCCTGGCATAGTGCATGTCTCTCTCCGCGCTGGCGGCGGCGAGTTTCTCGGCGGTGTCGTGCAGCGCGGCGCGCACGGCCAGCAGGTCGCGCGCGCGCGCGTCCCGCTCCGCATGCGCCGCGCGCGCCGCCGCCTCCGCCGCCGCCGCCTCGCCCGCCGCCCGCGCGTGCGCCGCGCGCTCCTGCTCCAACGCCGCCGACAACCCGCACACCTGCACACACACACACACACATATCATCATCATCATCATCACATCAGCCATAGGAAGTCCACTGCTGAACATAGGCCTCCCCCAATGATCTCCACAATGCCCTGTTGGAAGCGGCCTGCATCCAGCGACTTCCTGCAACCTTAGTCAGATCGTCCGTCCACACACATATAATGCGTTTCAAATAAGAATAGGAACGTCAATGACCCTTAGCTGTCAAATATGGCATAAAAGTATGGTTAGCAACAAAAAAATATTTACGCCTCAATTATATTTTTTTTTTCATAGTCAAATTCCTAAACATAAATTAACTAAATAAATTGAAACAATTACATGTTATATAAAAACATAAACAAGAATGTTTAATCATAAATAAAAATATTATTTTAAGAAATCTTGTTTTGCTCACCGTACTTAAATTGTGCGATTTGACAGCTATTACGAACCAATATGGCGCCGGGTCAGTCCTATTCTTAGTTGAATCGCATTATACATTTATACACATACATGCACACCCGCTGTGCATGAAGAGAGGTGGACAGTCATATATAACCAACTCCTCCTATTCAAATTGCAATCAAATTACTATAATAATTTTAAAAAACTATAAATATTTCCTGAAAAAAAAAACTGCTGTTTTTTTGTCCTCTTGCAAAATTTGATTGAATGGATGTACAATATCTGGTAATTAAGCCATTGAGTATACCATTCACATTTTTGATTGATTTCGTTGCGGGTTAAAGAACAAGTTAGACATTCACTGAGACTCGCCGAGCTCCAATGCTCAGTCATTACAATGCGTGCCACTGTTGATCCTGGCTTATAGGAGTTGCAGTAATGGATGTGAGGGCGGCACAGTCTCCTCCTATTCATTTCATTCTGATAGATTTCGTTGCGGGTTAAAGACAAGTTAGACATTCCCGAAGACTCGTCGAGCTTCAATGTTCGGTGTAATTACAATGCCACTGTTTATCCATGACTACAGGAGTTACAGTAGTGGATGTGAGGGCGGGAAAGTCTCCTTACATATACATACACACACCAACAAACCTAAACCGACAGCATAAACCAGCTCATCAAAAAAATATGTTCTTGTTGGAGAACATTGTGCTACTACAACTTTTATTCTTCTACTACTCATTGTTCACACTAAGACTTAATTCACTTTTTCATTATATTCTTGGCTTCCTGTACTACTACAGTGGCTACTAGCTCGAACCCTAAGACAAGTACCTGCAACTTTGCTGACGAATTTAAAGTAGCCGTCGACATTTAATCTACACAGTAAATTCTGAACCTACAGACAATCAAAAGCGAAATGTCGTGCTTATAATTTAAATAAGCTTCTAAAACCTGGCAATGAATAAATTCGGAACTGTGGTGGGAACATGATTGATGTAACTATAACTGGCTACGAAGAACAAAGGCATTACATTCCCTTAATAATGAACTATAATATAGTATCTCGATATAATTTAATGTTAGAGTTCTGATGTATGAGGTGCATACCTTCTCGCTCTCTTGTCGATGTTCCCCCTCGAGTTTCTGCAGGCGCTGCTGCATCTGTCGGTAGTCGACGCTGAGCATCGACATTTGCCGTTCTTTTTCTTGACATGCCGACTCGGATTTTTGTCTAGCTGACTTCTCTTCATTGAGCTTGGCTTGTAAGGCTATTGTGTTCCGTTAAAATTTCACAAATCATTAGTGTGAACAGTGTCATATGAATCATAATATGAACTATATTAGAAAACATAATTGTACAGAAAAGTGAGAAAACATTAACATTACACGGTGCATTCCGCGAGGATGACATCACTTTTACGGAGAAGGTAATAGGATGGATAAAAGTCTGGGAAACTTTCTGATGTTTCTACGCATACACAACACAGATAAAAGGAATTATATTAGCAAACTGAACAATACCTTTGAATATCTTTTCCAATGTTCCTGAGGCATGCAAAAAGTGAAGGTTTCAAATGTACGTTCTTTGGGATTTATAACAATTAGCTCAAAACAACATGATAGGATAATAGCATGAATTCTAGTTAACGTAAAAAGTTTTGTAATACGTGACATTCTTACCCTTGACTAGCTCCAAGTTGGCTTCTTGTTTAGAGAGCAGTTGCGACCTCTGCGTGTCCTGGTGGGCGCGCACCTCCTGCTGGTACAGATGTTGCGAAGCTCGGAGCTCGTGAGCCAATGACGTGCACTCTTTTTCTAAGGTGGACACACGCTCCGACAGTTGCCGATTGTCTGCCATAATCTGACTCAATCTCGTGGAAGACCGGTCCAGTTCTGCGTGTGCCGCATTTAACCTACTTGTGGCTTCTGCCACTGCAGCATCGGATCGTTGTTTAGCTGCCTTGACCTCGCCGAGCTCCTCGGACAGAGCGCATCGTTCTCTCTCCAGAGCATCGCGTTGAGCACGCAGGCTAGCCATGGTTCCGTCATTAACTGCGGCCGCGGCTGCCTGGGCTGCTGATAACTCAGCTGCTTGTTTTCTAGACTTAGCTGCTGCCTCAGACTCCTGTTTCAGTTTTTCCCTAAGTTCTTCTAATTGTTTTTCTAAAGCATTAATTTTTTCGTTGTATGATTGTAAATTACTAATTTCCTTGGCTCGTTTAGTTTGCTCTTCTTCGAGACGTCGTTTTGCTTCGTTCAAGTTTGCTTCGGCTTTCCTCCTCGACTCAACTTCTAATTCCGCTTTTCGCTGTATTTCTTTGAGATCATGTCTTAGTAATGCCAGTTCTTTATCAGTTTCAGCTATAATTTTTTTACTACGAGCTTCTCTTTGAGACAAGTCTTCTAATTGAGCACAAAGTGCGACCTGCGTGTCTTCTAGCTTACGCCGGCCGTCTCTTTCCCTTTCTAACAATTTCTCTAGCTGCAATATTGCTTCGGAACCCACGCTGTTTATGTGATTATTAGATATAGTGTCTACCACATCTGCAGGTTTCTTATGACGACTGCATAACTGATAATCACCATTATATGTGAATCCAACAAATGGAAGATGATTACCAACAAAAGCTTTTGGTACAGGGAAAGATTCATCTAAAGCATCAGATTTTTCTATGTCATCAAAGTTCCTAGTGTCATCATCACTAGATAGTTCAGGCACCACAGGAGGTACAGAATCCCTGAGGTTTTCAAAACTCCATTGGTCATTAATAAAAAAAGGATGTTGTTTAATTTCATCAACACTGCTTCTGCCTAATCTTTTTGTTCTATCAGTCAATAGTCCTCTTATTAAAGACTTGGCTTCTTTAGAAATTTCAATATCATCAGGAAACTGCAAGGAGTTTCTATGGTCCATGATCTTCCCATAAGTTCCTACTAAACTGTCTGCATAAAATGGTGGATCACCTATTAGCATTTCATATAGAAATATTCCCACTGCCCACCAATCACATTCCCGACCATAAACTCCCTCTCCATTTTGTGATTGTAACACTTCAGGTGAAATATAGTCAGGAGTACCCACAGCATTACTGGCCCGGACAAGACCATCAGGTCCCATTCTCATACAAGTTCCAAAATCAGCTAATTTTAAGTGCCCATATTTATCTATCAACATATTGTCAGGTTTAACATCACGATGGACAAAGCCCATTCCATGAATGACATCTAAGGCTAACACAATTTCCATAGTATAGAACTTGGCCCATTTTTCGGGTATATCATAATTTGACATAAGACTAACAAGATCACCACCCGGCATATAATCCATCACCATGTACAAATATTTTTGATCTTGAAAAGCAAAATGTAACTTTAAGATCCATTCTGAGTTAGCATGTGCCATGATGTGCCTTTCCTCCCAAAAGAAAGTGGAGTCAGACCTTTTGATCATTTCTACTTTACTTAGTAGTTTCATAGCATATACATGATTAGTGGATTTTTGTCTGACTAGTTGTACCTCACCAAATGCTCCTCGACCAATCACCTTGATTAAGTCAAAATCAGCTGCTTTCATACGTAGATTGACAATTTCTGAAGCAAACTCTTCATCTATAACAAACAGAAGGATTTTATTGACCTAAATGCATGAGCACTTTTTATTTTATTATTACTTCTATATGGGTGCATATGAATAACTGAATACCTTTAAAATAAGTTTGCTAAATTAAAACTTGCAAGTGTGCAAGTACTATTCAATGAAGTGCACTATTTAGATATTACTTAAAGAAACATAAAAATATTTAACTATCAATGTTTGATACACTCAATTTAAAACTATGGCCTACTTCAAGCACCTAATACACACAATCCTTACTAATATTATAAAGGTGAAAGTTTGTATGTATGTATGTATGTATGTATGGATGTTTGTTACTCTTTCATGAAAAAACGGCTCAACAGATTTTGATGAAATTTGGTATAGTGATAGCTGACACCCTGGATTAACACATAGGCTACTTTTTATCCCGAAAAATGTAGTGTTCCCGTGGGATGAGTCAGGAAACCAAATATACATATTTTCTACTCTTTCAAATTCAAATTGTTGGCACGGGATGTCCTCTCCTACGGAAGGGAAATATAGTCGACGGCACGCGGGAAATATAGTTAGTAGACACGCGAAATAATATGTTCTTGATGTGGATTGGACTCAAAAACTATCTGCACCCGGGCGAAGCCGGGCCGGGCCGCTAGTATTTTAATATAATACAAAACTCTCTTAATTTTGTTATCACATTTCTAGTACAAAATCTTGCATGATCATTGAAAAAATTACTTATGAGTTATTGAACATTAAATTTTGCATAAACTCCATTAACTTGGAAAGATGTTGTAAATATTTTGATTATCAGATTCATATAGAATATTACAAACATATTCTAATTTGGTGATATTATCACTATTTACTAAAACATAAAAACACAGAATTTGTTAACTATTACTATATTTATTAACTCTGTAAATAAAATAACTAAACCGGTAACTAAAACGGTGAAGGAAAACATCGTGAGGAAACCTGCATACCATAGCCAATTTATAAAAATTTCTATGGTATGTAAGTCCGCCAACCCACACTAGGCCAGCGTGGTGGACTATATGGCCTACTACTCTCAATCGTACTGTCGATTGTAGAGGAGGCCCGTGTCCTGCAGTGGGACATATATGGGCTGATACAGAAATAAAATAATTGTTATGGTCTTGTTCTAAAAACTTGTCACATTAACCAATGTTTAGTACAGGTAATTTATTTTACCGAATTACAATACATGGAAACAATAATAAACATGATATATCAAGTTGTGATATAAACAATTAAAACAAATATTATCATAACTATGAACTAAATTGCATTATACACTGATACACAGGTACTGGTACTGGGTCCAATATTTATATTTGTTATTGGTTTGTTTTCCCAATAATCATAATATACATTACATTAAATCATAATTCAAAATATATAAGTTGTCAAAAGCACCCCTAGTATTCCTATACAAATAACTGTGAATCTACAATTGTTTTATTCCAAAATGTTCAATTGATATAAAGTTCAGTTTATAAAAGATAGTAACTATGAAACATATATTCTATATCTATACAGGTAATGCAATATCCTATATCCTGAACTAATTTTTTATATGAAGTAGTTGTATTTGTCATGAACAAAATAATAAAATAGCAGTCAAAGGTATGTTTGAATAAAATTGGTATATTCCTTACACAGTATTGTTATATTTTATTGATACACAAAAATAAATAGAGGAAAATAAATAAGCAATTACAAAATAAGTCATTCATATCATACTGATAGGGTTTTTTTCTTGGTTCATCATATGTTTAACTTTTCACTGTAATATTTTATTGCAGCTATTAATAAAAAATATAAAGATAATAGAATAATACTATACAAAAAGATTATTTATGTAATTGTTAGTAGAGCTTCCATAAGTGTAACATAAACATGTACAGATGACATTAAAAGGTAATTTGGCTAATGGATGTCTTTACTGACTATGATGCCAAAAGCTCAAGGAAAAATTGTAAATTGAAACAACCTTAGATATATTTTTATTTGGTGACAAATAAAAATAACCACTACAAAATTATTTATGATGTAGCTGTTTCGACTAAAATTATGAATCAGTCTCCCGTTAAAAGCTAGCAGCGAAAATGTACATGTATGTGATTGTAGGGATATTTCGTGAAGAGTGTATTATTATGTAAATATAAGGGATACTCACATCTGCTGGTGTAAGCCTCGACGTTCTTCATGCGTCGTATTGCGGGGTGGTCGCAGTCGGCGACGAGTGCCGTCACCGTGTCCAACAGGCAGTCCGCATTGCCGGTGGAGCGCGGGTCGCACAGGCGCTCCTCCAGTGCGCGTAGTCGCCGCATACGATCTTCGTCCTTTACTTGCTCCATCCCGAACCCCGTGTCTGACGTCTGCTATAGCTGAGCCTAAACGCCACCGCACATTCTCCTGATAACTGCCCCGTGTGAAAATAGCACTCGCATCACGACACATCAACAATTGTATGCTTTTACGCTGCTCCGATACCGTGTTCCACTCTAGATCCTACCATTGAACAAGCAACTTATGTTTCATTATTGAAAAATTCAGTTGCTTACAGCTCAGAATGACAGCAGATAAAGGTGGTTCTCACAACAAAGCATATGCACGTTTGCAAACACAACCGACTGATTGATTACATTTGTAGATATCTTGTTACTTTTAATGTTAATTCGACACTAAATTACGATAAGAATTGGCACAACATTGGAAATATAACGCAAAATAACGAAATATTAACCGCTGGATTGATGTGCGATAGATGATCGAACAATAATCTGAAGTTGGTTACATTTGCAACCGCAATGGCGCTGCTGCTGCTGCTAAACAGCTTACAATAGTGTTACCTGCCTAAAAAAAGGTTCAAGACAAAAGCCCTACATAATATAATATCTATGTAAGCGCCAGTAAGCGCTTTCTGTATCAGTATTCATTAGCATATCCAGCATACCCACAGAGCATACCGTATGCAGGACAACTCAAAAACGGGTGTAAAAAAAATCATAGACAGAGAAACATAGACACTAGATATAATGATAGACAAAAAGGAAAAGTTCATTCCTTGCTAAATTCATCGTTCAATTTCAATTTCAGTCATTCGTTCGTGAGGAATATGGCGGTGCTAAGATGTGCATAAGTTTTTCATTTTTTGCATTATCGAGTTACAAATAAAAACCAGCTTCTTTTGATTGTATTTGTTTAATTTGTACGTTGTAACAATTGACATAGTGTAGAAGAAGTCACGTTCCAGCAAACTTCTACCTGGACTCTATAGTATTGCAATGAAAATTATTACTTCGTTCCAAGTGTAAAAATAATTGTGACAAATATATAACTTTATATCAGGTAATTTGTTGTTTTGTGTAATATCTCTTAACATAGGACATATTCTTCGTAACCTCAGATCAAAACATGCTTGCCACCCCTTGGTTAATTAATAAAAATCGTAAGAATAATTCTGTGCCCCATTTTGGTTCAAGTTCATTCTCGTGTTATTTTACTTATTTTTAGTTCCGAAATTTATTTCTAGAAGCATATTTTTAAATGGTAATTATATTGAAAAATGGCCAAAGTAACGCTTTGTTCTATTCAGCATGTTGTGTCTTTGCTTTGTGATCCAAAATCACGTGTGGTTCGGGTCGTTACGGGGTCAATAACTGCTGACTACGAAATATTTAATTTACCATCCTTAGTGAGAACTAAACTGCTATCTCCGTGATCACAATAAAGCTTTGTCGAGCACAGTTACGCAGGTGGATAGATGAAATTAACAAGTACATAATAGGTCCATTCCAGTTAGTTGCATTCAGGGGTATAAAATGCGTAGTTTAAGTCCAGTGGGTGTAACGTTGGACATGTGCGATAGTGCATGTGCACCGCGAGCCTGGGCGCAGGGCGCAGGATGTAGGGTGGGTGCACGGAGGGTGGGGAGGCGCGCGGCGCGGTGCGCGGGTCGCGGGCGGAGACCCGTCCGGCAGTCAGCTGTGCGAAGTGTCATGTTGTCGCGCCGCTCCGTGTCGTGGGAAGTGTCCTAAATTGTGCCCCTCTATTCCAATTTTATAAATTTTGGTTATAGTGTATGAATTAATGTTCATATCTTCTTTTATATTGAAAAAAAACGATTACACTTGAGTTGAGCAGTGAGTATCAGGTTTATGTGTGGTTACAAGTCAAGATAGCCATTGTCTTTGTTTCAGGGTAGTGGGTATGAGATTTTTACTATATCTAAATGTTTACCTGCAAGAAATTGATCCAGTTACACAGATGATATCTTATCTATATAGATCTAACATTGAATTGACATTTTATGATCAATGCTCTAGATTATAGGAGTTAGATTCCTTTCTACACTCATAAAAAAAATCTCCTCTTGGACTCGAAATCTTTGTTATACAATTTTTAATGTAAATCATCTACAATAGATAGAATATATTTATACATATTTCTAGTTTTAACATCATAATTTTCTATGCTGTATTATGCAAAATTAAAATAGCAAGGGTTTTTGAGAGATGGGCACAAGTTATTTAAACAAAAGCTACATGAATGCAAAAGACATTAAAGTTGTTTGTTAAATAGATTATGAGGTAATGCAGTAAGACTAAATGCAATTGTATAGAAAATTAACACATGCAGCCCTTAGTAAACCAATTGTTAATGAAATGTTATTTTGTGTAACAAACTCGCTGGGGTGTTTATGTCTAAGGGAAATTAATGTATCCCATCCCCCTAACATAATTTATTGCCAATAAGTTTGTATTACCTTATCTAGCAGCATTTTTGTTTATCTTTCACATGTTAAACAAAGAGTACCATCATAGTTAGTTTTGGTGAAATTATTATTTGGTCTGTAATTGTTCTGTTATATCATATTTTTACATAGTCTTTGAAATACCTGGAAATTAACACATTTTTTAAAATATGTTCTACTGCTGCATAAAACCAGTGAAAAGACTATAAATTAGTCTAAATATTACAATAGTGTTGTTACTGGCAGTTTAATGTTCTTGGCTCTATTCAACACTAGGATAAAATTATTGCAAGGTAATTGCATAATCAATTTCAATCAATAAAAGGGCAGTACATATCAGTTACAGTTACTCATCCTCATGCTTCTAACATTGGAAGTATCTTGAGGATTCAGATGAGTGCAGTTTTTGATTATTTTGGCATTTTTGGGAGTATCCCCATGATAACAAAAGTGAAGGTGACATTTTCTGTATTATAAAGAAGTAATTTATCTTCGTATTTGGTGAGAGAACATAATACTATATTCATTAAATTCTGAAATAAGAATAATTATTTGATTTACTGCTGATATATAGGTTAAAATAGGTTGTATGTTTCATGAGTTATAAACATTTATTGTTTTATTCTTGAGTTTTGGTTCCAGTGCTAGTTTTTCTAAAATTGATATACCTGTGGAATAAATGATTAAATAAAACAATTGTTAACACAGTTGTTTTCAAAAGTTAGGAAATCATTTTATTTTGTTTACTGAAACATAGACATACATTTTTTAATGGTAAATAAACAAGCTTGAACTACAAAATTTATAGAATCTTTATTTTGGAACAACTATTATAGCTTTACAGTGGAAAAATCATCAAAGCTTATTCTGGTAACATTTGATGAGACTTGTGGACTTTAGGTAAGAATAACATTAGTTCTGCAATAAAGTGAAATAATGAAATAAATACACCAAGTCATTACATATGAGGTAAAAATTATCACTTGCAAAATAGTCCCAATATTATTAAGTTCTTGAAGACACCACATGATTTTTGATGTTACAATAATTTAGATTATAATAAACAGTAATATTGTTTAAACACTGTCTTAATTAAAAGTCTAACTACCTGACTAATTCACTATGAAAGAAAAGTGTACAGTTGCATAATTATGGCTAACCATAATGCATGTTTTGTTTCATGTATGTGTTGTACTTGCCATTGTTGTGCAATCGGCAATTTTCAATAAAGTCCTCTTTATGGTTTACTGCTAGTTGGAAGCTGGCGATAACAACCACAATTTCGCTCTGCCTACTTGTTCTCTCAATGTACAACTTAATCAATGTTTGATTAAAACTGTTGATTCATTTCCTGTTGTAAGTATAGATATTTTAAGTATGGATGCTTGTACAAAAGTATATTTTTCTGCATCATTTTGATGAACATTATTTTTCTCTTTCGAAGTTTTACATAAACAAATTTATACTGCAATTTATGTGTAATACAAGAAGTACAAGTTAGTAAATTATCCAGCAGTATGATCCATAACAAACCAATTAATGTTTAGTATGTTTTATTAATAGTTGTCTGTACAAGTATTACTTTGTCCTTATTAAACAAACTTAAGTTTATATTTGAATTCTATAAAGAATTTGGCTATTATCTAAATGGTGTAATTGTGGTTTCAGTTCGCCGTGGTGGTCATGGCTACGCTCATCCAAGAGAATGGTATCAAAGAGCTAAGCAAAGGCACCCACGGAGTCGTCGCGAACCATGGACTATCGAATCACACAGTTGCCAGCCATATGGTACCGGACCACGAGTACTGCGAGGCGAGCGCGGCGCCCGAGCCGCCGCCCGCCTGCGGCGACCAGGACGGCGTGATGCCCGCGCCTGCCGCCACCGAAGAGGAGGAGACGCCAGAAATTGACATAATGATAAACAATGTCGTGTGTAGTTTTAGTGTTAAGTGCCACCTGAACTTGAGACAAATAGCTTTGAACGGTGTTAATGTTGAGTTCCGTCGCGAAAATGGGATGGTCACCATGAAGCTGCGGCGCCCCTACACCACGGCGTCCATCTGGTCGTCGGGCCGCGTTACGTGCACCGGCGCCACCAGCGAGGAGCAAGCCAAAGTGGCGGCAAGGCGGTACGCACGTGCCTTACAGAAACTCGGCTTCCAAGTACGCTTCCAGAATTTCCGAGTAGTCAATGTATTAGGAACGTGCCGAATGCCGTTCGGAATACGCATCATATCCTTCTCAAAGAAATATAAAGAAGCAGAGTAAGTTAAAGCTCTATTTATTTTAATATTAGTTTAAGACATCTTTCTCCTTACACACAATTCTGTAACAGCTGAGATTCCGTATTTCTTGTCATACTTTGTATACCTAAGTTATATCAGAAATAGCCGCTAATGTTTTTGTTTACATGTGTTATGACAATTAGCGTAGCAAAAATGTTGACCACTAGCACATTGCGTATAATTAAACATGAGATAAACTTCAGTTCATTTACCCCGAAATAATTGCACGCATCGCTTAAATTTTATAACTATGAAAGATTATTGTTAGTTCGTTTACCTTTTGCACTGTAAACTCACATCTTGTGTGGTTGCTTCTGATATACTTTTACTATGTTTTGATAATTGGCACCGGGCCATATGAAACCTAAAAAAGCTGAATCATGTCTGTATTGAAATCTCGATATCATTTATGTTTGAGATTGAAGTAAAGATGTTAGATCGGCTAGTTCAATTGTTCAGTTCCATTCAAATCAATTGCTAGTCATACATAATGAAAATATGTATCTTAAATCTTAAATCTTATGATACATATATTTTTTGAATAGTAGCCCAGTTACAGTGCAAACCGAACGACTTCTTTTATGTGAGAAGTACCTTTCATCAGATAGTTTATCGCCGTCACTTATTTAGTTTACATCTAATAAACTACTCATAATAATGTAATATGTCCGTCTAAGATATTTTGGCTAAAATGTGATTATACATTAGCATTACAATGTAATGTCATTCATTTCAGCTATGAACCTGAGCTCCATCCAGGTGTTACTTATAAGCTATATAATCCTAAAGCAACATTAAAGATATTCTCCACTGGCGGAGTGACTATCACAGGTTCGTGCAATGTTTAACATTTTTATTCCATATTTGAAGTATTTCATATTGTCACCCGAACACAGCTTTAGCAATTGGCGTTATTTAACTCAGTAATTCAAATGGTTGGTCGTCCTTCCCTTATGGCCGATGTAATCACGATTTCGGTATTATGCTTGGTGTCTGTCATGAACAGTTTACGCACCTACTTATTATATCGCTTAATGTGCACTCGCATGTCATGAGTATGTATGTTATGAGAGCAGGCCGCGCTTGTGACGCGTGGATCGTTTGATATAATTATTGGAAACAGTACGGGATGAGTGGTTTTGGTTTCAGCCCGGTCGGTGAATGACGTGCAGTCTGCGGTGGAGCGCATTTTCCCGCTCGTGTACGAGTTCCGCAAGCCGCGCTCGGCGGCCGACGAGGAGGCGCTGCGGCAGAAGCGCGCGGCGCGCGGGGGCGGCGCGGGTGGCGCGGGTGGCGGGGGCGCGGGCGCGGCGGCGGCGCGCGGGCCCTGCGCGCCCGTGGCCAGCGCGCCCGACGCCGACATGGCCGACGACTCCATGCACCTGGTGACGCTCTCGTACGACGAGGACGGCGACGCGGACGAGTGGGAATGACGCGGCCGCGCCGCGCCCTCGCGCGCCTCCGCCGCCCAGTGACGCTCCCGATGCGACGTCTTGCGAGAAAGAAACGAACTCTGTTTGGCATCGAAGCAATAACTTTCGGTTGTTAGTGCGATCGCGTGTATCGTGTGAATTGTCGGCGAGCTGTTCGGTTCATGCCAAAGATATTTATTAGGGGAGGTGCTTTGCGCTCGGCCCCGGCGCGACTGGCCGGGGCCGCTTCGTTGAACGTTTCGCGGAGCGCCCGCGCTTCTTCGACCGTCGTCTCTGCGATTGTATCGTTTTTGTGATGCTCCCGTGACCTCTTTAGTGTGCGTAGATGAAGTCTGATCGTTTACGTTGAAACCAAAATTGTCGTAAAACTAATAATAATAATGTTTGTATAATAAATCTCGATGACGATACTCAGTCTCGTTTTTCATTTGCCGCTATGATGATTTTGTAGTGATAATAGTGTTCAATAAGATTTGTTCTAAGAAAGAGATGACTGAATGATTAGATGTTAGTGATTGTAAATATAAAAGCTTGGACATTATAATGTTTCAGTAAAAGTCATGTTTGTTTCATTATATTAATGTTAATTGAGTAGAAAACAAAACAGGAAATACAAGTTGTAGTCTGAGTTTGAGCGATTTATAAATAAGCACAACCTTCATCGCAAAACAGCTATATTAAGAGTCGGATTCGTGTGTGTCGTACTCGTCGCTGGTGAACCTTGCGTGCGTCGGTCGCGGAGGTCGCGCAAGCCTCATTTGCGACTTAACACTACGCTGGGCAGCCATGCCCGGCGCCGTGCGGATGTATGAACTCATATCCACTACAGACAACCGCGGGGTTCTTACTGCTGTACCTGGTGGAAAAAATACCTACATTGAAATAATGCGCTGTGCAAGTTTTGGGTTAGAATTTTGTGTTGCATTTATATATTCAAACGTTTGGGAAGTATTCACTTTTTATAATATTGTCTGTAATTTGACTCTACTAGCTCGACGAATGATGACTCGAGAAAAATAATAATACTTCTCATTAGAGACACATTAGACTCAGGTATGTGATATCGACGGTGAAGAACCAATACCTCCTATCTGAAATTTTATGAGAAATTACCTTCTTTATTGTTTTAATTGTAAAGGTGTATTAAGCCGATGTTTTTGTGAAATCTACTAAGTGTATTTTACCCTACATTCGCATTGTTACTATTCCCCACTAATAAATATATTTACTACTCATTAATGAAACAAAAAATTAAACTTCTCTTTTCAGTTTGTGTAAATTTATGACTTTCAGTTAGGAGCTATTGGCACTTCGCCGTCGATATGTGAGATCACAGATTTCGTTCAGCATAGAGTTGTGCAACATTTACTAGTTAATCACATCATCAATATAATCACTACATAGTATAAAACAAAGTCGCTTTCTCTGTCCCTATGTCCCTTTGTATGCTTAAATCTTTAAAACTGCGCAACGGATATTGATGCGGTTTTTTTAATAGATAGAGTGATTCAAGAGGAAGGTTTATGTGTATAATACGTGCATATTACTGTAGAGAAATGTATATGCACCCGGGCGAAGCTGGGCTGGGCCGCTAGTGTACTTATATTGCCAGCCTACACGAATTATGTCATATGCTGACTTGTGAAAAGTGGTTCCAAATATACTTATTAGTGGTATACCATTCTTTTTTTTATACATTTCAAGTTAAGAAATAATAATATACAGAAACAAATAATCAAGTAAGTGGCGATCTTATCGCTAGGCGATTTCCACCAGACAACCATTGGATGAATAGAAGAGAAGGAAATAGCATGTTCGCATGATGTTTCACGTTTACCAGTAATAAGAGGCAGCACGTGGTCAGTGTTGGGCACAGTGCGCGGGCGGGCCCGCAGCGAGGTGTGGCGCGAGGTCCGGGGCGGCAGCGCCCGCAGCGCCGGCGGCGACGCGGCGGGCAGCGGCGGCGACAACACGCGCGCGGCCAACACTCGCCGCTCGGGGGACGAGCTCGGAGATCTCGGATGTTAAAAATATATATTCAGCTAGTTATAGAGCCACCACAGTAAACAAAATAAAGGCAGATAACCTGTCATAATAGCATAGGTATGTTTGCGTTGCGTTTCCTGGTTTGCTGGTACATATCCAGGTTGTATGCTGGCGAAAATTAAAAAAAAACTGCTCAAAGATCAAAGATGTATTGCACTTACCATCATCAATATGTGCATAGCATTTACGTTATCACGTCAGTTAATATCAAACATCACAATATATAAAAGCACGGTAATATCAGGATATAGTTTCATATCTTTAAATAATTCAAGTATGTATTAGGAGATCTTTGAAATTTTGCGAGTAAATAATTGTAGAATTTGTACAAAAGGTTCTACAATTGAACGGTTTATTTCTAAACTCTTGCCTAACACTTCATAAATTGTGAAAATTTGTACGATATCAACCACCCTAAAAGACAATAACTGTTGCCAAACTCGAATAATAAAAGTTTCGAAACAAGCCTAACAGAAGCCAAATAAAATACGTTTATATTATTTCCATTGCTCCTCGCTTATTACATGAACAATAAATTGAAAACACGTTATATCAAGCATGTGTAACAAGTTAAAAGGACATTTGAGTGTTTAACAATATTATAGTATGGTAGAGCCACACTATTGTCATTTTTGACGTAGCAATTAGAATTTACTTCTTGGTCTGTGAATTAGCGTGGATGAGCAGGCTCTTCCGGGCGGTACTACCGTCTCTCAAGACATAGATGTGAAGCCATAACTGTAGCATTTCGTTCGGTGAGTGAGATTACAATACCCGTTTCCTCTTTCCTTCCCGCTCCGATCGTGATTTGACTGTCCGGCAGCACATCTATGACCCAAGCATTGTTTATGTATGGCAGTGATCACTTACCACCAGATCTGTACTTGCTAGTTTGCCAGATCAAAGCATTAAAGAAATATACAGGGTATATCAAGACTGCTACCAAAAAAGAAATCGGGTGGTAGTTTTAGGCTCAGTTGCACCAAGTAACTTTGCCAATACCTTTGCCTATGAAAATGTCATCGCCATACATTTGAGACGTATTTGACCTTGCGAATGTATGGAATTGACAGTTTCAAGGGCAAAGGTATTGGCAAAGTTAGTTGGTGCAATTGAGCCTTAGTGATTTCAGACAACGCAACTAAATTTTGTGCAAGAAATTGTGACGATTTTTTTTTGTTATATTTTTTATATCCTCGAATTAGAGTGGTAAATACATAGTTTTTTCTTTAATAATAGTATACACCCTTTTATTTTTAAAGACGCTATGGCACACAAGGCTTTAAATTATTTTTTTAGCAATAACTATGGATTTACCACCCAAAATCGACGATATTTAAAAAATGATAAATAAAAAATTGTCGCGTTTCTTTTTGTATTCTGTATCAGCCCATATACGTCCCACTGCAGGGCACGGGCCTACTCTACAATCGAGAGTACGATTGAGAGTGGTTAGGCCATATAGTCCACCACGCTGGCCTAATGCGGGTTGGCGGACTTACATACCATAGAAATTCTTATAAATCGCTACGGTATGCAGGTTTCCTCACGATGTTTTCCTTCACCGTTTTAGTGCGTGGTGATTGACTATCAATACACACATGACTCCGAAAAGTCAGAGGTGTGCCCTAGGATTCGAACCCGCGACCACCGTGAACATTTTGGCAGTTCTTCGCAAAATTCTTTGCAAAATTTTAAGTTACATTGTGTTTGTAGTCACTAAAACTACTACCCGGCTTCGTTTTCGGTAGCACTCTTGATATAGGTACCCGGTATAATACCTGTCTCGCTCGATAACAGGCCGCCTACGTCGACGTCTACCGCGCGAATCCTTCTTCTTCGTAGTGAGACCAACTCTTGAAGGAATGATTCCTTTATGGCGATAGTAATCGCAAAGCGCCTTTACTAAAGACCTGCCCACTCTAGCATCTGCGTTAAGAGTTATGTGAAACGTATTTAAACTATAGGTAATACTGGTTCCTCTGTACTAAATCTATGTTATGAATTAATAAAATCTAAGCAAATAATGTCTTCATATCGAATAAACATTTTATACTAAATTCATTTAAATACGATAGAGACTAGAGTCAAATCAAATGCGCCAATTTTTTTTTCTCTTCTTTAATTTGGTGGTTCCTACTATGCATATAATTAACAGTAGCCAATAGGTATCGAAATACCTATGTATATTCTAAAATTATTTAACTTGATATTAATAGATGGCGCCACTTATAACTTTTCCACGAGATTCGCAGATTTTGGAGAAAGGCACGACCTTGGGTACTGATTCGTAAAAAATCTCTAACCTACTTTTGTCTAAAACTACGGTAAACCAACTTATTCACGCGTTTCTAAACGTGTTTTCGTAGATTCAAGATTTTAGGCATAGATTATAATATAAAGGCATTTATAAATATAAAATCAAATGTTGTAATTTAAAAGGATACACGCATCTTCATTGTAGTGTAAATAAGGCCCTCTTGGGTTAAGTCTTCTTCCCCCTAGAGATAGTAATAATGAGTAGGCGTCAATAGTTCCAGTGCCAAGAATTCGGCGCGAGGTCCCTGCCAAGCCTGCGTCCGCATTGTAAAAGCACACGTCAGCTTGCCAAGCCTCGATACGCGTAGCCAGAAACTTGGGTAACACTGCATGGCGTTCGAACCTATGAATAAGCAACATGAATATTAACTCATTTAAAAAAATAAGTCTGTTGCTTGCGCTGTTTTTTCTTTACAACTATGAAACGTTCGAAGAAGTAGCAAAATAGATTTAAAAAATCTTGTGAACATGTATTTAAAAAAGAATGTTTTTAATTTACAGTAGTTATTGAAAAACAATCGCAAAATCATTGAACGATGAATGAATTTTATCTTTGCCATAATTTATTTTAATGGCGCCAGTATTTTTAGTAGCTACTAACTGTAATGTAAGTTATGAAAATATTATTGGTATTAAATTAATCTAAATACCTGAATACATTATCGTACGAGTTTCCACGAACAAACACACCCTCGTGGCTTATGTCAGCATGTATGTCAATTACAAAATCGAGCTGTACGCCCTGAAAAATAATATTTTATAAGTTATAACTTAGCATTACCACAAAATATATTATTATGTGTGCGGGCTACAGATTTTATGCACTTTGCAATGTTTCCTTTTTATTTAATAAGACAGTTGCGAGACAACCTATCTTTCTTAATGAAGATAATATAATTTAAGTTCAATAAATTCCTTCAGTATTTCATTACACAAGGAAATAAACTATACTGTCTCAGATATTGCAATTGGAAAAGTGCTCAAATATTTTACTGACCGAAATAACATAGCAAAATCGTACATCAGTTACCAAATAATGTATACATGTATCAGACCTTTTCAGCGGCGATTTTATTGACGAGGTCATTGACAGCGACGAGGGCAGGGTGCGCGAACGCGGTGGCCCTGTTCCAACTGCGATTGAGGTCGGAGCCGAGCAGGTCTGATCGATGGTTGCCCAGGAATACCCCGTCTGGGTTCAGCATCGGTATAACCTACGACTAGCTGCATGTATTTAGCCATTTTATTTTATTTTTTAACATATGATTTAGGTCGGTACATGCACATGGTAGAGCCGTAGGTACTACTGTCAGTAATGACTCAGTATGAATAGGCAGGCTCGTCTGGGGCGGTACTATTGTCTCACAGGAAATCGATGTGAAGTGACAGCTTCGCTGTCGCGTTACGTTCAGTAAGTGAGATTGGCGGATGCCTGATACCCTTTTTTTCCCATCCTTTTTTCCTTTCAATATCGGTTTAATATTCATTTATTTATTTTTGGGAAGTGCAGTGAGCTTAAGTTATTATTTTCTACACTAATATTATAAAGAGGAAAACTTTTTTTGTTTGTTTGTAATGAATAAGCTCAAAAACTACTGGACCAATTTTAAAAATTCTTTCACCATTCAAAAGCTACATTATCCACGAGTAACATTGTCTAAATGTTATTTTGGAAAAAAATAGGGTTCCGTAAGATATTTGGGTTTTTCGGACTTTTGCAGCGGTAACCGACGTCCACGCGGGCGACCGCTAGTCATATACAGGGTATATCAAGACTGCTACCGAAAACGAATGTGGGTGGTAGTTTTAGTGACTTCAGACACAATGCAACCAAATTTTGTGCAAAAATTTGTGACGAAATTTTTTGTGCTATTTTTTTTCTATCGTCGTGTTAGGATGGTAAATACATAGATTTTTCTTAAATAATAGTGTACACCCTTTTATTTTTAAAGACGCTATGGTATAAATTATTATTTTAGCAAAAACTATGGATTTACCACCCAAACTCGACGATATTCAAAAAAGAATTTAAAAAAATTGTCGCGTTTTTTAGAGAAATTTTTACTTGCATTGTGGTTGTAGTCACTAAAACTACAACCTGGCTTCGTTTTCGAAATACACGACATAAGCAGCGACTTATTTAGGTTACGAATAAATTGAATTGGCTTTATTCCGATCTGATTAAAATTCTAAATTCATTTAGAATAACTTCCACGTATACATATGTATTTACAAAAAATACGTCTTATATATCTAAGATTAAGAAAGCCCACATTGCTAGTTATACTAAATGGGTAATTAATATAAACCATCCCTCTATAAATGTATGATAAATCAGTATACCTGAGATTGGCCCAAAATCCCCATAAATGGGACCTAACGTTACAATAATATACAAGTTAAACATGATCAACTTGTGTTTATTTAAAATAACGAATATTTCTTACCTGGATGACAACCCCATTTCTTAAAGCTAATGCTTTTTCCGAAGAACTTACAATGTAATCCAGAAAACCTGCAATGATAGATAATATTACTACAGGATATTTTATCTAAGCTACGCTGATTTTTGTTAAGTCGACATGGATATTTTACGGTATGCAAGCGCAATCTTTGTAAGCGAGATCAGTCGGTTACATAGAAAAAGAACACTGCCGCCAATGAACATTCATATACACTGACGGCCAGTCAATGCATTGTCGATATTTGTGTTTGAAATAACCATTCGCTTCATGGATAGATTGCTAAGACCTTGGCAACCTATTAATAAAAAAAAACATTAGTTAATCATTAATTACCGCAGGCTCAGGTCGAATAATATGAACTCCTTAAACCAAGCCTCAGTTTCCGGAATTGCTTAATATGGGCCTAATAATTAACTAGGCATTTCAAAAGATCGCTTGATAACATGAAAGGTTAAATCGCTACCACTTTATGTCAAAGTTACTAAAGGAATCCGTATTCGGTCTCGTACATGTACATTGTAAATACCTATAGATGTGAAAACAATATTGTGTGACTTAAAAGCTATTGTATTGTGCCTGATAAATGTCTACATTGCCTTGACACATGAAAGACGCCGGCGGATGCCCTCCATGAGATCTCGCAATAATCAGAACAACTCTTTTCTTAATTTCACCGCCTTTGCCCTTTGATAAATGGTCACCAACAACGGGGTCCTTTTCTTTTTTTAAATCACCTATTGTGATTAACTCTATTCTTCGTTTTTGCTATAATTAAAAAATATAATATTCTGTTTTATAATTCCAAGTATGGTAAATACTTAAAATCTAAGATATATTTAGATGATGACAGCGCCGGATCTAGGTTTTTTTCGAGGCGGGGCAAAAACTGAAAAATGCCGCCCCCCCCTTGCCTATATTTTTATCTTAATCATCATCATCATTTTTAGCAACCAGACGCCCACTCAACACAGGACATCGGGAAAGAACGTCATTTTACCACTATGTTAAGCATTTTTACACGCTTTATATTAGCGTCACTTTTGAGGGTTAACGTCACACACGTCTGTAAGCTTTGACTCTAGTTTTCCTACACGTAACCCCTGGGTAGTGCCAAATGAGTGACACAGTTCTTGGTGGTAGGACTTAAGTGTCCGTCTGGGTAGCGATCTCCGTCCACGGGGCGTAAAGACCGTAATAGTGATCTGATAGTGATTTTGTACGTATTTTTGATCGCTCTCAAAAGGAGGAGTGTTGACCCGCCGGCCAAAGAGACAGTACAGTACAAGAGCCCAATCGTGGCTAACCACCACGAGGGGCTGCCTCACCATGTCGGACATAATCTTGGGCGGGTACGTCGTGCCAGTTGGTGACCGGATGTGGCCGACATTTAGCGACATGCCGACCCTTTCATGCCGGTGCCCATTCGGCCTACTTAATGCCCGGACTTTGGCTTCTCGATGCCTCTTCATCAAACCTATCCTTTCAACTTCATGACAGCGCAATTCAACAAAGCAGGTCTTTCAGCGGTGCATAACCCCACCATCGCGTTCACTATGGAGTTCACCAACATCCGCGAACTCCAAACCACCTTAATGCCGTCCACCACCATTTCGAGACGGCCTAGTCTGCTTTGCTCTTCTTGATGGAGACGCGGATTCGTTGTCCGGCCGAATATTCCTACCTGCTGTACCCCGGTTATTCGCTTGAAGAAAGCTTCAAGCCTAAAGTCGGGGTATGCTTGTATGTATATTCGGTTGGACATCTACTGTCACCGTTTAAGCTGCATGGAGAGTCCTTCTCCGCTTTGTGTTTGCACGTGAATCTTGGTTGCCTCAGCCGCATCGACGTGTGCCTTTACAGGTCTCACAACGGGGAAGATGAGACGACGCGGCTGTTTAGGATGACGGGCGGACGCAGTTCCCGTCGGCTGAAATGGTCTTGGGGGATTTCAATACACATCACAAACTGTCGCTGGGCTCCTCCAAGACTGGTTCAGTTGTACATTTATCCTGGGCTGTTTAAAAATAACAATGGTGGTTGTATCATTGAGATAAAACGATGTATGGCGATGGCTAGAGGAGCAATGGAGAAACTCAGGAAAATATGGAGGAATCGTACTACTACAAAAGCTACTAAAGATCAGGCTTGTCCGAGCACTTTCTCGTATTTCTGTATGCCGCTGAAACATGGACGTTACGGGAGAAGAAAAATGTAGATTCCCTAGAGATGAGGTGTTGGAATGCTTGGAATATCAGGTCCGAATTCCACACAAACGTTTCAAGAACTCGGCATCAAGTAGCGTCTTTCCGAGATAGTACGGCCCCATATACTTCGAATATTCGGTAATTTCTCACAACGAATTAACGACTCCATAGAACGGCTTATGGTTAATAGGGCAGAGTAGACTGAAATAGACCTCGTGGTAGGACATCATACACATACATTTATATACATTATACATACGTACAGCGGCACAGATATTATGACGGATATTATAAGGATAGCCTTGTCAGGCCTCAAAACTTCCAGGTCTGATTCAAACTCAATTTCCTAAAAACGGAGTGAATACAATACCTTTTTTTTAATCGATATCTACGGGGAGATCATAAGGTGCATGTCGAGGTCTCCAGCCTTCCATTTTCCAATCTGACGCACGGGGACAATTATTGTCCGTACCGTATCCGTCCGGATGAGCGAGTAACACCTAGTTGACTCGCCGTGCCACCCGACGCACTTCCTAATATGGCTCCTCACAACTTAGGTAGGCGTAGATTTTCTCTGCAACGGACGCCCTAACCGTGGGCGTCCGCTATGAAGCCACGAGTTCTGCCGCACATCTTAGAGTTTGCCAGCAACCCCAATGACCCCTAATAATCGCATCTTACGCCAGGCAAAGGAAACCGTGAAGGAATTTTGCCGCCCCTTGACCACGGGGTGCGTGAAAACAATAAATAACCAATTTGAAAAATACTATATTTTTAGCAAGGAACTCTAAAGACTATAATCAATGTTAATAGGTGTTTTTTTCACATTTAAGGAAGATTTTTTTATAATGTATCACTATTGGAATATTTTATAATATCCAAGTATAGATATTTACTTGGGAGTGTCCTACCCCGAATTGTCCCCGAACCAAGGTCTTGTTGCACCTGTTGCACCTGAAGAAGTTCTCTATAGTCTTCGTCGCATGAAGAACCGGAAAGCGGTAGGGCCTGACTATATTCCGATAGAGGCGTGGAAGTCGTTGGGGCTTCATGGTGTGGAGCTTCTTGCTGCGTTATTTAACCGCATCCGAAATACCAAAAACATGCCTGACTCATGGCGGTTGAGTGTGATAACTCCCGTGTACAAGGGTAAAGGTTGTGTTCAGGAATGCGGTAATTATCGTGGCATTAAGGTCATGAGTCATACCATGAAGCTTTTCGAACGCGTCATCGAGCCCAGGCTCCGCCAAGAGAGTACTATCTCTGAGTGTCAATACGGCTTCCGTCCTGGCAGTGGTACTACCGACCCGATATTTGCACTCAGGATGCTTGGCGAGGCATACAGAGCGAAGAAGACGCCACTGCACATGGCTTTCTTGGACCTGCTGAAGGCCTTCAACTGTGTGCCGCGACAGGCAATCTGGTGGGCGATGAGGGTGAAAGGGATACCGAAAGCCTATGTGGACATTATCAGAGACATGTACAGTCAGCAACATAAGTCGCTACACAGTCACGAGATTTGGAATTGTCTCATTAGCCAAAATAATAATTATTTTCAATATCGTATGGCACTTCTCGGCATAGATGACTTTACTTAGTTATATTTTACGGCTACAGAGTAGTACGTACAAATTTTTATTCATAAAAAGGTTATCAAAAAATGTGAAGTGTTCAGCGACTTATGTTGCTGACTGTACCTCCGATCCGAGTCCTTCGTTCGGACCGCCGTTGGCGATACGAATCCTTTCCCGATTGATGTGAGTGTGCACCAAGGCTCGGCGCTGAGTCCATTCCTCTTCAGTGTTGTGCTCGACGCCATTACGTCTCACATCCAGGACCCTGCGCCCTGGTTGTTGGATGTATGCCGATGACATTGCACTGGTGGAGGAGGACCGACGACTTTTGGAGCGCAAGGTCAACCGGTGGAAGGAACGCTTGAGAGCGGTGGTCTGAAGTTAAATGTGGCGAAGACCGAGTACATGGCTTGCGGGAGTACGGACCCCCAAAGCATCGTGATAGGGAACGAACTGGCCATGAAGACGGACAAGTTCAAGTACTTTGGGTCCGTACTGCATGAGGCTAAGTGGAGGGAGATCTCAGGCATACTCTGCGACCGCAGGATGCCGATGAGGCTCAAGGGTCTCACCTATAAAAGCATCGTGCGGCCGGTGCTCCTGTATGGGTCTGAGACATGGCCTGCCCTCAAGCGGCACGTCCAGGAGATCCACGTCGCGGAGATGAAGATGCTGCGGTGGATGTGCAACGTTACGCGTTTGGATAAAATCCGTAACGAGCACATCCGTGGCAGTCTTGGTGTCCGCGATGTGGCTGATAAACTCCAGGAATCCCGCTTGAGATGGTAAGGTCACGTCCTAAGGAAACCGCAGGAGTGTGTCGGTAATGTGTGCCTGAGCCTCAATTCCCGGACCTCAACTGCGGGGTCGACCAAAGAAGCGCTGGCTCGATGTCATCAAGGAAGATATGAGGGTCAATGGCCTTACTATTGAGGATGCCAAAGATCGGGCGAAATGGAGGAGAATTTGCCGGAAGGCGGACCCTGGCCTGACCTAAAATTGGCCCAGATTTGCCGCCCCTTTAAATTTGCCGCCCTAGGCTCCAGCCTACTCAGCTTACTAGTAAATTCGCCACTGCCTGTACCACATAAAAGACGTTCGATGGTTAATCAACTAAAACTAACTACTAAACACAAATTGGATATTAGAAACTAAACGTAATTGTTGAGATGGATAAATTATTATACATTCCAAGTTTTAAGTTTTCATCTCTTTTTCACGCGCCTCTATCGCATAATCACTAATTCGCGCACGGCGAAAAAAAAGTGTAAGTGGTGTTACGTTATTGATGAGTTTTGTAGTTGTCTCTGAAGATTCAATATGCCGCCCCCTGATCGTGCCGCCCGGGGCACGCACCCCGACTTGCCCCCCCCTAGATCCGGGCCTGGATGATGACCCAAAGCAGTAATTGTAGGTTAATCAACAAAACAGTCTATAAAATATTAACCCTCACATGATTTCTAAGAAAACGTTCTTAAAATAGACATTGAGAATTCATTCATCCAGTATTACCTAGATACCACTGCTTTACGATTTACAAGGTAAGAAAAAGCATGTACACATTAGTGAAACAACTTACCGTCGTTTGAGCGATAGATTCTCGTGTAGCAAACGACTGGGCCCTTTTCTCCCATGAATTTAAGTATTTCTGAAGCCGGGAGTAAGAATACGGCGCGGCTGCAGCAAACTGGTACACGTCTTCTTCCTTATCGAAAGCGAACGCTATGCTCACAATTTTCCGTCCACGATGGACAAGGGAACGGTGGGAGAATACCAGCCGCCTTGGAATTCTTTGCCTGACGAATTGACAACATTGATTATTAATTATATTTTTTTTTTCACTTACTAGGAAGAGTCAGACGGGGTATTGACGAAATCTACCCTTACATGAATTAGCTAAAATAAAAAAATGCGTGTGCCTATTTCGAATAAATAAATACACCTAACAGTCACATATGTACGAATTAAAAAAAGTAGGATTGCTCAACCTGCCTCTAATAGGGCAGTAAGATTCACAATTTGTTCATAAATTGCTTACGAATATACTATTTAACATAAGAATGTAGATATTGTTTTACACACTTAAACCACAAGAGTTACATGATACTTCAAGATTCTCCAATATCTTGTGTCATTATGCGTAGCTGTAGATTATACATAATAATACTTACTCAAGGGATTATTACCCTTTGTTGACAAAGTTATTGCAACTAATAAGTACTCATATCTAAGCTTGTCCCGGGGACCAACACCTGGAACCTAAAAGGACGCGAGTTCGATACCCACTTCATATGAAAAAATAATTCAAGAACATTTGCCAATATTACCAAAAAAATAGAGTTTCTCACCATTTGGGGCGTGATGTAGATCGTATCAGAGGCGTCATGTCTCCACTAAACAATGTCATTTCTTTGCCTAAATTAACTAAATTAAATATCACTCTCTGGAAACAAAAATATTTTACAGTTAGATACTTTTTTTTTCAGACAATAAATCCTTAGTAAGAAATATCCGTTTGTTGGTAGTCAATAACATTGGTGATACACTAGGAGTGACGTGCCTGATCTTGCTTGACATTCTCGACAGTGAAATTGAACCAGAACCTGGACCTTGGCCTGCAGGTATCTGGTCGGATGAAGAGGTCGTATTCCAACTCGGTGATGTGGTCAGCTCGGCCCAAATTCCCGCATTCGAAGGCCGCGTCGAAGCACAGGTGACCGCGTTTCGCTTTACCGCTATGACCAGGCGGACGGACTATTAGACGGTTCACATTCCCTAGACCTCCTTCGCCATCACTTTCTTCACTATCTGGAATAGGACATAGAAAATGATGTTAACAAACCTAATGACAGCTACATGTAATACACATTAAAATCCAACAATTCAAATAATGAAAATGTAATGAGAGGAAGTATTAGAACTTAGAAGCTAGTGTCTCAAAATTGTTGTGATAATTAAAAGTATTACAAAATTATTTGTAAAAGATCGCTTTGTTTTACGTGATTATAGATTTTTTGTAATATCTACTATTTATTTGCATGATTATACACCTTATACCGCCGTCTAGTGATAAACATATTTACTAACTAATAAAAGCCGTTTAAAGATAATATCCAAACTTATCGCTACATAATTCACCTTACTGCACAAAAATATACATCAAATTATGAGTTCAATCCAATCCAGCCTTCGAAGTTAAAGATTTGTTCAAACATAAATTACATTCTAATTTAATTCAAAAATTAACACAAATTTAGAAGTAATTACACTAAAGTTAATTTGACTTATTGAGTACCATTAATATTTCTCCTATAAATTGTGGTATGCTCAAGTTTGTCGGTGTTCACATCCATCGCTACCCAAACACTGGACAAAGTTCCCGGCAGAATGTGTTGCACTAACAGCACTGATGTGGGCAGGTGCAAGCACTATAGATTGGATGGATTATCGTAGATTGACGGCAACGCCAAGCCGATGAGTGCACGAATAAAGGAAAACCGTTTACCGACTCACGCTATCGGTCTATTGAATGGTTTTATCTTATTCAACCGTGCAATTGAAATGTTTACTGACTATTCTGAAACGCCAAATAGCAGTATTTCCTATGTAGTTTCATGTTATGGCTGCAATTTTGGTAAACACTTTACCAAATAGAATTTCTAGTTCATAACACATGCACCGTGGTTATGGACAAAGTCTAGTTACGAGTAACAAGAACTGCAATCGTTTATATAGCAGTTATCATATGTACTTACTTAATAATTCTTAGCTAAATTAATACAAAAACAGGGAAGACAGCGTTTTTATACCATCTAACTAGGGTATGTAGGTACATAGGTTGCCAATATTTTGTGGTAAATAGCCATTTTTTAAATTAAAAGTATTTTAATTTTAATAGGTTTTAGGTGCAAAGACAAGGCATGAACAAGCGGGTTATCTAAAGGAAAATGTTTAGAATTTTATATCATATCTCGGATTTAAGCCAAAAACACTCCGCACGAATTCATGGATATTATATAATACAAGATCGGTTTTGATTGATTCGCCTGCATGCCCATGTTCAACACCTAATCGCGAATATGAACAGTCCGCGCATCATATACTTTGGGAGTGTAGTATTTGGCAAAATGAGCGTAAAATCATGTTTGATAGTATGCAGATATCATCCGGAGTCGTATACTACATGGACCTAGTGGAGACTAGGACGAATTTCCGTGCTTTCCGGCGTTTTTGCCATACCTATTACTGGAATCAAGTATAACAGCTCACACAATAGGTCCCATTTATATGTAATAATGAATTCCGTGGTGCTTTACTGCTGGCTTCTCCGGCTGTAAAAGTCTCTTTGTGAGGTTATTTACCTCTTTAGTTCAATGTTTTGTCACCCGCATTGCACGGAGGGAAGTGGACATTATTTATTTCCAACTCCTCCTATTAATTTAACTTTCTGATTAATTTCGTTGCGGGTTAAAGACAAGTTAGACATTCCCGGAGACTCGCCGAGCTTCAATGCTCGGTGTCATTACTTTGCGTGCCACTGTTGATCCTGGCTTACAGGAGTTGCAGTGGCGGGTGTGAGGGCGGGACAGTCTAAATACAAGATCGGTTTTCCACACGCTGCTCGGCAAAGATAACGTATCACTGACAAGTTAATTGTTTTAACTTACGGGATTTACGATACGGAGCTGTAAAAAAATTATAAATATCTAACGAGATTTTTTTTTCTTTTATTGTATGCAATCTGTTTCTGCAACATTTAGCAAGTTGTTTGTTAAATTATAGTTTTCTTTTACGGTGCGCATCCAGTGACACGTCCGTTTCCATTCTTTAAATCTATTTTGGTAGATCTTGTGGGATTTTTCGTTTGAGTCTCCGTGTCACCGTTGAGTTGTGTATCAAGTGCTTGGCCAGTAAATTAGGGTGATTTGTTATCCTTGTTTTGTATGATTTTACACTGTCTTTGACTTCTTGTATGACTGTCTTAATTTTAAGGTCATGATGGAGCCTATTATTGGTAATGTACCATGGTGCGTTGACTATCATTCGCAAAATTTTTGACTGGAATCGTTGTAAGACCTCTATGTTTGAATTTGCAGATGTGCCCCAGAGTTGCAGGCCATATGTCCAGATAGGCTTAATTACAGTCTTATAGAGCAGTAATTTGTTTTCGAGTGAAAGCTGCGATCCGCGATTTATCATCCAGTACATTTGGCGTACAAGTTGACCCATTGCAAGGCGTTTGGTATATATATGCTTTCTCCATGTCAAACGACGGTCAAGGTGTATTCCAAGGTATTTAGCTTTATCAGCTTGAGGGACTTGGACGCCATTAAGATAAACTGGTGGACATGTTTCTCGACGTGTTGTGAAAGTAATTTGAATCGATTTCGTTTCAAATGCTTTTATACGCCAATCTTTAAGCCAGGCTGATATTTTATTTAGACTATTCTGCAATTTTTGGGTTGCTATGTCTGAAGAATCATGAGATGACAAAATAGCAGTGTCATCCGCGAAGATACCAGTGACAACTCCATCTGTGGAGGGAAGATCGGCTGTATAGATAAGATATAGGGTCGGGCCCAAGACACTGCCCTGTGGCACACCTGCGCGTATTGAATAAAGTGTCGAGACTTCTTCACCCTGTTCTACAAAAAAATGTCTATTTTCAAGGTATGATTTGATAAATTGATAATAATTCGTCGGGAGAGCCGTTTTGACTTTGAACAGGAGTCCATCATGCCAAACTCAGTCGAAAGCCTGGGAGATGTCGAGAAAAGCTGCAGTACAGTATTGTTTGCTTTCAAATGCTGCATTTATATTTTCAACAACCCTGTGTACCTGTTCGATCGTGCTGTGTTTTTGTCGAAACCCGAATTGATGGTCAGGAATTAGGTTTTTGTCTTGTATAACTGGAGCTAGCCTGTTAATGAAAAGTATCTCCATTATCTTTGATGGGATCGGTAACAGGCTAATCGGCCTGGAGGATTTGACATCTTCCGGAGCTTTACCCAGCTTCTGAATCATTATTATTTGTGCCACTTTCCATTGAGCGGGCACATATCCTTTTGTGATTATTGAGTTATAGATGTAGGTTAGTAAAGATATACCCTCCGAAGGCAATTCCCTCAATATTTTGGCAGTAATTAAGTCGTAACCAGGTGATTTATTTTGATCAAGTTTGTATATTGCCCTTTTTACTTCTGCTTTTGAAAAGCTTTTTATTGGCAGATCTAATTAGTTTATTTGTTGTAAAAGGGTGGAGACATGTCTGATCTGTGTAGATCCTTGGTCTGGGTTTGGTGTAAAAATATTTTTCAAATGTTCAGCGAACGTATATACATCTTACGATATGTAGAGATTTCCTATCAATAACATTTCAGAAGCTTGTAGGGTGCGTTGGGGTAACACCGTAATACAAGGATGGAAAGGGTAAGAACGTAAGCTCCTATATTTTATATGAGTTTATGTGCTTACCCCTTATGCAATACTGTTATGATTTTAATTAAATTTTAGATTTTTGTGTACACAAACAACGAAAACTTTATCTGCATTTTCTGGGACAAATAATAATTTTCATTAAAGTAGGTAGTACGAGTCTAATATCCATACTTCAGCCTCTACCCAACATTAAATTTTATTATAACATACGTTTTTTCAGTAAAAAACCTCAGTAGTCTCAGTAGACCCATTGATTAAGAGCCACATTACTTCAGAGAATCATCTTCAGAGCATCGTCCCGTTCTAAAATGAGTACTCCGAGGTACCTAATTAAACCATAAAGAAAACAATTAAAGTACTTTTAGAACATATAAGCATGCTCTATTTGAGGGATGTATTAGTTTGTAGGCACTTCGACACTTCTGCTCCACACACACTTCGAAGGCGTTTCAAACTTCTAAGACTTAGAACACTCGAGTCACGCTAACCCGCAGGGTAGTTTAAAGTTTAAACTATTGGATGAGGAGAACACCGTAATCATGCGATAAAAAGTACGCATAGTTTATAGCAGCGGAGACCAGGCACGAAAGTAACTCGGGATTATTGTATGAAAAATCTGCATTTATCTTGCATAACAGATATTAGTTATTTCTACATTTGTATATACAGGGTATATCAAGACTGCTACCGAAAACGAAGCCGGGTGGTAGTTTAAGCGACTTCAGACACAATACAACAGAAAAAGTTGCAAAAAAAAGCGACAATTTCTTTTTTTGATATTTTTTTCCTGCGGCCATATTTGGGTGGTAAATACATTTTTTTTCCTAAAATAATAGTGTATACCCTTTTATTTATAAATAATCTAAGGTATAAAAGAGTTTAAATTATTATTTTAGCAAAAACTATGGATTTACCACCAAAAATGACGATATTTAAAAAATCATAAAAAATAATTGTCGCGTTTCTATGCGAAATTTTATTTTATTTTATTATATTTGGGAAGCTTACATCTAATTTTACATGTTAACAATATCCTAAATATCTAGATGCCAATTAAAAGCTACCACATACAGATTTAAAACATTAGAATTTAGAAATTAACTATATAACTTAAAACACCGAATGAACTTACAACAGCTATTTAGGCTCATTAGTCAGGATATGACTAATTTTACGAACGCTACTATAAAATAGGTCTATTTGAGAAGTGTGATTGAGTTTATTAAACAAGCGCATAGCTCTTGGCAAATAACTGTTACAACGAAAATTACTGTGGCACCGAGGAACATGTAGTAAATTGCTGGACCTTAGTTTTCTGGTAGGGATGTTGAGCTTGATGTTGCAAAGAAGATCCGGACAATCTATTTTATTTTGAGCTATCTTGGAAAGAAAACAAATGTCGGCTATATTTCTACGAATATGGAGGGGTAAAAGATGAATCTTATTACATTGCTCATCATAAGGCAAATATGGTAGTTTGAACTTAAAGCCTAAATACCTAACGAAACGTTTTTGAATTTTTTCAACATTATTACTATATATATGATAGAGTGGATTCCAAATTTGGCACGCGTATTCAAGATGACTGCGAACATACGAGCAATACAAAATTTTTATTGTCTTCATATTTTTAAATGGCTTTGAGGCACGAATGACGAAACCTAGCGCTTTATATGCTTTATCAATAACTTGTTCAATGTGCTGGTCAAATAATAATTTGGTATCATGCAGGACACCAAGATCTCTAACCACATTAGTAAAATTTATATTAGACCCCTTTAATCCGTATGGAAAAGAAATGACGTTACGTTTCCTTGTAAAATTAATAGCAAAGCATTTGGATACGTTTAAATTTAACTTATTATCACTGCAATATAAATCAAGTCTATTTAAATCTTCTTGTAGAAGTAATGCATCAGCAATATTGTTGACGACTCGAAAAATTTTCATATCGTCAGCAAATAATAAGAAATTAGAATGTAAAAAACAAGACCCAATATCATTTACAAACAATACAAATAATAAAGGACCTAAAAGTGAGCCCTGAGGGACTCCCGAAGGAATATCAACCCAATCTGAAGTATACCCGTTCAAGACTACAGCTTGCGTTCTGTTTAAAACATAGGATGTTAGCCATTTTAAGAGATCACCTCGTATGCCTAATGTCGAGATTTTTTTAAGTAAAATTTGGTGGTCAATCCTATCGAAAGCTTTGCTATAGTCTGTGTATATAGAATCTATTTGATTGCCACGATCCATATTGATAGTGAGGTATTCATTAAAAACGGCCAAATTAGTAGTGGTTGATCTATGTCTAGTCCGTTTACCAACAGGCCACCACGCACTTATAACTAAGTCGCGATCATGGCGCTGTGCTATTAGTTTTTAGTGTTAGCGAGTGTATGCTGTATAATACCCCCAGAGTAACTGATCACCGTTATTTCAACAGCGCTTATTTTTTATTAAGATAGGTTTACGCCCGAATACTGGAACGAAACTTAAATATAAGCTGCGCTTAACTACGTTAATCCCGTTTAAATGTACTGGTTAAGTTGGCCGTGCGCTGTTAAGAGCAACTTATTATTTGAATGGCGTTCCAGTATTCGGGCGTTAATCTTGCGTGCCATCTGTCAATTAAATTGCATAACTAAATTATTCTACCCTTAACGGCATAAACGGTGATTACTAACGAATATTTTTTTATATATGTTATGAGTTTTTTTTTAATCGGGAAAATTTAAATGTAAGGTCGAAAGTATACTTTCTTCCTTCATACAAAGTTATTCTAAAAAAAAATTGTCCCTTTATCTTTATGTATCAGCCCATATACGTCCCACTGCAGGGCACGGGCCTCCTCTACAATCGACAGTCCGATTGAGAGTGGTTAGGCCATAATATACATTTATACTTCTAGTAAATAATAATCAAAATCAAGGAAGAATAGTGGAAAGGTAAGTTAGAGCAGAGATTGATACTCGCTCCAAACTTCAAGCAAAAAGAAAAAAATACCAGACGTGTTTAATGTTTTATTCAATGAAAATAATTGATTATCGTTATGATGATTTGGGGAAAGCAAGATGTAAAATATTGATTAACAAATGAACACAACCATCCCTTTACAATATTTGGGCCTGGGATGTTTGGAACGAAATACACTATTGTTCTCTCAAACATTTAAATAGCAACAAAGTTGGTGTGCCCTGCAGTGGGACGTATATGAGTTGATACAGATACAGACAGTAAAAACGTTATTTTGTACCTATTATTGTGTTTTCGGACCCAAGTAAAAAAAATATGCTTAAGTACTGTTATGTTTTGCTACTACCTGGGAGCCTTTGATCAGTATTTTTAAAAAGATTGCTCACTATACCCTAGCTTGTTATACCTCGCTGGATAGCGAATTAAACGGAGATATTATTAAACGTATCTGCAGCATGACTGTCATAGTTTTTTTTTGTAATATTTAGGAAAGAAAAAAATATTTTTAACGAATTTATTTTAAGTTACAGCTTCAATAGTCTCCCACGGCCCAGCCGGTTCAGTAAAGTGTAATTTTAGTGTTGAATAAAATAAAGTAACTTATACACTACTGTACACTACACAAAAATTGCAAATACAAATAAATTTATGGCAAGAAAACAAAAAAAATGGACCAATAGACAAAAAAACGATATTTTAAAGAAAAAACTAATAGTCAAATTACGTGGAAACGGCTAACAGCCGCTGCCAATAAACAATCCCAATCCAAAATTTGCCGTTTTAGATTGACAGCTCAATCTTTTTTCTGATACTATATTGCCAATAATCAAACTCAGTAGTGAAAAAACTATGGCAACATGACAAGAGACCAATCGAAAAGTAGAAAACAATCCAGATTAACTTCAATCTAATTTTTTGATTGATTATTGGCATCGGCCGTAAGTTAAGGGTACAGGGTCTCATAGTCAAATCAGTCAGGAATGATGGAAAGTACAACCTCTTAAAGGATCTAGGTCGACTTAACCTGTAACCCTGTATAAAATATTCACAGCTTTATGATGCTACAAGTATAAAAGTACTTGTGTACATTTTAGTGGTCGATGTTTGGGCACGTAAGATCAAAACTTAAGATCAGTATTTTCTAATTTAATTAGGTACAATTATGTTATTAAAAATTAAATCACAAAGAACGCATAGTACGGCTTGAGTCAATATGGAGAGCAGTTATAAGCGTCAATTGAAATCCTACATTATAAGTTGGCCGGCATTAATTGTCAGCGGCTATGATTAACTATTAACATAACAGCGACACTAGTTAGTGATTCCTTTAAATGTAGTGACTAAATAATGATAAAATTAATAATTAACTCACCGGACATTGCAGATTACTGCTAATTAGCTCATCTTTCATGAAGCCTATTTCACTGGCATAATGTCGTCTAAACTTGACTTCGCCTGTTTCCTCTACTGTAATATAATGTTGCCACGTTACGCGTCGATGCGGCATTTTGCTTATAATAATAACAAAATTAAAAATTATTAGCTTGGATGCGTAAAATCACCATAGTTATGGTTGCTAAGCAACAGCGGTTGTTACCAGGATAGAATGAACTAGGGAGATCATGCATGTATTTATTGTGTGTTCGAATTACGAGGCCACGAGAGCCGGCAGCGACTGGATGCATAAAGCAGCAGACCGGGCTCTCTGGTGTACTTTGGAAGAGGCCTATGTCCAGCAGTGGATTGCAACGGGCTGATTTGATGATGATGATGACGAGGCCGGACAGGGTGCAGGCCCGCCATCACTGCAGTATGTCCATTGTTTACATCATCATGGTGTTTCTCACAACAGACAGGAGACACCATGGAGGACTTATTATGTTCCTTAACAACTGAGTGGACATCCTACATACACTACCACCAAAAGAGCTTCAAATAATTATATTCAATAAAGATATGAAACCACCTCAGGTGTCAGTAACTATATTCCTATATAACAAAGTACTCTGTGAACGATATAGTTGCGATTACAAATAAATATATTGAGATATGTCAAAAATTATCACATTTACGGAGGTAATATATATCATAAACATTTGAAGTACCTATTTATCTAAACTCCAGTTACCAAGATAATACCGCATTTTGGCGCCCCAAGTGAGCCTCGCGGTGAGTGTATATAGTCATAGCAACATAATTTATTTTACGTTGGAAAAGTAAATTAATGTAAAATACTGTACTGTAATATATTATATACTGGTGGTAGGTCTCTCATATGTGAGAGGCTGCCTGGGTGGGTACCACCACATTCAAAATTGTCTAATTCTCCTGTCAAACAACAGTGTAGAAGCACTGTTGTGTTTCGGATTGAAGGACATTGTAGCCAGAGCAACCACTGGACATATTGAGACTTAACATCTTATGTCTCAGGATGGCGAGCGCAGTGGAACGCCAAGCATTGCTTTGTGATTCGAGGTGTTGTTTGGTTCTGCTACTGTTTATGAGCTGTCGTATAAAAAAATAGAAACGTACGAAATCCCCCAAAGAACTGCTAAACGCAACAGAAAAGTAATTTGAATAAAATAAAATAGTCAATAACATGATAATAGACACACTACGGTATAATTGACTCATTATTGTCATCATAATGTAAAAAAAGGTTTTCTAAATGTATTTATTATGCTAATACATATCCATCCATCAGCCAAAGGAAGTCCACTGCTGAACATAGGCCTCCCGCAATGATTTCCACAGAGACCTGTTGGAGGCAGCCTGCATCCAACGACGTCCCGCGACCTTTACCAGGTCGTTGGACCATCTTGTGGGTGGACGTCCTACGCTGCGCTTTCCGCTACGTGGCCTCCATTCGAGCACTTTTCGACCCCATCGGTCATCAGATCTCCGCGCTATGTGCCCTGCCCATTGCCACTTCAACTTGCTAGTCCGGTGGGCTATGTCGGTTATTTTAGTTCTCCTACGGATCTCCTCATTTCTGATTCGATCTCGTAGGGAAACCCCGAGCATAGCTCTCTCCATAGCTCGTTGAGTGACTTTGAACTTCCTAATAAGGCCCATAGCTAATACATATGTATACTTTTAATTTAAATGAGTTAAACCAATACAAATAATTGTTGCCCGCAACCTTGGGTTGCGTGATTTACTTTATTCAACATATTATGTTTTATATACTAAAAAAGCTCCAGTTCCTCCTTAATAAAAGACCATTATCCACGATTGAATTTATTATATATCTTATGGGCCAAGTGATTAATCGGGCGTTATTCATAATGCCCGGGCAATATGAATAATGCCCAATAAGAGCGGGCAATTTGATTATAACCAATCAATTTATCACATTGCCCGGACATTGTGAATAATACCAAGTGCCTATTGGGCAGAGTGATGTAAAGCGAATCAAAATCAAAACAATGAGCTGAAGTGGTAGAATTTAGAATAGGGCAGCACGAGGGGGTGGGTTGGGTGGAGTGGAGGGGGGGGGGAGTGTCGCACCTCCCCTGGTACCACTTATTGTCAATACAAATTAGCTTCTGCATCGTCTCCGGCGCTACGGGAAGTTCAGCCCCTTCGCCCTTGCGTACAGCGTGCGGGGGCTGCTCTCCCTCCGTACCTCCGGCTTTTTATATACACTCTAGGGTCGGTAGCCAAAAAACTACGTGAAGTCGGGTTGTTCCGAGTCGGTTTTGGGGCACAGTCGACCTAACTAATCCATAAAGTGGGTACACTAATTTTCTTCTGAAGATAATGGTTCGGACGTTAAAAAACAACTAAACATAAGCAGATCAATTCAACCTTTCTAATTTATGGGTCTATCGCAGATGCGACAACGCGGCAGCTCACCACGTAAAAATCACCTATTAATCACATTGCCCGATCATCATGTTGTAATTAATCGCTTGGCCCGATATGGCTCGGCAATATTCATACTGCCCGGGCATTATGAATACTGCCCGCATTAATCACTTGGCCCATAACATATAGATTCCTTATGATTAACAATTCCAATTTTCCAATTAATATATTAAAAACACCGATATTCTCATACAAAGTTGAGCCCCGTCACCCATTCATTGTTTAATTCCAAAACTTACGCCCGAATACTGGAACGGAACTTAAATATAATTTGCGCTTAACTACGTTAATCCCGCTTAAATGTACTAGCTAAGTGGACTGGAGCAACTTATTATTTGAATGGCGTTCGAGTATTCGGGTCTAACCTCTAGATTTTAAGTATGCCATCAGGTCCCTTTTTTAGGATACTTTTAGGAATTTTTCGTGCCGAATTCTCAATTTAGAAATAGAAAATTCTATTTTATTTAAGGAAAAACGAAAAAAAAAATTGGATCCCTACAAATGTTTCACGGCAAAGTCTTAACAACCTTATATCACCGTAATAGTAATAAGATAACATAATCTTTCTTTTCTTTCTTTATTATACTTTACCAGAATTACAGTAAGAAATATCAGTGATGTCCACACTAGGCAATGCCTGTCTTGTGGCCATCGTGAACAAGTAGTTACATGTTTAGAGTATAATGGGCTATTGTAAACTTCAGTAATTAAAGTAGAGTTTAAAACAATCTTAAAATTAAGTTATAGCTAATACAGGGTATCACTTGCATTGTGGAGACAAAAAATAATAATAAGCTTAAAAGCTAAAGTAAACAAAAAAAAAATCAAAATAAAAATAACATATTATGTTTAACTTACATACCAAGATAAAATATTTAAACTTAATAAAAGTCATTGAGATCAAGGAAATTAAATGTATAAGTACTAGAAAAGGTGTGTGTGTGTGTGTGTGTGTGTGTGTGTGTGTGTGTGTGTGTGTGTGTGTGTGTGTGTGTGTGTGTGTGTGTGTGTGTGTGTGTGTGTGTGTGTGTGTGTGTGCGCGCGCGCGCGCGTGTGTTTAAATGAACGTGGAACTCACAGATAGAATAACTAGAATCCACTCTTTTTATAAATGTGCGGTGTATTGTTATCTGGCATTTAATGAGTCACTTTGATGACATTTTCAGTTTCCAAATATGTTAGTGTGAGCAACCACTTACGGACACATTTTTTAGTTTCTTTAGGAGTACAATTTCTAAGGTCACAAAATCTATTAACTTTGTTGTAAATAAACGAGAGCAAAAACGATTGCATGCGTTGGGCAAAGACTGTCCGAACAACTGTTTGTTGGGATTTAAATACTCGACGTTGGAGTAAATGAGGATATTCTGCAGACTGAATAACATTCTTGTGCTGTCTTAGGGTCATTTTGTATATAAATAACTGACGAACAGTGAGTACTTTAGCTTCGGTGTATAATTTGTGTGTTGGGTTGTTTTGACCATTGACTTATATTAACATTGATATCGATGGTTTTGACATTGTTTGCTTAATCAAGAAATATTCAAGTGGCGGTTCATATCAACGTCATGGATAAATGAAGATTATAATATGTCAATTTTTCGACATGTTGTACTCAGGATATTTATATAAAAATGCGATGCCGAGTGCTGCCAGTCGCCGATAGACTTGAAAGAGGACGAAATGCAGAAGGTTACCTTGTGAGTAATTTATATTATGTTATAATATAAAAATAATATATTTATGATTTTGTGTAATATAAAGATATTTCAAAATTAAATATATTTGCCAACATATGTATGTGGCACTGCAAGCTACAAGCCTCTACCTGACCCCTTGGACTGGAAGCTATTTTAAAATAAAGCTAATTGAAAATAATAATAGCCTATATTTGAATAATAATATGATATAAAAGAATATATCCTCTGCCCATCGTAAAAGGTCGTAAGAGATGACTAATGGGTGGAAGGGTAGTGCGAGTTTGTGGACTTTACAATTTACATACCATAGTAATTCTTACAAATCGCCACACTGTGGTTTGCATGTGAGTGGTTATTGATAATTATCAATATACGTAACTCCGAAAAGTGACATAACTCCGAAGAGGAGCCTTGGAGTTAGAATCAGTAATTTCAATTAAATTCCAACAGTAAAAATACAGTTTAAATCGACTCAAAGAAACATCAAAAACTAGGATACGATTGCGTTTTGCTAAATTATGAGAAAATACGGCACCGATTTGCACAAAGCTTTTTCATGCATACTTCATTGAAAATATACTTCTCGGTCTATTTTCCTACGGTATCAAGTATTTTCTGCACTTATTTACTTGTTCATGCTGGTTTTGAACGTCGATTATAAAGATAATTTTAATGCATCAATCATCTAATCTAATCAATCAATCATCTAAGTACAAATTCAACAGTTCAAAAATTAACTGAGCGTTTTAATCGTGTAAGGACTTGTTTTCTTATGGAGTACAACCCGTTTGGTAATGATTTTGTAATGGATATTTTAAAGTTAACTACACTATTAATCATCTATGCATGTGGAGTTTTATAAAAAAATATTTCAACATTAACTCCAAAAATACCATTAAATTACAAAACAATTAAATTATGATAAATCGATACGTGATTTATTATTTTTGTTACAGAATTTTGTTGGTGGCATGTTTTGGATTGTCAGCTAGCAAGAATGTAAGGAATGATGCAAGACCATTTCCAGAAGGATTTTTGTTTGGAACATCGACTGCAGCCTATCAAATTGAAGGCGCTTGGAATGAAGATGGTATGGAATGTAGGATAACTGTAGTTTGTTATTGTTACAAGATATTGTAATTTACGGTCCATTCTAATCATCAAAAGTGCACTTTATTTTTAGCATAAGTACATACTAATAAAGGTAATTCTGTTTCAGGAAAATCCGAAAACATTTGGGATCACATGACTCACAGCGACCCCAGTGTTATAAGCGATTACTCGAACGGAGATGTCGCTGATGATTCATACCATTTGTACCAACGGGATGTAGAGATGATGCGGGAATTGGGTCTTGATTACTACAGGTTTTCTCTTTCGTGGACCAGAATTTTGCCCACCAGCTTCCCGGACCAGATCAATGAAGCAGGAGTAGCATACTATAATAATTTAATCAATGAAATGCTCCGATACAACATTGAACCCATGGTTACTCTGTACCATTGGGACTTGCCGCAAAAACTGCAGGATATGGGTGGCTGGACAAACCCTCATATTGTGGATTGGTTCGCTGACTACGCCCGCGTTGCCTTTGAATTGTTTGGCGACAGAGTCAAGTACTGGATCACTATAAACGAGCCTCGAGAAATCTGCTACCAAGGATACGGTACGGTAACGAAAGCTCCCATGCTGAACATTGGCGGTATGGCTGAATACATGTGTGCAAAGAATGTGTTACTCGCTCACGCTAAGGCTTACCATATCTATGATAAAGAATTTAGACCACAACGTGCAGGAAACATTTTCATTTCATTAAGTGCTCAGTTCTACATGCCTGAATCGGAAACTGACGTGGAAGCCGTTGAAGAAGTTCATCAGTTTGAGGTAAGACTTAACTATATGGAAATAATTGAAGTAAACTATTGAGGTATTATACTAGAGCGGACATCGGGAACAAAATTTCTGCGTATGGTGTGTGCACACGGGTACACATTGAAGCGAGAGGGAAGATATGTTACTTCGTAGGCGTGACAGAGACAAAAATAGAATTTACCCTTCATTTTATTACAAACATTTTGTTTGCAGTGTCCCCTCTAGTATTTTATCTCAATGAAGTAAACACAGAAAACAATTATTAATGTTCTACTCTTTTAGATCTTTTCTTCGCCATTTTGTCAGTAGGTAAAAGCTAAAATTGAGGACTGTCAATGAATGATTTATAAAATGCTATATGACTTCTATAATATATTATACAGTCAGAATTGGTCAATTCTTGTTTATTAAGTATCCACAACTTTTTGGTTCCAATTCCTGAATCTTTACTTTTTTAGTCATTAAAGATATTGGTAGAGTATCATGTTATATTCAAAAAACGCTCTAGTTACGTGGGTACGTATTGCAATCAGTTTTTCTTTTTGGAACGAAGTTCCTTATCGCGCGGTGTGAAAGGGGGCTAGACGGAAAAAATTCTCACGAAAAGTTGACACGACACTTTAAAACGTTTGACAATCGTTTTTTATTTCTTTATTTGAAAATGAAGTCATACATTTTATTTAACTCTAATAGAGGCAATAAAATATCCAAATACATATTAATATGTTAAAGGCTATAGTAAAAACTAAGAATACGCTGAAGCCCAAAATTAAGTGGGAAACGTTACGACAATTTCTAATTTTCATCAAATGTCATAAATCAAATTGGTACAAAAGAAACATAAATTGCATAAACATGTGAAAAAAAAAACATAATGATGGTGATACCCAAATGATTCTTTTGATGGTGACATTTAATTAAAATTACATAACAAAACCGTAATACATTGATTTTCGATCCTCCTTAATAAAATTTATTTACAATTTTAGTTTGTTATCCTGCTGTCAATCATCAACTCTTCATTTGACTATGTATCTTTGCCAATTATTACTAAAATTTAGTTTTTTTTTGGTTTTTGCATTTCTATTTTAATTATCGACCTTTGTAACGAAACCATACCGCGATTTAATTCTACGGTGGCGCCATCTCTTAGCGAGCGGCGGTAAACTCCCGTTACACATTTATTTTCAGTTTTTTGTATTAGCTTTATTGAAAATTTTCTTTATATACAATATTTTGTAAATGTCATATTGATTCGTTGGTGGGAGAAGTGGTGGGAGGCGCCCGGCGTGACCGCCCAGTGGTGGCATGCGCGTGAGCTGCGCGCAAGGCATTGTAACATTATTTTTCTAAAATAAAATATTTTTTCTAAAATAAATGTAGCCTAAGTTACTCCTTGTTATATCAGCTACCTGACAAAAAAGTCCCGTCAAAATCGGTCCAGCCATTTCAGAGATTAGCCGGAACAAACAGACAGACAGACAAAAAAATTTTAAAGATCATTTTCGCCACAGGTGTCGTGTATATAACGATATGTAGTAGGACTTTTTTTTTCATTTTCACTTTTAAAACAGACACTTCAATTTTATTTATATGTATAGATTATATTGGTTAATAATAAAAAAAATAGTATTTTTATAACTTAAGAAATAAAATTTTATTACAATTCCTTCACTAATTAATCGAAAGGAACTTCGTTCCATCCGAGTGTCTGCTGACACCTCTCAAGTTTTTTCCTTTCTAGTGGGGGACATACGCTTATCCAATTTTCTCGGAAACCGGCAACTTCCCCCCGGCATTGAGAGAGCGCGTCGCCGCCAGGAGCGCTGAGCAAGGGTTCTTCAGGTCCAGATTGCCTGAGTTCACTCCCGAGGAGGTAGAATACGTGAAGGGAAGCTCAGACTTCTTTGGACTGAACCACTACACTACTTCCCTAGTTTACAGAAACGAATCAGTGGTTAGCTACTAAGAGAGTCCGTCATACTACGACGACTTGCAAGTGGTCATCTACCAGCCCAGTGAGTGGGCCGGCGGTGCGTCTGTGTGGTTGAGGGTAAGTCGTTTCTTTTTTTAATAGTTTTATTTAAGAGCGTTTATACCTTCCGCGCGCTTTTTGGCTTAAAAACAGGACTTTTCAAACGAGTTAATAGCTACCAATAAACAATTTAAAGGAAAAATAATTAGTACTCATTTTAGAAAAGGTTGTCATTTAGGGATTTTACATTATAGATTGATGGATAATTTGTGAGTACTATAAAGATTACTGAAGACAAGTTTCGTTATTTAGGCTTTAAATGGCAATTTAGAAGCTTAAGATATCCGAAATCACCAAATATAAGATGAAAATAAAAATATTATTAGACTAATAAGACCCTTATGGAGGGATTTTGCTGAGAAAAATAATCTTTTTGTGTTTAGTTCCTGAAAAATAAAAATTTAAACAATGCGTAATTATTAAGAAATTCTCGTCAAGAACATATTTTTTTTACACCAACTTATCGTACATATTTTTTTATAGCAATTGCATATTATAATAGAATAACATCTTATCAATAAATTAGCATTTTTATATTTCAACAAAATTAGTTTTCATGTTTTCTACAAATATTTTAAAAATCACTATAAAACACGCTGTCCGACCTGCAAATCAGACCGCCGCAAGGCCTTCTAGAGGGAGGACGTATCGCTCGTCGCTCCGGCCTGGCTACAGTCGATTTTTGCCGTCCGTAGTAAAAATAGCCACGCGCGGACTGCGATTGCCACATCTTAGTACTTTGGTAGTAGAATATGATTTTTTTTTACTACCTACTATGATTTTGTAGTGAGTATAAATTATGTTTCAGATAATATAATGGTATGTAATTCCGAGGCTAAATTATGTTATGTATTGTAATATAAAATTAAATATATTTCGTAATAGGGTATTTGACTATGATGAAAATATGAAACATATTGTTACTAGACTAACGGTAAATATTTTTTTAAACCAAATGAACTAATAAAGTGTTTAAAACAATGTTGGATTGTCTTAAGAAATCATTTTAAAATTAAATAAATTTTCGACCTTGACCACGTGACTAAAAACGCACGCCATTGGTTGCATGTAGATTGACGTTACTTTCTTGTTGTCAGTCGATTTTTAGAACATTTCATGAACGTTTTCCTTTGTTTTCGCAGTAATTTCTAAAATATTGATCACATTGCGCCGCTAAGGGCACACTACGAACTTTATCTGTAATGATTGTACGATAGAAACTAAAATATAAACGCCGACAGTGAAAACTTCGCAAAAATAGACGCGATAGTGGTCGGACAATTTTTTTAAAACAACCCTGACTTTTACGCTGCTCAATTAAATAATTTATATCAAGCCTTATAAACATACATATGAAAACATGTTAATTGAAATGTGAAAACATGTTAATTGTTAATTGTAATTTAAATATTGTATTTTACCTAGATATAGAACTGTTTGTTTTCCGAATAAAATAAAATAAAATAAAATATCACTATTAGTTATATTATAAACTAAAGCTTTTTCGAGTAGCAGGTCTCTCGTATGTGAGAGGCCGCCTGTGTAGGTACCACCGCAATGTCTATTTCTCCCGCCAAATAGCATTTTAAATGCACTGTTGTGTTTCGGATTGAAGGATATTGTAGCCAGAATTATTATGTGAGACTACACACCTATATTAATATGGATAATATGGATGGGAATAATTATGGCAACTTTTGAGGGAGCGGCTCCGAAGTATTTATAAATGAAACAGCAACGACAACGGTTCAAAATGTAATGAATTTTCAAAAATGACACTTATAACGAAGCGCCTGCAGGAATTATCATAATTTAGGTATGCTTATTTATTTAATTGATATTAATAATATACTTACTAGAGTGTAATTATTATGAAGAATTAACTGAAACTATAAAATTAATGGAAGAGATGCCGCAACAACACCATTTAAGGCATTTTTAGCTGTAACCTAATCAAAGTTATTCTTGATAATGAATGAAAATGTTTGTTAAGCAAGAAAGTGACGTAATAATACCACGTGACCCACACATATGGCGTCTATAGCGTTTTGGCGGTCTTATTTATCATTCAAACTTCAATCATGATTTTTATTGAAAATATAGCAGCTAACAAAGAAATAATCAAATTGCAAGTGTATTATGGTAAAATGAATAATTTGAGATACTTTCCAAAAAACGGTCAAATACCCTATTGTAAGGGGTTGTAAGGCCCCTAACTCTATTCATGTGTTCAAACACGAAATGATTAATAAAACGTCCGTAGTGTCTACTGATTGAACACTGATTGGAATGCAACTTAACAATGTAATAATAACGAAAATAAATAAATAAAATAAAAAAATAATAATAAAAATAAATAAATAAATAAATAAAATGATTAGTATCTAAGTATTATTCTTTGCTTGCACAGTAATATTTGTCTACTTATAATGCAAATAAAATATTTTTTTGATATTATATTATCCATATATAAATCATAAGTTACATTTCAATTGGTTATTAGAATTTTGAAGCGCACGTATCAATGTTGTTTGAGCTGACTGTATAGCGAGCCAACGCGGCAGCTCTACGCACACAGCTTTGGTCGCTTATGTGTGCGTGAAATTAACGAAGAAATACCTATAGTTGACTTTGCGCGCAAGGTGTAAACGCTCTTAAATGATCCCAAGCTACATGTAGATTATTTTCATTAGTCACTTCACCCTTAAAGTTACTTTAATAATATAATTAATGTGCTGCCAAACTGCTGTTTAAATATGATTGGGTACAAACACTAATAAATTGAATTTCGACTTAAAATTTAGGAATTGTTACATTATTAGATGTTCACATTATTATATGTTTTGAGTGCTCCTATGTTGATGGAAAATGTTTACGAACATTTATAACATTTGAAAACATGACATCGGCTCGCAGTATGGATTTACGTTCCGAGGCGTCTACACGATATTAGGTATGCTCATTAGATTCGGTTTTATTCTTTCTTAAAAAAAAAGAAGTAAACGCGCTCTATCTAGATACACCAACCACTAATAGCTAGACAAAAGTAGCTAGTAGTGGCTACTGGCTAGATATAAAACAAACGCTTTATATTTGCTTCACTTGTATGTTTAAATGTTTGAAACCGACTTCTTTGGGTGCCACCCACTTGAAACGGGCAGATTTCATTCAAACTTTGTAGATTTATCGAGGATCGATGACAATGTTTAAAAAGTATGATTACGACATTACCTTATCCAGAACACGCAGTTTTTTTTAAATATGCGTGAGTAATTTACGCGCAGCTATCTTCCTTTGATAAGATATTCGTAGATAGATGTTTTTAGTTAAAACAATTCAATAATAGTTAAAAAAATATAAGATACAATGAATAAAAGATCCAACAAAAAAATAAATATTTGAAATTATCTAATACGCACAATAAATATATTTTTTTGTTTCAAGGTAATCCCATCGGGCTTCTACGGACTTCTGACCAAAATCAGAGAGGATTTCAATAACCCCACGGTTTTCATTACCGAGAACGGATACTCGACCCGCGGCGGCCTTGAGGATGACGACCGAATCTCGTACCTGACAGATTACATGGGTGCCATGCTGGACGCCATCGACGAGGGCTCCAACATCGGCGCATATACTGTGTGGAGCATTATGGACAACTTTGAATGGATGGAAGGATACACGTAAGGAAAATGTTGTAGAAATAATGGACAAACTGATAAAGTGTACCGTGACAATGTTTTTTTCTTTTTAAATCTTTATTAAGTCGCTATCCATTTATATCACACTCATGCTCATGCTCATTTATAACAGCTTTTTTACAAGCTATATGATACTAAGGGCCTCTTTCACCATCTTCAAGTAAACCGATGATTAGTTACTTTTTGATTAACGTTAATTGCCAAGTAAAAGTGACGAGTACCTTCTGTCGATTTCACAAGTGAATACACAGAACAGATGAAACGTAATGTAGTGAAAACAAAGTACTGAGTAACTATAAAAATACTAAGAACTACTTAAATGAATGACTTAAGAAATTGAACAAATCATTCGTTCAAAATGTGTACATAAGTTCTTATTTATAATAATACCATAGTAAAATGTTCCGCGTCCAGCCTCCCGCTGAAGTTTGAACGTTTTTCTTCCTCGAAAATAAAAAAAAAGTTGAGATTTTAACTATCAAGTAAATACGCTAATTGCCAGACGATGCGGTCAGTATGGGACTAATTAGTGTAATCATAGGATTAGTGTTACTTGTCACTTGAGCGTAGTGAAATTGACCTGTATTATTGCGTTCTTTCACTGATAGCTAGCCTACTTGACGCTTTACTTGAGAGTGGTGAACGGGGCCTTAAGTGTTATCAATAATTTAATTATTGGATAAAACATAAATAGCCTAAAATAGATAATTTGTTCAAAAGAACGTTTAATAGTATGCTAAAAGCAGGTGAAAACAAAAGTTGTATCTTTTTCAGGGAGCGTTTCGGCCTCTACGAGGTGGACTACGAGAGCGAGTCACGCACGCGCACGCCACGCAAGTCCGCCTTCTGGTACAAAGAGATGGTCCGCAGCCGCTCTCTCAAATACAACTACCAACCAGACACCACCGCCATGACCATCGATGAGGGACACTGAACTCCACGATCTTGAATTCACTGCACTTCACTTCATCTTGATTTACTCACGGAATTGCTTGCCATCACACATCCCGCCTTCCTATAATCCTGAGTCCTTCCACTGTAGCGTGAAGAAGTATCTTAGCAGGCGGGCATAATTGTATCAAATGGCATGGGACCGTCGTCTAATGCCGTTCGATACTCTGTCTGTACCGCATTTGCGCTTACCATCAGGTGCAATGTAGTCAATGCACCGAACCAAAAAAAAAACATATTAAAATGTATGACAAATAATTATATAGTTTATTTATTTCTTCTAAAATAACTATTTTGGTTATTGAGTGCTACTCTATCTTGTATCAATCCTTAATGCTCCGCAAGTACGAGACTTCTTTCCAACCAAGAGTTCGATACAGAGAGCTATGAGATGTAAATAAACAATCTTATATTTTATTCCTATTGTTCAAATTACTGAAAACTGTCCCGCCTTCACCCCAACGTTGCAACTCTTGTAAGCCAGTATCAACAGTGACGCGCAGTTTAGTAACACGGAGCCACACACCGAGAATTAATTGTACTGTTTGTTAAACATACCTGATACTTCAATGAAATCAAATTCTACCAGTAAAAACAAGCAACATAGGTATAAATGCAAATGTACCTATATCTTTGCTTCCATTCACTGGATATCACTTTCCTGATTCTTGGCTGTTCACTAATATCAAATTGTTAAATGCTTAATTTATTTTTCAAACTTTCTAATTGAAATATTATTTCTTGTTACTGGTTTACGTATTTTTGCAGCACAAAAATACTTTTAATAACAAGGAACTCACATACAACGTCTGTTGAGTCATAAAAAATATATAAGAAAAATTACCAAGTGAATGTTTTATAATAATATTTTTTGAAAAAATATGAAAACGTTCCAAAAATTAATTTCAGTTTTGAATTTCGAACAAAACGTAAGCTACTGTACTGAAAACCAGGGTATGTCGAAACTCAGGGGAAAATAAAAATAAACTTATCGTTTTAATATTGTGATTTATGATACTATTTGATTTTGTTTAATAAAAAAAATGTATGACTCTTTTATCCAACATTTATTCCCTACCGTTGGACTTCACAGTATTACAAATGCTAATAGCTTTTCCTTTATTAACAGTTTTACTTGGAATACAAAATACATTTTTTTCTCATTTAAAAGCTATAATTGATTTAACAACTTCAGAAGACTCATTAAAACAAATTAACAACTTCAGAAAACTCATTCCTAAAAGGAATAAAAAAATTTAAAATACTGATCACAATTAAAAATTATTTGTGTGTGGTGACTGACAACTCATTTTTCTTTGTTCTTTTATAAAATAATATAAAAAGTATATTTCATAATAAAATATTTCATTCATAATTTAAAATAATTTAACATGCGATTGTTTTACTCCTAGTTGATATGAACTTTACCTTATCAGTTAAACACCACCACAAATTGAATACTTTTTAAAAGTATAAGTTCCAAAATATAATAAAATGGATCTGTGAAACAATGTGTGCTTTCGTTTCAATTGATTTAATAGATAATGGAATTATTATTTAATTATTTACTAATTAATTGCATATACATATACGCCATGCAACACTAACCAAAGAATTGCCTGTACTATCCTATTGCTAAGCGATACTTATATTTTGACAGTCAGTGTGTTGTTTTTATTTTACCAAAATTGAGTTCTTATCTTCTCCGAGAAGAAGATAATACCTTATCAAAGTCATTTGTATCTAAATTCTCAAATAATAACATGTGACAAAAACAGTTGTTATTATTTCAAGTGCATGTCCTCTCCTTCAATTTAATGTCGACGCACGCTGGATTACGCAGTTAAAGCTTCGTGCATTTGTGCACGAAAATCTCCAACTTATTTCTGCCGCAACATCGAGGTGCAGACCTGTATGCCAACCCACATGCTATCGCCTTCTCGTAGTTTTTAATATGGTTACACTAAAAATAAAGAATAAAGAATAAATTAGGTGGTTGTAATTTTTCTTGTTGCAGTGGTTATGTCACCATTGCGTATGGCATTTATCCTGCGTGGATCAAACTTCTATGTCTAGGTTTTTTAGCCAGCTTGCTGCATCAGGAGTGTATTTATGAAGTTTCGAGATTCCACCGGGGAAACAGCGAAGTGGGCATTCGTTTACGACATGGGACAGGGTCTTATAAGTGGTTATGTATTCATTTGGACATCATGGAGACTCTTTGCAGCGCTTGTCACGACTCCCCTAGTGTTTTCTATGACCTGAAAAACAAGACAATTTATGAAATGTGTACCTACTATCACTTAAAAGATAAGATATCTTCCCAATTGAACAGTGATATGACGGTTCACTATGGATTAAAGAAGACAACTGTGGTTTGCTAGACATTTGCGGCGCGTTTTAAGTTCGTTATCTAATGCCAAGTAAAAAGCGTATGTTAACAGTTCGGCAAGTTGAAAAAGGAGCAGCATTAAACACATGACAGTAGGTGGCTAAGATAAAAAAATCAAATATCATGGAATAACCCCTTAACCCTACAAACAGTATTCAACATTTGATTTTCATTTCAGTACTTAATCCACTTACTCGATTACAAAGAATAATACAAGCCCAGGTCATTTTGTAGTCATTTGATTAATTACTATTTTTATTTACTACTATTATTGTAAAAGTAAAGTAAGTGCGTGGTGGCCTGTTGGTAAACGGACTAGACGCGGCTGCCCACGTGTTCAGGGTGGTCGCGGGTTCGAATCCCAGGGCACACCTCTGACTTTTCGGAGTCATGTGTGTATTGATAATCAATCACCACGCACTAAAACGGCGAAGGAAAACATCGTGAGGAAACCTGCATACCATAGCGATTCATAAGAATTTCTATGGTATGTAAGTCCGCCAACCCGCACTAGGCCAGCGTGGTGGACTATATGGCCTAACCACTCTCAATCGTATTCTCGATTGTAGAGTAGGCCCGTGCCCTGCAGCGGGACGTATATGGGCTGATACAGATTGTAAAAGTAAATAAAATAGTTCATTCTAATGAATGCTGCCCTTCATATGTTATTGTGTACAGTATATTTACATGAAACAGAATTTCATCAGAAGTTAACCATCCTGGTCAATTACTAGAAAATCATGGTAAAACGGAATCAGTAGTGGACCATCCCCACATCACAATCTTGTAAACAAATTTTCGTATTTTAAATACCCTGTTACCTCAATGAATCTTAATATAATGAACTGGCTTTTGCCCCTGACTTTATCTGCGTGTTTATGTTAAAATAATACGGACGTAAAAGCAATACATTATATGAAAATGAAAATGACATCCCTTATTTCACCCCCTTAGTGCTATTTTTCTAAAAGTAGTTGACGTCATTATTTTTCGTTTAAGAGCGTATACACCTTGCGCGCAAAGTCAACTATAGGTATTTCTTCGTTAATTTCACGCACACATAAGCGACCAAAGCTGTGTGCGTAGAGCTGCCGCGTCGGCTCGCTATACAATCGACTCAAACAACTTTGATCCGTGCGCTTCACATATTCAATTGAAATGTAACTGTAATATAATATCATAAAAATATTTTATTTGCATTATAAGTAGACAAATATTACTGTGCAAACAAAGAACAATACAAATTTTGGATACTAATCATATTTTCGTTATTATTACATTGTTAAGTTGCATTCAAATCAGTGTTCAATCAGTAGACACTACGGGCGTTTTATTAATCATTTCGTGTTCGAACACATAAATAGTGTTGGGGGCCTTACAACCCCTTACAATTACGAAATATATTTAATTTTATATTACAATACATAACATAATTTAGCCTCGGAATTACGACCCATTATATTACCTGAAATATAATTTATACTCACTACAAAATCATTGCAGGTAATAAAAATAATTAAATATTTTACTACCAAAGTACTAAGATGTGGTAATCGCATTCCGCGCGTGGCTATTTTTACTACGCGCGGCATAATCGACTGCAGCCAGGCCGGAGCGACGAGCGATACGTCCTCCCTCTAGAAGGCCTTGCGGCGGTCTGATTTGATCCACGTCGGACAGCGTGTTTTATAGAGGTTTTTAAAATATTTGTAGAAAACATGAAAACTAATTTTGTTGAAATATAAAAATGGTAATTTATTGATAAGATGTTCTTCTATTATAATATGCAATTGTTATAAAAAATTATGTACGATAAGTTGGTGAAAAAAAATATGTTCTTGACGAGAGTTTCTGAATAATTTCGCATTATTTAAATTTTTATTTTTCAGCAACTAAACACAAAAAGATTATTTTTCTCAGCAAAATCCCTCCATAAGGGTCTTATTAGTCTGATAATATTTTTATTTTCATCTTATATTTAGTGGTTAAGGATATCTTAAGCTTCTAAATTGCCATTTAAAGCCTAAATAACGAAACTTGTGTTCAGTAATCCGTATAGTACTCACAAATTATCCATCAATCTATAATGTTTTCCACCAAAATCCCTAGATGACAACCTTTTCTAAAATTAGTAATAATTATTTTTCCTTTAAATTGTTTATTGGTGGCTATTAACTCATTTGAAAAGTCCTGTTTTTAAGCCAAAAAGCGCGTGCAGGGTATAAACGCTCTTAACATAAGTAATAACTTTAGTGTTTCGATTTTACATACAGCATTTAAACTATTATTTTAAGCCCTTTAAGGTTAATTATAGGAAGAAAAATATATGCATTTAGTAAGTTTAATATCTGCAGCTCAATGGTTAGAATTTTCCATACATCAGTTTTTAACTCCTCTAAAATTAAGTATGCATTTATATTTATTTTTGATTGGCTAACTAAACTGCAAAGTTTGAGAATTGTAGCTTTAACGGTTTCGATTTTCCATACAACCGTTTTTTACCCTTTTCACCCTCTTAGGGGTTGGTTTTCCAAAAATCCATTCTTAGTGCTACCCTACGTCACTATAGAAATCCTTGTGTAAAATTTCACGTTTCTAGCTACAGTAGTTTCGGCTGTGCGTTGATTAGACAGTCGTTAAATCATCCTAGTCTTGCAACTTGAATTTGAAAGGGCACAAATTCAACAATAAAATAACTTAAGATATGAATATTGTCATGTATTCAATAAATAATATACAATATTGTTAATATTCCTTTGGCATCAATAACACCGCATATACCACTATGATTGATAAGCTCAACATACATAATAATATCAAACAAAACATCAACTAAATAATGTTGCCGAAACAAAATATATCTATATTTACACATCTTAAACCACAAGAATTACAATAGTATATTATGATACACATCTAGAGAACAAAGCAACTCATCGTACAGTAGAAGAAATTCAACGGAACACATAAACAACAGCGATTGATAATACGCCAGATAATATTTATTGTTCCCTAACACTGATAAGTTTAAGTTATACTCTTAATTAGAATATCTATAGATTAAAAGTAGTATTAGTGAATAAACATTTAAGCAGGCTAATGGAGATAGAAGATATTCGCAGAATGTAAAGCGGTGTGCTTGATTTGTGATACTAGGAAACATTAATGCACTAAAATCATAGATTTGAGTCATCACTCCGAAAAATTAACTGCGAAATTTTAAAAAATCGTTAAACATATCCCTATATATTTTGTGCCTAAAACTTTCTTCATCATCTGTACGATCGCATTAAGGTAACAACAATTCCTTAGTCCTAACACCCGTTTAATAACATTTTATAGTGTTGTGAGCAGGTCGATGAAATTAAGTATAGTTCTAGTCCCTTTTTATGTTAATATGTTCACCTCAGATATCAGCTGCTCTGTCACATTTATTATTTGCAATAAAATGTATATAACTCTCATAATATTATTAAAACGATTTTCTGGATTAAGTGAAATTATCGATAACACGTGAAACATGACAAAGTAATTGGATTCATAATATCTACATAGACAAGCCACAGGGACAGCTTCAAACATCGGAATACATTTACAGAGACATAGAACTAACAACAAGAAAAGATATAAAATTTACATTAAAACATATGCACGTACTTATACAAGTGGCGATTGGCCACTTTTGTATTTTAAACTTGCTCCATTAACAAAGGTCTGATGTCATTGTCAGATTAACATTGAAGATTTATTGCCAATTTCTTTGGATTGTTCGAGGTTCAATTTGTTGTCATTTAATTCACAATTACAAGAAATATTCACAGGTTCATTTAAAATTCAAAGCAGAATAAGTTGTGCTGGTGTGAATGCTTTGATGAAATCGCTGCTTTATGATCGCACCTCAGTAGAATATTATTCAATAACAAACGTGCACCAGTTAAAGTCGGAAGCAACGATTCCTTGTTGCCAGTACAATATGTACTACTACTGTACATCTATCATTTACGAAACATCTGGGTTTCTTTATATTTTTAACGTTCAACTCTTAGTATATTTAAACTGACCTAATAGGTAACTATGCTATTACCACTTTGAGCCAATCTTCTTGGTCAAAAGTTTATTTAACATTAACATCTTTGGAATAATCCCTAACCATCCATCACCTATCTTTTGATGCCCTCGACGTAATGAAACGAACAATTAAACTTAACATTTCAACTGGAGTAATTTTTTTATATAATGCAGGTTTAGCCTCACTCGCTTCGAAGTATACTTTTATTGCAGGTGCAACAGGATGAATGATGAATTCATCATTGTTAACGATTGCATTGGCATTAAAGAGTTCGTGAATGTGTGGTGCATTTACGTCGGACGGGTATAACAAAAATCAAGCCTGTGTGTCCCCGTCAGTGTAGTGGGAGGGTCCCTCGGCGGAGCACACGGAGTCCTCGGGCGTGCGCGACACGTCGCAGGCCTCGCTCGGCTCCACCGCGCTGGCGCTGCCGCCCGCTTTCTTGCCTCCGCGACGAGCTTGCAGAGCCTACATGTTTACCACTCTTGTTAGAACTTTACACAAATAATATAATTATCTGAAACTTGTTGATATTGCAAATTCTCATTTTATTTAATTTGTGTATTTTATTGCGTATAACATATTATTATTTAGGTATTTAATAACATGCGATGTTTATGTCGTAAATATTTATCGATACATATTGATCAACAAGTTTCGTCAACTAATCTATGGTTACAATATAGCCAAAATTAGCTGGGATAAAAGCGACCTAATTTATAAATTACGAATTACGTGACCCATCAGAAAGAACCGAAGTATAATAGAATCCCTGGCCCGAAATTAGCCAGGTGGCTGAAAATTTTAAAAATACATTTTGTTTTCTACAAATCGCCAATAGACGTGTTCGGGAGGTACAGAGAAAGCGGACATGTGAAACATTGACACGATCAGGTTGCAATATTTGCGTCAGGGTGGGTGCAGAGCCTTTGCCGCGTGGTGGCGCGGGGGTGACGCGGGAGTGGCGCGGGGGGCGGGGCCCGGCCACTATAGTACCGGGGTGAACTTCCACAGGGGTCATGCGAGGGAGCCACATCAGTGCACATGCGATAAATGTCGTATCTCCTTACCTTTTCCCGACTGCCCTTTTTCTAAACGCGGAGGAGGATGTAAGATGAAACATTCAATTAATGACATTGAAGACAATATTTTGTTGAGGTCTGCATTATGTTAATTCTAAACTTGATACCGTAACGGATTAATGCTATTATGACATAGCCAATGTACCTAATAAAACTGACAATGCCAATACAAATTAAGGAAATTACGGAAACCATTAAAAACAGGAAACTAAAACTAGACGACAACTAAAGTACTTAATAGACTTAAGGCAATTCAAACAATTTATCATTTGTAAGGAAATTAGATTCTAAAAGAAAGGTTAGGTGAAGGTAGAAGTAAAATTCACAAAACAATAACAATTTCCACTAACAGTCATCAAAACTCAGAGGGTAGGCACAAATGGTTCAATTAAATTTTGTTTCACTAAAGGTTTTAGGTATAGATAGAACCATTACGTCGTTCATAAAATACTTATTAGAAACGCACCTGCAGTGAGAATCTTCGGTGCGGTTTGCGTCCACCCCTCCTCTTGCTGATGTGCGGGTTGTCCCTCCTCATGGTTTTGCTCCTCAACAGTTCTAGCTCGATATAAATTCTTTTCAACTCGGCCCTCACTTCTTCTGACGTGGGTTCTTCCTCGGCTTCAGGGCCGAAACCTTCTGCCGGGCCGCGACGGGAAACCTGGTAAATATGGTGGGTTAAGACCTATTGATTTATAAGACACAGGTAATCTAGTAGCATCCCCGACCTCTTGGGCAAGTGATCTTGCCCTGTACCCGTGCCATAGGCGCGGTGCTAGTACGCAGGCAAGGGCAGCGCCTGCGGAGAGATGTGCCCGAGCTGTTGCCGTGACCGGCCACCGCTCCGGCGCGGCGCCATTCGCGCCCCACGCCAGGCCTCGCCACCACAGACCACACGCTGCTTCCGTCCATAACGCTGCCGATAACCATCTGCGCTCCTGTGGTAGATTCCCAATATTAGTAACGTAGTAACTTTTTACTAATTTTGAAATAAAGAAAAAAAACATTTTGTTCCGGGGAAGATGTCGTGGTTATTTCCATCTCTAAAGTAAGAGTATACAAATACGAAACAACTCTTGAAATCTTGAAATAGTCTATCATATTCGTACTTGGAAAGGAACGTTAGCATTGCGAGCGGCGTGCGCGATCCTGATGCCGGCGGCGAGCAGCAGGATCTCGGCGGCGGCGGTGACGTGGTGCCAGGCGGCGCGCGCGCACCCGCCGCCCTCGTCCTCGCACACCGCCGTCGCCGTGAACGCTGCCAGGTAGCACGCCGCGCCCAGCACCATCGCGCCCACCACGCGCAACACCTGGAAACCACACGAAACACGACGTGCCACATTTCAACATTCATAATGTTGGTTGGTTCATCACATTTCTGCAATAGGTCAAAAATTATTTATCGTGATTCTTCTCGTTCACATCCAAAGTCAACAAATATTATAATAATGATAGTGATTTTAGAGTTGATTTCATTATTGCCTGTCGATATTGATATTAAGCTGTCGTTTCATATTGGTTTTCTATGACACCGCTCAGCTACGCTGATTGTGATGGCCCATTACCATTGTATCCTAAGCCTTAAGGCAACGACATGTTGACTTCCTTATTCACGGGACAGGTACAAGAAGTAAATAGGAGGATACGTACTTCAGAGTCTTTAGGCGTCCACCGATGCGCCTTCCTGGTGCGGAACTCTGCGAGCAGCACCCACAGGCGCAGCACCACGGAGCCGTAGCACGCCACGAAGCCCAGCTCACGCAGCCACGCGCCCGCCACGCAGCGCCACTTGCCCACAGATATGTATTGACACGCCGCCTGCAACACATCATCATAATCATCATCATCATCATCAGCCCGTTGCAGTTCTCTGCTGGACATAGGCGTCTCCCAAGGTACACCACAGAGCCCGGTTTGCTGCATCCAGTCGTTGCCGGCTCTCTTGTGTAATTCGTCTCGCCATATGGCCAGCGGGCGTCCCACGCTACGTTAACAATACAACACATAACCATACAACTTGCAGATAGTTTTTTAAAGAGGAAAGCCCTTTTGCAACATTTCTTTATGATTGCTCTGATCCTATTGTTCATAGTTTAATAATATATAGCGTTTCTAAATAAATGGGTGATCTAGCAACTAAATGATTTTAAATTCGGACAAGTAGTTCTTGCGATTAACGCTTACAAACAAACAAACTCTTTATTTTTGTACAGGTTTATTTTCCTTAGAGTACTCGAATCACAGTATTCAAGAACTCATAATCATTTGCATCCTCGCAAAATACCTACTACAAGACGCGCGCGCGCGGTTTTGTATTAAAACCGGCGACTTAGATTAATTCTTAGTTTATGTCGGCGATCGTGCTTGTAGTTAATGTTAATTAGCATAATGTGACCTTTGTTTCGAATATTTCGAAATGGAAATAATTACTTATTATGTGCAAAAGAGATCTGACGAATCTTGCTATGGAGAAGTGATTTCAAAAGTGGTAGCGCCACGCTGTTTTCAGTCATGACTCGGTATGAATGGAGAAGCCCGTCTGGGACGGTACCACTTATTCACAGAAGATCGAAGTGAAGTGACTTGCTGTCGCGTTTTGTTTGATGAGTGAGATTTCCGGAAATCCCCGGACACCCCTTCCCTCTTCTCATCCTTCCCAGTTATTTGATGGGTGGCCATATATATAGGATCCAAGCGTTATGGATTTTCATGGTTATGATGTTTCACAAGAAAATAAAATTGCTTGTTTCACTAAAATAACTAAAATTGAATTTTACTAAGTTAACTATCATTTCTCTGAGCTGCTCTACTCGCGGTATCGTTGCAGGCTCGTAAGTCGGTCCACCCTACTTAGACTTGTAGTGTAGACCCAGCTTAACGTTACTTATCTTGAGAGTAGACTACGTTACTTTGACGACACCAGTATGGCCGCCAGGTGAGTTAGCAAATTCCGGGGCTTATATCCCTATTTTTCTTATAAAGATTCCGTCGGTGATGTTGCAATGAAAATAAAATTAGAAATAAAGCTAAAAAATATGACCTATTTTTTAGCTTACTTCTAATTTTCGGTCCTCATGGGATTCTTACTCTTGTATAAAATCCAGTAATTGTTTAGCAAATTATAAGTTCATTAAAAAAATGTGCACTCCTTGATAAATTATCCTGTTTACGATAAATTATTTATTATGTTAAAACTGTTGAAATAATCTATCAAAAAGTATACTTACAGATGCGTAAAGCAGTAAAGCCCCCAGAAGAACCACTTCTAACACCGTCCACATGCCCATCGCGACAGCCTGGACCAAAGATAAAATTACGTATTAACATCTCAAAACCAACTAAAGGTTTGACATCAGAATATATAAATACGAAAATGTATAAAAATGTTTTAAAATTCCCTGACGTTATTAATAAATCATTTAAAAATAATAAAACATTAACAGCAATTTCATTCTATAACTATAGAACTTATACTCTTCCAGTCTTATTTATAGAGGGTTTTAAAATCTTTTTTATTTATAGAATGTTTTGTCCCTTTCGAACAACTTTTGAATTCAATTTTCGCGCAGAAGTAAAATCATTGTAATGAAATGCCAACACTTTATGAATGATCTGTATTCCATTTCCGGGGTGCTTGGTGAGACTGCACGCCATAAATATTGGCGCCCAATTTGTAATTCCTATTTAAAAAATATGAAATTAGGTTTTTTATTTCAACACTATTTTCCATTGCATTATTATATCTTAGAGATGATTCTCACGTAATTATTCTAAACATATACGCACCTTACACTTTCTCTTCCTAAATATAATAAGTCCAATGACAAGGCAAAGCAGCATGCCGGCCAGGTTGGCGGCCAGCAGTGCGACTCGGTACACGTCGGCGAGGCAGGCCGTCACGTCGCTGCCCACGCCGCACGGCGTGCAGCCCAGGGACCCGCCCGGCATGCTCTCCAGCGACGTGCCGCTCACCCAGCCGTCACCCACGTCGCTCCAGTGCCCCGCGCGGCACTTACACCGGTACTGGAACACGTTCATCACACTTGTTAATGGATACACTGATATCTGAGGCAGCTGGTGAGTCCGTAGATTGTGAAACAACATTAAACATGGTAAAAATGGTAAAAATGGGATTAAACATGGTAGACCACTAATACAGGGTATATCAAGACTGCTACCGAAAACGAAGCCGGGTGATAGTTTAGGCGACTTCAGGCACAATGCAACAGTAAAAGTTGCAAAAAAAGCGACAATTTCTTTTTGTAATTTTTTTCCTATGACCATATTTGGATGGTATATATGTTTTTTCCTAAAATAACAGTGTTTACCCTTTTATTTATAAATAATCTAAGGAATAAAACAGTTTAAGTTATTATTTTAGCAAAAGCTATGGATTTACCATCCAAAAATGACGATATTTTAAAAAATCTTAAAAAATAACTGTCGCGTTTCTTTGCAAAATTTTTAATTGCATTGTGTTTGTAGTCACTAAAACTACCACCCGGCTTCTTTTTCGGTAGCAGTCTTGAGATACCCAGTATATAAATTATTACTATTACTAATATACAAATCAGGGATGTTGCGAATATTCGCATCCGCATCCGCAAATGCGGAACTTCCGCATAAATTTGGACATCCGCATCCGCATCCGCGATAATCGATGCGGATGTTTTATGCGGATGCGGATATAATACAAAATGAGACAAGACAGAAATTTGGCGGTGCCGGCTAATAGCGCGTGCCGTTCGGAAGTAGTTTGCCAGGTGTCCCGCTTTACGATTCTAAAGTAGTTTCGATAGGCTGATTACAAAAAATATAGGGCTTTGAATAAGTTCTTGCGGTTTGTTCACGAATTCCTTTCTTATTTTAGATGATAAAACATGTGTAAGGAAATACTGTTAGTGAACTTATTTCTTAGTGAATATTAGCTAGCTCCAATGAAAATTCCTTAGTAACAATTTCAAGTTTCATACGGCTTAGAGGGCATTACTGGCGATTTTTTTATGAAATGTATATTATGTAGATGTAATTTAAAAGAAAAACGCATCATAACTTAATATAATTCTCTTCGAGCATTATAGCGAGCATAATTTGTCAAAATTCATTTGTAATGACGTGTCGGAAAATATACATTTTCATCTTGGCGATAAAGATCGCTCTGATAAATCGAATAGTTTTAATGTGAGAATTTAAGGAATAACTTGATGTACACCCATAGTAAACGCTAGAATTAAAATCGTTTTGTGTCAATTTTTTAAATATTTGGGGTAAGGTAAGAAACCTCTGCCTATCCCTTCTGGAAAAAAGGCGTGAGTTTATGTATGTATGCATGCTAAGAAACCATCGCGCCTTATGAATTGAAGCCTCGAGAGATATAGTACTTGGTCTGATTGAGCTGCGCTTTCATTATTATACTAATAACCAAAAACGGCTATTGTCTTTGAGAGCCTCCAAAGACGCGACGTTTTTCTATGTAATAAGTATATGCTGCTAGAAAGAGGGAGAGTAATAATTTGTGAAAGCAAAAAAAATATAATTGTCTCTTCTTTAATATGCGTCTCGCTGAAGAACTCAAAATCCCGCGTATTTGAATGTCCTGTCCCGAATTTCCAAAAACTAAACCTAGCAACGCCATTCGGACGTGACTTTGACCAATGGGAGCGAAATAAATAGTGACATGATCCGACGCGTTTGTTGTTGCTGTGATAATAGATTCTTCTAATGAAAATGAGAGTCGAGAAATACCAGAAAATGGTTGCACTGAAGCTCTCTGTACTCCAAAAAAAATTCTTTCTTACCCCAATAAAAAAGAGTCTATGTGGATGGAAATCCTCTTAAGTGGTGTTTATCGAGAGGAATTAAAGATATTATTGCCGATAGCACAAAGAATTTTATCCACTCCACTAAGTAGTAATCCTAGCAAACAATTATTTGCAGCGTGGGTTTAATTTACCAACCTCTTCCTAAACGCCTTGTTATCAGAAAAGGCGGACCGGCGTTATACTTAATAAATGAAACGGTGTTCTTTTGCGAGCTCTTGGGGCTACTCAAAACGAAGGTAATACATTTAATTATCAATAGAGAAGATGGCTAAAACCTTGCACAATCATGGGATCGAATTCTACACTTAATTATATCGGAACCCAAAAGACCAACTGCCCGACATCAAGACACAGTTAGCTTCTTCTGCGTAGACTGAAATGCAAAAACAGATTAGAGTTTTAAATTAACTTTTTAATTTAATAATTGTAAATTACGGGTAATTAAATTCCGCCCTGTGACCATGAATCCTTTAAAGTAATCGAAATATCAGGAAGTTAAAAAATATAAAAAATTTACATAGATAAATCGATAAATATTAGTAAGCGATAAAATCTGTAAATAATAGTTTAATTTCAATATTCATTCATATATAAGATGTTAAACATCCGCATCCGCATCCGCGGATGTGAAAAAATCGACATCCTCAACATCCCTAATACAAATAATTCGTATTTCGTAGTTACCGATACCCACCACGAACCATCTTTACATAGTGGAGACTGTCCCGCCCTCACACCCACCACTGTAACTCCTGTGAGCCAGGATCAACAGTGGCACGCAATGTAATGACACCGAGCATTGAAGCTCGGCGAGTCTCCGGGAATGTCTAACTTGTCTTTAACCCGCAACGAAATTAATCAGAAAGTTAAATTAATAGGAGGAGTTGGAAATAAATTATTGTCCACTTCCCTCCGTGCAAAGCGGGTGACAAAACATTGAACTGAAGAGGTAAATAACCTCTCAAAAAGACTTTCACAGCCGGAGAAGCCAGCTGTGAAGCACCACGGATCAAATTATTATTACATTTAAATGGGACCTATTATGTGAACTGTTATGCTTGAATCCAGTAATAGGTATGGCAAAAACGCCGGAAAGCACGGAAGTTCTTTCTAGTCTCTACAAGGTCCATGTAGTATACAACTCCAGATGATATTTGCATACTATCTAGCATGGTTTTACGCTCATTATGCCAAAGACTACACTCCCAAAGTATATGATGCGCGGACTGCTCATACTCGCAATTAGGTGTTGAACATGGACACGCAGGCGACGCAACAAGCTTAAAAGAGTATAGTTTAGACTTAAAGTTACCATGGCCCGTGAGAAATTGTGATACGCAATAATCGACATCTAGCCATGTCTTTGTTAAACGATCACGTACGCAAGGAAAAAATTGGTATAGATGCCGGCCCTTCAAAGATACCTCCCATCTATTTTGCCATTCATCTAATAGTTCGCTATATACCACTGAAACCGGTTTAAATAATCTGTCAACTTTTAAAAGTTCACGTGCGGTGTAAAAACTTTTATCCATATTCTCTCTATCAGAGTAATACATCGCGGCGCGACGTTGCACCTCCAGGTCGACTGGAAGTACACCCGCTAGGACAGGCAAAGCTTCGGTACTAACAGTTCTATATGCCTTGCACAAGAATATCAACGCCAAACGTTGGCTCTGGAGCAGTTTTCTTCGCACAGCACCGATAGTAGCCCTATCAGCCCATACGGGAGATCCATAACAGATACATCCTAAGTAAGTTGCTCCATAGATGATTTTTAGTGTATTGAAAGATAGCCCCCACGTTGATTTTGATATTCTTGTCAAAACAAAAAAGTTCCTTTTCGACTTTTCCCCGACGTTCTTAATATGTTCAAGAAAGGAAAAATTCCTTTCTAAAATTAAACCAAGATAAACCGATTCCTTTTTTTTAACATTAATATTATTAAATTTAATTCGCGGCTGTGATTTTAAAGTTCCTTTCAGAAGTAATTGGAACGTTTTTTGTGGTGCAAAGGTTAAGCGATTTCGATGGCCCCAATCACATATTAGTTTTAAACACGCGTCCGACATAATTTCTAATCCCGACCTACTATTTGACTCTATAAGCAAGAGGCCGAGGTCTTTACATAGTATAAAATAAAGTCGCTTTCTCTATCCCTATGTTCCTATGTTCCTTTGTATGCTTAAATCTTTAAAACTACGCAACGGATTTTGATGCGGTTTTATTCATAGATAGAATGATTCAAGAGAAAGGTTTATATGTACGTACATATTATTGTACAGAAATCTATTTGTACCCGGGCGAAGGTGGGTCGGGCCGCTGTCTTATTAAATTAAGTTAGGAATATAGGTTTGCTGTTGATGTTATATTTTATATTTACAAAGAAAAGACTCTTCTTTAGTTACCTCAATTTTTCGCTCACTATGCCCCAATGTCGCATATGCCTCACATAGTGTAGTGCCAGAATCGCACCGTGGAGATCCAACGAGCCAATCGTTCATGCTCTCTTCGCAGGGCACGGCTTGCCACCGCCGAAACACTGCGGCAGCTGCTTTAGTGGGACCATGGCCTCGAGCCGCCGCCACGCCGCCCCACCAGCCTTCATCTCCACTCTCGCACGAAAACCAGCCGTTTGACCACACCACCGACGTGGCGTTCCAGGCCGATGCCAAGGTCCTCCAGAATTGTCGCAGCGTCACGGAATTGTTTTGTTGGAAAACGATGAGTCGCGGTGGATCTGCGAAGTAGAGTACTCCGAGGTGCAGCTGCGGGGCTCCGAGCGCGACGGCAGCGGGCGGCGGCGACAAAGGCGCGCGCGCCGCGGCCCGGGCCAGCGCGGCCGCGCGGGGCTCGTCCGCTACTCCCTGCTCCACAAGCTCCGCTAGCGCTCGCGCCGTATGCACGGCAGCCGCTTCGTGTTCACGAGCATTCTGCAAACAAAAGTTTTGAAATATGTAATACAAGTTACAACAATTTGTGATATCGGCTTAGGAATCCGACACTTGTGTCAAACAGGTTGATCGATCCCTGATCCCGATTTTCCTTGTTTTTTTTTTATATCAAGTTAACATTTTTAACGGCTACTAATTTTGAGATTAAACCATGTTGGTTGTCATCTCTCATCCACAAAATGATCAAAAATGCTCGATTATGATTAATAAGCCATGCTAAGCTATAAAATGGACATACGGATGGTAGCGGTGGTATGTTCCTGAGCAGCAGCGGGTCGCAGACAGGCGCGGGCGCGGGCGGCGAGGGAGCGGCGGCGGCGCGCGTGGTGAGCGGCTCGGCGGGCGCGGCGGACGCGCTCCAGCACGCCGCCAGCGCACACGCCGCGAGCGCCCACGCCGCCCACCGCGCGCCTCGCGCCCACCGCGCCGCCATCGCTCACCTGCCGCACCCTACTCGCTGCAACAACATCAACATCTTGATGAATATCACACATAAATAAATCAACTCATGTAACTCCCTTTACAATCAAGGGGACTTGTATCATGGGCCCCCTTTTTTTTATTGCAGTGAATGGCGTTACGAGCATGCTGTTTGCCTGATGGTAAGCGATGCGACCGCTCATGAACAATAGCAAAACCAAACAACACCTTGAATTACAAAGCAATACTTGGCATTCCACTGCGCTCGCCATCCTGAGACCTAAGATGTTAAGTCTCAATATATCCAGTAGTTACTTTGGCTACAATTTCCTTCAATCCGAAATACAACAGTGCATTTAAACTGCTGTTTGACAGGAGAAACCTCGTTTTAAATGAGATTTAATACAAATAATTTACCTACTTCTAAATATATTTTTAGAATCAAACATACACTCACTTCAATGTAAACAAATTATCTATCAATTGCTTTAAAGAAAATACCAATTTTATAAATAATCAAACAAGTCAAACCTCTTGAAGTCCATAAACATAAAAGGGCACGAGTGAAGTGTTCTTTAAAGAAACTAACGCGAAGCAACAGTTTGTTGACGATTCCCATTGAGTCAGGGAAAAGTACCGGAAGAAAATGTGCTTTACTATTATAATAATATGCTACATATTTGATTCACTGCTACATATTTTTAGACTGTCTCGGTGTTGCACTTGTACTTCGGTACGATTACATTGTTGAGACCTCGGGTTCGATCCTGGGTCAGGTAAAGTGAACTATATTGTTTTTTTTCTATTCATTATCAGCCGGATTAAGAGTGCAGTGGCTGCACTCACCGGACACTTGCTGCTGGTGCGCCGTATGAATAGTGTGTCTGTCGGAAATCAAACTGTGTTTCCTTTATATAACCTATACCAAATAGTGACGTGTACAGGCGGGGTCGCGTTTTCAAATGGGGAGACTAATAGTTCTGTTAGAAGATTCCCTAAAGGCTTTCTTCTGGGTTCAGCTACAGCTGCGTACCAAATAGAAGGTGGCTGAGATGCAGATGGTGAGTAGAATTTCGTATTAAATAAATAAATAAAATAAATAACCCCCAACAGTCACATACATAGTCCTGACCGCACACTAAGATCGAGTCTTGTGTCGTGGGTACACAGATCACTCCCGTGGGTATCAGGAACTACGAGAGACTTTTCGGTCTCACAAACACCCAAAATAAATATTTGTGGGCCACACTAACATTTCTCTCGGTACGGAGATCGAAACCGCGGCCTCTCATTTCACAGGCGGCGTCAAACCAACGGCGCCACGGAGGCTGTCAATGCTTATAAAATTAGAAGATACATCTCACAAGTCTCATAATCTGAAAAATAAAACATCTGCCACTATTTGTTGTAATATAATATATTAATTTGTCAATCAAATACTGGTCCATACACATATTATAATTTCTAGACCATCTTCATGACTCACAGGATCTTACAATTATTGTATATAAAAAAAATGTTACAGGCAAATCGGAAAACATCTGGGACCATCTCACTCACAACCACCCAGAAAATATCGTAGACGGATCCAACGGAGACATTGCGGATGACTCATATCATCTGTACAAGAGGGATGTACAGATGATGAGAGAATTGGGACTCGATTTTTACAGATTTTCTTTATCCTGGACCCGAATCTTACCCACAAGTTTTCCCGATCGCATCAATGAAGATGGAGTGGCAAACTACAATAATTTGATTAACGAAATGCTCAAATATAACATTCATCCAATGATCACTATATATCACTTCGATCTGCCGCAAAAACTCCAAGATTTGGGAGGATGGACGAATCCTGCAGTAGTTGACTGGTTCGGTGATTATGCTCGGGTGGTTTTTCAACTGTTTGGAGACCGAGTGAAATACTGGACAACAATAAACGAACCAGAAACAATTTGCTATCACGGATATGGATCATCAGGCATTGCTCCTATGTTAAATATAAACGGAATAGCAGACTATATGTGCGCAAAGGACTTGTTAGTAGCTCACGCGAAGGCTTATCACATTTATAATGAAGAGTTTAAACCGTATCAAAATGGCTATATTGGTATTAGCTCGTCCGGATTTTGGTACGAACCAGAGACCGAGAAAGATATTGAGGCTGCTGAAGAACGTAACCAATTTGAGGTAATAATTCTAATCAAAAATTTACTATAAAATACTAACTTTAAATATTGCGTTTTAATTTCAGTGGGGTCACTACGTTCATCCTATATTTTCTAAGACTGGTGACTTTCCTACCGCCATGAAAGAGAGAATAGTGGCTAATAGTGCAGAACAAGGATTTTCTCGTTCGAGACTACCAGAATTTACACCTGAAGAGGTGGAATACGTTAAAAGCAGTGCTAACTTTTTGTGTCTTAACCATTACTCGACTTATTTGGTTTACAGAAATGAATCAGTTGTTAATTTATATGATTCACCATCGAAAGATGATGACGCGCACAGTGTAGTATATCAACCGCCAGAATGGCCGGCGGCATCATCGTATTTCTTAAAGGTATAGTTCATTTATTTTACTCATTAAGCCATAAAAAGAAGCACCACACGAATTACCTTAACAATTTTTTATGCTGTGCTCTTATTTTTAAATTTCAGCGAAAATTATATGTTTTGGTATCCTCAGATCGTACCGTGGGGCTTTTACAAAATTCTGACAAAACTGAGAGAAGATTACGACAACCCTCCAATCTATATAACTGAAAATGGTTTCTCAACTAGCGGAGGACTGGATGATGACGACCGTATATATTACATGAGGAGCTACATAGGCGCCATGCTTGATGCCATCGACGAAGGATCCAATGTGAAAGCATACACCGCTTGGAGCATGATGGATAACTTTGAGTGGAGACTGGGATATACGTAAAAATATATAGAATCATTTTTAAAACAAACTAGTATACTAGTATGTATATTTATATAGATGTATTGATGTATGTATATTTTTATTATTAATTAGTAATTATTTTTCCTTCGTAACTACTAATCTTTACACTTTAAGACTGCCCTCTATTTATCCGTTCATAAAATCCATCCCATGGTTGTCTGGAAGACATTGCCTTTGAGCGATAAGACCGCCAATTGTACTTTTATGATTGTGATTTTCGTTTTATTTGTATTTTTTTTGTGTGCAATAAAGTGTATAAATAAATAAAAAATAAATAGTATACGTAAACTTGTGGGAGTAGGATAACATTAGCACCACCTATAGCTTGCCCGTGATTACATCATGAGTTTCGATAATCGCTATACCAGCCACGAATTTTTAAAACCTCATTTTGATTGTTATAACTGTGAATCGAGCCTTCGGATTGTTAAACCTGTGAATAGTATAACAAATTTCCTCAGACTTCCCTGATGGTAATTATTACGGTCAGTTTTTTTCTTTGGCAAAGCCTACGGCGCAATAAAGCTGCACGTGGATTATCTTGATTGAAAATCAAACATATTACATTACATTTATTTTCTATAGATCTTTCGATTGCATTTCGGTCTCTCTGGCCATGTGTTTGTCTCTTAATGTGATTATAGTATTTTTAGCGTCAGAAGTAGGTTTTTATAATAAAAAAAAAAAACAATAATTTAATAAAATCAGTTTTTATTGGAATTAGGCAATTTTCTCACTTTAATTGATTTTTACAAATCACAATGATCACACATTTAAATAATTTACACTCATTTTTCACAAGCAACCAAAATTTATTTATCATAAAAAACAAATAAATCACACAGAAAAATAATCACGAATCACAGAGAGATATTAATCTAAAAAAAACTTACTGCAGATGGCGTCGATCGCTACCAGATCCGTTCGGCTCAAAGTCCGACGAAGAAATGTGTCCTTTGAGTGGGAGCGATCTCTTTTATAGGTTTGATAGGTGATGACAAATACAGAAAAACAAATTATCCGTGGGTACTTAATAAATTTTTGTGACGGTAACCTAATATCTGAGGGTACTTTATTTATTTTTGTGACGGTACCCTAATATTATTATCTAACAATGTTTACAGTGAACGTTACGGTCTGTACGAGGTTGACTACTAGAGCGATTCCCGCACGCGCACGCCACGCAAGTCCGCTTTTGTCTACAAAGAGATGATTCGAACGCGCACTCTCGACTTCAACTACGAACCAGACACTACTGACATGACCATCGACGAGGGACACTGAACACGAATATTTTATATTCTTAATTTGAATTACTTGTTTATTACCTTCTGTTACGTAGGTAAATTCTTATTTTAATTAGTATATTGCAATTTTTTTCCCTTTCTAGGTAGGTTCTATCCTTTACACTTTTGACTGCCCTCTGTTTATCCTGTTCTTAAATCCATCCCATGGTTGTCTGTAAGACATTGCCTTTCGGCGATAAGACCGCCAATTGTACTTTTTATATTATGTAATTTCTCTCTGTATTTATTGTCTCTTTGTGCAATAAAGTGTAAATAAATAAATAATAATAAATAAATAAATTCTTGTAAATTCTACGATAGTTCTGTTTCCTAAATTATGTAACAGCGCGTCTCACATCGTATGGTCTTTATCCGAAAATGAACCTGGTTCATCAATGTAATGATTAACGTCAGCAAACTAACTTATAGCAACATAATGTGTTTTATTTGAAACCTCATACATGTAATGGTCTTTCGAACTATATCACAGCGATCGTACTTGGTATTGGTTACTAAACGCTTTGTGCTCGTCACGAGCGTATTGCCTTGTTCATTATCCGCTCCGCTGGCCAAATGGCCGCAAATTGTCAGCATGGGGAGATTAGTGCGGTTCATCGGTATGAAATAGATGGATATACGAGGGAAATAGTTAATTGTTTAGAACATTTAATATTAAAATATATTATCTTGTACAGTTGATCTAATGTTAAAAATGTAAATCTTATGATTTTAAAAATCTAATATACCTAAATGGATATTTAAGTGTATAATTGTATTATCTTCAACTCCTTTTTTATCTTTTGTATAACAATTCGAGATAGAATCATTTGCCGACATTTTGGAATGTGTGTTTCCACTTCATAACAGAAACCCCTTGTTTACCGCATTGGCCTGACATTATCATCTCATGCCATTTACTTTACAATCTCATCCGATTAATTTCCATTTAGGTACCCTATCGTGTCCCGTCCCACTCTTTGCCTTCCCACCCTCTATATCTATTTAGCTAAGCCCAATAAAGCTGGAAAGTACATTATGCTATTAATATACATGACCCTCACGTCAATTTACTTATATACTTTGTGGAGGACTGTGACAACCGTAATTGAAATTGGTATATACAGAACAGGTACAGGAAATCACATCAGCATATCGTATGTCAAAAATGTTCAAAATATATTAAATAGTGTAAGATTTTTTTAAAAGCTAGATGAATAATGATATGAATAGACAGATGATATTTTAATCTCAATGCAATTTTACGTAAAGACCCACACTTAAATATAAATAATAAAAAAAAATCAAATTGTAATAAAATCCTCCAACATTTTAATAAAAAGAGAGATTATTTTAAATCCGGTTACATTTTTTAAAATTATTTTTTTATTTTCCGAACCGATAATAACAAAATAACATAGCCCAAGAGCTCCTGACCGGCAGACTTTCGTTATTACAGCTTAAAGGTTGTCCGCGCATGCCTTTAACATAGGCATAGAAAAGTGCTTGTAGCCACAAAAAAGAAAAAAAAAACATAGGCATAACACGATCCGCATTTATGAAGTTTGGATCGTGGTCGATAGTGGCTTTGGATGTTATCAGCTTCCATTTATCTGACAAGATTTTTGATCCATTGAAATTGTATGTCTACCAAGGAATCACCTATTAATAGTTGCCTCAGAAAAATATGTAAAGTTCAGCTTATATTAATAAATCATCCATCCATCAGCCAAAGTAAGTCCACTGCTGAACATAGGCCTCTCCCAATGTTTTCCACAGAGACCTGTTGGAGGCAGCCTGCATCCAGCGACGTCCCGCGACCTTTACCAGGTCGTCTGACCACCTTGTGGGTGGCCGTCCTACACTGCGCTTCCCGCTTCGTGGCCTCCATTCGAGAACTTTTTAGCCCCATCGGGCGTCAGTTATGTGCCCTGCCCATTGCCACTTCAATTTGCTAATCCGCTGGGTAGGAGAACTAAATTAACCGACTTATTAATAAATGTAAAAATTAAAGAAAATTCGCGATAAAATCCTATAAAATAGTTTTAATTCAAGATGTGTAACATACATACATAGATAAACTCATGCCTTTTTCCCAAAAGGGGTAGCTGGTTGGTCCAGAGGTGCTGGTACCAACCAGTACACCCACGTTTCGCCTCGTGCATTCCGTCCCACTATTTGACAGGGAGAGCCTTTCGCCATATCGGGCACAAATTCCTGACTCCGGCCTGATAATGAATTGAAAAATCTACTATCACTTCGCTCAACTCGGAATTCGAACCCGAAACCTCATAATTATACCGTAGTACAACTACGCCACCGAGGCTGGAAGATGTTTAATATTCGCGTAAAAAGAAACCATTATGAAAATAGGACATTTCTGCTTAAGTAAATAATTACACTTGTCTAGGACTCTATGTGAAGGCAATTCACATCATAATTGATTACTGTGTTGTGCGATAGTGTTGCATCATGTATGTGTTTCGGTAAATACGAAGGTGTAAAGTTTTGCTGCCTTAGTCAAATTCTTGTATGGTGATTTTTAAAATTACGTATACTTAAATTTAATTGCGGTTTGGATAACTTATCAGCTTCTTGATCCCCAAAGGTTGAAATGTGAGGAATTGAAATTCAAATAATCAATCAAGTCTATTGGTTTAATTCCTTTATTGTATAAATAATCATGATACAGTATTTTTCATTTACAAATATTTTCATTGGACTAATTATATCCAGGTTTCTGCAGGAAAATTGGAAGGTGTATGGGAAAACGTCGTTTATCGAATGCCAAACCGCGTGTTACACGCCCCTGGTGTTTCATACCATTTGTACGAACATGACATTATATTAATCAGGGAACTTGGTCTCGACTTCTACAGATTCTCCTTACGGTGGACGTGGATAATGACCACAGACTTCCCAGACCAGATCAACCCAACCGGCGAGGCGTCCACTAGAAAATATTACAACAATTTGATCAACGAACTGCTCAAATATAACATCGTACCTATATTCATATTATACCACTGGGATTTACCGCAGAAATTAATGGACATGGTAGGATGGACTAACGCATACATGGTCGATTGGTTCGCAGATTACTCGCGTGTCGCTTTTGATTTATTCGGAGTCAGAGTCAAATATTGGATCACGATTAACGAACCGAGGGAATTTTGTTATCAGCGGTAGGCCGCGGGGTCCTTATCCCCCAATTAACGTACTCAGGCTACGCTGATTATTTATACGTGCAGTAAGAACTTGTTATTGGCACATGCCAAAGCATATCATATTTACGACGAGGAATTCAGGCCCACGCCAAGCGGAAATATTTTCATTACGTTGAGCGCGCAGTCGTACGAACCACATGAAGGTATACACGCTAAAGCGGCCGCCGAAGCGAGAACTTCTGAAGTATTATGTAGTCAAATAATACACATTGTAAATTGAGTATCGCTAATTCGGTCTAGTAGTACAAGTAGTTATGTAGGAAACTAAACACGCTGCGAATAACGCGGCTCTGGTAGTAATATGAAAATTAATAAATATAATTAACATTAATAGACTACTATTTATTTGAGAAATATGTTTTTCGAATATAGCACTCTCATCGCGTTCCTTGAGGCAAACAGTAGATGTAGTTTAAAAATTTTATATCTCCCATCGAACAATTATACAACCATTTTTTTTTCAATAACAGAGTGCTAACAATACGCCTATCCAATATTCTCAGAAAGTGGGGAGTATCCTTAAATAAGGAAACAAAGAGTAGTTGCCTAGAGCACCGAGCAAGGTTTTAACCGATCCCGATTGCCGGAATTCACCCCGCAAGAAATCGAATACGTGAAAGGCACTTCTGATTTCTGTGACCGCAATTACTACTCCACTTATTTCGTGTATCAGTAATCGGATATTACGTCACTCCTTCGTATTATGACGACATCAGGGGCAGACTTTATCAAAGCAATGATGTGATCATTAATTCGAAATGAATAGAAGCAAAACCTAACATCTACACGAATTACAAAGCAATGCTTGGCATTCCACTGCGCTGGTTATGTTAAGTTTCAATAAGTCCAGTTGTTACTCTGAATATAAATGTCCTTCAAACCGGAACACAACAGTGCATATGTACTGCTGTTTTGCGGGACAAATAGACATTACGATGGTACCCAAGCGGACTCTCACATATTAGAGACCTATCAATTATAATGAATAAAATAAAATGGTAAAATTATTTACGTTCTACAAATAATATCACTGCAACAAGTAATTGCAAGCGTAATAATTATTACACAAAAACAAGAACCAACTGACAAGTTGCTTACTGGCTCCAGCAGGGCTAAGTTTCTGTTCTTAAATACAAAAGAGACTTGTGTCACCTTAAGCTTAAAAAATTTAAAAGTTTCCACCCGGCCCTTTCATTTTGCACTCCCTTACTCTATATTTCAGTCTATATTCGTAAAATATCGAACAAATGTCAAGTGTAATTAATTTTACTATTGAACTGTCGAATTCTGGTTTAATATACATTTTCAGCGCTGAGCGCAGTGAATAGTCAAATCGTTTACATAAACGTTTTATAACTGAATAAACGAAAGCGCTGCATCGAAGAGCATAAATGCAAACCCAAATAAAATCCTGTGTCGCGCAGGCCGACCGCATGTTTTACTTTCATTAGCGTCCAATTATTTATTGATATTCGAACGAGAGCACTCTGTATAAAACCAATTAACTGGTTGCTCTCAATCATAGTGGCGCACCGGCCCGAAGAGCAAATAGCACGGATAATGCCCTGGCTTCCATATTAAATTATGGACCGCTGTTCGAAAATTCATCGTTTTGCGTATTAATACGTAAAAACACTTACCAGATGAATTAAAAGCACATATTATCTTGACTTACATGTCTTAACTTTTTGATAACCTTTTTAATGGGTTCCATGAAAGATATTCTGAGCAAATCTGTCTATTTAGCTTAGGTCCTATAAGGCTTTCAATATATGCGACACGTCTTATGTTGATTCTTATGCTTTCAACCGAGTAACCAGTCCTGGTTAAAGAGTTGTTTAGTTTTATAGTTCTATTTAAGTAAATCGAAAAAGTTTTTGCTCTAGAACTAAAACGTTTAAGGAAATTGTTGCGAAATTTTATGACAGAATTTACTTTACCACCTCAAATACACCATAATCAAGTAATGAAAGCATTTCATTCAAAGAATATGAAGTACTCCGGCTCTAAAAGTATTATTCTAAAATCTGAACTTAATGAAATAAATGATAATGTCCTTTTGAAATGTTAACTTAATACGTAATGGGTATTGCATGACGTCATGATGCCATCATTTGGCGGTTGATTTATTCCGAAGCTTACTTCATTAGTAGCGATTATATTCTCTACAGCGCATCTCTGCATTCACTTTCGTTTTGTTAGTCCATGAATACAGCCATTACATAATCCCATTTATTATACTCGTAATGCTTAATTTGTGTACGTTTAGTATGAATAGAACATTCAAAATTGAAAGGCATTTGAAACCAGCTGAAAGAAGCAGGGTTGTTTTTCTTTTTCATCATTTTATATTTGCATAAGTTCATGCCAATAGTCTTTTAGTTTATACCTTATTTATATTATGAGTAGAATCCGGGTAATTATGCACCGAGCTTGCTCGAAGTTGTTACTTATACCAATAATCCTAAAGTTCATCTCTCCTAAATTAAACGCACCTCATTCTAATACACCTGTATTACAAAAATGCACCGTTTCTTGCAAGCTATTAGGAAAACTCGCAATGGCAAAATGTACTAATCCCTAAAGAACAATATTACAATGCCTGCATCCCAAGGTGATTTCACTGGAAGCTAACATAAGGTTGAAAAGGCTAGCACGTATGGCACGCGAAGTTATTACCCGTGTTTGTTCCACGACAAATGCGGAAATAACTCCATCGTCGGCTGGAAGAATTCTTATTTGTTCCGCGACGACGCAACGGTACGGGAGATGCCACTCATATTCCACTGTGACTCAATTCGTATTTTGATATTTTGTATTGTTTAATATGAAATTGTGATGGGCATTTTCAACAATATTATCAACATTTTATGTAAAACTTATAACTTATTTTATAAACTTACTATGTTGACTTATATTCTACCGAGATATCGATGTGTGAAACACATCAAATTATACTTGTATAGATGTATAGGTCTTGGTGAATGTAATAACTATTGGATCCGCGTTTAACAGATTAAATTAAATCTTTCGAAGGCTAGGAAATGCTAAGGATTTATGATAAATTATAATTGATAACTAAGTACTAAGTAATCCAATGCAATTGTTACACGAATTCCGTTTATATATTAATTTCTGTGTGCCGATGTAATCTGCATTAGAAAAATATGTAGTTTTAGTTTTGCCAACAATTGAATCGAAATATTTCCCAAACAAATTACTAAAGAACAGGATATATTTTCGTTCACATAAACGTTCATAAGCCTTAACAGTGGCAAGAAGTATGATGTATTGTACGGCTGAAGTCTTTATTCTATTGATACAATATAATCGAAGCGAAATATTCCAATCGCTGCGGATGCTCTGTTATCACAATGTCCAGTTTATCTAGACCTCTGTGGATTCCTCTTGTTTTGTTGCACGCGGCGCTGGCAAGGGCCTCATATTGAATTGCCGGGGATCTAACTGGTTAGATGGTGTGATTCTACAGCATTTCCAATCTTGGTGGACGCTCATATCTCGTTGCCGATGACAATAAATGTTCTTCTAAATTGCATTCGAATAAAAGACAGAAACGAACGTCGATTGCATTTAGCAAATCATAACATTTCACCAATGTAAAGTCTCTTTTATTTGGCACAATTATTGTCATTTCTTTGTATTTTTCAAACTAATAAAGTAGGTAAAATAAAAATTTGGTAAAATTGCGTGGTGGTTTGTAGGCAACATACCAGTCGCGGTTGCAAACTTGATCAAGGTGGTTGTGGGTACAAATCTTGGGGCACACCTCTAACTATTCGAAGTTATGTGTGTATCACACATTCAATCACTACATACGTTGACGGAAAACATGGTGAGGAAACCTGTACACCATAGCAGTATGTTAAAATTTGTAGGGTATATAAACTCTGCCAACGCGTGGTGGACTATGCGGCCTCACCGCTCTCAATCCTACTCTCGATTGTAGACAGATGCAGTGAGATTTATACTTATTAAGATACAGATATTCTAACGAAAGTAAGTACATACGATATAACCGTTGTAATAGTATATAAAATTATTTATATTGCAAACTAATACGTGTTTATTTTAGAAAATTGAAATCTTTCTCTACTTGTCTCTTAATCTATTTTTTTATTTATGTATACTTTATTGTACACCGAAATTTATAAAAAAATAAACAATAAACCTGATAAAAATTCTCAATACCTACTAATTATTTAACTAACATTAATCAAAATTTAAAAAAGTATTTTCGCCTTAATGCCGAAGATAGTTTTTCTGGAAAAAAATTGATACGCAAGTCAGATATACTTGATTTGTCCTCGAGAGGTCCTTGTCAATCCAACGGCTGTACCCCGCGACAAACGTTTATGTCGACGTCACCCTAAACTCTAAAGGCTACATTTTCCACCACTCATTATGTTCGACAATGGACTCGCAGCGTTGTCGAAAAAGCCGGGTTTCGAGGGCCCCACTTAACCCAAAGTGCGTCTTGTTAATTCCTTTAAAAACTGAAGCCTCGCTATTGTTCCAGTAACCCTGCGAACAATGCGTATCAGAAGTGCTCAATCATTGCTTAGCTATCCGATGGGTATACATTACAGATTATACACACAATTAAACACGTCTACATAAGCTCTTCGTGAAACCAGAACTGCTCCACCGACTTTCGTACAAACAAACAAATTGATGAAGAACATAAACAGCTCTTTTGCATTAATAATATTAATAAAGTATGGTTCTATGGTCGGGGAGAATTTGCCTGCGAACGATGTACAAGGCCGTTTCCACGCTTTAATTAATTCCGCCCGTGGTAGTAATGGTTCAATGTATAATTTACGCCTAAAGACGATCCCTGGACGGTTGCCAAAACCGAGATAGCGTATTCAAGGTGTGTAAACAGTCGTCGTGTCCAGTAACCGAGTAAGTGCCTGAAATTCTAACTACTACTGTTAGTGTAGTTAAACATAAATGACATAGCTTTGGTATTCCTCACATTCAATACGATCACAGAAGATAACAGTAGTTAACATACCATAAAGCGTGAACACAATACAGTTAAATCGTTCCAATACGGGAATACCATATAAATACTCGACAAATTGTTTTCCTGGAAGAAGTAGAGTCCGCCGTGACCGATGGCAATATAATTTTCACTCACACTGTGGAGGAAATAATACCGGCATTTGAGAAAAAAGTAGTGCGTGGTTTTCCTAGTTTTAATATTTATTATATTTTAATATCTAAGATGTATGTGAGTCCGTGTCTGGAGAGTTCATTACCATTACCTACAAAACAATCGGCCACACAACAATCGAGGCCACTCGTAACCCACGCGAGAAGCTGCGAAATCGACACCGTAAGCACCTACTGACAGTGCAGTAGCCATTACTTAAACTAAAGTTATTGCTACATTTTTTAACTATCACTACAAATATGCTCATACAAAAAAAAATATTAAGCTTTATATCCACTTGCTATTTTACGCTTTTGGAGGTGAAATTTCCAAAAGTTGTTTACAAATAAAATGCTTCAAATGCCACATAAATACAGTGTATATCTAGCCTCCGAACGAAAACGAAGCCAGGTGGTAGTTTATGTGTCTATAAAAAAAGCAAATAAACAGTTTGCAAAAAAAACTACTATTTTTTGTGTTGTTCTTAACCATCGTATTTGGGTGGTGAATACATAGTTTTCCTAAAATCATAATTTGCACCCTTTTATTTTTAAAGAAGCTATGGTATGCAAGAGCTTAAAGTAACTCAATAAATTTCCGAGGTTTATAGGAGCACTAAAGCCCTGCACCAAATCCAATGAAAGACTTAAAATATTGGACATTAGAATGGTAACTAATCTCAGAAAGATCAAACTGTCCTCAGAGACGCGTGACCTACCCTATCACATAATCGGTATATATTAAATAAATGGACTGATACAGACATTCTTCCCACACCAACAAAAGTTTTCAATTTAAACAGACATCACGTTCCACGCTTGCAATAACGAGCACAATGGCCCTACTTCTACGAAACAATAAAAACATGTTAAAAATACGCCACGTACAGTCCACGTTAAAATTACTTTTCACTGACGATATTTTTTCGTCCATTCATACATTGGCCGCTGATGGTATTAAAAACTCCGCAGTAACGATAACGGTGAAAGAAAACATCACGAGGAAACCATACCATAGGGATTTGTAAGGATTTCTATGGTATGCATAGTCCGCCAATCCGCACAAGGCCAGCGTGGTGGACTATACGACCTACCCTTCTCAATCATACTCGCAATAGTACGTATGAAGTACATATAACATAATTAATGACAAACCCACTTTGACAAAAAACAAAAATAAAGAAATAATGCAGAAATGTAATACATATGAATATATACACATCAAAATAATTTGTATTGGCTTAATGGACTCGTACTTAATTCATACATTAAAATTATCATATTACCTACTTTTAGCAGAGAACTCAGAGTATGAGTGCCATGGCAGCGTAAAATATACCCTAATAAACCCTCATTACGAACTACCCTTTCGTATATCACAATCACAATAATCTACATTCTACACTATATTTTCTTTATCTTCCTTTGTCTATTTGTAAATCATTCCACATATGGCCCTATGTTATATGACATTGGTTAATATTTTTATGATTCTACAGACAAAGCGACATATCTTACCATTTATACCAAAAGTAATTTTTGGCACAAACTTGAAACGCAAATTGAAAACTTATTTCCCTAAAATATTGGCTATTTGGCAGTGACACGTCTATCGCTCCGACCCAAGAAGCTTCTCCGACCCATGCTCCGACAAGACATTTTCAATAATTTTAAAAACTTCGTTTCTTTCAAAAATAATGTAGAAAATTGCTTTTCAGTATTCCTTACTGCTGTCTGACATAATACATAATGGAATCATGAAAGACGTATCAAACACCATCTCAGTTTAACTGAAAGCAATTTATCAACATTCCGAGTTGCTATAGATATTAGATATAACAACCGCATTGAATAACTGCGTCAGTAGATGTATAATATCAGTATATACTTCTGGACATTCCCAAACGCCTCCAGACTCAATATGTCTATAAGTAGGTAGTTCGGCTTAAGATGGCAGGCAAATAGTTCAGACGGACTCAAGTAAAATATTAATTGCAATCGTAGCTCGGCAGTCATGAACCGTATAAATACGACCAGCGCTCATTTTGATATTTCTATACGTATAAGTATTATTTGAACATTAAGGTAACAGAGGGCAAAATGGAACAAAGGGCCGAGAAAGATGGAAACTTTGTATATTTTCCAAATCATCGGACGAGCACCCGTGCCTCTAAGCAAACGAAGGCACAAGTCTCTTTTATATTTAAGAATAGAAATTGTGCATGTTACCTTTTTGCATTAAATTATTACGTTAGCAATAATTTTTTGCAGTGATATTATTTATAGAATGTGAAAAAAATATAATAGGGATGTATGTGTATAATACCAATTTATATTGAAAGACAAAAAGCAGGAATTTTAAATTGTTAATGTTTGTTTTACCGATGAGCGTATGGACAAGGTGGAAAATTGGATATGAGGGTAAGACGGAATGGTTTGTTTGAGTATGCATTTGTTTTAGATGGTCATCATTTGATGTGCGTGTGACACATGTGTGTTTACACAAAGTGGAGTAATAGACATTCTTTGACTGAAGAAACGAATCATCAGGTTGTAAAATTTTAAGCTTTAAAATCTTCACATTTTAAATACTGAAACCTGCCTAGATTTCAATGAATTTGAGTACAATGGAGTGGTATCAGTGATCAGCGTGCAGAAAAACAAGAATATGGTATATAGTATATTACATTACCGTTGTAAAATATAGAGTTATACTTACTCTAAATTTCATCTTGTCCACAATGTGAGGGCATTTTACCGTGTTGTTTACTTATGTATTTTATGCACTATAAAATAAAGATTCCTATCTTGCGCGCCCTTCTCCTACTAAGAGTAAGTAAGTATAAGTATGCGACAGTGTTTGTCGTAGTTTGTATTTCCTCGTCGCAGCTACAGTTCGAAAGACTTCTGCCCACATATGGAATGAATTAAATCATGTTAAGTTACTTTAAATCTCGAAATTCCATAAGTTACCTTTAAACTAAATCAGGTGTAATTTCATACAAAATGGAAATAAAAGTTAGTTTGGAATAGTAAATAAAGTGTATACTTCAACTAGGATAGACTTGTAAGAAAATAGCCCCAGGCTATCGGTAGAAGCAAGCATCTTGCATTGTGCTCTTATTGAGGCAAAAGGAACATCGAAACCAGTCCGGTACGTAATTATGCGAAAAGGCGGATGCGGGAATTTTTCATGCGCGCTGCAGAGGTCGATTTAAAATGCATAATTTGCTTGTTTCCGTAGTAGGTCATAGCATTCACCAGTTCCAATACAGACCTCGTGAGTGCTCTGAATAGTTCATTGGAATCTGTATTTATACTGATACCAGCAATTGTACCAATGGTAAAAGCTTGATTGTATAATAGAAACAAAGTATTTCCTGGAAATAATTTTGCCGGCCTGTAGGAATCAGAATTCACAAGATGAATCTGAAACGCGACAAACATGGTTGGATCATTATGACTGATTTCCAAATTTCTGTACGCTGGTTATTGTCCATATAATTGTCAGTCTAAAATATTTTACCCATAAGGGAACTTGAAATAAATGTAGTTACACCAATATTCTCCCATACAAATAGATACCTACATTTCATTTCCCATATAGTTGATCTTATCCAAATATAATTTGATAATCTACTTCTGTTGAGTTTTGTCTCCCACTTGGCGGAAAGAATGTGATGTTTACATGCTATTTTTATTCGTCTCTCATAAAAATTTAGCTTTTTATTTTACTACCAGCTGCTTGCCTTACATCGGCTCTTTCAAGAACGTCCTGTATCTCAAGCCGATTGAATAAAACAAATACATAAAATGGGTTGCAATATCTGGAAAGGAAATCAGAACTTCCTAGTTTTCAATTTTACGATACCACTAGTCAGACTATCAAGATGCAGAAAATCAATATTGATTTAATTGCAATTTACAATCCCCCTAATCCTTTAAACATTTTTGAAACATATCTTTATATAGATTATAGTCTGATATCATAAAATGCCAATATTGGCTTAACTGAGTAAAATAAAATACATCAATTATCTTTATGCAACTCTCTGTACGGTAATAGCTGATGTTTTTATATTTGCTCGTAAATAAAACATCAGACCACGCATGATCATTGCGGTCGGAACTATGGGCGGCGCTGAACAATTTCACTGCATGTTTACTCCTCACAGCCATAACTCAAACTTCAAAGGGAATAAAGCTTATGGACACACAACACTATGTGGATTTCATCCGCGTGTTTGTGGGTGTGTTTTTAAATATATTTTATTACGTGTTTTCATTCCAAAACATCCGCTTATATGATGGGCATGTTGTGTTTGAGATTTTTATAATGCAAATGTAATTAATGAATACTTGTTGACTGCCTCGATGGCGTCGTTATATTACAAAGCTGAGGTCTCGGGTTGGAATCCCGAGTCAGGCAAAGTGTTATTGGATTTTCATCTTCATTATCAGCCCGGAGTCCGGAATTTGTGTCCGATATGGCGATATAAATAATCTTTACAATTACCTCTCGCAAGGTGTCAAACTGTGAGGACCTACTCAATTTCTTTCATCTGTGATACGGAGGTAGATAAACATAAGCTTGTTTAATATTTATTAAATGCTTTACATTTATTTTTTTCTGGATCGAAAACTTCATAAATATAGGTTGGATGAGAGAGCGTCTGTGTAAAAGTTGAATGATTACTTGATGTATCTATATACGCTCGCTAGAACATGGCCCAAAATCTCTTATTACACTAAGAGCGCTTTGCCTGCTTCGTAAAACCCTTTTAACCTGATTCGTGAAACTCTACATTATGTAGCTGCACGAAAACCGCAAATGGTAATGCATCTGCTGTTTTTGAAAAGTACATCAGACAAATTTTTTCTTCCCTGTAAAATGTTTTTATATAAAAAATAAAATATATAACCTCAGTAAATATACGTTATTTTTATTGGAATATATGGCGAGACAAACTTGCGATACGCCTGATATTGTATGGTAAGGGGTACAACCGCTCATGGACAATAAGAAAATCAAATAACATGAATGTGCTTAGCATTCCACTGTGCTCGCCATTCTGAGACATAAGATATTAAGTTGCATTTTGTCCAGTAGTTGCTCTGGCTTGCTCTGGCTACAATGTCCTTCAAACTGGAGCATAACAGTGCATTAACACTGCTATTTGGCGGAAGAAATACTTAGCGGTGGTACCTACCCAGGCTGCCACTCACATTTGAGAGACCTTCAGACCATCACTAGAGTACTAGCACTTAGTAGAGTATGATTGTTTAAATATCCAATTATAAAATCAAAAATAGGGCTAATAAAAAAGTACGCATCGCAGAGTATCTACTAATCCGCAATAGTTTAGCTTGGCCATACTGATATTGATCCAGCAGCTCTGGAATCTTCGACTACAAGTATTTCATCACATCACGAAAACAAAACTAATACGTATAATAATATAACAGATACCTTGAATCAAATTAGAACAGAGCATTTGTATAGGTTATCCGTATTTACAAACATTACACATTAATGATAACGGTCTTAACAAATACTTGCTCAACGAGAGTGCTGTGTCCACTTTAATGCTTTGATATTATTATTACATCGAATTGAACATAATATTTTAGTAACTATCTAACGACAGATATACCTGAACTTAGAGGATTTGCTTGACTTTATCTTAGGACCAAACCGCCAATAATTATTAAGTCTAGTAAAAGGGCGAAGATACTTATTTAATAGGACTCTGTACCAGTTTAAATGTACTTTCCTAAACGTATATTATAAATAAAAAAATATTTTTAGTCCAATAACAAAACCACAATTTTAATTTATATTTAAACTGAATTGTACTTAATAGTCAAAGAAATTGCCTTCGTGTCAATTTCACTACACAACTAGTGCAGTAAAAATTAAGGGGACAGAAAACACGTGGATTGTCATTAAGTTGGCGATGGTGGCGGACGATTGTGCTCGCCCTCCCCCACGCTATATTAATTGGAAGCTATAAAATATAAATGATTCGATCAAACGCCTTTTGTTATCAGAAAATTGTATTACAGCAGCGCTTCGATACAATTATGTGAAAATGTAAATAAAAATATTAAGGAAAATCAAGTCAAATCCAGGAAATAAGTGTCCTATTAAAATTGTATGTTAAGAGTTAAGAGCGTATACACCTTGCGCGCAAAGTCAACTATAGGTATTTCTTCGTTAATTTCACGCACACATAAGCGACCAAAGCTGTGTGCGTAGAGCTGCCGCGTCGGCTCGCTATACAATCGGCTCAAACAACTTTGATCCGTGCGCTTCAAATATTCAATTGAAATGTAACTGTAATATAATATCATAAAAATATTTTATTTGCATTATAAGTAGACAAATATTACTGTGCAAGCAAAGAATAATACAAATTTAGATACTAATCATATTTTCGTTATTATTACATTGTTAAGTTGCATTCAAATCAGTGTTCAATCAGTAGACACTACGGAGGATTTATTAATCATTTCGTGTTCGAACACATAAATAGTGTTAGCGGCCTTACAACCCCTTACAATTACGAAATATATTTAATTTTATATTACAATACATAACATAATTTAGCTTCGGAATTACATCCCATTATATTACCTGAAACATAATTTATACTCACTACAAAATCATTGTAAGTAATAAAAATAATTAAATATTTTACTACCAAAGTACTAAGATGTGGTAATCGCAGTCCGCGCGTGCCTAATTTTACTACGCGCGGCAATAATCGACTGCAGCCAGGCCGGAGCGACGAGCGATACGTCCTCCCTCTAGAAGGCCTTGCGGCGGTCTGATTTGATCCACGTCGGACAGCGTGTTTTATAGCGGTTTTTAAAATATTTGTAGAAAACATGAAAACTAATTTTGTTAAAATATAAAAATGGTAATTTATTGATAAGATGTTCTTCTATTATAATATGCAATTGCTATAAAAAATTATGTACGATAAGTTGGTGAAAAAAAATATGTTCTTGACGAGAGTTTCTGAATAATTTCGCATTGTTTAAATATTTATTTTTCAGGAACTAAACACAAAAAGATTATTTTTCTCAGCAAAATCCCTCCATAAGGGTCTTACTAGTCTGATAATATTTTTATTTTCATCTTGTATTTAGTGGTTTCGGATATCTTAAGCTTCTAAATTGTCATTTAAAGCCTAAATTACGAAACTTGTGTTCAGTAATCCTTATAGTACTCACAAATTATCCATCAATCTATAATATTTTCCACCAAAATCCTTAGATGACAACCTTTTCTAAAATTAGTACTAATTATTTTTCCTTTAAATTGTTTATTGGTGGCTATTAACTCATTTGAAAAGTCCTGTTTTTAAGCCAAAAAGCGCGTGCAGGGTATAAACGCTCTTAAACATGGGTCATTTCTGCGGAACACTTACACACTTGGTCGTAAACGTCGAATCAGAGGCAAGGTTACACAATTGGTGACACAATTTTAGCGAGCCTTTTTGTGGCATAGCTCTTGAAGGGAACACCGCCATTGTGCTACAGCCGTTTCTAGGAAAGCAATCATAATTATCTATGAAAACGGTCTCGATTTTTTTGCCTTAGTTTTCTACAGTTAAACGGTTCAAAATCATACAACAAATCATTATGATTTGTAAGACTGTAATTCAAACTTAATGCGACTCTTGGACTATCGCTTTACTGCACCTTGTAGTGAATATGTGTCATGAATAATAAGAGAAACGCAGCAGGTAATACAGGGCGTTTACGGGCAGTTTCAGCAGCCATATACTTACCGTGCTATGGAATATGCAGAAAATGGTAATAACCGTGACCCTATTAAGCGGGCATATTGAAAGTTGTGTAGCTATCAAGGCGACTGGCTGCGTCTTCTATCCATTGTCCAGTTGAGTGAGCACCGTATAATGGTCTGCCTATTTATAATAGGCTCCATAGCTCACGGGCCACCATTCACTGGTCATGGAGGACGACAGTATCGCTCCATTTAACATACGCGTATGCTTCGCGTGTAATCAACTCTGATAATAGCTAAGGAAATTTAATTGAGGGCGATTTATGCCGGTGAAATCTGTGAGTGTCAGCGTGCAATAGGATTGTATTTTTGTTGTAATTCGACGCCTTAAAAACAAAATCTTAGATACAATAAAATGAGTTATTTTTTAATATTGGACATGAAATGGACATAGCACTTTCTTTATATTTTTGTCCTTTGCGAAATAACAAATCCATTGGGAGAATAAATATATAGAGCTAAATAGCATACAAATATTTTCCTGGTAACTGATCCGATTTTATTATTCAGTCCTTGATTCAGTCCCTTTAAGTGATACAAGTATTGATGAAATGATTTCCAAGTTTTAGTAGGCATTAAAAAGCTTCATACTAGTCATTTGCTAACTGGAATTCAACATTTAACATTATCTACAGGTATGAAAAGTCAGAAAGTGTTCCACCTGAATCACTTTGAGAAGTATAATCATCAACCAGATGCAGTTTTTTTTATAAAAACCAATTAGAATGAGAGAAAGAAAGGAAAAAGAGAAAACGGGCAGCTGAGGAATCTTTCATTAGCCGCACAATACGCCACAATAATTTCAGATGCCAATCTGAATTGTGCTAAGCGAAGCTCTTACCTTACCCGACTTCCACCAAAATAGTTAACGGAATACTTTTAATGAAAATACTATTAACTCTTTCACAGCAATATTTAAAAATATCAAATAAAAGTATTTTAGCCGCAGTAATGCTATAAAAAAAAACAAAACTATTAGTCCCATGATGCTAACGCGACCGGCTTTTATGACGGAATTTACACCATGAGAATTGTGGTCTCATTACGGCTTTAATTAAAACTCTCAATTGAGGCTTGAGAACATCTAATGATTAATGCTAAAAATTATCCATGGGAAAATGACAATAACCCGCAAGTCTGCTTCATTAACTAACTAAAATATGTTGGTTTTTATTATAAAATAACTGTTCGTGACATTATCATCATCAGGAATTTCATTATTGTAAATAAACTCCGAAGGATTTCCAAGTGTTGATTGATTGCTGCGGTATTGATTTACTCGCTAAATGCTTTTAAATTGTCGACAGATAATTCGCTTAATTACATATAATATTATCGTAGAAACTCTTTGTTAAATGTTTAATACTTTAAATATGAATTAGAAAAAGTGTAATTATACGGTTAAAACTCCCCAATCACATCTTCGTGATCCTTTGTAAAGAGTTAAAATATTCGGGTCCCACGTTAGAAACGATTCATATTCACATCTGAAAGGCAGATCGTAAAACAATATTCATAAGCATCTCACAATGGATTGCAATATTTTTGTTTTGATTACTTCCGTCCGCACGTGGTATAACTGGTAAAATGGATCTTTTCAGATCACCAATCAGAAAAATGAACAGGCCATCACGTATAAAATAACATGCTTTATGTATAAAAATATGTTTAATTGAATATAACGCAATAGAAAATTATCTACACCGCAGAATATGGCCATATACATTCCTGTCGATACACAAATTTCTCGTGTCAACATACACCATGTTTTGTTTACACAAAGAAAATTATTAGATGGTTGATATAGCTCACCTCCGATACAGCTGACATATTCCCCCTAATAACAATTCCTATCGACACACGTTAAAACATCACGCTTTATACAAGTTTTCACATTACTCTATCATCCATGCTTGTTAAATATCATTACTTTAAGTCACAACAATACTAGAACATCCTTGACTTTACACTGCCCGCTGCCAGCAACAGCCACTAAATCATCTCGCGGTACTTTTCGCGTACTTATCACATGACAGGAGATACACGAATTCGTCCTTTGATTTTTTAAGATGACAGCGAGCGTTCCATCAAATTCAACAATATGTCTGTACAATTGAATAATTAGGATGGAGATTATTCACTTGAACGGCAAGGATATTGATAACCTTGGCGTGCGTGCTTGGTTTTTATTTATATTTGTGTATAATCTACGCTTCATACGGTATGGTGGGACGGTTTGCGCGCGCCCAGGAATCGACCGGGCGTCCCGCCGTGCCACTGAGCCATCTCGCGAGGTTCCTGGCGAGCGCGGGAGCCGCGCATGCGTGGTGCGCGCGCCGGCCCGCCCGCCCGCCTCGCTCCACCACTGCTCCCACTGCTCTACGTGCTTATACACAGTACACCAGCGCGGTACACTCACTCCGTGCACGTAGCTGTAGGAATCGCACGAGCCGATATCAGCGGCGCGCGACTCCACACTCCACAGTCGCCACACGCCGCTCGCGGCCCGCGCCACCTTGTACTCCTCCGAGTGCGCTATCAGCGATATGACGTCACCTATCACGGGTATCACGGTGCACGACCACCGCTCCCGCACTATCCCATATTTGATAAGCGCCAGGCAGTAATAAATTGGCAAATAAAACTGATCCAAACTCAGATTTTATTACCAGGTGGGAGGAATGTTTGCGTTGGCGTTTTAATTATATAGAATGAAATAATGTAGGTGCCAATTGACATTTATCTGATTAATATAGATTGTATTCGCAAAGGAAATAACCGTTATCGCTGATTTGCGAACCTAAAAAGGACATCTTTAAAAATATGCAATATTATAAACTCCAAATCCAAATTCCTGACTGACTTATGTTTCAACACGACAGAGCTAAATGAAACAAGTATTGCTACAATAGTCAAAACAAGGATATTTTTAACAGCGCGATAAAACTGTCAAGATAATTCTCACATCTTCTCAAGGTCGGAAGCATTCAGCCTAGCAATTAGTCGACATTGTATTCATGAAGAATTTAAATAAATAAATAATACATCTACCTACACGTTTTCATGTAAATATACTTCGGCGGTTTCAGAAATAGGAGGGGTCACAGCAAGGACAAAAATTTTAGTTTGTAAATGTGTATTTAAAGAAATTTGTAGAAATATATAAAGAAACACAATAGAGAGGTAAATTATTATTGATACAGTATGAACAATTCATTATTCATATGAAAGTAAAGTCCCACTAACCTGCGCATTTCGTTGCAAAAATCAATAGTACAATATTGCAAAAATAAGAATGGAAGTAATAAAATTTTCATATTCATAACTTATATACTCACTTATTCACTTAAAATTATTTCAACAATTTATACAAGCCTTTAACGATACAGCACGACATAATTAACAATAACACTGGCGCGGCGCGTCATTGAAGGCGGTGGAGGCCGTCACCAGGCCTGCTACAAGCACACGATGCGCTCCGTGAAGGCGCCCACGATGGTCATGTCGGCGGCCAGCGCGGCGCGCATCACCTGCGGCGCCACCGCGTCCCTCACCCGCAGCGTGAACTCTCTCCGCGCGGGCTGCGGGAGCGAGCCTCCCGTCGCGTTCAAGATCCTCGCCCTGCCGGACGAGTCCAGAGGTTTCCCTTCAACACTGCTACCCAGCACTGTACGCATGCACAAAGATCTGCACGCCTCTTTCTCCGCTTCGTACAAATCTCTCGCTGCAATCTCGAACGTTCTGCGTTGGTCAACGCCACCTACTGACGCTGTGCCACTCGTGATACCCTCCTCTGAAGCCTTGATTGCGCCAGCCCGTAAAATAGCCGGCAGAAGCAGCTCAGCAGCCCCGCTTACCGTCCGCGAGCGCAGGAAATGTAGAGCCTGTTCCGCCTCTCGAGTTTCATCGAAAAGCCTTCTTTGTCGCGATGCAGGCACCGGTCGCGCTACACTCCACGCCTCTATCCAGGGATTGCCGGGTAAAAGCATTCGATCGCCTAGAGAGCCACCGTCTTCGGATTTCCAATCTCGTGGCGAATACCATTGCACAAAGTCGCAGAGCTCAGCTCCTGGATTGGCCGCTTTAAATGCTTCCATGTCCGAAAGGAGGGAAGCGCTCATCATTCTGGCACGGAGCTCCGACGCCTTCGCGTCGTCTCCAAGACGCACCATCAGTTCCGCATCTTCCTCTAACTGGTCTTCAGTTTTCGGTGCAGGATCCTAATATGTGCAACATTTACATTTTAAGGTCATACATATACAATTCAAATCTTATTAAAGAGGCAACATTTCTCATTTAAAAAAATAGTACTGTGATAATTAAAGTTAACAAAATTGAGATTGCATCTGCTTTCATTATCATTAAATACCGAAATAGAATATATAATGTTTTCTAGTTACCTGCGTTCTAGGGACAAAAAGAGGTGCGCCGTTCTTGAGAGTCGCATCGCCCAGACGGTTGAGTCTGCCCGCGGGGCGGTCCCAGAGCGGCTGGTCCTCGTTGTCTTCGTCGTCCGTGCAGTCGAAGAACTCATCCTCGGAGGAGTTACCCGCGAAACTGCCGCTTCCCTCGAGGGCACGTTTAATGCAACAGTTGAGCAACTGCAACTTTTGATGCAGCAAACAGGTTCGCGCGTTTGGTATCCCAGCGGCGATACTGTTAACAATATGATAACACTGTAATAGTGAAACTTTCACTTACTCAAGACTGTTACTTATTTGAAGAAAGTATAACTGGATCTCTAAATATAACATTACGTGATTCTCGTTTCTATTATCGGTTATATTCCATTTATTGCAATGTAAAATTTAAATAAGAGTTTATAATTTTATAAGCGTTTTTCAATTCGAAATTACCAAATATCGTATCTTTCAAAATTAATTAAATAACTTTCTTGTATGGATAGTTTTAGCTATTGATAGTTATGATACGTTTCGTATTAATTATACATTTAGCGGATGACGCTCTCACTCAAACCTGTGCTTTATTATGCGTGCTTTCGTCTAAGGTCACCCGGCCCGGCACGTATTAACCATTCGGTGCGAAGCTTTCTCCCGCTCGTTTCATATTTTTGTGGATTTTATATAGTTTCAACTACATGCATAAAACAACGTAACCTTTTATTGCATGCTTTTTATTACATGCATATTTCTGCACTATTTACAACGAGTATCTGTAAAGGGACGACCTAAGCTAGCTGTGCAACCTAATTTATCATTTAGACTTATGCAAATATAAACAGTTTAACTTTAATATTAGTTACAACAGACACGTCTTAATATATGATGTATACACAATAATATCTAAACGACTGTTTTTACTGCGAGCATTGGAATTAAGTTCATATAAAATGTATTTACGTTTAACTTAAGCCCGGTGAGAGTACACATCAGCTGTTTTATTAGCTTTGACATCAAGTGATCTTAACGAGTCTAGACCTTGTGTGCCGAAGCATTCTCTTAAGCTTTACTTTTATAGCTTACTTACAAATTGAATTACTATCGTGTGATAAAATCTTCAAGCGCTTTGCATCATTCACACGGGTCATTTCCAAATACTTCGTAAATTGCACAGGTGTGTCAAGTTCCATCGTATCGAAGTATCTCAACTTTCACTTTTAAATCAATTTTAAGAAGACAAGCACGCGTAATTAGAACCATAATGTTAATTACATAGTACAACTTAGAAAACCTTGCATGGGAACAAACATCGATTTCCGTAAACTATCCGCACAACTAGGAGAGCATTGCTCGTATAAGTTAAGCAGGATGCCATAGCGCACACCTGCCAACATTTGAATTCCGTGCCTATATGTGTGCCGCGACCCAGAATGGCTGAGAACAGAAGTAAATGCGCGAACGCTCTCACAACCGTTATCATATTGAATTACAAATGTGTCGAGACAGCGCTCGGCGCGCGGCGGACGAGCATCGGCGCATCAACTTCTTGGCGATGATGGTCTTGTAATCGGTCGGTGAACCGTTTGTTTACCAGGGCCGCCACGGTCGCCACGGCCGCAGCAAGTGGGTGTAGGTCAGGAAGCGATGGTGGGGGCCTCGATGACGGACACCAGTCCGTTGCCGACGACGGGCGCGAGCGCAACCATCGCGCAGACATGGACCTGCCTCCACCGCCCTAACCGCAACTAGTACTTCTGTGTCGCCAACGAAAGTGATTCTGCCCCCTGTTACGTTCAATGATGATAAACTCCTGGTGATTTTGGATAACAAACGGGTTGCTCGAAGTGATTGTGTGACAGTGAAGCAAGGTGCGGCGGATTTTTTCCTGATTCAGCAAAATACTTCTCCACCATGGTGAGAATTATAATTTGTTTTTAGGTGAATTTAAAGACAATTTTAAGTAATGTAGGAAAAAAAATCGCATCGAGTACGTTAACCCACTTATGCGAATGATCGTGCTGCGTCTCCAACAACCGGCACGAACAATAAGAAACTAACTTGCATAAAATACCACAAGAACGTGATTGCGGTACCGAATAAATATTCATAACCTTTACCGTCGCTTTATCAAATACCAAGGAGCTTCACAATTAAAAGCCACACGCAAAACACGCCTCCGTATTTAACAATTTAGTTATAAAGTAGATGTCACTAACGGTTTCTTTGTCGACTCGTATCATATCATAAACTCGACCATAAAACTAGCCAAATGCAAATTAGTAACTGGTATATTAATTTTTAAGACATAAAATAAACAAATTGGGACGAAAGTGGGTGTTTAAATTATATCTATATGTGTATATCGAAGATGGGGTTTTGTTTTTTAATATCTTCGTCATTATCTGGCATGGAACTACTTTTACTATAAATACGTAGTATGTATACCGCCGAGTAGCATCATTACTCGGCGCGATAATGTAAGTCTGTATCAAACGCATACTTTCTCCGATCGATAGATTCCAGTAGTTTCGTTAATTGCTTCTGAAACTCATTGGGATGAATTCTCTCCTTGCGTTTGACCGACAGCCAGTAAGCTACCTTTAGATTTCTTAAGAACGTTTACTCCCATTAATGTTTAGTTACAAATGTTACCCGTTAGGTTTGATAATTTGCGATATATCGTTTAGACAGATAACAGTCCGGCTTTCGATTAGTTGCTGTTATTATAATTAAAAACCACTCTCAATCGTACTCTCAATTGAAGAGGAGGCCTGTGCCCTGCAGTCGTACGTATATGGGCTGATACAGATTATTAAAAAGTATTTCATTAGGCCCTGCGCAGACGGCACACTTTTTGTGCGATCGAGTCTGCGGCGCACAAAAAGTCTGCATGGCGCGCAAAAAGTCGGTCGCGGATTTTTCACAGACTCAACGCACACGACGCACATCTTCAATCATTTTGTCGGCAGAGCTGTAGGGACGTAGACGCTATGGACATCGTGCAGAGATCGCGAAGTATTATTTTGTATATGAAGTACAGAAAAAGAAGAAGAAATAGAGAATTTTGGGTACATCCTATACTTTCGGAAAGATTACTGAAGGGACAGTTCCATACTAAACATTCAATTCTGAAACAACATCCGGCAATTTTTTTCAAATTTTATAAATGTCTGTACCTACATTTGATGAGTTGCTATTTATTTTGAGACCTGCTTTGACTCCCACATTTTTCTTTTTAAATGTCTATCATGATATTCTGCCTTAGAAGTATCATAAATTGCTGGTCTGTTTTGTATTTCTTGAATTAACATAGTTACATCGACCTCTGGCGCCATGATAATAGATCGCGTGCGTTACGTCCACCCACCCCTAGCAAATGCAGATTGCCGACTAAAGAGTGCGCCGTCTGCGTTAGCGCGCGTTGAAGCAAACGTTCAATTTTTTTCACACACTTTTGTGCGGAGCGGCGCGCCGCGGCGCGGTGCGGTCTGCCCGAATTACACGGATTTTTTGTGCGCCGGACTTTTTGCGCGTCGTGTGCGTTACTGCATATAATTGCATAGGTTCTATTTTCACAGACTAAAAAGTGCGTCACGGATAGTCTGTCGTCTGCGCAGGGCCTTAAAAAGACAAATGAATCACAGTGGATCGCGTATTTTTGTTTATACTATGACTTCTCGGACGTTCGCTCTCTGACAGAGGGAGTGCTTAAACACTAACAACCGTACTCAAATACATTTAATTTCAATTTAATCATTACTTAGAGTAGTTTAGCTAAGAGCATGTTTACTATGGAACGATTTAATTGACATTAAACGTCTCTGAGTGTGGCCGTAAGCTGCTCATCTAAATAATTTTCGTACTTTAACTTCGGTATCGCTCGCGCACATGAAACTGTAAATTACGAATGATATTCTACGAGAAGAATTAAATGCATAAAAATATCATTTTTCATATATACCTTCTCGTTAATAGGACAAAAACATGAGAAACAAATTAACTTTAAAATAAACATAAGCGATCCAATAACATTTTGGACATGAATAATATTATGAAGGATTAAAAATTGAAGATTTTCTTTATTAAACATATTAAAGTGAATCACAAGTCACACAAACAAAATAAATCAACAATATTACAAACATTTGGGTGAAAGTTGCAAATTGTCACAAACATTTTTCTTTATATTTTGAGAAAGTTATAGCATATAAAATGTGTGTAACCTCATCCAGGTCCAGGTATTTATCGGTTATTGTGTCAATATTTAAGATCATGTAACAATATTTGTATTTTTATTCATCGGGACAGATAATAAAACAGAGTAGAATCCTGACAGATCGGCAATAAAAAAACAGGTGACTTTTTGATACTACTAGCCGGAATATTAAAAATTAATGGATAAATCAACCTTTGACTTTTCGTTAATAACGATTGATTATAAATTAATGATTATTGCAAGCCACCAGTAATAATTTACGTAATGGCCAGTAAAAAAGTACAAGACTACGAGCAACGGAACAGGACTATCAGAAGGAAAAAAAAACTACTGGGAACACAGAATTACTGAAATTACCTTATTTCCTAAGGCTCGTGTAATGAATTATTTACCGAACAAATTATCATCGTCGGATCGCATAAATCAATATTTTGTAATTTTGTATCGTACTTAACGAATGCACTTTCATTGAATTAGGTAGATACGAAATGCTTACTTCAAGTCTGACTTAAAATTATTAGAGGCATAATCAAATTCTTATTAAGCCAATTCCAATTGTTGAAAGAATGACTCAAAACTATTTCAAATTATATTTATCTTGAAACTTCCATATTCTTATTTTTGAAAGCAATAGCAAATACAAAAGTACCTTGCAAAACATGTCACTGTAAAGAAAATTATCACATTACAATTCTAAGAATTCAAGATTATAAAAAAAAAACAGTAACCCTCATAAAAACGATGTCGAATCAAGTAAATAAAACGATGACAAGGCTTCCGACAGTGTAGCGGTAAAAAATGGGCATGGACAAATAGCGTTGACAATCAGCCTCTAGGGTCGACGACTTCAAAATAATCTCAGGGTGAAGCCAGATGCGACTGTAAGCCCTAGATTAAGAATCATTTAGTTTTAGGATACCTAAGATCATAAAACAAAATCTTACAATTTTATAATTATATACATTAAATAAATGACGAATATTATAATTGTCAATCCCACTATAAAGAGTTAAAATTAACACTACCACTCCCAATAAACTTTATGTGTATTTTTTTATATTTTACCTTATTAGTGACGTTGCAAACAAATAAGATATACAATTGATAAGCTATTTCCAAAGCTCTTAACATACTTCATACAACTTTACTCATTACGTCACAGTGTAAAGTCTCTTTATTGAGATTGATTAGAAGACGACGTTTGGGAAAATCACGAGGCCGAGTGTCGAAACAAAACGTTTCAATCATAGTTGATGGCATTTGGTAATATCAATCGCTATTCGCCGCGCGGGAAGCCTTATAAATTGCCTGAAAATTCTGACGCTGTACTATCCGCTAATAAATAATATCCATCCTCGGACATGACACAATAGGCCGACGTGATTAACCAAAACCCACGCTAACGTTGAGAGGGGAAGCAATTGGCACAAATATAATATACAGGGTGATTTGACATAATATAGTATTTAATTTAAACCACACGATTCTAACTACATCAGGTAACCTCAAACCAAATTTGAAGAAACTGCCTTATAGGTTTGTTTAAATCAAAAATACTCGTAATAAAAACACGATTTTCAACAAAAAGTCACTTACTTTTTTCAATTTTTGTTTCATGTCCCCTGGGGTGATGAAAAACATGAAGGTTAAATTAAATATAATATGTCAATATCACGCTGTATAGGCCGCCATAAATGGAAAATTATTGATTTTACTAATTCAGCATCAGCGTAAGGCAAAATTGATAATTTGGTATGTTTATTTTCGAAATATTTTTGCTATCATCAAATATCGCGTATTAACTTTATTAAATGTACGTAATCGCGGAGTAATTATATTACATTTACGGTTACATAATAATATTATTAAAATTGGAAGCCATTATTATCTAAAACCCTTATTCAAACAATCATAATAAAGCTTAATTATCTAATTTCTTAGCTACATTTTATACCTTCTTGTATTAAAAAGTACTAAGTGAACAAAGATTTCATGCAATTTTCGATATTGACGCCCATGAGTTCCCATCTGCTCGTAATAATTTTTGACAAAACCGAACGCGTAGCTACTGTGTGCAGTTTTATTGGGACTTCATTTCAAGCAGTTAACTTTGATGGTGGGGAAAATCGCTCTTATTAATTAAAACCCGCTACCTTCTGGTTAGTAAAAATATTTTCGTCGGATATGCGAATATTTCGGTACTTCGTTAACCCCATTTATCGTACCAACTCAGAATGAAAGTAAAATCTAGGATATTCCTCAGTGTCTAAGAAATAAATTATAATACTACAACATTAAATACGAAGACCGAGACCTGGGCTGTGCTACAGTCTCTTCAGCGGTGCCACATAGACTATCGGTACATCGAAGTGTTGAGGTGTATATACAACAACGCCACCATGTCGGTCCGAGTACAGGATCAGAGCACGAAGGCTATTCCACTACAGAGAGGCGTGAGACAGGGAGATGTCATATCTCCGAAACTGTTCACTGCCGCGCTGGAAAATGCCTTCAAGCTCTTGCAGTGGAAAGGATTCGGCATCAACATCAACGGCGAGTATATTACTCACCTTCGATTTGCCGACGATATTGTAGTCTTGGCAGAATCGCTGGAAGACCTTAGCACTATGCTCGAAGACCTTAATCGAGTTTCCCAACAGGTGGGTCTTAAAATGAACATGGATAAAACGAAGATCATGTCGAATATCCATGTTGTGCCCACCCCCATTGGAGTTGGGGGCTCGACTCTCGAAGTTGTAGACGAATATGTCTATTTAGGACAAGTGGTCCGGTTAGGCAGGTCCAACTTCGAGAGAGAGGTCAATCGAATCCAACTCGGTTGGGCAGCGTTCGGGAAACTTCGCTACGTCTACGTACTAAAATCGAAAGTCTTCGATAGTTGTGTGTTACCAGTGATGACATACGGCACCGAGACGTGGCCTCTCACTGTGGGCCTCATTAAAAGGCTCAAAGTCACTCAACGAGCCATGGAGCGGGCTATGCTCGGTGTTTCCCTACGAGATCGAATCAGAAATGAGGAGATCCGTAGGAGAACCAAGGTTACCGACATAGCCCATAGGATTGGCAAGTTGAAGTGGCAGTGGGCCGGGCACATAGCTCGTAGAACCGATGGCCGTTGGGGCCGAAAGGTTCTCGAGTGGAGGCCACGTACAGGCAAGCGAAGTGTCGGACGCCCGCCTACAAGGTGGACGGACGATCTGACTAAGGTCGCAGGAAGTCGCTGGATGCAGGCCGCTTCCAACAGGTCATTGTGGAGATCATTGGGGGAGGCCTATGTTCAGCAGTGGACTTCCTGTGGCTGATATGATGATGATGATGAAAGACGAAGACAGTTAGCAGTATTTTTGATCGAAGCTGGTATTTCATTTGTTTTTCAATACGTTCCTCATTTTTAATAGCGATTTTGTAATTTCAACATTCTAAACCGTAGAATGGTCTACAATATGTATGTAATACTAATACATAAAATAAAATCCTGCCCAAATTACCCACAATATAGCAATACTATTTATCAAGTATGTAATACTTTATGTGTACCGTAAATCCCAAATAACTTTTGGGTTAAAAGGTACTATTTATAGGGTCAGAGTGAGACAACGTCACCTCCCGTGAGGACCGGACAAGGGATCGCCCCCGCCGCCGCCCCTCCCCTCTTTATCCTCGTAAAAATTCGGTTTACACATAAAACATTTTTTTATGCGATAGCCACAAATATCATTGTATAAGATTTACTAAAGCAATATCTATAACATAGGGCAAAAGAGCTTCCGCACTTCATCGACGCGGAAAGTAAACATTAACCGGTCATTATCACGTAGTCACAACTAATAGGTAGTTTTTTAGGCATTAGTGTTTTCACTTGAGATTAAAGTGGACAAAAACAGCGCGTCTAACAAGTTGAGACAATAGCCGGAGTAACTGTGACGACTGTTAGTTACAAACGCACGCTCGTGGGAGACGCCACATGTCTTTGTATTCCAGAGGATTGTATACGGTTAGCGCTGAGACTAGTAAGGCGGCCGCATTCCGCCAACTTGTAGGTTAATTACTACGTCACGTGTACATACTCAAACATTTTAAAAATCCAACATTAACCCAAAAAAGCACTGAACAACAATACAGACGAAAGTGTTTGAAGTATTCTCGAAATTCCATTTTATCTGGCATTCAGCGGTGATGGAGGAATTCGCATAAAACCCCGGTGAAGTTCAGTTAACTGAATTAAATTGCCTCTTGAAATTTTATGTTCACAACTATTTCTACTCTGCTGGACAACAGAGACGCTCATAAAAAATAATAATGAAAAATACTACGCTGAAAACCACGGCGTGTTGAGGCCGAATTAAAAGCGCAATCAAGAATAAAGAGCATGATGAATATGGACGAATTAATGAAAGTGGAAGAAAAACGGTGCTGCCATCAGTGTTATAATTATCTTATTTCCGACTGACTCGGTTCCTAGGGAACGTTTTATAATTAAGTCTGCTATCAAGAGGCGAACTAACTCCTTTGATGTTCATCTTGAAACACATTTATGAAAGCATTTGGCTGGAAAAGAGCGGTTATTGCATTTTATATTGCAGTTCTTCCCGCAGAAATGTATCGACGGAAATATTGGAGAGCTGTCAAGTAGTAATCTTGAATAAAGAACTATATTTAAAGTAACATAGATTGAAAACTGAGACATAACATTAAGATCATAATATACAGTACGTAAATATTACATGATTAGGGGACGACATATTGGACAAACATCCGTTGCCAGATACGCGGTCAAAATCACTTTCTAAATCTAATACCAGTTTTGGAAATGCGTATATCACCAATACATAAATTTTCTCATAATGTTTATTAAACGTGGATAAAACATGATAGGTATTCTCGTCTTGAATCAAATGGGTTTCTAGTTCTCAGCTTTCCAAATAAATATAGATATTCTTATTTTATTTATTACCAAGTCACAAGTTTTGGAATGTCTTTAATCTCATTCAAGGAAATAATGCAAATTTCTGACAACGCTCATCCGTTGTATGTTTAGATGTTTATTGTTGTATAGAGATAGACATTTTATGTCAAGTTTTCCAATGATGCTTGGTATTTGGGGACCAATGAAAATAAATATAGTGTATGTATATTAACTTTAAGCTTTAACGAAAAATAGTTAAGCCAAACGACTCCTTGATTTAAAAATTGTTATGCCGCCAACTCAAAAAAGTGGAAAAAAATTAATTAAATGAAAAGGGTTTATCCAAAGGAAAAAAAATAAAGTAAAGAGAGTTGACATCACGGGAACGACGACCACCAAGTAAACAAAACACCGTGGCATGTGTACGCAGCGCCCAACTTGCGAACCATTCCGCTAGTGTCAAATAGAAGCCTAATAAGCCGTATAATAAGAGAGGAAACTTGAATCTGTCTGAAGCGTGCTCAATTTACTACTTGACTCAAGTTTGCGATTAGTTTCGTAATTTGATGACGGTATAAACTAAATAACGGAATATACTAGCAGGGTAGTATCAAGCGTAACGTTTTCTATACTTATACTGAATTAACAAACTCGTCCAAGTTCTGATGCATTTTATACTGAACGATAGCCTCCGTTACTACGAAAATCTCATTTTTTTATTAAAACATTATTGAAAGCAATAGCAACAGTACCAATGTGGGCGGGAAAACATTAGCTTGTGTATGCTCAAACAACCTGACTAACGCTAAACACGAGTTGAACAAATGCTCTGTTCCTATATTATTCATAAATCGTAGACGGTAGAGCTGGTAGTATAGCGAAACGATAGAGTTCAGTGAACTCGCACAGGTGCAGTGGTGACATTCATCTAAGTCACGGCTGGCAACGTCGCCTGCCGTGAAGATGGATTGGCCACCATTGCCGGCCATTAGCGACACTCGATCTAGTGCCCATGTAGGCCGGAGCTACTTACAAAAAAACACAAGCGAAAATTCTAACGCTACAACTTTTTTAACAGCATTTCCTCGTTAAATTCATTGTGCTCGTTTTGCTAGCCATCTCGTTTCCGATGCAAGCCAATTTGGACCTTCAATGTAAAATTCATGTATTAATCTCGGTCACAGATTCTCATGAATTTTGAGAAAATTCTCGTGGCACTTGACGTAATGTGTGAAGATCTACTTATCATAAGCGTGGTCAGGGCGAGATAAGATTCGCACCGTTCGGCATCGCGGTCAGCCGCCATACTCAGCCGGCCTTACTGGCAATCTATTCGAATCTTCACAGATACTTGTTGACGGCTCGGCAGTCGCCGCATGCCGCTTGTTTTTATACATTTCAATATGAAGAAGATGTAAAACACAGTGTGATTTCACTCGCATTAAATTCAAACGCAAACGGGAGCCACGCTCGGATATCTGTTCAATAAATATGTTAATCCGGTCGGAACTTCTCTCGTTATTCACTGCAGACGGTTTGCATTATCCGAGTTTAGGACTCATCTGTTTGAGTTTTCCATTGATTCGATTGATATAGAATTTTTTCGCGTGAACAATTCTGATAAGTTTACTGAAAGAGGAACATTCCACGTCGATCAAACGTGTGTGTAGTAATTTTTAAAGAGGTAGTTTTTAGTAATACCGGCAATACAAAATTAATTGGCTACTATGTTATCGATACACAACAAACGAAACGGAAAAATAATGAATCAAAATACAGTATTCCGTCGCGAATGTACATAAATCCCAGGATGTTGGCACACGCGGCTTACAAATGGACAAGATCCGCAATGCAAGCGAAGGCAGTTTCCCGGCGAAGCGCTCTCAATGGAACCCCGCCTGCGTTACACGCGTCTCCGGGACCGCGACCATTACCAGCGCCACGCCGCGCCGCGCCGGTGGATATCTATCGCGGCCTTTTATTGTCTTTACTATTCATATAGCTTCTGAAACGACCGTAGTGTTAAAGCCAAGTCAAGCAAGCGCTTTTACGAGTAACAATGGAATTATTCATGCAACTCGCACCTTACTCTTTGCAATAAAGGGATCGTGATGTGGCGACGCGACGTGTTCTTCATCTTCAGCTGTTAAAAAATTTAAATTACTTTCTTTATTTATTCATATATATATTCAATTTATATTCAAGTTATTTATGAATAAGACTACTTTCGATCCCACGGTCAAACCAGAATTGACTATGTATTATATTTTAACAAACTATTTTATAAAAATCTGATCAATTTTTCTTAATGTAAACCTACATACATTTTTCTATACAATTAAACACCTTGAAATAGTCCCTTGCCCAAATGAGGTGATAAAATTAATTAAAGCAAGATAGCAACACGACATGATATAATTCGGCGAACACACATTAATCTTAACGGTACAATACACAAAAGTACACATGCACCAAATAACATTGGCCGTGAGTCGACAAATAACGGTATAAAGAGATCAATTCGCGCCAAATCACTATCACACATACGTATAAGTGCTTGCTAAGCTAACCGAATGTGTGCTTCAATACGGCTATTAGACACATTTGGAACACATCACATCGATTTAATTTGATAATAACTCACTAAGAAATTGCAAATGGATAGCATTCGATGAATACCTTGAATCAGGCTTAAAATCAATAGACTCCCCACAACCATAATACCCATCGCCTCATTGATTTTCTAAAGAAACCCCCATATGCTGGTATTGAGTAGTGAAGTGTAGTCTTATTATTGATGCCCGGACTGACCAATCCTTTATATTAATTTTTTAATGTTATTAGAGAAATTTACCTTTTATTAAGTTAAATAAATAAATACACCCAACAGTCTCATTCATAGTCTTGACCCCACACTAAGATCTAGTCTTTTATCGTGTCTCACAAACACCCAAAAGTTATTTCCAATAACAAATATAGTTTGGCATCAGGCAGATGAACAGTCATAAAGTAGTACCTACCTACGTCACTTTTTACTGCCACGCGCATAAAAATCATGCATCCACGGCCTCACATATTCGAGAATAAGGTCGTAAGCAAATAAAACACACTACTAGTGACGTTATCACAAATAAAAAAGAAATTCTGTTTTCTTAACGATATTAAGATGAAGCAAATACGAAATATTTGCAAAATAAAGAGATGTGGGAGTGGAGAATAATCAGGCACGTGCCATCTAGACTCTTACGAACGATTAACTAACACTCAGGGCCGCGATTAAAACACTGCTTCAGATAAAGACGCCATAATAAAGGAGAAAGCGCAATAAAACTTTACATTTTACGCTACATTATATACAAATTTAAGAAAGGGAAAAGTGTTTGCTTCCCTTGCGACGACTCGGATGAAGCACTTTTATTGAATACATTGTACATTTTACACCAAACCGATATGTAGATAACCATGTTTTATCCCTAAATCCTTCCGTATTCATTTTTTCGTATTCATTCTTTGGAATCCACGATCGAGGAAAAACTTGCAAAACAAATAAGAGAATGTCTCGATTTCTTCATGGTTCTGATTTTCCATGGTTGGTGAACAAACTCATATAAATAATGAGATTCAATCAAAATGGATTGTAACACGGGTTAACATTATACAGCGTCTGATACAGTCATTACGGGATTTCTTGTTCACTATCGACATAAAAGGTAATAGAGCGTATGTCATAACAAGCCAAAAAGAAACATCAAATTCTAATGACTCTTTGGAAAACAGCAAGAGAATTGTAACTGCGAAAACAGAAAGTGCCCTCACGCAGAACCATGTGGCAACAGACGAAGCTTGAAATTTCTCGTTCGATACACAAAATGGGAACAACAGAACGAAAACAATAACCGAATGAACTGAAAGCTAAACATAAAAATGGCAATTTTGCACATGACTACAATATCGTTCTCGGCGATACGGCGAAATCAATTATAAAACTGAAATGTTTTAGCCATTCACAAATCTTTTTTTAGATCGCTTTTGTGTGTATTCTTTATAATCTATTAAAATTGATAGTAGCATTTTTCAGGTTCATTTCAAAACTAGTACTCGTACTTACTACCTAAATAGTTTATGAAGAGTGTTGACAGCTAAATGGGGATATAATCAGCATATTTTAACAATAACGAATTTTATTTAAATGTGCTAAACTAACCATATTAAACAGGAACTTAACAGCATATTTGCAAAATTTCTACATTAAAGAAGAACACAGCAAGGCAACCTCATTACATTCGCCCAAACCCTAACTATTCTTTAGTAGAAACAATTTCCAACTAGAACAAGCATTATGGCGCACTATGCAGGCTCATAATGTGATCGCATAAAGTAACAAACAGTTTTAACTGCATGCATGGACGGCAATAACCGCGTTTGACATGTACGCAAACATTTAATTTGTGGCGCGCTACAGTCTCTATTTGATCACGGCAGGTGGCATCGGGCCTGCATGGTATCGACCGCAAACACCAGCCCAATCGGATCCTATGCAAACAGCCGCGCGTTGATATTTTCCAACCGCGCTCGTTTAGGTATTAGCCACACGTACTCGTATAATTCTATCGCGACTGTGTACAGCTGTGATTGAAGAGTCCAGATAAAAATTGCATGAACTATCCGGTAGCAAATTACCTGCTGCACCTACATTGATATGGATTTTACTGGCAGCATATGACATGAAATAACGTAATAAACAACGTAGCGGTTCAAGTCAATAAATTGTGATCACATTTGAACTTGCCTACTAAGTCCGACTGTACTTTTTAAATTAAATAATAAAATGTGTAGAATTATCAATCAGTTATTTAATTTCGTTGTAACAATGCGCTGTAGAGTAATGAGTTCTAATATAGACCTATCCAGTATCGCCCGAAATGCATAGAATGGCCACCGGTATGTTTTAGTATAAGAAACAGCTATTTAAATTGTACCTTTGTTTTAAAATCTTTTGGCCTGCTGTACTTTTAAGAAAGCTCTAGTGGTCAATTTCAATGATAGAAAAATTATGGATTTTTGCATTACTCACCACGATGGCCCAGAATTATCAGCTTAGTAAATAATGGTATCTGTATCTGTATCAGCCCATATACGTCCCACTGCAGGGCACGGGCCTACTCTACAATCGAGAATACGATTGAGAGTGGTTAGGCCATATAGTCCACCACGCTGGCCTAGTGCGGGTTGGCGGACTTACATACCATAGAAATTCCTATGAATCGCTATGGTATGCAGGTTTCCTCACGATGTTTTCCTTCACCGTTTTAGTGACTATCAATACACACATAACTCCGAAAAGTCAGTGCGTGGTGGCCTGTTGGTAAACGGACTAGACGCGACTGCCAACATGTTCACGGTGGTCGTGGGTTCGAATCCCAGGGCACACCTCTGACTTTTCGGAGTTATGTGTGTATTGAAATAATGGTAATATAGTTAAAATTTCTTTCGTTCTACAGCACCGTGATTATGATACATTTACTCGACTAAATAACTAACCTCAACACACTCAATCTTATCTCGTCGAGAGTGAAAACACATTCTATCCTACTAATAGCTATTGTAACCAACTATGTCGAAGTGAACATGTACCAAAACAGGTTGCAAGACGTATGCACATCACGATCTGAATATAACCGTCGCGGCTGATCATCCGGCGGCTGCAAGTGGGACAAACATACCGCACGGTCCGCCAGAGCAGCCACAGAAGCCGGTCAACAAACGGTACACACTCGTTAGGCTCTATTAGACCATAATATTACTCCGAGTTGTAATGCTCTACGATCTTTAATACGTGTAACACGTTATGTCATATCGTAATAGAAAATATTTTCATGAAATTAGTGCTGTGCTTGCATTTGTGACGTTTCTTGGATGCCAAGTGGAATTGTTGGTTATGCTTTATGCAGTTGGCAGGTGTACAAGCTATTTGTCAGGGATGCGTCGCAATCAATTTCGTTTTCTCACTAAAGTATAAATGCAGTTAATTTTTTCAATTGTTTCCTTCTTCAAAACAACTATAGTTCCCCAGATGACTGTGCAATTTTCTGTAACGACGTGCAAGTGGTTTTGCAATATGAGTAAATAACACCTCCATTAGAAACTGACCAAGTCGATGCGGATGTGACAATATTTTCTATGAGGATATACATATCTATTCAACAAACTCCTTACTACGTTATATACTTAGTATAAGTCTTGGATAACTACTTGGAATTTAAGTATTTTATATTAAGTATTGAGACCATGTAATATGATTGTTAGTGTCAAAAAAGCAAATACTCATAAGTTATCTAAACATCCGAAGAAAGTATGATTCAATGGAGAAAGGATAGCAAACCCGAACCGCAAGTCACAAAGATGTCACTACTGACTCATCAACTTTCTCCTATAAATGTGACAACAGACGAGCTTCGAAATATGTAACCGGTGAAGCTTTAACTACAGAAGACATATACTATTGTATATTTATGCTGAATGTGGCACAGGTCTCATGATAGATGAGAACATGAATAGTCTGGTTTCATGGATTCTCAATCAGAGATCAGACTGCAATATAGGTGTTTTATTATTATATATTTCAAGCATGACCTGCCTTCTGTATAGACATGAATTCGCCTGGATTTATTAAATTTATGACTCCAGAACTTTACAGAGCTAGTCGTTTTTTTTTATATTATCAATGAAGTGGTAGAGCTACGCTGTTGACAATCATGACTCATCATAAATAGTTAGACTGAACTCAACGTGAAGTTTCGCTGTCGTGTTTGGTTCGGTGAGTGTGATTCTCGGATGCCCTATACCCCTTTCCTCTTATCATTCTTTTTCCTTCCCGCTCCATTTCCGATCTGCTGGTTCGGCAATCGGTTGTAGATCAAGAGCCCGTGGTGGCCAGACCTTCGTAATTTTATAAAAGCTGAAAGTTTGTGTACGCATGCCTCTGACATAGGCATCACACAATCAGCTATTATGAAGTTCCGATCGTAGTTACTTTGGAAGTTATGAGCTTTAATGTTTCTGGCAAGATGAAAGAACCATCAAAAGTGTCTGAATACCAAGTAAATATTTGTTTATAGTTGCTTTCATAACATATATAAAATTCAGCTTTTATACGATAACGCCGGCAAAATTACATGTTATTAAATATCACGCAATCTTCAAACTTTAACATAATGTAATTTTGTCAGCATTATAGTATAAAATCTGAATTTCCTATATGTTATTAACAAATATTTCCTTAGTATTCAGATACTTTGGATGGTTCTTTCATATTGCCAGAAACGTTGAAGCTCATAACTTCCAAAGCAACCACGATCGGAACTTCATTATAGCTGATTGTGTGATGCCTATGTCAGAGGCATGCGCACACAAACTTTCAGCTTTTATAAAATTACGAAGGTCTGGCCACCACGGGCTCTTGGTCTATTGTGGATGTTCATGGACGGAATTAAGATAAGATAACTAATGGTCTGGTTGCTATGCTCTACTTATAAATTTTGTAACATATAATTCGTTGTATGGTGGTATAGTTTTTATTTCAACGAATTCTTGAAAAACGATGTTTAATAATTACTAAATTACAAAGTAGTTTATGTTTATTAATGGTCTGTCTGTCTGACTGTCCCCAAAAAGGGTGACCGTTCGGACCCTTCGAGTTACAGGCCGATTGTTGGATCAGGAGGCTGTTGCTCCGAGACCAAGACCATTAATGCTGGTGTTCCACAAGGCTCGGTGCTATCGCCGACACTCTTTATCCTGCATATCAATGACATGTTGTCTATTGATAGCATGCATTGTTATGCAGATGATAGTACGAGTGACGCGCGGTACATCGGCCAACGGAGCCAATCTCGGGATTCCATTATGGAAAGACGGTTTCAACTTGTGTCTGAAGTCGAGAGCTCTCTGGGGCGGGCCTCCGAATGGGGTGAATTGAACCTAGTTCAATTTAACCCTTCGAAGACACAAGTTTGCGTGTTCACTGCGAAGAAGGACCCCTTTGCCATGGCGCCGCAATTCCAAGGAGTTACTCTCCAAGGATCCGAGAGTATTGGAATCCTTGGCATCGAAATATCAAGCAAGGTCGAGTTTAGGAGTCATTTGGAGGACAAAGCCAAACTGGCGAGCAAGAAGTTGGGAATCCTGAACAGAGCCAAGCGGTACTTTACGTCGGGTCATAGACTGACGCTTTACAAAGCGCAAATCCGGCCCCACGTGGAGTACTGCTCTCACCTCTGGGCAGGTGCCCAAAAATACCAGCTCGACCCACTTGACTCCTTGCAGCGACAAGCTTGTCGAATAGTCAATGATCCCGATCTCACGGACAAATTGGAACCGTTAGGACTGCGGAGAGACTTCGGATCTCTCTGTGTGTTCTATCGTTTGTTCCCTGGAGATTGCTCCGAAGAGTTGTTTGAGATGGTACCACCGTCGCCTATGTACCATCGCACCACACGTTTCCCCAGTAGAGTCCCACCACCTGGAGGCGTACCGCTCCCGAACGGTACGTTTCCAGCGTTCTTTTCCACCACGTACGTGTAAGCTCTGGAATGAACTCCCTGCATCGGTGTTTCCTCAGCGCTATGACCTGTCCTTCTTCAAACGAGGTTTAAGGAGAGTACTCTCCTCGAGGTAGGTAGCGACTTTGTTGTGCTGGTCCCCTGGCACTACGGAGGTCCATGAGCAGCGGTAGCCGCTTACCATCAGGCGGGCCGCTAGCTCGTCTGCCTACAAGGTAATAAAAAAAAAAGTAGAGTCAAAAAAGATTTCGCTGTCCTTTCTGAGAGCGAATGTCAAGCATCTAATCAAGTAAGGATATTAATCTGCTGTCAATCTCAGTTTCACGAACGTAATCAGGATATTAAATAAGCTTGTCAATTAGCCGGTAATGCGCGTGTACATCCATATATTACGGTTACATAGTGTTTTATGAACGGCTAAAGGAACGATAATGTGTAATATTATGAGTAATGTATCGTAATCTCTCTTTGTTTAGCTTTATTGCGCGTTTCGTGTAAACGTAACATTGAAGTGCCATTATGTCGCTGACAATAATAACTTTGATATGTACTAGGAGCGTAAAATTAAAGTTACGTCTCTTCCAACAAGCGTGCATGTAATTACCCATAAAACACGTGGAATCAAAAGTAATCGACAATTATTTGCTTACGATTTAGTAAACAAGTAGGTACATACTGTGCGATGATTTAATAGTGTAGAGTTTTAACAAACCTTAATACTCCCTCCATACACAAAGATCAGTGACCTAAGGCATTTCAAATAGATATAATTTTAATTGGTGTAATATAATAATAACACTCCGCTGAAAAACAACTAGCAAAAATAAATTGATATAAAAATATTCCGCATAGGTTATTCAAGAAAATTTCAAATAAATTCACGATATATTGAATATTCCTTCCCTCTCGGTTCTAAAGTAAGTAATAACTATCATTTTCCGAACGCAAATAGTGTATAAAAGCAAAATGGAAGCGATACGGGCAGATCAATTCGTGCCGCAACAGTTGGGAGTATACAGTTAAAGTTGAGCGGGAATCATGGACGAATCACAACTCGTATCCACAGCGAGGGTATGAAACTTTAATGGAGACAAAGCGGCCAGGGATGAAACAAACACCTCGGCTTCTGAAATCAATCGGACAAATAAATTGGACGAAACTTTCATAAATATTTTAATTGTTAATTTGATTCGTTTACGTAAAGTTCGAGAAACGAGCAACCAAGTCAGCTGACTCTTGTTGGTAAGTGATCAGCGCTGCCCATAAATACCCACAGCGTTTAAAGGTCGACCTTTGAAAGTGTACGGAGAAAGGGATATAGGAAGGAATGCCAACCACAGTTTGCAGAGTTTTGTCCATGATAACATGTGATAGTGGACGAGCCCATCGCACAGCTAAACACTATCAAGATCTCTATTTTATAGTTATACGAAATAATATGGAAATATGATTCTTCTACACTGTTTTAATATTCCAGTATTTCGGTCCGATCTTGAAAGTGACATGTTGAAAAATTACTATTTTATGCCTATCATGTTTTCGCCAAACGCCACACATATGAATCACATAAATATTTTGTTAAAAGCTAATATAAACGCTGTTCTTGAACAGCGATTGTAAACACACGATAAAATATTTCATAAACTATATCAAAAGATCGTAGTTAAAATTTGTGGGTACATTGTTTTTAAAATAATCATTTTGCTGTATAAATATGAACTGTAAACAGTCAGCATATTCTTTCTCCAAGTGCTAAGTAAAACATGAAAAATCAATTAGACGTGTCAGTCTAATTAGTGTCGAAACTATTTTTTAATAAAAATGGGGATGAATACGAAACCTACACACTTAACACAAAGAGTAAATATAAAAAAATAAATGTAATCAAATATCTGCCAAATTTAAATTATCTCTATTGCCAGCAATCGACACAATATAATAACAAAAGAGAAGCAAAAGATGTATTTTCACTGGATGTTTTCCTTGTTTATTTTTATTAATTGCTGCTTCTGTGGCGCAGTTGTACTATGGTACGATTACAACACTAAGGTCTCGGGTTCGAATCCCAGACCGGGCAAAGTGACACTTATTGGAATTTTCTATTCGTATCAGCCCGGAGTCAGGAATTTGTGGCCATATGATCATCATACCCACTTCGCGGAACGGAATATACAAGGCGAAACGTGTATGTCGTGGTAGCATCTCCGCCTATCCCTTCAGGGAAAAAGGCGTTATTATCCATATCTTGGAAATAGCATACATTAAAATATGGTATCGTTGTGAATTTTAAGCGCAGAGGATCTTTCTGCCGGTGCAGTGTATATCGGCTGTGAAATGTTTGATGTACACACGTCTCACGCACGCACCACGCTTTCTTAACATACCAACACCGCGCCGCAGCTCCGGCGGAAAATGCTTCACCTTCAATAACTTTCTGCACATTTTAAAATTTCGACGTGTGTTAATCGACGTGAGTACTATATCATACCAATAATAAACACAACCGACATAATTTGATTTAATCGGAAATCGAAAGTGATTTTAATACCAGGTAAATACCACCAGGATAATTTGCATTTACGATCTTATTGATAAATTTAATCGGAATAACTTTGGATGGGTGAAGGTCGCTGTGAAAATTGAGACATTACATCTAAAATACGTACCAGTACACAAAACCTCACATATACAAGAGCGAAGCTTGTTGCAAACAAACATAAATAGTTTGATAAACATCACAATTTGTGCACGTTACCTGTCCAACGTTCCTGTGTTAACATCAGTTTTCCTTGAGGTCAAGTTTGCATTCGAACACGTTAAGCTTTGCGTAGTGCATACGTAAACAACGTAAACAACAAACCGTTTGTTATTCCACTCAAGTCCAAAATGTATTCCAAGTTTAAAATACATTCTGCCTTAAGAATCAATTATACTAACCAAAGAGTTCCACGTACAATTGAATAATCCTCTTTCGTAATTAACATTTTTGTAATCGATTAGAAAGAGTCGATAAAATGCAATGTAGAACCGGTTTATGAATAACAAAATAATTTCAAGAAGGAAGTTGAAATGTTATGACGAATCTCATTTATACGCATCGCCAACAGATAAGTTAGACAAGTTCTTCATTCGATATTCGAAAGGGAAATTGTAGTTTGAAAAACATATAATATTTTATGAAACCAAATTCGATCCAACAGACGCAATATGAGGGTATTTAACAACTGTAATTGCATACTGTGTATCACCAACCATAATTGGTCATCAGGTGTGTTCATTGGCATTTACCAGCGGCAACATTATTGACATCTCAGTAGATATATTAGTATTCCAAAGTGCATCCACTAGCTTATAGGGACAACGTAGTTGATTAAAGATTGTCATTTATTGAGGAAGGCGTACCACACTTATCAAAAAGATAGAAAAACCTTAATAACATAGAAGAAAATGCAATTTTCTGAACAAACTCGTTTAAAAACTAACTTAAACAAAACACAAGCGGCGGTAAGGCACATTTTTATTAAAAGTATATACCGGCTAAAGTATTATGCAGCAATCTATTATCACGGGCGATACAAGTTTGACAGTACATTAATCACAATCGCCGCACGACGAGCTGTTTTCACGACCTGAGACTTTTTCATAACTCCTTGACATAATCAATTAATGGCAGTAAAAGCGATCATATAAACGCTTTACGGAACGCATGCCATGGCGTTTATTAGTTTCATTTAAAATTATCAGCGAATAGATATCGGATGCTCTCATAATGTAGAGATGGTAGAGCAGAGTAGAGATAATCTCAAAATTTATGTAAATGTAACCATAAAAACAACTAATATAGAGTTACTTAAAATACCGTAACCAAATTCTGTCGGAATGTAAACGTATAAAGTCATCACCCAGATTGATTGCCACCTAATTTGGTCAACAAGTAAAAAAAAGCAAACGTCATCCATCCACAAGACACAAGAAAAAATATGCCCAATCCGCGGCCAACTCTTATAAAATATAGGTTACAACTCCTTGAACGGTTATCGAGAAGATCTCAACAGTAAGTACGGAGCTTAAACGTGAACTAGACTCGACTACGTACAGCCGAGTGCATTGTTCCCGCTGCAAATAAAGTTCTGATACCGTCTCCGCGTTAGATCTCGATCGGCGATCTCGACTGCTGAGCGAAATACTAATAATACCTCACGTTTGTTCAAGTTACGCTTTGTTCCTCGCGTGTCGCATCCATAATGAAAACCTATTATATATTTTTCCCTACACAAAAATGTAGGTTTCATCGAGGGACAACAATCTTCGCACCGATTCTAAGTTTCATAGTAAAATGGGCATTCTCCTTTAATGATAATTACTTAATATTTTTCAAATCTGTCGCCCGGGATAAAACGAAAATGTTTTAGGCCAAAGCATAAATAATTGCATAATTAGTTTTAACTTTTAAGCAGTATCAATATTGGGATCAATTATATTTTTCCCAATACTATGAATAGGCATTCTCCTTTTACTCTTTATCAGGGGCTAATGCATGTCTATGTATCCGGTCTAAAAGTGAACTTTTTTTGCTACACATTATTTATAATTTAGTTAATAAATTGTAAAGCTTTCTAATTTGGGGACAGCGTATATAATATATGAACACAATAGCCTACTTCAAGAAGTAATTACGAGCAATTACCAAAAAAAAGGAACCAAATTATTCGAAACTCTATTATATATTATACTGTTACTAGAGCACTACGGTTCAAGTTATTCTGGTAAGTCATCGAATGACTATGGAATGGTTATAAAGATTCGCCATGTCGTACATTATTATCGTAAATGTAATATGATTTATATACGAACTATATCTGCATCTTCCTACATACTTCCATCTGGAGGGCACGTATCTCCTCTGTAATCAAAAACGATTTAGAAGGGATAGGCCACATAATAATAAATAATCGACTACGCCGACTTAGTGCGGGTTGGCAAATACGGAGTATATGAAACTAAATACCTATCAGTATTTCTGTTTATCGAAAGTCGAAACAAATATTACAAAGAGGCAAGTTTTGATTGTTTGTGTGCATTGAATATAATATTAAAACAACTGGATCGATTTCAAAAATTCTTCCACCATTAGAGTCCTACATCATCCCTGATGAAAATATGTGTATATAGGTAGGTTTAAGTATCCAAAAAGTGTATCTGCACCCGGGTTGAGCCGGGCGGGGTCGCTAGTTATGTATAAAGGAGTAGCACTTCAATAGGAAGCCATAAGATTCCGGCGCCGCCGCACCGGCCTGCTCGATAGCGGATATACACTGGTTTATCCTGAAGCGTTTCACATAACCAATTCCCGATTGGATGGGCCTGTACACATCTAGGCCCAGGGGTAGGTGCTTTATATTTACCCTATTGCATGAAAAAATCGGTGTAGGTCTCCATACATGGAATTAGATTTCGTGTACGATAGACTATCGGGGTGATAACGAAGATACATTTGTGTACAACAATATGATAATCTGAAGCATCCAATTTTCTACAACTCGTTATATTTTAATTGCCAACAAAGCCTGTGTATATTGACCCGAGTAATACCATCCGTGTTCTGAATTAATTTCGCGACTTGCGCATCGAATCAAATAACGCATTTATAATGGGCGCGACACAATCTGCAACGTAATTGCTAAACAAAACGGTGACATGTCCCATGTTTTGTTAAAAGCATATTAATTGGTTACCATGATGACAATTATCGTCTATTATTACTGTAATATAGAAATGTGTATACTTTGTCTTTCACTTTCTTGTTTTCTTTATTATTATTGATATAGTTTCAGTTACGCGTTTAACTAAAAACGAAAAATCTACATATTATAATTCCATATACACAAATATATTATTCTAATATATATTTTTTACGAGTTTTAGTGTTTTGCAAAAACCTTTCATTTATATTTTATTTTAAAAACATAAAAATATGATTAAGTATAAAATAAAAACAGCAATGAACAAAATAAAATTCACTTAATTTACGCATGCAGTACTCGAATATTTTCAAGTAAAATCATTTTAAATTATACCTGTAACTTCTAAACTGTTTATATATTGGTGAAATTATTTATATATTCTTATTATTAATAATATAATTTCAAACATTTACGATTCATCCATGATCCATTGTCCATTAAAATTTTAACAATTCATTGCGGATCACTATTCGCTTATCTCAATTAGGTGACATTAGTTAGAGCCATGAGTTTAGAACTCTAGTCTAAAATTGCCGTTAAGATTCTTCAGTTTCGCTCTAACCTTAGTCGTTAACTCGTAGCTCATTACAGCGTTGATCTTACCAAATAACATTGGTCATCAATAATAGAAAATTGAGTTATCTGATATCAAATATCAATAATTTTAATTAATTAATTACCATTGGGTTCTCATAAAATTTTAAAGATCTTTCAAAAAGTAGGGGTCAGAGGGATTTTGGCCCGTCGAATGCGTAACAATCGACGACGGACTTCACGCAGACGCATGATTAATCGGATCATCACTCCCCGTTTAACCTTTAGAAAGATCGAAATACACATGTCGACGGCGAGAATATATAGGAGCGCTTGTAACGAAACCATACCGCGATTTAATTCGACTGTGGCGCCATCTGTTAACAACTTTTGTAAAGTATTCGAAGTAATAAAAATAGAGACCAATTGCTTTCAGTAACTAGTAACAACTGATATTTAGGTCTATAAATAGAAAGAATGCTGCCTAATTTTATATAATTGATTTTATATATTTTGATCATAAATTTGCAATTCCATCAAATCTAATTCTGATTAAATCAAAAAGCAACAAGATAATACTTAATCTAAAATTATATGTCCATTTTAAACGAGAAAGCCGAGGTGGTAATCTAAAATGATATTAATCCTTTATTTCCTTCAAGTGCGCTGCGCTAAGACGAACTTTGTTCAACTGTATGAAAAGTTAAATCAAGCTGTCTCCGAAGCTTAACTAAAAAGTATTTAAAGATTTAAACACAACACGCAGAAATGTAGCAACCAAAATCAAATTGAATATTTTAAAAAGTAATATAAGTCTCTTGCTTAATCGATTACAAAATCATCTACTGGTAGTCAAGTAAAATTCAGAGGAATTCATAGCAGTGCAGCGTCTAGGGAGTCATCCTTATACGTCCCACTGCAGGGCACGGGCCTCCTCTACTATCGACAATACGATTGAGAGGGGTTAGGTCATATAGTCTTATATACCTGGAGGCGTACCGCTCCCGAACGGTACGTTTCCAGCGTTCTTTTCTACCACGTACGTGCAAGCTCTGGAATGAACTCCCTGCATCGGTGTTTCCTCAGCGCTATGACCTGTCCTTCTTCAAACGAGGTTTAAGGAGAGTACTATCCTTGAGGTAGGCAGCGACTTTGTTGTGCTGGTCCCCTGGCACTACGGAGGTCCATGAGCAGCGGTAGCCGCTTACCATCAGGCGGGCCGCTTGCTCGTCTGCCTACTAGGCAATAAAAAAAAAATTAAAAAAAAAAACTTATCACGATCCAATATCCCCAGATTAAATTAATGACGACAATTCCATCTTGTGGCGTATTTTTAATAATAGTATCTACGCCACAAAACGAAATGATGGATATCTATCGAAAGGAAATTGAAAATTCTAAATTTAATTTCCAATTTATCATCGTTTATAAAAGTTAACTAAGCATTGGGACTGCCGGATGAAAAATTATTATAAAAGACGTCATAACCATAACTTTCGTAACTGGATAAAAAAAACTAAATTATTTTAAAAAGTAATATATTGACTTGCATAATTTGTTGAATACTATCAAGTATAATTATTAAGTAGGAAGCTATATATAGTTTCCACAATTTTCGTAAATAATTTCATAGAAACTTTCGCGGTAACAGCAACATAAAATGTCGTATGCAAAAGTGGAGCGGATTTTTTTATGAAATTGTATATCGGCACTCATTAAAATTCGTGAAAGTAGAATTTGTATCAGTAACAAAAATAAATTACTATTTCAAATTTAATTTCACTTGTCTAAAAAAAGACAAAATGAAATTAACATACAATCCTATTGCATATATGTATCCTCGTTTAGTTTAGAATACACCTAATTAGAACGTCTATAATTATACTCCAATTTTTGTTAAACTAGATTATTTATGCATTACAAAATTCCGCTCCAGATTATCACCTCCGAAAGGAACACAACAGAAACTCGACATTTCCGTTCGAAGCGTGGACCGATTTACAATGAACTGATTATTCATTCTACCTCTCAACGTTTGTGTGAATTTTAAACGAGTTATGACGTGTAGTTAGGTCACTAAACGTTGCACAACAGCTACGTGATTATTTAACTAATTACATTCTATCAATCGTTTTCTTCCGCCCCTCGACATCACGTGTGCTTACGCGTATGTTCCGATGTTACTGAATATTATACTGGTTTCATCAGCATCTATTATGAATCCATGAATGTGATATAAAAGTAACTTTCGCTAATTACCGCATTTATCTCATCATGTTAATCTGTCACGTAGATATTGGCAAATTTTGATTAAAAGTAAATAAATACTTAACCAATAGTAGGGACAGTAAACAAGAGGTAGCAGAAGAAACTTTTAAATTACCAAAAGAGAGCAAAATATGACCTAAATATAAAATAATTTAAGAAGCTAATGACTCTAACAAAACTAGAAACGTAGCCAAAGGCCATGAGAAAGTGAATTCAGCATCTATCCGAGTCGTCCCGACGAGACAGTGGCCGGCCGAGCTGACCGCGCGTCGCGAGCGCGCGGGTACCGTTAACAGCGAAATTGGATGACTCGTAAACTCATGTAAATGGGCCAGTGTTACGAACGCACTCCACTATGTTATAATGAATGATACTGCTTTAATATGTCTTTTTCACTTGTATTGCACAAAATGTGTGGCTTGCATCCACTGATCAAGGTAGATCTGCATAATGTACATATTATATGGTTGTGATCTTCTGGGCATAGACATCTACACTAGTATATAAGTTATTAAGCTGGAGTCTGGACAGATTGTTGGAACGCAATAATTTTTGTCTCTTCAATTTGATAAATCAGCTCTTAAAAAGTTAAAATTATGGTATTGGAACTGGTGATCTGGTCAGGTTATTTTTAATGTTAATGAGTGTGAAGAGGACTGAAGTAATCGCATGTTAGAAAAGTTTGACCAAATCGTTACGACTTATTGAGTATCAAGCGTAATAATGTATTTCTATCGATACTAGGTTCTCTTCTACGTATTAATTTGATACGTAATATATCAAGTACCGTATGTAGTTTCATATAATATACACAAAACGAATACTTAAAGGTTAACTTCACAATTCCATCCTATTGGTACTTTCTGAGCATTCTTCAGCTATCCTTTATATCTGATTCAAAAAGAAAGAAATCGAACGTGAGAACACTCTAATCCTCTTTCCCCATTGATTTACAAAAACTAGTCTAAATGATTTCTTATATTTACGCCAATATTACGCATTGAAGTAAATAAAATCATTTACTAGTCTAAAGTAAATGAGTTTAGCGTTAGTCTTGTTACATCAATGTTACAACTTTTCGCTAAACAGTTCAAACAAAAATTAATTTTCTTATCTTAGTATGCACTTTGTTACTAATTGTTATTTTTTTAAATTAGTGCATGAAGAATATTTATGTTCATTTGCATTTTTAACATAATGACTTGACTTCGTCTAGATGTTCACATAATATGAAGGTATAAAAAATTATACATTCGAAGTTATAACTTGACATCATAAAAACTAATAATTATTTACTTGCAGAGTTTTAGATTCATTCATGTGGCGATGAAACAAACGCTATTTCTCCGGTAATTGTTCATGAGAGTTGAGACATTGAACTTCTACCGTTACTCACGGTATTACATCAATGAAAGAAAAATGTTTGCCTTTGTTTTCAATCGTGACGAAACTTTAAAAGTAATTAATGATTCCTACTGGAGTCATCTTCCATAAGAAAAGCATAGTACAAAGTCCCTTAAAGCAAGCTCAATATGCCGAGCTTCATTTGTAAATGTCAACTTCACCGCACATTCGTACACGGCCAACAGCGTTCCACATATTTAAACTGCGACAACATTATCCATTTGTAATACAACACCGTTCGGATAATCGATGTCTGTGGACATCCGCAAATTTACTTTCATCAGGGACAAATATTTACAAAAAATCGGGTTATTTATACATGCCAATGCCTTAGGCATTCCTGGCAATGTAAATATAAGGGAAATTTGTAGATAAAGGTTTTGTTCTTTATTTTATAAATAGGTCCAGCAGACACATTAGGATTACAGGCCGGGTGGTTATAGGGAAAGCTAGATTTTCCAGGCTAGTAGCCCGTGGCGGCCACGCTGCGCTACTCTTTAACGGTCCGTGCACCAGATGATTGCAGCACATCATACGCATTGTCGTTCACAGCTTTTTACTCATACGTCTGCTTAAGAAGCAATCACTGGTATGCGTTTAATAATTTATAATTACTTCGTGACTGTTCCGTGATAGTGGAAATACTCTCGGCTAAAAATATCGTCATGAGTAACGTCAGTATAAAAATGTCATGAGTAAAGTCTGTAAAAATATATAAAGATTATCAAGTCATAGCAGCAGACATTTAAATGTATTTTTATTGTTGCTATGAGACATTTATCCCTGAAACAGTTATATATGATACAATAACCACAACTTTCGTAAAAGATGACAACTCCGTCGATGCTTAATCATTGATCGATATATTTTCTAGTAAAAAAAATTCATCATCATCATCATCATCCTCAGCCCGTTGCAGTCCACTGCTGGACATAGGCCTCTCCCAAGGTACACCACAGAGCCCGGTCTGTAGCTTTACGCATCCAGTTCTTGCCGGCCCTCTTTTGCAAGTCATCCCGCCATCTGGCCAGAGGACGTCCCACGCTACGTTTGCCAAGACGCGGTCAAAAAAATTTACTTTTCATAAAAAGGCTTGAGAATTAAAGCGACAATAATACCGTTGACATCTCTTAATTAAACTCGAACGTATCTCCGGCGATCTCACTGCATGCGTGCATGATATGAACACGTTATGAGCAAATACATAGTGCAGTGTCTATGATTATAGATATGTTTACTTCCGTTGTGATCAAACTAATAAGGGTTACGCCGTTTAAATATGATGCTAACCCAGCTAATATTTCGGTTTTAATATTTCGAATGTTGTCTTTCTTGATAGTAGGTACGAATAAGTTAGTATTTTTTCTGTGTCTTTTTATATCAAATAGATAAATCTTCACTTACTAATTAAACTTAAGTATAAAGAGTATAATATAAATATTATAATTATTTATATCGGATTATGTATTTATTTCAGGGGGGACGCCAGCATGCGAGGCACTTCAGTGTTTCGATGCTATTACTCATGTCTCTGTCGTCGAAGGCATCAGGACAATGTCCCTGGGAAGGAACACCAAACTTGCAGACATCATGTGTGTGTGCATTTAACTTAGCCAGGGATCTGTCAGTCCAGTGCGATCAGGTATGTTCCGTAATATTCCAATCAAAGTTGAAATCAAATCCTTCATAATGTATTAACAACACGCATTTAAATTCCAGGTGGATTTCCCAATTCTCCTGACAGCCCTTAACTCGAGTGCAACAAATGTCATCATAGATCTTTTATACGTAAATAATTCAACGATATCGACACTCACCGACGGCATGTTCGCCAATCTCAAAATATATAATTTACAAATATCTGGATGTAAAATCAAGCACATAGAAGATAACGTATTCATAGGTCAAAGTACATATCTTAAAAATTTAAACTTACAAGATAACGAACTCACGGAAGTACCGACGAAAGCACTGAAAATTTTGACAAACTTATCTTTGTTAGATATATCCAAAAATCGGATAACGTATATTGAAGATAATTCCTTCATAACCCTTCGCAAGCTAACTACACTCAAGATTTCAGACAACAATGTAACATTAGCGAGAAATGCTCTGACTGGTTTAGAAAATTCATTAAAAAATCTTAATCTTAAGGGTACTAGACAGAAATTAGTACCAGAGTGTATAAAAGGATTACATAGTTTGGCTTTCTTAGACTTATCTCAAAATAGTATAAGAGAGTTACCTGGCCCCGACGGTAGTAGTACATTTGATGGTTTGAGCTCGCTAACCGCGTTGAATTTAGAAAGAAACCTTATTGTAAACCTAAGAGAGAACGCTTTTGCAGGCATTAAGACTACTCTGAGCTCTTTAAGTCTCCTGAATAATTTATTACCAGAATTTCCAACCGCTGCAATAGGAAGCTTAACCGAACTAAGAGTGTTAGACATAGGTTTTAATTTATTGAATAAGTTACCAAAAGAGGCTTTTCTTAACAATCCAGCAATTACATTGTTAGCTTTGGATGGAAATCCTTTACCCACCGTCCCAGAGGAAGCATTTACACATTTAAATCAGTCACTTCGAGGTCTCAGTCTGGGTGGAAGATTCCTTAACTGCGACTGTAGACTACGCTGGATCATTGAGTGGATTCGTAACGGAGAACTACAAGTAACGTCTCGAGAGAGGAATCCCCAATTTTGTGGAAAACCGCCGCATTTCCGGGAACGTGGCTTTTATAGCTTTGAACCAAATGAACTAGTATGCGATTTCGAAACCACAATCATACCGGAAATATCATCAACTCGTAAAGAAATGAATGACTGGAGAATAAGTCAAACAACGATCAGTACTACTACTTCTACTACGTCCACAACAACGACTACTCGTCCAGTAATTAGCAGCACAACAACATCCACCACGACGACTCCCGCACCACAAGAACCATTAAGCAATGTTGATATACCTACTAAACCAGCTACCACAGCCCCACCACCTACATTTAGTACCGCCAAACCAGGACGTATTCCATCCGTCCGTCCAGTCTCACCGACATGGCGTAACGCCCCTAACCAAAGACCACCTTTAGTTATGAATTTCCCACAACAGAAACCCAAAGTAGACGACTCCAATGAAGTTATAGTGAAAAACGCATACAGACAAGACAACTCTGTTATTATCCAATGGGATTCTGACGTTGCTAACATATTGGGTTTCCGGGTAGTTTATCGGTTATTTGGAGACAAAAGTTTCAAACAGGGACCACCACTGGAGGCAAGCGAACGAGAATTTAAAATAAAAAATGTTCCATCTCAGGTATGTTTATACATAGTACTATTTTGTTAAAAAAAACTCTGTTTCACTTCTGAGCCCTCAATCAAAAGCATTTTCACTTATTTGACAGGAATGTATCGTGGTCTGCGTGATCTCCTTGGAGGAGGTGCACGTGAGTCCAGAAACGGTGCCGTATTCGCAGTGTCGTGAAGTGCGCACCGTTTCCGCTGCCGCCTCTAACATGGACAAGATCACGATAGCAGCCAGCGCCGCCATTTGCGGCACAATCGTCGTGGCAGTGCTTGTGTTCGCAGCTGCATCGCGGCGTCGATCGCGCACCGTGCATCGCCTGCACGGCCAGGTGCCCGAAAAACTGCCCAACCCCTGTTGCGGCGGTATCACTGGCACGCCGAGCCCTAGTGGACCTTTGTCTTCCCTTGCTACGCTCGGCGCGTTTGGAAAACAGCGTGAGTGGGATCAAGTGTCGGCTTACAGCGCACGTTCGATCCCTCGCGCACGCACCTATAACGAACCGGCTCCCCCGGATCCCTTACCAGGTCGACCAGGCCGAGCACGTTCTCTCGCTGATGGTCAATCGCAACATAGCTACTCTCATTCCGGACGATATGGAATGCCGGCATACCCCGGCAGCTTATTAGGATCGAGAGCTGGTAAGTAGCTTCTGCTTAATCTATATCCCACCCTTATCTTTTCTGCTCTTAACCCTAAAATAAGGAGATAGTTTATACTAATCTGTCCAAAAAAGCGTTAGAATAATCGACGATTATATTTATTTTTAGATTTACGACAGTCCCGACAGTCTCTAGGAGGAGCATCGGAAAGGGCATCTCGTCTATCTCTGAGCGGCGCTGCAGGTGGCGCCACGGGCGGCACGTCAGGCTCTCGCCGAAGACCGCGCTCTCGTTCTCGTCCCGCAAGTCGGTATAGTGTCGGCTCTTTAGGAATGGGCTACTGTGACACGTCAGACAACTGGACCGATCACGATATGGACATCTACATGGCGCGAAACCCGACCACACGCAGCGGTCTCGTTCCTTTATAGCGTGTAAGGAGCACAGCGCGGAGAGAAGTGATGCCTCACGTGCGTTGCTTGCCCTCGCGGAGAGCCGCCGCGGAGTGCACCTCGTGGTATATTCATGAAGGCTGCAAGGGTCCGCGCTACCACCGCCATTCACGTCCACACCGACATCATTATGGAAAGCTCAAAAGTCATGCAAATATGAGATGCGACAAACATACATAAACGTGGGAAGGCCAATGCTTTCTAGTGTTGCGTATTATTATTTGTCATAATGACGATTCTGTACAGTAGTTAAGCAATTTAAATTAAGTAATGAATACTAGTTAATATTTCTATGCCAGAGAAAAGTTAATTTATCTTTTGTAATGTATGACGTAAAAATAAAATTACACTACAAATCATTGAGAGCTGTAGTAACCCGACTTCGAAAACAATTGATTAATTTGAAAAAAAAAGGAATTTTGGTTATTTACTAGTCACGTGATTTATTTTCCATCTATACGAATTATCAAACTATTCTTGTTTAAAAAAATTGCTCACCTAAAAAGCATTTAGGGTTCTCGGGTCTTATACTTTGATTTACCTATAAGTTTCATGTATAGTGTATGTGAAATGTAGTGTATGTATGTAACTACTGGACGTAGATATAAGATGTATATAGTAGTTTAAAAAATGCAACATAGGTTATCTAGTTTTTTATAATGACCAAAAGCGAATAGCGCAATCCAAATGGTGCTATGTAATTTAATTTATTTTTTATTGCCAAATGAGAGATTTTAAGTAAAAGATTCTCGGATAATCCATTTTTTTAGAATGGATAATGTTCAGCTTTAATTGAAGTTTCTTAGAAAAACTCAATCATGTGATTGTTTATATTTCACAAATGGATTAGACTTATCAACACACTAAAATGGGATTGATCTGTTAGTAAATCTAGCAATATTTGTATAAATTCGATAATTACATCTCATTTATAACTTAATTCACGATTAAATTATAAAACAATATTGTGTTTCTTTCTTAGACATGTCAATAACTCGGAATTTTACCTCACAGATCGAAGCACGACATTTTTTTATTGCAACAAATAGCAAGTCGAGCATGCCGTTCGCCTAATGGTAAGCGTTACGACCGATCATGAACAGTAGCAAAACCAAACAACACTTTGAATTAAAAAGCAATGCTTAACGCTTGTGTACGGAGCAACTGCTTGGTATATATCCCATCTCGATTCTGGATTCGACATTAAGCTAAAAATCCTATTATTTCTATCGTGCTATTAAAATTCAAGCCGTGATTAAGGTTTGCCAGCCCATAATTAAACTGTATCAGCCCATATACATCCCACTGCAGAGCACGGGCCTACTCTACAATCGAGAGTACGATTGAGAATGGTTAATTAAACTACCCTACTCTAATACTGGCTCCTTCCAGCGGGAAAAAATAATTAAGCACACTAACATGATTCTAACATTAGATAATACACTGGGTATGAAACGTAAAACAGCAACAGGATTCAATTCCCTTACAGTCTGCAGAGGCAAGGCAGTTGTTTATAAGAATCTCACATATTTATTTTGGGTTTTTAATTCTGATACTGTAAGACTGAAAATCCTGGTCTGGTTTTAAATTCTACAACATAAGGCATAGGTCTTAATATGAATTCAGACAGAACTATGAAGTTAATGATTAATCAACTTATTAACTGCCTATTTATTTATCATACATTTTAGTAATGGTTTTATTCAAAGACGGTTTTAAAACCTATTTTAGTTATGGAATGTTTTCTCTTCTTCATTCACACAAAATTCACTATCTTGTGTTGTTATATTTATGAAGAAGGATGAAACTTTCTGTATTATACAAAAACTATAATCTGCTTACCCAGGCACAACAATGCGTCGCTCCCACCGGTACTGTAATTCTTGTACAAACTCGTACCACAGGTGTGCTAAGTATGGCAATCCACCGGCATCATACAAACGAGCTGCTGTCACTGACAGTCGCCACACCAGACCATCCTCTGGACTTGTCTTCACATAGCTACATAACTTATGCTCCTGTGAGTCCTGTAATTGAACAATAATATAATGAATAAATTATTTTCATATTTCAAATTTTAAAACATATGTATATAAAGGTGTTGATTATAAAATGAGAATTGAAAATGATTACCAACAAAGAAATTATGCAACAATAATTAATAAGCAAAATTTTTAAATTATATATTTATACAAAACTTCAAATAAAATTACAATAAATTAAGTAGAGATATAAATTCGACAAACAAATAATATACTTAGTGATAACTTATTAATTAAAATATACCTGTTTGTATTCCACCTCCAACTGCTTTGGGTAATTAAAAGTATCATCTTCAACAGCATCAGGGAATATATAATACAATAAAGGCATTAGTAAATCATCACTTATTGGCCCCTTGAATTCAGATATATTACGACTTTGTCCAATAGCCGCTTTCACTAATTTTGATATGGTTATTGGTGCTTCAGTAATTTTATGAAGGGGATTTACAAGGCCTAAACTTCTACTTAATCCAAGCACGTCCATTAGAAGGTTGTTGTCATCTAAGAGATTCATTATTTTCCGTATGATTTCTGATAATTGACAATTAATGTTGTCCCGCATTTTAAGTGTAATTGTCCATGTTGGAGCCATAAGAGGATCTATATCAGAAAATGTAGATGATTCAACTATTGTACACTCTCTAAATTTGGGCCATATGGCATTCAATAACACACTGCTAGTAGGATTCTTCTCTGAACCAAAAGGCAGTTCAATCAATTTCTTTACATCAAAACCATCTATAGACAAAAACTCATTTGAATGAGTAGTTTTCTTCCACATAAATGCTTCCAAGTCTTTTAATTCATAAGAAAATTTTGTCGACACTACAACAGCATCAAGGGCTACAGGAGAAGCTATCTTTGACTTAAACAGGCTTACAAGCCCACTGAGGTGTGAGCACTGGTTTGATATCCTCTTTAAATGTATTGTATCAAAACTAATCTTGTACTCATTATCTTCATAAAAGCCTAGATATGTGTGTTGCCAGTGTTCCCTTATCTTAACGAAGAATGGCACACCACAGTCCACATTTGCAAATGCTATATTCACACTGCTCATAACAAGTTTTATTAAACTTCCATCTAATAGTGGCGAACTTGGGCAAATTATGAGAAATCTTTTTAAACCAAACCAATTAGACACTGGGAATGGGCTGCCGTCATCGTCATCCATGAAGGTAGACGTGGCCTCCCAAAGCCCATTATGTATATGAGTCACCAATGATTTCTCTTGAGGTCCGTCAGAATCATCACTATTCTTTATGGGGTCAAGTGTGTAATAGCTAAGTGTATACTTTTGTCCGAGAAAAAGAATTTCTTCAGTCTTCGAAGTCCATTTCTTTGTGTACTCCAATGGAGATTTTCCTATAACAGACCTCGTTAAGCGCCATTCACCCAATATTTCTTCTATGCGTGCAATAAATACTTCCCATTCGGACACAGTTGTAAAATCTTGATGATAAATGTCATACTCATCTATTTCTTCGTTCATTTCGGGTTCTAATTGACAAAATTAAATTAACAAGGATAAGTACACAAAAACAAACAGCTGTTTTTATGTGACATTGACATTTGTTATTTTTTTAAATAATAACCTATCGGAAAGGCAAAGGTCTGCATTGACGTTTGTGGTTTGAGATTAGGTCTGAGTAGATCCATCCACTAAAAATCATGACGGATAATTTTGCACTATTTTTATTTTATTTTATTTTATTTAGTATATTTGGAACACCAACAGCACAGTATACATAACATTTTTAAGGAAATTGAACAATTGGTCTAATACTGGTACACGTGCCAGTAATAGGCGAACACAACATTCGTTTAGACATTTATAAAAACTCTACAAACATAAACTCTATTCTACAACACAGGAAATTTTATAGCTATAGAGAAATAGAAAAATAATATACATATATTTTTTACATTATATTATATAGATAATAAACAATGTGTTTATAATAAAATGTTTAATATTATCAGATGGAACCATGGTTACAGCGAACAATGCATACTTCAAATTCTTTCTTATTAAAAAGTTACATTGTCTCCATGGTAACCAATGATAACCAGCAGAGGTAAACAAAATATCATTACGTACTTTTATTAATAGTAAATAATTAATCTGTTTCAATGTTTAGAGGAGATAATACTCACTCTTTAAGTTATGAACAGCAAGCAAAATTCATTCAAGATAGAATTACAAGTGTGGAAAAGAATTTTGGGGAATTATGCGTGGCGTTTGGAGATTACACTAGAAAAACTGCAAGGTTACCTTACATGGATTTACATAATTTCCGAAATATTTTTTTAAGAATAAGATTACAATCTTTGTTAGGTCTAACGGCGCTGATCATAATAACGGACTCCAGAGATCCTGTCTAATTGTAATCTAGAGACCATGGGCGTAGCCACCAAGAAGCTTATACCCAAATGGAGATTGCATTCCGTATATAAAAGTGAAGCACAAAAATTTGACCTTGAATGACGTTGCTACTGCCTGCTATCCTTTTCTTTAGAGTGCCATTGAATGAAATTCATTCATTGCTTCACTTTTATATACGGAATGCAATCTCCATTTGGGTATAAGCTTCTTGGTTGTACCAATGTTCAGTCCTATGGCTCGCTTAAAGATTTTAACATAATTTAAACTTGGTGGCGCAGTTGTACTTCGGTACGATTACAAAGCTTTGGTCTCAGGATTGAATCCCGAGTCGGGCAAAGTGATATTTGATTTTACGTACCTAGTAAAGGGAATTTGTGCCTCATAATCGACGCAGGAAAACGATTTTATCGTGTCTCCAAAAATGCGTATATGCGTATCATACATTATTTAATTCAGAAAAAAGTACCATTGAATTTCCTCGTGAAAATGTAAGCTTTTATTTTAAAATGTTATTACTAAAAAAATTGTATTGCTAAGTCTTCTCGGTTAGAGGTTATTCATATTTTAAATATATTTTTTTTGGTTCTGGTGTAAAATTGTTTTTCGAGTTACAACAAGATTGCTTTCTGCCGTCGATTATGGCGATAAGTTCAACTTACAGCTAATAACAACAAAAGCATGCAGTATGCCACATCTGCTCGATGGCCAATCCGGCACTATGGAAGATTTACAAATAGTATACCTAATCTAATTTTAATACGACTTATAAGTCAAACCCTTCATTTGAACAACAACTTATTCTTATTTAATATAATAAGAATAAGTTGTTATTATATTAAATAAGAATAAGTTTATTAACGCACATATTTAATATAATATGTGCGTGGTGGTCTGTTGGTAAACGGACTAGACGCGGCTGCCAACATGTTCACAGTGATCGCGGGTTCGAACACCAGGGGCCCTACTATATAAATCCGAAACGAAGTTCGAAACTTCGGACGATCGAAGTTTATATACGATACGAATGTATCTACTTTGTAAAAGTTCGAATTTGTATAACGTACAACGTAACCATAAGTTTATGGTTACGACCATAAGTAAATAACGACCATAAGTATATGTAGGTGCATTCGTATCGTATATAAACTTCGATCATCGGAAGTTTCGAACTTCGTTTCGTTGAATATAGTAGGGCCCCAGGGCACTCCTCTGACTTTTCGGAGTCATGTGTGTATTGATAGTCAAAGACCACGCACTAAAACGGTGAAGGAAAACATCGCGAGGAAACCTGCATACCGTAGCGATTTATAAGAATTTCTATGGTATGTAAGTCCACCAAACTGCACTAGGCCAGCGTAGTGGACTATATGGCCTAACCACTCTCGATCGTACTCTCGATTGTAGAGGAGGCCCGTACCCTAGGACGTATATGGGCTCATACAACATATAATTATGGCTTACATATAAATCCTTTATGTTTTTAAAGTCGTCTTTGTCAAATAAGGTGTTTGGGTGAAATGAGGCCTCCTAAAAAAGGCATCTCCAAAAAACTTGTACCCTTAACCTTACAAAAAAGGTATTATTTTAAAATGAAATTAATAAGCTAACTGCTAAGGTATCCGTGTATTAGTTATGAAATACAGGGTATATCAAGAGTGCTACTGAAGACGAAGCTGGGTGGTAGTTTTAGGGACTTCAGACACAATACAATGCAAAGTGCAAAAAATTGTGAAATTGTTATTTTTTTCTATCGTCTTAGGGTGGTAAATATGTGGACCAAGGAGTCGTGAAATGCTCTTTCCGCCACAAATACATAGTTTTTTCTTAACTTATTGTCTGTGCTAATAGTGTACATCCTTTTATTTTTAAAGACGTTATGGTACGCAAGGCTTTAAATTATTATTTTAACAATAACTATGAATTTACCACCCAAACACGACGATATTTAAAAAATAATAAAAAAAAATGTCGTTTTTCTTTGCGAAATTTTTAGTTACATTGTATTTATAGTCACTAAAACTACCACCCGGCTTCGTTTTCGGTAGCAGTCTTGATATACCCGGTATACAAATGTAGGTTAATAGATTCGTTTATGTCATGCACAGGTTACGCGACATGGGCGATGAACTTACAAAAGTATTGAAAGGCTATGCTAATAATGAGATAGTCAACAAGTCCTTAAGTGCTGGCCTTGAAAACGTATCCATTACTTTAACAGCTATAGAAGAATATCGAAATTGTGAAGTGCAGCGTTTGGAAGCTAAGGTAACGTTGTTGGAACTTAGAAGAACTTATTATGTGTTTTGTTGTAATAAAAATACATAATATATTTCTACACTGGCACGACTATCATTGTATTTTATTAACATTATGTGATATTGGATTAATTATTAGGAAATATGCATGAAAACACGTTAAATTCCTCTTTTTATAGGTAAATTTTGCATCTTTTTTTTTTCATTTATTTATTATATTAAGACAAAATAACAAAAAAATTACAATTAGTCCCACAAAACCAATTACTTGGTTTGTCTGTGAGAATATATATGTTATCTATGTCCAATATTAGTTATTTTCTAGAAACTCTTAATCATCATCATCGTCTCAGCCACAGGAAGTCACTGCTGAACATAGGCCTCCCCCAAGGAACCCCACATTGACCAGTTGGAAGCGGCCTGCATCCACAGACAGAACAGAACAGAACCTCTTCATTATTTTAAAATTAAATATGCTATTAATTTTTACTAGGTAATCGGAGAACTAAGCCAATATGAGTCTATTTGCAAACATGCAAGGGAAGAAGTTAAGCATACTATGAATGTTCGAGAAAAAGAATTAGCGCGTAAGAAGGTTCTGGATAAGACAAGAGAAAGACAACCCTTCAACAGGCAACAAGTTGTAAGTTGACACGTCTTGCAAAAACTGTTACTTACATATTTTTTCCCAATTTTAAAATATTATACTTGTGCAGACCTACGCAGAATCGGAATTGCAAAAGGCTTCAGCAGAAATGTCGCGCACTGCTAAAGGGCTCAGCGAACAAACGGAATTTTTTGAAAGACGTAAACTCCAGCAACTGAAAAGTCTTCTTTCAGACTTCATTACGATTGAGATGACATTCCACGCGAAAGCTGTGGAACTTCTTACTGTAGCGTATCAACAGGTTGCTGATATAAATGACAAAGCGGACCTCGAGGTGAGTGTACTTTAAATCAGAAGCAGGATACATTCGCAATCATCCTTTATTCTGAGCATGCGAGTATTGATAGTATGCGAGCATTAGTTAAACAAATGCAGATTCGTTTATTCGTGAATATTGTATTACAAGGCACTTTATGTATGTATACGTAACTGTCACTTATTTGTACTTCATTCAGTTATTAATTAATGATTTTGGTTTTTGACTATCAGAAATTACGAGAGATATTTCAGTTCCAATAGGTATTTCTAGTAGTACTCACACATTTTATTAGTGCGGTAATAGAAACTGTCGGCCTGCCGCTGCCTGTTGCTTCAAAACCGATTTTACAGCCTACAGCGCTATGGGGTCTGACAGAGATTATGACTGTACATTTTATTTTTACGAGTACAATGACTGGTCGTAGTGTAAGTGCACTGTTGTGTTCCGGTTTAAAGCATTACTTTGTAATTCATAGTGTTCTTTGGTTTTGGTATTGATCATGAACGGTCGTATCGCTTGCCATCAGGCAAAGGACATGTTCGTCCCGCCATTCATCTCAATAAAAAAAAGACCTGCCTAACAAAAACTAGTACCAAACACTACATGCTAAAATACCATCAAAATATCTGCAACAACATAAATTACTATGAATACATTAATAATGACATCACGCAACGAAAACCAACAATATAATTTTAAATTACTTAAATACGTTCATTTTTAGTCCTTCGAGTCAGATACGCAAATTAAATTGATCTATTGGTAAATGAGTTATGAAATTTCATTCTAAAGAAAATAATTTTAAAACATGCGCATCGACCGATAGTAAAGTATTAAAAGCAATGTTCTACAAAAATTTGAAACATACATATTAATATTATTTTTCTTTTTAAAGCAGTTAAATACAGGTCTTTCAGATAACGAGGATCAAGCGGTAAATATATTGTGATTTTCATGCGCGTCTTCGTTCTACTCATGTTCCATGAAACTTGTATTCATACAGAATTTTAGAAGAAAGTTGCGGTCTCCAGAGAAACAAGTGAACACAGGCATATCGGCCAAATCTTCTTCACTAGCATCGTTGATGACTCCACATTCACCTTCCAAAGACAATGACGAAGTATTGGTAAGGATATTTAATTCTATTGACTAATTATTTGAGAAGTTAATATTTCATCAACCTCTATATAGACCTACAATATTAGGTGATTTACAAATAAAAAAATATCTCAGAATCTTTAAGTTTCAAATATATTATATCTCATAAAATCTCCAATTCTCCCCCTTGTTAAGATAGCCTGATGTCATATTATATTCAATTTCTCACACTGAAAGTATTCATGTTTTAATAAAAAAAAAAACTTAATTTTCGAATGCATATATAATATTTCGTGTAGATTAATTCATTTAAATTAATTATTCTTTATTTCAGTTAAATAAAAAGATAAAGAGCCCTGAAAAATCTGGTATGACGAGATCCAGTTCACTGGCTGCTCTAATGAATCAGTCATCTTCCAAAGACGAAGAAGAAACTACGGTAAGAAGTTTATTCAACACAATGCAAACAAGTGGAATTAAGTACAAACCGCAATACACATACAACTAGAAGTACACTACACAACCACAAGAAGTGGTGTCGACTTACGTGCAGCCTGTAGGTAAATTGTACCTGATACAGTTTATCACGTTGGAAATCGATTACAGCTCTCTGGATGATACGAGGGTTGATTGAACAGTTTGCGGCCCGACATATAAACGTGTATTTTATGTTTGCTATATTCTACTTTTATTGTATGTATACTCATAGTCTATACATTCTTTGGCTTTCACAGTATAACATTTTGTTGCCTTAGCATTTATGATTTTTAAGTTATAGAGAGCTTTTAAAGACCAAGTGTGTTGGTTTAAAAAAATGTAAAACATAAGTAAATTAAACATAAGTATATATCTAACTAAAACGTCAGGGAAATTCAGACAATCGCATACCACTGTAAAAAAATAGGTATGTACCGTAAAAGTCGCCAACACTGCCCGATTTTTTGATAAAATCTGCTATATTTCATATTTTTTCTATAACCACCTATATATATTTTTTTTTTCATTTACATCAACTACATTACCATATGCTACTATTTAGCTATGTTATATTTAAAATAAATTATTATTTTAAATTTATTTTTATTATTTTAATGATGGGCAAAGTTATGTGGCGATCAGCTAACATTGCCCATGTTGATATCTGCCAAAATATGACCCATATTATTACACAATTAAAAATGAAATAATAAATTTTAGGGCAATGTTAACCTGTGTGGCAAAGTTGGCATATTTCACGGTAAGTATCCGATTTTATTCACGAGTCCACGAGACAGCATTGAAGATGGCCTTCGCCTCGGCCAGCCTTTGACTTCTATGACTAAAGAAAACATCCAAAAAGTGTTTAATCTAATATTGGATAACCGAATACTGACTATAAGAGAGGTTACAAACACTATGTTGAGGCCCCGAACTTTTCAATCAACACTACTAGGATTGGTAATTGATATAATTTCATTAAGCATTTCATATACGTAAAAGTCGCCAACATTGCCCGATTTTTTGATAAAATCTGTTATATTTCATATTTTTTCTATAACCACCTATATATCTTTTTTCATTTACATCAACAACATAACCATATGCTACTATTAGCTATGTTATATTTAAAATAAATTAATATTTTAAATTTATTTTTTATTATTTTAATTATGGGCAAAGTTATGTGGTCAGTTAGTGGTTTGGCCAGGGATGCTCCTATCTAGTGGTCATGGCCTGTCCTAGAATAGGTGCTACGAGTACGCGACCTCGGCCCTCGAGCTACTGCAGTCACTACAAACATTCCCTTCCATGACTGCAGTATCCACTTCTACAGGCCATACTTTCCTTTCCCATTATATCCTCTACTCACAAACCCTATTTCCTTTCCACCGTTGATGATGGGCAGCAGCGTCATCAGCGCGAGTCCCCTTCTGCGCTCGCCAACCCGCCTGCCAAGCGTGGCGAGTATTGGCAATAACCCCCCTAATGTCGACACAAAAATTGACCAGGCCCCCAGTCCCCGGCAGCCCCACTATTCCTGGCGATGGTAGCAGCCATGGTTACGGTGGGGCAGGGGGTGCTAAGAATCCCCGGGTTGGCCCCGGCTACCACCCCCGACGACGACTGGCCCTGGTAACACACAACATACGCACTTTGAGGACAGACGAGAAAATTGTCGAACTGGAAGAAAAATTGATCGGGTTACACTGAGATATTCTGGGGTTATCGGAAGTCCGAAGAATCGGGGAGGATACGATAACCCTGAAGTCTGGTAACCTGCTCTTCTACCGGGGGGACGACCAACAGTCCCGAGGAGGTGTCGGATTTCTCGTCCACAGGTCTCTCATCAACAACATCGTATCCATCGAAAGTGTGTCGAGCAGGGTAGTATACCTTATACTCAGAATATCAAAAAGATATTCGTTGAAGGTCATACAGGTATACGCGCCGACCTCGACACACCCAGTTGAAGAAGTAGAGGAGATGTATGAGGACATAAGTCGGGCCATACATACTTCCAAAACCTACTTCAATGTTGTTATGGGGGACTTCAACGAAAAAGTTGGGCAAGAGAACCGATGCAGAGTTGAAAGTGGGGCAATTTGGACATGGGCAACGGAACCTCAGGGGTCAGAGGCTGGCCGACTTTCTGGAAAAAGAGGGACTCTTCGCGATGAACGCTTTTTTCCAGAAGCCGCCTCACAGGAAATGGACCTGGCTGAGTCCTGACGGTTCTACGAGAAATGAGATAGATTTCATCTTGACGACGAATAGACGGATGTTCAGTGATGTCTCTGTGATCAACAGGGTGAAAACCGGAAGTGATCACCGAATGGTTAGGGGCACATTGAATATCAACGTCCAATTAGAAAGGCGTCGCTTGATGAAGTCTACGCTCAGACCTACTCGCGCCCATATCCAAAACCCCGAGAGCTTTCAACTCGAGTTGACAAATCGCTTTGATTGTCTAAAAGAAAACCTTGCAGTGGCCGAGTTAAACAGCGGTCTGGTAGAAGCTGTCCATACGGTGGGATCTAAGTATTTTAGACCTCGCCGTAGAGATAGACCTGAAAAACTCTCGATCCACACTCTTGACCTCATGGCAGAACGTCGATCTTTGACGCTGCAGTCTTCCGTTGACGCCGAAACATATCGGCAGCTCAATAGACGGATCTGGAAGTCCTTGCGACACGATGTCCGTGCTCACAATACTGTGAGCATTTAGGAGACAATTGAGCGGAACGGAGGCTTCAAAGTGTTTGCAAGAGACTTGTCTATTGGGCAAAGCCAGTTGTCTAGGCTGAAAACGGACGATGGCCGCGTGGTATCGCCAAGGGTAGAGGTATTAAGAGAGATCGAGAGGTTCTACGGACAGCTTTACACATCGGTTGCCAAACCTACTGTTAGCTCGGCCGAAGACCCGAGAGCTGAGTTGATCCGACACTTTAGCGATGATATCCCGGACATCAGCCTGTGTTAGATTGAGATGGCCCTCAAACAACTTAAAAACAACAAGGCGCCGGGTGAGGACGGAATCAGTTCAGAGCTTCTGAAAGCGGGTGGAACGCCGATACTGAAAGTCCTTCAGAGGCTATTCAATTCAATGCATTATGTTTGTAGTCAGTAAAACTACCACTCGGCTTCGTTTTCGGTGGCAGTTTTGAGATACCCAGTATTTATGCCAATGCTCTCGCCAATGTAGGTTTTATGGGGTTTTATATTGTATATATTTATGTTGGCGTGGTGGCCTGTTGGTAAACGGACTAGACGCGGCTGCCCACATGTTCACGGTGGTCGCGGGTTCGAATCCCAGGGCACACCTCTGACTTTTCGGAGTCATGTGTGTATTGATAGTCAATCACCATGCACTAAAACGGTGAAGGAAAAATTCGTGAGGAAACCTGCATACCATAGCGATTTATAAGAATTTCTATGGTATGTAAGTCCGCCAACCCGCACTAGGCCAGCGTGGTGGACTATATGGCCTAACCACTCTCAATCGTATCCTCGATTGTAGAGTAGGCCCGTGCCCTGCAGTGGGACGTATATGGGCTGATACAGTATATTATATAAATCACTATCGGCTTTATTCATAGGCTATTTTAAAACTTATTTATGTAACCGAATGTGTTGGCTTCTTCGCTCAAACTGAATTCAAAAGTCGTTCGAAACCTTTTTTTTTTTTTTTTTTTTTTTTTTATTGCATTGATTGGCGAGACGAGCATGCCGTTCGCCTGATGGTAAGCGATACGACCGCTCATAAACAGTAGCAACATTCCACTGCGCTCGCCATCCTGAGACATAAGATGTTAAGTCTCAATATGTCCAGTAGTTGCTCTGGCTACAATGTCCTTCAATCCGAAACACAACAGTGCATTTAAGCAGTGTTGTTTCACGGGAGAAAAATACATTGCGGTGGTACCTACCCAGATGGCCTCGCACATATGAGAGACCTACCACCAGTAAAAGAATAATCCACCAGTAATAGGAAAGGACAAAATATACGATAACTAAAATAGGTTTTTAAAATATATGAATAAGACCGTATACATATTGATAAACATAAATCACTGGACCATTCTGTCAATTTGATTTCAAAATCCTCCTAGTTGTTTTTCTTTGAGTGTGGTACAGCAGTCAGTATAATTATTATAATATTATTTTGCGCCATTGATAGCAATGTATTTTATATTTCAGGACTCCGAAGAAACTGACGAAGAAGACACTTCCGATGAGACTGAATCCCGCTAAGAATATTGTCAAACTTCAAATACTTAGATACATACCTACATAATATTATACGTATATTTCATAATTATAGTTATAGTTTCCTATTTGCTATTAAAATGTGTGTAGATTAAATAAAAATATATTTTGTATTCATTGGTCGTTATTTGAGTTCATTGATTGAATTATCCACTGAATTAATGATAATTTCAAGATAGATATAGATTGGTACATGTTAATTGTATAACTAGCTGTGCCCGCGACTTCGTCCGCGTGGAGATTAACAAAAAAATTAATTAGTTTTTTAAAGTTATATTTTTAAATAAATGAAATTTTCTAAAACAAATGTAGCCTAAGTTACTCCTTATTATATCAGCTACCTGGCAAAAAAGTCCCGTCAAAATTGGTCCAGCCATTTCAGAGATTAGCTGGAACAAACAGACAGACAGACAAAAAAATTTAAGGTCATTTTCGTTATAGGTATCGTGTATATAACGATATGTACTTGGATATTTTTATTTATTTTCACTTTACAAACAGGCACTTCAATTTTATTTATATGTATAGATGTACCATTCTAAAATAATGCAGTTTGTTTTTGGAAGCTACCAATAACAGTTTTACATAAGGTTGCTTTTATTGGTGCCAGACTCTCCATGGCACTTATTGATTTGTCATTAGAAACATGCAAGGCATTTCACAGTGTACCAAGTGGTGTCAGGAACGAACTACGATTAGTATTCACCCCTCTATAACGGAAAATATTCATGAATGGCAAAAATAAAACATTCATTCTTTGAAGTAAATTTAACATAATGATAGCAACTTAAAATATTTTGTTAGTCACACTCTTTTTGGGATTTAATTGCATGCAATGTATGTTAATGAGGTTTCTGTAAAATAAACACCATATAATATCTACAAATAATAAAATTTAATTATAAAAACCATTTTACAAATACAATCAGGTGATCTCCAATGGACTTGTCCAAATATTGAATCCACTATTTCTTCACTAGCTTACTATTTCGGTGTGTGAAACTTATTATCTATCAAGTTAATTGTTTTATAAATAGCACAAAAATATGGACCATGCATGATTTCGATTAAGTGGCTAGTATCTATATTATTATTATTATTCCTTTCAATTTCAATATCTCCTTAACAAAACCAAATTCTTTTTGTGTTGAGCAAAAGCATATTATTTTAACAATTTCATTCCTAATTGATTCTCATCTCTGTTCTATAGTGACATTCAAAATTATCATACTGCTTAATATTAAATTTGACTCATTTTTCATAAGATTTGCCACATTATCTCACATAATATCAGTCAATAATTAATTTAATTAGTTGAAATGTTTTGATATTGAAATATAACAAATTACAAAGCTAATCAACTACAGCTTGACTTGTAACAACAATTGTGCTTCACTGAATGTATACAGTATTGTATACCTCAATAGATATTAGCATAGAACTAGGTTTATTTTTATATAAAGCATTTCTTCTCATTATACTATTATGGTATGATTTGTAAGTTTTACAAGGCAATTATTGGCAAATTACTTACTATATTGTACAGTGTGAATATTTTGGAACATTTTCTGGACCTTGCACCAGGTACCAGAAACTCAATGCCCACAATATTCCTTCATTATGGATTTATCATGTACAGTGAGAGAAATTAACAAATTCCAGCATTTCCATAGCTGATTCTTAATTTAATACATTTTTATCACATATGGAAGTACACATGTTTACATATATTGATTTTATTATTATTTGTATGTAAAGATTCAAACACAAAACTATCTTTGGGTGATATTGCCAGTATCCAAAACAGATTAATAAAAAGTAAGTAAACTTATTCTACTTTTCATTTTCAACACCAGCTTGTGTCATTAGATCTGTAATGTTTTTCTCCAGTTCATCGACTCTAGTGCCCATCTCATCTATTCTGTTAATTATTTGATCTGACATACTTTGAAACTTGTCCTGCATATTTTGTAATAGTGACTGCACCTGAAAATTTAATGTTCGATTTTCAGAAATAATCCCATTAAACAAATTTACTGCAACATGATTCCCAATTTTTTTAAATACTATTTTTGAAATAAAAAAATATTTACAAACAAAAATAAAATTATGAATATCTAAAATAGGGTGATGTGTGTGTGGTCAAACACCATTCACTTATTTAAATTAATATTGTAGTGTCTGTGTATAAAAAAATATTAATTTGAGATATTTTTATAAAGTAGCTTGAATATAATTAATTAAATAGTTTTTGGTACAAACTTTGCATACATTAGTTGAATCATAAGTATAAATCTAGTATAATGTAGTAAAAGTATTATCTACCATATACTATACTCTGCGGTTTGTTGGCAACTATATTGTAACTTAAGTATTTATGTTTAAATTAAAGTAATTTTCATTTAGGCCTATTCAGTTACAGCTTACATGTTCTAGCTAACAAGATCACCTAGAAACAGGTTAGCTACATGCAAATACATGATAAATACAAACATTAAAACTATGTATTTAAAATTTCAGTCTATTTTTTAGTTTCTTCTTAATAACATTATATTACCACAACTTACAAAATATTAATAAAATAAACCAAAAAGTAAGTAATACATTGGGTCATAAAAATCTTACATATTGTGTCACCTCTTGCATGTTTTTAGGATCGTTGGCCGGTGCAGAATATTCACCCTCGCTGGTATTTTTCACAGCCTCCGTATTTTGCTCAGCCATTATGGAAGGTTTTGTAAGTATTTAGATGTACAGTGAGAAGATACTAATTGGTATAATTGGATAGATTACTAGTGGAGTAGTTAAATAGTATCGAAAAAGTAAGTGAACAATGAACAACGTATTACAAGAAAATGTAAATTGTGAGCACTCTTCCACTTTTCCGTAAGACATTGACAAATGACACATGTCAATGAATGAACATGACTGATGACAGTACGTGACAGGAGTCAGGAAAATGGGCGCACTCTGACGAAAAATACGAGCCGAGCGAGAAATGACGAGGGGAGCATTGTGTCCCGCTCTAATAAGGTGGCTATAAATATTTTAGGAAAACAAAGGAGAAGTTTTATTTGAGCTTTATTGTGTGCATGCAGCACAAATACTAGAATAAATTGTGGAATATAAAACACATATAGGTTTCTTGGTCAATGGAGGGCTTTATACAAAAATGTGATTGTTTTAGTACAGGGGCAATATTTTCTTCGATACTCTGTTATCCATGATCTCAGAACAAGAACTATGCATAGAAGTAGTCTGAAACATAATCATATACTTAACCTGTTTTTTCCAATGGGCCAAATCATGGGAGAATATGCGACAAATAGTATGTGCTAAGGACAGCAGCGCACCATACCTTTTGTCTTATAATCACTTTCGCACTCAAACACTCTTTTACACACATTTTTGACCGTAAATATTCGTAAAATACTCAGTAATTCAAATTTAAAACAAACCGCACGTCCTATATTATGCTTGGCCGCTACAAATATGAACGCTACAAAATTATGTGGAACTATGACAAGGACGACAAACTGTGTTTTGTCACTTTCATTCTTATGGTTTATTCATAAGTCTTAAGTGAGATGGACTATAACAATTATGTAAAATGCATGTCAAGTCTATTTTGATGCTACGTCTCTGTTGAAACCAAGAAGCTTATACCCAAATGGAGATTGCATTCCGTATAAAACACTGAAGCACAAAAATTTGACCTTGAATGCAGTCGCTGTTGCCTGCTATCCTTTTCTTTCGAGGGACAAAGAATGAAAAAAAAGTCATTTTCATTCATTGTCACTTTAAAGAAAAGGATAGCAAGCAACAGCAACGTCATTCAAGGTCAAATTTTTGTGCTTTACTTTTAAGCTTCTTGGTTGAAACCAAGAAGCTTATACCCAAATGGAGATTGCATTCCGTATATAAAAGTGAAGCACAAAAATTTTACCTCGAATGACGTTGCGACTGATTGCTATCCTTTTCTTTCGCGTGACAATGAATGAACAAAAAGTCATTTTCATTCATTGTCACTCGAAAGAAAAGGATAGCAATCAGTCGCAACGTCATTCGAGGTCAAATTTTTGTGCTTCACTTTTATATACGGAATGCAATCTCCATTTGGGTATAAGCTTCTTGGTTGAAACCAAAGAGGTTGAAACGCATTGTACTTAGTCTTTGGTTTGTGGGTGACAACAAGCTATTACTCCTTAGTCTGTGGACAAGTATTTTAGTCTGTGGCGACAAGTAACGTCTTGCTATTTGTAAATTCGTGTAAGATTTTTTCTATTTATAATTAATAAACAATACAATGCAAGTATCTTATTTATACTAAGCTAACATGAAGCCTCTATCAATGAACCCAAAGGGCGACATCCAAATCGACCTGACCCAAGTCAGAATAGATATAAAACGCGGCATGCGCGAATGCACCGATCGTGGTTTAATACAAACTACAAAGTGGTTAGCTGAGCTAAACTATGCTCTTCGTGAGCATAAAATAACTTACGATGATATTCAAGAACTCAGGGATGATGGCATCCCTCCAGAGGACCGAGACGCATATACATTAGCAAAAAGTTATTTTGATTGTCAAGAGTATGATAGAGCAGCAAATTTCTTAGAAAACTGCTCAAGTCCTAAATGTGTCTTTCTGCATAAATACTCCCAGTACATGTCCAGTGAAAAGAAACGCATGGACAATGCCACGGATATTGGAACTGAAAATATAGAATGCACTCAAGTATTGTTGGATTTACTATCTTTTTTTAAAGTAAGTTTCAAATTAAAGTAATATATTATTACAAACATTTAGTTATAACTAGCGGCCCAGACTGGCTTCTCCTTGGTGCAAATTATTTTTGAATCCAGTCACTAGAAACAGTACTTCAAATAGACACTAACTGTTATTTATTAAACTCTATGTAACTGCTATCCACTATACTGCTTTTCCCTCCCATCTCATCTTAACCCATATCATTCTGACTTATACTCTATGAGTCTATTCTATCCCATCCCCATTTAGATTGAAAATGTAAAAAAAAAATGTTTGAACTCTGCTCATCCTACAAGAATTCTACATTTTGTTCAGGATATAAAGTAGCCTCTGTGTTAATCCAAGATATGAGCATCTCCATAAAAAGAAACAAATGCACTAACTTTTACCTTTAAAGTATTAGTAGGATAGGTATAGGATAATTATTTAAAAAAGTAATAGAACCAATGCCTGCTTAGTAACTGAAAATTCAGGCTTCTTGTTTTAACCACAACAAAGTTATAAGGTGTAGAAAATGGTCTGAATTGCTTTCAGAAAAGGATGGTACGACCGTGCCCCCAGATTTTACTGAAACCATAATATACTAAAACATGTAGTAATATAATCGCTAATATTTCACTTTGCAGGCAAACCGTAATAACCTTGACGGTTATTTACTGTACTTAGAAGGTGTTGTACTGAAGAAGCTTGACTTGCGAAGTCAAGCAGTGACCATTCTCCAGGCAGCGGTTACAGCAGCCCCCACTCTCTGGTCAGCATGGGTGGAACTTGCCGGTCTTGCGAATGAATATGAAGCATTAGATTCATTGCAACTACCTAAACATTGGATGATGTACTTCTTTGCTGCACATGCATTTGTGGAACTGAAGTTGTCGGAGCAAGCACTGGAGGCATACATGGTGTTGGCTGCGGCAGGATTTGATAAAAGTACTTATGTAACAGCACAAATGGCTATAGCTCATCATGATAGACGGGGTGAGTAAAGTTAACAGATGAAGATAAATTAATAATGGTTGTTTACCATAATTTTTTTTTTGCCTGGAAATTATTCCAGTTCATTATGAAATACTTGTGTATCCAATTCAAATTGTAGGGATTGTACTACATAACTGCATTGAATATACATTCCTGTGGTGTTGCCTTATCCTTGAATAGGAAGGCAGTGCCACTAATTCCATCAACAATATTCATGTTTAGTTAATGTTTATGTATACATGCAATGGGAAAACCATTTTTTTTGCAGATGTGGACTCATCTTTGGCATTGTTTAGAGAGTTGTATCAAAATGACCCGTATCGCCTTGATGATTGGGATGTATACTCTCACTTATTGTACCTAAAGGAGAAGAGAATGGAACTTGCGAATTTGGCACAGAGAGCAGTTTCCATTGACAAGTATAGAGTAGAAACATGTTGTGTTATAGGTAATACTTTATAATTCTTCTATATGACCTTATTAAAATGTGAAAAATGGTTAAAATATATGATCAGATTTTTTGTCTATAAATTCTGTTGGGGGCAATTAGCAATAGCAGAAATATAGAGCATGCTAAGGCTGCAAAAATGAGAAGGTGATAATTTAAATTTGAAAGAGCAATCATTCCCATTACGACTGTAAAGTAATCGAAATGTCGGGAAGTTGTAAAATGTAAAAATTTTACCAAATTCGCGATAATATCCGTAAATAAATGTTTTATTTCTATAACATTCGCGTAAATCTAAGAAACTATTTACCAGCTTTATTCATAGTACAGTCTTAAAACCTATTTTAGCAATTGAATTATTTGTCTGCTTTGCTCAAACTGAATTGAAAAGTCGCTCGAAAGAATTGAAACATTCGATAACTAAAATTAGTTTTAAAAGTGGCTATAAATAAGCTGTAAGTATCGAAAATGTACTTAAATTTTATGTAGTCCAGTTTTTTGAAGCTATATTTTTTTATTAATTTTAGGTAATTACTATAGTTTACGAGGCGAGCATCAAAAGGCAGTTGTATATTTCCAAAGAGCTCTGGCTTTAGATCCACAGTACTTATCGGCATGGATACTTATGGGGCATGAGTTTATTGAACTACAAAATTCAAATGCGGCCATACATTGTTACAGACAGGCTATAGGTATGTATCCATATTTTTTATTGGATCCTCACAGCAAGACCTCTTCGAGTTTTCCTATTTTATGCTCATGGCATAGGACTAAAAAACAATCTAATATCGAAAATCAATTACTTTGGCATATTACAGGCATTGTGACTCCCATTGCAATATATGTAGGTATGTATTTAAACAAGTAGGTATACTCATATCAAATGTAACAAGGGCTCCTGGCAACAAGTGCATATTATAGACTAGAGTTGGGCCCAGTTCCAGATACTTTTTGAGTTCAATCCATGTGAGCAACTCCATATTATTTCCAGTCTCATTCTGACTCAAGGCCTGTAATCCGGTCCCATCCCATCTCTTTCGAGTTTAAAAAAGAACAAATATAATTTAGAAATCCCTGCTCATCTCACAGGATCACTACTTTGTTCAAGATAAAAAGTGCCTATGCCAATGTGTTAATCTAAGGTGTTGGCTACCTCTATTCCAAATTTCAGCTAAATCAGTTCAGTCATATTTGAGATTCGTGTTCTGGCGATTACGTTAATACAGTACCATATTAGTTTTTGTCATTTATATTCCAAGTACAGACATCTATTGGTAAAATATTTTTGTTTCTAGCTGAGACAAAGATAGTTATGAAAATGTTGACAAAAATTTGATTTCCTTTTCAGATGTGAATAGAAATGACTATCGCGCTTGGAATGGTCTGGGACAAGCATATGAAATTTTAGGGTTAAATGGTTACTGCATATATTATTACTCCAGAGCAGCACAACTAAAACCAGATGACTCGAGAATGTTGGTCTCCCTTGGTGAAGCTTATGAAAAGATGGATAAAATTCCTAATGCTTTAAAATGTTATTATAAAGCCCACAGCACTGGTGATATTGAAGGCATGGCATTATTTAAATTAGCTAAGTAAGTAATGTTAATAGGTAATATTTACCGTTTACTAAATTATATATAGATTACTAAATTATTAATAATTCGAAATAGATAGATTCGTCCGTGTGTGTATCTGTAACTAAGACTTGGGTTGAGAAATAGTTAAATAAACCAACACTAATTAAACATTTTGGCCTAGAAGACAATGCAATATGGGAATGTATATTAGCCCATATACGTCCCACTGTAGCGCACGGGCTTTCTCTACAATCGAGAGCACGATTGAGAGTTGTTAAGCCACCACACTTGCCTAATGCGGGTTGACAAAATAAGTAATAAAGAAACGGCAAAATATTATATAAAACAAATTCAAAACTAATCATTGGTTTCTCTTATTTTCCTATTATATTAATTTATAAATAGTTTGTAACAATACTATCAAAATAAATAATTTACTTACTGTTACAGCACTTCTATCCATCCATATTCCATTCATGTTTAAATTACCTATACAGTCTTATAATTATTCAAAATATTCTATTTTATCTCCTATAGAATATGCAATGGTATTAAAAATAATGATTGTTTTCTACATTTACATAATGGGTCATGTTAACTTGGTTTCAGGTTGTATGAAAAACTGAACATGCCAAACAGTGCGGCAGCGGCCTACACGGCCGCATGTCAGGATCCTGCAAACTCGGGTAGTAAGGAGTTGCCCACAGCGCAGCAGTACTTAGCACAATATTACCTCAGATTCTCTTTATTAGACCACGCTGCGCATTATGCTTACAAATGCTTGGAGCATGAAAGTGTAAGTTCACAATTTATCATTTATTAGATTGTTTAGATCGCAAAATATTTGCTCGTTCCATCCAAACCATATTTACCTTTTCATTTCGTAGGACTGGTTTTATTTTCTTTTAATCATAATTTTCTATAAGTAGTAATATCTAACATTTTCTGACGTAAACTTACATCTACTTGTAGTAGTTATTCCTATTCATATTAATTGTTAATTTACTGGTGGTAGGTATCTCATATGTGAGAGGCTGCCTGGGTGGGTACCACCGCAATGCCTATTTCTCCCGTCAAACAGTAGTTTAAATGCACTGTTGTGTTTCGGATTGAAGGACATTGTAGCCAGAGTAACTACTGGACATATTGAGACTTAACATCTTATGTCTCAGGATGGCGAGCGCAGTGGAATGCCAAGCATTGCTTTGTAAATCAAGGTGTTGTTTGGTTTTGCTTCTGTTCATGAGCGGTCGCAACGCTTACCATCAGGCGAACGGCATGCTCGTCTCGCCATTCACTGCAATAAAAAAATAAAAAATAAAATATTTATTTTCAGACAAAAGAAGCAGGCAAAAGTATTCTAAAAATTATATCAGAAAAACGTTTAGCAGCATCGTCACAGCCAGCGAATATTCCTGAAGATTTACCAGAAGCCATTAGAAATGTTTCAGCTGTATCTATACCACAGGAAACGCCAAAGACACCATTACCTAGTCCAAATGTGACACCAGATAATTTCTCCACCCCAGTGTTAACAAGAAAAAACAGTAAATACAAAATGTGACAAATAGGAGATCGAAAATGCAAAATGTAATTTTGCTAATGTATCATGTGAATCAATGGACATTATATAACTTAACATTTTTATAGTCATTAATTATCACTATTCAATGTAAAGGATTCTCGTAACTACAACTTGTAATAACATGACCATGTTATGATGGCACTTTGTTACCAACCAGCACTGAGCATCTAGTCTAATGCCCGAATACTGGAACGCAACTTAAATATTATGTTGCACTTAACTACGTAAGTTCCACTTAAATGTACTGGCTAAGTGGACCGCGCGCTGTTAAGAGCAACTTATTATTTGAAAGGCGGTCCAGTAGTCGGGCGTTAGTGGAGCTAAAATCCAATTCGTATATAGCCAACAACGAGCCTACATGATGATAAGTGAAGTTGTTGCGTGATGAAAATCATACTATCATTCGCCATTTTATACACGTAGCATATGGATAAAATAGCGTAGATATTGTTCGTTATGCATAGTTAATCGTTCGTTTTTTCGACCATGTTTGACTTACATAGCATGGTCTAGGGCGCTACTATATTCATCCGAAACGAAGTTCGAAACTTCGGATGATCGAATTTTTTTATACGATACTAATGTATCTACTCTGTAAAAGTTCAAATTTGTATAGGGTACATCGTAACCATAAGTCTATGGTTACGACCATAAGTCAATACCGACCATAAATGTAGATTGTTGTAGGTACATTCGTACCGTATATAAACTTCGATCATCCGAAGTTTCGAACTTCGTTTCGGATGAATATAGTAGGGCCCCTAATCAGGTACATAGAACAGATACTTTAATTGTATAAAAACCTATATTAAACTTTTAACGATGCATATGAAATTGTAAATTACTTATTCCTACATAATGTATTTGAGGCCGTCATTAAATAAATAAAGTATACTAGTTTCTTCAAGACTATACTGCTACATAATATTTGTTGAGTTAAAATCTGGAATAGGAAGATTTGTAAATAACACAATAATTTATTAAAAAATTAATAGTGATTCATCTTTTATTTATACAAATTAACAGATCTTAGTGCTCAAATAGTAAAAAAACAATTACATTAAAGAAGTAAATAAATAGTATAGTGCATTGATTAGAAAATAAAATTGTTCAAGTTAGCTTGCAAATAAAAAATAAAACTGATTACAATCACAGATGAAGCGCAAAATTTGAGAGCTCATTTACTAATTGTCTACTTATTTTAAAAACCTAAGTTCATGATTTAACATACAAGGTTTCTTCTTACATTATAATGCAAACCCTGACAAGGAAACTTCAGTGCGGTATTCTCGCGATAAATATGAAAATGTAACATTAACGTGTTTCATGTGGCGATATAACGAGCATAAACATAGTCAACAGCTATATTTTACCAATTCCTTGAATTGAATATAATGTTACTTTCACGACATACATTAAATTAGAGCCTCTAGTGTGAACATCACCCTTTCCACACTTGTGATAAAAATATTTACCGTATCGCTACATGATAAACGTTTAACAATACTTAATACTCCTAACTGTAGGTAATGAGTTTTGTAAATGTTCAAGACTATGGTAAATCAGGAAACAAGTTTGTGGGGTCGGGCGATACATTACCCTGTATATGAACACTATTATTATACTATTATATAGTCGCAGACATCTCTTCTCGAGTGGTTCGTGCCTTGCGCAAGCATCACGAAATTTGATTATCAAATAAGGCCACTAGTTCAAAGATGACATCATAATTTAGCAGAATAGCCACCGAGACTTAATGAGTAATCTATGTGCATTAAGATTGTGTTGTGCATAGTCTAGCTACACATTTATGCATTCAGTGACGAGTTTAACCACCACGTCCGGTTTAACAAACTATACTTGTGCGAACAATGTTATATTATTTACAAATAAAAAATTGCCTTAATGCACATATTCAATTCCAAATAAAAATCTTTGGTGACTTAAAATGTGTCTGCAATGAGTGTCGTGTTTCAATTTCGCAACAGGGTACAATTCGGTATCACTGATAGCCTTGACACTGCCCAACCATTTTTGTAACAATACTATCTAAATAATTTAGAATAAAGCTAAGACCAGCACTTCTATCCATATTCCATTCATGTTTAAATTATACAGTCTTATAATCATTCAAAATACTCTTTTATATCTCCTATAGAACATTACGAAATATATCTTTATAAATATTGATTTTAAGGCATATAGTGAGGCACTGAAGTGAACAACCATTAGCGTGTTGAACTATCAATTCATGTAATGGTCATAATGCAGGATTATTATGGCATTATGTTAATATTATATTAACTACTTTTACAAATTTTTTAATATAAAATTTGTAGCATGGTTTGTGCTTTTTGTTACTTATTTTGTTCTTTGATTTTCTTAGTTTGTGACACTTCAAAAACACCAATCAGAGAAAAGGATTCTTTGAATTCACGAAGCTGCCATTGTTTGTAGACGGCTGAAACAAATGTTATTATTAGAAGTTGGCAAAGATAAATAATTTGTGGGTACATTATCAATTTAAAAATAACTGCACTGAATCATACATTTAGCTGTCTGCCACCCATGTCATCAAGTATGTATAAAAATGTGCCCAGATAAGGAGTTCTATGAACTGTTGTGCAAAACAATGTATTACGGGAACAAAAATTTTGATATCAATCTATTTCCTTTTTAAGTCTTAATTATGAATAAATAATAATTAATTAATTAATGTGGCACAAATACAATACCATCATATTCACACATATCAATATTGTATTTAGGGGAAGGTTTGAATAATGTGTTGTGTATTGGGTAACTTTCATGGAATCAATAATATAGATTTTTGCAGGAAAAATTCATAATAAATAATTTTGAAATCTCGTTCAATAATAACATTGAATTGTCATCACCATTATTGCACTAACTGTGCAAAATATTCCAGACAAACATACATAGAGAGGAAAATGGTATAGGCCTGTATAATTGGTTGCTATGGATTATTATAGGTTCCATTAGTACTACTTACTAAGTAAACTTATGTTTTGATACATCTATGTTAAAAGAGAGAAATGTAGACATTCTTTTATGTGCAAAACATATGTATATAGACATATCACATTAAATCAAGTACCTAAAACAATAAAACAAGACTTTATCTTCAGTACTTATGCAAAGCTATTTGCGGAACAAGCAAAAGGTTAGTAGGCCAAATGATTATCTGCCAAATGCCTTTTGAGTTCCACAACAGAGGGACATTTATGCAAATTTACTATACACAAGGTATCAGATAACATTCAAAATTATGAATAATTTCCTCTTTATAATATTAGCATAGTAGAGAAGTACAGATATTATAACCATACATCAATTCTACAGTAAAAAAAAATGTTACTCTTCAAAATGTGAGGATTGAGCTATAATTTGTTTATAAGCATATAAAAAAATCATGGTAGTGAAGTTATGACTAACAATGTACTTTATAAAAAAATATATTCTTCATAAAATTTTCTTCTACAGTAGTTAATGCCACAGCATCGTACATTGGATATGCATAATTTATGTGTCATCACTAATTTAAGAACAATGCAAACAATGTATTAGTAACTAACAAAATCCTACACTCTTTTATGCAATAAACTTATTTATATGATAGGCCATGCCTCTACCTAGTGGTTGATGTATTTCAATGGCATGCATGATGGACCAATCATTCCAAATCTAAGCATAAGCATGCTAATATATATAAACAACAAATTCAAGGACAATGTAATATTAAATAGATACCTCATATGTAATGTGATAAAGTAATTTCCTGTTACAATATAGACTAACATACACAGCTATGCTTTGGACCTAACTTCAAGCAAAATAATGTAAAATAATTAATTAAAAATTATATGTATATTTATGAGACAGTAATATATTTGAAGTACTAAAACATCAAATATACTTACCATAAAGGGATTAACTGGGACTGGTGCAGGAGGAATACTCCATCCTCCATTGAAAAATGGATTTTTATTGGAGAATATATCATTGGTTGTTGTGCTTTGGAATGGATTTTTATTATTTACAGGAATTGTGTCCTCTGTAACAAAAAACATGAAGATGATAATTGATCCACCCACAACATGGATAAGCTTTGGTTATTGGTTCAAAAACTCTCACCCATTTGTTTCATGTTTTGCTGCCTTAAAGCTAAATCTAAATCTGCTAAAGCAGCATAACGATCATCTGTAACAATGATTAATGATTACTTTAAGTAAATAGGAGTTTTTTAAGATATTATTTATATGAAAGTTGTAGTATTCTCACTTGATGATGTTGTGGGCGGTGTGAATGCATTAAAAGCTGGTGCAGGAACCTGTGGTGGAGACATAAAGTTGTTGTTGTTCATGCTATTCATACTATTGTTATTGAACTGACTGCTGTTGTATATATTGGCTGTAGAAAAATCAACTGGGAAACTGAAAACAAAATAATTATTATTTTCATTTATCAATATTTAATAAGATACACAAATTTTGTTTCTTTAAACTTACTCAGGTACTGGTGGTGGTATATTGACTGGTGCAGTGGGCATTGGTGCTGCATTTAAACTATTTAAAAGTGGCTGCCCCATACTGCTTATGGGCCTCGCTATTCTGTGACTGACGTCGTTGCCGGTGGGTGCTGGCAGCAAGTTGCTCACAACTTTCGCCGTTTGCACTACCGTGTTATTATTGGCCGCACTTTTTAAGGTCTGCGGTGCAATCGATATCAAAGGAGCCGCATTCGATGAACTACTTCCGCTTTTCGTTTTCGATTTATTTTTCAGTGAAGAGTTGCCGTTGACTGCGGAATGATTTACCGGCGGATCCAAATAATATCGCTTTTTCTCATATTTGTCCGACATAAAGTCCCTGACACTCTGTTCATCAGTAAAATTCACACTTTCACCCTCATAGAGACCGAGCCAAACGCGCCTACAGTAGTCATTACCCCGCGCTTTTATAAATTCTATTTCCTCTGGCGTGAAAGTGGCCATCGATATTGACTTCACTCGATGGGGTGGCGTGAGGCCACGCCTGAAAGACAATATTTCTTGGTTTGTTGTTCTCAAACAGTCAAAAGCAACAATAACGTAGAAACAATACTTACAACATTCCCGAACATTTTGAACACACAAATGAACCAATTGTCGTATTTACGTATGTAGGCCCTCGTTGATTACAGTCTAAGCAATATTTGTTTCCATTTAGCGAAATAAGTTCACGTAAAATTTCTAAATTTTTGTCGTCTTGCTTGCGACGATTTGCGGCCATTTTTATGCTGAATGTGTGGGTGCGCTACTGATTGTGTGTGTATTTTATTTTATTGTGAAATAGACATGTGTAACTCAGGAGTGATTTACTAAAAAGATATATATCCGACGTACGGAGTAATTATATCTTTATATCCCTTGCATTCAAACTAACTCATTATATCCGTACGCGTAAAGATCATTTTTGGTTCAATTTCACTGCAAAGATTAGAAAGAAACAGATATAGACTCTAACATTTGTGTGAGCGGAAAAGAGAATATTTATGTTCACAATGTAATGCATGCGCCATGCGTACGATCGTGGAATACGATCACAGTAGTAAATGGAGGGTAAGCGAAAACAAAGCTATTTACAATGATTTAAGGCCTAATTTCGCTAGCAAGTTTTCTAATTAGCAAAGATATATTGTATTCATTTTTTTTATCGGATTTGTATTTTGTTTCCGTGAAATATCTTGTACCAGTGGTGACCATAGCACATAAGTTTTAATTACAAAAATATCCAGTTTATGCAATGTTTAAATGTCCATGAATTTTTACATATTTCACTACTCCTTATTTATATTAATTCTAAACACAATTTATTTCTGTTGATTGATATCAGTAGAAAATAATAATTAATCTCTTTATCTCACTGTAACAATACTATATCTAAACCACAAAGCAATTTTTCTCGAATATAGCCTCTTGAACGTCCACCCAAATGTTAATTTTAGATATAAATATTGTGGTAGACTGCCTTGGTGGCGTAGTTGTACTACGGTACGGTTACAAAGCTGGGGTCTCGGGTTCGAATCCCGGGTTGGGCAAAGTGATATTGGATTTTTCTATTCAGTATCAGCCCAGAGTCAGGAATTTGTGCCCGATATGGCGATAGGCTCGCCACCTATCACATTGTGGGACGGAACATACAAGGCGAAATGTGGGTGCCCTGGCACCTCTGCCTACCCCTTCTGGGAACAAGGCGTGAGTTTATGTATGTATGTATGTATAAATATTGTGGAAGACTCATAACTAAATTTCTAATCAACTAATTGAAACTCATCTTTTAGCTCATGAATCATTAAGAGATAGAGATATAAAGATATACTCCACCAAAATGTCAATCTTAGATATGGATATAAAGAAAGACTCATAACTCAATTTTAATCAACTCATTCTTTAGCTCATCGATCATTGTATTGTAAAGATATAAAGATATAAAAGAGTGATATATATCTTTTGAATTAAAAGATATATATCTCTCTTTTCTTTACAGTGATTCATTTTGCGCACGACTATTGTGAAATGTAGATGATGTAGATCTACAAAACAAGAAACTGACTGAAGACGTCAAACCAAGAAGCTTATACCCAAATGGAGATTGCATTCCGTATAAAACACTGAAGTTCAAAAATGAACTTCATTCATCGATTACCATAAAGAAAAGGATAGCAGGCAACAGCAACGTCATTCAAGGTAAAATTTTTGAGCTTCAGTGTTTTATACCAAGAAGCTTATACCCAAATGGAGATTGCATTCCGTATATAAAAGTGAAGTTCCGTATTTAAAAGTGCGTGGTGGCCTGTTGGTAAACGGACTAGACGCGACTGCCAACATGTTCACGGTGGTCGCGGGTTCGAATCCCAGGGCACACCTCTGACTTTTCGGAGTCATGTGTGTATTGATAGTCAATCACCACGCACTAAAACGGTGAAGGAAAACATCGTGAGGAAACCTGCATACCATAGCGATTTAATTTCTATGGTATGTAAGTCCGCCAACCCGCACTAGGCCAGCGTGGTGGACTGTATGGCCTAACCACTCTCAATCGTACTCTCGATTGTAGAGGAGGCCCGTGCCCTGCAGTGGGACGTATATGGGCTGATACAGATATAAAAGTGAAGCACAAAAATTTGACCTTAAATGACGTCGCTGTTATCTTCTATCCTTTTCTATCGAGTGACAATGAATGAACATAATGTCATTTTCATTCATTGTCACTCTAAAGAAAAGGATAGAAGATAACAGCGACGTCATTCAAGGTCAAATTTTTGTGCTTCAGTGTTTTATACGGAATGCAATCTCCATTTGGGTATAAGCTTCTTGTTTTATACGGAATGCAATCTCCATTTGGGTATAAGCTTCTTGCGTCAAACTCTATGGTATTATCATGGACGTAGTATATAAACAGGACTGCGCACTGTCATCGGAAAAACGAGCCGAGCGAGAGGTGTAGGACGGTAGGGTTGTGTCCCGTTCCTATAGGGTGACCATATGTTTTGGGAAATACAGGAATTTTAATCAAATTGGCTAATATGGTAAATATTTCAGTTGTAATACGTCGAATGAAGCATTTTGTTTTTGAGGTAACAAACGTGATATTGTCTAACCGTTTAAAAAATATTTGACCACCAAAATATCGTCCACCATTAGGACCTAGCAAAAAAGTTCAAAATCATAGTTTTATACGTATACTTTTTATAGGTGAAATGAAAAATGAAAATAATAATAATAAGCCTTTATTAACAGCAAAATACAGTTAACAATCTTCTCGTCTGTTCACAAAGTGCGTATGTTGTGTATTATCAGTGCCATTCGTCAGGGTGTGGTAGCCGGGGTCAACACAGAGATTCTTACCACCATCTGTCCCGCCATTACCGTGGCCGCTACCATAACCAGGAATAGCGGGGCTGCCGGGGACTGGAGTCCTGATCCTGGTTTTAGCAACTATTAGGCTTTTTTATTTTTTATGCCAATACTCACCACGCTTGGCAGACGGATTCGAGAGCGCAGGAGGGTACTCGTGTTGTTGACGCTGCTGTCCGTCTTCAACCGGGGAAAGTTTGCGGCTAGAAGATGTTATTGGATAGGAAAGTATGGAATGTAGAGATGGATACTACAGCCACGAAGGGGAAAGTTGGTAGTAATAGCAGTAGCTCAGGGGGCCGAGATCGCATACCCCGCAATGACCACTAGATAGGAGCTTCCCTGGCCTACTTCGTACCAGATACATGTTATTATTCATACCAACTCTTGTAATAACTAAAATCAACGTACCGTCTATCTCATCCCTAACGAATATCCCTATTTTAATCGAATCATTAACAATAAAGTTCAAAATTGCGGCGATAATTATCAATTCTGACTCTAAATTTCAATTTTTCGTGTAAATGTGTGAACCACCCGTTCAGATATCAATTTTTAGACCACCGGATCAATAAAGAAATGAAATGAAATCCCATAATGCTATTTTTCTAATATTATTCACGCCATTATTTTCACTACCTTTCAACCCTTATTATGACCCCTTTATGGTTTAACTTTAAGAAAACGAAGTGTGCAGTTATTTTTGTTACAAAATAAGTAAAAAAGTTTGACATCTGTAACTTCAACAGTTTAGATTTTTCCATGCGTACTGCGTATCCCCTTGTTCAACCCCTTCAAGCGTTGTCTACATAACAAGCGGGAACCTTTTGCCCTTACCCAAGGTCTAATTTATCTCTGTATCAAATTCTATCAAAATTGGTTCAGTGGCTTAGGCGTGAAAATATAGCAGTTAGTATAATACGTCCGTGCCGAAATTTTACATCACTCAGTAAATAAAAACTATCGCAAGAAATAAATATTTTTTAATTATAGTTAATTCATGATCAATTGTATTAGAAAAACTTTTAACGTGTTTATTTTCACTTAAAACATAGTATGTAGTAGATGCAAATTAATGTGTATAAATTAAACATTACTTTAATAATAAAATTTTAACGAAAAAAGAACTGCTTTTAATATTCAAGCAGATTAAAAGTTATTCAATAATTCATCTGAACTTTGAATTGTCGATCAAAAAAGTTCTAAGGCGGGTTTTATTATGGTCACGCTAGCAAATAAGAAGGGATAGAAACCTCTCATACTGTCTCATTTGGTTTCGGCCTTCCTCCATGTCATTTACCATAGTAAATTAAACCTTATGCTACATGCACATGTCTTATTTCAGGATGACACCATTTTCTTCGTGCGCAATCCTGTTTTTATATTACATCCATGGGTATTATAGACTCTGAACTCTTTGCTCTGAACCAAAGAATAGATCACTACTCAGAACATTAAAGCATAGAAGGAGTCTAAAACATACTCATATACTTATCCTGTTTTTTCAATGGGCCAACATCATGGGAGAGAATGAGACAAATAATATCGCACACTCAGGGCCGAAACTGCGTTAAGCGGGCGCCCGCGACGGGCAACCGTCGCGCGTCTCCTCGCGTGGACACGCGGGCGGGCTCCGTGAGAACGCGACGGTCTCCGCCGCGGGTACCCGTCGCGTCGCGGAGAGAGAGTGTCGCTGGTTCAATTTTAAAGGTGTTCATGTACAATCGTGTCGATGGAGAGCTTAATATATTATTACATAGCAAAACGACGACTAGTAAAAAACAAACGACAGCCAGGAAGGCTGTTTATTGAATTTAGGTTGCTAGGCGGAGAATTTGTTGTAAAGTTCAGTAAATTAAGAGAAAATGAAAACTTGAAAACTCATCGTACAAATATTTTAAAGTTTCGATACCGGTCTATGGCGAATTATCTTCGAAACTGGAACCATATTTGATGGTCAACAACTTAAGGGTAAAATCTGTATCAGTCATATCACCAACGGAAAGGCTGGCAATAACATTGCGCTAAGTAAAAAATCTTTATTTTTGTTCAAGTATATTCATCATCATCATCATCTCAGCAACAGGAAGTCCACTGCTGAACATCGGCCTCCCCCAACGGTCTCCGCATCGACCTGTTGGAAGCAGCCTGCATCCAGCGACTTTCTGCAAATGTAGCCAGCAGTGCGATTCACGTAACTTTTTGACGCGCCGATCAAGTTGCGGTGCGGTTACAATTAAGTTTACGCTTTGGTACAAAATGGTATTCTTGTAAGTGTTTAGCTGCGCGTGAACTGCGCGTGAGCTGCGCGTCAACTGTACATCAGATGTATGAAATTTGTTTGAGATTGACATATACGCGCAACAGTAGAATACGCTAAAACGTTTGCGTGACGCGAACTTCACGCGAGCGTATTTGACAGCGGTTGTCAAAATTACGAGAATACGAAAAGGGCTGTTTTGATCGAAACTTAACCGCAACTGCACTGCAGCTGAACTTATTAAAATATGTGAATCGCACTGCTGGTCATCCGTCCACCTTGTAAGCGGGCATCCGACATTTTGCTTGCCTGTACGTGGCCTCCACTCTAGCACGTTTCGCTATGAATCATCTATATTCTATAGAATCCTTTGCGCTATGTCGGTGACCTTTATTCTCCTACGGATCTCCTCATTTCTGAGTCGATCTCGTAGGGAAATACCGAGCATAGCCCTCTCGATTGCTCGTTGAGTGACTTTGAGCCTTCTAATGAAGCCCAAAGTGAGAGGCCACGTCTGCCCTATGCCATCACCGTCATGTTACCGCTGGCGGACACCGCGCGCTTTACCGCGCGTGCCCCCGCGACGGGTTCCGACGCACGAAGGCGGGTCCCGCGGCGCGGGTGCGGGACGCGCCTCCCCGTGCTGGACGTCCGCGCGGATCCCCGCGACGGAGCACTTTTGTATGAAACCGCGCGAGTGCCCGCTTAACGCAGTTTCGGCCCTCAGAACAATGAGTAAATTAAAAGTAGCGCTATTGACACATAGGCGATCTCATAATAATGAGTAACATAGAAGGAGCGCTATTGACATTCCAACGTAAACTCTAATTTTGACAACAAGAAATAATTGTGCTGTGATCTCTTCTGATAGTTTATCGATGTCGACAGATGAACTTTATTTATAGCAAAGTCGTAGACACAGTGGTAGAAATTGAAAGAAAAATAAAGAATATAATTATGTAGTCTATTCGATTGGTAAAATTATATGGCCTACTTTTATGCTTATTTGGGATATGATTATCTCTCCTTCATTCTCTCTCTTGAATCTTAAGCAAATACGGTGTTGTTTTTTCCATTGGAAATTTGTACGCGCAACAGCACGAATCCAATTTTGTCTAATGTCGTCATCTGTAGAGAATCTGCAATGAAGGTATTTTAATATGAAACACTAAGTTTATATCATATGACATCCTAGACCACAGCCCTTGCGCAATGGCCGAATGCTTTTTACCACTACACTACCGGGTAGGTATTTTAAAGTATAAGCCAATTTATGTAACATGGGTAATAAACTAAAATATACATTATTTATATTATCGATAAAATGTGCAGCACATCACTATTGAATATGTCGTAACTAAATTGTGTCGGCGCTTTGGCCGTTTGTAACATTTGACATAACTGCACTTTATAACCCCTGGCCTGTCGTAAGCGCCATATTGTGTCCTTGAACTAAAATAGCCCCTATTTCAATAACGTTAGGTTGCTTTATTGCTTGAAGTCCGACGAGCCTGAGCGCGGTTCATTTGACGGTTGAGGGGATAATTCGGTCGTATAATCGTACCCAACATAGCAATTTGACGTTTCATCAGTGAACATGAGCCGTCTTTAGCACATATTATTTGTCTCATTCTCTCCCATATATTGCCCCATTGGAAAAAAAAACATGTTACATAAATTGGCTTTGTACTTTAAAATACTTACCCGCTAGTGTAGTGGTAAAAAGCATTCGGCCATTGCGCAAGGGCTGTGGTCTAGGATGTCATATGATATCAACTTAGTGTTTCATATTAAAATACCTTCATTGCAGATTCTCTACAGATGACGACATTAGACAAAATTGGATTCGTGCTGTTGCGCGTACAAATTTCCAATGGAAAAAACAACACCGTCTTTGCTTAAGATTCAAGAGAGAGAATGAAGGAGAGATAATCATATCCCAAATAAACATAAAAGTAGGCCATATAATTTTACCAATCGAATAGACTACATAATTATATTCTTTATTTTTCTTTCAATATCTACCACTGTGTCTACGAATTTGCTATAAATAAAGTTCATCTGTCGACATCGATAAACTATCAGAAGAGATCACAGCACAATTATTTCTTGTTGTCAAAATTAGAGTTTACGTTGAAATGTCAATAGCGCTCCTTCTATGTTACTCATTATTATGAGATCGCCAACCTAGATCTAAACTATGACAACTCAAAAAACACGATTTTTATAGGAGACGAAAAAACGCGTAACTGCATTTTTTGTTATGGACCTTATAAAACTCAATTTTGTTTCAGATTATACATAGGTCATAAAATGTCACTGTATGTAAACTAGGTCTAATAATCAATTATTTTTACTATAATTGCTATTTTTCAACTTGTTACACTTTAGGGCTGTGAATGTGTAAAATAATGAAACTCCATTTAGACATACTAGTTGTATTTCACCATTTTGAGTAGAACTTATATCAGACGAAAAAAATATATAATTCTTCAACCAAAACTATAATAAACAGGCGATGAAACATCATTAAACATCAATACAGCAAATTAAACAGGAATGAGTTATTATACATATTATCTCTATTAATAAGCGCTGCCAATAAACAATCCCAATCCAAAATTTGCCGTTTTAAGCCCTGGTCTGTTGAAGCTACGCACAGCATTGCGTTGCGCGCGGCGCGGAATGCGGTGTCAAACTCTGTTTTGTATGAAAACCATTGACATTGACATGACGTTCCGCCGCAGTATGCGTCAGCCAGCGTCTGCGGTAAGGGGTCAACCGGGTGACGGGTAGACTGGTCTTTTGTTCTGTCACAGCATGCGTTGGCGTAAAGGGGCAAGTGCTGTGAAGCGCGGGGCGGATACACCGCACAACGTGCCGTCATTCTCATCATTTCGTCGCGGTAAGTGTATTTGCGCAATGGATTTATTTGAGGACAATATTTTTATAAATTTTTGTTTGGTTTAAACTTTTGTTTAGGCTGTGGCGCGTATATCGACTATGTGCTGCCGCACAGTCAGGGCCGTCTTTACCTATTATGGGGCCCTGGGCACACAAGAATTTGGGGCCCTTTTGAAAAATAAAGAAAAAAAATAATCTAACATTTATTTATTATGATCATTTCATATCGAAGTTATGTATCAATCTTGTCGGAGTTGTCCCTCTCGAAGGGATGTAATGTAAGAAACTGTGTACTCTAGATCTTTCTAGGTTAGCTCATTACACAGGCTCACTAAAATGTTTTTATTAGTGAGTACTGATTACCACTAAAATAGTTAATGAGGTTTTTTTTTTAAAAGGATGTATTATTTGCGATTGTTTTTTTTATTCATATGGTATTAATCCTTATCAAAATAATTTCATTTTTAATCGACTTAAAAAAAGGAAATTATGTATTTGATGTGTATGTATGTAATTTTGTCAGAGTTGCATAGTTTTTGGATATATTAGTCTATACCAGCGCCTGAACACGAATTTCAAATAAAAATGTATGCATCTTTGTATGTTTGTCCACTCGTATCTGAAAAATTAAAAGTCGGATTTCATAAAATATTTTTGCTTTCGATTAGATATAGCCCAACTTAGGAGTTGTATAAGTTTCATCAAAATCGGTTACTTAGTTTTTGAGATAAAGTAGGAGTGTCCAACTTTTTTCAGTTCGCGACGTGCATACAATATGTTACCTATTTTGTCTCAGCGTCCTAACCTACATAAGTAAGGGTAATAAGTTTCGATTACTACAACAGAAATTTAAAGAAATAGAAATAGAAAATAATTTGAAAGAATTAAACCGCCTTCAAAATTGAAATACAAAAAAAGAAATAAAATTAATTTTTTAATAGATATAAAATACCTAAATGGGCCAACCATTTTTTGAGGTCGGTACTGGCTTTAAAGTTTGAGATCAGCGGAACCCCATGGTTCTACTCGCATAGTTCGTAACATGATGGTATAAAGTTTAATAGTAGTCTAGCTGGCACCGGCCTAGACAATTGTTGGCCTATTTAGGTATTTTAGATCTATTAAAAGATTATTTTTTTATTATCCGGAATTAATGAGACGGGACAGGAAAGGATGTAACAGGATCTAGTCTTGTGTCGTGGGTATTAGAAACTACTAGAGACTTTTCGGTCTCACAAGCACCCAGAACCGAAAGAAATCGAAGCGAGTGCCAACGCTATTGCTGACGAGATCAGACTTGGAATGGAATATTACATTCCTTCCTCTGAGATCGCCAGTAAGGGCCGTGGACGCTCCTGGTTCAACTGTGCATGCGCCGATGCTGTCGGTGACAAACAGGCGCGCTTGGATCAGGGGTCGCGCCATGAAGGATCCCGATATCAGTTCCCTCAAAGAAGCCTACAACCGTGCCACCAAGGCCTGCAAGAAGCCCTAACGTAGGCCACGTTAGAGCGGATGCTCAGCGCGTTAGCAGGATTGGGTGTGCATTGGCCAATCACCCAACTAGCAGTCGTGCTCATTGGAGTTTGGCCAGGGCCGTTCAATCTAACTTCTGCCGTCCAGCGTTGACACCGCTGAGGTACCCAGAAGGGTCGCTGGCCCACAAGCCGCAAGAGAAGGCTGCCTTGCTGGCAAATCTCTTTGCGGCTAATTCCCGCCTCGAAGACCATGGTTCCCAGACGCTGCCCACACTGCCTGATTGCGGTTTCTCAATGGTGGATATTCGCATCCGGCAGTGTGATGTGCGGCGTGAGTTACGGTCTCTCGATGTGCGGAAAGCCAGTGATCCGGATGGGATACCAGCGGTGGTTTTAAGAGCTTGTGCAGCCGAGTTGTCTCCTGCACTGACTCGCCTCTACCAAGCGTCCTACCGCACAGGTGTTGTGCCGGAATCTTGGAGGGATGCCAATGTGCAACCGATCCCCAAAAAGGGTGATCGGTCGGACCCTACCAATTACCGCCCTATCGCTATCACCTCAGTGATATGTAAGGTCATGGAGCGAATCATAAACGCTCAATTGGTCCGCTCCTGGAGGATCACTCGTTGATAAGTGACCGACAATACAGATTCCGTCAATATCGATCAACGGGTGATCTTCTAGCGTTTGTCCTGCATCGCTGGGGTGAGGCGATTGACCGGCGTGGCGAGGCTCTTGCTGTGAGCCTCAACATTACCAAGGCGTTTGATAGGGTCTGGCACCGTGGTCTTCTTTCCAAACTTCCGGCATACGGTCTGCTCGGCAACCTGTGTTCGTGGATTTCCGGCTTTCTGCATGGGCGTAGAATACGTGTAGTCGTAGACGGACACACTTCGGCGCTCATGTCGGTAAATGCCGGAGTTCCTCAGGGCTCGATGCTGTCGCCCACCTTGTTTATTCTGCATATCAATGACATGTTGTCGCTTGGCAACATTCATTGCTATACAGATGACAGCACGGTTTATGGGCAATACCACTGCGAGCCTCCAGGCTGCCGAGTCGAAACTGTGAAGGGACGCGAAGATCTTTTCATTGAGCTTAACCGGACCTTGGATCTCATTTCTACATGGGGTTCCAGAAATATGGTTGAGTTCAATGCCAAGAAAACTCAGGTGTGTGCGTTCACGTGCAAAAAATCCCCGTTCTCTCCCTCCCCGTTCTTGAGGGTGCTCCTCTCAATGCGTAGTATCTTAGGAACTATATCGATTATTTCTCATTTAACTGTGTTTTTAAAGTGTAATTAATGTCTGTCAGTAGCATAGGTAACTTTATACTATCTGAGACCCGTGGCAAAATCATCAGACGGGGCCCTCCCTTACTGTATAAAACTTAACTTTATAAACTCTATGAATCTATGAAATCCAAGAATTGGTAAACAATCCAGCGAATTGTGGATTTTATGTTACTGATTTTATAAATCAATGTTACATTCCTTCTCTCCTTACGGCATCTTGGGCCGAGGACCCCTTCGGGCCTGAGCCCTTTCAAGCTCGGGGCCCCCTTGGACCGGGGGCCCCCTACCTTAGTGTTATACAAATGTTTTTATGCTGCAAACATACTACCTATATAGTATAATTACTATTTCTGTGACAGAGAACACATTTATAACATTTCACTTTTGGTTTGGAGGGATCTCTTTTAGGATGTGGAGTTATATTAACACTAATCTACTGAAATAGATGATTATTACTTCTTACAATTTTGTTAATATGGGTACATACACACGTACATAGGTGATAGGAGTCGTGAAACGTGTAAGTAAATATGTAAGGAAAATTTTCGGTCTGTCTTTTTTTTTTACACTTGCTCTTCTTCGGGGCCCCCCTGAGGATGGGGGCCCTGGGCACGGGCCCCGTGTGCCCTTAGTGTAAAGACGGTACTGCGCACAGTAGGTACGTGCCCAATGACTATGGCGCGATATCAAACCACGTAGGAATAAAACTTTAAAACCTGGCTTTGGTAAAAACGATACATTTAAAAAGTAAAATAATTAATATTTAATAAGTACAAGATTATAAAATGGAGTCAATTACATATATTTCATTGTTATAAAAATGGCGAACGGAACTACATGATAATTGTTCTAAGTACCTAGTACCCCATGCTTTTTAACAAAATATAGCAACGGAATTAGTTCCCACCTGATCAGGGTACAATTGGAGACGATTAATAAGTAGGTATCTATATACATTCAGTCTTTATCCCTATTCGCAGGGCACTTTATCAGACCATATATGTCCCACTGCAGAGCACGGGTCTCCTCTACAATCGAGAATACGATTGAGAGTGGTTAGGCCATACTATAGTCCACTACGCTAGCTACCCCTATATTTGCATAGAAAGAAATACAAACAACAAACCCAATAAAAACATCAATCGTTTAAGTGCACCCACTTTTTATACGAGCCCGAAAAAGTAGCTACAAAGAATCTTATGATGAGTTTTGTATCAGCCCATATACATATGTATGTATATGGGCCGATAATGTACAACGATAATATACAACCATTATACAACGAATTTTCGTTGTATAATCGTTGTATATTAGCGTCGTAGTTATTTACAAAATCTGCCTGCCAAAAAAAGATATAATAAACTATCGCCGTTCGACACAATGAGCACCACTCTCCTAGCACCTGGAGTGTATCATGTGATGAAATGGTGCAATGCGAAATATGAAGTTCCTCAAGGTAGTATCAAGTTCTGTGTTTTCCCTTTTTTTCCATTCCCATTCCATTAAAACCCCGTCTATATTTATTGTAATTTGTGCCCTGTGTTATGAAATCTATTAAATACTAAAAAAAAATATTATTGTAAAAAGTGTCCATCAGTATTGTTCCAGGTTTTGCTTGTGACCATTTTATAGAAAAATAATTTAATCGTTATGCAATTTATTTTTACCCAATTACGGTACGATCGATAATGATAATGTAAGAAAGGATATTTACATAAATCCAGTAAAATTTAATTTGATCTGACAATAAGTTGTTTAGCCGAAAAAAATGTATTCAGCAGACGCATATTTCATTAGAATGATACGAACCACTTTTATCATGTATCAATATTGCGAAAATTGTGTCGTAAACATTTATACCCAGTTTATTTAAAACTAGCTGTGCCCGCGACTTCGTCCGCGTGGAGTTTAACAAAAAAGTTAATTAGTTATTTTTAAGTTATTTTTTTAAATAAATGAAATTTTCTAAAACAAATGTAGCCTAAGTTACTCCTTATTATATCAGCTACCTGACAATAAAAGTCCCGTCAAAATCGGTCCAGCCATTTCAGAGATTAGCCGGAACAAACAGACAGAAAATAACTTTTCTAAAATAAATGTAGCCTAAGTTACTTCCTTGTTATATCAGCTACCTGATAAAAAAGTCCCATCAAAATCGGTCCAGCCATTTCAGAGATTAGCCGAAACAAACAGACAGACAGACAAAAATTTTTTAAATATCATTTTCGGCACAGGTATCGTGTATATAACGATATGTAGTAGGACATTTTTTTTTATTTTCACTCTTAAAACAGACACTTCAATTTTATTTATATGTATGTAGTATGTATGTATCGATGTATATGTAGATGACACACAAATATTTTTTTAAGAAATTATAGTCCCACAAACTTATCTGACCCGGTGAGAGAGTCGCTATAATCGAATTTGATGTTGCCATTAAAATAGATATTGCAATAAAAATATAAGATTTTTCAATCCGATCAATAGTGTCGGGAAAATGAGTGGACCAGTTTCATCTGTATGTTATTTTACCTTCACAAGATTTTTAACAAATCGCTTCCCAAAGCTTTAAACAAGTGTATCTGTATCCTCGATCAATCGAGAATACGATTGAGGGTGGTTAGGCTATATCACAGGCCATATAGTCCACCATGCTGGCCTAATTCGGCCTAATTAAATCGGTTTACGGAAACTTCACAAGTAACAGTGTCAAATGTAACTAATAAAATTAAAATAAATTGCACCTCAACTTTTTATGTTTTATTTAATGCCTTAAATAACACGACGTATAATTGCACAAACGGTGTCCCCAGATGCCTTCGTCAATTATTTTAATGCTAGTTTGTTTAAAAATGACTGTGATAAATCACTTCCCTTTTCATGTTTATTTGCTATACGCGAGCCAAATTGTAGTGCTCTTTTGGGGAATAAAGCCACTTCTGTGAGTCCAAGGTTCAAAGCGACAAGTCTCAACATCAACTTATCACCAACTCCAGGGCCTAGTTTGTCGGTGGGAAAACACCTGAAAATAACAGTAAATATGTAATACTTGCGGTCGGGCCCGGATCCGCCCGGGTGCATACACGTTTAAAAATGGCGGTCAAAATTATTAATTCTGACTATCAGTTTAGAATATCGACCAATCGGACCACGAGAAACGAACAAAATTTCCTCGTATTTGCTAGAAATATAACTACTGCTTTCCTCCTATAGGTCATAGCGTGATGATATATAGCCTATAGTCTTCCTCGATAAATGGACTACCCAACACTGAAAGAATCATTCAAATCGGAACAGTAGTTCCAGAGATTAGCGCGTTCAAACAAACCAACAAACTCTGCAGCTTTATAATATTAGTATAGATTTAGAGCTAATATTAAACATCAGAAAATATGACTAAACAACACAGAATTACTTACTTAAGCCAAGGCTTCAATTGTAATACATTCTCAGCAAAGTTTTCATCCAAGTAAGGCATCCTAGGTTGCCTGCCATGATCACAAATTACTCTATTATCTCTGGCTAAGTTTCTAAAGGATATCCTTTTCCAATCCAGGTACAATTCTTCCGTAAGCCCAGTCCAGCCACGTCGTTTAAAAGCATTTCTATGGCGTGTATAGCCACCAAATAACTCGTCAGCCCCGGAACCTAATAATATTACCTAGACAATGAACAAGTTCCAATATACAGTAAATCGCGCTTTATTTTAATAATTTTTTAAATGTTATCCACAAATAGGTATTAAAATCTTTGTGACACATTTAGGTGACAATTAATTGCCAGTAGATTATTTGATGAGTAATGTAGGTACTATCAGGTACACAAAAAATAATGTTTAACTTATTTCAGCACATTACCCTAGAAGTAGAGACACTGTTTTCATCTTGTCCTTGTGCAGCAAACCATAAAGCTGATCCCAAACTTTCATCTAAAATAGTTTGCCTCGGATATACTAAATCTGCAATAACTGCAGCTTGACACTTTTCTAATTCTTCCTTTGTTATATTCACTTCTCTAAATACCCACTCGCTGAAATTAGAATTTTGTTTATCACGTCTTCATTAATTTTATTAAAATATAAGCACAAAAAAAAATCCGTTTTTAGACTATTCCCTTTATTCATAAAAATGCGCTAATCAACCACATAAACTTAAAAATAAAAGAACAAATCAGTTAAATCATTCTAAAAGCAGATAAAACTTTAATTGAGTTCTGGCATTCATAATGGTTTTCGCAACATATTTTAACTAATATTGCCAATTCACAGAAAAAAGTGATGTTATTTACTTGACTGTAATTTCAAACATGCAGCTGACATTCCCCATTTACCCGCTTAAAATTTGCATGAACAAGGGTCTCGGCCATATTAAATTTATTGAGCTGTTAAATAGCTGATTTGTGATTTTTGACGAATTTTTTTACGTATGTGTCACGTACGTCTGTCTGTGTACGTTTTTGAGTCAGGCAGCGCCGGATCTAGGTATTTTTCGAGGCGGGGCAAAAACTGAAAATGCCGCCCCCCCCCCCCCCCATGCCTATATTTTTATCGTAATCACCATCATCATTTTTAGCAACCAGACGCCCACTCAACACAGGACTTCGGCATTTTCCCGAAGTCCTGTGTTGAGTCATTTTACCACCATGTTAAGCATTTTTACACGTTTTATATTAGCGTCACTTTTGAGGGTTAACGTCACACACGTCAGGTAGGCTTTGACTCTTGTTTTCCTACACGTAACCCCTGGGTAGTGCCAAATGAGTGACACATTTCGTGGTGGTAGGACTTAAGTGTCCGTCTGGGTAGCGATCAAAGTCCACGGGGAGTAAAGACCGTTATAGTGATCTTATAGTGATTTTGTACGTATTTTTGGTCGCTCTCGAAGGGAGGAGTGTTGACCCGCTAGCCAAAGAGACAGTACAGTACAAGAGCCCAATCGTGGTTAACCACCATGAGGAGCTGCCTCACCATGTCGCACATAATCTTGGGTGGGTACGTCATGCCGGTTGGTGACCGGATATGGCCGACCTTTAGCGACATGCCGACCCTTTCATGCCGGTGCCCATTCGGCCTACTTAATGCCCGGACTTTGGCTTCTTGATGCCTCTTCATCAAACCCATCCCTTCAACCTCCATCCATCCATCCATCAGCCAAAGGAAGTCTACTGCTGAACATAGGCCTCCCCCAATGATTTCCACAGAGACCTGTTGGAGGCAGCCTGCATCCAGCGACGTCCCGCGACCTTTACCAGGTCGTCGGACCATCTTGTTGGTGGACGTCCTACGCTGCGCTTTCCGCTACGCGGCCTCCATTCGAGCACTTTCCGACCCCATCGGTCATCAGATCTCCGCGCTATGTGCCCTGCCCATTGCCACTTCAACTTGCTAATCCGGTGGGCTATGTCGGTTATTTTAGTTCTCCTACGGATCTCCTCATTTCTGATTCGATCTCGTAGGGAAACCCCGAGCATAGCCCTCTCCATAGCTCGTTGAGTGACTTTGAGCTTCCTAATAAGGCCCATAGTGAGAGGCCACGTCTCGGTGCCGTAAGTCATCACTGGCAACACACAACTATCGAAGACTTTCGATTTAAGGCACTGAGGTATTTTGGACGAGAAGACGTCGCGTAGTTTCCCGAACGCTGCCCGACCGAGTTGGATTCGACGATTGACCTCTCTCTCGAAGTTGGACCTGCCTAACCGGACCACTTGTCCTAAATAGACATATTCGTCAACAACTTCAAGAGCCCCCAACACCGATGGGGGTAGGCACAACATGGACATTCGACATGATCTTCGTTTTGTCCATGTTCATTTTAAGACCCACCTGTTGGGAGACTCGATTGAGGTCTTCGAGCATAGTGCTAAGGCTACTCGCCGTTGATGTTGATGCCGAATCCTTTCCATTGCAAGAGCTTGAAGGCATTTTCCAGCGCGGCAGTGAACAGTTTCGGAGATATGACATCTCCCTGTCTCACGCCACGAAGGGGTCATGAGGCGCCCATATCCAAAACCCCGAGAGCTTTCAACTCGAGCTGACAAATCGCTTTGATTGTCTAAGAGAAAACCTTGCAGTGGACGAGCTAAACAGCAGTTTGGTAGAAGCTGTCCATACGGTGGGTTCTAAGTATTTTAGACCTCGCCGTAGAGATAGACCACAAAAACTCTCGATCCACACTCTTGACCTTATGGCCGAACGTCGATCTTTAGCGCTGCAGTCTTCCGTTGACGCCGAAGCATATCGGCGGCTCAATATACAGATCTGTAAGTCCTTGCGACACGATGTCCGTGCTCACAATACTGTGAGCATTAAGGAGACAATTGAGCGGAACGAAGGCTCCAAAGTGTTTGCAAGAGACTTGTCTATTGGGCAAAGCCAGTTGTCTAGGCTGAAGACGGAAGACGGCCGCGTGGTATCGACGAGGGCAGAGGTATTAAGGGAGATCGAGAGGTTCTACGGACAATTTACACCTCGGTTGCCAAACCTGCTGTTAGCTCGGCCGAAGATCCGAGAGCCGAGTTGATCCGACACTTTAGCGATGATATCCCGGACGTCAGCCTGTGTGAGATTGAGATGGCCCTGAAGCAACTTAAAGACAACAAGGCGCCGGGCGAGGACGGAATAACTTCAGAGCTTCTGAAAGCGGGCGGAACGCCGATACTGAAAGTCCTTCAGAGGCTCTTCAATTCCGTTCTCCTCGAGGGCTCATCGCCAGAGGCATGGAGCAGGAGCGTGGTGGTACTGTTCAAAAAAGGTGATAACACCTTGCTGAAGAATTACAGGCCCATCTCGCTCCTGAGTCATGTCTATAAGTTGTTTTCGAGGGTCATCACAAATCGTCTCGAACGCAGGTTTGATGACTTCCAGCGTCTCGAACAAGCCGGTTTTCGAAAAGGCTTTAGTACCATAGACCACATCCATACGCTTCGGCAAGTTATACAAAAAACCGAGGAATATATTATAACTTGCCGCTTTGTTTAGCGTTTGTGGACTATGAGAAAGCCTTTGATTCGATCGAGACTTGGGCTGTGCTACAGTCTCTCCAGCGGTGCCATATCGACTATCGGTACATCGAAGTGTTGAAGTGTATAAACAACAACGCCACCATGTCGTTCCGAGTACAAGATCAGAGTACGAAGGCTATTCCACTACAGAGAGGCATACTTCGACGCCCTTCAACCTCATGACAGCGCAATTAAACAAAGCAGGTCTTTCAGCGGTGCATAACCCCACCATCGCGTTCACTATGGAGTTCACCAACATCCGCGAACTCCAAACGACCTTAATGCCGTCCAACAGCATCTCGAGACGGCCTAGTCTGCTTTGCTCTTCTTGATGGAGACGCGAATTTGTTGTCCGGCCGAATATTCCTACCTACTGTACCCCGGTTATTCGCTTGAAGAAAGCTTCAAGCCTAAAGCCGGGATATGCTTGTATGTATATTCGGTTGGACATCTACTGTCACCGTTTAAGCTGCATGGAGGGCCCCTCCTTCTCCGCTTTGTGTTTGCACGAGAATTTTGGTTGCCTGAGCCGCATCGACGTGTGCCTTTACAGGTCTCACAACGGGGAAGATGAGACGACTCGGCTGTTCAGGTATCTCAGCCATGTGGCTGATGACGGGCGGACGCAGTTCCCGTCGGCTGAAATGGTCTTGGGGGATTTCAATGTACATCACAAACTGTCGCTGGGCTCCTCCAAGACTGGTTCAGTTGTACATTTATACTGGGCTGGTTAAAAAGAAAACAATGATGGTTGTATCATTCGAGATAAAACTACGTATGGCGATGGCTAGAGGGGCAATGGAGAAGCTCAGGAAAATATGGAGGAATCGTTCTACTACAAAGGCTACTAAAGATCAGGCTTGTCCGAGCACATTCTCGTATTTCTGTACGCCGCTGAAACATGGACGTTACGGGAGAAGAAAAATGTAGATTCCCTAGAGATAAGGTATTGGAATGCTTGGAATATCAGGTCCGAATTCCACACAAACGGTTCAAGAACTCGGCGTCAATTAGCGTCTTTCCGAGATAGTAGGGCCCCGTACACTTCGAATATTCGGTCATTTCTCACGACGAATTAACGACTCCATAGAACGTCTTATGGTTAATAGGGCAGAGTAGACTGAAATAGACCTCGTGATAGGACACCATACACATACATTTATATACATTATACATAGGATAGCCTTGTCAGGCCTCAAAACTTCCAGGTCTGATTCGAACTCAATTTCCTAAAAACGGGGTGAATACAATGACTTTTTTTTAAATTGATATCTATGGGGAGATCATAAGGTGAATGTCTAGATGTCCAGCCTTCCAATCCGGTGCACGGGGACAATTATTGTCCGTACCGCATAGATTTTGCAGCCAGGCTGGATGTATTACGGACGATAGGCGATGCGGATGAGCGAGTAACACCTAGTTGACTCGCCGTGCCACCCGGCGCACTTCCTAATATGGCTCCTCACAACTTAGCTAGGCGTAGATTTTCTCTGCAACGGACGCCCTAACCGTGGGCGTCCGCTATGAAGCCACGAGTTCTGCCGCACATCTAAGAGTTGGCCAGCGACCCCAATGACCCCTATTAATCGCCTCTTACGACAGGCAAAGGAAACCATGGAGGAATTTTGACGCCCCTTGACCACTGGGTGCGTGAAAACAATAAATAACCAATTTAAAAAAAAACTATATTTTTAGCAAGGAACTCTAAAGACTACAATCAATGTTAATAGGTGTTTTTTTCACATTTAAGCAAGATTTTTGTATAATGTATCACTATTGGAATATTTAATAATATCCAAGTATAGATATTTAATAGTGTTTATTATTAAATTGTCAATGTGGAGACGTGGGAACATATTACTGAAATATTTTAACTATTCTAAATTTTCAAACCCCATGTTTTCAGTGTGTAAAATATTGCCTTTTATTATTTCAGTAAATCAAAACAAAAAAAAATTGGCCCTGATTTGCCGCCCCTTAAAATCTGCCGCCCTAGGCTCCTACTCAGCCTACTAGTAAATTCGCCACCGCCTGTACCACATAAAAGACGTTCGTTCTTCGTTCGGTTAAACAACTAAAACTAACTACTAAACACAAATTAGATATTTGAAACTAAACGTAATTGTTGAGATGTATAAATTACATTCCAAATATTAAGTTTTCATCTCTTTTTCACGCGTCCCTATCGCATAATCACTAATTCGCGCACGGCGAAAAAAAAAGTGTAAGTGGTGTTACGTTATTGATGAGTTTTGTAGTTGTCTCCCAAGATTCAATATGCCGCCCCCTGAACTTGCCGCCCGGGGCACAGACCCCGACTTGCCCCCCCTAGATCCGGGCCTGGAGTCAGGTCATATTAATGGCATTTAAAAACCGTTTTATGACCTTATGAATAAAGAAGTACATGTTATACATTACAATATCTGGGTTTTTACATTTAATTACATACTAAAAAGTGTAATTTACTTATAATTACCGTGTGGGGCACAACTTTTTTAATTCCTCTAAAGATTTCCTTCCAGTCAATCTATCAGGCACTTCATAAGATTTATTATTAGTTTTGGTGAATGCAACATTGATTAGATCTATACTTTGTTCCTTTGCTATATATTTGTCTGCTAAAAAAGCTAGAATTGTACAATCCAAACCCCCAGAAAAAAGTATTCCTACTGAACAATGATTACAAGCTGATACAACTTGTAGCAAACATGTTTTGCATTTCTTTGGCTGTTTCCTTAACCTAATTTCTACACTTTTGTTCAGTAGTTCGGAGACTTTGTCAATTGTTTGTTTAATAACAGGATGTTCCATAATTCTTTTCATGAACATTAGTTTGCACTTTGTTTCTTCTAAAACCGACTCTAAATATTGCACAATATTTTCCTGTAAATTATAAATACCGATGATTAAAAGAATACATGTTTCTTAAAACACTAATATTACTGTTTATTGTGCACATAAACCATTAGTAAAATGTACTTTTACATTTACCTCATCAGCCAAATCCAGTGAATTATTATCATTAAAAGTGTATTGTTCATCAGGTAAACTTTGTTGATCTTGTAAGTTCTTCAACCAATCTTCTAGATTATGCAGCTCATATAACAATGTGTTATTCCATGGATACAAAGAAATTGTATTACTTTTCAAATGCAGGACATTAATATATGTTGCTGGAACCTCAACACATTCGTAAGATCTACCTAAAAACAAACTATGTAAAGCAAAACAACCAACCGCCAACCCGCACTAGGCCAGCGTGGTAGACTATATGGTACGACAGTGCCGCTTTTTAGCTCGACTTGGAGGGGGCAATGCCGTGCCCCCAAATAGATGAATACATACCGATCAAATTGCGGTCTGTATCAACGCACTACAGTAGAATACACTTAAGTGCTCACGTGACGCGAAATTGACGCGAACGTATAACGAGAATACGAAAAGGGCTGTTTTAATCGAAAGGTAACTGCAACTGCACCAGAACTAAACTTATTTTATTACATGAATCGGCCTACTGAAAATAATATGTTGCCAACAAACTCAAAAAATATCTGCACCATGATGGAGCTGGGACTAGTCCAAGTAATTATTAAATGTTCTCTTACAGCACCAAATAAATAACAAATCTATAATATTTTAAAGGTAGCATGTTGATAACTTGGGCTATTAAGACAGTAACAAAATATTTGTATGATACCCCTATGTGCAGACTTTTTAAATTAAGGGACACCCAAAAAGAACAATACAATAATTTAGAAATGTGGGGTGTAAGTGGTCCACCAACACCTAAGGACCAAAGCCAACCTCACCTGCTCGCGGTGGACTCTGCTGACCTTACGAACGAGGCAATGGCGAACCTTTGGTTCCCAATTTATGGGTTGTGGGGGTCAGACGGTGGGTCGCCCCATGTAATACCAAAAGCTCCGTCATATCAAATGGCATAGAAAAAGGGAACAGTGTTGTTACGGCTAAGGCGTCGCCGCAAAACGACGCGCCACTAACCCTGTGACGGCCCATCGCCCTAAGCCTGTGACGAGTGGGCAAGGGCTACCACACACGGTACGGGATCGGCCAAAGACGCGAGTATCAACCAAGGTCCGTTTCGCCACATGGAACATTGGCTCTCTCACCAGTAAATGCCGAGAGCTTGCAGATGTTCTCGAGAGACGTCGGGTGCAAGTAGCGTTTCTTCAAGAGACGCGATGGAAGGGTGGCAAGTCTCGGGATATCGGGCAGGGTTACAAACTGATTTACAGTGGATCTCCCACTGGCCGGAATGGGATTGCCGTAGACAGACGGAGTGACCGGCTTGTGCGGGTTAAAGTAATGATTGAGGGGGTTGTTACCAACTTGATCAGTGCTTACGCCCCGCAAGCGGGTTGTTTCGAGTCGGAGAAAGAAGCCTTCTGGACCCTTGTTGATGATACTATGCGTAATCTACCCCAATTCGAGAGCATTGTGGTGGGTGGGGACCTGAATGGGCATGTAGGTGAGGACCGTCGGGAGAATAAGCGTGTTCATGGCGGCTATGGTTATGGCGCACGTAACGCAGAGGGAGACTCTGTTCTCAGAGCCTGCCTTGTGGCAGACCTGGCCGTTGTGGATAGGTTCTTCCAAAAGAAACCCGAACATCTCATCACATACAAAAGTGGGCCCCACTCAACACAAATTGACTACCTGCTTATAAGGAGATGCCACATCAGCAACGTAACCAACTGCAAGGTTATCCCGGGAGAATGTCTCACGACACAGCATCGTCTCCTTGTTATGGATGTGAAGGTAACACCGAAACCCAAAGTGACCGAGTATCGAGCACCAAGGATAAAGTGGTGGTTGCTGGATGGACCTGCTGTGCATGGTTTCCGCGAAGCTTTGATCCCCTTATTAGAAAATAGTATGGGGATCGAAGATGTGAGGGAACTGTGGGGCGGCATTCAGTCAACAATCACCACTCTTGCGAAGTCGAAGCTCGGAACAACTAAGGGCGGTCGCACCATTAACAGGGAGACTTGGTGGTGGTGTGGGAAAGTCCGGGAGGCAATTCTCAGGAAGAAGACACTCTTCAAAAAGTGGCAAGCGACTAACTCTCCTGAAGACCGCGCTGCGTACAATCTCGCCAAATGTGCTGCAAAGCGAGCTGTGGCCAAGACCCGACACGAGTCTCTGACTCCTCTGTATGAGAAGTTGGAGACTGTGGAGGGTCAAAAGCTCATCTATCGGCTCGCAAAAACTCGGGAAAAGGCGACACTCGACATTACCAAATGTCGATGTGTCAAGGATTCCCGAGTCGCCTTGGTATGTGAGGCTAGCGCGGTGAAGGAGAGGTGGCGCTCTTACTTTCACGTTTTATTTAACACCATACCTTTGGGAGTGTCCTACCCTGAATTGCCCCCGAACCAAGGTCTTGTTGCACCTGTTACACCTAAAGAAGTTCTCTGTAGTCTTCGTCGCATGAAGAACCGGAAAGCGGTAGGGCCTGACCATATTCCAATAGAGGCGTGGAAGTCGTTGGGGCTTCATGGTGTGGAGCTTCTTGCTGCGTTATTTAACCGCATCCTGAATACCAAAAACATGCCTGACTCATGGCGGTTGAGTGTGATAACTCCCGTGTACAAGGTTAAAGGCTGTGTTCAGGAATGCGGTAATTATCGTAGCATTAAGGTCATGAGTCATACCATGAAGCTCTTCGAACGCGTCATCGAGTCCAGGCTCCGCCAAGAGTGTACTGTCTCTGAGTGTCAATACGGTCGGATGCTCGGCGAGGCATACAGGGCGAAGAAGACGCCACTGCACATGGCTTTCTTGGACCTGCAGAAGGCCTTCGACTGTGTGCCGCGACAGGCAACCTGGTGGGCGATGAGGGTGAAAGGGTTACCGGAAGCCTATGTGGACATTATCAGAGACATGTACCTCCGTTCCGAGTCCTTCGTTCGGACCGCCGTTGGCGATACGAATCCTTTCCCGAATGATGTCGGTGTGCACCAAGGCTCGGCGCTGAGTCCATTCCTCTTCAGTGTTGTGCTCGACGCCATTACGTCCCACATCCAGGACCCTGCGCCCTGGTTGTTGATGTATGCCGATAACATTGCACTGGTGGAGGAGGACCGGCGACTTTTGGAGCGCAAGGTCATCCGGTGGAAGGAGACGCTCGAGAGCGGTGGTCTGAAGTTAAATGTGGCGAAGACCGAGTACATGGCTTGCGGGAGTACGGACCCCCAAAGCATTGTGATAGGGAACGAACTTGCCATGAAGACGTACAAGTTCAAGTACCCTGGGTCCATACTGCATGAGTCTGGTGACATCGACCTTGACGTCAAAGCCCGTATAAGCGCTGCTTGGGCTAAGTGGAGGGAGGTCTCGGGCATACTCTGCGACCGCAGGATGCCGTTGAGGCTCAAGGGTCTCATGTATAAAAGCATTGTGCGGCCGGTGCTCCTGTAATTTGCTGGAAGGCGGACCCTGGCACCGGCCGGGATAATGCCAGGTAGAAGAAGAGAAGAATAATTTAGAATATTTACCTAAAACACTGCTGATGACTATGTTATCTTTATTTTTGTAAAACAGCATACTGCTTCTACCAATTCTGTCTCTTGTAAAATATAAATCTTGATTGCTTTTGTTGTAATATACAATGCTGAAGGGTCCTTTGAGACTTTTTAGTATGTTAATTATTTGCAGTTCCGATTGGTTGTTCTGTAATCAATATTATTATGTTGAGTACCAAGAGTCACAAACCATGTAAAAACATTGTATTTATAATTAATTTTAATTAGAGAGATTGTTAATCACACTACTCAATTAAATATATACATAATAGAGATATAGCGAATATATTATAAAGAATAAATTGTATCAATACACATTTGGTATAATTAAGACTCAATTATCTTATACTTATATATGTCTAAATAAATCTTATAACCAGGGTTCCATTTGAAGACACTTTTTCACAGATATCACTACTACGAAAAACAACAATAATGTAGAATTTTAGCTAAGAGTAGTTATAATATAGAGGGTGCGCTGTGATACATTAGCATTTTGAAAAACTTAGATTAGCTGAATTTATATTTTCCTTTTAAAACGAGTTTGAGTAAAATTAAATAAAAAATAAATAAAAATAAAAATATATTTATTAAAAACAGAGTTACGAAATATTTTTCACAGCGGTCCCCAAACTAAGCTAGGCTTGTATCTTGGGGTACCAATACAAACTTTAAACATACCGAATTTGAAGCTTCTATAAAAAAATGTAATAAAAACAAAAGATAAAATTAATCAAGGAGAGAGGAATCCGACATGGAACACTTATTGCTATTACAATTTTTGTCCAAAACTAAACAAAACTCTAAAGACTATGCCCTTCCATAACAGGTAATAAAAAATATGAAATAAAATAAAATCCTCTAAAAACAAAAGATATGCACACACGTATGTACATAATTGTAACTGTTTCCAAAACACAACAACATAAATAACAAAGTTACTAATAATAATTAAAAAAACAAGTTCCTAAAACATTGATTAAAACAGTAAGGTTTTATATAAGAATAAAAAATAAAAATAAAGGAAAGCCGACTAATTGACGGCCTTAATTTGAGATCAATAGTAGAACTTAAAATAATATAACATAATATTAATCTAGTAGAGTTTCTGTGTTGGTATATGATAAGGTAAGTAACCAGTTTCTGATTGTGTTTTTAGCCTTGTGCACCGACGAGTGTTTAATAGCCTTAAACTATTTTGTTTTTGTTTTTTTATCAAAGTAATTTATGTATGTTGTACAACCTGTTCAAATATTAGCCAATAGGAGGATAGAAAAAGGTGGCCCGGCGGGCCGGCACCACCATTTTTGTCTACGTTTTTGTACCAGTGCTCCCTCTATATTATCAATACTCTAAGATTTTAAGCATATTCATGCTTACCTGTACATTAGTAAGTTTCTCCATGAGTACTTCCGTATCACTCTTTTCTGTGTCCCAAGAATCGTCAAATATATCACCATTAAATAGTAGTATACCTTGGTTATTAACAACAGGTTGCGGTTTTATTTGTGCCCCTTGCATCCACAATACTGAACCACAAAATGAAATATGTATTCCGGTTTCAGTCGATATATCAACTTTTTGGAAAGAGTTAGGCCCTCTATTTTTAATTCTCTCAATAATCTTTTCATTCTAGGAAAAAAAAAACCATTACAACTAGCCGGCTCAGTCCCAATCATAGGAATTTTCATTGGTTGTACCTTTACTACGTTGCAATTATTGCAACTTATTTCACAGAATATGCCGCACATTTTGTACTGTATGTTATAACTTTGTAAAAACTATTACCAATAAAAATCACGGACACGGACTATGAAATAAAATCAAAACTTAACTTTGTTTGCAAACAGAAGACATCACATGTGCTCTGACAAGTGACATGTGCCATTTTGATCTAGTGACTAGGACTGTTGATAAAATATCGATATATCGAAATATCGATATTATTATTCATAAATATCGATATTTATTACTAATACTTTTTTGGACGATATATCGATAGTTCGATATTGAAATGTAAATATCGACACTCGATATTTTTTATAACTTTTTTTTGCCTGTTTATTTAATTTGCCCACTATTGTTGTCAATTATCATTTGTCACTGTCAGCGTTAATGTTCTAACTTTGCATCTCTACTTTAAGTTTAGGCTCAATTGCACAAACTAACTTGGCCTATACCTTTACCCTTGAAAGTGTCAATTCCATACATTTGCAAGGTCAAATACATCTCAAATGATGACTCTCGACTCGATGACATTTTCATAGGCAAAGGTATTGGCAAAGTTACTTGGTGCAACTGAGCCTTAATATGTTGATAATATGTGTATAATCTATGGACTGCACTTAACAATTATAAGTTCTGTTGCGGTGCAGTTGCAGTTACGTTTCGAGCAAAACAGCCCTTTTCGTATTCTCGTAATAGCGCTTTACTATGCGTTTCAAATAAGAATAGGAACGTCAATGACCTTTAGTTGTCAAATATCACACGAAAAGTATGGTTAGCAACAACAAAAAGGCATCAATTATACATTTTTTCTAATTCTTGAACATAAATTAACTAAATAAATTGAAACAATTACAAAATGTTATATGGACACATAAACAAGAATGTTTAGTCATAAATAGCTTCATCATCAGCCTAAACTGTTGTCCACTGCTGGACATAGGCCTCCTCCAAGTTGCGCCATTTTACCCTGTCTTCGGCTTGTCGCATCCAGCATCTGCCAGCGACCTTTCGCAAATCGTCACTCCACCTAGCCGGTGGGCGTCCTACACTACGCTTGCCAAGACGCGGTCTCCACTCAAGAACACGTCTGCTCCAGCGACAAATGTGGCCAGCCCACTGCCACTTCAGCTTGCTAATCCTATGTGCTATGTCTACGACTTTGGTTCTCTGCCGGATAAGATCGTTACGGATCCTATCCTTCAGAGAGACTCCAAGCATAGCACGCTCCATAGCTCGCTGAGCGACACTGAGCTGGCGGACCAGTCGTGCTGTGAGTGTCCAAGTCTCAGCACCGTAGGTCATAACAGGTAGGACGCACTGGTTGAAAACTTTAGTTTTCAGGCATTGTGGTAGGGGTGACGAGAAGACTCGACGTAGTTTGCCAAATGCTGCCCAGCCCAGCTGGATCCTCCTCGTAGCCTCCTTCTCAAAGTTGTTCCTACCTAGTTGAAGGATCTGTCCAAGGTAGGTATATTCGGAAACAACTTCGAGCTGGTGGCCACTTACAGCGACAGGTCTTGGATCAAGGTGGTGGTTGATCATAACCTTGGTTTTATCCAAGTTCATTTGAAGACCTATTCGCTGTGAGGCTGAAGCCAGGCTGTCCAGCATCTGTTGCAGCTCCTCCAGCGATTCCGCCATTAAGACTATATCGTCTGCGAAACGTAGGTGCGAGATGTGCTCGCCGTTTATGTTGATGCCCATACCGTTCCAGTCCAGCGTCTTGAACATATCCTCCAGTGCGCTTGTGAACAGTTTCGGGGAAATAACATCCCCCTGTCTCACCCCTCTGCGCAACTGGATGGCCTTAGATTGTTGGTTCTGTAATTGGACATACATAGTGGCCGATTCATATAGACATCTCAGCACCTCGATATAGCGACAGTCTACTTGGCAACGCTGTAAGGACTCCCAAACAGCCCAGGTCGGACGGAGTCAAAGGCCTTCTCATAGTCCACAAATGCAAGACACAGGGGCCGATTATACTCCTCCGACTTCTGTATAATTTGCCTTACTGTGTGGATGTGGTCTATGGTACCATATCCTCCTCGAAACCCGGCCTGTTCCGGAGGCTGAAACTCATCGAGTCTTCTTGCAAGGCGATTCGTGATGACCCTTGAGAACAACTTATAGACGTGGCTCAGGAGTGAGATGGGTCTATAATTCTTAAGAAGGGTTTTATCACCCTTCTTAAAAAAGAGAACAACCAAACTCCTGTTCCACGCCTTTGGAGTTCTCCCACAGCGAAGAACGGTGTTAAACAGGCTTTGTAGCTCCTGTATAACAGGGGTTCCTCCTGCCTTTAGGAGTTCTGAGGTAACTCCGTCTTCTCCGGGGGCTTTTCCATTCTTAAGTTGTTTCAAAGCCAACACGATTTCGCCTTGGTCGATGTCTGGCAGTTCGTCAGAATAATGGCGTGTCAGGGTGGCTCTAGAATCTTGGTCGTCACGCTCAGGTCGAGTAACATGTGTGGCGTATAAACGACCATAAAAGTCCTCGATCTCGGCGAGAATCTCTGGCCTTGACAAAACGGTTTTTCCCTCACGTGTCGTTAACTTTGTCAGGTGGTTCCTTCCAAGTTGCTGAGTGAACACCTTAGACCCTCGGTTTCGCTCTATAGCGTCTTCAATGAAGCGCGTATTTGAGCTCCGAAGGTCCCGGCGTATCATCTCCGCAATACGCTTGTTTAGGTCTGACCTCTCTGACAAAGCAATCTGAGTTCCTTCCCGTCTTTTTGCCATAAGCCGTAGAGTCTCATCCGAGAGTTTGGACTTTCTGCCTCCACGCTGCATTTGGCAGAATTTGATGCCCTCGCTCCTCAGCGCTTCGACCAGATTTTGTAGGGTCTCGTCTACGTCTACAGTGGGTTCCAAAGCAGCGAATCTATCTCTGATCATCCTCTGGAACTTATCAGAGCCTGCCATGATTTGGAGTGGATTAGGCCGGAGCGTAGACCTCATCAGACGGCTTCTTTCCAGCTTAAGATCGATATTCAGAGTGCCTCGTACAAGTCGGTGATCGGATCCGGTATTAAATCTGTTAATCACTGAGACATCTCTGAATATGTGCCTCTTGTCCGTCATGATGAAGTCGATCTCGTTTTTGGTCACAGTGTCCGGGCTTTGCCACGTCCACTTCCTTTGGGGTCTCTTCTTGAAGAAAGAATTCATCAAAAAAAGCCCCTCTTTCTCAAGGAAGTTGACGAGCATATCTCCCCTGTGATTTCGGCATCCAAAACCATATGGTCCCACTTTAGATTCGCTGTGTCTCTGGACTCCCACTTTAGCGTTAAAGTCCCCCATAACAACGTTGAAGTGAGCCTTGGTGGTGTTGTGCAAGGCTTTAGATATGTCCTCGTACATATCTTCCACTTCATCATCCGAATGTGTCGATGTCGGTGCGTATACCTGTATGATCTTAATGGTGTATCGCTTGGATAGCCTAAGTACCAAGTAAGCTACCCGAGTCGACACACTGGAGATTTCTTCAACGTTGCTTGAGAGGGCCCTATTAACGAGAAAACCTACGCCACCCTGGGATGACTGATCACCCTCGCGGTAGTACATTAGGTGGCCTGAATCAAGGGTGATGGTATCATCCCCCTTTCTACGGACTTCACACAGCCCCAGAACATGCCACCTTATGTTCTCCAGCTCTGCCTCTAACTGCGCCAGATGTTCATCAAGCCGAAGACTTCTGCCGTTGTACGTTGCCAGGGTCAGTTGGGATGGGCGGCCTACCGTAGCCCGGGGATTCTTCGCACCCCCTGCCCTGCCATTTCCATGACCGCCGCCTTGGCCAGGACTAGCAGGGCGACCGGGAACTGGGGGCCATTTGTTTGTTTTGCGCAACATTTTGGGTTTATGCCCATAATCGCCACGCTGGGCAAGCGGGTTGGCGATCGCAGGGGTACGGCTCTTCTACCGTTGATACTGCTGCCTATCAACAGCCCGAGGTATTTAGCCGTGCCGTGTTGGAGCTGGGTTATACCGCCTTCAGCCGGTTAGGGAAGGCAAGGAATGTTAAGATGTAAAATGAAAGGGAAAATGGTTTAGGGATACTGCTGTCACGGAAGGAAGGGTCTTGTGACATCAGTAGCTAGAGCAGTCCGGGGTCGCATACCCGTAGTTGATCCAGCTAGCTATCGGACAGATAGCTAATGGATCCACCCTCTGAACAATAAATAGCTTGAAAAAGTATATTTTTTTAATTTGTTATTTACTTCATATGCAATTATTCGCCAGAGAGTAACTATAACACGACATTATTCTATCATTAATTTTTTTACGAATTATTAAATATTAAAAATATTACTTTTATTCAACAAAAATATAATTTTAAGAAATCTTGTTTTGCTCACCCTACCTAAATTGTGCGATTTGACAGCTATTACGAACCAATATGGCGCAGGGTCAGTCCTATTCTTAGTTGAACCGCATAGTAGTGTATTCTACTGTAGCGCGTTGATACAGTAGTGCGATTCACGTAACTTTTTGACGCGCCGATCAAGTTGCGGTGCGGTCACAATTAAGTTTACGCTTTGGTACAAAATTGTATTCTTGTAAGTGTTTAGCTGCGCCTCAACTGTACGTCAGACGTATGAAATTTGTTTGACATTGACATATACGCGCAGCAGTAGAATATCCGCAACTGCACTGCAGCTGAACTTATTATAATACGTGAATCGCCCTACAGATCGCAATTTGATCGGTAAATTGTAATAAATTGACTGTGTGAGTTATTTTTGAGCCGACATACGAATACATTTTTAAAACAGCCAATAAAATAAGAAAATATCGATATATCGAAATATCGATATTTATAAAAATATCAACAGTCCTACTAGTGACATTAACCACAGATAGTAAAAATATTATTAAAGCCCGCTGCACGCGACGCTTGTTTTGCTGCTGGATTGCTTGCTAGAATTTGCTGCTGGGTTTAAAGTTGGCTGTGGCGCTGGGTGCAATGATGGCTCTCATGATATGTTGGCTTCACACGGTGCTTGTCACTACTCGCCACTAGGCGTGCATGCGAAGCGACGTCGCTATCAAAGACACGAGTATTTATAACTTCTCCACTACCATGAACTCTCGAATACAAAAACTATTGCTGCTGAGATAATTAGACGTAGAAAAACTATTATTATGGCAGCTGCAGTTATTGCGTTTAAACGGAAATGAGAGCTTGAACAACTAAAGCGTCGATTGTGGAGTTGCGAGTGGCTGTTACGGCGTGATACAGGACAGAATGTTCTACTAAACATGGTATTTAATGAGCTCGGGTATGTATCTATAACATTTCAACTTTATTTGCTACTATACTATTTGGATTTATAATTTCGTACTTCAGTTTTTAATATATTTATACTACATTTTTGTTTAAGCTCTGAAGATCCTTCCAGTCTCACTAATTATACGAAAAAACAAAAAATAATAATAAAAAACCCTTTACACGCAAGCAATCTATTACGAAATCCAGCACGCGACCACGCTTGAGAGACATCAGTGACGTCACTTTCTCGCAGCGCTGCCAGCAGAGCAGCCATCAGTGAACCCCGCATGCAATCCAGCATCAAAACAAGCGTCGTGTGCTGCGGACTTTATATATTTTTTTAGTCAATGGATGTTTTTGGCTTAGGCCTTTGCCTTTCCGTCAAGACAAACAAAAAAAACAACAACAATCTTGACTTGGCAGCATTGTCTTTGATCTTAGCAGGTTCCTTACGGAACGAAAACAAAAAAAAATGTCAGTGGGTTGTCATTTGTTACTTTTGTCATTTGTGCATTTTGTGGTCACTTTGTACTTTGTAGTTTGTTTATTGCATATCAATAACAAAAACGATAAAATAAAACACATTCGAGTATATTTTGCTGTTTATAGTGTGAGGGATAAAAGGTATAAATGTGAAACAAGGACTGTTTCAAAATGACTTCCACCGAAAATGACCCCGAAAAAAGTGAAGCACCTGCTGAAGAGGTGCCTGAAAATACAGAAGAAAATGAAAAGTCCGCTCTAAATGAATATGTGACTAACCTAGAAGCCAGACTTAAAATCAAAGCTGAAGTACGCAATCAAAACTTAAATTGCGTTCGCCCTCCAGAGAATTATTTTTCAAAATTAGATTCTGGCCTGAAGAAAAACACAACTTTCGTAAAGAAATTGAAATCGTTTAGTGCCACCCAAATCGACGCATTACTTAAAGATTTTAGTGCTTTGAATCTTACTAAATACATTTCGGAGGTTGCGGCAGCTATAGCTGAGGCTAAATTAAAAATGTCTGATATTCCTGCTGCTCTGCAACTGTGTTCTTTACTTCATCGCACGTACGCCGATTTCGCATCAAACTTTTTCGAAAACTGGCAAAAGATTTTAACTTTCAAAACAACAGACAAGATATTGAATTCTTCTAAATTGCGTGTGGATATAAGATTCTATGCAGAATTAGTGGCTGCTGGTATATTTGTTAACAAAACCGGTTTACCATTACTGGGAAATGTTCTTACTGTGTTGATAAATATGGATAAGGAGGAGCACAACAACATACCAATATTGTTGTCATTCTGCAAACACTGTGGTGAAGACTATGCTGGTCTGATGCCTAAAAAAATAAGAGATGCTTCTGAGGTAACTAAATCTGTTAAATGTATACAATGCAAAATGTTTTCATAATTTAGTTTCACATTTTAATTAAAAATGGATCTAAATCCAAGGCTAATTTCTATGTGATTATTTTTTATATAACAATAAGTCAAAGTATATAAATATATTTCTTACTTATAGAAATACAATGTGACAATACCTCGGAACACATTTTTACCAGCAGAGAAGCAAACTGTTGTGAGATCTTTGCTGAAGGACTACTTTTTATCACTCACAAAACATTTGTTGGCTGAGCGCACACAATTGCAGGCATTACATGCTGCTAACCAAAGAACATTGCATACCAGAGGAGAACTTTCCCAGGAAAGAAAAGATCAGTTGGAACAACATCAGGTAACACTTATTTCTCTATAAGTAATAATAAAGATTTAGTTATACTTATAGAATAAAATGAAACAAAGTATACATGTATAGTCATGGCCATTGTAAGTTGCAAGTATTGTTTTTGCGAATTTGAAATGAGAAGAAAGTTTAAGTCTTTAAATATCCAGACTAGACACAAATATTTATCAGTTACACAACAGCTGCTTAACATGAGGATTTAACCAACCGTTTCGCAGTTTAAACAACAACACAAAGAGTACATTAACCTTTTTGCATCACTTTCATTATGTAAAGAGTCTTCAAATGACATCTACATAGTGTTTAAGTTGCAACTGTTTAAATACTGTAATTTGTTGTACACAATCAATATCAATAAAAGCATTTGTTTATATTGTTCACTATTTTATTCTACCAACTTAGGCATACCTTTTTTTATACCGTGGTTAGGTCATCTGATGGTATGCAATTAATGCCGTACATGATCATACACAATGCTTGGATCACAAATGTGTTTCCAGGCTATCAAATCTAGAAAAAAAAACAGGAAGGAAAATGGATGGAAAGAAGAAAGGTGTATTGGATACCTGGCAATCTCACTTGAAAAGCAATAGCAAAGTTTTTGTTTCACTGTAATATCTTGTGTAACAGTTGTACTACCCTAGATAAGCCTGCCTATTCATGCTGAGTCATGAGTCATGACTAGCACAGTGTGACTACCAAATAAAAAGTGTGTAAAAACATACTTAGTCTTTTAGAATTCACAAATGAAGTGTAAACTAAATTGAATGCACATTTTCCTTCATATATTGGGCTTGGACCCATTTATATAATATTTGAAATTATTTATCTCAGGCTACCTATGATAAGTTGCTGGTAGGCGCTCAAAATTTTGCTGAAGTATTGGGCGAGGAGTTGGGCGAAGCTGGTGAACCTCCTACATTAATTATGACAGTTACGGAAACACAGGGCTCTGTGACTATTGGTGGCAATGAGGAATTTAGCATGCAGGCCGGTACAGACCCCTGGCAAGACGAAGACACCAGGACATTCTACACTAGCCTACCAGACTTGAAGGTTTTCATGCCCAATCATCCTGTAAAGGAGGTAAGAATATTTAGAATGTAAACAAATTTTTAGCTCTTTTTTTATGTTGATTTTTTTTACAATACCCTATGTTTTGTACACAAAAACCATTAAGAAATGGAAAAATGGATTCAGTGGTCTTATTTTTCTATTTCACTTAGCAGTGAGATACACATTCCATTTGCTTGATGGTAAGCAATACATCTGCTCATGAACAGTAGCAGAACCAAACAACACCTTATATTGCAAGCAATGCTTGGCATTCCACTATCACCACCAGGATGGGGACATCCTGAGACATAGAATGTAAACTTTCAGTATGTCCAGAAGTTACTCTGGCTATAACATCTTTCAAACCGAAACACAACATCCACACTGCCGCGTGGCGGGAGACATAAACAGTATGATTCAAAAGTATTAAGTATATAATTTTCAATAATGTAATTTGTTAATAAACATATACAACACTATTTTATATTCAAAATAGTATATAAAAAAATGCAAACAAATATATTTACATATCTGAATAAAATGTTTATTTGAAATCAACACATCTATTATATAATTATTTGGTGCTCCCTGAGTTTATACTCAGGGAGCACCAAATACATTATTGTAACTAGCGGTTAGCTGACTATTATCTATGATGTAGCTTATATCAATATTCTATAAGTAAAAACAAAGTTCAGTTTGTTTCAGTAGTTTTAGATCTTATTCAGTGCATACAAACAAACAAAACTTTTCTCTTTATATTATAAGTAATTTTTTTTTTTATTCTAGACAGTGAAAAGTAAAACTGAAACCGTGACTGAAGAAATGTTGGATGAAGATATTAAGGAGGATGATTTGAGCGACTCCGAGGAGCCTCCCACAGTCCCAGACGTTGAGCAGGAAGAAGCACAGCCCACTTATATATCAAACAAGTAAGCACTTTTTTCAAATACACAGTGTAATATCATCGGTTTTAATATCTTTTACACCAGAATACAATAATTCTTCAAAATTTCTGCTTAGCACTGAAAATAATCAAAGAGATGATATGACAAGCCCCTATATAGAGGTGTCAGTCTAAGGGAGCGGTACTCAACCTTTTTTTAAACGGGCCACAAACACCATTTAGACATGGTGTTTTGGGCTCCTCATCGTGGTAGGGTGGCTTAGATACCTATTTTTTACTCGGCGAGCGTAGTTTCTATGATTGGCGTGAAATTCAAAATTATTAAAATTCCCACAGGTTGAGTATCACCCTCTAAGAGTAAGGGGACTACTACACTTTTGCTAGTAGTAATTATTAATATTTATTTCAGATATGCACTAGACGCATTTTTGAGTGAACTGCCTAACTGCATCAATCGCGAACACATAGACAATGCTGCCGTCGATTTTGTTTTGAATCTCAATACCAAGAATAATCGTAAGAAACTAACAAGGGAATTGTTTAGTGTTGCTAGAACTCGACTTGACTTATTGCCGTTTTATTCGAGGTTTGCAGCCATACTATACCCCGTTTTGCCCGATGTGTGTGTAGACTTATGCCAAATGTTGAAACAAGATTTCAAGTATCATGTCAGGAAGAAGGATCAAATCAATATAGAATCCAAGGTAATCAATATAAATGCAATATATTATGTTTAGCCATGAGAAGTCATGTGGCCTAACCATATTATGTAGGCCGCTTGTCCACCGCTGCCGTCACCGGACCGTCACTGAGATCGAGATTCTTACGGACCAAGTGACGTGACGGTGATCGTGTGTCCACCGCGCCGATATATCGGTGGCTCAGTTCTAGAGCTTTATTGTACGTGGTAGTCGCATTTTCCTTTTTAGTAGAAATAAAACTAACTAGGAGGATGGCTAATTTAAACCGGCGAAAATGGCTTCTTCTGCTTTTGTACGTTCAAAGGCGTATGGGTATGCAAAGAATTTTGAATTCATCCGCTAATACGTGAACGATACATCACAGCCAACCATTATTGTTTTTTTATTTATTTCTAGATAAAAGTGGTACGATTTATTGGCGAACTGGTAAAATTTGGACTGTATTCTAAAATGGAAGCATTATACTGTTTGAAAGTACTTTTGCATGATTTTAAACATCATCATATTGAAATGGCTTGCAACCTGCTGGAAACTTGTGGGAGATATTTATACTGCAATCCAGACACGCACCAAAGGACTATGATATATTTGCAGCAAATGATGAGAAAGAAGGTAGAGTATTGTTTTAATATCGTTCATGCCTGTACGCAATATTCTGCCTACTCCAATTTTACTTTCCTCGTAAATGATTTGTAGAATTTCATGTACTTCACCAGTTTAAATAACAAGAGGAATATTTTGATATTCTTTCATTAATGTTCTTTAGATGACATTATAACTAAGAGAAAATAGTTAAAAATTAATAAAAAACATTATTATGTTAACACTATCAATTTTCTTTGTAGACTGTGTCAGCCTTAGACTCAAGATATGTAACACAAATTGAAAACGCCTTTTACTATGTGTGTCCGCCGGAAACACCGGCACAACCAAAAGAAGAGGAGCCACCAATGCATCAGTTCATAAGAAAAATCCTCCATGAAGATTTACAAAAAAGCAATGAAGAGAAAATTCTCAGACTAATGAGGAAGTTGAACTGGGATGACCCTGATATTTCGGCAATTGCGATACAGCACTTGGCAGGTGGATGGAGGGTTAGGGCCAGTGCTAGAAGAGCCCTAGCTCGGCTGACAGCTGAACTGTCGCCCTGGCAAGAAACAGTGGCTCCAGCAGTTGTAGACACCATTCTAGAAGAAATTAAAGTCACTATGGAAGATCCGCACCCAAGATACAACCAGAGAAGGATAGCCACCGTCAAATATCTCGGCGAACTATACAATTACAAGCTACTCGAGTCCCGAGACGTATTCACAGTTCTATATTCTTTCATAACATTTGGTGTGACTAATGATCATAGTATTGTCTCGCATTTAGATCCACCAGATAATGTGTTCCGAATAAGGTTAGTGTGTGCCCTTCTTGAGACCTGTGGTGCTTATTTTAACACGGGCTCAAGTAAAAAGAGGCTCGATTATTTCTTAATATTCTTCCAACATTACTTTTGGTTTAAATATTCTGATCCTATATGGACTGATGACAATAAATTTCCTATTTATGTGGATAACATCTATCAGGAATGCTTGACGAATTTGAGGCCGAAATTGACTCTGTTTACAAGCTGGCAACAGTGCAAGGATGCTATAGAGGAGTTGAGACAAACCATGTATCCGGAGTTGGGTGAAGAAGAGAATGAGTATGATGACCCTGGAGATGACAGTGTGAATGATGGATTGGACACGATTATAGAGACTGACGATGAGACTGATAACCCACATTTGCCAGAGGAGAGCTCTGATGAAGAACCTCTAACTGAAAATACTAATAATGATGAGAGTCTAATGCAAGATGATATTGGTATGGAGCCAAGACGACCAGCTCCAAAACCTGTAAGTAATTTTATAAATATGTTATAGAAAATCAATTCGTATTTCTTACAAAATTTGACTTTAGTTTCGGGTCAAATGTTTATTGACAACAGTTTTTGGATGTTATAATTGAAGATCACTGCGTTTGAATACTCAAATACAAATATATGAACACAAGTCTTTGTTATAAAATATTAATATTTTTTTAGGTAGAAGATGTAGAGTTTGAATCAGCATTCGAAAAGATGGTCACGGAGAATATAGCGGAGAGGCAGCGTGAAAATAGACCGCAACAGAGAGACATTGCAGTGCCAATGACCTGCAGGCAAACTACCAAGAAAACATATGAACAATTGCTGGTAAGGTTATAAAATGTAATTTAGAGATTGTTCTCAATTAAATTACGCTTAGAATATTTTTTATCTATTGGTTAAAAGCTCTACTGCAAAAAAAGAAAAGCTTCTAAAAACTTAGTGCTCATTAAGATACATTATTTTTATAAACTTTTCTAATAACTTAAGCATTATTAAATTTATAACATATTTGTGTAGCCAGAAACCATTATTTTTTATTTAGACAGGTTATTATGTTTTTTAATAACCTAATACATAATAATAATATAATTTTAGCAAGGCAAAGAAGGCGTTGAGTTTGTGCTGATGGTCCGCAAAGGTACGAAGCCGCAGTACAAGTCGTTCAACGCTCCGCCGGAACTCGCCAGCAACCTGCAACAACAGGCACTAGCTGATAAACAAGAAATGGAAAGAGTTAAACGGTATGTAGCTTGCTAATGTATACCTACTGGACAAAAGTATCTCATTGACTGTCATTAACTTCAAATGTGCGTTTGCTCAAGTCATTATACTAGTGCAAACAATTATTTTCACAACCACATTCTTTTTTTTTTAAATTACAATGAGTGTCGTGGCGAGCTTGCCGTTCACCTTAAATGGTAAGCGATAAGATCGCTAATGAGCAGTGGCAAAACCAAACAACACCTTAAATTACAAAGCAATGCTTGGCATTCCGCTGCACTCATTTTGTTACTATCCTAACTAGATTTTTTTCATATTCTTTTATTACCTTACCACTTACTAGATCTTTGACAAATACATATATGGATGTTAATCTAAATGTATAATTCGCAGTTTGACTCTAAATATTTCGGAGAGGCAAGAAGAAGAAGAATACAGTGCGGAAAGCGGAGGCGGCTCTGGAGGCAGCGGCAACCCCAACAGAGGGCAGCACGTGCGGCAGAAGTACCAACATCCCAAAGGAGCTCCCGACGCAGACTTGATATTTGGACCGAAAAAATTCAAATAGCATTTGCTTTCTGACTATTTTACAAATTTGTAACAACTTCTGTGCAAATTTGTAAAATAGTTATTGTCGCTCTAGCTTGTGTATTGTGTGCGGCAATTTGCAAGTAGATGTTACAACTACTATGTCTCTAGATGTGACTACTCTCATTGAAGTTTTTTTCACAAGGAAGTCCTAAAGCAACAAAATGTTATGTAACAGCTAATTTCTACAAAATGATTTAACGATTATAATACCTGATAGCACGAAACACTTGAAAAGACTACAAATAATCTACACTGGCAATACTCCTTTGTCGTACAGTGCTACCCTGCGGGCTGCGCGACTTCTTTTGTGAAAAGGGCTACCTGTGAAGTTAATCGCGTTGATTATTGAAAAAGTGAGAGTGTTTTTATTATAAGCCGCAGCAAATTGAGCTAATTGGAAAATATCCATTCATTACATTTTAGTCATAATTTTTAGAACTCGCGTGGCACTTGTATTTCTATTTTGCCCAAAAATGTCATAGGTTGCAAATAAAAATAATCGTTTAATATCTATTTCGTGTTAATTTTTATATCATTACATTTATAATAAATTAGTAAAATGTTATTTGTTTTTTTTTTCGTAAAGGATTAATATTGTAGTCATCAGTGTAATGATTTTACAATTCACGCTGAAACTATTGATTTTACGAAAAAAATATATGACACAAATTCCAGGATTATTTCTCTAGATCTATTTTGATGATACTTAGAGATAGTTTCCTCTTAAAATGACTTAGAAAAGAGACATTACTAAACAAATTGTATTTCACCGCTATTGCCAATATGGTGACGCGGGCAGTAGGGATACGGGGTCGCAAAGCATTAATTCGAAGCCTCTGTATCTGTATCTGTATCTGTATCAGCCCATATACGTCCCACTGCTGGGCACGGGCCTACTCTACAATCGAGAATACGATTGAGAGTGGTTAGGCCATATAGTCCACCACGCTGGCCTAGTGCGGGTTGGCGGACTTACATACCATAGAAATTCTTATAAATCGCTATGGTATGCAGGTTTCCTCACGATGTTTTCCTTCACCGTTTAAGTGCGTGGTGATTGATTATCAATACACACATGACTCCGAAAAGTCAGAGGTGTGCCCTGGGATTCGAACCCGCGACCACCGTGAACATGTGGGCAGCCGCATTTAGTCCATTTCCCAACAGGCCACCACGCACGAAATCACCTCAAAGTTTATAAATGAATTAGGTACCCATTTACGAAGTTCTTGGAAAACTTTCCAGTGTGCTTTCCAGGTAGCCCGTTTTTTTCTACCAAATGAATATTATATGAAATGTGGTGGTTATGAACTCAATCTCGTATTTATTTGCGTTAGTTTAACGTAGTGCTTATTTTCTCAATGTAGTTAGCGATTTACCGCAGATTTGATTTAAATTAAATCAAAAGTTTTGTGGTTTAATGATAAATCGATTTTTTACTAATCGATTCTCCGATATTGTGCATAGTGGCCAAGAAGCTTATACCCAAATGGAGATTGCATTCCGTGTAAAACACTGAAGCACAAAAATTTGACCTTGAACGCAGTCGTTGTTGCCTGCTATCCTTTTCCTTAAGGGTGAAAATGAATGAAAATGACATTTTGTTCATTCATTGTCACTCGAAAGAAAAGGATAGAAGGCAACAGCGACGTCATTTAAGGTCACATTTTTGTGCTTCACTTTTATATACGGAATGCAATCTCCATTTGGGTATAAGCTTCTTGATAGTGGCTATTCTTTTTTATGAATCGAATTTTATTAATTATTTAAATAGTCGATATTATACCGGTTTTTCCCAATCGGTTATGTCTCATCACTAAATTTATTCATTATTTGAATCTGTCAAATGTCGCGCGTTTGTGTACCGGTTGCCTTGTATATTTTTTTTTTATGTAGTTTATTGTAAAATATGTTTCCTTGATTTCTATCAGTGTAACTTAAACAATAACCATTTGTGAATTAAAATACAATCATTGCACATTAGATTGTAGTGGTGTTTTATAAAAAATATTCATAACCTATAGTGCACGATGGCAGACGACGATTTTAGTAAACTTCTGCAACAAGCAGAGCAGCTGACCACTGAAATTGAGGGCAATGAAGAGCTGCCACGAGTCGAACGGTCTTTGGGTCAAGTGCTGGAAGCTTCCCAAGAACTCTATTCGAGAGTTATTCAGTCCGGAGCAAACGATATCCAAGCGTGAGTATTTGTCGATTAGGACATTGACCTTCTTAAAAAAAAGTACATAATATAAGTACCACGAAATTTAAATATTTAACGTCTTGAAAAAGGTACTTGTAAATATTTTACTGAAGAATTAATTAGATGCGCGATAATTATCTGTAATAGGATAATTTTCTCATACTCTGCAAATCGCTTAGTTCCTCATCAATATTTAATTCAGTAGACTTTGTAGCGTAGTTAGTTTAATACCAGTTGTGAAATAAGTGGTCACACATTCAATCCTTTCACCAAAACAAGTGTTTGTGGAAACCACAAACATTTGTTTAAAACTGAGCGTTCTGAGTCCATAAAGTCTCATAGTTCTTGATATCTACAATACAAAACTCAATCTTACTGTCGAGTCAGGACTATGTGTTGACTGTTGGGTGAATGTATGTAGTTTCTTTAAGTTTTGCTTTATTATGTCAAAGGTTTTTATTATTTTGTTGTCAGACACCTGTTATTTGGATCTAAAGGCATTGACCTCAAACAGATATCACAAAAACTAGAAACATTAAGTGCTAAGCGCACATTTGAACCTCTGCAGCCTATAGCAGATTCTGACATTGAAAGTTTCTTGAGGAATGAAAGAGAAAATGCTATTCTCTCACTAATTGATGAGGTCAATGAAAATGTAAGTATGAATTTTTAATTTTTTCTTCTTTTCCCTTATTCTTCCAGTATACATCATATTTCCTTACCCAGTCTAGTTCTCTTTTGTCAAAAACATAGTGATCAGTGTCATGGTGTAATATAAAAAAATAATATAAACATTAAAATATTTCAATTCCAGTAACCAATTTATTGTTTTTAGCTACTGGTAATTTTGGTTGTAATTATTTTGTTTCTTCCACTTCTTCTGATCATAGATACTGCTTCTATTTTTAAATATTTAAAAAAAATACTATAATTTTTTTAGTCACTCCAAACAACTGAAGACCAGAAATGGGAACACATGCTTTCTGAATGGAACAGAGAGAAACTCAAACTCATGAATGCCATGATTGGACCGTCTCAAAACTGGCTCGATCTTAAGCGTACACCAGAACCTCCGAGTATTGCAGATACCCCTAAGAAGTTTGGTCAGTCTATGCTGGACACTGTTGAGGCAGCTTATGCGAGACAAGTGAACCAGTACAATAAGGTTATTGTTATGCAAGCTGGGAAATCAAGGACCCCGTTGCACCAGAAGTTTGCACAAGTTGCTGAGGAATTTAATGATCCTGTAAGTTTATTATTTTGATTGCAACCAATTTATTAATGTCATGAGAAATCAAGGACTAATTTTCCATAGCATTCAAATATTAACTGAACTGTAATGCTTTAGAAATGTATGCTTATATATGCAGGATTCAATTATATTACTATGGTGCTGTAAGTATGGGTATTGAACTAACTATAATTTGTTTACAGAAAGTGAAGGACATGTGGGAGATTATAAAGACTATGGCCAACATTCCAGCTCTTGTGAGAGATGAAGATCCTCTGAAAGCTAGAGGAAATCCAACTATTCAACAATGTCTTGTTGCTCAGGGCAAAAAGTATTTGGAGAAGAGGTAATTAGTGTTTACTGTCTACATTTCAAGGATAATATGAAAATTAGGCATAACATGTAGTTTCTTTTTGCATATTCTTTTTGCATGCACATAAAAATTAGCATATTATTATTTAAGTGGTATGTTTAATCAAATTTGTTTTGAAGTTATGTTACAGTACTTAGCTATTTATTGTTTGGTTTAGCTTTACATCGATATTTCAGTCATAAATAACCCTATTTATTATTGAATTGAACGGTGAGACAAGCATGCCGTTCGCCTGATGGTAAGCGATACTGCCCATGAGCAGCAGTAAAACTAAACACCTTGGATCCTGAGACATAAGATGTAAAGTCTTAATATGTCCTAAAGTTACTCTGGCTATAATGTCCTTCAATCCGAAACACAACAGTGCATTTACATTGCTATTCGATGGGACAAATACACATTGCGGTGATACCTAGACCTACCCAGATGGCCTCTCGCATATAAGAGACCTACCATAGCTTGTGTATTAGAATACTAGTCACCAATAATATAATACACCTCTATAATAAAATACAAGTCTAGTATGGTATTCTACTGCCTACATAAGTAGTGTATCACACAAATTTATCTCAGTTTATTTAATTCAATTTGTTGAATTGATACATTAAATGAGTCATATTGTTTTCAGATACAAGCAGTACATGAGCGACGTGGTGCGCGCCAACCCCGCGGCCGCGATGCGTGGCGGCGAGCCCGGCACATATCCACTCGTGCGAGGCTTTGTGGGCCTGCGACTAGGACAAAGTGTGTTGACGGATGGCGTAGTGGACGAGCGACCACTGTGGCCCATGGTTTATTACTGTCTGCGAAGCGGTGACGCCAACGCCGCTCTGCATTGTCTGCGGAAAGCTGGGTAAGTGAAACCAATATTGGAACATAATTGTTTAAAATCAGAATTTTAAACTTAGCGCGTAAATGTAAGAAAACATTCAAAGCCATGTTTTGTGTGATCACGTCACTTGGATAGTAAATATATAAATATGCGAGTTTCAACTTTAAACAATTTGGCAGTCTGAAAAATAATATTTTTGTGCAATTTACAATTTAAGTTTGTTTTATGTCTCATTCAATGTACAAAACCCAATAAAATTCTAAAAGTTTAAGACTGTGTATGTCATGCCTTTTGAAATATTGTAATTTATTTTTCCATACAATCACTTATGGTAAAATACCTTATTATTTGTAATTGTTTACAAAATTAAACACCATTTAAATTAATCATTAATAATTCTATTTGAATTGTTGCACAGTCGGGACCACGAAGAATTTATTGCCGCCCTGGAGGAGCATATAAGAAACCCAGAGAAACCATTGAGTGATAAGTTGCAAAACACCATCAACTTCCAATACAGAATTCAAGTTCGGAACTCCACAGATCCCTATAAGAGAGCAGTAAGATATCTAATTATTTTACAAGACAACTATGATATTTATAATAGCTACTTTAATAATTATAACACTTCGACGAACCCTACGTAAAATATCGAAACTGAAAAGTGTGCTTTTGTTTTATTGCAACAAATGCAGATTGTGAATATAAAGATTTTTGATTTTTTACTTTAAAATATTATATACAAATATATATTCAACTGTTATTCAGTCAAATAGAATGAAAAGTGCATATATAAACATAATAATATATCGACGCAGGAAAGAGATTTTGTCGTATCTCAAAAAATGCACATGTGCGTTTTGTATATTATTTAATTCATTAAAAAAATACTGCATTGAATTTCCTTGTAAAGATGTAAGGTTTTATTTTAAAATGTTATTATCAAAGAAATGGTATTCTTAAGTTTTCTAGTTTAGAGGTTATTCATTTTTTTTTCCTGGTCTAAAATTGCTTGTTTCAAGATACGATAAAATCACTTTCCTGCATCCATATTTAACTTGCCACATACAATGTTATTGGTGTAAATAGTGAATTAACAGTTTCGATGGTTAACGCAGGAACTGTCGATTTATACCTAGTTGATCTAATTTCAGGTGTACTGCGCGATTGGTTGTTGTGATATCAGCGATGAACATTACGAAGTCGCTCGCACAGCAGACGACTATCTCTGGCTGAAATTGTCATTCATAAAGTCTCGCACAAACAATGAAACTGAAACATTCTCATACTCAGATCTACAAAAATTAATTTTGGAGGAATATGGTAAAATAATTTTAAAGCATTTGTTAAAGCAAACAATGAGGAATTTACGGCCGATGCCAATAATCAATCGAAAAAATTAGATTGAAGTCAATCTGGATTGTTTTCTACTTTTCGATTGGTCTCTTGTCATATTGCCATAGTTTTTTCACTACTGAGATTGATTATTGGCAATAAAGTTGCAGAAAAAAGATTGAGCTGTCAATCTAAAACGGCAAATTTTGAATTGGGATTGTTTATTGGCAGTGGCTGTTATTCTATAAACAAATAAATATTAATTTATTTTCTTATTTCAGGTGAAACACATTATCAAGCTTATGAGAAACCTGTAGTGTATTTCCAAATGCTAGCTTTGACGGGTCAGTTCGAACCAGCTTTAGAATTTTTGTCGCGTATACCCAGGTGAATATACTATTTTGTGAATGTTAAAAACAAACATATGAGAATAATTTATATTTATATGCATTTTATTTTCTAGATACCAAGTGCACGGCGTTCACATGGCGTTGGCTCTGCATGATCTGTACATGTTGGGTACTCCTAGGAATGTTCAAGCTCCACTTTGTAAGTCAGTTATAAATCTATTGTAAATGAAAGATTATATTATATCATCTCACTAAATCCCATGTCCCAATGATAAGTTACTATCTCTCAGAATCTTGCCGAGATTCAGAAATTCGATGATAAGTTACTATCTCTCAGAAACTTGCAGAGATTGCGAACATGATGACACTTAATCACCAATGATTGGACTACCATTTGTGTTGTGTGGTCTATCGATAAAAAATAATTGTATGCTGTGTAGCAAAATAAATTATCCGGTAAAGAGCTAATTGACATATTTTTATTACAGTATCGGTGGATACGGACGACCCTGCACCGCTGCGGCGGCTAAATTTAGCAAGACTGCTGTTACTTTACGTTAGAAAATTCGAACTCACTGACCCTTCAGACGCTCTACACTACTACTACTTTTTACGGTATGTTTCATTTAGTTTATATCCTGTAACTAAATAATAAGATCACGTATTGTATACTGTATCTCATTTTGCTGGGTTTATATCCATCCCAATATATGTTAAGGGGTGAGTAAATATTGGTGTCAAATGTTAGGTTGCCTTGGGTAACCTTAGCGTTACTGTATACGGTATACTCCGAAACGAATCCCGAACGTTCGGACGTTCAACATTCACATATAAGATAAAAGTTTACCTCTTCTAACAATCAATACTCAATGAAACTTATCATTCACTCCACTCTTAAGTCTGGTTGTGCTGTACGGAAAAGGATTCATGTATATTTCGAGGTATTTAGGCATATTACTACATTATATTCGTCGTCATGTCGGAGTGTATAGTAACCTCCCATTATGAGATTTTACACCACAAAAATATCAGACAAAATTGAGTACCCTACATGGTAATCGAACCCACTTCATTATGTTTACTGCTAATGTGCACACTTCGTATTTAAAAAAAAAAAATACTTTTATTTCCTTGAATTTACCCCCGACTTGTATTCCTTGCAGAAACCTGAAAGATCCCAGTGGCAAGAACTTATTCATGTGTTGCTGTACTGACTTGGCGCTCGAGAGTCGAGATTATGATCTTCTATTTGGTCGCATGGACGCTCACACCGGCCTGCGCAGTCAAGGATTATTAGATCAATTCAATAGCACTCAAATCGATAGTAAGGTACGGATGTGTGGATTTCTTAGAATGATTTTTAAATGTTCTCTAGATGTATTGGAACTAAATTAACCGATATTTTATTATTTGATTAGATCTTTTATTTGTGTTTTTATACAGCTGCTCTCTATAATCTATCTATATTTAACAAGAGATTACTTTACATATTTTATGTTTCAGTCAACAAAGATAGAGAGCCATATGCCATTTTTTTTTAGAATTGTACCAACAGTGCTGTTATAACATTTTGATAAAGATAGATAGGATATAGAGAATGTTAGTGAGTTTTATTATTAAGCTTATTATTTTGCAGGTTATTGCTCTTAATGTTGCTGAGCAGTTAGTTAACAAAGGACTGTTTGAAGATGCCATAACCATGTATGACATTGCGGGCGTAAGTATATTGAAACTATTACCTACATCAATAAAATGGTTGTGTCGAAATTAATTTTAATGTTATTGTTAATTTCAGAATTTAGAGAAGGTTCTAGAGTTATTCTGCGTGCTGCTCGCCCAGGTGGTAAACAGCGGCGGAGGTGCGGGAGGCCTCAGAGAAAGACTGTCCATTCTTGCAGAACATGTGTCTAGAAGATTGCGGTTTTCTGACGTCACCAACTTGCCCGCTGCTTTAGTTGAAGCATATACAAAGTTATGTAAATTGATGTCATTCTTCGACCAGTTCCATAGTGAAAATTATGAAGGCGCAATTGAGGTAAGTTTTTTCTTATTTATATACTAATTGTGTAGTATGTATGTAAATTCAATTTGTAACTTTTGTGGAAATGAGTTGTCGGTATAAGTTATTACTACTGCCTCTTTTTGTTCAAATATACCGGGTATATTCAGAATCAATGTAAATGCAGGAATTTAGAATGAATGCAGTCACTGTGCCGAGCCTGAATTAAAAAAGTAATTGGTTATGAACTTGGTGGTAGATTTAGTGAAAGTTATTTAAACTTGAGCTCGTTCACATTCTGGTATATTACGGGTAACTCCCACAAGAAGCTTTTGCCGATACATATTACAATCGAATAGCAGAGAGTACTTAAGTATTAGTAAAGGTGTTGCAGAGAGTTGCGAGTGTAGAGTGCACTGAGATAATACACTAGAGAAGACACTGCAAACAAAATGTTTCTAACAAAATGAGGGGTTACCTTCTATTTCTGTCTTTGTCACCCTTACGAACATTAACACGCCAACGTAACATTATCTTCGCTCTCGCTTCACTGTGTCCTCTGTGCAAGCACAATACGCAGAGACTTTGTTCAAAACACAATGTAACTTAAAATTTCTAAAAGGAACGCGACAACTTTATTTCTTATTTTTTTAAATCCGTCGAGTTTGCGTGGTAAATCCGTAGGTTTTGCTAAAATAAACATTTAAATCCTTGCATACTTGCGTCTTGAAAATAAAAGGGCGTACACTATTATTTCAGAAAAAACAATGTATTTGCCACCCTAATACGATAGAAAAAAATAGCAAAAATCGTCGCAATTTTTGTACAAAATTCGGTTGCATTGTTTCTGATCTTCTGAAGTCAGTAAAACTACCACCCAGCTTCGTTTTCGCACTATTGATATACCCTGTAATCTGTATCAGCCCATATACGTCCCACTGCAGGGCACGGGCCTACTCTACAATCGATCTCATACGATTGAGAGTGGTTAGGCCATATAGTCCACCACGCTGGCCTAGTGCGGGTTGGCGGACTTACATACCATTGAAATTTTATAAATCGCTATGGTATGGTATGGTATAAGTGCGTGGTGGCCTGTTGGTAAACGGACTAGACGCGACTGCCAGCATGTTCACGGTGGTCGCGGGTTCGAATCCCAGGGCACACCTCTGACTTTTCGGAGTCATGTGTGTATTGATAGTCAATCACCACGCACTAAAACAGTGAAGGAAAACATCGTGAGGAAACCCTGTAATAGCTCAGTTTAATTGTGTTGTGTTGTGTCAGACTCTCCGCGAGTGCGCGCTGGTGCCGCTGAGCGCTAGTGAGCTGGAGGCGCGCGTGGCGGCGGCGCGCAGTGCCCGCGGCGAGCTGCTGCGCGCGCTGCCCGCCGTGCTGCGAGCGCTCTGCACCATCCTGCTGGCGCAACGCACGCGCCTGCGCAGCGCCGCGCCGCAACACAACCAATCCGCGCTCGCCACGCACACCACGCTCGGCGCGCATACTAACAAGGTACCGCAAGCGCTGCTGACTGCATACTTTTTTTTTTTTTTTAAAGGCGTTCCAGTTATGAAAACGTCAAACCCGATATTAACTACAGCAATTATTAGCATATAATACAATTATACTTCAATACTTAATTAATATTACATTAATGAAATACAATAAATACAAATACAATCAAAACACAAAATCAGTAGGCCACCCACCCCCACAGTCTTAACGTAATAATTATTTTATAAAGCATTTTAGCTTCGTCCGACTCGCTGTTTAGTTGTTGTTGCGATTAGCACGCTCTTACGGTTACGCTTATTTTTGTGTGATTATTCTGTAAATTGTGTGTTATCTTAGTGTACAATAAAGCATATTTTATTTAATTAATAAATTAAATCTTCATACATTTGTAATATCAAAAGTATGTTTTTTGTTTTACAGCAAGTGGAATGGTTGCGTGAGCAGGCAGAAGTACTGAACACTTTTGCTGGAAGCATCGCTTACAGGATGCCCGGCGATACCTACAGTCAGCTCGCGCAAATGCAAATCCTTATGCACTAAACTTATTATACCTAAAATAAAACTACCAATTAATTTAGTACATAATTTAATTAATAATAAAAATATTTTAAAATAATACTGTTTTTTTTATCGGTCGCTCTTACATCCTAATCAGTGTCATAGTTTAAACACTGGAATAAATTCGTTCAGATAACTGCCGTCTCACTTCTAAGCCTACGTACAAGTCATTAATATTGTCATAAGGATATTCAGTGCATTCATTGCCAATAGTAATTGGTTCTGGGTCGACATACAGTTCAGGATCCGGAAGTCCAGCCTGTAAGCATAAGTTATGTAAGACCGCACATGCATTGATAATTTTCGCGGCTCTGACGGGCGTGTAGCGGAGAGGACGTTTGTAGAGACATTGCCAACGACCTTTCAACTTTGCAATGCATTTGTCAATGCACATTTTGGTGCGTCCATGAAAGTGGTTGTACTGTGAATCCGGCGTGCCTTGTGCTGCATGCGTTATGGGTGTCATCAGCCATGGTCTTTGAGGGTATTTGTTGTCGGCTGGAAAAAAAAATCAATGCCACATCGCCACAAAAAAATTTACAACATAAAATCATTCTCCCAAAACTATGTTAAGGATGCCACACTTCAAATTTGTACTGACTACTATACAAAAAATGATTATTTATGAAATATACATACCTATCAACCAGCTATTTTCGCCTTGCCTACTAATATTCTCAATAAATGGGCGAATACACATTTTGTTCCATATAGAAATACAACTAGAGGATCCACCATACCTACAGCACACAGCTATTATTTTTGTGTCTGCATCACAGATCTAAAACAACAGGAAATTGATTTTACATTTTACTAACTTGCACCAATACTTTTTGAGGAGTATTGCATACGCCATACAAAAATTCAAGGATTATCTGTAACAAAACTACACTAGAACCGAACTGCTTGTAATACAAATTATATCAGTCCATATTCATCCTATTACTGAGCTCAGGCTTACTCTGATTGGAACGAAGTTTAGAGCCTAATCTGACTTGATGGCACTATGTGAATAACTTGTTAAAAAATTTGGTATTTCATAAAACTTTTGATAAATACAACTATACCAGTGGTCTACGAAGCAAGACAAAAAGAAAGAAGAAAAATACTTATTTTATTTTAAGTTTGTTGTATGATGAAGAAACTTACTATTTGTGCATGAATAGTAAATTGACCTTTCCTGTTATAAAATGCTTCTTCATCATCTTGAGGACATAATATTTCCACATGTGTTCCATCTAAGCACCCTATTGTGTCTGGGAAATGACATTTTCTGTAAAATCTGAAAGTTTAAAAAAGTACCATAATTATGTGCTTAATAACAATCTCATATAGGTAGAATATTAACAATAAAAAGGATTGGATAATGATTTATGAAATGATACCATAATAGCTACAAGTGGTTTACCCCTTTTTAATCTGTTCTCTCTGTGGTAATGTAGCAGGAAACACAATCCAATTATCTAGAACTACATTCAGCCCCTCAATGATTATTTTTATTACTCTGCTGACTGACTTCTGAGATATGCTCACATTAAAATCCTTGCCTATTTTCTTCTGATGAGAACCACTTGACAGGAATGAGAGTGTAACTAATACCTGGCAAGAATGAATTGGTAATTCACAAACACAATATATATATATATATATTCACTGGCATTTGAATAAAATTGTTTGAGACATATTGTTTTATTACCTTGAGTGGAAAGGGAATTCCATTAGAACGTTGTGTTTTAGGTACCACAGGTTCTAGTATTCTTAAAATATGATGAAATACCACCCTATTAACGCCGCAATTTTTTATTAGATAAGAATCCGGCAATGATACACAGTCTAACATATCAGTTAGTTGGCGACGAGCTATTTTCTCTTCATAGCCACTACTCCGCAGCATTCGAAGTTTTAAAAGCATAAACATCTTGTAATTCCTTGCTGTTATATTCACAGTTCTATTATTTTTCTCTCAGGTAATAAATGATTAAGATTTTTATCATACAATACGGTAAATACCAAACTAATAACACAATTAATAAACAAAAACCGACAGATGTCAATAATCTAGTACTATGCGACTCTTTGACTATGCGTTTCAAACTACGGTTTCAAATAAGAATAGGAACGTCAATGACCTTTAGTTGTCAAATATTACACGAAAAGTACTATCGTTAGCAAAGAATCGTTGCAACAAAAAAAAAATTACGCTTTAATTTTTTTTTCACGTAGCCAAATTCTTGAATATAAATTAACTAAACAAATTGAAACAATTACAAAATGTTATATGGACACATAAACAAGAATGTTTAGTCTTATTTCCCACATTATTTCCCTTTTTCCAACAACAATCTGCTTAAGAAAAAAAGTAATAGGGATGTAGGTTTAATAATCAATCACTTTCATCAATCATTACAAAATCGACTAAAGTTACGTTTATGTGGCAAAACCGAAATTCGATTAGGATTTCACTACACTAGAGTTGTCACTGGTATTGAAAGTGAAACCTGCGGGCTCTTGATGGATACCTATATAATTGATGGATATTTACTTGTTTATTAGTCTGTGGATATTTACTTATTACCAGCATATATCCATATATCCTAGACTTTTACCGACATGGAACGACGCAAAGCGAGTCCGGAACAACTAAGTATGCTATTGGATATTTTGGAAAAGGACAAGGAGTTAGCTATAGGAAAATTCACAGGAGAAGGACGTATTCGTCATACAAATGCTTGGATCAAGATTACTGAAAAACTGAATGCAAATTCAGGATTTGGATCGGGTGCCATTAAAACCCCTGATAAGTGGCAACAGGTAAATTATAATGTTTAAAAATATGTGGTTTTTTGAGACTTTTTCAACACTTAAAGGCATGTAAAAAAGTCATTTGTTTAAATTTAATTATTAAAAATATTTCCTTATAGACATGGAGAGATTGGAAATCAAATGTGAGAAAAAAGGCATTCAAAATACGCAAGAACAGGTTCACTCCAGGTAGTAATAATAAAATTCAATTGACAGAGGCTGAAGACAAGATTTTGAGGCTTATATGTACAAACACATCTGTGTTTGGCATCTCTGGTGTTTCTGAAACTGCTGCAAATTCCAAATCGATGGTATGTAATTAAATTTGATTCCAAAAATTGAGTAACATTGCTTCAAAGTATTCACATTTATTTTTCATTACTCATTTGTTTCACATAAAATAAAATACTGTATTTATTGCAAGAAACCTTACATACACTAGAAATATATATCACAATGTCAGACTCCAACACAAAGTAATGGTGTGAACGATGTTATGTGCAGCGCAGATCCTTCAACAAGCAATATGATAATTTGTATCCACTTATTTATTGCCAGATTTTTTAACATTATATTTTAGGAACTTTGGTTTGAACCAAAAAGCTAATCAATGAAAATTATCATATTTTTGTGTATGGTAATGTGTTTCTATTAAATTTGATAATATTTTTCTAGAAATGGCCTCTAGACACTCAACATTATACACAGACTGACTTAGACATGGTTGTAGATGATGGTATGTCTACAGAAGTAGATGCAGGAATGGGTCCAAATGAAGTAACTTCAGCTCCAAATGCAGGCAAGCGACTTCGGAAAAGAGGAAGGCCAGTCAGTTAGTATATTATCACAATATGGAAATATTGCTAGGACTAAAATTATATTTTATATTGGTCATCATTTACATATTCTTATTATTTACACATGTAAATTATGTGTTAGTATTTACACTAACATTTACACACATGCAAGTAATAAGAATATGTAAATTCTTATTGCCTACTTTAACAATAACTGTAACAATTAGTATTTTGTTTTATAAATCTAACTTTGAATGTAATCTAATTTATGACTTATAAATCTAACAAATTTAAAATGATGTAATTTATTTTAGGATCAGTACATGACATAGACATGGTTGTAGATGATGGTATGTCTACAGAAGTAGATGCAGGAATGGGTCCAAATGAAGTAACTTCAGCTCCAAATGCAGGCAAGCCACTTTGGAAAAGAGGAAGGCCAGTCAGTTAGTATATTATCACAATATGGAAATATTGCTAGGACTAAAATTATATTTTATATTGGTCATCATTTACATATTCTAATTATTTACACATGTAAATTATGTGTTAGTATTTACGCTAACATTTACACACATGCAAGTAATAAGAATAGGTGAATTCTTATTGCCTACTTTAACAATAACTGTAACAATTAGTATTTTGTTTATTTTGTTTCATAAATCTAACTTTGAATGTAATCTAATTTATGACTTATAAATCTAACAAATTTAAAATGATGTAATTTGTTTTAGGATCAGTACATGACAGAGTCCTTACTTTAGAAGAGGAAAGAATAAAAATTGAGAAACAAAAGTTGCTGGAGAAAAAGAGATGTAATAATATAAGACTTAAAATGGAAAAAGATAGACTGGATATTGAAAGGCAGAAGAATATTTTATTAGAAAAGTAGGTAGAATATAATTTCGCTTGTTAGACTTTCTTTCTTCTTCGAAGGCTACCCTTAATATTGGAATGCATGTTACTCTTTTAATTTTGCTTATTTCATATTTTCTAAATAACACATTGTTTTTCAGGCTCCTGGATGCTGTAGAAACATTGGTCCATCAATTGGAATAAGAATTATATTTTCATATCATTTGCCATTATTCTAAATGAAATAATAATTATGATAAAACATTTTTTTACCTTGTATGTTTTTTCTTTTGACGCAACAAACTAGAATACACTGGTAGACCAAGAACCTGTGGCCGCCAGACCTTCGTATTAAAACCTATTTGTGTGCGCATGCCTCTAACATAGGCATCGCACAATCGGCTATTATGAAGTTCCGATCGTGGTTGCTGCGGAAGTTATAAGCTTCAATGTTTCTGGCAAGATGAAAGAACTATCAAAAGTGTCTGAATACTAAAGAAATATTTTTTTATAGTTGCTTTAACAACATATATAAAATTCAGCTTTTATACTATAACGCTGACAAAATTACATTATGTTAAAGTTTGAAGTTAGCGTAATATTTAATAACATGTAATTTTGCCGAAGTTGTTCAATTGAAGAATGTATATAATTCGTGTGTATAAAATAATAAAAAATACGGAAACGTGTTAATTCTGTACGATCAATGTTTCCTTTGCTCAACCTTTAAAAATGAAACTTGATTCTCTGTCAAAAAAATGAAAATTGTGTCTACGGAAAATTGTGATGAAAAATGAAAATGACAATCGGTCTGTCAAGTAGTGTTGAGTGTGGTGTTGAGTAGGACATGACTTGAAAAAGAGTTTGTAAGAGTAGCCTCATTTTTGTACCGAGCCAGTACAATGTCCCACTTCAATTGAAGTGAGGCGTACTGACACTTATTTATGGCTCTTAACTTTGCCTCACGGCTCACGTCAATGAAATTACCTTACAGACCAAGTAGTATACCAAATATGAAGTAGTACACATTAAAAAGTTGAGCCGCTCTTACGTTTTGACGTCATGTACGGGACAAATGTACTGCCTCTTGTATGTCCTGCTCAACACTACTGTCAAGTGTCAGTCAATGGCGTGTTTTTATTTTTTAATAAAAAACACTCAATTTTATTAGCTAAATTAGTTAAATGTAATATTATTAAGTTAAAACTAAAAGCTTTTTACTAATTTTCCATTTATTTAGATATCAACTTCCTTCTTATTATTACTATCCGAATGCAATAAATATAATGCACAATCATTGGTAATATCCATTGGTACTTAATATCTAATGTGCACGATGGACTCTAATAACCTAGATCGGAATCTTGTGGCCGTGCTTTTTCCAGGACTAGTGAAAAATGACCAAAGAGCCATAGACTGTTTAGGTGGCATACGAAGTATTTCACAGGTAAATTAAATATAATAAAAATAATTAGTCATTGAATCTTTTTTAGAGACGCCTTACTATTTTTCCAGATCTTGAACTCGTTATAAGATACAATTTATATTGAGACCCTTTTGTCGTATTTTATGACAATTTTAATTTATATTATCCCACCCACTACTTATATATTTAATTATTTTGCATCATAAATATTAATTTTTAAAACTAAATTACAAGGAATGGTTCTTTGTAGTAAAAGTTATAGTAAATTCAAAAATCAAATCGAAACTATACCGTTTGTCTTTATTGTTTCATGATAAATGTGAGTTTTGAAAAGACAATATATTGATTCTTTCCATAAGTGGTAGTGTATATTAAAATGACTGAAAGCCATAGGTAGTGTTTTTGTATTTCATGGACAAAAAAAAGAAAAAATAAAATGACGTTTGGTGGTTTGGAGTGTAGGTATTGAAATGAGCACTAACTTCAGGAACTAACTATTGTATATTTTGTAAATTAACACTTAATACATACAGAGATAGAATAAAATTATAACTATGCGCCTCGTAGCGAGATGTGCTCGTGACGAGAGATGGCAGACTGTTGGCTAACGCTTCCGGTGTTCATTATACTGCTCACTTTTTCTATTTTATTCAAAAACAGTGTCTCTTCCACGGAAAACTCGCGTACTACAATTCAACTTTAATACATTACAGATGAATTGCTGTTTTATTTACCCATAGCTTGTTTTTTATAGCATTTGTGATTTTTTACAAACAATGATATACAAAAAATTAATAGAGCTTTCATATGACACTTTGCTTGTTTTAATTGATCAAAAAGCTGGAACCCCTATTAGTATTTTGATGTTGGCACTGTCTTAACATGTTTTTTTTAAATCAACAATTTGCCAAAGAGCTATATAAAGCTTACAAAGACCTTATCAATGTTTGCACCTTCTCCTTTCCTGTGGTTCCAAATTACACAAATTATTTGTATGATACAATACAATAATATAGTAAATATGATGTTACTTTACTATGGATGATTCTGTATTCTGTATCAGCCCATATACATCCCACTGCAGGGCACGGGCCTACTCTACAATCGAGAATACGATTGGAGTGGTTAGGCCATATAGTCCACCACGCTGGCCTAGTGCGGGTTGGCGTACTTACATACCATAGAAATTCTTATAAATCGCTATGGTATGCAGGTTTCCTCACGATGTTATCCTTCACCGTTTTAATGCGTGGTGATTGATTATCAATACACACATGACTCCGAAAAGTCAGAGGTGTGCCCTAGGATTCGAACCTGCGACCACCGTGAACATGTTGGCAACCGCGTCTAGTCCGTTTACCAACAGGCCACCACGCACTTAACAATTTATTTGTATGATAACACAAATTATTTGTATGATACAATACAATAATATAGTAAATATTATGTTACTTTACTATGGATGAAAAGTCCAGAATTTGTTTCAAAACACTAGTATCTACAAATATGTTATCTCCAACAGGCGTATACACAGCAGAACAAAAAACGTCTAGGTCTGTGCTACCAGCCAGAAAATCCATTTTTAAAAAGGATTTATGCTGATGTCAATAAGGCAGCTGGTGTTCTTCTGAAGGTTAAAGTCAGGAAATCTAAGGTAGACAATGAGGTGAAGAGGGAAGTGGTATCAACAACAGTGGTTGGACGAGTACAGAAGATGTATAAGTTTGATTGTGAGTATATATGTTAGTTTGCTCAGAATATTTTCCATTGATTTTATTAGTACAATCAGGTTAGTACAATGGGTAAACTTTCTAGAGTTATTCATGTAATAAAAGATTTAAAAAAAAACCTATGGTATGTAAGTCTGCCAACCTGCACTAGGCCATCGTGGTGGACTATATGGGCTAACCACTCCCGATCGTACTGTCGATTGTAGAAGAGGCCGGTGCCCTGCAGTGGGATGTATATGGGCAGATATAAAAGAAAAAAGATCATTTTAACGCAATGGTGCTTACTTTCAGATTCATTGCCATTACTGTGCCATTAAAATTAAAGAGGGAACATTGAAATGAAATGAAATGAAAATATTTATTGAATCCATAAAATGTCATACACTATTTAGATTCAGTCATTTTTTTTTCCACTACCACCCAGTTCACAAGGCTGTTTTCGCCAGACAAGAACGGGCAAGAAACTCTAGCGTTGCTCTTTTCAAAATAAGTTTACAATACAGTGATCATACAGGAGTTGAAATTCAGAGCAGTTCATAAATTATTCATAATAATGATTATATTGTACGGCTGAGTTAAGTGTAGTCGCCCTGACCGCGGAACCGGTATACACAGTATTTTTAATATACTATAATTATATATAAACATAATTTGTTATCATACTACTCTCACATGAAACTGAATCAGAGGAATTAACTTGGATGATGAAAAAAAACCATTTCAACATTATTGTCATGTTGTTTTCAGCAATGTGTGACTTTCAGTTTCTGCCAATACGAAGTGATGGTACGGATTTGAATCAACAAAAGTGCATTCTAGAAGAGATATTGCCCTCTGGTGTTGACAATTTCAATTTCATAAAGTAAGTAATGTTTTAATGGTGGGAATGAATTCATTTATTTATTTCTATGGTGTGTTTTTTATTTGATATCTTATATACTCTTTTTATCACTGTTTTCAATTTTGAGTTTGCTTCCAATACTAGAGATTTTTCGTAACTTCTATCTATATTATACTAAGTAAGTTTCCTTTTTTATAGGGAGCCGGCTCCGTTGTTTGTGGTACCACACAACTTCACAAGGTTCGACAGGCCTATCACTTATGCATACACAGACAAGAAATATGTTGGTGAGAAGGCAGATTCGTCGCCAAGCAGAGACGATGATATACACAATAAGAGGCGGTCGGATCGTGGTGATAGGCAGAATCGATACCAGTTTAATCTGGTTGATGAATTGCCCACGGAACCCAACGAGTACTATGTGAAACAAAGGGATGAAAGGCTCCTGCCATTCCCTGAATTGAAACAGGAATATGATATAGTCAAAAAAGTAAGAGTTATTTTTAAACAAAATGCATAGTTCCGGCAAACTAGTAAATAGTCACCTAATGGTAAGTGATTACTGCCGCCCATGAACAACGCTCAGGTCATAAAGGTATTGCCGGTTAAAAAAGGATGAAAAGAGTAAAGGCAAATTGGGCATCCAGAAATCACTCAACGAACGAAACGCGACAGCAAAGGTGTCACTTCACGTCGACTCCTGTGCAAGAGTGCTACCGCCCCGGACGAGCCTGTCCTTTCATGCTGAGTAATTACTGACGACAGCGTGGCTCTGCCACTTCTAAAACTACTATTTATTTTAAATTCAGTATTCTAGTAGTGTTCTATTATCTCTAATAACACTTACTGATATTTTGGTTTCAATTATCAATCAATATAATATAAAAAAATGTTTTCTTTTAGCTATTTGAAGAGCGGCCAATATGGTCGTTGAATCTCATAAAGTTCCACACAAAAATAAAGTTTGCGTCTTTGAAACTGGTAATACCGTGCGTCGCGTTTCATTTGAAAACTGGTCCGTGGCGGGCGATGTGGGTGCGCTACGGTTACGACCCGAGGAAGGACCCCGGCGCACGAATATATCAGATATTAGACTTCAGAATGAGGCATCAAGGTGGGTATTATTTTTACTTATTGGAAAAAAGTTTTATCCTAGTTGTAAGTAGTATCATTGTGAAAATTATAATACTCTAGGTCAGGTTGCGAGGCGACCATGTGCAATGCGCGTCAGAGAGGAGGATAAGTTATACATTTTCAATAAGTAATTACAAAAAGCTGAAAAAAACTTTCACTATTAGGCGGGCTGTACGTTTGTTTGCGTCCTTAGTTTAGTGTTTCATCTCTGTTTTATGTAAGGCACTACTGTCTACTGAGGACGACCTTGGTCAAATCCACCATTCTTACCATAATATAAACTTACTTTGGGAAGGGTTAAGGTACTAACTTACTTTGGGAAGGATTAAGAATATAATATGCTGAGTATAATTTCATTGCTAGGTGGTGCAAGAACTATGGTGACGACAAAAGACCATGTAGTCCATTACAAAAAGGCTGATCGCGTGCGTAACACTAAACATAGGACTAAGGAAGAGGTAGTAAGTTCAGAAGATGTTTCTGAAGCCACGGTGTATTTCAAATCGGGCATGGTGCCATCGCAGAGACAAATATTGTACCAGGTAAGGAAGTGAGAGAGGTAGAAGGGATAAAGAAAAACTATAAGAAAACTTCACGGACACGCAAGAATTACTTAGGCTACATTTTCCAATTCAGCAGAGATTTTAAAAAATGTCGATCAAAGATTACTTTTAGTTCTTATTTTTAGTTTTCGAGTGTTTTGTTTTCTTCGCTCAAACTGAATTAAAAAAGCGTTGGGAAGGAACAAAACATTCTATAAATAAGATTGGTTTCAAAACTAGGTAACTACTAAAAGGTAGTCTTTACTTTTATCACATTAAATAAAATAAAAAAGTAACTTTGATTTATTTTATTTTATTGTTTGATTATTTATTGAGTCATTTAAAATTGGAACCAGAAATAGGGATATAGTTGTCCATGATTTTTATTGTGTAGAGCCAGGGTAAAAAGTTTAGCATTTTGCAAGCAGAAACTGTATTAATTTTTTAGGACTACTTTTATATTCCATATATTATGTTGTAAACACGTATGTACTTCAATAAAGGGATCATTTTATACATACATATACCAAACAATTCCATTCTAAGATCGAGTCGTGGGTATAAGGAACTCAGGGTCTCACAAACACCCAGACCAAAGAAATATTTGCGGGCCGTACAAACATTTCTCTCGGTGCGGGGATCGAAACGCCGAACCGAACCGATCGATTCGAGGCCGCATTAAAAACACAAATGAGTAATTACAACTAATTTGGATAATGTTTTAGTTCTGCGACGTGAAACTAGCAGAGGTTGAAGAGTTGTTGTCTGAGGAGCCGCCGGCGGGCTACATGTGCCACGAGAAGTATGGCTGGCTCTCGCCCGACGTCAGCAAGATGTGCCGCGACCACATGTTCAGAGACGTCAAGAAAACTCTCTTCTCCAATCATAACGATTTCAAAATTGAGGTGAGCTGTTCATTTTTATCATCCATATTGACAGCCTCTGTGGTGCAGCCAGTTAAACGCCGCCTGGGTGAAATGTTGACGATTAATTTTTTTAATAGTTTCAGGTTTTAAAAGCATGTTTAAAAATCTCTGTAAATGTTAGTAAGTTTTTATTTAAGCAATTTCGGCAGATTTAAAATATAAAATCTATCAAAACATTTTGCTTCTTTTTCCGCCATTTTATTCATTATTTATTTTATCACATGCTTTAGTAAGTATTTTTTCGTATTTTACATTCATATTCGCGTACGTTCCATTTTTCAATAAGGGATTCTATGGATTTCTTTTAATTGCAGGCAGAAAGTAGCGACGAAGAATCTAACTCGGACGACGATCCTCTCAGTGGGCCGCTAAATGAAGCAGACGAAACTATGTAAAATAAACATCTGTTAATTCAAAACATTGTTTCATTTTACAATACAGAAATAAAAACACACAGCAGTCACATACATAGTCCTGACCCTACAACAAGATCAAGTATTGTTTCACTTAAGTCCCACAAATACTTCGACCTGAAACTAATTTTAGGTAGGCAGCGACTTGTGCTCTCCGGTCTCCCCCTGTCACTGCAGAGGTCCATGAGCAGCGGTAGCCGCTTACTACCAAGCGGGCCGCTTGCTTGTCTGTCTACAAAGGCAATGAAAAAAAAATGAAACAAACACGAGTACTTGTGAATTACACAAATATTTGTCTTAGTGCGAGAATCGAACCCGCGGCCTCTCGATTCGCAGCCGGTGTCTAACTAACGACGCCACGGAGGCCGTTAATATATCGCATTGAAAAAGTTGCAAGCTTCTATGATTTATAAAGGTAAATTAAATACTGGTGGTAGTCTCTCATAATTTATGTGAGAGGTGGCTGTGCCTGGGTAGGTACCACTGCAGTGTCTTTTTCTCCCGCCAAACAGCCGTTTAAATGCTCTGTTGTGTTCCGGTTGAAAGTCATCGTATCTTATGTCTGAAGATGGCGAGCGCAGCGCAATGCCAAGCATTGCTTTGTAATTCATGGTGTTTGGTTTTGCTGCTGTCTATGAGCGGTCATTATGGTATCGCTTACCATCAGGCAAATGGCATTCTCGTCTTGTCACATAAAGCAACAATAAAGGTGATAAATGACGGAAATTATTTTTGAAGAGTTATAGAAGGTCCTAAAACCATTGAAGTTTAAGGTGCGCGGCCCATACCCATGAGTTATGTCAAAGTACTAAAATAAAACATAAATTACAAACGAGTCATTATTATGCATACATTCGAATAATATCAAGCAATACCGATTACTACACGCATTAAAAGCACGTTTAGATATTATTATTGTGCATCAATTTTTAAATGAAAAAAATATGTAGAGTTATATAGTTATGTATTTATGACAGGCAGACCGGCTGAAATTAAGTTTTTACCGAAAAATAAAGGAAGTTTTACTATTATAGTCGAAACACAATTGCTTATAGTGAAGACAGCTATGAGGGCTAATAATCTTATCAAGGATGCTAAAATCAAGCGAAGCGTCAATGATTACGCAGACAAACGTATCCTTTTAGTATATAAAATGTATCTACCCTGTCACGTACCCAGTTTAACGTTATGTATAAATAATTACGGCCTTATTCATAGCCAGATTTAATAGCTATATTAGTTATCGAATGTTTAACCCTTTCGAGCAACTTTTGATTCAGTTTGATCTAAGATGATAAATCATTCGATATTTGAAATAGGGGTTTAAAACTGTGAGAAAGGCAAGGTATATGCATTTCTACGTGACTAGCCTAAATAACCATGGCAATAAGGAAATAATGTTTATCAAAATTATAATTTATAGGTGTCCTTAAAGGTCGTAGGTATAGTTATACTCGTAGTTAATCGCTAGATAACAATAATTCCTTATCGAATTCAAAGTTCATGTGAGTAGAGCAACATCAACAACTATGCAAGTTCCGGCATAGTGACTTTTATCTTTGAACCGGCTCTTATCGCAGCTTAGTATGTGCGGAGGTGATTGGAGACATGCACAACATATTTATTGCTAAATACACTTAATTAATGAATTATTTGGCCTATATAAGTATTTGTTAATAAACATATTATTTGTTCTATTTTAAGAGATGAATTTCTTGAGCATCTCATCTCATTGGTTTAGTGTCTGTGTTTTGGTTTCGATTCACTGATGTGCATCTTATGTCGTGGGTAAAATGGACTTCGGGAGTTTCTAGCGTAAAACGGTCTATTATAAAATAATACATAACATGATGGTAGGTCTCTAATGTGAGAAGAAGGGGGGAGGTAATTTAGCGACAAAATATTTATATTAATATGCAAATTCTTTTTTGTGCGGCATTATCAAGCTCTGGAATTGTTTGCCGTCACGCGTGTTCTCTCCTTCCTGGGTTTTTCCGCTGTAGTGTGAAGAGGCATCTTAGCAGGCCGGCATAATTGTATCGAGTGGCATGGGATTACCGTCTAAAGCCATTCGAAATTATGCCTGGACGGCATTTGCGCTTACCATCAGGTGCAGTGCAGTCATTATGCCATCAATATAAAAAAAACTGCCATACAGCAGTGTCAACGCACTGTTACTACTGGATATATTGAGACCCAACATCTTATGTTTCAGGATGGCGAGCGCTGTGCAATGGTAAGCATTGCTACTTTACATGAAAGGTCATATCGCTTACCAATTACCATTAAAATAATGGAATGCTCGTCTCCCCATTTACAGCAATTTTCAAAAAAGTTTTAATATGTGCAAGGCTTATACCTGTGGTGATGCATTTCGTACATGACTTATTGGCCTATACGCCGAAACAAAAGCTACTCAAACCATGCTTGAACAATTGCAGTTATTTCACATTTACTTATTGTATTTATAAATCTAGCGGAAAAAAGAGTGTGTAAGAGTTGGATAGTTACATTGTAGTTCTTGATTATGACTTATGAGGAAATGCAAATTGGTGCAGTATGATAATATACTCCTATCTCATGAGATTATCCGTTATTAGGAGTATGAATTTAATTATTATCTTTGAGTGAAAAGTTCATTTAATTACCTTCTAGAATAAAATGATTCCGATATTTATATTATCCTAGGTGTGTGATAACAGTTATCTGACCTTGATTTTCTCTACTATGTACCTATATTTTTAATTTATCGAACGCAAAAAGCATTAAATTGCAAATGCTTTATGAAAGTAAGTTGTCTGTTTATTAATAAAGAGATAATGCTGGTAGCACAAACGGCATTGTCGCGTTCAAGAGTTCGCCGAGCGTCACTCGGACAAAGAAAACTTTTGGTCGTGTGTGAAGTATAGGGCACAACGATCGTCTCTTTGTGTATGTAAGTACATACTTATTTTAGTTTGTTTTGTTTAAATATATGACTCATTTCAATATTTATAATTTGTGCAGTTTGCACTGCGGCGATTGTGGCATTGTGAAGTTTGATCTTTGCCTGTGGTCTAGCGTACTGATCTCTGAGCGGATAGACCAATTAATATATATTTTTTTTTAAATCGGAAACATTACGCATCCAATTGACTCATAGAAAGGGAAAATGTACGAGATTTTCTATGTCCTGAATACAAGATAGGCAGAAAATATTGTCACATGTTTTATGAATAAAGTAAATAAAATAATAAAAGTAGCTTTATGTAATGTATTTATTTTACAGTATTTAAGCTCTATTACCTATAACAGTAAACTCTTGATGTAGCAATTAGCAATTCAGAGCCAATAATATACCGGGTATATCAAGACTGCTACCGAAAACGAAGCCGGGTGGTAGTTTTAGTTACTACAAAAACAATGCAACTAAACATTTCGTTAAGAAACGCGACAATTTTTTTAAATTATTTTTTAAATATCGTCGAGTTTAGGTGGTAAATTCATAGTTTTTGCTAAAAAAATAATTTAATGTCTTGCACACGATAGCGTCTTTAAAAGTAACAGGGTGTAAACTATTATTTAAGAAGAAGCTATGTATTTACCATCCTAATACGGCTATAGAAAAAAAATAACAAAAAAAAAAATCGTGACAATTTTTTGCACAAAATTTAGTTGCATTGTGTCTGAAGTCACTAAAACTACCACCCAGCTTCGTTTTCGGTAGCAGTCTTGATATACCCTGTATTTAAAAATACAAAACATGTTTAATTATAGATGTATGACAAATAAAACTCAATCTAGTGTTTATTTAATTGCATTTCAAATTGTACACATTATCTTTTGATAAAACTGAGATCGATTGGGAACGAATTCGTATACCTATAAAAAATGCAAAGTCAAACAATCTTTGTTTTCAGTATTCAGTAAGTATATGTAAATATTGGAATGATGTGAAGAGGTTCTGTTGCGAGGTACCACGGCCGCGTGCGAGGCGTCCATTGTTTCATCCCTTGGAGTTATCAGTAGAGCGAGTGGAGAGCACAAAGTGCGGTGCGGTTTATCGTGTATAAAACGCGCGGGGCGTTGCGCGCGCGCACACTCGTTCGTACCTCTCTCACGCCGCACGATCGATTTCCCGCCCTTTGTGATTTCCACCGGCGCGAGAGCCACTCTACTACGCGAGTGAGGTTAGTGAATTCACACTATTACTACATTTTATACGCATTGTAGTTTGTACGCAGTGAATATGGAAATGGATTAGACATGTTTGTGTTTATTTAGAACGTGGTTTATGTATGTGCATGTTTGATGTGATGGAAATATTCAGTGAATTTGATTTCATAGTTTTTCACGTACCGAATATAAAATAGTCCATTTAAATAAATATTTATAAAAAAGGCAATAAGATTGATTTTTTTTGTTTCCATTAATTTAAGTATACAAAAGTGTGGGTAGACCTTCCGTGCAACTAATTATAATGGTGAACTAAAAAAATATATTATTTAAAAAAAATGATGACAAATCAACTTCTAACAGACGTCATACAGTCTACTTATAAAAAATAAAGCGACAGCTATATTTAAATTGCCTAATAAGGAAAAATTATTTATGCGCACTAAGTTCTTTTTTTTTGCATATATGCGATTTGTTTTGAAAGACGTACGAGGCTTGAGTAAGGTTGATTGAACTGAAGATAATATAAAGATAACACAAATCGGTCACAAATACTCATCGTTATAAAGTGGCACTCAAAACAATGGAATTGACAACCGATGCCGGATTTGCAACTGGGTCTCATAGAGTTCATAATGTTTCTAGGTGATTTACGAGTAGCGATTAGATAACTTGCTCGGTAATAGAAGTCTCATCTTCCGTATGAAAGGGGAAAACTCTTAAACAAACGAACATCGATTATTACCAACAACTATCGTCCTTAAACAAATAATTTTAAGTATATATTTTGTTTCGAATATCGACTGCCAAGTAAAAGATGCGTTCTCATAATAAACGACGGCTATTATGTAGGAATTATCGTTGATGTATCCTTAGAGCAATAAATCGTTTTCGAGAAGTGAAGATAAATGGCGGCTGTTCGGGCAGGCAGTTTTTGCAATCCCCAACGCAATTTGTTTTTAAACGTCCTAACGACACGTGCGCCGGCGCGTCGTGCGAGGAATCCGCAATACATCGCCTTGAAGCATGAAGCAGTGTCATGTCAACTCCGTTGTGTGATCGGCAGACGCCGCCTATCGAAGCATTATAATCTGCAGGAAATCAATATTTGGACATGTCACAATGTGATCGACCTTTACATTTCCCTGTGATGCGATCCTTAGTGCGAGAACAATGAGATCTTAGCGACCAGTACATGCCAACTGAGAGATAAACGATTGCGACTGTCACACAATCGCTATTGATAATTGATCAATAATTATACATTTAATGATGTTTAACAATTCATTATCACACAGCTCACAATGATCATTAGTGACAAATATTGGAGATGTTCTCATGCTGACTATAATGACTAATGTGGTAGGATTATACAATGTACACTAGACATAAATGAGTCTATGAAACAGTGGTGAGAGTCCTGTAGGATCGTTGCCTCGCTGTATAAATATTTCTAGTGTAATGCCTATCATTATGGATCGAAGAAATTATTTAATTTCATTCAGACTCTGCAAAGAAAGTTGTACAATGGGCAAAAAAGACATTATACCTATGGTGAAATAGAATTGCGCGGTGTCCATTTCTCGGAAATATTCACGTACCTATTCCACATAAAGATAATGACGGACGTGTGCACATTAAATGCATCTTGGTTCTATGAATTTTAGTACTTCAGAAAAGATTACGAATTATCATGTCTATATTGATAGTTTTGTTTTATTTTGGCAACAACATACAGCTTTAAAATACAGTTTATGTTTGACAAATGCACGAAAACTAAACATTTATTTTATTTTATTATTATGCGGGTGTTAGTAACAATTACAGTACCTATATATTAATTACATGTAATTTCTGTTGTTCACAGTAAAAGTGAGGCAAGATGGCGTCAAGTGAATTTAGACTGGAGCGCAGTCTGGAGCTCTCGCCGGAGACCAAAGAGATCGCGGAGAAAGAACTCAGAGAGACTCCCGAGAGAGTCCGAGAGGCTCTCGAGAGGCTCAAAGAGCTGCTCAAAGAGAACCCAGACTTACACTTCGCCGATGACGACGAACTGTTGACTATATTCCTCCGACCATGCAAGTGGTACCCGGAAAGCGCCCTAGCATTGGTGAGTAATATCATATTCAGTATTGCATTACATATACAATTGTGACGATATTTATAGTAAAAAAGGTAACATGCTCCAAACAAAGCGCTGAAGCACGCAATCTAAATTGGTCAATTACATTTTTTGATATTAATAACAGTTTTGTGTACAACTAAATAAATATTATGGGGATAAAACTGTTAAATTATTACTACACTAGAGACGAAATATAATTACTCTTTATTGAAAAAAATAAGTAAAATTAATGTTATTGCAAACGTTTTTGTCAATAAATGGTTTCGGATAGGTACCAAATATTAGTTTGTGATGAAAATAATTTCGTTTTAAAGATTTGAATGGTCTTTGTAAATGTTAGCAATAAGCGGTGGCTTTAGTTCAGAAATTAATGTTGTCCTATAACATGCATCAAAAAATATTTCCATAGATTAATTGCGCTATGAAACCTGCAGTTTCGCATACTTAAAGAAAATTATTACATTTGAAAGACAATTATGGAGTATGTACCACTTTATACATACATTATATGTATTTTGCATTTAGGATTGCAATGAGGCATTGCAAAAAAATAAATATTCAAATTATATGCACGCGAGAACTAAATAAGACGTATGTCTGGGTACAATATAGTCGGACATTTTATATGCGATTCAAGGCCGCATAGGTTAATAAGTAACAAGAAACCCTTAATTTAACCTCATCCGTTTTAATTAATTCACTTAATCTGATATATTTAGAATGTATAGTGCGAACATCATTAAGATTATTTATCAAGTGAATTATATCTTAATTAGCAGACTATAAACCTAACCGGATTTATTAATACTCATTAGTTATTTGCAACTACTATATAATAATCAATAGATATCTTATGAAATAAAACAATTTAATCAACAATATCCTAAGTTATCGCCCGTTTGTATGAAACTGTCTTAAGAATTTCCTTATGATTGTCATACTAATATTCAGAAACAATTGGCGCTTTTCGACTTTATTTACACATTGTGTGAAAAAAAAGTTTATGGCTCGGGGAATAACACAGTTTGATTTTTATGCTGGAAAAAAAATTGCAAAAATCCTGAACTTCTAGATTTCAAGTGTGCGCACCGAGGAAATTACTGTTACTACTGAAACTTGTTTTAAAAATAGTATGAAATGTGATGGAATGATAACAATATTGCTCATACTGGTTAAAAATCGTGTTACGCACACAGTGTTACAGCCTATTAAGTTTTCGTAATCCTCACTACAAACATAATATTGTGACGTTTCGGCAACACTCCAATTACGCGCGGTAACGAGTGATTTCGTCGACTTGTCCTAGACCCCGCGGACCGCAGGCTGTAGTTACTATGCTATAGAGATGTATGATTAAACGTATTACTTTCTTAGCCAACACGCTTGTATGTAGTTTTTGTAACAGTTACATAATATGTTGCATGCAGATTACGGACTCATGCATCTCATTTTTATAGCTAAATAGCCTATATAATCGTGGGCCAGTAAATTATTTGTTAACGTATCGTAATGTTAGAAGAACTTTTTGACGTGCACCTAAGCGCTAAAAGGGGTCGAAACAAAAAATACATTCAGTTTGTATCAGCTGTTAGTTATGATTTTCTTAATTTCGGGGAAATCGTATTCCTATACACAAAAGACACAACCTACCTGAAAATCGAGACTGGGGTCTGACAAAGCGCTACCAAGATTAAAAAGGTAATATTGTAAACAATGTAGGTAATATTTATCTATGAAGTATGCATAACGCGTGTTACAATTATGGTAAACAATATAATAATAATACGTTATATAATATTTCACATTGTGTAGTGACATTAGAAGTCGTTAAACATGACTATTTAGTGTAATATTTGAGACACCACATAAAAATCAGTAACGAAAGGCTATTGTGATGTAATTTTTTCTAACTTTAATTTTTCAATGTAGTTTTTTTATTCCTCTTTCGGCGTTTTTACTAACTCTGCGCTATAGTTTTGACTATTGAAACAAGTACAACATGTGACTACATAGTGTCTTTTGTGGGCCCTGCCTTGAATTTAGTTATTTTTTAGATTTTGTTTCAGGTTAGTTGCTAACTTTTTTGTATTTGTTACATTACTTTATTTTAAAAATGAAATCCATTTGTTCATAAAATGAACCGTTTGTGTAACTGGTGAGGCGATTTCAAGCGATTAAACTTTTTATTTAAGAAATGAGTATGTAGTAATCGTGCTGGAGTACGTTTATTTTCGCATAAATAAGTTGATAATGTAGTGACATAATTTTTATCAGTTGTTAATGTGACATGTTATTGCTTTCGTGAATAAATAATTAATTTATTACATAATATTCTCTTTATGCACACAACATTGTGAATGTATATGTTTTGGTCTGTGGGTGGCCGAAATTCTGGGTTCGAAACCTTGGTTGGCTATTCAAAATGTGAATTATTATTGGGAAATACACATTTATGAATTATCAGGGGCTGGAATATGATTCTAGTAGGGCGATAGACTCCACTATTAGAATTCGTCTCCTAAAGACGGAAATAAGCGCTGTGAGCAGGTGGTGTTCTTCTGGATCTGGATCAGCCCATATACGTCCCACTGCAGGGCACGGGCCTACTCTACAATCGAGAGTACGATTGAGAGTGGTTAGGCCATATAGTCCACCACGCTGGCCTAGTGCGGGTTGGCGGACTTACATACCATATAAATTCTTATGAATCGCTATGGTATGCAGGTTTCCTCACGATGTTTTCCTTCACCGTTTTAGTGCGTGGTGATTGACTATCAATACACACATGACTCCGAAAAGTCCGAGGTGTGCCCTGGGATTTGAACCCGCGACCACCGTGAACATGTTGGCAGCCGCGTCTGGTCCGTTTACCAACAGGCCACCACGCATTTGTGGTGGTGGTGTTCTTAATGGCTCTTTATTGATACACATAACATGAGTGTATCAAATACACCGAAAAATAAACATAATTTAACCATGAAGGCTTAAATGCAATAAGAAGACCATGATCTTTCTAACACGAGATGTGAGCTCAAATCTCTGTATCAGATTGCAATACAAGAGCTATATTATTAATTAACCGATTAATATGCATTCAAGGTTTTCATAAATATATTTATAAACACATTGCTGGAATTTGCCGGCTCCGGCGTCGGAAGAGTAGCGATAAGCCAGCAGTGCATGTCAAAGGGCAATGTTTATCGGACCATAGTGTTATCAGCTATCTCCGTGCACAGCCGACAAGCTGTAACATCATGTCGGGTTGCTAATGACTGGATGCGTTGTATCTGGAACTTAAACATAGGCGATATCGGCCTGCATTTTGTTGCTGGGCAAAGAATACTAGATAATTTGAGGAGAATTGGGTTACATTGTATCGTATTTACTCGATACGAATTTTATAATTTTTTATAATAAGAGTGTAATTGTGTTATCTAGTTTCATAATTAATCTTAGCGGGGTTGTAGTGAATAATCGTGCAAGCATCATAGCTTTCCGATTTTATTTGAAAACTGAGTCATCTTGGTAAAGTTTATTACTATTTGTAATGTTCCGACACAAAGTTATTTTTCCTAGTTGTTTATGAATCTACTAACCAGTAGTTTACTATTTAAAGGAAAATTTCTAATCGAGTAGTACTGACTGTATCAGCCCATATACGTCCCACTGCAGGGCACGGGTCTACTCTACAATCGAGAATACGATTGAGAGTGGTTAGGCCATATAGTCCACCACGCTGGCCTAGTGCGGGTTGGCGGACTTACATACCATAGAAATTCTTATAAATCGCTATGGTATGCAGGTTTCCTCAAGATGTTTTCCTTCACCGTTTTAGTGCGTGGTGATTGATTATCAATACACATATGACTCCGAAAAGTCAGAGGTGTGCCCTGGGATTCGAACCCGCGACCACCGTGAACATGTGGGCAGCCGCGTCTAGTTCGTTTACCAACAGGCCACCACGCACTTCAACACACAATCGAGTAGTGATAACTAGAAATTTTAAAGGACTCTAAATGATAATTTACCACTGTTTTGTATTGAGATAAAAGTATTTAATAAAAAAGATCCTTAATATTTGGAACATTCGCTGTCGAACATTTAGATATGTTTCCAAAGTTACGCAATATACATACGTATTACGCATATTTATTTAATGCTTAGTGTTTGTGTTTATTTAGTTGCAACTAGACAGATTTGTTAATTGTGTACAAACATATTTGCTTTGCAGCAGATATAAAATATAAATATAACGATAATTTCTTTGTTTAAAGTGGCGTTGTATTATGTTTTAAGTACAATAGTTCTCCTAACAGTTGATCATTTATTTAAAACTAGCTGACCCGGCCACGCTTCGCTTTGCCTTGTTTATTATAGGATTCATATTATATTCAATTGTTTAGCATAATAACTTAACAACTTGTATGCCTACACTTGACGTAGCTATCCTACTGTCCTGCTAAATCCCGTCTTAACCCGTCTGTTCAGTCACTTCTCGATCCGTCCCGTCCTTTCTCTTCATTATCAATTCCGTCTTAAACCGTGCATTTCTATACTTCGTCCTATCAAATCTGCCAGCTATCCCAATTCTCTCCCGTACCTCCCACTCTATTAAATCCCGTCTCTCCATATCCAAATAGAATGCCTTATGAATTTTTGACATGAATAACTTTAGTGATTCTGATTATCCATGCAATATTCCATCCCTTATTTCACACCCACAATGCTGCTTTTCCAAAAATATTGCAAGCAATATTTAGGTTAAATATAACCTATCTCACTCAGAGACGATATATTACATTAATTTCTATCAGTGAATAATAGCGAAGGAAAGGCTCCTGTAAAAAATCTGGATAAAAGTGACATTCGATCTTGAAAAGAAGTAAATATAACTTTTTACTGGTGCAAATTATTTATTTAATTATCTCTATTTATGCAGCTTGATATATTCTCCTTAGTTCACACAAAATACATTTCTGAACGCATTATTTGACAACCAATTTAAACGTCAATCCGTTTAATTAATGTCATTAATTTACATCTTTAAAATCTAAAATACGCCTTTAATCGAATATTGTGGATATATGTTGTCGATTCGAAACCTTTATTTAAATACGTTTTTTAATTTGAGGGAAGAGTTTACCGTATCGACGGGATGAACATTAAATGTTTGACAGTTACAAACCCATGAACATTTTGTATGAGAAAATGTTAATAAGCTAATAGAAACTCGGAAAACCGGGAACATGATAAAAAGTATCCTATGTCCTTCTCCTGGTTCTAAGCTACCTCCCTACCAATTTTCAGCCAAATCAGTTCACCCATTCTTGAGTTATAAGTAGTGTAACTAACACGACTTTCTTTTATATATATAGATAAATATACGTTAATTTTAAATAAATAATCTACATTTATAATAAACCTTTATATGTAAACACACAACTTTTTGGAGGGGTAGGCAGAGGTCTTCCTGTTAGCAATCACGAACCCCACGTTTCGGCTAGTGTGTTCTGTGCTATGATCTGATAGAGCCTATCGCCATATCGGGCATACATTCCTGACTTTAGGCTGATAATGAATAGAAAAATCCAAGCAAACAGAGGCAGTCAGTATTAATAATATTTGTCTGTTATTTTGTTTAAGATAAAAATATCCAAAATGGTAGAGAGATAAATCGTGTAGTGATTATTTTTGTCAAGGATGCGCTTGGCTCAACTCATGTTAGCCTTTGCTCAGTGCAAATATTGTGATTTAGTTCAATAAACATCGAAGAGCGAGTCCAATGTCAACACCATTTAGCATTTAATTATACGCATATTTGCAACAGAGTATCGGCTTAGCCGGATATCACGAGATCCGACACGAGCCACTGTAGAAAAATATAAGTTAGTTTGGCAACAAGAATTGGCGTTAAGTGCTAAGATTACTGATGGTAGGTCTCTCACCACGGCAATATATATTTGTCCAAGTAACAGTAGTGTAAATGCATTGATGTGTTCTGGTTTGAAGGACCACTGGACATATTGAGACTTAACATTTCATGTCTCAGCATGTCCAGCGCAATGGAATGCCAAGCATCGCTTTGTTATGCATGGTGTTGTTTGGTTTTGATACTGTTCATTATAAGCCGTCGTCGTATCGCTTACCATCAGGCTAATGGCATACTCGTCTCACTATTAATTGGAATAAAAGAACATGTTCCCAGCTTCATGAACTGTTATTTAATGTGTACCTTTTATGTATGTACTGCATATTTATCATAGTGTTTGTAAACAAAGCTACCGCATTCATTGAAAAATTAACACAATATTAATGATCTAAGAAGAAGACGTCCTCGAAAGTTTATCTTACTTATGGAGACCGCGGTGGGTCAACTTATATGGTATGAAAACAATCGTTTTTTAAAACCAAACAATGATAGCTGGGACATTACCTCATCACGGCTCGTCTTGGTAGTCTTGAGATCGAATTAGTTTTACATAAGATGTAACTATGGAAACTTTAACATAAAATATATATCAAAGCAATAGAAGAATTGAATCACAAAGAACAAACATGTATTCCGCATAAGACTCATAAACTTGACAAATTTTTGGATAGAGGCAAAGTTATTGTAGTCATTTCGGCCGGAAAATTACTAACCGCATTTCCACTATGTCCCCTTCACACACCCGCATCAGTTTATACTTAAAAGCTGATTATTAATGCATAATCTATGCTCTATCTTTATGATCTGAACAACTAATGCACTCCGTGTAATTACGTCACTTTGAACTTCGGAAATCGATTCTACATATTATGTAGGAATTTATTGCGTGTTTTAATTTGTTGTTTATATGGAAGCTGTGCAATAAACGCCGTCTGACAGCATTATAAACGTCGGAGAAAACAAGCCGCCAAGGTTTCTAATGCAATATGTGAACAATACCAAGCAGTGTGCATTTCGATTCCGGATCGATTATGCTATTCATTCAAACGGCTAGGCTGTAGTGTAGAATCGATTAAAATCGATTAGATGATGTGCTGTAGTGAATTTGAATGAAAGAACATAAAGTATTTGAAAAGAAAAATAAATATGTATATACCTGTAGTTTCTTTTGTTTGTTTCAAATTTATATTTATTGTTTAAATTAGGTATAGATGAAAAAGAATCATGTCACCGTCTTCTAATATTTTTGCCTCCTACTTAAACGAGTAAGATAAAATAGTCCTTTCTTATCCCGCTTAATCAATAAACACAAGATTAGAAATGGATTTTTTTGGTTTTATCAATTTGTTTCGAAATATCTTTAACAATAACAATTAATTGTTTCAAAACACTAGAAACCTTGGAACGGATTATAGTAAATAGGTGATGTCCAAAGGGCGCGTTCGTGATCTTGTTTGTGAAATACGGATGAACGTAAAGGTAAATTACACGTGTTGAATTCAGGCTTAATTGCTTAACCACATGCGGGTATTAATAAAGGATCTTTGTTAAAATATAAGATGTACATAACCTTGCGATAAACAAAATATTACTTGTATATAATTTTAAGAAGGCTGTATGTTCTTTCTTCCCTTGCATTTAAAACGGTTTTGAATTATTGAAAGTTTTTCAGAATTCGGTAACAAAAAGATGGGGAAAGGTTTTATTAAGTATGTACCTATTTATTTGTTTCAAAATTTGCAACTTTGTTATGTTATACATATGTACACAATACACATGTATTCGTGTTGATATGCGGCCGTTTCGTATCAATGACCTTATTATTGTTGAATATTTTTAATATTTTAGGTTATCACAGCGTGTAAGTATTCTATACACTCCTTTGATTTAAGTTAATATTAAATCGTTCCATTCGGTGCTGATTTATTTTACGAGCGATATTGCAATTGGTTGAATTACTCAACATGTCGGTGATCATAAATATTTATGCGAATAATTAAGTTTAATTAACGTAAGTTAAGTTACATTTCAGCTTTAAAATTAGATCCAGATTGTATACATATATTTCTTTTAAAATGTAAGTAATCTTTCTTACATCCTTCATTGCGTTAATAAAATAATATGTTATGGCCTAGTGACTAGTGAGCACAGGTAGTGAATAGTGACTAGTGGTCTATTATTTGGTTATGGCTATTAAAAAATATTTTATTTTAGATTATTAATACCATGTTGAAATTTAAAATGATTACATGTTCAGTGGCTATTTAAAATATCTTATAAAATATTACTCACAGTACATGTATAATTAATCTATGTCTAAAGTCCATTTCATCAACCCACGACATAGCAATGTGGTGGACTTTGATTAGAACCCACTCCCGTTTTATGATATGCGTGAACCTTCTACGCATTGCAATCGAGTTGTTTTGCATCAACAACACATTACAATTAAAACGAATCTCCTTTAACCCATACAGCAACAAATAATGTTCAGTATAGCTACAAATAATTTGTGGATGTAAAATACTCATGAACAAAATAATGTTATGTTAAAATGATTCTTCAAGCGATTAGTAAACGTTAAATATGAACATTACCAGTGTTGCAATAACTTGTACGTGTAGAAGACAGTAATACATTAAGTTAATGTACTCGTAAGACGTAACACTTGATGATGTCAGCTGTGCCCTTAGCGTTTAAAATATTGAGATAAGTTATTTAAGGAAGATACACTGGTTTTAGCGGATTTGTATGTACCTGTTATTTACATTACGGTAGTCTCCATCTGCGCAACCGAGAGGATTTAGGTATTTTATATTTACTGATTTGAGAGCACTCGTAGGGCTTCATTTGTTCTATATAAAATTGCTTAGAATACACCTAAAAATGTGTTTTGAAAATAAAAAGACTATGGAATTAAAATATTTTGAAATCATTATCTTAATCTATGACAATAAACAAATTGCGTGATATTTTGTTTCATAATATATAATGATAAATGAGTCCGCCCCGTGACCACGAAAGCTGTAAAGTAATCGAAACGTCGGGAACTCAAAAATGTAAAAAATTAAACTAAATTCGCGATAAAATCCGTAAATAATAGTTTTATTTTAATGATAAATTGCTGATATTCTAATATTTTAACTTTAATCTTGCTTAACCTTGTATGTCTGTTTTAATCATGTGTAAAGCAGTCGATAAGCCTCATTTCAAAATCAAGAAAATACAAAGAATTGGTAGAACATTAATCATACATTTACATTACCACGATACAATAAATAATTCTTTATCGTGCAAGATAACAGTTGACCGTAGCACCTTTCATATCTATTTGTATCTAAAAAACTCGTCATCAAAAATGTGGTATTAGGTACATCTACATAAATACGAAAAAATATGGGTATAACCTAATTCTACTAATCCCAAAGTTCATTATAAATTCAGGGATTAAGAATACGTTATATTACGTGCATAGACTTCGTATCAGCAGCTGTTTAATGGCAGTAACAAAAGAATTTGCATATGCAAGATAAAAACAAGAGATTCATCGTGATATCCAGGGAAATCGATGAGTTTTAATAGTTACGTTTGAATTTGTAACATTTTCAATTCGTGTATATTGCTGATGACACTTCATAGATTTGTTTTGGCTGTTATGCAAGTTCGATTTATAAGTTTTAGTCTGCGTGCCCTAAATAGAAACACGTGGAAATATTGTGAAACTGCAGTAAATATCTGTTAATTTTGTCAACGGTTACTGTCGAATGTCGATCAATAGGTAAGTGTTACCATAAGTCGGTCGATAGAAGTCATTGGTCTGGTTGGTAGTGGGCATTCGCTATTAAATATAATAAGTTAAATGATGATTGCCCAAGTGATTTCTGCGCGGCAGTATGGTACGTGCTCGCTGGTGTGAAGTTCGCAATCGCCAGTGGTGCCGTTGGGCAACTGAGTGACCATCTGCGTTTCTTGCGTGATAATGGTCTTCATGTGGCTGATTATTACGAACAATAATGAGAACTTCAGTGTTTAAGCAAGTAGGTCGAGTGTTCTTGACTAATGCATAGAAATATTCGCATTTTGTTAATTGTTTACTAATTGCTGATTATAGGACTTAATATACTTAGCATATAAATATGTTTCAATATTTTTCAAGGTGAGTGTAAAAAAAAGCAAAAAAAACAATATTATTTAAGAAAAATCATTGGAACTGCATCAGCTAGATCAGTCAAATATTATTTTGATGTTTCAACAAAAATTCATAAGTTACAATGTAATTACGTTATAACTCGGCCTTGTAAAAACTAGGCTGTCTTCATATTATAGAGGTTATCAAAGCGCATAAGTTCGGCAATGTTGCGATTTCATGTTTTGGTGTGTGACTATGGTGTTTATGTAATGTAAACTCGTTGCGCACCCATCATTATATATGTAGAGACTGTGTTTCTTTTCTGCCATCAATCAGCATCGTTACGTGATTTGCATAACTATCACTCTTGTTTGCTACAGGCATGTATTGAAGGAATTACACGTGGTTTTAAATTCATAAAAAATCAAAATCTAAAACTAAGCTAATGTAAGCGATGTAGAATTTGTTGCGACTAAGTAGAGCTTTTTTCAAGACTATATTTTTTTACTTTTGTCGTAAATTAATTACATCTGTTTTATTAGCACTTAAATATATGAAACCCTAACTATGTCCTGTTTTTTTAAAATGGGTACCTATTTTGAAGAATAATTTTGATAGGATTTGCATAAAATCATTTTCTATGAAAATAAAATATAGTACCCAAGGAAAAGGCCTGGTTACCTTCTGTAAAAGTCTCTTCGCAATAAATTACTCAGAGCATGTTTTCATCATTGTATTGTTGGTAATGCACCATATTATCGAAACTGACGAGGAAATGGGACCCATTGTGTTTTCTTGATAATGTAAACTATTCCATTATTATGATAACAAGTTGGTATTACAGCAGACCACTTGGTAATGACAATATTTTTATTTCTTTTCGTGCGTGGCCCCTATTATCGGACAAACTGCGCAGGTGGAATCGTAATCTGATTTTCATTATTTTGTGATGTCAAAATAAAAACTTCAAGGCGACAATAATTGGATAAAAGAAACAAAATCACTAATTTATTTGTCGCATTTCATGCTTATTATTTCGTTCGTCCAGGAATTCTGTTCGTTTTGAAGATATATTCTCAAAATCGAATTTATATTAAATTGCCTTTATTGGGTTTATGTACATACATACGTACATATTTTGAATCCGATTTTAATATTTACTTATCATAAATATCTTTTAATCAGAGTTAAGTTATAAACCCATTATGAAGCAGAAGCGATGAAAAGTGAAGGTAATATTGTTGATCCTGTAAGTCATTAACATAATAAATTGTTGAAGACATTATTATCCAATTAAAGTGTAAGGAACACCGTGCGTGCGAACGATAGTAGTCATTAGAAACTAAACTGCGAGCTTCCTTGGAAAAGTTGCATATCAGATAACACCTTCTTGCGAGTTCTAATAGTAAGAGAGCTAGGGAAATTTAATTGCGCAGCCTGTTTCTTATCCCCATTAAAATATTAGTCACTTTGCTTTCTTTGGCTAAGTTTTAAACTGTAAATTCAAAACGGTATATGCTTATACGAGCTCGTATCGAATGAGTTATGTGTAGAATATGAGGTTTTATTAGTTAAAATTCACGGTGCGGATTTAAATAATTCATTATTATGCTAACCAAGGGAGGGGAGACGTATTGCTAATTATTATGGTGACCGTCACCTTAGGAGTCCGGCTATGTCAAGGACATAGCTTACGTAGCATGAACCATCTACTATTCTATTTTTACATTAAAATAAGGACATATTACATATAAAGAAAGAAGTTTTTTGTACAAAGTACTAACAATTAGAAAACATTTAATGAAACATCAACTAATTGAAATGCTTTTTTGTTATAGATGCGTCGTGTCGCCGAATTCAAACGTGAAAACGCATCGCTGCTTGATGGTCTGTTACCGGAGCATGAAAAAGATGCCTTCCTGGACCACAAAGTTGTCAATGTGATGAAAGGTCGAGATCACAAAGGCCGAAGAGTTCTAATAGTCAATGTTGGAGGTAAATATAATTCATAGCAATTTTAATAGATGTAGTAAGAGTGAATCCGACATGGCTGCCATGATGGTTGGAATCCCCGGGCGCACTTTTGAGTTTTCGGACATACAGGGTATATCAAGACTGCTACTGAAAACGAAGCCGGGTGGTAGTTTAAGCGACTTCAGACACAATGCAACAGAAAAAGTTGCAAAAAAAAGCAACAATTTTTTTTTGTTATTTTTTTCCTATGACCATATTTGGGTGGTAAATACATTTTTTCCTAAAATAATAGTGTATACCCTTTTATTTATAAATAATCTAAGGTATAAAAGAGTTTAAATTATTATTTTAGCAAAAACTATGGATTTACCACCCAAAAATGACGATATTTAAAAAATCATAAAAAATAACTGTCGCGTTTCTTTGCGAAATTTTTATTTGCATTGTGTTTGTAGTCATTAAAACTACCACCAGGCTTCGTTTTCGGTAGCAGTCTTGAGATACCCAGTATGTGTGCATTCATAGTTAATTACTTCATACTTTTAACTGCGAAGGAAAACGCGATATTGACCTTTTATATTTCAATTTCGTAACGTATTGATTTGGCAGTTTCGTAACAAGGATGTTGGATGCTAATTAGTGAAGGGATTCTGTCAAATCTTTAGATTATTCAGCCGCGTAGGTCGATTCCAATTGCCTTATACTTGTTTGATTGTATATAAACCGTAATTGAGAATATTTAGGACGTTTACTTATTATTATTTTACAGGTATTGCAACCATTTTCTATTGTATGGTTCTTTATTGTTCGTATACTTGTATCGATATTATGATCAATTTAGAATTTGTTACTAAGAATAGTAATCGTCTTTTGTTTGTTTACGTTAAGAACTGATATCGGTCAAAATGGTCACATCGATCAACCTTAGTTAGCATTGAACGAATGACCGCAGATATTCCAGTAAATAATACAAACATTCCTATATAGATGTCTTTGTTGCTTTTTAGGTAACTGGGACCCCAAGAAGGTGAACGCAGACCAACTGTTTAGGCTGTTTTATCTCATCCACGTAGCGGCCATGTTGGAACCTGAGTCTCAAGTTCGCGGCACAGTAGTCGTAATGGACTTCTACAACATGGGATGGGCTCAGGTAAGAACAAATTTACCTTTTTGATAAGTGCCTCTTGTTATTTACCATACGATCACTAGCATATTGCGTTCCAGCCTTGAACAATACTGCGTGGCATTGCATACATTTATCCAATTATAAATATTGATATTTTTAAACTAAGCGTGGTTTTAAAATTCCAATTGATAAGTGTGTCGATAAGTATTGACGTCAAAATTCGTCAAGCAATTGGGCATGTTTTGATTAGGTTCACATGAAAGATAAGGGCAATCGAGAGGGTTAATATATACATATTATATTCATCTTTATTTTGTAAACATAATTGTTAATTGGTTATTTGGGCGGTCCGGGTCGTCGATGGACGTGATGATTATAATCTTGCGCTACATACACTATATCAGGATTGCAGTGTCCTACTTTGTAGTTGAATTGTAACAACTTTGTAGTTCATTAAGAAGTAATAGACACAAAAATATAAACATATTCTTCATTTAATTGATAAAATATGGACTAAACATAAGCGTTATTATGAAATCGATTTAAAATTAGAAAAATAACAATTGGGTTTTGCATCATTGATCTTGATAGTATTTTGCACCGGTGTTACTGCGTATCGGAGCCACACTCCTGACCCTTATTGTTTCGCACCAAAAACATGTACCGTGTAAAACTATTTCTAGGTCATTGTATTATTTATTTAAGTGTTCGCTCGACTTCTTTGTGACGTCATCAATGAAAACTTCACATTAAATGTAAACATAGTGTTAATATTCTTTGACTCGCGTTCAAAACTAAATGTTTAATAAATATAAAAATACAAAATAATTTGCTAACAAGTTATCGAGATACGTGACTGTTTTTAAAGTTTTAAAATGTAAATGTTTTCAGAAAGCAATATTTTTTATAATCGCTTGAGTAGTAACAATGTAACTATTGTATGAAGTAAAAAGTGTAAAGGAAAGATGTTCTGACAAAATTTGTTTCCCATTATTTAAAATACAAACGTAATTTATACATGTCGGGGTGTTCTTATGTAGAGCCCACATGTTAAATAATTGTAAATCGGCCCTTAGGAATCTACGGGTAGTTGTAGAAGTAATTTTATTAAAGGAAACCCGATTGTGGTTCTATTTCACTACCCACAGTCAGACTGGGTGGGAGCATGACAGTTTGCAATATAAAGCGCGTCCAGATCGTAGACAAGGGAGATTCGAGATCCAGCAGTCGGCAGTGAAGCATAGACATACGCGTGTTTACTATAAAGTAACAAGTTGTCGCAGATATTCGGATATATCGTTAATCCGTTAATTATAATGAGTGGTGATAATTATAATTAAATAATTAACACAATGGATTTTATTACCGACCATCCTACATCAGAAGTGGGATCGTCCTACGCAGTATAGCCGCAACCGCTTGGTTATCGACATCAGCTGGCGCAGATTCTGACGTGAGTACCAGAACTAATAACTTGAGGTAAATTATGATGACTGGTGACTGTTATGTGTAGCTGTCGTATGTGACTCACGTGTGTGATTGTCATATTTGGCCCACGTATGTGGCTGTCATGTGTGGTTCACGTATGTGACTGTCATGTGTGACTGTCATTTGTGGCATAACTATCAAAATTTAGATAAAATTACTTCGTATAGAGAAGCTATCCCATAAAAATGTCTCGTTCGATTTTGGTAAAAGTTGAAACTAAATCGCTGCAGCGTTGAACAAATAATTAGTCGTCTAACCAAACAGTATAACCATGCAGCGCTAGTTTTCTCGCGACCAAAAGGTCGCTTACGCGTTTTTGAAAGATTCATGTGCGGTACATGCACTGCACCTACGTGGGACACATTTCTCACAAAGAACGTCTTATCTAGTGTAACATTGATATCGATGACTATTAAATTGTAACTACCTACATGTAGGAGTTATACGAAAAAAATAAACCTACTACTAGAATCAATCAAGAAAGATTGATGCACATCTGTTCAGCTGTGCTCTTGGTATTGTAATAGCCCATGTGCTGCGGTGAACTGCTTACCATCAGGTAACACACCAACTCATCTGCCTGCCTAGGCCATTAATTGTTATCAGGAGCTGTGACATGGAGCTGTGACTGTGTGCCCTGGAAGTTCCAAGACACCTGCATCTTCACAGGAGTGTTTCAAATTGGTGAGATCTTTCCATTTTTGTTTGAATTTGGTTTTGCCATTTTACTTTCGTTAATTCTTAGAGCAATTTAAGAAAATGTGACGAAGTGCGCAACAATAGAGATTACTTAAAGAAAACACGACCTTAAAGCAAAGGTACACAGATACCAATCTCAAAAAGGGATATTGCATTGTTCCAGACAAACTTCGTGGACTCTATGATGAAAAGAAATGTAGACGGCAAGTGCAGAGCACGCCCCGCCGCGCCGGTCCGAACTGCTTATCGGCGCAGCAAAATCAAATCTTAATACATAAGACCTACTTAGTAGTTGGACCAAAAACAAGCCCACTGAGTTTGATTCGCTGGATCTACTCATAGCTGGGTCGTGTCGCGTTATTTCCAGTGGTAAAATAAGCCCGCTGAGTTTGTTTCGCCGGGTCTTCTCAGGACAGGGCCGCGTTGGATCCGGTGGTAATTTTAAAACGTTTTTACCTACGTGACGTTTCGTAAATCCTCATGGTCCAAACAACGACAGGGTGCCCGTGCACTCCTATTACTCCCGAAGCATAGAATCAAGCTAGGCTCGATGAGAATAATACACTCAAGCATTTAAGTTATAATTGATTCCAAGAGTTCATTAAATGGCAATAGCATTTCGTAAGAAAGATTCGTAAGGTTAACATTTTCATAGACACAGTTCACATGAAGTAATTTAATAATTAATAATTACTATAATTATTGAGGGGTTTCTTTGAGACCTGTGAAAAAAAAAAGAAGAGAAAATACAGTCTGATCTGCCCAGTTATGAAAAGAAAAAGGAAATTTGTGTAAGCTAAAGGGGAATTATCCCGGTCTAGCACAGTTCGGTCCAGTTTTAAAACTGAAGGAACAATCTGCGCACTTGAATGGTTGTCTGAAGGGAATGCTTTCCGGACCAGACTGTATAATAATTATTACCATTTTGCGAATTGTTATATTATGTGAACTGAGTCAGGATGAACGAACGAATGATTTCCTTAAATGATGTATAGACAGTAGACACACACACGAGGACGTGTGCTCGTCAGTATGGCCGTGTCGGGGTGTTCTTATGTAGAGCCCACATGTTAAATAATTGTAAATCGGCCCTTAGGAATCTACGGGTAGTTGTAGAAGTAATTTTATTAAAGGAAACCCGATTGTGGTTCTATTTCACTACCCACAGTCAGACTGGGTGGGAGCATGACAGTTTGCAATATAAAGCGCGTCCAGATCGTAGACAAGGGAGATTCGAGATCCAGCAGTCGGCAGTGAAGCATAGACATACGCGTGTTTACTATAAAGTAACAAGTTGTCGCAGATATTCGGATATATCGTTAATCCGTTAATTATAATGAGTGGTGATAATTATAATTAAATAATTAACACAATGGATTTTATTTCCGATCATCCGACATACATGAAGAGGCCTTGACTAAATATTTAAATGAATTCCCTTTATTTTCTTTTCTTAAGAATAATTTTTCTTTACATAAAGTTCCAATTAATTAATGCATTCATTGATAAATTATGTAAAACAGTCCTTTGTTTTACGTACACAACATGTATTAATGACATGTAATTTTAAATCAGCAAATTTATTACAAAAGGAGCTGATTTATTCGAGAAAAGGTTTAAATCGTCAATCGTTATCAATTTATCACAAAGTCATCGGAATATCAGCATTTAAATTCTCTGTCTACCCTACGTCATCATACTGTCTGACATTCCGATTCGGGTATATAGGGATAGATAACCATATTCTCTTTTATTGTTGGTAGTAAATCATTTGTTATCGAAACGGTGAAGTCAATATCTTGGATCAAATGCGTGATCACTTTCACTGCGCGTGCGCACAGTGCTGATTTAAGGTGTATCGCCTAACAGCTTATTGTCACTCGCGAGCGGTGTGACCGACGGCTATAGGGTCAGGTTTTGTTGACATATGCTGCGACGACAGATTTGTGTAAGGCTCGTAAAGAGTTGTCGGGGCTTAAAATGATTTGATGGAAATAAGGTTGACTAAAATATGACGCTAAAAAGGTAATGATATGGTATCATTTTTTTATATTATTACTACTAACAATTGAAAAAATTACCGCTTCTATACCCAGGAACAGCAAATCATTTTACAGATAAAATAACCTATACCACTTTTCATCCCACATTTGAATTAATAATATACTTATATGTTTTAAAATGGAGACTATAAAAAATGCTAGCCATCATACATTTTATGCCCACCTTAATTTTATAATTTTTACATCATGTCAGTGGCGATCGACCCTTCTGAACATCTTCTTTGTTCCGAACTCACAAGCCTATCAGTATGAGTCACACAAGCGGCCAAACAAAGTGTGGAGGTGCCTAGCCTAAAGTACAATATAAAAGTACATGAACGTGTGCCACAGCATGTTAACAAAGAAATGTACAAAGTACAGTTTGTTGGCGTGTCCACGGCGCCTGCATTGTTCAGTTTAATTTTTATCTTTGTTTTAATACAGCGCAATACTTTTGTTTACAGGCGCACTTGTGTTTATAACCGCAAGGCGCATTTAAATAATGATTAAATATAATTAAAGCCTTCATGAATTCCTTACCATTTTATTTTTCTTTGTATATTGGCATATAAAATCACCGTTAAGAAAGGTGTGGGAAATAGACGTGCAGACGAAGACGAACATAATGATTAGAATCGATTCAGTTTGAGCTCATTAATATTCGTGCCATGGCAACTGGGTACTATGAAATGGATTAAAATATTACTTAACATTCAACATTGATAGATCATTATCGGACGTAATTTGTTAATTCACATGACAAGCATTAAATATTTCATATACAGGATACGTGTTATCTTATCACTATTTAATTTTATATCCTATTGTATATTATCGAATAATCCATTACGTCACTAAAAATTCCATCAGAAAAATTGAAGAGTTTTTAGAGTTTACGTGCATCTTTTTTCCTGACTGGTAAAATATAATAATATAGGTAATGATTATTGTGATGAAATACTGGTGCATGACAAACGATAAATTTAAATCGCAATTAAACTAGTCAACATGTAAACCTGTTGGCCTCTTCGATAGGAAACTAAGGTGTGACTTAGGTTTATGTTGTGGTACTAAAAGGATTATTTGATACGTTATATGAAGTATCGACACTTTTCGGCTGCGTCTAAAGAACTCGGTGAATGTAGAAAAAGATAAGTTAAGTGCGTGGTGGCCTGTTGGTAAGTGCGTGGTGGCCTGTTGGTAAACGGACTAGACGCGACTGCCAACATGTTCACGGTGGTGGCGGGTTCGAATCCCAGGGCACACCTCTGACTTTTCGGAGTCATGTGTGTATTGATAGTCAATCACCACGCACTAAAACGGTGAAGGAAAACATCGTGAGGAAACCTGCATACCATAGCGATAAATAAAAAAAAAAAACTATGGTGTGTAAGTCCGCCAATACGCACTAGGCCAGCGTGGTGGACTATATGGCCTAACCACTCTCAATCGTACTGTCGATTGTAGAGGAGGCCCGTGCCCTGCAGTGGGACGTATATGGGCTGATACAGAATATTTTATCACTTGGCTCCAACACGTAAAATAAGGCTTTGGCGCAACATATTTATCAAATGCAGGTTGCGGAAAGTTTTGGCATTTGATTATACAGCCAGCCCTTCCTTTGACGGGAAATATAAATTGACCCGGAGAATTCATGTGACTCGAGTCGAAAAACTCAGAAGTCGAATCTAATTATTTCTAATAAGACCATACATGTTAATAGATCCTACTTCTTTCTAACTCACTGCCTCTAGAACGAGAGTGTATTTACCTTAATTTACAAAGCCAAAATGTCAACACTTGCTCATTGACTTCTGTTCCTTTCAGTCACATTACTGACCTAATGGCGCATTTCACATTATAACATTTAATTTATTTATTTATAACAATGTCACCTTCGAAATAATTAGTCATGACTGCGTTAACAGTTTAAATTTTATTATATTGTCTGGCCATGCAGGTATAGCTCTGATAATCATGAAATATTACAGTAGCATAAAGCAGGTTTATCAAAATAAATTATCGATGAAATGGACTTGCCATCATAATCACAATTCACAATCATTAAAAAACCAACCGGGTATTGTAGTTCCGATGATCGTATTTGACTAGTAATTATTTATTACGTGCTCTTAATAAAAAAATCCTAAGGACAACCTGATGTAGTTGTGTGGACAGTGCATGCATACTTATTGTCATCACAAATCTAGTTGAAAGGAAAAACAGTTTTCCTCGGTATTTGGTTACAAGGAACGTCACGTCCGAGGCTAGGAGTCTGTTTGTGTATTCCGATGATGTTTTATCATTTCTTCCTAAATGATTCGTCTGCATGACATCATTGTTTATCGGCACAGATTTCTATACCGAATATAGGTATTCTCTTATCGTATTGGGATAGATACGTTCTATTTTGAATTACAGATTGCACATGTTGTTGACATGAACGTTTGTTTCTATATTTGTGAGATATTTTGTAAAAAATATATTAGAAAATATTTACCGACTATCAATATTTTTCTTGTGACATACGAGATCGAATAATATTTTTTTAACCTAATAATGTTTATTTTACACAAGAAAAAATATAAGTGAAATATATTTTTCCTCTATAATAATACACCAAACGGCAGCCCATGTTGCACCACTTCAATTCCGAATTAGTCGCAGCATTACGAAAATGATTATGGCCTAAAGGAAATTGGGCAACGAAATATATATAGCCGGTGTTTATAATTACTCGCCCTGATATTTGCCAGTTATTTCTGCGGGTACCATTTAGGGCCCGTTTGTGGTTTGGTCAAAAAAGTAATTTATTCCAAACATCCGTTCTTTGTTCCCTTGTACTTTTAAGGAAATGATTTTTCCTCGAGGCTTGTTAAGGATGATGTTAAACACACTTTGTGTGTACACGTGGATAAGAGCTGTAAAAATAAGACTTGGAATGTTATTGTTTAAGCGTTTGTTATCCTGGTAGGAAGCGGATGTGGATTTGGATGAGTTATTTGGCATTGCATGCTTTGGTTATTGCGGTCTGACACCGGCTTACTTCTCATAATTTATCCACCTTTCCTTTATTTGTCTTGTTCAAGCCCGGTTCATTGAAGGCTAATCGAAATAAAAGTATGTAGATCAGAGAAGAAGTATACACACCGGTGTACTAGTGGTGCTTGTGCGCATATCATTTTAAATAAAAGTCTTGTTAATATACATAGAAAATAACATATGAAATACAACCATATATATCACAATATATATGGATATATAGAAGTATAGACTTCATCATCATTTTCATTATGAACCTATTCCGGGATAATATTGAACATAATGATCTACTAATTTAGTTTAATGAGCTATTCTAAGTTTCTCTTCTCTTATATTAATATTTACGGTTTCCTAACGCAATAAGCGCGAAAAAGAATCAAATATTCAGTTGGATTGATAGTTTAACTTGATCTTTACCTCGTCCTTGGTGGTCACCGCCGAGCCACAACTGGGACTGGTTGTAGAAGCTACATCACTACAAAGGCCCGCGACTCGCAATATTACGGTCGAATGCGCCCAGCAATATCGCACTCATAAGCGATAAACTCATTTAAATATGAACATATCTTTACTTGAATTACGCAACGATTGCACAATAGTTTTGTTTTATTTTGTATTTAATTACCAAATATTTTAAGTTGACTCATGAATATCATAGTAAATACTAAATATATGTAGTACACAAATAATCGGGATCGATAAATTAATTTATTATAATAATTATTTTTATTTTTTATTGTGTATACTTATATACATTCTTTTTATTCAACATTATACCTTAATTGCTAAGCGGTAACTGACAATAATAAATTGTTTTTATGCAACATTATTTACTTATTAAAAAATAAAAACTATTACAGTAGCAGATTTCAAGATAGCATATCTGATAATCTTTGCAAAAATACAACTTGATAAACAAAATACTTTAGGTACTGATATCCACGTTGCAAACAAGTTATTATGCGCATCTAATATACTTGTTATAGTCATTAGTCATTGTTTTCGTTCCCTATCAAAATGGGACTAATTCACACAAATTCCCCAGAAAGCGTTTATGGTAACAAAATATAATATTTTTATTCTGAACATTGACGAACGCTGAAAATTCCATCATATGAAATAGAGAAATATATCTTCTCAGTAATAAGAAAATCAATTCACGGTTTTGGTTATATTCAATAAAATATTTTGTGCTACGATGAACCAACGCTACACATAGGTAGGTAACGGTACTTCAATATGTTGGATTTTTCTAGCCCAATAAAGTTTAGTTACTTGAAGCTGGCTCCGCACCTGATTGAAAGCGCATTGCCGTCCAGACTGAGTATCGAATGGCATCAGATAGTAACAAAAAGCACTAATATACCACGTCTCATATTGTATAACGGGGGTTCATTTAACCAATGGAGCTGCTGGTAAATTATTAATTTCTAAGCTGAGTATTAGAAAATATTTATAATGCTTTGGAGATATACTTGTTGATTATCAGTTTCCTAGTAGCCTAATACTAGACGTTGCTTAATCACACATTGTAACAAAAAAATATTTTCCTTTGAAACCACATGGAAAATAATTGTTGAAAGAAAGTTATGTATTACCCGCTTATCTATACTAATATTATAAAGCTGCAGAGTTTGTTTGTTTGAACGCGCTAATCTCTGGAACTACTGGTCCGATTTGAATGATTCTTTCAGTGTTGGGTAGTCCATTTATCGAGGAAGGCTATATATCATCACGCTATGACCTATAGGAGGAAAGCAGTAGTGATATTTCTAGCAAACACGAGGAAATTTTGTTCGTTTTCGTGGTCCGATTGGTCGATCTTCTAAACTGATTGTCAGAATTAAACATTTTGACCGCCATTTTAAACGTGTATGCACCCGGGCGGAGCCGGGCCCGACCGCTAGTCATTAATGTAATGATATTGTACAGTTAAATTCTCTAGTTTGAGGCTAGTGTGTACTTATACTGAACGCAGTCACAAAACTTTCCATTTCGTAAGTAGGCCTGTTGGGACGGGTAGTCAGAACCTCTTTACGATTTATGAGCTAATAGCTATCCACAAACTTAACTTTAAAACAAACATAAGAAAGAGACAACGAATATATGGATAACGAGTATATGGAGTTATGGACCAACTTATTTTATTAGTTTTTAAATGAATAAGTGCCAATTTTATCGGTTAATCATAAGCATAATTTTGGTCAATAAGTATAAAATGTGATTTAAAACATAGTATACGTATTGCGTTGTTTTGAAGAGTATTACATGAATATAGTATTGTTAGTTTTATTCCTGAATGTACTTTACATATTTATGTGCATTTATTCTTATTATTGTTTACTGTCGTAGTATAAGTTCAAGGTGCTTGTAGAGTAGAATGTAGTGTTGTTGTTTTGTTTGCAGACTATGGGGCTGACGCCATCGTTCTCCAAGAGGCTCCTGACGTTCATCCAGGACGCGATGCCGCTCCGACTGAAGGAGGTGCACTTTGTGAAGCAGCCCATGGTCTTTAACGTTGTCTGGAACATGTTCAAACCTTTCATCAGAGAGAAACTAAAGACCAGGGTAAGTTGTCGCCTAATTTAAATCTTGTTATTAAAAATTTACACGAAACTGTCTATAAAATAGTGATCAGCGCTCCTGAATTCGATATTCATTTTGTTCACTGCTTCTATGCAACATTGCTATTCGCTTTTTTCTTTTCTTTTATTCATCAATCTTTTTGGATGTGTCATATCCTTGCCAGATTTGATATTAAACTATTTTCGTTTTTTGGATTCTTTTAAATTTCCGTTGAACTTTTCCATTGCAGATCTTCTTCCACGGTTCGAAGATGTCCTCACTGCACAAGCACCTGGCGCCGAGCCACCTGCCGGCCGACTACGGCGGCGAGTTGCCCGCCATCGACTACTCCGGCGCCAACTGGTACCCCGTCATCAACGACATCCTGCCGCACATCCACAACTGGAACACGTACGGGTTCGCCAAGAAAGCGTAAACTTACAAATCTTAGATCTAGTTTTCAATACAAGGGGGGCTTAGACGTTCACTCGCCACGCCGATCACTTGTTGGCCACCGTATTCTTCTGATGCGGATAATTCCTGAAACACATATGGGACTAACTACCCTCCTTTAGTCTTATATGCAATACGTATCGGATTTCGACTTAGACCAAACTCAACCAAAAGACATTGAAATTTAGAATATTTTTGTTACCTATATATTTGTATGGATTTTCTGATTTATAATAGTGTGTTTTTGATAAGTGTCAACAAACTGTGCAGTTATGGTGCAACTAATTGTCTCATGATAGTTTTAGATGTAGGTGAAGTATGGCTGTTGGAGTGATGTGATGTTTGTACCTCGGAACGTGTTTGCCGAAGAGCACCGACAGTATAATAGTTTGCTAAACAGGGCTACTTTAGTATAGTTTGTAATTTTTAAGAGTTTACATGCATCTTTGTATACCTTTTGTACTAATTGTTCTAATGGAGTGCAGAGATGTATGTAAGATTTCGTTTAGAAATGATAAAGCGTATTGTTCTCTAATATATCGCAGTGTTTGCAAGAGGCCATATTTGTGTTCTGTGTACGGGCTAATATGATTGCTGTGAGTGGTCGATGACTATCAAAACTAGGGATATAGACAAACTAACTATGTGATAATTAAATGACATACGGCTATGTAGAATTATTATTTATAGAGTAGTGTTCATTAAACTATAAATTGCTTTTTGGTAGAAGAAAAAAACATACGTCAATTCTATGTATAAGCAGAAATATAAAAAGACATAACTGAAGACATAATGTGTGTTAGAAACAATATTTGTAAGTGATTTATTGTGAATTTGATTATTATAACATTAATATTAAAATTGTTCCATCATTGTACAAAATTCTAAAGGGTTTATTTATGATTGTTTTTATAGATTTTATGGCGACAAGCAGATGTAGGGCTAAACTAATTTTTAAATTCGAACTACATAAAGAACCGAGGAACAAATATAATATATTGAAATTTATTAGCATATGGTTACGAAAAAAGCTTTGGTTCCAAAGATATTATTTATATTATACTGAATTTGGCCGGGTTATATACAATTTTCATATAGTACTTAGATATAGGTATCTTTTGGTTTCAATAGTAAATGATAATGTGAGCGAATTTCATGACACGTATGAATGTGCCTTATATTTATATGAACGCGGGACACCTGAGTATGTTAGCAACAAAATTATGATAGCTGCAGTGTTATGCCAGTTATATTTTCACCAAAATTTAGATTGTAAAAATAATTTATTTAAATATTTTTATATAATTATATATATACGTATGTATGTATTTCATATCCTGATTCTGTTATTAAGCTGTATACACCCTAAAAGGTTTCATAGATTAATCTCGACTACATTGTATAATATTTAATTAGACCGTGTTGTGCCTAAATTACCAAATATTAAAATGATTTTGAGAAAGTAACGTGTGTTGCAAAGTATATACTATTGTATTATGTATATTTGCTAAGGCTTAGGTATCTCGTTGAGTGGAAATGATTCAATTACACTCAGATTTGGTGGCAATAACTAATTTTTTGATAACTTATTATTTGGTATATTTAGCACAACTTGTTCTTCTATTGGAATTGGTGCACGTCAATAAGACTTATTCAAGTTTATTTATAGATATGAATGTTGGGTAAATATTTAGCTCTTGTGCTGTGATCAACGACGTTTTTATGACTAATGTGAAAATAATTAGAAACGTTTGTCGTTTTGCTTGTCAGAGAGAGTGGTTGCAAATGTAAATTCTCTCTAATGTGCCTTTCTTCCATTATGTGTGCATTCCAAAACTTTATATATTGTAGATAAGTAGATATAGTATAAAAATGATACAAAAATACCTGGATTGCTCAAAATAATTATTGGAATTATATCGTTTTATATGACATTTTAGTTAGATATTAATTAAAATATGGTACCTACGTGATGTGTTTTATTTAAAATAACCATATGTTCCTGACAAAAAGAGTTTATAACTTTCGATCTAAATTATACAAATTTTAAAGAATAATAACAACATTAATATTTTTCCCTCCTAGTCTCGGAACTACCTACGGATAGATAGTATCTGTATCTGTATCAGCCCATATACGTCCCACTGCAGGGCACGGGCCTACTCTACAATCGAGAATACGATTGAGAGTGGTTAGGCCATATAGTCCACCACGCTGGCCTAGTGCGGGTTGGCGGACTTACATACCATAGAAATTCTTATGAATCCCTATGGTATGCAGGTTTCCTCACGATGTTTTCCTTCACCGTTTTAGTGCGTGGTGATTGACTATCAATACACACATGACTCCGAAAAGTCAGAGGTGTGCCCTGGGATTCGAACCCGCGACCACCGTGAACATGTTGGTAGTAATATAGAGTATCTATAGTACATTCAAGCGTACTATATCCAACATTCCATTGCATGAAGACTTTTCATCACCAGCAGAAAATTATGGGCTGATATAGTAGAAGTGCGTGGTGGCCTGTTGGTAATCAGACGTGGCTGCCAACATTTTTGAGGTGGTCACTGGTTCAAATTCCAGTACACACTTCTGACTTTTCGGAGTCATGTGTGTATTGATAGTCAATCATCGCGCACCATAACGGTGAAGGAAAACATCATGATTCGTGAGTGATGCCATCATGGTGGATCCGGGATCTGTAGTGGGAAGTATATGAGCTTATACAATATAGTAAAATATACTGAGTACAGTACATATCATATTCGTATTCACCTGCATAAAACTATGGATTGTCTACATCTGATCATTTAAATCTGTACAGCAATGTGTTTGGGCTACGCCCCTTTACTTGAAACTAGGTCATTCGATATGACCTATAAAACCATTAGTTCTCGAACCAGGTACCTACGAAGAATTAGCTATGTCTAGTTTTTTTTGTGTAAAATGTCATTTTTGGCGTTAGCGTAGAAGGGTTGACCTCAAAAAAAAAAATGACTATGTACTTCATAATGTATTATTATAACTAATACTATGCAATGTCATTTTTGTAAATATTTGCTTACTATACTGAACAGACATTTAATCTTGATAAAAAATAATTTAGTGATTTTGCTCTTGAGTTGTAATAGGCGCAAGATTTAAGTACACAATGTCTTTAATCAAGTAATATTTTATGGTACAATATTATTTTATATTGAAGACAGTGTATTATTTATGAAGTTTTGAGTTGAGACTAATAAGACCCGCATAATCTGGCTAACAGGGATAGGCCCATATTCTCAATACAAAAACGATTAAAGGTCCCAAGCTGAAAAGGGCCTTGCGCGAATAGGACTCGTCGCGTTTTTCAAATCGGTTCAAATATTTTTTATCAATTACGCCAATGAGTTAAATAAATAACAATCGCCATAGGGTTAAATAACAATTTGTACCAATATTTACATTTAGTTAAAACTGTGCTATAGCTATTAACGCTCTGCCTTTTGAGATTAAAAAAAACTAGTACGAATTAAGAATGAACATTATATTAAATACTTTACATTTATATTTAGGTTTAGGTATATACAAGTACGGTCAACTTGGGAACTGTGTGTGTGTGATATTCATAAAATTAATCATTGTTTGCCGCTATTAATTGATATTGAATATTAATTAGAATTGGAAATAGATAATGAATGAAACGAATTAATCTGAATTCTAGAACGTATCTTGGAAATCTATAACAAATGCATTGTTCGTGCATTATATTCGCATCGCAAATTATAAATTGCTTATTCATGAGTTTTAAATTTGAGGCTATAATTAAAAGAGCTGATAGGTTTGTTTTGTTCTATCATACGTATTTACGTAGACAATTTAAGATCATTACCGGTTTATCTATTTAAAGTTGTGCGGAGAATGGTGTCGAGTCGAGATTGAGAACACCATAGTAGCGGTCAAAACCGTTAAGATGCGCGAACAGCGAGCAGTTCACTAAAGTAGCGCGCGTACGGACCGCTTCCGATAATTCATAAAATCCGAACAAGTTTGAATTAGTAAATTGCACTCCGATTACAAAGCAATTACAAAACAAATATTTGTGATTATTTCATCGAAACTATGTCGGATAGTAGAAAATGCTAGCTCCGAGTGAAGGGACGCTTCCCCCACTCAGCTCAGTTTAGTACAGCTGTCGGCGTTTGTTGTTTTATGTGCTCACACGCGCGCTGCACAATTTAAATTCAGGTGTTAAATATTAAAATCGGTCTGTGATAATAAGTGTATTTTAATCAGTCAATATGGAAATGCAAATTACCGAAGATGGTAAACCGTTTGTGATGTGGGGAGACAATAGAATAATACTAGAAATTGAACAAGTTACAGATAAAAATGTGCTAGAAAAGGCTGAAATAGAATTAAGGGAGACACCTGAAAATATTGAGCGTGGCTTGGTTGAATTAAGGGAACTATTAAAAGGTAAACAATACTATATTTTCTTATCTGTTGTATTTAATGTGCAATCATTTATCTATTTAGATAATGATGGTTGATAAATAATTCAAGAACGGTACAAATTCCATATATTAATTGTAAAGAAAATTTCTAGAAAATTTTTAACTAACTAAGGTTTAAAAACATAAAATGCTTTGTTGCTCTTGACTCAGCTTGCTTTCTAAAGTTGCGAATATTCAAGAGATTTCAACCAATAAGAATTATTCGAATCATGTTTTACGTTCGATTTTAGGTGCGATTTTATGATTTTATGATGAACAGATTCTAAAGAAATGCTCAAAATAAGCAAACATTTCCATAAATTATTTAAAGGAAACTATTTTATCATAACTGGTTTCATATTGAAATATTACATTTAATAATTTTAAGTATGTTGTTGAACCTTTTTATACTGCGAAACGGTTCATGGCCGATTATAAAAAACAACAAAACTATTGAAACTGGTAAGCTTTTGAAAAATTTTCCGGTACTTTTTGTCAAGTCGTGACCGCGTGGTCAGAAGCGGCAATAAAACAGGTTCATGTCGACATAGACTACTTTGTTTCTATGCTTCCTTCTTTCTGGCTAGTTACGTAAAAATATATGTAATAACATTATAGAAAGCAGGACAGAATGTGAGATAGATATTCAACAGTTTAAACCGGAAAACCATGGTCATAGAAGAGCGTACTTGTTTTAGAATTAAGACACGTTTTTTTTAATAAACTACGTCAGTATATCGCAATATAGAACCTGTCCGAGGTATTGACATGTATAGACGTTGTTAGTACAGGTATTGTGGCCATAAAAAATATGTTTCCAAAACTAATCAAGGTCGTAGATATAATTTTGCGAAAATTGACACAAGAACTGTTAAAGAATGTATACTTTGTCTTAAGCTTTTTGAGCAGGTTATTTTTATCCAGGGATATTATTATGAGGAAGTATTGAACACTGATGTCAGAATATTTTATAGCATATTCTGAAATATCGTAGCATTACTCTGATATGTATGTGCGTATAGCTTTTTGCTCTCAGAATATACACTTTAGAAGAATATATTCGCAACAAGTTGCAATTATTTTTGCAAAGAATTAACTTTAATACTGTGAGAAAATAAATATTTAAATTGTATTTTTAAAATAATAGCCATTGTTACGACACGTTAAACAATCACTATTCCAAATCTAAATCCTTGCATAAAATCGGAAAATTAATATGGCACATAATGTAAAGCGATTTTTGTCATGTACTGCACTGCATCAGCCTATGTAGATGTGTACGTCCCACTGCAGAGCACGGGCTTCCTCTACATTCGACATAACGATTGCGAGAGGGTTAGTGTGGACTGGCGAACTTTACATACCGTAGAATTGCTTCACAAACAGCTATGGAATGCAGATTTTATCACGTTTACTACTCTGTTACAATTGACTATCAATACAAACATGACTGATAATTTGGGTTTGCCCTGGGATTTGTAACTGCGACCACAGTGAACATGTTAGCAGCCGCGTCTGGTCTGTTTACTATCATGCCACCACCATTTTTTATATACTCTATAAATATACATATCTATCTTCTTTACGCACTCAAATTTGTAGTTTCTTCTGTCATCGAAAAAAATTAAAAGATTAAGGGAGTAGAGAAGGGTAGGTTTTGTCCAGTTTTCAGAAGTTTCCACGACGAAATGAAATGCCACACCAAAGTATTACTTTACGGCGGTTTATCCAAGATGTTTCCGCGGTGAGACTGTGGACACACATCTGTCAAAACAAATCCTTTCATTCTGTACTCAAGGTAGAGTCGCCACCACTTATAAAATATTACGAATCAAAAAATTATAATGTGTGTATCCATTGTCAGTGTTGTAAATATACTTGAAAATGGTGCTAGAATCATCATCATTAAGTCTAATTTGTGGCAATTTAATTTATTATACACCCACGATGTTTTATGGGCTTAAGGCCCAGGAATGTGAAGGTGTAAACAAGTGAATGATTTTAAAGTTCTGTACCGGTACCGAGCGTCCTCTGTTTACATGCTTCTAAACGTAATTGCAGATATTTTATCATGACAGCCTTCAAGAAGGTGTCATTATACCTCTAATGCTTTGTTTAATAGATAGAGTTTGTGCTTTAATGTCGTTTTAAATGAAATCTGTTTTTGTCTCTACTTTTAGCAGTTTAATTAACAGGATGGTCATTGCTATTATGTGGAATTGTCCACAGAGATTTGTAAAAACCTTGTTAGTGTATTGACACTAACAAGGTTTTTACAAATCTCCATTCAATACTATGACTATATACCCTAACCACTCTTAATCATACTCTCGATTGTGGAGGAGGGCCCCAGCAGTGGGACGTATATGGGTTGCAAATAAAAATGATCTCAGAAATGTTTGAATGAGTAAAATTACTCTTTTGTTATTCTTAGAGCTCATTGGAAATATAATCTACATTTGTGTCGTTTTTTTCGTACGTACTTTTTACTATCACTGTCATCAAGACCATTGCTGAACATTGGCCAGATTTCACCATAGCCTGATTGACCTGCAGTCACCGATTTTTTGTAATATCGACTTGTTCAACTTCGGATAGCCTAAGTAACAATAACTTTTTATAAAACATTCAATAATTTTGAAACAGAATATTTAAGTTTGCTTATGTGAGATTGTTGCTTCAAGTTTCTATGGACTTTTTTACTATAAAGTTATGTTCAACTTATACATGATTAAAACTATTCATATTATTTTGGTCGAATCCTCATATGTTTATGTCTAATTATAGCAACAATGAATGAATATAATTTCCACTTACGCGAATTTGTGGGAAAAATAAGTGTTTTTTGTTGATAAATTACGTATTATTTTGACAGCCGAGAAGACTTTATTCGTGCCGGCGGAGAGAGATGACTTCCTACTGAAATTCCTCAGACCCTGCAAGTTCTATCCTGAGAGCGCTTTTAAAAAGGTTAGTTATATACCATTAAAACGTTTATTTATGTAACAATCTCAAAGATTTTCAACACTACCTTGTTCTAAGCTTCAATATTAGCTATAATCCACTTAAAACATAGCTCTTTTTTAGTTAATTCAAACGTGATTTTAGTCTATTTTAATCCATATAAGTCGAACAAAAATTTCTTTTTCTGATGTATTATGACCTCTGTCGTAAGGAAACATCGTGAGGAAACCTGCATACCGTAGCGCTTTATAAGAATTTCTATGGTATGTAAGTCCGCCAACCCGCATTAGGCCAGCGTGGTGGACTATATGGCCTAACCACTCTCAGTCGTACTCTCGATTGTGGAGTAGGCCCGTGCCCTGCAGTGGAACTTATATGGGCTGATACAGATACAGATGACCTCTGTCACCACGCTCTGATGCCGAACGTGCCAAATGTTACATAAGTCTTGTGGTTGCACTCTAATCTCGCTGCTTGTTACGGTAAATTATAATTCGGTGTCCTAGTTATGTAACTAAGATTTAAGTAATTAATATGATCATATTTCACCAGAATACATGTATACTTTATATTATTGTAGTCTTTGATCTGGTCTTAAATAGTTATATCTTTATATCTTTGTATCTTTATTAATATAAATTGAAACAATGAGTGCATGTTGATTAACGTGAAATTAAAACCAAGTGGAATGCGTATTGAAATATTAATCTTTTAGATTTTAGAACATTAAACGTATCTTATATAATGCTGTGTAACATTTAGTGGGATTTAGTTTCTGGCCCAAGTTTCTAATGATAATTACATGCGTTTATAGCTAGTAAGATTAGTAGCTAGTAAACGCCAGGATTTTTCGCTCCAAATACAACTGCTTTTTAAACAATGAAGTTGGGGAAGGAGCTTGTCATTTTGATGTTCAATAACACAGGGTTATTTAAGATAAATATAAACTACAGTCAAAGTAATGCGTTTGTATTGAAAGATGGAAATAGTATGAATTATCGGAGCTAACCGATTTTTTCATTCGTTTCGATGTGAATCATGACTCAAGTTGGTCGGTCATGTGTTGCCAACCATGACGTGCCAGTACCCGATTTTATTTTGTTACAAGAACAATGCCAATGACTGGGGTTTCTTTACAAGACCTATTGGTAATGCATGTATTTATACCAGGACCATAAATAGGAAACATAATGCACCTATATAAATATTTAATGTATGATTGGTATCTACTGATTACAATAAACAGTTGAAAATAATGATTCGTGAATTAAATAGTTATTCTAACAACGAATTAATAAAATAACAGCGATATGTAAGCAATGTAATAAAAATAGTCATGAATAGTCAAGTCATTCTTGCTGATCTAATATCTTGAAATGTAATTAGAAATCTGATGTTACTAACGTTTGAAGTCAACTTGTACCGATTATTTTTTATAAGAATGGATATTGCGCCATATTCAAAGCATTTTTACAGCCTCAGTGGCGCAGATGGTTAGATGCCGCCTGTGAAACGAGAGGCCGCGGGTTCGATCCCCGCACTGAGATAAATGTTTGTGCGGCCCACAAACATTTCTTTCGGGTCTGGGTATTTGTGAGACCGAAAAAGTCTATTGTAGTTCCTGATAGCCACGACTCGATCTATGTGTGGGGTCAGGACTATGTATGTGACTGTTGGTTGTTATTGATTTGTTTATTTTTTGATACTCTACCTGTACATGTATCTGTCTACGATAATATCATCACTTAAAGCTAGGCCAAGTTAGTCACTGCACGCAGATTTTAAGGAAAACCAAACAATAGGCTGCACCTGGGGTTCTCAGTTTTGCTGTGACACCCATAAGAATTTGGCTTTTTTACGATGACCCACATATCAGCTCCATAACTACGCATTCTTTTGGGGTCATAAATATTTGCCTCAAAATTCAACGTTTAACACTATCGTAATAGCAGGTTATCGGTAATACTCTCTTTGGATATTTTGTTGGATGTTTATGACATCGAAAAAGTCTTACACACAATACTATTTTATAATTATATTCGTATGTCACGTATTTTGCATATATGATTTTATTTAATTTCTTTTTTCCTTTAGTCAATCTTTATCTTACTTGGTTCACTACTGACTGCCCTCTCTTTTTTTCCATCTCTTATTGTCCATCCCAAGGTAATCGGTAATTGATTGCCTCGAGCGATACGACCGCCTTTTGTACTACTATGTAATATAATGTTCTATTATTAAGTTAACTTAGTGTACAATAAAGGATTTAAATAAATAAATAAAATAAAATACTATATCTTAGTGTGGGGCAGGACTCTGTATGTTATTGTTGGGTGTATTATTATTTATAATTTAAGATTTCTATTAGAATATAGGAATAAATATAAAACATAAGCATACATATTAAAAAATGTTGCCGTTACACTATACACATCTTACTATCGGAAGTTTCAAAGACTGCTTCAGTTAAGCTGCTTAAGCTTTACTAGTTATTTTTTTTTATCAAAGCCTTGTTATATTTTTATTATAGATTCAAGCGTACTACAAGTTCCGTCAGACACATACTTACTATTGCCACGATTTGATGCCGTCCGATGTGAGGAGTCCGTTCGACCATTCTATAGTGTCCATACTATCACCCAGGGACCAGCATGGACGGCGAATCATGGTGGTAGAGTCTGGAGGTTAGTCAAATATATCACATAATATTTGTATTTTTATTTTTAAGTAATTATGTGCTAATCAAAGGTATCAGCGACCGCCATACCGAATTTCATCAAAATTTATGTAGCCACTTGAGCGTGAAGAAGTGACAAACACACAACTCATTATACTATTAGTAAGATACGTCTTTTGTACGATAGCATAGTTTACATATTCTGCATCTTAGTGTTTCATGAAATGTCATACAGAAAGTCAAAAATATCGGTAATGTGTACAATCGAATATTAAATATCGAATATTATTTCCATGTTGCAGCTAGGTGGAATCCACGATTGGTGCCCCTAAAAGACACTTTCCGTGGTCTTCAGTTGGGACTAGAGGCGGCCATGGCAGAGTCTCAGACGCAAATCTGCGGAGTCGTCGCTATTATGGACATGAAGGGACTTTCGTTCACTCATGTGATGCATTTTACACCCTCGTACGCTAAAATGATTGTGGATTGGGTGCAGGTAAGATAAAAATATCGCTGAGAATTTTCTGTATGTTTTAGAATCTCTCCTACAAGATATCTATAAGAAGATTTTATTAATAACTTAATTTGAATAGTCCTTAAATAATATGATCATGCGTAGCTATACAAATTATGTCGGAATACATAATTTTTTTCTTGTCTTGTTTTTATTCCATGACGTCTTTAATCTAATTAATCGGTGAATCTTATAAAAGTATACCAATTTTTAAATTGGAATTCACGAAATAATACAAAGTATTCATTCTAGTTTACGTCTTTTTGAGCATATCATTCTATTGTATTGTAATTATAACTCTTTATACACAAATGCGGAAATTGCACAGACTTATAAAAACACGCGAAATACTTTTATTTTTTATTTTTGAAGCAATGTTATTTGCGCCATGACTCCTTAACGAGCTAGATTGGTACTCAATTCTACGAACATAGCTAGAATTAAATTGACATTGTACTCAGCTGAAATGCTCGGCTCCATGTACGAATAGTTAAATTATTTTAGCAACTTATTTGAAGTAATAATCAATGTGTCATTTTATTTATTTAAAACGGTAATAGGGAACCTACTAATCAAATGTTTGAGGTATTAAGTTGAAATTCTTCTACTGGTCAGCGCAATTACATCTGCTGACTGTTTACCTACTTCCACGGTTTGTGATTGTTAGTCAATCATCTGCATACAATAACAATGCAAAAAAATAATAACTATGGCATATAAACTCCGCCAACCCGCACTAGGCCAGCGTGGTGGACTATATGGCCTAACCATTCTCAATTGTACTCTTGATTGTAGAGGAGCAGTGGGATGTGTATGGGCTGATACAGTACGATTTGTGAAGACGCTCGGGTTGTTCACAATGTTTGGATACGAAAACAGACGACTAAGAAACAAACGTACTTTATGAATTACCAAAGATTTGTTCTTATTTTGCAGAACCTTGACCTTTTATTTCGTATATTATACTTATATTGTTCAGGCTTTCAAGTTAATTCGGGAGAATTAAGCATACGTTTTGTTTAGCTAAATTTTGTATGTAGTCCTTTCGATTCCAGCAAAATTATTTATGTTTGCATGATTAGCATAAGTTTTTGCTGGGGACTTAATTTAAAAATAAATTTCAATTTTATATTGCTGGAAAATTCACTTTCATATTATCTCACTGAAATATAAATATCTACAATATACGGCATATAACAAATAAATAAATACTTGCAATAGTCACAGACATAGTCCTGCCCCACATTAAGATCAATTAGGTAACGTGCCATGGGTATCGAAAGGTACGCGAAACATTTCGGTCTCACAAACCCTCAGACCCGAAACAAATATCCGTGGATCACATCAATAAATCCATTATAAATACATCTATCAATCCATACTAATATACTGATTATTGTTGACCAGGAAAGCGTCCCAGTTCGTCTCAAAGCCGTGCACATAGTCAATCAGCCGTACGTGTTCAACATGCTGTTCGCGTTGTTCAAGCCGTTTATCCGCGAGAAGCTGCGAGCTCGCATCCACCTTCACGGCGCTGATATGAAGTCTTTATGTGCCCATATAGACCCGAAGGCACTCAGGAAACGACATGGAGGATTACTCCCCGAACCAGAAATACCAGGGGACGTTCTTTGGAAAATGTTGTATCATTATGAGGACGATTTTAAACGTAAGTCTTCTCGTTTAAGACGTGTTTGAGGTCAATTTAATATAGGTATTGAAGCCATCGTTGTTTTTATCATATTTTAAATGCTTATTTTAGATTTTAATCTCCGATGCAGGTAGTTGTTTATTTAGTTAATAAGAATTATTAAACTGGTTTATTTTAAAAAGTGTGTGCATGTTAAACATGTCATTGTATTGACCCTTGGTGCTTAAGTGAACAAAAGAAGTTATTTCAACAAATAACGCATGATTCAGGATTAACTAAACCTATTAACAATTTTTAAAATAAAAAAAAGTTGTTTGAATAACCGATAATAAATGCATAACCTAAACTTAGTAATTAGTACATTAACATAATACATTTTTTATTCCAGGTGCAAATTCCTACGGGTACACAACAAACAATAACAAGTGATCATTATAAAGGACAATAATTCTGGATATGGTGTAATATAATGTTGGTTATTTGTAGATTAATTTTTGATATTTTGTATGAATTCAAACGTTCAAATGTGATACAAAATCTGATGTTATCAGTGTGAGAATCGAACTATATACCTACATTCCTAAAGATGTTTTACAATTAAATACTATTACTTCTAAGATTAACTTTTGTTTGAGGATTAAAGAAATGAAAGCCACCCCTTTTTTATTATGCCTCATGAAGTCTTGTCTACTGCCTTAATGTTGTCTTTATGTTAGCCTATTATGCCGGTTTAATGTTTAATTAGATTAAGAAGCGTACAAAAGAAGGATATGTTAAAACACATAAGATTACTTAAACATTTTAGGGGCCTTTTTCTCGAGGATTTGAGTATATGCGGTATACCTCGACAATGAAATAGATGCTTATTGTATGGAGTCGAATTTACTATGTTTTGAAAATAACACAGCCAGTATAAGTCTAAGCTGAGTTTACCTCTAAAAAACTATGCCTTTTAGTGTTGTGCAGATTAGGCTTCATTGAATACTGAGATACAGATCTCTGAGAATCACACAGCTATTTTCCGTCCATACCCTCGAGATAACAATACATTGGACCCATCAAGTGTGAATGAGTATGGGAAATCCTTTCTTGATGAACCATCGGTAGCACGATCGTATATAAGTCCTGCAGTGGATGGATACAGGCTGATGGATGTGTCACAAAAAAACAAATGTTTTGTAAAAATCTTTTATTTTATTATTTAAGTATTCGATTAAAAAAGTTTTAACCATAATATATTATTTTATTACATTTATTCTAACTACATCTTCAACCCTGTTATTATTCTTCGTTTTATACAAATATTTTTCTTATATTACATACTAGGCTTTTTTGTATTATGCGATATTTATGTCGCGAAATATTCGTATGTTATATTTGTATAGTTTCATATTCTTTAGTGCATTTCTTTTGGTTGAAATGCCGCATGATACAAAATACATCTTAGGCCTATTTAGTACCTATGTTGAAATGCACATAATTTGTTATGCAGATTTATTTCACAAAAAATATGTATTTAAGAGAGAAAGCCTTGTAGAGAGATACAGATATATGTGATCATATTAGAGATAACACAAAAACACAATTTCTTTTGCTTTAGAGCGCTAGAAACTGGTATAATACTGGCGTAATTATTTTGATTTATTTTTCGAATTTAGTTCTATGAAGTGTTGTTAAAAACACTGCGCCTCAAATATCCTTGATAGCAATTATATTTTCTTACATAAAATTACTCTTTTTAAGAATATCGTATTAGCCTCAAATTACACGTAAAGCACTTTTTAGTTTTTATCTAAGTAATCAGTTAAAGTACATTTTGAAATATGCTATGCTATATGAAATAGAGTTTCCGATTTCCAGTTTTGATTTATATTAATATCTACCGCTTTTATGCGTTTCAAATAAACTAAAAATATAAGAACAATTTGTTTATGCACGTCACAGCCAACTTTTTAAAAACGACTTTTACTCATTTAGGCGTTTAAACAAGCTATTTGCAAACGTCCGAAGACTATCCTTTTTGCTACGTGTAGATATGTACTGTATACAAATAATTAAAAAAAACATATTTTTTTAGTGACTGCGTCTGTATAAATATAATTAAAGGGTTTTTTTTAATAATATTATTACTATTTCGTATCAGTTTCTTTAAAAATAATTAACTTAATTTACGACGGGCTGTTACTAACTAATATAATATATTGGAATAATAATATGAACTCAAATATCATAAAACAGGCAAGTGCGCAAATTAAAATTATTATAAATTAATATTTAAATCTGTGCATATTTGTACAAATGTTCAGTTTTGTCTACACAACATTAGCAGTATATTTTAAACACAATATTTAATTAATAACGAGGTACATACATATAGGTAATGCCATGGATTTGTAAGAATCGACATCTAAATTCATATATTTTTATTTATACATCTACAACCGTTTCTGTGTACTTAAGAGCCATCTATAAAAACGACAATAAATTATTTTGTTTTGAGTTCACCTTATTTACTGACAATAGTTTCATAGTAAATATTGCATGTTTTTATACTGTAGGCACAAAATTTTGTTGAATTATTTCTTTATAACTTAAAACTAAATTATCACAATTAATATGAATGATGTGGGGAAATAGAGAATATCCTATACATAATTTTATTTTGTACACATAATATATTATTAGCCTTACATACCTTACCTATTTATTATCACGAATTACCTATCAATATCACATTGCTTTTGAGTTGTTCGAAGCTTGGTACGATCACTTCTTCTTGTATCCGTAAGAGTTGATTGCTGAAATAAAATAAAAAGATTAAGCAACAATTCCTTATGATGACCATAGAAATAACGTAGATAGTACAAAATTATTTTAAAATTGTCTACTCCATTACAAATTCACGCAGTGTAGTTTCAATAATGAGCGACAACTGTTAATCGCACGTTGGCTCTTTGCCTCATAAACTCCGTACTTATTTGTATATGAATAGTAACACGAGGTTTAATCTTATTAAAACATAATTTAACTGTTTATCTTCAAAAAAATATGGCCATAATTCTTCTTTAATTTTGGCTTTAATTGCTACATCTTACAAATCAAGTTCAAGTCAATAAAATCGTACTCACCCATAAACTCTTGATCACACATGAGCAGTAATTCCAACCACTGCGCCCCTGTAACACTAGGTATCGACAGCGTCCCACCGTATCCCTCAGGAAGGCACTTTGGACTGATGTGTTTGTGGAGCAAGTCCCGGTCATTGCCCATGAATATGATGCGCGACCGCAACTTCTCCTTCAGGAATGGCTTGAACAGTTGGAACACCATGTTGAATATGTACGGCTGGTTGATTATGTACAGGCCTTTTATTCGAAGCGGTATGCATTCCTGAAAAGAGACAATCAAAAATTAAGCTCTATACTAAATTATAGTTTAATTCTTGCTCGTTTATTCTACGTTGCGGAAGCAGCAACTGTTGAAAGCGATAATATATTTGTAGCTATTAATGTTTTGTGGTTATCTACTACTCCATCTCTCTCTTCAGCTACAGAAAGTCAACTGTTGAACATAGGCCCCTCTCAAGGATCTCAACATTGACCTGTTTGTAGTCCAGCTACTTCTTGCAAACTTGTCTTGTACGATTAACAGAAAAATATGGGTACTGCATTATTTGTGACGGGATGCTTTAGATATATTTTCAATGAATGCTTCCTTTTGCAAGCATGAGTTGGTTGGTTATGAAGAAAATTTACCTGCAACCAGTCTACTATTCTCTTGGCGAAGGGTGGCGTGAACTGCATGACTTGCTGCATGGCGAGGCCTTCCATGTCAAAGATCACCACGGCGCCACATATCTGCGTCTCTGGCTCCAACATGGCTGCCTCCAAGAATAACACGCAGCCTTTGAACACTTCATCTAGAGAGCATTTGTTGTGCTTCCACTTTTCTGGAACGACAAATAGGATACGTGTAAAGTTTTGTTTATGTTCTCGAGATCGCGGTACTCTGCGATTTAGTGAACGCTTCATCCACTGCTGTCAGTATACCTCTCGACGTCATTTGAACATGGAGATGGTACCAATTGGTTAACATGTTCGTACCATTTCGTGCAAAAGTAAATACGGACTGTTTACGTAGATTTTTTACGTAACATCCAAAAATGAATGACATATGTATTTAGATTCCCAGAAGAGTTTATTAATTGTTTGGTCCAACAAACGACTGATAAACAATAAAAGGCATATATAGAAGTCGTTAACGTGTAGGTATTATAATATTATTGTAAAGGTGTAAATTGTAAGATCTAGAGCAGTGATTCTCAACCACTGTGCCGCGGCACTTTTGTGTGCCGCCAAATTTCAAAAGTGTGCCGCCAAATTTGCAAATATATAATAATGTTAAAATTATTAAATTATATCAGTTAAAAAGAAAAATATTTTTAACATGAATATGTATTTAAATCCACAAAAAAGTTAATTATTTTATTATTTGCTTTGCAACGCGTTTTTTCTTAGTGCCAAATTGTGATGAAGCGGCGTGCATAGCAATAGGAATATGTCTCAAGGCGCTCTTTGTGTGCCGCCAAATTTTGAAATCGTTAAATATGTGCCACAACAAAAAAAGGTTGAGAATCACTGATCTAGAGTTTGAGTTCGAAATTGTTATATTGTTAGTTTCCATACATCCTTATGTACATATTATTGCAATATTGATTATCCAATCTCGATTTCAAATCTGACATTATGTGTTATTATGTATTAATTGTTAAAATAGAAAGTCGGAGCGCCAAGTGATTAAAGAGAAAATATTTTATTGTTTAATTGATTTAATGAAGACCCTTGATGTTACGTCATAGATCATTTTACTTTAAGTAATTTCAATTGTGGTTACTTTGTTTATACTTAATATTAATAAATAATGAAAAATCAATGATTATTTAACAATGGATTTAACATATTAGTCGTGAATGGTGACACATTTTATTATTCCCTGAAGGACGATACTTATATGATTACTGTGGTGCACGTGGTACAAACATCATTCATCAGAAAATCATGAGTCTTATGTCAGTTGAAGTGACGTCAACCTGTAATGTACTTATACACTACACATACTATTACATTATAGGTTGGGTTTAATTATATCGCACCGATGCGACGGCTGTTCTGTTATGTACATTTGTAATGTCTTCTTTGTTATTATTTTATTTTATGTTACTTTAATATTGAATAAATATTTTAATATTGAATAAACGGTTACTGAGCTACCTTATTGACCACGTGGCCGCTGTATAATATGGGTTGTAAATTGCATTGAAATTTTGGTATGAAGTATGATAAATAAATTGCTAAAATTTGTAATTTGTGTAGGAATACACTGACTTGTAACTTTTGGATTTGTAAAAGACATATTGACGTCAGACCACAATTATAACTTCAAGCATCAGAACCTTAACCTTGTTGCCTTCGTCATGAAAAAACTGACTTGAAACTGTGCTACTAGCATAAATTTCAGCTTTGTAACAAAAGTATGTGCCTAGTTATGAGCTCATGTAGTCTAATATCATTAACTCGCTCTTTTTTCCATTAGGGGTAGGCAGAGGTTCTCCGGAATCTCTAGGCCAGTTACACCAGGTCATCCACGTTTCGCCTGGTGTTGTTTGCCTCATAGTGTGATAGAGGGCAAGCCTAGCGCCATACCGGGCACAAATTCCTGGCTCTTGAGTGATAATAAATAGAAAAATACAATAGCAATTTGCCCGACTCGGGATTCGAACTAGAAACCTAAGCTATGAAATCATACTGTGATACAACTGTGCTGCTGAGGCATTCAATCAGTCATCAGTCGATATAGTGTAATGATAGTGATTGATAATACTTATTTTTACTGCAGTGGTACTCATATATTTAGGCTCCACGTCTATCATCACGGGTTTTTCAAGTGTTACGGTTGAAAGACTTTGATTATAGTATGGTAGCATCGGCTGGAATTTCCCGCCATCGAGCCAAGAGAAAACATGTTTTTATGTTAATTTCGATGAGGGTCTGACGCACTTAGACCATAATGAGGTTGGATGCCTGCGACTGACATTGCGGGTCCCGTGACCCGTCTTAGAAGTTTTTTTAGTGCTTATAAGTATTTATGTGGCTGGAAACCTTTTTTTTCTAGACAATCATTTCACACTATGCGTTGAATGTATCTCTACTAAACAATTTGGAAATATACCTGTAATGGTGTGTTTTGTTCGCAAGAGGAAAATATATAAAAAGTTAAAAAAGTCGAGTAAACTTAGCTCTAAAGTTGACAATGTACTTAACCAGAATGATCCTAGAGCAAGAAGCTTATACACAAATGGAGATTGCATTCCGTATAAAACACTGAAGCACAAAAAATTGACCTTGAATGCAGTCGCTGTTGCCTGCTATCTTTTCTTTAGAGTGACAATGAATGAAAATGACTTTTTTTTTCATTCATTGTCACTCGAAAGAAAAGGATAGCAGGCAACAGCAACGTCATTCAAGGTCAAATTTTTGTGCTTCACTTTTATATGCGGAATGCAATCTCCATTTGGGTATAAGCTTCTTGTCCTAGAGTAATATTAAAAAATATGAATGTAAGGAAATAAAACATACTGCCTAATTCGAGGACCAGCACGCGCCGACCATGTTGGTCCCGAGTCGGCAACACTGTGAGCACATTTTGGTTGAATACGTTGGTTTCCTTGCTCGGTATTAATCCATCGTAGTGCTTGTGATGCTTCACTTTGAATCCATAGTAACGTTTTATCTGTAAAATAATTTAATACAAAATTAATTTTCGGTCTACGCTAACGTTGGGCCTTGTGGAGGAACAATGTAATATGTATTGATGATGCATAAATATATTAAATATGTAATGACTGTGCCTCAAAGTCTCTCAGATAATGTGGAGCTCATATACAATTATTGGACATGGCTTGAATTACTAATTGCTTATCCATAAAATATAACTAGTTGTAGACTTTCGTCGACTAATTTATGCAGAATAAAACTTACCAAATCGTAAGAGCTCTCTGGATAAAATTTGCAAGGCCTCAAAAATCTGATCATCCATGCATCACTGTCTAAAGGCACTCGCAGATCTTTGTCCTCTGAAACAAATTATATTCATATATATATTTTTTGCATTTTTTTGAAAGCTTTTGAATGGGAGTTGGAGTGAAGGCAATGTAATTTTTGTTTCATTTGCAGTATAATTCAATCAATTTAAGGTTTACCGATGAACTACAATAAATCAATGCAAAAAAAGTAAATAGGCAAAACGCACTTATTATCGGATTTCATCACCTATTTGTAAAAAAAATCTGTTAATGTCATAGTTTAGCATGTTGTGGGATCTGTTAATTGCTGAATCAACGGAGCGTGTTTAATCTTGTACAGATAATTCCCATCTTTTTTATTAGAATGTATCTACCTTCAAAGCTTAGGTAGATCAATTCTGAACGTGCCTTGTCTTTGATAAATCTGTCCAGTAGGTCTATGTTAAGATAACATTGCTGAGGGGTCTGTTTCGTAGGAAGCTATTGTAAAAAATAGACAAAGCAATGTTTCTAATTTATTTTTTAATATATTGTTGTATATAGTTAATGACAGATTATTTTCTATTAATTAAATCTGTATTTTTGTTACGATTAATAATGGCGTGTGTAACTTTATCGAATGAGATATGTGTAACATATGTACATATGAATCTATACTAATGATATGCTAGTCCAGAAGAGCCTAAATGCATTACTATACATGTCCGTTATACCTACATTCAAAATCAAATCAAATAATTTATTTTCTCGTGACATATAGGTTACATAGTTGGTATAGTGGTAGCATTATAAAGCGCTCCATGATCACATACAAGTGTTACTTAAAAAAATATGGATGATGCAATACAATCAGATATAAATAAATGCAGACTCTTTGAAACAATACAGAAAAAAAACAATTATTTAAGTAGAAGATACTAATAATAACTTATAATAAAGTTAAGTGGATTTTTAGTGTCATGATTAGTTTCCTAACATTTAACAGCCTACATGGCGCAGTTGGGTAGACGCCGGCTGTGAAACGTCAGGCTGCGGGTTCGATCTCTGGACCGTAATATTTGTGTGATGCACTGGTATTTCTTTCGGATCTGGGTGTTGGTGACACTGAAAAGTCTCTCGTAGTTCCTGATACCTATGACATTATAATCGATCTTAGTGAGGAGTGATGGCTATTTATGTTTATGACTGTTTTGGGTATTTATTTGAATCAGATTGCTGGTCTCTGTTATACGCTGAAAAGAATCGGAATTCGAGGCTAGGAGCACGTACTCTATTATTATAGAAAAAATAAATAAAACGACGCAGCAATTCATTTCGGTGTCGCTATCAACGACCTAGTTTTTTACACCGAATGGAAAATATTTAAAAAAGCTTTACTTTCCAATGAACAAAAAATGATGCAGAAAATAAACTTTAAAAAAACTTCGTTTTAATGAAGGCTGCAGAAGTAGATAGACTATTTTGTATCGATATTCACAGATATTTAATAACTTGTATCATGTGATATGAAAAATCTATTGTGAAATTTAGGATTTTTTAAGATTTCCGGAGCGTTCAGTTATTTCCTATGTTCTTGAAATTATCAATTCGAAAGAAGTCTATAGATGTGTTTTATTCTTGCCGAGTAGTTTTGTTATTTTATTCATTTGGCATACCAAAAAACCATACTTACATGAACACATTGAAGTATGTATAATAAAACCTCAATTACATGAATAGCACATTGAAAGTAAATAAAATAAAAGGTTAAATATTATAGAAAATAGAAATCTAAAGTATTCTCAATCCTATATAATTTATAAATAACTCAATTAATTATTCATATCTATTTCTCCCGTCAAACAGCAGTGTAAATGCACTGTTGTGTTTCGGATTGAAGGACATTGTAGCCAGAGTAACTACTGAACATATTGAGACTTAACATCTTATGTCTCAGGATGGCGAGCGCATTGGAAGGTTAAGCATTGCTTTGTAATTCAAGGTGTTTGGTTTTGCTGCTGTTGATTCTGCTGGTCGTATTGGTTAACAGCAGTCGAAAGGCAAGCAATGCAAGAAAAAAAAAAAACAATGAACACATACCACGCAGTAGTCTTCTTAGTTCTTCTATAGCAGGCTTGACAACTTCGGGAGTTTCCCTGAGCTCTCTCCTGGCTATCTCCCTGACAGACTCTTTAGGCTCGTCAAGCTCAAATTGCAGGAGGAAGTCGCCAAGCTGCACACCCGGCAGCTTCTCTAGCTCCGTCAGCATGTGTTGGGAAACTGAAAATGGAAGTAGTTTTTTTAAGTATCGGATTAACCTACAAGTTGTTTTATTCTAGTTGCTTTGAGTCATTCAACACGTGGTATTCGTAGATATGTTGTTGTCCTTTATGATTTTTATATTCTTAATACTTTTTATTATGCATTTTATGCTCTGTATAACGTATTGTATTTAAAATCATTTGTGTAGTCACAAACATTAATCTCGGCTAATTTATTACTAGCAGCCGGCCAAGCTTCACTCGGGTGCAAGAGCCAACTTACAAAACAGAAAACACACACAACGAAAATTCTCAAAAGGAATATTACCTCGTTTTTGCTGCAATCCTATTGGTCATAACGTGATGTTGTATAGCCTATGGCCTTCCTAATTAATCCAACAATACAACAAGTTGTATCCAAAACTAAAACAATTTTTTTTTAGCATAAACCAATAGTTTCTTAAATAATCTCGTAGGATATATATTTTAAGTTTCTGCAAGCTAATGAATAGCTAAGTAGGTAATGCTTTGAATGTAGACTTTAAAAAAGCATTATGTCATCAATAAAGAACAGAATTCATGACGATGCCTTTTTAGACTAATGATGTTTATTTACGTTTCGTTTCCTGAATTGAAACCGGTTTTCTGAACATGTCATCGACCCGGTGTCCGGTACGGGTAATTGCATTTGAATGGTTTATTTAAAATTTCCATCAACATGTTCACTATTTTTAGATTTATGTTTTTCATTGTTGCAAATATTGCACGCTCATTGTACCATACATAATGTTGGACGTAGTTCATGTTCCGGTATAAATAACAACCGAATAACGAAATAACGCAAGAATGAATGTTTTTAAATTCATAGGTTTATAAATTAAACCAGGTATCACTCCTTAACTATATATCTTAATATAATTATAATAAATTTGACAATTCTGTAGAATGTTTAGGAATTATTATTAAACATATGTATCTATACATCTTTTGCTCTTGATAAATAGCGCAAGATTGTAAAGTTTTATTCATAGGCACTCAATGTGCAATATGTTGAAAACGGCCACAACCTCTTGTAGATCTAATTACTTGAGGTAATGTTATGGTTACACTCATATTACAGCATGTTGCATGAATATTCCATTATGAAAATTTTATGCTATGTTATGTAATGCGAATCCATGTAACATGCAATTTTAATCACGAGATAACCAACTTATTTAATGAGATCTGAAGGTACTTGTAAAAAAATACACGGTTAGTGTTTATGAAAATTGTGCATTATTGCAATTAAAGACAAAGTCGATTTTGAATATTTTTAAATAACCAGTACGTGGACGGGTACATCTAAACTTTTCCGAAAAAGCAATCATTTTATGCTTGGAGGTTTTGGGACCCATTTTTTATGAAGAACTATTGTAAAACACTAAAATGAGACAATCCGTTGTGTCGCCTTTGGCTTTATATTGATAAAATCCAAGCTTGAGCAGAATTTACCGCGAAATCATTATTATTCGATCTGAAGAATTATTTCTCAATCTAATAGTACCTCACAAATACAAAAACACTTTGTTTGTATTTTTATGTATCCGGAAAATAATTATTATTTATTACCAATTAGTAATGGCTTTTAAATAGTAATTGAAATTTGATAAGGTACTTCGAATAACTTCTTCAAGATAATGATTAATCAAATAAAAAACCACAGTGCATCATCATCTATCATTAAAAATCTAAAACACGTTAAATCAAATAAAAAGTAAGGATAACATTTTGTTTATGATTTTGGTTCTATCGTTTAATCTATAATACAAAAATATATCTATCAAAGCAATACATCGACTTGATTTTATTTGGGGCAACTGGCAGGTGGTTTTAAAAAATATGAATGCAGGCACAGTAGCTATTTTTTAAATAAAATTAAAGAAAGGTAATATTACTGCTGAACTGATCAGTTCAGTGACTGATATAAATTAAGGTGGAAAGCGGAAACACCACTATTTTCATAACAATTTTCCTATATGATTAAATGTCAGTATGATATAAAAATTCTTGGGAAAATAAGTCTTTTTGATAGCATACATGAGATGTACAACAGAAACGAGGATCTACATGCAACAATGTTAATTGAAAAAACATCATGCATTTTATATAGGTGTAAATAATAACATAAGCAATAGATTTAACTTTCCGTGCCTAATGTGACCTACAATTTGTTGACGACGTTGTTATAAATAGTTGTACCCAGTGAATTTTTTGTGATAAATCTGCTAAGTTTTTTAAACGTGATTAGGAAAAGCGATATCACTCTTTTATTCCTGTGAATATTCGTGAAAGGATGTTTTATATACAGAATTTTAATTTTGTCTAATATTTTATAGAGGGTAAACTGACACATACCACGTGGATTTTTTCAACATATAATAAATCTTTTGTCTTTGCCATTAAATGATAAAATTCATAATAAATATACATAAGTAACTGTCACATAGCGAAAAACATTGCAAATATAATTAGACTTACTTTTCACCATTGTATTTTTGTTGGCGCGGTATTTTTTCTTAATTACGGAACGAGCACACGCAACAACGACCAAACAGCACTGGCATTAAAACCGCCGACAATTTATTTATATTGGAATTGTGTTTTGCCCACATTTTTCTGAATAGCTTGTAAAATATGAACTTGGGGAATTGAATTGTGCGCGCATAGTCAACAATAACGCTTTTTTTGTTTATTGATTTTATCAGTAATTTGTTTAGGATCCTCCATGATAGATTATAAAACAAAACACAGTTAAATGAATCTTAATACTGTACATATGAAATAGTTTAACCTACTTTTATTGAAACATACGTTTTTGTATTTAAACGATTCGAATACATGAAACTAGAATGAGCGTGCGTTTTACAATAGTTGCATAGTATTGAACGCAGTTAGTTACTATAATTTCCGCAATAAGTACCTTATGCAAAAAAGTGTACTTTTGCGGTATTTAAGTACTTACTTTGATATATTATATATAGAATAATGTCTATAGAAGCTTAGGGTAGATGCAGAATTATAGCTAAGAATTAAAGCCTTAATTTTTTTGGCGTTATTGTATAAGTTGTCTAACACGACCGAGTATATGTATAGGCTATTTTTAAAAGTTAATTATTTTCATGTTTGCATTTAGGATAATTGTATATTTTTTCAATTGAATAATACAACAGTATTTAAAGATCAGAACCTTGGCATTATATACCCAATATCATTATGATGATGCCAATGAACCGTTGATCAAATAATATGGTTTATAAGGAATGACAAGAATAAGTCAAGTTTTGCAAATATTTTTCCAACGCTTATTTATTAACTACCGTCATTGTTATTTTAGGATTATTTGATTGAAAAGGGATTTAAAATATTCATAATCTCAAACAAAATAAACAAGTTGATAATACAACTTATGAATTTAGTATTGGCGATGATGCAGTTGCCAAAAAAAAACGAGTTTTCTGCATTCTTGGAGTTAGTAGCTACTATTTTGTTTTGTATCTGAAACACTGAATTATTTTCACAGCCCTGAAGTTCTATAATCAAATATTATTTTGTATTTATGATAGCTCCTCGTTGTCTCCTTGTCTCTTCGGAGATGAATACATTTGTATAATAATTGATGTGTTTGTTTTATACTTATACCTATATCATATGTGATCATTGTCATATAAATGATTTACGTTCTGGTTGCCTATCCAAGTTATATCTGGGGTTCAAAGTTTTGTATTCATTTTAATACGACTATTGCAGATCCCAAAACTATTTGCTTGTTTTTAGTCATCACTTAAATATTTACAACGACCCAGCTAACTTATGTCTGAATGTACCTCATAAATTAGTTCCAGTTTTAAAACAATATGTACCCAGAAAGTTTAAAATAAATAATGATTCATCACAGGAAAAACATGAAGATTTATATTATTTTTATTGATCGAGAAACGTTTATTGCCTCTCTAATTATTTTGTCATTTACTTTATCAAATACTTAATGTATCTAAATCTTTTTTAAGTGTTTTTAAACCATTTGGTACGTTTACATCAGCGAGTAGAATGTACGCACATTCTTAATGACTTGATTTTTTTTATGAATACAACACTCAACATATTAAAAAAAAAAACGATTTTTTCGTTTTGAAACAATAACATGGCTTACCTACTATTGTAATAGATTTCATCTTAATTATAGACATAATTTTTATCTGTTGTATTTTTCCAGTGATCTGAGCGTTTCCGGATGTAAGTTCGTATTGACGTTACAACCTAATGGTATTGTAGCACAACGCTTACGCATCAAATTTTTTTTTTTTTCTTACTTGTAGTTAAATAACAAACCTGAGTATACGATTTTAAATAGCACTATGACGAACGGAATGGCCATAAAAACCATTAATTTTGGAAGATTCTAATAATAACTTTTTGTAACTTATGAATTTACAGACGCCTTAGTTATTAGTCTTTTTGCCGTGCATTTCCGTGATGTCATAGCGCCGGAGTAGCTAAGCGTAACACGCGTTTAATTCTAAATAAGGAACGACCCTGCTTGTCGTCAAATATCTCTCAACTCAGTAGTTGATAATCGGTAATAAAGTAATAATATGTACGTTTCATTTTTCAAAAGGTGTGTACGCAATTCGTACAACTACCTCCACCAAGTTAATAGTAGCTATTTGTGGAAGATAGTGAAGGACGCTTCTCCTTTCAATCTCATCCATCGCCTGATGTCTATTGCTATAAGCGTATCATATGATATAAGCCTAAATCACACGATTCCTAATAAGGAAACAATACACGTGCTAATTTAAACGGTATATTTACTATTACAATATGCGTTTACGTATTGTGTTAGCGCCTTGTCGCAAAAATATCACCTCGAATAAAAAAATATACTTTTAGATATTCCAGCCTAATTATTTATCGGTCCTAGTTTATTGGTATAATAATCAAGAAAAAAATCATACGTACATAAAATCAAGCCTTTTTTCCAGAAGGCAGAAGGGTTAAACCGAAGTGCTAACAGGATACCCATGTTGGGCCTTGTATATTCCGTCTGATGATGTGATTGGGGGCAAGACTATCGCCATATCGGGTATAAATTAATGACTCCAGGCTGATATTGAATAAAAAAAATCTAATAGAACTTTGCCTCATCAGGGATTCAAACCCGGTACCTCAGCTTTGTAATCGAAACGTAGTATAACTGCACTAACGAGGCAGTCACAGAAAAAATATACTAGGTTAAAAATTTATTATTTGATTCACGAGTCAATACGTAAGTACGTCAAGTATTGCGACAGGACTAGATATTAAAAAGAAATTAAAAATAAAATACACCCAACAGCCACATAGATACATAGTCTTGCCACGCTAAGATTGAGTCTTGTGTCGTGGGCATCAAAAACTACGGGAGACTTGTTAATTTTTAATCTCACAAACACTGATATCCCAAATAAATTCTTTTAGCTCACATAAACATTTGTGTCGGTGTGGGGAACGAACCCGCAACCTCTCGTTTTACAGTTGGCGTCTAACCAACTGCCCCACAGAGGCTGTCAACTATTAGTTATGTAAATATACCATGGTCCATGGACATTATCGCATAATATACATATACCTCCTATATGTATATTATTAAGTAGTTCTACCGCAGTATTAAAAAAAAATGTTTATCTATACTAATATATAAAGCTGAAGAGTTTATTTGTTTGTAACCTATAATCTCAAGAACTATTGGTTCGAATTGAAATACATAAGTGATATAATTTTGACGGTATTTTTTAAATTAGGAATGTGAGTGGTGAATGTTGAATGGTCCTGGAATGCGTAGATAGTAGATACTTAGTTAAGTAGATAATAATTATTGCATATTATACAACGATTCTTCTTTAACTTGAACTTCTTTATTTTTTATTTATATTTAGTCTTTTGTACATCTGTATTTGTACGTCGCTTTTAGTGTTTGTGGCAAATAAAACTAATTTTCTTTTTAATTCTGAACAGGCTAGACTGTGTGTATCTGAGCCACTGATACAGGATGCTTGCTCCAAGAATTTCGCCACGGTTAATAGGGAATAGTACTGGTCGAGTCCCGCTAGCAGTGACCGCGGTCATCTTAATATGCGCGAAGAGGGCCATCGAGTTTTGGTCGGTATGCCGGCGTAGGATATCAGCGTCAGGGACCCAGCTCGGTATTAACATCCAAGCGGACTGGAAGGCCGGTGACCCCGACATATCCTTCTTGCAACCCTCTCCCGGGGCTAGCGGGAAGAAGACCATAAACCGTACTTGCCCAGTTAAAAAAAGGTTTCTTGCTCCGCTGTGGACGTGCGGCAAAGGTCGTGTCGTTTTTGATGTCTCATAAGTAACATTATGTTTAGTTATATGAACAAATAAATAACTACAATATATACGGAACGGCATTTCACAAATTATGGTTGTTTAAATTTTCGTACTACATCCCACAAAAATCTTTACCGCATAATGAATTTTACAATATTAACTTCTACTTTAAAATCGTCAAAATCAATGTTCGTAATCGCGGTTAATTGTTGTTATGGGCAGGTATGAGCGCCATCTAGTATGCAATAGCAAATATTAATATTATAGGGTGATTTGACTTGTAGGCAATAGATGGCGGTATTAACTTAGTGTTTGTATTTACATTATAGAATTACTAAAGTTACCTAATAAAACAAAAATATTGCTCATTTTTAAATTGTTCTGTATTCCGTGAGCATATTACTAATTACATGTGTTTAAATCGTTTACTAGTTAATGGCAATGTATAATCACTAATAAAGACTTTTTTCTGTTGTGTACAATTAACCAATTAATTATTGTAATGAGTTGCTTACTATAGTATCATAAATATTTATAGTAAATAGAACATGTTATCTGCACAATTTATCAACCAATAAGTACTTGCAGAAAGCGGAACAATGGCTGGAATTAATTATTAAGTTATAACTATAATATCAAAATGACCTCACATTGTTGCCTTTCATGATTTTTAAGCTGGAGTGTATTGTATTAAATGAAATGAATTAATAAATTCGGTGATTAGGAATTCTGTAAATAAAGTATTATATTGCAACTTATTATTGGTGCTATAATAATTTTCAATAGTTGAATACATACATACATACATAATCGTCACGCCTGTATCCCATAGGGGTAGGCAGAGATTATAGACCGCCACTTTGCTCGATCCTGGCATACTACTTTCGCTTCATCCACTTTCATCAACGTCTTCATGCATTCTCGTCGGTTCAGGGTACTTTTAACCTGACCCTTGTTGAGGGTATCACCGATTTGGATGGTGTATGTTCGGTGAGGTCGACCCCTACCGACTCTTCCATCCACACTCGCATTATGTATTTGTTTCGTAATTCTCCTTTCATCCATCCTCTCTACATGACCAAACCATCGTAACATTCCTTTCTCAATTCTCGTCACTACATCCTCTTTCACTCCACAAGTTTCCATCACCACGCTATTTCGCACTCTGTCACACAAACTTACACCACACATTCCCCTTAACGATCTCATCTCTACTGCCCTAATTTTACTTTCATGCTTCTTTTGCCATACCCAACTTTCACTACCATACATAAGCGTTGGAATTAACACTCCTCCATGGACAGCCAGTCGTGCCTTTTTGGAGACCTTCCGACTATTCATAAAGGAGTGTAGCGCACCATTCACTCGATTTCCCGCATTCACTCTCCTTTCAATATCGCTATCATGCTATCCATCACTTGTGAAAACACAGCCCAAATATACGAATTCATTCACTTGTTCTACTTGCTCATTACCTATCATAATATCGCATTTTGTCATATTCTCTTCCCTTTCAAATACCAAAACTTTCGTCTTACTCACATTTATTTTCATTCCTTTTCTCTCAAACGCTTCATGCATAATTGTCACCATATTTTGTAGCTCCTCCTCTGATGATGCAAGAATAACCTGATCATCAGCATAGAGAAGACATTTTAGTGACAACTCATTCATTCTTATCTTATTATAATAGTTGAAAGTATATTTAATTTACCGCTTTACTCCACAGTTGGAACTGTGAAGCTTGAAAAATCATAATAAACCTCAGCAGGTGAGAGTTTTCACTTGCCTTGCCCTAGTTTATATAAGGGCGGGAAAGTTAGGCCAATGCCAGGAAATTAAATACATGGGGTGTAGTATAAGAATGCCATTTCGTTCTTAAAGTTAAATGAGTGATTCAACTTTGAAAGTAAATTGTTGTAAATCGATATAACTACTCTTGCTTCTTTATTGATATTATGTATATGACGTATTAGGTACGATTTTAGTATTGCTATTCCTCGATAGATTGTTTTGGTTTTATATCCAGAAATGTCTTGAGTAAATAGAACACATTCATAATAAAGATGCTCTAGTTTTCAGAGCAACAACTTATCAACTGCGTGGCCTTTGCCATTTCACCCAGTTATTTACGTTTTCGAAATATAATAAGAATTCGACTAATTAGCACAAGGACATTAAAGATAAAGCTTGCTTAACGGAAAGAAGAATGTTATAAACACACCAATAAATATTAATTTATTAAATTGTGCTTCAATATACCATTATATTGAAGTATAATGGTAGTGTCTAAGCTAGGACCATAATACAATTCAAAATTAATAAAAAACTTAAAAATGAAATGATATATTTTTTATCTTTTATGCTTTTCTATCCATGTAAAGGTTGTGGAATTTAAATAGGCTAATATGTAAAAGATTTTAACTGATCGTGATCTATTTAAAATAATAAAGCATGAAATGATACACGTTTTAGCTTTTGCACAATTGATTCAGCTGTCTGGTCCGTTAGCAATTATAACTTTCGTTTTGTATGACAAATGGATGGTGCGACTAGACGCATTAATTTATCGGGAGAGTGCGATGTTAATATATCTCTTCATGGCATATTTGTTACTAATTTACTTTTCATTAACGTCACACATATTTTGGCTCGAGCAAAGAGATTTTACAACTGATACATAATCATCATCATGAGTCTTTAATTCACAGTTAAATAATGTTTCCCCGAATGGTGTCATTTCACACTGTCATCAGCTGTTCTGCTGTCTTTGCTTAAAACTTGTGTTTATTTTGTTGCACTGGTCCGGCAAACGAGCAAACACGTCATCTGATGGTATGTGATCAGTGCCGCTCATGAATAGCCATAAAGCTTGGGTCTTGGATGTGTGGCCGGTCCATCAACATGGGACGGTAGTGAGAAAGAAAGAGGATGGGAAGAAGGAAGGGTTATTGGACATCCGGCAATCTCGTTCACCGAAAGAAATGTATTACATCGATTCACATCACTTCATATCGATCACCTGTGAGACAGCATTATCGACTCGGACAAACCTGCCCATTTATGCTGAGTCATGACTGTGAACAGCGTGGCTCTACCTTTAAGACATTTCCCTTTTGCCACAACATGTTCTTGTTTTATTATTTGGTTTTTTCTCTAATTCAACATGACTTATTTTAGTAAGCCAGCATAATAGTGTCCTGGGTCCTGCGGCAGATAATGCGCTGTCAATCGATACTCTATCCTGTCGTAATTGCACTTACGAAAAAGTACAATGAAGTTACTTCAGGATAGTGACAGGATAAAAAAGTCATCGTGTTAATAATTCAGTCGTGGTGATTGATGTACGGTTGCTCAGTGGATTATATGCGGTACATGTATGCTGTAGCTTTGCTTTTAAGAATGCGGTTGCATAACATTTGTTTTGCAGTTAAGATGCATCCTGTTGCGCGCGCCGCGGCGTAACAGAGCGTAAGATCTTTGTTTACGTATTGTTATGGTTTGTTTGGCATTGTTTGAAAATAAATATACACCAAGGCTTATTTTACTCCCGAAAAGCCTTTTAAACTAGTCTCTTAATCTCATCATATGACTTTTATATCCTTAAGTATTTGTGGTCCTAGTAATTATTACAATTAACTTATAAAATAAACACAATGTTTAAAAATAAATAGCTGTCGCATAATTGAAATAACCATTGACATGGTAATTATGTATTATATAATTCATTTCAGACAAAAATAGTCTGTTTGTTGACACGACTATGTAGCATTATTTTAACAATGAACAATGATAATCCTCCATAAAATTTTTTGTTGTAATTTTTTTTGTGTGTATTGAGATGAAAAATATTTTAAAATATAAATTTCGAATTCCTTAACAATTATTTCTTAAAATTTACTATAGTAGCAAGCCTAGGAAAAAAAATATTCCACTATAAAGTTTTTCAGATTTTCTACATCTTGTCAAACTCTGTGGGTAGTTAATGTTATTTTGTTGCATTTATACTGGCGTGAGGCAAGTTATGACGCACAAATAAAAGTAAAAAAATATATTTTACACGCAATTTAAACATCAAGTACTTATTTATTTTATTTTATTTTATTTATTAAAGAAACCAACGGCGTTTACAATGTATATCTTATTCTAATAGTATTTACAATAAATAAGGCTAATAAAAGGTTTCCATCTATTACTTGATAGTATGTTAATATAGCAGACAGAGAGAAATTTAATAATATAAAATCTGAGATGATAATCAACAGCTACATTAGCAAATGTGAAAATCAGTATCCAAAAACTAACCGAATTGTTAAGGATGTTATATGCTAGCTCTATGGTAAGGATAATACAAACTTAGCGATATAAGTAAACAGAAAATAAAAACGTATGTGTAAATAGTGAAAATATAAAGTGTTTTGTGCATTTTGACATTTGTATTGTGTGAGTTGGCCTATAGCGGTATGAACCCCAACTATTAGCAATCAGTCTTGTCAATAATAGACTTAACAAAGTGTTTTTTGAAGGTAGCTTTATTTTAAAAAAATAATAAATCTGCATCTTTGAATTCCAAGTTATATGTTCGTGGCATTCGTATCAATGGAAAATTAGTTGCGAACTTTGCGACGCGACCTGGTACATGTAGTAAAGGCGTATGTCGAGTGCGGCGCGAAGGCGTGCAGAATGCAACTCCCGCCACCAGTTCCTTCTTTACGTTTTAAATAAATGGATCGACTTGGCCATCGCATGAAAACATAATGTATCGTACAATTTATACATAATGCTGCTGGCCAAGTCGATCTATTTATTTAAAACGTAAATAATTTTTAATATTGATATGGTAATAACTAACGTAATAACTTTATATAGAAGGTCCCTTAAGGACTAAATAAATTAATCGACTTGGTATTACATGCATCTCACAACTTTTTGCGATAGAAAACCTGAGCTGCGAGACTTGGAATTTTTTTACAGGATGTTTTTGATGGGATCTCACGTCTTTTTGTAGAGTCCTACTTTTTTCCTTTTCGGTACTTCTTACTTCTAGAATATCACTAACGATTTTTCTTAAAGCCTCTGTCTTATGGATTTTTCTTATTTTTGTAGGTATCAATTTATCACAAATATAGCGGATTTGATTATTAATGTTCTTTCTTTCATTGTAATTGATATTTTCGAGCTATTTAGTCTATTTATTTGCAAGTTTTTCTTCGTCATGTTTTTCTAGAGGAATGTTGTAGTTTCATGGGCTGAATACACCCTTTCCCTCTCTATACCCCCTCCTGTTATGCCTCATATACATAGATATCTATCTACAACTATTATTCCATTATATACGGGTACAATGATTCATTAACTGCAAATGTAACTTTGTAATCCTATACATTTATATGGGATTACAAAGTTATTCACGCAGTTGGTCTATCTAGAAAACTAGACACAAATTATGAAATGTTTGAATTTACCCTTACTTTAGACACTAAACACTAATTATATTCTAAATTTGAAGGTTCTATGTCTGCTAGAAGTGCCTTAGACTTTTGATGATCGGTCAGTCAGTCAGTGAGTGACAAAATTAAGAAAGTTTGACTAGTTACAATTCTTAAACTAGTGGTTCAAATTGAATGAAATTTTTAAATATACCGTGTTTACACAATGCCTGCTTAGTAACTGAAAATTCAGGCTTCATGCTTTAGCCACAACCAAGTTATAGGGGGTTGAAAATGGTCTGAATTGCTTCGAGAAAAGATGTTACGGCCTATAGCTTGACTTGGAGGGGGCTCGGCCGCGCCCCCAGATTGGTTTTGCTACTGTCCATGAGCGGTCGTATCGTTTACCATCAGTACACTGGCATGCTCGGCTCGTCATAAATAGTTATAAAATAAATACCTTAAATTGTTGGTAAATTATATATTTAGTCTAAGTTTAAAAAGTTGATGAACTTTTAAAATTAGTCAATACGATCATTATTCTTATTGACGTGCTATTATAAAGCAAGTTCAGTTTAGTGTCATTTGTCTTAAATAGCCTAACAATAAGTAAGCATCTTATTTCATTGCTCATTATAGCTGCATCCTAACCTAGGATAACACTGAACTAAGTTTGCGTTATAATATTTTTTAAATCGTGAAATGAAGATATGAAATAGAGGCGAAATAAAAAAATCTCTTGTAAGTTAGCTCATACTGTGTCCTAAACAGCCAGAATCCTGTAGGATACAGACATTTAATCATTTTAGGCATTCGTATTCCGTACCTACAGACAAAGGTAGTCATACTCTCACTTTTAAAAATGATTCATCGGTTTCTACACATGGCTACGAATGGAGTCTATTATTTACAATTGAATATTCACCTGCACACATCTTGATGATAGATGACGTGAAAGGCTAGAATTATCATTGCAATAAGTTGACCATTATAGACTCTTGCACATGTTTGGGAGAGTGCCAAAAATGGCGGGTTAATGCACGATTGCACGTGGCCACGTCGCATATACGGATCATAAAATTAATAGCTCATTGTTATTAGATAAAAATACATATTTGTTAGTTCATTGTCAAAGTAGCGAACCAAGTAGAGCTGAATAAACGATGTACTGTTGTGGACGAAAGTTATGAGTTGTGAAAGTATTTTTCTGCTACAGTAAGTACAATACAAATGTAGCAAAGTTGTTGGATGACAGTTGTTGGATGACAGTTCATTGTCAAAACAGCAAATAGAGCAATATGAACGTTTCTCTATCAGAAATATGTTTTTTGGGACTTTTATGTTTAACCCTTTACTAGTGGTACCTATCTGCTATTTATTATTATTTATTAGAGTTTCGTACATAGTGACTAGCTGTTTAAATAAATAAATAAAATAAACGTATATTTCAAATCTTCTGAAAAAAAGACTTTCATTTTGCGAAGGACGTCGAATGAGTCTCCATAAATGATAACCTATAGCCACATATTTCGTAAAACTTATTAATATTTTACTTGTTTCTATTTGCCTTTTGATAGCCGAAAGAAAACACTTTTGCCAGCGACGATGCATTAAAGTACTCAATAATTGAATGTCGGGTGGGCTAGGGCAACGACCAGCAGTGATTGATAGCGCCCCGTCACCTCCAATACAAATAAACATGTACATTGTACATGTATACAGATACACATAGACGTTAAAACTAATAATTCATGAGGTTGAATTTCGAGGTTAAACCCGTATAATTATGCGCGCCCTTCAGTACCCGTTGGCCTACTGAGTTCAATTACGTGTGCATTAATTTGTTTAAACTTCGGTATAAATATTTGAATTTATCGTTTCTATCGGTAATATAATTCTGAGTGTATTTTTTAGTATGGAATAAAAAAATATTGAAAAAAAAAAACGAAATATAATGTGACAGAGTTCGACAATTTTATTGATATGTTTCATTTGTATTTTTATTTTATTCCACAAACATTTTTGTACTTACAACGATTGGCAAAATTATTTTCAACAACAATTTAGTACTATATTAGGCAAATAATAAAGAGCGGTCACAAAATAAGCCCAGCATACAAGTGAGCACCTTTTCTAAAATAGACCAAAGTGGTAAAGTGGTTCGGTAAAGTACGTGCGCGAGCGAACACAATGGCAATTGAAAAGAAAAACGAGAAAACCCGCTGATCTTACCCACTGGAAATTCTCACGCGAATGCGTAAAAATAATAGAATTACCAATAAAAGTTAACTTTCTTTGCTTAATACCAAATAGGACAAATTCGTGTCAAGCTAGGATTTTTCTAGAATATAGTAGGTAATGGAATAATTCGTTATATCGTGGTATTTTGAGTTCACTTACTTATGATAATATATTCTAATACTAATATTATGGGTCCATCAGAAGGCTCGAAAAAATAGCACTGAATCATACATGGATCATCAGTATAAACATATAATCTTTACATACCTAATGTGGGATAAATTTTATAGTAAGGCACTTACACCGTCCTATTACAAATGTTTTGTAAGGCCATATTTTTCGTATAAAATGGTTAGAGAATAAAAGGCAGTTAGAAACCCACGTAACACCGTTCTTGGGTAATCTATTTATGGATACGGATTGGCCCACGCATTTAGTCTCATAACTCGATTTTGGTTTTAGCTAAGGTTAGCAACGTATAATAAATATTAGATACATTCAGTTATATTATAGACAATTGTATTCTTAATTTGTATACCTACTGTTTAATGAGCAATGGGCTTAAAGAAAGAAGGTATTTTTTTGCAAACAAATAAATATCAATGAAAAAATGTAGATACTCTTTAAGTGGATGAAAATCATATCACAAAATTTCGTTATAAAATTATTAACGATGTCAACTAATTAATGAAATAAAAATTGTATTTACCATTGCCTTGTATTGGTCAATTAATTAAGTAATATTTACCAACTGGCATATCATTTATTATTCATTCTAGCTAAAAAATATGTATGTCAAATGTAATCTCGTTTCACAAGCGAACACATGGCCTGTGGTCAGACGCATTACTCACTGCACAGATGTGAATACATCATTATTCAATAAACATGTCAAATTATGATCAATATACAAAAATTATCAATTATATTGGGGCTTTATTTATTGCTGCTATTACGCATATCTTATTGAATAGTGCAGGGAAAAGCAGAGGTGACACTAGTGTCATCCAAGTTTCCCCGAGCATATTTACGAGTATGATCAAGCAAAACAGGAGCTGTCCATATTACTATGCCGGGCGTAAAATCCTTTTCCAAATATATGAGATTAAAAAAAAACCGTGAATTAAAAGATTTCACTGTTCATAGAATGTGCATACAGCAACAAGACCGTACAATCCAGTTTATTATATCAGTCATTATTAGCACATGGTGGCTCAAAGCCTGTTTAAGTAATTAAAGTCGCGCAAAGCATCGATCTCAGATAATTGTAGGACTACAACAAAAGTGACTAAAAGAGACCTAATTACTTTTTTTTTTATTGCTATTAATAGCGAGACGAGCATGCCGTTCGCCTGATGGTAAGCGATACGACCGCTCATAAACAGCAGCAGAACCAAACAACACCTTGAATTACAAAGCCATGCTTGGCATTCCACTGCGCTCGCCATCCTGAGACGTAAGATGTTAAGTCTCAATATGTCCAGTAGTTACTCTGGCTACAATGTCCTTCAATCCGAAACACAACAGTGCATTTACACTGCTGTTTTACGGGAGAAATAGACAAAGCGGTGGTACCTACCCAGGCGGCCGCTCACATATGAGAGACCTACCACCAGTATATTTTTTAAGCTTGATTCTCAAAATCAAATTAAACAGACATCTTACTCAAATCCTTGGTATATTCATTATTGAGTACGTGCTGTGGTACGTGCTAGGTCGTATTACGTTTAGTTATATCAGTATCAGTATGTTATCTTGGTCCGTGGAACAATGATTGCTAGTCAGTGACAAAGGACGTGTCAAACGTGATCTTACTAACAATACAATACGGATCGTGCCGCCGTTATCTGTTTACTGTTAAAAACGATACTACTACTGCACTTCTGCTTACAAGTTTATCTTTACATTTAGACAACCTCTGCAGTTGATTAAGAAACCGGTAGTAAATATTCCGAAGCCGCTCCTGGGGTTCTTTAATCGAACGGAGACAAACGTTTGTGTGATTTACATTTGTTTCGGATCTGTGTTGGAATGCTAAAAAGTGAAACGTCTCTCGTAGTTTCTGATATACACGACACAATAATTGGTATATCTGGGCTCTAGGAGGCCGCAGTAATTGTATCGATCGAGAGATGGTTCTGCATTTCCTAGTTCAAAAAATGACTAGTTAAAATGTTTGAAGAAGGCATTTTGTTTTCTAGCTCAAAATGTATGGAACATGTTTGATGACATGAGTATCCGAAATTGTATCTACGTGTAACGTGTTGCAGAGTTGAGAGAAGTAAAAGTGATCGCTCATTCATGGCTATTTTGTCAAGGACAAGCTTAGCAATTACTATGTTTAAGAAATGCAAACGCGTTACAAAAGAATGGCCTTGTTTAATGACTATAAGTTATATGCTGGTGTAGTTAAACCTTTAAGATACTAAATAGTTCTTACTTTTAATACATTGACCTACTTGATTACATAGGAGCTAACAATTAACAAGCGCATTGCGTTAAGAAAAATAGTTCAATAGGAGACTGTCCTGCCCTCACACCCATCACTGTAACTCCTGTAAGTCAGGATCAACAATGGCTCGCAATGTAAGTATTGAACCCGGCGAGACTCCGGGGATAACTAACTTGTCTTTAATCCGCAACGAAATTAATCAGAAAGTAAAATAAGAAGTGAGATAGTTCAATAGATAGGATTTATAATTCCAGCTACAAGAAGTCCAAGACAAAAAAGACAGGCATTCAAAAAAAGTAAATCAAATGAGAGCTATAGAAACCGGCCTGCGTTGCTGTCTGGATTTTTATCTTAAGGTGGAACTAGAGCCACTTTATGGGTGTACGACCGACATTTCGAAACGGTATCCTTGGATCACACCTTGGATTGACTGTTCTGACATGTGACTTACAATAAGTCTAACAATTTATCCGTCTACTGCCATGATGGAGTGAAATGTATGCTGTCTCATCTACCATCGTATGTCGACAAACAAATCTTATGAGAAAAATAAATAATTTTACGCTTCTGTATTTGACATGAGAATACTGCAACTATTTTTGTTTTTTTGGATTACTTTAGAAAATAACGAATTAACTGTAAAAAAACATCTACCACTAGACTATTTACCTAATAGATTAATTCCAATATTTCAACGAATATTATGTCATATAATATATTGGCTTATTAATCGAATAATATATATTTTGCTGACGCCTTTGATGAAACAAATATCATGAATATTTTAACATATTAAAACATATGTAATTGCGTCGAATGTGGTTATTGAAACAACAAAAATCCCGGTTTGTTGCATAACTCCGAAGCAAGCAGGTTTTTTAGAATCCATAATAAGGTGCTATCGATACATCTTCAGGTCTATTGTTAAAAATATTTGAAATCCATTAATAATTGTTTTTTAATTCGGCTAGGCATGCACATGTAATTTTCTGTAACCATAATTATGCACATAATTCCTACCTACACATCATATATGTACGTACGAGCGTTGATCGGTCCCACATCAACACAAATATATGACTCGAAAGACACTCTTGAATATTTTTTTCGATTCTACGAGTATAGTTTTAGTCTCAAGCTCCAGTGGGTTCCGATTTCCAGTATACTAGATTTAGTATCTTGGTGTAAATCAGTATAAACGCTGTCGGGTGTTATATAAAAAGCCCTCTGCTTTGACGCTGAATTTCACAACCTCTACAGCTGACCATTACCAACATTTCTCAACAGAGTTCGTGGCGTGATAGATTCCATCTTGCAAGGTGCATTATGAAGATGTCTCCATAGGGTTTCCACATCTATATCCTAGTTTCGAAAATGTATTGCTAAAACACGAGAATAGAGGGCGCAAATGTATTTCTAATGCCTTTTGAATTTGTTCCGAGTGAAAGTTTTTGCATGGGTTTGTAAGTTAACTTACGAGCTGTTTATGAACAAACTGCAAGTGCTGTAGCCGGTTTTGAATATTCTATAGACTGAACTTGAATTCTGGCCTTAAGATGTAAAAAGTTTTTTACATTACATATAATGTAACTTTCAATTACAATTATAAGAATAAGCAAATGTCACATAAAACCACGTACATTTCAACTAAAATGTCTCGATTGTATTCAAATATAAAAATATACACAGATGCCAACATTGGCTCGTATCATCTTTATGGGCACATGGGGCCTTATTTTAGTACACCTGATGTCTATTTTTATGGGTGATATAAAATATATCGATCAAGAATGCGGCGTAGTATCTTGTATAGTACAAGAATTTTATTGGTAAATGGCAATGACGTTTAAATGGTACTAACATTTTTATTGGCTTAAATTTCCGATATTAGTATGACAGTCACGTGATTTGTATCACGTGCAGTATGTTTTATCGTATGCAGTATCATCTGGTTGACAAAATGCGAAGTTTGCAGTTTCCGTAGGCCTTTGACGCACTAACATCTCATTGATATGTACGTGCTTTAAATCAATAAATATGTCTAACAGATACAGCTAGTTTCCGAAGTAAATTACGTGTATTGTATGATATATTGTGAGGGACATTTTGGGCTACACGATTCAGACGGATATATAATATAAATATTTGAAGAATTGACATCAATTTGTTCTGTTGTGAGAAATTATCCTGTGATCTACCGTTTAAAAATTGTTGATAGCTCTTCGTTCCACCAACAACATATTTCCTTGTGTGAAGTTTCTCGTTTATTGGTTGGAGGCTGTATCCATTTCTACGTTTTGGAGTTCAAATTATTACGATAAATGTGTTCCGTTTTCAGTGTAGCCTAATTGTTTAGTTTGGATTTTGATATCAGTTAGATTTTGTAGATATATAAATAAGCAAATTCCATATGCCGAATGAATGAGGATAGATTTCAGTAGTGTACCTCGCAGATCTTCAAATTTATTTCCAATCCAACACATGAGAGGAGAATGAGACTATTTATACATTAATAAGGGATATGAGCAAATGATATATTTTATATTGAGCTATTATAATATAAACGACGCCATTATTGTGCTAATGTGTAACTATTCGTATATCAATGAACATATTATTTTTATTGTTATAGTATTTTTAATAAAACTAACCTAACAATTTCTTCATGTACCTATTATTTTATTGATGTCATTTAAATAGAGATTTGCGACGAAAATAAAACAGTTTATAGTGGTCACCTTTTGGCCTTGTTAGTTGTGACTTGTGTACGGGTTGTGGACAGTTAGATCTTGGGTTCTATTATCTGGTCGGGCAGTCCACTAGTGTCAATTCGGTTTGAACGTTGAGCGATACTTGGACCACTCATTTATAGCTGAATATGCATATTAGACACATAAAAACTCTTGAATAGATTATTGCAACACGATAGCAATTTGAACTGCTCCAAATTCACAATGTAATAGAAAATATAGCAATTTCACACCCCATAGACAAGTAAAACACATTTGTATGATTTCTCTTACACTTCGCATTTGAGAGTTACGAAGTTGGTTGTGAAATTTTCATTAACTATCCTTGACTTGAAAATGCTGGGTCGTTGTTAAGCCATACCAATAACAACTTTGAGTCTGTATCAGCCCATATACGTCCCACTGCAGGGCACGGGCCTACTCTACAATCGAGAATACGATTGAGAGTGGTTAGGCCATATAGTCCACCACGCTGGCCTAGTGCGGGTTGGCGGACTTACATACCATAGAAATTCTTATAAATCGCTATGGTATGCAGGTTTCCTCACGATGTTTTCCTTCACCGTTTTAGTGCGTGGTGATTGACTATCAATACACACATGACTCCGAAAAGTCAGAGGTGTGCCCTGGGATTCGAACCCGCGACCACCCTGAACATGTGGGCAGCCGCGTCTAGTCCGTTTACCAACAGGCCACCACGCACTTACTTTGAGTGCCCACTTTGTATTATTGTATTGCGAGATGTTTAAAAATGTATGTTTATTTTTAGCTGAATATTTTTTTTTTGTTACACGTTATATTTAAATTGATATGCTTGCATTTGCGTGAATCTATTGATGTCTGGGTTGGTCAAATCCACATCCGACAACTTTTAGGCTAGGATTAATTAACTATTTATTAATATAATTCTTGTGTTTTCCTTGATAAATAGACTACACTGAATAGTCAGGCTTCTATTTTTATCCATAATTAAGTTATAGTGGGTCGAAAACGGCCTGAACTGCTTTGAGAAAATAATGTTTCTGCCGTGTCGTTTTTTTGCTCGACTTTGCGGGAACTTCGGCGTGCTCTTTGATATTTCCATCAATTTACTTATCAAGATTTGATAGATATTAAATACTTGCCTTACATGATGGGCATTAAATTACACTATATATGCTATACGTCCTTGGTATTAATTCGGCACGGCACAATAATTAATAATACCAAAAATGAGATTTTGTTTGTTTCAAACAAACTAAATAGCTTCCAAATAAGAGAAAAACGCAACCATCCTGTGTAAATAAATTTCATTGACCTGTAGATACGAATAGATACCAAATTGGCAACGTTGCGCGCGGCGCGTGTTATTGTCGTGTACTTATTATTGTGTGACTTGTGTAAGAGCGGCAACAACGCGCAGATTTTAGTACGATCTATCGTTTTAAGGTGAATGACCATGCGTTAGGCGTAATCAGCTGTTAGAAAAGCTACATCGTGTTCAAATGGGGCAAAAACTTAAAAAAACATTTATGACTAAACTACTGCTCCTATTTAATTGATTTTTAGTACAGAGCTTCAAAATGGTACCTTGTATATGCAGTTTAAAGAAACGCCCATCGGTTGCATCAACGTTGTATATTGTTTGGTCTTCTGTTGTCTGCGTAATTGAACCCTGACTTCAAAGCTTATGACCCAAACAGCTTTACCTTCAAATAATGAGTCGTAAAGATGCATTACCATATGTCGTGTCATTGACCCCGTGGATTTCGTGATGTGAAAGTAAGCGGTTCGATAACTTGCACGCTACTGTAGTATTTATAAAGTTTGAATGACATTGAGACCGGTAAATAAGTTTTTTTTCTGTTCATGCTCTGTTTGGTTCGATGGCGTTGAATATCTCATCGATGATTTGCTTTTGATTATGTAAAAGGCTTAAGCAATTCGGTCACGAGACATAAATAATTAATTGAGTAAAATATTGTTGTTTATAATATTTTATATTGTTGATTGATTTCTGTAGTAATTCAAGGGTATGAGTTCAAGACCATGGTTTGTCTAATTCTGAGCTCTAATAAATTTCTAATACCTATTGTAAAAACTATCAACAGTTTCAACGTTAATGCTTTCAGCAGGTTTATGTGGTGATCTATTTAGATTATTTTCATCATTCGACTTTCTTTGGCAAATATAAATATATAATATTTTTTTTGGTAATTAAATATAGTTAAGACTACATGGTATGTAGTGTGGGATGAGACCGTTGTGGACTCAGGGCTGTATAGCCTGACCCCTCTCAATCGTATACTCGATTGAAGAGGAGGTCCATGCCGTGCAGCGGGTCGTATATGGGCTGATACTGATTGGTAAGTACATACATTATCATTATCCTGTCTACATCCTGTCCGGTGGCAATATGTACATTATTTTACTATCAGCACTGTTCGGAAATATGTTAAACTGATAACATAAAACATTTATTTCTCATTAAATAATTTATTAATTAGAAATTTCCAATTCATGCTCGACTGGCACAGTATGCCTCAGGCATTCTATCAATATAAAATGTAATGAAATAAAATGATCGTTTCAAGTGAGGGCATTATTATTATAAATCACTAACTAACGTTTATTATATTAAATGAATGTTGCCAATCAAGTCTTTATTAAGTAAATAATTTGGTCTTTGGCCTCATTTAAATGATTTTTGGTTATATCTCTTATATAACATTACTTAACTTTTTCGTTCGATGCAAGACTATATATGCTCCATTAGGCATGTGACCTTTAGCCGAAGGCGAACAAGTGTCATAGGAGCCATAAAATAGCAGCCACGTATCGACCAAATGGCATGTTGGGACGCCTGCAATTTTTTAAAATATTTGCCATATTTTTTTACAATAATCGAAGTAATATATCGAGTACAAGGCTGTATGTTTGAAGTACCTTTATCACTTTGTGTGTACTAATAAAGTAAGTGTGACGATGGCGAAACGTGGATAAACTTCGAATTATATTTAAAAAAGGAATTGGTATGTAATATCCCAACAAGATCCGTTACTTACATAACCTTTTAGTTCTATTCATTTTAGTGTCCATTTATGACTGGCGGAAAACGGGCTCAACAGTCGAATTTATTTATAAATAATTTTGCTTTTCATAAATAATTATGATAACGTATATATACGTTTTTCGCCTCGCACAAGTTATTTTGTGGTAGGTCATTGATGTTAAAGCATGATTTGCAGGTTTACCCCACGGTTACATACGCGAGCGCCATAGCGCGGCGGGTTGGAAGGCCGATGACACCAGCCGTCCCCGAGGTACCGTAACGGGAGCTAAATAGCTTTTATATAGTGACACAAAATTAAAGAGGTTAGTGATTCAACGAAAGTTTGAAGAATATCTAGCTTATCTTTGTTAAACATATTCTGATAATTTTCTTTATTAGTGTTGAAATTTGGCGTTAGGTTTACCATGCTAATCTATCACATTTCGGACGGAAGTATGTTAGCGGAATGGTCTTTATCATAATATCTACTAACCCTTCGTAGGATATATACTTGAACATATGTACGTAGCATAAAATGATACCAAATTAACCTAATTAAATTTTATAAAGAAAATATAATGTTTTTAAAATTACGAAATGAATTCCGACCACATACAATCCATTACATGATAGATATAAAACTAATGATCATGTTTTATAATAATACATATAAGATACATATTATATATCATAAAGAATAAATGGATTACGATTAGGTCATAATATTATTGCTTAGTGATATTCAGAAGAGGATTTAATTTGTCGTGCGGGCGTTTTACCGACAAAGGGAAAATTGCTAGTGCATTGATTATTCTATTATGAGAAAATTGCCAAGGTGTCGCATTATAATTAATATTAATTGTGTTGCATTGTTAATGGCGAATCCAACTCGGTTGGGCAGCGTTCGGGAAACTTCGCAACGTCTTCTCGTTCAAAATACCTCAGTGCCTAAAATCGAAAGTCTTCGATAGTTGTGTGTTCCCAGTGATGACATACGGCACCGAGACGTGGCCTCTCACTGTGGGCCTCATTAAAAGGCTCAAAGTCACTCAACGAGCCATGGAGCGGGCTATGCTCGGTGTTTCCCTACGAGATCGAATCAGAAATGAGGAGATCCGTAGGAGAACCAAGGTTACCGACATAGCCCATAGGATTGGCAAGTTGAAGTGGCAGTGGGCCGGGCACATAGCTCGTAGAACCGATGGCCGTTGGGGCCGAAAGGTTCTCGAGTGGAGGCCACGTACAGGCAAGCGAAGTGTTGGACGCCCGCCTACAAGGTGGACGGACGATCTGACTAAGGTCGCAGGAAGTCGCTGGATGCAGGCCGCTTCCAACAGGTCATTGTGGAGATCATTGGGGGAGGCCTATGTTCAGCAGTGGACTTCCTGTGGCTGATATGATGATGATGATTGTTAATGGATATTAATGATTTTTTGCGGGATAATAAAAATTGATTTTATTTTTTTGTGATGTTTTGAGCATCGTTGCTCTGTGGTTTAAACCCGAGAAAAAAAAATTACTGAAATTGCAGGAAAGTATGAGGATGATAATCTCTACGTGAGTATTATTATTAAAGAAAGAACAAATAAAAAGTTTTCACCAAGTATATTTATTGCCGTGATCGCTTGTTCATCAAGGCTGTGGTTACAGACCAAGGTTTCGTAAAAGTCACGGTAGAGATTTCACTGTTTATTATTTTATTATTACGTAGGTATATCTTTTATTTATAGATAAATTATAAAGGACAGCGTGACCTAAATGGAGACGGCACATGAGCGATAGGACTCAGTGGAAAGAGTTACAGGAGGCCTTGCCAAGAGGCAGACTGAGAAGCGCGATATTTTGTAGCATTTAAGTGTTTCTCATTATTATTTTTGTTAAATATAATTCTCAGTATTAAAGGCTAATTTATTTATTTATTATATGTAACACAAACCCCAGGCAAATATTAATAAGCGATAAATGTTACTGGATATTCCGGTTTTAGTATTCTGAACTAGTAAGTTTTACAAAGCGACTCATTCTCATGGTGGTTGTATGTTTTCAAATATCTTCTATCCACATGGAGAAATTGGTAACCTTGGTACTTATTAAGGTATTAAGTTTATAAATAAAAATAAATAAGATAAAGTACTTTAATTTATTTTAAAATAATTGATTTTGACAATTAGCGCTGGTTAAATCGAATTAGGAATCAAACGAGTCAGCAATTATCACAGCGCATGATTAAAACAATGCAGGGAAGTGACTCCTGGCCTTGCGTGATGCATGTATAATAAGATGTTTGACTGCAAAAGAAATTAACGATAAAACTGATTACTTCAGAACCGGAATAGGATTATCTTACAGAGAAGAATGGTGGGAGAGAGTTTTACGTTTATTATTGACTGGGCATGAATTACATAATAATAATGAATATTGACACCATAAATAACAGTTGTCAGGATACACGACTTTCGATTTAAATGTTTTATTAATTTTTCGTTTTTTAAAAAATAATATTACACAGTAAATAAATAATTTAATATACACCCAACTGTCACATTCATAGTCCTGACCCCACACTAAGATCGAGTATTGTGTCGTGGTTATCAAGAACTACGAGACACTTTTCGGTTTCACAAACACCCAGACCTGATACAAATATCTGTGGATCACACAAATATTTGTCTCTGTATGGGGACTGAACCCGTGGCCTCCCGTATCACGGCCGGCGGTAAGCATTGAAACAACCACAGAGGTTTCTCAATAACGCTGTATTCTGAATCCGTCATCGAAAATTGGATTTGGTTATGTTCAGATATGTTACAGTTAGTGTTACTAATCTAAAATTTCCATAAATGTTGTAATTTATAACTCTTCCTCAATTTCCCAACATTCCGATTACAGTGAATGTTCGCAGACACATTTACGTATGCTTGCAAAATAGCACGCATTCAATTAAGAGATGATACTATGATTTTGTACATTTTAACACGGAAAATAGGGATTAAAACAGTAGGAATATCGGTAAGGTATTGTCGAACCTTTAGCTATCTTGTTTACCGAATGAAATATAGTTGTAGGGTTATTTCTGTAAAGTTGTCGGTTTTTTTCTTGGCCTCATGGACTATATGATCAATCTCAATCGTACTCTCGATTTTAGAGGAGGTATGCGCACTAGATTGGGATCAATATGGGTGGTTACAGATATATCCAGGTTTTTTCCAACGTCGTGATCATTATCATCAACAAAACGAATTTGCAATTCAGCAACACAGGCCTTCATCAACTCCGGGGGATTTTACGACAGTGGAATAATGTACATTATAGCTGAGATATTTGTAGTGACGTTAAATAATTAGGATCAAGAGAATATGGACTCCAGCGTTCATAATAACTTGTAATAGCATAATATTTGTTTAAATATGAGAAGCTATAAATTGTAAACAAAGTAGTTAACACCTGAACGCATTGTGTCCATATAAGTCCTTACCATGTCAGTAATCATTTTGCACATAGTTTTTATACGCCTACGAAATATGCAAAAATTGTTGAAGATTAAGTAATAATGTAATTTTTTTCTAGTATTTACTAAACTATATATTCTTAGTTGTCCTCGAGTGGAAACTACTTGTATTTTTTTCCTAACGATCGAAACGATGGCCATTAAATAAAGCAAACAATTTTAGCTTATTAAATATCAAAAAATGATGATGTTTAATTATTTATTTCATTCTTTACCTGCACAAGAAGAACAAAAAAAATTATACAAATAAAAATAAAGAGTACAGATGATTTCTTACACCTTACCTTTGGGTGGATATAAGAAAAAAAAGAAGAGAGTGGAAGTCCAGACTCCAGCATATAAATGATACAAGCTCTACTGAAAGTTAATACATCAATTCCTATTCTCACCCATGTATGTTATTTTTCGTAATCATTGTACAAGTAAAAAGCTGCGTCTAACCACCGTTACCTTAAAGCATAATAATGTTAGCAAAATGTCTTAACAAATTACACATTTGTAGGTCAATTACATTGCTGTCTGTAATCGTTTTTGTAATAAATTCATATTACCATACCAGGTCGAAGTTTTACTATAAGGTTAATTTAGACACACTATTTATCTAGGAACATTACATTTAAAATTAAATTTGGTTAGAGCAAATATTAAAGTTGATGTTCTTAATAAATATATTTTGAAACATAGTTAGTAAGTTTCGTAATAAATGTATTTTGTAAAATTATACAGATAAATATTTCTATTTCCGTGAACTTGAATTCTACCATCAATTTTTATTTTATAAATATTTTTAGTAGAATTCTGGTTCGTTAAATTAATACTATACATAACTCGTCCTCTGTATTGATTTTTATAGCAGTACTTATTATTTTTATGTCTCACGTGTACTTCTTATCAGTTTTGATAATTCATTCGTTACAATGTTTACGTTATACTATTTATATTAATGTTTTTATTGCATTTTAATATATTTACCACGAAGTATATAAAGTAAATTCAGATAATATGCCACAATTTGATTATTAAAGAAAATAACGAATACTTTTCAGTATAATAAATGGTATTATTCTTATTGTGTAATATCTTCATAGTATTTCTAAACAGTGCAAAAAAGAATTAAATAAATAATAAATTAATAATAATACGTAAACAACCCCTACGATGAGCCAAACGCCTGCAATTAAAGCTAATATTAAAAGGTCGAAATAAATTAGAAAGGAAGAATTATGACAGAATAATATTATCAGCTAACTTTATTTATTGAAAGAATTGTTGTTATATATCATATCAGGCTGCCGTATAAACATAACGAAGAATATTGAAAAGAAGTTGTATATTATTGTGGCAACGGCGACTAACAGCATAATACATACAATTCCATATGAATTATAGACACCTCCTAGAATCGCTCAGACGTACCATGGATTTAGTTTTTACTTTTCACCTCATATTCAATAAAAGTCTTTAGATAAAATCCGTAATTCGGCGAGTAACCAAAACTAACGTCTTAAATATTTATATGCCTTTAGGTATAGACAGTATGATTTCATTTGTATTTTGGAAATCTTCCTACATCCTAATAGACTTGAGACAGTCAAGGACAAATCCATATTCTAATATTGACGTCAGAAGCGCAGATGCTTGTGAAACAAGTGGCCAAAAATTATAAAACCGTTGCGGTTACCCGCATAATGTAATAAGGCCATAAAACGAAGGTATTATGAAAGAAGGCGCAGTTATTCGTCTGGCCCTCTGCCCGGCGCGGCGTGGTGCGCAAGTGTCAAGTGCATTCGTGTTGCAACTACGTCAGAGGCCGGCTTGGTTCGTGCAAATGTCACAAGCGAAAAGATATTGGGTCTGTATCAGCCCATATATGTCGCACTGCAGGTCACGGGCCTACACTACAAACGAGAATACGATTGACAGTGCTTAGGCCATATAGTCCATCATGCTGGCAATGATAATGTTAAATAGATTTTTAAACGAGCACGAAATAAAACCACATCTTTGCACCTTATTATTTTCATAGGATATTTTTATCAAGAGCTTCAACTTACGAGACTTTGTATATCATGCCAAAAACATCAAAAAATGTTGATACATTAGGTATGTAAAGAAGCATAGATAGGTTTTTATCTACCTGAGTGATCCGGACGTAGGATTCATGTTAGGTGGTTAGTTTAATGACTAAAATTTTACAGGCTGACCAGTTATTCAAATCAACATGTTATTGTTTATGTATCAAATACTTAAACGATGTAACTTTCCTAAGCCCTACGAAATTAATTAATTATTGTTTATGTATTATTAAATGTCTGTTTAATGCTTAACCTTCGATGTTTTGTACCAGTTGTAATAAGCCCGATGTTGGAATACAAATCGAATGAATACTAATGTAGATATCAATGGTAGAGATATATTTCTTTGATTCGACGCGACGTGACATGCGATTTTCCGGAAATTATTCTTTTGTTCTGTATTACATTTGAGTAAAAGGTATAAGAAAGTTGTGTTTTTGTCCTTTGTTATACTAAATCGATTTTGAAATTACCTTACTTACTACCTTAAAAACTTTTGAGATCGGTCATCGATCAAGTCCTTATGAAAAAATGAACTGTACTTTAAAAAAAAAAGATATGTGTTGAAATTAATTACATTGCAGTTCGGAAGCAGCCAATAAAAAATAGGGGTAGTGTCACAGAAATACATATATCCATATATTTATGTGCGTAGCATAATTAACTGATGCCTGATATTTTTGATAATAAAGGATATATCTTGTAAGTTGGGTGTTTACTTGCATCCCTAAGTTTGAAAATTGATCGAAAACATTTTTTTAGTGGTCGACGGTTTTTACAACAATAGAGTTTAATTATAGTATATTACTAATCAAAGGACTTCTCATGTGGTTGCTGTCTATATTTGAATAATAAGTAGTTTAGTGGCGATCGCAATGAGCCAGCCTGTGACTCATGTCATAACAATAAGGCCGCTGGCATTGGCCTTTGTACGGGCGGGGATTCCTTAATGGTTCAATACAACTATCCTAGGAACATAGGTATACAATATTCTTGAAAGCTTCTTTATTAGGCAGTCTTTAAATGTGTAAAGTAAGGTGTTGTGAATTGAATTGACTTGTGAAAGCTATTTAAGTAATGTCCTTAAAATGTAGACATATGTTCGTGTGTTGTTCCCTATGGCCGTTAGTTTTAATCTTAATATTTGCCTACTCATTCTAATATAAATATCTTATTATGTACGAAAAATGTAGTACATTAACTAATTAACCAATAATTCAAAATATAAGCATTGATGGAATATTATAAATTGATGAGGGTATGCGCGCTTTTTATGTGTTTTCGTTCTCTCGACTTATATAAGTGTATAATCTATGATCTCGACGTTTATTTTATTATATTTTAAGTAAAAAAAATATAACAAAAGCCACTAAGCAACAAGTAAAATAAACAATGAATAGTATTTTTTTTATTCATTGTTTTTATTCAAATAGGTGGTAGAATTTAAATAAAAAAGAACTTGCTTACTGCGGTATCATGGTTATATAGGATATTTTTTAGTTTATTCGGGGTGAAATTCAGATCAGAGTACGGACAGATATATCCATATAAGAACTTCCGTCAAAAATATTTTGATATAATTATAAAATACCAACAATACTCACTCTCGGGTGTAACATCCCGCAGCACGATTCTTGTTTCCGTTTCCGCTGGCATTGTGGACCCTACACTTTAGCCTCGACGTTAAAAACAAGATTATTGTCAAACCACAAACTCAAAACCAGCCTTCTTTTTAATTGGAACAAAAAAAAAACAAATTTGGAACGAGTTTTATGTCATGTTTTTTCAAAAACAGAATATGCACAGATGTTTCGTAGCGTAAAATGGAACGTACGCCCGCGTTTGCAGTTGGCTTGATACTGAATTGTGGAGTGATCGACGCGGCTCGGCGCGTGTTGTCAGCTTGCGCTGCCCCTTGCGTAGATACTATCGCAATATTAAGCTTTGGCTCGTTGGATGCATTACGTCAAGCGATTACATTTTAATTTAGATCATCTAGTTGCACAAAGTCATCGTTTCAGTAGATGATTGATTTTTATTGCTCGAATTCGTTCAGTAAAGTGTTGCATAAATTCTTATTGTACAACCGTGTTAAGCTGTAAAGAATTTCATGGGTAATAGAATTGTTAATGGATCTGTCTGATTGAGATTGGTAGTGCATTCTTAGCGTTCTTATTGTGATGTTGGAATTTCTTTCACGTCACCCGTAAGAAAATATTCAATTTTATGATTTTATCTATTGATGGTGGGATAGTTAGTAACCATTACGGCCTTATGGAACTAAAACAGATTGTAAAAGTAATAGCGATTCTTTCAATATATACCTTTATGTTGTTATAAAGTATCGTATATGATATAAAATATATGGAACTAAATTCAAGAGAGTTGTTTCATAATAAATAAGAGGACCAGTCAGCAACATCATCATTATCATCAAGTCTTCGTTGTACATGTCACTGAACACAGCAGTGTTATTTTCAAGTCACTCTCTATCTGCCATGGGGAACATACTAAACCAACACCTGCACCTTCCTTTTATACCTAGAGCTTTGGATGAACGTCTAATCATAGAGCAATAATTTTAAAGCCAATCTCGCTCTTGACATAGTTCAACCAAAGATTTTCAGGGCAACCTCATTTTAAACGAATGCATTATTATTTATTGTGGACCCTCTAAGATCTTTAAGGAGCTTAAAGTAATAAAAAAAAACACTTGTTTACTATTTTTATATATTTATTTAGTTATGTTGTACATTTTCATAGATTAGTAGAAGAAGAAGTACACATTATGGGATATGGTATAACTGACTATATTTATCTACTTGGACTTGGTAATGTAGTGATTCATAATTCACCAAGAAAATAATCAATGATGATTAACATTGTTTACGGAAACGCCTCAACGTCAAATGGACAAATCTATATCTGCATCAGCCCATATACGTCCCATTGCAGGACACTGCCCCCCTCTACAATCGGGAGTATGAATGAGAGGGATTAGGCCGTATAGTCCATCAGGTTGGCTCAGTGCTGATTGGCGCACTTTACATACCTTTTTCCTCCCGATTTTTTCCTTCACTTTTACAGTGCGTGGTGCTTGTCTATCAATAACGCATATGAATCCAAAAAGTCAGAGGTGTGTCCTGGGAGTTGAATCCGCGGCCATATGTTGGCAGCCGCGTCGGGTCCGTTACAAAAGGCCACCACGCACTTAATGAAAAAAAAAATCCTTTGGATTTTCCAAATCGAATAGAATTGCCGAAGTAAATGGATAATTGTTGGTACCTATTCTAAATTGAGTTTGAAATGACGCCCGTTCACTATTGTTCTGGTCTCTTAAAGAAACAATAGCACACCGTGCATGACAAAGACAGTTTTTATATTTTCTTAATATTGGATATTTGTACTTAATGTTTAACGTATAAATAGATATGGGGCAAAGGTTTACCCTATCGCAAGGGGGCGTTAAAATGCAACCTCAGGATCCCGTGGAGCCTATTTTTTTTTAAATAAACCTCTGGTTTTATTTCATTGAAATCAAGCTTATAGTTTGGAAGTTGCGATTATTTTAGTTTCCGCATTTTTTTTTAATTTTGTTTAATTAAAAAATAGGTCCAAGCAAATAGGTCAGCTGTTACCTAGTAAGTAGTCACTGCCACCTATAAACATCCACAACCCAGGGTTCATAAATATATCACCGGGCCATCAAATCGCGAGGGGAACGGGCAGGAAAATGGATTGGAAGAGAAAAGTGCTATTGGGCATCAAGTAATCTCAATCACCGAACAAAATGCGACAGTCGGTACTACAAGTTATTATGAGACAGTAGCTCCACCCCAGACGAGCCTGCACATTCATGCTGAGTCATGATTAACAATAGAGTGGCTCTACCACTTTTCTTTTCTTTCTATTCAAAGCAAGTCTTTATGCGACGAGGTGATTTTTTACGTGGTGCGCTGCCGCAATGTCGCATCTGCGATAGACCCATAAATTAGAAAGGTTGATCTGCTTATGTTTAATTGTTTTTTAACGTCCGAAACATTATCTTCAGAAGAAAATTAGTGTACCTTCTTAATGGATCAGTTAGGTCGACTGTGCCCCAAAACCGACTCGGAACACCCCGACTTCACGTAATCTTTTGGCTACCGACCCTAGAGTGTATACAAAAAGCCGGAGGCGCGGAGGGAGAGCAGCCCCCGCCCGCTGTAACGAAGGATAGGCATCCGTGCGAACCGTAGCGGCTGAGGCTGGTCGCCGACCAGCAAGCCGAAGCTGCGGAGGTGAGCATGGGTACCTATATTTTGTTACGCAAGGGCGAAGGGGCTGAACTTCCCGTAGCGCCGGAGACGATGCAGAAGCCAATTTGTATTGACAACAAGTGTTTTAAGGGTTAGGTTGCTATAATAGATATTTCTCAGGAATAGTGCGTTACCTTTTCATGGGAGTGGTACCAGGGGAGGTGCGACACTGCCCCAACCCACCCCTTCGTGCTGCCCTATTCTAAATTCTACCACTTCGGCTCATTGTTTTGATTTTGATTCGATTTACAACACTCTGCCCAAGGCACTTGGCATTATTCATAATGCCCGGGCAATGTGATAAATTGATTGGATATAATCACATTGCCCGCTCTTATTGGGCATTATGAATAATGCTAGATTAATCACTTGGCCCATAACATATACATGGCAATTTTTGAATAGCCTCGGTTGCGCGTTTTTCTACGATACGTTTAAGCTCGCCCCCTATCACATGGCATGGAACACACGAACCACGAAAACGTGGTTATCCTGGTGGCACCTTTACCTACCCTTTTCGGGAAAAGGCGTGAGTTTATATCTATTTAGTATTTACACACACAGTTGTCATGATTTGTGATGTCACATTACAGAGTATTTTTTTCACTATTAGTATTTTTTATTAGAGTATCCCATAACGTAAAAATCTAAATTTGGTGGTCGTAATACATAAAATTATTTCAGGGTATTTTTGAGCGCGCTGTTGGAACGGTGCGATCTTAATGAAAGTGAGCTCGGTAAGACTAATTATATTATGGACGAGCGGTCGCACTTGTCCCCCTAAATGATGAAGCAAGACCAGGCGCTTCATTCAGTAGGCTTGCTCGTTAATACAGCCTTTACCAACGTAGGATTTGTTGAAGCCTTTGCCTTGCAATAATATATGGACGGCAAGATGAAAAGTCACAGATGTAAAACTGTATGTGTTGAATAAAAGCACATTGTAAGAAGATTTTTATAATCAAAATTATCAATAACATAATCTGCTGAATAAGTTTTCATTTAACGGTGCGTCATTGTTGAGTTACTTATTTCATATTTCCCTTCATTCATATTTATAGAATTCATAATTACTAGACTTATTGCCCGGAAATATTCTTATAACAATGTAACTAGAAACAATATTGGTTGCAACGATTGGAATAGCAATTAGTGGAATAATTTTATATCTCAATTGCGAATCTAATGCATTGTCGAGTAATTTTATCCTCCAAGTGAACTTATTTTTACCTTGTGTAAATACTCGATGGTAACATAAATGAACTGGTATTTTGAATTCTAGGAATAATAAGACCGCAAGAGAAGGCCTGTTGGGAAATACATATGGCATCTAAGACGAACACACAGACGTTCTTGTTAGTCGTTATCGTGATTGGTACGTAATCCAAAACCCGGATATTATGATGTGCAAGGTCAGCCTGGCACGCCTAAAGCGTGTCGAGGCTTTAGGACGCGCCTGCATAGTAACTACTGTTTTTTGTTTGGAACAGCTAGTAATTTTTTTCGGGATATCAGAATTGCTCCCATAGTAAAAGTTGTTCATTATGATGAGTCTAACATCCTCCTTTCAGCTTTATATACCCTTTATGTAATATGATACCTTGCATATAATATGATGTACCACCGGCCATAGAGGCCCCGGGTTTATACCCGTACTGAGACGAATATTTGTGTATTCCACAAGAAAAGTCTCTCGTAGTTTCTGATATTTACCTTAACAACTGTACCTTAGTGAAGACTTTTATGACGCAGAGTGATGAGAATGGAAAAAAGAAAAGAGTATCAAACAACTAAACTCCCCACCTAAACCTGACTGGATTAAACTTTACTTCGCGGTGCATCTACGGTCTATTGTCGGGTATTTAATGCTATAATTATACTGTCCAGGCATTAGGAGATTGTCGCATTTTCATGTTACGGACTCGCCACATTTGGCCACTATCAATATTTTCCTACCGGATCTAGCTTCAGTAAAATGTTATCAACGCTTTGAAAAAATGGTGGCATAACAGCATTGAACGCAGGCAAGAATAACTATGCGAGGCTTTTGAGGCTCGGGACCCCTTGGTCGCCCACATCTTGCGCCGCTTCTCGTTATAGAATAGATAAACCTGTTTTCGTATTAATCTTACTTATGTGTATTATAATTGCGAAGGTTTGTATGTATGGATGGATGTGTGAACGTTTGTTACTCTTTCACGCAAAATTAGTTTGACTGATTCATTAATTTGATCTTTTTTTATACTGAAAAATGTAGTGGGATGAGTAAGGGATTAAAATATTCATATTTACTACTCTTTCAAACTCGAATGTATGGAACAGGTCAGGAGATTGTATGTATGCCTTTCGTTATGGGACAGAATAGGATATAACGTGACAGGTCAGGAAAAGCAATATAAAAAAGTTAGTAGGCGACATATTATGTTATATTATGTATGTGGACTGGCCTCAAAAACAATCTGCACCCCGGGCACTACCACTACTGTATAATATGCAAGTAGGTATATTACAAAGTTTTGAGTTTATTCACTTATAAAGTGAAAATAAATTTCGTACCTACAAAACAGGCGGAAATTCACGTTAACGTTTTAACAGGATACATTTTTTTAATGGATGTGTCGAGTAATTATCGTAGTGTTGATAATTATTAGGTGTCTACGTGTCGCACTGCACTTCTTCACAATTGTGGCATAAATAGAATTATGCCGTGATAGGCTATAATTTACAGCATTGTTGCCGTATCATAGGATGAAGATTACAATATTATTAAAGAAGAAGGCGCACTTCAGTGAATGAAACTAATTGAAAACATATTTTGATGCAGAATTCATTTATTTAAATACTATGATGAACAAAAATAATTTCATTTTTAATAGTAACAGCGCCATCTAGTGTTGAGTAGTACATAAAAGTATATGCTATTTAAGCACAGTGGTTACAATAATAATATAATACTAAAAAGTTAAAAGCTATAATAAAAATACAATTAAGGGTCTTATCGAATAAGGAATTTTCTACAGAGAATCATGGGATAACAAAAACGGAGAGAAAAGGGAAGTATGTAGTACATACTTATTTGTTAAAATTTTGATAATGCTGATTTCGACACAATATTCATTGTAAATGCGCAGAATGGTGAAACGAAACTTTTTTTATGTTCATGTAAAATAGCGTCCCCTATTGTTAAGTTATAGCACTATTTGCTCCATTAATTTACGAATGAAATGTAAGCTGATTTAATTTAGTTTATTATGTGTCTGCTAGATGTCGCATTAAGTATTTTTTGGTAAGTAATGATCACAGAGTACTTTGTTTTATAGGAAGTATGTAATGATTACAAAAAAAATATCGGCATATCAATAAATCAATATACGAGTAATGTTTGATTTAATATTCTACAAGGATGGCGTTCTACTTACCACCAAGTGTCAATAGTTAGAGAAGTGTAATTTTTCGAATTTCTATTGTTGAGCTTTATTGGAGCTTAAATTGAAAAAAATATTTTTCCTTTTAAATTCTTAATTATTTTGGTAATCAAGTAAAGATCCCTACTGTAAAGTTCAAATTCACGGCGAGCTTCAAATCTCATGGCTGCTTTTTAAACAAAAAGAGTCTTAAATCATTATATTATAATAAATATATTTAATTGTAATACAAGTAAATCACGTTTAATTACCAAACAAGTGTATTTCTATTCGTCTCTGATTTTTGATTCTCCCTGATAACATTTTAAATTTCAAATGGAAAAAATAAGCCAACTGTAATTATAGTCACTTTGTAATCCGAGTAAATACTTTTAAAAGGCATTCCAATCATTAGAAACTTACTTTCAAAATTTTGCTCCAAATGTGTATAATTAATATTATGCTTACTACTTTTTAAAATAATGACAGGCATTTTTTAAAATATTAAATAATTTGAAATTAATTAATTTTTATGTAAACTTATAGGTCGTTCACCTGATTGCCCATTAAGAATACTGGGCTCAAATTATATTGTTTTTTTACTGCATTCGTTTGGTACAAGTGTAAATATTAAATATACAGTTCACCTGATGGTATGCGCTTTTTGCCGTCTAGCGCTTGTGAAAATCCGCAACAATTGGCGTGCAGGTTAGTTACTGCCCTCTTAAATGGGAAGGGATACAAAAAACCGACGGAACGAGAAAAATCTTATTGATACTTCGGTAAATGACTAGAAACCTAGGTAAGGACATTAATGTATGTACGTGTATACTGCTACCTAACTCTCCCTTACTTTAGCTTATCCAGTAACTTTCACCTATTGAGGTGATCATTTTCAACAATCGTAACCAAAGGAATTCGATTCTGGAATATTGGCCTCACTTAATTTAGGTTTGTCACAATTTGCAGGATGTTGTTTTTCGCGCTGATGACTTATTGTCTAGCATGTTCCAGGATATATCTATGGATATGATATGATATGATGGATACCCTGCAAGGTTTGTTACGCTTATTTGTGTGATCCAAAAGTATTGTTTTCAGGTTTGGATGTTTGTGAGACCGAAAAGTCTCACGTAGTTCCTGATACCCACAACCACAGAGTACATTTTACATATTAAGACCCACAACACAAGACTCGATCATAGTGTGGGGTCAGGACTATGTATGTGACTGATGGGTGTATTCATTTTTATTTATTATATTTACTTCTTAAGTTTAATTCTTCTTGATGTACTACATTCTGACAATGGGTTCAATTAAAGTATAAATAATTCAAACATTGTTTGTTCAATCGTAAGTACATGATAATATATATAGTGTAAGTGTGAAATTTATTATACTTGTTATTATTTATAAGCAAGGATTGTTGAAAATCCTTGCAATTACTTGTATATTTGTTATTTTCGAGGGCACATGACCGGTATTTTAAATTACTTTTGCAAGATTTTTTTTTGAACTAGAATGCCACTTATTTGCTTAATTATTTTAATACATTATAATGTTATGCTTAATTTGAATAATTATTATATTTATGATTTCTAAATTCACCACAATTAATATTACGTAAAATCAATCAAATATTTTATAACATCTCCATTTAATATTATGACTAGAAACCGCAAAGCTATTATTAACTTAAATACTATAATTACAAAATTAAATTTGTTTCGGTGTAAAATTTAATTTTGGAAAAGAGGAAGGCTACGAAATCTGATTTATATTATTCATAAAATATTATATTAAATAGTTTAATCGCTAATTTCAATATTCTTTATTCAGGTTTGATTATAACTAAGAGGCTTATACATATAATTTTGAAATGTCTGCAGTGCTTCTTGTGTAGTAAATAAGCGAATGTTATGTAATATGTCGAGCGATTACGAATTAATAATTAATTATTAGTGGTTTAAAGATTCAACTATTACAAATATAAGTATATTATACAATTGAGTTTTTTAATTTCTTTTTTTATTTCTAAAATATTAATCTAGTACTTTAGTTTTGTTTCTTCTTATTTTATTATAATATCATGTTTAGTTATTTTGGTGAATTGCGGGTGTATACTCGTACAACTGAGCGTCAACTTAGATTTGAGTTGAATATAAGGGTTGTGGGAGTACCACAGCATTATGCTGAACTTTAACCTTTTTATGAAAGCACTGCAGTATTAGTTGCGATCTATACAGAAACAGTTTTATAATTAGTTTTTGTGTATTTATTTTTGGTTTTACTTCCATTATAATAGTTTCAATCTTTTATGTGTTCTGTCCTACATTGTGTTGTATGTGGTGCTGTCATGAATAAAATAGTTACTTTTTTCATTTTTTTACTACATTCGGTACTATTATATATTTTTCGTAATGATTGTTTTACAATTTTGTGGATAGTCGTATTTCCATTTTTTATTAGAGGGCGCCACTCTCGAGCTTTCCTCTAGGATGGTAATGGTATGCTCAATGGTATGGTAATCGTTATAGTGGCCTTCGTTTATGGTTTGTAAAATCTCCAACCGCAGGTAAAGTAGGTAAAATATTAATAAATATTATAAATAAATATTAATAAATACACTGCCTCGGTGGCGTAGTTGTACTACGGTACGGTTACAAAGCTGAGGTCTCGGCTTCGAATCCCGGGTTGGGCAAAGTGATATTGGATTTTTCGATTCATTATCAGCCCAGAGTCAGGAATTTGTGCCCGATATGGCGATAGGCTCGCCACCTATCACATCGTGCCTCGTGGGACGGGACATATAAGGCGAAATGTGGGTTCCCTGGCACCTCTGCCTATCCCTTCTGGACAACGCGTGAGTTTATGTATGTATAAATACCTAGTCAGGTCATAAATTCTGTCACATGTTTAATATAAAATAATTGAAACAAGTTTATTCATTATGTAACCATTTATATACCAAAATGAACTTAACAAAACATAGATTCTTATGACACTAAAGTTTATTCAAAATGACCTCCGTGATTTTGAATACAGGCCTTAAATCTGCGCAGCCAGTTGTCTATCGCAGCACGAACGAGGTCCATGTAAATATCGGCGGCTGCCTTAATCAAGGATGTCTTGAGTGACTCCAAATTGGGATGAGACTTTGAGCACGCCTTTTCCTCCAAGTGTTGCCATATCTCGTAATCTAACGGATTCAAATCTGGACTGGAGGAGGGCCAGTCTTCGTGCCGGATGAAGTCGATTTCACGCGCCGCCAGCCAGTCTTGTGTGCTCTTCGCTCTATGAGCTGGCGTCGAATCTTGTTGGAATACCCAGTGCCTGTTATTGAACATGGTATGAGAAACAGGTTCCACAAGGTTCGTCAGGACTGTATTTTGATACACAACTGCATTCGTTTTTACACCTTTCTCACAAAAATGTACCTCTGTTAAGCCCCAATAAGAAACTCCCAACCATACCATGAGCGAGGATGGAAAATGACCTCGTTGGACACGCGGAATTTGGTTGCTCGCTTCTTCACTACTGTATGCGTACACCTTATCATTTTGTTTGTTGTAGCTCTCTTCTACGGTAAAAAATTTTTCACCTGAAAAAAGAATTTCCCGATATTTTTTTCCCGCGTACCGCTTCAACAAAGCGCGGCATCTCTTCAGTCTCAGGTCCATTAGACGAGCATTCAAACGATGTCCTGTTTTTCTTCGATATGCCCGAAGCCCTAAGTCTTCATTTAACACCCTTTTCACCGTGGTTCTGCTTAACCCCATCTGAAGGGCCAACAGTTTCTGCTTACGTTTGGGATTTCTTTAAATTCGCGCCTTCACAGCTTTTATCACTGCTGGAGTCCTAACAGATCGAGGGCGACCACTTCTTGACCTGTCATCTACACTATTGTATTTCTAATTCAAGAAATCTCATTTGACATTTCATACTTTTATCATAAATAACTTTGTGAAGACGTAACTCACACAATTTCAATAAAACTTTCCGTAAAACCATAGAATTATGAAGCTATTCTTATTTTATTACAGGATTTACAATCCATAATAACTAAATTTAAATATAAATCCTTTAAATAAAGCAAAACAACCATTTTAAACAACATACTTTTTTACTAGACGTCATTACAAAGTCACGTCGTTAGGTCTTCCATGTGTAGAGTTGAGACTATGCAAACGGATTTGTATACGCATAATCGGTAAATATATAGAAATAATCGAGCAATTTTAATCCAGTTGTTTTCTAATTTTAAAAAGTACTGAATTATCAGCTAATAACAAGCATACTATCACCGAACAACCATCAGTAAATAATGTAATAATAATTTTAATAAAAGGCAATAATTTAACAATTTAATAATTTAACAATAATTTTGTGTATGTGGTGGCCTGTTGGTAAACGGACTGCTGAGACGCGGCTGCCCACATGTTCACGGTGGTCGCGGGTTCGAATCTCAGGGCAGACCTCTGACTTTTCGAAGTCATGTGTGTATTGATAATCAGTCACCACGCACTAAAACGGTGAAGGAAAACATCGTGAGAAAACCTGCATACCATAGCGATTTATAAGAATTTCTATGGTATGTAAGTCCGCCAACCCGCACTAGGCCAGCGTGGTGGACTATATGGCCTAACCACTCTCAATCGTATCCTCGATTGTAGAGTAGGCCCGTGTCCTACAGTGGGGCGTATGTGAACAATAATTATTCATTTAAACATGTAGCGATGGTACTTCAAAAACGTAGATAAAAATCGTGATGCGTCATCTTTTTCTATACCACATCTAGTACTAATTGTGACAGCTTGGAATGCGCACGAATTATTAGTGAAAAGAAAAATAAAAATGTAGTTTAACCGTATTTTATTTTATTGATTTTTATCTTTTCTTTCGAACTGCATAACTGAAAAAATTGCAGGTCGATACAGACGTCCGAAGTATACAAATATAGTAGAAGACCAAGATTCAGAAAAATAAGATTTCAACGCAGGATCTAGCAGGATTTTTATTCCTTAATACTAAAGTGACTTATGCAATTGTGGATGTCTCATTAGGATAAAGATGTAGATAAACGAAATAATGTAAACTAAAAATATAAACTGTAATCGATTAAGAAATACAAACAAATAGTATCGATATCTCGTTAATAATTGGATATTGTACTAACCGATTTATTTGACATCATCCCTATTTCACAATTTTGAGATATGTCAAATGGAACTTTTATAATTAGATAGATAGTAGAGTCTTCATTGTATCGTTTGATGGTACGATAAACGAATCTTTTGGTTATATTCAAATTTTTCAGTATATCAAAAATTTTAATTGGCGCTTTACCGCAACGATGCAACGCAATAACTGCAACACGGTCTTCTTTAAGCGTCCACTCCATATTTAAAAATGAGTAAAATTCTAAAATGTATACATTTTTATTTTCATGAACAATTCGAAATTAGAATTCAATAAACTTTTTTGTGGTCAGAATTCTAAAAGAAAAGTTTTTACTATGTGACAATACTTATGACCTGACTGTGTAAATACAATAAACAGACACATACCTGTACTGGTGGTAGGTCTCTGATATGTGAGAGGCCGCCTGTGTAGGCACCTTGCAATATCTATTTCTCCCGCCAAAAAGCGGTGTAAAAGAATTGTTGTGTTCCGGTTTGAAGGACATTGAAGATAGAGTAACTACTGGACATATTGACACTCAATATTATGTTTCAGGATGATGGTTTTGCTTCTCTCCATGAGCGGTCATATCGCTTACCATCAGGCGTTCGTTTGGCCATTCATCGCAATAAAAAAAACTATGTGGTAGAACTATTCCTAGGCCTACACTAAGATCGAGTCTTGTGTCGTGGATATAAGAACCTACGTGAGACTATTCGGTCACACAAACACTTGACCTGAAACGAACACCTGTGGAACATACAAACATTCGTCTAAAGGCCAATCTGACGCCTCTCGTTTCGTAGCGTTACACCAACTGAGCCTGGGAGGTTGTCCGACATATGTAAGTATATCCTGTCTATGAAAGTATGACCGGCATATATTTGTCGATCAATAAGAATTTCTGTCTTGATAGATCTTCATTTGCCCAGATGCAATTTAGTTGTGGCAGTGTTAGGGTGGTAGGTAGCCAACCCGCACTAGGCCAGCGTGGTGGACTCTATGGCCTAACCACTCTCAATCGTATTCTCGATTGTAGAGTAGGCCCGTGCCCTGCAGTGGGACGTATATGGGCTGATACAGTGTTAGGGTGATAAAAATATTTTTATCCCATGCTACTTAAAATGTTTGACTGAATGAAAAATGAATGAACTAAAAATCATATTAATAATAATAATAATAGTTTTTATTATTGGCACAATAAAGATAAACTAAACTACGAGTTAACACTTTTTATGCCTAAAATATTGTGCCAACAATGAGCCACTCTTTCAGCTTGTATGCTGCGATATCACCTGAATAATACCGCAGCGCTGGTTTTCAAAGAGAAGCTCAAGTGACACACAGACGTCCAGTCGGTACAAAAACAAATTGGAGCACAAACAAGTAATAATTATTTCTATAAAAAAGACAATGCATAAAAAATAAAATAATACAATAATCAGCCATCAGCAACCGTAATTAGTAATAAGAAAAATATAAACTATCTGAGTGGGTAGATTGTTGCAACGATCACCTCATAAACATTCATAACCGTCATTATGAGCCACGCGTACGATAGCCAACGCACATCTTAAGACTAATTTAAAAGTAATATAGGTAATTATGCTATTCATCTAGTTTCACGAGTGGCATCAAAACAACACAAATTTCGCAAACACGCACTTTGAAATAAATTACAATTTCCGTCCATGAAGTTAAGGAAAAAAAACAAAACACGTTATTTCATGGAGTTCAAACTAACAAACATCATGTGGTAAGTACAGGCTACTAAACTCGCTAAACATTTAACATTGTTGCTTTTGTTTAAATAATAAATACTTTTTTAGATTAATTTTGAATGTATATTTGTTAGTTTTAGCTCGACATGGTGGAGGAATATTGTTCCAACAGCGAGTGGCAGCGTATTTAAATGAACCTCTGAAAGCAGAAGTCCGATGTTGAGGAATCGCAAGTGGATTTGTTGCCGAACGGGACGCATATTTGAAGTTCTCCTGTCTCCACATCAGCTTGTCATACAAGTATTTCGGTTTTTTTTCCTTTATAACGCCAAACAACAGGGTAGCCAAATGTAGTTCCCTACGGGCCGCCATTTTAAGGATATTAGAGTCATTTAAAAATGGCGTGACATGGTTGCGACTGGGAATATTGAAGCAGAACCGGGCACAGGCGTTCTGCACGCGTTGAATTAAACGCACTGTTCGAGAAAGTAAACAAGGGCCATACACAGTGTCACAATAATTTAATCTTGATAAAATAAGACTATCCAATACAAATACAAGTAACTTCCTCGATTTTATATTAAGATACTGTCGAAACCGGTACAGTACTTTTAGTCTATAGAAACAGTTTTTAATAACTTCGTTTATATGTTGCTCAAAGTGAAGTTCTGGGTCCATTATCAGACCCAAGTTGCGCGCTGTTTCAACCCTATTAATATTTTCTCCCATGATGTGTATCCGTGGCGCAGCCGACAATATAAGTTTAATTTGTGTACTGCTTCCCAAAACTATAAAGTTAGACTTCGCGGGGTTCAGTACAAGTGTGTTGGAGTTGGACCATGACACTACCCTAGCTAGGTCGTTGTTAATTTTATTGACGGCTGATGCTAGTTCATCATACTTAAACGATAGATACAACTGAATATCATCCGCGTACATGTGGTATCTACATTCCTTAAGAGAGTGTGCAATATCCGCGCTATAGATAATATATAACAGAGGGCCAAGAATAGATCCCTGAGGAACACCTCGAGTCACTGGTCTGGGAGTGGAAAATAAAGAAGATCCATCCTCTTTTTGTATCTCCACATACTGCGAACGATTGGTGAGATAACTATGAAACCATCTCACGGTGTCTATTTCGAAACCATAGTATCGCAATTTGGATAAGAGCAAATGGATGTTGATGGCATCAAAGGCTCGCGAGAAGTCAAGTAGAGTCAGAATAGTTCCTTCACCTCGATCCCGTGCCTCCAAGATATTACCCACTACATCTGAAAGAGCGCTAGAAGTACCGCGACCCTTCCTGAATCCTGATTGAAAATCAGGAAGAATATTATAATTATCAAGATACTCTGTGATTTGTGAGTATACCACACGCTCCAGTACCTTAGAAAAACATGGCAGGACACTTATAGGGCGCAATTCCTTGAAACTCTGGGGATTGTTGTTTTTAGGTATAGGCTTAACAATTGCACAACGCCACAGATCAGGAAATGTGTACGTTCTGATTGAAGTATTCACAATGGATGTTATAACTGTCAGAGTTTCAGGAAGCGTCATTCGGATCATATCTTTGGTGATACCATCAATACCCTGAGCATTAGTCTTAATCCTTTTTAAAGCATTTAATACAGTTGTCTCGTCAACTTCTTTCAAGCAAAAAGTTGACGGACCGTGCCTGTGATATTCGAAAAAAGTTAATTTAGATATGGCCACCTCCTGGTTCCCAGGAATGTCTAAAAATGCCTTATTTATATTTTCCGGGTCACAAAGATGGTCTGGAAGAACATTTGTGTTTTCTGAAGGGTAAACACGTGATTTAAAATTTTTCCATAATGCCTTAGAACTGTGTATATTCTCATTAATGTGTTTATTAAAATATGCCTCCTTCTCATGTCGTAATGATTTTATGACTAAAGCTTTTAATTGAAGATAATAATCTTTGTGGCCCTGCTTTTTAGTACGTAAATATTTAGCCCGGGCTGCATTACGTAGACTACACATTAATTTAATATTCGGGGTAATCCAAGGGGTGGGCAAATTTTTAAAGGAATTACGCCTAATTGGGGCATGAGCATCAAATAGTCCAATTATATTAGCATTGAACATAGAAAGCATAGTGTTTACGTCTCCTATGTTGCGTAACGTGTCCCACGGAATCAGTTTTAGGTCACGTTCAAAAAGGTCAAGCACAATGCTCCGCAATGGACGATGCACTACCAGCCTTTTAATAGCCTTATCCTTCTTTATATCTAAACGACACGTGATAAAAGAGTGGTTTCCTAGTTCATTAATGTGTTGTACGCAAAGGTCTCTATATCGTGCATCAGTGCAAATAACATCAATAAGTGAACTACTGTCATTGACGAAATGCGTTGGAGTAGTCACTATTTGTACAAGTCCGCAATGATTGACAAACTCCAGTAGACGCTTAGTTTTATTGCCCTGTACATCTAACATATTCACATTAAAATCGCCGAGCAGGATAACGCTATCATAAGGCGCCAATGCGTTGATACTCATTGTCAGCGAGTCAAGGAATAAATCCAGGTCTAGCCAGGGTGGTCGATATGCAGTACCAAATAAGAGAGTTTTTTTATTTAATTTAATATTCATCCAAATTTGCTCGACATTTGGCTGGTCCGGATGTTGTCGGACTCGCGCACTTATACCTGATTTGATGTAAAACCCGACTCCCCCTCCGCGTCCCCCGCGTATTGTTACCGGTCGGGGAATATGTCTTAAACGATATCCAGGTACCGTAGGTGCCCGATTCTCCTCGCCCAACCGCAACCAAGTCTCGTTTATTGCCATAATATCAACTGAGTGATTACTCATGGCCACCAGAAACTCATCATGGCCAGTAGCGAGCGATCCAGCATTAAAAAGCCCAAACTTAATTAACTTATTTTTTGGTACGAATAATATTGTAAATTAAAAACATAAGAAAAAATGAAATATTTTTTGTAAAGATATTGAGTTTGTTAGAAACATAAATATTAATACTATATACATCATGGAACATAATACTCTAAATAAAAAATCATTATAATTGAAATATGCTATTAGTAATATAAGTCTAGCGAGTAATAGTAGTTTTATGCGATTTATGCTGTGTTTTTGAAGAATAAAAACCAATAACAACCTATGTGAAACAATGCGCACCATATAACATGAATCACCTATAAAGTATTTTAGAATATTACACTCAATTATATTACTATGTGGCTGTATAAATAGAAAAAAATACATTTGAAGAGAACTACTTGAGCCATGCATCTCAAATAACCTTAATAAATTATAGCAACTGTAACAAATTATATATGTTTTACACATGCAGTAAATGTAGGAAGTACAGTTAATTAGACGTCTTTGATGCCTCATGGTCCACATCTTTAAAAAATCTAGAGATGTCTTCCTCGCAATTGATACGACAGACATCATCACCTGGCTTTCGTCGAGCCAGAATGCGACCCCTACTAGTCATTCATTGTCACTCTAAAGAAAAGGATAGCAGGCAACAGCGACTTCATTCAAGGTAAAATTTTTGTGCTTCACTTTTATATACGGAATGCAATCTCCATTTGGGTATAAGCTCCTTGTTGTTAACAAGTCTTGTTATGTCAGTGTTTGTCAGAAATTATAATAAAAATGCTAGTGTTAAAATAATAATTATACTTGGTTTTAATTGGAGTTAAATAATTCAGTGTTCTATTTAGGATTCGACAACAAAGTTATAATATTAAATATTAAAAATAATACAACACAGACTCAATATTGAAATATTAAGTTATGCGAATTATTATCAAGGATTCGATTCAATATATTTTCGAGACTAAATTGGTAACAAATCTTTATTTATGTATTGCGAGACGTTATTTATGCAAATTAATCTTAAAATAAACGTAATATCATGCAGTCTTGATTCGAAAAGGCTATCCTCAAGGTTCTTATACACTTTTACCACTAAAAGGAAACAACAGTGGTCTAATGAGGTATCATCATCATCATCATTTCAGCTACACGTAGTCAACTGCTGAACATAGGCCTCTTCCAAGGATCTCCAATGTGATAAATAATACTTTAACTGTATGAGTCCATGTATAAATCCCACTGCGGGGCACGGGCCTAATCTACAATCGAGAGTAGAATTGAGAGTGGTTAGGTCATATAGTCCACCACGCTGGCCTAATGCGCGTTGGCGGACTTTACAGACCATTTACCATATAAATTCTTACAAATCGCTACGATTTCCTTACGATGTTTTCCTTCATCGTTATGCCTTAATTACTACTAATACCTTACTTCCTGCTAAATATCCCTTATATTTTAACAATAAGCAATTGCACCTAAAGTCCCATTGAGACCCAAAAAAAAAAAACATTTAAATGCCACTTGCTTTTTTTCTTAAAGAATGTGGGGGCTCCAGGATTGTATAGCTCTGAGGGAGGTTTTCGTTGTTTATGAAAATGTTTATTATAACTAATAACGTTTGTTATTAGGCTAGTTCTTATTTAATATGATGTTTGCAAATTATCCTAAATTTCTATGAAGGTTTAGCCTTAAAACTTGTAGGTTGAAATTAAGGACCTATTTTAAATGATAATATTTTAGAACGAAGCCTTCAATTTGAAATATAATGTACTCTTGAGCCATATACAATTTTAATTATTCGCCATCAATTTTCAGTGTACCTTTCGATTTTGAAAGTACATTACGCAAAATTTAGATTATGTATGCAATAATATTTTATTTTGTGGTTTCAAGATCATCAAGTTGGAAAGTAGTGTTGTAAAAAGATTTGTTTCTTACGTCTCTATATTTTTGATGCGATTCAATAATCTGTTCTAGTCATTTACAACTTTACAAAGTGCGTGGTGGCCTGTTGGTAAACGGACTAGACGCGACTGCCAACATGTTCATGGTGGTCGAGGGTTCGAATCCCAGGGCACACCTCTGACTTTCATGTCTATTGACATGAGATATTCATTCTGAGTCATGTGTGTATTGATAATCAATCACCACGCACTAAAACGGTGAAGGAAAACATCGTGAGGAAACCTGCATACCACAGCGATTTATAAAAAAATCTATGGTATGTAAGTCCGCCAACCCGCACTAGGCCAGCGTGGTGGACTATATGGCCTAACCACTCTCAATCGTAGTGTCGATTGTAGAGGAGGCCCGTGCCCTGCAGTGGGACCTATATGGGCTTTTTTTTTAAATTAGGAGCAGAGCTAATTCTGGGGAAGTGTGGCTAGGCTTTAGGTGAGATGTCCTCAGGTTCTGGTGCATTCAGGCGAAGAAGTTGGATGAAGATTTCCTTAGACTATATGAAATTGCTTGTATTGGAAGATCAATATTGAACAGAAACATAATTGAAAAGAAATATTTTCTAATCCCTAATATCAGTCCAGCACCTATTATTTATTTGGTTTTGTTGGTCGAGTGTTCGGGAAATTAATGTTTCGACAATGGGCATTTTGACTTGGTAGGTCTCTCATATTTGAGAGGCTACCTGGGTAGGTACCACAGCAATGTCTATTTCTTACATCAAACAGCAGTGTAAATGCACTGTAATGTTCTTGGGTTGAAGGACATTGTAACCAGAGCAACCACTGGACAAATAGAGACTTAACATCTTATGTGTCAGGATGATGGGCACAGTGGAATGCCAAGCATTGCTTTATAATTCATAGTGTTATTTTGGATTTGATATTGTCCATAAGTGGTCGTATCACCCGTGGTCGTATCATCGAATGGCCTAGTCTCGCCATTTATTGGTTTCTATTATAATAAAATTGCATCGGTGGCGCAGTATGATTGCAAAGCTAAGGTTTCGGATTCGAAAACCGGTTCGGGCAAAGTGATATTATTGGATTTTTCTACTATTTATCTGCCTCGAGTCAGGAATTTGTGCCCTATATGACGGTAGGCTATCATATCTTTTTGTTTTCAGGGATAATGGCAGAGTTTGTGTAAAAACCTTTAGTTTGAAAATGTTTGTTGTTTGTTGGTTACTAGTTTAATGGACTTATCAGAGTTCACACCCTACTTTCATCTGTGATTAGAGAAGTGTGGCTAGTCGTGATTCATGGCAGCTATTATCGAATTTCATAAGTTAATGTCGAAAGTTTGTGTAATTATGTTTTTAAAGATTCTATGTTTTTGTTATATAAAAATTCTTTGAATTCACGATGGTTTAAAATTTAATTTAGAAGAATTTATTTTGAAAGTGTATAGTTTAGACGCCCATTCTTTTTAGAGAACACAATCTTTCATCAAAGATTTATCGGTGTTGAATCATAAATTTTATGACCTTTATGGTTGGTGTTGCCAGGTATAATGTCAGAATAAGTTGCTTTAATTTGACTTCTAAATTTTTTTCGGAGTCATGTGTGCATTGAAAGTCAATCACCACGCACTAAAACGGTGAAGGAAAACATCGTGAGGAAACCTGCATACCATAGCGATTTATAAAAATTTATATGGTATGTAAGTCTGCCAACGCGCACTAGGCCAGCGTGGTGGACTATATGGCCTAACTACTCTCAATCGTACTGTCGATTGTAGAGTAGGCCCGTGCCCTGCAGTGGGACCTATATGGGCTGATACAGATATTTTTTTTTAAATTAGGAGCAGAGCTAATTCTGGGGAAGTGTGGCTAGGCTTTAGGTGAGATGTCCTCAGGTTCTGGTGCATTCAGGCGAAGAAGTTGGATCAAGATTTCCTTAGACTATATGAAATTGCTTGTATTGGAAGATCACTATTGGACAGAAACATAATTGAAATGCAATATTTTCTAATCCCTAATATCAGTCCAGCACCTATGGTAGATATGTGGTTAGGTAGTTTTTCTATTTGGCTAATGCATTGAGTGAGTGTAGAGCCCGAATTTTCCAGTTGTATGTACATTCAGTCAAGTAAGCATTGGAAATTGATGATTTTTTCTGGTTCCAAATTCAAGTTTTAGTTTTTTTTTTATGTTCTTTGATTGACACCACTGTTGCAGCTGATAATTCTGTTAAATGCTGTGCTGTTTATTCTAGTAATTAAGTGCATCGTTTCTGAAGGAACTTTGAAGGGGATAAAATAAATTTGAATCCCTAACTAACATTTTGTATATAATTGATCTTTATCCAATACTTTATTGACAGAGTAGTACAAAAGGTTGCCGACTTGACATTTTCAGTCATTTCATAATAAATCCATTGTCCATTTTATTCGGTGTTTTTTTTAACAAAGTTTGAAATGACAAGTTTGGTGTTACACAACATTTTTTATAGCCTGGCAACACCATATATCTGCTCGTGAGATCTATGTGCTCTATCAATATTACGAACGTGTAACTTATAATTGATGTGGGCGTATAAATCGACGACAGTAGAAATTTGCATGCTTCGTCATAAATAACAATATGAATGTCGAAATATAATTGTTATCGGCAAAGCGTAAAAATTGCGCACGATTTTCTGTTGGTATACTATCGCATTGACGGGCGCAGGGTTAGACCCGTAGGTTGCGACTATGCAATTCAGTAGACTTTCAAAACAAAAATGTTATGAGTCAACATTGTTCAAAAATATTGTTTCATGGAGAATCATGGCCAGTTGTGACACTTGGTTCTTCATCACATTCTCGGGGCTAATAGATTTAGAAATATACAGTGAGCGGAACAAATAATGAAAAAGTACGACAATAATACAAAACAATGCAACAAATTAAGTATATTCCCATAACATTTAATGTAGTGTTATTTAATATTATTTAGAACTGCTGACGGAGGTTTTGAGCTATAGTTCCAAGCAGCATAAACATCGGACACCCGAGACAAGCGTAAAATCAGCATTTATACTGCCCGTGGGATCCGTACCGTGTGAATGTGGATGACAATCTTCGGAAATATGCAATTAAACGATATCATCTGGTTCCCTCAGTCGAGAGATATAAACTTTGTGTAGACCTGTGGATTTACGTTTCACGTCCTTATTTTACACCTGTACACACCTACACACCTACACACACGCACACTGCTGCGCGCGTGAAAAAAGAATATGAATGAAATTATTTTTCTATCTTCTAACTGATACTACTTCAATGCAGCATAAGAATCTGCATGTTTTGCTTTACGCCTTTTTCGTTTACCTAATTTCTTTTTAAATCTTTTGCATAGTAAATAATTTCCAAATTTAGATGTCTACTATACCGGATATATCCAGATTGTGACCAAAAACGAAGCCAGGTGGTAGTTTTAGTACAAAAATGCAAATAACAATTTCGCAAAAAAGTGACGATCTTCTTTGCAATTTTTAAGTATCATGTTTGGGTGGTAAATAATAATGTTATGCTAAAATAATTATTTTACCTTAGCGTGGCGTTGTATTAGAAAATGGGTACGTTATTTATTTAAGAAAAAATATTTATCGATCAGAAACGGCGATGGGTAGAAAAAAATAGTTTCTTCTTTTATGCGAAATTTTTAGTTTCATTATCTTCATTAAATCTACTACCTAGCTTCGTTTTCGGTCGCAGTCCGGTCTAGACAAACCTAGTTTGTAAATTAAATTTATCTCACAACGAGTATTTTAGAATTTAGCCTGAGCCAAGGCAATGCGCGTGTCAGCCGTAAATATTTGCATATTTAGTATTTATAAGGAACTGGCCTTGGCATGATGATGGATAAACTTCAAGCGATATTATACTCCCATTGACATCGTGTTAGTTTCTTAGATATTACTTGCAATACAGATAAATGAATAGTCGATGCGTATCCTGTAAGAAAGATCAATATTTTAGCTGTTACAACTTGATTGCAGTAAGGGTAGGCAGAGGTGCTGAGAACAACTAGTACAGTCACGTTTCGCCTTGTAATTTCTCTTCCACGATGTGATAGGGGGCGACTCTATCGCCATATCGGGTATAAATTCCTAAATCCAAGCTGATAATTATTGGAAAAAGTAATTGAACAATCCACTAGGCACTATCACTATTCATTGATCACTAAAATACTTTCTAATGTTTAACAGCCAAGACATATGTACAGATATGAATTGTCATAACCGGTATGAATGGGTGTGAAAGGATTATGACTACCCGCGACGAATTTCGCCCATATAATTGGCAAGTGATTGATGCCCCTGTGAAACGTTACGCAAATTAAATTAAAAAAATTTTTAGTTATTACAATCACACGTCGTTGGCTAATAACCTATAATTTGCAAGATATTTACGAGTAGGCGGTATTGGTGCTAATTAGTCGTGATTATTTGACATATTAGTGAATATTGTAATATTTTATTTATGATTAATATCTACCGTTTTTATACATTTTTTATAAATATTGTACGGGTGATTATACTGTGATTAATTGCAGATACTGGATTTCAAATATCGATTGATAAGGCATTCAGGTAAAATTATGATTTTTGATTTTATTGACACGTAACACATTTGCGTGTATAGATTAGAATTATATAAAGAGATAGATGCGCAACTCCACTTTATTTTCCGGCATGATTTCGCCATCAGAGGGCGTGCTATTCAAACGCGCGAAATTTCATATTTGTTATTCCAATAATTCAAAATGTGTATCTTTCGTAACCTCTTGTAATTTTAACTAATATTAAGTTGAAATTATTTTTAATATGAAGAGAGTTCATAATATCAACATACAAAACATATTTCTTGGTTTACTGGTTCCGCCATTTAACAATTAGATTTAAACTAATTACAAGATAATTTCCCGTTCTCGCCAGAGCGTGGCGTTAAAATCGAAATAATCGTTTTCAATATTTTTCATGTACGAAGTCGCACCCCTATGTTTGCGTGGGTCAGTATCACGGGTTTTACACCAATAGCCTGATTCATAGAGAGTTTTAAAACCCATTTTAGTTATCAAATGTTTTGTTTCTTTCGAATGACTTTAGAATTCAGAATTCAGTTTGAGCGAAGAAGACAGAACATTTGATAATGAAAATAGAATTTAAAACTGTCTGTGTATAAGGCCGTACGTCTATAGTCATCGATATCTGGACGGATACATAAAAAGTATTTCCTAAAAACGCTTCTTACATTCAGAGCTTGCCGAAATTGCCTTAAACTCCAATACTGGAGTATCTGATGTTAATTACGGTTTTAGTCTGTAGCATTTTATGTACTTACTGCTGATGACATCTCTTTCTTCATTTTATGGGAATAAATTAGGCATCAGTCCACCCTGCTGATGGAAAATGGGTTCACAAAATAAGCATATTGTTGATACTAAAACTAATAACAGTCTTTTAGTCGTCGATCAACAATACAACTTGTTGATTGAAGTTTTTAGTGTCCCATTCAATAAGCTTATGACCTGTTACAAAAATAGTACAACAAAATATTATAGAGTGGTCATTTATTTCGAGTCACCTTTTTTCTCCTTTATCGCTTTTATGGAACAAATAGGACGAGAGTACAAAGATAATGATCAAATTACACAAACAAAGGGATAAGACGGATTTTATACCCATAACAAAAAATATCCTTATATTTAATTATCTCTTTTGTTTGCTTAATAATGTAAATAATTGTGAGAATTTTAAATTTCCAAACACACGTGGAACTCCCGAGATTTGCGTCATTCATTCTTTATTTGAATGGAATTAAAATATACTAGAAATTGACTATTATACATTCTGCAATTAACTTTTGCTGTTGAAATAAAACTATTTTTACAGTTTTTAACGCGAATTTCGTTTAATGACTAATCTGTGAATCTGCTACGCGACCACGAAAGCTGCAAAGCAATCGAAACGTTGGGAAGTTTAGAGATGATAAAAAATAACCAAATTCACAATAACAAATATAGATTTTTTTTTGTTTAAATTCAGCGAAACGTGAATCCATGATTTGGTCTTGCGTTCAAATCATACATGAACAAAATATAATCATTACAAATAAGGTTTTTAAAAGTACTCCTAACCAACGGAACAAAAAAAAAGGGCGAGGGAAATTATTATATTATGTCTTATAAAAGAATATGAAGTACTTATATTACTAGCTAAGTTAAAACTCAAGCTTTTGTTAATTCCTAATATCCTTCGCCGTGGGGACCTATTGGTACCGCTGTAACACAATTATTTGACCAGAACGGTTTCAGTGGAAAAATACAGTGTTCCAAAAACCCACAATTACGACGACAGGAAACTACGTAAGCGTTTACAGTACTTTGTGATCGATGGCACTTCCGAAAGTTTCTCGGATTAATAAAAAAAATGGTTGCCTGTAAAGTCGGTTTTACGGGCGAAGATTTTACGTGACAACGTCTTTTTCTCGGTAGAATATTTATAAAACAGTTGTTTAAAGAATGAACAAACACATTCAAAGACAAAGACAGAGACACAAGCATGCGCCGATTCAATGCGCCTAATTCTCTAGTGCTGCGCGCGCGGCAGACCGATCATAGTTGAGTGGGAGAGAGACGCAAGGCATTCGGCGGGCCTCTCTCTCGTTCGGTGACTCATCGTAACGTTACCGGGCGTTACACTTTTTCATAAGTGACTCCCAGCCGCAACCTAATTTAAGACGTTGTCACGTCAAAAAATCTATTAATAAAAACATCGTAAATTATGTGTTATCATCGATATAATTGGGATATTGTATGTAAAAATAATAAATGTATATTGTGTAAAATATGTATGGTATTTATATAATAAGGTTGCACTGAATAAGCCAAGGATTTCCACATCGACCTGTTGGAAGCGGCCTGCACCCAGAGATCATTTTACTTTTTGCAATGATTGTGACATTAATGCAATGCAAACATTTAATGACATGGGGCGTATTGATATTTGCAAAAACAGTAATTCTTGTAATACCAAAGAAATAAGTTGCTTTAATTAGTATTAGAGTAGTTTACTGGTGGTAAATCTCTTATATGTGAGAGGCCGCCTGGGTAGGTACCACCGCAATGTCTATTTCTTCCGCCAAACAGCAGTGTAAATGCACTGTCGTGTTTTGGATTGAAGGACATTGTAGCCAGAGTAACTAGCGCAGTGGTATGTCAAGCATTGTTTTGTAATTCAAGGATTTGTTTGGTTCTGCTACTGGTCATGAGCGGTCGTATCGCTTACTATCAGGCGTGCTCATCTCGCCATACATTGCTATACAAAGGGGTTTTTCCATACATAGAGATAATTCTATATTTTATCAATCACCATGCATGTCACCCACGCCCGTAGGTATAATTTTATTAAACCTTATTTCTGCCCTCTGTTTTAGTAGTTCCTTTAACATTAAATGAAGCAAGATTCTATCACTTTCAAAACCCAAGAGCTTTATTTAGACATGATTGTTAAAACAACTTTAGGAAGCTGTACTCAAAAATTTGGCAATAAGCTGCCTTGATCCGTTCTACGTTAAGATAATGTGAAATCTAGACAGGATCTATAAACACGTTCTCTGAATTACTTAAATAATTGCAAGCAATTAATCATGTGCTCTAGTTGTTTTGTAACTTTCTTATTTATTTTGGGAGCGCAATACCTACATTAATTTTGAGCTAATTTTTGAATATTTGTATTGCAAAGCAGTGTAGTATTTTTTTATTGATCAATGTAATAAATGGGATATTTGTAGCTATTCATGGAAGAATAATTATTTTACTCGTGTTCCACTAATTTTGCCGGTGTGTAGTACGATTTGATTTGACTCGCGTCGTGGCGGGTTGCGTAGCGTTTCAGTAGTTTATTTTCATGCAATTAATTTTGATGTGTTCTGATTGTGTCAATATTGATAAACAGAACAAATATTAAAGTTAATCCAAGTCTCATGAACCCAAGTCTTTATCACAGGTAACAGTGGTTTTCATCCAACGGTTCCTTGCGAAGTTTGAGCAATGAGTGTAAGATTAAAGTGTGTAAGTACCAGTCTTTTATTAATGGTGGAGACCGAAACGAGTATGTCAATACTCGGTAGTAACATACAATAAATACTACTGATAAATTGTATACATACTAACTACGGATGCATCTACTGAATTTATTAGTTACATTTTGAAGCAATATGACTCTCCCTCCTTCTTTTTTCAGCCACATAAAGTAAACTGCTGAACATAGGCCTCTCTAAAAGATCTCCACATCGACCTGTTGGAACCGGCCTACATCCAGCGACTTCCTGCAACCCTTACCAGGTTGTTAGTTCGCCTTGTAGGCAGGCGTCCGACACTGCGCATGCCAGTACGTGGCCTCTGATCCAAAAGTTTTCAGCCCAAACGGACATCAGCTGTTCACGTTATGTGCCCGCCCCCCTGCAACTTTCACAAATCACGTTCTAATCCTTTGGGCTACGTCAGTAACCTTTGTTCTCCTACGGATCTCCTCATTCCTGATTCTATCTTGTAGGGAAATATATAATACCGAGCATAGTCCTCTCGAAAGTGCGTGACACTGCGCCTTCGTATGAGATCCATAATGTGATAACAAACAACACTTAGGGACTCTCGTCTTTAGGCACTCGGGAATATTTGACGATAAGACGTGATGTAGTTTCCCGAACGTTCCAAATCCGAGCTTCCACGCAATATGACTATACCCCCTATATTCTTTACTTTAATCTTGTTGATTAAATATACACATAGACCCTCTTGATTTCAGCTTCCTTTTCTTTTAATCTTTGATTAAACGTGATGATATTTCACATTATAAGCCACATCCGTGGATCCTGTCGTTCATTTTATAAAGCATTACCGCCAGGTGTGTTTGCATATCGTGGCTGTATCGGGCGATGGCGTCCCACGCTGCGCTTACCTTCATCACTTCTACGGCTATCGGTTGTTCGACTTCACCAAACCCTTTCAATTTACCTTATTCATTTGTTTTTGATATATTTGGTGTAACTCTACATAAAATTGTCTAGAGAATGGAACTGGTTTAATCAATTGTTTTTGTAAGTCTGTGTTTATCAAAACTCTCAGTCTAGACGTGAGCTACCGTAGCTATGGCTTAGGCCATATTTTGTATGAATTATTTTCTTTTGATATTGTACGACAAAATGAGAGTGACCCAATTAATTATCAGCCGATGTGAGATGTTTATCTCTCGTCAGTCAATACAATTCCATATGCCGACCTCATTATATCCGGATATATACAGGAGAACGCGATGCACTTACGTGAGTCCGATGGCCTACCGGGCCAGATACGAATATTGTACGACAGGCAAATTAGATCTCAGTTACCAAACGAAATGTAAAAACATTATTTGACTATGGTGTTCTGTGAGACAGTGGTACAACCCTGGTCGAGCCGACACATTAGTGCTGCTGTCCTGGCTACAGCATGGCTCTATCTCTATTTCTTTATGTTAGGTTCATTTCAGTTTCAGTTTCCATTTATTGACGGTTATAATAATTCTAGACTAGCAGAGCTTCAATGCTCGGTGTCATTACAATGCGTGCCACTGTTGATCTGATTGACAGGAGGTGCAGGGGTGGGTTTGAGGGTTAGACAGTCGTCTGACAACAATAATGTATGTTTAAGCAAATGTTAATAGGTTGTTGTAAAAATGGCTTCAAATTGTAACGAAACTTGGTTAAAACGAATGGGATGTTTTGTTGATTGTTCTAGGATGTCAGCGTAGTTCTCTATTTATTACATGTGGCCTGAAGATACACGATTTTGCAACCACAATGTGAATGTTAGCCCCCAATAACTACATATGTTTCGTGTTGTTATAAAAACGATCCTTTTATATGATCGTTAACCCATTTAACACCCATTATCATACCGGTATAACATTTTGTAAATATCATAAAATTGCAACAAGAAATACTTCTATAGTTTTGTAATATTTAAATTACATTTATTTGCAGTTGCATATTAAATATTCCGGCAGTGGTAGAAATTATAATTCATATAATAATAAGCGGTCTTAATGTATTTAAGCCGAATAATTTAATTTTATTTCTAAAAATGGGTATGATAATTCGATACTTTATGATACATTAACCTTGTTTTTCATATATTGTGAGTGCATAAAGCTCACATGTAAGGACTTTTAGGTCTGGAACTAAGAGTTAGCCTATAACAATATTTATAAGCATGTATGTAGAACTCGTTATCAAGTAATTTGTTTTGTTTTCGGAATAAGCAACAAATCGTGTTTTGTTCATGTTTGAAATTGTACAGAGTATAAATAAAGCAATAAAATTGAACAGTTTAACCGAAACTAACCTTTGTTATGTAAATAAAATGTGGTAATACAAAAATGTAGAAGTTCGCAGAATAACCCATCAATGATATATTGCTCAGATAAATCGATTATAACGGAACAAAATCGTGGCTTAATGCAAATGTTTCTTTATTCGAAACTCGATTATTTACGATTTCGTAAATGTGCATGTTGTCAGAACAATTAACAATAGACTATGTGTAGCCAAGAATTCTACAAATTAAAGTGTAGGTATTAAATAAAAATAAATACAACATTTGCGTCCATCCTGATTCTTTCGTATTATTGTTGTGGTTATCAGAAATTTTGAAAGATTTATGGCCTCATAACATCCAGCCCAGAAACAATATTGTGGGCCATCCAATCATTTGTTTCGGTTAGCGGATCGAACCTGCGCAAGTTTCACAGATCTCTGTCAGGTTCGCCATGGAGTTTGTGAATCGATTTTATACGCATGATGATATTCGATCTTATCAAAAGTATTGATTTTTCTGACCAAAGATTTGATCGACAATTTCCATTATGCGATCAGTCAAGCTATTGTTCTTCGTTGTAGAATATCTCAAAAATAGGTATTGAGAACGATCGTGCTTCCAATTGTTTTCTAAGGACTTAGCTTACACAACGATACATTTCGTAATGTATTTTGAGTCACTGCGCAAAAAATATCGTGCAAAAATAATCGCAGCATTAAAATGAAAATTTGCATTTTGGGCGTGGTGTTCTATAGGTCGCCGATATATCAACCAGATTGTAATTGATTTCTGTGTCACATAAAATGATACCTAACATTTTTAAAAGTTAGACGTCTATTTTGAAAAGCCATTATGTAATTAAAATACGAGTTACCAGCGTTGCCTTCTAGATATTAATTCTATTTTGTCATGTTCCCACGCTACGGTGGTTGAATATGCACAATGCAATTTGCAATACATGCTATCTTATACAACGGAGAGGATGAGTTTCTCATTGTCTCAAAAAATGCAGCTGAAATGACCTTTGCAGGATTTGTAACATATTTATTTTCGACTCTACAAGTACCTATAGGTATTTGTTACTTAAATATAATTTAATTTAAATCTATTTTTTGTCATTACATGAAAGTGCATATAATTTATCTATAACTAGATACTGTTGAATGTTGATAATATGCTTAAGCGTGCGAAGGCGCGTGAATTTCTTTCTTGAGCAAGTTGGTCCTTCCATCGGGCATCCGAATAACGCAAACATGTAAAAAGGTTTTTATAGAAGACGGTCACATTGTATTATTTTGCAAAAATAATATCTTTAAAAACCTTATTAATTTTATTCCCTTGTTTCCGAAATAAGCCAATTTAAATTAGTGTCAAACTTATAATTTATTTGAACATTTTAAACAATATCCGAATACACAACGATGTTCACGAATACGTAAATAATTATGCAAGATATCAGTATAGGTCAGGTCTACTATTAACACGACAATGCTAAATTCACAGTACTTAAACTCCGACAATCTCAGGCCTTGAGTAGGGGTTTATTCAAAGGTAATGAAAAGTGGCGGAATGCAAGGTGTCATTGTTGCCGTTTGATAGCGTATGTTTCGCATACGGGCAAATTGTAATTATGACAAACATATGCAAGTTATTTTTATTGATTAAAGCGGTGTCCTCAATCAAACAGATTCGATTTAAATAATGACAATGCTGCAATTTGCAACACGTACTTGACGGCCTCTCAGGCGCGGTGGGTTAGATGCCGTCTGTGAAACGAGAGCTCGCGGGTTCGAGATAAATATTTGTGAGAGAAATATACGACACAAGACTCGATCTTGGTGTGGGGTCAGGACTATGTATGTGACTGTTGGATGTTATTTATTTATAATCTATATATATAAAAGAGGAACCTGACTGACTGACTGACTGACGTATCAACGCACAGCCGAAACTACTGGAGCCAGGAACCTGAAATTTTAAACAGGGTTTCCTATTGGAACGTAGGGTAGCACTAAGAAGGGATTTTTGGAAATTCAACCCGTCAGGGGGTTAAAAACTGTTGTATGGAAAATCGAAATCGTTCAAGTTACAATTGTCAAACTTTACAGTTTCGTTAGCCAATCAAAGACAAATATAACTGCATACTTAGTTTTTCTAAAATTAACCCTAAATGAGTTAAAATAGGGGTTGAAGTGTTGTGAGAATAGGATGGTTTATTGAGTGCCCAGTCAACGCACAGCCGAAAATACTGGAGCTAGAAACGTGAAATTTTACAAAAAGATTTCTATTGTGACGTAGAGTAGCACTAAGAAGGAGTTTTTGGAAATTCAACCCCTAAGAGAGTAAAAAGGGTGAAATAATGTTTTTGGTAAAACTTGGCATTTTAGTTTATCATTACAAAGAAATATAATTGCCCACTCTCTTTTCTTAAAATTTACCCTAAAGGTTGGAATGTTGTATGCAAAATCGAAACCGCTGAAGTTATTTATATGAAACTTTGTATTTCACCACTTATTTTAAACGAAAAATAATGCCGTGAACTACTATTACAAAAAAGCACTAAGGTGGTGGAAATAAGGGTGATATTATATTTTGTGAAAATCAGAACCACTGAAGTTGATTTATGTATATTACCAAAATATATTTTTTACAAATCTTTCGCAGAGCTTACAGTGTAATGTTGTTGAAGCGATATAATGTATTGATTTTACGTCCGTATTATTATAATGTACACGCAGACGAAGTTGCGGGCAAAAGCTAGTAGATACATAAAGCACCAATCATGGTATTTATAAATAAATAAAGATACTACCGGTGCCTGTAACTTTGTTTCAGCAATGTTTTCTAATATTTTATTTCCTCTTTTCCAGCCACAAGAAGTAGGTCTGAAGCAACTTCTTCAACAAAGTGATGTGAGCGTCTGGCATCCAGCGACGACCTGCCCTTATAAAACCGTCGGTCAACCTGTTGAACGGTGATGTCAGGCAACAACGTCATTGGCGCGTGAACTACGCACTGCGCTCGTCAAATATGTCACTAAAAAAATGTTATAAGCATTGACTTGGTGGTTATAAGTAAGTATTACTATAATTCCGCGCTTAAAAAAATTAATTTTGAGATGTTATTGTATGTAAAGAAAATACTATATTTTTATGATTTTTTAGATGATAAGTTTAGCAGTTCGATAAATAAGATTCGCAAATAAAATGTTTGTATTGTAATCTCCGGAGCAGTTAGATATGTTAGTTAGATGTGGCATTATGCGTATATGCGTCAGTAAACAGTTAAATAACCATTTTCAAATTCATTTTAGAATTAATATGACAAATATACTTACTACACTACTATTACTTTTTAGGGGTAGGTCTCTCATACGTGAGAGGCTGCCTGGGTCACACTATTTCCCTCCTCAAACAGCAGTGTAAATGTTCTGTATGGTTCTTATTTAAAGGAAATTGTAGCCAGAGTAACTACGAGATATATTAAGACTTAACCTCTTTTGAAAATGAAAATAATTTATTGAATCTTTTTTTTATCTACCACCCGGTTCGGAAAGCGGTTTTCACTAGAGAAGAACGGGCAAGAAACTCTAGTGTTGCTCTTTTCAAAACCAGTTTACAATGTAGTGAATTATTACAAAATTTACAAGTTGGTTTAAATCAGAGCAGTTTAATAATAATTTGTTGTAAATTTACAATAAATATTTTTGATACAAATATTATTATATTATAATTACTATGGCTGAGTGAAGCGAAGTCGCCCAGAACGAAGAATCAGTGTACTCTTTTTCGCCAAAGCAGTGAATAATTGTGAACGCCTTATGTAATCCATCAATCAATCCGTTACAATGTAAGCAAATCGGATAGACCAGTCTACACAAGCAGCACCCGTTCACGAGTATGACGCATAAGCCAGTCATTTTGTCTCAGGTTGACTAGCAAAGTGGAATGCCAAGCATTGCTTTATAATTCATGGTGTTATTTTTATTTCCTGCTGTCCATGAGCGGTCGTATGGCTTACCATCAGGCGAAAGTCATTTGCGTTTCAACATTCAATGAAATGAAAAAAAAAAAACACTTCTTATTTTTTTATATCTTACGGACACAAGCCTTTGGTAACTTAATTTGAGGTCAGGATTAGGTGATTGCTGGGTATATTTATTCATTCATATTATGTTGATTATTCCTTACTGGACTAAATCAGCGGAGGTTGCCCTATTTTACCTTTTGAAACTGTGTAATCAAGGAGCAGGGTTTTAAATTAACTCATTACAACTTTTAATTACACTTAAAACTGATTAAAGTTCAGCACTCGGAGGAAAGCAAAGTTTGCTTGAACTGAAAACTTAAGATGACATTGTAAGTAGGTAAAAAGTATCATAGAACTGACTTTATTACTTTGGTTTAAGATTGGTTAATGAGTCCTTATTATGCTTTACTTCTGAATTTTTCGTGAAACAGAAAAGCATATCAGCTTAAAATAATATATAAAATATTTTTTTGTTGAGAAAAAATATTGATTGGCCTCTGTTTATCCTTTTCTTATATCTGTTATGGGCCAAGTGATTAATGCGAGCAGTATTCATAATGCCCGGGCAGTATGAATATAGCAGAGCCGTATCGGGCTAAGTGATTAATTACAATCTAAACTCACCTATTTATCACATTGCCCGGGCATTATGAATATGGCTACATGATGATCGGGCAGTGTGATTAATAGGTGATTTTTTACGTGGTGCGCTGCCGCATTGTCGCATCTGCGATAGACCCATAAATTAGAAAGGTTGAATTGATCTGCTTATATTTAGTTGTTTTTTAACGTCCGAAATATTATCTTCAGAAGAAAATTAGTGTACCCACTTTATGGATCAGTTAGGTCGACTGTGCCCCAAAACCGACTCGGAACACCCCGACTTCACGTAGTCTTTTGGCTACCGACCCTAGAGTGTATATAAAAAGCCGGAGGCGCGGAGGGAGAGCAGCCCCCGCCCGCTGTAACGAAGGATAGGCAACCGTGCGAGCCGCAGCGGCTGAGGCTGGTCGCCGAAGGCGACCAGCAAGCCGAAGCTGCGAAGGTGAGCATGGGTGCCTATCTTTTGTTACGCAAGGGCGAAGGGGCTGAACTTCCCGTAGCGCCGGAGACGATGCAGAAGCTAATTTGTATTGACAACAAGTGTTTTAAGGGTTAGGTTGGTATAATAGATATTTCTCAGGAATGGTGCGTCACCTTTTCATGGGAGTGGTACCAGGGGAGGTGCGATACTCCCCCTCCACCTCCACTCCTCTCAATCCACCCCCTCGTGCTGCCCTATTCTACATTCTACCACTTCGGTTCATTTTGATTCGCTTTACATCACTCTGCCCAATAGACACTTGGCATTATTCATAATGCCCGGGCAATGTGATAAATCGATTGATTATAATCACATTGCCCGCTCTTATTGGGCATTATTCATATTGCCCGGGCATTATGAATAATGCCAAATTAATCACTTGGCCCATAACATATCCATTCCATGGTTTGCGCGATAAGTTACTGTTAATTTGACTTTAATTTTTTGTTGATTTCCAATTGTGTTTATTTCATTTTGTGTGCAATTAAGTGCATATAAACAAATATTTTTATACTTAATACCTTCACTGCTAACATGTTTTAAGTTTATTCATTTTAAGTGTAGACTGAGTATGTAAGGTAATCGAACGTGAACAACTTAATTGAGTAGCTTGTCGTCCTGGAATATCCGATGCCAATAATGAGGTTAATTGTTGCCGAGGGGTTTTAGTGACTCGTTAAATATGTAGCCCGGCTGTTATATCCACCAGGGTGCCGTCCCGGAGTCCCTTTTACCTTATGGTACCGAAAGGGTAGCTGAATAGTTTTCCTCTCATAAAAAAGTACGCGGACAACTGCCACAAAATGGAGCCAAAATTGTTTGTCTGTAATTGTTACTAGGACACTGGTCCTTTGGGATTTTTTTTCGACTTACAGTGAAGTTGAATGGTGCGTGGAGCCCTGTTGCGGCTGCCAACACGTTCATGGTTGTCGCAGGTTCGAATGCCAGGGAGCATTTCTGACTTTTCGGAGTCATGTGTATTGATAGTCAATCACCACGCAATATAATGGTAAAGGAAAACATCCTTAGGAAACCTGCATATCATAGCAATTTGTAAGGATTATTATGGTATATTAAGTCCACCAATCCGCACAAGGCCAGCGTGGTGGGTTATATGGTCTAAGCTCTCTCAATCGTACTCTCAATTGTAGAGGAGGCCCGTGTTCTGTAGTGGGCGTATGCACATTGGTGTAATGCAGTACAGTACAGTGAAGTTTAGAATTGGTCAAACGAAAATGCGGCTGAATCAAACGTTTATTAATATTAAACTTATAGTTTCAGTGTAAGTCCTTGCTCGCTGGAATACGAGTAGGTATAATTTAATTTATTCCGTAAAATGAAAGATACAAGGATAATGTTATAATTAAAATGAGTTTACTTTAGAGTAGTAAATTGTTATGAAAATAATAAAAAAAACAACTTCCTTAATAAAGTAAAGGCCGAGTGAGAGTCGCCTGAGAGTTTGGTAGAGGATTGTATTGAATATAAAAATCATATGCATTTTAAATATATGCATTTAGTTAACAATGCAATGTATTTCTGCATTTTTTACAGTCTCAGGATTTGAAATTCGACAACCCGAACTAGATTACCTCGCGGTGAGGCATGAATTTTTGTCAATTGTAGAATAAACCTTTGTTTGAGTTCTTATTACAATTACATAACCAACGACAAATCCAATATTGATATACCCAGTTTTTATATACCTACATATACAACTACCTACTAACTAACTTCCTATATAGATACGAGTTTCCGAGAGTCCAGAATAAATATGCTGCCTAAATATGTAAATATAATATAAATATATCGATTTAGAATCAATCACCTTTTGCACTTTAATTATCGACAGGCGTATTGTAATCTCTTTTCGTGACAGTATGAAAAAAATCATTCTTTAATATATATTCTATACCTCTATCCCGTTGTGCGATAAAAAGATCCTTCATTTATACAGCAAGGTTACGTTACAGCGATCGTTGAAACGAGAATAATTCGCGGATAATTTAATATGTAACGAAATAAGAGTGGAATTTAAATAATCCGAATGGATAGCCTTTGGTTTAGGACTCAGGTTCAAGAATCACGGCGTGGGATCGCTTCGACCAGTTTGCCGCGTGCCTTGCGACTGTGCGCGCGCGCCTCACACGTGTTCCATTTTCAAATTTTTCGGGGTAAGGTTTTTTATTTTTAAATTAAGAATATAAAATACTCTGATGAAATTAATTGGATTAATTAACGTTAAAATGATTTTTATATTGTAAAACAAAATATTTTTTTAATTGGTTTATTGTTATATTTTGTTGATTTAATTATAATGTAATGTCAATGTTACTTTATATTCTTAATATAATTTGATAAAAATAATTATATGGAGAGACTTTCCCGCCCTCACACCCGCCACTGCAACTCCTGTCAGCCAGGATCAACAGCGGCACACAAAGATTTGACACCGAGCTCCGGAGCTCGGCGAGTCTCTCAGGGACACTAGCTTGTCTTTAACCCGCAACGAAATTAATCAGAAAGAAAAACAAAAGGAGGAGTTGGAAACAAATAGTTGTCCACTTCCCTCCGCAGCAAAGCGGGTGACAAAAAAAAATATTGAGTCGAGAGGTATGTATCCTCTTATATAAAGACATACAACTGGAGAAGCCAGATGTATTAAGCACCACGGGATAAACAAACTACATGGGTCCTATAGTTTGAGCTGCTAAATCTGGGTCCAATAATAGGTATGGCAAAAGCGCCGGAAAGCACGGAAGTTCCTCCTAGATTCTACGAGGTCCGTATAGTATGCAACACCAGATGTTATTTGCATATTGTTCAACATTATTCCGCGTTCATCGGACCAGCGATCACACTCCCAAAGTATATGATGTGCAGTTTGTTCGTACTCACAGTCAGGTGTAGAGCATTGACACGCAGGCGATTCAACCAGCTTAAAAGTGAATAGTTTGCTCTTAAAGTTACCATGTCCTGTTAGGAACTGTGATACACAGTGATCAATTTCTAGCCACGATTTTTTTAAGCGATCGCGAACGGACGGAAAGTATTGATATAAGTGACGCCCCTTTGAGGAAATATCCCACCGGTTCTGCCATTCGTCAATTAATTCAGTGTACGCGGCAGAATATGGCTTAAATAATCTGCTAATCTTTAAAAAGTCTCGGGATGCAATAAAGTTAGTGTCTATTGTCTCTCTATTTGAATAATATAATGCGGCGCGTCTTTGCACCTCCAGATCGACCGGAAGCACACCCGCGAGAACCGGCAAAGCCTCTGTACTAACGGTTCTGTAAGCCTTACACAAGAATATCAAGGCCAGGCGTTGACTCTGGAGCAACTTCCTACGAACAGCGCCAACAGTAGATCTATCGGCCCAAACTGGAGAACCGTAACAGATACAACCCAAATAAGTTGCTCCATAGATAACTTTCAAAGTATTAAATGATAATCCCCACGTTGCCCTTGATATTCTCGTTAAAGCATAGAAGTTATTTTTTGATTTTTCTCCGACGGTTCTAATGTGTTCAATAAATGAGAAATTTCTCTCTAAAATTAATCCGAGGTAACAAACTGATTCCTTTCTTTTAACTGGTACATCGTTAAATTTAATACGCGGGGGTGTTTTTAAAATCCCTTTTAACAACAATTGAAAAGTTTTTTGAGGTGCGAATGTTAGTCGATTTCGTTCACCCCAGTTCAAAATTAAACGCAGACTCGTGTCAGCCGAACTCTCGAGCCCGGCTCTACTATTGGATTGTATAAGTAGGAGTCCGTCATCTGCGTATCCAGTTAAAGAACAACCCGGCGGAAAAGGAATTGAGAAAATATCGTCGAACCCCAAATTCCATAGATATGGACCGATAACCGAGCCTTGAGGACAGCCCATACTCAGCGCCTTCGATACGGCATGGTGGCCAAGTTGTAATTTGGTTGACCCATAACAGAGATAGGAATATATCATAGAATATATATTCCTAGGGCAACCTCGGATCTTTAACTTCAATAGTAATATTGGCCACCAGGCATTATCAAACGCGCCGGAGATGTCCAAGAAAATTCCCAATACGTACTTATAATCCGAGTTGACGACAGTTCTTCTAACCGATAAAGCCGCGTCCACAGTAGATTTACCTTTGGTAAAACCGAACTGTAGGTCATGAAATTTTGGACCACCCGGTAACAGACGAGGGACAATAAGCCTTTCAAGTACTTTACCCAAAGATGGTAATAATGTAATTGGGCGATATGACTTAGGGTCTTCAGGGGGCTTATTACCACTTTTAGGTATAACACGAATGAAACCGCAACGCCAAACCCGGGGAAAAATGCCCTCATCAATACACCGATTAAAAACTTTCAGTATAGTGTCACCCGACGACTTACACGCTTCCTTTATCATTTTATTCGATATTTTATCTTCCCCCGACGCTTTGTTAATTGGCAACGAGTTTACTATGTTAAGGAATTCGTTAAGAGATGGATGATCTGATTTTGGGGAAGAAGGTAGCTCCGAGGCCCAGAGTCTTATTTGTGTTTGGTATTCGGAGTCATTATCTACACAATCGTCAGGTATAAGAGAATTCAAAAGAGTTTCCGTGGTCTCCTCGATACCAGTAGTATAGGTGTTATTTACTTTAATGTTTTCTATGTAGGCCAAATTAATTGACCTATTTGCTTTGAATTCGTGGTAAAGAGGGGACCAGGGACCCTCTCTCTCGAGGCGTTCTACTATTTTACGCAGCAAGTTACCTTTAGCTTTTGTTACCGCGGCCCTATAGTGAGACCTGGCCACTTTAAGTGTGATGAAAGCACTAGTGAGTATGTCTTCAGGAACAATTCGTTTTTTAAGCCTATTAAACCGCCTACGCGCTCTTCGAAATCTTTGTCGAAGGTGGAGTAATTTACTATTCCACCAGTCACATCTGCGGGTATTGGTTATAGAACTGCGACCAATGGTTAAATCCGCGCAGTATGTAAAGGTATCAGACATTATTTCAGCACAGCTTTCAGCTGAGAGATCATTGCGAGTGAAATCTCCGGTATGACGCGCAAAAACAGATCTAAACAATTCCCAATTAGCCCCTTTAGATTTATACCTAAAGCCAGAGATGTTGTTAAGCGGACCCCGTATAAATCCGGGTAAGAACTCGTACACTATCAGGCGATGATCACTACATGACGCGTCAGGAATAACGCGCCACCTAACAATCTGGACGTCCCCACTAGAAAGTGTGACGTCAATAGAAGATTCGCCAACGGGGCTGCAATAAGTTGGTGGTGCTTCAGGGGTGTTATGTACATTGAGGTTCCATTCGGCAATAAAGTCTTCGACAGCACAGCGACGTTCTGCATCGGTTTGACGATATTTGCCATACCAAAGGGTTGACGACGCATTAACGTCGGCGCCTATAATAATTTTATTGCCGGCAAGAGATCGCAAAACACTGCGAAGGTGATGTATATGTGGGCCGACAGGATCGGAGTATTGAAAGTAACAGCTCACAACGTAAACTTTACTTGATGGAGATGAAACCTCCGCGACCGCACAGTGCGATGTCATAAGATTACGCACAGAGGTTATGGTGTAGTTTGAACTCGACACATAAATGCCTGCTCGCGCCTTGTTATCGAGTTGTACCAACCTACCACGTAAGCGCGCATGTTGATATTGTTCTTGGACGAGGACTATGTCAAGATTATAATCGGTAATTAATATATTTAATTCTGACGTCGCCGCCCTATCATTATGAAGATTTAACTGTCCGATCGTGAGGCTATCCATATCCTATTTATATTGGGTCGACAGAAATAACGCCTGCAACTTCTGTTTGTAAGTAGGGCAATCTTGGGAACCACAACTGTGATCATGTGGTTTCTTTAAACGTTTACATGACGCGCAAATCGGTTTAAAATCAGAACGGGATTTATTAGGACATGTTTTTGTTTCATGTTCCGCAGCACACAGCGCACAGGTTGGCGTTTTGATAGTGCAAAACTTGTGTACATGTCCGTACTGTTGACAATTCATACAGCGAACAATTTCTAGATCATCAATAAATCTACAAGTTGCCCAGTCGATGAATAATTTGTCCTTTGTGGTCGCGAGATGTTTACGTACGTCCGCGTCTAATTCGATGCCTATCCATTTGCGACCATTATCCAAAACACGCCTACGAACTATTTTCACCGATTTAAGGAAATCATCCTCCTTTACCGGCAATTCGTTCATAATATTTTGCCTATATAAAGCGCTAATAAAGGCGCGATCTTCCATTGAGGCGGGCACGTCTTTAACGAGGATACGTGGCCTGCGGCCTTTCGGTTTTTCTAGGCGTAAACCCGCTGATTTAATTGCCTCGACGGCCTCAAGTTTCTTGAGTTGTGTTTCATTGGCAACACGAAGCACAACGCGAGACTTGGTGGTTTTCTTAACGCCCACAATTTGAAAACCGTCTTCACTCGGATTAATAGCCTTCATTAAGGCGTCTTTTGTTGCGGACGATGACGCGTAATCAGCTGACCGCTCAGCTGTCGGACAGGCAACTACGCACGGAAGCGGCACGCGCGACTGCACGGCGGGTGTGACTTTAGGGAGACGCAAATTTAATTTATCCGCGAATGATTCCTTGCTCGGTTTAATCTCGCGTGCATTATGATTTTTTTCCAACTCGAGTTGTATATTCGCCAATTTCGTTTCGTTACAAGATGATTTTAACGCAAGCATAGACACAATGGCAGTTAACTTTTGAGTCAGATCCATAATCGCCGATTTGTTTGCGATGTTAATACGCGAGCCCTGATCATTGACAAGTTCGTTTATTTTATTTAAATGGCATGACGCATCGCTCACTAACGCACAATAATCAAAACGACCGAGTTCGCCGCTACTATTGTCAGACGCCGGTGAGAAGTTATTGCCAATACCGGGTCCGGATGGTTTTGACCTCTCAACGTTAGACAAAAGGTTTGACGGTGAGATTTCGTTAAATAAACGTTTAGGTCTCGGATTGTTAGGCGATCTAGGTGTCACATTACTTTTGCCGAAAGGGTCACCACCGCGATCCGGCGGATCATCATTATACAACGACATGATTTAATGATAAATGAAATACAAATTAAATCGTAAATAAACACTATGAAATGATAAACAAAGCAATTAGCATCAATTAACTAACGAGTCGTCCGGCTGATTTGTGATTTGGCCTACCCCCACTAAAAAATAAAAGTACTTACCGAGAGAAGATTTGTTAATTACAAAGAAATCCAATGTAAATCGCCAAAAAACTTACGGACAGGAACACACAAACCAACAATACACAACTCGAAACAATTTACGAGCCGGCAATCGAACTCCGAACACGATAAATACAATATTAAAGCGCAGCGCGTTTCACGTACACCGCACCAAGCGAATGCGCGGAAGGAAGTTCGATAATTATATGATAGCAACTAATTTTCGTATCAATAATTAGTACTTATTCAGTTTATATTCATGTAGAAAATAAAAAACAAGATGATGCTTGTTAATCCGACCCAAATTTAATCACCTTGTATTGATAACGATAGCGACAATTATAAAAATAATTACGATATGACATTCATTTCATTATATAGGAATTATCAGTACAGTATGGTACGTAATATTTATATTTTATTGCCTATATCTTTGTTTTGATAATATTCTAGCATTAGAATAAAACCAATGTCAAATGACAATGACCTTAGATTTTGATTAACATAGTAAAGACTCGCATGATAATTGATATGGGTCAAGTCCTTTGAATTTTTGTTTTAATATGTGTGCAATTTATAATCATCAATTATATTATGTTCCGATGTACATAAAAGTTGTTCCAAAACATAAACAAACCGCACATCCTTTTTTTTACAACTGTTTTCGAAAACACTTGCCATTATGTCAGTTAATTTTAGCCACGTAAAAAATAATTTAATATAATAAGTACTTTTTTATTTATACCTGTCACAATTATAATATAATATGCCTTTGTTTATACCAATTTAATTTGCATATAATTATGTATGTATTTTTTTCACATAAACTTTCAAATCTTTTCTATTGTATTCGCTACTACCATGCATAAATAATAATTATTGAGTTAAAAAGTTGCTGATGTCAATATCCACGATCTAATTTTCATTATTATACAATTAATATCCAGAGTATAATTACTAAATTAAAAATGATAAGTATATGTAGAATCATTGGCGTGTGTAGCATTGGCAGCCGGTGACCTTGACGACGGCCACTCGACGGATCATGCGGCCGCGTAGTCCGCCATCCACTAATATTTTTCATAATTCGATATAGATATTTTTTTTAATTCATATTTTTTCTGAATATAAAATTAACAAGTTTAATCAGAATTGGCGTATAAAAGTTATGTGGCAGAGTAAATATTTTTTAGGTGTATTATTTCAAAATTATTCTTTTTTTACGTTAAATACAAGTACAGGCCCAAGTCCGCCCCGTGACCATGAAAGTTGTAAAGTAATCAAAACGTCGAAAAGTAAAAAAAATGGAAAAAAAAAGCTAAATTTGCGATAAAATAAGTAAAAAACAGTTTAAAAATAGTTTTTAATCATCACTTGAAATGATATACAATTACATAAATATCAACGATTATGTAAATATTTAGGTGATATCCATAATATTCTACCATAAAAATAAAGTTTACATCTCAATAGAATTTTATGTGTTTTAATCATCGATATCATATAAGTCAATGGTTTTAATATTTTTCATTTGTTGTATGTCGTCAAACTATTTAGTAAAATACTTGTACATATCAGTCAGCAACGGACTTTATGTAAATAGGTACATAAAATATAACCCATAGAGTGACGCGATACTTCATGGTTGGATCGTGCATCAGCATGTATAGTAAGGGGCCGACATAATACTTCGTGTTTGTAATTAGTAAATACACTTATAAGAGATGAGTTTTCTAGTTCCTACTAGTGTTAAGTAAAGTTGTATTTTTATATTTTTGAAACGAATATTCAAATCATGTTTAGTTTAATAATAAAGGCTGATTTAAAAAGTATTTTACTATCGAAAGTTTTATGCCTTTCAAAGGACATTTGAATCCAGTTTAAGCAAAAAAGACAAAACATTCGACAACTAGAATAGGTTTTAAAACTGTCTATGAATAATCTGTCTATAAGCAAAGTCGTAATAATGTATCACTAGATTATTGTGTTGCCGTGTGTGGGCGTCTAACGATGACTCAGAAATTAGATCTGTGGTGTTGTTTAGTAAACATATCGTACACTAACCTACTGTGTTATCATTTCGTTAGTTTGTACTATGCCATTAAATAGTGTATCTTAACTATTAGCTTTTAATCTAAAATACATTTTCAATATTGAAAAAGGTCACAAAAATAAATAGAAAAAAGGAACAAAATAGTATTTGTATACATTGTTTCAGTGTAACTAAACTGAATCGGGCGGTTTTCCCTAATTGAAAGTCAATCCTACTCTTTAGCTTATGAGAGCTATATGTACAAATAGTTTTATTCGAGATTTTTTATATAACTAGTCCATAATTATATCAGACACCGTAGGAAAGTCACAATAATTTATTTCCTAATCGATAACATGCAACAACGTTTAGCAGATAGATGTAAATAAAATATATCTTTAGTTCTTTGCCTTTAGAATTAAGTAAATGAATATATAAATAATTTATTGCGCGAATAATGCATAATTGAATCATAGTCGTTTCAATTTCATACTGGGTAATGAGATTTTCCATATTATTTATTATTCAATACTCAGAGATACGGAACTTTAATTACTGAGCAGGGTTCTTATGTATTACAATATGATACATTGATATTATGACACTTTGTCAGAGGTACTGAACAGTTGGTATGTGTAAGACTAATAACGTGTATGGGTCACCTGTTTGCGAGGGAGCGGACTATTGGCACGTGTTACGCAAATTACCCATATTAGATGGTTATCATATTTGTATAGAGCCACAGTTATTATACTTAACCACAAAGGAAGAATCATAAAGGAGGTTAACGATCAAAGTTAATACAAAAATATCTTCGTTTAAGTCAGAGGTCTAGTTTTATCGCTGTCCTCATAATTATGGATTTCTTAATTTTTGTAATTATTTTTTTAAACAAATCGTTATATACGCATATTACAAAAATACCCCTTAGTTAAAATTCGACAATGAGAAATTCCAATAGGGCAAATAATAGGACCAGTTTATTTTTTACTTTTCGAATATCTAAATGTTTGCCATCTATGGCTGGTGTCATGGTTTGCTGAGTAATAAGAGGCACATCGTTCCAGGAAAAACATAAACCACAATCAAATGTGTTTGCATTTCTCTGTTGTGGTTACAAGTACTTTTCCGCATCATGGTGTACCACTCAATGTTTATGATCTTCCTTTTAATTTTATTTGATACTAGCGGTCTAGCACGGCTCTGTCTGTATGCAAATACACATTTTAGAAAATGTTCTATCGCCTATGTTCATTATGGAAAACGGAGGATTCTAATGGTGAACGAATTATACAAATCGGTCCAGTAATTTCGAAGCCTATGCGAACAATATTTTTTTTCCTCTTTAAATTATTAGTATACAAGTATATTCAGATATATTCCTTGGTATATTTTAAAAATTACGTGTACTTTACATTTCTAATTGTATGTATGATATCCAGTATTTATATCCTGTTATCAATTAAGATGAGCTCTCTGTCTCCATCGGTTGGTCCCTCATGTCTTAAGATTGTTGTCAGCAACAATCCTTATCTGGAGCGGATGGTCTACCACCACGATTGCGAGCGAAGAGGCTTTCAATTGGTCAGTCCATTTTGTTGAGGAGCTAGGAACAAGGTAGGCAGTTTATGAATAGTATGTCGGTAGGTTTTATATCAGGTTTGAGTGATGGATGACAAAGCGTGTATAATAAATCTCCTATACCGGGTTTTATATTTAAATAAATAGTTGATATTTATTTAAACGATCAGATGTTTGTTGAACAAATGCACTTATAAAGGTCGCACGAAGTGTCTGAGTCTATGTGGTAAAGTAGATTTCCTGTGTGTTCAGTATAATAATATATACTAGAAGGTCACCTGGCCTGCATCCTACAGACTATAGAGGCAGGCAGAGACTATGAGTGTTCACTTTCCTCGATGCTGAAACACTACTTTCGTTTCGTCCACTTGCATCAATCTCATGTATTCTGGTCGGTTCAGGATACTTTTGATCTGTCTAGTCTTGTTTATGGTGCCATCGATTACTTCATAACGAGTAAAATATTTCTGACTGGTGATAAAAATACAAACTAGCATTGTTTACATACATAACACATTGTCCTCGACGCAGTCATTGAACTTGCAAACGTTTTCATGCAACATAATTATGTTTGTATGCGTTATGAACGATATGACAGTGGTCGTTTGGCCGCTTTACTACGCCTGTGGATTTTTTTTAAGCTGCGGAACCACTGGCATAATTTTTTCTATTTATTTCTCAACCCACATTCGTACAGCGTAATTAGCATGGTTTTTTTTTTGTTTTCGCGGGGAAAAACGGTTTATCGCTACCGCTGCCTGGGAGGAAAGGCAGGCGGTTATGTTGGTTTCGCCGGTCTTACCACTCAACGCTGAACCACCCGGAATGGATGTTAACATCTAGGCGACCGTTGAGTCGCGTCCCTAACAAAATTCCTACACCGGCATACCAACCAAAAACCCCACGGTGAACCTTTTCAGCGCATTGGAGCGGGTCCGGGTTCCTAAGGCTTAGGCGCCCTAGCCTCGCCGGATCCGATCCTGCACGATGCCGCGACACGACACACCCCACATATTTTCTTCACGTAGTCGCTATTAGTGGACGTTACGCAGCCCCCCGCTGCGTGCCCGCGACTACCATTGCCCCCATTAGTCGCCTCTTACGACAGGTAGGGGATACCGTGGTGGAATTCTTAAAATAGCCCCCAGTCCACAGGGCAGAATTAGCATGGTGCACACGGTACACGGACACAGGGATTTCACACTAACTAGTCGGTTCTTAAAAATAATAATGTCTTAACATCTTAAATATATTTTTAAACGTCTTGTTTTTGTAATATACAGGGCATTTTATATTTATAGCCATTTTAAACCAAATGCAAAAAGGAATTTTCACAATTCGCCGAAAACTACTTTTAAATTTTATTTTTGTAGTTTCTTTTTTAAACTGTGTTTCATGCTAGGATTATTCCTTTATGAAGCCTCGTGGTTTGTTTACTGGAGAGACTAATGACCACCAGTGGATTTACTGCATGCTTGTGTTCAGTTTGACAAAATACAAATCTTATCTTGTAATGGGTGTGTAATGATGATCATTTATATTTATGTATTTGCATGTCGCAGAGAAAAAAAATAAATTGATCTGAAGAAAAATGTAACGCGTCGATCAAATATATGAAATGTACAAATTAAAATGATTATATTATATTTTTTGTTAGCGAATATCTTTTGAAGGATTGCTAAATACGCATGGATAGAATATATTATGAATTCCACTGTAATATTTTTAAAAGTAAGAAAGCTTTTTTTTTATTTACATTTTTTGTTTAGATTATATGTGTTAAATATTTGTTAGTGTGTATTTATAATTATAGCACATTGCTGCTAACACTATGTCAAATATTATCCTTCAATATTATATTTCGCATGTACTTCATACATTAACTGGCACCATTAGGACAGATGGTAAATTGCAAGTAAAGATTGAGTGGTTTTGCTATGTAATCGATTTGATTGCAATTTCATAAGGAGTAAAATTGAATTTCCATGTAAGTTAGCTTTATGCAAGGTTCCTTAAAGGCGAGGTATGTCGGTGACCCTTGAGTTTTTATTCCTTTTCCACGAGACCGGTTTTCTGTAGCTCCCCCTTTTAGTCTAAAGCGTCGGAGACCGCACCGGCCTTGAATTCACTGTCAATTTTGAACAGATTTTCGAGTGAACATCTTGTATTTATATAATTTAGCGAGAGCAAATATAATTGGCGATGTGCAAATAAACACGTTTTCCAAGTAAAATGACTTTCAATAGCATCAATAGACGCAAATTACGGGTCAAAAATCGTTTTTGTATATTTTACTAAGCGCGTACATCTTCATAGAGGCACAATTTATAATTGATTTGTATTTATAAAACAATCTTACTCTTATACCTAGTAGGTGTATAAAAATATGTGTTTTATGATAAAGGTCCGACCCAGTATGAATAATACATCCGTTTGGTATATATGTAGATAGTACTTATCATGATGTTTTGTGCAGTCTGCTTAGTGCGAAGTTTGCCATTTGCGTTCAGCACTATATATGGCGCTCGAATTGTTTTGTTCTAGTACATAAACTTATAATCTTACGCCTTTAGTCGATGCATTCTCATTCTATTATCAGTGGGTGAATCAAACATCAGTTGTGAACAAAAACTACGGTGGAGTAAACATTTGTGAAACTTCATTTGAAATTCGAATATGGCGGTTGGTTCACGTTTTTACCTATGTTTATTTTAACATTATCTGCGACATATTTCACACTATATTTATGAATGAAAGTATATAGTGTATTTAGTGTTCAGATCCAACTTCAACACTTTCTGAGAAACGTAAGTAATAGCTAATGGTGCATCCAAACTGTTGTTATTTAATGTTAAGCAACGTTTTCAAACGAGTACAGGATCAGAGCACGAAGGCTATTCCACTACAGAGAGGCGTGAGACAGGGAGATGTCATATCTCCGAAACTGTTCACTGCCGCGCTGGAAAACGCCTTCAAGCTCTTGCAGTGGAAAGGATTCGGCATCAACATCAACGGCGAGTATATTACTCACCTTCGATTTGCCGACGATATTGTAGTCTTGGCAGAATCGCTGGAAGACCTTAGCACTATGCTCGAAGACCTTAATCGAGTTTCCCAACAGGTGGGTCTTAAAATAAACATGGATAAAACGAAGATCATGTCGAATATCCATGTTGTGCCCACCCCCATTGGAGTTGGGGGCTCGACTCTCGAAGTTGTATACGAATATGTCTATTTAGGACAAGTGGTCCGGTTAGGCAGGTCCAACTTCGAGAGAGAGGTCAATCGGCGAATCCAACTCGGTTGGGCAGCGTTCGGGAAACTTCGCGACGTCTTCTCGTCCAAAATACCTCAGTGCCTAAAATCGAAAGTCTTCGATAGTTGTGTGTTACCAGTGATGACATACGGCACCGAGACGTGGCCTCACTGTGGGCCTCATTAAAAGGCTCAAAGTCACTCAAAGAGCCATGGAGCGGTCTATGTTCGGTGTTTCCCTACGAGATCGAATCAGAAATGAGGAGATCCGTAGGAGAACCAAGGTTACCGACATAGCCCATAGGATTGGTAAGTTGAAGTGGCAGTGGGCCGGGCACATAGCTCGTAGAACCGATGGCCGTTGGGGCCGAAAGGTTCTCGAGTGGAGGCCACGTACAGGCAAGCGAAGTGTCAGACGCCCGCCTACAAGGTGGACGGACGATCTGACTAAGGTCGCAGGAAGTCGCTGAATGCAGGCCGCTTCCAACAGGTCATTGTGGAGATCATTGGGGGAGGCCTATGTTCAGCAGTGGACTTCCTGTGGCTGATATGATGATGATGATGAATGTTTTCAAATACTACTCAGAAACATTTGGTCACAAAATGTTGTTTAATGTTAGAACATGATGCCATATTACTGAATGTTAAGGAATGGTGCTGACTTTTGAAAAAAAAATCCACATTTGTTAGCAATCTATAACGTTCTTACAGAAAGTTGTTGCCCGTTGCTCTTTGTTTAATTTTGTTAATTTCTGTTATTCCCGGTATAGATGCCATTAGAAACATTCAACAAATAATAACAAGTAGCAAAAAAAAAATTTTTATTTTTTTTATTGCAATGAATGGCGAGACGAGCATACCGTTCGCCTGAAGGTAAGCGATACGATCGCTCATTAATAGTAGCAAAATAACACCTTGAATTCCAGAGTAATGCTTGGTATTTCACTGCGCTCGCCATCCTGAGACAAAAGATGTTAAGTTTTAATATTATGTTTGATGAATGATGTATAATGTCCTGCAAACGGAAACACAGCAGTGCATTTAGACTGCTTTTTGGTGGGAGCCTACCCAGGCGGCCTCTCAAATATGAGAGAACACCAGGGATTTTTGCTGAATGTTATCGATTTAACAATAAATAACAGTCACCATTACATGTGACTAGTTTGTCAAAACACACAAGGAAACTAGCTAAGAGATTTATGTAACGCATAGTGAATATCAAACTAGTTGTCTAGCGAGAACCTTTTAATTGTTTATACTTTATAAAATAGGAAAATATTAGTTTTTACTGCACCTATCCGAGTGAAACCTGAACTCAAGCTGTTGCAGTAGAGTTCGTAATATTTTAGAGCACATTGAACAAATTTAAATTTGCCTAATTTCCAATTCTGAATAAGTTCTTAATGAAACCTATAATACTAGTTTTGCACAAGCGCATAATTTAGATCCGCAGTTTAGATATCCTGCGCGTTATTCGTTTTTTATATCCTTGCGTCTAATTTAAGTTATCTGAATATTTATTGGTTTATTTATTAGAGGACGTGACCGTGCTAACCTATATTTTAAAACGACGAGATCATTAAATTATAAATAGTTCTAATAAAACATTTAGTGTGACTTTGGTTTGGTTTTTTGAGTTTGACCTAGAGATTATATTGAATACAAGTTGTTTTCAAATTATGTATATTTTTCACGCTCATGCTGTTTATCTTGAGGTGTAATACTTTTCTCCTCTCATCCTTATTCTCCCCTTTCTTTACATATCTTGAGACATCTTGAGAGATATTAATGGGCGGCTAGTATATTTTTTATCGGATACAACGGGTGTCTTATCTACGCTTGTTAGCTTTTATGAAATAATAAAACATGTAAATATAAATAAATTAATAATGTGCTGAAAGCTAATGCTGGTGTTTCCATCTGTAATTTTGCTATAAGCTAGGTAATCATTTTAGATTAGGTAGGAAGTCTCATCGTCTCATATATTAGAAGCGACGAGTCTATGATTAATTGGACTGCCCAAGAGTCAGTTATAGATTCAATTTACGTCGATCTGAAGATGAAGAGTAAGGCGATAGTTTGATATTTCCCATATTACGTAAATCGGAGTCGGGTAATTATTGTTGATATTTTAGCAATAAATGATTATCTCTATATGCAGTTTCGTGGGTATTCTTTAGACAAAGGACCAAAAATATCAAACAAAAAAGCCAATATACAGATTAAAATATTTTTAACATATTTGCAGAAGAGCGGGGCTAAGTTTATGGTTATGCCAACCAAAGAGAATCATAAATGTTATGAAGATTAAAAGCGTACGTAAACTTATTGTCTTTTTGAGTATGAGGAAGTTGAAATCCATTTAAGCAAATGAACTGACTATTTTTCGTCCAGATATTCTTTTTAAAAACACCATTTTTTTTCAATATCCTTTAATTATGTTGCCTCGCATATTAATAAATTGTCTTCAGTGTTATTATCGTCTCGTCAAAAATTTGCCCGTGGCCGCCTATATCAACAAATATTTCCTTGATATTCAGACAGTTTTGATGGTCCTTTTGCCAGACACATTGAAGCTGATTACTTCCATAGCAACCGCGATCTGAACTTTACAATAGCTGATTGTTTGATGCCTAAATTAGAGGCATGCCCAGAAAAACTTTCAGCTTTTATAAAATTACGAAAGCCTGACGTTCACTATATTTTCATAAAGTCGCGTCTGCTAGAAGTACAAAAACAACATTCCGGGATAACCCAGCAACTTTAGCCTTTATCACTTAGTAGTACTTCCACAACCTCCTCCTCTCCTCCTCTCCATTCCTAACCAGAACCACGCGTGCTGGCTTGCGAAGCCATAGCTTGACGGTCCACACCATCCCGGCGCGAACCAAACGGTTCTCAAATTCGTTTTTGTGCCGCACCGTCAAGCTGTGGAATTGTTTGCCGGCGTACGTGTTCCCTCCTTCCTACAATCCTGGGTCCTTCCGCCGCGGTGTGAAGAGGCACCTTAGCAGGCCGGCATAATTGTCTCCATTGGCATGGGACTGCCGTCCGATGCCAATGGATACTCTGCCTGGGCGGCATTGACACTTTCCATCAGGTGCAATGCCGCCACTATGCCAGGCCAGTATATAAAAAAAAAAAAAAAAAAAAAAACTTGAACATCGAATATTTTTATTTGCTAATTCAAAAATAATTGGTACTACTGGACTTGATTCCTCAGTTAAGTAAAAATTTATGACTTGTTTTTTTAAATGGAGTAATATATTTTTTTCGCTATTGGATTTACACGGTTTGGACCTTCAAATCAATCTGGCTACGTATGTCGTTGGACGAAGGGTAAACTTTTAACAATAGAAAGTATCAAAATCTACTGTAAAAAATTGATTTATTTGGCCTTGCTTCGGACGCGAATACCACGGCGTACACGGTTGATTTTACTCGTATTTACAATATTCATTTTGTATGATATTGATTTCATTTCAATTTACGAATCAATTTAAGAAAATTAGTAAGTGTAACGGTCTATTGTTCTGCAGAAATAAATTGATAGAGTAGAGTATAAATGAATTTGGATGCACTTCAGTCGATTCTTGTGAATATAACACTTGTAATAAAATATTTCAAAAGAATTCGGGTTATATAATTTCACAAGCTCGTCCACCGCCAAAATCTAGTCTCCATAATAATGAAATCATAGATTTATGATAACTTCAATATAACGTTAATCTAAAGTTTTATTACTATAATCTTAATTAGTGGTGCTGTTTTTTCATCTTAAATATTCAATGAGAGTCGCTTGCATCACTTTATTTGCAAATGTGCGAAATAATGAACAACTCATTTATTTCAATTAACTGTAGTTTTCATTTTAATTTATAGTATTTAGATTATAGTATAGCTTCATCATATCTCAACGTTTTGTTGTTGATATTATTATAGACTATTTGACAACTCTTCCTGTGTTCAACGCTTGGACGTTGGACCAGTGTTTTTCAATCTTTCTGAATGAATACACATTCTCTTTTCAGGTTAAAAATCTGGAGACCCCTTGGGCCCAGACAGTCAAAAGTAAGTAATTTAGAAGACTATGTTTATGATTTTCTCCATTTTTGTATCTATATTTATAATTAATACATACTCTGTAAGATGACCGACCCCCTGAGGGAGGCTTCAAAACTCCTCGAGGATCGTGACACACAGATTGAAAAACACTGGTTTCGAATAGGAGCACTCAGAACAAAGTAACCAAAAAAGATTATCACTGATAGTCGACGTAATAGTCAGCCTATTTGAAACGCTATATGCATTGCTGATCCGTTAAATCAATAAGGTCACCTGGGGCGCAATGTCGAACTTTACACTATGCGGGCAACGATCGGTATCCATTATCCAGGTGTATTATCAAAAATGCTAACTCCCACAAAGTTAGATTTATAACTTAGGTACTGTTGGAAAATATATATACCTATCAAAATGAAAACACTACCTTGGCATTTGTTAAGTTTCGATGATCGATTTTTCTAAGGGGTACAAGTATACTTAATATACGACTATGATTATTATCACTGTTTATGAATACGGCCTATAGAAACATAACTTATTTCGTTTATGTGACAAATCTAAACATTCAAAAGATCTTGTGGAAGTCTATTGAATAAAGGATATTTTGATTTAGATTTTTTCATACGTAATATGGTATTTCTTTGTAGTAAGTTTCGTATATTGTGAAATTTTGGAAGAATTAGTTGATTATTTTCAGTTTTTAAGCCAATGCAGAACAACTTTCTTATTTGAGATAAAGTTAAATTTTGTTAAAACGAGAATTGTATGCCCTTTAAAAATATGTTTTATTAAGGATGTTTTTGTATACGGTAATAATGGAACAATCATATTATAATAACTATAAACAGTTTTATTACACTTACATGGCTAAAAGAGTTATTTTAATTTTTTGTAACAAGATTTGATGATATAGAACATAATCTGTGTTCCTAAAAGTTTTTTTTTTTAAATTGTAACAGCAAATGTAATGGAATTGCCCGATTAAATCGTGGTACCGTTCGATTCATATAGCGGTCGAAAAACAAATATAGAATTTAGGTAATCACTATTTGTTTTTGTAGCATAAATGGCGAGACGAGCAAACCGTTCGCCTAATGGTAAGCGATACGACCGTCATAAACAGTAGCAAAACCAAACAACACCTTGAATTACAAAGCAATGCTTGGAATTCCACTGCGCTCGCCATCCTGAGACATAAGATGTTGGGTCTGAATATCTCCAGTAGTTACTCTGGCTACAATGTCCTTAAAACCGAAACACAACGGTACATTTACAAGGGAGCAATAGCCATTGTGGTGGCCAACCAACCAACCCAGGCAGTCTCTCACATATGCGAGACCTACAATTTATAAACGGTAGTAGCATTTTTAATTAACCGTTAACCGTTCCTCTGCTTATGAAAGAACATAACAATAAAAAGTTAAAAATTCAAAGGATTGCAACTTAAGCCCCTAAGTTTCCATTAAAGGCCAATTTTCTTAGAGTTTGTAGAAATCACTAAAGTTTTACCGTAATTATTTTCAATTGTCGGCCGGCGCGGTGTCACGACTTTACTATTGTTCAAAATAACGTGCAGTTTCCTCACGATGTTCCCATTTCCCGGAATTTTCATACTCACGTGTGTTTCGAAATAGAACTGCAAGTAATAAATGAAATAGGAATGGCTTCAGTATCGGATATTGACGTAATTATATTTATGTCGTCATCATTAACGTAGTAAGAATAACTAATTGTAATTTTATTTTATTATAATTTTTCTGGTGACATTGCGAACACATTTACAATTGCTAGTGTGCTTTAAGCGGTTTTTTTAAATCGAAATAATGCAAATATTTAAATCTACAATAAATAAATACTATGTAATGTGTAATTCAATTGAGATTTAATATATATTTAAAACCTATACTAATTGGCCTTAAAATGTTTCTAAGTGTGGTTTAAATTTTAATACATTCTCTTGTTAATTCAATCAGGATCTTGCACACAAAGCCGTTCACTCATCGGTATAATATATCATGGCTTATGACATATGTTAATTAGGTGGTTTAGTTTAAGTTAATATTTGCATGTAGGACATATGAACAAACATGTTTTTCAGGGGCTGTGGGGTTTTGCAAGATTTGTCATGATCATTAATTTATGTTGGCTGTTATATATTTTTTATATGGGTTTAAATAAGACGTGACAATTAAAATTACTTTCTGAGGCTCTTCACAATAGTTTAAAATCCTTATATGAGTGTCTTAAAATGATGAACAAAACACTATCAAGTAACGAACACCTATATATTATGATATATTTGGAGATAGCAAAATACAATAGATACTTTGCAAATTAGAGTTGGTAACGTGGAAATTTAATTAATTATCATTATTGTATATATCTGTACTTTATTCAATTTTAAACAAAAACTACTTATTCGTTTGTACATACATACATACATACATAAACTCACGCCTTTTTCCCAGAAGGGGTAGGCAGAGGTGCCAGGGCACCCACATTTCGCCTTGTATGTTCCGTCCCATGATGTGATAGGTGGCGAGCCTATCGCCATATCGGGCACAAATTCCTGACTCTGGGCTGATAATGAATAGAAAAATCCAATATCACTTTGCCCAACCCGGGATTCGAACCCGAGACCTCAGCTTTGTAACCGTACCGGAGTACAACTACGCCACCGAGGCAGTCGTTTCGTTTCGTTTGTCCAAATATTTATTTCAAAATACAGAATTTAATGCCAACCCGCACTAGGCCAGCGTGGTGGACTATATGGCCTAACCACTCTCAATCGTGCTGTCGATTGTAGAGGAGGCCCGTGCCCTGCAGTGCCCGTGTGTGCAGTGGGACGTATATGGGCTGATACATACAGTACAGAATTTAAAAATATAATAAACATAAAGACTGGTTTCACTATTATAACATTTTTTTGAGATTTTGCCTTGAGTATTTTTCATATGGTTACTTTTTATCGACGTAGTGTCGTTTATTACCAGAAGAAGTTTTTTTCGTAACAACCTATGTGAATTTAGTCTTTTTCAGGATTTGAGTTTTAAATATCTTGCGCGTATAAAAAGCATTATTTTCGGTTCTTCAATAGTTACGGCCACTCGTCATCAAAAAGTGCAATCTTCCAATGCAAAAAATAATTTCTCATAAAAAATTACGTAAGAATGTTTTGAAAAGCCATTATTTAAAAACAACCTATAATTATTTGAACATCATATATTTCCAAAGTGTGGGCGATTTTGATCGATCGTTTGCGAAGACATTTATTTTTTGCGGAATATTTTACGTTCACTTTTATGTTTTCAAATATTATCCTCTCTTGCTCAAGAACCGCTTGTGTAATATTTAATAAATATTTTGTCGTGTTCTTTTGTTTAATAAAGTAACGTGTAATTTTGTGAGAAATCGCATTTTTTGTATTTTGGAACATTTATGTTCGTTTTTTTTATTTTAAATTTAGATAGCATTGTTGGAAGTTCTCACAAATATTTCTTTATGTGTAATATTTTTTTATGTTGTTAATGGCCTAGAGTTAACAAAGTAAAACAAAGGTTAGAGTAATGCGGCATAACTTATTGAGTAACAAAAACGTTTTTGCCCTACAATTGGACTCTTCAGGTTGTATACAAAAATTATAAATTTTAGAATTGTATATAATGTAATAATTTTACGTAATTTGGAACATTATACCTACCTATTATACCTACTGGTTTAATTCTTAATTTCATTTAGGCCTTAAAGGGAGACATTTGCTCAAAAGTAGATTTTAAGACTTAAAGTAAAAATAACTTGAATATTATATTTTATATTGTTTGTTTATTTCTGTGACCTTTTAATATATATCCTTATCTCCCGGAAATATTAAACATTCCGAGGTTAAATAAGAAACAAGTGACTTTGTCCAAGTTATAATAAGGTTTAAAAGAAATATTTCTGAAAATTATGAAAATGTAATGTAATGTAATGAAATATATAAAAGCTGTTTCTTTATTTTTATTAATACATGTCCTTGAGTGTAAAACTCGTTTATTACTTTATATATTGTATATTCTTGTTCTCCTTGTTTTAGCAAACACCACAGTATTTTTTTTTTGGTAATACTATTTAGATTATACTCTACATAGGTTATCAGGTTAGAAGTTTCAAGAAAATAGTGGGCGCTAATTTGAACTTTTGTGTTACTGAACCAATTTGTACCAAAATTAATATCTTAGGCACCATTTCTTCCGATATTCTAAATTGATAGTCGGTTGAACATTTTAGCCGCCATTTTGAACTCTTTAATTATTATTGGTCCGATTGGTTTCAAATCGATATCTAAGGAAACCTTTCCTTGCATAGTAAATCTACATTCGGAGTTAGAATTGGTAATAGTGGACGCTGTTCTGAACGTATGTATTATTGGACCGATTGATCTCAAAATCGGTACCTGTTAAAAGTAGGTATTGTATTGGGACCCTTGTTGTCGATATTTATATCCGAAATAGAAATTGAATATCATGCATTCTTTGGATAATAATCCTAATAATAGTATACTTTGTTTTTTTTTTTTTTTTTATTGCAGTGAATGGCGAGACGAGCATGCCGTTCGCCTGATGGTAAGCGTTGCGACCGCTCATGAACAGAAGCAAAACCAAACAACACCTTGATTTACAAAGCAATGCTTGGCATTCCACTGCGCTCGCCATCCTAAGACATAAGATGTTAAGTCTCAATATGTCCAGTAGTTACTCTGGCTACAATGTCCTTCAATCCGAAACACAACAGTGCATTTAAACTACTGTTTGACGGGAGAAATAGGCATTGCGGTGGTACCCACCCAGGCAGCCTCTCACATATGAGAGACCTACCACCAGTGTTTTTGGATAGAAGTTTTAAGGGGGTGAAATACAGCCTCCGTGGCGCAGTTGTTTAGACGCCGGCTATGAAACGAGAGGCCGCGGGTTCGATCCCCGCACCGAGAGAAATGTTTGTGCGGCCCACAAATATTTCTTCCGGGTCTGGGTGTTTGTGAGACCGAAAAGTCTCTCGTAGTTCCTGACGACACAAGACTCGATCTTAGTGTGGGATCAGGACTATGTATGTGACTGTTGGGTGTATTTATTTATTGAAAAAAACAAATTGTATACCTTAAATTCATAAGTTGGAACTTGCAAGTGTGTTATGTGTGTCAATTTATGCGCCAATGTAACACTTGGCAATGTCTTAAAACCAGTTATTATGTCACTACCTGAATTTTTGTTGCTTATTTTACCCTTTTCACGTACTTTACAGCTGCCATTGAAGTACAGACTTTAGTGTATTTTGAGGTCATCGATAAAACAAAACTGTTACGATCCGACGGCAGACAAACATTCATTAAAACAATTCGGAAATGGAATAAAAAATATGATTATAATAATTACAAGTCTTAGAATCAATTGTTTTGTACTGCCTTAGGGCGAGGTGCAAACATTAATTTAGCAAACAGCACAAAGTTGTTCTTTTTTATATATATTTCAGATTTTTATATAACAAGCAATCAGTTCACTTGATAATGTTGTCACCGTTTTCAGTTAGATAAATCTGCCGATAAAGCGATATACAAAAAAAGCTAATATCGTCTTAAAGGTGTTTAATTTAATTATATATTTTTTTTCTGGTACAGTTTGGTGGCCAACATCACAATCATGACAGCCTTAAATATAATGTTCATAGACATACATATATTGCCGCATCATTTGGATGTGGAACAATTTGCGTATTTATGTTCCTTTTAATCTATAGTCCCGTAAAAAAGTGCGGAGAGTTCACTTGAAAAATAACATTCTTATTTAACCTTGATTTTACGCAAATGATTTCAATGCTATAAGTTTTATTCTCAGTCTTATCTGCGTTCAAGTAGACTTTCTTACATTTTATAGACTTAGTAAAATGTTTATAGTCTAGAGTAAGGCAATAAAAATACATTATGCATGAGATAAGCATGGCAAGCGAGATATTATTATGGGATGTTCCAACATTATGTAGGTGTTACCAGTTAACATTTTATGACGGTGAAATGGGTGAAACGATTGCACTTTGTATAATCTCAATTTTCTTACTATGTTTCAATATTAAATTGTGGTTATAAAGCTTTAGACTGCGCTTTCTAATTGTAAATAGTTTTTGAATTTACCTAAAGTACATCAACTCATACATAAACTCACGCCATTTTCCCGGAAGGGATAGGCAGAGGGGAATACAGGATACCTATATTTGGTCTTATGTGTTCCGTCCCATGATTTGACAGGGCGGGAGCCTGTCGCCATATCGAGCGCAAGTTTCGGAGACCGAAACTTGTTGGCTGATATTTAACAGAATCTAACATCACTTTATCCGCTCCGGGATTCGGGACAGTCAATAGAAATCAAGATAATTTTTCCTAATAAATGTATTTTATTGGTACTAGCATTTTACATAGACAGACTTGACAGATTCTATCCAGTACCTCAAGTAGTAAACAACGGTGCCTTAAAAAGAATTATCCCCTAACATTGTTAGTTAGTCTCCTTTTATGAAATCAATACCAAATTTAATTTATATTTATTTATATCCTGTTCAGCCAGAGCTTTATGACACTAGCTCAGTTTATGAAATTACAGCGGGCGTAAATATTGCAAAATTGTGATTCTGTATAAAGTCGCGAATAGAACATAATGTATGTGAATGTCCACCGCTTTTATTTTCTCTTGCCAGTTTTAATTATCGCCCCGTTCAAGGTTGCTAATTGGAGCAAGTTCCTTGCGGAGACGGGAGTACCGGTTTGCAGCGCGTGCAATTTTGGATGTGTATTTATATGCCCTTTCCATAGATAATTCACAGACAGTATGTTTTGTTTTGGCTATTGGTTACTCAGTATTTGTCTAAGTCTGGTATGCATAGATTCAAATGGGCTTGTTAAATTACCCCTGGCATTGCTAAGACTGTTAATTTTGATTGGTTATATTGCACAGTCATCTCTATTTTAGATGTTTCCGATCATAATGTGAGCTTTTTTCGTTCAGAAACTAGAGTGTTTTCTGTTAATTTCGTGTCATGTATTTTATATTAGGCGATGTTCACTGCCTGTAAGTAATTAGTATGACATCAATGAGATTAAAATATTTTCATGAGATGCTAAGGAAACAGTAGCAAAAAAATAACTTTATAATTAAAAAAACACGACTCCAGTCTAATAATAACAGTCTAATAGAAATTTACAAGTGTGTTTATAATACCATGAAAATTATATTAATCTTAAAAGTTAAAATTGTTTTCTCCACAGTTTGAAAAAAGCACAAATAATAGGATTAAGTCAAAGTTAAAATATTAGTCAGATCAAAATAAAAAGATTAGCTATATTTAGTCACAATTTTACACCGAAACTTTCTAGTAGGTTGTAAATAGCCACCAGGTATAATTATTCTCGGAGAGCGACGCTATCGTGACTTGTTTACGTACTAGGAGCCTGTTCCTTGCTAGGCTGAGCCGTTTCACTAGACTTTCTCTGTTTCCTGTTACCCTGGTACCTCACCCTGTCGATCGATACGATAACGTAGTCGTGAGAACACAGCTGCTACTTTGTTTTACTCTATGATGTATTGGTAAAAGTTACTGCCATAGTTAGTGTTGTTTATGAAGAATGATTCTTGTAACTTGCAAAACTAATGGTTGGGTTGGGATTCCAGTTGAGGTATTTCATAATTATGTATTGTACTATCGTGGGACAGATCACGGAACACATGCAGCGAAACGTGGATGTCCTGTTAGCAACTCTGCTTACCCCTTCTGAGAGCCTTATGTATGTATTGTACCAAAATGAGCTGGATTTGTACCTGGGGACAATAATTATATGTATATTTTGTGTGTGTTATATTGAGATTTTAATGTGATTAGGTGTATCTGAAAAAAAGCAGAGGATTCCAAATAGTGCATGAGGCCGGATAGCGAATAGTGACTATGTGCTATAGTGGAAAACTGATCACTGTGACTGACGCAAAATGACGCATTTTGCGTCTTGTTTATTTAAATCCAGTTTTGATTGTATCCTGCATAATTGTGTGTACTGGCGAAATACCTATAATCATGTCTCGCTGGTAAATGCCCTATACTGCTATAAATTCTGCGTTACTGAGGATCGCGAACACACGTCTTGTTCCATCGTGTTCGATCCTGGGTGGGATGGACCGCGTGGTATAGGCTACCACCAACCGTCCTCTATACAATATCCGAGCATTGTGCGGGTACTCTACCTCTGGCGCGCTTGCCCTCTATGCGTCCTAATATTATGAGCTTCTCTAATTCATGTCTGGGAGATCGCATGGTACACACCATGCGATCTCCACAGAAGTTTAGAACACGGTCCAGACCAATGGCAAAGAATATCTTTTGGATGTTCAGCTCCTATTTATCATATGAAAAAAAAAAAGATTTACTATGAATTATACTTATTACTATTGAGACAACATCTTTGGTGTCAAGATAGCGAGCGCAATGGAGCACCAAGCTTTGCTTTGTAATTTTGGTTCGGCTTTTGTCCATGAGCGGCGCTATCCCTCACCACCCGGCGAATGCTCACTCGTTTCTCCATACATGGTGATATAAAAATATTTCCTATGTTTACTTTCATCTTTAAATAGGTAAAATACCTCATATTAAGATCTCGACTACTGCATACCTTAGTAAACGAACAGTTTAATATTTGCTCTACGCGATTCATCCTTTGTATGTACAAAGCAAGCGTTGTTTACTGACTCATATTGCCGTATTTGTATTTGATTAGGTTTTTAATTATGCAGTTGAATGAGCAATATAATGTTATACAGTTTTAGCACCAACCTGTGATTTTCCTGTGGTTAAGAGGTTTTGCAAAACGGAAAATATTCTGTTACTGGAATTTTGCTTTTTTATACGAGACAGGCAAATACTGCAGTTATTATATTGTTGCGTATGTGTATGTCTCTAGTATCTTTAGTTAGTTGTGTTTCATTTGACCCATGAAGATTAGTATTTCTAGAAATAGTATCTTTATAGACTTTATCGCCATTATACTCAGCTATACAGGGTATATCAAGACTACAAGCTACCGAAAATGAAGACGGGTGGTAGTTTTAACGATTACAATACATTACAACAAAAACTTTCACAAAGAAACGCGACGTTGTTTTTGTAATTTTTTAAATATCTTAATTTTGGATGGTAAATCCATAGTTTTCGTTAAAATAATAATTTATATCCGCAACGTACATCTTTAAAAATAATATGATGTACACTAATATTTATGGAAAATCGATGTATTAAAGATAAAGTTTTAATTGCATTGTGTCTGAAGTCACTTAAATACCACCCGGTTTTGTTGGCAGCAGTCTTGATATAAATATAAATAATAAATAACATATTCGTTCAAAGGATCATAAAGGCTTTTGTGAGCAGTTGTATGCAGCGACTTCCTGGAATCTGAATTACCAGCATGAGCAGTTGTTGAAAAGTAAAAACTTTTCAACAACAGATAACCATGTTCTCTGACTAGTTGTTTGAATATTTTAAATTATAGCAACTGTTTCATGAATCGCGATTAAGTTACGAATTTTATACTTCTTTGTATCCATAAATAAAATTTCTAATTAAAAACCACAATAGTATATAATTAGAAATAATATTGTAACTTCGTTGGCTTTCCTCAATTACTTTTTATTGCAACTGTATTTTCACCAGCTATCCTTTTCATTTATTTAAGACCTATGGCAGAAGGAGCGAACCTATGGCACCCAAAAGCATGTCATATAAAATTATTGCGTAGATTATACGAGGGTGTAAAATATAAACATTTTATTACACTTAAAATTACACATTTATGTACCACATTAAGTTACGTCTTAAAGATTTTAATTTGAATTCATGTACCTACATTTTTTTAGTGGAATGATCACATAATAATGAGAGTCCAAAACTTTGCTTACGATGACGTCAGAACCATTTTATTACGGTCAGTCCTTTGACATACATTTTAAGGTTGAATATTGTAGCGTCGTTTTTGAATATCAAGTGTTTGGAAGTTATCCGCAGATAGGTAATTTTCCGGATAGGGTCGATTTTCAGGATACCGTTCTAAATAAATTATAATCCTTCAAGAATAAATAATACCGCTTCACTGAGGCGGTATCCTTCATTGCCTAAAAATTGATGTGATATCGATGTTTGTATAGTCACAAAACCCGAGACCTTGTATTGTATTGTATTGTAATAGACATCGTTAATATTTTGGAATTTCTAGAAGATGCCTTATTAACCGCATGTAGGTACTTTATACAGGGTATATCAAGACTGCTACCGAAAACGAAGCCGGGTGGTAGTTTAAGCGACTTCAGACACAATGCAACAGAAAAAGTTGCAAAAAAAAGCGACAATTTTTTTTTGTTATTTTTTTCTTAAGACCATATTTGGGTGGTAAATACATTTTTTTCTAAAATAATTGTGTATACCCTTTTATTTATAAATAATCTAAGGTATAAAACAATTTAAATTATTTTTTTAGCAAAAACTATGGATTTACCACCCAAAAATGACGATATTTAAAAAATCATAAAAAATAATGGTCGCGTTTCTTTGCGAAATTTTTAGTTGCAATGTGTTTGTAGTCACTAAAACTACCACCCGGCTTCGTTTTCGGTAGCAGTCTTGAGATACCCGGTATATTTCGGTGCGACCAGCAGGTAATTTTATTAATTTTCCAAGAATGTCACATTTAAAAAGCTTTAACAGAAGTTCAGGCTTTGTCGTATGTACATACGACGGCCGTCCATATTCACAAAACCTCTATGAAAGTCTAGATTTTGGATTCCCTCAAAATTCCTATGATCTGCTGGGTCCATCGTAATGCCGGTCGTAAACAGTCAAAGGTAACACGCAAAAAATATATTGAAAAGGCATGTTAGAACAAATGGAATATATGATATGTAGGAAAAGTATTCTGTATTGACATTTACCATATAGATTACGTTTGAGCTTCCTGTAGAATCAATGCATTTAAAATATTTATTTAAACGGTTTAGTTGTCTTGTGTTCTCGATTGTGTTCCTGGATTTTAATGGCGAAGTATGATTGAAGTTTTCTAATGCATAAAATTATTAATTTTATTATTGCAAGTATTGTTGGTTGGTTTTATTTTTCTTTGATAATATTTTCCACGGGAAATCAATATATTACGTAATAAGTGAGTGCTTCAAATAACAAAACGAGCTTTTTTGGGATTGTGAATTTTACGTAATCATAGTAATAAATATAATATGCAAAGAAAATTCGCATTTAAATAATGGCTATGGTTCTGAGATATGTAATTTATAATTTTAAAATGTGTTGCATATTCATTTCCTCAGTTGTTTATCACATTTACAAACATTGACACTATTATCTGATATAATAATGAATTTTATTAATTGTACATACTTTGTTTATTTATATAACTACCAATTATTCAGTTTTATATATTTTTATTTATGTTGTGTGTTATATGAGCCTTAATTTTTATGTCATTTATTCTTATTAATAGTACATTACCTTGAACGGTTTAAACTATTTGAAATTGGTTGTATTACCAGGATTATAAAATACAATAAGAATTAGCTAGGTGGGTCTGGCATTTCATATCTTTTTCTCTGTTACGGTTTATTGGGAGCGGCGCAGTATAGTCTTTGTTTATATCTTATATTTTAATAACGAGTGGCTGCTTTTATATTTCTATACCGATGTCACCACAGATGTCACGTACTTCCAGCCTAATAGTAGACAGAAGAACAACTTAACGAAATGTTGAAGAAAGTTGTTGGATACAGACATTTAGAGCCATTCTTGATTAGCAGTGGACTTCATTCATTAATTTCTTTTTAATTTAATTGCAACGGCATACACCAATTACATTAATTAAATTATTTAACCTAATATTATTTAATATACTAAATCTACATCTAACTAAATAGGGTTTTTTTTTTATTGCAATGAATGGCGGGACGAGCATGCCGTTCACCTGATGGTAAGCGATACGACTGCTCATGAACAGTGCCAAAACCCAAAAAAAAACCAAAACACCTTGTATTACAAAGCAATGCTTGGCATTCCACTGATGTTATGTCTGATGAGATGTTAGGTGCTCAATATGCCGAGTAGTTAAGCTGGCTACAATGTCCATCACTGTCACATGAAAACACTAAAAACATCACTGTGAAATATAAAAATTGCGACCACACAGTACAAGGTATTCAGATTTTCGTATTTTCAGCACAAACAAGTGTTAAAAATAAGCAGTAACCTTGACGTTAAATTCAATGGAATGCAGAATTAAGTTTAATTCGTGAAAATATATATGTATATGAAAATATAATATTATGTTTTGCATTATCATACAATAATATTCCGATACGTAATTAAAAATATATTTTTGTATTTCCTGTATGCAGCATGCACATAAGTTCAGTTTAGCATTTGTATCTTTTGATCTGACATGTGAAACTTGTAATTTATTACTAAGAACAAGGTGTATATCGTACTATCTGATTTTCCTTCAGCAATAGATAAGCGACTATTAAAACGTCAACTCTTAAAAATTTTGCGAAGTCAGGTTAATTAATTTTTCTGCCTTATTAGTAGTAATGTCCATTTTTTTCGCAAGCCTACAACCTAATATTTTTATGAAGTTTAGTGGCTTATATCAAATAAGGCGTAAAGTTGAGCAATGTTTGAAGATAAAATCAGTTATACATATTCAAAATAGAATTAATTCATTCCCAAAAAGGAAATAGAGTTCCTATTCTAAATTACATTATATTATTTTTTTCGTTAATTATTCTTTAAATTGTTTCGTTTATTTATTTTATTTTAATTTTATTGAAATAGGCATGTATATTAAACATTTTATAATAATACAGTCTTGGACAAACTATTAGATACATATCAATTAGAAGGAATTCAAAACATTTTTTATAATAAATAGTACAATATCAAATTAAATTAGATTAGAAGAAACAGAAATATGAACAAAAAATAACAACGTGATTCAAAATAAACTTATCCAAATAATAATAAATATGAAAAACAGAAGCAACGTGTTTGTTTATATAAAATATGCAAAATATCTAAAAAATACCAAAAAAAATATATTTAATTTTGTATCGTATGACGTATCTCTAATTTACCTCTTGAATGTAATTATTGGGTGAAAGAAAATATCAATATCTGGTGCTTTCGTTATAAATAATGTTTGTTTTCATTTCAGACCAAGATGCCGACTCCGGACTACAGCGTGGACATCGACCTGGGGGATGCGCCGCCAGAGCTGGAGGACTACGCTCGCCAGCACTGCGGCGAAGACCCCAGCACCAAACTCCAAGCGATCTATGAACTCAGAGAAATGATATTTGGTACGTACTAAAATCAACAGAACATAATCAACTATATTGTGAACTTCCATCGGGGAAACAAATATTCCAGGATTTTACACATATGTGTCTGCGCGTTTATTTAACAGCAGTATCTCGTTTACACATTTACAAATTTGTGCTAGGTAGGCTTAATAAATGACTAATAAATGAAATGTAAATTCCTGCAGTCTAAGTAGGGATATTGTTGCACTTGACATTGTTAATATCTTCCTTTATTATATTCCGCCATATTCTCTTTCTTAGATTTCGCAAGGAAAGCTGTTGATTTGTCTTTTCGATTTTCTGAGTGAGGCTCAAAAGGCTACGGCAGACCTTACAATCCGACAGTTTAGACTTAGAAGCGACGACTTAGACTTCTTTATTTCCAGACACAAAAATTTGATTACGAAACATTAAGTACGAAACATCTTTTAGAAATCTACATTGGGTCAGCTTTACCCATCGTAAACAATGGCCAACATAAAAATGTTTTCAACGGTAAAAAGCTAATAAAGTCTATAACCTTTACATTTAAATGTTCCTTTAAAAGCATTTAAGCAGTAAAACATTCGTCACATGGCTATTTGAGACAAGTTTAATAGTAAACGTTCTAGTAACTACTTACCGTACAAGGTTTAGTGACGGAAAATGGCCATAGTAAGATACAAGGCGAGTCATTAGGAGCGGGCACGAATGACGGACGCTACGAAGGTTGGAGAACATTGCAAGGACGGCTACAATATTACTGTCACTGAAAATTATGACGTCAGTTATACAAACATTTTTGGGAGGCTAAGATTAATTAATGTATTATAAAGTACAATGACTTATTAACATATCGTTATTCATTGCAGTCTGTGATTTGGCTTTAAATTGATAATCCGAAATATTTTTGAGGCTATAATCGTTATCCCTGTCGTATTAGTTGACATGTAGCATGTTCAGATATCATATACATATATGTACCCAGAAGGACTAGGGCGAGGTTATCCTGGTAGCAACCAGGACACTCACGTTTCGCCTTGAGTGTTTCGTCCCACGGTGTGATAGGGAGCGAGCCTATCGCCATATCGGGTACACATTTGTGACTTCAGGCTCCATAATTCAAGAGAAATTCTAATACACTTCGACCCGGGACTCAGACCCGAGACCTCAGAGTTGTAACCTTACTACAACAGCGTAACACAGGAAAATAGTCGCCAACCTGTATCAGAAGATAATTTTGGAATTTGATGAATTTCATATTAACCAAAAAATCGCCTTATATAACATTTGTACATTATTTCACAGCGTATTTCTTGTAAATAATTTTATATTAAAGATCGTTAGATTAGAGGCTAATTGCCTTAATCCCACTAATATCTTGAAATAAATTTAATATTCTAGGAAACCGATTTAAGAAGTTTGAAATTTAAATCAACGCTTTGTAAATATTTCGACACAATGTTTAAAAATAGGTGTTTACGCGGAAATGCATTAATAAAATATTCAATAATTGTGACCGAATGAGACTGATGATAATTTGTTCGCTATATAACGGGTGTTTTTTTATAATTTCATCGCTTTAAATAGCTTAATGGGTATTTTAAAACCAGTTTTGTCTCGGTCTAGTGTTCTTTAGTGGATAAAAATGGAATTGTTATTTTCGTGGAGCTTCTGTTACTGCATCACGCCATATAATTATGCACGTCCTACTGTAGGGCACTGGTCTCCTTTACAAATGAGAGTGCCATTGAGCGGCGCAATGACAAAAACAAAACAAACAAAGAATAGTGATTAAATAATTAAATAATCAGTTAAATAAAGTTGATATGTATTTTTGTCTAAGCTACAACTTGACTGAGAACAAATAACTCCAGCTTAGTTTAGACTGAATGTGGGAGCCAGGAACATATTATTAGCCTCGCTATATTTGTATAGAATAAATAACACACTTAATACACTTTGCACTTTTATTTTTAAATATAATTATATGTCTCATTTTATGTACAATATTTGTACAACTAGTTACAACGGTTCCCCGTTTCAGAACCGGACTGTGTTATTTTCATTTGTGAATGTAAAAGTCAAGCAAGGATAATAATTCAATGTGTAATGTATTTTACGTCATCGATTGTTTGAGGTGAAACGTATTTAATAAGTGCCGGATGGAATTCCTATCACTATTATTTTTGGCAGAGGGAAAATAAACTAAGTAAGCTAAGAAGAGGGAAAATAGACGAAATAAACTAAGTAAGTTTAGAGCATGATACTTCGGAATATTTCAAATGTAGCACTATTTCATTGGCACCATATTACCACAAAGACCACCCATACAGCCTAAATAGAGAGCAATACTAAATGTCTTCTTATCCGTAATTTGATATCTACAAACAAGTACTAACAAGGAAAATTGTTACCAGGACTTAGGTTTTTGTTAAAAACAAATAAACTGGAATTTTACTGCAGCCTCTTAAAATGATACTAGGTAATAATCTAATTGGTTATATAGTGTGACATGCCTAAAGGAAAGATGTGCTAGTCTTATGTTTTGATAAACATCTCGAGCTTTTGCTCTTCTTAAGGCCTTATTCAAAGACAATAAAAAACATATTTTGGCAATCGAATTTTAAAAACTTACTTTCCATTTATTTACTAAATTTGTGTTGTGATTTATCAAGCTATTATTAAAATATAACACACGAAGAGAATAAATCATGTTCTTGAAACCTATCTCAATATTTTAAGCTAATAGACAATACATTACAAACAATAATTATTTATTGCAAAAGCAAGTTACAGTATACTGCTTAAAAATTAGATTATGTAGTGAAATATGGTTATTGTACTGTATCCTTTACGGTATAAAAACTATAAGATATAAAGAGTTTTTAAAGTTACTTCTACTATCAAAAAGTGTGATTCACACATTAAGGACAAGCAGGATTGTAAAGCAATAGATTGTAGGCAAATGTATGTATAAGTTGCATCTGATGTGTGAAACAAATAGGACTGGTTTAACGAGCCGGTACAATAAAGCAACATTGTTATAAAATATTTGCTTAGCTCCATACATGTGTTTGGTTTGAAAGGAATCACGCAGTTTATACAACGTCTTAAGGTCAGTAGCAGATGCTTTGAGTCAATGTTCTGTTTAGAAAGGATGATATTGAATGAAAATTCTTAACAAATCAAAGTTCGTATATATTATTTATATTTTCTATATTAGCATGATTTTATGACTAAAAGACGCCTTATAGTTATTGGGTATGTTTTATAAACTATATATGTTATGGGCCAAGTGATTAATGCGAGCAGTATTCATAATGCCCGGGCAGTATGAATATTGCCGAGCCATATCGGGCCAAGTGATTAATTACAATCTAAACTCACCTATTTATCACATTGCCCGGGCATTATGAATATGGCTACATGATGATCGGGCAATGGGATTCATAGGTGATTTTTTACGTGGTGTGCTGCCGCATTGTCGCATCTCCGATAGATCCATAAATTAGAAAGGTTGAATTGATCTGCTTATGTTTAGTTATGTTTTAACGACCGAAACATTATCTTCAGAAGAAAATTAGTGTACCCACTTTATGGGTCAATTAGGTCGACTGTGCCCCAAAACCGACTTGGAACACCCCGACTTCACGTAGTCTTTTGGGTACTGACCCTAGAGTGTATATAAAAAGCCGGAGGCGCGGAGGGAGAGCAGCCCCCGCCCGCTGTAACGAAGGATAGGCATCCGTGCGAGCCGTAGCGGCTGAGGCTGGTCGCCGGAGGCGACCAGCAAGCCGAATTTGCGGAGGTGAGCATGGGTGTCTATCTTTTGTTACGCAAGGGCGAAGGGGCTGAACTTCCCGTAGCGCCGGAGACATTGCAGAAGCTAATTTGTATTGACAAGTGAAAAAGTTTGAAGGCTAGGTTGCTATAATAGATATTTCTCAAGAATAGTGCGTTACCTTTTCATGGGAGTGGTACCAGGAGAGGTGCGACACTCCCCCTTCCCCTCCACTCCTCCCAACCCACCCCATCGTGCTGCCTTATTCTAAATTCTACCACTTCGGCTCATAGTTTTGATTTTGATTCGCTTTATATCACTCTGCCCATTAGGCACTTAGCATTATTCATAGTGCCCGGGCAATGTGATAAATTGATTGGTGATAATCACATTGCCTGCTCTTATTGGGCATTATTCATATTGCCCGGGCACTATGAATAATGCCGGATTAATCACTTGGCCCATAACATATACATATATAAACTTACGACTTATTCTTCGAAGGGGTAGGCAGAATTGCAACTAGGACAACCACGTTTCGCTTTTAATTTTCCGTGTCACGATGCGAGCGTATCGCCATTTCGAGCATAATTTGCTGACTCCAGGCAGATAATAGAAATATCCAATATCACTTTGCCCGACCCGGGAGTAGAACCTGAGACTTTTGTAACCAGATAGTTGTACAACTACGCCACCCAATCTTAAGAAATCTAGAAAGGTAGGTATACATTATTTATATTTTCATATTTAGCACGATTTTGTGACTAAAGGGCGCCTAATGGTGATCGTGTATATTATATAAACTATATCTATATCCTTACAAAGTCCTGCCACCAATAACAGTCATTTTCTGTTAATAGGTGTAGGAAATAAATAAAATTAAAGTAATATCCGTTGCTTTCATTGCCTTTTTTGCAATAGCCTTTCTTACGTTATAGAAAAGGCGGTATATTAAAGTTACACAATAAGAAATAGTGCACCAGACTGCATTGGATCGGATGTCATAAGATCGTGTCCTGGATTAGCAAACATAACGACTTCCACGACATTGCATTCGCTATTAATAAATAAAAATTTACGATCAAGTTAATATATTATACATTTTTATTAAATGAATCTTAGCTACTTTTGTAATATAGTGACACTTTCTATAAATATGACAGCATTTCAAAAGTATGTTGACTAATCGTGTCGTATTTATTTTTGGTCCGAGTCTGATATGTTATGATAGGTCGCAAAGTATTTCATCTATGTATATTTTAATTTGTATGAAACATGAAAGTTTCATTGTATCAATGATAAACGGGTATACGTCAGCCGTATTTTATAATAGTATTTTTTATTCTACAACATTCAAATTATTTCAGTATACTGCTCATTCAACAACGATAAATTGTTATACCACAGATGCAAGCCATTTTTGTTTTAATTCTACAACAATACATCTACTAAAATGCATATACTTTACAAAGCAATTAATTAATTCATTAAAAAGCAGAGAAATATATATATATATATATATATATATATATATGTTACGGTAAATGTGATTAATTGAAAATTATTAATAATTTTACAAAATTATTAATAATTCACGACACATATTGGTGAAAGTGATAAAATAAATAAAAACTCAATGTTTTTTGACCAGCAGGTATTTATTTATAATATTAAACACAGTCTTACAATTATATTAATTAGAGATCACACAAACAAGGTTACTTGTGGCAGTGTAAGGCAGAGTGATGTAAAGCGAATCAAAATCAAAACAATAATGAGCCGAAGTGGTAGAATATAGAATAGGGCAGCACGAGGGGGTGGGTTGGGAGGAGTGGAAGGAGAGGGGAAGTGGCGCACCTCCCCTGGTACCACTCCCATGAAAAGGTAACGCACCATTCCTGAGAAATATCTATTATAACAACCTAACCCTTAAAACACTTGTTGTCAATACAAATTTGCTTCTGCATCGTCTCCGGCGCTACGGGAAGTTCAGCCCCTTCGCCCTTGCGTAACAAAAGATAGGCACCCATGCTCACCTCCGCAGCTTCGGCTTGCTGGTCACCTCCGGCGACCAGCCTCAGCCGCTGCGGCTCGCACGGTTGCCTATCCTTCGTTACAGCGGGCGGGGGCTGCTCTCCCTCCGCGCCTCCGGCTTTTTATATACACTCTAGGGTCGGTAGCCAAAAGACTACGTGAAGTCGGGGTGTTCCGAGTCGGTTTTGGGGCACAGTCGACCTAACTGATCCATAAAGCCATTGAAAATTATTAATAATTTTACAAAATTATTAATAATTACCAAAACATGTGGTTATTATTAATAATTTTGTAATGTAAATTTTCAATTAATCACATTTACAGTAACATATATATATATATATATATATATATATATATATATATATATATATATATATACAGGGTATATCAAGACTGCTACCGAAAACGAAGCCTGGTGGCAGTTTAAGCGACTTCAGACACAATGCAACAATAAAAGTTGCAAAAAAAAGTGTCAATTTTTTTTTGTTATTTTTTCCCTCTTGCCATATTTGGGTGGTAAATACATTTTTTCCCAAAAGAATAGTGTGTACCCTTTTATTTATAAATACTCTAAGGTATAAAAGAGTTTAAATTGTTATTTTAGCAAAAACTATGGGGTTACCACCCAAAAATGACGATATTAAAAAAATCATAAAAAATAAAAGTCGCGTTTCTATGCGAAATTTTTAATTGCATTGTGTTTGTAGTCACTAAAAGTACCACCCGGCTTCGTTTTCGGTAGCAGTCTTGAGATACCCAGTATATATATATACATATATTTGTCCCCACATTGTGAAAGGACAGTCGACATCAAAGCTCAGCGAGGCGACTGTCCCAACGCCCAACTGAATACTGGCTTTATAATGTCAAGGCTATGAATGCACCAGGACATGTGTAAGGCCAACTACACACCAAATTCACACGCTGATTACATGAACGGAATTCCGCTGAGCTTACAGAGCATGAGAGCGGAACAATATAATTTTGGGAATTGATAATAAATAAACCCGAACTAGGTCAGCGTGGTGGGCTAAACGGCCTAACCACTTCCAATCGTACTCTCGATTAAGAAAAAGCCCGTGCCCTGCAATGGAACTTATACCAATTATACAGATAGTCATCAAATCGAGTTTAATGTTTCAATAATTATTTATTAAACAAAAATGTAAGAAAATTGCAATCGTGACTTCGCATTTAACTGCGCCTTTGCACACACAATGATCATTGTGTTCGCCCTCTTGTTCATTTATCCATTTTCAAAGTACCATTATGGCTGTAAGATACTTATTGCGGCTGTCAAAGAGTGACAGTGATCACATGTAATCAGGTATGCTCTTGGGTAGCTACGGTTAATCTGGCACTTTAATAGTGGTGACGTCACAGTATGCACATCTTTATTGCTCGTACTTGACAATTCTTCCAATTAGCATTTCAAAGAGAATTAGCCAGCTTGTATGGAACTTAAGCTTACTTTTGAACATGTATTTTAAGTGCACATGAGTTGCGTTTTAAAGAATCTACGCCTAAATATACTCGACTATTATAGTAAGCTCGCAGGAATTTATATATTTTAGAAATTTGAATGAAATAAAAAGAAAACTTGTATGTGTCATATTAAAGTGTTATTGGAAATATGTGAAGATGCTCTAAACTACACTTTCTGTGATTCATCACATTGACACCGCAATTGATGTATCTTTTCAAACTGCTCTTCTAAATTTTGTTTAAAATAAGAGGTATTCCCATTCCCAACTTACTTCTGAAGGGAATAACAAAATTCTTTCTATATAAACTTTGTGTACCAAAAACATTTATAAAAGCACATTTTCACGGCTTTTTGTCGCACTTGACATTATAGTGAACACTTTTTAGAATTAGCATATTTGGTACCACATTTAGGGCTAAATTTAGGTACAGACAAACTCGCGCTTGCTGTATACTTCTCTCTTTACGTGGGCGTGAACTCAATTAGCGAAATATATTATGCATATACTAAATGCCATTGGACTAACTCAGCCGTGTCATCTACGTGGGCCAGATTCAATGGAATACTAATTGGACATCAATTGAATTCGCGCTTTGAGGCATTGCCTATGTAGTACGATGTGATAATTAATTAATGTAGTTTAGTCTGACAATTAAATGTCTAATATGTGGTGGCCTTGGGTGCACAGAACGTAAGTCATCATTTCGCACCCCCGCGCCGGTGCAACAATGTCACTTATGCAAAAATTGCAAGGTTGGAAGGTATAAAGAAATAATCTTATATTTTTTAGAATATTACGTGGTAATAATTTTTTTAACGGTAAATTAAAAGTTGGTATTGTGATAGAAGCTGTTCAACTTGTCTATGTCTTGAAATATCATATTTTTATATGATGTCAAAGTTTCAAATGTTTTACCTGAAAAGATGCATTTTTGCAAAAGTGACATTGTTGCACCGGGGGTGCGATTTGTTGTACTATAGGGTGTTTACGTTTAAATCCTTAAATTCCAGGGGACTTTATTACCCTCTTTATCCACAAGAAGCGACCTGTATAGTGACGGACTAGTAACATATTAGCAAAGAGGCGGTATTTTAAGATACTCAATTGAATTGTGTAGTTTGTATAAACCATATACGTTCCACTGCAGTGCATCTATTTTGTTTGAATTTATTGTGTGTATTTTTAATTACGGATATGATGGGTCCTGTCACAAGCATTTCGAGATTAAATGCGACTCTAATCCCTTTTTTCAAAAATTGTAATATAGCTACATAGTATTCTCGATTGTAGAGTAGACCCGTGACCTGTAGTGGGATGTGTAAGTCTGATAAAAAAACAATAATGAACAATTGAAATAAAACTATTAGTTACGGATTTTATCGATGTTCGACTGAGCAAATGCCTTATTCCTCAGTCCACCACGTGACTACGAAAGCTGTAAAGTAATCGAAACGTCGCGTCGTCGGGAAGTCTAAAAATGTAAAAATTAAACCAAATCCGCGACAAAATCCGTAAATTATGGTTTTATTTCAATGTGTAGCATTCGCGGAAATCTAAGAAACCATTAAATAATTAATAAATTACTTCTAAGAACCCTTTATTTTCATCCTATTGTTCAGACAGTCCAGTCATCAAGAACCGCTATTTCGGAATTAAATTACAATTTGTTATAATTATACCACCTGTGTTATTTCAAAAATAAATTATTAAATTGCACGAAACCGATTTCTAAATATATAATCCAAGTTTATTTACGATGTTGTTTGCGATTTTTAAACTTTAATTTGATTGGTTATATTTATAGTCGATGATAATCTTGCAATAATCCTTTATAGTCCTAATCTGCGCTTTCGATCATTTTGATTTTTAATTCTCGGTATTTATAGATCAAGATTAGCGATCTTTGGCGAGTCATAAAAATGTCTAGCTTTGAATATTTAGTCCGTGGTGATGAAAGTTATATTAGCTTATTTTTTTAATCAAGTAACATTCATTTATTATATGTGTATAACTTTAATGCAATATTAAGTCCATTGGTTGAGCTTCTAGAATCTAGAGAATCGTCAATAGTGGTGTTATCTTATGAAGGGCTATGTTCTGCAGTGCCCAATAAAGAAAAATAAAGGTATAGATCAGGGATAAAGGACAAAGTAGGTATTTGCACATATACTATTTCTAAGCTCGTTTCCGCTCCGATATAATATTAAAATGTATACTAATACAAGTAGACATAGAATTAATTAGTACTGAAAGAAGTGCGTGTCCTTAATTTTAAAGGCAGCCAAAATCATTAGCTTTTATAAGGCTGCTTATCAATCAAGCGTCAACATTGGCAAAGGTGTTAGGCTACCAGACGACTTATCATTGCCATTTGCAAACCAGTTGCCAGATTATAACATGCTCACGAACTCTACTTCGAAGTTTCACATTGAATGTATGGCGTTCCAGTGACGTGGCGTCGTGTATGTACGTGAAGGTCTGTTGGCAAAGAACCAGAAGTTTAAGCTGGCACGATGCTCGGGGGTTCAAATCCCAAAACACGGTTCTGACGTCAGGGTCATGTGCGTATTGATTGTCAATGAACATGCACTTTAAGACCACATCGTGGCGAAACCTGAATACCATAGAGATCTCCACAAAATGTTCCATGGTACGTGAAGTCCGCCAACCCTCTCTGGGTCAGCGTGGTGGACAGTCCAAACCGTCTCAATCTAACTCTCTGTTGAAGAGAAGTCTTGTAATAATCTATCATTAAAGTGACTAACCGCAGTATCCACTTAAGTTTCATAAAGGAAATATTTCACGTTTCAGAGCGGGGTGAATGTACGCCGCACAGGATGGATGACGAGTTCTTAGTGAAGTTCCTTCGTGCGAGAAATTTCATACCGCAGAAAGCTCATAGACTGGTACGTTCGCTGCTATCACTTCATAATTTATTTTTCATAGTGTTAAAACCTGAAGGATTGAAAAACATTTTATTTGCAATGGAATTCCCATCCATTCGCCTGATGGTAAGCGATACGACCACTCAAGGACAAAACAACACGATATATTACAAAGCAATGCTTGGCATTCCATTGCGTTCGCCATCCTGAGACGTACGATGTTAAGTCAAAATATGTGCAGTAGTTACTTTGGCTACAATTTCCTTGAGATGAGAGAAATAGACTTTGCGATGGTACCTACCAAGATGGCCTCACGTATGAGAGACCGACTACCAGTAAGGTTTTGACCTTAACCTATTCTTAATCGATTGATTTTACCTATGTTCAGAAACATATCACTTGGCGTTCTAAAATTTCTGCCTGACCCGAGAAGTATTTAAATGTATTTATATCATCTGTTATTAAGTAATTACCGCAGCTAAAGTAGACCTTCTGACGTTAGTTAGGTAGGTACCTAACTTTACCGGTCGTCATACCAAAAAACCACGCACGATATACGCACTTATTATAATTACTGCACGATAATTCACTTCCGGACCTGTTTCAAACTGGTTATGGCCGGTTGTTTAAGCTGTATATGACGTATGATATTTGTTTACGATTTGAGGCTTTTATATCATTTTTTAAATCTTTCTAAGTAATATGAAAAGTGGAGGAATTTTGCGTATTTTTGTGTACATTATTTTAAATTTTTTTCAGATTGTAAATTACTACCAGTTCAAGGAAGACAATCCTGAACTCTTTGACAACGTATATCCTCTGGATCTTCAAGGCATTGGTGATGCTAATGTAATTGCTGTGCCCCCTTATAGAGGGCAAGACGGCCGCCGTCTTATTATTTATAGGATAGGTAAGAATATTATAATGGCTGCGAAAATGAAAGAAAAAAAATGTTGGTCTTCATATTCTAACACACGTTTAGATTAACTATTAATAAAACTCAAGCACAGAAGCAGCGACCTGCATAATATCCATACTTTAGTGCCTGCTAAAAACGATTCATTTCCATTGTCTCAAAAGATGCAATGTGAAATAATATATTGGTAATGTTCGAAACGATGCCTTCTCGTTTTTAAAAAATATTTTTCTCAATTCTGCTCTTGGTATTTTTCAGGCCAATGGGATCCAAAGACAATTCCGATCGAGGACATGTTCAAGGCAACTATACTTGCCCTAGAGCTGGGCATGATGGAGCAACGCACCCAGATACTGGGCGGAATAGCACTCTTCGACTTGGAGAACATTGGCACGCAGCATGCTTGGCAATGTTCTCCTTCTGTTGCAGCGAAGATTGTTAAGATATTAGTTGTAAGTATGGACAATTAAATTTTACATCGTTTCTAAAAGAATTATTAGGATATTGAAAAATTTAAAGATAAGTTTTTTTGCAAATATGTCGATAATACCATGTAATAATGAGGGTTACTTGCACCAATGCATTTCTTTAATTTTTTTAGAACATCAGACAATGGAATAAGGACACTTATGGTAGCAATACATATATTATCAAATAAAGTAAAGAAATTAGGTAAACTTTTAGGTGTAACAAATTGACGATCTTGTCATTAAATTTCATCCAAAACTCACTAACTACTAATTAGGCTCATAGTTGTTTTAAAATATGTATTTTTTATAATATACGAATTTGAAATAAACTATAATATTTACAAACAAACTCATAATAAATTAATTCTAGGCTTTTATTGAAATATTAAATTACTCGTGCGTGCCGCATGATTACTATGACCTTCATTTAAATTGTGTTTTTAATGATATCCTAAAATTATATTAATCCATCCATCCATCCATCAGCCAAAGGAAGTCCACTGCTGAACATAGGCCTCCCCCAATGATTTCCACAGAGACCTGTTGGAGGCAGCCTGCATCCAGCAACGTCCCGCGACCTTTACCAGGTCGTCTGACCACCTTGTGGGTGGACGTCCTACGATGCGCTTTCCGCTACGTGGCCTCCATTCGAGCACTTTCTGACCCCATCGGTCATCAGTTCTCCGCGCTATGTGCCCTGCCCATTGCCACTTCAACTTGCTAATCCGCTGGGCTATGTCGGTTATTTTAGTTCTCCTACGGATCTCCTCATTTCTGATTCGATCTCGTAGGGAAACCCCAAGCATAGCCCTCTCCATAGCTCGTTGAGTGACTTTGAGTTTTCTAATAAGGCCCATAGTGAGAGGCCACGTCTCGGTGCCGTAAGTTATCACTGGCAACACACAACTATCGAAGACTTTCGATTTAAGGCACTGAGGTATTTTAGACGAGAAGACGTCGCGTAGTTTCCCGAACGCTGCCCAACCGAGTTGGATTCGACGATTGACCTCTCTCTCGAAGTTGGACCTGCCTAACTGGACCACTTGTCCTAAATAGACATATTCGTCAACAACTTCGAGAGTCGAGCCCCCAACACGGATGGGGGTGGGCACAACATGGACATTCGACATAATCTTCGTTTTGTCCATGTTCATTTTAAGACCCACCTGTTGGGAGACTCGATTGAGGTTTTCGAGCATAGTGCTAAGGTCTTTCAGCGATTCTGCTAAGACTACAATATCGTCGGCAAACCAAAGGTGAGTGATATACTCGCCGTTGATGTTGATGCCGAATCCTTTCCACTGCAAAAGCTTGAAGGCATTTTCCAGCGCGGCAGTGAACAGTTTCGGGTTGGCCCCGGCTACAACTCCCGACGACGACTGGCCCTGACTGACAGGACAGACGAGAAGATTGTCGAACTGGAAGAAGAATTGAGCAGGTTACGCTGGGATATTCTGGGGTTATCGGAAGTCCGAAGAATCGAGGAGGATACGATAACCCTGAAGTCTGGTAACCTGCTCTTCTACCGGGGAGACGACCAACAGTCCCGAGGAGGTGTCGGATTTCTCGTCCACAGGTCTCTCATTAACAACATCGTATCCATCAAAAGTGTGTCGAGCAGGGTAGTATACCTTACACTCAGAATATCAAAAAGATATTCGTTGAAGGACATACAGGTATACGCGCCGACCTCGACACACCCAGATGAAGAAGTAGAGGAGATGTATGAGGACATAAGTCGAGCCATATATACTTCCAAAACCTACTTCAATGTTGTTATGGGGGACTTCAACGCAAATTTGGGCAATAGAAGCGATGCAGAGTTGATAGTGGGGCAATTTGGACATGGGCAACGGAATCCCAGGGGTCAGAGGCTGGCCGACTTTCTGGAGAAAGAGGGACTCTTTGCGATGAACTCTTTTTTCCAGAAGCCGCCTCACAGGAAATGGACCTGGCTGAGTCCTGACGGTTCTACGAGAAACGAGATAGATTTCATCTTGACGACGAATAGACGGATATTCAGAGATGTCTCTGTGATCAACAGGGTGAAAACCGGCAGTGATCACCGAATGGTTAGGGGCACACTGAATATGAATGTCCAATCAGAAAGTCGTAGCTTGATGAAATCTATGCTCCGACCTACTCGCGCCCATATCCAAAACCCCGAGACCTTTCAACTCGAGCTGACAAATCGCTTTGATTGTCTAGAAGAAAACCTTGCAGTGGACGAGCTAAACAGCGGTTAGGTAGAAGCTGTCCATACGGTGGGATCTAAGTATTTTAGACCTCGCCGTAGAGATAGACCACAAAAACTCTCGATCCACACTCTTGACGTCGATCTTTAGCACTGCAGTCTTCCGATGACGCCAAAGCATATCGGCGGCTCAATAGACGGATCTGGAAGTCCTTGCGACACGATGTCCGTGCTCACAATACTGTGAGCATTAAGGAGACAATTGAGCGGAACGAAGGCTCTAAAGTGCTTGCAAGAGACTTGTCTATTGGGCAAAGCCAGTTTTCTAGGCTGAAGACGGACGACGGCCGCGTGGTATCGACGAGGGCAGAGGTATTAAGGGAGATCGAGAGGTTCTACGGACAGCTTTACACCTCGGTTGCCCAACTGCTGTTAGCTCGGCCGAAGACCCGAGAGCCGAGTTGATCCGACACTTTAGCGATGATATCCCGGACATCAGCCTGTGTGAGATTGAGATGGCCCTGAAGCAACTTAAAAACAACAAGGCGCCGGGCGAGGACGGAATCACTTCAGAGCTTCTGAAAGCGGGCGGAACGCCAATACTGAAAGTCCTTCAGAGGCTTTTCAATTCTGTTCTTCTCGAGGGCTCAACGCCGGAGGCATGGAGCAGGAGCGTGGTGGTCTTGTTCTTCAAAAAAGGTGATAACACTTTGCTGAAGAACTACAGGCCCATCTCGCTCCTGAGTCATGTCTATAAGTTGTTTTTTCGAGGGTCATCACAAATCGTCTCGAACGTAGGTTTGATGACTTCCAGCCTCCCGAACAAGCCGGTTTCCGAAAAGGCTTTAGTACCATAGACCATATCCTTACGCTTCGGCAAGTTATACAAAAAACCGAGGAATATAAATTGCCGCTTTGTTTAGCGTTTGTGGACTATGAGAAAGCCTTTAATTCGATCGAGACTTGGGCTGTGCTACAGTCTCTCCAGCGGTGCCATAACGACTATCGGTACATCGAAGTGTTGAAGTGTATATGTTATGGGCCAAGTGATTAATGCGAGCAGTATTCATAATACCCGGGCAGTATGAATATAGCAGAGCCGTATCGGGCCAAGTGATTAATTACAATCTAAACTCACCTATTTATCACATTGCCCGGGCATTATGAATAAGGCTACATGATGATCGGGCAGTGTGATTAATAGGTGATTTTTTACGTGGTGCGCTGCCGCATTGTCGCATCTGCGATAGACCCATAAATTAGAAAGGTTGAATTGATCTGCTTATATTTAGTTGTTTTTTAACGTCCGAAATATTATCTTCAGAAGAAAATTAGTGTACCCACTTTATGGATCAGTTAGGTTGACTGTGCCCCAAAACCGACTCGGAACACCCCGACTTCACGTAGTCTTTTGGCTACCGACCCTAGAGTGTATATAAAAAGCCGGAGGCGCGGAGGGAGAGCAGCCCCCGCCCGCTGTGACGAAGGATAGGCAACCGTGCAAGCCGAAGCTGCGAAGGTGAGCATGGATGCCTATCTTTTGTTACGCAAGGGCGAAGGGGCTGAACTTCCCGTAGCGCCGGAGACGATGCAGAAGCTAATTTGTATTGACAACAAGTGTTTTAAGGGTTAGGTTGCTATAATAGATATTTCTCAGGAATGGTGCGTCACCTTTTCATGGGAGTGGTACCAGGGTAGGTGCGATACTCCCCCTCCACCTCCACTCCTCTCAACCCACCCCCTCGTGCTGCCCTATTCTACATTCTACCACTTCGGTTCATTTTGATTCGCTTTACATCACTCTGCCCAATAGACACTTGGCATTATTCATAATGTCCGGGCAATGTGATAAATCGATTGATTATAATCACATTGCCCGCTCTTATTGGGCATTATTCATATTGCCCGGGCATTATGAATAATGCCAAATTAATCACTTGGCCCATAACATATATACAACAACGCCACCATGTTGGTCCGAGTACAAGATCAGAGTACGAAGGCTATTCCACTACATATTAATACCGTTGTTTAAATATTACAAATTGCATAGGAGCTAAATTATTAATAATACTAGCCCCATATATGTCCCATAGCAGGAACGGTTTTATGGTTGAGAAGGGCCCTTAGTACTACAGTGACCTAGTGTAGGTTTACGGAATCGTATACAGGGGTCTTCGAGTGATTATTAAAATAACATGTATACTGGTTTCCTCACTATGTTTTCCTTCGTTGCGAGGGATGGAATTTTTGTCTAGAAATTAAATCGTACAAGTTAATATTATCGATACATGCGGTTAGAGACAGAAGAAAATATGAATCCTATATAAATGCTAATTCAAGTATCGTACAAAAGTTGATACAATTATTACATCCCATTGTATCACTCGTGTAATTTACGGACTATTTTTTATGTCATGTTACTTATGGATAAGTCCATTATATTACAACGGAAACAAGATTAAAAATATTTTTTTTATTTCCAGTCATGCTACCCAGCGAACACGTACGCAATCCATGTCATCAACCACACCTGGATCTTCGATAAGATGTACAACATTTTCAAACCGTTCTTGAACAACGAAATGCGCTCCAAAATCTTCTTCCACGGGCATGACGTCACGTCTTTGCACAAGCATATCCATAAAGAACACCTACCTGAAAGGTACGGGGGAGTGTGGCCAGACTATCCTTACACAATCTGGTTCGATTCGTTGAGAAAAAACTACCACGTGGCAAAGGAAATGATAGCGTGCGGCTACAAGTTCCGGAAAGAGGAAATTAGTGATGAGGTAATCAGAAAGTTGAAGGAGGAAGGTATAGAATTATCGTAAGAGTGATACCTTAGAAATATTTAACTAAGGCTTCGGTTCCATTGCGTGTAGTAGTTAAATATTCGACTAATCAGATTGGTTGAAATTCACTTCTCGGATTCTCTTCGCTTGGATGAAAATGTTTGAAGAAAAGGCGAGAATCTTATCAATGGAAATGCAGCCTTAGTTATTACATAGTAGATTTAAATAATTAAATTAGTCGTAGTTGCTATGTGCCTTTTGAGCTTTGTAATTATATAATAAAAAGGGTATGATTTAAACGTATTAGTATTTGCTACTGCAGTGCGATAGTCATATATATATACTATACTAGCGGCCCGACCCAGCTTCGCCTGGGTGCATATATTTTTTGATTCCACTCCACACCAAATACATGTTGTTTTTCGTATAAACTCTTGTATGCCTAAACTTGACATAGCTATCCTACTGTCCGGCTCAATCCCATCTCATCCGCCTGTTCAGTCTCTTCCCAATCCGTCCCGTCCCTTCTCTTTATTATCCATCCCGTTTTATAACGTGCATTTACATTTCGTCCTAACGAATCTGTCATCTATTCCAGCCCTCTCCCGTACCTTCGATTCTATTTTACTTTATGTCCCTTCTCTCCATAAACATCCAAATACATCTTATATATAAAATAGGAATTATTAATAGTTAATATGAGAGTTACACTGAGATAGCAAAAAAATAATTGTCAATGTTACTACTACACTTGATGCATAAACAATAATGATGGCCGACAACTGTGTAGGGAGTGAGAAAGAAAGGAGACCGGCTTCGTTCTCATCCCTACTCCGTTTTTTTTACTGGGTCAGAAGTGACACCTGTAGACATCTGGTGGGGATAACTAATTAAATGACGATTGATCAGTTTTCGACCGGAGAGGAAAAATGATTAAATTACTAAAATGGCTATTAAAAAATAAGGGTTGATCGTAGAAGAGTGAAAATTGAGGATTGTATGTATTTTTATATGTTGTATCATAAAAAAATAGAAATAAAATTTTTTGCCTACAATATAAAAACAAAAATTTAGGGGTGGACTACCCCTAACATTTAGGGGGATAAAAAATAGATGTTGGCCGATTCTCATACCTACTCAATATGCTCACAAAATTTCATGAGAATCGGTCGAGCCGTTTCGGAGGAGTTCGATTACGCACCCCGTGACAGAAGAATTTTATATATTAGATTATATACGATATTTAGTTAATTAATTAAGAATAGAATACTAATTAGATTTAAGTTGTAATTTTAATGAAATTCGTCAAAAGCCTGTGATAAAATGTTGCGTTAAAAAGAACGCATTAATAGAATAAATGTTTTTTTTAAATACTTGCAAACACAAGTGTTTTATTTCCTAATTCGTGTACATATTTTAATTTTATTATATTGATAGTTTAGTGAAAAGAGTGGCACTCTTTTAATTTTAAACAGAAGATTATCGCCCGAATACTGGAACGCAACTTTAAAATTATGTTGCACTTAAGTACGTAAATCCCGCTTAAATGTACTGGCTAAGTGGGCCGTGAGCTGTTAAAAGCAACTTATTTGAATGGGGTTTGAGTATTCGGGCGTATGTGAATAATTATGGCTTGGCAAAAAAGAGTGTGCTTTAATGAGGGCGCTTAGATCAAATTTAATATTAATATGGCAACCCGATATACCACGATAGAATTTTTTTAAATACTTGTTATTTTTGTTAATTGTTGCTAATAGTCTCTTTGTTTATTTCAAATCACAAAACAAGCAAAAACCGTACGAAAATGTGTAGAAATACCTACGATAAAATTATTCAAGATTTTTAAGTGTTGCCATAATTGTTTTGCTGTAATGCTAATTGTTACCGCATCGTACTCTGCATTGCAAAGGTATATTTGGATTTTATGCTAATATGGTATTTTTATAACATTCACCTTTAGAATTTGGCCTCAATATAGTAGTATGTTAATCCTGTATTCAATTGTCAGACACTAATATAGATCGTTTGTATACTAAATCTCTTGGGTCTAATAAAACTAATAATAGGAAATATGCACCAGACTTCAAAATAAGTCAAAATATTTTTTTTTTGTAATCTTTATTAATATAGAAATATACTTTAAAGATATTTTTTAAATTTATCAACTCTAAATCGGTAAAATAAATACTTAAAAAATGACATTTCAAATTTGCCGCGCATTTTTTCCGAAACGCGATCTATTGCTTGAAAAGGAAAGTGACGACAATAGTCACGTTCTTTATGAAGTTTTAGCTTGTTGAGTGTATTGTTTTACGTTTGTTTATGAGTTATTTTGTGCTTTCTTTATACTATTAAATAAAATGGATCATTTTGTCATGAAATACAGTTCTGTAGCAATACATGAAAGAAACTTAATCCAAATACTACGTTGTTCATATCGTGACCTCTGACGTCACAGCGAGTTCGCGCCAACATGGCGTTTAAATGGTTCGAAACTGATAGCAGTTTTGATTATTTTTTTGTACTTTTTTGATTGATGTTTTCAAACACTTATATTTTTATCCGATAATGTAATAACACACAGAATTGATTAAAAATATAAAAAAATTACATGCATATTCCCTATTGAATATCCAATAATATGCGCTACGGTATTAGTATATTTATAGCAATTTAATAATAAAAGGGGATAATACCGATGCTCATTGAGGTATCAAATTTATGTGTCAATGAATTGGAGACATCGCAGTTCTTAAAGTTATAATATAAGTCAACGACATGAACCAATTCTTGCGTCTAGCTCCGTGGTGACATGCTTTCACGTGTGGCATATTGGAATTGTAATCAGTATAGTATTTCATTGACCGAAAAACTATACTCCACAAATATTCCACAAATATCCATAAGTATTATTGCCTTATTGGTTAAGTGACTGTGAACATAAACTATGACTTACGAGAATCTTATTCGATGCCCAAGTTGGTATCGAATTTGTATGGACTCTAAACATGATGTCTTTTCTTATGCTTATTTATTTTTGTTGTTGCTTAAAGTATATTCACTATACACCCTGATTACCCTAAATGATTACAACAACGCTTATTATGATTCAAAATATAACATGACATTCCAATTATTTTTAATTTTAATATTATAGAATACTATTTCGTCAAATAACCACAACTCAATCTTATGTTGTATAAAAACGAGTTTAGTTAATAATGAGCAGAGTTCGTTGACCCCAATAACAGGACATCTACATGAACGGAGCTGGAGCAGTGTCCCATGGGAAATATCTCCTTCCAGGTGTGAAAGGACGAGCAGTTCCATTCAGGCGGGACTCATTTATGTAATAGCAAGATATTATTTTTTCTGTTTTATCTGGGGAAATCTGTTATATAAATCAAATGGAAGAAATACTAAGCTTCTGTTGATTGTTATGTAGAAATACCTAATATTAAATATTTTCTTTAGTAAAAGCTCAAACTTATAGAGGTACAGGTCCTCCAGAGAGGTCGGTGGACCTACCAGTGGCCATCATTAGTTCAACGAGTTTCCATCCTAATTGTGAAAGGACGGAAGCCAATGGCATTGTCAAGCAACATTTCAGGCGATTGGCGATAATCACATATCTTTAAATCATATTCAAAAGTTTGCTCAAATGGGAACCTGTTATAAATTTTACAACCGTATAATTTGGCTAAATATTTTGTGAATAATTTATCTAAATATTGTAAATAAATCTACAAACAACTAATATTACGAGTAACATAAAAATATTAATATTCTTCATTAGTTTTTCCCCACTGCCACCGCTTATTAATCAGTAGATGAGGATAAATATCTCAGTATTCCTCTCTAGCTCCGCCTAGGCATTTTGCTATTCACAGTTTGACCCAGTCCCCAGACCACTCAGGCCAAATATATGAAATTGGAGGGTGAAGAAACTCATATTACTCGTACACCATAAATCTGTTAGTTCATTCAAATAAATTGCGAATGTCATCAAAGATTTTTCATTTCCAGTAATTTCACAAATATTTTTTATGATTTAATACCGCGGTACTGCTTCAGGTGATGTATTGCCCGGTAATCGAGGCTACTTATTCTAAAGATGTTTCTGTGTAAAATATTGCTTTAACCGCTAATGACCCTGTCATATTTGTGAGTAAAAATAAGTGTTAGTATATCATTGGGATATATTACGTAGTACGTATAGAGAATCTATCCCATACAAATGTCGAGTTCGATTTTGGTAAAAACTAAATCGCTGCAGCGGGGAACAAATAATTAGTCGTCTAACCAAACAGCATACCTTGCAGTGCTGGACCGCTTTCAGGGTGTAGTTTCCTCGCGGCCAAAAGTTGGAAAGCGCCCTGAATTTCATGGCTTACTGATTCGTGTGCGGTGCATGCACCGCACCTAGGTGGGATACATTTTTCACAATGAACGTCTTATCTAGTGTAACATTGATATCCATGGTGTATATCGTTTATTATTTGTAAAAATATATGAGTTATGAAATTATTTGGTTACTATTTAATTCGTGAATACCAACGAAAACTGAACAACCAAGCTGTTTACATTATATGGCTGAGGCACTATAAAAATCAACATCGTGTGATATTTTGTCAGTTCACAATCGGCATAAACAAGCAAATAATAATAATAATATTAATAATTGGTAATGTAATCGGCATTACCAACTATTAATATTTTGTACATTGTTTGCGTGTTCAATAAATATATTTCAATATTGTTTCTTGGTTATCAGATTATTAATACATACAATCCTCAATAAACCACAGGTGAGTAACTTCTATTCACTACCCACTATTGTCATAACGTGTGACATCTCGGGTCAGAACGTAAACACGTAGGTAGGTTCATTGAGAATAACCTCTCGAGGTAAAACGGGGCTGGAAAAGAGGTCATCGACCGGGAAACCCTACGTTACGTCACAAGGCGAGCCTACAGCCTACTCATTGTGATGGAGGGCGATACGTATGGCTTCGCAGATATTTTCGTCTGGATTGTGGAGCTCACTCCGTACGCTTGGCTCTAAAAAGTACTAAACAAAGTTGGAAAAGTCAAGGACTGTTATATAAGGCTCAGATCAGTTTGTGGAAAAATTGCGTAAGTGGTTTACGATAAAGTTAAAAACTTTGATTTATGACATGAAAATAGCTTACATATTTTTTTTAAAGGTTGTTGACCACATTGCATGCCAAATACAACTCTGATTAATAAAACAAACGTTTTTGAACGTAACAATGTAATAAAATTATAACCGACAATTACCGTGTATTGATATCATTTTGATCTGTACTTTTGGCTGTCTCATCGCCTTTTGGAATAGAATCGTCACGTTTAATACTTCCTTTCATATTTTCAGCGGAGCTCTCTTCAGAAATTCGCAATAAAGTGGTGGACAATATGGTCTTGCCCAACCGTTCACAGCAAGGAAATTTGAAGTTCGAAATGTATTTTGACGTGTCGCTCTCATCCAGATCATTTGACTCTGTGATACTCAATGTCCGCCTATACTTCCGAAATGTATTCCTTAATCTAGTGAGAAAGCCCTCTCTATTTGATTTTGGGAACGGTAAGATCTGATGCATTGATAGCGATGGCACTAACTTTCCTTCCGAATCTGGATTAGCCCGGACGAGATCCTTAGGTGACTTATTTTCTTTCTGAATGAAGCTGCAACAACTCAGACTTTTTTCATTTGGTTTTGTTGGGGGACTTTGACTTCTCTCTTTCAAACGTTCTCTTAGAAAATGCACGCTTGCAGTGTAAAATTGCTGCTCGTCCTCAGACCTTGCTAGCGCCAAATTTAAAGTACCCGACGAGTCACTTATGGATCTTGCATTAAGGTTTAATGGAGCTCGCCGTTGCATTCCTTTTCTGTGAAAATTCTTATTCGTCTCGCTTGCATGTTTAACTTTGTGTAAAAATATAGGAGTGTGAGTTACAAATACGAAATCAATTTAAATACTCCAGTTGTATTAAAAGGATAAATGACGTGCAGAATCGATCTGTCACTGTCACCAGCAACGTGCAAATAAGTACGTAATGTTTTATATACAACCTCGTCTAAAAGGATGTCACGATAAAGTTGCCAGCCGCTCAAAGAAGGTTTATCTTTTGCAGCCATTTTTACTTTGTCCTGGCTTATTACAAGCATCTAAATACCAGAGATACCTTCCCTTCAGTGTGAGATAAAAGCAAAAGGTTTTTTCCTAAATGCTTGAGAATGAGGGTGGAACAAATTTTGTTTTGCGTTCACAATTCACATCGTGGTCCTGAGTGCCGCATATAAGCAAGCATTATGGCACGGTTATTCACACCAATGTAACAGTTTTAAAACTCTGATAGATGTTTAACAGTACAGGTAATTGATATTGGAACGCAAGGATGGAAATTTTCACACTTCTCCGCAAAGTGTATTAAAGTAATAAATAAAGCTCAGAATCGTACCGTAGCTAATTTAGTTGGAACTTTCCGATCGCCCAGAGAAGCAATTAACTTTTGTTTACTTGTCACCTCTCTATTTTTGTTTTGGCCGTAATAAATTTAATATAGGACCTTCGAAGTGGTTTTATAATAAACGAACTTTGTAAATCTCTTGGCTGAGTTCACTATGGGATAGCGACCGAATCCTACAGTAATTTTACTTCGAAATTATGTACCTGAACAGCCCTGACGTAAAATATGTTATTACGCCCTACTGAAAATTTGATAGAGTGATACAAGGGTAAAAAGGAAATACAAATAGGTATACAAATAGGTAAAAGGGGTATTAAAAAAAAGTTGTAAAAAAATAACGACCTGTAGGTAAATAGGCTCTTCTGGGATTAAAAAAAACAATTTGTAAAATAGCAGTTACCGACGCTTTTAGGTTCCAGACAGATTTTGCAAAAGTCTTGTAAAATAATAAAAATCTGAAATTCTTAAGTGTATATTTTGTAATTTTTGTTTCTATATGAAAATAATGTGATACTATTGAAAAGCAAAAATATCCACAACACGACGCGACGAGGTGAAAATCCGACCTTATGACACAGAGACTACAATGAAGCAATTGTTTGGAAATGGCTAAGTTGTTTAATGAATAACCAGAAGGAAGCCTTATTAAGTCAGGGGTCATTATAAATGTCAACTATTAGCTGAATAAGAGCCTTTTAAATAGTAACCAGTCCTAACATGAAATTTGCAGGTTGTAAGCCATGAGCTAAAAGACACCTGTGTGTTCTTAAAATCCATGTAAATATTCTATTAAATTATACTTATATGTCCCACTCTTTGTATTACTAATTTGTTAATTTATTATTCATGGTATATCAAGACTAAATATATGTAAATATTTATATATATTTTCTGAAATCTACCATCCAGCTTCGTTTTCGGAAGCAGTTTGATATACTCTGTATCAATTATATGTAATATGATTAATAAGTACATAGAGATAGTTTGTTCTACCCTGTTATTTATTAGAATGAGATTACTATCAGTACATATTAGAACTGGAATAGTGATAACAATAAAACTTATTGAGGCTCTGCGCAAATTACTACAATGTAGTATACTCTACAATTGGAAACACAAAACGAGATAGCAAAGCTGTCGCTTTGCGCCGATCCATTCATGCTGAGTAATCGCTAACAGCAGAGTGGCTCATTATATCTTAATGGGATTACATTTTTATTTGGAACAAAACGGTACATTCCCATGTTTAAAAGGAAACTGCCATACACAAATAAAATATACTGTGGTTGAGGTACTTCGGTATAAAGTTTATAACAACATAAATGCGGAAAATAAAGGACATTGTATAAAGATTTCCGCAGATAAATAATTTCATTCAGCTTTGGAATAAATTCCTCAGAATGGACAGTGGACACGTCCTTCGACAAAGGAAATGTTGAATAATGCGAGTACTAAGCCTTTGTTGATGTTTATACACGTGTCAGTTTGCTTGGACATGCTGAATGAATAAACCTGATCTCGTGCTCCAAATCTTTACATGAATAAATTGACTATTCATTTGGCAGATTTAATGAAATAATATGATAAAATACAATAAGTTAGAATAAGCTGATCAGGAATTTATCTTTTTTTTTACTGTAGATTGCATTTACCTCATGGTATTATTTGGTTGATGGTAATCTCTAAAATCTGGGTAGTATATTCGATTACCATACCAAGCTTTACAACAGGTTAAATTGACTCACATCATCACCATTAGCCCTTCCGCGTCACTGCTGGACATAAACCTTTCTTATAGCATACCAATGGACGCAATCTTAGTAAATCGTCTCCAACTGTTGCAGACCCACGTAAATGTATGATATTTCGGTTTCTTACTGGTGTGTGTACGTCCTGATACTGTCAGCCTGGTATGATAGTGTCTGCGGGTGAGAGGCTACAGTCTCATTATGATGGCTAACTCTTAATCTCTTTGCCCATTATAAAAAAAAACATTTAATTTCATTTTCATGTTTTTAGTAGCATTGTAGATTAATCTTTCCAGAATATAAAAATACGATATCGCACACAGCCATATAAATTGAACTGAATTTGAGTGCATGTAATTTTCAAAGCGACCTCGTGGAGCGAATCAGATTCCAGTGAACTCTTGTAACCTCATTGCATGTCGTACAATCATTATTATTTCTATTTCAGAGGTAAAATAACTTAATTAAGCTATTGAGCCTTTTTTATTTTCTTTTACCACATAACATTATCACTCAAATACACGGCGTATACACGAGCCACAAGCCACGAGCAGAAAATTGATTGCTACCATAATGTACATTTACTAAGTTTGAGTCACGAGCCTTGGAGCTTCGCAAACAAGGATAATTGCGTTTTGAAAACATCTCTATATAACTTAAGATGTACTCGTGTATCAAAGACTCGAGTAAGTGGGGTAATAACACGTGGCTCTAATTCGACGTGATTTGCAAAAGAATTGGAAAAGATTTTCTCTTATTTATTGTATGGATGCCGTTTCAATTTTTTTTCTGAGAAGATATTGCATTCACTTATAAGGATCAGAGTTGAATGTAACTCTTAAGATTTGGTTGGAGCACCAGTATTCAATAGTGACCACCTATGATTAATTATACTGATTCAACAGTTACCACTCAGCAGCTGATCGAAATGCTGTACTGCCCAGGTCAATCAGCCGGTATCTCGTCATTCTTAAAAGAAACAAAGGAAAACATCGTGAGAAAACCTGCATACCATACCGGTTTACAAGAGTTTCTATGATATATAAAGTCCGCCAAACCACATTAGGCCAGCGTCGTATGGCCTAACCACTCTCAATCGTACACTCGATTGCAGAGGAGGCCCATGCCCAGCAGTGGTAGGTATATGGGCTGATACGGATACATATTCTTAAAAGTAGAGACATTATAACGCATCTAGTAAATATAAACTAAGAAATAGGACGGATTTAAGTCAATATTTCGATTAATATAATCCCCCAGGCAGATTCTAGCGATCGTGACAAGCGCCGTCGGTAAACTTCCACGGATAAACAATTATTTATTATAATTTTTGATTTAGCTTAAATCGCCAGTCTGTGAGATGGCGTATCTTTTACTATTGCATTAGATTCGTATGTTATGTTTTATTACAGAAAAATAACGTTCTCGTGGATTATTATTTGTTATGAGTTTATCTGGGGGCGCGGCCGAGCCCCCTCCAAGTCGAGCTATAGGCCGTAACATCCTTTTCTCGAAGCAATTCAGACCATTTTCAACCCCCTATAACTTCGTTGTGGCTAAAGCATGAAGCCTGAATTTTCAGTTACTAAGCAGGCATTGTGCAAACACGGTATATTTAAAATTTCATTCAATTTGAACCAGTAGTTTAATAATTGTAACTAGTCAAACTTTCTTAATTTTGTCACTTACTGACTGACCGATCATCAAAAGTCTAAGGCACTTCTAGCAGACATAGAACCTTCAAATTTAGAATATAATTAGTGTTTAGTGTCTAAAGTTTCTAGATAGCTATAAAAGCTTTCTAGATAGACCAACTGCGTGAATAACTTTGTAATCCCATATAAATGTATAGGATTACAAAGTTACATTTGCAGTTAATGAATCATTGTACCCGTATATAATGGAATAATAGTAGTAGATAGATATCTATATATATGTGGCATAACAGGAGGGGATATAGAGAGGGAAATGGTGTATTCAGCCCATGAAACTGTATAACATTCCTCTAGAAAAACATGACGAAGAAAAACTTGCAAATAAATAGACTAAATAGCTCGAAAATGTCAATTACAATGAAAGAAAGAACATTAATAATCAAATCCGCTATATTTGTGATAAATTGATACCTACAAAAATAAGAAAAATCCATAAGACAGAGGCTTTAAGAAAAATCGTTAGTGATATTCTAGAAGTAAGAAGTACCGAAAAGGAAATAAGTAAGACTCTACAAAAAGACGTGAGATCCCATCAAAAACATCCTGTAAAAAAATCCAAGTCTCGCAGCTCAGGTTTTCTACCGCAAAAAGTTGTGAGATGCATGTAATACCAAGTCGATTAATTTATTTAGTCCTTAAGGGACCTTCTATATAAAGTTATTACGTTAGTTATTATCATATCAATATTAAAAATTCTTTACGTTTTAAATAAATAGATCGACTTGGCCAGCAGCATTATGTATAAATTGTACATTATGTTTTCATGCGATGGCTTTTTTTTTAAAGACCCATTAAGCCTGTATGCTCTTTCTGTATCTGTATCAGCCCATATACGTCCCACTGCAGGGCACGGGCCTACTCGACAATCGAAAGTACGATTGAGAGTGGTTAGGCCATATAGTCCACCACGCTGGCCTAGTGCGGGTTGGCGGACTTACATACCATAGAAATTCTTATAAATCGCTATGGTATGCAGGTTTCCTCACGATGTTTTCCTTCACCGTTTTAGTGCGTGGTGATTGACTATCAATACACACATGACTCCGAAAAGTCAGAGGTGTGCCCTGGGATTCGAACCCGCGACCACCGTGAACATGTTGGCAGCCGCATCTGATCCGTTTACCAACAGGCCACCACGCACATAGAAGGTCCCTTAAGGACTAAATAAATTAATAGACTTGGTATTACATGCATCTCACAACTTTTTGCGGTAGAAAACCTGAGCTGCGACACTTGGATTTTTTACAGGATGTTTTTGATGGGATTATTATTTCTCTATTAAAGAAGATTTAATTTCTTTCTATAATTAAGTTCAGCTACGACGCAGTTTAAATGAAGCTATTATAACAGATTTAAAAAATAAATAAAAGGTAAGGTACGAATAATTCCTTTATTTTGATATAACATTTTCTAAGAAGCCTTGCAGTGAGCGCTCATTAGCGAGAACTTGTTACAACGCATAGTGTAATTAATACCACGAAGGGTTTGTACGGCTTTTAACTAATAGTCAAGACAATAAAAAATAAACCATTATATATACCACAATATTTTTAATCTTAAAGCATTTCTAATTTTTTTTATTCTTCATTTCTTATATTTTTTTTATTTTTTTTTATTGCAGTGAATGGCGAGACGAGCATGCCGTTCGCCTGATGGTAAGCGTTGCGACCGCTCATGAACAGAAGCAAAACCAAACAACACCTTGATTTACAAAGCAATGCTTGGCATTCCACTGCGCTCGCCATCCTGAGACATAAGATGTTAAGTCTCAATATGTCCAGTAGTTACTCTGGCTACAATGTCCTTCAATCCGAAACACAACAGTGCATTTAAACTACTGTTTGACGGGAGAAATAGACATTGCGGTGGTACCCACCCAGGCAGCCTCTCACATATGAGAGACCTACCACCAGTAAATATTATATCCCTACTAACAGAATGAATTCCATCCTTATTTGAGAAACGAACTTCATCTTCAATTCAAACGTAGTGTTGGGGTACCAATCCCTAGTATCGTTAGGGTTATATTTAGGTAAGCATAGTACTGTACAATTGAAAGTACAATTAAATTTTCAAAGGATAATACATATAATATACATGATTAAAATTGACTATTAAATTTTATAGTTGTGTTTTGTTTAAGTTTTTTATTTTCTTTATTAGTTTATCTATTTTGACCATTTTCCCAATTGTTATTATTATACATTTTTTAAGGTTTTATTTCAAGTTAGATTACCGAATGAGCATCTGAACGTCACTTGGTCCTCGTATTGGAATTAAACACTGCTTATGCATTAGGTACCGAGCACAGAAGGCATTTCGTTGAATGCGAGGTCCATTGTTGGCGGATTGATAATTATTTTTAGTGTTTGTGTTTCACTTGTGTTGCTTTGTTTATATATCTTTGTCCCTATCCAACAATAAATTCTCGTTTCTTTCTTTCTATCAAAGAGTAACTCTAATATAGAAACATTTCATACTTAGTCATCAGTTGAAAACCATTTTCCAATAAGGATCGGATGGAATCGTATATCAAACATCTATATTTTGCATCTGGCAAGGCAATGACATGCAATTTCATTTGATTGAGCAATCTATTACGAACTATAAAGAACTTGGGCAGGTGATCGACCGGGGAGAGAAATATTCGTTTTGGAAAATAAGATTTATAATCTAGTTCGACGAATATGAAATTTTAGGCTACGAATTGGGCTGAGAGGTCGTTTAACTCTAGTACATTTACTTTGGGGAGCTGTAAGTACTAGAGTGAGGGGGAGGTTTAACGGTTTGGTAACTAAAGACTATTCAAGATTCCTTTTATTGTCATTGCTAAGTAATTACGTTGTTTAATAAATAACTACTTTAATAAATACACACATACATACATTAACTCACGCCTTTTTCACAAGAACCCTACCCCAGGCAGAGGTGTCACGACACCCACATTTCGCCTTGTATGTTCCGTCCCACGATGTGATAGGTGGCGAGCCTATCGCCATATTGGGCACAAATTCGTGACTCTGAGCTGATAATGTATTGAAAAATCCAATATCACTTTGCCCAACCTGGGATTCGAACCCGAGACCTCAGCTTTGCAACCGTACCGTAGTATAACTACGCCACCGAGGCAGTCACTTTAATAAATAACTTTGTATAATCCAGTATTTTATTATAAATTATAAATTTTACTTCTTGTTGATGATACATTTGAATATTGTTTTAAACAAATTATTTTTTTAAAATTGTATTCCAATTGTGTGATTTCAAAATGGTTTATCTAAAACAATAATAACAGGACTACAGTGTTTCTGATTTAAATTTCGTAAACAACACATGTTTCATACTAAAATTTTATTAACAATTTTATAACATAATTTTGCGATTTTATGCTGCAGAAAGAATTAATTCCGAACATATTCGAAATATCCTACGTCTTTATTTTGTAATTAATGTATTCCTGGTTTGTTCAATATTTATTTGTTAATTCAATTACATAAGATTCATTAGTTAATTTCAGAAATACTATGAAAACCAGTTAGGGATATTTATTTATTATTATTTATAGATACTATATGAGTGTGACCCGTTTACTGTCTAAAATGCCAGGAAATCTAATATTTTATCCTGTTCATCAGTTCGATTCATCCAGAACCAAATGCCTGGACTTACCCTTATCAATCTTAAGCTTTCTCTCATTTGTCCAAATGTCAAACAACTCAAAGATTGGTTCTTTCATAAAATTTAATGTGTCTTTGAAGCAGGAATTTCCTCATGTACATCAATCAAATATATTGTATCTTCAAACAAAATAAGCCGTAAAATTGTGTTAAGCAAAGTTCGTCGACTCTTTTCGTCCCTTTGTATAATGAGCTAAGAAAATAACGTAAATAATGTTAATAGTACTCGTACAATGAAAATGAATACATGAACAAGAACTCTTACAAAGTGTCAAAGGATTATAAAGATCGGCTAAGGTTTCATCTCTTCCACAACGAGACTTCACAATGGCTTGGCAAAATCTGTTTGTTAGAAGTAAAGTGAACAGTGGCGACCTAGATAGTAAACAGCAATTCAGTAACACAAACTTCAAAATAAATTATATTTTGAAGTTTCAAAGTAGTAGATCTACGCTGTTGTGAATCAGGACTGCATTAAAAAAAATATGTATGTAAATCTGGCCTACTCAGCTGTATGTATGTCTTTATTTCGGAACTTCTCTTTATTTTATTTTATAATAGATTTATTGCGCTGCAAATACCTACAAGGTAGTGTTTCTTACAGACTAGTTGAGCTTTGACACTCTGAGTTAATTACTAGTAGAGTCGTCTTAACTGAATGGTGACTGCAAGCGAAGGATGATTTATGATTTTAGGATGATTCCAGATTACCTTGTTGCAAATTTAATTTTAAAGATTTTTTTTATATATTTTATCTTACTATTGTGTCAATCAAATATATACGTGTATGTAGTTAATATTTCGCCAGGCGCAAGCAAACTCAAAAATGTGTTTCTAGTATTGTTGATCGCAAATGTAAAATAACCCACAATGTATGATTAGAAATAAAAATTGTACCCAAGACTTCAGATCCCATTGCGAACAACTCTTGTAACTTAATATCTACCAAAAAATATATTTTTTTACATGTGTCCTACTGCAATGTTATGAACTGTGTAAGTCAATAAGTTCGTCGGCCTGTGTGAATGTGAATGTGTGTTGACCTTTGACCTGCCGTGACGGTGCATTACGTTCCCTTTGATGTCGCTGCTCGATTGTTGGACTGGGAAATTGCCCTCGGGCCTCGCCACCTGAAAAACTTCGACGAAAGTTTTTATAGTCTGTACAAAGTTGGCACATTTTGAGGTAAAACGGTTTTATAAAGTAAAACTATTGGATTTGTTATTTTTTACAGTTTGTTGATAAAATACTTTGTACGTAAATATAATTTATAATTACTTTGTTCGAAGGTAATACCATCATTTACTTGCAGATGTTCATTTATTTGTTTGTATTTTTTCTATGCTTATTATATTAATAAATACACGCAACAGATACAAACATACTCAGCTCACATTAAGATGCCAGTTTTGGTCGTGGTTATCAGGTACTAAGAGGGACTTTCTGATACTCAATATGGAGATACGGGAGTAAATACATGTGGACCTTTAAAAAAATATTTGTCTCATCACACTCTAACCACCGGGCTCTCTTTTCCCAGCCGCTCGGCTAAAAGTCACACTTTCATAATATACAGTTGTATGGCAATATATTTATAATATTGAATTAGAACAACAGTTTACGCTCATATTTCCGCGCACCTTGTCCGTAGTCCAAGGTTAAATTTTATAGCGTGACAAGGCGATTCATACGTTTATGTCCCGGAAATACATTTTGCATTTTCCCATAAAAATGTATGTTATTGAAATGGGTAAAAACGTTCAATGATTTCTTCCACATAATTTCCTTATGTAATATCTATAAACATAACATGCATACTTTGAAAGTGTGGTATAAAGTTACCGCTCATTAGACCCACCCGGCCTTGTCGCAGGTTGAAAACGGAAACATCTCACGTGGGCCACGGGTGGACCTCGCGAAAATTTTATGGTTTTGAGAATCTCGCCTTTTTTGTCAGTGGATTTCTGGTGGTATTTTATATAGAATCTGGTGGGAAGCCAGTTTAACTGTTGGCAACACTGCCGGTGCGTTGTCCACTCGGTGGCAACGCGCGGTTCATTCGGGGCTTGTGAATTGTCAATGCGCAACAACGCAAGACAAGCATGTGAGCAACGAGTTGTCACCGAGTGGTCCACGTGGGTCCACGCGTGGACGGCGGCGATCCGGTGACGTTACGGAATTGATGTAGTGAGCATTCGTCAAAGTTGGAACGTATTGTATGGTATAGTTCAACAAGTAAGAAGACTGATTGATGAATATATTTCATGAATGATCATCGCCCTCGCTGATATGTTCCCATTTAGTATCAAGCAAGTAATGAAAAACTTTATAAATAGAAATATTTCATAATTTCACGGCACAACATTTTTGGTAGGTGTAGAAATATTTGGACAGTGTATCGACTAACGAGACACATTCTACGTATACAGGGTATATCGAGACTGCTACCGAAAACGAAGCTGGGTGGTAGTTTTAGTGACTTCAGACACAATGCAACTAAATTTTGTGCAAAAATTTGTGACGAATTTTTATTGTAATTTTTTTTATCGTCGTATTAGGATGGTAAATACATAGTGTTGTTCTTAAATATTAGTGTACACCCTTTTATTTTTAAAGAAGCTATGGTATGCAAGGCTTTAAATTATTATTTTAGCAAAATCTATGGATTTACCACCCAAACTCGACGATATTTAAAAAATAATAAAAAAAATGTCGCGTTTCTTAGCGAAATTTTTAATTGCGTTGTATTTGTAGTCACTAAAACTACCACCTGGCTTCGTTTCCGGTAGCACTCTTGATATACCCGGTATAATCAATTGAAAAAATGTGGCACCCATAAAGGAACTGTATTTTGTGAAAGTTACCCTTGAATATTAAAGATAAATGCGTGGTAGTACAATAAATATATTTTTAAATCATGTGTATTCGAATTATGCTTATAAGTTCAAAACTTTGCTTAAACATTTTTCAAGTCTAAATTTTTTCGATAGCAAAGTCATGTGACTAAAAATGGAATATAATTTGCTTTTTCTTAGAAAAGCTTTCAACCGTTCAATATACTATACAGGGGTGAATGGCCGTTCTTAGTCCGCTAAGATGTAAAGTAGGCGTCTTTGACAAAATTCTACACGAACTATACAAAATATATTGACTTCTTGTGTACTCATTGAATTCATTGTAAAGAGAATTTCTATAGCGTAAAGGTAAATTATTATTGTTTAAATTAATATATCACGTTTCTATAGCTAATAGATTTGCGTCTATTGAAATGTATTACACCTTAATTTTGATAACAACAACGCGACGCCGTGGTCTCGAGTTCTAACCCCCAGGTCGAACAAAGTGATACTGGATTTTTGTATTCAATATCAGCCCGAGGCGTCCGGAATATGTGCTCAATATGGCGATGGGCTCACCCCTTATCACATCGTGGGACGGAACGCACAAGGAACGGAAAACGAAACGTGAGTTTCCTGGTAACACATCTGCCTACTACTTCTGGGAAAAAGAGCGTGAGTGTATATAACACTGTGTCCAAAAAATAAGGTGACATTGTATTTATTTTGATAATTCTTTATTTATTCTTCCAAATCAATTTAATCCCCTTCAAAGTTATCCTCTCCCGATGCAATGCACTTATGCCAACGGATTGTCCAACATTCGAAACACTGATTGTAGTCACTTTCCGGGATGGCCTTTAGTCCCGTCTTCGCTGCGGCTTGAATCTCCTCTATCGTATCAAAACGGTGTCCCAAGAGCGGTCTTTTGAGCCTGCTGAACAGGCAGAAGTCGCACGGCACCAGATCAGATGAATACAGGGGTTGCGGAACGATATGGGTTGAGTTTTTGGCGAAATTATCACAAATTACTAGTGCAGTATGGGACGGTGCATTATCGTGGTTTTCGGTACCAGTCGAGATGTGACGCGCTTGAGGCCCAAAAATCCTTTAAAATGGTATTGACCGAGCCTTTCGATATGCCAACCTCATCAGCAAGGCCTCTAATCGTTAATCGACAGTTTTTCAACAACAAATCTTTGATTTGTTGGACGTGAGCTTCGTCGGTTGAGTATGATGGTCGCCCAGGATGCTCTTCGTCTTGGACACGTTCACGGCCGGCTTGAACTCACTATACCACTTGTAAACATTTTTTTTAGACGTAGCCTCATCACGAAAGGCTTTCTGCACCATTCTTAACGTATCCGCAGCAGAAAATTGACTCCGCAAACAAAATTTCATGCAAATTCTTTGCTCAACAAATTTCGACATCGCAAAAAACGAAAACCTTGCTTTTAGCAGCTCACAAAATGACGCGTATCTCAAACACTAATGAATAATTTGACATGTAATTTAACATGGATGTCACTGACAGTACTACCAAACTAAAAAAAATAATAATCCTCCAAATCATTCGACGTGCGCAGGTTAAATTCAAAAGTCACCTTATTTTTTGGACACAGTAGTATGTCCTTTTTTTAAATACCGACACACAGCCTTCAATGTCCTAATGCATATAAATAATGTTAATCTCTACTATAGCGTATCATAAAACCGTCAACGCATCAGGCATAAAATAGTCTTTTTTAATTTATAGAAGTATTCAATTTATAAATAAGATAATTGCGCAATGATTTTAAGTTTTCATGTATTGGACAGAAGCTTTAATCGTAAACAGATAAATAAGTGTGTTTACGTCAAAGACAGTAATGATTTAACCAATTTGTAAATTTAACTCCATCAAAAATTCAGTTCCCATTAACGAGTTGGTAAACTAGCTAATTATAGCCCACCGGGAAAACTTTCCGATCCCCTGTTTGTTTGTTACACGCTTTATATTAGCTTCACTTGTATGTTTGTATGTTTGTATATTTGTATGTTTGTTTGTAACCGACTTCTTTGGGCGCGATTTTGACCCACTTTAAACGGCCAGATTTCGTTCAAGTTTTGCACACCTGTCAAAGACCGATGACAATACAATAATTCGATTAAAATATATAATTATCCTGATTAGATTCGCCAGGATTAATTATTCTTATAATTGATGACCATTGCTACATTCATCGCTAGATGGCGTTAACATTGTATTCTTCCAAGAAGCTTATACCCAAATGGAGATTGCATTCCGTATAAAACACTGAAGCACAAAAATTTGACCTTGAATGCAATCGCTGTTGCCTGCTATCCTTTTCTTTAGAGTGACAATGAATGAAGTTCACGTGAAGTTCATTCATTGTTACGCTAAAGAAAAGGATAGCAGGCATCAGCGACGTCATTCAAGGTAAAATTTTTGTGCTTCACTTTTATATACGGAATGCAATCTCCATTTGGGTATAAGCTTCTTGTATTCTTCAAGTGTCAAATGTTACTACTGACCAACAGATGGCGTTATTGATTGGAAATACAGCCGTAGATGGATGTTTTTAGTCAAAACAATTATATAATAGTTAAAAAAAACTAAAATACACGCTTTAATAAGATATACAACTAAAAAAGTAAAAATAATTGATACTGAATTTAAGATAAGAAAATGGAGTAAAATACATATATTTTATTGTTACAAAGCGTGGGGTGCAGGAGGATAAGTAATTGTTGTAAACACCCCACGCTTTGTAACAATAAAATATATGTATTTTACTCCATTTTCTTATCTTAAATTCAGTATCAATTATTTTTACTTTTTTAGTTGTATATCTTATTAAAGCGTGTATTTTAGTTTTTTTTAACTATTATATAATTTTATATATTTTGATCGAACGTGTCAAATCGTCATAGGTTCATGAATACGGGGAATTTTATATTAAGACTGATATTATAAGCTCTGTGTTTTGATTAGATTCTATATTTCTAGTTTTCCTTAAGAAACATAAGTAGTTTTTCCCATCTTATGACGTACTATTTTTACGTATTTTCTACAGTATACACTTCATACTTGTACTAGAATCTACTGATTTGCAAAGAATATGTTCAAACTAGTTAAATAGAGGCTACACTTGTTGTCTCAAGAATGAAGTGCCTATTGTATATTAGTATCACAGTCTTTTACCTACATACATGCATTAAATCACGCCTTTTACCCAGAAGGGGTAAGCAGAGATGGTACAAAAACACCCACAATTTGTCCAACGTTGGATTCAAACCCGAGACCCCAACTTTGTAACCGTACCGTACTACGCTACCGAGGCCGTAGGATTTTCAATGGACAGATATGTCATATTTTATACTCACTCGTCTAGTATAATCTCTATTTATGTACCTTTGCGTTCCAATTTTTGACAGATTTAAAGTGGGCGCGACAAGCAGACTGCATATCGCGTTAAGTTCACGTCTGTTGAATGAAACTGTCAGAGGCTTGAAATACCTGAGATTTCCCGCCAGTTATAAATACCCACTCTCGAATAACTTTGAATAATTAGGAGTCTATAATTTACATACATATACTCACGCTTTCTTCCCAGGAAGGATGGGAGGGTAGGCAGACGACAAACGTGCTACCAGGACCCCCACGTTTCACCTTGTGTGTTCAGTTCCATGATATAATAAAGGTGAGCCGTATCGGACACATATTCTTGACTCTGGGCTAATAATGTATATAAAAATCCAATATCACTGCCCGACTAGGGTCTCGGGGGGGGTTCTATTATTATTGTCTTGTCGGAACACTGGGTGCGATTTCAATACTCGAATTCATAGTAATGATTTATTAAAGTTGTTACAGACACCTGTTTACATTATTTATCAACATACATAAAATTCATTGTACCTTCTTATAACTCTTATCAACAATATAATAAATCCATTCTGCCTATTTCGAGCCTGCCCAGGGAAGAGTCATGGCGCCCATGACCTCCCCCCTGGATCCACCGTTGAACTAGAATAGGTTTTAAAACTGTATATGAGTAAGGCCATTTCAAAATAACTTGCAACTTAGCAACAAGTCGTACAGGAGCTACGTCGTGTACGGCAATATAAAGGCGCTTTACGCGAGAAGTATGTGCAGTGTAGAGACGAGTAAAATGAAGTTATAATTTTTCACCGCTTATTCGAAATATGAAAAGAGGTTTAAGGTTTATAGCCTTTGAGGCTTAAGTTATATAGTACTTTGATAGCATCCGTGGCGGAATTGGTCAGGCGTTGTATGTGAACTGAGAGGTAGCGAGTTCGATACCCGCACCGAGATAAATGTTTGTGATCCACAAGCATTTGTTTTAAGTCTTGATGCTGAGACCGAAAAACCTCTCGTATGACACAAGTAGCACAGTGTGCAATATGTGATTGAAGGGTGTATTCATTTATTTAAAATAAAACGTATCGATGTTATTTTCAATATTATGATCCAAATAATATACAGAGGGCTTGGAAATTCTGATACTAGACTTGGCTTCATTATAATTAAAAAAATAAAACAAAGTGACAATGAACAGATTAATGATATTAATTTTTTTAAATGCCGTTATAGTCGGTAATGTGGTTTCCCTGTGTATTTGCCTCCAGAACAATTTAGACTATGTAGAAACAAATATAGAATTATTTCTAAAATATTTTCGGATCCCATGACTTTTCGCGCTAGCAAATACCGTTTACAATTTATAAGGTACGTCTTATGTGTACGGATACAAAATAAACCTTCATAAATATCTGAGCTATAATTTAAATTTGCACACGACACGTTAATACTTTTTGTGTATTTTATGAAGTATCAAATGATTCATACCTATTAATAATTTTGTAATAAGACTAATCACCGGTGTCCATAATAAAAATAGTCGTAAAATATTTTACATACAACGTAGCAGCGTGATTAGTTTTATTAAATATATGTAATAAAACATTTCTGTGTGTTTTGTTTCGTCTTTCTTTGTAAAAACCTCGTCCTAAGCATTTTGATAGCGTCTTTCTAGTGGAACTAAATATTTGTATTAAAAAAATGCATTAAGACACAAACTCGTTTTTAACTATTATAAAAATTAAACATTAAGAACTCTGGAAGAACAGAATGTCATTTGAACTATCACATTTCTTATAGGTACTTATAAAGACTAAAATCACATCTAGTAGATAATTCGGGGTCCAAATTTAGGCATTGTATATCAATGTACATTTATAGAAGATATATAGTTTAGTAAAATAAATCGAGTTTACATTCCAAACCTCTAAACCGCAGAAACCATATGGAAAAACTTAATGCATGCAGACAAACCCGCGAAAACGCTAATATAAGATATAGAAATATGCAAATCTTACGATTTTATGTACATCGTCTCGTAGAATATTCCGTATTCAACCACAAACATGAAAAAGCGTGAAACATCTCATTGATGTGAGCCAATAAAAATGCGGTGCTCAGTTTTCATAATCATTTTATAGCAATAAATACATCAAATGGCGCCGAGAATTTGGTTTGGCACGACGATAAATGGCTAATTAATGACGAGCTGTCTACATTCATCCATATTAACACTAATGCACGCACGGTTCAGAAAATAAGCACATAATTTAAAAACAAAAATATACATCTGTAGGTATGAGTAACATTTATGATTTATTAAATGTTATAACGGACGACGTCGCTAAGGTTGCAGGAAGTCGCTGGATGCAGGCCGCTTCTAACAAGCCGATGTTGATCCTTGGGGGAGTCTAAGTTCAGCAGTGAACTTCCTGTGACTGTGATGATGAAATGCTATTGAAGCCCGTGAATTACTATTTCATTAAAGGATAAGTGAATTTTCGTTATGGATGTTCATGGGTGGCAGTGATGACTTACAATCAGGTACCTGTTTGTTTGTTGGCCGGACCTATTGTATTATAAAATATATATTTTCATAACGCATTGGTTTGAGTTTCATTAATTCACAAATAATTGAATTGATAAAATAAATAATTATTATATTGAGCTTTTAAAATTTCATATTGTATCCAGGACGAAGATAATCTTAATAATTGAAAGCCTCCGTGGCGCAGTTGGTTAGACGCCGGCTGTGTCACGAGAAGCCGCGAGTTCGATCCTCGCACCAAGACAATTGTTTGTGTAAGCCACAAGTATTTGTTTCGGGTCTGGGTGTTTGTGAGATCGAAAAGTCGCTCGTAGTTCCTGATACATACAACTCAAAACTCATTCGTAGTGTGGGGTCAGGACTATGGCTATTTATTACTAAGGACAATGTGACTGTTGGGTGTATTTATTTATTATTCTAGTAACTTATAGAGTAAGATCCCAGGCCCCCCAGACGTTACTTATTTTCTGATAAAAAATATAAATGGGATAAAGTAGTGTTAGTACGTACTTTGAGTGTGTGCATACCTGCTAGCTTGTGTCGACGGCCAATTCATAGGTACCAGGTGCTAAAGGTAGATAAATACAGTACTGACTTTTCTTAAATTCTCAGTGCTGATTTTTACATATGTTTTAGATAATTTTGTTAAAAATTAATAATAATTATTGCCAGACACTTTCCATCGGCGCTTATCCTTAACAGACGCTTTAAAGCTTCAAAAAAATAACATATTTTTACTTATAATCTCACTCTTGATTTTTATATATGATACTTAGGGAACTATTTGAACACCCCTGGGCAGCAGCCAGACCAATTGGAGGGGTCAAACATACCCCAGACACACATAAAGTGTCGCTATGTGTATGAGCGTGAGGTCATTATTTGTACGCTTGAGTGTGAGAGAGATATCTATTTATCGATATCTTTCTTACTACGAGCAAGCAACTACTTAAAAATGCAGAGTACCAGATAGCATTTATGAAACTCGGCGATATTCAGTGACTTAGAACTAGAGCAAAATGTGTTTAACACTATACAAAAATTTGTTTGTGAACTGTACAACGTGGCCGGAATAATTGACGTAGATGCTGCCCGACTCCAACTCTTCATCAACACTTATATGGTTTGTGACGTAAATGAAGAGTTCAATCGCAAAAATGTGAAAAACTTTGATGCAAGTAACTTACCACCATGCAAAAGTGAGCTTTTACAGCAGTTTGGACGAGCTAATTACATCACTAGTCTCTGGAAGAAAATTAGTATTTTTAGTGCCTGACAATAAATATATATCTTAAAATTACACAAAGCTATACATGTCTTTCTTCTTTCGGATTATTTGTAGTTTGAACATTTTGCAATTCAGCGTGATCTTTACTGTCATCATCGTCTAAGTTTGATAAGTCATCATCAACCCAATGTTGGCATTGACTATCTTCATTATCATCCTTATTACTTTCATTTTCTGTTACAAAAATAACATAATTAAGAATCAAAGAGTTACACGGTTATATCAATTATTCAAAGTTAAAGTATAATACCTGATGCTTCTTGAAGCGATTCACTGACAAAGCTCGGCAATTGGTCCCCATCGAACCAGTTAAAATGATATTTATTGTCTTCCAACGTCCCATTATTGTCAGAACTAAAAATACTAATTTTCTTCATATATTACTGGTGGTAGGTCTCTCATATGTGAGAGGCTGCCTGGGTGGGTACCACCGCAATGTTTATTTCTCTCGTCAAACAGCAGTTTAAATGCACTGTTCTGTTTCGGATTGATGGATATTGTAGCCAGAGGAACTACTGGACATATTGAGACTTTACATCTTATGTCTCAGGATGGCGAGCGCAGTGGAATGTCAAGCAATGCTTTGTAATTCAAGGTGTTGTTTGGTTCTACTACTGTTCATGAGCGGTCGTATCGCTTACCATCAGGCGAACGGCCTCGCCATTCAAAGCAATAAAAAAAAAAGGGCATTCTTCCAGAGACTAGTGATGTAATTAGCTCGTCCAAACTGCTGTAAAAGCTCACTTTTGCATGGTGGTAAGTTACTTGCATCAAAGTTTTTCACATTTTTGCGATTGAACTCTTCATTCGCTCATACACATAGCGACACTTTATGTGTGTCTGGGGGGATGTTTGACCCCTCCAATTGGTCTGGCTGCTGACCAGGGGTGTTCAAATAGTTCCCCGAGTATCATATATAAAAATCAAGAGTGAGATTATAAGTAAAAATATGTTATTTTTTTTGAAGCTTTAAAGCGTCTGTTAAGGATAAGCGCCGATGGAAAGTGTCTGGCAATAATTATTATTAATTTTTAACAAAATTATCTAAAACATATGTAAAAATCAGCACTGAGAATTTAAGAAAAGTCAGTACTGTATTTATCTACCTTTAGCACCTGGTACCTATGAATTGGCCGTCGACACAAGCTAGCAGGTATGCACACACTCAAAGTACGTACTAACACTACTTTATCCCATTTATATTTTTTATGAGAAAATAAGTAACGTCTGGGGGGCCTGGGATCTTGGACCATTAACAATCAAGCAAAATGACAGCTACAACCACTAGTAAAATTATAAATCCTGTCATTACTTGTCCGTGACTTTTTACCTTTATTTTTCAAAAGAAAAATATATTATGCGAAGAATAGTGCCCTTTAAATGCTTCTATTGCAGCCCATTCATTACCTGGAGTGGAAAATGGAAACGCGTAGGTTTATCAGAGGCCACGACCTTTCCCGGTAGTTTTCGTTTTCCCCAAAGAATGTGTCGGTCTGTTGAATGCATTTAAATTCTAATATAGTGAGTAATGCGAGGAAAGCTTAGCAAATAGGAGAAGTTTGCGAGACATTTAAAGCTCTATTAAAGTATAGTTTGGAGTTGTTGTGTATTATACATCTGCTCGCGTTCTTACTCGAATGTATTGAAAATACGAAATAAAACACTGATGTCTATATGCTTAAGAGCGTTTATACCCTGCACGCGCTTTTTTGCTTAAAAACAGGACTTTTCAAATGAGTTAATAGCCACCAATAAACAATTTAAAGGAAAAATAATTATTACTAATTTTAGAAAAGGTTGTCATCTAGGGATTTTGGTGGAAAACATTATAGATTGATGGATAATTTGTGAGTACTATACGGATTACTGAACACAAGTTTCGTTATTTAGGCTTTAAATGGCAATTTAGAAGCTTAAGATATCCGAAACCACTAAATATAAGATGAAAATAAAAATATTATCAGACTAATAAGACCCTTATGGAGGGATTTTGCTGAGAAAAATAATCTTTTTGTGTTTAGTTCCTGAAAAATAAAAATTTAAACAATGCGAAATTATTCAGAAACTCTCGTCAAGAACATATTTTTTTTCACCAAGTTATCGTATATAATTTTTTATAACAATTGCATATTATAATAGAAGAACATTTTATCAATAAATTACCATTTTTATATTTCAACAAAATTAGTTTTCATGTTTTCTACAAATATTTTAAAAACCACTATAAAACACGCTGTCCGACGTGGATCAAATTAGACCGCCGCAAGGCCTTCTAGAGGGAGGACGTATCGCTCGTCGCTCCGGCCTGGCTGCAGTCGATTATGCCGCGCGTAGTAAAAATAGCTACGCGCGGAATGCGATTACCACATCTTAGTACTTTGGTAGTAAAATATTTAATTATTTTTATTACCTACAATGATTTTGTAGTGAGTATAAATTATGTTTCAGGTAATATAATGGGACGTAATTCCGAGGCTAAATTATGTTATGTATTGTAATATAAAATTAAATATATTTCGTAATTGTAAGAGGTTGTAAGGCCCCTAACACTATTTATGTGTTCGAACACGAAATGATTAATAAAACGTCCGTAGTGTCTACTGATTGAACACTGATTTGAATGCAACTTAACAATGTAATAATAACGAAAATATGATTAGTATCCAAAATTTGTATTATTCTTTGCTTGCACAGTAATATTTGTCTACTTATAATGCAAATAAAATATTATTATGATATTATATAACAGTTACATTTCAATTGAACATTAGAAGCGCACGGATCAAAGTTGTTTGAGCCGATTGTATAGCCAGCCGACGCGGCAGCTCTACGCCTTCAATCTAAGCCTAGCTCTTGGATTCGCAAGCCGATTAAGAAGCTCTGGAGATGTTGGTTGATGTTATATAAATACATGCACACAGCTTTGGTCACTTATGTATGCGTGAAATTAACTAAGAAATACCTATAGTTGACTTTGCGCGCAAGGTGTATACGCTCTTAAGGCATTTTATTTAATTTACCTATGTTATTTAATTTTCGATTCAATGTTATTTTTGATTACTGTAATACAATATTATTATTGTGCTATAATTAGGTACCACAAATTAAAATGCTTTTTTATACAAGGATAAAAACGAAGAAAATGCACATAAAACGTAGGCGCCTCTTGCACCTTTTTTTTATCACTTTATCATCTTCACCTTTTCTAGAATCAGACTATATTTACTTGTGATAGTTCGACAATAATAAACAATTATATAAATTAAAAAATCACACAAATGGTGTGGACCCCAAGTCTAAAGTCTTTTATCGTCCGAGATAGAAACTACGAGATACTTTTCGGTCTTCTAAACAGCCTGATCGGAAACAGATATTGGGCTCCTCAAAGATTTGTCTTTATAAGTGGATCGAATCCGCATCTTCTCATTTCATAGCACGATCATATCTGACTGCGCCACACACGCTGTCAAATAAAAGGCATTACAAAAGTTAATCAAATCAAAATAAACATGTTACCCGTACTATAAAATATGTCGATTACTATGACTTTAACAAAGACGGCAATGCATCAAACTTGATTGTTACATTATTTATAGCATTACGAATAGAAACACCTGAAACACAGAAGCCTAATTTTACAGTTCACAGTCAAATAAAATATATTTTAACAATTGAAAACAAAGATTCCATTGTACGAATAACCTTCAAGCGCGTCGTGAAAGACGGTTATTAAATGGATATAATGGCAATAAAGGTTTTCATACATTAGGACAATAAACTGGTAAAGCACTTTCAATACCATGGTCATTCGTTTTAGTATTATAAAAGGCTTACTTACTTGTACATAAACACGCAAACAATATACGTAAGTTCTTGTTTGTATTGCTTAACAATAATGAAAATTATTTAGAAATTGTGGTTGGACGTTTGAATAATGCAATTTTTTTTACTCAAACATAGTTACGTATTATTCCTGTAATACCTACAACCTTGGACCTATTAAAGAAACGTTACAAGTGCGAAATAAGCGTTCTTTTATTAGCAACAAATCAGTTTTGATTATATGTGGGCTCAGAGCAATCACAATCATAAATACTCATTTTCAATCTCTTGACGGCCGTACTGAATGACATGCATACCCTTTGAAATCATTGAAAACGCTTTTATTTTATTTTTGTTGTTTTTGAGATAGATACAAAATTATTTAACACAATTTCTTGAAGCCAGGATTCCCCAGTCTATATGAGGAAAACGGCCAGGCTTACATTTGCATTAAAACATATAAATATTCATTCTGTGTTACTAGTATTAACATTCATAAAAGAGTAAATATACGGCAGCATACACTCCAAAGTGGAAATGCACTCAAATTTTCCTTTACGTTATCTGTATTAAACACCTAAATGTTATACAGATTTTCCATTCCAAGAAATTGCAATTTTCATTCGCTGTAAGTACTCTACAAGGTGATTTTCTTGGAACAAGGAGATACTCGTGGCAATCGTTTGCAGGTGGACACTTTATTTTAATTGCATTGCACCTATCACTCATTTTCTTGAGCCAAGGCAAATATAGGAATAAAAAATCATTTATTGCTTTTTTACATCATTAGATAAATAAAAATTCATGCTCTTAAATTATAAAGAAGGCAAAAAGAGGAAACTCAGCTCGTGCTGACCGGGACATAGATAATTTTCAGCGCTGTTTTTCAGCCTCTCCTAACTTCCTAAATTGTTGAGCGGAAGTTACTTAAAATACATGATAACCATTGTAGGAGGTCACCTTAAGCAGGCTTCTTTAATAAGTCGTTCTGTAAAACTTAAGAAGAGATTTGTATCCTCCAGAAATTATCAGACAGAACTCATCACTGAAGTTCCCGGACGCGTTTTGCGTGTTTCCATAGTGCTACGTAAATAAAATTGACAAAGAGCGTGGTGGTCTGTTGGTAAACGGACTAGACGCGGCTGCCTACATGTTCACGGTGGTCGCGGGTTCGAATCCCAGGGCACACCTCTGACTTTGCGGAGTCATGTGTGTATTGATAATAATCAATCACTACGCACTTAAACGGTGAAGGAAAACATCGTGAGGAAACCTGCATACCATAGCGATTTATAAGAATTTCTATGGTATGTAAGTCCGCCATCCCGCACTAGGCCAGCGTGGTGGACTATATGGCCTAACCACTCTCAATCGTATTCTCGATTGTGACCGTGCCCTGCAGTGGGACGTATATGGGCTGATACAGATACAGAAAGAGCACACAGGCTTAATGGGTCTTTTAAAAAAAACTCGCCACGAAATTATTCAGAAAGAAAATTAACAGAAGTAGCTGATAACAAATAATTATCGACCTCCACTATAATTCATCATTGAAAAAAATCCGCACTAATAAACAAAAATTCTGCAACACTGTAAGGCTGTGGGCACGAAACTAGCGATGGCGGAGCGGTGGCGAGGCGATGCGGCGGCGGAGCGGCGGCGATGCATTCAAATGCATGGACAGTATAGGTGAGGCGCACGAAACGCGCGACAGCGGGGCGGGGCGATCGAGCGTTGCACAGGCGGCAGGAGGGCGACAGCGGCGCGGCCCGCGGGTGTGACGAATAAGATTAATGTTACGGACAAATAGGTAAAAATCGAAGTTTTCGTTTATTTACATACATTGGGAATTGTAAATATATGTTTAAATAAACCATATTTTTTAGACAAAAGTATAATCTAATAGCGTGGTGGAATATACTTATAGCCTAACCACTCTCAATCGTACTGTCCAACAGCCCGTACCTTGCAGTGGGACGTATATGGACTGATGCAGATATTCTAGTAGAATACATCAATTATAGGTACTGTTGTTTTTAAAATCTATCTAATATTGTAGCCTAAGAAGTAATTAAAAATTTATAAGTAGTTAAACATACATTATCATATTATGTTTTTATATTTTATTTTACATTATTCTGAAACAGTAGGTAGAAATGTAACAAATATATGTTGTGTAGTATCTGCAGCAATGCCGACTTGATCTATATTTCCCTGTCACAACTAAGCGACTTATCGACCGTCATTTTTCGTGCCCACACGAAATACTGCTCTTCATCGCCCCGCTCCGCCGCCGCATCGCCTCGCCACCGCTTGGCCTTATAGACGTTCAAAGGCCAATGAAGAGTGATGACGATGATCCTTACATTTGATTCACTAATGCGCGCTAAAAGTTATTATTTTTTAATTCCACACAATTTCAAATTGTTAAACCTTGTCAATCAATGCTTAATATTTTACTACATTTTTATTTCAAACATACGGATATAAAAACCATCTCGATGAAACTACGCGTAAACTCGACATTCTTGTTGAAATAAAATTATAGCTATTGTCGAACAACAAACATCTGATCGTTATTGGGTTAAGGACGTGTAATCGACGTATACATTTCGTTCAAAAGATCCGGATTTTAGATTTTCTAATTCTTATGGTCAATTAAAAATCGATCACTTTCCAATGTTTACAGTTTGCGAGTCATTGACCCGCCGAACTTTCCGCACGTTAATGTTGGGCTTAAGTGGGCGGACTTTCCACTGTGTGCCTGTCTATTCCACGACCTGTCAAGGACTCTACAGGTACGTAATTAGGGCTATTTGTCCAATCGATATTGACGAACAGTAGTAAATGATAAGAAAACATGATTCGGTACTGTTATATTATCGCTTGATTAGATATTATTGTAGATAAACTTTGAGAAAAGCCAATTTATATATTGTAGATTGCTTATTTATTACTAGCGGCCCCACTTAAAGGCATATACACTTTTCGAAATGGTAAATAATACTTACTAGATTTTTCAGTACTGGTTTCCTCTTATAAGTCATAGAGTGATGTATATCATCTAATATAAATGACCTATCCCACACAAACAGAACTTTACAATTCGAACCAGAAGTTTCTGAGATTAAAGGTAACAAACAAACAAACTTTAACTTGATATATTAATAAAGATTAAGAAACATAAAATGATGCAAGGAACAAAAGTGAGCATATTGAACTGATTGCATGGTTCCACAGAAAAATGTGCTCAAATATTATGAATGACAAAAATATTGCTTGCGATCAAGGTACCATCGGTACTCCAGTTCCCTTTCCTTACATTAAAATTGAATGTGCCATTTTGAAACGCGGTGAATGAACAGTGTTACTAACTTAATATCAAATCACCCAATAGGAATTTCTTGAACTTATGGTAAAAAATGAATTGTAATAAAGTAGTTTTTCTTAGGTATATTTGCTTACACGATAGAAATCCCTTCGTTCTGAGTGCGCTCGGTGGGTCCTTTGAAAAAATATCGCCGGACTATGCTTAGCAGGGTCGGCCGATGTCCCAGATCTTTTACTCCCGTTACCATATCAACAATTTAAATTGTGAGGATATTGAATATCACACAGAACATGTAAAAATGTCAAGATAACACGTATCAAGAGTATTTATCTTGTCCTATTACAAATTATATTTGATTAGGCGACCCCAGTTAAACTCCCTACATAATGTTATACGCCTAAATATAACATATTGAGTTACTATGACGACGTTAATATATTAGGAGTGTCCATAAGCTGCGAATATTAGAATCTTAGACTATTCAATGCAAAAACAAATAATTTTCAGGAATCAGCTTTGTTTTTTTTTATCTTATCATTTTTTGATATTGGATAATCATCGGTAAATTAAATTCATCATCATCATCATCATATCAGCCACAGGAAGTCCACTGCTGAACATAGGCCTCCCCCAAGGATCGCAAGGTAAATTAAATTAATAAATTAAAATTTATTTTAAATATACTCACGAATTTAATACTAACAATATCTGTAATACACAAAAAAATAAATCACTGCATTTCTTTTTATCGCGGTATAAAATTAATAAACTATTAAATACTTGGACATGTTTTCTTTGCAAACATCGATCGTATCTCAATTATTTTTCTGTCTCGTGCATAAGATAATATCGGGATCGAAAGGTGTTTGCAATGTCGAGTATTTTATGTCTATTAAAAATTGTACCTTACTTATTCAGCTCCAGGGCTTGTCGCATTTAGAACACATTGTCATATGAACCTTTTAATGAATTTATACGTAGTTCAATCTATATAGCAAAAAATATATAAAATGATATCCTGCTTTGGATTGTTATTTGCAAGCTCGAAGATTCGATATGAAGTCGTAGTACTGAAAACGCTAGTGTAGTGTAGTGGTACTTCCTACTAGACGTCCTCTTTTCACATCCAGTAAATTCAATATTACAGTTTTTTTATCTGCCATCATACGGTTGCGTGTACATCGCAACATGATTTTAATTTACATGTCAGAATTAAAAGCTTATGAATTTATGATCGGTCATCTCACCTGACTTTACAGGAACGAACCAATGACGAGCGTTTTTCTCGAGCGAAAAAAATATTTTTCGAATCAAGAATTTGAACTGGCCCGTTTGACACTGCAGACCATTTACCTCGAGACCAATGAGGCGATAAGATATTAATTCCTGAAAAATGTCTTTTGATGGATGAATGTCGCGACGCCACGTCCGTAAAATAATTGTCTTATGAAGTATAGTTTTTCGACGACATCAAAGACGATCTGAAATTTATGATGTTTATTCACCAAACCAATGCACATTTTTATCATCGGCTGAGCCTAAAATAAAATTTATATCAAGGCAAGTATTCAATTCCGACCTTCTTAATTGACCTAGAGACGTCGAAATGTTAAATGATGACCATCCTTAAACCCAAAAAATATACGCAAGAAGCACAGCTTGCGGTGTTAAGAAACTATTTTCTACGGAATTTGACCCTTGCTTAATGCGTGTTGATGATATCTGTAAACAAAGTCAAAATAAGATTCTAATCCGATCAAGCAAACAACTGAAGGTGTTTTATTTGTGGTGTCTACGATATAAAAAAGAAAAATCTCCTTAAAGGTTATTCACAGTCCTTTAACCTCTCTAATTAAATGTGGATTAATTAATTACCAGACTACTAATTGAATCCATTTTTATGTGTTCGATACATATGGCGGAATTGATTAATATATAAATTGCCACAACTCGTTGTAACACGACGAAGGAAAACATATTGCGCCCTATATCCGCAAAATAATCTTCAACGCATAATAAAATAGTACCCGTTAGTTAACTTAATAAATTAAATAGGTAATTAGACCACAAAACATTAATACAAATGGTGTAGTCTGCCATCCCTGAGTGGGTACATTTAAGAACGTCCGATTTATTCAGCAGGGGTCAATGATCAATGCTCTACTTTAGACAAGTGTTTATTATATTAAAACGATTGCGTCTCAAAATAAAATGGTTCGCATCAATCACCTATGAATGTCTATAAAAAGGCGACCCGTACACTAATCGTAATTATGCCTTCTGTAACACGTGAACATTGTTTTGAATCAGTAATGTTAGCTGTTTCTCTATAATTAATTATATTATCGATTGATTTGTGTATTAATTTATCATTTGGAATCGTCTGGTCACATAAAACAGTTTGAAAATGGATTTTGAATCAGACATTTTCATGATTGCATGCAATTGGAATCCAGTGACCTGTTTACTCGATGTTCCTTGTTTGGAGCGAACGTTTCCAACGTGATATAATTCTGAGAATTATGGAGTTGATATAAGCTGATTATAATGTTTTTGCACGACAGAAGTATGTGCATAAATTCAGTAGATTTGATGGATTCTCCCCTAGGGACTTACCATGTCAAGTGCTTATTTTGGGTCTGGCATTTCCTGTGTAAGCACATTCAGTTCTTCCTCTTAAAATCCAAAGTTTGCAACTGAGACGAAAAAAGAACTAAAAAATACCTCCTGAAAATGTTTTTTCTCTTGTAATAACTTGAAGGAAGTCCCATCCATAGACCATGATATTATGTAGACGGTTCATAACGAAAATATATGACATAACATGCTCTTTAAATAAGAAAGAAACGCTTTGTCTGCCTCATCGTTGCCTTGTAATGAATAAGAACTATCTCGAAAATATACGGCGAAAATAAGCCTTCGCTTCCCACGTAACAGAAACATCCAGACTTCGTATGAGCGATCGTAGGGCTACGAAAATGTTATGTAAGTGTAACTTTAGAACCCGCTACTCCGTTAAATGTTTTTATAATACACACTTGTGTAGATTCACGTGGATGGTTTTCATCGTTATTTTTTTAAATAGTAAGTTATTGAAATGGACCAACCACATGTAAACATTTTGTAATAATACATGGAACAAGTACTGATATACATATTGCGGCGGGTTAGGCCGCCCGCAGGTAGGGGTAGGTAAGTAAATGAGTACTCAGGGTAATTACGTGGTTCGGACTTTAATAAATTCGCATCACTATTTACACCCGGCACTGTTGCTGGTGGTATGTAACGGGAGTCACTGGCCTTCGTTGGACACTGATCCGGGTCTTCGGCACGTGGCGGAACCCGGCGACAGCTCGCCGGCGAAGTTTGCTGCCACGTGGCCGGACACGGTGCGCAGGTCAGCGGCGCGGCGTAGGCTCGGCTGCAGTCGGGCAGGAAGCGGTGCGGAGGGAAAGCGGGCAGTAAGCCAGCGCACGGAGTCAGCTCTTCGTGGCGGAAGCAAATCGAAGTAGAAGAATGAAGAAGGCGAAGAACCCCAGCGGGTTCAGAAAGACGCGTGGGTAGCACGCGGCTTTCTGGTTATGGGAAAGAGGACGCGAGCGACGTTACACGCGTATAAAGGCGAGCGCCGATGACAGTTCGCACGTCACGTTTGACAGATGTCAGAAATTCAATCAACCAATCAGCGCAACGGAGGCGTTGATTGGCATAGACAATACGATTTTTGCCAAGAAGCTTATAATTTATGCCGACTATTGAGCAATAGACCGCAACTATTAAAGGTGACATTCTCACATCGTCACAATATTTATTAGAGGCATTGTATTGTATCCGCCCACATATATTCCACTGCAGGACACGAGCCCTCTCTTCAATCGAGAGTACGTTGGAGAGCGGTTAAGCCGTAAAGTCGACCACGCTACCCTAAGTGTACGTGGTGACTTCGCATAATGAGTGTAATTTGTAATGGGTGTTCATTTCATAATTGCTTGTTTTTACTCGAGTGTTTGAAGGTAATGATTTGATTAAAATAAATATATAGAATATAGATATGTACTTCTGCCCTCGTACAGCTTGTATAATGCGAAGATACATTCATAAAGCAATAGTATTGCGGAGGGCAAACATCCCAAAAACCCGTACACGCCATACATTTACACCAGAATATCAAAGGTGAATTAAATTCTCAAACAGCACCACAGGAGCGTAGTAGACTAAAGTCTTCCCTCTCAGAATAGAATAGCAGTGTACAAACCACTGCAGATATTAATAATAAGCGATAAGATTGTCATTTTTACTATAAATTACATATTTAGTTTAAATTAATAGAGGTCTTGGTTTCGAATCCGGGGTGGGGCCAAGTGATATTCAATTTTCCTGTTCATTATCAGCCCGGAGACAGGAATTAGTGCAAATATGGCGATAGGCCCACCCCCTATCACGTCATGGGACGATAAAAAAACAAACACACAAGGCAAAACGTAGGTGTCCTGGTTGTTACTAGGATAACTTATAAATGTGCCCGTTCTAAGAAAAAATCGTGAGTTTATGTATGAATGTATGTAGTTTAAATTATTGCAGTTCATGTGTACAATAAATCATAAATTATATCTTGTTCGAGGTTCAGAGAGGTTCTAGAAAAATAACTGTAAAAACAAATGATGTAACATCTTACCTAAGATCCGTGTATTTGGGTGAAGAAGCCTGAAAAGGGTCATCGTCACGATTCGCTCGGTCGGCTCTACTGTTATAACTTCATGTAATATTATTAAATTGGTGTGACATTCGGTTATGTTTCTATTACAACATAAAGTTTTATAACCGTTTGAGTTATTTCTATCGAATAATATTATAGGACTTGTCCTGAATGGCTTGTATTAAATGGATCGGTTGTCAAGAATTTTATGTCTTTATATGCAACTTTGTAGCTATATCTGACTGCACATTTTTTATATATATTTACGATCAAATGAACTAACTTCGTAAATAAATACAGTACTTGATGTACGTCTGAAGCAAAACAAATACGAACAAGACATTGACTATAAACCTTATTTATAAAATGACTAATGACCCCGCAGACAGTCATACTCATCGGTGGTGATCGTATGGCAAATAACAATATATTAAAAATATTATATTCTAGTATTAGTAGTTACTTTCAAGTCCACACAAAATTTCATTATGTTCATTGTAAAAATTATACAAAAGTACAATATAATAAATAACATTTTTATTAAACAGAAAAATCCCGTGTTCCAAAATTTACAAGTCATTAAATATCATATAAATTGAAATAATCATAAAGTGTAATAAAAGATCTTTTTTGCGAGCTTCAAAACTCATTTTTTCATAATGATTAGCTCGTTATTTTGGCACACAGAAAGTTGTTTCTGTCATGAAAATGTAATCGTTACCGTTTGTTCTTTCGGTTCAAATTGGCAATGATTTATATAATATGTTACTGGTAATCTTTACAATGCGGCATTGTATATTTCATATATTGTTTTTTTCTACATGTTTTACGCATTCTATCTATTGCTTAGGCAGTGTCTAATGGACAATAATATTCACAATATTTCATACTTTGCCTGGACGCCTCAGGCAGTCTATAACGTATAGAACGCTTGAATTATACAAATTTCCAGTAAAATACAGGAATGTTATGGTTATGGAATTTTGAACTTGGTTATGCACATATAAAAAAATGCATCGGTTTTAAATACAGACATTATCCGAAATATTTCGACTTTCTAACATCAGATATTATTACGGATATATCTGTTTCGGATATCAGATTTGGGAAAACATCCAAAAGCTCCATAATATCCCTGTATGTAGGTAGATCACGTGGGCATCTGTGCGAGGGATTAACAAGACATGTACTGAAACTCGACTCCACAAACGAGTTTGAATACGATTTACTCCCACGTGATTGTTACGGTTTAAGTGCTAATATAATCCTTTTTGATATGTAGGTCACAGTCCATCGAGAATTGAGTAAAGAGGTGACTATTTCAAACATAAATTCATTTTTGTAGCTTCTTATGTGGTGTGGTGCTCTAGTTATGGGTGTATGAACTAGCAAACAGCCCAATTGGATAATATATTTCGTGAGGTTTCTCGATTCAATCCTTATGATCTTTCATTAGTAGGTCCAGATCAAAATAATAAATAATGATAATAACTTTAGTAACACAAAAGAAAGATATACAAAACACTAAAACTAAAGTACACGCAACAAAGAATTCAAAATAAAGTTAAAACGCAACTGTTTGGTGCCCAAATAAATAATACTTATGTTATGGACACCAAGGGTTAATAACGTATATTTCAATCACTGTATCAAAGGTACTTACAAAAATCATCAATAACTAAGTAATAGACTTATGTGCCTCCGTAGTTTTATAAATATTTTCACCCAGCAACCTTCAGAATTATTTAGGAGTACTCTCCGAAAAGCATCAGGGCATCAGGATGTTTTCTTTAAAAAAATTGTATTATCTTTCCTAGATTTGAATCTATTACCAACAGCACTCTGATCTTCAGTCAATTTTGCTATCGCTCGCTGTTGTTATTATATTAAAATTACTGTTCTATAAAATATTAAAGAGAGTTATGTAATTGGAGGATTATTCTAGTTGTGAGTTCCCGCGATTCCAATTCCAAGTAATATCTACCTTAGTGCATTGAGAGTAACTCGAAATCCACGTGACTCGACTAATATAAGTTGAAACAACTCATATCGCTGCATAAATAATAGAAATGGACTCGTAATATAGTTCAATTTATATTTATAAATATTTGAAAAGTATTTTGATGTTTTGTGTAGTGTACGACTGCTAATAGTTAGCGTGGTGGATTATATAGTCTAACCATTCTCAATCGTACTGTCTGTTGTAGAGGAGGCCCGTGCCCTGCAGTGCGACGTATATGGGCTGATACAGATTATTTGTTTCTAACTCCTCATATATTCCGTTTTATATTTTCATTGCGTATTATAGACAAACTAATATTCTTAAGAGACTCGCAAAGTTTTAGTATCTACTCGGTGCCAATTCACTGCGAGTCACAGCTCATCCAGGCTGACAGGAGTTGCAGTAGCGAAAGCGTGTGCTAAACTAAGGCGCTCTTTGTCCTGGCATGTCCGGTATTTCCCATAATGCGTGCGACAGTCATGAAGGGGTATTTAGTCAGTATACGGCCGGAGGTATTGTTAGGGACCCAGCTCGCCCACAAGGAAGGAAGGAAGACCAGTGACACTGACTTACCCCTTTCGGACTCCCTCAGGATACCAAATAGCTTAATAGTTTTCGTCTTGAATAAAAAAAGTGGATGCGTGGGTGAGATATTGTCTAGAAGCCTTTATTTTAATACACAGGAGGAATAGTCTCAGACTTTATTGGGAACAACAAGTATCCATTTGTTTCTGATCTGGTTGCTGTCGAACCGAAAAGATTTCCGTAATTTACAACATGATTCACAAGATATGTTACTCCACGGTCTAGACTATTATTATTTATTTACGAAGTGTGTCAGGAATAATAAATTCATGAGAAACGATTTATCGGATAGTATTTTGAGTTTTGCCTCGAGCAATAAAAACAGAGTTGATGAACCAATGCCCGGTGTAATATCAATATTTATCTTTTTCGACCCATTTGAGTATACATTTCTAAACGAGATAGTTTCAGATAAATTTATTATTTCATTTTGTCTTTTATTTATTACTTTAACATTGAAGTAAGCATGTGTACTGTGTGAGATGTATACAACACATTGTTAACATACGTTGTGCCTTTTATTCTTAAATCTCTAAATCCTTAAATTTATGGGAGCATTGTTAAATTATTACTTTTTAGTTTCAGCACACATTCAACGCGGTTCTATTTTAAATCCTGTTGTGTCTTGCAAACAATATTTCTTTATTTTCTTTGTACAAATATTAGGGATTACATTGTTCGGTATCTAAAATTCCTAATGTTTATTGTTTCCGGATTGTCTTCATATATAAGATAAATGAGATGGAAAAATATATGTTTTTTTAAATCTTTTAAAAATAATATCATATTTAAATAGAAGAAAATCACAGGTTTGTATATTCATACTTGGGCCACGAAGAACATTATTAAATAAAGTGTTTTTTTTAAAAACAACATCAAAATATTTTGTAAAATATAGGCCAGCATAATTATCAAACTTATTTAGAAAAATAAATAGTCCTATTTTAAAATCTTCAAAATGTTTCCGGTTGCGTGGCGAACAATAAAAAAGTAGGCCGATAACTCCGCAAAAGTTATTGTGAGGTAAATTGAAATAAATGTGTATCCCACACTCACTTTACAACTATATTTCCTGTATATTATCTTTTGTACCAATGCCATCCGTAAAATCTATTTTCAAACGAAGGCAACGGAATAACCTGACTTTTCGCTGTTTAATTGCGACGTACTAACTTGGCTAATGTAGTAGACGAAGGCCGAGGTCGCGTATCTCATGCTATTCCGCGATGATATTTAATTTGTTTTTTTTTTTTAAATGCCGGAAGGAAAGGCGTTTTCTCAAGTCTCTGTAACAAGCGAGGTTACATAGCTGAGTGTCAACAGATTTGAATTATTTTCATCGCTGGCTTGGTTGTTATCAACGAGTCTCTTTCATTGCTTCTCGCTTTGGTTTTATTCGATCCACATCGGGATAAAAAATTTAAATTTGTTGTTCGTCGCTTACCCCTCTCTGGCGGGTCGTTGACTTGGTGAGGGGGAATGCAATGCCAATAACCCCGCATAATTAGTCTTATTTATAACTGCGATATTAAGGTATGCTTTCTATTAACTAGGATTAGGTACCTATTTTTACCCAATCTTAAATACGACCAGTAGAAAATGCTTGGGTCATTTGGGGAAAGTGATTTACTAACTTAATGGAATTCAATGAGATACAGAATACACTATTACTTTTTTTAATGTTATACGTAGGTTAAAGGATAAAAGATCTCTGTAAGAAAGTGATGTTGGAAGAATTTGCAAATGGTAAGCGACTTATACTACCACATATTGGCATAAAGTGAAGGTTCATATCGATTTTTATCGACGAATAACTTAGCGTCTTATTTCCTAAGACAAATATAATAAGAATATCTGGCTTCCCCAGTAATCCTCTTTAAGTAAGTCTTCTTCCGTAATTTGATGGTAGTCTCACTGGTGGTAGGTCTCTCATATGTGCGAGGCCATCTGGGTAGGTACCACCGCAATGTCTATTTCTCCCGTGAAACAACACTGCTTAAATGCACTGTTGTGTTTCGGATTGAAGGACATTGTAGCCAGAGCAACTACTGGACATATTGAGACTTAACATCTTATGTCTCAGGATGGCGAGCGCAGTGGAATGTTTCTACTGTTTATGAGCGGTCGTATCGCTTACCATCAGGCGAATAGCTTGCTCGTCTCGCCATTCACTGCAATAAAAAAAAAAAAAATGAGGATTACCCTCAAATTAATACATTTTATACAAAATATTATAATTAGTATCTAAAATACCTTACGAAAAGACTCATTATTTTATATTTCATAAAATGTTTTAAATGCTTTATCGAGGACTATGCATCATTTAGTAATCCAAATCTAGTTATTATATATTCTACTGCAAGGACACAATTAAGAGAGGTTGAGCTATAATCCTCAAAGCTTGTAATGCGCGTTGGCGGACTACACGTGAACATGACAAGAATTGTAGGATAATCTACAGTTCTTTGTCAGCCCATATCCGACCCATTGCAGGCCTCATCTACCCACAATGGTGACTACGGTTGACAATGGTTAGCCCGTATGGTCCATCAAGCTGGTCTAATGCGGGTCAATGGACTTTACATACCGTAGACACTTTTTAAATTTGCTATAGTAGGTATGCAGATTTCCTCTCGATATTTTCCTTTACCGTTATAGTGTATGTTTATTGGCTATTAATACACACATAACATCAGTTATTTTCATTAAACTCCTTTGACCTTTTCAAGCACTTGTTTACTAAATCTTGGTAACCTAGTAATGAAGCTGATGAAGGTTCGAACTTGATGCAATATTGATTGGGTTATTAGCGTGGCAGACTGCAAATATAACCAGTGGTTCCACGCCACACCATGCCATAACACGTGTCTAACGCAAACAATACCGACACGTGAACACTCAACATTTAGTGTACCCTAGCGAAGTGAAAACCTTTCACATGTCTGTCTGCTTGTTGGGATTAAATTTTGTATGGTATTTTACTCGATTACTGAGAACTTTAACGCTAAGAAAATGTGAGAAAATTACTTATGTGGAATCTTTAAGGAAGAATTGCAAATGTGTGTAAAATCTATTTAGTCAGTGTGTAAAACATGTTAAACTATGGCACGAGGGATTAGGTCCTCATAATAATAAAGAAGGTTCATGGCCCGAAGTAGGACATATATAATATAATATATATAGATAGAGTTAATAATAGGTTGTAGGTGTTAGGTATCGAAACGTGATGTTAAAAAATAAAAACAAAAAACAAATCTGTGATAAAATCCGTAAATAATAGTTTTATTTCAATGTTAGGTATGACCTTTACGTTCAAAGGTCTTAAAATTCATTAGAGACAATCTTTCACCCACGCACCTCTGTAATTCTTAGAAGATAGTATTAAAAGAAAATACGAAGACTAAAAGAAGAAAGAAGTTGTAATTAAATAATTGTAAGCTTCCGACAGGCAAGCCTTAGAACTGGATGCAAACCACTTCCAACAAATCTATTTGACGATCCATAGTGGAGGCCTATGTTCAGTAGGGAACTTCCTGTAGCTGAAGAGACACAGAGAGAAAGATAGAGAGGGGAGCCTTGTAGTTTATAACCTCAGACATCTCAATCTAATGATTGGTTGTAGAGAAGTCTCGTGCTCCAAACTATCTGATTATCTTAAGTGTTGTAGAATTACAAAATTCTCTTAAAAATATGCTTATCCGCTTGAATTTGTTCAGATCTAAACATCAATCATTTTTACAACCACTGTGTATCTACGTAGATCATTTTTCAGCGTAACATGAAAACTAAATATTGCCGTTCTTGCCAGTGTTATGGTACACCATTTCAATAAAATCTGTCGATGACGCACTTCCTCTTCAATATTTATGAATGGCGTATATCAGACCTCTTTGATAATCGGTGGGTACTTCTGCCACAAGGTAGAGATTTCCTGTGGCCGAATTACGCACCAATAACTGATTTATTTTTAAATTCATTACATTTCTATTGAATTTCCCGATTTTAGCAACGATAAGAGATCTTTACTTTAGTATACACGACTTATAACTGCGTTACAATTTATGATAAAATCATCATTACCAAATTGATTAGGTTCTCTAGTATTTTGGTTGTAATATTTTTCCAGTATTACGAGTATAGGTTGTAATTAGCAAATTTAGCCACATTTTTGGCGTAATAAGTAAGTGAAGTTTAGGTGTTTGAAAATACTTCAGGATAACTCTTTACTAACTACCAGATGCAGTTCAGGCGCTTTGCCGAATCATAATAAGCTATATACCTGAACATATCTTTGAATTAAGTACGACGAATGCAATAGTTCAATAACTAAAACATTGAAATCTATTCTCAAAACCCCGTGTTGCTCCTAAAACTTAAAATAGATCAAACCTATTTCGATTTAAATTTAATACTGACAATATAGACGAGTGGATCTGCGTACAAAAGCCGTATGTATTGAATTCAGTTGAAACGTGCGGATAGCATGGTAAACGTGTACTTGTTGCTCAACTGTTAAGCAGATCGTTGCGGTAAAGGGATTTGGATCAAGAACGTGCCAAACGTACTATATCCTATCATTATTCGTCCCTGCCTCGTGTACGATCGATTTATGATATTAATATTTGCAATTCGAAAACTGTTTTATAGGATCGTCCTTGTCAAGGCAGGAAAGCGCCGCGATTTGTTATAATGTTGGTTGGTAGGCCAGAGAGTGGCTGACGCTATTTTCACATACAAATTATGCCTTTTTCCCAGAGGGTTCAACTAAGACACCCACGTTTTGTATGTGTTTCTTCCTACGATATGATAGCCTATCGCTATTTTTATCTTGAAAAAAGGTATGACTCGCATGACATATGTATCTACCATTATAATGGAGAATGGGAGGACTATGACTGGAAGAATGATTTAATAATTAGTCTGTGAATTTGTATACACAAATATGTCTTAATATATTCATACCCAATAGTTATGTTTATATTATTATGAGGAGATTTGTGGCTAAGACCTGCGGTGATGATCGTTATTTTTTCTTATGATAAGCATTAATATTTATCATAATCTATATCTATACTAATATTAAGTATCAATCGTATTCTCGATTGTAGAGTAGGCCCGTGCCCTGCAGTGGGACGTATATGGGCTGATACAGATACAGATACTAATATTATAAAGAGGAAAGATTTGATTGTTTGCATTGAATAGGCTCTGAAACTACTGTAATCATTTGAAAACTTCTTTCACTATTAGAATCTTACAACATTCCTGATTAATATAGGTAGTATAATATTTTCAAAAAAATGTATCTGCACCTGGCCACGCCTTAAATCATTTGTATAAACATCAATTTTGCTTTGTAAGGCTACCCTGTAAATTCCATTTTATTTTCACGATAACTTCAAACATCCAAATTGCAGAATTTTGTTTTATTGTTCCAACAAATTCCTTTCGTTTGAAAACGAGCGCGGAAACAATTCATAAAACGTTGATTAGGTCATGTTAATATTGTTGGGTGTTTAACGTCTTTGTTCGTTAGTGGTTGAAGCATCCGCGCGTGATTGTGGGCGGTGCCATAACAATTTCCGTTCCTTTTAAACTTTCATATATTTTCGCGAACGCACAACCCAGTTTAAGTGCATTGTAAAGCGTGTGAATTGGACAGTTCTAATATTAGTCGCCTTTGTTGTGGATACCATTTAAAAAGACGTATGTTTATAATATTATGTACTTATTTCTTCACTTTGACTAAAAATTTCAACCTTTGATACGATTTCAGTTTATACATTAGGTTTGTATGGCGGCAAAACAGAATGTCCGATATTGGATAATTCTTCATAAAATTTGAGGTCAGGCCGGCCGTAAATTTATTAGCAAAATAATGTAAAAATATTGTTCCAAAACAACCTTGGTGTCGGATAAGGGCAATAGGTCATAAATCTTTGATACAGCTCACTCATGCATAAAACTAAAAAACAGCGTCCGTGGCACAGTTGGTTAGATGGTTGTGAAAAGGGAGGCCGGGAGTTCGATACCCGCACAGTGACAAACTTGTGTGATCCACAGGTATTTGTTTCGGGTCTAGGTATTTCTAAGACTGAAAAGGTTCTCGTAGTTTCTAATGTGGTCGACTCAAGACTGAATCTTATTGTCTTACTTAATTAATGTGTCTTACTTACGGCCGATGCCAATAATCAATCGAAAAAAATTAGATTGAAGTCAATCTGTTTTGTTGTCAATTGTTTTCTACTTTTCGATTGGTCTCCTGTCATGTTGCCATAGTTTATTCACTACTGAGGTTGATTATTGGCAATATAGTATCAGAAAAACGATTGAGCTGTCAATCTAAAACGGCAAATTTTGGATTGGGTTTGTTTATTGGCAGCGGCTGTAAATCTTACTGTGGTATCAGGACTGTGTATTATGATTTGTACCACTTGTATTTAACTGTTCTGTATACTAGTTTACTCGCACAGCGCTTCTATCACCGGCTGAAATCACAGTCCGCTGTTGAACCCTTTATTGTCTGTCTCTTTATTGTCTATCTCTGCGTGTATGAGCTAATAATTGTATTGGCTAGCTTTTGAGCAAAATTTGCCAGTAGAAGTAGGTCAAAGAATGTTAATTTAGTTTTTAAAAAAAATAAAATGCTGTGCTCAAAACCAGAATTTAAAAACAGTGGAAAGTCTGACCAAAACGCATTACATATTACCGGAACGATCTTACCACTCTTAACGCAAAGAAATAAGTATAAAGCATAGCCTATGACCATCTGCATCTGGGGGCGCGGCCGAGCCCCCGTCCAAGTCGAGCTATAGGCCGTAACATCCTTTTCTCGAAGCAATTCAGACCATTTTCAACCCCCTATAACTTCGTTGTGGCTAAAGCATGAAGCCTGAATTTTCAATTACTAAGCAGGCATTGTGTAAACACGGTATATTTAAAATTTCGTTCAATTTGAACCAGTAGTTTAAGAATTGTAACTAGTCAAACTTTCTTAATTTTGTCACTCACTGACTGACTGACCGATCATCAAAAGTCTAAGGCACTTCTAGCAGACATAGAACCTTCAAATTTAGAATATAATTAGTGTTTAGTGTCTAAAGTAAGGGAAAATTCAAACATTTCATAATTTGTGTCTAGTTTTCTAGATAGACCAACTGCGCGAATAACTTTGTAATCCCATATAAATGTATAGGATTACAAAGTTACATTTGCAGTTAATGCATCTTTGTACCCGTATATAATGGAATAATAGTTGTAGATAGATATCTATATATATGAGGCATAACAGGAGGGGATATAGAGAGGGAAATGGTGTATTCAGCCCATGAAACTGTACTACATTCCTCTAGAAAAAAATGACGAAGAAAGACTTGCAAATAAATAGACTAAATAGCTCGAAAATATCAATTACAATGAAAGGAAGAACATTAATAATCAAATCCGCTATATTTGTGATAAATTGATACCTACAAAAATAAGAAATATCCATAAGACAGAGGCTTTAAGAAAAATCGTTAGTGATATTCTAGAAGTAAGAAGTACCGAAAAGGAAAAAAGTAGGACTCTACAAAAAGACGTGAGATCCCATCAAAAACATCCTGTAAAAAAATCCAAGTCTCGCAGCTCAGGTTTTCTACCGCAAAAAGTTGTGAGATGCATGTAATACCAAGTCGATTAATTTATTTAGTCCTTAAGGGACCTTCTATATAAAGTTATTACGTTAGTTATTACCATATCAATAGTAAACATTCTTTACGTTTTAAATAAATAGATCGACTTGGCCAACAGCATTATGTACAAATTGTACGATACATTATGTTTTCATGCGATGGCCAAGTCGATCCATTTATTTAAAACGTAAAGAATTTTTACTATTGATATGGTAATAACTAACGTAATAACTTTATATAGAAGGTCCCTTAAGGACTAAATAAATTAATCGACTTGGTATTACATGCATCTCACAACTTTTTGCGGTAGAAAACCTGAGCTGCGAGACTTGGATTTTTTTACAGGATGTTTTTGATGGGATACCTTATTTCGCAATCAGCATAATTATTTGATTCAAATATGTTTTTCTTTTAAGCTAAGTTTTCGTGACATTGTTCGCATTATGTAATGTGTGACTATTCGGAGTCATGTGTCTATTGATACTCTATCACCATGCATTATATAACGGTGAAGGAAAACATCGTGAGGAAATTATAGCGATTTCTATGATGTAGAGTCTGCGAACCCGCACTAGGTCAGCGTGGTGGAATATATGGCCTAACCACATTCAATCGTATTCTTGATTGTAGAGGAGGTCCGTATAAGGGCTAATACATAAATACTACAGTGTGGGATGTTATTATAAATTCTGTATACATAATTCGTGGGAGTGTATGTGTATAAATCTGATTATATTATTATGTACGGAACAGTTTAAGCGTAAATAGCATAGCACCGAGACATTTGAAAATTGCTCCTATAATTATTGTCTTTTGACCTTTCGCCATAGAGTAATTATTATATCGTGGGTGCATTTACAAATACAAAATCCTATTACATAATAAATTAGACTTAGGCAGAAACGTAAAACATTCTATATTACCTAAGTACCGGTATATCTCTCATGCGTGGGAAGCTGCCTGCGAAGATACCAGTACATTGCCAATTTCCCCCGCCAAACAGCAGTATAAATGTGCTGTCGTGTTCAGCTTTGAAGAAAATTGTGAACAGAATAACTACTAAACATACTTAATGAAACTTAACATCCTGTCTCAGGTTGGCGAGCGAGGTGGAATGCCAAGCATTGGTTTGTAATTCGTGGCGTTGTTTGGTTTTTCTCCTGTTCATGAGCGCTCGTATCGCTTACCATCATGCGAATGGCATGCTCGTCTCGCCATTCATCGCTACACGTACGTTAATTACGTACTCGTATGAATCATGGTTTCTTTTCGATCTCCAAACATATTCGTGTGGTTTTAAAACATAAAATCAGTTTATTATATATTCAAAAATATCGACTATGACATGGATGAAAAGACTTTACCTGGGGGATGCTAAACTTACGTCGATCGCCTTTGAAAGTAATACAGCTATATTTTTTCTAAAATATTTTCTTGAAATAACATGGTTTAAAATTATTTCTTTTTAATAAATAAATAATGGCTTCTTACATTATGCACACGCCGTAATGCAATCGAACCGTTATGAAGTTCAAAAATAAAAATAAAAACCAAGTTAGCGATAAAATCTTTAATAATTAGTTTTATATTAATGAACAAATGAATACTTATCTAGAATACAAGTAGATATGCCAAATAGATTCAGAAACTTGTCACATCTAGAAGATCACGTAATATCAACTTATTTTCCGGACGTTTCATTTCAACTGTATTTATAAGATTTAAAGTTTCAATATATCCAGTAATTGCTCTGGCTACAGTATCCTTCAATCCGAAACACAACAGTGCATTTAAACTGCTGTTTGGCGGGGGAAATAAACATTGCGCTGGTACCCAGGCAGTCTCTAACATATGAGAGACCTACCACCAGTAAAATGCTGGCTAGTAATGATACCTTACATATGTTAGTGTATTTTTTATCAGAAACAATTTCAAAAGCTCCGGCAAAAATGCGTGGGTAACTGTAGGTGTTATATAATCTTAAAGTTCACCAAGATGGTGATAGGCTTTCCAATTATTTTCTTAACACTAAAGGTTAATGCCACTGACTAGAATAATAAATTAATGTTCTTGTAAGCGTTATTCACGGTCTGGAGATGGTGAAACAATTATATTACCTTTCGATTTAGTAGTTAATGTTATTCTCATGTTAAATGTACTATTGTGCTATTGGGTCATCTAACAAAATACCACGTTTACTTTCTATTTATCTTGGCGAGATAGGAACGATGTCTTCAGAAAGCATTATTTTGATAACTTAGGTTAAATCGGTGATATTTGGATGTTGTTTGGGTGATCCCTTATCGCAGCTTCTCACGTACGTGGCCACAAATTCTTTTTCTCGGCTCTACTGTAGGTAGAAGAACGTTAAGCTGTGGATTCGATCCCCACATTGAGACAAATATTTGTGTGATCCACAGGTATTTGATTCGGGTCTAGATGTCTGTGAAACCGAAGTCTCTCGTAATTCCTAATACCCACAACATGAGACTCGATCTTGGTGAGGGGTCGGGACTATGTATGTGACTATTGGATGTATTTATTTATTTATTCTGGATACTTTTACATTTATTGTGTTAAATAAAGATGGGCATCCATATGCTATAGTTAAAAAACCATAAGGGATTGGCTATACCATTAAATAACTTTATAGTTATCACGATTGTAACGGATGTGATGTCAGCCAATGCCGCCCCGCCAAAACCAAGCCACCATATTGACATGACTACCCAGCCTGCCAGCCAAATGATGGAGGGGGTGTGTCAGTAAAAGCCAAAGCTATACCACAATTATATTATTCCATTGCGATTATTAAAATTGGAAATGAAACTTTGCCGGTTTTCATTCTGCCATTTCACAATACTAAAGTATAAACTAGAATAATATAAAATTAAAAATGTAGCAAAGATTATGAGCGAAAATATTCGGAATTCATATGAGTGGTCATCGTGTTGCAAGAACCCAGCTGTATGCCTGCTAATATTTATTGGCTCGTAAACACATAGTCTGACTGCTGGGCGACTTGTAAAGTGGACAGTGTTGCAATCATTGAATGAATATCATTGACAAAGAGAACACAAATCCCATGTTTCACAATTTTATGAATGAATGTCTGTTATATATATTGTTTTATTTATAAAAGAAGAAAATCATTTGTGATTTTTATAATGAAATACCGTTTTTACTGTTTAACAAATTGTATCATTTTCAAAGCAGTTGCGTTATAATGCGTCGTGATGTGGTAGGAAACAGAGTATTTTCCTCATTAACTTTTTTGTACATTTATCATACTTTTAAAATGGTCACGATATTAAATATGCCAATAGTAAGTAAGAAATAACATTTCAGTTAGTAAATAAGAAATAACATTTCCAACCAGCAATTGATGGCAATTTACGCATTACGCTTGTACAACAGAGTTCCGAGAGCAATTATTTATTTTTGTACTATGTCGTTGATTCATTTTCACGATGGAATGTGTCAATTTTAAAGCACCCTCTCGCACAATAAACACACAGAATACGGAAAATAAAGAATAAATACTCTATAATTTCTGAGAGTTGTGCCACTGAACACAATACGGGCTATTTAAAACTTTTTCACTAGAATAATAATATTTCAATAATTGTATTCTAGGAAATCGATTTGATTCTGTTTATTATTGTTTATATAACTATTCATTTCTTATTTCTGCCGATTCACAGAAAATAAACGCGGACTGTATTTAACGGGAACAACATTCAATTATAAATGATGAGAACATAAATATTTTTTGTTTGCTATTATCTAATACAGCCTTCTACCAATTCTCATTAACGAACGTCCGATTTACAAAATATTTACAAATTAGATATATCACTGAGAAGGTCGACTTACTATTAAAAAGCCTCAGGGCCCTGTCTCTAACGAATGGAAAGTATGAATAGAAGTATGAAATTTAAAATGTTTGTTTAATATGTAAATATTAATAATAATTGGAACTGTGATAGTCATTTCTGCACATGGATTGATACCGAAGAGCTCCCGACCAGCTCTCCAGGCTCTCAAGGGGCCGTTGGATCAAAAGCCAGATTCAGAAGGCAGTATTGCTTGATACGGCACGTGTAGAGAAGAGATTCCTAACTTTGGGATCCTAACCACCGGTGGCATGGGTCTTGAGCCTCGCCACCGAAGGGTAATTTTTTTAAATATTTTTGTATGTATTTTGTAATGTGTATATACGTATAAAAATGTTTAAAAAAAAAGAAATAAAGGCAATAATAATAATTTTAACTGTGAACTCGAGAAACTCCAGATCGCTGTGTAACTGTCTGCCCCACCACATAACATCTGTCTGTAACCTCGTTCGCTCTAAATTGATTACATAACACCGCGAGAGTGAATTTTTTATGAATGGAATCTGGCGTAACATTTGTTTTCTTTTGCAAATATTTTATTTTATTAAAGACCTACATCTTGTTGAATTATATTCCTCATCGCCTTGGTTAATAGTTCTGAATTGGGACGACCGCTGATGGATTTTAAGATATACTAATCTAGCAAATTTGAAATCTGGGCCGAATGTGATCATGAAAGAGAGACTATTTAGAAATTATGTAATCTGGAAATTTGTAATTGCTGAAGTTTCAGAAAACCGGGTCAGGAGCGATAAGTAAGTCAATGTTATAACATTTAGTATTATGATTCGCGGAATTCAGACATGTTATTACTGAGCCAAAGTAAGAAGCAATTATTTTACATAACACTGGGGAATTCATTTTCAACTTGAGCGCAAAGATAAATTATTCGGAATATTTGAAATCCATTAGTAAGTAAGGTAGTAAGGACTTATAATATACCTTTATAATCTATTTCATATTGTGATACTATTTTTTCGACTATCCCAACACTTTCAAATATCTCATTAAGAAAATATATTGTAAAACTTGATATTTGAATATAATTTATGACCACTAACCCGTTTCCCATCCCGGGTGGTCATAATAAACTATATTAATGAACGAAGAATTTTCCGCTCTTGTCCGCACTGAAGATATATTATCCGACACGTTATTCTTTACAATCTAAAAATACGTAACCTCTGCATTCTCAAGCCAGCAAAGACAAATAGTAAATATAATAAAAGCAATTATCTCTGGTTTTACGGTTTAATGGCCCCACTGCCAGATCATTAGGAAGCATCTCGCTGAAATTTTAAAAGCCGGTGTGGCCGTGAAAAATATTTTTGTAGAACCATCAATCTGGCGCGATCGGTTATTATCCGCCCTTTAGTACTGAGTAGGTCGCCGTCGTGATAGTTCGCGATACTAATGTCGATTGTGTCGGCAGTCGCCCTCGACATGCGGAAGCGTTAGAATAGGGTCACTCCGTTTCGACACTTGAAGAGTTTACGCTCTTGTGAAACGCAGACTTAAATTTGTGTGGAAGAATTAGCAATTACGATGAATATTTTGTTTAAATTTGTAGAGGTCCTCTTAGTAATCTTATGTGATTACAGATAGCGAAAAGTACGAGGTAAAGGAAGATATAAGCTAAGACTGAGTTAAACGAATGTATAATGGACAGTGAACGCAAATGGAGATATGTACCTAAGGGGAAAGAGAATTAAAAGGGGAGATTGAATCGCAACTTACATAGAATTGAGGCAACGGTGGATTCAGCTGGAGAGACAACGTTGAAGGTTAAAGAAAAGATGGAGATAACAGGAATGAAAGCGAATATACACTTAAAGGTGGTCGTCGACACTAAGATGAACGCGAAAGTGGAAACGAAATACATAATTATTGAACCAATTGAACAGCAAAATTTCGTATGAAAATCTACCCAAAATCCCGATATATCGTTTTATAACCACCATTCATAAAGATTATGATGCAAAAATATTACGCCACATACCAATTCCGATAAACGTCAATATAGCCTTCATATTTAGCCATAAAGTAAGCCACTTATCACATTTATTTTCGGCGTCTCATATATTTTAATCGCGATAAAAGCTACTACCATACGTTATTTGACATATAAACTCACGCCTTTGTCCCCATGGTGAATAAAGAAATTGTAGAACGTGAAGTGCTCCGTGCTGAGGACAAACCCTTTTTCTTTCCTTAACAGTAATTAATTCTTTCATGCACTAACATTGATTCTTACTATTCACATATTATTCAGCCCTTACACACACGCCTTTCATTTGGGTTTCATAACGCTTTTATCGACGCCTTGACTGACATCATCACTACTCCTACACCAAAATTTATTTTTTCAGTTTACATGAAAATCTTCTAAATATGGTCAAGCAACCGGAGCATTCCTTTTTAATATCACTACGTTGTCTACAAATGTATAATTTTCCCTTATCATATTATCTTTTAATGAAAATCAATCGAATTTTACACACACATACTTTTAAACATTCCATATTACTATACTAATTAGTTCTCGTGTTTTTTCAGCCATATCTAGTAAGAGCTACATAATGATCGAAGGGGTTTATTGTCGCAAGCCAAAAATACTAATACAAGTGTCGACACGCCCTCAATACATCAAGGCGTATTAAACAGCTTTTTGTAAGCATAAATGATTTGGGCAAACATCTTTATGCGCAAACACGATTAAATTACTTTACAGCAGAAATTACGGAAATCAACAGCCTAAGGACTGTTGATTATACTCGAGTTGTGAAACGCGAGATCGCGGGTACGATCTCCACATTGAGATAAATATTTGTGGGATCCACATTTATTTGTTCCGGGTCTGGGTGTTTGTCAGGTCAGGCCGGTTGAACGCGGCCAGCGTGCGATGACTTCTCTTATAAAGTCCTATACACCCTTTATAAAGTCGCCTGGCCCCTTGGAATCGGTAGATATGCTAATGATGATTTACACATGAAAATATTGCTATATTTTTAATTCCCAATCTAAAACCTGAAAATTGTATGAAGTTGTAAATATTTCTATGAAGGTTGATATCGGACTGTCACGTTCATTCTGCAACAAAATCCTCGTAAATGTAGACCAACAGAAGAAAATTGTGACCTAAATTTAGACATAGGGTTGTTACGGAACTAAGTAGCAATAAAACCGAATAGCGGACGAGACGGAAATTTCATTTCACGAACTCACTTAGCCCCTGGAATAAGTTGTGCAACCACGTTCTGAGTTTAATACCTAGATGTAGACTGATGTAATAATAGTAATCTGTAAGTATTAGGAAAGATAGGTAGCATTTTAATCGCGAGTTTTGCTGGAAAATTCTAAATATGACTGATGATGATGGCCAAAAGTGCATAATCATAATTATATATATTAAAGCCAATTTATTATTTATATTATATTTAAAACGTAAACATTTACGGCCTTATTCATAGACATTTTTAAATCATATTTTAGTTATTTAATATTTTTGCCTTCTGAACGACTTTTGAATTCAGCTCGAAAGAAGAGACAAAACATGTTTTATTTATTTATACAAGCTTTATTGTATAGCAAAATACGCTAACAAAACAATTAAAATCTAAAGGCATGGTCACTATAAGTGGCCTTATCGCTAGCTGCGGTGTCTTCCAGGCCATCTTTATATAGACTGGATTATTGTAATAGTGAATTCTGGGGTAGTGGAAATAGAGAGAAAAAAAGATGTACATGCTAACATTCTATAACTAACAATTGCTTCAGCCAGCCAGATTATCAATGCCATTATTATAATAAATCATACAACCAAGTGAAAAATGCGCCATGCGCCAATGTGCTCCACGCCACATTTTTAAAATGGCCATTTCTTTGATCTAACCAGACAACTTCTTGACATAACAACTAAACATTTGTCTTCAGCGCCATAAGGTTACCGCTTCTGTTTAACTGGATAAATATGTGTAGCCTACAGATGTCCACAATTGAAAATTTATTGGTTTTGAAATGATAAAATCGAGAATACAATGTAATATAGGTCAATGTAGGAAAGAACATGAAGCTGTTGTCCTCATCAGACGCGTGGAATAATTTTTCAAGATATTTATAACTGTCATCTCGTTGCTCTTTGAATTACATTAAATTAAAGGTAACTCGTTTTTCAACAAACGTATTTAACACTTCATTTTCCACCTTTATATCTAATCATTATTTTGTATACAATACTATTTAAAACTTAACAAATACATAGGCTAATATGACAGAAAATAAGATTCCTTGAATTGATGAATGCGTCCATTGATGAATATAATTCCTTTATTTATTTACAATGTTATATCTGTTACAAATTAATTTTCAAGTATATCAATTTTTTTTAATAAAACACTCATTTTATTGAAAACAAGTTAATTAATGAATCAAACACAAAATAATCATGTAAAACTAAATAAATAAACACATTCTACATCTATACATACTCTCCCATATATAAACTTAACCCCCACATTAAAATAAATTAAGTTTTGTGTCGTGGATAAAAGAAACTACGAGAGACTTTTTAGTCTCACAAACAGGGATGTTGCGAATATTCGCATCCACATCCGCAAATGCAGAATTTCCGCATAAATTTGGACATCTGCATCCGCATCCGCATCCGCAATAATCGATGCGGATGTTTTATGCGGATGCGGATGTAATACAAAATGAGACAAGACAGAAATTTGGCGGTGCCGGCTAATGGCGCGTGCCGTTCGGAAGTAGTGTTGCCAGGTGTCCCGCTTTTCAGGGGTTTGGTAACGCGTCCCGATTGAACCTTCAGCGAGACGCCAAATGTCCCGCTTTTTGACCACCGTTCTCAGAACGAATAAAAAACGAAATCTTACACACTTTTATTTAAAATCCGTACTGTATTTCGCGTTTTCCTACAATTATTTACCTACTTAGTATCTATTTCGATTCTAAAGTAGTTTCGATAGGCTGATTCCAAAAAAATATAGGGCTTTGAATAAGTTCTTACGGTTTGTTCACGAAATCCTTTCTTATTTTAGATGGTAAAACATGTGCAAGGAAATACTGTTAGTGAACTTATGTGTTAGTGAATATTAGCTAGCTCCAATGAAAATTCCTTAGTAACAATTTCAAGTTTCATACGACTTAGAGAGCATTACTGGCGATTTTTTTACGACATGTATATGTAGATGTAATTCAAAAGAAAAACGCATCATAACTTCACATAATTCTCTTCGAGCATTATAGCGAGCATAATTTGTCGAAATTCATGTGCAAAGACGTGTCGGAAAATATAAATTTTCATCTTGGCGATAAAGATCGCTCTGGTAAATCGAATAGTTTTAGTCTGCGAATTTAAGGAATAACTTGATGTACACCCATAATAAACGCGAGAGGAAAAATTAAAATCGTTTTGTGTAAATTTTTTAAATATTTGGAGTAAGGTAAGAAACCTCTGCCTATCCCTTCTGGAAAAAAGGCGTGAGTTTATGTATGTATGCATGCTAAGAAATCATGGCGCCTTATGAATTGAAGCCTCGAGAGATATAGTACTTGGTCTGATTGAGCTGCGCTTTCATTATTATACTAATAACCAAAAACGGCTATTGTCTTTGAGAGCCTCCAAATACGCGACGTTTTTCTATGTAATAATTATATGCTGCTAGAAAGAGGGAGAGTAATAATTTGTGAAAGCAAAAAAAAAATGATTGTCTCTTCTTTATTAGGCGTCCCGCTGAAGAACTCAAAATCCCGCTTATTTGAATGTCCTGTCCCGAATTTTCAAAAACTAAACATGGCAACGCCATTCGGACGTGACATTGACCAATGGGAGCGAAATAAATAGTGACATGATCCGACGTGTTTGTTGTTGCTATGATAATAGATTCTTCTAGTGAAAATGAGAGTCGAGAAATACCAGAAAATGGTAGCACTGAAGCTGTACTCCAAAAAAAATTCTTTCTTACCCTAATAAAAAGTCTATGTGGATGAAAATCCTCTTAAGTGGTGTTGACCGAGAGGAATTAAAGATATTATTGCCGATAGCACAAAGATTTTTATCCACTCCACTAAGTAGTAATCCTAGCGAACAATTATTTGCAGCGTGGGTTTAATTTACCAACCTCTTCCTAAACGCCTTGTTATCAGAAAAGGCGGACCGGCGTTATACTTAATAAATGAAACGATGTTCTTTTGCGAGCTCTTGGGGCTACTTCAAACGAAGGTAATACATTTAATTATCAATAGAGAAGATGGCTATTCTACACTTAATTATATCAGAACCCAAAAGACCAACTGCCCGACATCAAGACACAGTTAGCTTCTTCTGCGTAGACTGAAATGCAAAAACAGATAGACGTTTTAAATTAACTTTTTAATTTAATAATTATAAATTACGGGTAATTAAATTCCGACCTGTCACCATGAATCCTTTAAAGTAATCGAAATATCGGGAAGTTCAAAAATATAAAAAATTAACATAGATAAATATTAGTAAGCGATAAAATCCGTAAATAATAGTTTAATTTCAATATTCATTAATATACTATATTTATATAAGATGTTAAACATCCGCATCCGCATCCGCATCCGCGGATGTGAGCCTGTGAAAATCCGCATCCGCATCCGCATCCGCGGATGTGAAAAAATCGACATCCGCAACATCCCTACTCACAAACACCTACACCGAGACAAACAATTGTGGGCCGAACAAGCATTTGTCTCGCTGCGAGGATGGAACCCGCGACCTCTCGATTTACAATCAGCGTCTAACCAACAGCGCCACGGAGTCTGTCAACATTAAAATTTTAGCGTGAAAATCGTAACAAAATTTAAGTGTTACTCCAGTCACTACTACTAATTTTATTCACTCCCAGGGTTAAAATAACAAAAAAAAACACAGTTGATCGGTCGAAACGCGAGCAACAAAACCACAATATATCAACCCGGAAGAAACCGTCACATGTGTCCGAACATTGCGCAAGGAGCTGAAAATGTTCGACATACATACTGGACGGACACCCGTGCTCTCATTTTTGTTAAACTTTTCTATTTTTGGCTCAACTATTTGTGTTGCTCAAGTTTAAATTCTAGTGGTTGTGGGTCCCCATAGTCGCGCTTTAAAGATTCTTGTGGGATCTTTGTCAAGCACTGCCTTGGTATTTATTATTTAAAACGTGTTTTTGTACTAGTAATTACTTTGTTTTCTATTCCCAGTTTTACATTTCTCCTCTCCGCCATATTTTTTTATATTCCATCATCACAGTTCTGTTTTATTTATATTATATTAACAAAGTATACACTAACTAACAACTGATCTACTTTTTATTTGGCGCGTAAGTAAAGTATTTAATTTACTAATAAGTACTCCTTAAAAAAAACATTTTATAAAGAAATACTTCATCAACAAAACATTGGTCACGTGAGAATCTTATCAAAGTCCGAGAAATTATTCACCCTATCCTTAGTCAGCATAGCATGCTGGTTTACATAATTTTACATTAAATTTATTATTACAAACCGTCTGTCAAGGAAACACAATGTAACATAAACGTGCTTTATTGCGCAATGAAAGGAATCTAAAACATATAAATAAACGGCTTACGTACTACATTTTAGTGCATTTCTCTTTCTCTCGTAAATTGTTATGTATATGTGTTTTATTTTAAGCTGATATTAAATAACAGAAACTGAGTCGGACGCTCACAATGCGTAACTTCTTTAGATCGGATCTGTAAACAACGGTAATTCCATTGTGAACACACCGGTACAAAAGAAACAACTTTTATACTCAAGAATCCATTTTATTCACATCCCTATGAAGTTTTCTCTCTTTTTATCTGCTTTCCTAAGAATACATAAATTTCAACATCGTTATTGCATACATTACTTATTTTATGAATACAAATTTATATTTGTTAGTTCGTCCTTATTTCAGGTAATAAATCGACTTACTTTTTTGTTTAGAGATATTTCATGAATCAGAAAAGTTTAACTTTTGCTCAGAAAAATTTACTATTTTATACTGTATACGTACCTAAATACATACATCAATTCACTTCTCTTTCCTAAAAGGGGTAGGCAGATGTGAGAAGAGACTCACATTTCGCCTTGTATGTTTCGTCTCAAGATGTGATAGGGCATGAGCCTATCGCTATCTAATTTAAAAATCTAATATCACTTTGCCCGACCGAACTCAAGACCACAGTTTTATAACCGTGCAACTACGCCATTGAGGCAGTCGGCACTTTATAATGTAAAACTTACTTTTGAGCAATTGAGAGCTCCAATTTATGTGAACTGAAATATCAACGATTTTTGGGTTAATGAGACGAGATTATGTCTGGACGAATTTTGTGAGTTTTGCTTGTGTTATAACGATACCGGCCTACCTACATCGATTTCGCCATTCTAGAAATTCGTCTCAATGGTTGCCTAAACAGGTCTAAATCCTTGAAGTTTGTTCTCTTAACAACGACTCGATTCCACAAATATGTTTGGTAGATCTAATATTATAGTAAAATATCAATGTCGACACACAATAGATAATAATTTTCACTATTCTATGATGTTCATTAATGAATATTTTTGATTATAACGTAGATTTCGATAAGATTAAGTTTATTTTATTTGTGTAGAACACCTACACATAAACGTTATTTTTATTGTAAGTACATTGAGGTATTATACTAGAGCGGACATCGGGAACAAAATCTGTGCGTATGGTGCGTGCACACGGGTACACATTGAAGCGAGAGGGAACATATGTTACTTCGTAGGCGTGACAGAGACAGAAATAGAATGTACCCTTCACTTTGTTACAAACATTTTGTTTGCAGTGTCCCCTCTAGTATATTATCTCAATGTGTAAGTATTTCAAATTTAGTTAATTATTTTAAAACTCACTGTTTTCATGGCAGACGTAACACAACATTTTTGATTCAGAAACAAATCGATTTCCATAGACCATTTAAAGCAGCCTTAAATAATTTGTAAAACGTCTTTGTTGAGTACTAAATAACGGTGTGCTATGAATATCAAAATAGTACAGTCAGCAACATAAGTCGCTATACAGTCACGAGATTTGGAATTGTCTTATCATCCAAAATAATAATTATTTTCAATATCGTATGGCATTTCTCGGCATAGATGACTTCACTTGGTTATATTTTACGACTACAGAGTAGTACGTACAAATTTTAATTCATAAAAAGGTTATCAAAAAATGTGAAGTGTTTTATGGCGACTTTTATTGCTGACGGTACATTAAAATCCACCACATTTGTAAGTTACCAACATAGTGATGTGACTTCAGTGCAAAAAACGTGACCTTTATTTAAATAAAGACCTTTATGTTAAATCACCAATTGTAAGCAGTTAAAAAATACTCGAAATTATCACCGGTAATATAGTGAACAAGACAAATGACATGCATTTGCTCGGCGGTCATTTGTTTAGACAAACTTCAGTAAATTTATACCCGAGTCAAATTATACGCTGACAAGTTCTGCAAGGCTTTTTTCATTTGTTTCTTTCATCGAAACTGCGTCTCGCGGAAATATATCCGTTGCAAATTAATCTGCAGCTGCGTACAATCCTTGCTGAAGGTTGACGTTACAAGAACTTTACGATTTTTTTAATAAAATAAATAGAGATTAAGGTTTGTTCTCACGGCCGATGGTTTGTTTTCAGAGCAATAAGTTTTTCATTATTTTGCAACTGTACATTTGCCAACACAAACTACTTTTTGTGTTGAATACTTTAGGAGTGTTTAGAGCCAATAAAATGTTTAATGATTATCTATAATTGAGATATTGTGATAAAGACATCAAATAGATTATTATAGTCTATACAATGCACTGTTTTTTACCTGTAAATTTACATGTATTATAATGGTCTATAGTCTTTTACAATGCTGTGAATTTTACCTATTTGACGAGTACATTTTTTTTATTGCAATGGCGAGATGAGTATGCCGTTCGCCTGATGCTAACATATATACGATCGCTCACGAACAGTAGCAAAACCAAACAACACCTTGAAATACAAAGCAATGCTTGGCATTCCACTGCGCTTGCCATCCTGACACCTAAGATGTTAAGTCTGAATATGTCCAATAGTTACTCTGGCTACAATGTCCTTCAAACCGAAACACGACAGTGCATTTACACTTCTGTTTGACGGGGGAAATAGATATTCCGGTAGTACCTAAACAGGGGGCCTCTCATATATGAGACACCTACCAGTATGAAAAAAATCACAACAATGTAACAAAAGTGTGGGTAAAACGACATTCTCGTGGACAATATTATTCATACCTGGATGTTATAATAATAGAAAATGGTATTATCCTATTTTATGCAAATCCTTTTAATATCATTCTAAAACTGAATTTTGAAAGCATCAAAGCGAAAAATGTATTCCGAATATTTCTGAAATACACATTGTAGTGTTCCTATATTTCCGGTTATAATGACATATAATTGTACCAGTACAAATATTAACGAAATTAGAATTCTAATTATATGATACGGTCTCGTGAAATTTATTAATAGTAAAGAGGACGTTATGATGGTCGATGCACACATTTCCTTCATTGCCAATTTATATTGAAATTTAATTAATAAATCATTCATCAATTACAGGTATACTTGATATATATGGGTATCCGGTAACCGTGGTGAATCAAATATATGAACAAATTGTATATCTGCGGAGTAATACGGATCTCTGTAATCATTATACGTTTTGTATTTATTATTCTGATTCAGCAAAGCGATTGCACTGCACATGATAGTTTATAGAGGGCCGATTGGCAAAAAATAGTTTTATAGCCTCCAAGGCGTAGTTAGATGCCAACTCTGAAACGAGCGGCCGCGGGTTCGATCCCCGCACCGAGACAATGTTTATGCGATGCACACATAATATTTGTTTCGGATCTGAGGGTGAGACTAAAAGCCTCTCGTAATAATTATTATCTATAGCCATCTGAAACAATAACGACTGCCTAAATGACTCCTCTTTATTATTTCCTACTGATCATATTTCGTGTTAATTCTCACTTTGAACAGTTTTATTATGAAAATAAATGTAGGAATTTTTCTCAAAATGTTTACGTGTTTATAAAAAATATTGTTTCTGGTAGTGTAAAGTATATCTATCAATATGGTTGCGGCATTAAGTATTATAAATCTTGCGGCCGGCGCCGAGCACACATCCACGAGATCCCGGTCTGGCGCGGCTAACTCTTGTGGAAGTGGCTTATACAAAAACAATATTCATATCAACTTCACCCGTATAAGTAATAAACCAGATTTTCACCAACAAACCTAGATAGTTCCAGTACATTTACTCTTTTCATAGCACAGATATTTAGCCGAATTCTTTAACATAATTAAATACCATGCTTATTAATATCTTACAGTCTTCCAAAACTGACTTTATAAATAGTTTACTACAAACCGAATTACTGAATGGAGCTCACGAGCAAATGCGTCAGTCGCTTAAAAAATGCACGTCAAGAAATGTTATTGTATCCAGTTTCATTGAATACAAAGATAACAACTGGCCAATTTTATCGCTAAAGCGTGGGCACACACACGTGGCGCTCAAAAATTCGTGACAATTCTCCGAACGTCGATATAAATGAGATATGACAATTCGTTAGTGAATAAATATTTTCTAGTTTCGACGAATTAGTGACAAACATGTGTAAGATTGTAATGATTTGGCGGTAGATTCCACAGCGGGTTAGCTGCGCACGCGCATAGTTGGCGCGCGGCCAGCTGCACTCACAGCGCCGCCCGAGCGCCGGATACCGGCAGTCCTGAAGAATTCAAGTTTTAGCATGACGTCGCGTGTCGAACGCCGCGCCAGTAGCTCGCTCAGTGTGGTATAAAAACCCTTCACTCTTTATCAAAGCTGACGTATTCAGCAACAACATTTGCATTCGTTACACAACGCTTCCTAATCTTTTAATTTAAATAATAGGTGAATTTTGATCGAGCATTACTCATACTAGTTTTTGGCATAGAACATCTTGTTTTTTTTGTAATTCGTATTTATTTAAAACAAAGGATATTAGTCACTATCTAAGGCCAAAAACAGCACAGCTGTGCGCGTTGTTATTTTTTTGTGGGACCAAAATAAAATTGTGTCAGACAGGATTCAGATGCGAAGGGACGACTGCAGACGTATTATTCATTGAGCCACATGTCAGTTAGTTTCCTTCGAGTGGGTTGTTAATGAGCACACCGATGAAGATTGAAGAGGTCATCTCGACAAGAGGCCAAACGTTTTGGAGTTATTTCATACTCTTTGGTACTGTATATGTAAAGCATAGCAGTGAATTATAGGCGTAGTATAGATTCTTAAAAGTCTAATTGACTATGCAATTGTGTTCTTCTCATTAGTTAAGAGATTAGAAGAATGAAAATCTACATTGTTTAATGGTTTTGCTTTTTAATTGTGAATTTCAGCGAGTTTGATTAAGCCATGAAAAACAAAAACCTTTAAAAAAAGGATTGCTTCAATACACTTGCCGTGAATAAAATTAAATGACTGTCTAATTGTGTTCAATTATTACGCACATTATGTACTTGTGGCAACATAGTATTGTAATAACAAAATGTAACTGCGCGAAACTTTATTCATTGAGCGCCCACCACATCGCAGGAATCATGCATTTAATATCAAACATTGAGCATGGAAAAGATTTCCTTGATAAAGAGGAATTGATAGAGAAAACGAAAAAGTAGTGTTAATATTATCAGCCAGTTTTTTTTTTATTGCAAAAGTCCGGCAAACTAGTAAACAGGTCAACTGATGGTCCACAACGCTTAGACCATGAATGTGTTGCCGGCCCATCAAATCGGTAGGTGAGCGGGAGTTTAGAAAAATTCTTATCTTCCTCCTGTTTTCATGACATAACCAGATCTTTCTCCTTCCAGCTTCAATATTCTTCGAAAATCTCGCATGGCAGCCCTGCACAAGAGACCATTCCAGACTCAGTGACGACGAACATATTTGACATTGCGTGCTTTATTATGACGAATTACTCGTTGGAATTATACTGCCAATATTTCTCGTGCATACAAGCCGGCAGGCCAAGGCTCCAGCTGATGTACCGACGAGGCCATTGTTAAGTGTACCGATATACTGATTGATAGGTAAACAGTATGATAACAACAAAAAACTTCCGCATTAACTACTCGTATTGTTCGTAATAAATTATGATAACAGTCATTAATGTTGTTCGATGCAGGTTTATTAGAAGTGATATTGGAATCAAACATGAGATTATTTCAAGGAATTGCAAAATTAGATATGATTTATTTGTATTGTAACGTTTGTGTGAATACGAAGGATTCGGTAGACTTTGGATTTGAACAACAAGACATAAAATCGACAGCGATAGATATGTTTATTTACTTTTCGTTTATTGTCGTAAGTGATGAGATGTAACAAGATGTTCATAGTGGAAATATTTTATATGAAGCAATTGATATTTTCCAAGATTAAACGAACTACTTATTCATTCCATGAATTAAAAATTCTAGTAATGTTTCAGAAAACAAACATATCTGAGTAAGAATCATAAGAAAAAAAAAGAGATTATACCTAAGTGAATCTTTAAGATTAAATCATCAGCCAACAGGAATCTCCTTATAACAAAACTAGCTCAAACTCTACAAATACCTATCCGAAAAGCCTTATTAATCCATAATCAAAAATATGTCATGAACGCTCGTGAGACAGTCTCGGTACATTTTTATTCATCCAAATGGCGTGCAGAGGCCGACTCCGGAGGTGGTGATTTCAGCTGTCGGTTATTTCACTGACAATTAGCAGCGTGAGAGACAGCTGCCGGGGGGCGCATGCCAACAAATCCCGACATTGTCATCCATTACAACTCAAACACATTGTTACATTTTAAACACGATTTCTTATAAGATTTAAGCAGGGTTGAAGAATTTGTCTCGATATAATGAGTCCAATGTAGGAAATGTTTATATAGTAAAATAGTTTATACTTTTACAAGATTCATGTTCGATTTTATAATTTTCCGCTATTTTCGTATTATAACAAAATAATTAAGAGTCGACTGGTTCGTACAGGAAAAAGTATCAAAAGCAAAATATTATTCTAATTTCTAAATACCCTTATAAGTTGCTCTGGATGGTTACTATCAACAAGTCGGTGTAGAATTCCTGGACCTCGATGTTCTTCCCTGTTCAGCAGTGGACTACCCGAAGATGTACCGAACTATTCTTTTGTTATCTACTTGGTTACACAGGCATCTGTTTACTAACAGCGGGTGCAGTAGTACGCGGCTCGGTCTCGGCGGCCTTCCTCGAGGCCGCGGCTGACCTGAATTCACCACGCGGCGCATGCGCATGACTCATTGTTATGGCCGCACACTAGCTTCTCTACACTATAAACGATTTATATCACGATTTACGATTATTTATTTTAGTTTGCGAAATTTTATTTGTTGTGATTGGATTCGCTGCGGTTGTGCTGTCGCCTCCGTTTAGATGTTAGATGCATAGTTGTAATTCTCCCATGAGTCAGCATTGGTCGGAATTCATCTGATCTAATTTGATTGTGTTTATGAAACTTTTTTATTTTAGATTAGAAATGGTGTATTAGAGTGCACAGACATTCAGGCGATAAGGTAATAATACACCACCGACCGATGACGTCACGGTCTTATAAACATTCCATTCTATTTATTACATATTTTTGCCTGTAACGTTTATAGCACGGTCATAATATGCTACGTTATAGTGGAAGAAAGCCTCAAGCTTCGAAAGGTTAAAAGGATTACAATCAAGCTACCAATATCGATTTCCATAATGGACCCAACGTTTGTGTATTATACAAATATTTGTTCGAAGTTTGAGCACGTCCGAACATAGTTCAATCTTGGATTAGATACCATCACGCGAATATGGACGTATGCCGTCAGACACATAACTAATATCTAGCGAGTAGCGGCTAAAGCTTGTGTTCGACCTTACTCAACATACTATTACTGACGCATGTAATATTTTACTTCGCAGTTTTATAACGTGGAATACGTCTGATTTTAAGAGATTTTAAATTCAAATAAAAGACAAGTGCGCGGTGGCCTATTGGTATACGGAATAGACGCGGCTGCTAACATAATCACATTGATCACATGACCCCAGGGCACACCTCTGACTTTTCGGAGTCATATGGTCAATCGCACTAAAACGGTGAAGGAAAACATCGTAAGGTAAACTGCATAACATAGCTATTTATAAGAATTTCCATGGCATGTAAGTCCGCCAACCCGCACTAGGCCAGCGTGGTGGACTATATGGCCTAACCACCGTCAATCGTACTCTCGATTGTAAAGGAGGCCCGTGCCCTACAGTGGGACGTATACTGGCTGATACAGATACATAAGATTAAAATAAGCACGTCTTTGGACATCTACCTAAATTGTGAACAAACAACCAAGTAAGATACATAGATAACATTATATTTTACACCACTTAATACAAAAGCATGACATACAGTTAATCTGTATCTGTATCAGCCCATATACGTCCCACTGCAGGGCACGGGCCTACTCTACAATCGAGAATACGATTGAGAGTGGTTAGGCCATATAGTCCACCAATGATGTATAATTAGAGATTGCAACAAATGACGGTGTTATCGACGAAATAAGTATCTAATAAAATTAAATAAGTATAAATCAAATAAGTGTTGCAGTAAGTCGGTACATTTTTTTATTTCAATTAATGGCGACACAAGCATGTCATTAGCCTGATGATAAATATAAAAAAAAATTTAAAAAAAAATACCTTGATTTACGAAGCAACTCTTGGCATTCCACTGCGCTCGCTATTCTGAAACATTAGATGTTAAGTCTCATGCCCAGTAGTTATTCTGGCTACAAATTAAATCACTAAAATTATTGTGGGTATTCATTATAATATTTAGTTTTAATTTAATTGACACCCGATCTGTTATTTGATTAAGCCAATTAGTTTTAAGTATTTATATTTTGTTCGTAGATGTTTACTTTACGTGGCCATGTGTGTATGTATATAAATAAATTTAAAAAAATGGTGTAATATCTATTTTTTGTATTTAATATACCTGTTTATAAATTTCAGACCCACAATTTAAAAAAATCCACCGCTCACGTATTATATACTAATTATTTTTCTTTCTTGCCAAGTTTTACTATTGAAGAGTCTCAGAAATATATTTCAAGTCAAACTAGCATTAATAATAATTTTGCCTTAGAACCTAATTATTTGTTTGCCTTTTCTTGCAGACACAATGTAGGTTCACTGCGCTGCTACGCGCTACGAGGGCATTGGCCGCGCTAATCCCATGTCACTGGGCTACGAAAGCCTACGAACTGAAAAATCCTAATTTATCACCGCGTTTCATCTTTCAACTTTTTATCAATGGTTCACATGAAACTGAAAAATGCAATGATTTAGTAATATGATAGCAATACATCCAAATGAAAGAATAATTTTGAATTTTTCGCAATGCAATTTCAAATATATATTTTTTTAATTTATAATGTTTATCGGTGTCAAAAAACCAAAGGTCTTGACAATGATTACAGGGCACATTTTTTATTAAAATTTAGATTACCCTCTTGTCAGGCTCCTTATTGAACTAAGACAGATTTAATATTATTATCTTTTGAAATATAAAAAAAATTGGCCATTGACATATTGAATGTAAAGAAATAAATAATCTAACGAGGCTAATTAGGTTCAAAAATTCAGTTCTTAACATAGATAAAAATCAAAATTGAAAGATAAATATTTAGTTATTTACATAAAGCTTATCTTAATTTGCTTACGTACTCGATGCATTAATAATTGAGCGCGTGTCAACTTCAACATAGATTTGAAGTCTTCAAAACTGTATGAGTTTATTAGCATTCTACACTTTGGAGGGGTCTTTGGATCTAAACATAAGATTTTAACGTTTATGATCGCGTTTAAATCACTTTCTAAGGTTTATGACGTATTGTACTTTTATTAAAATAGTCTTTAATTAATATTTTTTATTGCTGTTGTTTGCTAGCGGCCCGCCTGATAGTAAGCGGCTACCACTGTTCATGGACCTCTGCAGTGCCAGGGGGCCAGCACAACTAAGTCGCTGCTTACATTAAGAAGAGTACTCTCTTTAAGCCTCGTTTCACGTTTTGAAGGTCAGGTCATAGCATTTGTTTTAATAAATGCACTAAGATGTACCGAAACTAGTGTAAATAGCAGCAGGCCGGCATAATTGTATCTTTTGGCATGGGGCTGCCGTCCGATGCCAATGAATATTCTGCCTGGGCGGGATTTGCGTTCACCATCAGGCGCAATGTGGCCACTATGCCGGGCCAGAATAAAAAAAAAATGGTTACGATTTAATGGAAAACAATTAATACAGGTATAGAGTTTTGCCTTTTTTTAACCGAAGCTTTGATATAGTACAACTATTCATACAATACCGTACAATTGTGCCGATTGTTATACTTTAGGTACTATAAGGTGAGGTACTATACATTTGTTCAATAAAAAAGTAACTGTTTTAAATAAAATATCATAGTGCAAGTTATTAAAAGTTTATCGTTTGCAGCCTGCTAAATAACTACAAAATACGTTTAAAAGAGGATAACAATATGATAAAGAAACTTCTAACAAGATATGTGCAAAGGAAAGGAATCTCACATACTCGTATTTGTAAGAGGTCGCTGCCCTCATTACAGCTCATGTTTGATTGTTTATTTCATATAAGAACTAACAGTAGCATAGATATTTTACACACATAACCAATAGTAAATGTAAAAAAACGAATTCGTTAGAAAATCCAAATATGGACGAATCATAGTATCCAATTATGGAATATTCCATAATTGGTTCTTTTAAATATCAGCTGATGTGAGGATTATAAATTAATTATAAATAAAATGTATTTTTTTCTATTTTTTATCAGAATATCGGGCGAGTAAACGAAACAATAACCACCACTAAGCCCTTATGATATTGTGGAGCTATTTGGTAGAGCTTATTTAAAAGTACAAACAGGTGAGATAGCAGCCAACGGATTTCGGGTTACAGGACTATGGCCGTTGAATAAAAATATTTTTACCGCGGTCGATTATCTTGCTGCGCAACAAGATGCAGTTAAATATGGTTGCACAGTCGACATTCTGTATCGGCCCATATACGTCCCACTGCAGGGCACGAGCCTCCTCTACAATCGAGAGTACGATTGAGAGTGGTTTGGCCATATAGTCCACCACGCTGGCCTAGTGCGGGTTGGCGGACTTACATACCATAGAAATTTTATAAATCGCTATGGTATGCAGGTTTTCTCACGATGTTTTCCTTCACCGTTTTAGTGCGTGGTGATTGACTATCAATACACACATGACTCCGAAAAGTCAGAGGTGTGCCCTGGGATTCGAACCCGCGACCACCGTGAACATGTTGGCAGCCGCGTCTAGTCCGTTTACCAACAGGTCACCACGCACTTTAGAACGACAGTCGACATTACACCAATGATATTATGTCCCCAACCTTTAGAAGAAACGATGACCAATCTTAGGACACCTGATGATAGTCAGCCTTTAACTGAAGCTTCTACATCTCGACAAGATACAATTAATATTGAAACTGTGCCCTCAACTTCCGGTATTTCTCGCAGTAGTTTAGAATTGGTTTCTCCATATGACATCAGTCCAGTACCAAACAAGAAAAGGAAACCTTAGAAGGTTTCCTTTTCTTGTTTATCTATTAGAATAGAGGAAGAAAATCATCTGTTGCAGCAGTCATAACATCTTCACCTTATAAAAACGATCTCATAGAAAAAAGTAAGAAGAAAGAAGAAAAAGAAAATAAACAGGCAAAGAACAAAAATAAAAAACAGAACGAGAAGAAATCAAAAGGAAGAAAGCTAGGAGAAAAAATAAGCCTAAGACAGATTCAGATGATGATGAGGAGATGACGCTGTTTGATACAGACAGTGAACCCGATGCCTTGATAAGAAATACAGCTCCAGACTCTGAAGATTCGGAGTGTATTTTCTGTGGCATAGTGTTTTCAAATGATACCCATGAGGAAACATGGGTTAAGTGCCTCATATGTGGGCTCTGGGCACATGATGATTGCGCAGGACCAGAGTCTGATGTCTGGATTTGTGATTTTTGCAAATAATTAGTGTTGCTTTCTATGTTACACCAAAGTTTCCAAAGAATTTCATCTAAGTTAAGGTTAAATTTTGATAGTGTTTATGGTATTCCATATATGGGGTACCTATACCAAATTTAGATACCTTTATCATTATTTAGTTTTTTTTTATTATTCCATTTAAAATTAGTAATTATAACCAAGGCTCGTTACCAAATGAAACGTAAATATATGATTATTATTAATGACTGCAAAATGTGTTTAATTTGTAACGTTTGTAAAAATTATATTTAAAAAAGAAAATGGTATTCCATATTTAGTCACTCTCCTCTAATATTTAATATAACTTTACACAAAGGCAGGCTTGAAGTCCCGTTTTCAATACTCACAAAAACTTCGCAACTAACTAACTACTGCACTAACTTTGTCACCCTACATAAACTACTTAAATTAAAACTCATTAACAACTCTCCAACTCTAAGGGCAATAACACGAAACGAACAATGACTCCTCGAACCATTGAAAAATGTTTATATGAAAAACCGTTTAACTTTCCATTCTGGAACATATTGCCAAATGAATTGCATTTTAATTTAATTCATATGTTTTGTTACTGTAGAATTTATTGTATACACAAATTTATGTAGTACAAAAAGCAAAAGTCGAAATGCGGAATACAAACGTAATAAGTGTGTAAATATATATTTTCCAGTACCTATACAGATGCACCGGAGAATAAAGGTCCCACTCATTAGACCCATCTGGCACCGCCTCGCCTCGCGCGGTTAATATTCTTTATATGAAATTGTATGGACATACGCTCATTACATCAACTCCGTAACGTCACCGGACCGCCGCCGTCCACGCGTGGACCACTCGGTGACAACTCGTTGATCGCATGCTTGTCTTGCGTTGTTGCGCATTGACAATTCACAAGTCCAGAATGAACCACGCGTTGCCACCGAGTGGACCACGCGAGGTCCACCCTTGTTCCATCTGCGATACAGAGTGAGCCGCGAGCGACAAGGCGGTGTCGGGTGGGTCTAATGAGCGGTAACCTTAAGGGAAGAGCGAAACGTCATTTAAATACTCATTGCGCTGCGGATATTAAAGAACGATTGATTTTACGTCTCTGATGGAGTCTCTGATGCCATTTTCAACATTTATTTGCGCCTCCATTCCTTTAATAACTGAAGAAATGGGTTTATTCATATCGCCGTCACAATTTTATAAACAAGATTTGTTTACAGTTATGTGCTTTCTGTTTGTTTTTTGTTTATTTTTGTGTATGTAACCAACAAAAATATTAACAAAATATTAATATTTCCTGGTCGACAGCGTAATCGGATTTTAAAAGAGAGGCCTATTCCCAGTTATGGTAAAGTGACTCTGTGAATTCCCGTAATGTTAAAAAGCAATAAATATAAAACGTAGCATCTTAAATCTGAATGCTATAAAACATCAATAAACACTACGTTTTATTGCTATATGTATTAAGCAATACAAATTGTTTAGCCCAATACCTACGAATAATGGGATTATTTTGAGACACAGAACAATAATTTCATACCAATAATATTTACTTTGGCCTCAAATACAGGAAGCTGAACTCTATAAGGCAATAAGTCATGCGAGTTTAAATTGGATATAATTTAGCATATTACAAATTCCGTGTGATGAATATATAATATAAATGGTGCAATGAAAACGATCGATGACATTTTAACGAGATAATATCTGTACTGACGACTGTGAAATGTGACTCGAATACAGAAATTTCAAACGCGTACAGTCAGCAAAATAAGTCGCTGAACACTCACGAGATTTAGAATTGTCTTATCATCCAAAATAATAATTATTTCCAATATCCTATGGCACTTCTCGGCATAGATGACTTTACTTGGTTATATATTACAACTACAGAGTAGTACGTACAAATTTTAATTCTAAAAAGGTTATCAAAAAATGTGAAGTGTTCAGCGACTTATGTTGCTGACTGTACAAAATACCATCTTTGTGTCACATACAAACAGCCGTATTACCAGATGCGAAATATTATTATCCTCTACTGGATTTTCCTCGTGGCTTAGCTTTTTATTTATGAAAGAGGGGACAGTATTAAAATGAACACCAAAGAGTCTGTCTTGAGGAATCATACATGGGCCAAAATACTTTTTGATGCCTAATCCGAGCATAAAATTTTTGTTTTTTGTTATTAATTAAAGTATTCCATTTCTTGATTTTTTATGCAGATTTAGATTATTTATAGTATGGTCTATAATATACAACCCTCTGCAGCGTTAGTTTTAAAGAATTAATATATCAAAGTGTCAAAAAATTAAACAACTGAGTTACTTTTTTACAAATTTAATATTCGTTATTTAAGTTAATCACTGAGACTTTTTTATTTGCGTGGTACCTTTCAATATGTTTCTTTTTAGCTTCAGCGTGTTTAACAGAGTCTAGCTTTAATTTGAGCCTATTACGACGTTGTTTTTCTGCGTTCGTTAGCGCCATTATGGCAGAAGCTTATTCCTGAGAAAAGGATAAACAATATATGAGTAGAAGCTTATAATAACGTATTATTAACATTAAAAAAAATCATTAAAAAAATCAGTGCATTACCCATACAACCACTGCGTTACTTTTTCTAGTAACGCAGTGTAGCAGTTACGCAGTTACGCAGTTGTAAATATTTGACTATTTTGTAAATTATCACTAAAGAAAATAACAAAATGCAAATATTCTAACACTGACAATACCGATACATGACAACCTGTACATAACAATAATAATAATGTAAATATTGTCATTACATACCTTCCGACAGCGGTAACTCAGCGGACATGCAATAAATACACGCACCTCCCTCGACCACTGTGAAGTGGCTAATTCGACTAGCGTACTCCCACCGTGCAGTTGCTATGATTCGTTGTACAAGTTAAAACATGTCGAACCGAATGAAGTACAAAAAGTTGTAATACACTCACTTTAGGTTTATTTCCATATAGTAACGCAAGGTAGTTACGATTTTTTTATATGTTGGGGACACAAACAAAATCAGTCTTTATTGTATGAAATGATTAACGTAAAAAATGTTTATTGGCATTTTAATAAGGTTCACAACTCACATTTTTATAGAGATATTAAAGATAAAGTTCTTTTAAGGAAATATTGTGAGAAATTGCTCTGTACAGTCCGAGTCACGCGCTCAGGGACATCAGCATTTTGTATGAAAAGCCACTGCGTTACTAAAAATGACAACGATGTTACCGTAATTTTCAAACAATTATTATATTTTTGCGGTCACATGTTATTCCCTGTACTAGATTATAATGTGATATTTCAAAATTAATATATTTTTTCAGAGTGTTGTACTGTTTTTCCATAAAATCAAATATTCATTCCAAGAGACCGATTTTTAGGCATCAAAAAGTATTTTGACCCACATATATGCATACATAAACTCACGTCTAGAGGAATCATGGGCGGCTTTTTTATTCCTTGAATGGCGAGACTAGCATTTGTCTGATGGTAAGCGATACGATCACTCATGAACAGAAGCAAAATCAAACAAAACCATGAATTACAAAGCAATGCTTGGCATTTCACTGCGCTCGCCATCCTGCGACATAAGATGTTAAGTCTCAATATATCAAAAACATAGACTGGCTACAACGTCCTTCAATATAAAACACAACCGCGAAATAACAGTGCAATTATACTGTTATTTTGCGGAAGAAATAGACATTGCAGTGGTACATACCCAGACGGCCTCTCATATATGAAAGACCTACCACTTATTTCTCCCAAGATTTCTCCCAAGATGCTATACAATCCCATACAATGTTCGATCTATCCCATAATAATCATACTTTTGAGGCGACAATAATCTGGTCTATGGAACGCCCTAGCTAATGAAGTATCTCTATTACATAAATCACGTCAATACACTCCTATAAACATTTCCATTTGCAACGAAAATATGGAACACTGAAAACAAAAGCTTGCAAACAAAGACAATTATGTAACTGTTTTATTGAATGACGAAAATTGCAATTCGGTTTGTGATTGTTGATTTTCAACAGAATCATAATTAGCGGTTGAACTGAATTGTTTCGTGGGAAAAATGTTATGTTAACATTAACAATTTATATTACTAGAATTAATAGCGCCTGTCTTTTCTTATTATATTTGCCCCAATATATTTTTCTAACTATTTAGAAACATTCTCAATCTTACTTTCGACCATCATCGAACAAAACATTAAATGTCACAATGATCAATACAGTACTTCGTTGCATATAGTAACGATAATAATAGGAAAGGTCCTTTTATCTAGCCCTATTCATACCATGCAACGTACTCTCCATTGTAGAGAAGGGCCGTGTCTTTCAGTGGGAAATATATGGACTTATTCAGATACACCTTGGAAAACTGATAATACAGACTTCTGTTGAGTTATTCTAAAATTCTTGCTTTATTATTATTATTATTATTTATTTTGGACACACCATTGACAATAACACTAAAATATACACAGATTTATAACATCAAAGTCTTGGACAAGGCGTTACCGTCTCTTCAGGTGCGTACAGCATTCATAGAAAATTACACAAAAAGAAATATTAATAGAAAATTTATTAGGGACAATATTAAATTAAATTAAATCACATTAAAATTATTAAATTAAAATAATACAAAACAAATGTAAAATACGGCAAACGAAATTTAAATAATTAAAAAAAAAGTAGTACGCAATAACTTAAAAATAATTAGGAACAAGAATGAAATCAATTCATAATAATTACACACAACAACAAAAATAAATAAAAAAGAAATATCAAAACCTATTACATTTTAAACTTCCCAATAACAAATTCTTGCTTTTTTAACAGAAACGTTGAAGATATCAATGTCATTATATTGCGTTATCACAAGGGGCTGAGAAATCGGCTTCATAAGATTCAAGACGCAATAAGATAAAAGGAATATAAGTCAAACCAATGATATTAATACAAGTAATAAAAACAGAAACAAATTAAATAATTACGCATTAAAAAAATCATAAAGCGCAGGTTCCTTTCATGTCTGCGTTGTTTGTAAAATCAGCGATATAGACACCGCGCGGTAAACATTGTTTTGGTCGATGTCCGCTTACCCGCGGTGAACGACTCCAGCACGTGCCTTATTTTTCCAGCTGATAATCCAAATGTTGTTTTGCTTCGTCGATATAATTACTTTCCAAATTAGATGTTACGTGGATGCGATAATGGCTGTTTCGGGTGTCATGTCCGTTATTTATTATTATACCGGATTTTTCCTCGCAGTAAATGTTGACGCAGATTGGATTGGAGTGCATAGTATTAAGCTGATAAAATATTGCGAAAACAGTACTGGTTTACGCCCTGTTTAAGCCCTAACTAAGGACACTACCCGCATACGTTTGGTTGCGAAATTATTGAAATCTATCAGGTATCAGTATGAGGGCTTAGGCAATTAAAAATCCTGTGCTTGAGTAAAAATCCCGGGAACTATTTCATATGTTTGATAAATTAGATAGCAAGTATTCGAAACTATGGTTAATTGCACAAACATTCTCTGATCCTGTATAGAATCATGTATTTTAATGTCTGTCATTTTTATAGCAATGAATAGCGAGACGACCATGCCATTCTTTTGATGGTAAGCGATACGACCGCTCATGGCCAATAGCAGCACCAAACAACACCATGACTTATTTATTTATTTATTTAAAGCTTTATTGTACACCAGTAAATAAAAGGAAATAACATTAACACAATTTAACAAGCAAGAAAAGAGTACAATGGCGGTCTTATCGCTCGAGGCGATCTCTTCCAGACAACCAAACAACAAACAACAAAAACAACTTACAAAGCAATACTTGGCATTCCACTACGCTCACCATCCTGAGACATAGGATGTTAAGTCACATTATGTTCAGTAATTACTCTAGTTATAAAGTCCTTTAAGCCGGAACACAACAGTGCAGTGATAATGTGCTAGTAAAATTAACCGTTGTCGTTTGCCTGGATAATTACAAAATTGCACCAACTATCATTGTCATTTCATAATAGAACCGTATCAACTTGATAATGCGTGCCATTATTATTATTTACAAAATAATCCCCTGTTTTATCACATTTCAGTTTGTCCAGCAATCAGCTCTTTATTTTATCACTACAAATACCCCATTTATTACAATCGCATACATTTAAACTGTTATAACAACACAACCACAATTTTACACAACACGAACACAAGTGAATGCACAACATTTCCAAAATATAAACAAATATTGCATTCGGAAATAAGTCCATTGACACGAGGCGTTATTGTTACCAAACGCAAAATGATCTTATAAAGACAGGATATAACCAACGTAACGAGTCGCCGAGAATTGTATTACCCCGGATATTTTTATTCAATTCTTTCTGTACTTAATTCAGTGACATCTTTTGTTATCCTAACACATTATGACCGATATATGAAGATAATAAAGCAAGTGGGTCGGAAGTTTCAGCGAGGGCGGCTGAAGTCAGCGCTGACTGTACAGTACGGTACAGGTGGGGTGTTTGACCGCGCTCTTGACATGCCGTGAAGATTCCACCGGCGGCGCCCAACAAATTAGGATGGGAGATTAAGTTGTCACGGAGGAATTCGGCAGGCGTGTAGAGGAACGACCGGCCGGCTCCACCGCGTGCCGACGGCGTCGCGACGCGCATTCAAACAATATCCTTTATAAATGCGCTTTAAAATTAAATTAAAATACACTTTTACGCTTTAAATGTATGTTTCCCTAACATAAAGTGTATTTATGACGTCGTTATTTTGAAAGGTCTAAGTTATGATTTTAATGCTTTTGGCTGGAGGATTAAACAGTGTCAACGGATTTTTTAAAGTACCTAATACCTATACTATTGTTATAACAGAAAATAAAACATAGAATTTGTTCGATGGTTTTCTTATGACTATAATGGACTCTGCGTTCACGAAACAAATCGTCATATACCTGGTAAATCTTTTTTAACGGCGACACGCGTCCGCATGATTCACACTACACTTCGAAATCGTGGGCGACAAATAATCCGTTTTATTTTTATAACTTGAGTTGTGATTCAATAAAAAGGCTAAATTTAGCGGATTTGCTTGCTCCATTCCTGTTATTTGTTGTACTTAAACAAAATATATGAATATTCTTTAAAATGTTTTGAACAATGAAGTTTTGCACATGTCTGCAAGCAACAAAAAGCAAATACGAGATAAAATGAAATATTATTCTGCGTTTTCTCAGCAATCTGTACGTCTTTTCAAACTTCCAAGTACGAAATACCAACATAATTTTGTATGTATAATATGTATTATCCTAACACTCTCTTGCAACATGTTGAAAATAAAATATATTTAGCTATAATAATTCCTGTATCTGTATCTGTATCAGCCCATATACGTCCCACTGCAGGGCACGGGCCTTCTCTACAATCGAGAATACGATTGAGAGTGGTTAGGCCATATAGTCCACCACGCTGGCCTAGTGCGGGTTGGCGAACTTACATACCATAGAAATTCTAATAAATCGCTATGGTATGCAGGTTTCCTCACGATGTTTTCCTTCACTGTTTTAGTGCGTGGTGATTGATTATCAATACACACATGACTCCGAAAAGTCAGAGGTGTGCCCTGGGATTCGAACCCGCGACCACCGTGAACATGTTGGCAGCAGCGTCTAGTCCGTTTACCAACAGGCCACCAGGCACTTAATAATTCCTAAATTACATTAATTAGAACATAACGTAACTGCGATTTCCAGTCATTTATGTAGTCTTAGTATTTTAATATTTGGATGAGAACCAAAATCTGGCACGAGTTTCATAGTCACTTCTCGCGTTATATCATCATTGTTAGTAAATGAATGTCATAACACTATGACTACACCAGATTTTGTTGCTAATCAATACGAAATTATACAAAAAATACGTAAAAATAAAGTAACTGAATATTTTAAGGACTCATGAATAATAATAGTGTGTACAATGTATATTTTTTTTATTGCCATGAATGGCGAGACGGGCATGCCGTTCGCCTGATGGTAAGCGATACGACCGCTCATTAGCAGTAGCAAAACCAAACAACAACTTGAATTACAAAGCAATGCTTGGCATTCCACTGCGCTCGCCACCCTGAGACATAAGATGTAAAGTCCCAATATGTCCAGTAGTTAGTAATTCTTCTTAAGATAAAAATTTTACAATATCGTTTATTGCTTTGTTTGGATGATTGATTGGATATTGTACCTAAAAAGTACCGTAAACGACGTGGCAACTGATGTAATGTTGAATCAAAAAAACTTAGCTCTTAAAATTCTTGAATCGTGAAACTTTTATCCTCAAATTATTCGATGTTGCGGAAAATTCTGTTCGAAGGGAAATTTCTCGGTGAGTGGAAAATTCACTTTATAAATATTGGTAGCGGCTCTCATAATAACGTAGCTCGTTTAAAAACATTTTTGTATTCACAGGGTTACAGTCAAAGTATACTCTCCATTAAAGGGTTTTATCATCATGAAGATAAACATAATCTCTGGCGTATAGCAGATCAGAGATCGATCACTAGTGTAAACACACTGTGTGTCCACCCAGCCATTTTGCGAAGATCATCATGCCATCTAGCTTCAGGACCTTAGAGTAATTTCAGGACATATATAAACGGTGTGGTGGCATCCACTCGACATTGCGAACACTCTTTAATAAAGTACTAATTACAGTAAAATAAATACATAAATAAGCGTTGTGTAGAACGTCCTCCAACGAGGTGGAGTGACGATATCCAAAAGATGGCTGGTAGCGGTTGCAGACGATGGACTGAAGATCGAGCCCAGTGGCGTGCCATAGGAGAGGCCTATGTCCAGCAGTGGACGCGAATAGGCTGATGATGATGATGATGATGATGATGATAATGATGATGAAATAAAAGTTTGGCTCTGCATATATTTCAGTAGCAGCTCGGCCCGGCACCGCCCGGATGCAGATGCATTTTGACTCTAGTCTGCAACAGAAATATATAATTTCGTGTACTAACTGGTTTATATTAAAAACTCAACGTCATTACCGTGCTCTACTGCTTTTCCCATACCGTACCCATACATCCCGTCCTTTTCCATTATACCTTTCGATGAAAATCCCGTCATACATGATTGTAGCGCTACTTCTACCGTTCACACAGCACAAACAACAGAAGCTCACAAAAGAAATAACATTTCTCCTTATTTTATATATTTTTCAGTACTGCTCCGCTCCTATTTTTCGTAGCGTGATGTTATATAGCCTATAGCATGCCACGATAAATTACCTATACAACACAAAAATAATTCTTCAATTCAAACCAGTAGTTCTTGAGTTTACCAACCGCAAACAAACAACATCTTCAGCCTCATTATTAAGGCATGAGTTATAATTATGTGGTTGATTTTATTCCTAAATGATTCTTTTTTTTTTATAATTTCTATATTTCTTATACATGCCGATATATTTTGTCAAAGTCAAAAACAACTAAAGAATAAATTCATAGTGCAGAGAAAATTCTCAATAGCATAATGTAGATTATAGTTATTGTATATAAATTTTCTTTTTAAACATTATGTTCTTTATTACTACGCCATACACAAAAATATGGGCAATAGTAATCTGGGGGCACGGCAGTGCCCCCTCCAAGTCGAGCTAAAAAGCGGCACAGTCGTACCATCCTTTTCTCGAAGCAATTCAGACCAATTTCAACCCCCTATAACTTCGTTGTGGTTAAAGCAAGAAGCCTGAATTTTCAGTTACTAAGCAGGCATTGTGTAAACACGGTATATTTAAAATTTCATTCAATTTGAACCAGTAGTTTAAGAATTATAACTTGTCAAAGTTTCGTAATTTTGTCACTCACTGACTGACTGACCGATCATCAAAAGTCTAAGGCACTTCTAGCAGACATAGAACCTTCAAATTTAGAATATGATTAGTGTTTAGTGTCTAAAGTAATGGAAAATTAAAACATTTCATAATTTCTGTCTAGTTTTCTAGACACACCAACAGCGTAAATAACTTTGCAATCCCATATAAATGTATAGGATTACAAAGTTATATTTGCAGTTCATGATTCGTTGTACCCGTATATAATGAAATAATAGTTGTAGATAGGTATCTATATATATGAGGCATAACAGAAGGGGGGTATAGAGAGGAAAAGGGTGTATTCAGCCCATGAAACTGTACAACATTCCTCTAGAAAAACATGACGAAGATAAACTTGCAAATAAATAGACTAAATAGCTCGAAAAGATCAATTACCATGAAAGAAAGAACACTCATCATCAAATCCGCTATATTTGGGATAAATTGATACCTACAAAAATAAGAAAAACCCATAAGACAGAGGCTTTAAGAAAAATCGTTATATATGTGTATATTCTAGAAGTAAAAGGTACCGAAAAGGAAAAAAGTAGGACTCTACAAAAAGACGTGAGATCCCATCAAAAACATCCTGCAAAAAAATTCCAAGTCTCGCAGCTCAGTTTTTCTACCGCAAAAAGTTGTGAGATCCATGTAATACCAAGTCGATTAATTTATTTAGTCATTGCTTAAGGGACGTTCTGTATAAAGTTATTACGTAAGTTATTACCATATCAATATTAAAAATTATTTACGTTTTAAATAAATAGATCGACTTGGCCAGTAGCATTATATATAAATTGTACGATACATTATGTTTTCATGCGATCATAATTTACGATTCAAATTAAAGGATAATAATTGCGTTATGCACTATGTATCGACGTATCGACTTCCCATAATGGAGCATCTCAGCGTACTGCGCTAATTACCTCACTACGCCTCGTAACTACATTCAGGAATGTTCCATACAGAATACTAGCAAAATTAATTAATAGCGAATAATAGTAATAGAGGCAATGTTTTTTTTTTCAAGGCGAAAAGCTATTAAGCTTCCCTTTCGGTACCCCGGGGGAGGCCGAAAGGGGTATGTCAGTGTCTCTGGCCTTCCAGCCCGGTATAAACGCGGATATTGTGGCCGAGCTGGGTCCCTAGCAATACCTACGCCAGCATACTGACTAAAAACCTCTCGATGCCCTCACACGCATTGTGGGCAGCACCGGACATCACAGAGCGAAGGGCGCCCCGATTTACGTCCGCGAAGCGCCCCGCGCAAAACCATTGCTGGGCCTTATGTTACCATTATGAAGGCCCAGATTACCTCCACTTACACCCCCCTTTCGGACGCCCGCCAAGCTGTTATGGGCGTCCATGACGGAAACGAAGCTCCATCATACGTCTCGGAGTCGTTATACGCGAGGGCGCACGGCCCCCGCCGTGTGCCCAGTGACTCCGATGACCCCTGTAGATCGTCTCTTACAACGGGCAGAGGATACCGTGGCGGAATTCTTGTACCCCAAACCACAGGGTAAAGGGTAAAGGCGCCGGTTCAGCCGTTTATTACCCGGCGCCTTCTTCTTTGCAGGCGGCGAGCGGGATCGTTCCGCTCACGATCCCGATCTGCGCTCTCCTTCTGCGAAATTACAATTTCACAGAAGGAGAGTATTGCCTGCCACGACCTCCGACTCTCGACCATGGAGGGAATCACGACCGAGAGCGAGAGGTCTACTCCGACGGCTGCACGGAGTATCATGCGTTCATCACCCCAGGCTGGACACTCCGAAAGAGTGTGCTGGACTGTGTCCTCCGCGCAGTTGTCACAGTGGTGACACACAGCTGTCGCTTCCTTTCTCGCCACCCGCCACAGGTATCTGCCGAAGCACCCATGCCCCGATAGGACCTGTGTCAGGCGGAACGTCATCATGCCGTGGCGCCTGTTCAGCTACTGGTCAAGAACAGGACGCACTGCTGCAATGGTCCACTCACCAGCACTAGGATTGTCCAGCCTGGAGCGCCACTCCTCCACGGCAGCCACGCGCAGGGAGGCTCTTTTAGCCTCAACCTCTCTAAGGGCTGGTAGTTCCCCTCGACGAGACGCTTCCTCCCGCCAGTAATAGACCGACGAAAGGGCTTTGGCGTCAATGTCCCAGGGAAATAGAGGCAACGTTATAGAAGATTGGTTTATTGGAACAACATTTTGAGAACATTGCGTATCATTTGATAAGGTATGATACAAACTGCAAATAAAATAAGAAAAAAAAAACATTATGGAAGAAAGAAAAATGATAATCCAAATAGACAATAATTATTGCTAAAATTATCGTAAAATAAATAAATTAAGTCATCAGTTCATTCTTCCATCCGGATATCGAAAAAAATATTGACGTCACTAAAAATGTTTACAATCAAGATTTTCATTCGGATTGTTTGAAAGAATTTCACATCAATGACTAAAGCAGTTAAATATTGAAATGAGAGCCAAAATGCGTTTAAATAACTTCCTGCATCCTGTATTACTGGACAAAGACAAGTGGAAAATATGATTATTAAACTTTAATTACATACTAAGAGTACACTAAATCACAATAAAAACAGGATTCGGGTGCACACGCGCGCATAAATTCCATCAAAACGAACAAAAGATCATCTCGAATCATTATTATTGGCGATATATTCTGTTCGCCAATGAACTTTAATGAATCAGTAATTGACATTACTGACGGTAGTCATTTGTTTTACAGAGAAAATATGGGTATGCAATGCAAAATATTTTAACACTGAATGTTCCAGCTATGTTTGTAATTTTCTATACTCGCGAAACGGGCAGACGATCAAATTATTAATTTCATTAGTAAACACAATTTTGTATGTATGCTTGTTATGTTGCGCATTTTCAGGCAAAGTTCCTCCTTTGTTTTAACGAATAATATTGTAAGTGATATTTTTGGCAACGCTACAAATTGACTACATTGTTTTTGAACGTAAGTGATGAGATGTATTCACTAGCAAGAGAGCAACCCTCTTTCGTCACAATTATGTTAGCGTGCACGAATCCGAATACGTCGGATAACCTCAAACGCACTTAGGTGGGTTAGAATTTCCATCGAGTGGTAGTTATTGGATACAAGTATTATCATCTGAGAGTCTCTTTGGCGCAGTTGGATAGACGCCGGCTGCGAAACGATAGGCCGCAGGTTCGATCCCCGCCGGAAACTTTACTGGTGGTAGGTATCTCATATGTGAGAGGCTGCCTGGGTGGGTACCACCGCAATGTCTATTTCTCCCGTCAAACAGCAGTTTAAATTGCACTGTTGTGTTTCGGATTGAAGGACATTGTAGCCAGAGTAACTACTGGACATATTGAGACTTAACATCTTATGTCTCAGGATGGCGAGCGCAGTGGAATGCCAAGCATTGCTTTGTAGTTCAAGGTATTGTATGGTTTTGCTACTGTTCATGAGTGGTCGTATCGCTTACCATCAGGCGAACGGCATGCTCGTCTCGCCATACACTGCAATTAAAATATATATATATATATATATATATATATATATATATATATATATATATATATATATATATATGAGTGAGACCCAGGGGTCTCACAAACACCCAGACCCGAAACAAATGTGTGTGGTTCACAATATATATATATATATATATATCATATTGCGTCGTGGGTATGATAAATTACACTTGTGTAATTTATCATACCCACGACGCAAAACTCGATCTTAGTGTGGGTTCAGGACTATGTATGTGAGTATTGGGTGTGTTTATTTCTTAATTTATTTATTTATTTACACTGTAGATGGATCCCGAATATTCTACAGGATCTCCGGCATTCTCACTTACCACACAAATCACTTTTTTTTTTTTTTTATTGCAATGAATGACTAGACGAGCAAGCAGTTCGCCTGATGGTAAGCGATACGACCGCTCATAAACAGTAGCAATATTCCACTGCGCTCGTCATCCTGAGACATAAGATGTTAAGTCTCAATATGTCCAGTAGTTACTCTGGCTACAATGTCCTTCAATCCGAAACACAACAGTGCATTTACGCAGTGTTGTTTCACGGGAGAAATAGACATTGCGGTGGTACCCACCCAGATGGCCTCTCACATATGAGAGACCTACCACCAGTAAATCACTGCATAAAAGCTGATACTACAATAGTGGTATAAGATAAACCGCATGCTCGTCTACCCCCTATATTATATAAAAAGTAGTTATATATAATTCATGCGATGGCGTGTTGTATAAGTATAACCTTTACAAGGTGGTTCACGTCTCTAGTGGGTGTGCTACATTCCTCGCTGCATCTCGACTATTTCCGCTTGGTGAGTCAACTTGAATTTATTACATTCTGCATGTCACGTAGTTTACTTCTCACTGACCTTAACCCACGACTACGTGTTTGCTGCACTATTAATTCTTAGTGCTGTGCATTGCTGAAGTAATTTGTTCAGTCATTTCAGGAATGATCTGTTTTACGTCATATCTCATATGAGACATACATACATACCTACATACATAAACTCACGCCTTTTTCCCAAAAGGGGTAGGCAGAGGTACCATGAGACCCACATTTCGCCTTGTATGTTCCGTCCCACGATGTGATAGCCTATCGCCATATCGGGCACAAATTCCTGTCTCTGGGCTGATAATTTAATAGAAAAATCCAATATCACTTTGCCCAACCCAGGATTCGAACCCGAGACCTCAGCTTTGTAACCACAGAACAGATGAAACTGTTCTGTGTTTGTAACCGTACCCTAGTACAACTATGCGACCGAGGCAGTCGGTCTCATATGAGATGGTACAACATTTCACAGAAAAATGACGCGAGGTAAGAACTTTTTATTGCTCTGTGCACATTGGTGGCAGAGCTTTCTCCCAAACAAAAATACTTCACATATTGAGATTTTACTCTTCAGGTTCAAGTTAAATGTCAAGGGTTAAAGTATCAGGTTAAAGGTCAATTTTGGAACTTTATTAGTTCCAAAATCAAAAATTATGAAGTTTGTTTCACATATGCTATGGATGCTGTAACGATTCTCTATAATACAAAAAACAAGGCATACCTAGTACAAATGGATAGTTATTATAATCGTCCCCAGATAATTGAAACAAATAGAGCATTCCGGAGTGAAGACATCCTTTTATTCGTATACTTCTATTCAGTACTTGTACATAATAAGTGATAATAACTGTATTACGGATAATTATATCAATTTCAAAAACATGAGTATTATTTGCATAACATTCTTATCGCTATGTGGAAAGTCACAGCAAACCAACTAAAAATGTTTTCTTAAACATGAATGACGTATGTGTATGTCCCAGAAGGTAGGAGCCTCCTCGATTTGGGCTTAAGTCAACTCTCAGACGCTCATTCAAGTTAATGTATTTTTTTTATAATACAACAATGAGTGTTAATAAGAGTATGCCATTCGCTTGATGGTAAGCGAAACGACCGCTCATAGACAATAGCAAAACCAAATAGCACCATGAATTAGAAAGCAATGCTTGGAATTTCACGGCGCTCGCCATCCTGAGACATAAGACATTAAGTTTCAATATGTCCAATAGTTCGTCCGCTCCAATGTCTCTCCAACTGGAACACATAAATAGAGATTGTGGTAGTACCTAACAGGCTTACCTAATACCTCTCACATATGAGAGACCTACCCCAAGTAAAATGAGAATTGACAGCCTGCACAAACAATACGTATTCAAATTTCAATACACTTCAGTTTAATTTCCCGAGTATTATTAGAACGATCGATATGTAGATAGTACTAGTTGTTACCTAGTGCCGTCAGAACCAATATTCCGTGTTATGTAAACACGCTTTGTGTATTACTATGTATGCTTGTATATTTAGTATTTTGTGCAGTTATTCGCTGTAATGTTATCTCTTTTGTTTCATTATTATTGTTTTATCAATATTTAAAAACGTATGTAGCCTGAGAATCGTTTGGTAGGTTATTCAGTTGACGTTATAGTTGTACGGATTTATTTGCTAATGAATTTATTAACAATAAAAATTGTTAATAAAGGTAATAGCAAATCTGAAATTTGTTAAAGCTCGGAACTAACTCAGTTTAAAAGTGAAGGAAGATATAAAAAAGTAAGTTATGAGGAACTAAGTGTCATAGTGAGGAGATATATAAAAAATAAATTAATAGTTTTAATAAATCCCAAGACACGAACCTTAATCTTTTGATTAAACACATTATTGAAACCAATTGTTGTCAGTTGAAGATATGTAAAGTCAACTTATCGGCACAAGGCGCACACGAAACACAAACGCTTCAATTTGATTGTAGTCGAGACTCGTGTCCTGCTATAGAGCTGGCTACATATAGCTACATATTATCAAGAGCCTCGTGTGATCTTTTCCCGTATCTATGCAATAAAAAAGCAATGTGATGGCTGAGTTATTAGAGGTGATGTCGCTCGCTGCGTGTTCGGCGATAGTAAAGACTGCACGTGGCTCCAGTTGAGCGCTTTACATAAGACTTTTCATGTTACGTTACATTCAACGTTCCACGTGGACACTGTAAACCCTGATAAAATGTTTCCTAATATATATGGAAGGTATGCTATAAGGTTCTCTGGAAGATATCGCCAATGACGATGAGACCGCCAACTGTACTATACATATAGGTTATGTGTTTTTTGTTTGTGTATTTTTCACTTGTATTTATGTTCAATAATAAATAAATTAATAAGTTAAGATGATTATGGAAATATGTCAGCTATAACGACAGGCGATCTGATGAAGGGTCTATAGCTTGCTACATGCGCGTCGCTCTCATCATGATACTTTGGGAAGCTTTTAAAGAACTATATATGCAAACTCCCCGTGACATTTTATTTTGTTCGGTTCATAACTTTAGCTGCAAAACAATTACAAATAAACTAAGAAATATGGATACTTTCTGATTTGTATTTAAAATCATCCTCTTAAGCTATTGAAAGCCAATTGCTAAATTTAGTCCCACTATCAAAGACCAATATTCATCGCCAAACTACGCCCACGCCATACATTTATAAGGTCATTTTCACCTTGTTAGTGGACGTCCCATGATGCATTTGGTGGCTGGTGCTGTCCACTCAAAAAATAAAAAACATTAGAGGGATTAATTATTTATATGCCGATAAACTTCAAAACATGTTTATCTGTGGCCATAATGACGGTGCTCAAAGTCTTCATAACTATAAATGACCTCTAAATATACTAAACTGAAAGTGATACTCGAATAACAAAGATAACGGGATTACGATGCAGATATAAACTGAATGGTGGGATACGAAAATAAGCCTGTAAGTCTAACATTTTTACGGATATGTGTCAAGGATGCTTGTAAAACATATGCACATAAATATTAACTTGCATGCCTCTTGTGCATGATACGAAATGTAACTGAATGCTTTCACTTTTAGCAACCTCTGGGAATGTATTAATGATTAAAAGGCTATAATCTACCTACTTTAGTAGAAGCCAAATGTGCAAATAATATTCACTATAAATAATTTGTTTATCTATTCTCTTATAAGAGGTTGTTTTTTTTTTTTTTTTTTTTTTTCTATACTGCCCTCTATTCTTATCCTTTTCTTATATCCATCCAAAGGTTGTCTGTAAGAAATCGCCTAGGGCGATAAAACTGCCAACTGTACTCTTTAATTTTATTTGTAAAATATTGTATGGATTTTGTGTTTTTGTGTGTGCAGTAAAGAATAAAGAAATAAATAAATATTTAATTTTAAATTTTAGTAAAAAGATTATCGTTTATGCGTCTCTGTGATTATAGATACTCACTATAAAAAGGAGACACTGTGTTAGTTGAGTCTGCCCAATATCAACGCAGCCGACTTGCTGGAGACAAATTTTATTAGCTATTAGACAATTTTATAACTTTACAGATAACTAGATAACGACAGCCTCCGTGGCGCAGTCGGTTAGACGCCGCCTGTGAAACGAGAGGCCGCGGGTTCGATCCCCGCACCGAGGGAAATGTTTGTGCGGCCCACAAATATTTCTCTCGGGTCTGGGTGTTTGTGAGACCGAAAAGTCTCTCATAGTTCCTGATACCTGCGACACAAGACTCGATCTTAATGTGGGGTCAGGACTATGTATGTGACTGTTGGGTGTTATTTATTTATTTATTTATTTATTTGTGGCACTAACCTTTATGAATGTTTTACAAACCATGAGTCAGAGGTCGTGACCACTCTGTGTAAATAACGCGTTGTAAAAATGTCTATCGGTCGCTACATTTTATCATAAAAACGTAAGCCAAAACTAACAGGCGTAAAATCGACCAGATCTAATGCAGTATTGATATAGATAGCAGCGTCTTATATAATAATAAATAGTAGCATTGGTATTGGGAGCCAACATCACCGCTTTTTATACCTTTCCATATATGCTTTTCACTTCTACATGTTTTACTTGCATCCTAATCACTCGGATATCACATAAACAATTTCCCTTCAAGTTTCTAGAACATTAGATGCCATAAACGTATTGGTTACAGTAAGGTAAATGGCAATAGCCATTTCATAAGTGGCAACTAAAAATAAACTGTCGAGAGCTCTGTCGATACCACCCGCCCACTCCTGCTCGCCTGGTACCTATTGACAATCATCTACAAAGTACCAGCTCATTATTCCAATGCAAATCTATTGTATATACAATCTGTATTCAAATATTGTTACTAACCGATCACATGTAATGGTTATTAAATTGATATTTACTATCTGCAATTATAGAAGTTATTAATTTTCTAGTTAAAAGTGATTTAATGGTAGTAGGGTTCTATGTGAGAGGCCGCCTGGGTAGGAACCACTAAAATTTCATGCTATTTAGTCCACCACGCAGACCTAGTGCGGGTTGGCGTTTATATACCATATAAGTTATTCCGAATCGCTATTGTATGCATGTTTTCTCACGATGTTTTCCTTCGCAGTTATCTCCTTCACCGTATAAACGGTAGGCGAGTTTTTATCCATGAAGGGTTATTGTGACGTACCTATATTATCCTATTTAATATCTATTTTTAAGAAAATTGCTAATTACTATTTATACACACATTTTTTTAGCTCAATTTGACTTGTTTAGATTTTCTTTGTGGGCGTTTGGACGTATTTAGATTTTAGTTTTATAACTTTATTTTTATTACAAAGTATTTTATATTAATCATTCCAAGAATAATATAATTATTGCCCACACAGAGCTATTAATAATTAATTATTATAATGTAACAAGTACCGAGTTAAGTAACTAATGTTCTCGAATATGTTTAGAATATTGCACGTAATTTTCCATTGCATTGAAACGTTCGCTAGCTCTGCGAGTTGCGTATAACTTTCTACAAATTTCCTTTGATAAACATCGAAAACTGAGTGCCATAGCACAATGTTTATTTTTGTTACGTGCAAATAGAAAGAAGACCTTGGAATGAAATGTTTACATCTGAGGAGTGTTATGAACTGATATTAAATGGCTTTAATATTTCTTAAATGAAGCTTGAAATTTCTTTCTTGTTGCATAACAGTGTTATGAATACTTTTGAATGGCTTTGTTTTTAAGCTCACAGAAACTTTTACAGTTGAAGAAGCTGTAAAACATCACGGATTAAATTAAAAGGGCACTATGCAAGCTGCTACACTTGATTTCAGCAATAGGTAAAAAATATATATTAACTACGTACGGCTGATATTTAATTCGTTTTTGTTGATTTTCTGACAATTTATGCAGAGTATGATGTACAGATGTTTTCGCTTTTAATTAGGTTAACTATATTTTAAATATGTCCTACAAAGCGTTAAGACCAGAGTAAAATTATGAAGAAAGAAATTGTTGCGGGCAGCGTTCTTTCATAACGCCACGGATTTTATAAAATATCAATACTAAACGAAAATAACGTTTAGTATTTTTTATTTTCGTGTGTAGTCAATAATAAATAAATTAACTACTTATCGATTAATTCAAATAAATCCCAATATAGACTCAAACAATAACAAGTAGGTACAGACACGTAGCGACCCTGTTTGCAACAAATTATGCGCACAAAGCACTGGTCGGTCGATAAAGTGCGTGTTCTGCATCGTAATGACGAAGTTCATTCACAAACTGTTGGTAAACAGACGGTAGCTCAGAATAATTATGCCGTTGCACATTCAGCCTAGATATTAACTGGGTTGCCACGTCCATCTTTTATCAATGACTCGTTGCTATTGTGTATTGATTAGATATGAATTGATGTTCCCATGGGGCAATTAAAACTTTTTTTTTGAAAAAGTAATTTACTGTTCTTAATATAATAGGCATGATGACTGATTTTGAAAAACTACTTCAGAATGTTCGTATACATTAACAATACTTAAAATGAATTTTATTTTTGAAAAAAAGTTAAGATTTGCGCGAAAAATTACGTTTTAAATTTCACATTTTAACCTTTGCTCAAAAACGCCGTAATAGTAATGGCGTCCGTGTGTGACGTCATGCTTTTGTAAATGCTTGCTCGTGCAATGTTTACGTTATATACATTATATTATTTTTAATAGTAATGCCGAGTTTTAATGTGAATCGATGATGTGTAGTTCCGCAATGTAATAATACATCGATACAAACTCCGAGCAATTTGGTTATTAATGTTTCAATGGTAAATAAAGTTAGAAATATATAACTAAAAATGGAAAGGCATGATCCAGGATCTTTATCTTAAATTCGATGATTAATTACCGTGAACACTATTTTGACGGAAATAATAACTTTATTTACAATGTCCATAATGTGACGTGTCCAGAAAACAACATATCAAAATTTAAAATTATTATAAATAACAAAAGCGATAAATATCGGAGCTACGATTCATTCCTTTCGGTATTATTATCATGCCAATCGCTGTGTATATGAGTACTGAAAAACTTTATTAATGTTCCAATTAAACAGTGATATGGAATATCGCATAGTTCCAAATTTTAAGCTATTTGCGATGAATCCTTATTCCATGAGTAATGTTCCTTTTTCGTAGGTAGCACAAAACTGATTGCATTACTAAATATTAGATAAATATACTGAATAAAAATATTTACGAAAGTGACACGTCACTCGCTTCTGATTGGCGTTTCATTTAATATGGCGGATCCTTAGGTTTTGTACTTTTATTTTTGCAAAAATTTATTTAATCTTAATTAAAAACTAAAGCAAATGTTTATTTTGAGAATCCTTCTATTATACATTATTATATTAAACCATAATTTCATTAATTCGTTGTTACTGTCATCATCCCCATTATAGTGATTTTAGGTTTGATTAATGTCATTTGATATTTATTGTAAAAATTATCTTTGTTGGGTGTTAGTGAGTCTCTTGTGGTGCCTTTTTGTGGTCCATATTTATGATCCTAAATGACATTGACTCACGAAACTTAATATAAAATAGGTGAGGCAAGTCGCTAGCTCAAAATTATCAACACATTTGAGATATTCTGTGCAACTATTTTTTTTTTTTTTTTAATACGCCATATATTAATAGTTACATGCAAGCATGAACTATCTTGCTAGAGTCTCCTTTATAATAACATCTTGTTTTATTTTACAGCAAACAAGCGTAAGAAACCAGGTGACCCGAACAGCAATTACTGGTGGTAACTCGCTTTCCACATGAATACTTTAACGAGGCACAAGCTGCACGGGGAGAAATAGAATTCTATTCCAAGTACTCCAATCGATAATGCCTCTATTTTCTCACCGTAGTAGCTTATTACATTGATATTTTTGCTTCGATTAAAATAGGCTTTATGTCCATTTATACTAACGGCTTTATTCAAAGACAGTTTGTAAACCTTTTTTAGTTATCGAATGTTTTGTCCTTTTAGGACCACTTGAATTCAGATTAATTAAAACATTTTACAAAGCTAATTTTCGATAAATAAGCTTTGTAAAATGTTTATAAATAAGGGCGTGTGTTTATATTTCTTAGCTCTTAATAATGTGAATGATGCTAAAATTTAATCACCGTACTAGGTAATGCTTGGTGGTTGACATTTGTGTATACAGATTTCCTCAGAATTGTTTTTGTTTCGTATGAAATCATTATAAACTAAAAATAAACATTTAACGCCAGATGTCTGTACTTCAGGTTCGCACTGATTGGGCAGTTCAAACTTCTCGTAAAATGTTGAAAGCCTCTTGGTAACAATCACAAAGTCTACCCAATAGTTACGAATTCAAACATTATTTTGCTTTTCAAAGGCAATATTAATTGGCTGTAGTTACTTTCTTTTTAATTAGTATATTTCGGAACGTTTTATTAAAACAAATATCTTTCAACGATTGAAATCTTTGTTCATCAAATTCGATCGCCTTTCATCATGAGCTAAAACAATTTATAAGAAATGAATTCTTAACCTCTGCCCGCTCTAATATAAATACGTGTTTTATTACCAAGAGTCATGGTAAAAGGTGAAATATAATAAACACCACTATCCGATATTACTTGGACCTTGAATAAATACTTCCGCCTTTATAGTTATTGGTCACTTTTATATACAGCCTTGGGCTGACCTGCGTTTTATTGATCGACTAGAAAGCTAGTGTGTAGTTTACTACTCTATAAATGGATGGCAAGGAAAAATAAATGTATTGAAAATGGAAAACAAATAACTGGAGACAAATCTATTTCATTTTATGCTATTCGAAATAAAATAGCAAACAGCTACAGTATCCCGGCAGGTAAAGGTGCCACTTGAGGAAGTGTTAATTATTGTTTCAGGATGACAAGCACAGTGCAATACCAACCATTGCTTAATTTCATGATGTTACATAGTTTTGCTACTGTTCATGAGCGGCCAAATCGCTTACCACCAAGCGAACGGCTTGTTCGTCTCGCTATTCATTGCAATAAAAAAAATGAAGGAACACCCACAAATTCCAAATATAGTATATTGCTAATATCATCATGTTATCACAGTTATACGCAAACATTATTCTATTTCTGATTTTTGCAATATAACTCCACGTTTGACCTTTGCACATATAACGATTGTGGTTCAGTCATTTTAACCAGAAAATGCTATTTGACCATTCATTTCCACAATTAGCTCTTGTTAAGTCACACGATTAGCGATATTTGCGAGAAAAACTATTTTGTGGTTAGTATGATCGTTTATAGTTCAATACACAGAGCTGCCCACGTAAAACGATTTGGTAAGTGTGAACAATTATTGTAAAATATCGAGGAAGTTTTCTGTGCAAACAAATTTTTCCTGTAGTGATTCCTGCAGTTTAACAAGTACTAGCAGAAATATTATAATAATTATTTCAACGAAACTGAAGGCCATGCCATAACCGTAGAAAAAATATTTGTAAAATATAAGTACGTATTTTTTTCATGCCATTTTCATTTTTTTCATGTTGTGCCCACCCCCATCGGTGTTGGGGGCTCGACTCTTGAAGTTGTTGACGAATATGTCTATTTAGGACAAGTGGTCCGATTAGGCAGGTCCAACTTCGAGAGAGAGGTCAATCGTCGAATCCAACCCGGTTGGGCAGCGTTCGGGAAACTACGCGACGTCTTCTCGTCCAAAATACCTCAGTGCCTTAAATCGAAAGTCTTCGATAGTTGTGTGTTGCCAGTGATGACTTACGGCACCGAGACGTGGCCTCTCACTATGGGCCTTATTAGGAAGCTCAAAGTCACTCAACGAGCTATGGAGAGGGCTATGCTCGGGGTTTCCCTACGAGATCGAATCAGAAATGAGAAGATCCGTAGGAGAACTAAAATAACCGACATAGCCCACCGGATTAGCAAGTTGAAGTGGCAATGGGCAGGGCACATAGCGCGAAGATCTGATGACCGATGGGGTCGGAAAGTGCTCGAATGGAGGCCGCGTATCGGAAAGCGCAGCGTAGGACGTCCACCCACAAGATGGTCCGACGACCTGGTAAAGGTCGCGGGACGTCGCTGGATGCAGGCTGCCTCCAACAGGTCTCTGTGGAAATCATTGGGGGAGGCCTATGTTCAGCAGTGGACTTCCTTTGGCTGATGGATGGATGGATGGATTTTTTTTATGAACTACTTTCGATAGCGCAGTTGTACTACTATACGATTACAACGCTGAGGTCATGACTTCGAAACCCGGTTCAGGCAAAGTAATATCATGGGAAAATACAAGGCGTAATGTGGGTGTCCTGGTTGGAACTCTACCTACCTCTCCTGTAAAAAAGCTGGAGTTTCATGTGTGTTTGTATCTTAATATTTACAAATATGAGGAGTAGCCTACAGCTATTAAACTGTCTTTTATAATTAATGAGCCATAAGAAACCTCCCTCTAACCATAATACTTTAATTGTTGGGTACAAAAGGCGCAAAATTATACATACATATATGTATATATAAACACATCGTAAACCCTAAGCCGTTTGTGCATTGCAAATAATACCATGACCTGGTTAGGAACTTATCAAGTACGGCAAAAAAACATAAAACCTACTATTCACATCAAGAGTATCATCTATCAACAGCGTGTGATATTGGAGCGTAGCAGAGGCTGTTATTTCACAAAACACGAGCTTTTGTGAATTTTATTACATGATGACCGGTAGGCGGAGACGGAACGGTCGAGCGAGCAATGTTTCATATTAATTGTACAGTGGATACTTTTTACCAGACACGTTCCTGGCATGATGCATAATAGTACTGGATGGATGTCTTAATTCATTAATTTCCAACCACTTATAGAATTCGGAGATGTTTTCATACTTAATTACACTTCTTTTTTTAAATTAACTGTAGAGCAAAGGGCAACTTTATAAAGTTTTGTTACTTACAAAAATAAATCAAATATATTTCTATGACAGCTAAGCTTGAAAGCTTAGTTTACCAAATAAACAAAAAGTATGAGTAGGACATAAATATATTTTGTATTACTTACTATATACAATAAGTTTACACATGAATCCTCGAAGGGTTTGACAGAAAATTCAACTATAATATCATGGCCTATTAACGTCCTAAGAAATAATAGAAGCAAGAGCTTATAGCTATATCTAACAACAATTGCGATCGTACATAATTCAAAACAATTTTCAAAAAAAGAACACTAAATAAATTGACTAAACAGGACAATATCAGGCTATAACAATCAAGGTTAATTGGAGGCCTGTTTTGCGTTGAGCCGGTTTCTTAAACAATAAATAACCGGCAAAGATTCGGGATGGGCCGACGGTCGCGTCAGGGGACACGGCACGCAACCGTTCGTTACGGAAACCGTGTCACACGCAGATTGCGCATTCTTAACGTACTGTTACAGATGGTCCACTTTGGCCCATTAAGGTTAGTCGTGTTACCTATATTGCTCACCTTTTTGCACCTACATAGTAGGCCATGCCCTGCATTCGAACGTATACAGATGATAAATTGATGATTGTGTATGTTGGAGAAAGATTTGCTAATAGCTTTAAAACCGTTTGCCTGTTTTGATATACATACGAGTACATAAATACCTATTTCCCACAATGGGTAGACAGAGGTAATGCCGGGACACCCACGTTTCGCCTTGTGTGTGCCGGGCACAAATTTCTGACACCGGGCTGATAATGAATCATCCATCCATCCATCAGCCAAAGGAAGTCCACTGCTGAACATAGGCCTCCCCCAATGATTTCCACAGAGACCTGTTGGAGGCAGCCTGCATCCAGCGACGTCCCGCGACCTTTATCAGGTCGTCGGACCATCTTGTGGGTGGACGTCCTACGCTGCGCTTTCCGATACGCGGCCTCCATTCGAGCACTTTCCGACCCCATCGGTCATCAGATCTCCGCGCTATGTGCCCTGCCCATTGCCACTTCAACTTGCTAATCCGGTGGGCTATGTCGGTTATTTTAGTTCTCCTACGGATCTCCTCATTTCTGATTCGATCTCGTAGGGAAACCCCGAGCATAGCCCTCTCCATAGCTCGTTGAGTGACTTTGAGCTTCCTAATAAGGCCCATAGTGAGAGGCCACGTCTCGGTGCCGTAAGTCATCACTGGCAACACACAACTATCGAAGACTTTCGATTTAAGGCACTGAGGTATTTTGGACGAGAAGACGTCGCGTAGTTTCCCGAACGCTGCCCAACCGAGTTGGATTCGACGATTGACCTCTCTCTCGAAGTTGGACCTGCCTAACCGGACCACTTGTCCTAAATAGACATATTCGTCAACAACTTCAAGAGTCGAGCCCCCAACACCGATGGGGGTGGGCACAACATGGACATTCGACATGATCTTCGTTTTGTCCATGTTCATTTTAAGACCCACCTGTTGGGAGACTCGATTGAGGTCTTCGAGCATAGTGCTAAGGTCTTCCAGCGATTCTGCCAAGACTACAATATCGTCGGCAAACCGAAGGTGAGTAATATACTCGCCGTTGATGTTGATGCCGAATCCTTTCCACTGTAAGAGCTTGAAGGCATTTTCCAGCGCGGCAGTGAACAGTTTCGGAGATATGACATCTCCCTGTCTCACGCCTCTCTGTAGTGGAATAGCCTTCGTACTCTGATCTTGTACTCGGACCGACATGGTGGCGTTGTTGTATATACACTTCAACACTTCGATGTACCGATAGTCGATATGGCACCGCTGGAGAGACTGTAGCACAGCCCAAGTCTCGATCGAATCAAAGGCTTTCTCATAGTCCACAAACGCTAAACAAAGCGGCAAGTTATATTCCTCGGTTTTCTGTATAACTTGCCGAAGCGTATGGATGTGGTCTATGGTACTAAAGCCTTTTCGGAAACCGGCTTGTTCGGGAGGCTGGAAGTCATCAAACCTGCGTTCGAGACGATTTGTGATGACCCTCGAAAACAACTTATAGACATGGCTCAGGAGCGAGATGGGCCTGTAGTTCTTCAGCAAAGTGTTATCACCTTTTTTGAAGAACAGTACCACCACGCTCCTGCTCCATGCCTCTGGCGTTGAGCCCTCGAGGAGAACGGAATTGAAGAGCCTCTGAAGGACTTTCAGTATCGGCGTTCCGCCCGCTTTCAGAAGCTCTGAAGTTATTCCGTCCTCGCCCGGCGCCTTGTTGTTTTTAAGTTGCTTCAGGGCCATCTCAATCTCACACAGGCTGATGTCCGGGATATCATCGCTAAAGTGTCGGATCAACTCGGCTCTCGGGTCTTCGGCCGAGCTATTAGCAGGTTTGGCAACCGAGGTGTAAAGCTGTCCGTAGAACCTCTCGATCTCCCTTAATACCTCTGCCCTCGTCGATACCACGCGGCCGTCCTCCGTCTTCAGCCTAGACAACTGGCTTTGCCCAATAGACAAGTCTCTTGCAAACACTTTGGAGCCTCCGTTCCGCTCAATTGTCTCCTTAATGCTCACAGTATTGTGAGCACGGACATCGTGTCGCAAGGACTTCCAGATTTGTCTATTGAGCCGCCGATATGCTTCGGCGTCAACGGAAGACTGCAGCGCTAAAGATCGACGTTCGGCCATGAGGTCAAGAGTGTGGATCGAGAGTTTTTGTGGTCTATCTCTACGGCGAGGTCTAAAATACTTAGATCCCACCGTATGGACAGCTTCTACCAAACCGCTGTTTAGCTCGTCCACTGCAAGGTGTTCTCCTAGACAATCAAAGCGATTTGTCAGCTCGAGTTGAAAGCTCTCGGGGTTTTGAATATGGGCGCGAGTAGGTCGGAGCGTAGATTTCATCAAGCGACGCCTTTCCGATTGGACATTGATATTCAGTGTGCCCCTAACCATTCGGTGATCACTGCCGGTTTTCACCCTGTTGATCACAGAGACATCTCTGAATATCCGTCTATTCGTCGTCAAGATGAAATCTATCTCGTTTCTCGTAGAACCGTCAGGACTCAGCCAGGTCCATTTCCTGTGAGGCGGCTTCTGGAAGAAAGAGTTCATCGCAAAGAGTCCCTCTTTCTCCAGAAAGTCGGCCAGCCTCTGACCCCTGTGGTTCCGTTGCCCATGTCCAAATTGCCCCACTTTCAACTCTGCATCGCTTCTCTTGCCTAACTTTGCGTTGAAGTCCCCCATAACAACATTGAAGTAGGTTTTGGAAGTATGTATGGCCCGACTTATGTCCTCATACATCTCCTCTACTTCTTCATCTGGGTGTGTCGAGGTCGGCGCGTATACCTGTATGACCTTCAACGAATATCTTTTGGATATTCTGAGTATAAGGTATACTACCCTGCTCGACACACTTTCGATGGATACGATGTTGTTGATGAGAGACCTGTGGACGAGAAATCCGACACCTCCTCGGGACTGTTGGTCGTCCCCCCGGTAGAAGAGCAGGTTACCAGACTTCAGGGTTATCGTATCCTCCCCGATTCTTCGGACTTCCGATAACCCCAGAATATCCCAGTGTAACCTGCTCAATTCTTCTTCCAGTTCGACAATCTTCTCGTCTGTCCTCAATGTGCGAATGTTGTGTGTTACCAGGGCCAGTCGTCGTCGGGGGTGGTAGCCGGGGCCAACCCGGGGATTCTTAGCACCCCCTGCCCCACCGTAACCATGACTGCTACCATAGCCAGGAATAGTGGGGCTGCCGGGGACTGGGGGCCTGGTCTCAATATGTGTCGCCATTAAGGGGGTATTTGCCATTACTCGCCACGCTTGGCAGGCGGGTTGGCGAGCGCAGTAGGGGACTGGCGTTAATGACGCTGCTGCCCGCCATTAACCGGGGAAAGGAAATAGGATTTGTGGGTAGAGGATGTTATAGGAAAGGTATGGCCTGAGGGAGTGGATACTGCAGTCACGGACGGGAAGTTAAGGTGACTGCAGTAGCTCGGGGGCCGAGGTCGCGTACTCGTAGCACCTATACTAGGGCAGGCCATGACCACTAGATAGGAGCATCCCTGACCATAATGAATAGAAAAATTCAATATCACTTTGTCCTACCCGGATTCAAACCCGAGAACTCAGCTTTACAATCATACTGTAGTTCTACTGCGCCATCGAGGCAGTCTATATTCTCGGAATCTAGTTTGGGTTAAAAGTGAAGTAACACATTGCGTTTCGCCCCGAAAAAGCTCATCGGAAACTTAAATCCCAGACGTAGTATTGGTATTTGTCTAGATAGACGTGCACGATAGTGGAAACCCAAAGAGATTAGGATCATTCGGTCAGGAGAGCAATACATTATATTTATCCCTTGGTGGTAGATCATGCACTTGAGTTTCAACGTATTTCCCGCGCGTATATGTGCTGATACAGTTATCAGCACATATACGTTCCATTGCAGGTTAGGAGCCTACTACCTATGGGTTGGCGGAATTTATGTAACATATATATTTTTTTAAATCTCTGTTATATGCAGGTTTCCGATGTTTTCTTCACCGTTATAATATTTGAATGTTAGTGCAAAAAAAATGTATTCTTAATAGAAATATAGACTAAAATTATATATTTACCACAGTCTAGCCTTGAACCTCTCACAGTTCACAGCCTTTTTCTGCCACTAGAGCAATGAAACGTCAATTTTGTCCCACCCAAACCAGCCAGTGAGGTGGAAAATTGAAAAATCTTTCCAAGGACCGATGAGTTGCGGAAAAACTAACGTGATCGGCTCATTCTCCGGGTTCGTGGAAAATAACGCGTGATCAATATACACTGGTGTTGCCAATTCACGGGTTCTGAGTGGCGACACCAATATTTAAGCGAGTGAATTTAATTATTGGGAACACGTGTTGGTATTGGAACTTCTAGGCCGATATTTCTAGAAATTTTGCCCTCATGTATGAAACAGCTATTTTTATAAAAAATCACAATGGAATTAAAGGATCATATTGGCTTAACTATTTTAAGCGTCGTTAATCAAGCTACATACTACTTTTTTACTGTAATGAATGGCGACAGGAATACCGTTCACCTGATGGTAAGCGATAGGGCCGTTCATGAACAGTAGCAAAACCAACATAAAGAGAGCCTAAATCCTTGAAGATTGGACAATAGCCCAATCTCAAGTATTATAGTGATATATAATTTTTAATACAAGTGCGTGGTGGCCTGTTGGTAAACGGACTAGACGCGACTGCCAACATGTTCACGGTGGTCGCGGGTTCGAATCCCAGGGCACACCTCTGACTTTTCGGAGTCATGTGTGTATTGATAGTCAATCACCACGCACTAAAACGGTGAAGGAAAACATCGTGAGGAAACCTGCATACCATAGCGATTTATAACAATTTCTATGGTATGTAAGTCTGCCAACCCGCACTAGGCCAGCGTGGTGGACTATATGGCCTAACCGCTCTCAATCGTACTGTCGATTGTAGAGGAGGCCCGTGCCCTGCAGTGGGACGTATATGGGCTGATACAGATAGATTTTTAACACACAATAGGTAATAATTTACACTATAATAATACTATGATATGCATTACTGAATATCTTAGATTATGACGTATATTTCGACGAGATTAAAATTTAATTTGTATTGAACACCAGCGTTGTTTTTTTTTTTGCATTGAATCGTGAGACGAGTGCTATTCGCGTGATAGTAAGCGATACGGCCCGCCCATGGACAGTGGCAAAACTAAACAACACCTTAAATTACAAAGCAATGCTTCCGCTGCGCTCGGCATCCTGAGCCGTAAGATGTTAAGTCTCTATATGGACATATACTCTGGCTACAATATCCTTCACACCGAAACACAACAATGCATTAGCACTGCTATTCTGGGGGAAAATAGACTTTGCGGTGGTACCTACCCAGCCAGACTTTCACATATGAGATCCCTACCACCATATTGTTGTTTATGCCTGCTCTCAAAAACATCATAAAGTTTATTGTCTGGCCATTTTAGGGTTGCCACAAATATTTTTATATATTTTCATTGCTTTTAAAAATTAATAAAACATGCGTAAAAATACTGAAACTTAATATTTTATCGACATGCATAAAATGCCTCAGTATTATAATACAAAGTCAACGATTTCACTTTATCGAATTCTCACAATACAAAAGTACTTTGAACTTGAGACGAACGTGGTTAGATTTAAAAAGCTGAGATACATTCCTGTATTTGATTTTATTAAAACTGCACAAAGCCTCTACGGCGACGTCTACGAAAATCTCTACGCGAGGCTACGGAAGGTCACTCAATATATCGTAGCCACTCAAACACTGTTTTGTAATTAATTTTCTTATATTTAATTTACATTGTTCAATTTTAGAATAACTTTTCATTTAAAAAAATAATTAAACTAAATATTTTTTAAATTCCATCACTCGCCGTTGGATTTTAATGATGCGAATAACTATGCCGATGCTCATTTAACACCCACGAATGCTAAAAATAGGTGGCAAATGAGGGTTGCATTGTAAAAAATGTTTATAATTTGTTAAACTTTACAAATGACGTCACGTCTAAAATGTCATTTTTTCTTTCACAAAACTTTTCAAATATTACGCTTTTGTATGTGTGGGCTAAGATTCTCGCACGTTTTTCGCCTCCGCACCACTTCAAATAAATTGTTACATATTGTAACCTTCTCAGACACTTGTTGGTATGTGGTTCAATTTATTTATTAGCGTGTGGGTTGTATGAACAATGCAATCTTCATAATAAATGAAAAGGTATAGAAAGCTTTTTAATTAAGAAGTAATTTAAATTAGTGCTTAATACAATATGAAGCACCTTTACACTTTACAAAAAAATCTTCTTTTTTGTACACCAATGACCCTTAAATAATAAACAGTATATTCAATCAAAGCACAAATGGCAGTAGTGTCGCTCAATGCAATATCTTTCTGAATACCATGGTATGGACATAAGAGAAAGAAAACACAGCAGTCTATAGTGCACCAGTAAGACAAAGCTTAAATAATAAAAAAATAAGTAAGAAATAATATTTATCTCGATGGTTAATACGTACATAAATAAATATACAAACATATATAATATACAATATGCCTGAATCATATTATAAAAATTACTTTTAATATAAAGAATATCAGTTGACCTGTTCATGTGCCGCATAAATACTTGGGTTTGTCTATGAATTATTGGACCTTTGAATTTGTCGCGAGGAATTTACTGGTATTAAATCATTTGCGAAAATAATTTTAAAAAATCTCTGATGTTTCTAAATGCTATAATAAAGTTAATATTAATGTCATAATAAATTACCTATTAGTTACGTGCAAGCATAAAAAATCGCTTCTTTATACAATTTCTTAGTTTAAAATTATATATTGTATGAATATACTTTAACGATCATAAAAGTAGGAAAACAAAAGCATGAACTAGAACTGTGATTTCAAATGCGCAGTAGACTAGTTTAAAGGAAGAAAAACATTGAAAGTCTGTGTGATAGCGCCACAATTCCGAGTACACAACTCCGAATGTAAACAAAATAAAAATTATTCTCTTGAAGTGGCCATGAGTTAGTCGCAAACTCATTGCTTTGGCCATACGCTTGGCTAATGAGTTTTTCTCAAAGCCTGTGAATTAAAATGTGAATAAATGAAACAACCCTCTCAAAGTAAGTCAAAATTAGCTCAGTCCTAAAACTGTGTCACCTACTTAATAAAATGACTGACGGACTGTACATAGACTAGCATGTGGAATATTTGAAAATTTTTGGACCCAAATCATTTTAAGAGAGGAAGGATATAAGTACATAGAAGTACATCGAATACATAGAAGTTCACTATTTGGGATGTAAGGATAATAATAAAATGTGTTTCAAATAAACAAATTGATGGATGATTGCTTCTTAGTGGTGAAAACAATGAAAATCAGAGTGGATTTTGATATGGTATTTTAAAGCGATAATATTAGGCATGTGATTAAAAATGTATAGCTTCAGCAGATAATTTAAGGTCATTAAAGAAAACCATGAATTAAAAGCGATTGTATAAAAATCAACAACGTATTTTATGTTGGAATTGCACCACATATAAAAAATATAAAAATCTATTTGTCCCTAGTAAAAGAAAACTTCTATTTACGCCCAACTTTTTGTTAAATATCAAATCTTTAATCGAAATATTTTTAAATCTTCTCCATAAAAGCACACTTCGAATGAAATACTGCAACACTCACCTACTTAGTCAGTAGCCTGAGTGTGATTTACTAATAAAATGAAAAAGGGTAAATTATGTAGTCGCGAGTCGCATGCGTCATTGCAACTTACTCGACGAGTCCGTAATTAGCGCCCAACGCGACGATAGTTTCGCTTCGACCGAAATAGATCAAATAAAAACGTAATAGTGTCGGTAATCGACATTAATAGAGACGGTTTTCAAAATACGTCCCTGGAAAATGCATTAAATGGTCACCACGTGCAAGTTACCCCGAAGAAATAAAAATTACGCAATTGTCAAATAGTTTGCTTCGAAGTTTTGATAGTCTTCCGCGAGAGTTGACGTCAGCTCGTAAAATAATTTAATACGCTAAATATTTCTACAGTACGCATAAAATCATATTGCGTCGATTTCACAGAGATAACAAAGAAAGGACAAAGAAAAAGAGTGATTATGACGAAATCATCGACATAATCAGACGATTAAAACTTTATCAATCATGTGACGTCACAATCATGTCACAGTGAAGATGTAACAAAAACTGTTAACGTGTTACAAAACTTTAAAGTAAGGTTGATATTTATTGTTAAAAACAAAGCTATTGAAAATAATAATCTTACAAGATTTTCTCGTATATCGGCAACGTTTCCGAAAACATAATATTGTGTATAAACAAATTTAACATCGGCGCCACTCATATTTTTCTCGGAACGTGTTACTCGCTTGTAGTAGCCAGTAGGCAGATGCGAGGAATCTCTTTGACTCATACTTCGGGCATCGCTGAATGACTGTCTCTGGCAGTAGTTGTTTCCACAAATGGATAAATGGATAAACATCATTATTATATTTAAAGCTTTATTATACACCAGTAACAAAAAAAAGCAACAAAAAAGAAAAGAGTACACTTGCAGTCTTATCGATCGAGACGATCTCTTCCAGACAACCGACATAATTATCGATCTCCTGATCATGTTACGAGAGTTTTACAACCTGATATCGAGTGCAATATGGGTTTATTATGAGTGTAGCGTGGTTTCACACTTAGCATTTACAACTCGTTGTTATTGTTCAAGGTCGGTTAATGGATTTCCCAGTTAACATGTATACATACATACATATACTCACGCCATTTTATCAGAAGGGTTACGCACGTTTAGCCCTATATTCTCAAGATGTGATAGTGGGCAAGCCTATCGCCATCGGGCACAAAAGCCTGACTCCGGGCTATATCTACAGTTTACTCTGACAAGACAACAACATTGTAACATTTAATAAAAGCCACTGTAGTGCAGTCTTTGATTTAAAAACTACGTATATGCCCTTCAGTATAGCTAGAGTTTCAATAAGATGCCCAAGATAATCACGCTCAAATAAATATAAAATTAACTTAATTTAATACATTTTTTCTAAACGGTGATAAAACTAATGTCTTAATTTTTATTAAACTTTCTGTCATAATACAAGCGTTTTCTAAATCGTTGCGACTAGTGACTAATTTCTGTAAATGTACTGGAGCGCGCGCACCACTTACGTCGGAACACTTTACGCGCTTTCCGCCCTGTGACCCTGTCAATATATTTATGTCAATGAGTGCAACATAATAAAACACTCCCAGGCCGACATAAAAACTTGTTTTGAATCAGCAAACACTTATCAACACATACATAGTAATAAACGCTAATCGAACGTACTCGCATGCTTTGATCTCTTCATGCAAACAATGTATTAAAGTTTATAGTGAAATGGAAAATATGCTAACACCATTACAAAATACACAGGATATATCAAGACTGCTACCGAAAACGAGGCCAATGGGTAGTTTTAGTGACTTCAGATACTATGCAACTAAAAAGTATGCAAAAAATCGCCATTTTTTTTTACATATGACCATATGTAAAAAGCGCCATTTTTTTTACATATGATATGTAAAAAAATGGCGCTTAATTATTAGATTGATGATATGTAAAAAAAATGGCCCTTTAATGGCGCTTTAATAGTCATTGCTAATTTAAAAATTCAAACTCTTGCGTACCATAATGTCTTTAAAACATAATTATTTTAGAACTAGCGGTCGGGCCCGGCTTCGCCCGGGTGCAGATAGTTTTTGAGTCCAATCCACATCAAGAACATATTATTTCGCGTGTCTACTAACTATATTTCCCGCGTGCCGTCGACTATATTTCCCTTCCGTAGGAGAGGACATCCCGTGCCAACAATTTGAATTTGAAAGAGTAGAAAATATGTATATTTGGTTTCCTGACTCATCCCACGGGAACACTACATTTTTCGGGATAAAAAGTAGCCTATGTGTTAATCCAGGGTGTCAGCTATCACTATACCAAATTTCATCAAAATCTGTTGAGCCGTTTTTTCATGAAAGAGTAACAAACATCCATACAAACTTTCACCTTTATAATATTAGTAAGGATAAGCTATGTATTTACCACCCAATGACAAGAAATAAATAACCAAAAAAACTTCGCTTTTTTTTTGCAAAATGTTTCGTTGCTTTGTATCTAAAGTCACTAAAACTACCACTAGGTACGTTTTCGGTAGCAGTCTTGATACACCCTGTATGTATATTTTGTATGTTTTTATTCGATTTCTGATGGCCTAGATAGAGACGAAAGGGACCGCCGAAATTGAGGTTACGGCTTAAATCTCGGGGCACAGACCTCTGATCTTTATACCTGTGTAAAGATTATTAAATATCTCTCGCTTAAATGATAAAGGAACTAACTTTGAACTTAAAGTTTTCTCATTGAATGTGATAATTTCTTATCTCAATTTCTGTCTGAGTAAGTTGATTGCGTCGCACTAACGGAGGTACGAAGTCTATTATCTAGGAATAATCTTTTTTATTTTAGGAACGTTGCGTAGGCCGGTCTATTTTCGCATATTTATATTGGATTGCAATAAAAAATGCCGCCTTAATATATTTCCAATATGATCCATTCACCTAGGATTGTGCAATGTGGTGAAACCATCACGCCGTAAACAAATGTTAGATATGTATAGGAAATGAAAAAAAGCACTTCAATTTGCGCCGGCCCATCCATCAAATATGTCAGCCTTTACAAACAGGAATTTAAGATTCACTACCAGATTGTATAAACTTTCTGTGCATATTTTTTAAATTAAAGAATCTTACTGGTGGTAGGTCTCTCATATGTAAGAGACAACCTGGGTATGTACCTCCGCAATGTCTATTTCTCCCGCCAAACAGCAGTTAAAATGCACTGTTGTGTTTCGGATTGAATGAAATTGTAGCCAGAGTAACTACTGGACATACTGAGACTTAATATCTTATGTCTCACAATGGCGAGCGCAGTGGAGTGTCAAGCAATGCTTTGTTATTCAAGGTGATGTTTGGCTTGCTACTGTTCATGAACGGTCGTACCGCTTACCATCAGGAGAACGGCTTGTTCGTTTTACCATTTACTGCAATAAAAAAACCTTAAATTGTATAGAAATGTAACCGGATAATATATCGGAAAGTAATTTTGCAGTACCGTGCTATTAAAAACACTTTAACACTGTGCACGAAATAATAAAATTCATACGACGATATTTTCGCCCTCTGTGACATCACGAGATGGAACAAATAAGGTGAAGTTGTGCTGGTGTCCTGGTAACACCTCTATCTACCCCTTCAGAGAAAACAGTGTGATATTATGTATGTATTTATATTTAAATCAACGCAATATCTACGGGTATTTAAATAAAAGGCATATACAACATTCCAGTTTACAACATTGTAATATTGTTGAAAGCTCCATCAAAATAACTTTAGAAAAACATAAAACGCAAATATTTGAACGAACACAAATAATGTTTATTAAATAGATAATTTTGTGTACATCTCCGCATGCCTTTCTTCACATTAAAGAGACCAGCGTATGTAAAAACAGATTATTGTACAAACTACACGATCATTTACATTGACAGAACGTGGACGTAAACACTGAAATTGTATATCTTCAATGTTTTTCATATCCGCTGTCTCTGCGACCTTAGTTCGTAATATCTACACGGATGTTCTCTAAGACTAGATTTTAAACATTGTTCATTCGAGATAAATGACTCCGTTAATATTATCCTCGATATTTTAATAGTAACAAGAGTAACTGCCAGTTCCAATGTTAATATGTTATGTTTTTGTTAAACGTTAACTATGATTTATAGCGAAATATTATTGCATGAAATCGTAAATTCTAATACTGAAATCTGTCGCAAATGTGCTTTGCAGGAGATCCCAATGTTCCGTTTAGTGACTAGTCTTTGTTTATACTCTGGATTTATATCTCCAATATGTCTTTGATTGTCGGTGGTACACCGCATTGTCTATTTCTTCCGCCAAACAGCAGTGTAAGTGCACTGTTCTGTTTCGGTTAGAAGGACATTGTATCCAGAGTGATATCTGGAGCAGTCCAGTAGTTAACTGGACATATTGAGACTTAACATCTTATGTCTCGGGATGGCAAGAGCATTGGAATGCCAAGCATCATTTTTTAATTCATGGTGTTGTTTGGTTTTGCTACTTTTCATAAACTGTCGTATCGCTTACCATCAGTCCAATGACACGCTCATTTTGCCATTCATTTAAATAAAAAGGAACAGATTAACCATAGGCTTAAGCCACATAAATATATGTATGTGCAAATGATGCCCGGCCCTTTTCACATTGAGTTTTAGCAGCTGCCCTATAAACCGTAACAATTGTTTGATATCTATATCTTATTAAAGTCTCCTTGTAAGGCAAATTCTAGAAGTATAATATATTTAAATGTAATTTATTTGTTGCATAGAACAGTATTATCATTAAAGAAACGTGATAGAGCGCGTAATGTAGTCAAACTAAAACAAAATTATTGAGATTTACATAACAGCCTACATGTTTCAGTGGGCGAGATTTTGTCTACGGCACGAGACTAAAGCTTGATTAGAAAATATATTTGGTTTAATTCGGAATCCCGCGTTTGGAAACACACATTTTACAATAGTAGTAGGATTCATTTATATAACAACAAACGTACTCGATGTTGGAAAACCCGTCACATTACCTTTACTAGGCAATATTGAAATAAAACTATTATTTAACTAAATTAAACTAAATTATATTAAACTAAATTCGCGATAAAATCCGTAAATAATAGTTTTATTTCAATGTGTAACATTCGCGCAAATCTAAGGAACCATTATTTACTAGGCAATTTATGTAGGGATAGCAACAAACATAAACTTTGTTGGAAAATACGACACTTGACCTATACTAGGCGCATTTTAGGTCTTATTGGTGTTTGTCTAGTTTCGACTAAGATCTTCATATTTCTTTATATATTTATCTCTTACCATGGGAAGCATGGGTATGTATGTATGTTATAAAAATATATTATCCTATAGGTTACTCATGAAAATAACGAAGCCTAACTATATTACTAAACCTCTAAAAATTCACATTGTCATTTACATGATTAATTTCTAAAGATAACTTGATATAAATAATATATTCACGAATTTTCCTCATGGCAGCAATCGCGTCAAATTTATGATATGATAGCTCTAAATCGTAAAATGAAAATGTATATCAGTCATCGACATTCTCGAGATGAAATGTGTGTCGGATCGGTCAATAACAATAAAAATCGTTTGGGAAATCCTATGTTGTTGCACTACACATAGTGTGGTACCCTTGACCCGATTTCTTTTTGCGAACCGGTTGGAATCGCTTTAAAACAGTATTAAACTAAGCTTCAAAAAGATCGATAACTATAATGCAATAAGTCATGCTTCCTTTGTTACGTCCACTGTAACTGCTGTTCGTTTTGTTATTATGTTTATTGTTGTTGAAAAATATAGGTTCTGCACTGAATAATGCTCCATCAATGTCGAATGGACGATTTGTTGAGCTGATGATACATGTTCCAAATATTTATTACTGAGTAACACCATCATACATATTAATCCATTTAATATAATTCATTACAATCTCCACACCGCATAGCTGAGTATTGTACTAGCAAACCGAGGAATGACTTCCGCTCAAATAGCTTGCATTCGAACGCTCTATGACTAAATTGAGAACTGCTAATTCAATCCCTTATAAGGCAGCACACATCCCGCGATTAACTCGGCCCATTAAGCAAAAATTTGGTCAGCTGTCGTTGAATTGCATGCGGATCAGAGATCAACGCTCTCATTGTGTCGGCATAAGGCAGTGACAGCGAAAATTAGGCGCTGAATTCCACCGATATTTTTGCATGTACGAAAAGCGAACGGCGGGCGGGCGGCCGGCTCTATCGGCCCGTATATATAGGTTGGTGCGAGAGCGCGCCGCCCAGTTGCTAGAGGACGCTCGTACGGCCACCACGTCTGACGTCTTGAAGCTCCTCGGACACAAACTAAGCTTTAATATTAACTTAACTGCAAGGACAGTGAACGCCGTGTGTTGTGTTGAGACTTGTACGTTTATTTGGTGTTGTGTTGTCGCAGTTTGCAGCCGGCTTGTAGCTGCAGCTCTCGGACGCCAATTCATATAAATCAGGTGAGATTTCATTCACAGAAATCCCTTTGATTCTTCAGTTATCGAGAAATGTTTACATGAATACGATGCATTGACGGAGCACGCGTTTAATTTCATTCAAATTTTGTAAACTATAATCGGCTAATACATTTTAGTGGTGTTATTAGTGATCAATAATATTTGCATTGCAGTTTGTCGGTGGCTTGTAAACATGCATCAAATATTCATAACCTTTCTCGTTAGCTAGAACATTTTAGTAATTCGACATGTTTATTAGAATTTTGTTGAATGTTATTGCAACGACTTTACAAACTAGACATAAATATTGTTGAATCATGTCGCTGAAAGAATCATTAAAATGTATCGTAAAATATGAAGAAAAAAGCAAATTGGACACAAAAATAAATGAGTTGAGGTGAAAATTAACATAACTCATAAAATTCGCAAATATGACGAGATTGATGATCGTGGTAACGACTCCACTCGAAAATAGAAAGAAGTGATACTTCGCATTCTTAGCGATGCCAAATGTCTGGCTTCTTATGATCGTAATTATGCGTATTTTATGTGCTAAAACGTGGCGTAGACGCAACTATAGTAAGATGGAATCTTTGGTACTTAGAAATAAAAAGGAAATCCATTACAGAATAGTTGAAATAAAACTATAATTTAGGGATTTTATGTAATGTTTGCATAATAGTTTTTTTTAATATGTAACATTCGCTAACTAAGAAACCATCATACAGAATACTTTCTACGGAGCAAAAAAAAATGCTATTGCATGCAATGTTTTCTACCTAAAACCATTATTACAGTTTTCAATAAAGTTAATTTGAGCTGGAATTCTCGGTGATTCTATTAGAGCTCTTATACATTACGTTCTGAGAGAAACCAATCAATTTTTACTTTAAAACCGCACCGCAGGAAATTGCTCGGCTTCACTGCAACTTTGAATCAATTCAGTTACAAGAATCTAAGATATTGAAAATTCGTTTAAACATTTATTTACGTAGGTATTGTTTTAATTTATTTGTAGCATATTTTGAGGGAAAATTATGTTCCACCTGGGCTTCCTTTAGGTGAAAATGATTATAACAATTCCGATTATTTTGAATTTTTAGATATCTACATATAAATATCTATGTCTAAACATATAGTTAGTTACGTTAGTATGTAGTTGAACACAAAGCAAACAATTATTTCAATAAAGTGAAACTACTCATCAGATTTCTTTGTATGAAATTCTAGGTAACATTTCCTAAGAGATCAATGCACCTTAGCAACGTTCGCTATTCTATGCAGGTCTTCAATGTACGTTTTATTGAAGGTATTTCTCATTATATTGAATACAATCTATTTTCTATATATTAAAATGTTGTTATCTCGTATAAGGTATGAAACTGCAATTGATTCTCCTGCAGATGTGCAAACCCTTTGTTTATATAATATTTACAAAGAAATTATCTATGAAATTTATAAAATAATATAGATTGATTTAATTTTGGTGTACAAGTCATAAAAATACAAGATAGAAATTGATGCATCGGTCTATATCGAGAAACTGCGCTATTGTGGTAATTAATAGACATTTTATGATCACGTGAATATATTTTGTCGGAACCGCAGTGTGTCGGCGCGTCGACCACCGGAAACTCACCACTAAAACATCTGACTACCATCAACCGTAACAATCTTTGTTTTATTTGCATCCGTTGCAAATTGCACGCCGATTTGTGCAAACAAATAACGTGTCAAATAAACACCAAATGTAAATTATCATCTTAATGGCGATATCTTTCATACAAACATGAGTAGTGGGTTTGGTAAGAGGTATAATTTGTTCAATTTGGTCCCTATCATTTTGTTCTCATTCATGATATTATAAGACCGACCTATACAAACCAAATTTTGGCGATTTGATCAACGACGCAATAAATATCAGAACAATAATTGGTAGTCCTTTTTCTTGGTACAATCAAAACAGTCCACTTTGTTTCAAAAATTATTCAAGTACCTATTTATCTTGAGAAATTTTGTGACCCTTAAAATTCTTTAGTAATACCAAGCGAACATGTTTATAAATTCAAGTATAATGTATGCGGAGAGCGACCCACACATATTCATTATCGGCGAGCCGTGGATAAAAACATGGTGCTACAGATAAGCGGAGGGTAATTTTCCAAGCTCTGTATGATCTAGGTAGACGAGGGCTTAATGACAAATAGGCCGTACAAAGCGGTTAGCAACTGCTGAGTTGAAACATCCGCTCAATTCCTTCATTGATCGTTTCCATTAGTCCTACTTCGCCAACTATTCTTGTTATGACGTTTACAATGAAGAGCCGGTGTAATTACGTACATCCTCTTTGCGTAGTAATGTGATAAAGCACACATTTTATTTGCTCAGCGTCATGCCTGTTGCTACCGCTCAATCCACGGTCGATGAGAGTTAATAACTCACTAAATAAATCCGGAACACGAAAAACATCACGTTTATTAGAAACTTTTAAAGATGAAAAAAATAAACTCATTTTACAGCACGTGCCGGCCTAACGGGCTTATAAAATATTATTGCTGTAACAATATACTGAATAATAGCAGAACAATGTACGATAAATTTGATTTATGGAGTACCGAGTACGTAAACATTTAAATATATTGAGATTTTTTAATCGCCACCCATTTTTTTCAAATTTATGTATGCGCGTTTGTATTGAACAATCATTGTTTTGACACAGTTTTGGAGTTATATTATAGCCGGTAAGTTTTTTTATTGTGTTGAGCTGCTTTAAATTTGTAAACAGGATTTATACATTATCTTAGAGTAAATGTGTGAGTAGGCTGCAGTACACTTTTGCCAATGCCTTTGGGATTTTTACTCAAATATTCCGACCGTACGTCGATCGGAAAGTTTCGTTCTTGTTTGTAATTCGTATCAGTCTTCACCTGAGGAAGTTCGCGCAGGTGCGGTGTTGCCGCATATCATTAGTCTATAATAGATATCCACGCTGTCACTTTGTTGATCTTGGCTATAAATTATCTACTTTAAGATTTTAAGAATGCAAATGGAAGCCCAGTCATATCCACTCTAAATTATTTAACAAATAATCATTCAAATGATACAAACATCTATGACACAGACGAATGTCTTACTGTTCCAAACAGAATGCAAAAATACATTTCAAAAAATAACTTTTTGATACGGATTTAAACTCGCATTTTTGTACTTAAAACACATCAGTGTAAATCGGAATCGTGATTCATCAAATCTTCTTTTAAATTATTTAGTGTGTAATTTATATTTTTTATGGGACGACTTTTGGATACACGTCGCTTTGTATTTAATGTGACGCTCTCTGCAACACTTACAACTTTATACTACTTCACTCCCACAAAGCGTGTAGTTGAATCTGATTTGAAATGTTGATGTTGGCTATGTAAAATGTATTACAGTTACAAATGTAAATTATAATTATATAACAATTAACTTGGAACAATTGTAGGAAAGTTTGAATTATACATAAACCTATAAAAATTATAAATTCGAATCTGTGTTTGCCCATTTAATTCTTTTAAAACCATTGAAATAACAGTTCTATATAATATTCACATCAAAAATGGTTTCGGAGAAACATAAGCTGCCTTTATTTGAAAAAATCCACGTGCACTTTAAAATAAATTGAATAGAAAGTAGCGTTGTTTCACCGCCGCTCCGAAGCTGGGTAGAAGCTTTTATAATAAAATATTTTATCACAACATTTACAGTCAGCTACACGATGTAATATAATATCTTATTAAGAAGAAAGGTTAAACGTACACACTTGTAACGTAGCCGATATGCAGACGAGAAGTACTTGAACGCACTCATTAGCCCAATTTCACGCTGTTAACCGCATGGGAGCCAGCCAAAGTATTGTGCAACACTCACTGGGTTAAACGCATTGTGAATATGATAACTAGGCCAAGTTCACAATATCGCCTGTTTATTTAGTAACAAATCATGTGAATCATCTCTGATCGTAAGTTCAACGTCGGTCTCCGTTTAATGGTTGGAAAAATAAACTGGGATCCTCGAACCTCGCTTTGTTCACGGCCACAACAAAAGTTTCGTAAGAACTCATTGCGCCGTTTGGGATGTGAAAAATATATTATCGGGTCAAGTACGCAGTCCCAACAGTTGTTGCATGTACACGCGATTTTACAGCGGTGTTAATCGAGAAATAAATATTCTTTGTAATCGAAACTGGGTCGTTGTCTATTGCCATCGATGCCTTATTTAATTATTTGTTTAGATGAAAAACAGTCGGGTGTTTTGTTACGTTCCTCATTATAAAATGAACGAATAACAAATCGGAAGATAACAGGTTGTTTTTCATAGCAGAATCTATATCTAAACAAAGCTCTAGACGGATAGAAACAGTATTTAATTGTTGTGCTGCTACTGAGAATAACAAGTTCGATATCATACACGTGTTATTGTTACTTCAATTTTGTAATGTGTTTAAATGTTTTCAAACTTATCAATATCATAATATTTACTTGGAATATTATTTTTGCAACATTTTATTATCTATATTAAAAGAGTAATTGCATTTTTAAAGATATTATGTCTTTATTTCTTTGCTTACCTAATATTATTTCCAAATCGTGATTATCTAAAAAGAAAATTATACGCATAATTAAGTCAAAAACAAAGCCTGTTTCTAGCGAATTCTTCTGTTAATGAAACATTATTAGTTCGTTAAAAATATATTTTTATAAGAAGAGAATGTGTAATTGCTTGTACTTAATAAGGTGATTCAGGTGACCTAGGCGTTTGATTTTGACCTTAGGTCATTTTCATGTCTCGATGACAATAGTAAAACTACAAACAAGTTTTTGCATTAGACCACCAACTGAAATGATTAGTATCGAGATTTAATCGTCGAGGTGTAATATTAGCCTTCTTCAGTAATATACATTTTATGTCTAAAGATGAAATGAGGGTTATTCAATATTAAAAAAATCACTTAATTACATGTCAATTTCCCAGAGAAGGTTATGTATACCAAATATTACATTCTGCGCCTCTAAAATTATAACCACACATGAAAGTTCTACGACCTCCAGACACACGCACATAAATAAAAAAAAAACCCATAAAAGTATACCTTTATATGATCTTTACTGTTCCGTGAGGCAACTCCTTTTTATGAATGAAATAAATTTTACTCAAGCGAGTTGCTCAGGTATTTAAAGCCATTCACATTATAGGGCATTTAAGGGTTTCATTTGGCTATAAAATGGCGTGATATCCCGTCCATTGGCTTGGGAGTCAGCAACCTTGTTTGGATGTAAACGCTTTGACAATTAGAACAGGAAATGTAATTAGTAGCCGTAAAAGCCTGAGGTAGGAGGTCCATTAAATGTGACCGAATGAAATACCCATGAATGGTGAAAAATAAAATTGGTTTTAGTCTATTAAAGCGTTTTGTTGACGTAAACAAAATGTTCAAATAAAAAATCATATAAATAATACTATAATGAACATGACGGACTGTGGAGCGCTATAAATACTTTTAAAGCTTAATGACATACTTAATACATACATAAACTCACGCCATTTTTCCTAAAAGGGGTAGGTAGATGTGCTGGTACATAAAGTACAACCACATTTCACCTTGCGTGTTACGTTCCACGATGTAATAGGGGACTAGCCTATCGCCATATCTAATCTTAAAATAATTGAAAATTCCACTATCACTTCACCCGACCCGGGATTCGAACCCGAGACCTCAGTGTTGTAATCATACCGAACAATTACGCCACCGACGTAGCAGTAACGCTTAATTGTAATTAATTTCTTCAATATATTATCCGTTTCCTTGTTACTCTTAATTCAGGTCAACATTATGCAGATCTGTGATAACTGTCTGCAAGACGACATTTATCTGATTAAAAATGTCAAGACGTTCTCACTATTTTACCTAAGTGGCGTTTTATGAGCAATGCCAGGTCCCAAATTCCATACACTTTACAAATAAAATTATAAAATAAAATTGTATTATCAAAGTATGAGAAGTAGTAGCCCGCGTGATAGTAAGAGTCTGCAGACGATCATAAACTTTCACAATGCCAGGGACAAAGTCTTCTGCCTACACAAATATTTATTTTACCCTTGGGTGTTTTGAGACCCAGAAGTTCCCTCTACTTTCCAAGAACTTCACAAAACATTACTTCGGTCCCTTGATCTATTATAGCGACCATGTTTATGAGCATTTCTTTAATATTTTATGCGTTTCATACAATTTTTCATCGTTGCGCTTCTGTGTTTAATAAAGATAGTAAAAGAATTGAACAATTACACTATAAAATTTACTTTATGCGTTCTCATTTAACACCTAACAATAACTTTGAAAAATCGAACGTAACAATTTTGTTTGTTTGAAATCTTAAACCACTACTATTTTATTACGGAAGCAACTCAACGTAACGAAAAAATAAGTGGCACTAAAAATTGATTTATTTCACGCGAAAATCGGTCAGAACTGTACATCATTAGGAGATAATCTTACGAACTACTTTTATAAAGACTTTTTTGATAGACGTAATTTATAGTTTATGTTAATTACGTAATTATGTTACTGATTTATTTCCATTAGAGCACTTATCTTCTTACAAAATTTAGAACAAAAAATAAATTATTTGAGCCATGAAGTTTGGTATTTGGGGATCAGATACTGTTCAGTAGGTTTACTATCGTACCTTGTTGTTGTTGCTGTTAAACACGAGTTGTTTAAACTGTAAATAAGATTTCTACGGATCATTTTGGAGCGTGTGGGCTTTGAAATCCGAAATTGGATTAAAACATTAGTTTGTGGGCGGATCGTAAACTTACGCTGCAAGAAAAAAACAATTATATAAATTAGTTCACCAGACTACTAGTTATGGTGGAAATTTTAGCACTTTGGTTACATATGGTGTTTAATTACTTTCCTAATGATGTAATGCTTCGCTACCGAATTGATGGGGAATACCAACGTGAATTTTGGTATAATTTTCCTTATTTTGACAATAATCACACTGTTGTTGCAATTGATATTGCGATGGCCTCGACATTATCATACTGAAGCCAGGAAACCGCCATTTATTTGCGTAGTCACTGCTGTTTGTTGAAAGATCAGAAGCAATTTGTTGTGTCTGGCGACCTCCGTTCACTGCCAGTGTCAACACGATCCTCAAGGTCTGAGAGCTTGGTCTCCCGACCTTCAACTAAGACGGGGATATTAACACCCTCCATGCGCCAAGGTCCTGTCCTTTAACCTCTTGAGAATCTGGAGTCCTTTGGTGTTACAACCGAATATCGGGTAGCAGGGCCAATTTTACGCTAAGGTCAACATTGACGAATGCCCATCATTAATCTGAGGTTACGCTTGTTATCCCATTGCAACAATTTGATACAGTTTTATTTTAAGTGTAATAGATTTTCTGACGGTTCAACGTCTAAAAAAGGAAGAATAAAAGAAGAAACGGAAGAATTTTCATGTTACTGATTAAGATATTTTGCCGTTTCTTCTTCAAAACATAAAGACTCTTAGGACGAACCAAAAGATCTGACCAATCTAAGGTTGATGATATGATGATGATAAGATAAGATTTATATAAATTAAATGAAGTAATACATGCGAGAGCTAAGTACTGCATTAAGTAATTAGTCACTTGTTAAACTCGTTGTTTGTAACATTCATTAAAATGAAATATGCATACACTACAATCCTCTGAGCTTTGACATAGCTGCTGAGCGGCTCACCCATGCGGCAGCCTCTGTTATAATAAATTATAATAAGCTCTTTACATCTCGACGCCGTTTCTGGACCTCTTTTAGTTAGTTTGGTTCTAAAAATTTGCATGAATTTCTGTATCAATGAAATTAAATGAAACTCAAACGAATGTAAATTTTTAATATGATAATATATCTAAATCATTCGTTTGTTCATTTATTAAAAAAAAATCAAGATCCAATGGTATCAAACATGTTTGTAGGCCAATTTTTCTTGGAAAGGAAATTTTTCGTTCCGTCGATCGTAATACCGGCCCGAGTTACTTTTCTTTTTAAAATATATCTCGAAATTTGTTGATCTTCAAGTCTTAAGCAATTAGTGAACGAAGAAAAAAAAAACAATATCAAGATGATTATATATATATATATATACCAATTTAAGCTCGCCACTTACTGTGTCACGAAGGTCACTGAAAAACAAATAACAAACGTTTTAAAATAATAAAACACAATAGAGAAACGCAATATAAAATTATAAAACGTTGGTATTAACGGTGTTCTGTGGGTGACATTGAAATTGCGTCGGAGCCTGCGTCGACGTTGCTCGCGGCACATCTCGGTTTAACTAAATACGACTGTTTATTCTGTAGCAAGTTTTTAATATTGGCATTTGTGTTGACATTTAAAGTATAGGTTTGTTTATGAAACAGAAGTGACAAGATGAGTTTTAGTTTAGTTTAGCCTGAAGGATCTTTTATGGATCTAATCAAATTAATTTTGTTATTATATTATATAAAACCGTCAATGGATACAAAATCATTTCATACAATGTCACATTACGACGAAGCTTTACATTACCTTGAATTTTCAATTGCGATCATGCACGTGTCTTCACAACGTTTCAGTTACGTCATTTATATCTCCCCAATCCGAATCACGTTTGATACAGCGCGAATATTGCGAATAAATATGAAAACATTTATATTTACACAATACATTATATGTATTTATATTAAAAGCAAATACAATAAGTATTCGTATTTGGTTCATAAACGTCACATCCTGAGGAGGGAGCACATTATAACTTTTAAGTTTAATATATTAACGTCATACGGAAAACGAAATTAAAAACACATATTTTCTTTTGGCATTCGGTCAGTGGCGACTGAATGATATTATTTGGCGCCAAACATAAATAAAAGAAGGCGACGGGCCCGGCGGCGTGGCTGTACGGCGGGACCGAAATATGCCAACATTTTGTTCGGTCAAACAGTAGGTACCTATCGGTGATTTTTCAAATCTGTTTTATTGCTGAAGCCCACACGTGTAATTTATGAATGTAAAACAGCACTATGACAACAGTTCAAGAAGAAATAACATTGTGTGAGTAATAGTTTTTTCATAACAATATTATATTCTAGTTGACAAGTTGTTTAACGAATTATGTTAGATTGGAACAAAACATTCACAACATAACAAAAAAATCGTTTACACATATAATATTATTTCCTAAATAATAAATGAAAATACACCGGCCAACCATAACGTTATAGCTAAACAAAAGAATTTGATCAAACAAGATTGTTAATTAAAAGTACAAATATTTTGTTGGAACAACGGATATATTATGATTCGGAGTAAAGGGAGTTTTGTATTGCGCAACAGGAGGAAATTGGGACTGCCTTGTTTACACTTTTAGAAAAGTTGTTGAAACGATGTCAGCTTTTTTGTTAGTTATATGACGACGCGATGTGTTAAGCACAAAGAAAGTGTAATTATAAGAAAAGATAATCCTTCTCAGATATAACTAATTATATTGCAAAGCGCAGTTATCTTGCTATTATAAAACATGCAAATTTAAAATAGTGCCACTGTCATACAGAACATAATTTTAGCGAATCTTTAAAATAGTTCGGATGAGTGAATATTTTGATGTCATACGTGTTTCCCGTGACACATAAATCTACACTCGTGTTTGTATGAAATTCAACTGTTTTAAATAAGTTTATTATTGCGAATAAAGAGACGTTTATTAAGATATTTGAATACTTAATATTACCAAACATTTGTCAGTTGTCATTGGCTTATCCTATAAAAGCCAATGACAACACAAATACATACATATATTAAAACTACGCATGTAGAATAAAACGCAATTCTCAATATACTTCTTTGTCCAAAAAAAACATTTCTTTGCCAAGTTTTACTAAATTAATGAATATTTTGGTTTGAGCGTTTAAAATTAGTTTCCATTTGAAATTGGAATCAAAGTGTCCTTTATATTGATCAAGCATAGAATATTCATAGCTAAACAACCATCATCGTTTTCTAAATAAAAATACTGTGTAATTATAAATAATTAACAGTGTTTTTAATTTTTTTATGATAAAAAATGTCCCCGGTGACACGTTTCACGCGTCAAATGGTAGTAAGACATTCATGATCATTAAAAATCGGTTCATTAGCCGAAACGTACAAAGAAAATTGTACTTGAAAGCGGATCGCGCTGAAGTCTCAAGGCCTTCAACTTGTGCCAATGCTAACACCTAATGGGCTGTACATTGTTGTCAAAACGTCAGTGTGGCATTATTCAGCGGTGTTTGAATAGGTTATTCAACCATTCAGCGCTGCGGGCAGGCGGGAGTGACGCAGGCATCTCTATAAATATTAAACGTTGCAGTACGACATACTGAGGATATTCTGTGTTTTTATTCACTGGCTAAAATTAAAAACTATGGTCTTACAGTGGGCAGTTACGTGTTGATGGGATTTTGATTCGAAAACAGTGTAGTTTACGTTAGTGATGTAGGTGTGATTTCAAAGCGTCTTCTAAACTTTATGATGTGTTTTTATATATTAACTTTAAAAGATACTTTGTAAATGTTTAAATAATATCATTATTTTACCTGACGATCCATATACCCACATGCAAACTAGTTCTACCCATAGTTCGTCGAGCATGATATCTTTAAAGAGCAAAGACGAGCTTGCCACCACTCCATTTGCGAACAATACATCTTAGATTTTCCGAATACAAAAGCTTATACTTGTATTGCTTGAGCTGGGAAACAAAACCAGGATCACATGTTGATAGCCCAAATATTAAATCGACACTGATAAAAAATTGCAGGATAATTGTTCTCGAATAGAAATATATTACTTGCATCATTTTCAGCTGGTAGCTAAATTCCAAGCGCAAAACTATTCTAAACGATGACATGTAAATATAAAATGTCTTTACATAAAATCCCTTTTAAACTTTTTACAACAAGAACATAACACAAACAGACACATGTTGCCAGAGTTGTCATCATTAAAAATCTCCTCAGGCGAAGCATACACAAGTATTATATTAACAACTGTCGTGACGTGTTTGGGCGGTCATTACCAACGCGCGTCATACACCGACTACGACTAAGTAAATCGGCATTCCGACTAAAAATGATATTATCTCACTGAAATTATAGTAGGAATTGGGTCAGACGATAGTTACAGATCATTCATTGGGTGAAGGTTGCAAGTATTTATGTACAAAGAAAAGTTATGTGCGTAAATAAAACAAAAATAAATCGTAAAAAACACACATCTAAATGTAAATGTCCAGAATGGCCTATTTAACAAAGAATTTGCTTCCGAAGTTAAAAAATCGACGTGGAAATGCAAAAATGCAACGTAATTCTAAAAAACCGAACAACTCATACCAGCACGGCTAATCAGAGACTAAAATTTCTACATAAGTGTTCAACCATTATAATTCTTTCACAAATGGAAACCATAATTACTTATATGTTTGAAATGCATCCAAAATACAAATCAATGACAAAAACACGCAAACGATCTTTATCATTTATTCCCCCAATGCGTGATCGCTAAATGTTTTACATGAATAACAATTGAGTTTGTTTGTTTCAGATACAACTAGTAGAGATGAGGGACGAACGCGCCAGCCTCCCGCGAGTCCGCATCGCCGTCATCGGAAGTTCACGAGTGGGCAAATCTGGTGAGTAATGAAATCAAAACATTCTGTTGTTTACACTTGAAGTGGGACGAACACATTTGCAGTGTTGAAATTGCTTTCCTCATATTATATAACAGTTGAAATCGAAGCAATTCTATTATAAGCCACCTGAAAAATATTATATATTAATAGTTCGGAAAACTGATATTTTTGTGCACCAAAGTTGAAGAAATCTACGCAATGTGAACTTATATTTATACGGATAATACATACATTAGGTAAAAGACATAAAATAATAACAATTTCATGTAATCCAGAAAGTCGCAGTTCAAAGTTCAATGGAATCATGAGTAATATGCAATCTCGAAAATGTAATAACTATGTTTTTACGTCTCTGTTTCTAGGTCGTGCATATGAATAAATTAAATTTTGTTTTAAAACCCAGATCTGTCCATTAGTCCTACCTCGTGACCTGAATGCCCGAAAGTGTCCGTCACGATCTGATGGAGTTCACATTTAAATAATAAAGTATTTGTTTACCACGGTTTTCCAATTAAATTTTAAAATTAACAAAACTTAAACGTTGCTACTAAGCGACCAAAGCTTATTTGCTAAGATTTAATGATTTTTCAGCTATTTTATACCGATCAAAATGTGTAGAGCTTTTTTGAAAAATAACATTTGTCTCACAACAAACAAACATAATTTGTATTACGTTATTTTATTTATTACTATATTCCAAAATCTTTTAAATTACGAAATATTGCATTCTCTTTTTATATTACCAAATGGTTTTACAAAAATACAACACTATGCAGCAACACCTGTGAAATGAGTTTCGTATTCAAAAGCTGAAGGTTGCCAAAACAATGACATGTCATTGAATTCCGAGTGCTCAACTGAGATGATATAACAACACGAAGCTAACAAAGCGTGTATCCTGTAGAGCTATTATTACCGAAGATGTAATTCGAGAACACTTTACTGGAAAAAGTTGAGAAAAAATAAACAATCCACTCGAATCTAATCGAAATTAAAATAGGCTTAGCAACAGCAACAACGTTGTTCCTATAGGAGATTAAAAATTTAGTTCATCATTTATCTAAGTCTTAGCAAATCCCTTAGATTAACTCAGTAATTTATGGTAATTACCCCCCATATTCGCTTGACTCGTTAAATATAATAATACAATTTGTTTCAGCCCTTATCGTGCGCTACTTAACCAGGCGATACATCGGAGAGTACCACTCAAATACAGGTAAGCGTAATGCCTTTTTAATGGAATTTCACGAGCTGTAGAACTCCACTCGTGTCGCTATTCAATTCCTTAAAGTATCATTTCTTAAGCTTCCGTTTCCAATATACATTATTTAACTTACTTAGATGTTTCACTGTTGAAATTCTCACCGAAATGTTGACATTGTGTTTAATTCAATCTATTGCTTTGTTCACAGATCTTCTATACAGACAGACGGTCCCAATAAATGGAACACCAGTTGAACTAGAAGTAATTGACGTGTCTGGTTCTAATTCCGACAAATTCCCCGCTGAACAGGTATGTACTTCTACCATATGTAACATACTTTCGTAAAACGTTCCAAATTGAGGATTTTACAGCATTATTTGTTGAAATAACAAATGTAAATAGGTTTCTTGATTTGTGTAACGCTTATAACATTCTTATTTTTCCGCAATAAATTAAGAAATGTGGTAAACAATCCCGAACGATCTATGCTTGCTGGGCAACAACACTGCTCCTCGTAAATTTAAACCTTCGCTTTGCTCACTGAAAGGGTTGTCGAATTTCAAAAGGCAGCATACAATAACATAAGGTTTAATGGCGCTAAACGGGTATTAATGCCTGTTATAATGGTAACAAAGTCCTTGATTATAGCCCAGTAGGTAAACTTCACCTTCAAACCGAAATCATAAACCAACAACTGTGGACGGAGCCCGACCTTTAGTTTTCTAAACAACAATATAAGATCACTAAATCACAGCCAGATTAAGGATGCTTCAAATTTCATAAAAATAACGACGAAGGTCAGAGGTTTATGGCATTTTGAGCTCTTTTAACATTTTTATGTGAATTTTATAGGTTGCTAATTTAGACCTGAACAATTTTCTACTTGTAACCTTTAAATTATTTATACAATACTTGTCTAAGGAAGTTTATCTTTAAAATAACATTGGTTAGCGTTTCTTGTTACCAAATAAATCAGTGTGAGAAGAGAGAAAACTACACGGTTAAATGATAGTTTCGCTAAAATATAGCCATTGAACCCTTCCGCAAACAAGTCTGAGATTACCCATAGACTGAGCTCGTTTTATGTTCGACAACTAGGTTAATCGTCTCAAATATAATGCTAGGCATGAAATGGCTCCAGAATTGTTCCAGTGACCTGCAGCTCGGACTGTGACTCAGTGTGTTTACAGAGCCATATTATTAATAGTAGTTACTACACAGGCCACTGGCCCGCTTGATTCGTTGACACATTGAAATGTATCGGCCAACGTCTCCAACTGTGCCACCTTTGAAGCTAAATACGTTATGTCTAGACTTTTAAACACTTAACGTTGAGTGAATACACATCTATATTTCTCTGTAAAGAAAACAAAACAAAGATGGAGGCGACTGCCACTGTGAATGAATGATGGTAGCATGCAACGTGTAGCAATGAAAAGTAAATCTATAACGACTGAAAATCTTTCTTTTTTTGTAATATTTCTAATCAAGAAGTGAAGAATTATTAATTAGATCATATTTATGAAAGTGACGAAACATGATAAAAGCATATGGAAGTTTCACAACAATGTCGCGAACATCAAACTGACGGTAATTACAATCCATTGTCATCTGATTGATAAACAATTGTTTCCTTGAAATAAAAATATGATATGTAAAATTAAATTTCATATAACAAGAAACTTTATTTATTTCCTCTGTAACTATGAATGAAGTTCAAAACAGACGTAATCCATGGAGCGACGTGCGCGCCGCGTGGGAGCGCCCATGAATTGCTCCAACAGCTAATTTTAAGCGGGAATGTTGGCTCCGACACAGTAATTAATCGTGTGCATTCTTCTTCGTCTCGTCTCTTAAATGTGAGACATATATTTGTATATCTTGGTAATCCTAGTACGTCCGGTGTTTTAAATAAGAATAAATTGCTCAATCGCTTAGATATCGCTTTACGTAACATCATTTTTTAATACAGAAGCTGAAAATTTTCAATATTGTTTGCTATTTCTCAATACAAATTGTAATAATTTGCTTTGCTTGTTACAGATCCAATGGGCAGACGCTTGCCTTTTAGTATACGCAGTGACTGACAGGAGTAGTTTTGAATACGCCACCGAGGTTCTCGCCGCATTGAAGAGGGCTCCAGCGAGTACCAGTCCAGCACACAGTCCCGCCGGTACAGCGCACACCATGCCTCTGGCCCTGCTAGGCAACAAAACCGACCTGGATCACCTCAGACAGGTAACTACTCTATTAATTATATCTATAGAAAAGAAAACTAAAAGCACAGTTCCCGGATGTCGTAAAAGAGCCCGAAATGTTTGAGTGTAAATCTACAGATATATGTATTTGCAATTATATACACCGTTGACGCAATTACAAAATAGAGGAAGATATTACTTCAATTTAAATGCAATAAATAAAACGTGAAGTGAAACTGTATAAAAAATTTCCACTATAAAATAGGTGAAATGTACAAATACAATTTTATCTTGGTTGTGAGGCGACTTCTTATGAATTATAGCTTCCGCTTAGTATTAAATCATTGTGTTTAAGAGAGTACAAATTACTGGTGGCAAGTCATTTGAAGTTCCCGTTGCGCAATCTACGATTTAAAGAAGTGAAATCACACCACAATATTTAATTAAAGTCAAGTGTTGGGGTGTTACGTTCAACATCTATGCGTTAAATTAAACATTTTTTAATTTTCCTTTATTTTAAAATTATCCATCCATTGACATAACACACCAGTTTTGTTTTGGTTTTAATTTATTTCTAAAACTGCTAGCTATTTTAGGATCCAGTTTTTGACAAATGAGAGAAATCAACTACTCAATTTACTAATTGACGAAAATAAAAGCAAAAACAGCCAATGTAGTGCTTTAAAAATAAATCAAGATATTACATACGCTAGACGGTAATAATGATTCTTTAATTAAAAAGTGAATTCAGTTTTTTGCTCACACCTTTGCTTAATATTTTTTTTCTTCACAACCGGCCTACTTTTTAATGAATAATAAGACTTTGATTACCCTCCAATTAAGATATTTGACGTGAGGCGGAAAAATCTAAAATAAACAGCCGAAAAAATATCTCTGCCCCATGCAAGAATTTACAATAAAGCGACTTTAGTATAGATTAATTTTAGGTGAAATATACACCATTGACTATGCTAGGTACACACGCGCGGAATTACACAAACTAAGTATAGATTTACATTCAGTTATTTATACCCATTAATTTTCATCTTGTTTACTGTAAGATTCTCTTGCAGTAACAAACCAACCCTGGATTTTCAACTAATTCGTTTACATTGTAAAAATCCGGAATATATAGGGTAGAGTGGGGTAATTGAGAACGGTGGGTAATTGGGAACTGCTAGGTAAATGATACTTCCCCTTCTGCCACACTGTCCTAGGCTTGTTCAACAGACGCATGCAGGACCACTAAGTACGTGTGCAACAGTGAGAGTAAAACGCCGCATGCGTGCTGTCACGGTGAGTCAAACAATTGTTCTTGCATTTCTGTTATAATTTTTGTCATGTATTGTAATAGATGTAACTATCATGTTTTTAAGTTCAAAGGCACTATCTTTTGTTACTATCATGCTTGTACTATCTGTTTTTAAACCTTTTGTGATTTGAAGTTAAAAACTATACTATTAATAATTACAGCCATGTTATTTATTTATTAACTACTTTGGGTAAATGGGAACGGCGTCAGGCGGGTAATTGGGAACGTTCCCAATTACCCCTTGCGTTCGTTCTTAATTACTCTAGTACTGCTGGTTGATTGTTTAAAAAATTTCTAATATTATAAATTGTTTTAGATGCCTCGAAATTACATACGAAAGACTAAACCAAAATATAAAATTGAAGATCTTCGCCGTGCAATCGAATACTCAATTCCAAAAACAACATTATTCAAACAATTGAAACAAAACGAATTGAAAATAACAAAAAAGGTCTGTCTGCTGTATTTAACAAAGAACAAGAAGACCAGCTAGAAAAATACATAATTGATTGCTGCAAGACTTTTTATGGTATAACTGCAAGTTGACTACGTAGGATTGCTTATCGATTTGCTGAAGCTAATAAACTAAAACACAGTTTTAACAAAGAAACCCAGCTGGAAGGCAAAGACTGGTACTATGGCTTTATGTCTCGACATCCTTCTAGCAGTTTACGGAATCTAGAAGCTACTTCACTTAATAGAATAACCGCTTTTAACGCCACCGAAGTGAATCTGTTTAACGATATGACCATTACCATTAATACGCCTTCTCCACACACTTCTGTGCCTTTTGCTCAAATTATCAATGTGCCTATCGTTCCTAAAACAAGAACCAGTTCTGTGCGACAGAATAAGATGCATTCTCAGATGTTATCCAGCTCGCCAATAAAAATTCAACTCGAGGAAAAACAGAAAACACAAATTGAGAGAAAAGCTAAAAAATAAATACGTTTCTAAAAAAAAAGAACCGAAAAAGAACACCAAAACTATACAAAAGAAGCCACGAGTCAAGGATAAAAGAATAAGAAATTTGAAAAAGGCTTTACAAGGAAATGAAAACGAAGAGGAGTTTTATTGTATACTGTGCAATAAAAAGTATGAATCCCCACCGACAGAGGATTGGATCATGTGCGCCATCTATAAACTCTGGGCACACGAACAATGTACTACCGGCTAGACTAGTAGAGGTTACGTGTGTGATTTGTGCCAACCAAAAAAAAAAAAGTAGTTCATTATAAAGATTCAAGTATGTCGTTCCTAATTACCCCATACCGCTCCCATTTCCCCCGCGGGCTGATCTCGATTACCCCATAGGGTATCGGGTAAAAAGGAATGACAATGTTTTTTGTTTTAATTTATATCTTTTATAAAATGTTGATTTTTCAAAATATTTTCTTACTAATAAGTAGATAAATGAGCAAAGTTTATGTTGTAATAAAATTTGATTATATCTCTGACTTTTTCTATTATTTTTGAGCATTTGAAGTTAAGTGTTCCCAATTCCCCCACTTTCCCCTATATATATATATATATATATATATATATATATATATATATATTTTATTTAGTGAGAATTTTAGTATCCGTAGTTTGTAAAACATTATGTGTTTTGTGTACACTACGATGTTTAATAACACGTGGCCGGTAGTCTGCATCGACATTGATAGACATCAACAACACCGGTTCATTGTTGGCCTATGAAATCATATGGTGAAAGGAAGCGGGAAACAAAACGTGTAGCGATTTTTAAGTATCTAGCAAACCCGTAAGACTAAAAAAATATGTTAATTTTTCATCAAATGTTTTAAATTTATTTATTATTATTAGTATATACAGGGTATATCAAGACTGCTACCGAAAACGAAGCCGAGTGGTAGTTTAAGCGACTTCAGACACAATGCAACAGAAAAAGTTGCAAAAAAAAAGCGTCAATTTTTTTTTGTTATTTTTTTCCTATGACCATATTTGGATGGTAAATACATTTTTCCCTGAAATAATAGTGTATATCCTTTTATTTATAAATAATCTAAGGTATAAATGAGTTTAAATTATTATTTTAGCAAAAACTATGGATTTACCACCCAAAAATGACGATATTTAAAAAATCATAAAAAATAATTGTCGCGTTTCTTTGCGAAATTTCTAGTTGCATTGTGTTTGTAGTCACTAAAACTACCACCCGGCTTCGTTTTCGGTAGCAGTCTTGAGACACCCGGTATAAGGTTACATACTACTCACATCACAACATAAAATTGAAAATTATAAAAGTATTTTATTAATAACAAATTCAGATCATTATTTCATATTCCCGGGAGAATTCTATATTCAAAAATAGAAGTCCGACTTTTATGATTCAACTAGACTGCAATTAAAGCAGAAAGATTTTGGCTGGTATATAAAGAAAACAATACATTACTCTTCACTAAATGCTGAATGGCTCTTCACTATCACCAAGCGAGGAGGCACATTGTGCGAAGATCTTCATTGTCTTCGGGCAGACAAAGCCCGGCGCTCCACTTGGCTCCCCCAACAATCGAGCCTTTCAATACGTCGTGTGATAGTGCTATTTATACGACTACGGATCGACAGCTTCCAAAGAATAGATAGACGTGATATAGAATTGAATTTGCATTTGATATTGGAAGCAGTGTGGGCGTCGGATTTTCTAGTGTATGTACGCACGTAACCAGTATTGAGTTATGTATTTTTATTTGCTATACTAATGGAAAATATGTTTGTGTGTTATTTAATATTTTTCGAGGTGTATTTGAAACATATTTTTGTATATGTCACCGAATGTGACAGCCATTAGAAAAATCATATTATATAAATTGTGAACATCTCCATATGGCGAATTATATTCGTGGAATCAGATACAAAAGCCACGACACTAACATGGTAACTGATACATCTGACGATTTGCATGTTTTACAATAGAAATATCACAATGAGAAGTTCATATACATAATCCTAGACAACATTAAATTTGTTTAACAAATAAAACTGAGTGTTTACTTCCAATACATAGTCGAAATATTTCCAAATATTTATGTTATTACCATCTTACCAGACAAAACCTTGTTTACTAGTGGATAGTGTTTTGCCAAGCTTCAAACAATATCATTATCTAAAACGTGATATTCCATTTCTCAAAATGTAAAGGAATATTTAGATCACGACCAGATTATAGAAGTTATTATGTAATGTTCGTGATTCGCCATGATTAAGTAGGTTTACAGTGAATTTTGATGTAACGACTTCGGAACTGTTGCTAAGACAATTTACGGACGCGATTGTAACAATGTTAAAGCTAATCTGAGAGTTTCTGAAGTTACGTAACTTTAGAAAAATTTTGTTTAGAAACAATTATTTTCGTTATGGTATACGGCTGTTTGTAAGCAAACTGTTCCGTAACACTAAGTATTTATCGCTAGTCTAAAGCACTCAGGATACCCTGGGATTATTTTATGAAGAAAATTTGTGCGGTCTCCGGCTCTTATAACGAATTAAATCATGTTAGTTTGAATGATGCTGCAACAACAATTGCAATGTCCACAAGCATGATCTACTACGTACTAAAAACGATTTCCAACCCCATATTTTCCTTTAAAAATTAACTCTATATTAACAATATATTTCCGTTGTTTCAGGTATCCACAAAGGAAGGGCAGGCGATAAGTGCGGCGCACGGAGCTTCGTTCAGCGAGGCCAGCGTAGCCGACAACTCGGGCGATCTGTACCGGTGCGTCGACAGACTACTCGCAGAAGTGCGCACGCCGCAACGCACGCGCAAATTTTCAGTCACCAAGATGCTTGGCTCATTAATAGGTAAGTTTCCATTGGATTTAAATACACAAATAGATTACGCTGATGTACGATAATATCGAGTGTGGAGCTTTTAAAAATAATCGAAATGCCGATCAGAAAAAAAATGGGAACATACTACAATCTTCCAAATACACCAGTTCTTTTGATATAGACAATGAGATGAAGCTATCAATATCGGCGTTTATCTAAATTTCTCTCTCACCCTTATGCTTCAGTATTTAGATGCTTAGAATTGTCTTATCTAGCTTTACATAGAGGTAGAGTTAAACCACAAGCAAGTACAACATCGAAATATTAATGATTTTCTTTTGTTTTTTTCTCAGGTGGAACAGGGAACAACAACCAAGCCAACCGCAGCGGGTCAGTAGTGGCGTGCCCCCGCGTGCCCGCGCCGTCGCGCCCCGCGCTCGCCGCCGCCGCCCCCTGACCGACGGCGCCGCCCGCGCACCGTGCGCGCTGATGCCTCGCCGGCGCCGGCGCTGTCTGGCTCGCCTGCCTACCAGTACCTGCACGCTTCACTGCACCGCAGCTCTCCGCCACCATCATATGAAACGGATATTCTCACACTTATCCCGAGATTCATCCTGAGACACGCTCCAAGAGATATCTTTAGATATATCCCGCGGTGCTCGAGTGTCCAAACTGCTACTGAACATTATGAAGATCTGTTCCTGTATAAGTGCATTTGAGTTCGCGTAGCGCTTGTATGTTGCACGCGTAGTGTGTTTATAATTTTGAACATTTGAATAAATCTTGACAATAATTGCTATTAGTGGTGAATTATGTATGTTCGTGCCAAAGATTATACGCAAAGATATATTGATGAATTGCATGTTAGCTCTCTATTGAATACTCATTTGGTTTATTCTAATTGATATTGATGTTTTATAAAAGTAGCTTCAAACGGTTTGATAAGTCGGTTTAGTACGCACAATTATGGCCTAAATATTCTTACACAGCATATAATAGTACTTTATCGAATTAATTATTATTTTTTCTGACACTCAGACATTACGTACTTTACTTATTCTTGAAAATCAAGAGAATTTGTAAACCAAAGTAATTCGGCCTACTATACGTACCTTCATATTATGTACTTTTCTAACAATTTTCTACTTTTACACAGTATTATTAAAATAAGTCGCGTCTAAGCTAAGCGTCGCTTTGTATGGATGTCTTTTGATATTAATTTTAAGAAGCCGTATTTAACTGGCTATGGTCGCCGAAGGAACATAACTTTACCAAGAACTATTTACAATTATACATACCATTGTCGGCGACTGTAGGCATTCATATATTTACATAATCAACATTATACTCACTGTTGCTATGTACGTTATAACATTAGTCAGTCTCTAGTCATAGAATAAGGGCTGTGAAAAGACATTTGGATGTTATGCAAGAATGAAACATGGACAGTTTAAATGAAAGTTGATGTTCAAATATTATCACTAGAAAATTCTTTTTCGTACCATAAAATATTATTCAAATTAAATGTTGCCAAAGAATATCCACTCTGCAATTTGGCATATTCACTATTTATTAAACCAAAGTATTAGATACAAATACAATTTACATATTATATAAACGAATTGCAGGGTGTAATTTATGTACACTGTTAGAGAAATATATATGTTTAAATGAAATTGTATTGAGGAATGAGAAAATGTATATAATATTGTAAGTTGTTATGAAGACTAAAAAGAGGTCGGAACTGATTGGAATAAGTTTGTAAATAATTTTATATGATAAGCTTTAATAATTATATTAAACGTTTCTTTATATAATCATGTATACAGGCTTTTATTTACAAAACCCAACATAGAAAATTTGGTTATTATTCTGTTTTTCTAGCATAAATTATTAATTCGTCCAGATTATGGGTAATGAAAAAATATTTGGCTCATGATTTGACATGTGAAAATCATATCCCTTATACTTCAGATAAAATGATCTTAAGCTTCTGCTATTGCACATAACAAAATTACCTGATAAAATATACATAAACTTTGTTGGAAAGTTCAATATATTAATAAAATTAGTCATACTTTGCCGACTACAGACAAAAAAATACAGATAATTGTTTTGGTGCGCGAATCGAACCCGCGGCCTCTCTTTTACATTTTGCATCCAACAAACTGCGCCACAGAGGCTGTCAATAAATAAAAACAAATAATATAAATTTCATTCATAAATACTACCCCAAGTCAACGTAAGATTCATATAAAAAAATACAAAACTTAATAAATATTTACGAGCATAAAAATATACGCACTAGTATCTACATTTCCAAGCCAATAAATAAAATAATCCAAAACAAGTCAATAACCATAAAATTGTCATTACAAACAGTAAACAAATTATGCCAAAAGTTTTCACCGAAGCGCAAAAAGTCGTGTGTAAACAGGGAAATCCCGTTATCTCACACATTACCTCGGTAATCTAATTGAACAATAAATCCGCTACAGCCAGATAAATGATGTTTTTATCTCGCTTTCAGTCGTATTCAGTTAACCCAGTTGCCGATTCTTCACATAAATTATGCCGAAGTGGATTAAGGTGCGGACACACAACGCTACACCATGGATTAAATTCAAACTATGTTGCAATATTTCATAGCTAGAGGTATATAACTCTTTTATGCAATTAAGATGATAGTCCGCCCATCACGTTTAGGTGCAGGGTCCCTAGGTCTATTTCCGTCGCTAAGCAGTCACAACCTGTAACAAGCTATTATTAGACAATAAACATAGTCTGTTCGAGAAATTTTCTTTTGAGCCTATAGGACTCGTCGTGCATCCAGCGGCTTCGTCCTATTCTTTTTAGGCCGTCTTCGTTTCGTGAAAATCGTATGTTTTTAACACACATAGTTAGCCTATTTATTTTTTGTTATTTTAGTTTGCTAGGGTAGACGAGTATGTGTGAGGTTCATTGACCGCAGTCATCCAGTAGCTAAGCGTCTGGCCGTGTTGATGTGTTGAGAAAAAGAAAATATGCTCAGCTAATAAATAATTAGAAAAATCCTCTTTATCTGTAATTAGTGTATAATCGGACAACATAAGGATAGAAAAAATCTTTCCTTCCATATTTTAACAACGTTACGTATTTAATCAACTAGTCTAGACTGTTTTCTGAAACGTTATTGTTATTGGAAATAATAAAATAAAAATTTACTATTAATAAACGTGATTAATAAACGTATTTCAATAAATGTTATGTTCTTCTCTTTTACAAACCTATATTCGTACAGATTGAACATCGGGACTTCAAATTTCAATCCACAAATCACGTTACTGATAAGTGTCTATTATACCCAATTATACGTCATAAAATTTTAATGACTCGCTCGAAACTCATTTGATAACACCCAAAAGCGTAATAAAGTGTCCAGGTTCGCTTATTCTAATAAACAGAATGTACTTTTATGGCATGTAAATGTTCTGGGTCATCGATCATTATTCGTAATATAGACGTAAAACATACTTAATTAGTAAGATAGTAGTCTTATGTGCTTTGAATAAAATATCTACAAACTATACTACATATCCCAGGGTTGGCAGAAAGCGTAATGGACATAAAACCGTAATGAAAGTTACAAGAAGACGCTGGAAACAGCTGCATCCTGTAGGTCACTAAGAAAATCCTTGGGAGGGAACTATGCACCCTATGTTGAGCAGTAAACTTCCTACAGCTCTATACAAGACATTTTAGAAATGGTTACATCCCGTGGTGACCTATTGGTAACGGACTAAACGCGGCTGCCAACATATTCATGGTAATCGCGGGTTTAAATCACAGGGCACACCTGAGACAATTCAGAGTCATGTGTATATTGATAGGCAATCACCACATAATATAACGGTAAACGGTAAGGAAACATTGTGAGGAAACATGCATACTCTACCGAATTGTAAGAAATATTATGGTATGCAAAGTCCGCCAACTCGCACTTAGCCGGCGAGGTGGACTATAACATAGCCTAACCCCCACCAATTGTAATCTTGATTATAGAAGAGGCCCGTGCCATGCAGTAGGATGTATATGCGCTGATAAATTCAATACATTGGTTTACCTTGTGGCTATAGTTCAATAATTAAATTTTAATCTGCCAATAGTGTGTCCAAACCTAATATTAGTCAGAGCAAGACAGACTTCGGACACCCATTATGATGAGTCAACGAACTCTGCTCCATTTAGTGATCAATTGTTGAAATAGAACAAAAAATATTTAAATCTATCTATAAATAAATTGTAGAGATGTATAGTTAGTTGCGTAACACGCAAAAATTACAGGGCAATCTGTCCTAAAATCTGCAGGACATATTAAAACAGATTCATTTGATTAAATAAGACATTTAAAAATCATCTAAATACTATTGGCGTGCGGCGAACTTTGGAACTAAAAAAACAAGCATATATATTCGTAGTCTAATCTGCGCATTAAAATATGAAGAGATATAAACTATTCAAATTTTTGACAACAATCCATTCCACGGCCAGAAGGTAGTAGATGACCTTTAAAAAAACAAGGAGTAATAAATTAAATGTAGATAAAGGCTATATATATTATTTATCCCGGCAAGATTAAATCGAAATAAAATAATATCGAAATAATAATATATTTAAAACAAAAATCAAAAGGAAAAACTATGTAGCTAAAGTCGCGGAAATCACCTAGTTGGGTATAAAAGGAACTATTAGGCGAAGTGGTAATTGAAATTTAATGCGAAATGAAATAGAGTATTAAGCTACGCGCGAATTTGGAATACAGCGAGGTTGTTATCAGACGACAGGCGCATATAATGATAATATGAATCGCGAGCCGGTCAGCACGCGCCGGTGGAATAAATCAAATTCGCATCCCCGAACAATGCTCTCTGCGGCGAGATGAGAGGGGTGCGCGCCCCAGCTGCGTGCCCCGATCGATCTGTGGACCACCACTTCTCGCCACTACACGCCAAACTGTCATTCAACGCGTACCGATTATTTGTGTTCTAAAAAATATTTTAAGAAGAAAAACAACCAGCCAGTGTCATGTGTTAATTTTTTTTTTAATATATTTTTTTCTTAATCATGGAGGGACGAAGAACGTGGGATGGAGTGCCTATCGAGTCACATTCTCCGCCGCAGTCGGTGCCTGGTCGAAGAACGCCGCTTGGGGCTGTCGGGTTAGGAGGTTTTTATATGCAAGGAGGTCAACCACCGCCACAGCAGCACTGCTACCCGAGTGACGAGAACCAACCGGAACCTGGAACTAGTTACGCACAAAGGTCAGTTCGGCTCTTCCTTTGTTTTTATACGTAATAGAGGATGACTAAATAAGATAATCGAATGCCTTTGCCAAGTGGTCAAGGTAGATAAATCTTGTTATAATGCTATGCAACACCCGTATTGTTTTAAACATCAAACATTCTCTTTATTTATAGATTTAAGTATACTGAAATTCCTTATACAATTTTAATTCATTACTATATAATAGTAAAAATCATAGATAATTTAAACCACATCAACGAAATCAGTGATGTAAAATGTTAGTGTTGTGTAAATGCAATTTAATTAGAATCCTTAAAATCAATAATCACAATATACATTACAAACAAATAGAACAACACCAATAGCTAAAATCTCGCTTTTCAAGTCCCATGAGTTTCAACGATTCGTCTAGTAAAATTTGTTCCAGTTAGAATGATTGATTGACAGCCGGCCCACATGTTCCGAGGGTGGTAAACAACATGCACCATGCACTTCTACTTACCATCTGTGCATGCAACTAAATACGCTCAGTGCTCACCCTTGCATTCGAATTGATCCTGATTTTTACTGATATAGATCTAATAACCATCAGAGCTGGCAGTATATTAAAAATGACTATGTTATTGGGACATGTACGAAAGCTGTTTTTTTTGTTTTGAATATTTTTGCAAACATTTAAAGTAGACTTGAGTCTTATTTATATTTTTTTACAGCGTGAATAGTAAAACACACAATGAAAATATTGTTTTGGTTTAACTAATACGATGATGTTTCCTGTTTGGGTTTCAATAAGTTTTTATATTAATTCATTCTCAGAATGAGCCAATAAAAACAGTCGTCAAATTAATGAAAACATCCTGTTTTGATTTGACGCTAACTGCTTTAAGACTCAGTATAAAACGATTATACTTAAGATTTGCATTTTATGACGAAAACAAGTCAAACGTCAAAAGTAAATATAGTATGCAGTAATGATTCACACAAATGAATGAAATGAAATAACATAAACAAAAAAACTTAATTACCATTAATTCTAGTATTCTCTAAATGCAGTATTTAAGAATACTCGAGTAGGTGTTTAAATATATTCAATGATTTCAATGTCTGTTCCATAATATTCACGAAATTATGACGGAAAGTACAAGCCAACGTTAATGCACATAAACATTGTTTTCATGGATTTTAATGTGCAAAATATTTAACGTGCACCTGTCTAGTAGATTTTGTGGTCATTCCGGGAACCCATTGCTCTTGTACTCGCAGTCACCCTACCCACTCTAGTTAGCGCCCGAAATACAATGTCATCCATTGTTCGCGCGTCCAACAACTATTTGCCACTTGTTCCGCTTTACGTCATGGCCGGTTACGACTGAATTTCTACAAATAGAAATAAAAAGAGCAGATGTTATACATTAATATATTTTAAAATATATTTCAAGAAAACATTAGTAATCGCGGCTTTTTTCTGTAATTTTCTGGAAAATATGTTAAAATACAACTCTTAATAGTATTTTATTTAACCTTACAGGCCTCTAAATGAAGGTAAATCAAAGCAGAAGATGCGACAAGGAAAAAGCGTGCGTCTCAACATTAACGCGAGAGAACGCAGACGAATGCACGATTTGGTATGATATATTTACTTATAATATGTATCTAGATGTACAAGTACATGCCCACGTAGAGTACGCATGATCAACATTAATATGTCGATTCGGAATTCAAAATGAAATTATAATTGATACGACCAGATCGAAATACTCAAATCTCGTGACGTTTGGCCATTACTTTAAATTGATTATTCATATTACAATAAATAACAATTTGATGCACACTAAACATTGCAAATGGCTATTTGCTATTTGCGGCTGTACAGTTTTAGATGTTCGAATACCTAAACAACAGAAATATAAATACAGCACGCACTCACCGCTAATAAATCCCAAACTAAATTCATGTGATTTTGAACCTAACCACACGCACATTGTTTGTTATCAATGTCCATTATTGAATAAAGTTGTAGCCAATATAGAAAACTATATTGACGAATTATATTATTCGGCTTTTCCGGGAAATGTGAATTTGATATTAGAAATAATTCCCTTTGATGTGCTTCCAGAATGATGCTCTGGACGAGCTGCGTGGAGTGATTCCATACGCTCACTCACCATCTGTCCGCAAGCTTTCCAAGATAGCCACGTTACTGCTAGCCAAGAACTATATAATGATGCAAGCGAGTGCACTCGAGGAGCTAAGGAGGTAACGTCAATTCCATCACTTACGAGCCGTGAGCAATTTCTGACGTCGCGTGTTTTGCCAATTACTAGACTGCATTATGCAAGTGTTGTTAAGAACCCATTACGTTCGCGGCTTATTAGATTTTACGTTCGTCACTACTACGTCAGCAGCGATTAAATTATATTTTACCAAATTAGGGAATAGTAACAAACCACGCCACCCAACGTTCAGCCAAGACTGTAGTGGTTTGTTTTTACGTTTCATAATTCGTCAAACAGCTATCGTCACATAGCTATAAATCTGAATATATGCATTATATCAATTAATAAATATATCCTGCTGTCACATACATAGTCCTGACCTAACATTATGGTACAAGTTTGTATGTCAGAAACATGGAATTAATTTTTGACGTTATATGGTGCAGAAACAAAAATTTACGATGTTTCGTTTAATGACCGCTTTCATTATCGTCAACAGCCCTTCTGGGTTCACTACTAGACATAGGCCTCTCTAAAGCACGCCGCGCCATGATAGTCTTAAGCTTATGTTTAAAAACGATTTACAGGTGGTAAATCGCTTATCATCCTTTGCTAAAATTCTTCCTATTCTTTGCTAAAAAATCTTGTATCGTAAAAAGTTATGAGATCCATACAATACCAAGTCGGTTAATTAACTCAGTCCCTACATAAGGGAATGTGTCTCGTGAGGTCTTTTAAGTTATTACGTAATTTGCTAACCTAACCACATCATATAGTTACCATATCAATTTTAAAAATACTTTATGTTACAGATAAAAAAGATTGACGATTGATAAAGAACGAAATAAATTTTATTTTTATTCAAGTATTTCTCGTTCTATATTTCCAGATTAGTAGCGTATCTACAAGGCACAGCAACTGCAGCGGGTATCGTTCCTCCCCCAGGTTTCGACCTGACCGGTTTCCCTGCGGCTGCGAAGTTGCTGCAACCACCCGCGCCCGGCCCGCCCGCGCCACCGGAGCCGCCATCTTGAGACCCGCCTGTCAAACTAGAACCATAGACTTCACGCCTCTAGTCATACGTTAATCGTGAAGAATCACTAAATCTATATGAGTAGTTATTTAATATAATAAGGTAATTTAAGTGTGAGGAGCGAGATCCAATGCGTTACAAGATTGTACCTACGAGTATTATGCCAGGCCTGTTTATATGAAGATGTACCGATTTATTCAAACATTAGATTTTATTGGCTCAGAAACGTTCTGTGCTCAATTATGTACTTAGGGTTTTAGAGAATTAAGATACGTTAGATGATATATAAATAATAATGGCTTTCCTATGCCAAATTGCGTAGATTTAAAACGTCTCAAACGATTCATTTGCATTTATCTCTACTCAAGTATTACAGAAACAGGTTACGATTTAAACAATGATAATTGTAAAATTAATTTACACACAAATTATTCTGCAAACAACGTCTCTATCTGACATCGGAGGCGTATCACCTAGGCCGTATTTATTACTAAGATTATTTAGCATTTTTAACATTTCATGATATTAAAAATATTAGAGTAAAATAATTATAATAGATTGTACTGAAAACAATTCTATGTTTCATATAGTGTAAAGTAAAATATGGATTTATAAATGTTTCAATCAAAGAGCAGACGTAATTTTTGTACTTATCAATTAAAGACAGTTAAATTTGCTAGTAAATCTGTAATTTAATCTGGTTTCGTTTCTTTCGTTCTTTCTACTAAAATAATTTACCTTATATCTTAGTAATTGTTCTGCTTGAATCTCTTCTATTTCACTAATCTTCAATATTTTTCCTTAATACTGCAGGTATTGCCGATTCAATTACGTACGACACGCAATCGTCCTATGCATAGGAAATGTACATTTACTTACCCATCGATTAAACATTTTAAAATAATGAACACCTATATAAATAATATTTCATCAAAGGGCTATAACCTGGAGTAAATCAATGAAAATAATGTTTATTATATTTATACGCACGTGACTACTAATTTAAAAGAAAATCTGTAGGTTTTTTTATAGATGTACATATACTCGTATCTGTTAAGTATCTTACAGGATTATTTACGATACTTATATTTTTTGATATCTTGGGGGTTACTCTATACTTCAACACGATGACGAATGTTCGATCGTACATACGAGTAAAACTATACGATCATGCCTAAATACTTTACAAAATAATGACTCCAGTATCGTACGCCGTAACCTTAGATTAACTTCTACTTCTGGAATCGTATTGAGTTTCAGAAGTGGAAAACTTCGTGTCAAAGAATAAAGTAGCTCCCCTTACGTCACTGTCAGCTATTTTGTAGTCGCAGCTGATTTTATTTGTCATTAAAATTTGGATGGATGGATGGATAAAAAAAAATTGTTTTGCTGTATTACTCGTGAATTTAGAATCTTATCCCACCTATAACCTAGGTATGTACCTACCAATGAAATATTATATTTTATATTATAGTAAATGCATACGCACGTACTTGCGTACGTTCATGCTAAGATAAAGATTAGAGATAACGCATTTAGTAGTTTTATGTCCTATACATTAAATGCCTTATTCATAGACAGTTTAAAACCTATTTCAGCTATCGGATGTTTTTCTTCTTCGCCCAAACTGAATTCAAAAGTCGTCTAAAGAGGATAAAAAAATCAATAAATAAAATACATTTTGAACACATTCTATTGCTCTGCTAACACTAGTTTGCTCATTTAAATTATATTTAAACGTAATTTAAGCCAAGCATGAAATGATTCTCATTATTTAATATTTATTTTAAGATTATATGATTAATAATAATACGTTTTTTAGATGCCAATTAATGTAAACTAGAATTAAAATAATGTATTAGTATGTAAAACTTGTAAATTACACTCCGGGAGGAGTTTGATGAATCAATGTGCCAAATTGAGTAGTGTTTCTCATTTTAAATGTAGTTAAAAGTATAATCGATACGAGAATTAATTATAATTAGTACTTAAGAAAGTGACGTCGCGATAAACAGTGTATGAAATTAATGTATTTTCGGGAACAGACTATTAGAATCCCGTATTAGATCGTAGCTCATAGATGTTAGTAGCAAAATATGTTCGATTTCCCTCCTATTAGCTCAGAAGTAGAATAGTATAATGTTATGATTAGTTGTCAGCCAGCAAACGCCCTAATTTTTGAGATTATAAAAAAAACGTAGGTATAAGCAATTGTGTGTAAATAACCTTTTGCTTAAAGCTAAATCCCACCAAATCTACACATATTATACTAATACATTTTTAATTTATTTTGTGTTACGTAAACATACTTAATTATAGATATTTTAATGAATAAACCCCGTGTTAACTACATGCTTGACGTGTCACATGCAAATTGACCTGGTCCGGAGATTTTTGATATTGTACATAATATGTAACAACATTATGACATATTATGTCATAATGTTAAAATAATGTATGAGATGTAACTATGACGATATAAAAATGACAACACGATTTAAATGCATTTTTACAGCTGAAAATAGTGTAAGATTAAATAAACTCGTAGCACACAAAGTCATTACTTAAACAAACGTAATTAACAACAGAAAAAAACACTCACAATTTTGTTTTTGTGAAGAATATGTTAATACGTTTTATAAGGTTTAATTTGCATATGTTGTAAAAAAAAATTCACAACTAATATATTCTAATCATATACATGAACAAATAAATTTTGTCTATAATTTTAGAAGCAACTTCTCAGCATTTTAATGCAATTAATTTCGTACATTCCTATAATTTAAGTCCTTTTAATGTTTGTAAAAAACAATAACGATGTATAAATTAATTAGTATGATTGCAAATGTACATTGCTTACTGGCATTCTAAAATGATACGGATGGCCTATCAGTGAGGCGTGAGTGGATGATATTATAGTTATTATTTAGTTGATAATATAATAATTTAAGACTTAGATTAGTTGGTACGCCTATAATCTGCACCTAGATAATTGTCTTAAAGTACTAACTGTTATTCTGTCCTTTTAAAAATGTGTAACAAAATAAACTTTTTACTTTCTCTAAGAAAGATAAATACAATCTTAAAATATAATTTTAATTTTATTAATAACTCTAAAAATACTTTAAAATTAGCAACTCCGTGAGAAAAAAATACAACTATTCATTTTTTATGTAAAAAGTTTAGATTACATTTAAGGTATTATAATCTCTTTTAAGATATAATAATATTATAAAGCCAAAGTAACGTTGTGATTTATATTAGCAATACGTTTTTTTATGTATTTAATTTGAAATATACGTGGAATTCTAGAATATTTCATATTTTTATTTTCAAAAATCCGATCCCTAATCTTTACAGTTATAGGTAAACAGTGAATGAAAAGAATATGAATAGATGTCTTAATTTCATTATACCGGGTATATCAAGACTGCTACCGAAAACGAAGCCGGGTGGTAGTTTTAGTGACTACAAACACAATGCAACTAAAAATTTCGCAAAGAAACGCGACAATTTTTTAAATTATTTTTGAAATATCATCGAGTTTGGGTGGTAAATCCATAGTTTTTGCAAAAATAATAATTTAAAGCCTTGCGTAACATGGCGTGTTTAAAAATAAAAGGGGTACACTATTATTTAAGAAAAAAAGACGGGTTGCACTCCGGGAGTGCCGGCAGAAGTGAAAACTTGATTATTAACGTTGAGCATGTTTGATATTTTGGAATGGTTAGGGAATAATTTTGCACCAATTGCTTTATCAGTATAAAAGTACTATCATTTATGTGGTAGAATACAATATTCATTTATTGCGCTATCGTACACAAACATGACAATTTATATTACATTAAAAATTTAACACTTTAAAACTATTGCAATTATTTTACATTAAAAAGTTTATCTCTCCGAAAAATCAACTTTCATCCATAATTTCAACGACTTTTTCACCATCATCATTACCAGAACTATCATCACCAATCTCTAAAACTGACTATCGTATCATTTTATGGTAGCTGAAGTAAGAAACGAACGGTTTTGATTCGAACCTATTTAAATGTCTAATAAAGACCGCATCAATAGTAGTTTTGTATTTCGTTGTGCTAAGATTGCGATCATTCGACATAGTTAAACCAAATTCATTATTTAAAAATTCAATTAATAGTTGATTTTTATCGTCTGCGAAGTTTATGTTGAAATCTCCACTCAAAATCATTGGCAATTCATCAAAGCTTTATAAACTGACAGCTAACTGACAGCTGTCTACTCTCCATCCGTCTTACGCTTTTTCGATCAGGTCACGTGTCCTGACGCGAGTTTAAGATTTTATACCCATTACAGAAAAGTGCTCAACGCCGCTAAAGAAGTTTTCACTTCAAAAACTATGTATTTACCACCATAATACGACGATAGAAAAAAAATTACAAAAAAATTAGTCGCAATTTTTTGCACAAAATTTAGTGTTGTGTCTAAAGTCACTAAAACTACCACCCAGCTTCGTTTTCGGTAGCAGTCTTGATATACCCTGTAATTAGCGAAATAAGTATCTTTGCAATTTTATACAACAAAGTGTAATTATTTTACATAAATTGATGACCAATACGGTTAACACAAATAAATTCTTTATAAATATATAAATAAATAATGATTAAAATTTTCTATTAACTTCTTTAAATGAATGTATTAATTGCCTAACTAACAGACGTCATAATTCATTATCTATTTCTAAAAACAAGACACAATCTATATTATACGCAGCGATAAGTAATAGGATGATAACATCATATCATTTAGTGTTTTATTAACCGTATGACGTAAATAGCAAATCAAATTAATTGGAAAAGTGTTTTCAATACCATGCATGAAATAAAAATAATCCCCATGTACAATTTGGACTAGGACTGTATTGTAAACACTTTAAAATATATTATTTAGTAACGAAACTCAAGATAATCTGGGGTTAGTATATCATGCAATATAGGCTGTGTATATCTTATGGTACCAATCTTGTTAAAATATAGAACTTGAAGCTCTTCATAGAAATATAAATTATGTAAAACAAATTTAAAAAGGTGATTATGAACATAAATCACTTTGATATCGTACGAAGACAACGAACGAACGAAACGATTTTTAATCGAGTTTTAAAAAAGGGGATTATCTATTCTATGTGTATGTATGTAATTTTGAGTTGCATAGTTTTTTGATATGTTATTTAAAATCTGAAGTCTTGCTGTTTACGAGGGTATGGAGTCGATTTAAAATCCTTACTTTTTAATTAAATATAAGAAGAAGATTTGGGGCTATTATTATTTCTGATCAAACAATAGTCGCCACAAGATATTAATTTCTGATACTGTCACATAGCGGTGTATCTCCGCAACCACTCTCTCGCATGTGAGACTCTTGTGAATGTTGCCAATTAGTTCAGAAAAGTACCGATAGATGGCAACGTAACGAATATTTAAAAGTATGGATTTTTTATTGCTCTGACCTGTTATGTGCTTTTGACAATAAAGCTCCTTCACATAATACACCATATACTTTGCTATGGAGTACACAAATGGTTTAAATAACTCACACTAATTTATATAAGAACTTATATTCAAATGTATTGTAAAAAATATTCTATAGGTAAAATATAACACGAACTAATGAAAAATCACAACTGTTGTAGCCAAATCTTGCTATAAATTAATTAGTAGATAAGTTTTATTTAGTGTTTGAAAAACCAGTATCATCCCTGATAGTTTATGCGCGATGTATCTATGTACCTCATTTGAGTTATATTACTCTATATACAGATTGATATTGACATATGGTATTTAATTATTAATTCTCATAACACTTACTCAGTTACCAGTCAATACTCTACATCTAGGTAGCATCTATTAGCCTTCTTACATAAATTGTAATGTACTTGTCTACGATCTTCTAGCGACCGAATGCGTTGTTGTCAAAAAAAATGAGAATAGTTTGTCCCCCTTCACATTTTATTTCATTGGACATGTTAGTATTATTAGATGGCGAGTATATATACTTGTTGATTACACAATAAAAACGTATCTCAAATATAATAGTTAAAAAAAACTAAAATACACGCTTTAATAAGATATACAACTAAAAAAGTAAAAATAATTGATACTGAATTTAAGATAAGAAAATGGAGTAAAATACATATATTTTATTGTTACAAAGCGTGGGGTGTTTACAACAATTACTTATCCTCCTGCACCCCACGCTTTGTAACAATAAAATATATGTATTTTACTCCATTTTCTTATCTTAAATTCAGTATCAATTATTTTTACTTTTTTAGTTGTATATCTTATTAAAGCGTGTATTTTAGTTTTTTTTAACTATTATATAATTGTTTTGACTAAAAACATCCATCTACGGCTGTATTTCCAATCAATAACGCCATCTGTTGGTCAGTAGTAACATTTGACACTTGAAGAATACAAGAAGCTTATACCCAAATGGAGATTGCATTCCGTATATAAAAGTGAAGCACAAAAATTTTACCTTGAATGACGTCGCTGATGCCTGCTATCCTTTTCTTTAGCGTAACAATGAATGAACTTCACGTGAACTTCATTCATTGTCACTCTAAAGAAAAGGATAGCAGGCAACAGCGATTGCATTCAAGGTCAAATTTTTGTGCTTTAGTGTTTTATACGGAATGCAATCTCCATTTGGGTATAAGCTTCTTGGAAGAATACAATGTTAACGCCATCTAGCGATGAATGTAGCAATGGTCATCAATTATAAGAATAATTAATCCTGGCGAATCTAATCAGGATAATTATATATTTTAATCGAATTATTGTATTGTCATCGGTCTTTGACAGGTGTGCAAAATTTGAACGAAATCTGGCCGTTTAAAGTGGGTCAAAATCGCGCCCAAAGAAGTCGGTTACAAACAAACATACAAATATACAAACATACAAATATACAAACATACAAATATACAAACATACAAGTGAAGCTAATATAAAGCGTGTAAAAATGAGTTATTATTATCCAAATCTTATTTGTAGTTCCAAAATGCGCCACACACCCTTATTTTGTTTTAAAAGCTAATTTAAAAAAAACGAATATTTCATACTGTATAATACTATTCGGTTGAAGTTTGTTTTCCCATGCTGAATTTTAAACTTCGAGTCCGTCTTACGGCCGGTTTCTATAATCTATCTATCTTTAACAAGAGATTTCTCTCGAAATTACGATACATTTTTTGCTTCAGTAAAGAAAGACAGAGGTATTTAGATAAGGTGCATATATTTATACATATCTAGGCAAGATAATATTGTATGTCTATCTTTGTTTATTGAAGCATACAGTGGTACCTATCGACATAGTAACGATATCCATTTTAACCTCTTGTTAAAGATAGATAGGATATAGAGAAGGGCCGTTAGTGAGTCGAAACAAACCCGTTGTTTGTTTCTTTTTCTATGAGAAGCGCACACGCCTGAGGCCACACTACCTGTTCGGTGACGGTGCAAAGACCGAAGCTAGCAACCTTTTTTTTGTGACTCATCTGCAACGCTATGCAAAATTTCATTGAATAAAAACATTATGAGGAAACAGAGCACATTCTTAATTTGCAATAAGAATTTTTTGTGTTATTGATTAATGTGCTAACACCATCGAAGTATTACCAGATACAGTATAATAATGTATTTGTCTAATAATGCTTTTTAAGTTTTACATACCAAACTACAGTAATTTAAGTGAGACACACCCAAAATGATGCAGAAAAGACGTTAACTTATTTCGATGCATAAATTGCGTTACGAAAATGTTTTCTAGATAATACTACTCCATACATATATACTCAAAGTTCACCTTGCACTAATGATCTTGATGCTGTACTTAGTTCATTAATCAGAAACCTCGATATTCGATAACACCGAGTGTAGATTGCGCATTACCAGTTACATCACTATCATTTACCAACATGAAATGTCTGTCGCTATACTACGTAATCTGCGTTTTCAATTTATTTTCTATTTCTCATAATTTATTGCAACATTTAGTGTCTTATTTCTTTATTGAACTCGTCTGTCTGGACATTTGTTTTTTTGTTATTTATGTATGCAACATTGGTTTCTGATGCATGGTAAATTACACATCTAGATCAGACGCTGTACCGATTTCGGACTACTGTTTTTTACTTTCAGCAGAGATTTATCGTGATTAATAAAATAAAATATAAGTTAAACATCATATAATTCAGATCCGATCTCAGATCAACAAACAATATTTGCTGGGTCTTAATATAAGGAAACTAAACAAACATCTTGCAGGTTATCTTCTGTACCTACATATTGTACAATTTGAACCGTACGCCATAACATGAAATACTTGTGGCCCCCAAATGACTCTGCTATATTATTTAATACCGTCCTCTGATACAAGATTGTAATCTTCCATGACCTCTTAAAATACTCCATACAAGGCATAACAAAATGAAAAACGAACTCCTGAGCATGGCCGACAAAAATACTTCGAAAGGAACCACGCGACAACTAATTATTTCTACGACTAACCTCGTTACCACATATGGTCACATAAAGCTGTTTAGGTGTTATTGAATTATTTATGTAATGTGGTAAAAAAAACTATAAAAATAAATTACTACAAGAAGGCTAGATTATAAGCCTGATATATACTTAGCTGGAACATGCAAAAGCTCACGTCTACCTCTCCAAGAAGATGGGTAGAGGTTGTTTAGTCCCATCTACTGCTTACCGAGCTCACATCTGAATAAAAGGTTATACATGCCAATTCCTTAATTTTTATTAATCATACAGGGTATGGCAAGACTACTAATGAAAAGAATGCCTGGTGGTAGTTTTAGGGACTACAGACACAAAGTAAATAAAAAATCGCAAAAAAAAATCATTTTTTGTGTTGTTTTAAATATTATAGTGTTTAGTGGTGAATCGACAGTTTTCGATAAAATCATATTTTTAACCCTTGTGTACCATAGCATATTCAAAAATAATGTGCATTATTATTTTATGAAAAACTATGATTTTACCACCCATTTACAACGATAGAAAATAATACAAAAAAAAGTCGCCTTAATTTGCAAAAGTTTTAGTTACGTATATTGTGTGTGGAAACTACCACCCGGCTTTGTTTTCGGTAGCAATCCTGATATACCCTGTATATTTTCAAACCAAGTATGACATAAACGGAAATACATTACTTAGTAATCAAAACCAGGATATCGCGACTCACAGTCCATGCACTTTGCCACTCGACCAATAGAATGGCTCTATGATAAACTTATGCATCGCCTCATAGTTGATAATACAGAAGCTAATATCATACTATTTAAATTTTCATACTATTACATTTTTATACATACTAGGAGTGTAAACATTAACGGCCTCATTCATAGTCTGTTTTAAAACCTATATTAGTTATCGAATCTTATGTATCTTTCGAACAAATTTTGAAATCAGTTTGAGCGAAGAAGATAATATTAAAACTGTTTTTTTTATTGCACTGAATGTGAGACGAGCATGCCGTTCGCCTGATGGTAAGCAATACGACCGCTCATAAACAGTAGCAAAACCAAACAACGCCTTGAATTACAAAGCAATGTTTGGCATTACACTGCGCTCGTCATCCTAAGACATAAAATGTTAAGTCTCAATATGTCCAGTAGTTGCTCTGGCTACAATGTCCTTCAATCCGAAACACAACAGTGCATTTCCACTGCTGTTTGGCGAGAGAAATAGAAATTGTAGCGGTACGATGTATGATTCACGATTTCGAACCAAAAGTGTCCGTCTTCAGCAAAAGCTACAGTTACTGTTATGATTTATTACAAATTCGTTAATTTCATCAACGCCAACAATCTACGTTTCAAGGGGCTTTTGCGTCAATTTCTATTCCAAGCGCGGAATGACGAAAAATTCTATAAATGCCTCCTGAAACATCGACTGGCTGTGACGTATTATTTTCCCGCATCTAATGTGTCACGTAATGAATGGTTTAAAGCGGTCGGATTAATACGAGTACAAGTTGGAAGTTGATTCGGTTACTAATAATGGTTAGTTTTTTAGATTCTGATATACCTTTTTTATATTGTTTGAGAAAAATTAGGACATGGCCTAAACTCTATGTAATATAATGAATAATGATGATGAATAGAAAAGTCCAATATCACTTTGCCCAACCCGGGATTGGAACCCTAGACCTCAGCTTTGTAACCGTACCCTAGTACAACTACGCCAACGAATCAGTCAGTGGTCAACAATTAGTTACAAATTTTTGAAACCATATATCGTTGCTTCGTTTGATACTTATCGTTTATTTACTTTGATTGTTCTAACTCCTAGGCTATAGTCACCACCACACCAGTTTCCGACACACTGACGCTATAATTATGTAACTAGTCCAATAGTAAATTAAATTATAGGATGTTAATTGGAACATTAAATTTTACATATGTAGGTCACAGAAACAAACTCAAATGCTTGAAAAGAAAATACAATAGAATATAATAAGCAATAGAAAGCAGAGAACATTTAGATTTGGCTAGTACTTCGGATACCTGATGTGATACTTATCTACCTTCTCATACGAATTAATTCTAACTGATACAATAAGGATTCTAATTTCCCGTATGAGATATCATTCAATTAAAAGGAAAAATTATATAAGAATTCAAATAATACTTGCCTTTAGCAGAGACAATTCATGAAGCAGCCTAGTTGTCCATAGTAACCGCAACAAGGAAAACAAATAATAGAAAAAACCTTATGATGTAATATTTAATAAGTAAAGCGATTTCAAGCGGATTTCGCAAACTAAATAGACCGCGGTAACATTATTAAAATCCATTATCAATAAATTAGTATTTTATGTTTAATACCCTATTATTGGAATATAATTCTCCAAGTTATAAGCTTGCCTGCTATCGATATGTACGTGAACGCAAGACGGGTTCATTTGGGCGTGGTTTTGAATGCAAGGCGACCAATTTCATGAAATCTCTAGTCCTATATACTCTCAAATTTAAGAGTGGTTTACGATTATAGATGCCTTTTTTATTGCATGGGTCTGGCAATTGAGCAAAATGAGCAAACAGGTCACCTGATGGTAAGTGACCACTGCCGCCCATGAACATCGACGACGCTTGCCGCCCCATCAAATTGGGAGGACAGTGGGAAGGAAAAAGGGTGGGACACTTTCCACCCTTCCCTGTGAAAGGGGTTTTGGGTATCCGGCAATGGAGACTGTCCCGCCCTCACACCCACCACTGTAACACCTGTACGCCAAGATCAACAGTCATAAGCATTGAAATGACACCCAGCTTTGAAGCTCGGCAATTCTCCGGGAATGTCTAACTTGTCTTAAACTCGCAACAAAATCAATCAGAATGTTAAATTAATAGAAGGATATCCGGCAATAACCCTCGCCGAACTAAATGCAACACCAAAGCAGTCGCCTCATGACGATTTTCTGTGAGACAGTGGCACGACTCCGGACGAGCCTGCTTTCAAGCTGAGCCATAACCAACAGCGCAGCTAATAATGCCTCGGTAATATGGTCAAAGAATAGTGAAACTAAACTAGTTGCTAGTTAACCAACTTAGCTGGTCTAAAATATTAGAGTAAAATGTCGATGATAATACTTAGTAGAGTCGGCATCAAAATAAGGTAACACTAAGAATATACTAGATCTGGACTCTTCGACATATATAGACAAATCCAGAACCCATAAATCTTGATTGTCACATTTGTCTACAAAACTTTCCTACATAGAAAATTGAATGCGACAAGACAATAACATTTTAATGACAGTTCCACGCGAATACGCTGGTTATGTAAAGAAAGGAAGAATATTGCAATGCTGTTGCTACACTGTGACGCAACACATCCATACATTTGTAAACAAACGCTAATGATTACCTAATAAATCTAAATATTATACAAGTAGATAAACGTGGTGAAACTATGGTGGTACCTGTTCTAATCAATAACTCATTATAGGGCTGCGCACGAAATATAATTGTTCTCTCTCCGTGGAGCTATACCTTCATACTTTAAATTCTGTTTTTAACGACCTAATAAATCTAGATATTAACCAAGTAGAATATAATGTAGTACAACCTATGTTGATACCTGTTCTAATCAATAACTCATTATAGGGCTGTGCACGGAATATAATTGTTCTCTCTCCGTGGAGCTATACCTTCATACTTTAAATTCTGTTTTTAACGACCTAATAAATCTAGATATTAACCAAGTAGAATATAATGTAGTACAACCTATGTTGATACCTGTTCTAATCAATAACTCATTATAGGGCTGTGCACGGAATATAATTGTTCTCTCTCCGTGGAGCTATACCTTCATACTTTAAATTCTGCTTTTAATGACGAAGTTGAAGACGATCCTTTAAATCTTGATAATATAGCAATTAGCAATTCACAATAAAATAATATGTTCATAAAAGATACGAGTATATAAAACAAATTATGTACATGCAATAGACCAAGCCGGCGTGATTTTTGCCATCATAGAGCAATAATTAAACGTTTCTCATATCCACGTCACCTATATACGTTACTACGTAACTCTATTTGTAAAATCTACACTTTTTCATGCCGAAAAAAGATAGTTATTATTAATACCTAGGTACTGATATAATTTAGGGAACAAGTACTCCGTAGAATTGCGTGACTCTATAAAGACTGTTGCAGGTAAACCATTGTAAACAATGAGTTATGATAAGAGTGATAAATATATCGATGCTACTTGATTACACTACTGATGTTATTAGAAATGATTCACAATCTTACATACCACAATCCTTTCACTATGACTCTACATAACAGACAGCAGACTACATAACAGCAGACTAAAAGCCGTTCTCTATAAACTAACTACGTTCTCTAACTATCTATTTTTAACAAGAGTATTCCTTCGACATTTCGATGCATTTTATGTTTAATTTAACAAACATAGAGAGGTATAAATATAGTGTATATATTCATAGATAGCTAGGCAAGATAAATATATATTTCTAACTATTTTTAACGAAGCTTAGAATTGTACCAATATAGTAATGGTACTAAAACCTCTTGTTGAAGATAGATAGAATATAGAGAATAAATGGGTATTTTACTAGAGGAAGAATAGTAGTATGCAACCAAGTAGTGTCCAGTATAGCAAAATACTCGCTACAGTGAACCGCGTATTTATGGTTAGTCTGGAATCATGTCGTATGATCGCAAAGCTTTGGTCTCGGGTTCGAAACCCGTGTCGGGCAAAGTGATATTAGTGACAGTGATTAGTGATGAAGCTCTGCCTGCCCTTCTGGGAAAAAAGCGTGAGTTTATGTTTCTATGTAACGAGATAAGAGTCGATTAAAGACAGCATTGCTCTGTCACGTTGTAATTTCAACAAGGCATTATACTAAAAATAGTTTCCTTATTTAAAAATGAAGTCAGGGCGACCCCATACAACTGTGAAATGAAAGAAATTAATTTATTAAATTGAATGAATATATATATTTCTAATAATTATGATCAAAAATATTACTCTCCAATGACGCTTCGAAGTTCTACTACCCATGAAAAACGCTCCAAACATCTGTATCAACAAACATACGTCCCACGCACGTGGACACGGGGCTCCTCTACAATCAAGAGTAGGATTGAGTTAGTCCACAAAGTCCACCACGCTAGCCTAATGCGAGTTGACGGACTTACCATAGAAATTCTTATAAATCGGTATGGTATGCAGGTTCCCACCGTAAACGCCGTCAATGCATCTTCATGCCCTATGGTGTTACAGATGTTCATGGGCTGTGGTGATAACTTACCATCAAGTGAACCGCATGCTCGTTTGCCCTCTATAACATAAAAAAAAGATTTCCTCAAGATGTTTTCCTTCACCGTTTTAGTGCAAAACATGTGTTAGTACAGTTCGTGCTAAATACCTTGTAGGTAAAAATCCGAGCAAGGGCGTGTTGGACACGCATTAATCATGCTATGACGCTGTGCTGTACTTATATTTATTGTGGAACAATTTCAACGCAGCTTTAATAAAAATATGTGAACAAGCTTCACTAACCTTTCTCTATTTTTAGATTCGTAAGTTAGGTATAGATAATAATTATATTGGTAAAATAATTAATTACACAAAATAATTAATTCAATATTTATTAGAGTTTTACTATATAATTCTTGTGCAAGTCTAAGATTGACTTTAATTGTAATAATATGTAGCTCATGTGAGGATCAATTTAATATTATATACAGCATACAAATCTTTGACAAATCTTTTATTTACATAAGACGTTTTGAATACGACAGAGGTATTGTTAAGAAGAAGAATTAAAGAGATATATTCGTGTTTTTTTACTGATTCTAGAAATCAATGGTCCATCCTCATTTGCAGTATCATCAGAATACTCAATTACTCTTCCAAAACTTTTCCATTGGATAATCGCAACAAAAAATACCTCGTGTCACGACTTCAAACATTTGCATTTTTCCATTATCTAAAAAACCAAATTCACTAATCACAACGTCAAAATATATTAACCGCAATATCCTTACTAATATTATAAAGGTGAAAGTTTGTATGTATGTATGTATGGATGTTTGTTACTCTTTCATGAAAAAACGGCTCAACAGATTTTGATGAAATTTGGTATAGTGATAGCTGACACCCTGGATTAACACATAGGCTACTTTTTATCCCGAAAAATGTAGTGTTCCCGTGGGATGAGTCAGGAAACCAAATATACATATTTTCTACTCTTTCAAATTCAAATTGTCGGCACGGGATGTCCTCTCCTACGGAAGGGAAATATAGTCGACGGCACGCGGGAAATATAGTTAGTAGACACGCGAAATAATATGTTCTTGATGTGGATTGGACTCAAAAACTATCTGCACCCGGGCGAAGCCGGGCCCGACAGCTAGTTAGTTAATATAGCAAACTGTCTACAGGTAGACATCACACGGCTATGAAGTATGAAATGTACTCAGGTAGGGCTGGAAGGAAAAAAGACGCACAGAAAATGAGAGTGCTGGCGGGCATTCCCTCCTCTCTTGTATACATTAAAATATTAAATTAGTACCTATACATATCGTGAGACTTGTTTAAAAGTAGGTTGAGTTGATTCAGAATAGGTACCTGTAAATTGAAAATGTTGTATGACAGAAATAAAAAATATGGTTAATATGTGTAAAAACAATTATGATAGACATTATGAGAAAGAGAAAATCAAGATAATATCAATAATACCTATTTAATCTTATAATCAAGATGGCTATAAGCTAGCCGGAAAAAACGCGAATGACCAAAAATGCGGTGGAAAGAAGAGTTGTATGCATTCAAGCTAAAATGGCAACAGCTCGCCTAAGGCAGGGTCTAATGGAGGAAAAAGGGTTGCCTTTGCCTAGCAATACGGCTCAAATTGTACCGCACAATATAGGCTACAAAAATGCACTAATTATATATTCAAATATACATCATAATTTAGAAATATCGACTTTAACCCTACAAGGCTCAATTTTTTTTTGTGGTCAAATAAAAATATTCGTTATGTAGTTAGTGATAAATAGTCAGGGAAAAATAATAAAAAAAATAATAATTGAATATTTTAATGGAAAATCGTGTTTTTATTTCAGTTCCACATATGGTACACTGAGCCTTAACTATACTTCTTGTTAATAAACTAGTACAATAACATTATTATAAAAACAGTTTCTTGGTGGATTATTTTAATGTGTGTTTAACCATAATTATAAAATTAAAAGCGATATGAAATAACTATATTATTTTTATTATACATATTACACTATTGATGAAAGTTTCTGAAACAATTGTTATCTTTATTCAGGCAAAGTTCTACTCGACATTTTTCACAGGATATGAAGGTTTTTCCTCTGCATCCAGGATATTTGCATCGTTGTCTCTTTTCACCCCAAAGAGGAAAATGCTCAAAGCCGTCACGCCGGACATCACGAGGAGAGAGAATTGCCGTATTGGGCTTCTTTCTCGTGTTTTCTTCCAAAGGCACCTCCTTTTTTTCTTTATAGTTACAGACACAGAGGCAGGGATTTTAGTTGTAACGGCATTATTCATAGTAGATAATCGCCTCGGTGCCCTAGACTCTCTAATGGTACCTGTCCCTGTCCCTGAAGTCGCACCTGAAGTACTAGGATGAGGAGTATCTCATCCTATTATTATTAGTAAATATTTATTGATGAGTGAAATGAGTGGAGAGTGGCGAGTGCGTGGTGGCCTGTTGGTAAACAGACTAGACGCGACTGCCAACATATTCACGGTGGTTGCGGGTTCGAATCCCAGGGCACACCTCTGACTTTCGGAGTCATGTGTGTATTGATAGTCAATCACCACGCACTAAAACGGTGAAGGAAAACATCGTGAGGAAACCTGCATACCATAGCGATTTATAAAATTTCTATGGTATGTAAGTCCGCCAACCCGCACTAGGCCAGCGTGGTGGACTATATGGCCTAACCACTCTCAATTGTACTCTCGATTGTAGAGGAGGCCCGTGCCCTGCAGTGGGACGTATATGGGCTAATAAAGAACAAGAAGATTTATTGGTGTAGATTTTCGGTATTCATAATATTAATATCCTCATTGACGGAAGACGGACATTGATTTCTTTGCGGTGATAACGAAGTTTCCACTAAGTGTTTCAGATAAAAAGTTTTGTATATACTGTCTTTGTTTCGATGTCTTCATCAATTTCAGCGTCAGAAAAATCTTCTTTATATTTACTCCCAGAAGGAATATTTAGGAAATCTATAATATCTTCTTCACTCAAGCCTTTTCGCGACATAGTCTATAAATTATAAAAAATGATCATTAGAAAAGTTGTCGTTAGTACTCATACTGAAAACGAGTGTTAAAGCTCAACGTTCCGTATGTGGAACACGGATAAAAATATGATTTGCCAAAAGAATACTGTAGTAATATTAAAAAATTACTTACCTTTGCTAAATATACACTTTTTACAACGCACAATATTTTATTTTGAGTGAAAACTACACAGTAACTTTATTTATTCGCTGTTTGAATTCACATGAATAGCAAACTTTACAGTTTCTTTCGAATTTCACACCAAGTATACTATAAAAAAATCAGTAGAGATATATTTACGTAACGATATGTATTAAACGGTTGATTGATATCCGATGCTTCTATTTAGATGGTAAAATACATCGCTGCTAGTATTTTTATAGCTGTAAGAACGATTAAAATGGTTGTACCACATATGTAGAGTAAGATCCCAGGCCCCCCAGACGTTACTTATTTTCTCATAAAAAATATAAATGTGATAAAGTAGGGTTAGTACGTACTTTGAGTGTGTGCATACCTGCTAGCTTGTGTCGACGGCCAATTCATAGGTACCAGGTGCTAAAGGTAGATAAATACAGTACTGATTTTTCTTAAATTCTCAGTGGTGATTTTTACATATGTTTTAGATAATTTTGTTAAAAATTAATAATAATTATTGCCAGACACTTTCCATCGGCGCTTATCCTTAACAGACGCTTTAAAGCTTAAAAAAGTCGGTTTTACGGGCGAAGATTTTACGTGACAACGTCTTTTTCTCGGTAGAATATTTATTGATATGAATATAATTAAATTGCACAATAGGAACAAGGAATTGAATGAAAATAAGAATTGCACAAATTTTAACTATAGAAATATATTTTGTTTACTAAAACATTGTACATGTAACTTGTATTGTGACGCTTTCTTGTTTTTCCAACGCCAAGAACGTTCGAGAAAGACAAAGACAGAGACACAAGCATGCGCCGATTCAATGCGCCTAATTCTCTAGTGCTGCGCGCGCGGCAGACCGATCATAGTTGAGTGGGAGAGAGACGCAAGGCATTCGGCGGGCCTCTCTCTCGTTCGGTGACTCATCGTAACGTTACCGGGCGTTACACTTTTTCATAAGTGACTCCCAGCCGCAACCTAATTTAAGACGTTGTCACGTCAAAAAATAACATATTTTTACTTATAATCTCACTCTTGATTTTTATATATGATACTTAGGGAACTATTTGAACAACCCTGGTCAGCAGCCAGACCAATTGGAGGGGTCAAACATCCCCCCAGACACACATAAAGTGTCGCTATGTGTATGAGCGTGAGGTCATTATTTGTACGCTTGAGTGTGAGAGAGATATCTATTTATCGATATCTTTCTTACTTAAAAATGCAGAGTACCAGATAGCATTTATGAAACTCGGCGATATTCAGTGACTTAGAACTAGAGCAAAATGTGTTTAACACTATACAAAAATTTGTTTGTGAACTGTACAACGTGGCCGGAATAATTGACGTAGATGCTGCCCGACTCCAACTCTTCATCAACACTTATATGGTTTGTGACGTAAATGAAGAGTTCAATCGCAAAAATGTGAAAAACTTTGATGTAAGTAACTTACCACCATGCAAAAGTGAGCTTTTACAGCAGTTTGGACGAGCTAATTACATCACTAGTCTCTGGAAGAAAATAAGTATTTTTAGTCCTGACAATAATGGGTGGACGTTGGAAGACAATAAATATATATCTTAAAATTACACAAAGTTATACATGTCTTTCTTCTTTCGGATTATTTGTAGTTTGAACATTTTGCAATTCAGCGTGATCTTTACTGTCATCATCGTCTAAGTTTGATAAGTCATCATCAACCCAATGTTGGCATTGACTATCTTCATTATCATCCTTATTACTTTCATTTTCTGTTACAAAAATAACATAATTAAGAATCAAAGAGTTACACGGTTATATCAATTATTCAAAGTTAAAGTATAATACCTGATGCTTCTTGAAGCGATTCACTGACAAAGCTCGGCAATTGGTCCCCATCGAACCAGTTAAAATGATATTTATTGTCTTCCAACGTCCCATTATTGTCAGAACTAAAAATACTAATTTTCTTCATATATTACTGGTGGTAGGTCTCTCATATGTGAGAGGCTGCCTGGGTGGGTACCACCGCAATGTTTATTTCTCTCGTCAAACAGCAGTTTAAATGCACTGTTGTGTTTCGGATTGAAGGATATTGTAGCCAGAGGAACTACTGGACATATTGAGACTTTACATCTTATGTCTCAGGATGGCGAGCGCAGTGGAATGCCAAGCAATGCTTTGTAATTCAAGGTGTTGTTTGGTTCTACTACTGTTCATGAACGGTCGTATCGCTTACCATCAGGCGAACGGCATTCTCGTCTCGCCATTCAAAGCAATAAAAAAAATGGGCATTCTTCCAGAGACTAGTGATGTAATTAGCTCGTCCAAACTGCTGTAAAAGCTCACTTTTGCATGGTGGTAAGTTACTTGCATCAAAGTTTTTCACATTTTTGCGATTGAACTCTTCATTCGCTCATACACATAGCGACACTTTATGTGTGTCTGGGGGGATGTTTGACCCCTCCAATTGGTCTGGCTGCTGACCAGGGGTGTTCAAATAGTTCCCTAAGTATCATATATAAAAATCAAGAGTGAGATTATAAGTAAAAATATGTTATTTTTTTTGAAGCTTTAAAGCGTCTGTTAAGGATAAGCGCCGATGGAAAGTGTCTGGCAATAATTATTATTAATTTTTAACAAAATTATCTAAAACATAATGTAAAAATCACCACTGAGAATTTAAGAAAAATCAGTACTGTATTTATCTACCTTTAGCACCTGGTACCTATGAATTGGCCGTCGACACAAGCTAGCAGGTATGCACACACTCAAAGTACGTACTAACACTACTTTATCCCATTTATATTTTTTATGAGAAAATAAGTAACGTCTGGGGGCCCTGGGATCTTGGACCAATGGTACTAGGAGCCTTGTAGGGTTAAAACTAGGAAAAAGAAAGTATATGTGTATAACAAAATTACTATAAAAAATTGGTTGCCTAAAAGTACTCGCGAACCTCGCATAAACTTTATCTTAATGGTCTGACAAGAACATTTAGGTAGTATTTAATTTCAGGTAGAAAACGTAGAAACAACGTCTAAGACCTGACACGGCAAATCAATAGTTCCAAGTGAGGTTCACGTCTGCTTGGTAGTTCTGATGGCCTTCGTAGATACTTAAAAAAGAATTATATTCAATTATTTTACTGATAAGGTTAGAAACAGTGGCGTAACAATAGGGTGGCAAAGTGCGCAAAATGCCACGGGCCCCCGGCCTAAGGGGCCCCCGCGTCCCGGCCCGGTAGGGCCTGGTCAGACAGGGCCCTGGCTCGATAGGGCCTCGAGCTCAAGCCCGACAGTGTGTAAGCAGAGAATTATGTAACACTTATAACGAAAGTAATAACAATAAATAATTGGCTACATTTTAAACACGACAACCATTTCATCATAATATTTGATTTAAATGTTTTGTTTTGGTTTTCATTATAGTGTCCCCCTCAGTGATGCAATTAATAAAACTTTTCCTAAAATAAGTCAGTACTAACGGAACGAGAAATTTATTGATGAAAATCATGAAAATGCAGGTGAACAAAGGCTGAGAAATGAACAAATGGATGGGTGAATATTCAGACTAAATACAACCAATTACAAGCAAAAATGAATTTAAACAGTATTAATAAGAGTGGAAAATAGGAAATCTCCATACGTTACAGATACGTGTAATTAAAAAATATATAATATATAAAAAAAATATATAAATTAAAAAATGTCGGTGTTAAACGATTTGTGATTGAGAAAGGTCACTTTAAGCCCGTAGAGCCGAAGATAGTTCGAAGAGACAGTGACGATAAATAATAAAATAAATAAATATTATATTAAACAAATGCTTCTACGTTTCGCTGACGATAATATAATCTGAATGGCAAAATTTCTGGGAGAGCTGTAACAGTTGCTGGACGGCCTGGCTTCAGCCTCACAGCGAGTATGTCTTAACATTTAGATCCACCCTGATCCAATACCTGTTACTGTATGTGGCCACCAGATTGATGTTGTTTCCAAATATACCTACCTGGGGCATACCCTTTAACTAGGTAGAAACAACTTTGAGAAAGAGACTACGAGGAGGATCTAGAGTAAACTACGTCGAGTCTTCTCGTCATCTTTACCACAAAGCTTGTAAACGAAAATTTTCAACCAGTGCATCCTACCTGTCATGACCTACAGTGCTGAGACTTGGACACTTACAGTACGACTGGTCTACTAGCTTATAGTTGTTCATCGACATATCGAGCGTGCTATGGCCGGTGTCGCTTTGAAGAATAAGATCCGTAATGAGCTTATCCGACAGAGAACCAAAGTTATAGATATAGCAAATAGAATTAGCAAGCTGATGTGGCAGTGTGCTGGCGCATCTGTCGAAGAATTGATAACCGTTGGAGTAAACGTGTTCTAGAGTGGAGACCGCGTCTTTTCTAACGTAGTGTAGAACGCCCTCTAGCCAAATAGAGTGATGACTTCTATTGTGGAATAGCCTTCGTGCGCGGCGTCTTGTTCTTAAGTTGCTTCAGGGCCGTCGCCATCTCACATTGATGTCTGGGATATCGTCGATAAAGTGTCGGATCAACTCGGCACTCGGGTCTTCGGCCGAGGTAACAGTAGGTTCGGCAACCGAGGTGTAAAGCTGTCCGTAGAACCTCTCGATCTCCCTTAATACCTCTGCCCCCGACGATACCACGCGTCCGTGGTCCGTCTTCAGCCTAGACAACTCTCTCTTCCCAAGTCAACAAGTCTCTTGCAAATACTTTAGAGCCTCCGTTCCGCTCAATTGTCTCTTTAAAGCTCACAGTATTGTGAGCATGGACATTGTATCGCAAGGACTTCCATATCCGTCTATTGAGCCTCCGATATGCTTCAGCGTCATCGGAAGACTGCAGTGCCAAAGATCGACGTTCACCCATGAGTTCAAGAGTGTGGATCGAGAGTTTTTGTGGTCTATCTCTAAGGCGACGTCTAAAATACTTAGACCGTACGGACAGCTTCTACCAAACCGCTGTTTGGCTCGTCCACTGCAAGGTTTTCTTTTAGACAATCAAAGCAATTTGTCTGTTCAAGTTGAAAGCTCTTGGGGTTTTGGATATGGGCACGAGTAGGTCGGAGCGTAGACTTCATCAAGCGACACCTTTCTAATTGGCAGTTGATATTCAATGTGCCCCTAACCATTTGGTGATTACTTCCGGTTTTCACCCTGTTGATCACAGAGACATCACTGAACATCCGTCTATTCGTCGTCAAAATGAAATCTATCTCGTTTCTCGTAGAACAGTCAGGTTTCAGCCAGATTCATTTCCTGTGAGGCGGCTTCTGGAAAAAAGCGTTCATCGCAAAGAGTCCCTCTTTTTCCAGAGAGTCGGCCAGCACCTTACAAAAGATTCATAAAAACGAAATTACAATGTTAATTTTTTTTACATTTACCAGGGGCCCCATATGATGAACTTTGCCACGGGCCCCCAATGGGGTAGTTACGCCACTGGTTAGAAATACTACGGCGGTCCCCAAAAAAATTGTGTCTAGAGAAACGTAATTAGGCTATGGGCACGTTATGGAAGCGTGTATTTTTAGGAGCTTGTTTTTTTTTATTGCAATGAACGGCGAGACGAGCAAACCGTCATAAACAGTAGCAACATTCCACTGCGCTCGCCATCCTGAGACATAAGATGTTAAGTCTCAATATGTCCAGTAGTTACTCTGGCTACAATGTCCTTCAATCAGAAACACAACAGTGCATTTACGCAGTGTTGTTTCACGGGAGAAATAGACATTGCGGTGGTACCTACCCAGATGGCCTCTCACATATAGGAGACCTACCACCAGTAAAAAGCGAGCCAGTAAGGAGCTAGGTAGTAGGAAAAATAATATAAAACCTGAAAGGCAAAGAATACGATAACGCCGGTACCCAGGTATCATTGTCTCATCTACCTTTTTAAGAGCATGAAATTCTAGAGTTGTCTAAACTAATATTACAAAGAGGAAATATTGGAATGTTTGTAGTGAATATGCTGACACTACTTGACTGATTAGTAAAACTCTTTGACAATTAAAATTCTACATTATCCCTGATGAATTTAGGGGATAGAATATTTTCAAAATAGTGTATCGGTACTCGGGTGGATCCGGATCGGAACGCTAGTTAGTCTATATTGACAAGGAAAATGTAACTAATGATCTATATTATGTCCATACAAAAGCCAATGCACTCGTATATAAAAACAGTAAAATTCATTCGCCGCGACGTAGTTTACCTTGCCAAAAAAAGTTTGGAGAGCTGTATTTTTTTTAGCACTGACATTCCTTATTCTACATGATAAAACCTTCATAATTTTTGTACTTTCCTCAGATTGCGCCAAGTTTCTTACAACACATATAATGATCTAAACAAATGACCTAAAAAGTAGGTAATCTGGGAAACATTACATTCTAGAGAATTAAGAGACATTTTTAATCATCTTCTTTTTTTGCCTGTTGTTATTCCAGTTACATGTGGTCTTTGGAACATGGTGTTTCTACCATGATATATAATGTTTTGGCTTATAATTTTACCCGCGGCGGCACGCCTAGCATCAACCCACTCGGGAGTAGGACACTGGCCTAATTCAATTGATAGACCTCAAAAAATTCTTATGTAGAGCTCTCAATTGTATGAGCTTACTTACGATAGTTTCTCCATTCAAGCAAGCTATAATTAACTAAAAAATGGATACATATTTTAATATTAGCCTTTATTCTATATACCCTTAGTGATTATTTGAGATGCGTACGTAGAGCGGTGGGCGAGAGATGCATAAAGCAAACCGACTACTCAGTACGTGCACCGTTCCCGTACACACGCTAGGGGAACATTGCGAAACTACGGCGAGAAGCAATTGCAACCCTAACGGTGATGAATACAAGCGAGCTCGAGCCAGCTAGCGATGTGGTACGAAATTTAATCTACCCCTGTCTGCCACCCCGTGCCCCCACGCTGCCACCCCGCGCTGTGGGTGCCCATACCTACTAATGTATCTGCCTGTCTATAATTTATTCAGGCTATACGTCTTTGATAGGTATACCGTGCTATAATGACATTAATGTAGCCAAGGTTTGTTTTTCATGGAGGTTACCATGTGAGCGAATAACCACCATCTTTGAGTTCACGGAACACGCTGACGGTCGGACGAGGTACCTACGTACTAGACGCGGTAGGTATGTCTTAGTGGAACCTACACTAGGACCGGTGGCGGCGCCGAGTAGCATACCGTTAGAAATGAGATAAAAAACTCGTTACATACAAACAGAACAAAAACTTCACCATTGTTATCGAACTGGTCGGCCCAATGTTTTTCAATTTGTTGAATAAAATGATCGCGTTTCGTATTGTGGACTTTTGAACATGAGTGACTTTTTAAACTTGTTGCGGATCAAGGATTTACTTCTTATTCTTATTTTGACAACATAACAATGCAAGAAATTGACATACGCTTATTTTAATTCAACAATTAATAATAATGTGCAAATGTATTACTAACATCAGTAGTTATTATTTCAAAATTACTTCGCTTTATCCCTTGTAAAATACACGTAAAATATATTATTTTATCCTTAACAAAATGATTGCAAATTAGTTTTTTGATACAGAATGCAGCATAACATACTGAGTGTACAACCGTATCAAATTATATTCCTCCTTAAATAGGTAAAATTGGCTATCAATTTTAATCATTGACAAGTATGTAAACTAGAAATATGATACCATACCATTGTGTTATAATATATACTCGTCAAAACAAAATAAGGGCCACCTAATTTTTTGCAGTTTGAGAAAGATTTTTGGTACCCCGTGTTTTCGAATGAGTTTTTTTGTGGTCTTAAGTGCTTGAGTTAACGACGACGGTCAGGTATAGCCGATGTTGCTGTCAAGTGTGCAGTTAAAATGCTTTTTGAACAATATGTTCTTAAGTGGTAAGATTCACAAAATTTTGGTTGCCATATGGACTCTAATACTGCTTCTAGAGCCGTAACGATGATCGCAGCTGGTAATTCTCAGCGTTCCGTGGCTTTACAGCTAGGATATTCACGTAGAGCTGTCCAAAACCTTTGGAACCGGTATCAAGAGACGAGCAGTATATCACGGCGTCGTGGCTCAGGAAGAGTTCGTACTACCAGCGCCCAAGAAGATCGTTATGTGCGACTTTGTGCACGTCGGGAGCGGAATATTACAGCTCGCCCTCTACAAAATCGTCTACACCGGACTACGGGTACTCTTGTCAGCGACCAAACAATAAGAAATCGTTTGCACGAAGACCACCAATATGCAAGAAGGCCAGCAGTCCGGGCGAAACTGACCCCAGCTCACCGTGCAAGCCGTTTAAGATTTGCACGTCAACATTTGGAATGGGGTATAAACCAATGGCGTAACGTGCTCTTCACAGATGAGTGTAAAGTGAAGTTTTTTAGTGATGATAGACGTGGACGAGTATGGAGAAGAAGTGGAGAACGTTTTTTAGATGTTTGTATTCATGAACGTGATAGATTTGGTGGACCCAATGTTATGGTCTGGGCCGGTATTAGCTTACAAGGTAAAACTGACCTTGTTTTTCTGAACGAGGGTACTGTAACAGCACAAAGTTACATCGATCGAGTAGTCAGACCTCATATCATTCCATTTTCGCAATCAGCGTCTGAAGGTTTCCTCCTGATGCAGGACAATGCTCGACCGCATACAGCGCGAGCAACTTTGGCAGTCCTAGACGAAGCCAATATCCAGGTTTTGGCGTGGCCTGCCAATAGTCCTGACCTAAATCCAATTGAACAACTCTGGGATCAACTCAAACGACGGGTTAGGGCAGCTCAAGAAGATGTGCATAATCAACAGCAGCTAATAAACTTATTAAAAAGTTGTTGGGAAGAAATCTCTGATGACATTGTCAAAAATCTTGTGGAGAGCATGCCTTCAAAGCTCCAAGAATGCATTTCAAGAAGAGGGGGACATACCCGATATTAGAATGTAAAAAAAAACCGATTGTTATTTACCTTTATGTTAAAATTTTAATATTAATGTTATGAAAGAATTTTAAAAAACTTGTAAAAAATATAAAATGTTATAAAAACAATTAGTTTTTCATTTAATTTAATTCATAATAATTTTATTTAAAAAACAATAGTTTGTTTTATTATATATAGACTATTTCTAACCTTTGAATCCTGCTTAAAATGAATTAATGTCGAAAAATATTGGTGGCCCTTATTTTGTTTTGACGAGTATATAATCATAATTTATGGTCAAGTTTTATTACCGTATGACTTATGATTAGTCATCATTAAACAGACAACTGATTCAGTTAAGACAGAGCATTGAACTTCGAGCCATGTGGTTTTTTAACGTTCATACGACTGCTAGAAATCCTTAATCTGTTCCTAGAAACATCGCCCCAGAACAGGTACTTTCCAAAACGAGGTAATACTCTAATGTTAATCTTTAATTCCGTGTCACAAAAAAGGCTGCAAAGGGCTGCAAAGAGAACAATTCACTTCCTGACCTATTTTAACATTTTTTGAAAACATAACTGTTTTAATTACATTATTTGTGTTAATGCAATCGGTTTGAAGACGAAACATTGAAATATTACAATTGCAAAAATGCTACCCTATTTATTTACAAAATGCTATCGGTTAATCACATAAATGTTCTTATCACGTAATATGTATATTAACTGAATGTCAAAGGTGAAGATATGATAGCATCACAAATGTGTTGGCGATTGCAATGTTCAATAGGTATAGAAAATTGTGATTAAAATTATATTATGTATTGCGAAGTCTGCAGTTTTTTGGTAACACTTTTAATTAGTCAACTGTCGATAATACAAGTGATATAGCTTTGGTTTTGCTGTTGTTTAATAATGTGATATAAATTATTTTTGTTAGCAAATTAAAATAATTAATACCATATCATTCACATTTTGCTTGCTTCCAAAGTTAAAACATATATTATTTAGATGACAAACTAAACTGCCAAAGTTATACACATTAATACAAATAATGTTTGTTGGAACGTTTTACCATATTCTATATACATTACAAGAGTGAGCGAGACGGCGCTATGGAAGCGTCGCTTTCGCCCTCCACGAAAGCCTCCTGAAAATATCTATTGATTATCGTATACGTGCTGGTTGGTACGTATAGTCCGCCACCTCGCCCTACGTCGTAAGTGCCAATTTATTTGAAGAACGCCTATTGTACAACAGACTTTACAATGACGACGAAAGACGTCACGTCCACTTACGTACTCGAACAAAACGCTTGCAATATTGTATAGTTCTCTTAAAAATAGATGCGGCCGACTACCCTACGCATCGGGAACGGAAATATATTCCTGTAAACATATGTACGCATTGTGGGTTATAATATCTACGGGAATGCTTTGGTATACAAAGAAGTAATATCTGTTATCGGAGTTGTGTATAGGTAGCTTATGTATAGAGCATCATGACATGATGTAGACGACTATGTCGGTCGAGACCTGTCGAGCTGGCCCAAGAGCAAAAGGTTGTGAACCTGTGTTGCTACAGTTTAATCAATGCGGTAACTTCGGAATGTTTATTATTCCGAATGTTTTACAATACTGTCCATGTCGGTTAGTAAATATCAGATGTAGCGACACGTCATTTCAAATATTGATATGGTATAAAAATAGTAATGTAATGTCGGTAATAAATTAGCTATACAGTCCCGATGCTGCACAAGGGTACAGCTACTAATAAAAAAAAAATACGTATTAGTAAAAAGTAAAGCGGTAAAAAAACGATTAGATAAAAAAATGACTCTATCATAATTATCTTCTATTTTATATCTAATGTGGTATTTACATTACATTATCACATAAGTGTTATAATGCATCACAAAATGGTATTCTTGAAGCAACTTATTTAAAGATATTGAATATTGTTCCTAAATGACGTAATAATACGAATCCTGTAATAATAATTATGGGAATTTTAAGAGCCGGGCCTGGTATCACAGCATACACAATAAACGGAACGCGCTTGCGCGAGCTCGGCGGGTGAACGCGGTGCGGAGGGTCGCAAGGCCGGGGCGCGGCGAGCGGAGGGAGGTAACGTCACGTCGAACAACGCATACCATACGCTGCTAAATTCAGAAGGCCGCTGTTCGCTCAGCGCACACTGGACGGAGCGCCCTTCCTATTTTATCGGATAAAAACTTGCCTGCGTCGCTCGAGTCGTCCAACGCGATTACGCGAGGTAGGAGCTGTGAGATCGGTGTAGTAAAAGTGGCCTCTATCAGTGCAACCGAGCAGTGATGATATTACGTTGAAATATTTCCCGGACTATTTATCGCATTCAAATCGATCGCTTGTGTGCGTGAAAACAATTATTACTCGCAGAAAAGTAATAAAACAGTCTTTACGAATCTCAAAGAATGTTGCTGTCAAAATAAGGCGGAAAATAAATAAATAGGGTTAAAACACAACGGCTTGTGAAGTGAAGTGATGCAAATAGAACCTTAAGACTGTGTGCAGTAAGAGTGACTATTGCGTGGCGACTAAATTGTAATGTCCGAATTCATATAAATTATGCTCGCTAGGTTCAATATTAATATAATGATAAGACTGAAAAAACGGTGATTGAAAGCGCGTGCAGTGATCATCATGGACTGGAGAATTCAGCGACGTGCACACGAATATCACCGGTGAAGTTAGTCGAGGCCACAGTCTTTTGAAATAGGTACCGGTTTTGAATTATCATTTTGTTTGATTTATAATGCTGGTTCGTTCGTTCGGGTGCAGGTGGCGTGCACTGTTCTATCGGCACATTGGTTGCTATATTTACACTTTGTGCAGCGATATGTTCGACTAATTATTGTTTATTAATCTCTTCGAGTTTGTCATGCAACGTCTCGTCATGCTCTGCTTATAAAATAGTTTACACTGCCATTTAGCAACCGTGTTGTCTTTTCAGGTAGCCATGGAGGGTGCTGCTCCGGAACTGGTTGATCAGCAACCACTTGACCTACAAGAAGTTGGCGATGCTATTGAATGTGAAACAGATGTCGTAATCGCAAACAGAGAAGAAGTTTTTCCTGTGGTGAAAGACGATAAGAATAGTGACAGTGACGCTCATAGTGAGGACCTTAACTCTAATGATGAACAGAGTAACGCAATCAGCAATAGTAACTCTCAGTTTTATGAGAGCAGTGATAGTAAAATAGATTATGCAGTTAAATTAGATGATAATGATACTCTAAGTGATATAGACGATTTAAAAACCGATAGTGCTTCTGCTGACAGTGAAGATTCAGCATTGGGAAGCCTCCCGCCAGATAGTGCTCTCAATGATCGAGAAGAGGAAGTGCAAGATAGGTCTGAGGGCAGTGACTCGGGTTTGGGGTCAGAATTAACTGAAGATATGAAATTACCAAGTTTCAACCTCACACTACCATGCACAAGTAGCCTAAAGAACATAAATGAGTCTGAAATAACTGAAAAACAAATTGTTGACACAAATGAAAGAAATGGCAAAAATGAACAAGACGAAAGCCATATCCCTAAAGCACAAACAGTAACCCCGTTAAGAAGTAGTCTTAAGAGAAAATGCGCCGAGGAAACTATAGAAGATATTGAACCTAAGAGAAGAAAAGAAGGCATACGATTTGATAATGTCACAGTATACTATTTTCCTAGAGCACAAGGGTTTTCATGCGTACCATCGCAAGGAGGCTCTACATTAGGAATGGAATGGGAACATTCTCATGCACAAAAGTTTACTTTGACCGAACACGCCCTTGAGCAGAGGAGATTACATAGACAAATATTACAACAGCTGAAAAGTGAACGCCATTCATTGAAAGGCGCGTCACTTTCATCCAGTGAAGAGAGCGATACTGAAGAAGAAGCGAGTGACATTTCGGAATCAGAGTTAGACTTGGATAGCTACTATTTTCTCCAGCCAGTTCCTACACGTCAGAGAAGAGCACTTTTACGCGCGGCAGGTGTTAGAAAAATAGAAGGTTATGAAAAGGACGAATGCAGGGATATAAGGACATCGCGTGAATTTTGCGGCTGTGCTTGCAAAGGAACATGCAATCCGGAGAGTTGTTCGTGCAGTTTAGCAGGCATAAAATGCCAAGTAGATAGACTAAACTTCCCTTGCGGATGTACTAGAGATGGCTGCTGTAATACTACTGGTCGAATAGAATTCAATCCCGTTAGAGTTCGAACTCACTTTATTCAAACACTTATGAGATTAGGACTTGAAAAGAAAAATGAAGAAAGCCAAGAGGCAGCAAAAAGACAATGGGCTGAAGCCCACAGTACTACTGCAGTGCCCTGTTTGAACAATTCTGCCTACAACACCGAACGCTGCCTTACCCATGAAGACAGTTTACTGCGAGAAGTCAGCCTTTCTCCAAGAGTAGAGGTTGAATCCTGTGTTAATTCTGGGAGCTTTAACAATATTCACTGCGACATGAACAACACGGCTGTCCAAAACGGAATGCAAGACGACCAGACCTACGCCTATAGAAATAATAATTCAAACAATAGAAACATTAATGAAAATAATTTGATGCATTTTGAAAACTCAAATAATCATCATAATCACGCAGATCCCTACACGTCAAACATACTCCAAGGCAAAGGTCCACCTTACTCTACTGCCAACGCGATGGGATTTGAGACGAACCCAAATAATATACAAAGGTTTCCATGTGATCTCAATTACGCATATGAACAACACCACACAGACAATCATCATTTCAAAGGGTTACAAAGCTTTTCGGCCACGAGTTTCGAAGAATTTGCGCATAATTCACAAATGACAATGTTTAGTCATTACGGCCAGATGTATGTACCAGACTATATGCATAAAGCTAGCACGAGCATGCACGACCACAACCAGACGCAATACCTCGGTATGCCTCAGAATAATTACGAAATGTACAAAAATAATGCTGAATGCGTAAGCACTGAAAACAAAGTTGATTCTCATTACACTACTTTAATGACATTGCCATATCAGAATAATAATAAGTTGCAAGAAGTAGAGAATGATGAGAACTGGTTCAGTCACAACACGTTATTAAACTTGGACCATTCTGACCAAACTACCCAGGACGCTTCAGACCTTCAGTCCCACCACACAGAAACGCAAATTGAAAGCAATACAGAGACTACTGAAAACTTTGGGGAGCTAATTAAGAAAACTATGGTAGAATCTGTTACTGTGTAGATGAATTATTTGTTGTCTTTTAATCATCTTACTGAATTATCATGTTATTAAATTTTTAATTATATTAATTGATAATTATGAGTATTGAATATTTTATTGTGAATTTAGGTATACAAATTTTACCCTTAAGTATATATTGAAATATAAATCTAAGTCATAGAAACAATAAAAAGTAGTATTCATATTTTAACAAACCATTCAGCCGTGTCTTTATGACAAGCCTAATCCATACCCAACCTGAAATCCACCATACACCATAACGATTATTTACAAATAGGTATCATCAACACTAAGAATAATAGTACATAACCGCTTTATATGACCGCAAATGAAGTAATTCTATCATTAAAATGAATACGCAGTCCTTTATTATGATATATTACTGCCGTACCTTTTTCTGTTCATGTACGTATAACTCGTGTGGAACTGAAGATAGTGAATGCTTTCGAGGTCACCCACTTTTATTTTCCTACATTGTTTGTCGGTTTTTATTTCATACAGCTTTTATTTATTTATAGGTCCCCTGAAAGAAATAGCTTTTGCATCTATTTCCATCCGGACCTATGCGTAATCTACTAGCTAGGCCGTTTCCGGGATTCGCTCAAGATTTAAAAATAATTAAACGGTCATAAATGACTGCAACACATCTTATGCTAGTGGCATTATGAAAATAATTAGAGATAAATGAAAATTGAGTCAGGGAAAATAAATTCTAATTTACAAAATACACAGTTTATAAAAAATAATTTCCTTACTCAATGATACCACTTACAATACCTAAAAAGTTATAACATAATTGCTCTTAATTTTATCCAGTATCACAGGATGTGGTTTCAAACAAGAAATCTATATAAAAATATAAAGTAACAACTTGAATTCCGTCAAAAGCCAATAACTTGTTAGTTGTTAATCTTTATACATCTCAAAAGCATTTTTTTTGTTTTCCGTAATTATTGGCAAGTGTCTATTACAATGTTATTGTGTTTCAAAATTATGTAAATGTCCTCGAGATACTTTTCTGTCTCATCAATTACTTATTACAATACACTTTGCAAGTACATATACTAGTATTCAATACTACATGTTTTAATCTTTGTTAGACAACGTACATGGAACAAAAACACTAACGCTATCTATCACTATAATTAGAATTTTAAGTGACAGAATTATGTGATGATAGTCTTATTTCTTTACGAATGTTTGAATGCGATATTAATATATTAACTGGTGATAGGACATTCTTATTTGCCCGCATAATATCCACTATATACAAAGATGAAAAACCCGTCATAGTTACCCACGAATATAATGACTTTTTTTAGATCAAAATCCGAGAGAGGTAGGTAAAGGATATGGTTATTTGGACAGGACTGCACTCGGATGCATTCTTAACATTTTGCCGTGCTCAAAAAAATAAGTTTAATATATGTATACAGGACCAATGTAGTATTATTTATACCATTGAATAAAGTTATATTATCCTCGTATGCATAATATTAGGTTCAATCTGTGTACGTCCAGGGGGGTTATTCTATGAAACGATATGAAATTCGAATATTCGGACGCCGTACGTAAAACTTCACCAATATGCCTAGATACTCCATAAAATTTTGGAATACTCTATCATACGTCGTAACCATAGACTAAGTTCGAAGAAATGATAAGTATAATAAATAAATAACACCCAACAGTCACATACATAGTCCTGACCTCACAGTAAGATCGAGTCCTGTGTCGTGGGTATCAGGAACTACGAGAGACTTTTCGGTCTCACAAACACTCAGACCCGAAAGAAATATTTGTGGGCCGCACAAACATTTCTCTCGGTGCGGGGATCGAACCCGCGACCTCTTGTTTCACAGGGGGCGTCTAACCGCCTGCGCCACGGAGGCTGTCATACTAGCGACTAGTATTGATTTTTAGAAGTGGAAAAGTTATATCTTACTCCAGAAGTCGAAAATCCGAACATTAGAAGTTCATATCGTTTCATAGAATAACCCCCCATTTAGAGCCAACCACATCACGGAAGTCAGTACTCCATTTCCATTTCTTTTCATTTATCACCAAATTTATTGTACGCCCTAAGCCGTCCAATATAAAAAAACGCGATAAATACATATTTTTGTTACCAAACATACTAATGAACATTTATTTAACATAACGAAAAGCTCTACAGCGCATACGTATACGTATTGCGTTGCGTCGCCGCCCAAAGGTACCGCGCCCAAAAGGCTTCGTGCTTCGTACGCACCTCACCAATACTTCTTTCTGATCAAGTTGCGCCTTTTATTATAGGCTCATGTGAATAATTAAGCTTCGTGTAGGTCCATGTACCGTACATACTCTATGACATAATAAAAGTAAATTAATGATATTGACAAAAGTAAAACTACAAGATACTTGAACATGATTATGCTGCGGAGATATTTTAAAACTTATAAATCTCCTATAATATTCATTGAAATAAACACAAACGAAAAATTTATTATGAATTTTATTTTATTGAGGAAAAACAAACATTTGGACAATGATTATGCACTAAAAATAAAAACCCATTCGCAAATAGGTAATGCATTATTTTAAAACAAATCTCATTACCATAAATCAATCTCGTAGTTCCTGATACCCACGAGCCACGACACAACATTCGATCTTTGTGTGGAATCAGGACTGTATGCAACTATTGGGTGTATTTATTTATTAAAAAGAATATAGTGATCTAATCTACAAATATAGACATACGCTATCACTTTACTACTTTATTTAGCCCTTTTAAACAGAAACAATCATATCAAATCATACATTATTGTTGCGTAACTTTAAACATTTAATAGAAATAAAATTTCCCCGTTTTTGCAAAATTTTCAAAACTGCTCTGTTTCTATTGGCCATAGCGTGATGTTGTATAGCATTACTCGAAAAATGAGCTATCCAACAAAAAATAATTTTCCGATTCCAACCAGTAGTTCCTGAGACAAAGCGTCACACGGCACACCAAAATTCTATATTTTCAAACTGGATGAAATGTATCAAAATATCCATGCGTGTTCACTGTTCTAATATACTAAGAGCGGACGACATCCTTTCGACGTGGTTTAAATAATGTTTTGGTGACTCTACCAATCTCTACCTATATCATTAAAAGCAAATGGGTGTAGACTTTTTGACTCCAATCCACATCACATTTCAGAAACATACTTTTGACTTATACTTTATGTGTTGCCGCCTTCTATACTGCTTTTGCTGTCCCGTCCACTCCGGTTCTATGTAGCTTTCCTCAATAAATTAGATATCCAACATTAGTTTATCCAACATTAGAGATTTGCAATTCGCACCAGACAATTTCTAAGATTATGGCCTTAAAATAAACAAAATGCAGCTTTATAATATTGGTATCTTAGAATCCTACTAGAACCTAATTTAGTTATCAAATGTTTTGTCTTCATTGCTCAAACTGAATTCAAAAATAGTCCAGAAGGGACAAAACATTTGGTATCTAAAATAGGTTATAAAACTGTCTATGTGAAGACCATAATAATTGAGTAGGTATTTATAACAGGTAACTGTAAAAAAATTACTTGGACCTATTTTTATTAAAAGCTATGTGGAGCATTTTGATACTACGGTTTAAAGCCCCATAAGTGGTTTAAAGAAGTCTTACATTATAAAAGTGAATAAATATTGTGATACTTAAAATATGTCACTTGTATGAACGTTATTCATATACCGCATAAACCATGTAAGAATGTATAGTTATTATAAAACTAGGTTTTGCTCGTCGCTTCATCCGTGAACAAAGGAAATATTATGGTAAAAACGTAATTTATCCATTCCTCGGGAAATACTTTTTACTGGATGAAGGGTTCTTACCCGATGTCCTTTTCCATATCTCCAAGAATGACTATGCAAAACATTACGATCGATGAGTAGGTAGTTGAAGCGTCAAACATACAAGCCCTCACAAAAAAAACCGTACATATCTTTATAAACTCAGTCACGCCTTTTTCCCAGGAGGGGTAGGCAGAGATGTTATCAGTGTAACTATAAGCTACGTGTCGGCTTATGTTGCGTGATGCGTCCCACTGTGTGATAGGGAGGAACCTATCACCGTATGAGACACAAATTCCTGAGACCAGACTGATATTAAATAAAAAAGTACAATATGACTTTGCCCGACCTGGCATTCGAACCTGAGAACTCAGCTTTGAAATCATACCGTAGTACAACCCACATTCACATTCACATTAATTATAATATTAGTAAGCTTAAGGATTCATTTTATAAATCACATTAATTGTTTATAAATTAGTGCTTTTGACTAAATAAAATAACTGCCAAATGTTTGTACTGATATGCAAATGGTTGGAAGCGCACTGACTACTGACCTAGAAACAGTCGTGAGGTACGATCACATTTTATAAATAGGACAAAATAATATTAGCGGTGTATTCTTTGTTTTTGTACCTTCAATCATAGAACGACTACCTCGGTGGCGTAGTTGTACTACGATACAGTTACAAAGCTGAGGTCTCGGATTCGAATCCAGGGTTGGGCAAAGTGATATTGGATTTTTCTATTCATTATCAGCCCAGAGTCAAGAACTTGTGCCTAATATGGCGATAGGATCGCCACCTATCACATCGTGGGACGGAACATACAAGGCGAAATGTGGGTGCCCTGGCACCACTGCCTACCCCTTCTGGGAAAAAGGCGTGAGTTTATGTATGTATGTAAACATATAATGCCTTAATGTTAATTAAAGAGAATATATCGCGATCAGAATCACTAAAACTCGACGTGTGGTCACTAGTTTTATGACATTAGGAACGATTCCAGACATATAAACACGACACCAGCACACTTTGGAATTTTATGCATAAAATAACTGCAACTGTCAGAAACTAAAATGTAACGTGCCTTTTATTTATTCAGGGTATATCAAGACTGCGGCCCGAAAACGAAGCCAAGTGGTGGTAATAGTCAATTCAGGCAACATGCAACTTGTTCCTTTTATGCTAAAAAGAATATAAGCTACACACCTAATAATTTTGATCATTGATTTGTTAGTATAGCACACATAGCAAATATAGGGCATATTTGCTATGTGTAACCAGAATATGAATTTCGGGCTACATAATTATTTTACAATTTTACAATATCGTGCAAATATTTTAGGATATTAACAAATCAATTATCAATATTATTAGATCGGAGCTTGGGCAGGTAAAAAGTATACTAGGTGATATTGTGCCATTGATGAAATAAAAACAAATGTGGAAGATAGTTATATTTTCTTTTTAAAACAAGCTTTATTATAGATCATATCACATTTCCAAGGCTTATTGTAAATTATAAAATAACTAAATATTAATACTGTCCATAAAAAAATAATACTCCATCAAGAACAAGGCGTCAGTTTCCACAATTTAATTGTTTTGTCTTCACTCGCTGTCACTAATGTATTTGAACTCTCGTGGAAGTAAATGCTATTTATTGCATCTGGAACAAAGAAATAATTAATCTTTAGTTGTATAATAAATGATAAGTTGTTGTTCAAATACGACACAATGAACTGAGTACTTTGCAAGTTCAAACAGAATGAATGAGCCTCAGTAGCGGTGTCAGGGTTGGGCGAAGTTAGGTGATTGCCCAGAGTGGCTAAATTAAAAGGAGGCCTAATTATTTATTTTTATTTTTTTCATGGTTTATGTAGCAGAATTCGCGGAAATTACCTTCTCTCTCTCTCTCTTTCTATTGTATGTAGTTCCACCACGTACTATAACGGTGAAGTAAAACATCGTGAGGAAACTTGCCATACCATACCATAACATAGCGATTAGTAAGAATTTATTGTGCACTGTACGGCCTAACCACTCTCAATCGTACTCTCGATTGTACAAGAGGCCCGTGCTCTGCAGTGAAACGTATATGTGCTGATACAATACAATACAGTATGTAGTGCCTTTATGGAATATGATTCTTGAAGACCCAACGTTATTTTTTGTGCCGCACCGTCAGGCTGTGGAACTATATATTTGATTACTCCCTCCTAAACCCTATGTCCCTTTCAGAAAGACAATGCACGTAGTTCAAAATATGTTGTGCCTGTTTAACTCAGACCAGCAGGAAATTTCGGATCCATATTTATGAAAAATACTAGGGACTTAAAAACCTGACATAACAATACCTTACAACAGTGAAATAATATCAAAACACTAAAATGTTGCAAATCATCGTAATATGGCAGAGCTATGTTTAAATATAGATTATGCGACTTTTTTCTTTCGTTGTGCTAACAATATATAATAATGGTATTATGCGGCACGAGCTAAATGTAAATATTAAATTACTAAATGGAATGTCATGTGTTACCGAGTTGGGAAGAGGAAGTCGGAAAATATTATTTCTAGTTCTGTTTGCTGTGCTTATTATATTGTTTAATGCAGTGATGTCGCATGCATATTCTTTTATATTTATGCATGTCGCGGATTTTCTATCTTGGACCCAAAACGTGGTATGAAGAAGAACTTTCCATTCAGTAATGGATAAATATCTATACTAATAGTATAAAGGAGAAAGATTTGTCTGTTTGCATTGAATAGGTTCCAAAACTACTAGATCGATTTCAAAAATTATTTCACAATTAGAATCCTGCATTATCTCTGATGAACATAGGCGATAGAAAATTTTCTGAAAAGTGTATATGCACGTACGGAGCCGCCTTGGGCCGCTATTAGCTTATACAACTTATATCATTATTTTCTTTAGCCTCAAGTCGACTTCTGAACATAAGCCTATCCAGAATCTAGACCTATCGCTCTATATCCCCAGCATTCTAGGAGCGTAATAGCGTACTTTCGCACACCCTTTTGCGCACCGCGCAGTCGTAGCCGCGCGCATGCAACACAAAGAAAATGGGCGACATTCGCGCGAAAACGACCATAAAGTGTATTTAAAAACCGTTACTATACTCGTCAAAACAAAATAAGGGCCACTTAATTTTTTGCAGTTTCAGACAGATTTTTGGTACCCCGTGTTTTCGAATGAGATTTTTTATGGTCTTAAGTGCTTGAGTTAACGACGACGGTCAGGTATAGCCGATGTTGTTGTCAAGTGTGCAGTTAAAACGCTTTTTTAACAATATATTCTTAAGTGGTTAGTTTCAAAAAAACTTTGGAGATTGACGTTAGTTCAGTTTAGCCTCAGTCTATTGACTGCTGCGGTTGTTTTTGATAGTTTTGCGTATAGTTCTTTTATTTTTCTGTAAAATGCTACGATTTTGTTGCCATATGGACTCTAATACTGCTTCCAGAGCCGTAACGATGATCTCAGCTGGTAATTCTCAGCGTTTCGTGGCTTTAATGCTGGGATATCCACGTAGAGCTGTCCAAAACCTTTGGAATCGGTATCAAAAGAAGGGCAATGTATCACGGCGTCGTGGCTCAGGAAGAGTTCGTACTACCAGCGCCCAAGAAGACCGTTATGTGCGACTTTGTGCACGTCGAAATCGGAATATTACAGCTCGCCATCTACAAATTCGCTTACACCGGACTACGGGTACTATTGTCAGCGACCAAACAATAAGAAATCGTTTGCACGAAGACCACCAATTTGCAAAAAGGCCAGCAGCCCGGGCTAAACTGACCTAAGCTCACCGTGTAAGCCGTTTAGATTTGCACGTCAACATTTGAAATTTGGTAAAAACTAATGGCGTAACGTGCTCTTCATGGATGAGTGTAAAGTAAAGTTTTTTAGGGATGATAGACAGAGACGAGTATGGAGAAGTGGAGAACGTTTTTCAGACGTTTTTATTCATGAATGTGATAGATTTGGTGGACCCAATGTTATGGTCTTTTTTTTTGTTGACGCGGGGAAACCGGGTTACCGCTACCGCCCCACCTCGGGGGAGGGTGGAGCGATTATGTTGGGTTCACCGATAGGCATACCAACCAAAGCCCCGCGTTGCCCTCTTCAGCGCAATTGGAATGGCCCCGGGTACCCAAAGCAAGAGCGCTTCAGCTTCTACCGGGACACCCAATGTTATGGTCTGGGCCGGTATTAGCTTACAAGGTAAATCTGACCTTGTTTTTCTAAACCAGGGTACTGTGACAACACAAAGTTACATCGATCGAGTAGTCAAACTTCATATTATTCCATTTTCACAATCAGCATCTGAAGGTTTCATCCTGATGCAGTACAATGCTCGATCGCACACAGCCTGAGCAACTTTGGTGATCCTAGACGAAGCGAATATCCAGGTTTTGGCGTGGCCTGCCAACAGTTCTGACCTGAATCCGATTGAAAAATTCTGGGATCAATTCAAACGATGGGTTAAGGCAGCTCAAGTAGATGTGCATAGTCACCAACAGCTAATAAACTTATTAAAAAGTTGTTGGAAAGAAATATCTGATGACAGAGTCAAAAATCTTGTGGAGACATTGCTTTTAAAGCTCCAAGAATGCATTTCAAAAAGAGGGAGACTTACCCGATATAAGAATGTAAAAAAAAACTGATTTTTATATACCTATTAGTTAAAATTTTAATATTAATGTTAGGCATAAATTTCAAAAAAGTTTCATAAAATATAAAATGTTACAAATACAATTAGTTTTTAATTAAATTGAATTCAAAATAATTTTATTTCATAAATAATAGTATTTTTTATTATATATAGACAATTTCTAACCTTGAATCCTGATCAAAATGAATTAATGTCGAAAAATAGTGGTGGCCCTTATTTTGTTTTGACGAGTATAGATAAGTGTACGATCCATTAATAATATGAAGAAATTATTTACTTCATATATAAATTCCTACTTAAATATCCATTCTATGGTTGCCAGTAAGAAATTATTTAGTGTGATAAATCAGCCACTTGTACTATTGTTAATATTACGTGATTTCTTTGTTGTTTATTTGTAAAATGCAAAAAAGGATTAAATAAATCAATATAAAGATAGATACACATATTTGTGACAAGAATTGAATACCCAAAAAATATCTTGTTCTATGTTACATCTTTACATATTTTTATACTAGCTTTTAAATTCAATTAACACATACTGTGTTTGTCATTACTGACTCGCATTAGGTCAGTGAGGTCGCGGCCATATGAGAACTCAATAACTTTGGAACGGAGCCAGAAGTAGCGAATACACATTTTTAAACAAGAATATTTGTAAAGTATCGTGTCTCCAGAGTGTGTGGTGAACTGCTGGTAAAGCATTGGACACGACTGCCGATACGTTCTATGCGGTCCAAAGTTTGAATCATAAGGCAAACGTCTGACTTTCGAAATCTGTACACTAAAAATCCATTATTAAGCACAGCGACTGAAAACATTATGAAGATATCTGTATACCATAGATATTATTTTTTATTTTACTGAATGTAGTATGTAGGTAAGTGATACGACCGCTCATCAATAGAAGCAAAACCAAACAGCACCTTGGATTACAAAGCAATGCTTGACATTCCACTGCGCTCGCCATCTTGAGACATAAGATGCGTCTCAAAGAGTCTCAATATGTCCAGTTACTCTGGCTACAATATCCTTCAAACCAAAATACAACAGTGCATTTACACTGCTGTTTGGCGGGAGAAATAGACATTGCGGTGGTTCCTACCCAGGAGGCAGTACCGTTCTTTATAGGGAATCGTATATATGTACATTCAGTGCTTACCATTGTGGATCATGAGTTCACTGGTCTGCGTGACTGTCAGCATGTTCCACTGTCGCAGGCAGCCGCTGCCGCTTCCTATCCATAGCACGCTGGACCCATCCCAGCATAGAGATGTCACCTCCTCTGATAGCCTTTTGTAGTACACCTGACAGGAAAACATTTTTTTTTTATTGAGCAAAATAATTTTAAATATGTTGTGTTTACGTGAAACATATTTTGTAATACAGAAGCCTCTGGCGTATATGGAGTTAAATGCTATAAGAAAAAAACTAGGATTGAATATCGCTGATGGGCCATAAAATTTCATTTATCCATTCAATTAATTATTCATTGAATTTTTTTTTGTCTGCTCGTTCTTTGAAAAGACTACGAATTTGACTACCTATAAATCAAATTTGACAGCCTCAGTGGCGCAGTTGGTTAGACGCCGGCTGTGAAATGAGAGGCAGCGGGTTCGATCCCCGCTCCGAGACAAATAATTTTGTGAACCATAAGCATTTGTTTCGGGTCTGGGTCTTTGTGAGAGCGAAAAGTCTTTCGTAGTTTCTGATATCCAGACTAAATTGATCTTAATGTGGGGTCAGGACTATGTATGTGACTGTTGGGTGTATGTATATATATATGTATGTTGTACTAACCGAATGCATCACACTGAGATCCGTAACACTGATGTCTCCCTCGTCGCTGGAGGTGACCACCCTGTCTGCCGACAGCACGAAGCACACTCCGTTCACATTGGACGAGTGCACCGGCAGCTTGCTCACCAACTCCTTGGTGGTGAAGTTCCAGATGAACACCTCGCCGTCGCTCGTGCCTGTTATTATGTCTATCTCGTGACGACGACGTCTGGGAACAAAATTAGATATAATTGAGTGTATTGTGTAGTAAGAATTTTTATGTACATCGTGGTTTCAGGTGTAGTTTCAGTTACGAAACGTTAAATTTAAACATGACAGGTAACATTACTATTTGTTTTGATGGCTTTGTCTAGATCAGGGGTGGGTAACCTTTTGAGTTGCAGACTAATATGTTTTTATAACATAGATACGTTGTCCGCGCTCTATTATGGCGAGACGAAAGCAAGGTAATTGCCCGACTTGCAATCAGTCACGCTTCAACCAGTGTAAGGGATACACGTTTCTCTGACGATTTTTATTCTCAAAACCACTTACACACTATTTTTTTTTTGTTAAATAAAATTAATAAATTCGCTCTCATGGCGACGTTTAACAGCTCTCGCCACGTCATCGCGTCCTACATGCTTGCTGCTACGTCACACCTGCTTTGGCCAATAAGACGTTGACGTATATGGGCTAAGAGACAGTATGTAGTGTGTGTGTGTACCGGTGCGCGAGGCAGGTGACCTTCCCGTCGTGGTCGAGCTCGGCGCGCAGGCCGCGCAGCGCGGGCGTCGCGCGCAGCGAGCCCCACGCGCGCACCACGCCGTCGCACCCGCCAGACAACAACACCTGCTCTGCAACAACACGCGACCACTTCACGCTAACATTATAGCATAAGGATGAATCCTATACTAATACAACCTACGTGGCGCAGTCGGTTAGACGCCGCCTGTGAAACGAGAGGTCGCGGGTGCGTTCCCCGCACCGAGAGAAATGATTGTGCAGCCCACAAATATTTCTTCTGGGTCTGAGTGTTTGTGACACGGAAAAGTCTCTCGTAGTTCCTGATACTCACGACATAAGACTCGATCTTAGTGTGGGGTTAGGACTTAGGACTATGTATGTAACTGTTGGGTGTTATTTATTTAATAAATAAAGGTGAAAGTTTGTGACACAGAACAGATGAATATAGTTAGAAGGGAAATAAAAGCGTTTGACGCGTCGCAAGGTGGTGCATAAAAAGCATCACTGCCGCGGAACGGATGATTTGTCAAATTAGTCGCTGTCGAAATGCCTTGGAGAGAGGTGCTCCGGCGAAATAGAGTAAAAATGCAGATTTGTGCTATTTTATCTTGCAGCTCCAATAGTAAAGCATCAAATATCAATAGAGGAGGAATTCCATACCAATATTCAACCCGATTTTATTGATTTTCACCTGTATTTTCCAAAATTGCGGTTATTAATTTCGACATTTTGAAGAATTCGATAATATGATAGACGATAAATCAAAAATATACATTGCTGATTACGCGTACATACAATGCTCGCGAATGCCAAGTTCCTACGCAATGCATACGACTCATTTTTGTTATGTCAACAGCGAAAATTGGCACATGTCACGTAGTGTTGTAGTCTTGTACATAGTAACTATATCGATGTAGTTATAGATTTCCTATACTCGTAAATCAGTTTTTAGTCATTTTAAATTGTAGTAACGTTTGATAACGTTGACGACCTATCCTTATGTTCTGATTTCATACCTCTGCCAACATGAGAACAACATATTTTTGTGTGAAAATACATTATAATATAGTAACTTATTCATTTATACGTTTCCAAGAGTGAGTCGATAAAGGCAATAGGTAGAGACAACTGGATTCCTACAAAATCCAGTACGATTTGTTCTAAGTATTCATTTTCGTGAAACGGAAGACAATAAAAAAATCTGGATCATAAGTAATATACAAACCAAAAATAATTACGTGCAACGCTTATGGAAAAACAGTATCATGGCGAAGAAATAATTAAATATTGTATGAAAAATCAAAACCACTGAATCTATTGACGTAAAAAATCGTAATTTGATTATAATAATTGCTTATATGTATGCCTTTCCAATAGTAAAAATGTTAATACCTCACACACAGCTAAAAACCTTAAAAATCCTGTACATATAGATTTGTAAAACAGTATACAAATTAAAATGAATTTTTAATACTAGTCTCATTTATTTTCCGCCTATTGACATAATACTAATGAAATAACTGTATCAGAAAAAACTATTAAGCATATCTATAAAATAAATTCCGGTCTTATAACAAAGACATATTTCCATAATTTTATCGATACTTTAAATCGACTATTGCAAGCTTTATGTATTGGATTTTGTTGAGGTTTTGTGTTCCGAAAACGACGACGCTGGTTTTCATACAATTTGACGGCTATTGCCTTTCTAACCATATTCAACTGTTCTGTGGTTTGTGAATATGGATAGATCTGCGGATATCTGGATGTATGAATATATAAAATAAATGAATAATAAATTGTTACTCTTTCACGCAAAAACGGCTGAATGAAATTGGCTATAGTGTTGCTGACAATCTGGATTAAAACATAGGCTATGTTTTATCCCGAAAAATGTAGTGTTCCCGTGAGACGAGTCAAGAATTAAAATATACATATTTGCCACTCCTTCAAATTCGAATGGATGGTACGGGACAGTTAAAAACAGGTTTGCATGCTTTTCGTAATGGGACAGAACGGGATATAACGAGCAGAGACGGAATAAGTAATATAGTCGACGGCGGTTACATTGACTTTGAATATAAAACATTTAATACATGAAATAATATGTTGCTGATGTGGACTAGACTCAAAAACTATCTACACCAGGGTGAAGCCGGACCCGACTGCTAGTCATTTATACATATGGATAAGTATAATAATTACGTATAATAAACTGATAAAAGGTAATAAAGTTGAGGAAATAACATTTAACTCTTTATAGTTTGTAGCTAAGCAAAATACTTGAAAACATAAAATAATGGGTTGCAACCAATAAAACAAAATTCGCAACAAAGCAGTGATTATCTTAATATATATATTTCTTGTGTGCGTGTGTATGTGACTGAACTCCTCCTAAACGACTGGACCAATTTTGATGAAATTTTTTGTGTGTGTTCGTGGAGATTCGAGAATGGTTTAGATTTACAGTTTGGTCTACTGGAAAATGTTTTTTCAATTAATTTCTTATTTATAAGGAGTTGTTGATTTTGGTTATACCATACAAAATGTTCATGGGTTTGTAACTGTCAAACATTTAATGTTCATACCGTCAATACGGTAAACTCTTCCCTCAAATTAAATAACGTATTTAAATAAAGGTTTCGAATCGACAACATATATCCACAATATTCGATTAATGGCGTATTTTAAATTTTAAAGATGTAAAATAATGACAGTAATGAAAAGTGGTTGACATTTAAATTGGTTGTCAAATATTTATGCATACGTTCAGAAATTTAATTTGTGTAAACTAAAGAGTATATTATGAAGCTAAATAAATATAGGACAATCAAATAAATAATATTCACACGTAAGAAGTTTTACTTCTTTTCAAGATAGAATGTCACTTGAAAATGAAAAATCTTTCATAAAATAACACATAAAAATAAAAACTGAACTGAACTGAATAAAATAACAATTTTATATAATTATGGAGAATATTGCAGGGATTCTCAAATTAGGCGTTGTCTGTGTCTTGAGAAACCAGTTATATATAATTGTTACTACCGTTACTCAATGACCGTTACTACATTAATTGTGTGTGTGAGTTTATTTCTATGAAAATTTTTATTTAATCTCTTTATTACTAACAAAAAGTAATGGCGTAATGTTTTTGGAAAACAGCATACTGGGGGTGAAATAAGGGATGGAATATTGCATGGATAATCAAAATCGCTAAAGTGTTTAATGTCAAAAATTTATAAGGCACACTATTTGGATATGGAGAAACGGGATATAATAGAGTGGGAGGTAGGGGAGAGGACTGGGATAGCTGACACATTTGATAGGACGAAATGTAAATGCACGGTATAAGACGGGATGGTCAATGAAGAGAAAAGACGGGACGTATCGGGAAGTGACTGAACAGACGGGATGGGACGGAATTGAGCAGGACAGTAGGATAGCTAATTCATGTTTAGGTATACAAGAGCTTATACGAAAAATAACATGTATTTGGTGTGGAGTAAAATAAAAAAATATCTGCATCCAGGCAAAGGTGGGTCGGGCTTTTTTGCTATGCTAAATAATTCAATATAAAATTCATCATATAATAACTAAGCCATAGCGAAGCGTGGTCGGGTCATCTATGGTATCTTTTAATTGATTTCAATGAATGTCGTCGGAGTAGTAACAGTGTTATAATATTTCCACAGCAAAATAATGATTTGAATCTGGAGAGATGGGATAGAATAGAATATAAGGTGGATAAAATGGGACATAAGAATAGGTACAGGATGGGATTGAAAATGGATAAGCAGTTTAGACAACGGCTGTCATATTGATTTTAAATAAAATATGGACTGGAATCTATATTTGCACCCAGGCGAAGCCGGGCCGGGCCGCTATATGTATATATATATGGATGTATATGGAGAGAAGGGACATAAAATAAAATAGAATGGAAGGTACGGGAGAGGGCTGGGATAGCTGACAGATTTGTTAGGACGAATGTAAATGCACGTTATAAAGCGGTATGGATAATAAAGAGAATGGACGGGACTGATTGGGAAGAGACTGAACAGGCGGATGAGATGGGATTGAGTCGGACAATAGAATATCTACGTCAAGTTTAGATATTCAACAATTTATACGAAAAACAACATGTTTCTGGTGTAGAGTGGTATCAAAAAATATATGCACCCAGGCGAAGCTGGGTCGGGCCGCTAGTAATTTTATAATTTCCGGTGCATACAGACGTTTGTTATTTTGCGCCGGTAATCATAACATTATAATTTCCGGTGCATAATACAAACGGCTTACCTGGCTTATGGTTCTATCAATAGTTAATATTTTCATATTTTTATTATCCGGGAAATTATCAGTAAAAACACAATTTCAAAAATTAACAATATTAATGTAAGGTTCGAAAACGAAAAGTCGGCTTTGGTGACCTTTACGAACAAGATATATTTACTACTATTACCGTAAATGTTGGTATTGAAATATATTAGTTTGGAGTTTGTATATTATCTGAAAATTCGCTATAACCATTATAATCCTTTTTTATTTATTTAGTTTTCGGAAAGCTTTCAGACTAATAACAAAATTATAATATCTTACTAACTATTCCTTTATAGCCATTATACAGTATTCATTTCATCATAAAAAAAATAATTTCATTCAATACCTTTTTGTAACCACATCAAGCAGCTGACGGAATCATCGTGAGCCCTAAAACTCTCCACAACTCTTCCATACTCCACGTCATATAAATATCTGAAAAAACATTTTATTTACATTATACAAATATTTTTGACAGCCTCCGTGGCACAGGCAGTTAGACCCGCCTGTGAAACGAGAAGTCGCGGGTTCGATCCCCGCACCGAGAGAAATGTTTGTGCGGCCCACAAATATTTCAGTTCTGGGTTTTTTGCGACAGACAGCAAAGTCTCTCGTAGTTCCTGACACGCACGACACAACACTCGATCTTAGTGTGGGGTCAGGGTTATGTACGTGACTGATTGGCGTTATTTATTTATTTATAAACATTGACTATAGACAATAAATAAGATAAGAACCTAATAATAACAATTGATATAACTAAAATTTTTAATAAAAAAAATAAAAACCGACTTCAAAACAAAAATCCACTAAAAACCAAAAATAAATAAAATAATAACTACCACTCCAAAGCATAAAAATAATATCTATTTCATGGAGCTCGTGCATGTTGATTAATTTGCTTAATGACTTGACTAGCCAACAAATCAAAATATATGCGTAACATATTGAAGGCGGGCCGCCCAGTACCAAACATATAGGACCTATGCCTTATATTAATTTAAATATCTATATGTTTGGTACTGGGCGACCCGCCTTCAATATGTTACGCATATATTTTGATTTGTTGGCTAGTCAAGTCATTAAGCAAATTAATCAACATGCACGAGCTCCATGAAATAGATATTATTTTTATGCTTTGGAGTGGTAGTTATTATTTTATTTATTTTTGGTTTTTAGTGGATTTTTGTTTTGAAGTCGGTTTTTATTTTTTTTATTAAAAATTTTAGTTATTTTTATCTTTTTAGTGTTGATAGGCATTTAAATGAAAAAGATTAGGTCTCCACAAGGAATATGTTCTTTCCCATGACAATAAAATCGCTAAAATCGGCTAAAAGCTGCCAAAGATATTGGAATATTCACATGTTTATTATTTTTTCTCCCCCCCCCTCCCTTCGCGCCTACCCCTTTTTCCCTCAACCACTGTAGCCTAGCATTTATACTGAACTCAATACAAAAAGAACCGTTGAAATCCTATTAAATTTTGAGGAGTTCTACTCTCCAGGTCCGAACATGATAATAAGATCTTAATGTTGTGTTCCTGGGATCAACCTGTCAATACGTTTTTTCCAATGAAAAAGAAATCACTAAAATCGGTTAACAGCTGCCGAAGATATTAGAATTTACGTGTATTTTAATTTTATCACCCACCCCCCCTCACCCCCACCCCTTTTTCCCTCTCTTACTGTATCTTAACTTTTCTAATGAACGTAATGCAAAAAGAACCATTGCAATTCTCCTTAATTTTAAGGAGTTCCCCTCTCCAGGTCCGAAGATATTCATCAGATCTTCACCATATTTTTATGGGACCAAACGACAAGCACCAGCTTTCAATCAAAGAAAGAATGATCGAAATCAGTTCACACAGTACAGAGAAACGAGGTAACAAACATAAAAAAAAAAAAAAAAAAAAAAAAAGCAACATACAGTCGAATTGAGAACCTCCTCCTTTTTTTGAAGTCGGTTAAAAATTGAATACATTTATTGCTATCGATAATATCTCGAACAAAATTGATAGTTTGATATTAGAATTTATTGATAAATAGGGATTAATTTGAAAGGCGCCTAGCTTAATTGATACGGCGCTTTGACGCAGTAATGTTGCGCTGAATCATAACCTACGTACGTCAGAACGTAGTATAATATCAATAAGTAATGAAATAAAGAAAGGCGCTTGCCGAGCATCATCAATATAATATAGTATCTTCCGTTACAGGTACCCCACTGCTGAACCTAGCTCTCCTACAAGGATTTCTAGCCTAAATCTTTCAAAAGCGTTTTGCATCGAATCACTTCCTTAAAAAAGTAATAAGTAATAGATAATAAACGAAAACTACATTGAATTAAAACTATTTGTTCCGGATTTTATCGCAGATTTGGTTTAATGAGTAACGAGTAATTTTTGAGTCAGCCCGTGACCAGGAAAGCTGTCAAGTAATCAAAACTTCGGCATGTTAAAAAATGTAAAATTTAAACCAAACCCGCAATTCAATCCGTACAAAATATTTTTATTTCAATATGTAATATTGGCATGAATCTAAAAAACCATTAATTAAAGTGACTTAAAAGTTCTTACATTTCATTATCCCACGACCCCACCGCAACAGTATTATCATCGATCATGACACAGGAACTCAGAGGCGTTGTTGACAAACTGATACTTCTGATCTGCTTCCTTTGCACTGTGTCGTATACTTTGAGCGTGCCGTCTCGACCTACAGATATCAGTCTTTCACCCTGCCGTACTACACAAGTGACCGCCCCTTTATGCAGTCGTATCACATCTAGACTTTCCATTTCGTATGTGGGGGGGTTATGGTCGTTCGCCAGAGGTTTGGCAACCCGGTGCGTGATCTTGCGGACGTGAGGCTTCGTGAACAGCTGTTTTGGCACTTGGCCAAACTCCATGATTTGTACTTCTAAAGCGTGGCGGTCGTTCATATCGTATATGCATTCGAGATTCACTGATCCTTCGTAGCACACGTGGTGGAATACTGGAACAAAGTATTTCACATTTTAAACTATGCGTTATGTTTTAGCTTGTTTTACTTGTTAGTGGTATTGTAAGTTGCATTAAACAATAGAAGGGAATTGGAGAGACCGATTTTATGTTTTTTTTTTTTATGTTTTTGCGTACGTTTTTTATTTATCTCCATATTGATAGTTAATGAACGTGTATTGTACTTTACCAGTATTTTAATTTGATAAAAAGACAAAGGACAAATCCACATTAGCGAAGACCCTAACCAAGGGAAAAAAAATAGGTTCTTCAAGCCAAAAAACTAACGTAAAAACTGACAACGAAAATGAACTCACGAGCACAATTTTCACTGCTAGTATACTAATTAATCTACTCTGTTTCCCCAACTATAGCAGTAACTAGTAAACTTTTTCTATTGATTTCTCAAATGCAAGGTCGGGTTCAACTTGAATGTTACATACTTCTGCGTAACACATTATTTGAACAACTGCATGTATTCGCAATAAATTACCTTCTACGATATGAATTATACCAACAAGCTGTTTATAAGCAAACACATACAAACAATACGTAATTATGACGTATTTGTATTGTCCTTGTAGTTCAACAATGCATTCTGGCGTACGTGATTTAAGTTTAAGTCCAAGTTTGGTATCGAACACGTTAAGAAGTCAGTCGCCGTCATTAGTACTTCATTATGGAAGTATGAAAGTACTAATATAGACATAAGTCACTAAAATTCGTGCATCAAGACGGTTTATTAAAAATAAGTACCACTGCAAAGCACAAAAATAATATTTATTTCATGGAACTTGTGCTTGTTGATTAACTTGCTTAATGACTTGACTAGCCAACAAATCAAAATATATGCATAACATATTGAAGGCGGATCGCCCAGTACTATCCCCCGCCCTTACACACGCCACTGCAACTCCTGTTGCACGCATTTTAATGACACCGAGTATTTAAGCTCAGCGAGTCTCCGGGAATGTCTAACTTATCTAAGTCATCTGTTAGTGTCAATATGCAAGAGGTCATTGTCTTCACTAGAACATTATTACATGAAGTGACTGGAATCGATAGAAATCTTTTGCTTTTATTGCTGTAATAAACAAACGAGCTAGCGGCCCACCTGATGGTTAACAGTTACCGCTGCTCATAAACTCTGCAGTGCCGAAAAGAGTACCCTCTTTTAGCCTCGTTTGAAAAAGGAAAGATCAAAGTGCTCAGAAAACACCGAAGCAGGGAGTTCATTCCAGAGCTTCCACGTGCGTGGTAATATTTAGAAGAAAATTAAGCGTGTACATTCCTGAAAATTTTATCTTATCTATATATCGTTACTGACTTTTAAAAACTTTCTATAATTTGTAAATAAGGAGAAAATTAGTTCGTAATCGCAAATACGATGATCGAACAATACGAAATCCATTTTTTTTTTTATTGCAGTGAATGGCGAGACGAGCAAGCCGTTCGCCTGATGGTAAGCGATACGACCGCTCATAAACGGTAGCAAGATTCCACTGCGCTCGCCATCCTGAGACATAAGATGTTAAGTCTCAATATGTCCAGTAGTTGCTCTGGCTACAATGTCCTTCAATCCGAAACACAACAGTGCATTTAAGCAGTGTTGTGTTTCGGTTTCATATACGTCTTTTAATCACTTTTAGCCTACAAAACAATCCATACATGACCCTCTTAGCCTCCTTAAACAACCCAATATCTGCCCTCAATATCCCTAAATAGTAACTGAATTCTTTTACTAAAATAAAAACAATTACATACCGTTATTAGCTTTAACAGCCTCTTCACCCCTCTGCTTGTAACCAAAAATGAGATCGATCCATAAATGCAAATGTCTGGAGGCATATTCTGACTCCAAAGCCTCTCTCAACTTGTAGACGAAGTCTTCAGGCGAGGAGGCCCAGGCCGGGAGCGCCACGTCGTTCACCCTAGACCCGTCGTGACGGTAGCCGAAGTTTATCTCATATTTGTTCAATAGGAAATCGCCTTTAGCCTCTGTGTCGTAGAATTCGGGTACTAATTCCTGGAATATGAATAAAATTTGGAAAGTGTGGGGTGGCACTAGTAGTTCTTATTAACTTTAGTCATCCCAATGCGTAACATAGGCTTTTCTCAATGATGATCTTACAAGTTACTGGACATATTAAAACTTATCATGTTATGTCTCAGGATGACGAGCGCAGTGGAATGCTAAGCATTGCTTTGTAATTCATGCTGTTGTTTGGTTTTGCTGCTATTTATGAGCTGTTGTATTGCTCACCATCAGGCTAATGGCATGGTCGTCTCCCCAGTCAAAGTAGATTTTTTTTTTATTTACTTGCATGACAAAACGAGAAGAAAATACGATCTTTAGTAAATTACAATGTTTGCCATATCGATTCATTTGCCAATCATCAATTAAATAAAATGCATTATGACTCAGTATTACAATATATTCTCTTTAACGCAACATAGAAAATTCAACAAAGGTTAAAATAAAAGGTATCTGCAATAAATGAATGATGAAATATTTCGTAACATGGAAAATAACAATATGCAAATTATATACGTATCAGAGTAACTCATCTCTAAAAGTGAAGGTTGTGAATGCTCACTCACCTTAAAATCAGACATATTCCGCAAACAATTATTGTATACATCTTTAACTGAATTGAACATTCTGTCTGGATGGTCAAACCTTCCATTTTGCAAACATAACATGTATTGGGGATACTTTCTAACCTGAAACATGTAAAATTCATTAACACTACCGGCCTCGATCATAGACAGTTTTAAAAGGAGCTATCGGATTTTTTGTCTCCTTCGCTCAAACTGAATTCAAAAGACTTTCGAAAGGGACAAAACATACGATAACTAGAATAAGTTTTATAACTAACGGTCCACCCTGGCTTCGCCTAGGTGCAGATACTCTTTTCAAAATGGCGACCAAAATATCGGAGTAAAGGATCCCTCAGATAGTGATTTTGAAACGAATCGGACCACGAAAAACGGATTAAATTTCCTCGTATTTGCTAGATTTTCCCTACTGCTTCCCTCGTATAGGTCATAGCGTGATGATATATATAGCATAAGAACATATCCAATATAACAATATTTTTTCAATTCGAACCAGAAGTTCCTGAGGTTAGAGGCAACAAACAAACAAACTCTTCAGCTTTATATGTATAGTATAGATTTACTAGCAGAGTATCCTTATCTCACTATACGCCCATATAAGTCCCACTACAGGGCAGAGGTCTCCTCCAAAATCAAGAGTACATTTGAAAGGGGTTAGGCCGTGTAGTCCAATTAGCAGAGTATGGGAGCTGTGAACTGAATGGAGTTTCCGAGTTTCAATCCAAGGATAGGCAATAGAATTTGTATGTTTGGTGATGGAAATTAGCTTCGCATTATCCGATATTAATAAAAGTTCTGCCAAACCACTTCGAGACGTACGCTTGTTGTGTTCTAACATGTGTTATCACAACAATGAATCATTCAATAAAAACTACGTATGAAAGGATGTTACATCATAACATGTTTATTTACTCGGAAGGATGTTAACACTACTGTTCTGCTTGCAAGATTCGATATATTGTGATAAGAAGGCAGGATATTGCACACTGTACAAAATCCTACATAGACTTCACATCAAAGTTTTTAGTACATGTGAAAAATCAATAAATACTTGAATGAATCAACGCGATAGCATATCTCTGACGCTCATTACTATAAATCAATGGTTCCCAAACTTATTTTGTCTACTGCCCACTTTGAGAATAAATATTTTTAGCGCCCCCATTTTTTCACCTATATGATATATGAACTACGCGGAGAGAAATATAGAACGCCCCCATTTTCTTTCTGGGTCTCTTACCGCCCCCCTTGAGACCTGCAGCGCCCACAAGGGGGCGTTATCGCCCACTTTGGGAAAGACTGCTATAAATGGTCGAAATACCTATTTAACCGATGTAACTTTAGCTGTTATTCTAAATACTAATAAACCAAGATTTTATTACGAATTTATGTATATACTTTTTCGGCCTTATCCACGACTTCTGAATTCAGTTTGAGCGTAGAAAACAAAACATTCGATAACTAATTTTAAAAGTATCTATGTATTAGGCTGTTTATAAATCTGTATCTGTATCAGCCCATATACATCCCACTGCAGGGCACGGGCCTACTCTACAATCGAGAATACGATTGAGAGTGGTTAGGAGTGGAGAGTGTTTATAAATGAACTATCTAATTCATTATGTTATATATTAACATACTATTTAAATATTAAATTCAACTTACTAAATAAAACAACACAAGACCAGGTGCTGAATAATGAGATCCATAAAGAAACTTCGGGTCAGACATTTCATAAAACCTTTCCTTTAACTTCTCCAATCTATCGGGGTTCAGTGCTCCCATCGGCTTAGACAAATCTCGGAATGTTTCAGGGTTATTGAGATCTAGAGATTCAGATGTGTAGTCAGCCACCACCCAAGGAAATACTGGGTACTGTGTCAAGTCATTTTTACTTCTATCTGCCAGACTGAAAAAATAGTAAAGAATCATCAAAAGTCTAGTCAGGGTCTAGTCAGGTTATGTAAGAGCGAACATAAGGGACCGCCCGCGACCTTGCAGGAAAATGGGCAAAGTGCTTCTATCTTTTTTTTTATGTTACAATAAATTCACGCCTTTTTCCCAGACTGGATAGAGGTCTCTACCAAGACACCCATGATTAGCCTTGTGTGTTGCGACCCACTATGTGATAGGGTGCGGGCCTATCGTCCTATGGGGCACGAATTCTTATCTCCGGGTTGATAATTAGTACAAAAATGCAACATCATTTTGCCCGACCTGAGATTCGAACCCGAACCCCACCTTAGCGATCATACTGTTGAACTGCGCCACTGAGTCATGAAGTATTTTTAGTAAAGAACAATTGAGAACAAAAATATGTCGCTTTGTACCGAGAGTGTTGAATGTATTTCGCCCACATAATATTATTGAATCGCACTGCTTTTGTCGTCACATGTTGGAACATTTACACATTCCAATTTACATCTAGTAAAATATTTAACCATTACACAATCAGTTAACATCATAAGTTATTTTGTAAATATTTCACTCCCCCATCATTAATGATATTAAGTAGTATTGTATAATAACAAATAATTAAATTAATGTACCTAATTAACTTCTAAAATTGTAATACAATTTTATTTAAACCAATATTAACAAGCTATACTTCAAACAAAATATATCAATGTATTTTATGCTGAATGAACTTATTTTAGGACCTTGACCCTTTGTTCAACATGTTCAGTTTAGTTAAGTTTATGTAGGAATTATTTTTATTGTAGACATAGAATGTAACAGCAACATTTTCAAGCAAAACATGGAGCTGGAAGCAGTAAAGCAGTAATGTTGCCATGACCAAAAAGGAGAGTTCCCGAAGAAGAAGAGTAGTTCCCAAAACCAATACTGCTTAAAATTTATTACAGCATTTTTATGGTTCCTTCTTAAACATTTTTCTGCTTTATCCCAGGTGACGGATTCTTATAATATAAAATAAATATCATCACATTTGAAATCTTCTCCACATAGGTGATGAAAAAAAGTATTTTTATGGGACTCAAGTTCCTTTCTTTCAGAGCTGCGGGACTGGGTCGCATTTATGTTTATATTTATTGAAAATATATATTTTACCCTACAAATCATTTTAAAACGTAAAGTAATTTAAATCGAGGCACAAAAATCTTCTCACCAATATTAAGTTTCATAGTAAAATGAGTATTCTGCTTTATCAAATGTTTTTAGAAAACCTAAGTTTCAAAAATATAGTCAAAAACTGTATTATACAACTAACAAACAGCTTAAAGTGGGTTGCTTCTCTATTATAACAATAAATAACAACAAAAACTTACCAATTGAGATACAATAAGTAATCATAATTGGACACAATGCCGTTTTGCCACTGCAGTGTCATCTCTTCAGTATGAATACTTTCCAAATTGACGCATGGTGATTCTTCCAACATTTTGTACACTTTATCCCTGTCATACTGACACTGAAACGTCAGATACATGTGTGGCACAGTGCTCTCCTCTGCACTATATATTTCAAGACCCTGAAACATTTTGTTTTGTTAAAACAAGGGTCATTTACCTAGACTGAATAGCAAGCAATGCAAGTGCAAAATAAATGAATGTGAAAAAAACTAAATTGATGGTTAAAATAAAATAAAAGCATGAAAGTAATACAAACAAATGGATACATACAACTTGCCTTAGCAAAAATCTTCTTTTGTAAATTCTCTTCAAATGATTCAGTTTCAATTTTAATATTGGACTCTGTAAATGTCAGAAAATTAACATTGCAGGACAAAAAATATACAGATACTCATGTGTTATAATAATTACACAATTATACAAATTTCTTAATAATGCATAGGTATTTCACATACTGATTCTTCAAAGAATCAAACACAATAAAGCAATTATTCAACTAATCAATAAACCAGTTAAATATATGGCATTTTAACTTCAACAAAAATCACATAATAATAAATAATAATCAACAATAATCACATCACTTGTAGTGATTAAATCCCCTTAAAAAAATAAGAAAAAAATCTTCAGCAGAAAATGGATGTCATTGTCACATTAATTGTTAAGAAGTCAATGAAGCATGGTTGAGTTTTTATATTGTGATTGTTTTAAATGAACACTGCATTTTGTAAAAATAATGGAGTTTACAAACAATGCAAAAACCATTTTAATTGTCATTTTCAAAAAAATATCAGGTAAAAACTGCTTTAATTACTTTAATTAGCATACTTACACTTTCTACATTGCTAAAAGGTTGAAAATAAATAGTGGTGGGAGTCAAGGCCAGTTTTCCTTGATGTCTCACAAGAGGTGATATTTTTTCAGCCTGCAGTTCACACACTATCTCTTCAGTAAAATCATCCATCATGACAGGATCAAACTCCATCCTCATATATCTTGAATGGAGTATGGTGGCCACCATGCTGTTGTGTTCAGGGGCATGCAAAGTTGATGCCCTTTGTAACTGCTGCATTTGACTCAAACACTCCTCAGCCGAAGCAAAGTCAAAGAAAATGTAAAAATCTTTTTCGTCATACACAAATTTGTACGGGGCGAGAATATTCTCTTCGAGCATTTCCGCAAACTGCTTTGTGCGTACTTTAATAATGTTTGTCTTGTTATTTGAGGGGACGACTGCCAGCTCAATACAATCTTTAAATTGTAACTTGATTAGTGGATGTCTTAAGTCCCTAGGTTCAAACACGAGGGATTTTGAACACAATTTCAACCGGCCCTGGGTAGGGTTCTCCGTGTCAAACCGCTCATTGTCGTTAAAACTACAGGAAAAGTCCTCGAAGTAAACTTCGCCCGGTTCGAGCAACAACATCGAAAATCTACAAAAATAACACAATTATGAGTAATATTAATATTGAGCAAAATAAACAAATACGGGAGTAATAAAAATAATAAAATATAAAACCTTGATTTATCCATTTTGCATGCTCCGCCTAAATGTAGTATTTCTTTGTTACACTCCTTTAAACTGAACAATTTACCGGTCAAGTAAAACTCGGCCTAGGGAGCGAGAACTTTCACCTTTTGTTTTGGTTATCAATCCGTTCCGTTTCACAAAATATGCAGCCGCAGCTAAGAAATAAACAGAATTGCAAACAGCGCAAGCAGATACCCAAATTCAGATTATTGTTGCGAGTTGTGACAGATTTGACCTTGGAAGTATTTTGACATTTAAAAACCGGTATTTGTGGAGTAGTTTACCGATGTTTATTTTGATAATTAAACAAAAAAATGGCGAAATCCTCTTATTTCAGTAATATTTGATACAATATTTTCAATACACATATTATAAAAGTAGTACACTACGCACAGATTCTTATTTGTTGCTAATTACAAGACATAAATCAACAGTGATTAAATTATAATCGACTATACACGAAATGGATCTACATCCCTATTTGATTTGAACACATAAAGACAGTCGGCGCCAATTTTAATTGTAATTCCTTTGTTTCGCGCAATCATGCAAGAAGATAAAAATGCTATTTTTCAAATGCGATTTCCGCAAAAACTGTGGTATTTGCTGAATTTAAGAACAGAAGCAATTCTATGGGGTGGTACTGGGAGAACCATTTTATTAAATTATCGTATTCTGCATAACTATTTGCAATGCGACCATTCAGTTTTCAAGACTACGAATATCTCAAGTTTCGTGCGGCAATTGAATCTTTACGGGTTTCGTAAAGTAACTTCACATCTACAGGATCCTCTATGTAATTCAAGTAACCCATACATGCACGAGTATGTTCACGATTACTTTCAGTATGGACGACCTGAATTATTAAATAAGATAACTAGAAAAGCCTTAGCAATGAAAAGAAGTTTTAAGCCAAAGGTTTGTTTCATCGTGAATTTGTTAATTTTCATAGAATTTTATCTAATGTGGATGATGTATTCTTACAGGGGCTCTGCGACAATGTAGAACAGCTACTGTATTTGACACCACTGCAGAAAGCTCGACGTGCTTTGAGAATGGCTTTGAAAAAGGCCGCCCAAGATATGTTTATTCAAAATTCATCGCAACCGTTTTGCAATCTAAAGTTTGAATGGGAAGGTGACTTTACAGTCCTTAGTCTTTTTTATACTTACTTTATATCTATTAGTCAATTATATTGATGAGTCATAATGTTCAACTACATGTGCTACTTAAGTGATGTGTGTATGGATTATGCCTACAAGAAAGTAGAATTGAATATGTGTATGATTTCGTGTAATTTAAGTTTCCTATAGATCTTTGAATTAATATTGTTTACCAGCTATGGCCAGTTAGGATAAACAGTTGTATTAGGTATGGCATATTCAATTGCACATATTTTAGGAAGATTTATGTATATTATTTAGGAAATACTAAAATTTATTTGTATTTGTGTTTACTTTGTTCATAGACCAACAAGACGAATTTTGTGAAGATGAAGAGAACATTGAGCTGGATTGGTTTTCTCAAAATAATGACACAATAGAATGCATGCCCCCTGTCCCAGGTTTCTTGAAAATACTTTACCTAGTTCCTTATTATGTACTAACTTCCTTATACATACCTTTCCACAATACCTATTCCAGAACACAATCAAGAACATGTTCCACAAGTTAAAACTGAAAGTTTTGGGTAAGTTAAATCAAAAATAATTGAAAATGCATGTAAATATACCATTCAAGTATGGTTTGTAAACTAGAAAATAATGAAAATATTCTGGTGTAAGTACCATCTTGACAATATTTTATATTTATGGGAAAAGCTGGATAGATTTAAGTTAGTTAATCATATAGTTGCAAGAATAAAAGAATAATTTACACATCATAAAATATTTCACAGAGAAGAAAAATCTTCAGATGGCATGATTAATTTTAATGACACATGCCAGCAAAGCACAGAGAATTTTCCTGGCCAATTCCTTAACATGCCTGATCTTGATCCGGAACCATCTGACAGTAATCAAGGAGTGGAATTACTGGCTGAGTTTGACATAGACAATGATGCAGATCAAAATATTGTACGAAAAATAAGTGATAAAGGAAATGACTGCAATTCTTTGAACTGTGTACTACCATCAATCAGCAATGATCAAATTGATGATGTTTCTATTGCTGAGGTAATTTACTACATACACAACTTACCAAGCTTCACTTAAGAATTCAAATAATTAGTTAATTTTAACATGAATTGAATTCCCCCAGAACAATGAAGATTCAGCTCATTATCACAGAGAATGGGACCAAATGTTCAATGACATCATGGCCAATAAAGGACCAAACCATGAATGTGGTTCAGATCTAAAGGAACTCTACTCTCAAATCTCTAAAACCATAGACTTGCTCAATTCATAACAGAAAAAGTATTTATATAATTAACTTATACCTTTATTTAAAAAAAAAAATACACAATATTACTTCTTTTGCTTCTTCTTCTCTGCTTCCTCTTCCTTTTCCTTTTCAATGACTGATACATATGAGTTGATAGTATCAATGTCCAGCATCTGCATGGGCTGGCCACGTCGCATCACTGCTATTTCAAGGTTCTTTTGCCCAGACTGTACCACCTCAAGTAGGGCTCGGATGGCCAGCTGGAATTGTCAAGAAATAGTTTTAAATGACATTATGATTCATATCATAAAAAGTCTATTCGTGTGAGAATATTAAAACATATGCTGGTTTATATAGTAAGATATCATCAAAAAAACTTTAAACCAAATAATTCACAACAATAAGTATATGTACTGGATCATAACACTTCTTAGTGATAAAGTTTGTATCCAACAAGTCAATGTCAGAATATAAATATTATACAAGGACTGTTAGTAATTCTAGGCCAGCTTTTCTGGTCCTATGGGCTACTATTTGATAAATTGTTCCACTTGCACAAATTACTTGGCAAATAAAAACAAATAGTTAATGGCTATTTAATTACACTTATGTTTTAAAAAGATAACAGCTAAATATAATTTCAGCTAATTTGTTGTTAACTAATTGATTATCCTAAAGTTATTAATTGATATTATGAACAGGAAAATATCTAAAATATTGAAGTCACAAATATATGACAGCACTCCCTGTATATTATATATTATAAGCTCAGAGTATACAGTCGGAAATGGGCTATATACAACGTTGATGCGACCGATGGGCATTTCTTTAAACTGCATATACTAGATACCATTTTGAAGCTCTGTACTAAAAGTCAATTAAATAGGATCAGTAGTTTAGTCATAAATGATTTTTTATGTTTTTGCCCCATTTGAACACGATGTAGCTTTTCTAACAGCTGATTACGCCCAACGCATGGTCATTCACCTTAAAACGATAGATCGTACTAAAATCTGCGCGTTGTTGCCGCTCTTACACAAGTCACACAATAATAAGTACACGACAATAACACGCGCCGCGCGCGACGTTGCCAATTTGTTATCTATTCGTATCTATAGGTCAATGAAATTTATTTACACAGGATGGTTGCGTTTTACTCTTATTTGGAAGCTATTTAGTTTGTTTGAAACAAACAAAACCTCATTTTTGGTATTATTAATTTTTGTGCCGTGCCAAATTAATACCAAGGACAGTTCAGTTCTTGATATTTTGGCTTTTGCGGTGTTGCCATACCCCAATTCTGCCAATGTCATGTGTTAAATACCAGCCGAAACAGAATTTCCAGTTTTTCGCTACAAAAATTACATAATATAAATGAGACAAAGTATATAGATAATTAATAAAATAGCAATATTAGTACTAAATGTTAAAAACAGATGTATAGCATACATAGTGTTATTTAATGCCCATCGGTTGCATCAACGTTGTATATACATCATTTTCAGTTTTTTGTTTCAATTTATTCAGTTCTACTAATAAAGAAAGAAATATTCAAATGAAGTTTAGCATAGGTTAAACATTACCTTGACAGCACCATTCTCATTTGCCACTTCTGAGGGTGTGTAGTTCTTCTCCAAGAACTCTCTCACAGTCTTAGCAGATCTACCAGTAGCATTGGCTTTCCATTCATAGTAAATTCCAGAAGGCTCGGTTTGGAATAGATGGGGCGAGCCGTCATAGTCAAAGCCACCGATCAGACACGATATACCGAATGGACGACGACCATTGCTCTGAGTATACTTTTGTTTGAGACCAGCAATGTATCTTGTAATGTATTCCAATGTTACAGGATCTTCCACGGTCAGCTTATGAGATTGACATTCAATTTGGGCCCTGTTGATCAAAATACGCGCGTCTGCAGTCAGACCGGCGAAAGCCATCACGACATGATCGTCTAAAAGGCATATTTTCCTCACGGTTCTTTCTTCTTGCAATTTAGCAACGGATTTCTTTTCTACTCCTAATACCACAACATCAGCGCCACGAACACCCACCTAGAAATTAAAAACCAAAGACTTCAAAACCACAAACTCATCGTCAACTTCAATGGAAAACATAACCAATTACAAAATTACTTACAGCAGTGGAACCCTTCCGAACGGCTTCTTGTGCATATTCTACTTGTAATAAATGACCATCCGGCGAAAAAACTGTAATAGCTCTGTCATATCGTGCAGACATTTTGTTATTTTAAACTTATTCTCAAGATGATATTCGTAAATTGAAGTTTGGTGTTCGCCGATTGTCGAGTAATAGTGTTGTACACGTGTACAAGTTAATTTAAGTATCGAGTACTGACATTGAGTATCGATTTTAATAATCATTCGAATTAAAGATTGCAGAGACGAAATAAGTAGAAATTCGGGTTCAGGCTTATTTAAAATAAAAAAGTATTGGATCTCTAATTTATAACATTACACCATGAAAACAAATTATAATATCGGACGTATTTTTATGTTTGAATCATATCAGTGCTTCCTGGGAGCTATTACGAGCACAGTTTTACTAACCCAGTGTATCACAGTATCTATGGTTGTACCGCGGCATAATTGTGAAGTCTTGGGTTGGAATACCAGGTCGGGCAAAGTCAAGTTGAATCTCCTGCTACTACAAATACTACAAATTAGTTTAGACAAAACCCTTAATTCATTATTATCTTTTAAAACAATAGTAATGTTAATGTATTCGAATTATAATAATATATTAAAATAATTAAAATACCATGCCGACGAATATCTGACTTAGCTTAAGTGCCATGCACTCTAATCTACTTACACATTTCCTACAAGAGGCTCATACTACTAGAATATATTATTTTTCTTGAAAGTAACAAACCTGCCTTAACTTTATTTTTTATTTTTTTATCTTATTGCCGATCCAATCCAGGTTTGGCCTGAAATCGCCCAAGACCGCACAATCTAGAAGGAAAGGGAGGAGGCCTTTGCCCAGCAGTGGGACACTAATGGCTGATAATAATAATAAATAATATTACCGATCACTGTCCAAAGCAGCAGCTAAAGCAAAATAATCTTTCTAAGTTTACTAAAAAACTCATGATTACAAACGAATGCATCAAAAATTAAATTGATAAGTAATTTTTACTGGTGGTAGGTCTCTCACATGTGAGAGGCTGCCTGGGTGGGTACCACCGCAATGTCTATTTGTCCCGTCAAACATAAGTTTAAATGCACTGTTGTGTTTCGGATTGAAGGACATTGTAGCCAGAGTAACTACTGGACATATTGAGACTTAACATCTTGTGTCTCTGGATGGCGAGCGCAGTGGAATACCAAGCATTGCTTTGTAATTCAAGGTGTTGTTTGACTTTGCTACTCGTCATGAGCGTTCGCGTCGCTTACCATCAGGCGAACGGCATGCTCGTCTCGCCATTCAATGCAATAGAAAAAAGTAATTATCATATATGTTGTACATTTAAATAGTTTATCGTTACAAACACACAAATATTCTCTCTCTCCCCCACACACATATACCTACTTTCTTTTTTGTCTAAATATATCATTATTTTTTATTTATTTAATTTAGACAGAATTAAGTAGCGGCAGTATACAGGTTTTGTAATTTTAAATTAAATTAAGTGTCATAATTAACCTATAATATTATAGGGTGTTTTTCGTAGAGGTATATAACTTTAAAATGGAATAAAACAAAGATGATTTTTTAAATTGACGTGAAATTAACCTTATTCCAAAAATAATTTTCTGGCATTATAATTGAAATATTACTTCTGGCATATAATCGCCACGGATGGCTCGGACGTAGTCTTATATGGGGGTACAATTTTCTATGACTTTTCCCAACATTTGTAGCCGTATATCGACGAATGTTGTCATCTAAGTAGTTGATGGTATCGGGCTTATCGGCGTGGTCTTGCGATTTCACATATAATCAAAGAAAATAATCTAGCGGCGTCAAATTGTACGATCTTGGAGGCCAATTCACGGGTCCCAAGCCACAATGCAATTATTAAACGTTTCCTACACAGCTCATGCCACAATTAATTTATTGATGCCGATAAGCCCGAAACCATTGGCCACTTAGAAGACAATATTCGCTGATATACGGCCACAAATGTTGGAAAACGGCATAGAAAATTTTACTCTCACATTAGACTTCGTCCGAGCCAGCCGTAGCCGAGTCATATACCAGAAGTCATATTTAAATTATAATGCCAGAAGATTATCTTTCGAATAAGGCCAATTTCAAGTTAATTTAAAAAAGCATCTTTGTTTTATTCCATTTCAAAATTCTGTACCTCAATAAAACACACCCGTTATAAGATGTAATTCAAGCTCATGATGTATTAAATTACACATATTAGTTACGTTATTTGTGGTATTTAATTCTAATTCATATCGATTCTACGGATTAAAATTAATCCCAAACCGTACAACACTATTCCCAAGATGACAAACAAAAATTCAATGACGCTAGTCGTTCAGAAACAGTAGGTATAGTGCAAGTATAGTGGTATAGGTGTGGGTATAGGTCAAGAGTATAGGTTGTGGTATAGGTACATCCGTGCTAAACATGATAAATAAACCAGAAGTAGTCGTAGAAATAATAATAATCTGCTTGTTCGATCACGTTCCACTTGGCACGCTCAAAGCACTCATTTCGCCGTACCACTTGACAACCATGTTCGTATTGGTAGCGAGGGTTGAGAGTGGGTCGAGGACCGCGACGCTGCGGTGACTAGTCTTGGCGTAAACGTAATTATTGAAATCATGACATAAACTCACGACTATCAAAGACAAAAGGTGAGCAATGAGTTCTAGTGAGTGTTGGTAATAATTATTGTAGGGACTTTTAAAATCAAAAAACAAAGTCAGCCGGCAGTGAAAATTAAATTTTAAGATATGTAGATTTTATTTTAAATCGCCCTTCCTCATCGACCATAATGGGTTCCGCTTGGGTTTGCACATGCTCATGAGCAAGTGCAACGGAAAAATCGCTGTCGTGAGGGTGGGTGTTTTGATCATCAAGTGGAACAATATCAATCCTAGGCTGTATAGCTTCGACCTGTGCCTTTCCTTTAGGAGGAATAGAAAATACAAAAGCTGTCAAATGGTTGTGTTAAATGTCAAAAATCAAAATTCAAACAGGAAATTGCCAATATGGCGACAGCGGTGAGTGAATTTGAGCCGTGGTTAATTGAAAAACTGCGGTCATTAAAAACTGACGAAGGTGTCTTTGGATCATATATATCTGGTATTTTAGAAAGCGAGGATAGTGTGGATGACAAAAAAGATGCTCTGGAAGGCATACTATCGGAGATAGTGGTATGTAATCTGCACCACAGAACATGCTTTTAATTTTGTAATTACAAATTAATTTAATTCTTCACTTAACAGGAAAATGATATTGCTTTTCACATTGAAGAAATCCTAGAAAAATGGGAGTCTTCTCGTCCAAAAGAAGAGGCTCCAAAGCCGACTACGGATGTCGATGCACAACTTGCCAAGCTTCTGGAATCCCAGGCGCTCGCGACCACCACACGCAGAGAATATACAGATGAGGAGAAAAAAATTCGCGAAGCGATTCTCTCACAATACAGCCAGCTCTCTGATAATGAGGTTAGTTCAATAATACATATTACAAGAAATTAATAATTATCCTAAAAAAATGTTTTCAGTAACCTCCCAAATTGCCCATAACAAGATTGTGTTAATATAAAATACTTTTTCAATAAAACAGTCCTTAAATTTGCTTAGAAGTTGTTGGTTTAATTATGATTAATTTTTTAAATTATGCTGGACACATAAATATAAAACATGCATTTATTGTTTATTATCACTATAGATTTCAACTCAACTTTGTTTTATATAATAATAATCAATAATTATGTCTGTTATTTCAGGAAGATCATGAAAATGAGGAGATAGTTGATAGCCCAGATTTGGTTAAGAACACAAATGTGGCGGATGTTGCTGCTGCAGCCAGAGAGCGCCGTGAACAAGCTCGCCTTGAGGCTCAGAAGAAGAAAGAAAAAGACAAAGAAGACAGGTATTGCTCTTACCTATCATTTTTTGTATTAATAGTGATTAATTTTTTTTACTGTGTCAAAGACCACCCATAATCAAACTGTTAGCTAAACATTGTTATTGATATATCTTTAAACTGAAATGTAACTTCATGGGAGAAGGTCCATTTACTATGAAACTTAGTATAGGAGTGAAGATTTTTGTGCCTCAAAGAAACTTTCTTTTTTGTGTAGGGAATAATATATTTTTTCAATAAATATAAACATAATTGTGACCTAGGCCTGGAGTTATTGGAGAAATGGACATGAACTCCCTGCAGTACTTAATTTACAACTATCTTGCACATTGGTTGTGAATCATATTTAGTATATTTGAGTTATAATACTGACAGTTACATAATTTATTCTTAACATTACTTTTATTTTCAGAGAGAAACAAAAACAACTAAAGGAAGAGAAGAAAGAGAAGCGTAAGACACAGAAAGGTGAAAGAAAGAGGTAGCAATATAAATTCAAGAAAGGCAATCATACTGAGTGAATGTTGCTTTCTAAACATATTTATTACAGTGTCCTGGTAATTCAGCAATTTATTTAGTACCTTTCTTTGCAAATTTTTGTCTATTATTTTATTTTAACATGTTAACTGTGGAGCCAAGCAATACACTATGGTTATGAATTAGGGGTCTGATAAGTAAACAATGTGATAACATGCCTGGTATGTGATAGGCCTCAAAAATCAATATATGGATGCTGCAGTCAACATGTTAGTAAAATGTGATAAGAGGCCCTTGTAATAAATTTGTGGATTCAAAATTTTTATGCTCATGAATACAAGTTCTTAGATAATTTGCACAATGCTGGTTGTTTTTGTATTTTTGGGAAATTTATATTATTGTACTATGTGACAATGAAATTACGAGTTTAATATGGGAGAAAGTGTTGTATTATGACTTATACAAGTTTCTTAACTTATCAGTTAAAATACATAATTGGCTACTGATTATTTCATAAAAATATACATTTCCTGGTGTTGTTTTTAATTACTAATAATTTTGTGTTAATGTTTATCATAGATTATAGTATAAGATTCTAGTACTACAGTTATTAATTTGATACAAATTTTCAAAATTGCGATGTGCTTTTCTTTTATACTATGGTGTTTTCCAAATAAGTGGCTGAATTTTGGAATCCTTATTACTATCCACCCGAGAACCTATACAGTATGTTAGTTGTAAGATTTGAAAGATTTCAACAATAAAATAATCCAAAAAATGTTTAATAAGATGATTGCAACAGGATAATGTAACAGTTAAATTTTGCAGTATTTTGTACCATAATTGAAAGTAATGATGTGTACAGTTAAAAACGAAACCTGACTAACTGACTTGAGTGACAATAGTGCAAACAATAATAGGGATTATCAACCGACATCGTAAATGACTGTACATACCTTCATTATGCTTTTAGTCATTATTATAGTTGTTATTTATTATTATGCAATACATGTGTAACATTTCTAATAAAACTACATATGTATATCAAATGTTTTATTATTTATAACAACAGTTTAGTATATAACAATTATCACAATGGGCTTGTATAGTCACTTAACTAAGCTTCATGTAAAACTTGAATTATTTCATAACACTGGATCACTGTCATCCTCTTGATCCTCAGTAACAATAAAGTTGTGAGCTCCTCCGCAATATATTTGCTTAATTACAGCATTTGGACCAATATCTAAAGGGACTAGAGTTGGTTTTTCTATGTACTTCTGTTCATCTGCACATTTTATTCCTGTGTTAAGATGTTCATTCCATCCCCACGCCCATAATGTGTTGTCAGTTGATAGACAAATGGTGTGCTCAGAACCCAATGCAATATCTTGCACTTGTCTACCATCTGAAAATAATTTTATATTTTTTAGTATGATTAGTTGAAACTTAATATTATGTTGTATCTGAGGGCCCTAGTGCTATTTGTGCTTGTCAAGATTAGAGATTTTCATACTTATAATAAAATTTTAACTAAATGAATATTACTATTTACATGAATATGATAAGTGCTCATTAATCCAATTAATATACTTAATTAATTTGGAATAATAAGTACTAAGGCTGTACTAATATGATAAGTTTATATAACCTGGTAACTTGAGGTATATCCGGCCACCAGAAGAGGATGTTTTGTTAGTCCCGAGTTGTGAATAAATGTTACACCCCCAAACAATAATTGTCCCATCCTCCAACCATAACAAAACATTAGACCATCCTGACAACAATTTTTTTACTTTTTGTTTTACATCAATATCTATCTTCTGAGGAGTGTATACTTTGGGATATTTCTTGGTATCCAACAGTAATTGCTCATGTCTGTTATCACCCCAAACATATAATGCATTCTCGTCTGAACTCCATGCTACTGTGTGTCTCTGACCACATGCAATATGAGATATTGTACCTAATTTGGGCACTTTGCAGAACCTGTCTGAAAACAACTGCTCTTTGCCTAGACCAAGCTGTCCATGTCTTCCACATCCTGTTATCCACACTTCTCCTTTCGAGTTAATTATTGCTGTATGCCTCAAACCCATAGATACAGCACATGCTTTGACTTGGAGACGTATTGGTTTAACATTCTTAGGGAAATCATTTTGGGGGAGGCCAAGCTGACCATAATTGTTTGAGCCCCAAACAAATAGAAATTGATCATCTGTGATACCACAACTGAAATCCCATCCACAAGCTACATTAGTAAAATTTATTCCACTTAGTTTCCATGTCCTTTCAAAGGTATGTACTTTCCCATCTGTTGCGAGTTGTAGATTAGAGTTCCAACCACAGGAGAATAACTTCCCTTCAGAATCTACGAGAAGGGTATGCCCGCCTCCGCATGCAATCTGTCTTATGTTATTATTATATAATTCTACGTTCACTTGAGTAGGTTTCTCTACTTGTTCGTTAGCGATGCCTAAGCCAAGCTGTCCATGGGAGTTGGCGCCCTGCAATGTTAATAAATATGAAGATTTACACCTAAATTGGATTAATTGCTCTGCTACAAATATTAAGGTTATATTTATTTACCCATGACCACAGTAACATATTTTAAGCAGTGTTTATACTTTTAGGTTATGTGAAATTCATTAATTTAATTAAAGTAATATGTCTCTAATTAAATATTAGTTGCGATGTAAATATTATTTAAAACTTGACAGGTGTATTGCACCATTGTCAGCGATAATAAAACAGTTATCACATATTTATTATCACCAATATCACCACAGAAACATAAATCATCACAGGTTATCAGTAAACCTATCACAATCTGTCCACAGACGACTAAAAATAAAAACACCTGTCTGCTGTCAGTTGTCACCATGGACGTATTTTAGAAACAGGACTGCGCACTGTCATCGGAAAAACGAGCAGAGCGAGAGGTGTATGAAGACTGGATTGTGTCCCGTTCCTATAGGGTGACCATATTTTTTGGGAAATACAGGAATTTTAATAAATTAACCGTGTAAAAAAAATATTTGACTAACCCAAAATATTGGACCATTAGGACCTAGCAAAAAGTTCAAAACCATAATTTTATACGTATACTTTCTATAGGAGAAATTAAAAATGAAAATAATAATAATAAATCTTTATTAACAGTTTTCAGTTAACAATCTTCTCGTCTGTTCACAAAGTGCGTATGTTGTGTGTTATCAGTGCCAGTCGTCGTTGGGGGTAGTAGCCGGGGTCAACCCAGAGATTCTTAACACCCTCTGCCCCGCCGTTACCGTGGCCGCTACCATAACCAGGAATAGCGGGGCTGCTGAGGATTGGAGTCCTGGATTAATTTTAGAGAGAAATTTCTCATTTATTGAGCATATTAGAACCGTCGGAGAAAAATCAAAAAATAACTTATATGCTTTGACGAGAATATCAAGGGCAACGTGGGGATTATCATTTAATACTTTGAAAGTTATCTATGGAGCAACTTATTTGGGTTGTATCTGTTACGGTTCTCCAGTTTGGGCCAATAGATCTACTGTTGGCGCTGTTCGTAGGAAGTTGCTCCAGAGTCAACGCCTGGCCTTGATATTCTTGTGTAAGGCTTACAGACCCGTCAGTACAGAGGCTTTGCCGGTTCTCGCGGGTGTGCTTCCGGTCGATCTGGAGGTGCAAAGACGCGCCGCATTATATTATTCCAATAGAGAGACAATAGACACTAACTTTATTGCATTCCGAGATTTTTTGAAGATTAGCCGATTATTTAAGCCATATTCTGCTGCGTACACTGAATTAATGGCAGAACCGGTTGGATATTTCCTCAAAGGGGTGTCACTTATATCAATACTTGCCGTCCGTACGTGATCGCTTAAGAAAATCTTGGCTAGAAATTGATCACTGTGTATCACAGTTCCTAACGGGACATGGCAACTTTAAGAGCAAACTATTCACTTTTAAGCTGGTTGAATCGCCTGCGTGTCAATGCTCTACACCTGACTGTGAGTACGAACAAACTGCACATCATATACTTTGGGAGGGTGATCGCTGGTCCGATGAACGCGGAATAATGTTGAACAATATGCAAATAACATCTGGTGTTGCTTACTATACGGACCTCGTGGAATCTAGGAGGAACTTCCGTGCTTTCCGGCGCTTTTGCCATACCTATTATTGGACCCAAATTTAGCAGCTCAAACTATAGGACCCATGTAATTTGTTTATCCCGTGGTGCTTAATACATCTGGCTTCTCCAGTTGTATATCTTTACATCAGAGGATACATACCTCTCGACTCAATATATTTTTTGTCACCCGCTTTGCTACGGAGGGAAGTGGACAACTACTCGCGTTGATGAGGCTGCTGTCCGTCTTCAACCGGGGAAAGGAAATAGGGTTTGCGGCTAGAAGATGTTATTGGAAAGGAAAGTATGGAATATAGGGATGGATAATACAGCTACGGAGGGGAAAGTTGGTAGTAACAGCAGTAGCTCAGGGGGCCGAGATCGCATACCCCGCAATGACCACTAGATAGGAGCGTCCCTAGCCTACTTCATACCAGATACATGTTATTATTCATATCAACTCTTGTAATACCTAACATCAACGTAGCTGCAGTACCGTCTCTTTCATAATAAATATCCCTATCTTAATCGAATCATTAAAAATAAAGTTCAAAATGGCGGCGATAATTATCAATTCTGACTCTCAATTTCAATTTTTCGTGTAAAGGGTGGTTCAAATATCAATTTTTAGACCAATCGGATCAATAACAAAATGAAATGAATGAAATGAAATCCCATAATACTATTTTTTTAAATATTATTAACGTCATTATTTTTCATTTGTAAAAAGGTTTATATAACTAACGGTAAACTTATGCCCTTTCTCAAGGTCTAATCTATCTCTGTATCAAATTTCATCAACATCGGTTCAGTGGCTTAGGAGTGAAAATGTAGTAAACAGTAGACCTGTAAGTGTAATACGTCCGTGCCGAAATCTTACAACACTCATTAAAAAACTATTGCAAGAAATAAACCTTTTTTTGGCAACCCGCTACTTCGCTTCACTATCTGCCAAGAGTAGTTGGGGGTCTTTTCTTAGCCGCCCGGACCTAGAGGCCTCCATAAAAACTAACCCAATACTACGGTGGGAAACGCGCCAAGAGGATGAATGACTGATGGGAGATCAGCCGGACCTGGCTGACATTGTTGTATAGTGCCTTCACATAGGAATGGGCGTTACCCTATGTGCGACCTGTTTAGATCGACCCTTCTCTTGGGAAAACTATGGAAACTAAAGAACAAACAAATGCACCCCCTCAACTCGAAAAATAATAAAATACTTACTCAACAAGTACTTTATAAATCTTTTTTCAATAGAACACGATCTCAGTCACTAAATGATCTCGAAAATTTAACACCACTCGATAAAGAAAGTAATACTCCTTCAGCTGAAGGCAGTCAGTGAACAAAAGTACCCGAAAGAAAGAGACCACGCGAAAGCCCTGATCCAAACAGAGCCCAGAAACAAAAGAGGTTTGATAGCTACGGGCTAAGCCAGCCTACACTGATCTCAAACAGATTTTCTAAACTAATAAATGATACATAAGACACTGATACCTGACGAATCCACTGAAAAACCTGCGAAAGGTGGAGACCTTTGTATGTAAACCGGGTCAGCAATATCCAACCATTACTAAAAATTCTTGACGAGACAGCTGGAGATTTGATGTCGGCGCGAGATCGGCAAGATCAAAGCGGCGCGCCGCGGCGGCGCAGGAGCTTCCGTGTTACATCCGTTCTGAAAGGATAGCAGCGGCACATTAAAAACTATTATTTAGAGTTCAAATTACGTGCGGGTCACACACACTCTGACCTATTTCTATTTCTTTTACGAGCGGGTTGTTTTGCCATGTCTCTCTCGTAATGAAAGTGTAGGTGTGTGTGTATTTATTGCTTTCTTGTTTGCATCGGCAACTTTGTAAGTAATTTAGTTGTACTTATTATTGTGTCACTTGTGAAAGAGCGGCAACAACGCGCAGATTTTAGTACGATCTATCGTTTTAAGGTGAATGACCATGCGTTAGACGTAATCAGCTGTTAGAAAATCTACATCGTGTTCAAATGGGGATCATTTATGACTAAACTACTGCTCCTATTTAATTGATTTTTAGTACAGAGCTTCAAAATGGTACCTAGTATATACAGTTTAAAGAAACGCCCATCGGTCGCATCAACGTTGTATACAAAAATAGTTAAAAAACTGGAAAAAGACACAGAGTTTCACACTTACAGGCCCAAACAAGAACGCAGTCTCAAGGTTGTCCTCAAAAATATTCACCCCTCCACTGATATTGATGAAATAAAATCTGAAATAGAAAGAAGAATATTTGGAATGTGAAACAAAGAAGTACCAAAAGACCTTTACCAATATACTTCATAGAATAAGAACCCAATGTTAACAATAAACTTATCTACAACATCAAGAACCTCTTACACTCAAGTAACTCTTGAACCACCAAGACCTAAACGAGAAATTCCACAGTGTGGTAATTGCTAACAATATGGGCACACAAAGAAGTACTGCTTTAGGAAGCCAAAATGTATAAAATGCACAGGTGACCATGCATCGTCGAAATTCAAACGCAAAGGACCACACAAAGGATGATCAGACTCGGTCAAATGCATACTCTGCGATGGCAATTATCCTGCCAACCATGCCTGTACAACTCCGAATTGAACATTTTTCCATGGTATAATCTGTGGCGCAATTTGATTGCAAAACAAATCTGACAGTTCAGCGTTCAGCTTGCTCCCCTCCCGCAAGCCCTGCATTCCCTTCGGTCTCCTATTGCTCTGAAAACCGGCGTCTGCGCCGCCATTTTGGCCGCCATTACAGTTGTCAAGTTGTTTGTTGTGTGGTTTGTTGTTTATTGTGTTACTGAGATTATTACTGCGTATAGTATTAATCTTTGTTAAATAAATAGATTGTATTCAAGGATTTGTGAAAGTGCTGGAAAAATGTTAATATTCATGTTGAGAGGATTCATAAAGTAGCAGCAGAAAATATGATTTTTCTTTTCTCACGGAGCTACATCTGTACCAGAAATAAAAGCTATATCAAGACAGCCTTACGGCATTAATATGCGACCAAGGCACATAATTCCGATAAGCTTTTAAAAAATTGGAATTAGAGACAACAAATCATCATATTTTGCGAAATCAAAACCCAGGTTAGTAACTCAAACAACTTGTACTTTATACGCTTATGTTCTCGATATTTTGATGATAATGGTAACAAAGTGTACTGTTTCTTTTTTTGCAAATGGAACCAATAATATAGGTGGGGCGAATTTACATATATCGCCACAAATATAGTCTTGGATAGACACATAACTCATTAACAAGAAATTGATTTCTATGAAACCGATTGCCTTCATACCAAAATGAATACATAAATACATAAATCAAATGACCAATATGTCATACTTGAAATAATAAAATAGATTAAGGTATTTGATCATTGAATATTCATCAAAGTCATCATTTGTATGTGTATGTATCAGCCCATATACGTCCCACTGCAGGGCACGGGCCTACTCTACTATCGACAGTGCGATTGAGAGTGGTTAGGCCTCACAGTCATAATTTATGTTCTTTAAAATAAAATGGAATCAAAGCAAATTAACTAATTAATGTCCTTATAATCATCAGTTGTCTGAAAATTATTTTGTAAAATATTACAGTAAATAGTAATCATTTAAAATCAAAGCAAGAATTTTAAAGTGTGTGTTTTAATTCTAATTGTATCTGTCAAGTCAACATTGTCAATTAATTTCTCTAATTTATTTTCAGTTCAAAAGCTGCGTTAAAGTTTTCTGCAGAACTATATCTGCTGCTCTCCTTTACACAACAAATTATTGTAAGTATTGAAAAATCATACAATCAGTCCATTTTATTTGATAGTTAATTTAATGCAGTGTAAAAGACTTTGTTTGTGTTCATGAACTTGATGAAGATTTAAGCTTTTGTTTTGTGTCATATAAAGTAGATATAAACACTGTAGGAATTGAAACAAGTTTTTGATTTCTTATGTTTATGATTGTGCATTTTGAAACTTTTTAATAGAATGAAATAGAATCAACTATACCCCATTAGTAAGTCAAACTCAAACTATATCTTTTTGTTATTATTGATATTTTTCATTCCAGCAACATACACCAATGAAAACTCAGTCTGCTCGACGACAAATAAGACTACTGCAAAAGTGGCCTTTTTAAAAATAAATACTACTATCAATGCAGTAATAGAAAATCCGGAGTATCACACATTTTGGCCAGAAGCAATAAAAACAAAAGAAAAGTCAGTACCCTTTATAAAATATAACTATTACTATACTCTATCGGTTTAGGTACTTAACTAAATGTAAACAAACCCGAACATGTGACGCATGGTTGTTCAACATTTTATTGCAATGTCCAATTTACGAATATTTTCTTAGTCAACCAAGTAACAAGTATTTACAACAGTTAACAGCAGCTGATAACAAATAATAATTAAAAAAGACTAAAGAACAACGATGAACACTTCCAAACACTTCACCACTTTACGAAAACAGTAAGTACATTAACGCAATGAATAATAATTGGCTGCCATAGATAACATATGATGATGCTTAGTTATCCAACCTAAAGCATTATCTTTAATTTAAATGGTAGCATTACGATAAAGTCGTACTACTAGATTTTGTAGCATATTATATCTTGTAACTTTTATGAAAATGTTTTGGATGCCTGTTTAGGTCTTTTTTATAGATATATTGCATTATGCAAAATCAGATAATTTAATTATGATCTTACATAATTTAATTGTTTCCAAGCTCACACATTCATAATTATTACGATCGTTATAATAAATTGGGCATGCAATGTAGTATATATATATAATAGTTATTTACGTAAACATTTTTTGGTCTTCAATAAATTTAGAAATGAAAAATGACAATGTTAAATAACTTTTTTTATGGTTTGTTTACATTTAGTTAAGTACCTAAACTGATAGAGTATAGGTTAAAATGGTTTATGAGGGTGTGGAAGTGTTTAAAATAATATCATATTAATATATTGAGACACCACAAATATTTTAATTCCGACCCTATTGAAAAGAAAATCAGACAAATTTGTATAATTATAGATACAATGATGCTAACTGCCACACCTCCAGTTGAACCTCCAAATCTTTCATAAATAGTTTCAATTGGTATGATGATTAGACAAATATAGCTATAATTTTAAATAAATTATTCGAAAATGGAATTTATGGACAGTCAAATCATCAAAAGAAAATATGTGTTATTGGGAATATACTAAAGCAGGCTCATTGAGAAGGCACGAAAACTCACTTGCAGGCCTATGCTGCTGGGTGGTTAGTAAAGAAAGTAATTAGTTACATAAATGGTTGTGAATGCCAAGATAAGATAACGAGAGATGTAAGTCTTGGCATTTACAGTTGGATCAGTATTTGATAATTTGAGATTGTTCATAAAATTAGGCACAAGTACCTATTTGAAGGAGCAGTGATGTTGTTTAACAGCTAATACTGATAACTTAATTTAAATGTATGAATTTAAATGTATCTAAATGTTACCAAATAAGCTTTTCCAGAAAAAATAATTACGTAATTTTTCTTACATAATTGATAATATCGAAATTAATCGAGTTAATGAAATATGTGATTTGGGCATTATTCACGACCATAAACTCATATTTGACAAACATGTAGATAGAATTGTTAATAAAGCATCAAAAGCATTAGGATTTTTAGAGTTTCATCAGAATTCAATTCACTTAAATGTATTAAAATACTGTATTGTTCTTTCGTACGGCGTAGCCACTTAGAGTATGCATCGCAGGTGTGGAACCCTCGGTATGAGATTTATAAACCCCGTATCGAGGCCATACAAAAGAAATTTTTACACTATTTGGACTTCAGGGCTAGACAGGTCTCTAATGATTATATTAATTGCTGTAAAAAGTATCATTTCTTACCATTATACTTGCGACGCGACAGTAATGACATATGTTATTTGGTGAACATTGCTAATGGTAGCATTGACTGTGAACAACTTTTGAGTGGGATATTTATCCATGCTCATTCAACTACGCTGAGACAATGGTCATTATTGTACGTACCATTTGCAACTACCAATTATAGACGCAATGCTTTTTTGTTACGTAGTGCCAGTAAATTTAATGAGGTGTCATGCCATTTTGATTTTGATTTGTTTTGCACTAGTACATGGGTAGTAAAACACAAAATGAGCAATATGCTTTTTGAAACTTAATAATGAAAGGTCAAAAAGTACACCTTGTGTAACTCAAAATGTATATTTAAACATTATATATTGTAATGTTTGATTGTTACTTTTGGTTTTGTTTTCTTTTCTTTGTCAATAATTTAATTAATATCTCTATCTGTCTCATAGAAAAAGTAGTTCATTCCTTAAATTAAAATAACTTATAATAGCTAGCATTTATAAATCGGTACACATTATGTAGACACTACAGTATCTTAGTATCTATTATTTGAAAGCTTGTTATTGGCAAATTCGTAACACACTTAAGATTTAAATATTTATGTCTGTAGGTAATTAGTCTGTAAGCTTTCTTAAAATTGTAAGATAAAATAAAATAAAAAAATAACTGGTAAGTGAAATCTAGAATAACATGTAAAAATATTTTTTCTTTAATTATTCGTTGTACAGAGTATTGACATTTCTAGAGTAACGAAAATTACTATGTTACATAAATTTCAGCAAAAATATGTATTATTTAAGTACAAAAAACCATTAAAAATAAATCATTTAGTAAATATTTTTAAGTGTTTTATTCACAATCTATAGATTTTTCATCTAAAAAGTTACACTTTATTATTTTGTTAAGTTTCTTTGGATCACTTTAATGTGATTCATAGAGACTTAACAAAATAATAAAAACGAAAAAAAATATCCTATGCAGCCACGCGCAAGACTGAATACAACTGCCTTTGCCTGTATTCCTTATTTATATTAAAAAAGAATAATCTTGATAATCTGTCAACTGACATTCGTGATCGAAAGAATGAGCGGCTATGGCTAAAGAATATATAGGCCAGTTATCCGTCTGTTTCTAATTGGTCTGTGCTGCCAACTATGAGCGCGTTCCATTAGGCGCTCACGGCGCCTAAAACACTAATTTCGTCTTTCCATTTGACGATCACGATCATCATGGTCGCGGTGAACACGTCATTGATGACGTTATGACAAACGCTCACGCGACGCCCACGACGACCCATGTCAAGAGGTGGGTCGTGGTGCGCGTTGAGAATATTGGCGGGATATTGAAATGTCAAAACAACAAAAATGTCACCAGAAAAAATTACTTTAAACACATGATGCAACCTAACCTTGATATAGCTATTTTAAAATATTTATTTAAGGTAATAAACGCTCAAAACGCCCCATAACCCGTTCCACTTGGGTTTGCGATAGTAACGCTCACGAGCAAGTGGAACGGTAAATATCGTGAGCGTGGTCGTTGTGAGCGTCAAATGAAACGCACTGTATAAAGTATGCTCGGTACGCCTGCGACTGTCTCGGAAGCCGTACTGTGGCTTTTCGGATTTTAAGCAATAAAGCAGCCTAAAATTATTGAATAGGGCCTATTTTAAATCAAGGCCACAATATGGCGCTTATTACAGTCGAGGGCAAGAAGCTTATACCCAAATGGAGATTGCATTCCGTATATAAAAGTGAAGCACAAAAATTTGACCTCGAATGACGTTGCGACTGATTGCTATCCTTTTCTTTCGAGTGACAATGAATGAACAAAAAGTCATTTTCATTCATTGTCACTCGAAAGAAAAGGATAGCAATCAGTCGCAACGTCATTCGAGGTCAAATTTTTGTGCTTCACTTTTATATACGGAATGCAATCTCCATTTGGGTATAAGCTTCTTGGTCGAGGGGAATGAGGACTGACATTTGACTTTTACGACAATCTGTGACGAGTATCAGCTGAGTCAAAGAATATGAGCTGAGTAAAATGCAAATACAATGTTGTTGTTATTAATTTGAGAAACTTTGTTCTTATAAAATAACTTGTTATTTGTAATTTAATATAATACATTTTACAACCATTTAATATGCATAAGTGATATTTTAAAGAAAAAAGTATACGAAGCATACGTAAAGAAATTATTATTGATTCAAAATGTTTTAACAAATTGTATCATCATGGACCCAACAAAGCGGCACGCAAGTCCAGCACAAGTTGCAGCCCTGTGGGACTTCATGCAGGAACATTCGGTCCTTGCTAAAGGGGTACAGAGTTCAGGGTTGGACAAAGAAGACTTAGAGTCCCAGTGGAGGGAACTTACTACCACTCTTAACTCCATGGGTGGAGCTGTGAAGTCAGTTGATAAATGGAAACAGGTTACTTTTCTTAGTCTGATATGTATATTTGTGCATATAAAAAGCATACCATATATTTCATGCTTCTAGAGACATTTAAACTGCACTTGGCTTATCAGTCTGCTTAATAAAACTGCATGCAAGTTTTTCAGTCAGTTGCTTGCAGTTTTAAGAAATATCCAACGAATTAATTAATTAAGCATACAATTTTGTTAGAATATATAATTTTAACTGTCCATCAACCTACTGCTTTTCAGACATGGCGAGATCTTAAATCAAACACAAAGAAGAGGAGTATAAAACAGCAACAATCAGTATGTGATACAGGGTATGGTTCAGAAATGGGTGGTGATTCACAAGGTGAAGCAGATTGTACACCTCCAAAAAAGAAATATGGTAATTGTCTGTTCATTATGAATGTTTTAATATTTAAATGGGAATAAAAAAGCAACATCAATTTGATAAAATTCTTCTTATGTATTATTATTATTGTCTAGTTTTTTATTTTTTTTATTTTCAATTACTGACAGGTAATATACCTTTTGTATTTCTTATGTTAAACATTAGAAAAAAATGAAAATAGTATTCCAAAGGAAATTATGATATTAGTCTGAGTGATCCTCCTGCTGGGTAAAGATTTCCCTTAAACTCTTCCACCTCCGTGCAAATCTGAGAGAAATTTCCATCAAGTCTGTATTATATTTTTCGAAATTGTCCCGTCATCTCATAACTAAAAGTTATAATGAAATTATCAGTATTCAGTGGTACATACATTGAATGTGTATGCTTAATTAAAATTATGGTTGATAATATTAGTTTTATAAACAATTCTATAGTTCTTTTATTTGACAAAAATTAAGTTGCATATATGCATGTATTATTGACTTGATTTTCTTATTAGAAATAAATAAAATATAATAAAGACACCTATTTTACTTGATTTCAGCTTCATTTGATGAAGAAATTATAAAAATAGAAAAATGCAAATTGGAATTAGACAGAGAATACAAAATGAAGAAAATAGAAGTGTTGTCAAGGTATGCATTTCCAGTAAAATTAACGAAATTAAATTACATAAATTATTATTGTACTACAAATTTACAGTGCCATTTCAAAATTATCAATAAATAGTTCGTTTCAGTCTTTTTTTCTATTTAATAAAATAAATTGAGTGTAGATTGATTCTATAGGTAGAAATAGTAATTGTGTAGTAAGTTCCAACCTCTATTTACGAGACTATTTGTATGGATTTGAAGTTGATAGATGAATCTTCTTAAAGAAAATTAATTGTAAATGGCCAAAAAATATACACAAACAATCATTCCACACTTTTTTATTTACAGGATGGCATCTGCTTTAGAAGAATTGGCTAAGAAGTATTGAATAGGCTTTGTTAATGTTTTATGGATTTAATTTTAATTTATCATAATATATTGAGATATTAATCCGCGAAGGAACACTTCAATCAAAATGATTAAATTAAAAATAGATAAGTACCACTTTGAAATGTTTTCATCTGTTTCTGTCACTTCTATGCATTCATATCTTACCTCTCTACTGATTTTATGTACACACAAGTTTTGATTATGATGTCTGCTTTAGAAAAAAAATATAGAAAAATGCAAATTGGAATTTGATAAAGAATACGAGGAAAATAGAAGTGTTGTCGAGGTATGCATTATCTAAACCTCAATGCTCTAAATCATGAAATAAAAGCACTATTTAAAATTATTAACTTTGCGTAAATTAGTGTTTACGTATCTCGGATTCATGAGTATTTCGACGCACTCAATTACAATTTTACGATTCTAAATTTAAAAGATTCGATAGAACTGTTATTATTTTTTCATTACACAGGTCAAGCAAACGAGCACATGACTCACCTGATGATAATTGATTACTGCCATACCATGCCACTACCCATGAATATCTAGGACACTTGAATTACAGATGCGATGCCACCCTCAACGGTAGAGAAAAGGAAACATGAAGGGACAGGAGGTCTTTCTGGGGAGGAGAACAGGGAAATAATAACAGATGAAACCTCAAAGCCATCGCTTCATGAATGGCTTCATGTCGGTTATTTATGACACAGTAGTAGGTACCTACTCCCTGGTCGCACACCCTAATTCCTACTCTGATTCAAGGAAATTGCAGTACAGTTGTATCACTCTATAATTACGCATCTAAGTAGGTTTTATATCATAGTGAAAACTATATTCCAAAAACGAAATTCATAAACCTTACAATCGCTTCCACATTTTTATTTTATGGTCGTAACATTTGTCGGAATTTATGATTAGCACAGGTAAAACTGGTTGAAGGACCATTTTATGAATGAGTTTTGTATTATGTCTTTGAAACTAATATTAAAAACATTTATTGCATTGGAGTATAGTTGAAATGTCGATACTTTCGCTTTTGCTCGGCCAGAGTTCTAAAATAAGCACTAGGTATCTATTCCACAAGAAGTGATCATATTTCCATTTTTCAAATAAAATGTCGTTGCCAAGGTATAGTCCGATGTACAAACATAATATCGTAATCTACAATTAATATTAATCTGTTGCTGTAATTCGTATAAAGTGCCACTTCCACGGGGAGGGTTTCACGCGGCAACAATCTTATGCCATTATCGCATGACATAACCGCCATAAGATTTTCGTGTTTGACAAATGTTTACACGATGCAACTTTTTTATATCCTTACGATATTCGCATCTCCGAGGCGAGAAACTCTCCCCGTGTAAAAGGGGCTTAAGTGAGATCGCCGGTGGCATGCATTTAAATGGATCCAAGCACCGTTTTGTTATCACTATGAATGACGAGACGAGCATGGCGTTTACCTGATGCTAAGCGAAACTACTGCTCATGAACAGTAGCAAAACAAAAAAAGCAATGCTTTTGGTACTTGGCGGCCCGCCTTCAATATGTTATGCATATATTTTGATTTGTTGACTAGGAAAGTCATTAAGCAAAATAATCAACGAGCACAAGTTCCATGAAATAAATATTATTTTTTTGCTTTGCAGTGGTACTTTTTATTTTGTTATTTTTTGGTTTTTAGTGGTTTTTTGTTTTGAAGTCGGTTTTTATTTTTTTATTAAAAAGTTTAGTTATTTTTATCTTTTTAGTGTTGATAGGAATTTAAATAAAGAAGATTTGGTCCACACAAGGAATATGTTCTTTCCGATCATAATGAAATCGCTCTAAGGAAATCGCTAAAATCGGCAAAAAGCTGCCGAAGAAGATATTGGAGTATTCACATGTTTATAATTTTTTCTCCCCCCCTCTCTCTTTGACCCTACCATAGACTCTACCCCTTTTCCCTCCACCAATGTAGCTTACTGTACTTACTGAACCCAATGGAAAAAGAACCATTAGAATCCTACTAAATTTTGAAGAGTTCTACACTCCAGGTCCGAACGTGATCGTCAGATCTTCATGTTGTGTTCCTGGGATCAACCTGTTAATACATTCTTTCCAATGAAAAAGAAATCACTAAAATCGGTTAAAAGCTGCCGAAGATATTAGAATTTACGTGTATTTTAATTTTATCACCTACCCCCCCTCACCCCCTCCCCTTTATCCCTCTCTCACTGTAACTTAACTTTTATAATGAACCTAATGCAAAAAGAACCATTGGAATCCTACTTAATTTTAAGGAGTTCCCCTCTCCAGGTCCGAAGATATTTATCAGATTTTCACCATATTTTTATGGGACCAAATGACAAGCACCAGCTTTCAATCAAAGAAAGAATGGACGAAATCGGTTCACACACTACAGAGAAACGAGGTAACAAACATAAAAAAAAGCAACATACAGTCGAATTGAGAACCTCCTCCTTTTTTTGAAGTCTGTTAAAAAACAATAATATGTGAATCCTAAAAACAAAGTAACAATTATAACTTTTTATCACCAATCTTAACGCATAATATGCAGATTTGTTCAAGTGAAATAGGATAGAATTGAAACAAAAAAAGGAAAGAAAGGAAAATAGTACAAGTGTATGTACTTTACTGGTGGTAGGTCTCTCATATGTAAAAGATCGCCTGGGTAGGTACCACCACAATGTGTATTTCTCCCGCCAAACTGGGATTCGAACAAGCGACTACTGTGAACGTATTGGCAGTCGCGTCTAGTCCGTTTACCAACAGTTCATCACGCACTAGACAACGAGTAAAAAATGCTACTCATATTATGAACTTTGAAGTTCAGAAGATTTTTAACCTATATCTAAAAGTATGGAAACCTATTCATCGGGAACTGTGATTTATAAGAATTTGCAAACTAAACTAATTTCGTGATGTACAATCACGCACGCAACGTAAACATATGCGTGATACGTCTTTCTTTGTCTTTGGTACTTTGTGGTAGCAATACTTAGGCTCAATTGCACAAACTAACTTTGCCAATACCTTTGCCCTTGAAACTGTCAATTCCATACATTTGCAAGGTCAAATACATCTCAAATGTATGGCGATGACATTTTCATAGGCAAAGGTATTGGCAAAGTTACATGGTGCAACTGAGCCTTAGCAAAGTGATTAATCGTGTCTCATCCACATCTGGTGAGTTGTGAACTTTGCGCTTGTTCGTGGCACTCGCGGCGCGAACTTAACGAAGTTTATTTCGCAATTTCGGAACACAGATACAACGTTTTCGGTATCTGTAAAAGGAATTTCGAAGTTATAATCTGTGTTGCGTCTTCGTTTCTGTTTGTGTCGCTAGTTGAGGAATTACGTGTAATTAGAAGCATCTGCGTTAAACTAATTACGCAATTATATTTACTCGCATACTGCCTCGGAGTTGCAGTTGTAACTACTACAGTAAGACTATAACGCTGAGGTCTCGGATTCAAGTCCCGGGTCGGGCAAAGTAAGATCGCCGACTGGTTTTGTCCATTAATTTTATTAGTCCGGAAACAGGAACTTGTGGCTGATACGGTGATAGGCTCGCCTCCTATCACATCGTGGAATGGAACATAAGGCGAAACGTGTGTGTCATGGTAGCACCTCTGCCTATCCTTCCTGGAAAATGGCGTGAGTTTATGTATGTATGCATTTATTTAGTCCCGAGTGTTCTTTTGTTTTGTCTATAACTTACCTACTTTTATCTATTTGGGATAAGCGCAATCCGGGCCGGTTTAAGCAGTTACGATAGTCTACGCAACATTCCTAGGGCATTTTGGGACCTGAACGAGATTATTGGTTCCCTTGGCCCTTCCATGAAACAGGTACGCCCCTCGACCCCGAATCTCCATGCGGTCAAACGCCAAAAAATATATACCAAATAAACTAGACATGGGTCGCCCTTTCATTTCCGGCGCTCTGGGCAATTTCATAATGGTGTCTTAACTGTATTGCCAGCACTGGGTGACACAAAAATATTTTTTAATCATGTTGAAGAATGACTTGAGCTTCTATTTTTAACCGACTTCAAAAAAAAGAGGAGGTTCTTAGTTCGACTGTATGTTCTTTTTTCGTGACTGGTCGTCCAAATGCCGTTTATCTTTTAGGGCAGTTATTCAGGTAGGTACTCGTAATTTATATTTAGTTTGTGAACCAAAAGCTTACATAAAGTAACCTGCAAAACGAATAGAGACTCTTATGGATGCATCCCATTTATATTTTATTTATTTATTTAAACTTTATACAATATGTACAGGCGGGCTTAATGCCGTCGGCATTTTCTACCAGTCAACCTTTAGGAGATGCAGAGATGAGATTAAAAGGGTGTTTCTAAGATACAAAAAATATATCAATATATATACATATACACACACATATATATATATAGGATGTAAATATATATATATATATATATATATATATTTATACATACATACATATTTTCTCTATACCTACGAGGCAACTATCAGGAAATGGATCACATAAACCACAGCTTAATACGTGGACCTGATATGATTTCGACGCGTAATGTTAGACTTCCTTCAAAATGTTTTCTTTAACTGTAACTGTAAGCGATATGTAGCATCTAAAATTCAGGGGTTCGTATTGGGTAGAAGTGACATCGACTGATTACCTAATCGTCGCATAGGCAAACCGTTTCGTAATCAACAGACTTCTGAATACTTCTGTGAAAATTTGTGGAGAAATGTATGACGACAAGTAAACTAAGTTCCAACCCCGAAACGAGTAAATGTGTCAACAAATATCCAATGCATTAAGGCATTCAAGGCGTCGTCACACGACAAATTCCCACAATGCCGCTTTCCACACCATGCACAGTTGTTAATCCTAGATTGGGACGGCACTATCTAAACACGACTGTTAGGCACGTTAATTTATTGGTGTCAGAACGCACGTAGACCCTTTGGCTGTACAGATTTAGCTTCAACGCTAATTATCCTGGCGCTGTTTGCTAATTCCGTATGCAATTAGTAGTTAGACAAAGGTACATTAGCTACATAGTCACATTACGTAAATACCTGCGCCGGCATTCAGCGCCTCGAAAGTCACATGCTGAGTAAATTGGAATGCGTAACGAGGTAATTATGATTGCCAGTGTTCTAATGTTCTCGTGGTTACGAATCGATGAATAATATTTGTAGTATCACTATATTCGCTCACTAGCGACCGATTGTAGATTAAAAACTGAAATAAATTAAAGCATGATTTAGAACATTCTGTTAAAAAGCAATTTGCATAGCTATTGAAGTTTAAAATGAAGGAGCATAAATATGTGCTGGAAAAATATTTTCGCAATATATTCAACCTAATCCTTTTCCCATTCGGTTTAAAAAAGGCAAATACGAATAATACAAAACCACGTTCAGAACCACCGCACTGTATGAAATCCAAAACGTAAAACTTATTCAACAAAAAGTTCCGAACACTCCATGGATGGACGTGTGCATAGAGTTGTTCGTCGACCAGGTATTGAAAGTCGCAGGCACATTTTAAAAAGTTCTAATGAAAAAGTTAGGTTTTGTACGCGATATAGAAGATGTTATTTCGAAACCGAAGTTGGTACGTACTACGTAGTGCAACCGCGTAAACTACATTGTGATTTACTTTGGCGCGGTCGCGAGTTGGTAATGCATGTAGTCTGACCAAAGTTATTTTGTTAAAATAGTCAAGAAAAGTTTGGGCTGCTGTGGTGAGAGGTCTCCTGGCTATATGGAGTTGTAACTTTTCATAAGGGCCGATAGCAACTACATTCATGAAGCGAATATTAAGTGGTTTTGAGAATTGTCTTATTACGATAGGTAATGAAATAGAGAGAATTGAATCTCTGTGAGTTGTAATAATCTTAACTCTGTGAGTTGTAATGTTATTTAACTTGTTGAAATTCATATTATAGTTTTTTTTTAATTTCGATTAATGTTTAAACGAGTTCCCCATTTGTCTGATGGTTGGCTATACGACAGCTAATGGACAGTAGAAAAACAAAACAATATAATTAATTATAAAGCAAAGCTTGGCATTCCGCTACAGTCCCCATCCTGAGACATAAGATGTTTAGGTTCAATATGTCCAGTATTTATTCTGGCTATAATGTCCTTCTAACCGAAACACAATAGTGCTTTTACACTGCTGTCTAGCGGAGAACTAGACATTGCGGTGGTAGCTATCCAGGTGACCTCTCACATAGGAGAGACCTTCCAACAGAAAAAAAAATCGGTACCCTGGTAAACATTCAATCAATCAATCAAAATATTCTTTATTCAAATAGTCTTTCACAAGATCTTTTGAATCGTCTTTTTCTGCTACATTGCTTCCTCGTATTTACATTAAATAGTTATCCGATGTAACTCTTTTTCAGTGAATATTGAGTACCTACCCATAGTAATTAACGTTACGTTCACAAAAGTTTTCCATTTATGAGCTAACTAGTTTACGTAAATATCGAGGATAATCTTTAATTAAAGCTGTAATATTGTTCTTAAAAACTTAATTCAATCGCTTTCTAAAAACACCCTTTAAACCATTCTCGTTATAATTGGCTACGGAAACATGGATGAGTGAGCTCCACTCAACTTGCCTCTTTTTCATCGTAAAGCCTAAAAAAGCGTAACTAACCTACGCTACTTCATAAAACTTCGTAGAATGCTGCCACCTAGATAGAGCTATCGGTTTAGTTTCACAATTAATGTGGCTAGCGACCGTAACGTCGGAGGATGAATTTCCTGCCAGGGTGTATGGGCTCAGGTAAAATGCAATATCTCCGGGCGTCAGGTCATCAACCGGCGTGCACCGTGTTATTTAATCAAGCAACTGCCGTGCCACAGTGTGTTTTTAACTTGAATAAAACAACGCAAACTACGGTCCCAAAACGCATACGTTTTTAGGTCATGCTTATTCTCGTGTTTAATGTTTACGTGGTTAGTTTTTATCCATTGTCGTAATGTTGTATGAAGTATAGATACAGTGACATGTTGGTTTTATAATGTAATTACATTGTTTCCTTCTCCTATGGAATATCGATACCTAACGTGTAATATAGTATATCAAGACTGCTACCGAAAACGAATTCGGGTGGTAGTTTTAGTGAGTACAAATACAATCCATCTAAAATACTTGGCAAAGAAAAGCGATCTTATTGTGATTTTTTAAATATCATCGTGTTTGGTGGTACATCCATGGTTTTTGCTAAAATAATAGTTTAAACCCTTGCATATACCATAGAGTCTTGAAAATAAAAGTGTGTACACAATTATTTTTGGAAAAACGTTGTATTTACCAGCCAAATACGATTATAGGAAAAGGATAACATTTTTTGCATAATTTCTAATTTCATTTTGCCTGTAATCACTAAAACTACCGTCCGGCTTCGTTTTCGGTAGCAGTCTTGATATACCCTGTATATCGCAAAACATTATGTACTTAGGAGTAGGAAAAGCCATCATTGTTATTGGCCCCAAGACACTAATTACTGAATCGTACGTACGCAAGTACATTCGCTCTGTGTATGGAATAGAGCACGTTAGATTTCGAATTCTACCACAGTTCAATTTTATTCTACAAACATAATAAAAGAAAATTGTTGGAATTAAAACATGCTAAACACCCAGCCTACATACTCTGTAAATAAAAAAAAAACAGCTTCTTACTGGAGCGAACTCGGGGGCCGGGTGATTCCTCGTTACGGCATAGGTCGGTGGCCAATAACTCGCATGATTGAGTTTAGGCTTACGCCCCGCTGTGCCTTTACTCGTCGGTGCCAGTCTCTTTCGCGTCGCTTGGTTTAAAATTGCCCTTTACTTCATTCTAATAATATATCTTCGATAAAATAAAGGTCTGTTTAGGTCAGAATAAATATAATTTTATAGCATAAAATATTTTTATGTTAGTATTAGTTGTATGTATGTAGTAGTTGTTGGTGAGTTTTAGCTCACCAAAAATATTCAGGACATTATTACATTTGGACAAAGAAAATGTTGTCATGTAGATAACACTTTTTATTAACCATATTATCTGTGAAACAGGTATACTTACCTCAAAACCCTTTTTTGGATGCTGCATGCCTACTCTGTAGGAAACAAAAATAATTTCTTGTAAAGCTTTATTTATTGACTCTGATTTTTTTTAAATAATATAATTATAAGTCACTAAATAACATTGAAAATACCCGCAGATCTTCTCACTTCATTTGATTCACTTCACTCGTATATACTCGTATATTCATATAGACAGAGCAACTACTAGACATATTGAGACTTATTACTTTATTACTTAACGTCTTATGTCTCACGATGACGAGCGCAGTGGAATGCCAAACATTGCTTTGTAATTCAAGGTGTTCGGTTTTGCTACTGTTGATGAGCGGTCGTATTGTTATGGGCCAAGTGATTAATCCGGCATTATTCATAGTGCCCGGGCTATATGAATAATGCCCAATAAGAGCGGGCAATGTGATTATAACCAATCAATTTATCACATTACCCGGGCACTATGAATAATGCTAAGTGTCTAATGGGCAGAGTGATATAAAGTGAATCAAAATCAAAACAATGAGCCGAAGTGGTAGAATTTAGAATAAGGCAGCACGATGGGGTGGAGGGGAAGGGGGAGTGTCGTACCTCCCCTGGTACCACTCCCATGAAAAGGTAATGCACTATTCTTGAGAAATATCTATTATAGCAACCTAGCCTTCAAACTTTTTCACTTGTTGTCAATACAAATTAGCTTCTGCATCGTCTCCGGCGCTACGGGAAGTTCAGCCCCTTCGCCCTTGCGTAACAAAAGATAGACACCCATGCTCACCTCCGCAGCTACGGCTCGCACGGATGCCTATCCTTCGTTACAGCGGGCGGGGGCTGCTCTCCCTCCGCGCCTCCGGCTTTTTATACACACTCTAGGGTCAGTACCCAAAAGACTACGTGAAGTCGGGGTGTTCCAAGTCGGTTTTGGGGCACAGTCGACCTAACTGATCCATAAAGTGGGTACACTAATTTTCTTCTGAAGATAATGTTTCGGTCGTTAAAACATAACTAAACATAAGCAGATCAATTCAACCTTTCTAATTTATGGGTCTATCGGAGATGCGACAATGCGGCAGCACACCACGTGAAAAATCAACTATGAATCCCATTGCCCGATCATCATGTAGCCGTATTCATAATGCCCGGGCAATGTGATAAATAGGTGAGTTTAGATTGTAATTAATCACTTGGCCCGATATGGTTCGGCAATATTCATACTGCCCGGGCATTATGAATACTGCTCGCATTAATCACTTGGCCCATAACAGTATCACTTACCATCAGACGAACGGTACGCTCGTATCGCCATTGAATGCAATACAACAAATATATAATATATTGGTATTTACGTTCAACTTTACGGCAACCCGTTCCAAAATATATTTGGAACGCAAAATATTAAATATTCAGTTTTATAGTGCATTTATTGTTGTCATAGGAGTTTTATGCGCATGCTGTAAAAGTCAGATGGAAACCACGAAATAAGCCATTTCGACGTATCATTCGTTCGTCGTTCATCATCAATATCCATTTTCGACAGAATACATATAAATATTTTATTCATTCTTTACATCGATTTGCAATAAATATTGGCTATAAAACGTAGAACGAAGTACGTGGTAAGCAGTTAGAGGATATTAGCTATTTATTTATATGTTAGATTTAAAACCTCACACTATACACATTTTGATATTAAATTTTGAATTGAGATTACTTTTAACAGTTGTAAACACAATTATGTTTAGGTTTAGCTATTATTAAAAGTCTCGTATATGTATATAGAAACTATATCCAAATATCTATATCAAATTAAAAAAAAACTTTCTTCTTAAATAAATAAAATAAAATAAATTAATACAATAAACAGCCACATACATAGTCCTGACCCCACATTAAAATGACTTAAGCCTTGTGTCTTTGATGTCAGAATCTCTGAGAGACTTTTCGGTCTGACAAACAGGCAGATCCGAGACAAATACTTGCAGGGCTCACAAACATTTGTCTTGTTGCGGGAATCGAATACGCGGCCTCTTGTTTCACAGCCGGCGTCGAACCAACTACGCTATGAAGTCTGTCATTATCAAATGTAATTATTTCAAATGAATTAAATTTACAACACCCTTGAATAACATAAATTTACGTAACCCTGCTTTCAATGTAAACATCAAACAATTCAGGACCCCGCATGCCTACTCAAAAATAATGTACGAAGGTATTCCTAGATAGTAGTCAATGGTTACTAAATACATATTTGAACGGGCCGCAGTGCGCTGGGCGTTAAATAAAACATGCTGGCCGACCGACTTGAATTTTTCACGTAAGCAAGTAGCCCAGCACCCTTAGAGACCCGACTTTATACGTTCGAAGGTGGAGCGGACTTTGTATTACTCGCCTTAAATCTTTTGTCGCTTGGGATTTTGTTATTTACTGTTGGATTATATATTCCTCAATTTACGTCGAGTTCGGTTTCGTTGTTGGTTTATATTGTGCGTCTGTTTGGATTTGTAATGAAGTTTAGTCTGACTATCGTGTTGTTTTTTGTTTGTTCACATCCAATACTTAGCATAGGATGACACAGCATGATTTACAAACATAATACAAAAATAAGTCTCATATCTTTTTAGAATCCATCGTATGTTTGACTCTACTAGACTCTGGAAATTGAACATTCTGAATTAATTTGTCATTATTTCTAGACGCAAAAATTATAGAACTCAATACTTAAGAGTGAAATTTGCGCCGGTATTCTCTGAGCCGTAAGTATAAAAACTTTGGTCCCGAAACAGCCCGACCTAAAATAAATGTTAGTGAATCACACCAACATTTTTCCCCCGTGGCAGTCAAATCCAACTTTCACGTCTCATCCGGTGCCTCGCCCTGGGCGCCAGAGGGCGTTTCACTTTGTGAGCGTAACAGTGCACGTTTGAAATGTTTAGCTATAAGTGAGTTTGTGTGTTTATACAAAAGCCACCTCTGACTTATTCACGGACTCAAGTCTGTATTCGAAATAAATTTCCAACAATAAACCATACACTTATTCTCTACTGTTGTGCCGGAATTCCCTAAAAGGTGATTTGCATTATTTTTCACGAAGTTAAAATAAAGAGTACGTAAAATGTAAATTCGGTGCCCTCCTGAATGTAAAGTTCATGCTTGATTTTATTTTCATGGCTCGAACGAGGACCGAGTTTTAAAATTTCAATGGACCTTAATGATTTTTTTTGTGAGAGTTTAAAAATTTATGTTAACTTCGCGTTCCTTTATAAATTCCAAAAATTAATCGCGTTAGAGAATACTGGTCGTTGTAGTTTTGTTTTTAGGTAGGCAATAGGCTCAGATTACAGTTTAGTTTTCCTATATTGATTAATAATTTTTGAAACGCTACTTGTGAACCCGCTTTATTTCAATAACGTTAAATTAATTTGATGTTATCCTCTAATATTATAATAATTTTCGGAGTATTTTGATCTATGGTTCTCGTGGGAACAAAGGAAAATAGCCGTTTATTTATCAATTATATTACCTATGTCTGAGAAGTTGGTGTAATTAATGTTGGTGCATTTACAAAGAATCAATTAACTGTATCGGGTTTTAATATTTACTTATTTTAATCCTCAACTACTGCACTTGAAGGTTGAAATGACGTGAAATAAAAGGATACACAGGATGTATCCACTTCTCACCGAAAACCAATTGCTGTTTTAGTGTTTTTTTTTTGTATTTTCTTCCTATCGCCGTATTAAATATACAGCGAAATACACCCATTTCGCTGTATATTTCCATAGGTGGTAAATCCATTCATTTCCTAAAATAGTAGTAGTATATAGTAGTAAAATAGTATTAGTATGCAGTACCACCCAAACACGATGATAATTAAAACATAAAAAGTCGCGGTTTTTTTGCGTCTGTAGTCACTAAAACTACCACTTAGCTTTGTTTTCCATCGCACTCTAGATTTAACCTGTATATCTATTATCTCCTATAATTTTTAAGCAAAGTCTAAGAAGAACCTGACTGTAGATTAGACATTTCACATTTCATACGCAAAACACATTAACAACACCCTATTAACAACAAAAACTCTTCGCTATAAAACATAAAATTAAAGCAAATTATATTTGTTCGTTGCAAAATGTTGCATAACATTTTTTCAGCGCAGCATGGTACGTTTCGCGCGCTCGCTTGCAAAGCCAGGAAAAACGGCTCGTTGCGTCCAACTTGTTTCGCCAGCCGACTAAAGGTGCTGGCCCTCTTAAAATGGTTATGCATTACGTACACACTTGTTCTCGTGCACAAACTAGGATGCTATGCATTAAAATTAAACGTACAGAAATATATTTTGAATGATGAACATTCTTGGACATTTTGTTAGGTATACTTATTTTGAATAGTAACAAATTGCTTGATGTGTAGGCTGTAATCCATAAGTTTTAGATTTGGAAACTTCTGTGAGTTTTTGAATTGAAGAAAAAAATCGTCTTAGTTGTCGAAGATTGGATTTGTGTTGTTCTTGGAGATGACCTCGTCATCTACAACATTACTAGTACTTTTGGAGTTTTGTTTTTCTTTGCCTTTCATTTTTAAACATCGGCAACGCAGCTAATATTCGTTTGTGGGTGCCGGTTACCTCTTTATGATGACAACGATGACGGCGATTGTGATGAGTAAATTGTTGGTATGCCATTATATTCTGTATTTATGCTATAAAAAATCTCTGGTTTATTAAATCTCCTTTAACAAACTTTAAACTCAATTTTGGCATACCACTTCAAATCAAGTGGCAATATTATTAGTGGGAGGATTACGAGATTATCTTGAAAATATTTTAAAATAAACTTCAGCCTTAATTACTTTTAACGTTATAAGAGTTCCAGTAAAAGTCCAATATCGCTTTATTCATATTTTAATTTTCTTATAGTGGTCTGTGGGCGTATTTTTTTTGACTACATTTTTGCCTAAAAATATTATCAAAGATAGTTGTGACGGTCAGGTAGGTAGAGAAATAAAACTGTTTTGGCAAAAAAAAAACGTTCATTATTATTCTTTCCTCCTTATTTTCTCTTTCTTTCCATCCTATGTTTATGTGTAAGAGATTCGTTTGAACAGTAAGACTGTTATTTACGCTGTATAATCGACTTATTATTTATTATAGCATTTTGATGTATGCGAGATACATGTCTACATGGATATATAAGTATCGTCGAAAGAGTACATATACGCAACAACTGTCGCAATTTCATAATTAACAGTATTCAGTGAACTAGACATTTAAAAATATATATTGGCTTACATAGATCCACAACTAAAACGGACCCAGATAGCTAAGATTCAAATTTTATATGAAGAGCAACCAAACCTACAGATCAATATAGAGTAAAAGTATTGACCGCATTACAAGATACGGATTAATTTCTTGATTGAAACTGCAAATTAGATGCGTCGCTTTGTAAATAATAGTAATACAATGTACAGTCTGCAAATTAGTCATTGATTTATAATATTGATAGCTTATTAGCAAAGCAAGTCACCTGTAATTTACCATAAATTATTTGGGGCAATAATTACAAAGCTGGGCGGCAAACTGCGGTTGTTATTTTACATTTTGGAAGATGTAATTGCTATACGGTTTCTATTGTGGGTAATATTTTTGTTTTATTTGCGTGATAAATGTGATTTGTTTACAATGTAATTTATGTTGTTATTTTGATAAGATAGCACATTTGATGTTAAAATGATTGTGAAGTCAATTAATTAGCTTTTATCATTTGAATGTTTGTGCATGTGTAATAACAGAAAAGAAAAAGAAAACTAATCAGCCCACATACTTACATATTACATTATATATTTTTGCATTCCAGGGCTGGGCTGAGGTACTAGACCTAATCCCGTCACTCATATTAAAAAAAATATATACTAATAGCAATGATAGGTTTTCGTTGTGATAATGTACCATTAAGGCTTTATACCCAAATATTTCTAAAATTATTAAATCTCTTTCAAAATAAAAATTCAACGGATTTTGTCGATTATGCCAATAATGAAATACTGAAAGTTCTATTTGGCAGCCATTCAGCAAGCTAACTCAGCTCGAATATTTTGGAGCAAGATTTTCTACTGAATACTACCCGTTTATAACAATCTAGCTGAAAGAAACCTTAGTACGAGAAATATAATCGCCCCGCTTGAAGCTAATATAAAGAAAAAACAAAAGCCATGGAGTTAATGTTGCTAGCAATTAAAATTCAAATAGCCTTGCTCATAAGAAGAGTGTTGCCAACGGAATGAATATAACAACTCGAGTACAGTTCCGGAACACAAAATAATTAAAATGAGGATGTAATGTTTGTTTTTCATCTGTAGGTATGAACGCCGCTTATCGTTTTTAGATTTTCTAATTTTATCGACGCGTTTATCGTTGTGAATTTTTCACACTTTCTTAACAATGTTGTCGGGTTTATGGCAGTTTGTGATATTAATTAACTTGAAAGTGTGCGCGAATGCAGTCGACAATTATGAGGAATATAAACTAGACTTGTTGGGTGAGTGAATATCTTTTTTGTTTTGTTTGTAATTAGTTTACGACAGTTAATTACATGAAGTCTTCTTTTTTGAATATAATTTTAAATTAACATATGCCATTACTGACAGTGCGTCCCCCACGTGACTAATTATCCGACTTCGTACTTAAGCAAAGATCATAAAGCACAAACGACGGTAATTATGAAACTCTAATTTGCCCATCTACAAAGCAGCCTAACATTTAAAGGTGGAGCGAAGCACCAAAGCGAATAGTAATTCTTTTGTGTTTTAATTAGCTTGTGGTCGGCATTGCTTAGCTTTGTTTTCGTTGGCGCTGGACATAATGTAGTCCTGGATTACTCCACCTTGTTTATTTCTTTTTACGGAGATCTTTCGAAATTAAAGTCCAAATTTTAATAGCTTTTAATAAGATATAAAGCAACCTGTGACCTACCCTGCTATTGTATTTTACGCTGTTAATTGAAAATGCATCTTATTGTTCGTTGTGTTATATTTGTACGTAAGTGTGGTTTATATGTTTATTGTATTTATTTATTTATCGTAAGACTTCCACGTATAAAATAAAATAGTTTCGATTGTGGCGCAGTTGGTGAGACGCCGGCTGTGAAACGAGAGGCCGCGGGTTCGACCCCCGCACCGAAACAAAGAAATGTGTGAGATCAAAGAGTCGCATGTAGTTTCTGATACTCACGACCCAAGACTCGATCTTAATACGGGGTCAGAACGATGTTAGCATGTACATATATCATTTGTTTTATGTGTGTGTGATTTTGTAGTCTTTGTTGTGAAAGCCGGTTAAAGAAACCGATCAAGCCTTTTCCTTTGTCTACATTTTTGTGATACCATCAGTTAGAATTCTGACTTCTACGTAACCCCATACCTACAAAATAACCATAAATAACCTCTAACATAATAATATTCCAGGGTCACTCCTGGTGAATTGCAGCAGGCACCGCGGGGTTTGCATCAAGTCCAGCGCGTGTCCTTGGGGGCGGATCATTGCCGACCACGCCGAAGTCTGCTCCCAGCAACACAACAACCTCGTCTGCTGCCAAGTAGCTCATGTGAGGATGCCCGTCGATATGTTCCAAGCTTATGAATAGATGTATAAGGAAAGCAGCTCACTGGTGGTAGGTCTGATATGGGAGAGGCCGCATGGGTAATCAGAGGTACCACCATCATGTCTATTTCTTCTGAAAAACAGCAGTGTAAATGCGCTGTTGTGTTTCGGTTTCAAGAACATTAGCCAGAGTAACTACCGGAAATATTAAGACTTAACATCTTATGTCTCAGGATGGCGTGCACAGTGGAATGCTAAGCATTGCTTTGTAATTCAAGGTGTTGTTTGATTTTACTATTTTTCATGAGCGTAAATATCGCTTACGGTGAACGGCATGCTTGTCTCGCCATTCGTTGCATAAATTAAAAAATGAAGATAGTGTTAGCATTAGTTTATTTGTAGCTTTCATACTCTTGACTATAAAATGTTACAGTTGGAACTTGGACGGGTGAGTACATCCGTTTGTTCAAAGCGTTTTCGTGATATGCTGATGTTATTTTATTATATTTTTCAAAAAAGTAATAAATAAACTTATTTACTACTGCTCTGTATAATCTATTTATCTTCATTAACATTATAAAATATATGTATGGATAATGTTATTGGACCGCCGCAGATTTAGGTCCAATATCCCTCACATGTTTTCCGATATAAATCCTTTTTAAAACACCATGATGAACCTTAATTACTGGAAAAATAAAATGAAAATAATTTATTAATTCGTTTAAACTTTACAACAACATTTAGATCCAGTATTTTTTATATCTATCACCCGGTTCGTGATTCGGGCTTCACTAGAGAAGAACGGGCATGAAACTCTAGTGTTGCTCTTTTTAAAACCAGTTTCAATGTTGTTATTATTACAAATTTTACAAGTTGTTTTAATTTAGAACAGTTCATTAATAATTTTTTGTAACTTAACAATAAATATTTTTGATACGAATATGTTTACGTTATATTTAATATGGCTGAGTGAAGCGAATGCAGTAAATATAGTTTATTATAGTTAATTGCTCAACAATGGCTCTTTTATATAATTCTTCTTCAATTAATAGAAACGTGTGCTAAATTTCTGCTTGACTGAGAGCTTGTACAAGGCAAATAACCTACTTTGATGAAAATACATGAATTATTTGGTTTGAATCAAAGGAGATGGTAATTAGCTCTTAGAACTTGAATTTGTACGCGTACAAGGACAGTCAGTTGCTTAGTGTCAAACCTTATGAATAAGATAACACCTAGGCTAGACGTTGAAACGGCGTACGAGGTAACAACATTTTGTCTGAAATAGTCTTGGGAGTGGTACAAACTACATTATATCGGGGACATTAAATGAAATTACTTTTGTTTATTGAAATCTTTTCTTTAGCCGTAATAAGGCTTTAAGAGTGGCCAGAGCTGAAATTAACGATGTTATTCAAGATACAAACAGTGTGATGGTTTTTCTTTAGATGCTGTTTTAAGTCGGTATAATTGGTGATTTACAGTTGTAGATATCAGTTGTATCAGCCCATATACGTCCCACTATACGGCACGGGGCTCCTCTACAATCGACAGTACTACTGAGAGTAGTTCGGCCTTATAGTCCACCACGCTGGCTTAGTGCGGATAGGAGGACTAACATATCATAGTTTTTTTTAATTCGCTATGGTATATATGTTTCCTCACGATGTTTTCCTTCAGCGTTTCAGTGCATGGTGATTGAATATGACTACACACATGACTCCGAAAATCGTGTGCTCTGGGATTCGAAAACGCGACAGCCGTGAACACGTTGGCAGTCGCGTTTAATCCGCTTACTAACAAGCCACCACGCACTATAATTAGTAATAGTTCCAATTGGTAGAGTTAATAAAAAAATATCCATTTGAATACAAAAGTGCGTAGCTGTTTTTGACGAGTTTTATTAATATTTGTTCAAAATATTGGTTTTGTTTATTATTTGTGGCTGTTACTTTTATTTTATTTAAAATGATATGTATTTAAAAAAAAATGCCATTAAAAGATAGACCCAGTTGTTTATTATCGAAAATTATAGTAAGGATTAACACACGGATTTCAAAGACATGCAATGATATTTAAACATTGAACCAAACACCGCGACAACTGAAAAATATCCTGTTACCTACTTTTAATTGTCAGTTTTCTACTAGGCGAGTTTAATAGTATTATTGTCCTCGGGCATGGTGAGCACATGTCCAAATTGATACATCATGACGTAATCCGACGTCGGCGTCGCCGTCGCTCTGTTATCCAAACTTGACTAATGAAGTTTAGTGAGGCTGGGCCGTGCGATCCAATCTCCCACCAGGCCTAATTCTAACGACATAGCTATGCTGGATACGTCTACGAATATGGGTTTTATGATTGTTATTTCCTATTTTTACATTGTTGCTGTTGTTCTTGTTTGAGTTTTTTTAGTGTCAAAGCCGATCCTATGCCTAGTTTTTATGTGAGCCAATTGTTCTTGTTTAAGTTCTTTATTATTTATTTAACTGTGGCTTAAAAATGTGCCTATCACATATGCCAAGTTTTTGACCTCGGTCACAGTTCTTAGATTGCTCTATTGATTCGGGCTAATAAGACTTACAGTGTTGTAGGTAGTAAAATTGTTTAGTTAGATATGTGGATTTTTGTTCCTTTTTTACTTGAAAGTTAAACGTTTCATTTTTATAAAATTGTGCAATATTGGAGCTCATATATCAGAATAATGCATCAGTTATAATTGCACTAATGGGTTAATCTGGTAACGTTAAAAACGCTATGAGCAAAGGCTAGCATAAAATTAATTCCAAGATTAAAATATCTGTGGGAGAGATGAACAAGTCACAAAAACTAAATCGTATAAAAAAATGAAAAATCAATCTTTTGTGTAAAGAAGTCAACATGGCAACAATCGGCCGACATCTTTTGGTAAAATTGATTGCGGGCGGTAAATTGGAAATCCCAATCGAGACACACTTCGGTCCACTCCGTGAAGCGATAAGGGACGCGGAAAGAGGGCTTCAACTTACATAAACATAAAGGAAGTGTTTTTCACACACGCGCACAATGGCCCAACTTGAGGTTTTTTTATATTTAATTGATGAAGTAAAATAGATGAATACTCGAGTAAGCTTGCATTATGTTTAGAACAAGGATAAATGATTATATGTACCTACTAAACTAACAATAAATAACGATATCATATCGCCAGTTGATACTTTACCTGGACTGCCACCACATGCAACAGCTCTTTAAGACCAATCCTCAATAAAATAATCCGAAAAAAATATTTAAGTATTTATTAGTACGGTATTTGTGTACATCCATAACAAATTCGCGAACTCAAGTAATTTAGCCTGTAGAATTTTATAAACAACTGCCGGAGCTTATCCGGAGTTGTCTGAGTTTATTTATGAAAACAACAGACTAAAAAACACCTGAAACAAAATGAGAGCGTAGTGGGGTGCTTGTGTTTTTTACGCCGATGCTGTTTCCAGCAAGTCTAAGTGTAGCGTCTAATTCAGCTCGGATATTGCAATTTCCATCCAGCTCACGCCCACTGCGTCTCCCTTCCATTTCGTTTCATATTGCGCTGCAGTAACACCATTTGACGTTTAGAGGAATTTTTGTGCTGGATTTCGCGAAATTAGAATTTTTAGTTTGATTTTACTGCACGTGTGGCTTTATTTACTGTTGGTTTTTGAGTATGCATCTCTTGTTGATTGTATTAGATATACGTTTTCTAGCAGATTGGTGAGTAACTTTATGGTATATCAGTTATAAAAAATATTACGAATCAAAGGATATCTAGCATGGTGGCCTATATGCCTTAACCCCTATTAATCGCACTTTTGGTTGTATAGGAGGCTCATGCGCTACAGTGGAACGTATATGGGCTATGGATACGATATTTAAAAGGAATATGGTGAAAATATAAAAGTCATGAAACTAATTTCCATTTCATCGACATCACATCTCAAAAACATATTGTGTTCTAAAGCATAGATTTAAATCAATGTTTGTAAGTGAATAATACTTAGAAATTAATGCTTTAAAAATAAATAAAGATAGCCGAGGGCAGGTATAATTGCATTGGCTGGTGAGAAATAGTATTCTATTACCAAATTAAACTCTATCTTATTGCGATTGCACCGTCAGCTGCAGTGTCATTTACCTTTTGATCCTAGGTTACAAATATTTTCTGCGCTCTGTGATATTTAATGAATTGTATTGTCTGACACAGCTCGCCTTTTCTTCAAGAAATTGACCTAAATGTAAAAGTACACTTACAGTGTGTTGCGGCGTCCCTTCATCGCGCAATGTTTTAGCAGGAATAAAATATTCACCGGGTTTTCGAAAGTTTCGTGCCAATCTTCATAACTTTCGCAGCGACTCGTGTGTTCAGCAATAAAATTCTATATTTTTCAAACAGTTGTGAATCAGAGGCGTTTACGTGCAAACATGGAAATATTATATTAGATCTAGAGGGGACATAGAGCAAACAGCTGACGGTAAGTGATTACGGTCGCCCATGGATATCCACTACTCTTAGATCGTGCATCGCCGGCCCATCAAATCAAAAGGAGAACGGGAAGGATCTCCACTTCACGTAAAAAGGAAAGGGGTATGGGCATAGTACTATATTTGTGACTATTGAGTGAATAGGCGTTATACCGTACCGCAATTTTTGTTTCTATCTCTTTCACTACTGTACAGTCAGCTTATCTCCCATCTCGCTTAACATATAGCCTATTGATTTGGTTGGAACCTAGTATGTGCGCAGAGTTATTTTTTACCATGGCCCCTCTAGAACTCTAACTCAATGATAACAAAGTATGTAAAACAAAGACATTAAAAATAGAACAAAAGCGTTATGATCCTTTTAATGAAAAAGATTAGGCGCGATTATTTTGAATTGTATTAACATCCCGTGTATTGTTCTGGTTTGGCAAGGGTCGGGTGAACACGGTTTTATAATATTCTCTCCGCCACGCGATGTTTTATTTATCCATCTTCGCAGCTTCAATATTCATCAATGCGCACCGAGCTCTTCTCCAATAAATATTGTAGGTACTGCCAGGTATGTGAATGTTTTCTTAGGATGTCTGTGTTTTGATGCTGAAATTATTGCAGAAGTTTTAGTTAGGTATTTGGGGGTATTAAAATGATTTTATATTTAGAACAATTCGATTAAAAATTGTAAATATCAATGGTTACAAAAAAATAAATAACAAAGTGTTATTTATTCTAAAATCTAATTATATAGGTATTATCCTATATAGGTAGTGTCCTTTGATTTTTAGCAGGCTTTTGTAAAATGTCAACCAGCTAGAGTTTGATATCTGTCGAATCTCTGGGTACTCTTAACTCTATGTATTTGTTCATACCGTCCAGACTGAGTAGTCATTTGCCACGGCGCTATTTAAAAAAAAGTCAATAATTACTTCCTGTTTTATTTCGAATATATAAAATAAAGTCACTTTAAATTATAGCCACATAAACCTCAGCATTACGCAAAGACACCAAAAGCTATAAAATCTCCAAAGACGAATTTGCACAAAAACAACATCCATTATTCGCCACTAAGCAAGAAACTTACGGGTGGCAAGAGGCATCGCAAAATGGATATTTGTCGAGTCAGAAAGCCGCTGAATCTTCGGTGAGGACGCTCCACGACGACGGGACGTGACCGCACTCTTAACTTATAGCGCACGTCTTTACTGCAAAATTAAAACTTTCACACCAAAATGGAGTTATGCATTTATTTATATGACTTTTAGATTTCATTTCAGAAGATTAATAACTACATTGGTCCATTATATTAGAACGCTTATTACAAACATGAATCTTCTTTGTGATTGGGAGGTTAAACCTTCTTGGTTAAGGTCTTCTATGCAGGTATTGGGAGGTTTGATGGAATACATACATCTCTGAATATCTTGTATACATTTTTCAAGTATGCAAATTATCTAACGATATTCTTTAATAATTTAGACGAGCAATAATAATTCAACTAAGGTATGAATGAAAAAGCAAAACAGTAAAATAATTGAAGGTAATACAAATTCATAGCTTTAAACGTTAAATCCGTACAAAGTACTTGAGTGAAACATTCTCCTTTATACAACTAAATAGGCAACTAAACCGTAACTTTTGTTTGATGATCCGAAACCAGTTTGCTAGATACTAAACGCTGAATCGGAGGTAAACCTAAGAATCTCTCTTGAAATTTCAAACAGACTCTGTTACCGTCCCAAGGGGCACTCAGACATTCACTAAACGTTACTGGTATCAAAGTGTCAGTTCAACCGAACAGCCGCAAGCTCGTTTAGTGAGCCAAGTTAGTCCCGACCAGACATGCGTTGCTAGCTGCTTTTCGAACTTGATCAAATGCCATGTTTGATGCGCATTTCTAGCATTGTTTGTTTATCTAAAGAGCGAGTTCGCTGGGAGGAGGCGATGAATATCGAACAAAGGTTTTTGTGTAGACAATAGGAATATTGAACTTCAAGTAGCCGGCCGTGCGCCATTTGACGTTGCATGCTTGTTCGTTGGAATACATGGTTTGCATAAAACTGAATTTTATTCTGTTCACCTGTCCTTGTTATTGTTATTCGATCGATTGGTGCATTGAATAAGAAGTTGGCATTGTGCACTGGAGGTCGACGGTCCGAGCACCGCAGGGATGAATATTGTTGGCCTACAGTTTTCTTCGGATCTTAGTGCTTTTATACTTTACTATTACTATCTACTTATACTTATATATCTATTACTATATACTATTACAATCTAAAACTTGAATTACAGAACAATTTTCAATGTCGTTTTTATATAGCTAGCTAGCGTACACTTTTGAATGTCCTTTTTAGTGGCCTGACAATGTGACTGAAATGCATAATGGTAAGCGCAAATAATCCATTCTGATAAGATTTGATAAAAATGCAGTAGATTTTTACATTGCATTTTCTTTGTAAACGGACCAAGTAGAGCGGCAACATTCGATAAAATCATCAGTCATCCGCAGCGAATTAAGATTCCGAATGAGATAGGTATTATCCGATTGTATCGCTGGGCCGGATATTCGCGCTCATCCTGTTACAAATGCAAACATATTATAGTACTATGTCTAGAGAGTACTTCATAATGAACGGTGCAGAAAGTAGCTGAATGCAGGCCGCTTCCAACAGCTATCTGTGGAAATCCTTGGGGAAGTTACTGAAGGATACACAAGCAGTGTGTCTTGACTGGCCCGCGGAGAAAATCCGTCTAATTCTGTTAACTCTCATTATAAAATCAGCTGATGCGCGAATATAACCAGAGATAGGTTCATTTCCTATTTGTCATAGCATGTGCGTGGGGCCTGTTGGAAAGCGGACCAGGCGCGGCTGTCAAGTGTGTGGTCGCGGGTTCGAATCCAATAGCACACGTCTGACTATTCGGTGTAATGTGTGTATTGATAGAGTCAATCACAAAGCATACAATCACCACGCATTGTAATGGTGGAGGGAAACATCGTGAGGAAACCTGTATTCAAAAGCGTTTTATAAGAATTTCAATGGTATGTAAAGTATGCCAACTCGCATTTGGCCAGCGCGGTGTGCAGACTATAAGGCCGGACTATTCTCAATAGTACTCTTGATTGTAGAGGACGCCCGTACCTTACAGTGGAACATAATATGTGGGCTGATACAGTACAGTAGGTGCATTTACCATATTTATATTATTGTCTTTTTGCTCGGCTCCTCAGAGTTGTGACGTAATGTTCATAGTCTTTTTTTCTTCAGGATTGGCACTAACTGATAAAAAAAATATCAGACTGGAAATTCTGGAAATTAACGCATTCATACATCTTTCAAGCTTCAGATGTGTCATAATATAGGCACATATGGTGCACTGCAATTTATACAGTTTCCACCGGTTGACACATTTAGGCTGGGCTGCTCAAAAGGGGATACACACAAGATGATGACACGACACGTTAATTTGGGTCACTATAGCAGATTTTACACGTCGTATATGGTGGATGTACGGTCCAATAAAAATTTCCTACTAAGTACCACTAATGATTGCTATTCTTTTACCACAAAGTAAACAATATTTAATAAGCCACAAACGTCGAGTTCAATACAGATCGTTTCCAAATACTGAGAACGATCCGCACTCCAAAGGTGTCAAAACGCAAACATAAAGAAAAAGATTGGTCAAAGGTGAAAAGAATTTGGAATAAGCGGCACCTTATAGGAGAGATCAAAGACCGAGATCACAAAGAGATCGAAGGACACGCGCCGCCGCTCGAGCTGTTTTCATCAATTGAGCTCCCACACTCTCGCACAAACGCCTTTCATTTATTATTTTGTGGTTAAAATTACACATATTTGGTTAACATTGTGCGTGGTATTTTAAAAAGGAAATCATACATGCTATGTGGTTTTCACCTTCATAAAAAAGTACACCTACTAGAAAGCGAAATTAGTCAAGACATAGAACAAGAAGTATTATTTTCATGTTTTTTTTTTGTATTAACCATAAGTATGCAGACGAGCCTGCCTGATAGTAAGCGTTCAACACCGCTCATAGATCTCTTTTCTTACTTTTTATGGCACACTTAATGTAATTATTTTCCTTTTTTGTATTGTATGAAATTGTTGCTGATGTTCCTATGAATTAAATTTTTTCAGTTAAAAAAACACAAAACAACCTCTAAAAAAAGTTGATGACATAACAGCTTTTGTTTTTGGCGTGACATTGCGACGTGAAAATTTGGCAAGCGTCAGGAGGGCCGAATAGGCCATCAATCATCTTCTGGCATTCGATTTTTCGCCCTCTCCTTGCTGCCGGCAAGATAATGGGGTCAAAGTTTTGAAGTAAGAAACGCTGCTTTGATTTTAAAGGGCGTTGTTTCAAAATATTTAATTGACAAGGGCCTTTTAAAATTAATTGCTTCTTCTGTAGGGTCTAAAATATCCGAAGGCTATTTAGAACTAAAATACCTAACTGTTGAACTAAGACTTCAGAATTCTTCCATTAAGGTTTAATTTTCGTGCAAATCCGCTAATACAAATATTAGATAGCTTTGAGTCTACAATTAGATTACAAGTTAATTATCGTATGTAGATAGCGTTTACGCTTAAGAAAATATGGAAATTGGATTTAATCTGAAACCAGGTTAACATCGAAGCAGTTCAAACATTATTATTATGTTCATACATAAAATAGGTAGTAGGTATGTTAACATAACGTGTTATTTGTACGTGGCAGGATGTTCTTATTGGAGAACATCGTACCAAAGGTGTAAATGCCGCTAATGATGCCATGCAAGTGTGTCGTGTTAAGGGATCAGCCTGTTTATTACTAGTTCTGAGCAGCTTGGCGTCATTGCGTGACGGGTGTGAGCTGAGACAGAATAGAATATAGTACCTTTTAATATCAGCTTTAATGAAGTCACTGTTTAGCAGGATAAAACACAAAGTTCAAATTGTTACTATGTCACAATCGGCATGTCTTATTTAGAACTCCCAAGATTTTCCCTAAAAAAATGTTAAACTTAAGTTTCCACATCAAAAATACTCTGTTACAGCGAATTTGTGATGTTTAAACACAGTGAAGATAGTAGAAGGGTAGTAATGCGGTCGGCGGATAGAGCACAAAATCCCGAACGAGCCGACGCGGCCATGAATCACGCTGGGAGGACGAAATTTATCGTTTGGCTACGCATTCACGCACGTACTGCTTTTTATTATATCACGGAAACTGGTATTTATGCTTTGTGTTATTTACAACGAGTGTCGCCCGCCAACCGAGCCCTCTCACTTAAACGAAGTGCTTAAATCAAAATCGCTGAATATGAATTGGGAATTTGCTGCTTTCGAAATAGTTTTGTGGTGCGGGTTTCTGTGAATAATGTATGAATTGGATATAACGTACAAGGTGACCTTTAGACCATTCATAGTTATGGTATCCTAGATTTACAGATGTTACACATTGAAATAAAACTATTATTTACTTACAGATTTTATTGCAGCTTTAGTTTAATTTTTACTTTTAACATCCCGACGCGACGTTTCGATTACTTTACAGCTTTCGCTTCAATAAACGCTTAAACAATAGTTTTACTTCAATATTTATAGTATGATCAATATTTATTTTAAAATCCTTATTTTTAAACATTAAGAGAAAATTAAGCCAGTATTTCCAAATTATTTAGTTTTTGAACTACTTCAGCAACACACAAATACTTTACAGAAGGTGATTATGTAGAGCATTTAAACTTTTTATGGTTGCACAGCTTTATATTTATGTTAGCTTTCATAAACACAAATGTCGTTGTTTATGCTACAATTTTTGAATGCAGCTGGGTTTCCATAACAACGCTAGATAATGTCTCGATATTAAGTAGATAACCAATCACCAAGCACTAAAACGGTGAAGGAAAACATCGTCAGGAAACCTGCATACCGTAGTGATTTATTAAAATTTCTATGGTATTTAAGTCCGCCAACCCGCACTAGGTCAGTGTGGTGGACTATATGGCCTAACCACTTTCAATCTTATTGTCGATTGTACAGGAGGCCCATGCCCTGCAGTAGGACGTATATAGGCTGATACAGAAGTAGATAATTTGAAACTAAAATGAATGAAGAGAAAAAAAAAACAAAAATTACTACATGGTTTGCATTTAAAATCGAAAATACGAATGCTGACAGTCCAAGCCATTAGTATTGCATTACACATCCCATTCCGTAAGTATATTTTTACATAAATGGCACATTCCCCACCGGGCAGGCCGCAGTATGCATAAACAAATATTCAAACTTGGATTTACGAGCAGAACCACCCGTGGGATTTGTCCTGTGCTGAGTAGCAACCCGCTTCCGGCATACACACATTTGCTCTAATCGAATGAGGCGTGTTTGCGAATATATGCCGACTGTCTTTTGTTCAGTGACGTAATGTGACGTGTAGTTTGCGCGTGGGAACTTTTTTTGATCGTGGAATCCTGGAATATGAAAAGCAGATCAGAACAGAAAAAACTTTTCATGCTAGCTATTTCAAGAATCTATTTTTTAAGTAATATCATGTATAACAGGTGCCTCTACTGCCCTAGTAAACGCATAAAACCTAAATTAACAAATATTTATAGGGAGTATTCTACACATCTGATGTGCGTGGTGGCCTGTTGGTAAACGGACTAGACGCGGCTGCCAACATGTTCACGGTGGTCGCGGGTTCGAATCCCAGGGCACACCTCTGACTTTTCGGAGTCATGTGTGTATTGATAGTCAATCACCACGCACTAAAACGGTGAAGGAAAACATCGTGAGGAAACCTGCATACCATAGCGATTCATAAGAATTTCTATGGTATGTAAGTCCGCCAACCCGCACTAGGCCAGCGTGGTGGACTATATGGCCTAACCACTCTCAATCGTATTTTCGATTGTAGAGTAGGCCCGTGCCCTGCAGTGGGACGTATATGGGCTGATACAGAACTCTACACATCACTTAGTTTCCTTTGCTCTATGGTGTCATGTTCTTCATCTTAAATAATGGAGGAAAAAGGTGACCCCAATAGAAGTCATCTGCGACGAGCCCGCTTTTTGCAGCTATATAAGTAGAAATGACCTCAACAGACTTACGAGTATATGGCAGTTCAGTAAATAATGACGAAAAACAAAGTAGTGGCAAGATAGTGATAGTTGTAGAATTTCGGTACATCAATAAATTTACTTTGCTCTCTTTTCTACGACAAATGCTTATTTAAGCAATTCAAATAATTGGACGGGTTTGATGTAGTACAGGGCATAACAGTTCGATGCGGGCATAGAATTATCTTTTTCAATTCAAATTTGAGAAACCCCATGTCACATACGTACCAATCCATAATATACGTACTTTGGAGGGCTATTTTATATTATAGGGGGCAAATGAGCAAACAAGCCACCTGATGGTAAGTGGTCACTGCCACCCATGAACAACTATAGCGCTTAACGAGCCATTTGGTGCCAGCTTATCGGGTTTTTACGATTGAAACAAAGTTAGACATAAGTCCACCATGCTAACCAATTATGGTTTGATGTGTGGCGGATATATCTCAAACAATAGAAAAATGAATATTAAAATTACTCAATTAAATTATTTAAGAATATAATAAGAAAGAATATTGTGAAATCTATGTTTTGGAAGGTTATATGATATGAAATAAAAGGAAAATGTATTTTATAATACATATCTGGGTTTTACATTAGGATATAATTATGAGTGTTTCTTCAGGCTACTGACCTTGAATTTTGGAGTAAACAAGTTTTAGAATGTAGATCATATCTCAGCAAAAGCTTTGTGGGCGTAACCTGAATAAAGCGATGTCCCTAGAAACTGAATTTTAATTTACGAGACATGTCGAAAGTTGGGAGCAGTACCATAATTTTAAAGACGCTGACTCTCTGCTATTTGCTATACAATTTATATTCCTTGTACGACAAAATGACTAGTCTGCAGTTAAGTCCTGTACGTAATTGCGTCTAAATAATCTCATGGTGGCACATTAATTATATATATCCTTCTACTCAATTATTGCTATACTTTAAAAAAAGTTTTGAAAGTTCTACTAACACGTTCCAAAGTATCGTTTTGTTACAACTAGATAAATAATGTAAATATATCCCTCGAAGTTTCTGGTATGGTTTCTCGGGTGATGGCCGTAGAGATCTTCAAGCAACTGATAGATTAGATATCATTGATTCTATGATCAGGAGTCGGCGATGGCGGACGTCAAAGTTATCTTCCTAATTGCACATAATGTCGAGGAAGTAGAACACAAACCGGGATCCTAAGTGATAAGATCCCATTTGGCCCCATCAGAAAAGAAGGCGCCGGGTAAACAATACGGAACAATGGATATATATCGCCTGATATTGTTATTATAAGACCAAGAAAAGGCAAATCTTGATTGCATTACCATAGAAATACTGATAGAAGTAAGGACTAATAAGGTAGTTATGGTAACTATAGTCCTAGAGTTTCCTAAACTAAGCAGCAAGTGTTCAAATATTATATAATATATTTAAATTTGCCAATGTTCCACGTCACGGAGAAGAATGGCGCAGTGCATAAGTGGTTTCTGCTCGCGTGTAGTTACACTAATGTGTGTTGACAGCGCATAATAAATGAGCGACTCTAAGTTTGCTGAAAGTTAGAAATGCGATAGCGTACCACAGACTTGAGTTATGAATATTCTCGAATGTACTGTTTGGTGCATTCGGTATGCTTTAAAGTAAACCATTCCTTATGAGGGAACTACGGAAGATGCAATACTAAAATATTATATACTATTATATGTATATCTGTAATATAATATGTTATACATTGCATCATGAATATAGTTAGAAGCAAGAGCCCATGCCCATCTTGGAGGTAGAGGAGCAACGAGTCTAGAATCAATAACACCGTACTAAGCAAGATGAAAAACACATATATTGTGGCAGAGCCATGCTTTTGTCAGTAATGCCTCAGCATGAATGCGTAGAGTTCGTCAGTTGCGGCATCAATGTCTCACAGGAGATCAATGTGAAGCGACAGCTTTGCTGCCGTGTTTTGTTCGGTGAGTGAGATTGCCGGATATTCCCTACCCTTTTTCCATTACTTTTTTGCCGTTCCCCTCCCAATTTAATGGGTCTGTAACACATCTAAGATTCAAGCGTTATGAATGCGGGGCGTTACCATCAGGTGACCTGTTCGCTCGTTTGCAGGACCTATACAATAAAAAAATAACTTAAAAAGTGTTTATGTGATCTGGGAATATAATCAAGGACAGAGAATACAATAGGCGATATAGAGTGGAAATATATGGCATAAGTTCTATTAACTATAACATCAGCATACAATGTTGAAAATGTATGATTTACATACCATACAAACTTAGTCTTAACTATTTTTAAAAATATAAACGGTCTTATTCATAGATTAGTTTAAAACCCATTTTAGCTGTTGAATGTAGTGTCTCTTTGGCACAACTTTTCAATTCAGTTTCAGCGAAGAAGACAAATCATTCGATACCTGAAATTGGTTTTAAAACTGTCCATGAGTAAGGTCGAAAATGTATAAGAACTCCAGAGATTCCAAGAATGTTGTATAGTTAATAGAATTTGTGGAATATCAATAGAAATTTCAATTGTAGAATTTATTTGCTTATTTCTAATCCTATTTGAAAAGCGTATATTTTCTATAGCCCTTTTCATAGAATCGTTTTCGAAATTCAAATAACTTTCAATTCTTCGTATCTTATTAGATTTCTTTATAAGTTATCACTGCTATTTGCGGCTAAGATAGGTTTGATTTTTCTCCCTCCGATAGATGCGTGGGAATGTTCTTATAGAGATCATGACGTTGCGATTTCGTTTTATTTCTTCAATATTGAATAAAGAAAATCGTTTGTACCATACCCGTAAGCGAAAAATATGCTTAAGTTCATAAATAGGCTGAATGCTCGTTTTAGCATTTTTAAATGCTAAGTTTGAAAGGGCTCCTAGTAAATATAGGTACATCTAAAACTTGTTTGAACAAGCTGAAGCGACTGGAGCGCGCTCGTTCTCATTCAAAATTTTGTAATTGCTCACCGTGCCGGAAACAAAAAGTGGGCCAACTCAAGCATTCCGAATGACTGAAAAAATATTTTAATTTATGTACATCATCTTTCGCGACCCTCATTTCAATATTTTCTTCCTTTTTATTATATTCTTTATTATACGTGCCAGTATCTGTCCGAGCACAATATTAGAATACTGCTTCATAATAATTGTATTTTAGCGAAATTACTTTTAGGGATGAAAATCTTGTTAGGAAACGGGCTGTTTGCCTTTCCAAGTGGCAATCATCGATGAAGGCACAAAATGAATGGAAGCTGAAAAGGGGTTTTGATTTAGATCTTCGTTTTTCGTTTGTTTCCTTTGACACTGAATTACATTCATTTCTAAGGTGAAGTATTCTTCCCGTGTAAATACAAAGATTCTTTGAAAGAATAAAAAGCTACATTATCAGCCTTGGTTTTTATGATTAATATTGTGTATAAGAATTAAACTGAAAAGAAAGTATTAAATGTTATTAATAATTGTCGATAAAAGTACACATATAGGTATTTCTTGATTTATACCCTTTGTTTGTGTATTATTTCACCAGATAATTCAACAATGAAACTGGTCATTATTTTATCAAATAGATTAATATACAACTATAAGTATATCTAAGTATACAGCTTCAATCTTAAGTTTGGATCATTAGCGAACTATCGAGAGATCACAGACAAACTTCTCACATCGAAGATGGGTGTCGAACACAAGACTTGGAAAGTTGACTGAAAACTGTCTAAAACGGCAGAAAAGGAATATGATAGCAAACCCCTAAATGGAGGGGCAAAAGGGTAAAGCTATTAAACCACAGAATCTTGAATATTTAACACAATATTGTTGCTGTTTCCTGAGATTTTGCACGTGGTTAAATATGGTTCTGTTACAATTCAAATGGATGGGGTTATTTATATTCTCGGTTGTAAGCCGGATTCTATTATGTTTTAGATGAATTTGTGCACAAATTTCGAATTTATTTAACATGATTTTAAGTATTTATAATTTGTTATTCACTTCTAATGACTCTACTTTATATGATGTAATTGTTTTCATAACCATCTTACTGTATCTGTGAATGACCATGTTGGGGCATTGGTAAACCATAAATAAAATACATAAATTTCTCTTTAGCAATATTTTCAAGTAAACAGAGTAAGTGCTGGTTCGTTGAACAAAAAATATTACTGTGTATTAAGTTATTTATGTGCTGTATAGAAGGTTGGTTAATTTTGATAAATAACCTATGGATAAATTGAAACACAGCATTTCACGGCCCATAAAACAATAATTTTTAAATGGTCCTGAAATATGTATTGGGAAAAAGAATGAAATGATAAATATATCTATCAAGTATGAAGTAAAAGATGAACGATAAACAATGTAATGTTACGAAAATGAAGTGATATATGATTCAATTTTCCTGATGGACAAACAACATACAGTTTAGGAAATCGTAGTTAGATATGAAATATTTTGTTTATTTATCACAAAAAATTGAGTTAGGTAGAACGTTTGATGGAGGCATCGGATTGGAAATATTTTCATTCAAGGTAAACATGTATGCCAAAACTAATATTTGTATTGCACTTACTTTTCGTATGGTCAAACGAGAAAAAAATATATCAATCAAAGAGCCAGTTATATAGAGTCAAGTTGCAAGTCTCGTATTCTAGGTTCAGCCTATGTTTACCTAGTACAATATCCAATTCTAAACAGATCGCATAGTTTGTTCACTGGTAAAGATATTTACGTCATTGAAACCCTCTCATAACTGCGCTAGATATAACATCAGGTTCATTGAAGACACTTTGTCGTGCTAATATGAAAAAGTGGGTCAGTTTCTTTGTGCCATCACAGCTGTAAATATCAAAGAGTCTCTGGGTTTGTTTCTTACTTTGAGGATGAAAGAAAAGAAATGGGAAGAAAGCTAGATAGTGACGTGGATTGTTAAGCCTCTGACAATGTTAGTCACCGAAATAAACGCGACAGTATCTCTATCACTGTAGTTGAGATTAGAGTGAAAAATTGGCATATCTCTGCTTCTATTGATCAATTTGTACTGTTGTTAAAATTAAATAAACCCCAACCATTGCACCCAACAGTCACATGCATAGTGCTGACCCCACTCTAAGTTCTAGTCTTGTGTCGTGAGTATCAGTTACTACGAGAGAATATTCGGCCTCACAATTTACAATTAAGGGAATTTTATCTGGATTCAACCAGCGCCGACACTAAAAAAATAAATCTTTTTGTTCAATTTAAGAGTACTTGTATGCATTTAAATATGAAAAATATTTTTTGTAAAGTTGTCGAGCCTGCAGCGGCGTCGTCTGCGTGCAATCAGTGAGACATATTGGTGCAGAAGATTAAAATTGCTTGTACCATTGTAGTTACAGTTTTCCCGCCCACGTGTTCTCAATACCAGGTCATTGGAACGAAGCGAGATGAAAAATGTATTCAATTGAAATAAAACTATTATTTACGGATTAAATCGCGGGTTTCGTTAAGAGTTTACATATTAACTTCCCGATGTTTCGATTACTTAACAGTTTTCATAGACACGGGGCGGCGTGAGTGCGCCGACAAAATCTGTAAATAAATGTTTCATTTCAATGTGTGACATTCGCGTAAATCTAAGAAAGCTTTATGAATTTATTCAAGTCGTCGATGGAAATTTACGTATTTTAATATTTTAGCTGCATATTAAATATTTAGAAGCTCTTTTTTGAAAAATTCGACTTAGCATCAATGAGATTGGCGAAATGGTCATCATTGTGTTCTCTTTTAAAATTTTAGAGGAAATTTGGAATGAAGAGCTGAGCGTTTCAATAATTCAAGTTTTATTAATTAGACTTACTAAGTCGGTTTCAGTTTAGAATTGCTAATTTATTCTAAAAAAATGTTATTTCATATTATCGTCTCGTGGCGTAATTGGTTAATTAGCGTTGGCGCCGTCTTTACACTTAATGCTTCTTAGCCATTTTATGGCCTAATTAAGCGTTCAAAGTTTCATCAGCTGATTTTATTCTCCCCGAGACGTAGATCGTTTGTTAAGAGTTGGCAGAGGAAGTTCTCGCTCTTTTATTAATGTAAATAAGGTAATACTAAAGTATGTAGTAGTGGATTGTAATCTAAATAAATATTTTTTTTTTATGGTAAATGATTATTAATCGTTGAAGAACTACTTATACCGGGTATATCAAGAGTGCTACCGAAAACAAAGCTGGGTGGTAGTTTTAGTCACTACAAACACTATATAACTAATAATTTTGCAAAGAAACGCCACAATTTTTTTTTCTTAATTGGTAAATATCGTCTAGTTTAGGTGGTAAATCCATAGATTTTACTAAAATAATAATTTAAAGCCTTGCGCACCATAGCGCCCTTAAAAATAACAGGATGTACCCTATTATTAAAAAAAAACTATGTATTTCCCACCCTAATACGACGATAGGAAAAAAATCGTCACAATTTTTTGCACAAAATTTAGTTGCATTGTGTCTGAAGTCACTAAAACTACCACCAACTTTGATCAAATATACACTAGATACAACATGAGCGCTTAGAAAATGGGACCAAAAAAGAGTGCTTTAAGCACTCTTTCGCCTTCAGTCACGCACCGACCGTTGCTTCTAAAACGTCGCAAAACTTTAAACAATATTATGTGAAAAGCTACTTTAAGCTCCAGGAATTTGTATTAATATATTTGGAATATGTGATCTTTTTGTTTACTTTTTTTCATGTCATGCATCGGTGCCACTTTTTAACAGAACTTTTACAGGGAACTGTGCATCTAGTGTATATTTGATCGAAGACCACCAAGCTTCGTTTTCAGTAGCACCCTTTGATATATCCTGTATATTGATATAATTCCTCTCTATTTGATTTTTTAAACTAAGACATCGATTTAGTATACAGACAATCCGAATTCGTAGGTATTTTTAGAGTACATTATTTCATGCCTGTCATGATAATTATATTAAAAGGAGTTCTATCTTCGTCAAAGCGTCAGAAATCTTCCGATTCACATAGATTTAAAGACGAATTCTTCTTTTAATTGGGACATAAAAGTATTGTAAAAAATATCTCATTAATGATAAGACTGAATAATGTTTAAATACGGCGAACGAAACGAAAACCAAAGAACTATGAAGACTACTGAAACTTACTTTTATTACGGCTCATAAAATATCTTCATTTAAAAGGCAAGAATTCACTCCGAACTTTTTCTCAGCGAATACATAATTACGTGTTTGAGATGAAGAAAACCGAAATACACGACTTATTTTAATTGCAACCGAGTAAATGTTTTTCACTAATTCGAAATCTGTGTTTGCTGGTCATTCAATAAAAGCGGCAGTATTTTTATAAATAGAAATGAAATATAGCAGCCTTTTAAACATGGCGCAGAGGCGGGCGCCACGAAATGATTACACCAAACTGCACTTTAGTTTATGCTATACACAGAAGAAGATTTTAATTTAAACTGCGAGCTCCAGTGTCTCATTCACTAAATGTTTTATAAAAATTGCTCGCCATTATTTTAACAGGCCACACATGATTCATACAGGAAACGGGGCACTAAAGTAAACAAAGTCAGTTTAATAAATGGAGGGTTAGTTTAAGCTAGTGACGAGATCTTTGTGTTGAAATCATGACAGAGTAACATAAAATCTATCTTTATTTATACTAAAGAATATTTTATTTATTTATGAATAAAAAACGTATATCTTTCTTATGAATTGAACATTAACATATGAGAAACGTTTGTTGTTGGAAAAAGAATCATGTGACTACCCTATAGCCATTCCAAACACAAACAAATACGCATTTTTTTAAAAATACTTACATAGAGTGCCTGAACTAGGAATCACACGCATGACCTCACAGTTTACAGCGTATTCTATATCCGCCCACGTCAACCCACCGCTGGGTATAGGATTCAGCTGTTTTTCTAAGACGCTATTTTACAGCGTGCACAATATATATATGTTTTTTTATAGTATTAACAAAGATTAATAAAGATAGCCATACCAAAAATCTATCAATTAAAGTTTTTGTTAATCCATTCAGAATTAAACAAGCTAGGAAATATTTTAAATCTTTAAGTGGAATTAAAAGAAAAGGTATGCTTAACAAAACTAGTGACGTCAAAAGACGTAACATGCATAACAGCGTGCGGGTGTGAAAGTTAAATTAAAACTAATATTTGCCTCATATCACAAGCTCCTTTAATACTTGTTTGACAGAAACATTTTAATTTAATGGTATATAATTTCATACGCAAAATAATGCATAAAATTCTTCAATGTCAAATACCAACGAGACCAACCAACTACCAATAAGAATCCATTGGCAAATGTTCGCAAATAAAAGTTAATATACCATTGAACACGTTCATATATCTTGATTTGCATTAATTTGAATTGAATAGTGGTACGTTAGAGCAGACTAATGAGCGAATTTGATTCGGAATGTCATTGTTTCAAACAGATGCGGTGTAATTACTGTAACAGGCTTGTTAGTTTTCACTATTTCCATGACCTCGGAATACAGAATCAGGTCTAATATTTGGATTTACACTTAAATTATAGCCTTTACGTAACTTTACTCTATAATTTATATTCCAATATTTACCTGTATTCTACATTAATGTTTTTATTTGCATCTTTATCAGCCCATGTACTCGTACTCCTCCCACTGCAGGGCACGAGCCTCCTCTAATAATTGAGAATAGAAGATAGAGTGGTTGCCTAGTGCAGGTTGGCAGACTTTACATACCATAGAAATTCTTGCAAATCACCATGGTATGCAGGTTTCCTCACCTCAATATCTTCTTTGAGCGTTTTAGTGCGTGGTGATCCTGAGACATAAGATGTAAAGTCTCAATATGTCCAGTAGTTACTCTGGCTACAATGTCCTTCAATCCGAAACACAACAGTACATTTAAACTGCTGTTTGACGGGAGAAATAGAAATTGCGGTGGTACCCACCCAGGCAGCCTCTCACATATGACAGCCCTACAACCAGTAAAGTTTAATAGAAATAGCTTTCTCTCATCTGAGTTTTCCAATTCCATGTTTTTAATACAGTTTCGATCGCAGATGAAAATAAAATCTGTCAATTTAAACATACAATGAGAACTAAAATCAACAAAAAGAAAACTGCTAAAATGATTCTCCTTCTTTTTACTTTTTTACAGCCTTTTAACAGTTTCAGTCGGGAAAAAATATTACAAAAGTATAATATAAATTAATTTGCAAATAAAAAAACACAGACATTTTATTATGATTTTTGTATCGTCATTTTCCTTCATAAGTTTAATGAATATGCTCCCTAATTCGTCCAATTTGCTGCGGTTTTTGAATCCTCGGCAACACCTCTATCAGTATTCAAAGCCGATAATCCCATTAACCGGTTATTTGGTTCCATTAATATGTATGAAATGTATTTCGCTGATTAAACTTTAGTATTATCACGCTTATTACCTGGAGGGTATAAAGAGAATTCATATTATTTAGCGGTATGCTATGGGAGTGGGACTCCTCCTGGCCCGATGATAGGACGTCTTACACAAGAGGGCCGGTAGGGACTGGATGCATAAAGCAGCAGACCGGGCTCTGTACTTTGGGAGAGGCCTATAGGACTGGAGGATATAGGACTGAAAAGGGCTAATGATGATGATGGTTTGCAATATGCTTCCATTTAACTTTTTATACTGTTTCGAAAAGGTGTTTATACAAATCCTAGTAAGAGACCACATTTCAATACTGGACATAGATATGCCAGTGTCCTCGATATGTGCTGGCTAAGCCAGTTTATATATTTATATTTATTGCGTGTAATAATGTCGGGCTTTTCACCCTCACAAATATATCTTGCTATTCTGATCAACCAGACTCCCACTAAACCAAATAGCAAAGCTGTGAGTTTACGTTAGGTCCCAAAAATGAACGTTGTAAAAGCGTCGCGTCTTGCTTAACCAATAAACATTGTAAATTGTACGTTGTCGAATAGTTTGAAAAGTGTGCTTGATCAAAAGTCATTCGCTACAGGGGTCGAGGTCTCCATGGACGTAATACGGATGTGTTAGCGGTTATTTCAAATCTTGATTTATTGTGTGGAACGGCAGGAGATAACACGGTTACATGTTTGAAAATCTTCGTAGGTTAATCAGATGTTAACTCTAATATATGTAGGGAAACCTTTATTGGACTACAAATATTTACTTAAGCTAACTAAAATTTTCAGGCTGAATTAATTAATAGTAAAATTAATCAAATCTCATCGCAATGTGTTACTAATTCTAATACTAATCTTTCTATGTAATCTGTATCGATTTCTAGTTCTACTAATTAATCTAGGTCTAGTTACACTTTTATAATTAATTTTAATTAATCCATTACTTTGTAGAGATGGTCTTTCATCGGGTTTTTCCTGCGTATAAAGCAGGAAACCTGAATACATCGTAGTGAAATGTGCGTAACCTCAATCTTAGTTCAGCCTGCTTCTTATGCTAAGATATAAAGGCGTAAAGGCAACTCAGGCTTTTAGGTCACAACTGTCGGCAAATTTATTTTTTAAGGTTTTAACTTATGCAGGCTTTGAACTTTGAAACGTAGCGGCTCCGTAGTGGCAGGAATGATATATGTATAAGACTTTTTTTTGCTAAGTGAGATTACTTTTGGTATAATATATTCAATGATGTTGTAGAAGGTCATTTTAATTTTTTATTTGTTTCTCAACATATAATGTTCAGCAATCATTAGCTATTCTATATTTTAAATTGGAATACGTCTACACGTCAATTGGGTGAGAGAAATAGGCAAAGCGGTAACATCTATCAAGATAGAGATCATTTATGTGAGGAATTTATCATCGAGTTATATTGCTTTACTATCTTCATCATCATGAAACATCATTCTGCTTATTTATGTTACGTACGGGCGTCCACCATATTCCACCATGAGAATAAAGTTCCTATATAAATATAACCTGTATCAGCCCTTATACGTCCCACGGCAGGGCACAGGCCTCCTGTACAATCGAGAGTACGATTGAGAGTGGTTGGGCCATATAGTCTACCACCGTGGCCCAGTGCGGGTTGGCGGAGTTTACATACCATTGAAATTCTTATAGTTGCTGTAGTGTGCTGGTATAAATATAATACTAATCTGATAATATCCTAGCATCTATAACTGGAGTAAGGCTGGTGGATCGAGTGGCAATGAATGCTCCGATAATAGTTTGCGTTCGGTTTGCTGGCTGATGAGCGCTAATGAACCGCCCGCGATTCATACGCTCCGATTCATTTCACGCTCAACGGTTACCTGCACTTATAACTTATAACCGATACAGTATATTAATGCCGGTGGCGTCTGGATTTAAATTCAGAGCTGGATGTTAATTATCAGGGATAATGTGTTGTAAGTATACGTATCAGACATGTAGCAGGGTTTTACTCTGTAGTCTGTATATTATGTTCGACTAACAGATCAAGCCATTAATGAGTAAGTATAAAAGTTAATTAACAGATTTCTTGATTTATTTAATGTATTAGTTATTGTATGCCGTTTTTTCGAAGGGGTTGGTGTTGGTGGAGGTTATACTACTAGAATCACAAATCGTTGGGTTTATTTCCGTCCCGAAAAGCCGCCGAGCCTAAATTCGCGAAACGCCTATCTGTATCAGCCCATATATGTCCCACTGCAGGGCACGGGCCTCCTCTACAATCGACAGTACGATTGAGAGTGGTTAGGCCATATAGTCCACCACGCTGGCCTAGTGCGGGTTGGCGGACTTACACACCATAGAAGTTTTTATAAATCGCTATGGTATGCAGGTTTCCTCAGGATGTTTTCCTTCACCGTTTTAGTGCGTGGTGATTGACTATCAATACACACATGACTCCGAAAAGTCAGAGGTGTGCCCTGGGATTCGAACCCGCGACCACCGTGAACATGTTGGCAGTCGCGTCTAGTCCGTTTACCAACAGAAACGCCTATACAATTCTTTAAAAGGAAACCCTACACGTAATGGATTTCGCGACCTAAGATTTCAGGAGCACGCTGTTCATACTGCGTACTAAAGTCTATAGCACCGACGATTTCATTTAAATAGAGAAGTATAATTCTTCACCGTTTATGTTTTCAGATTAAGGGCGGACTAAATTCAGCATCTTTATTCATGCTATCTTAATTCACGATTCCGTAAAACTGAAACCTCAGCGTTAAAGTAATGCTTCATTAAGAATTCATAAAGTTTTAATGGAACACTATTTATTTAATAGCAGTTCCCAATTAAACACGTAATTAATTTTTCCATCTGCAAATGAAATTTTTACTTTTACACGTTTATTTTGAACAAAAATGCATCTTTACCACTCGGCACTTGAGCTAGCAATTGCACCTCTTTACTCGCTTGGCAAGAAAATGTAGCACAGTCGCTTAATGGGGTCAATAGTGTCTTGAAAAATATTTATACCGCTAACTTGTTAAAGCTATGAAAGAGATGAGAATTATTGCACCCCATAAAAAGAGAGTCATGTTGAAGTATTTCAGATAAAAAATAAAATAGTTAACAATATCCCCGCGCACTCTTCTCAATTCTGAGGGTTTTGACCTTCTCTTACCAGCTTCCGTGGTTCATACTACGGAATGATGATATACGCTATCGATTTCTACTGTTGGCAATCTGTATGTGTATGTATCTGTATGTGGATCACCTATTGTATTGCTCTTTTCCCCTCCTCTTTGCCAGTGCCACATCAGTTTCTGTAAAATTTGATTTGTCTTCCTAGCAATATGTCCAAAATACACCAGCAACAATACCTTATAGAAGCATATTAACGCGCATGAACCGTGTGGCAAAGATTGTCAACGTTAACCGATTACACGCTACATGCAAAAACATGAAAAATCTTTTGGACATGCGAAATGGGTCATACTGACAAAATCAGTAATAATGTTTTTCCATCGAAATTTACTAATCAATTCCTGTCCCAAAGTTTTCAGTTCGACGTTAATTAAAAGAAGAGACAGATATGTAGCGTGCATACTGCCTAGTGCCTAATGAAACCTTATGGGCAGAAATTAAGACTTTCATTTATCGTTGCTGGCATATTCTTACCTCCATTAGACTATTAAGTGTTTGAAAGATGCATTTTTAATTTGTAAGTGTTTTTTTTTATTGCAATGAATAGCGAGACAAGCACGCCGTTCGCCTGGTGGTAAGCGATGCGACCGCTCATGAACAGTAGCAAAACCAAACAACACCGTGAATTACAAAGCAATGCTTGGCATTCCACTGCGCTCGCCATCCTGAGACATAAGATGTTATGTCTCAATATGTCCAGTAGTTACTCTGGCTACAATGTCCTTCAATCCGAAACACAATAGTGCATTTAAACTGCTGTTCGACGGGAGAAATAGACATTGCGGTGGTACCCCCAAGGCAGCCTCTCACATATGAGAGAGCTACCACCAGTAATAGTAATAGTAGTAATTGCACATCAATAAATTTACAACACGATTAATCGTGATGCACTCATAATTCTCATAATTAAATTACTGCAACTAATTGAGTGAATATTCAATAACATCAAAATTCTCGGTCAGTTGCAAACCGCACCAATTAACAACATTTAACACTAGTTAATCCATCGAAAAACAACACGGATAGTTAGATAAGTAAAACAGGCTCGCGGGTCGCGGCTCGCATTAATCTGTTTAAATTCCTTTCCTACTCAAATAAATCCTGTTTAAACAACCGTGAAACTGTCCGTGTGTGAATCCCTTTAATCCTTCTCGTGTGGATTGGGTCAAATCGAATTTCATATATTACCCCTTTGACTTCAATACTTTTATCATTGTTCTTTGACTGGTTATTATTTAAGTAGGTGAGTCTTAGCATCATTGGTCTGGTGATAGCGGTAAAGGTTGTATATTATAACGGCCTGAGTTAGATTTCAGACTTTGAAATATTTGTATTAGAAAAGTACACAAACTGCAGAGTTACTTCTATTTTGTTAGTATCATTACTTTTTCTTGAATTGGTTTTTATTTACGTGTTTAGCATCATTAGTCTAGTGATAGCGTATAAAGGCAGTATATTGTAGGTTTCAGAGTGAAATATTTCGTTTAGAAAACTAGACATAAATTGTAGAGCAACTTCTGCAACTTGGTTTGTATTTTTTGTCCGGAAAAGCGGATGATTTTCCTCAGTATATAGTGTAATATGGTAATTCTAATATATGTAATAAGCTTTGTGTATTGTGGAAGGTACTAATGACACCTCTGTATTACTTCAAGGATACTATTGTGAGCTTAAGCTTTAGTAGAGCCATAGAGATATTAAAATAAACTATACACAGCATATGTACCTTAATTCCGTCATCTCAGCACTATCTCAAGGTACACTGGCAGAAGATGCTTCTGGCATTAAGTCTGCCTATTTACAATATTTTTGAATCAAGTTAAATAAATGAATAAAATCTTTCGGGGATTGAAATAGTACCTCATTTATAATAGTTTGGTAATGGTGCAGTAAAATTTTACAGCTAAATAAATTTTAAATCAAATTAAATTTAAACTAAGAGTTACTTTATAACTTCTGCGAAAATTAAAATTAATTTCACGAGCAATATGGCGCAATGCAGGGTATTCAAATAATTTAAGCGCCGCTGACCCGCCGAATGCTTCCATAACATTTTTCGCAAGTACCCACAAAACATTTGATGGGCAGATACAAAAGGGTTTTATTATAAACGTCCTGTCTTTACGTTGACATGACGAATATTTTACGTAGGGAACATGGGTGGGGAATGTCTCTCGTATTTTGTCAACACGAGAAGCCTACCAGTATTTGAATTTTCTAAGAAAATAAACCCACATGTGTGAAAATTGTGTCGAATAACAAAATTACCCTTATTTTGTTTTGCGTCCCTGTTCTTTATCAGCTTTTTGTGCGGAATGTACCGTTTTATGTTTTTATCATAAACTAGCGTTTTATGTTCTCTTATCGCCCAACCCAGGCTGTAGTCAACCTGATGTAGTAAAAAAAAAATATTAAACGTGAGGTGAGGTAAAAAATGAATATATTTCGACTTTCGAATTTTTAGATAAAAAATGTGTTTTTTATTGATATATTTTTTTAGCTACGTTTACTAATATGTACCAGGTATTGCAATAGAGATCAATAAGGTATTTAAACGAAAAAACTAATGAAAAACAATAAATCTAAATATTATAGGATTATCCAGTGATCATATGTTAATTTTAATTCACAATATCATAAAAATCATTTTAAATGGTTCAAATTGTTGATTTGTTCTACAAGAATGCGGAACGGAAGTCGCCATGATGGACAGCGATATATTTTCTTTCCGTGTGAAAATAGCAAAGCTTGTGCGTTAACAAAGAAGTTTTAAGACTATTCTTACATAACATTATTTTCAATTTTATTATTATTTTTATATAATAATAAAATTGAAAATAATTTTATTATTGTTTATTGCAATAATTTACGCTTTAAAAAGAACAGCGTTGTAGTTTGCATGGATTATGTTACGTAGCGGAGTGACCTAATCAGTTGCATTTTTGACATTTACGCGCGATTTAAGGTTTTAAATGTATTTTTATGTAACTTGCCGATGCAATATTTTAGTATATTTTTTAGTTTATTTGTTATTGCCTTTGGAGCAATTTACAATACTTTCAGAAAAGAGTGGAATACCCTATTACATAATTGCCTCAGTAACGTATTTTCTAACCTGGTAGTTTTTCTTACAAGTGGCTTAAAACATTTACTCCAGGAGACTAAAATGAAAAATCCATAGTCACGGCGTGTAGAGATTAGCCACATATTTTGCCTGAGGTATTTCTTGACGTGATAGCAATTATCTTGGAACTAGGTAACAAAATATCTTACATTTCTCAGTTGAATTCAACCACGCTTATTAAATACTCTATTTGTGGTTAGAATTCCGATTTTATGGTACCTTATATTAATGGTTTATGGTTAAAGAACATAAATATAAACTGTATTGTATGTTATATATGTTATTAAAAGTCCATCCATCCATCAGCCAAAGGAAGTCCACTGCTGAACATATGCCTCTCGCAATGATTTCCACAGTGACTTGTTGGAGGCAGCCTGCATCCAGCGACCTTCAAGCTCTTGCAGTGGTAAGGATTCGGCATCAACATCAACGGTGAGTATAACACTCATCTTCAATTTGCCGACGATATTGTAGTCTTGGCAGAATCGCTGGAAGACCTTATCAGTATGTTCAAAGACCTCAATGGAGTCTTCTAACAAGTGGATCTTAAAATGAATATGGACAAAACGAAGACCTTGTCAAATTTTCAGCTTGAGCCAATCCCCATATAGTTAAAAATATATGTAAAATAAAACTAAAACGTATCCAACATAGATTTTGGTACCAAAAAACGTGAATTTATGTTTCCAACATTTTTCCATTTTGGTTCATTGCGTATGTGTATATGATATGGAGGCGTGTTTTATTGTCCAAACGGCAGGGATACAGACAGGGTTTATTGAATTTACTATTGCAGACTTTGATCTAACTTAATGCGAGTTGATATTAAAATGCCATTGTTTTCCATTTTATGCTCGTTTAAAATAGGTTATATTTTATTATAATACTGGGCTTAATAACCAGACTTACTTAAATGGTTTACGAAATCAGATAAGAATTTAATATTTTTGCACATGAAATAAGGGAATGACACAAGATCTGTACCTAATCCTTTTGTTTAAAGACAGTGATTAGTATGGCACATTTATTTTTTAAAACATAATACATAGACTCGGCTCATGGGATTTACGACTGTTTTCTGTCTGAGTCTGAATTTACACTGATCTGCCAATTCTTATAAGGGATTGTACATTTCCAAGAAAAGGAAGTAATTCAAAATATAGAACAAGTTGAATGCCCAACTTGGAAATTGTATCTAGGATCTCAGACTTTGCAGCCAATACACGCTACCGACATTTCACCTATATTGAGAACAAAATATAAAAACACAATAACGTTTGATAGTATCTGTATCTGTATCAGCCCATATACGTCCCACTGCAGGGCACGGGCCTAATCTACCATCGAGATTGAGAGTGGTTAGGCCATATAGTTCACCACGCTGGCCTAGTGCGGGTTGGCGGACTTACATACCATAGAAATTTTTATAAATCGCTATGGTATTCAGGTTTCCTCACGATGTTTTCCTTCAGCGTTTTAGTGCGTGGTGATTGACTATCAATACACACATGACTCCGAATAGTCAGAGGTGTGCCCTGGGATTCGAACCCGCGACCACCGTGAACATAATTATTGGCAGCCGCGTCTAGTCCGTTTACCAACAGGCCACCACGCAAGTTTGATAGTACTTACTTGAATGTTTTTATGTCATAGGTGTGGGAAATAAGAGAACGCGACTCGCGTGATAGAAAGTTATCAGCGCCATCTATGAACAACTTTGGGTAGATGTGGCACCAAAATTGAAACTTGGAACTATTACTGTGTAATCTCGAGCAAACGACAATAAAACAACGTCTGGTCTGTTTAGAAAAATGTAATACTAATATACCGGGTATCTCAAGACTGCTACCGAAAACGAAGCCGGGTGGTAGTTTTAGTGACTACAAACACAATGCAACTAAAAATTTTGCATAGAAACGACAATTTTTTTTATCATTTTTTAAATATCTTCATTTTTGGGTGGTAAATCCATAGTTCTTGCTAAAATAATAATTTAAACTCTTTTATACCCTAGATTCTTTATAAATAAAAGGGGATTATTTAGGAAAAAGAATGTATTTACCAAACAAATACGACCATTTAAAAAAAATTACAATAAAAAATTGTCGCTTATTTTTCCAACATTTTCTGTTGCATTGTGTCTGAAGTCGCTTAAACTACCACCCGGCTTCGTTTTCGGTAGCAGTCTTGATATACCCTGTATGTAGGCGTAGTATTACTTTACACTGTAGGCAATTTCGTCCCATCCAGAGTAAAACGTAGTAGTTTAAGGAACGAGTTACAAATTAAAAGAAACTTCTATTCCAAAAATTCTGAAATGTCACGCAATACAATTAATTAGTATATTGCAGTGTAGTTACAATTGGGAATTATCTTTGGTATTTTTTTAAAATCTGAATACAAACTAAATATTGACGAAGCGCGAAGAAACAGGACCGCTTAATCTCCAATGGATTCTTTGCCAACTTCGGTCAGCATTTTTACTTTGGACATCAATAAACTTACTACGAGGTACCGTGAAGCCATAGCCGACTCAGTATGTACAACAAAACTAAAATATTCTAAAAAATTCCCATCCTGCTACAGATAACACTTTTAGTTTTATGTCCCACATATGATATAAAAATCTTACGACTGTATTATGCGACAGGGTCGCAAATTATGGAGGATGCCGACTGATGGCTTTCGTATCTCTTAGGGTCAAATTGTCAACAGCGTTATTTGGTCACTATTCTTTAAATGACTTCATCTTTGATATGTTTTGCCGTAATATAAATCGAAAACTGTTAACCGCGAAATTCTCCTGAAAGAAGAATGCAATCTAGTTTAAAAATATTAAGTTACTCAATATTAAATATATCTTCTCATCCTTTTTTGTTACAAGTTTTTCCTATGATGAAAACTAGACTACACTTTGCAGTTATTTTCCTTGTAAACGATATTGCGCTCTGAGTTTGAACACTGAGAAACTAGAAAGTTTATATTTTAGAACTTATTCTTAGAATTATATGCACATCAACTGATGCACCAATTAGCTGTTTGAAAAATAACCGCTAATAGTGACAACTGGCAAGACGCGTACTTAACAGTAAGACACATGACGTTGTTTAATAAGCTTGACAGTAACTGTCAATAATTAAAGCTGCAAAGTTATGCCCAATTTTTTATGCCGATATTTAACGTATACCATCAGGTGACAGAACCGCATCAGGTGGTAATTTCCTGTCACTCAATGATGACACGAGATTGATGTAACTAGGGGACCATTAATCCGATTAGCTGTTCTAACATTTAATGGTACAACATTTTATAGTACGGTATAGGTATAAGTTGTTGACGTTTAAGATTCGGGCTGATTTAGTGTTGACTATCCAACTGTCCCTGCACAAAACACCACGCTTTGTCCGGTTAAGGAAGTGAGAGGAAGGAACATGATTTAACAATTCCTCAGAGCATTCTCCATTATACAGGCGATATAACATGCTTAGTGTGGCGATGTCCCTACGCAACTGTAGCGACTCTAAGTTGCTCGTAACGTCTGCATCATTCACAATGCGGATGGCCCGCCGCTGCAATACATCCAAAGTATCGATCAAGTAATGGGCGGAATATTCCCACAGGTGCCATAATATATAATGTCCGACATTTGATAGTGTTTGTTTATGTGTATATTTGAATATCATGTATATTTCATATTCGAGTTAGTAAACCAATATGCATTTAAAGTTGAAGTCCATTTTATAAGAGGAAAGTAACCATCCACCTGAATCACGTTGTAAATATTGGGTATATCAAGACTGCTACCGAAAACGAAGCCGGGTGGTAGTTTTAGTGACTACAAACACAATGCAACTAAAAATTTCGCAAAGAAAGGCGATCATTTTTTTATTATTTTTAAATTATTGTCGAATTTGGGTGGTAAATCCATAGGTTTTTCTAAAATAATAATTTAAAGCCTTGCATACCATAGCGTCTTAAAAAATAAAAGGGAGTACGATATTATTTAAGAAAAAACTATGTACTTACCATCCTAATATGATGTAAAAAAAGTAACAAAAAAAATTCGTCACAAATTTTTGCACCAAATTTCGTTGCATTGTTGTACCCAGCTTCGTTTTCGGTAGCAGTCGTGATATACCCTGTATAAAAGATAATATCGATCAACGGAAGAAGAAGAAGATACACGCGTTGGATATACATACATATTTGGCATGGGATATATACGAGTAGATGGGTAGTAGAGTTTATTTATTGTTTTTATAGTTTTCGTTTACGTTGCAGAAAACAACTTTAAAGAATAAAAATATGAGTCGGCAAGCTGTTCCGTAGTTTATTGGTAAAACATAAACTCTGTTACTCGCTTATTAAGTCAAGTTTAACGCAATGTCTGTATCCATTTTTAAGAGGGCTAGTATAACTTTGCCGATCGATTAAATATTTTTATCCATCTCCAAGAGACTATATTTGGCCTGAACTGAATTTATATTCTAATTGTATGCCGTAGTTTGCATTAGGTGAGTATTTTTTAAAATATTGTACGGAGAATATAGTCAATAAAATTATTGATCGACTTGGCTATGGCGGCAGGAAGTCACTGGATGCAGACAACTTCCAATAGGTCAATGTGGTGATTTTTGGGGGAGGCCCAAAAATTTCCACATTGACCTATTGCTTCCGTGTGGCTGAAGCCTGAAAAGAGTAAGAGAGAGAGAGAGAGAATATTATTGAGCAATACGCGACTAATGTATGATCTCTTTGTATTACGAGCTCAGTGCAATGTGTATGCAAATGATAAGTTTGGGATGGTGTTGCTCGTGTTTGTAGTCAGGCGTGAAGATAACCATCAGGCAAGGGACATGCAAGTCACCTCGCTCAATAAAAAAAAAACAAGTGCTCTCGACTCATAATATTCCAAAAAATATTTATCAACATCCGTATGAATTCAGCAAAAGTCTTACAGAAATAAAGGAGCACGAAGGTTTCCAGCGTCACCGTAATAACTGCTAACTGAGTCAGCTAAGTCGGCACTAAGTACACGAGGTTGCGCGAAAATGTTCGTCATCGGAAAAATTGCGCGGCGCGAGTATTGCTGACGCCATGATGAATCGAACACGTGTTGCTGCGTCAGCACGTCTCGTTCATTAGACAGGAAGTTCGTTGTCGCTAGCCGAATGTGAATGATTTTTACTGCTTTTCTGTGTTTAAAGCACTTTTTGCGCTTCAATTATTTTTGGAGATTTTTGATCCGTGATTATTGGGAAGCCAAAGCAGTGAAACACTTTTAATTATTTTTAATGGACGATATTTTTTCTATAGGAAATTTATGTGTATGAACTCTACAATATACAGTCCGATTATGAGAGGTAAAGCCATAAAGTCCAACACACTGTTCTACTACGGATTGGCGGCCTTGACATACCAGAGAAATTCTTGCAAATCTCGATGGTATGCAGATTTCTTCACGATGTTTTCTTTATATCGTTATAGTCGTGGTTTTCTATCAATACACACATTACTCCGAAAATTCAGAGGTGTTCTCACTGCGCTGGGATTTCAACCCGCGGGCGGCCATCATGAACATGGTGGCAACCGGATCTGGTCCGTTTACCAACAGGCACTTTTACATTTAGAAATTTCTAAACAAAACTATTTTTTAACTATTATGCCGGTTATCTTGACGAATCATTCTTTCTTGTTTGCTTGCACATTAAAGATTACATAACGCAGAAAACACGAATAGTCCCATAAAATTGTAGTAAAACAACCTCAGACGAACTTTTATTAAAATAAAAATATACAACTGCGGCAATAGTTTCATAAAGAATTAATTAAACAACAACAATATAAGCTGTGTCTTCGTAAACTCTAAACGTTATAGCTTATGCAAACAAGCGTACTATTTATATAAACACAATTTTCCTTTTTTCTCATCACCATAAAGTTACACTACATAAAGTTTACGCAAGTTTGATAGGTTCTATTTATGTAAGACTTCTTTCCCGAGTTGTTGGTGTCCCGAGGACACCAAGACTTGCCGGGAAACGGGCAAATTAACACTAAAATCTTGATTGCACAGCGACACCTCACGTTTTATGCTACTTCACAAGTAAAGTTAGATTGAGATGCACGTTATAAATGAATTTTAAAATTGCAAAAATTTTTACGTAAATTTACGCTTTGACTTCGTAACTTGTATCTTAGTATAACTTTGACCACCTAAATGAAGAAAGAAATAAAACGTTAAAGGTATCCCTTCAAGTGGAATATATATTTAGAAAAATGACGTTTAAAGTTGTAAAGAAAATATTGTCGTATATTTAACAACTTCAAAAAGGGAAGTAGATACTTTGAATTAATAACATATGCATCATACTTTTCACGAATATTACGAATTATTTTCACATTTTTCCACTAAAGTTGCAGTTTTTGTCATTCAGTATTTAATCTACATATATCGCCCATTGGACTTTAAAATATGTGATAAACTGCTACTAATGTTAGATCTTACTTCAAAGTGGCTGTGATGACATCCATTCAACTTAGCATAAAAAAATTGTATACGCTTCAATTTTCTTTTATCTAATATTTGTAAGGCTCGGTTAAAAGTTAATCCGGCAAAATGTACGGCCGCTGAAACGAACTCTTATCTTAAATGTGTGGTCTTTAAAAATAATGAGGCGTTTTAAGAGTGTTTAAGGCGTGTACTATTGAAATGTTTGCAAAGCGCGGACGCGACTACGGAAAGCCGACACAAAAATTGGGGAGAACAGTAAGGATTTCAAGGCAATTATCTATGTCTACGGCTGTAATTAGTGGCGACCCGCACAGGATAAACTCTGATAAGAAGCCTAAGAATATAATAATGGCTTGAGAGAACACCAGGCGCGTAATTAGCGCTGTGAATACGGCCGAGATATCTTTGTGTCATCGAGTGCTCTCTTAAGCAGAATTCCTTGACACGGCTTAGTATAATTAGTGATTTAGCTGCGGTATTTTAGCTGCTGAAGATCATTTATATTTTGTACGGTTAGGTCATTAATCTATGCTGACATTTTGATATTAAATGACTTAGTGATAGATAGCGCCAGAGATTCTTTTAAATATTATTTTTGCTTTTGTTGTTATATGACTGTTTGTTGTGTAGAACAAAACAATTAAATAATCTATTGTCATAAGTTATAACAAATAAAATACACTTGATTTCTAAATTCGATAACATAAATAGCTCTTGTGGATGAAGAGTTAGAAAGAGAAAAAAGTACTAATTTTATTTCTTTTAAAAATAGTTGAGGCCTGTTGGAAACGAATCGAATGCGAAATGCAAAGACTGAAAAATGAGACATAAGACTATGGACCTCCACTTTGCTCAATATTAACTAACGTAATCGAATTGCATAATTCTTTGTCCTACGATAATCTTAAAAGTTACACTTGTATTTCAATTCTGTATACAAAGAGCTATGAATGTTGCCCAATCTAATTTCACAACTGGGAATAACAACAAGTGCTTGGTGGCCTGTTGATAAACGGACTAGACGTGGCTGCCCACATGTTCACGGTGGTCGCAGGTTCGAATCCCAGGGCACACCTCTGACTTTTCGGAGCCATGTGTGTATTGATAATCAATCACTAAAACGGTGAAGGAAAACATCGTGAGGAAACCTGCATACCATAGCGATTTATAAGAATTTCTATGATATGTAAGTCCGCCAACCCGCACTAGGCCAGCGTGGTGGACTATATGGCCTAACCACTCTCAATCGTATTCTCGATTGTAGAGTAGGCCCGTGCCCTGCAGTGGGACGTATATGGGCTGATACAGATACAGAATAACATGGACATCTTTGTTTATTTCGTATCGCGCCGCAATACTGTGGCAAAAATTTATAGCTTTGCCAAAGCATTGAATCTTTAAAACTATTGGACAAAGAAAATAAAGAATTCTATATATATAATCTTGTTTCCTAACACGTATTGTTTCACTGAAATTTATGCGGATTATAATAATACTAGTGGTCGCCCAGGGGTCGAAATTCGACCAAATCAAGAAGAGAAAAAGTTTTTACCTATATGATGATGTTGTTATTCTGATAACTCGTGCACATTTAAATGTACGTATCTCTCAAAATCACTTATTTATCCTGAAGTATATGCAATTACTGAAATTGTAAACTACAACTACAATAATTGCTTTGAACCAGCAATAGCAAATTATATATATGTTGTTATTGCAGATTGCTGCTACAGATCTTTCTTTATGCATATAATGATAGTCCGTGTACATTTAAATGTATCTTACTACTACACAATTTGTATAAGCGCTCAGTATTTCACGTAGAATTCGTCAAATAAAACTTTTCTGTTTGACATTCAATAAAACCACAGTAAACAAACTTTTCTGTTTGACATGTCAACTATGTCTTTAATAAACAAAAAAAAAAACAATTTGACCAAAGAGTATGTATACATGTACAAATACTTGTGTATGCGTGTGTCAAATGCATGCTGGTTTGTGTAATGTTTTATTTATTAATATAATGTAATTTTTATGCATTATTATTAAAATCTTTTTTTATATTAAATGAGGCAAATAAAACTATTTGTTTGATATGTCAGAAGAACAAAATGAAAAAGAAAAGATACAATTTGACACCAGAGTATGTATACTTGTGTATGGATGTGTGTGTGAAATGCATGGCAGTGTGTGTAATGTTTTATTTTTCGATTTAATGTACTTTATAAGCATTATTATTGAAAAATATTAGCATTCTCCACTTCTCCTACACATAAACTATAAGTGAGCCAAATTTTATGCTCCTGCGTCCGCGCAATTTTCGTAAAAAGGGATCCAAAGTTTTTGCATCACGTATTAATATATAGATGACGGCTGTTTATAATTAGTAATATAGCCTTGTTATATCTCTGGTTATGAATAATCCCTACCTTGCCTAGGGTATACATAATGATATGTAACATGTGATAGTATAAGAACTTAACCGACTTCACGTTTCATAATGCAGTTTTACAACTTATTAGTATGTATTATCATTGTTATGTTTAATTATTATCATTTATTATATTGTTAAATACGAGTTCTTCCAAATAAATTAAATGTACATTAATAAAATACACAAATATAATTCATTGTTTACGAACCTGAACACCCAAATTCACTCGAGCTCATAATTTGAAGCAATCAAATGATTACATTTATAACTGGCGAACAATATATTTGTCGTGTAAATGAAACGTTTTGTGGTACAATACGCCTGTAGAATAAAAAGTTTTATACAAACAAAAACTGTATTTTACTGAATTGTATTTCGTGTTGGACGGAGTGAGGACAGAGAACCCTTCCTTGTTTTGCAAATACGGCATCCACCTGCCTCAACCACAGCGGGACATGACACAATTTATTTACCAAAATTCCCATTGAAGTGCTGAAAACAATTCAATTTCTAAAGTTTAAAATGTGCTAGTAAATACGGAATACGTGGAAATGCCAAAGGGTTTTACGAGTGCCAATCGATCTATGGTTTCAGCTTGATAATAAAATGAATGTGTTTTGCAGTATTTTAGTGCTTACAGTTATTATTTATTGAGCGCATGTGTACATTGATTAAATCGTTTATTTTTGACAATGGTAATCAGTAAATGTAGTAATGGGGCCTAGCAGCCTCTTAATGATTCAATTAGTTATTTAATATGATAATGATTGCAAACCTTCATTAGAATCGGGAAGCGGTCTTTCTTGGTTGAAGTAAATTCGTTATCTGTGTATATTTGTAAGGTAATGACATGTCTTAAAATCCCTTGGAATGTACGAATTCTTTAAATATTATAGGTAGAACAGGAACAGTTTGCTTTTAATAATAAAGAGATGAGGAGCAACACATTTCTTTGATTTGTTGGTTCTTAAGCAATCTGTGCGGATTATCTTATATATTGATATCTGCTTTTATGGTATTGAGAATTTAGTCAGTTGGATTATACTGGGTATCTCAAGACTGCTACCGAAAACGAAGCCGGGTGGTAGTTTTGGTGACTAGAAACACAATGCAATTAAAAAATTTGCAATGAAAGGCGACAATTATTTTTTATGATTTTTTAAATATCGTCATTTTTGGGTGGTAAATCCATAGTTTTTGCTAAAATAATAATTTAAACTTCGTTATACCTTAGATTATTTATAAATAAAAGGGTATACACTATTATTTTAGGAAAAAAATGTATTTACCACCCAAATCTGGTCATAGGAAAAAAAATACAAAAAAATTTTAGTCGCTTTTTTTGCAACTTTTTCTGTTGCATTGGGTCTGAAGTCCCTTAAACTACCACCCGGCTTCGTTTTCGGTAGCAGTCTTGATATACCCTGTATTTGTTGTAGAGATATCTCGGGTAAGGTTTCTTCACAATATTTAAAAACTCAGCATGCTTTCTAATACCTATTTAGTATTTAGTATAATTTCAGTCAATGTACAGTCAGCAACATAAGTCGTTGAACACTTCACATTTTTTGATAACCTTTTTATGAATTAAAATTTGTTCGTACTACTCTGTAGTCGTAAAATATAACCAAGTAAAGTCATCTATGCCGAGAAGTGCCATACGATATTGAAAATAATTGTTATTTTGGATGATAAGACAATTCCAAATCTCGTGAGTGTTCAGCGACTTATGTTGCTGACTGTACCTTCGAAAAATCAAAGTCCAACTCGAACATATTATCAATTTTAATATTTTTCATATTAATTTGTGCTAGTAAAACTCATATATTTTCATACCTAAATAACTAAAAAAAACATTTTTAAACGGCGACCGTTTGCAGGGAATAAGCTAGATGCGATCATAACAGACTTAATCAGAAAGAAAAATAGTGGAATATTTTTTGGCTTCCATTTCCGCTGCAGCGATGAGGAGAAAAACTAAGTCGGATTATTCGAGATCTCTGACGGCAACAGTCAGGTGAGGCTTAAGCGCAAATTGCGGAAATGTAATGGTTTTCAAATGCCAAATTTATTCACATAAAATGAATAAGTGCTTTACCAAATTGCTTTGAGCGTTTCAGTAAATTTGCGCCGCCGAAAAACTCGCTCAGATCTCAGCCTACTTAATCCCGTTCTTCAAATTATTTAGAATTTAATTTGGCTAATGAACTCGGGATCTTTATTATTTTTAATTTAAGTAATGTTCGGCTTTTATTTATAAAATTCAGCTTTGTCTGGAACATACCCGTGGAGGAATAAAAACGTCTAATTGTCTACGCGAAACAATCTCATTAAAATTAAACTCAAATTTGAATACAATTCATTCTCTAAAGTTCTCCTTGGAGAACAAGCGGCGAGAATTAGCGACTACCTGATGAGCATACTCCTGAGAATATGAAATGGAATCAACTTTCCATAAAAATATAACCTTATTTATTTTGCGGGAAACTTAAGCTGAGGCTACAATGTATTACAGTTTTTTTTAAATCACGGGTAATATTCACCCGGATATGTGCTTGCTGTGTTATGATAATATGTTGAATTTTTATAGGCGAGGGTTGGCCAGGTGGCGAGGTTGTCGGCTGATATCACGTAAAATCTCGTTGACATTAACGTATAGGGGGTAGTGTGCTCAATGTTCGTCTCGAGTCTCGACCCACTTCCTAACCGCCCGTCAGGCGAGTCCGTTTTTCTCCGACCGGAAATGAGATTTCCCGACAGATATAATGGCTTTTCGCGGATAACGTCATGCGAGCTTTGAGTTTTTAGAAATTCCGTTTGAATAATTCAATCCGTAAACTTTTGCGTCACCTTGAAACTCAACTCGTATTTTCTTGGTGGTAGGGTGCGCGCGCTCTTTTAGCAATTAAAATAAATTCTGGTGTATATCTATGGCAATTACGGGCTAATTTCGTTATTAAAATTTATTATAATTTGTATGATGAATTGTGATTTCTCCATTGCTGTGGAAGTCTTAAGCCATACATATTTTTGTTTCTATTTTTATTGTAAAGTTGTTACTTAGAAGTTGATTACTGTTTTATGCGTGTGGCAATTACAATTACTTGGCATATTTGGTTACCGCAACGGAAGTAATTCACAACAGAGGAGACTTTCCGGTTCGGGTTCAGATAAAGCTTTTATACATGTAATCCACGCAGCCATAGATTCGAGACAATTATAGAATTTTATTGTATGATAAAAAAAAAACATATATTATTATAAAATAACGGCAGCTTCCAGCAGAAATAAATATTTTTTTTGGGTCTCGGTGTATGTGAGATAGAAAATTCTCTAGTAGATTTTGATACCTCCGACGCAAGACTCGATCTTAGTTTGGGATCACAACTATGCATGTGATTGTTGGGTGTATTTATTTGTTTAATCACAGTATATCGAGGACTGCAATTATGAAGCGACGAATGTTGTAATTCAATAATTCAAATGCAATAACGTTATGCCTAAATGAGCACTGTGTAACACGCGCCTTCAGCAATAGTAACGTTGAAGTACAGAATCAATTGGTATTACAAGCACGCACATTTAGTGGGTTTGTGGGTTTATTTCATTGAAGAGCTCCCAGAGCGCAGCCACTCGACAATTTACAGCGGAAAATTATTCTATGTAAATGCAAGGATTAATAATTTCGCTCTGCCTTACTCGCATATTTTCCTTTACGGATTAATATGCGTTAAATATATTTGTCGAATTTTATAGTTGATTCAAGCACTTGGCTGTAATTTTAATGAATGGAAATGAATAAAATAATTATTCGAGTGGATATTTCCGCAATATTATGAGGAAGCGATGCGCGCCATGCGCACGAGAGCACTTGTTTCAAGTGTTTATCCGTTTGAATTTCCCACAGCAACTACGTGTGGTTTTAAATCATTTTGTTGATTTATTTTTTAACGTTTTTTATGTTCATTTATGTTCATTTATGTATAAGTAGGTATCACTAAAAGGTATGGATGCAGCGATTGCGAGACAACGCCAGTATATTTGTCCCTTAATGTGACATAGCATTGCGTGTATAACTTCTGTATCTGTATCAGCCCATATATACGTCCCACTGCAGGGCACGGGCCTCCTCTACAATCCAAAGTACGATTGAGAGTGGTTAGGCCATATAGTCTACCACGCTGGCCTAATGCGGGTTGGCGGACTTACATACCATAGAAATTTTATAAATCGCTATGGTATGCAGGTTTCCTCACGATGTTTTCCTTCACCGTTTTAGTGCGTGGTGATTGACTATCAATACACACATGACTCCGAAAAGTCAGAGGTATGCCCTGGGATTCGAACCCGCGACCACCGTGAACATGTTGGCAGTCGCGTCTAGGCCGTTTACCAACAGGCCACCACGCACTTCAGTGTATAACTTAATACCTGGCAAAGTAGATTTTTATACCGAGTAATTAAATCTAAAAGTTACTGGTTCTTAGTTTTCGCTATATTAATAAAAATATACTGTTTTTCAAGTACATTATTTTAAATGGGCCGAGTATATAGTATTCTCTTTTTCAATTTTATCTTGAATTTCTGGTGCTACAGTTTTAGTTCTATTGTATAAAATTTAAATGTAAATTTTATTTAATCTAGACTTTGATGTGCAGAGTCCGCAGTACGTACTATCCTCCGCGTCACGAGATAAAGCAAGATTTACAGCCGTCGCGTCGTGAAATCCGAAGAAAGAAAACCTCGCTTGAGTAATTTTATTCTTCTCGCATATTTGTTTTGTAAATAATTAAATATAAAATATGAGAAGCGAAATTATGAAATGTAGTTCTATGTTTTATTAGTTTAGTTTATCAGGAGATTTATGTCGTAAATATAGGCTGGTGCAACTAGTCCACTATTTTTACTTTATAATTTATTATCATTTTAGTGCCTTTATTTCCTCGGTGTACAAGGAATAAGTATCACTAATTAAATAATTTTCTACTTGGAAAGTATATAAAAAGACGGATTTTATTCAACATGATTTAAAAAACATGTTATTTTTGTTATTCCTCATATATTATGTAGTATATCTCGTGATCCATTTATAGATATTTGGGTTAAATTATCTGTAACCTATCGTTACAATACAACAGAATTTCAAATTATACTTTGCATTAATGTGGAATTAATTTGTAAGGAAACCAAACACGGAGCAACTCATATTTTTACACTAATTGTTGTGTGCTTAGTAATTAGAGTAGATATTCTGATCTACATACATTTTTGGATATACATTACACAAAATATTTTTTACGATTTTGTGTAATGCGAAATTTAAATAAATAATTCAACGCATTTAAAAGTTCCATGTTTTTTTAATGACTTCTAAAATCATGTATAACTAAATAAACGGGGTTGGGAAAATAGAGATTAATCACAAAAATAATCAAAATGATAATGTAATATGACATCAAATTTCGGCATATTACTATAAAATAAAACTTAATCCTTTCTCTTCATCATTGGACCAGTTATCTTATCATGCTTTAACTAATAGCATGCTAATTAACTTTCAATTCGTAAATATTATTGATACTTAATCATCTTTTGGCTTATAAAATTCTGACAAGGGGAACTACTATCTAAAACTTAAAGTATATGCGCCTACAAATCTATCTTTAAGTGGTAAACTAAGGCCGATGTATTCTTACAACATACATTGTCTACGACAGTCATATCATCAATCATATTGGCTACATCTAAATGAACATAGACAGTTTCATACAAATTACCAACCAAAAAGGCAAGCCTCAAATCAACATTTAACATTCATTGGGACGTAGATTTAAATAGAGAAATAAAATTAGCGCCATAGGGAAGCGAAGTGAGTTGTCAAGAGTCGGGTCATTAGCCGCGGTGACTCTGCGACAAATGGCTTGAATAATGACCATTGCCGTTTTAAACGTTTGACTAAGTGCCGTCTGCGGTCTCTAAATAATATTATAAATGTTCATCTAATTGCCTCACTTATTAAAACAACCAAATTGAAATCATTCCGGCTTTTAAATCCTAGCCTAATTGATGTGTTGACACATTGGCGTTTCAGCGTTTTGTTATTTCATATGCAAATGCGCAGTGGTTTTTGGTCACGAATTAGAATATTTTTGAATAGGTGGAAATGAAATAGACGACATTAGAGTCGATATGTGCTTGATTTCATGCAATGTAAATATGCTGTAATTATTTATTACATATATTTTTCTTTATATTGCAGTATGGTGGACTCATTGCCCTAACCTCATTCAATCATATTTTCAATTGTAGAGGTGACTGTCGCCCTGCAGTGGGACGTATATGAGTGAATACAGTACGGTGCAGTATTCTTTATGTTACATACATGTTTTATGTTTATCAAAACGGTTATTTATTGTCTTAATATTATAATATCTAAGGCGTATAAGTTATATAGTCAATTGGCATTAGTAAAACGTCATTCAAAAGCGTTATTACCATAAGTCAAGTCGTATTTAGATTCAAGAGTTAATAAATAAGCTTAGATTCAGTTATGAAATTAACTCTAACTCTCAGCAAAGTTATCTCGAGCGCCAATACAACACAAAGCGAGAGGATATTCTGGCTGGGAGTGCGTTCCGAATACCGACCTACACAAATCCCAGTAAGATGTACAAGTGCATACCTAACAAAGTTTGAAGCGGTTCATATCACAAATATCTCACGTAATTTACAAGGCAAGTTTCGAATATTTCACCCTCACTCTGTTAATAGTACCACTTATAAGCCGGGATTGTTGAATCTTGCGTTGCATAACACGCAGACGAAGTTGTTCAAAGTTTGATTCAAACACAGTTTAGTTATTAAATGTATTCATGCTTTGAATATTCGTTTGGTATGCAGAAAATTTAGCTTTAACTTAGAATCTCAAAAATAATTAAAATTATAAGAAGTACAAATTACAATCTCATTGTTTTGTGTGATTGAAGATAATCTTCAGATTAATACAAAACGAGAAAGAGGGCACCAAGTTAGATTAATGCAAAACATTAGTTAAAATAGTGAATACTTATTTTATTATAGTTCAAAAACCGACTTCAAAACAAAAAACCACTAAAAACCAAAAAATAACAAAATAATAAGTACCACTGCAAAGCAAAAAAATAATATTTGTTTCATGAAACTTGCGCTTGTTGATTAATTTGCTTAATGACTTGACTAGCCAACAAATCAAAATATATGCATAACATATCGAAGGCGGGCCGCCAAGTACCAAACATGTAGGACCTATGCCTTATATTAATTTAAATATCTATATGTTTGGTACTGGGCGACCCGCCTTCAATATGTTATGCATATATTTTGATTTGTTGGCTAGTCAAGTCATTAAGCAAATTAATCAACAAGCGCAAGTTTCATGAAACAAATATTATTTTTTTGCTTTGCAGTGGTACTTATTATTTTGTTATTTTTTGGTTTTTAGTGGTTTTTTGTTTTGAAGTCGGTTTTTATTTTTTTATTAAAAATTTTAGTTATTTTTATCTTTTTAGTGTTGATAGGAATTTAAATTAAGAAGATTTGGTCCCCACAAGGAATATGTTCTTTCCGATGATAATGAAATCGCTAAAATCGGCTAAAAACTGCCGAAGAAATTGGAGTATTCACATGTTTATTATTTTTTCTCTCCACCCCCCCCCCTTCCTTTGCCCCTGCCCCCTTTTCCCTCCGCCACTGTAGCTTAGCTTTTATACTGAACCCAATGCAAAAAGAACCATTGGAATCCTACTAAATTTTGAAGAGTTCTACACTCCAGGTCCGAACATGATCATCAGATCTTCATGTTGTGTTCCTGGGATCAACCTGTCAATACATTCTTTCCAATGAAAAAGAAATCACTAAAATCGGTTAAAAGCTGCCGAAGATATTAGAATTTACGTGTATTTTAATTTTATCACCTACCCCCCCTCACCCCCACCCCTTTTCCGTCTCTCACTGTAACTTTACTTTTATAATTAACCTTATGCAAAAAGAACCATTGGAATCCTACTTAGTTTTAAGGAGTTCCCCTCTCCAGGTCCGAAGATATTCATCAGATTTTCACCATATTTTTATGGGACCAAACGACAAGCACCAGCTTTCAATCAAAGAAAGAATGGTCGAAATCGGTTCACACAGTACAGAGAAACGAGGTAACAAACATAAAAAAAAAAAAAAAAAAAAAGCAACATACAGTCGAATTGAGAACCTCCTCCTTTTTTTGAAGTCGGTTAAAAATGTGACTTGTAACAAATAGATATGGCTTTTAGCACTGCATAGTGGGTCAACTTGCCAGGCGTCGACTTAAGCCTTCTTAATGGACAGAGAAGCCTGGGCCTTACATGGCCACTATTGTTCTTAAAATCTTACGCAGTAATTAAGGCTTTTGGAGGCCTGATTGATGGTTTAGTTTAAGGGAGGTTTACTTTTTCTATATGAACTCATCCTTGCAAAACTATAGATTTCAGAGAATCATAATAGTAAATAAATAGATATGGAGGCCATGATTTTAAATATATTTTATTGGATAGTTCAAGCTAACAACCATACGGCTCACCAAATGGTTAGTGATTACCGCAGATCATAAACATCTATGGGAAAAGGACCGTAGATGCGTTGCTGACTTTTAAAATGACATAAGAAAGGACTACTGGGTATCCAGTTATGTCACTCACTGAACAAAACAACACAGCAGTCATTGTTGCCAACCCGATCGAGCTTTTATATTCTTACTGTAGTCTAAGTAATTAGTGTTTTTTCTATTGAAATATGTATTGAATGACGAGACGAGCATGACATTTGCCTGATAGTAAACGACACGAACGCTCAAGGACAGGTGTAAACCAAACAACACCATGAATATTACAAAGCAATGCTTGGCATTACACTGGGCTCGCCATTCTGAGACACTGTTAAGTCTCAATTTGTCCAGTAGATACTCTGGTTACAATATTCTTCAAACGGGAACACAACAGCACATTTATTGCCGTGACCTACCCGGGCGACCTCTCACTTAAGAGACAACTACCATGGGAATGAGTAATTCTAATTAATATATAATAAACTACGAATAAGGGCTTCTGCTAGTTTAACACGAAAATAAATAATATACCCAACGCATACCAACATTGGTACTACCATTGCCAAACGTGAATAGTTTAATACTTAAATGTGTACTCAGCATTACGTATGTAGATAGGCACTCAGCAATCAAGATTCGATCTGAGTGCGGCATTCGGTTTGGTTAGTAGCATGAATACATTGCAACGATACATTGGGGCCCAGACCCCGGCCAAAGCACACAAACTTTACGGCTGAACTATCACTGAAAGCGTTCGAGATAAAATGGATATTTAATCGAGTAATTTATTTTTATTGGAATAATTAAACGGTATCGACGCGATCTAGGCAAGTTTATGGGCTGTTGGAATAAAGTCGACTTGTTAAAACGGTTGGTTTATTCATACAAATTCTGTATAAACCTTGGATTATGCACAGTTTCTGAAGTTTTAACTGCATACTCGTAGAGCAATGAACATTACAGGGTAAGTAATATATGAGATGTTTTCATAAAAAACTACGGTTTTAATATGACAAAAGAGTTGAATAAGCATTAGGTTATAGAAGAGTATGAGTTAATCCCGTCATGAATAATTTTACCAGTCGATTTGAAGTGCCTAATTTAGTTATTTGGTATCTAATTATAATTGGCTTCATGGCTGCTTTTTTGCATATTGTTTAAAATAGAGTGTAATAATAAATAACAAATATAAATTCCTTTTTTAAACATCACTCGTTAGCGATACGTTGCCGTATCGTGCGCTACAATAAAAATAATGAGGGATTTTGCGAACGACCGCGTTGCCGAAGCACACAATGCACAAAAGTCGTATCTCCAAATTGGCAGTGTGACAAGTAAAAATTATACTCAATTTTTATTAAGGAATATTGCGAACACCAGTCGGAAATGCAACATAATTCTTGTCACGTCGAGTCAAGAATTTTAAAATAACGCATGAGCTGATAATAGGGGCGCGCCGGCCGATTTTTATGACTTGCCGTTTGACGTAAATATTTCGGAGTGCATCGTATTTCGTATTCCAGGCTTGTCTGCATTTTAGAGCTTGTGTTAACCCTGCTTAATATTAATATTTCAAGGAATAGCTTAATAAGCCTTTTGATATTACAATATTATTATTCTTATCATATAAGTTTTTACCGCCAATAATAACATAAACTTGATAAAAATTGGTAAGTAATCGTATTCTGATTTTATGGGAACATTTGCATGCATGGATCACTGAGTAGAGGAAAGTGAAGCAGATAGATAAATATTTTTACTGATGGTAGGTCTCTCATATGTGAGAGGCCGCCTGGCTTGGCCATATTGTCTATTTCTCCCACCAAACAGCAGTGTAAATGCACTGTTGTGTTTTGGTATGAAGGATATTGTACTGGGCATATTGATACTTAACATCTAATGTCTCAAGGTGGTGAACGCGGTGGAGTACCAGGAATTGTTTTGTAATTCAAGGTGTTGTTTTGTTTTTGCTACAGTTCATGAGCAGTCATAACGCTTACCATCAGGCGAACGGTATGCTCTTCTCACCACTTATTGCAACATAAAAAATGTCTATAAAATATTTCATAAGAAAAAATATGAGCGGTGTCAGTGTTGTCACATTTATATAATGAAGTTACATAACACTTTAATAAGCTCATTTCACATCCATAACGATTACTACTAATAACATATAAAAAATAACAGCATCACAAGTTTTTAATATAAAAAAATACGGACTAAAAGCGTAGGATTCCGAGTCCATGATGCGGGACTTAAATCAATTTACGTCCAATTTATAAAGCCAATTTTGAACAACTCAAATGACGCGCATCACTATTTTTTGTCTACATATTTTTTTATATTAATTTTGCTGTGTAGATTTGACGTCTTGTTGATTATTAAATACTTCCCAAGTTGGCTTTGAAATATTGCACCGATTCATTCTATTTTTTTGAAGTGAAAACTTCTTTAGCGGCGTTGAGCACTTTTTCTGTAATGGGTATAAAATCTTAAACTCGCGTCAGGACACGTGACCTGATCGTAAGACGAAAAGCGTAAGACGAATGGAGAGTAGACAGCTGTCAGTTAGCTGTCAGTTTATAAAGCTTTGATGAATTGCCAATGATTTTGAGTGGAGATTTCAACATAAACTTCGCAGACGATAAAAATCAACTATTAATTGAATTTTTAAATAATGAATTTGGTTTAACTATGTCGAATGATCGCAATCTTAGCACAACGAAATACAAAACTACTATTGATGCGGTCTTTATTAGACATTTAAATAGGTTCGAATCAAAACTGTTCGTTTCTTACTTCAGCTACCATAAACCTATCGTATCAGTTTTAGAGATTGGCGATGATAGTTCTGGTAATGATGATGGTGAAAAAGTCGTTGAAATTATGGATGAAAGTTGATTTTTCGGAGAGATAAACTTTTTAATGTAAAATAATTGTAATAGTTTTAAAGTGTTAAATTTTTAATGTAATATAAATTGTCATGTTTGTATACGATAGCGCAATAAATGAATATTGTATTCTACCACATAAATGATAGTACTTTTATAATGATAAAGCAATTGGTGCAAAATTATTCCCTAACCATTCCAAAATATCAAACATGCTCAACGTTAATAATCAAGTTTTCACTTCTGCCGGCACTCCCGGAGTGCAACCCGTCTTTTTTATTCAGGTATTTATTGCACTGTATATTTTTGTCGTTTTATTTTACTTCCTTTATTATGCAAGTCAACTAGCTATGTGATCGCACGGGTGGGTTTTTCGTCTGATTAATGGGGTAAGAACGAATTCAATTGAACGAAAATTAACAATAGACTTTTATTTACATACTGGTGGTGACTGGTGATAGGTCTCTCATATGTGAGAGACCGCCTGGGTAGGTATCACCGCAATGCTTATTTCTCCCCTCCAAACAGCAGTTTAAATGCACTGTTGTCTTTCGGATTGAAGGATATTGTAGCCAGGACATATGGAGACTTAACATCTTATGCCTCAGAATGGCGAGCGCAGTGGAATGCAAACCAATGCCTTTGTGATTCAAGGTGTTCTTTGGTTTTGCCACTGTTCATGAGTCGTCGTAACGCTTACCATCAGGCGAACGGCATGCTCGTCTCGACATCAAATGCAATAAAAAAAACATACATAATCTCACGTCTTTTTCCCAGAGGGGGTAGGCAGGAGTAAAGAACACCCATATTTCCCCTTGTATTGCGAGCCTATCGTCATTATGTGAACAAATTCCATACAATCTTTTATTTAAATAAATTGTTATATTTTTGCTCACTTGATTTACTTAGTGGATAAATCACGCTTTAATCTTACATAAATCAAAAAACAAAAAAAATATAAAATATTTTTAAGAATAATTACATATGGAACCCTAAAACGCCAATGGCAGACGGCGCTTGGCGAGGTGAAATTCACCGCATATTGCATAGACATTTCGTATGCATAAGCTTGAAAAATGTCGACTAAGTTGTACTAAAATATGTTTGATATTCAAAGCACGCGGTCCCTGATATATTTTAATATTTATTTTAAAACTCCAAATAGTTTTCCCAAGAATTATGTATACAAATAAAATTAGATTAGAAAGTTATATTTCCACAGTGAATTATTATTAAGTGTATGTAACATTTCTTATTACAAAAGTATGAAAAATCTTGTAAAATTCGGTATGCAGATTCTTTCGCGATGACAACTTCGCTGTGCGATCTATGTACATATGTCTGTATCAGTCCATATACGTCTCACTGCTGAGCACGGGCCTACTCTATAATCGAGAGTGCGATTGAGATTGGTTAGATGAGATGAGAGATTGATATATGAGATTGGTTAGGCTATATAATATGTGCTGTGGTATGTACATACATACATACATATGTAGTTAATTTTCCGTTTTATTGCAAGACAAACATGTCACATGGTGATCGCCTGATGGTAAGGGATACGACCGCTCGTGGACAGTAGCAAAAACAAAGTAATTCTTGGTATTCCACTGTGCTCGCCATCCTGAGACTTGGGATGTTAAGTCTCATTATGGGCGATAGTTATTCTGGCCACAATGTCAAACCATAAAAATGCATGAACACTGCTGTTTTGCGGACGAAAGTGACACAGTGGCGGTTGTATCTATCCAGGAGGCCTGTTACATATGAGAGACCTACCACCAATAAACCTTCTAAAATTCTTTATGGTATGCAGCTTCTTTCGAAATTTCTTCACTGTATTTACAATGTACTATATTGTTAATACTTGCCGAGACTATAGAATAAGACAACACACGGTGGCATTGCATTTTAAATTTTCATACCCTCTTTGATTTACTTTAAAAGTTAATAATTTTAGTATTACAGCATTTTATTGAGTGTATTATTGAGTGCATATAATACTTACGCTAACTTTATCATAATGTCGTGAATTGTAGCTTCGTTTGAGTAACGGTATTACAAGTCATTTGATGATGTCATGAAGTTGAAATAAAGAATTGTTTGATTATAAATCGATATTTCAGCCTCATCGTCATCAGGCTCGTTGGTCTAGGGGTATGATTCTCGCTTTGGGTGCGAGAGGTCCCGGGTTCAAATCCCGGACGAGCCCAACTGGCTTTTTGATATTTGTTAAAATCGCAGTCGCTTAGATAGTAAATCCATTACATGGGCACATAGTACATACGCCTTTGTTATATAGTCGCCTGTTACTTCTTTAAACACTTCTTTTTACTTCTTTCTTTCTTTACTCTTTTAGAATTGATTTTATTTTTATCGACATTCCATTTTTTATGAAACCATATTTAGTAACCGTATCATTTGTAGGAATTAAAAAATAATGATTAAATATCTTAATCGTTTTAATCAGTTATAAAATGAATGAATAAAAATCAAGTTTAAAAATGCGATAACGATAGATGGCGGTTAGTAAATTTAGTATGGAGCAATAAAAATAAATCGTTAAAAATGCTCCAATGTACATTAATTATTTATTAGTGTAGTAAATACATAATTAGATACGATTTATGATTAAATCACTAAATATTTAAATCTGAAATATTTATAATTATGTACAGTAAATTATAATTCAAATTATTAGCAAACAAAATCACAATATATTCATATAATTATGTACGTATTGAAAAAAATATAACTAATACATGTTTGTCTTTTGATCATATTTTAACAGCTAGTATGTTAACGGTAAAATCACATTTGTTGAAAGTGGCCAAACGCCTTTCACTTTGTATGTTGCGTATGTGTCATATAATATGTATACAGTAAGATATACTGTATTTCGACAAGTTTATTACTGGCTCGTTGGTCTAGGGGTATGATTTTCGCTTAGGGTGCGAGAGGTCCCGGGTTCAAATCCCGGACGAGCCCAAACCCACTTTTTGCTTTTATTTGCAGTGTTGGTACTTTTTTGAAATAAGAAAATAACTAAGTCAATATCATTAAACATTATACCAGATTAAAATAGTGCAAAATATTTTTTTCCATCCATTGAAACAAATCCTTATAAAGTCTAGATATTAATGTGACTCACGTTTACCACGTGTTTAATATATGTGTAATGAGATTTATACAATAATTCAATATTTAAATAAATACCAGAGATCTTATGTGATTTTATTGGGGAAAAACAATCAGTTGTCCATTGTGTTTGAATATTTTTACAATTTTATGTTATTATTGCTTTTGTATGTATTTTAATGATACAACACATTGTAAATATATCTTTATTTGTGCATTTTTTTCTAAGAGAATCATTTGAAAAACTAAACTAAAAAATATAGCCAAAATACGGAATATAAACCGGATATTTACTATCAACACGATAGCTATTTCGGGCCCAGTGATCCCGAAATCTCAATTTTCTACCGCGATGGCTTATTCCATCAAAATACAATAATATTCGCGTCTCCGGAATATAGATGGGCAAGTCGGCTGACGGCGTGGGCGTCAGACATTGATTTATTATGCAAAATAAAGGTTTTGCCCCAACTTATCTGCGCGCCGGACAAGCAGTAACAAACGTGTTGTTCTGATAAGAGTTGTTGTAATTGATAACTTGAAGGCCACGTGTTACAAGCGATTAGAGTCGTTTGTTTAACTCTGAAGAGAAACATTCTTTTTAATAAAAAAACAATTGATATTGAACATTACATATTACGATTTACAGTATTTGACTAGTAATAAAATATTGGAAAAAAAATATTTTTTTATGTGAGTATTAAAAAAATGTTTTGTAATATTTTTTTGTAAAATTAATATTTGGCAATTCTTTATTATTATTAAAACTACAAATTTAGGAACTAAAGAATGCGAAGATTAATTTAGTTTATTATTGACAAATAAGGAACATTATATAATTCTAAGCATGGGAATTTATCAAGGATACATCATAACAATATCAAACATGAACCTGCGTGTCAACACAACACCGAAATATTTTCCAAGTAAATTAACAAGTCGACGGCTGTATGTCCGGCGCAACACCGATATTTGAGTAAGGGCGTGGAAGGTGGGACATGTCAATTTGTCCACGTCACTGGAGGGCCGGCAAAATTGATGGCGATAGTGTCACTCGTACGACGCACAATCCTATAAACGAACCTAATATACTGGCCGTGTTTGCTAAACTACCTCGAATATTTACTTTTAATTGGGGCGGGAATGTATTGGTCTGCTTGTAAGTTTAAGCAGTCTTGTGTGTGGATTGTTCTTTCAAGTCTTGATGGTTTTATTCATCCTGTAAACACGATTAATATCGTGATAGTTATCAGTGAAATATGTATGCAAAGAAATTTCGAGAAATGCTGATAGTTGAATGCATTTTGATGATACCGCTGTGTTGGTATGAAGTGAGATAGAAAGCAGGCATGCAAATATTTTTCAACCAAATTTTATTTTGTCATTCCTTCCGATAGCATGTTAGCCATTATTTCTTGTTCTTCAGGTAAAATTCCCATTGTTTCGTGACTTATATAAATAATAGATTTACAAGTCGAAGAGTTCTCCAAAATTTGTATTATCCGATCTGGATTTCTAAGACCTTACGCTTTATAACGTGTTCAAAAAGCATTATTACGGGTTGAAGTATTTAAAATAAAACCACATATTGTTCACCTATAACTGACACGCTAAACAGGACGTAGAAAGTTTAGTTTACTGGAAAATATGTATGTACTATGTACCTACGCAAAGGTAACACAGACACGATCCGACCTTTTAGATATGCGATGTTCTCCTTTGTACGGTGAATCGAATCGGTATTCCGGGTTATGCCTGGAACCCCGAATACGAGTGTATTTTTCCAAGTAAACATTCAGTAAAGTGATTTTTTTCACAATGCATCTCGATTGTTTACTTGCTAACGAAATGCGGTCGGCGTTTTTGCGAATTCGAGTTTTTGGTCCAACAATTGTAAAACAAAGGGTTAGCAACTTGTATTTTGTTATACAATAAAACTGGAACTTTTGTTTCTAACGCAACTTGGCATGCATTCGCTTTGCTCGCAGTGTTCGCGTTTATTTTTAAAATACAGTTGAATTTTACTGCATGTAAAAATGTAATTAATTCATTAAAAGTAACTTTGGATTGCTCAAGTTAAAGTTTTATGATCATGCGTCGCGTTTGAGTGGCTTTACTGCTACACGCTTTCGTTTATTTCTAGAGGCTGTTTGGTTCTTTTAGGTTTTAATATTACTCATATAAAACGGATGTCGAGACGAGTAATATTTTTTATTGACATACTAATTTACAATTTTAAAAGCAGAAACTTGACTACTTCTAACTAGATTGAATGAAATTTATTTTAGTGTTTTTTATCATTGTATTGGAACAATGAGCATATAATATATAATCATATTAATATTTCCAGAATTTATGTACTATACATAATATAAATAAATAATAAATAACACCCAACAGTCACATACATAGACCTGACCCCACACTAAGATCGAGTCTTGTGTCGTGGTTATCAGGAACTACGAGAGACTTTTTCGGTCTCACAAACACCCAGACCCGGGTATATACATATTTAAGATGTTTAAACAGCTATATAAATGAATATACAGAATATTGCACCAGCAAGTTATTATTTTCCCTAGTTAATGGTAAACCGCGAGGCACGCGGTTGGAAACTGTATCGGGATAAGACGCCGTTTTAATTTATGCCCGTCTCGGTGCGAACTGCGACGCAACCAAATTAAATACACCACTGCCTGATGCTAAATAACTCGTGAATATTCATCTATGGTTAATCCTTCCCCAATTTTACAAGCATAGAAATCAGTTCGAGTTAATAGTTCGATTTATAGTAGTGTAATTATTTAATCAGCAAACGAATAAAAATAAACATTTGAAGTTTGGAGGATATTGTAGCAAGACTAACTACTGAACTTATTGAGACTTAACATCTTATGTCTCAGGATGGAGATTGCTAGGGAATGCCAAGCAATGCTTTGAAATTTGTGGTTCATTTACTGTTTGGTTTCATGGATTTGTTTTCATGGTTTGGTTTTGCTACTGTCCATGTGCGATCGTATCACTTACCATCAGTCACCAATAAAAAATAAATTCATTTTAGAATGAGAAAATGCTTACCTATAGGTAATTACTAGTATTATTTTGCCATCTACTAAGTAGGTTCCCGGAGCAATTCCAAAATTCAAAGTTCATTTAGATTTATTCATTATTAAATGTTTGCTATATGCATCTTAAAAATTGATAGTTGCAGGTGCTTCGTACAGAAACTAGCTGCTATTACTACAGGCTTGACGTTGATGAATAGTTGTAGAAATTGTTAGCGTTCATCTGCATGTGAAAATATTTTAACATATGAATTTTCTTTTATTACCTGCAGGAGCTCAAAACTAAACCGTTTAAAAGAAAATAGCCATTTCACATTTACCTTCCTATGTCTTCTTATAAACCTATGGATTTATATAATTTAAGAGTCTTTTTTTCTTTTTAAAACAATGGACGAAATTCTAGTAGACCTACTTATTTTTTTATTGCAATGCATGGCGCGAGCATATCATTCGCCCAAATGATAAATGATACGGCAGGTCATGGACAGTATCCAATCCAAACTAAACTATGAGATACAAAACAATACTTGGCATTCCTCTGTGCTCGCCATTCTAAGAAATAAGATGTTAAGTAAATTTTCTTCAAACCGGAATACAACAGTGCATTTAAACTGCTGTTTGGCGGGAGAAATTTCTCTAGATTTTTAACATTACGTTGCCAGGTTTTATTTTCCCTGTCTATTTTAGTTTTAGTTATTTCGCTATAAACCTAATAGCCAGGCGAAAAACTATGCCTATAATTCTACTGGTAATTGATAACTAAGTTTATGTAAGTTGGGCCGCACCATCTTCAAGACTAACTTGACCGATTTTTAGTAAGATTTATTGAAGAGTGAGGCAGAAATAAATGCGTTTAGGGGCTTTTAGTAATTTCTCACGCAAAGCTCCGACGAACACGACTAAGTAATAAATGAGGTCACATCATTTTATAGGTTTGAATCGTCTTTGAGGAAGAAACGGGGACTGAGCAACCTTGTTAATTTTTTACTACAGTCTTGCTTTGGCTTTGACTCAGCACAAATATTCTTTTTAAAATACTAAGATATTTGGCGATAAATATTTTGTCTTGCGTTAATTTTTATCAAGTCAAAATGATCAGACTGCCTGCAATACTTTAATTAGTATTGCAAGAAGAAACAAATTAAGTTGACTAGAAACGTGGTATTAATTTTCATATTAACTTTGTACTCCTTTCGTCTTTATCATGTTGGAATTTAGTATTGAAAAGTACCCCCTAGGGTTCTGGCTGCCCGTTAAATTGCATTACAGTTTTTCATGAGATAAAACATGAAATTATACTAAACTGGTTTAGTCAGTAAATTAGACAGACATAAGATTTACTTTAGAAATTATTTAAGGATTTATTAAAAAAATATACTTCGAATGGAATTTACGATACTACACATAAATTCACGTCTTCAAATAATATGAGGATGTATGATTTTTAAAAACTAATCCCATCAAATAAAAAGCACATACAAATATAAACGTATACTGATAATTTAACCGTAAATAAATATTATGGCATAAATATGAAACAACCGGTATTATTTCATTATTCCGCAGTCAATCTACGCCAAGTTGACGTTTCAATTTGTCCCCGTCAGTTTCTGATGGCCAGAGAAGCGACACAGAGGGGACGCGAAGAGGTAATGACGAAGACAATAGAACCCACTCCTGACGAACTGATGCCGACATTGTTTATAGCATTAGATTTATGCATATCTTACATTCAGTTGAATATGTACATGTGGAACAAAGCTTGGTCAAGATTATGACATTTGTTTATGTTGTCAGTGATTTAAGTCGCCTGTCTTTTTAAGATCGTAAAAACAGACGTCAAAAAAGAAACACTTAGGATTAAAACATATGAAGTGAATTTGATGGTCCTTCACAAAATTATATGGCAAATATTTCTACCTGTTGTAAAGCAAATCGCTTTATTGTCCATCCCATTCATGGGATAAGCTTTCATTAGAAATATTATTAATCGGGCCTAATTTCTAACTAAACATCGAAATCAGCCCTTAGGCGTGTGTAAAAAAAATGGGTTTTCATATTCATTGAAATAATATGTAAACCTACCAAGTGATATTGATGACTTTTTTACACCACACTCAGGAGCAAGGATATCACCTGAAGGAAATATTTATGATCATATTCAGCATCACATGGCTCGTCAATAAAGAACCCAGTTTTTATAGACCTGTCTTTAGGTTCCAGATGTTTCCCTTTATGCCTAGAATTCGTAAGTCATTTCTTAAAGGTATTTCTAATATACGGCCCACGATAAAACTTTATGACGAATGTAGAGATCATATAATCTTTAACGTTTTTTCTCTTTGGATAAAATGTTTTATGTAATGGGTACTCGTAGTGGGTACATGATGTATCTGGAAATATAATAATAGACAAATATCATTTGATATCAAACATTCTTTTAGTATAGTTGCAGGTTTGATAGTTATGTTCTACCACATAGGTACGATTCTATCGACGGTCCTGTGGAATTTTACTTTGTTTTTTAAAAATATATTTTTTCCTTTACTTTGGATTAATTTCAACTACAGTTGACACCACCTGTTAATAGTAATATTTTTGTGATATAAGTATTGATAATCCACGATATTGTGATTTATATGGAATAGCTGTTATTTTAAATACAACGAGTTGAAAAGTCCTCCTTGAAAAAAAATCCGTTAAAGTTTTCGCTGATTAGATAAATATCTACTTGTATTTTAATTACAAGTAGATATTTATCTCTGAATTTAATAGAAAAAGCTGAATAAATTAGATTTCCAGGAATGCTCTAAGCCTCCTAGTTTTACTGAAATAATAAAGCTTATTTTTTCTGATATTGAAAATTATAAAGAATGTTCTACTTTTACCTTGAACTACAGGTAAATTTTGGGGTTTATATGTATGGATAAATATTAGATATTTTATTATTCAAAAATACTAAGTTATATTTGTTAGTATTTTAGGTATATGTATTGAGTTATTCGGTTATAAAATTTTCAAACTATTAATTTTAATAGTATAATAATATATCAACTTGTTTTAAGAAATAAAAAACTAATTATGCTGCGAGCGACATTTTATTAAGTAAGAATTAATATTATTATTACGTATTAACGATGCAAAATAAAAAATGTTGCCATTTAAATCTACATCAAGCTTTACTGCAAATTCAAATCGCAGGTGTTCTGTTGTAAACAAATAAAAAAAAGGGTGGTGAAAACGGTCGCTGCGTTGTCACCAGAATCACTTTGAACGAACATTCAAAATATTTATAGTTAGCTGCCCGTGACGTATTGCCTAGAAACTAAATTGAAAACGAACAGAAACTAAAGTGCACTATTTCCTCGTTATTTTTACAAAAGGCAATCAAATAGTATTAAATAAAACATGGACGTTTTCATTAGTCTAGAACAGTGGTTTTTAGCCTTTTACTCATGAGAGATAATTGTAAAAAAATGTCTGGCCATTGACTACTCAGTTGGATGACCAGTTAAGTTGTATATAAATACAATACTGAAATGTGGTGTGCGTGGCGGCCTGTTAGTAAACGCACTAGTCGCGACTGTCAAGATGTTCACGGTGGTCGCGGGTTACAATCCCAGGGTACACCTCTGAAATTTCAAAATCATGTATTGAACATTTTGGCAGCCGCGTCTAGTCCGCTTGCCAACAGGCCACCACGCACTTACATATATATTATTAGAGGGTTTCTTGCAGACTAACTACTTTATTAATAACGTATGTTAATGTATTCTTTTTGCAAGACTAAACAATTCTAACACCTAAAATACTAAACTTATACTCATATTTTTATTTTTTGATACTACAAACCAATCTTCGTAAACATAATTTCTGAAAGAAATAAAAGGCTTTATTTTATTTTATATATTATTACAATGAATGGCGAGACGAGCATGCCGTACACCTGATGGTAAGCGATACTACCGCTCATAAATAGTGCCAAAACCAAACACCTGGAATGACAAAGCAATGCTTGGCATTCCACTGCGCTCGCTATCCTGAGACATAAGATGTTAGGTCCCAATATGTCCCGTAGTTACTCTGGCTACAATATCCTTCACACCGAAACACAACAGTGCATGTATACTGCTGTTTGGCTGAAGAAATATACGTTGCGGTAGTACCTACCCAGGCAGCCTCTCACATGTAGGAGACAAGTAAAATTGGTATATGGGCTGATCTGTATCAACTCATATACGTTTCACTGCAGGGCACGGGCCTCCTATACAATCGAGAATACGATTGAGAGTGGTTAGGCCATATAGTCCACCACGCTGGCCTAGTGCGGGTTGGCGGACTTACATACCATAGAAATTTTATAAATTGCTATGGTATGCAGGTTTCCTCACGATGTTTTCCTTCACCGTTTTATTCCCTGGTGATTGTCTATTAATACACACATGACTCCCGAAAAGTCAGAGGTGTGCCCTGGGATTCGAACCCGCGACCACCGTGAACATGTTGGCAGTCGCGTCTAGTCCGTTTACCAACAGGCCACCACGCACTGCAGGGGCTGATGCAGATACAGAATTGTTCATATTATGTATTTAATTTTATTTAATTCTTCAACTGATTTATCTGATAACAGAGATTATCCCGATAATCTACAAACTCTTGTACAGAGAACAACCGAGGTAGATAATTTAGCTTTCTCCTCAAGGTAATAGGTAGCTGGAGAGCTGGTCATTAGCTACTAATTGCAACGTTGCCGTTAGTGCGGTCTAGATTATAAACTTAACCTTTGATGAGTGTAAGAAGCAGTATAATGTTAAATACATGAGGTGTGGCGGAATTTCCAGTAGTGGGATAGTTATTATGCAAGGGTTTTTAGAAACTAGAGCCACGTTGTTGTCACTCATAACTCGGCATTAATTGCAAATGAGATAGACTTGAAGCGACTTAGCTGTCGCGTTTCTTTCGGTGAGTGAGATTTCCGGACGCCCAATAGGCCAATACTCTATTTTTCTTCCCGCTCCCCTAATTTGATAGGCAGACAAGACACTCAGAATCGAAGCATTGTGTTTATGGGTGACAGTGATTACTTGCCAATGGTGATTTGTTAGTTCGTTTGCCGGTCCTGTTTAATAAAAAAAGAACTGACCATGAACGGATCCTAATTGATCAATTAGTGCTTCATGATTGGTAGCCTCGTATTGGATAATTTGGTAGTCTAATAAGGTAGCACCTGAAGAACAACAAACAAAGAACTGAGAAAATGCACCAAAGAGCAAATTGATCCTGCTGTTACGATATTCTAGTATGACCGATAGCAAATTCACCACACGTCAAAGCCTCTATAGAGGGCCACTCTAGTTTGTAGTATTCCGAGACAAATGTAAATTCAGTTACGAATAGATATATACATGATTGTATCAAGTGACGAGAGGTCTCTAGTTATGCTTTAACTCGAGAGCACTATGTTTACCAAGATGTGCTGTTACGTTCGGTACTGTACTATCTCTTCTCGGGCCTCTTTTATAATACTATCATATAGTCTATATCCTACCATATAGTGTACAACGTTGGCTTCTAAGCTGGTTGGCGACTTCACGTACCATAGAAATTCTGAAAAATTCGCTTTGTGATGCAGGTTTCCTCACGATGTTTCACTTCACCGTTATAGTGTGTGGTGTTTGATTATCAATACACACATAACTGGAAAGCCAGGGGTGTGCCCCTGGATTTGAGCCCGCGACCACCATGAGCATGAGGTGTATTTAATATCTATCAGTGAAAACTTTACTGGTCATACCATATTTTAAGTTATATATATTTGTTAAAGTTATGAGCATATTGGACCATGCATTTTACGCTTAGTTGTACGGACATATCCAATATGAATTATGACCTACCTATACGTAGTAAATGCACCCGGTATTTGTATTACAATATATAAACCAGAAAGCTTACAAGCTTAAAACTTTGTGACTGTTGTGCACTGAGAAGTTTGCGCCAAGACTTGAAACTTTCAACTCTAACCATACAAGTTGAAATTTATTTAACATAATACCTACACGTATTATGGAAATACGTAACTCGAGAGTATAAGTTATTTTAATAAGTATTTTAAGAGTAATTGATAATGGAGTTTAAGTTGTGTTTATAGAGCGCATGAAGAAGAGAACATTGAAGAATTTTCCTTGTTCGGCTTAGATCTAGATAGGAGAATAGTTTTACTTACAATAATAACATTAATTTGTTACTGATACCTTTCAAGCATGTGATAAGATTTATGAAAATGTCGATGTAATTATTTCGAGGATATTATCTCTTTTACAATTAACGTTTTTGGTACAAACACAACTTCATAAATCGGCTGAAAAAAAATGTAAATAAACTTTTGCTTACAATCCTTCCAGGCATTCCATAATTAACTTGTTAATTAGCTCCGTAACTCCTCATCGCTCTTTGTTTTAATCCTTTAGAAAAACATTTCAGAACTTTTAATTCTAGCAAAACAAAGGACGTGAGCAACCCAGATTTAATATCTAGCTGTTGACATGCACGTACGTACATGAAATTCTAGTATGATTCCATGTCATTAACGAGTAGAACTGACGTCGACGCGATGCTATTTATGGCTCCACGGGTCGACCCGCTGCATAAAGAATGCCTGCTAACAATGCCCACGCTGTTATAGAAGGCAATTGTTTTACTTTACTATTATCTTAGTCTGTATCTGTATCTGTATCTGTATCAGCCCATATACGTCCCACTGCAGGGCACGGGCCATATAGTCCACCACGCTGGCCTATTTCTATGGTATGTAAGTCCGCCAACCCGCATTATCTTAGTCACCATGAGGGAAGTTTTGGCTAGAGAGCATATGTGGCGCTGTAAGTTAGACACCGGATGTGAAACGAGAGTTCACGGGTTCGATCACTGCGACGAGAAATTTAATTGGGAACCACAAGCATTTGTTTCGGGTCTCGGTGTTTGTGAGACCGATAAGTATCTTATAGTTCCTGATACCTACGACACAATACTCGATCTTAATGTGGGGTCAGGACTGCGTATGTGACTGTTGGGTGTATTCATTTATTATTATTTAATGTACTAAAGTTGCTGAAGCGGGATTAGCACATGTTGGGTAATCAGTGAAATATATGAATGTTCTAAAAGCTTTGTTTTGTGATGAAAAAGGAATACTTATAAGGCTCTTGAGTTACGTACATTTTTTATCTCAAAATACTCAAGCTAATCTGTTTATGCATTTTTAAAGCATTGTTCAAGGTTTATTAACTAGGAGCAGAACTTTACGCAAGCAAAATTTTACATTATGCGTTGCTCTGTTTTGCTATTAAAATGCTAATAACTAACCAGCTTTTGGATTAATATTTAATATTTTAATAGCAAACTAAAAAGGCATCAAGAATACAACCTTTGTATATTTTGCTTTGCTAGTGGGATACAAATATGTAGGACAACTGTATATCAGATGCAACATAAAATATATCTACTCAGACTAAACCCGAAAAGCGATACTATAAATTTATGTTCTCCATCAGTATTGCCAACTGGCTTCCCACCAGTTTCAACATAAAAACACCACCAGAAATCCACTAACCACTAAAAGCCATTTTGGTCCACTAAGAAGGAGGCCCAGACCACCACATTTAGAGAAAAATCTACTAAGTTGGCAACACTGTACTCCACCAGTTGTAAGGTCTTTGTAGTCTGACTATATCACTCGCTGAGCGAAATGCAACTGTAAAACAACTTCGTATACTATACATAGTCATACGGTGCTTTTGAATCAAATTATTTTTTACAGACTTTATCGCGAATTTGGTTTAATTTTTACATTTTCTGTGCTGAGCCTGTTCGAGCCGCAAAAACCAACAAACTATAAATTTTTTTTTTTAGTTTTATAATGTAAAATAAGGGTTGTTACATTGTGACAGTCACTAACACAGTACAGTGACAATAAACTAACAGACAATGTAAAAAAAATTACGTAATATTTTTTTTTAATTTCAATGTATTAAATTCTCGTGAAACTACGAAACCATATAGGTACATATACACCACTTTACAATATTTAATTATATTGTTAGTTACCCTGATAGGGTAATTTCTTGTTTGTGTAGATGAATTTGTAAATATCGTAAAAATATGGTTATAAATAAAGATCTGGGTCGATAAAGAGAGGCTAATTGATATTGACGCAGCTGCGTAGCTCATCGACACGATACTGTGGTATTGTATCAATATTATTGGAACAAACCTTCCCACTAGGGAGTTACGCAAAAGGAGGTGTTAAACAAACCATGCTGAGGTATTGTTTTCGTGGTTCTATCTAGAAATTAGATCGAGTTGTTTATTTTACATATAAAAGGCATATTCACAAAAAAACAATAAGGATTTTTTGGAACTTTTGTCGGTCTGTGCGGTTGTGCGCTGACACCCTGGATTAACACTATTTTTTATCCCGAAAAACGTAATGTTCCCGTGAGATGAGGAAGTAATACCAATATAACATTGGTTAGTCTTTTATAATCATAGAAATACATAGATATGGGAGTGGATTAAGTGAGAATGAGACAGGACGGGACGAGACGGAGCGGGACGGAACGGAAAAAATAGTTAGTCGGAGCATGATGTTAGCCAAACCTTCCTCGATTAAAGTTTGCGGGCTGCAACTAGTTCTAGAATATATTTATGACATTATATTGTCCTTAAACAAGTGTGCAAATCTAAGCTTGTGGACTTCTATAGTCTCAATTCACCCTACCGGTTAAAGGTGTGAGTGCCTTTATATTTGTAACAATTTGGGGATAAAAATTAAAATTTGCCAAATAGTGAAGGTAATTGAACGAAAACTGGGCCTTTGTCCAGCAATGTGGAGTTTTATTAAAAATACAAATATATTGAATAATAGAGTTACCATTCTGCCACGACCATATACTATCATACGAGTCTTACTGCAATAATTCATGTAGAAAGAACCGGGCCGACTACTAATCAAAGCTGGGGAAAGAAATAGAACGCACAGCGTTTGCACACGTTAGCATATAAGCTAACTGACTACGGCAGCTAATTTTAGCTTTTCTCACACTTGAATAATTAAACTACAAACATTTTTTGTTATTAAATTCTACAAAGTGCATCGTAGATGATATTCTTTTTTATTGTTGACTAAAGAGAAGTCCGTATAATAATAATTGGCTTGTTAACAATTTTTTTATTGCCAAGGTTCGGCAAATCACATGACAACCATAACGCTTGGATCATGGATGTGTAGGCTTCACATCCATGATCGAAGCGTTATGGCGCCTATCCAATTGAAAGGGGATTTGGAAGGAAAAAGGATGGGAAGAGGGAAAGGCATTGGGCAATCTCACCCACTGAAAGAACGCGACAGCAAAGTTGTCGCTCCACGTCGATTTCTTGTGAGACTGTTTTACCGCCTCAGACCAGCCTACCGATTCCTGCTGAGTTTTGACTGACAATACCATGGCCCTCCCACTTTAATTTTTTTTAAAGCATGTTTTTATTATATACTTCGTTTTTATCAACATATTTTTGACAGCATTCGTGGCGCAGATGGTTAAATGGCGGCTGTGAAACATTTTTATAATTTCCATTTTAATGTCTGTTTGATTTTCAATTATTTTTGAAACAACAAAGAGTGCTGTAAAAGAAAACCGTTTATTTCTTTCAAATGCACGTTAACACATTTAAGCGAAATGTAAGTTTTCCGATGCAGACATCCAGGAGATATATTGTTTTGGAACGAAACTGCGAAACAAACCGGAACCGAGCGAGCAAAGATGCATTTTATTTAAACTTAAAATAGATCAGATTTTTCATATTAAACATACACATCCCAATAGAATTGAGATCAGATGCGCTAGAAATATATTTTAAATTTAGGAGTAATCATGCTTATTCGTAATCAACTTATCACTGTTAGCTTTTCTTATATACTTAGCATATGTTAACAATTTTCACCAATTATGTTCACAAGTAAATAACAATACAATATTAGAGTGATATTATACAAATACGATCAATAAAAGCGAAGCGATTTTCCGAAAGTGTAAATATCATCTATTTGCAGATGATTGTAAGAAAATACAAGAACATTTTACTAAGATTACAGCCAATAGAATTATTTAATTATTGTTTTAATCTAATCAATTATCCCCAGTCAAAACAGAACCTAAGAACATCAATAAACGCCACGAAAACACTTCAATATAAAATAACTCATTAAAACCCAATGGAAGCGTTTCCATACAAAATCGAGAATACTTGAACTGAATAGAATTCCGCATGATCGTCCCGCGGATTTATTATCACAATAATGATTTCATTGTGGCATCACAGTATGCTATTGTTATGCTCGGAAATTTTACGAAACGCGGCCAAATGAATGTTTAAGTTAGATTATTTCAATTGTGGATTTATGTTTACATGTTATGATTTTATTGCTATTTGTATTCAGTTTAGAAAAGTTTTTAAGACTACTAAAAGGAAACTACGACCGTGCTATTACATTTGTACAATTCTTCTATTACAAATTCATGTCCAAGCATTATATTTAATTCACAAGCCGATGGTGCTTTGACGCATGTGTAATTTTAAAACCATATAAAACACAAATAACCTTTGCTTTTTGTCTGGTGCTATATTTTGTGACTTCAGTTCTGTTAAGTTTTACTGGTTATTGGAAATCATTGTTTACAATGTTTACACACTGTTTTGTAATATAGAGTTAGACAAGACTTTAGACGGAGTGTTTAGTGTTTAATTTATTTTTTAATTATTATAACACCGACACGACCGACCAACCCACACTAGGCCAGCGTGGTGGACTATATGGCCTAACCACTCTCAATCGTACTTTCGATTGTAGAGTAGGCCCGTGCCCTGCAGTGGGAGTTGGGACGTATATGGGCTGATACAATACAATACGATAACACCGATTATGTCTCAAGATGGTGAGCGCAGTAGAATTTCAAGCATTGCTACTGTCCATGAACGATGGTATCGCCTACCACCAGGCGACTCTCGTCTCGTCATTCACAGCAATAAAAAAAAAGTTAAACTAATTCAACATTACTATCTTGTATTACAAAATTATACATTTGTACAAGTTGATAATATATTCATAGTGGATAAAGGCATATTATCTGTGTAGCTAGTTCCGTAAGGCGCGTAATTGAATTTCGATCTCATTAACCAGCGATAATGGAAACTAGAGACTTACCCCCTTATTCATAAGAAATCGCTAATCAACCATAATAACGTAAATTAGTTAAATATTTTTAAGAGGAGATAAAACGTTGATTACGGTCAGCCACGCATAATTATTCATAAGATTCCTTTTGACGTTTAGTATCTAATACTGTCTAATACGGCAAATTAGGCCGTGAATGTTGCCACTATATGGAAAAAAATTGATTTCATTCCCTCATCATTCACTGTTCAGTGCTATACTCTGTAATTTCAAACAGATTTTGTCTATGGAATCCAAAAAAGACAACGTATTTGTCTATGTTGTTTGTTTTGTTTGTTTTTGAACATATAAATTTATCTTAAAATGTTGAAATCGGAGTGCTTTTGAGAGCTAATGTAGTGATCTTTGTGGACGGCGTTATTGTGATATTTACGCCTAAAATGCGAACTGGACAAAAGTATGATTATTTGTTGTAGTAAGTATTTTAAACATACGTCTTCATATTGTATTTCCCTAAGGCTACATATTGGTAATAACATTTGTTTCTTTTTCAGCACTCAGAAAATAATGGATTTGGCTATATTAGAAACATAATTTACTGACAGCAAGGTTGTCGGTAACAATATTTTGATACAAGGATAAGAAGAGAGGTTATATCTTGCCGGATCACCCGATATATTAGTTGGCTCAGAAACTATTCAAGAAACAAAGTGTACTTAAGCAAATAGATTTCAAGAAATTACTCCTGAAAATATACCGTTATTGGTAGAACTCAATTACATATTATATTAAACTTTACTATACTTCTCATCAGAAAAATTGAAACACCTTGCAAGTTGAACGTTGTGTAATGATTATCAGAAGAGTGTGTTTATATTTAATTTGAATTCGGAACATCAACTCATATTATTCACTACTAAACAACATTTGACATTTATACCTAAATACACATATTTTTCTTATAATCTTCACACAACATTAAGTTATAAGATATTCCAATTTTTCTTATGAGACATATATTTTATTACTAATATAATATAGAATTATTTGTTTACTAATATAGAATTTTATACAAAATAATCCCACAGCATTAGCTGCCGGGCAAAATAAGCATAATATAAAAATACCAATAAGTGCTGTCAGATCTATTTTTGCCAACATTCCCATTACCTCCAATCCCGAATTTATACTACTACAATTATTAAAAATGTGATATAAAGAACTGCTGTAAGGAAGAAAATTATGCTATTAAATAATCCTTCAACAACCAAGTAGTGTATATGTCTTACATTGACAAATGAATTAATATACACATTTTCTCTCACATGCATACACACACACACACACACACACATCCTAACATACATATTTCCTATTATTATTAATAATGTTACATAAATAGTGTTGGAGTTACATTAAGTTTGTTTTTATTTTTATTTTTTAAATGTTGTTTTCATAAATTGTTAACCTTCCACACACACCCATTGTTGCAGGGTTGAGTGCCCAAGACAGGGGCTTGTTACTTTGGGACCCAAATATTATATAGTTAAATAAATGTAATTTTTCAATAAATAAATACATATTGTTACTAAAATACCTGACCATATTTTATTACCCTATATTCAAGGATATTGTCTGGGCAAAATACACAGCAATATGATTATTTGCAACATACTTTTATAGATTTTCAACTCCTCCTATTAATTTAACTTTCTGATTAATTTCGTTGCGGGTTAAAGACAAGTTAGACATTCCCGGAGACTCGCCGAGCTTCAATGCTCGGTGTCATTACTTTGCGTGCCACTGTTGATCCTGGCTCACAGGAGTTACAGTGGTGGGTGTGAGGGCGGGACAGTCTCCTAAAAATACTTTTATAGATATTAAGGTATATAAGGAAAAATAATTGTGTAATAAATATTATAATTTTGAAATAATATTTAATTGTCTATAACTACTTTAAAGGTGCATTATTTGAAAAATATATTTGATATAAATGTAACTATGAAAACTTAAGAAATAAAATGTAGTACATGTAGTGCAAATTTTTTATTCACAAAACCTCTAAATCTATCTACATCATGACTCAAATTGAAAAAGAATTTGATGCTTGCATTATGATAGACCAAAATAATGATTTGTATTCAACCACATGATGCGGGCAAGTTCCAAAAGGTTGATGTGAACATAATTAAGAGACCAACAGTGGACTTCTGTGGCTAAAATGAACAAACAAACTTGTTGGGACGTTATATCTTTGGTAATTGGTACTAAGTCCTCAATGCACTTCAATGTTGATGACTGATCAAAAATATGTCTTCTTATTTATCTTCTTCTACTTGCTTTCATTTCTTGCTTTAACCTCTTCAAAAATTGTTTTTATGTTCCATGGATATATAGACGGTACAGCACCTCTCTCCAAATATTTGTGTTGTTGTTCAACTTCTGAAACAATTGATTTTAACATTGAGATCAGAATGTAGCCATTCAATAAGATAAATTTGAAATTATGAGTAAAAAGGTTTTGATTAGGTTAGTTCAAACAAGCTGTGTGGTTGTTTTAATGCAGAAACTTGAAACATTACAGTAACTTTGTTTCTCTAATTAATCGTAAATAAGACCATTTCGAATGCACTGTGGCCTGTTGGTAAATGGGCCAGACGCGGCTGCCAACATGGACACGGTGGTCGCGCTTTCTAGTCCCAGGGCAAACCTGATTTTTCGGAATCATGTTTTTATTGATAGGGAATCCTCATGGCATGCATTAAAACATCGTGAGGAAACCTGCACACCATAGCGATTTGTATACATTTCTATGCTACGTAAAGTAATCCGGCACCCAAATATAGGCTGATATAGTATAGTATCAGTTCGGCTTACCTGTGTATTTACTGATAGTTCCGCAGCCACATCGAACACTCGAACTACATCAACATCAATATTCACTACTTATATATTTTTATGCCGACGGATATTTCGACGGCCAACTTAGAGAACTTTTTGCACAACACATTATAATTAAAATAATTTATTATTTATAACTATAAATAAATAACCAGTGATGACAATTGACAACGCTAATTTGACAGTAAAAATCCGCCATCTTTCTGCTTAAAATTTGCTTAAACATGGGTCCCGGCCATTTTAAAGTTAGTGCGCTTTAATATAGCTGATTAGTGATTTTTGACGGTTATGAATAAATTTTAAGTGACAGTTCATATTAACGGCAACTAAACACTGCGCTAACTTCTTTTGCATAAGGGGGTTAGACTTAACTTTCATGCACACAAGCTTATGCTCGCATACAAAGTGGATAAAGAGGAATTACTATAGCCACGCTGTAAGACCAGATTATTTCCTTTTTTTATTGCAATGAATGATGAGATGAACATGCCGTTCGCCTGATAGTAACGATACGATCGCTCACAGGCAATAGCAAAACCAAAACACTATGAATTATAAAGAAATGCTTGGCAATCCACTGTGCTCCTGAGTTTATAAGACGTTAAGTCTCAATATGTCCAGTAGTTACTCTGGCTACAATGTCCTTCAAATAGGGATACTATAGTGCAAATACACTGCTGTTTGACGGGAGAAATAGACATGTCTTTCCCAATATGCCTATCAATCATATAGGGCATCTATGCAGTCCCGGTTAACTCATAATAATATGAGAGTCTTCCAATCAAATAAATAAAGTAAGATATCAATTTAATTATGAAATTAAACCAATGATCAACGAAAAGCTTGCTCTAATAAGAAAATTTCAAATCGTTTCACGAAATAAATTGAAAGTCGGTTATTTTAAAGTCTAGATTGTTACGCCGAGCGGTCACGTACAATGGAAAAAAATATCGCTTTGCAAAGAAGGAAAATAGTTTCATTCGTTTTACAGATGAGAAAATAGAATGCATTTAGAGCGTGTGAAAAGGCGAGAATTTTTCCGTCTTGCCGCCCGTCGCGCCGGCCCTCATGTTTGTACAGAACTGAATATTTTTAACGTGTATCGTCCACCTTTATTAAAATCTCGTTTAGAGGAAGTGTTAAATATTATTTACCCGAAGATAAAATAATCCACTCTTCTTTTTGGAATAAACAAAAATCTTCGCAAATCTGTGTTATCTTTACAATTGAAGATAATTAATAACGTAGCCCCAAAAGTGCTATTAGAATCAGAATAAATTAAGAACCCCAAGGCGTCATTAGCGAAATTTGAATAATCAGTGATTTTTGGGGATTTTTAATTACATTTTTTTTCCGGAAGCCTCATTTGTTTAATCACTAATGGCAGCTTTAAAGTGAGGTCTTGAGTTCAAGTACCAGGTTGGGCAATCACTTTGTAAGAGATTCTTTTGTTTTGAATCTTTATAATACTTTCCCTCTATTATATTTAGGTCGGAATATTAGCTCTGATAACTGTTAGTGAGTGCTGGTGACACAAGTTGCATCTCTTCCTACTCTTTAGTTATCAGGGCGTGAGCTTATGCATTTTTCTGTTGCAGAATGCATATGTTTGTCGCTAAGTGTGTACAAGGTGTGGACACATGTGCGGCTCGTCGCGACGGTGTGAGATCTGTGTTTACATGGGGAAATGGCTGAATTTCAGCGGCAAACACCCACGCCGCCTCCGCACGGATTCTGCGTCTGAGTAAACATATAAAAAACGCAATGTACATCGTCTCCTTGTTTGTACTGCTAGTTTCATTAAACTTAATCGGTTTTGTTTGGAGTCTAATTAAATGCATATTATTATGTTTTGAACTTTCTTACCTTGTTTTCCTTTGTTTTGTTGTATTCATTAGTATTACTTATATAATTATTGAACAGGAAGTACTGTCGGAACAAAGAATATTAATTTCATTTTTTTCTAAATGAATTTCTGGTTGTACTACCTAGTTTTACATGTAATCATTCCGAACAGTATTTTGTCGAATTGATTATAAGACGCAGAATATTTGTTTTCAAATTTAGTGGGATAAAATACAGGGTATATCTAGGCTGCAACCGAAAACTTATCCAGGTTGTAGTTTAAGTGACTATAAATGCAATGCAAGTAAAATTTCGTTAAAAAGGGGACGAATGATTTTTTCAATTTAAGTATCATCGTGATTGAGTGGTAAATACATATGTACGTTTTGTATTTTTTGTCTGAAGTCACTAAAATAACCATCTAGCTCCGGTTTCCGTTGCAGTATGGATAAATCCAGTATAATATAAAGACCGATGAACGATTGAAACCATATTTTATGATTTTTTTGTTATTTTTCTTTCTTTCTTATGAAGTTATAACTATTATAATATATATATATATGTATATAGCGTCATAAGTAGTAAAATGGCGGTTTACTGTCGGATCGTATTAAGGATACTACCTCTGTTTTATGGTTATAAATGTCTTAAAACTGGTAAAGAACAGCCATTATAAAGAAGAGTGGCTTCTGCGAGTTTAACATTGGTTTCTTAGAACTTAGATTGGATTTGTATTTCTGCTGTGTATAATTGTATTAGTAGATCGCTTTATTGCAATTTTATTTGAAGAACATCTTTGCTTAGTTAAATTAATTTGTAGGTTATTAAACAAAATAAAAAAAGATGAGTAAAACAAGGATTAGATCATGTTTTCTACTATTTCATTTTGATGTTGAAACTAAATGGTTTTGTATTATAACACATATTGCATATTTGTATTTTTAAATCAATTAACATAGATTTTTACCTATCCTTGTGAAATTATTTGAACAAAATTCAGTAAATTTTAAAACGACCTGCGAGTCGAACATTGGTCTTCAAAGTTCAGTATTCAGACTAAAGTCTAGACTAATGAGCCTAGAATATAAGCGTGTATTATGATCGTCATAAGAGCCTCATGAAATTGCACGCGTACATGGTGCCGACATAATTACCGTAGCCTTTTAGCTCCTTAAGACGACTGCCGTCAGAAAGGAGCGACGCGCTGTCATCTTACTGTTTTGTATGAACAATGTCCTTTTAAGCAGTTGTTTTAGCTGCTCAGTCGGTGTACTGTTCTGAATAGGCTCGTCTAGGTGCATTCAGTTTTTGGGACATGACGTAATACGGTTTTATTAGCATGGAAAAGCGCACTTTATATTAAAATGGTTAAGTTTCATAAAAAAACATGATCTGAATTTTTGTTAGTAGTAGAGCCGTGTCTATCTTGACTCAGCATGAAAGTTCACCTTCTCACAGGAAATCGATGTGATATCTTCTTGATTTTCAATGAGTAAGCAAGCTACATTTCTCTAGTTCATATAGTTTGGGATATCTAAAGATTTTGCGAGTTCCATATATAATTAAAGCATCAACATAAACTCCCCCATTCTATAAATTAAAAAGCCATGGCCTCTGAAAGCAAACAAGAAATAATAAACAATATTGGAGAGGCTAAGTCGATTGGGGGCGCGTAAGTCGGTGTTGTGTAAATATTTGTGGTCATGAGGCAAACAGCGGGTGGGCCTGCAAACAAGCTTACTAGCGACCTGCGCTGCTTATACAGCAATTCTATTACGTAATGCGTCACACGTCATCTCGACAGACACTCGAATAAGTTCGCACATTGTATTGTATGTTGGCGAAGATTTCTTGGTAGCAACTTGTGGTCATATGGGTTTGACACCTACTTGTAGGAGTGGAATTAAACTACAGTTCTAGATACTTGAGTATAAAAGCTATTGTAAAACAAGTAAAAACGGATACAATACAATAAGAAAGTATTGTTTACATTTAAAGGTAAACTGACGACGAGATAAAGGCCATAGGGGAACCGAGCAACTGGGCTGTGACCTAACCCCTCTCAATCGTACTCTCGAGAGGAGTACGATTACGATACTCTATCGTAGAGGAGTCTCATTCAGTACATACTTAGTTTTTAATGGAATGCACTTTAAAAAATTCATGCGGAAAAGAAATACACAAAATCGATTCAGAGCGATACGCCTGTTCAATCGAAAGTTCCCGATGAATTTCAAAGAAGCGATAGAAATGCGAATAATAAAATGACGGATAATACCGTCATGTATAGATGTATGGCAGGTTGGTGGATTTTATTCACGTTCACGGTAAACAGAGCATCTGGCGGCGCAAACGTGGCGTGACGGAGTAGCACGGGCTAAGTGCTTCGCTAAATTGCTCGCAACGACTAAACACGTCTGAAGCTGCGAGGCTCCTGTGCGGCTGCTAAACTAGCGGCTTGGACAATGAAATACACCTCGTATAATCCACTTTGTGTGGCCTTTTCGGTTCCTAAATCATTTGAGTTGTTGGAACTGCAATTTGGGTCCTGTGTTGCCTTAGGCGTTATCACAAGTTACACTAGTGACACTAGTAGCATTTCTACCTATACGTTCGGGTGTACAAACATGAGTATATAAATACATAGACTTCGGAAAGTGTGTCTCGGTAAATTAGCTGTTAACATCTAGTCTGATCTGAATGACTTTCCTTAAGGAGCAATTTGGGTTCTTTGATACGTGAATGGGAGTATTTCATGTAAGGTGCGAAGCCCTAGTTTTTAATCGTAAATTGGAGAGCCATCTTTGTATGACTTTCAATACGATTTACCCGGGACGCAATCATATTTCGAAATAATGTTATTCATTTTATTAAGCTTAACATTGCTTAGTTTACATTATGATAAGTGGACCAGCAATGCAAGGTGGACAGAAACGAGATCCAATCTCGAGCGTCAATTTGGACTGAGAAAAATTCGATTACTTCCGCGCCCCGAAATGGATGCTAATTGGAAGGAACCGTACGTCGCCAAAATAAAAATCATAAAGTCGAGTTAGAAACCCCATACTCGGCATCAATATTCTGATGTAGGTTAGCTATTTATTGCAGGAGGAACTGTATACACGACTTCATAAACAAAACTTTTGGTAATGCTTGTATTCTCGATACGATAGGCATAGCTGTCGGTAATACCCAAAGCATCGTCAGCTTATTTTCATGCAATGATAATTATAATTCTAAAAATAGAGTATAAATGTTCATGCAATTATATTTATACCACTACAAATAGACCGCAAAATTTAAACTAGAGCAAGTTATAGGAGATTATACAGAAAACTTGCTTAAAAGAACAACCCGACCAGGAAGTAGAACCCTTTACTTTACAGTTTATAGCTCATAGATGTAACCTGTTATGTGACAATATTATATTATAAACGGCCATATGACATCCACTATTCAACAAATTTTTCCTCTAGGTAACTTCAGTCTCTACATTTAACCACTTCGTGAACATTATTGCCAGACCTCCAGCCTTGTTGCACACTTGTGTTATAAGCATGCAATCTCCTTCTATATACAAATTAAACCAAATCCGCGATAAAATCTGTGAAATTAAGTTTTATTTTAATGCCAAATCACATCTCAGTGTAGATTTTACGAATAGAATATCTGTATCAGGGATATAGATGAGCATATTTACATTTTATCATTACGTGCATATGTATATTCGTATATTTCACATTTTACCATTATGTACATATGTGTATATATGTATATACATAGTAGGTTCTGAAAATATTAATTAACCTTCGGCCATATGCAAGGCCTTTTTAATGGCTCTAATTGTCGGACAGCCTAAAAAGCAGATGAAGTTTAATTCATATACTGCCTCCATATTATCAATTTGAAAAGGCCTATTCAGCCTCTATACAGAGATTATTAGGGATCCGAGTTTCGTAGAGTATACTGTTTCTTTCATTATTTCATTAATGAATGAATACCTTTGTGGAAGCTTTTCGGAATTAATGCGATGCTCAGGTTACGGAGAAATTAATTATTTTATTTAGTTATATAAGGAATCGAGGTTTTATATTTATTAGCAGGCTATTAGTCAAGGTTTCATGATATTGTTGAAAATTCTTACAAATTACTGATATTAACTGCTTGAGTTCAGATTGAAACTACCGAGCATTCTACGTAATAAGCCACAGTGGCCATTGCAAATTGTCACATTTCGTGTCCGCTTTATAGATACATTCAGTGTTAACCACGCCGACATAATTATATCAACCAGCGACAGAACAATCGCATCGATGGATATTTCGATTGCACTTTACATTCCATCAGACGAAGTCACTTTGTAGTACAAAAGCCTGCGAACACAGATTTGGGAGATGGGTCACGGCTTTGTACCAGCCGAAAAAGGGGACAGTAGGCGACACGCGCTTCAAGTGTTATTCACTCCGGAGTCCGGATGTTCGCTCAACTCGGGACATAATTATGCGATGAAAGTGCTCCTCGGGATAATTATAGTACCTTCTAATCATAGAGGTCCCCAAGATTTAGTAGTGTTCATTAAATACGCTATAATGTTTGTACTAAAGGTATAAGTAGAGCTTTGGTTAAACGGGAGTTTTTTTATTATGGAAATTTGATAGTATACACATACAACAAAAATGCTTGCGGGGATTATATTTACAGGGTAAATTCAGACTGCGACCGAAAACGAACCCAGGCGGTAATTTTGATGAGTACATACATACACTGTGACAAATTAAGTAATACAAAATGCGTCGATTTTTTTAAGTTTCGTCTTTTTTGTTGGTTATTACATAGTTTTTGCTAAAATAATAGTTTAAACATTTCTAAGGAAAAACGACGCATTTACCACTCAAATAAACATAGTAAAAAAGAACACAAATCCACACTTATTTTTGAGAATTTTTTAAACCACTACCTGGCTTCGTTTTCGGTTGCAGTCTGGATATCTCTATACAGAGTATATCAAGACTGCTACCGAAAGCGAAGCTTGGTGGTAGTTTAAGCGACTTCAGACAATGCAACAGAAAAAGTTGCAAAAGAAAGCGACAATTGTTTTATTGTTTTCCTATATTTGGGTGGTAAATACATTTTTTTCATAAAATAATAGTGTATACCCTTTTATTTATAAATACTCTAAGGTATAAAAGAGTTTAAATTATTATTTTAGCAAAAACTATGGATTTACCACCCAAAAATGACAATATTTAAAAATCGTAAAAAATAATTGTCGTTTCTATGCAAAATTTTAGTTACATTGCGTTTGTAGTCACTAAAACTACCACCTAGCTTCGTTTTCGGTTGCAGTCTGGATATACTCTATATAACACTCGGCTGTTATGTGGGTGTTATCAAAACAAATATGCATATCACTATAGGAGCACTTACAATATATTTAGTATTACTAATTGTAATGACATCGATAATCTATGTTGAAATCTTGATAGATGGTTTAATTGTCACATGATTATAGAGCCGATCGGTCAACTAATTACACCACTAATTAGTTATGTGTATACACACACATACACAAGCTCACGCATGTATTTCCCCGAGGGGAAGGTCAAACGTATTAATAGGGCGGCCTACAGTTCCCCAAACTTATTACAATACAATACACAACACTTTATTGAACACCATATAACATAAAATAACAAAAAACAAAAATAATAGAAAAACTTACAAATAGTGAACAACTGGCGGTCTTATCGCTAATAGCGATCTCTTCCAGACAACCATATAGCAATAGAATAGGGCATTAAAGAAAAAATAATAGTGGGTGTTTATTGTGTGTGCGTAACTTATAACAATAATGATTAGGAGGAAAATATATATATAAAAAAAAAAACAAAGCATATAAATACATACACATATATGAAACAAATATTAAACTAATACATACGTTATAGCATGTTATATAAGACAAGATCGATAAAATACGACTAGGAACTATGTATGAGATAATTTGGAAAGAAAATGATTTTTTAATTTATTTTTGAAGACGTTCAGCGAAGGCGCCTGTCGAATTGTCAATGGCAGTGCGTTCCATAAGCGAACAGCCTGAACGGCAAAAGATCCGTCAAAGAAAACACTGCCGTGTTTAGGAGTCTTTAATTTCAGATTCTCTGACGATCTTAATGCACGAGAATGAGAGCAATGAAGGTAATCAAAACGTTCTTTAAGATAATGGGGAGAACTAGGGTTAAATAAAATGTTAAAAAGAAGACAAAGAATATGAGTATTCCGGCGAAGGCGGATAGGGAGCCACTTGAGCTTAGAGCGAAATGCAGATATGTGGTCATATTTGCGCAAACCAAATATAAACCGTATACAAAAGTTTTGGAGCCGCTCAAGTTTATCAAGTTGAACTTGGGTTAGGTCAAGATAGCAGACGTCTGCGTAATCTAGCACAGAAAGAAGTAGAGATTGTGCGAGCGAAATTTTGGTGGCAATGGGTAGGAAATTTCGAAGTCGCTTCAGAGTTGCGGCTGACGCAAACATCTTCCGACTCGTAGCAGCTAGCTGTGGGCCCCAAGATAAAGTTCGATCGAATATCACCCCAAGGTTTTTAACGGTTTCACTATAAGGTATTATAACGTCATTAAATATCACCGGAGGGAGGTTTAGCCAGTCAATTTTTGCTGTTAAACGTGAGCTTCCAATTATGATGACCTGAGTTTTTGCAGGATTTACCTTGAGCCCAAAACGATTTCCCCATTCAGAAATCTTAACCAAGTCTGAATTAATGATACCAATTGCATCATTTAGTTTCACCAATGGAGCTTGGTTGTAAACTTGGAGATCGTCTGCATAGAGGTGGTTATTACTTATAACTTTTGTTCTAAGATGCGATTAAGAGCGGGCTTATCGTCATGCCAGACAAAAATTATGTTCGCTAGCATAGTCATACCAAATCTCTTGAATTGAGAATCTGAAATAAAGTTATGGACCAACAAGCCCAAACTCCGACTAAAGTATTAGTTTTTACAGCTGATACAATGCACATAAAATTATGAAAAACCAAGTGATTTCTTGCAGTTAAACCTGTCCACGTATTTGTGTTTTAAGCACATTACGCAATGTTACGCAATTATCAATCAGGTTTTAATTATTTAAGAAAAAAAAAAGAAATACAATAAATACCGTCGCTCCTTTTTTATGCGATTTTTAGCTGCATTGTGTGTAATCACTAAAACGACCACGTAGCTTTGGATCTATTCGGTATACGTTTTCACTTAATCAATTAGACGAAATTGATCGAAAATCAAGACTCTCAGTACCTTCGCAAGAGCTGACCTTAATACATTAAATAAGAGATAACCAATTTAGCGTCTGTACAATACTAGCTCACAAGTCACACGTAGCACGACGTTATGCAAATGTGTACGAAGGATAACTATGTACATACATATTCAATTAGTAGCTAAGTCAAATTAATTATCTACGTAATTCAATCACGGTGTTAAAGGCTCTCAAAGACAGGTGGGCTGGAAGCGCATCTACGGTAACAACAATGTGTGTTTATCCAGGCAAAAACCATTAATTTTCTTTCGAATACGTTTTCTGAGGAAGCCCCTAATCAATTTTTTTATGTTTACAAAGAAATATATTTATAAAATTTGCGGAGTGAAAAGACTCGTCTTATTTCGAGTGAAAATAAATTTTCCTTCTGTTGCGGGTGGGTAGGCGTGAACGGCGAAATGGCCGCGCTTTGAAGTTCGTAATAAGGCATCAAATATTTATTATTTCTTATATTTTTATTTTTATACAGAATATGAGATATTATCGAAAAGGTATACTTATTTGCACAAAACTTCTTTGATTGTTTTTTTTTTATATATTTTGAACCTCGCAATGCCTATATTTCAAATCGCAACAAATTCAAATAAATTCTCGTACAATATTTCCATACTTCGCTTGACGTCATATAGGCAAGATTGGCAGAAAGAAAAAGGGTATTATGTGTCCGATTATCTCAGTCAAATATAATGTGGACTAAACTTTATTGATGATATTGTTTCGTCGACCTTGGTTTTATATTTTTACCAAAATGGCTTGGATCTCTGGAGCCTGGATAGGTGGTGGATGGTTTCATGCGAGAGAGGCCGCTTGGGGAGTTACCACCGAAATGTTCATATCACCTGCCAAGCAACAAAATGCACTGTTGTGTTCCGGTTTCAAGGACATAGTAGCCAGAGTAACTACTGGAAATATTGAGACTGAACATAATATTATGGTATGCCTAACATTGCTTTGTAATTCATCATATTTCATTTAACTTTTTACTGTCCATGAGCGGTCGTATCGATTACCATCAGGTGAATGACATGATTGTCTCGCCAGTCATTGCAACAAAAAATAAAATAAAAAAGATTTTATTTTGGAATACCAAAAGTTTGAAGAGTCAAATTCATAATATGATATCACAAAAAATATTGTATTTTCACTGTATCGAAATTCTGCTACAACATCGGCTCTGTTGCACTACGTACGTCGTACACTAACATTTTTATAAAATGGCTGCATTAATTTCTAGGAAATGTCGTAAGCTGAAACACGAAGTATCTTAAATTTGCCTTGTTAATAAAATATTTGAAGTCTAGAATGTTGGGTGTCTTCAGTTTGTCTTTTGCACAAAGTTGGTAATTTTATGCACTAGCTTAATTGTTTCGTTTGCAAACTTGGATTACGTCTAGATATGCCGTTTTTAATTCCTACGCTTGTTTAATTAAAGTAAAGATTTATTTCTTTAAGTTTTGTTTTTTCATAGTCTGAGATGTTTTAATTGCCATCTGAGGGACAATAACAGTGAAACTATTACATACAATATATATAAAATGCATGTTTATGTTTTTTTTTTCTTTCACTTATATTTTATTTATTTATATAAGTGCGTGGTGGCCTGTTGGTAAACGGACTAGACGCGGCTGCCAACACGTTCACGGTGGTCGCGGGTTCAAATCCCAGGGCACACCTCTGACTTTTCGGAGTCATGTGTGTATTGACAGTCAATCACCACGCACTAAAACGGTGAAGGAAAACATCGTGAGGAAACCTGCATACCATAGCGATTTATAAGAATTTCTATGGTATGTAAGTCCGCCAACTCGCACTAGGCCAGCGTGGTGGACTATATGGCCTAACCACTCTCAATCGTACTTTCGATTGTAGAGTAGGCCCGTGCCCTGCAGTGGGACGTATATGGGCTGATACGATACGATACGATACGATATTTTATTTGTCGATTGAAAATTTTGCTGTGAATTACATCATACGAAAAATAATTCCGATACATAATGCCGTCATTATAAAAACTGTTTTCACTTTAAATACATACTTACATGCTAAAATTGACATGTATTATATAATAAAATGATGCACCTGCAAAATAACGTCAATATTTTACCTCCACGATGCGCAGAATATAGGCACCAGGCATTTTCATAGTAACCTTTAGAAATCGGCCTGATTTCAACCACTTTCAACCTTTGTTAGGTTGATTGTTCCTCTTATAGGTGAAATATTGTCCACGTAATATAATACTTATCAACTATGTATCTATATTACAAAAATACACAATTGCTGAAATTTTATATATTAAATAACTTGGCAGAAAAGAGCGTGATGCGATGACAATTGGAATTGAAGAAAAACAATAATAGCAACGCTATTAAAATTGTTTTCGTTGAATATTTTTATACACATGTATTTCAATACATTTTAGTACGGTTTTTGATTTTGCGATTTAAAATAAACAAAGAGACTACCAACATATAAAAATAACATGTATCTAAACATTATCCGTCGTAGTATATCGTTGCCATATAAAAACTTCATTCATTTTTTTCCAAGCTATACATTTATTTATATCAAATAGAAATGAGAGTCATGAAATACCCAGTCACCAACTGTGCAAAGCATTTCCCCAGTATTATACTAACTCGGTGCAATATAATCTTGCAATCCTATTTCAACTGGTGTTTCCCAAGGGCCCCGTTTTGCTTTGATGCTTCGTAACTTTCATATATACTTTTCAGACAAAGCCATTTTGCTGTAACTGACTTAAGGTTGTTATTCCAGTTAAAGCATAAAGGAATAAAATATATTATAAGGTCTTTTCATTTTCGATTTTAAAGTTCCTATATACCATGTGATTTTTCTGAATTTATTTTTAATAATTCTTAATCTATGTGCTTATTAATTTAAGTGTGTGGTGACCTGTTAACGGACCAGACGCAACTGCTAATATGTGAAGGAAAACATTGTGAGGGAACCTGCATACTACAGCGATTTGTATGAATTTCTATGGTATGTAAAGTCCGCCAACTCATTAGGCCAGCGTAGTGGTCTATATGGCCTAACCATTCTCAATCTTACTCTCGATTGTAGAGACCCGTGCACTGCAGTGGGACGTATATGGGCCGATATAGATACATAAAAAATAATGAATGGGTTTTTATATAATATTCTTGCTTTGTTTTTTTCCTTTGACCAAAATTCATTTTTTTTAACAATGCTTACATTTTAAGTTTTTATTGAAAATGTAAGAAATTGAATATCTTTCTTCGTATTTTCTAAGAACAATTTCATGTAGTTAAGTGAATTTAGATGAACATAAAAGGTGTCTGGGAGTAATTGGGCGAGAAGAGACGAAATTCGGATTCAATGGCGCGCCCAAAGACAGCTTTTTGTCATGCACTTAAATTGCTTAATGTAATTTTATTAATGTTTGCATATTTTTGCTATGTTATTAGAATTTCTTAAGGAATTATAACCTGTTAAAATTTAAGATGCTGTGATAGTAGTTAATTAGTAGTAAAATGTTTCTCAGAGTAATTTTAGTAATCATACAATATGTATGTCGCTCAAATCTCTTAAAGAGCGAGAAAAAATCATGGTATTTAGAAAAGTTTTGGAAAGGAGTCACGGAGTAGATTGATAAATTATGTCCTGAAATTTAGTGAATATCAATAAAGAACATGTAGAAAAATATAATATTAGTTAGAAGGTAGGATACACGTATCCATCTGAACAGGTTCTTGTGGAAAACACGTACATACTGTGTTGTGTTTCGATTTAAGTTTGTGCATGTCATATAGCAATATCACGCATATGGATTTCAAGAAGTATGTCGCTTATGGAGAGAACCATCTCTCGCCATTTATTCTGCTTGGGTGGCACATAGGCCTCCCCCAAGGATCTCCACAATGACCTGTTGGAAGCGGCCTGCATCCAGCGACTTCCAGCGACCTTAGTCAGAGTCAGATCGTCCGTTCACCTTGTAGGTAGTATCCTTGTTTAACATTCCGATATTAATGTAACTATACCTGGGTGATTTTTGTGCATGTTGCTCATGTTTATATTTCATTGTACAGGTTTTATTTATATTTAATTTTACAGTTCATGTTTGATTATTTTTATGTTTGTTTTTCTTTAAAATTTTTGAAATCATCATGTAACTTAACAAACCTTAATAAATAAAATACGAAAATAAACGAATTATTTAAATAGAACACATTAAAAATGCCTGATAACTCCTTTATCGATCAGACAGAGTTTTTCGTCACCTTGTATTCACAATCATGTAAATTGTACTGATTGCCGCTCTAGTACATAAAAGTATCCTACGAAGAAAAGCCGTCTAGAATGAACGTAATATGTTTTCATTAGCAAAGTTAACATGAGTTTGCAGTTATATGTGGCAGCTCATTTACGTAACAGCTTGTTAAATCGTGGTCGCATTTGTACTAAAAGGTAATAACATTTGCATACTATTAAACGAATGTAAAATACATTCCGGCGTGTGGCTTAATTTAACGTGTTCTCGATATGTAGGTGTACACCGGGTCTTGTGTTGAACAAGATTTTAACAACTACAGTGCGTTTGAATAAGTATTTATTGCATTTGTTAAGTTCGGTCTAGTTTCCACAGCTTTTTTATATTTGTTTAATTCTTTAATGTACAATTATTTTTATTGCGAACCAAATCACAGTATTCAGCTTACTATCTCATACACCTATCTTGTATAACAAATTTTGAATTATTAGTAGCATAAAGAAAATATATGTACCAAGTGGAGGCCTTATTGCTCAAAGCAATTTATGCCAAACAACCATGGGATGGATATAATAGGCGAAAGTTGGTAGCTTCAGACGTACTAGTAATGTATAATTTTATTAAATCTAGTGTATTTATACACCTATGTACATTTTATTGTATTTCTTCGTGTTATATAATTAAGATGAACAACTATTACCGATAAAAGGAATTCAAATTGTTATTTAGCAGGAAACTGATACTGAACGTAATTGGGACATCTAAATCTATAGCGTAATTGAAGCAGATCGATTGTTAGTTACTTTTCTCGATATTTCTCCTCCGAGTTCAGACCTGTGTACTGTAATTAAGTTACAGATAAAACTTGTCTCGACCCAAAATTAAGCCTGAGCAACTTAATTTGTGAACTCTCCGTTACACGGTTAAAAGTCGAAAGAATAAAAATAATACATTTGATATTAAAAGTTAAAAGCATAGTGAAACAAGTTTTGGTTTGTATTTCAAAAGAAAAGTACAGCGTAAGTTTTTAACAACGAAAAAGTTTATAAGCGAATCTGAATAAGGGACACATTTGTGAATGTGTTTTATAAATTGGTAACTAGAACACGTGTACAGGTATATTAACTATTTACAGAAGACTTAGTTACCTGCAACATTGTCTGCGTACAAATAGGCTCTAGAATTGTTCGACTGATATCTGTCGGATATACATCATGCCCTTACCGACAGTGGATTGTCAATTGATATGTGAAATTCTTCGGTAATATAAGCTCCGTGTTCAAAATATCCCATTTCAATACAGTTTCAGTCTCGATTTTCTTCGTTTTTTCTTTAACATTTAAATAACTATTGTTTACGTACCTGCCTCTTCTAATCTCTACATCACCTTAGCTTCGAATGTAAGAGAATGCTAGCATTAAGTCCACCTATACAATGTATTGATATGAAGTGTAAATTATAAAAATATGAAATATATTCATGCACACTCACCGTAACCTGCATACACGATGCTTTAACTAAATCTCGGGCTGGTCCAGTCCTTCAGTCGGCGAGTAGTCCGAATAAAAACACTACACACACACACACACTCACACACAACACTTTCGTTCTTAACACGCGCGATAATGAGCACATCCGACGCTGTCGATGGCTCAGTAACAACTGAAAAGAAATCGCAGAACTGACCGCCTTTTATACCCTAGAACCAGTCGGTATGTCACAACTACCCACGTTCTAGTGCCGGTACCTACAATTAACAAAGAAAAAGTGTGTTTATTCGTAAATATGGGCATTCCTATTTCTTGAATGTCTATATAAAAAACAGTTTAAGAAAATTATGTTCCCGTCCCATATACATTATGGAATATAATTCCATGAATAAATCCGTTATACTCTTTGAAATAACAATAAAAATATCAATAAAATAATGAAATATAAATTATCATATTTCACAGACACAAAGAGGATATCCGATAAATATGAATGTATGTACAGCGGATACGATTATTGTCAATTTCCCGCAGCATCAAAATATTTATCCTTATAGGAATTCTCAATCAAAGCTTTCCTTCTATGAAAGTAATTTCTGAACCTTTTAAATTTATCAATACGCATTACGAGACCATTTCTAATAAGCGCATTACAGAGGACCAGCTTAATTTCAAATTACTGCGTATATTTTCGAAATCTATCTGACTATATCAGCACACGTCATCCCTATACTGGGTGTAGATAATAGGCCTCCCCATTTGCATGCCAGTTTTTCTAATTACCTCTGAATAAATCCTAGAGTTGTGGCTAACAATAAGTCCAATGGTAAACATGAATAATTTTCGTAGCTACCTACCCACATATATCCAACATATTCATGCAACCTGCATTAAACATTTAACAACATGCATTTTTCTATTACCACCTCTTTTCGATTAAATCAATTTCATTGCCAACACTCCAAAGACAACAAAATCTTGCACTTAGCATTCGGTTACACATCAATCAAAAGACCAAGAGTTCAGTTAATAATTTCTGTTTGAGTTTGAGTATCCTACATGTCTAGACTAGGTGTGAACGTCATACAAACATTTCGATAGTTCGGAACATGTGCTCAGTGTAGTAACTAGTTACCCAGTAAGTTCTAAAGTGAAGGAATAGCAAACTCCTAATATTTAATACTTCGAAGTTACAAGATGTCAGTCCAGATCGTGTTGCAACATCAAAGACAGAATATAACAGTGATTTCTCCTTTGAGCATCGTCTCCTTACTACTTTATTCACGATTTCCTAAATAATTTGTATTTCTGTAGTGGGACATTGAGAAAGACTTCGCCTTGTCGATGCACAGTGGTTTTGCAGGTGATCATCACTTTCTATACGTTGTGTCATGGTGTAAATCTAATCATTGTAGTTCATGTTTTTGTGGTATCGTATTATGAACTGGCGATAGGTTCGTCCCCTATCGCATCGTGGAACGGAATACACAAGGCGAAACTTGGGAGTCCTGGTTGCTATCAGAACGAACTCTGCCTACCTCCTCTGAGAAGAAGTCATGAGTCTATGTATATTATGAACTGCTACCATTTCAATTTTTTTTTCAGAAATAAAAATTCTTATTTAAGGCTTACGTGGACCGTTTATGAGGTCGTCAGTTGACCTTATAGGCAGACGTCAACATTTAATATTTTACAATTATTTCTCGCCTCCATCGCACGTAACTGTTAAAATAGTTTTAAAAAATATTTTAGGAAAAATTTAAACAGTTCAATAATCCCAAAATTGTTTCAGCTTTAAATAATTTAGCATCTTATGAAGTTTGGAAGTAAATCCGCTCTTTGTTGACCGAATATTGATTCAGTAATGGGTTATTATTATTCATGAATCGTTCGAAATGGCAACAGGGCAAGTTCACCGAGCTATAAATAATTATCTAAATCTTACACTTCATGACTCGCTATATCTACCTTCTACCTGATACCTGTTACCTTCTACCTGGAACCCTCTGCCCACGACCTTGCATTGGACAAAGGTCTTGACGAGGGTCCCTTGAAGGCTGATTTTAATCTTTAATTACGCCGATGAATTACAGTTTTGTTCCTTTATTCGAAAAGAAATTTAATAAAACATACAGGGAGCTTTTTCTTGATAATATTTGCATATGAAAGAGCCGGGTCAATTAAACAGCTTTATTAAATCAAACGCAGCTCTGAACGCGGATATTTTTTTATGAAATAAATATTGGCTGTAGATATTACAACGTTTGCATGATTTAATACAGAATTCGATTCTGTTAATACGTTCTGTTATCTGCGAAGAATAAAAGTTCAATCAATTATTTGTTTTTAGGAAAAAATATCCTCATATTATAAATCTTTTAAAATAAGAAATTTCTATAATGGTTTCTTAGATTTACGCGAATGTTACACATTGAAATAAAACTATTATTTACGGATTTTATCGCGAATTTAGTTTATTTTTTTACATTTTGACACCGGCCGTCCGGACCGCGGTCCGCCCCGTGACCACGAAAGCTGTAAAGTGATCGAAACGTCGGGAAGTCAAAAATGTAAAAAATTAAACTAAATTCGCGATAAAATCCGTGAATAATAGTTTTATTTCAAGAATTTTCTATATTTATTTATTGCAATTGATTTTAATTACGTTGATTTACATGTACCTGTAGGTGTGATATGTTTTAGAGTGAAACAAATTACTAACTATTACCTAATTATATTTCAGCAGATACGCAGGAAAAAGCATATTACCCACCTAGTGTATCGTTTTCAAATAACTTTAGCTATCTTATTATACTGTTACAAATTACCAAGATGTCCCTAGAATGTATATATTCGATGTGTTTATATGTAAATATATTCTGTAATAAATAATAATACCTTTGACCCAAGGAACTTCGTAAATAGCAATTTTAAATATTAATTAATTAATGGAAAACAATACACAATAATACTCATTCTTATATATAAAATGAAACAATTATAAAAGCGTGTAAACTGAAACGTAATAACACTGAACCATTTGTGTTAGTCTCAGACGGGACATGAAAATTATTTACATTCATCCAAAGAAAACGGATGACACGAGAATTTGTGAACCGTTCACAATATGATTGCTTCGTTTCATTTCGAATATCATTAATGTTTATCTGTTTATTTATCATATGATATCTTTGATAATGATATGGAGCAACATTATTTTTAAGGCTAAAGGTTGTGTAATGATGGATTCGATTTATGGAAAATTCTAGAAATAAATATATATTGATATTAATATAAAATTAGATATTGACATTTTTTTGGTATTGTGTCTGATCTTGCACTATGTAATGAAGCTGAATTTCTTTCTTAAATATAACATAATGTTCATTTGTTAATAATAATTTTGGTGAATAAAGTTGGTTTTTCCTTTTTTACTAATTCAGCGGTCGTATCACGTACCATCAGGCGAATGGCATGTTGTAACGCCATTCAAAGCAATAAAAAACATTTTTAGTTTTCCCTATAATTTTCTATATTTAATATTGCCGCCTGGCTAACGTCACTATTTATAGAAAATAAAGCAATCCCGGAAAAGTAATATTGTTTAAATTACAAATCTACCAATACATTTGTAATAAACAAAAATATAGTGCCAATATAAATTCACAGATGTAGAGGAGAGAGGTGGTACTGACTACACACGAACTTATGAGTGTAGTGTGCGACGGTGAAGGGAATAAAAGCGACTGCAAAGACGTTCCACGTTGTTGTTTTTTACCCATTTATTCATTCGCCTCCACCCTCCACTAATCTCCTAATTAGCATTCCAACAAACTGAAAGACCCTTAAAACAAATTGCGTCCAATAACAAAATAGTTCTCGTGTGCAGATCCTTTCAATACTTTCGATAAATGCATTTAGGAACCATTTCCTTTCACCGATTGACATCCGCTCTGCAGATATTCCTCGAATGCTTATTTGCGGAAATACCGTGAGGCTTATTGCTACGATGCCTTGACTCGGTTCCGTATATTTGTGTAATTTGCTTTTGATAGTTGTAAAAGGAGCTCTCCTTTATGACTTGTTGGTAATATGTAAGAAAAGCAAACGTTCAAGAATATTATTTGTTTGGAAAACACGGTCTTTAAACTTTGTTAATTCACTTTTTGATTTTATTTTAGGAAACTTAGCGGATACAAAAGTAGGTAATAAGTATGTAACAGAAAGCCAATTAAAGGTTTTTATTAATATAATGACGAGATAAAACCTAAACCTCCTTTCATTATCTAGCAGGACGATGTCTAGCAGCGGATAATCCACTTATACGCCATATTATATTAATGAATAGAAAAAAATGTCATCCAAACAGATCCCAAGAACCTACTACAGGCAATTTGTATTCTTAATAAGGGTTCAACGCAAACAATTTTATTTTTTAATAATGCAGTCGGATATATCCTTCAGACTGGCCGGCAAAGCTGTGAAATCTCTCTAATGATATTTGCAGCGGGAACTCAAAGCTCGCGTCTAATTAAATCTTTCTTTAGCTTTTTCTTTGTTTTAAAATTTTTATTACGGATTCGTATTTATTAGAATTCCACTTTGCAATAGCAGAGTAATTTAAAACGAACTTCTTTAAAAAATCCTGTTTTCATTAGGAGTCGTCTGGCATTTTAATTATTTTTTTATTTATTAAGCAGTTTCATTTAATGGGACAGTTCACATAAAATTATCAGTTCAACTAGTAGTATATTAAAATTTAACGAAAGATATTTATAAAAGGTCAAACAAATATTGTTAGACTAAGTATGAAACCAATGCTTTTAAGATGTTATTTGAATAAGTATTTCGTTACTTCCTTTGAAGCTACGTCTATGTCAAAACGAAGTTGAACCGACTAAAACAAAACTAAACTATGCCTTTTTCAGACAGCGTTATTATTGGTTAAATCCAATGATGTTTTAATAAAGATGACGCATATCCATATTGCGTGACGTTCAAAAACTGTACTGCTATGCATATACATACTCATTTGTTAATACTTTATGACAATTTTAGTGAATGAAACAGATTATGCAGAAAGTACGAGACGAAAAGAGATAGCATTGCGCTATCCAAACATAGAATCGAAGCGGTAAAGACAGAAGGGACGATAAATAAAACTACCTATTTGGTTTTATAAGTATATAATATATTAACTTTGAGGTTGCTACACGAGTCTACATGTGGTACGCCATCCTGTAACAAATATATTTGTATTTGCTTACAAATTTGAAAAAATAAAAAATAAATTCATTACCGTTTTTTATATTAGTTTACGGTAAGCAGGCACTGAAAAATCGATTTCTTAATAATATTATTATTTGTTGTATTGATGACTAGTGATATGACCGCTCGTGGACATAAGCGAAACCAAGAACCTTAAATTACAAAGCTATGCTTGGCTTTCACTGTGCTCGTCATCCCGAGACATAAGATCTTAAGTATAAGTACAGCGATTACTCGGGCGAGAATGTCCTTTGAACCGGAACATAACATGGAATTTAAACTGCCGTGTCGCGGGGGAAATAGACATTGCAGTGGTACCTACACATGGTGGTAACGTATGAGCGACCTGCCACTGGTAAACTACCGACGGTGCAGGTTTTTTAGGTGGATATATATTTTTTCGTAGTTGTATATTTTTATTCATTATTAAATGTGCTAAACCAATATTAATCAGTTTTAAAGGCATCCAGTCACGATCCCCTCGTTTTGTCCGAGCTGTGCTTAGTGCATATCCATTTACGTCTCAAAAGCTCATCACGTGGAAATCTGGAAACATTCAATGATATATGTAAATAATATAGTCATTCAAAATATATGGGGAAGCTAATGTATTTTGTAATGTTCGTGGTTGGATTAAGTTTTTATTATGAAAATATTTCATAACAAATAACTTAATCGTTTTAAATATGATTGAATTAGAAACAAATATACAATTATCCAAATCCATTCAAACTGTCATCGTCAATTTTCTGTATGATCGGTTTCGCTTCTGACTTGTTAATCTATGACGTACGCTTTTTGTCTCTATCGCACTTAACAATCTTTGTATTAGGCGATCCTTCTTACACAATTGAAGGCGGTGTTTGCTAATTTAAAATAAAAATTAAATTTTGTCTGATTTTTATATACTTACGTATGGTGTGTAGGTCCCATTTAGTTTCATATTTTTAAACCATTGTTTTAACACTCTTAAAACACACAATTCGACACTTTAGACAATATTTTCGAAATAAATTATGTTGACAGCACTGAGGTCTTTCCTCTGTCGCCGTTGCTATGCGACTAGATGAAATTACACCAATTGCCCGAATTTGAACGCCTCACTTTTGAAGTGCTAGTGCGATATCTACGTCTTATTTGTATAATATATCATTGGTTAAATCCAACAATACAAATTTACAAGGGTCACTATACCAAATTTCACATTATATACAGCGATAATTATCCAGACAAATACACGAGTAATTTCCTACAAACCAGAATGACACCTACACAGAGCACATTAAAGGATCTAACCCTTAAGAGGAATGTATCATGACAGTATCTAGAGATAAACCTGTAATGCCTTCGTCCCGGGCCTCAATCTCATTTGGAGCACTCAGCCGCGTTGTCTAACCCGCATCGATATCGATACACGACGAAGCGCCAACCCAATTATTGGCCCACTTACTCTGCATTCCACAACTCGATAAATTCTCGAGTGTGGCTCACTGCGGCATTCATGCTCCGTGTGATTCATCCTCTCTGTCGGTATTAACGGACTGACAGTTATTCAGTATATATGGAAGGTTTGTTTATATTATATTTGATGATATTTTCATATTAGAATTCATTTCTCACCTCGGTTAACATTGTACACAAAACTGTACATTATAAAAATATCGCAATTTTAGCTTCCAAGATTTTTGGTCAGGTAGAGAAGATAAGAGTATTATTACCGGTTAGCTGAACTTCGGTTCGTTTTGGAAACTAACCTGAGCGGTAAAAAGTATCTTAGGGGATGATGGAACCTAGAAAATTAAACTTGCGATATTTGAAAAAAAAACCAGTCGGATTTTTTTCTTTGTACAGTCAGCAACATGTCGCTACACATTCACGAGATTTGGAATTGTCTTATCATCCAAAATAATAATTATTTTCAATATCGTAGGGCACTTCTCGGCATAGATGACTTTACTTGCTTGTATTTTACGACTACAGAGTTTAACAGAGTTAAATTTTAATTCATAAAAAGGTTACCAAAAAATGTGAAGTGTTCAGCGACTTATGTTGCTGACTGTACAATGTTACCTGATGTAATGATGATGAGTAACACGTGGTTATAATTAATGCCAATATGTTACTGTCGCCCTCAAGGTAATGCTGAAATTGAAAAACCTAAATTTGGAAAATGTATCCTCTTAGAATTATACTTCTCGAAATGTTATCCTAAAGTCAAACATTTTGCTAACTGTATACAGCAATACGGCCGCATGTTTAATTTAGTAAATATAATTTATACAGTAGTTTCATTAATAGTGATTAAAAAATATTAAAACTGTGAAAAGAGCTACTGCAATTTTGAAAAGAGCAGCAAAGCGCTCACAGATTTCATTCACTTGATTAATATTAGCATTCCGTCTGTTTTCATTTAAACATTTTAATACAACTTTTAGAATTCCACTTCGTTTGTAAAAGTTCGTTTTGTAGTACAATGCTCGAATGCAGACTGAGATTCCGAGAACTTTGTTCATAGAATTTTGATATAGAATACAGAACTTGAACGGGGTGAGATTCCTTTAAATCCAATTAAATTTCGTCTCGTCTCCGCTTGGTTGGTGCACGATCTCATCCTTTTGATCGGAGTGTTTGCCCGTAACAATTCGTCTCTGGTATTTAGATATTTAAGTTGGGATTAATCTTGTAACAAGGTTGGCTCGTACGTAATCCGGCCGGGAGGTAACGTAAAGTGATTTGTGCTTAACACGGCCCGGCTCGGTACAGGTAGGCCGCCATCGGGTAATCGCAGCAATTTACATAATGCGAGCTCGGAACGCCGCCTCGTTGCTCTATACCCTCTGAAAATATCATCACACTATGTCGTAATCACAATTTGTACGACACATTCGCACGGTAACTGCAAATTGCAAAATAACTGTTATTGTACGTATCGGTGCCTGATCATTTGCGATGCAAATGCACGTCGCGTAGCTATCGGTGGACGCCACTTATTGGCGACATCAAATTATATGTGACGTCATTCGTATTGGCTATTGTTTTGCAAATATTTAATTAAATAAAAATGGTACAGCGATCAAAGGCTACTATAGTGTTCGAAGAGCTTTTTGTTTGCATACATATGTCCTAAAATAAAATAGAAAAGTTCGGTGCCTTCGCTCGCATTGATCGACGAAAATATAATATACCTACAGTTTATTTATCTATTATTAATAACTTGTTTTTTCAAACCAATTAAATTTGCATAAAACTTCTCATGCAATATGATCTCTTGTTAGCAAACAGTTTTTTCCGTAATATGAAATGCGATGTTGAATTTATAGTATTGAATTACGGAACTAGACGGGTAAGAAACTAGTTGAGTTTTCCTATACCACATTCTTGAATATTAAATTTTTCCCTTTCACCTTTAACTTATTATCAAATCTATGGTGGATAACCCTACATGTGGTAGGTTTCTCATATGTGACAGGCCGCCTGGGTGGGTACCACCGCATTGTCTATTTTTCCGTAAAACAGCAGTGTAAATGCACTGTTTTGTTTCTGATTGAAAGACACTGTAGCCAGAGTAACTACTGGACATATTGAAACTTAACATCTTATGTCTCAGGATGGCGAGCGCAGTGGAATGCCAAGCATTGCTTTGTAATTCAAGGTGTTGTTTGGTTCTGCTACTATTCATGAGCTGTCGCATTGCTTACCATCAGGCGAGCGGCATGCTCCTCTCGCCATTCATTGCCATAAAAAAAAGTGCATAAGGATCAATGCCCAATCTACCAATTCTTTTATGCTATTTTTTTTTCACTCATATGTCATAATATCTGCTCTAAATAAATTATACCTACGTTTGTTTTCCACGGAACCAGCTTTTTGTTTCAATGGGGAATTAAATATAATAAAGAAACCACCAGTTAACTTGATTCTGAACTTCATTTAACAGTGCATTCATTTTTCTATATGAATTTAACCCAGTTGATATTAAAAGCGTGGTCCGCATTTAAATACAGTATAAACTGAAACGTGTGTTTGTAGTTTACTGCCACAGTATGTATGTGACTGTTGGTGTTATTTATTTATTTATTTATTTACAGTTTTTCTTTTGAAAGTTGAGAGACTATTCTTTCTACTAAAGATTCTACAGTTATGTTTATGTTTTATGACTTTAGTGACAAATAAGAGACGTGCGTCAAGTAAAGCATTTATTCCACGACTGACCTAACGACAATATCATAGACAAAATCTTTCTTTTAATATGCAACACCTCCACCCTTAAACCAAACTAATCAAACAAAACTTACATAAACAAAAATTACATACAAAAATACATTAAACATAATAATTATACGAATTGGTTATTATTGTCAATCTAATGGTTCCCTTCCGTATCTCTGAACCGGTTTTCTGGCTCTTAATGGATATCTTCGTTCCGATACAGATATCTCTTTATTAGCTGGTACATCAGGTGTCTGGGGTGTCTGGGGTACCGGTACAGCAGTTGTGTATATATCATCTCTTAACAAATGAGAAGAGCCTGCGCTTTCATCACGTAAACCTATTTCGGCTGTAGCTTGCGGCAAGTCCTGCAGCTGACCAGTCTCGTTGGCTGCAGCTTGCGGTAAGCCCTGCAGCTGACCACTCTCGTCGGCACTGTCGTTACACTTAGGGGGCAATACAATGGAACTACAAAATCGTTTATGCACGTTATCATGCGGAACTGCAGACTTTTCAGGTGGATCGTATCTTCGCCTCAACTGATCAACATGCCGGTGTACCTCTGTTCCAAGGTTAGATTTTACTAAGTAGTCTGTATATCCTAGCTGTCTAATAACTTGTCCTGCGACCCATTTATCCGACCCTCGATAATTCCTAAACCAAATTTTCTCCCCGGGATTTAACTGACGGAGGGCGCCTCCGGCTGCCTCTTCACTACGAGCTTGTCTATTCTGCACCCGAGCTGTGCGGTCCGGTTTTAACGCGTCTAGTCTCATTCGTAAATTCCTCCCTTGCAGTATCTTAGCTGGACTTTCTCCTGTTGTATAATGCTCTGTATTTCTATATGCTAAAAGGAATCTACATAAGGCTATATCCACATTTATTTTTTGTTTGAACGCTTTTTTAATTACTCTTTTACATACTTTCACCGCATTTTCCGCAGCTCCATTCGAGGCTGGATGGTAAGGTGCACTAAAAATATGTTCGATTCCGTTTCTTTTTAAGAACGTTGTAAATTCCGTGCTACTAAAGGAAGCGCCGTTGTCGCTCACTAGCTGCTTGGGAATACCAAACCTAGCCCAAATATCCCGTAATACCGCGATCACCGCTTGTGACGTTGTACTTTTCATGTTGATAGCCTCAATCCATTTAGAACAAGAATCAACTATTATTAAATAAGTTAAACCTGCTATAGGTCCTAAGAAATCAATATGGAGCCTTACCCAGGGTCGGTTAGGCCACGGCCAGGAATGTGGTACTTGGTGCGGTGGTGCATCAGCTATTGCGGCACATATTGTGCACGAGCGGCACTCTGCTTCAATAGCTTCGTCGATGCCCGGCCACCAAACGTAACTTCTAGCTAAAGCTTTCATTTTTACTAATCCCATATGTGAATCGTGTAATTCTTTGAGGACTCTATTTCGACATGTAAACGGTATAACTAACTTATGGCCCCACAATATACAACCCAATTCTACATACAATTCATTTCTGCGGTTAAAATACGGCTTATATTCCCTAACGTCTAATTCAGAAGGCCATCCGTCTTGAATAAAGCTCAGTATACGGCATAATTTTTTCGATATTTGTTTTCACCCCATCTCTACCTATTATAAACCCTAAATAATGTAATTCATTAGTCAAAAAGTCACATTTGCTTTTTTTAATTTTAAGGCCATTAGTTTCTAATATCCTAAATACCTTATCAATAGTATGTAAATGACTTTCTAAGTCCTTATTTTTTATCAATATATCGTCATAAAATACGAGTACGTCAGGTTGGTTTTTGAAAAGATTCATCATGATTCTTTGAAATATGCCAGGACTAGAAGACAGACCAAATACCAAACGCTTATATTTAAATAGTCCGCGATGCGTACTTATTACTGTGTAATCCCTAGAGCGTTCATCAAGTTCAAGCTGGTTATAAGCTTGGGACAAATCTAACTTTGTGAACCATATATTGCCGTTTAGATCGCTAAGCAAGTCATCTATCCTTGGAACCGGGTATCTGTCGATCACCAAGACAGGGTTTAGAGTTACCTTATAGTCGGCACAAAGTCTTATACCACCATCTGATTTCCGTGCAATAACGAGTGGAGACGCCCAATCCGACCTGTCGACCGGCTCAATAACGCCTGCGCGGAGCATGGCATCCAGCTCCGCGTCGACTCGTGCGCGCAGTGCGTAAGGCACAGGCCGAGCTCGGCAGAACACTGGTTGAGCGCCCGGCCGCACACACAGCCGTACCGGCTCCCCCGAGTACCGACCAAGTGTGCCATCAAACAGCGCCTTATGCCTGGAAATCATATCGTTTACAAGGTCATTTTTGTTAAACCTACAATTCTCATCATTAATAACTTTGTTACTCGATACGGAAAGCACGTTATGTATATTCAATTTAGGTATAGCTATATCGAGTTCGGCTAACCACTGTCGGCCCAGTAAATTTGTAGTACCATTATCAAAAATATACAAATCTAATTTTTTCCTAATATTTTTATACTGCACCTCCGTCTCGATATAACCTAGAGGTTTTACGACGGAACCGTCATAAAAACTTAAGCTAACCCGACATGACTTCAATGCAATATCAGCAAAATATTGACTGTAAGCACTTTTACTAATACATGATAATGGGGCTCCCGTATCTATTTCCATATTCAATGGTACCTTATTTACTAATACTGTAATTCGTACCGGCTTATACTTTGTTAAAGACATTTGATACATCGGTTCCTCAATGTCACTTTGTTTATCCCCGTCTTCCGAGTTATCCTGATCCGTCGCAGAATTCTGGACTTGTTCCTGTTCCTGCACCCAATGTGCTCCTACGGGCTTTCCCGCCGCCGCGGCCGTACCACGCCAGCGCCCGCCGCGCCCGCCGTATCCTCCGCGTCCGTATCCGCCGCGTCCACTGCTACTCACATGTACCGGTTGTCCCGCTATATTTGCTGACCCTTTTATCCGCTCTGAAGCATTGATTGTTTTTTTTGGACACATTCTACGTAAATGTCCTGTTTTTAAACAAAAACTGCACTTGTATTCTTTATATATGCAATCCAATTCCCGATGTCTGGGATTGCCGCATACTGTACATAATCGCATTTGCAAATTGTTCATATTTTCAGTTTGTGCTTTATTCATCATCTCAAAATTGCTTCTTTCCACCTCACCAGCGTCCTTCTCCGCCGCCTCTAGGTTTGTGGCCAATGTAACCGCCTTTGTATACGTTAAATTCTCTTCCGAAAATAAACGTTGTCTTATAAATTCACTTTTGAGGCCACATACGAATTGGTCACGCAAATTATCCTCCAATACTTTTCCAAAATTGCAAAATCTTGACAACTTTTTTAGAATGGCCACGAAGTCCGCGATAGATTCTCCGGACGCCTGCCTTCTTTGACGGAATCTGTAACGCTCCGCCATTTCCGATGGTTTAGGTTGTAAATGAGTCTGTAGGAGGCTTACGGCTTGATCAAAATGTAGTGTTGACGGTTTTGCTGGACTCGCTAAACTGGACAGCAATTCATATGCTTCATCGCCCATCACTGATATGAGTGTTGGTAGCTTTAAGTCATCCTGTATTTTGTTCGCTTTAAAATACATTTCAACACGCTCGATATAAGCAACCCAATTTCCGGACTTTACTTCAAACTCTTTAATTTTTCCGACAGACATATTTCTCGAATTTTCCTCGTCGCCACTGACAAATAAGAGACGTGCGTCAAGTAAAGCATTTATTCCACGACTGACCTAACGACAATATCATAGACAAAATCTTTCTTTTAATATGCAACATTTAGAACAGAATGTAATAATTTAAATCCCATTATAACGCTTTGAGAGTGAAATATAGTTGTACTGTTTTATGATGCAATTTTTCTATATGAGTTTAAAATTAAATACTATATTGCATAATTGTATCGAGAATATATAGTTTGCCGATGGGAACTATCTGAAGAAGATGAAATGAATTCGCTTTTCACATATTAACCAATCTGCCAGAGACCATCATTATACAATCGTTATATAGTATAATACATACATACATACATACATAAACTCACGCCTTGTTCCCAGAAGGGGTAGGCAGAGGTGCCAGGGCACCCACATTTCGCCTTGTATGCTCCGTCCCACAATGTGATAGGTGGCGAGCTTATCGCCATATCGGGCACTAATTCCTGACTTTGGGCTGATACTGAATAGAAAAATCCAATATCACTTTGCCCAACCCGGGATTCGAACCCGAGACCTCAGCTTTGTAACCGTACCGTAGTACAACTACGCCAACGAGGCAGTATAGTATAATACAAATAAAATATTACACCATACTCCGTCATACAAAGAATGACTGTGTTAAAATCCTTTCTCAAATTTCCGGTGTCAAAGCGAGCAGGAAGCAAATGTCAATAAACACTTAATCTCCATTAAGAAAATCGAGTTACATGCCAATGGCTGCGCGAACAATAATTGTGAATAATGGGATCAGGCGGGAAGAAACGCGTGACACATCTTCGATATTTTGGTAGTCTGGGGTCTCTATACTCTGACACGAATTTTGAATATTCGTACCTTAAACACACATTAAAGATAAGAGTTTTCCACTTATGCAAATCAATCAATTTCTACGAACTTACTTTACAAATATGGCTTACTATAAAGTATTCCTACAATTTATAAAGTATTTAGATATATTCTTACAGTTTTACGTACAATATTCAAACATTAGCCTTCATGCTGGAGTATAGGGTAACCCACCCTGTTCGGCGGGGAAATAAAAATATCGCATCTGAAATACGAGCATAGTAACATGTGGCTGATAATTTTGGAACCTTCGTTTTCGATGTAGCGCAGGACTTACGAGATTTGACAGTAACAGTACAGTTGAAGATGCGAGAAAAGTTATTTATGATTATTAGTTCATTAAAAAAATATTAAATATAAGTTAATTAATTTCGTACATACTCGTACTTCTAGGCAATCCGTGCCTTCTAAAGGTTGTCTAGAATAATTCGCGGACATGTGTAAAACACACCTCTTCATATTATGTTTTTGACAACTTACTTCTTATACTTTACTTACTTCATTTCAATGATTTTATCATAAGGATTTAAAAATAAATTTTGCCCGTACGAAATATAATATGAAATAAAGAATTATTTCACCAAAACATTAATACGTGTAACTGATACGGTATAGACCAAAACAGGTTCATTTGCGCAGTGCTAAATGTCCATAATTTTATCCGGCCCCTGCCCGCGCCCTTTATGGCTTTTCCATGTACGACGAATTTAATAAGGCTCGCACATATCTTATTTACGATAATTGGGAAATACGGGTTCGTAATGAGATTGTACCTTTGCCTTTTTTATTTGAACGGGAGGTGATTTGCGCTTGTATCTATGTGCTGTGTTCTATAATTCCATTTGCGACCAGAAAAACTGTATGTTATTTAAGGTATGGTTGAAATGTACTCTTTCATTACTTTTTTATATTGAATTATTAAAACCAACGAAATTCATGGCTTTTAAAGTTATAAGTACATTTTTCGTACTTTTAAATATGACATTAACCTTATATTAATGTAGATTAAGTATTAAAATGTTAATAAACTGGAGAGAATTTTATGTTAATTCAATTTTATACAACATAAACATTATTATTTTCAAAATTATAAAACCAAATTGAGCTTTTAAGGTCAGGTTTAATGAGGCGTAAAAAGTTTACCTAAAGCGTAGACTGGAAAGATGAAGAATTTACGATATAAAATTTAATGAGTATTTGATATATTTCTGCAAGTAATGTACTTAAGATGCGTTGGTACGATCGCTCAAGGAGCAGACATAAACTCAGCTAATTTATGTGCACGTGTTGAAACTGCGTGGAAGCGGTAAATTTTATGAAAGTTGATCTAAGTAATATTGATAAGCGTGCTAAGGAGTAAATTGAGTTGGACGCGGCGTGCGAGGGAGTCAAGTGAGGTGGCTCGATAGAGCTTCGCAAATATTGGCTGCGGTCGAGTGTCTCGAAAACTTACGAATTTTCCCTGTCTCATAACATACAACTTCCATATTAATGGCTTCGAAGGGAGTAGAAACTTTTAATTGACTAGCCTTTAGTCACGTGGCTTCGTAAAATCTTCCTCTTGGGACGGTTCGGAAGTTACAAGCTTAGGTCAGTTAGGAGAGGAAATAAATTATTCACTATCTATCTGTAGTACGTTAAATATCCAATTCTCGGGCGACTTAGATTTACACCTGTACGTGTGATTTAATTGGAATAAAATTAGTGAATTATTAAATGAAAAGAACATGGAATAAATCTGCTACCTTGAAATCTTGTCCCGTTTCAATCGATTGTCAACTTATCCATAAATTAGAATTATATACAGAACTTACTGCAGTAAGCGATATGCCGGCGATGTATCGAGGAGTGCGTGATTCATTCTTTAGTTTCTAATATCAATGCAGTGGCGCACATAAGTTTCACAGATTCTGATACCGATAAACACTTATAACTGCAGCTGGGTAAAAACTTCGTCATTAACGAACTTATTCAGTATTAAACTTTTCAGAACTGCGATTTGCCATACAATGTTTAAAATTGTGATTTTAAATTTTTAGAGCCACCCACACGGTGATATTACCCTATAGTGGAATGTAATTAAAACAAACATAAATGATTTATTTAAATTTATTTTAAAAAATCTTACATATTCTAAAATGACTAATTATCTACATTTTCTATGGTATTATAATTAATGAATGTGAAAGACATGAACACAAAATTAATGGCTATAATATTTCGTCACGTTGCAATCATCTGTCGTATTGTTTAGTAAGAATGAAAATTTGTTAATATAATCTTAATGGGATTATTACGAATATTACTATTATTGTGCATGATAAAATTATTATAAACGATATACAATAAAAATACATTAGACTAGACGTAAGATCTTATTTCTAATATGATATGGTTTGATAATTTCGTTAATTTATATTCGTGACTTAATGTTCTTATGAGGGTGCAATTTTCTGTGGTAATTTGATAAAATTATAAATGAAATAATGTTGTATTTTACAAATTACCACAGATTTGTATGTTTAAATAAGTGTACACTTCTCGTGCTTACATAAAGAGAGAACTTACGTAATATTCTAAAAGATATTTAAAATAAGTACTGTAAAGTACGTTCATTTCTATTGAAACTTGTCCCACAATGTATATTTTTGGCAAATGTGTCTAACCGTTCTAGTTTCCATGATAGCTTAACTAGTAAGGGCATAGCTATGCTATACGAAATACGTGAATTGACTAAGTCATCACTAATCTATATGTGAAGCTGAATTAAAAAGCGTAAGATGTCTAAATATGCGTATATAAAATTATTGTTCGTGAAGCAGTTGTCTAGTAAACCCTACGCATTATGCTAACACTGATAAATAAATATAATGAGATTAACTATGTGCACCGTGCTGTCACATTTTAAAGTGACCGTGATCTAGTTCTTGTAAAACTTGTAGATATTCTTCAGTCATCTCTAAAATTCATAATGTGGCAGTCGAATTGATAACGCTCACTTTTATTTTTAACCTAGTATACGGAATGGGTTGAATTTATTCCGATTGGGGGGAGTCTGCGGTCGCCTTGATCTGTTTGGTCGTGCCACGGGTTCATTAGCTCCAGACAACAGCGGCGAATTGAAATCGTCTATACCATCCGATAACTCAGTGGAATTGTTTTCAAAACCATCATGAATATCGGTAATGTTGAAGCCATCCTTCTCTTTAATGGGATACGTGTCATCAACAATTGTAGTATCAATCTTTTCCTTCTCGGTTACATTTATTGGTGCAATAGTAGTGATTGGAAGAATTGTGGTGGAAGTAGATTCAGTATGATCCGATGTTGTCTGTTGAAAGTCGTGAACAGAAGTAAAGTTGGTTAAAGTTGTCTTTACTGTTGTGGTTGGTGCTTCAGTGGACTGTGTTGTCTCTAGAATATCTTTGGGTATTTCAGAATATTGTATATGTAATCCATCATCATCTGGTTTCATGTTATCATAGCCAGTATTATTGACATTAGGTGCCTCGTGGTTAATGGGTGAAGTAGAATTATAGGAATCGTTATGAAATATTGGAACAATTGTAGTAACTTCAAGCACTGTCGGTGTGGCGCTGGAGCTGTCGTCTTCTACTATAGTTATTTTTATAATTTCATGATTTGGCGGTATATCTTGAACGTCTTTTGGACTTGTTGGCACAATTTCCGTTATCGCTGGTAAGGGTGGACTTGTTTTCCCTGACGTCGTTTGTTGATTGTCATTAATATATATCGAGGAACCGTTCCGGATGGTTTCAAGTTTTGGCACGTCTCCAGTGAAATTGGTAAAAACTATTCTTTCATCTTCTTTTTCCATATCGTCCTTGATAATCACAGTAAGATCGATCGATGTACCTTCATCTATTTGCCTGTCATCATTTTGTTGCTGAGTATTGGTCAACGTTGAAATTTCATTTTCGTTTATTGGATTTGCAGTTGACGTAGAAGAAGAATATTCTTTAGTAGTTTTTTGAGTCATTGCTAACTTTAAATCCATAGATTTAAGCATTTTAGTTTTGATATCATACATTTTGTCGTGATATTTCTTGGGTACAATATGTTTGTTTAAATCTTTTTTTGAATTTTCGTTGAGTATAAATGATTCTGTTGATGTTACATGCGGTTCCGGAGAACTTTCTTTAATCAAACCATTTGTGGTTTGTCTATAGAAGTCTGAGATTCCTGAATCGGAATCTTTCATTTGATTGTGTTTAGTAAATTGTTGTTCAGCAATTTGTTGTGCATGTTTCTCTGCTAAAGACAAAACAATCATGTCGTCACTTATTTTAGCTTTCGCCATTACGAGTGGTGGCACGAAATGGTCCGTAGGCTGTGTGAATATATTGTCCAAGTTACCAAGGCGTGCGATTTCTTCATGCAACATTTTATGTTGCATATGTTTTTCGTCTTCTAATTTTTCCAGCTGGACACTATTTAACATATTGTCTTCAGCAGCTATTTTTGGAATATAATTGCTCTGTAAATTGTTATTAGGGTTGATGTTCAAATTGCCATTCTTCATCACAATTACTCCGTTGAGTTTATTGCTATTCAATTTTGTGGGGAAGGTGTAAAATGTTGAAACATCAGGAGATGTGGTAGTTCTTGTCATTAGGTTTGGTTGATTAATATCATCTTCGTGTTCAGTTGTTATGTTTTCCTCAGTACTAGCTTCTTTATTCGAATCTTCGTCATTAAATATGGCATCGGTGGTTACCGGCCAGTTGGTGGTTGTAGACATTAAGTTCGGAGTGCTTGAAAGGTCTTCTTCTTGGGTACATGATAAGTCACGTAATAAATCTTCGCGTTTCTGCGAAAAAACTTAGAGTTAGGATACTTTTTTAAACAGACTATAATGATTCGTACGGTGTTATTATGTACTTACCACATTTCCGGTACACTGAACTCGTTTGACTCCGGCGAGGCCGCAATCTGCTGTAAGTTGAACGGCAGCGCTTTCTGGCAAGTATAAGATTGTCAGTGCTGGCAGAGCTCTCACCATGCATCCTTCGTTGCCCAGCGCCCATTGAGGTACTAGGAACATAGAAATGTGGAGATTAATATCGAATATTATACGACTAAAAGTGAATGTAACTGGTATAAAGTCTTAACTACAAATAATTCAAGACTTGTTACTTAAACAATATCAGTGGAAATTGTTACAATAAGCTATCTAATCTATATAATCTTTATAGATACAATATTTTTATTCTATAATAATGAAATAAATACCTGGCAGTTCGCATATAAAGGATGCCACTGTGGGTCCTCCACAGGCCCTGGCTTCCCAGCGGTAGTCGGCAGCGGGGTCGGCAGCGGCGCACAAAGGAGCCGTGCCGCCGTCTGGAGCAGAACTCCAATATCCGTCGCCGCTTAGTCCACGGTAATCGCTGAAAGTTAAACATTTATTGTACTATCTATATTGATTGAGCTAGTCTGTTCGTTTTGATTAGCATGAAAAGCAAAAGCAAAGAAAACAGTTTATTCTTTGGACAAAAGCGATTAAACGCTAAGATTACCGCTACCCATCATAATGATGATGATTATTAAAGACCATGATTATTTAAAGCGCGTGATGCCGTTTTCTATGGATAGTTGTACCAGCAACAATTTTACTTACTACACCTACCGAACGGTAAATTAAAAAAAATCGAGACTCTAGAAGAGAAGAATACATACGTCCAAGTGAAGTCTCCATCGGGGTTGCTGCGAATGAGGCCGACCCACACCGCGCTTGAGATGTCCAATTCCTTCAGATAGGCTCGTACCGCATCATACTGAGCCGTAGTGTCCACTAGAACAATAATATTTTACTTGAAACCTATTGGCTATGAATACTTATACATATGCTGAAATAACTCTCAATATATATGTAGTTGGACTACGATACGATTAAAAAGCTCAGCTCTCGGGTTCGAATCTCGAGTCACGTAAAGTGATAATGGACCTTTCTAATAATTATCAGCCTGGAGCCAGAAATTTGTGCCTGATAAGACGATACGACCTATCACATCGTGGAATGGAAGATAAAAGGCGAAATATGGGTGTCCTGGCACCTCTGCCTACCCCCTGTAGGGAAATGACGTGAGCTTATGTTAGATAACTAAAGTTAAAAGGCAATATGAACATCCATAAACACCTAAATGCTAACGGATTTGAACTACAACCCTAAAACTAAAGACTAATATTGTGAAGAACCTGCATTTCTAAGAGTTCTAAAAAAGAATTCAAAGGCAATAGAAGTTTAACAACCCGCATTGGCTGAGCGCGGTTGAGTAAACTTTCTCAATCGCAGAAAAGCTCATGTTCACGGTTAGACGTATTATATCAGTTGATATAGATAGACTGTCCCGCCCTCACACCCGCCACTGCAACTCCTGTAAGCCAGGATCAACAATGGCACGCAATGTAATGACACCGAGCATTGAAGCTCGGCGAGTCTCCGGGAATGTCTAACTTGTCTTTAACCCGCAACGAAATTAATCAGAAAGTTAAATTAATAGGAGGAGTTGGAAATAAATAATGTCCACTTCCCTCCGTGCAATGCGGGTGACAAAACATTGAACTAAAGAGGTAAATAACCTCACAAAGAGACTTTTACAGCCGGAGAAGCCAGCTGTAAAGCACCACGGAATACATATTGATATAGATAGTCGGCAATTTAAACTAGTATTTTTTATGTACCAATCATAATTTTATTACTTTTGGATTTTAATTAATATTTATTAATGTACGAACCGGCAGCAACCTCAAAATGTGGTTGAGTAATTCAAACAACAATTAACGGATACAAAGCGCTTAGCTCGATAAAATTCGATGTGTCACTTGCAAACAATATTATTACCGTAATGTAGTGTTATTAAATTTGAAGCAGCTCAGCGTCACAATAATCGCGTAAAACAAGCTATCTCCCACATACGGTAAATTGGCATGTACTTTGGTCTTAGTAATATGGCCGCATAAATTACCGCTTCGTCCATAATGTTCCATTTAAACGACATCATAAATTAATGCCTCGGAAGACGCAGCAAGAAGACGTGCCCTGGTTCATAAGAGAAGCATTTACACAATAAATTTTGGTCTCGACGATACGGTTAGGAATTGGTTGAGATGTAGAGTTAATATCGGTGAATTTAAACGTAATGGGGATCCAAGATACAGTAGTTTTAGGCGTAAGCGATACTTACTTTTTTGGACAATTGTATCATTTTTTTTTCTAGTGAATGGCGAGACGAGCATGCCGTTCGCCTGATGGTAAGCGTTGCGACCGCTCATGAACAGAAGCAAAACCAAACAACACCTTGATTTACAAAGCAATGCTTGGCATTCCACTGCGCTCGCCATCCTGAGACATAAGATGTTAAGTCTCAATATGTCCAGTAGTTAATCTGGCTACAATGTCCTTCAATCCGAAACACAACAGTGCATTTAAACTGCTGTTTGACGGGAGAAATAGCCATTGCAGTGGTACCCACCCAGGCAGCCTCTCACATATAAGAGACCTACCACCAGTAATTATCATTTTGTTAGAATTTAGGATAAAACTTAAAAAAGGGTACCGTACATCTAAATATTTAATTTAAAAGCCGCAAAGGAAGTAAAAATTCCTCCAATAAAATAATCCGTCGAAAATTATAATATTTGACATTAAAAGGTGGCATTTAAATAACACCGTGGACAACATTATTTTTTTCATGTTGGCCATTCAAAAAATAATTTCCTTGCAGATTCCAATTTTATTGTAATGTGTAGAAATATAATTGAAATTGTATCAAATTAATTTATTTTAGGAAAACATAATTTATTTGAATTTCCTCAACTTAAAATGTTGGTGACACCCGCAATGTTACTGACACTGTACAAAGTGTTCAAACACAATCCCAAATAAACAAGCATTACTAACTAAATTATATTGTATTTGCGAGGCACTAATAGCATATATCATCGGAATGACATAAATTCTGTTATAAATTTCCTTTTAATATAACATTTAACCTCGTAACTCAGCCATAAAAGTTGCGGCTAGATTTATAGCATATCGCACGTAGCAGACGTGGTTGAACGAAAATTGTTGGACGTTCCTTCGCAATTTCCTCAAACAGCAAGAAAGAAATTCCATAAAGAGCAAATGGGAAAATGTAATTTTTGTCCAACGGATGCTCACGTAGTAAAGGTATGATACTATTATATTGCTCAGGCTCGTGTTGCTAACAAACGCTAAATTTCTGGCTGGTAAGCCTAGGAAACCGCAGAAGTGCGATTTGACTGGTCCAGCGATGTAATACCTACTGCCTAATATTTACAACGTAAAACTGAGAAAGATGAACAATTTTTGACGTCAAATAAAAAGTTCGCAAACTTTGGATATAAGGTCTTTTAAAAGTACTTTATGAAGTCAAGCAAAAGACCTTTTGGGTCGGTTTCAATTATGATATTAAAAGAAAAGTTTTTAATTAAATAATATTGTCCGGAGGTATAGGTCTCTGAAGTGACATAAGTTTTGAAAGTTTTTATTGTTGAGTCGTTTTGCTTCTATAAAAAGGTCACAGTAGTCTCGTGGAGTCACGGACGGAATTGATATCCGTTATGTTATAAACAGCAGTCACGTTGCTTTTCTTATTTCATATTCATTTATACGAAAACTTTTCATATTACCGAAACTTACTCAATATTGCTTTTAAGAAAGTAGTACACTATGGATTTCTTGTCATTGTTCATTGACATATTTGATTCCTATTTTGTTGTGGACTCAGAATAAGTAAATATTTTTTGTTGAATAACTGAATAACAATGATTATTTTTCCGACCCAAATATCGACCAATAGAATTGCACCATTCGACGTCACGTGGTACAACCTACATGGTATTATACTGATAATTTTTTGAAAATTTTCTCTGGTAGTTGCTATATATAAAAAACAAAACATGATCCAGTCAAATTAACCACACGTCAAACTGACAGGTTGAATTCAATTGTGAAAATTGGAGATTTTGCATGAAAATGAGTTTGAAATTAAAATTTGGGACGGAAAAATAATCCCCCGAATACCACACGAGCTTCAAAATTATCTGGCATTTCCCTCAAGGTTCCCTGCAAACAAATAAAGTCGTCAAGTTTTGACTCCTTCATTTGTTTGCAACGAACCTATCGGGAAATACCCGATAATTTTGAAGCTCTTGTGGTATTATAAGTGAAAATTAAATGATTCGTGTTATTTAAACTATCTTCGTCTAGCTTGTACTTATAAACTCATAATTTTACTTGTACTCTACTCTCTTATTGTAGCGTTAAATATTTACTTAAACAATAAAATAAATCCTAACCTACAAAGGCATAGCATTAATATTTTTTTTAGTAATAAGATTTGCAACTGATGTACATATGTACCTATATATTATTTGATAATGTATCACCTAATACAGCCATTGTCGTATTTACCTACATATGCCTAGGTACTCACTGGCAAACTATGCAAAGGTTTGCTTCCGAAACAAATTCGCTACATCGACGTCACCTCTCTCATGGAGGCAAACATTATTCACGCTCGCTCTATTAGGTGAATCGCTAAATTACCCATTCAGCTGAGTTCGATACAATCGGAGCTGATTGACAGCCCATTTCAAGTGTCAAATAACATTGGGAACTATGCCGTTAAAGCAGGCACAAGCAGGAAATTTACATTACCGCGGAGAGGCGTGAAACCGACAAGGCGGTCGTATTCAAATTGACATCATTAAGTCAAGCACACGGGCTAAGGCGAACGCTTTCATAAATAAAATTTACTCAGACTATGTACCTGAAGGAAATCTTGCGAGTGTAAGAACCTCGGCATGCCGGCTTGTTAGTTTTAATTACTGATTAATTAAGGACCTCAGCGGCGCTATTAATATGAACTGGAGTATAATTAAAATGGAGCAGTGATATAAAAGATGAATCGCAGTTCATATTGGATCTTTATAATGTACAATCATTGTCAGATTGATTGGCTCCCGATAATAACGCTATTGAGACGGCGTATAAAAGAAAAGAAATAATACCCGATAAATCCTTTCAGAACTCATAACAAAAGCGGATTAAGCCACTCTGTAATAACACATTGTGGCATTATAGGTTTGCGGAACCTCTTTTTACTTGGAAGCAATTTCTCATGGCGAATGCCGCACGGAACTTTTAATTAATACGTATTCTTGTCATATTTCACCGGCCTTCAACTGTTTCTCCTTTATTGAACTCCAGCTTTGTTGTAATTTATATCTATTAGCAGACCTCACAATTTGAGTTAATGAAGCTCGAACCGTTTCGAAATAACACAGTACCTTAAACAACAGTCCTATCATGTTTCTTAGAAGAAAAAATGTACAACAGCGCTACCTTTTTAAGTTTATTTTCTTTTCCATTAACTTGTAATGAAAGTTACGCGATTACGTGGAAGTTGCTGCATCAATCATTCGCAGCTGTGTAGAAAGTAATTTGTCTTTGTATTAAAATGTGTCTATATCGGTGTCGTTGTTTTAAAAAATCTATAACTGGTAAGTGTTGTGTCAGTAGTGGGTACATGGGTTGTCTGGCGAGGTGCCAGTCGTCGCGCCGATCTCGCAGCGCCGGCAAAGCTCCGGGGAACCGCCAAGTCAATATTTGTGATGCCATTTAACTGTTCCACCGCCCGCTACTTACGATATTTTATTGCCTGCTTATCTCAAACTTAGTTTGGAATCGATTAAACTTCAATCAAATTAGGAAATTGTGGAAGCACTTTATACTTGATAACTTCACGCGTTTGCGAAGTCTGTGTGCCTTACATGTGGCCTTCGCTTTCATAGTTAGTGTAATATGATATGAAAAATAATAATGTGTTAAAAGCAATCATTTTATTGGAATTATATTGAATTATGTAGACACGGGAGTGTGAGAAGCATTAATTGATGTTTAATTATACAATGCCATATTTTTTGTTTTCACTCAGTTTTATTTACAAATCTACAATCAATTGATAATATTTAATGTATAAAAAGCAACATACGTCAAATTGAGAACCTCCTCCTTTTTTTGAAGTCGGTTAAATATATGATGGGGCATGTTTATAAATCAAAGACTAAACAATCTTTCACCAGTATTTTCTCGTTTATTCATACAATTTACCTATTTGGTCTAATATGTATCTATATATTGCAAATTACGAATATATTTTGAGCCCACACTTCAGCTAAAAAATCACAATCTATTTTTTATCGCAGCCTCAAAAGATTTACCCTTGACACATCCCTTCAAAATAATAACGCCCGGGTGAAGGATATACGAAATCAGGAAATTTATATTAGATTGTGAAACACCGTGCCAACCGCAATTTGGCCCCGGGGATCTCAATAACTACATTTGACGCCATTTGTAGGTACACCGAACACATCAGTGATATTTATCCTACCGCCTGTACCTATATAGGTTTAGGGCTACCAAGTTATCTTTCAGTCGCATGTTCAGAATTTTCGCTACCGACGAATTATTATTGCCGTTTACAAATTATCCCGATAAAGGTGGTACGGTACCTTTAAACAGTTTAATTTTGTTCTTAAATTTCTACCTCTGCGAGAATGTATAATAATATTATTTATTTATTATATTAAAGAACAGGCTATCTAGTGCAGTAAAACTGTTAAACGGAACAAATTAAGCAAGAAATGTCTACTTAAAATTGAAATATACGTTGCGTTTTAAAATATTCTGAAATTTTGGATTCGAGTAAGAATATTATTTACACGGTAATTTATATCATAACATTTTTTTTCTTAAAAATACCATGCATCTGTAGTAATTACCGTATACTTGGTAACACCGCTTTTAGTTCCAATAATATCCACCAGAACAAATAAGTTGGTGGCTCTACAACACGAATCCCACCTATAACCCTCTATTTTAGGGAACGTGCCGCGAACATCCATCGCAGGCAACGTGAAAATTTTATCACTTGGCTGATGTAAGCGGATATGTAAATAGCTACCTTTATCTAAATCCAGTTGGGCACGGTGACAAATCGACCGGCGCTGTGTTTGTCACTATCTATGTGTGTCTGATCTTCGATATTCTATATGATTTATTTCGTTTAAGTTTATTTTTAGCTAATTTTGTGTTTAGCTAGAGTTGAAGGGACATTTACAGTAGTTTTGGGTGTTGCATCACGGTTGGATGTTATTTAACGACAATTAACCCGGCGATCGCACAGTTGGGTCTATTTTACCCACGCCTTTTAAAAATGCGCACATTTCTATTAAATATTTTTTCGACGTTGCCACACTTCTCAGTAGCTGGAGCTAATGGTCTCGCCTTCCTGTCGAATATCGCCTTACTGTGCTGTCGCGTACGCAGAGGTGGATAGACGCGGATAAACACAAAAAAGGTAAATAAGACCCAACTATACACTTGGCGTCGTAATTTCGTGCCGTCTTTTTTTAAATATTTTATTGACTTATTGTGTTGTTTTCAGAACCTTTGCAGTGATGGACCGCAAAGAACTCGAACGGCAGAGAAATTAAGCTATTTTGCAAGAATCTGACTCCGAATATGAAAATTCTACATCAGAAAATGAAGACAAGAGATTTTTTTAGGAGAACCTTATAAGTAACCTGTGAAGATACCTAATGTAAAAAGAAGGTGTCAGGATTGTCCTGTCAAAAAAGACAGGAAATCTAGAAATTCTTGTCGGTGCAGTACAAACTACATCTGCAGTGAGCACGCTATGTTGTACTGCAACGATTGTGCAGATGAAAGAAAAACTATGACTGAATAATTATAAGGCTGTTATAGAATATAGTTGTTATTCCTGCTATGAATTTAATTGTTATACTTATTATTACTTTAAAATTTTGAAAAAAGTTTGTATTCGTATTTTTTTTTAGTTTTAGACAGAGGTTACCTATTTTGTTAAAGATTTTTCATAGTTTTATAAAAATGTCATTAAAAACTTATATCTCGTACCAGGTTGTTTTTGTTTGTCCATAAAGTCATAAACAATAGGTTTTTCATCCAATTATTATGATATGCCACTAAATTTGTTTAAATTATTGAAGTTATGGCGGTTTTTTTATACGGGTCCCTTAGACCCAACCCTACTATCGTTGTGACATATTTCCACTGTGCTGACGCCGGGTTAAGATATTAATTTGATTGACAGGTTATATATACTCTTATGGGTTTTCCGATACTATTGTTTTATATGCATGTAAACGCCAACAATATTGACAATATACATCTTATCCAAAGCATTAAAATGTCTCTAACCTTTTTATAAAATCTATTTCTTCGAAATGTTCTGGAATACATTCCAGATTTTCCATGCGGAATTAATGGTATATTCTTGGCTGAATTCCACGTACATATATTCACAACTCGATCTATTAATGGCTACCATAATTTCGCTCGTAGAATAAGGACAAAGGATTATAGAATCGTGGTTGCGTAATGGATAGCACTTAATATTATTATAATATTAAAATTATAAGTGAGTTGTAATAACTAAAATCAGAGGTTTGAAAATTGCAGTGGAAGGTTTTTCGAAGTGGTAATGCCACGCTGTTTACATTCACGACTCAGCATGAATGGACAAGCATGTTCGGGGCCGCACCACTGCCTCATAGAAGATCGTCGTTTAGCGACACATTTTCTGTCGCGCTCAATTGTTGCACACATGAGAGATTGCTAAATGGTCAATACACTTTCCTCTTCCTACAATTTTCGTTGCTACTATCCTTCCAATTTGATGGGTTTGTAACACATCCATAAACCAGCGTCATGGACAGCAGTAACCATTTACTAACTTGTTTACTCGTTCGGACTATGCAATAAAAAAAAGTTGAAACAGATGGGACGTGAGATAGACATACTTTAACTGCATAAAGAAAACATAAAGGTACTTCAGGACAAAACTGACAATGATAATAATTCTAGGTCACATTGTCTACGATTATTCGCCAATCCGGGGATATTCCGCCTGGATAAGAACATTGTTTTGCTTGTAATAAAATTTCTCGGTCCTGTAATTTTAGGTCGGATATAATAGAGGACGGATCTTTGGATCTTCGTGGCCAATATAATTAATGAGTTATTGTTGCCGGTGGATTCACAACCCTTATTAAATTTTAGCTGGACACTTTTAATTGATCTTGTTTTTAACTTCTTTTTTATCATGGAAGGAGATATACAAAAATATTTTTTAAAAATGACATTCTATAAATTAGGACGTTTAATATTATTTTTTACATATTTTACCCCTAAAAAAATAGTGTAAAATAAATCCTGAAACTCTACTCTGAAAATCCGAAACGAAGTTCGAATCTTCGGACGATCAAAGTTTATGACGATACGAATGTACCTACTACATTCGTATCGTCATAAACTTTGATCGTCCGAAGATTCGAACTTCGTTTCGGATTTTCCCAGATTAGAGACAATCATACTATTACATCGCTGTATATATATGTACATCTGTCTTCAGTTATTTAAAAAAAGCATTAAATAATGAAAGTAAGATAATATAAGCCACCGCAATGGCTTAGCGAGTGTGTCACGTTCCGGGATCAGTCAGCGTACATCCGGCCTCGAGAGAGGAATAATTTTGTCGGCCAGGGCTAGATAATTTTTCACCACTCGATACACAAAATGAACACTGCATTGTTGTGGCAGTTTAGTTGCCATCAAAATGTTCTTCGTTTGCAATGATTTTAATAGAGGCAACTGAACAAAAATATGCATGAGTTTACAATATTAAACTATATCTTTTATATTATTGGGATAAAGAGAATACAGTTCATCGGATGGTAAGTGATCACCGCCGCCCACGAATACATGTAACAACGTAGGATATAGATGCATTGACGGTCCTTTTTTAAAAGTCGTGTTTTCCCGGAGTTTCCGCCGTTATAAATGGATTTACAGATCGCTTATATTATATTCGTACTAAATGCGATCAAGGGATAGCCATTAGTTAATATATTTAGTTTTTTATATCACACATACTGTATAGCCAAACACAGGGATTCCCGATCTAAAGAATACACATGCCTCTGCGCCAATGTTAAATGTGTCACATGTTTTAAAATTTAAATATACGTACTATGTGTAGACATTAATACGGATAGCGTGTTAGTAGTTAGTAATTTTACTTTAATTATAGTTATAGTATATTATTGTGTTGCAGGATAAATAATAACCCTCTGTTTATGTGAAAACCTTCGTCAGTTTTAAATTAGACTATAATAGGTACGGGTTTCTATTTCTCATCAAAAAACATCTTAAAATATTATTTTGGTTTTGTATTCAGTGAGTGAAATTAAATCTTAAAAAATCTTCCGTTTTTTTCTTCGTACGCCTCTTTACTCTTAAAAAGCGGGATCGCACTTACAAGATTCAAGCATTAGACACATAATGTATGCATGCTACTTTCATTCGCAGACTAGCAATAATGTAGCTATTAGTCTAATTAAAAATACTTTATTTCCATCATAATTTATTTTATTACTTACTGTAATGCGTGTCTTGAATATTTGATCGTAAAACCCTATCAAACAAATGTAACAACATTCTCTATTCAAACAATGTTAAACTAGGGCGTTTGAAACATCAAAATCGGGTACAATACACCCCGTTGACAATATATAATATTCACAAACCCTACATTTTAGGAGTACGTACAGATCCGACTCAACCCGGAATAGACAATGTGTGCTATACAGAGTATATTCCATAAATAAGCGGCAGATTAAGCCGGAGACACGGATTTCACGTGCGGCAGCTATACCACACAATAATACAAGGAATCGATGCATTTCACCGAGTAACGAGTTAAATCCCTAGATCAGCAACCCTCTTTGAACATCACGTACGCGTTTCCACTATGCGTCGATTGGGTATTTTATACCCAGAGATATGTTTAAAGTTCTTTGTACTGCGAGCAACACTTTGGCACGTTCGTGTTTATGGCGGAGCGACGTGTATGCTTTATCTCGTGCTTTACTCAAACTGAATATGTTAACCCTTCAGTGTCTTTATTCCCTTCCAAGTTTCCACTTATACAAAGTGCAAGATAAGTGAATCCATGTGTTATTAAGTAGCGCAGCGTCAGGCTTTTATTATTAATTAATACATAAGCTATGCAGGCTTAACTTTAAAAAATAAGTCATTGAACAACAACTCAACTTGTTGAGTTAAAGGAAGAACTCATTTTATTAAAAGGAGAAGTAAATTAAAAACATTAATGATGCCAGAATCTATAAAAAATACGTAAGGCATTAGTTTGTAGTAGCGGGGCATATGGGATTACCACGTGTTAGGAACCTTAAGTCCAACTAATTTTAAAAATTCTTAAAATCACTTCCGTGCAAGATTTTCATCATTCTGGCTGTAGGTCTAGTGAATTGTATTTTAATCACTTCATTATTTACTACATTAATTATTTTATTCTGATTACTTTGAGATAAATTACGGCAAATATTATTGAATTAGCATTAGTTTCATCAAACGCCCGGAAGCATTGACGAACTGGACCATGTAATTCGAAAACCGCACGACGTGAACGTATTAATTAAATGATTCCCTCACAAGTCCGGGGGGTCACTGCAGACGATCGAACTCGACGAAATTAGCAGTTAAACAGGCGTAGATGGCCACCCAATGCCATTGAATTTAATTAAGTGACGACTCATAGCACGCAAATAGTTAGATCGATAGAACAGTATTCCGAGGATATAGAGGGCACAAATTAATTAAATTATCTTCGTGTAAACAGTCTATTGTTGGCCTTACTTTCTAACTAACCTGTTTTAGACGATCGATATTTCTATGGAAAGTTAGAATTAGAATTATTGAAACATAGGGGTTTCAGAATCAGAATTAATAGAATTGCTGGGTGTCTAATTATGGCTTATTGACATTCTCAATAATTTATGCATAATAATGCTCTAATAATATATAATAAGCACTCAAAATATGTATTATTGAGTTCAAATAACTTTCAAATACTATTAATTTTGTACACAGCTAATGAACTATTGATATCAGTAATATATCTCAATGTAATGAACAGAATAAATATGATATTTACAAAGACAAGTTAGCACAAAAAATATTTACCACGACAGTTTTTGATAAACTGACATGTTTGTATAAGAAATGACAATAATGTATCACTTAGCGTTCACCAATGCGTGGTATCGGGTAAATAAACCCATTATAGTTAGAATGATGTCGAGACTCGTGATAAGTAGATGAATTCTCCCAACAAAGTACTGGCAACATGACAAATTGTTTTGTGTCACTCTCAACAACAAACTCATTAATAATACTTAAAAAAATAAAGAAGATAAATACATATTACAGTCAAGCAAGAAATATTACTGATATAACTCCCTGTAAAGCAATTTATTCGTATTTATGTACTACTTATTAAATATGTATGTAAATGTTGAGTACAAAATTCAGATTTAAATAAAAGATTAGAAAAGAAAGACACTAATATGGATAAGAAAACTTTGATGTGAAGCGAAAAGACGACAAACTCGTAACAAAATTCACGAAGTTTGCGCTCTAAACGCTCTGAAGTTGGCCAATACGGTAAAAGTAGAAATTTTACTACATGGAATACCAATTTCACTAATACGGCCAACTCCTGCCATCGTGATTCTTAGGTATTTATACATTATATAAGATGGTTATTAAACGTTGTCTGTAGAATACGAGCTAATCCACAAGATAGGGATATAAGGAGGCGTTTCACCTTCCCTCGTGAAATACGTATTATGTAAATTGGTAGGATTACCTTTATCGCGATACATCCTTAAGCTGAGATCGGTCTCAAGACTATATTGTTAAAGGGATTCTTATATATAATATTTGCGTATAAAATAAACTCGCTCTTGGTAGCATATTTTTTGCAATCTCCGTGGATATTCTTTTTGTGATAAAATCAGATACGGTGCGCTATCCAATCTAAGTTCCAATCCTGATCGAATGTGGTGTGTTGTTTTATTATGATCCAGAATGATGAATGACTTTCGACATCGGCTTTTGCGTTTTTGTTAGGAAATTTAAGCTGAATTTTAGTGATGTCAGAATTATATTAACCGGAGGTTCAATTAATTTAAAAACTATGTTATTACTTACTATTTTTTAAAAGATTTTTTTTTCATATTGTCGCGATAAACTGACTAAAGCACATAGCGTACGAAGCAGTCACAGGAAGCAGTCCAGACAGGGCATCTATTGATCAGAGCTAAAATAGAAAGGAAAAAATCTTAATCTAAAATAAACATTGGATTCAAAATATTGCTGGGATTCTCATGTTAGGCACACGATAGTTATCCCTTTCCGATCGACAAAATTATGCTGTTTTGATTTTATTATATTCACAACAAAGTCATAACCATTCTCAACATTTATCCAATTATAATTTTGCGTAACATAAAACAGAAAACTCATTAAACAAAATAAACCATTACAACTGACACACAAACATTAGCTTTAACTGCAACATATTAGATTTTAAATGAATTCCAGCACGCATTTTAATTAGAATCGCTTCGGCGTAATATATCAATATTCATGTGTGTGTTTAAGTTGACGGTAATTAAGGGGCGCTTGTTGTTTGCGTCCGGCACGGGCGTCCGGTGTCACATGTCCGGTGTTCCGGTGTCCGATGTCCGTTGTCAAGTGTCCGACATTACCCGACACGTCACGCGCGGATTGGCCTGGACCATTTATTGCTTTTCGAATGATAACCTTCTATTCAAATGAGACGGAAATTGTGCTATAAAGAATTTTGATAAATAAATCGTATTTTTTTGGTTTTTAGGAGGTTTTAAAATAACATTAATATGACAGTGAAATCAATATGAGTTTTTTATGTGCTATTGCTATATATAATGCATTTTTCTCGTACCTTCTTAATTTGTCATTACATAGGCAATGAATTACAGTTCTTTAGTTCAGTCTTTAATGTGAAATGATTTCCTCATAATAATAACGTATATTTGTGTGTGTATGTATGATGTACTCTGTTTTATTATATATTTGTGTATGTGGTAGTACAAATATATTCCCTTGGTTTACTTCTCAACCCATATTTATTCACCTTCTTAATTTATCTCTACACCATTCTGGCAGAAAATGTCTTTGGCGTTAAGCCTCGCCTTTATACTACTATTTCTAATAAGTACAAAATATCAATTAAATAAATAACAAGTGCTCAAGCTTTCTTTTGGCATAACCCCTAAATGTTCTAAAATATGATATGTAAGTTTTCTCCGTAATAAAAGTGAAATAACGATGTGAAATCGCATGGCAAAATTGTCGTCCTATGTCACGACTCACGAAGGTGACTAAAGGATACGACGCCGCGCCGCGGGATAATTCCGGAAAGGGATGCGGATGATGGTAACTGACGTCATCGTACGTCAGCATTATTGATCAGCCTCATTATATTCTGTCCATTTATTTAAATTTATGAGTTACTGGTGGTAGGTCTCTCATATGTGAGAGGCTGCCTGGGTGGGTACCACCGCAATGTCTATTTCTCCCGTCAAACAGCAGTTTAAATGCACTGTTGTGTTTCGTATTGAAGGACATTGTAGCCAGAGTAACTACTGGACATATTGAGACTTAACATCTTGTGTCTCAGGATGGCGAGCGCAGTGGAATGCCAAGCATTGCTTTGTAAATCAAGGTGTTGTTTGGTTTTGCTACTGTTCATGAGCGGTCGCATCGCTTACCATCAGGCGAACGTCATGCTCGTCTCGCCATTCAATGCAATAAAAATAAAAAATAAAATAAAAAAGTTTGACTCTATTTGAAATGCATTGTTCTTTTCTGATTAATTTTGATGCGGGTTAAAAACAAGCTAGTGTCCCTGAGAGACTCGCCGAGCTCCGGAGCTCGGCGTCGATTCTTTGTGTGCCACTGTTGATCCTGGTTGACACGAGTTGCAGTGATTGGTGTGAGGGTGGGAAAGACTCTCTACTTGAAATCCAACTTACAAGTAAAAATATCTTGTAAGTAAAATATTTGGACTGCTGTACACTATTCATAAATAAATAGTAAGTAGATTATTTTTAATAAAAATACAATAAGGTTATATTTCAAAAAGTACAAGAGAAAACACAAAAGTAATTATTCATAGCTTTAGTAAAAAAAGAGATTCAATTATAATATAGATTGATATTAAAAGAAACGTAAATTAAAAAGTATAACTTTGAAGCCTTAAATATTTTCGGGTAACCGCAGAATATCATTTAATTCTATACATTATTTCAATTTAAGTCGACAACTGTTTTCATAACAACTAAGAAAAAAACTGTCTCAACTAGAATTCTGTAACCTCAAAGTAGTATTCTAAGTTAAATAACTGTAATTTAAATAATATCGTAGTCATTCACATACGCCCGATTTACTTCTAATATACAATACATATGTCGTGACTATCAAAAACCACGAAGACTTTCTGATTTCATAAACCTCAGACCCAAAACAAATATTTGTGGATCAGACAAATACTTATTTCGCTTGGGTATTGAACCCCGTCAATATATAAACGTAATAGTTATTAAAGAATGGAGTAACGATAGGGTAAGATAAATATGGTAAGTTTCCACATTTTAAATGTTGCCTGAAGTGTAAGTTAGTTTCGTGTTCGAGTCTGACAAACTCTGGAAAGTTGGGACAGTATTCATACACTTTGTAAGATTCAACCATAGTATAACAATGTAACTCAATGTTGCACTGTAATGAATGGCTTCGTTTCCTAATTTATCAAATGTCTAGGAATGTTTTGGAGACAACTAAACTGATTTTTGCATATAATTTGTCACACTATGTAAAATAAAACATATTTATTTACAGCTTGTACAGTTAAGATATTATCAAGGAAGCCAACATAACCGGGTCAACTCGCAATTGACTTTTTTCTTACTCCAAGCGATACAACTAATTATAATTAAAACGATAAGTAAACTAAACACCTTAACCGCTTTTAAGTACTCAAGTCTCTAAATTCCAAACCTACACTTTAAATTCTCGCCTAAATAACAGTGCAAACTGCAAATAAACAGTATTTCAACCTCCCTAAATATAGTGCTTGTCCCACACTATGCTCTAATTAGGGGCTATTTATATTCCCGTTATAACATTGTTAGCCGGGTCGTGACTGTCGAGAGCGGACGTCCGAAAGCGTTGGTCACACACACGACCACTGACTAACACAGGCTATAGAATATTATACTCTATGCTCAGTATAATATTCTATAGCCTGTGTTAATATTATTAATACGTGCCTTTTGATGGAGTACTCGGATTAGTTAGTAGAAAGGGTTTCAATAGAACTGTAGATGTGGAGTAATCTGTCCTTTGAGATAATCTTGAGGCAATTTTGTTAATTATTATTTATTTGAATAGCACGATTACTAAAAATCAATAACACCATTCAATTAATTATTGAAATACAAAGAATAAAAATTAAAAACTTAACTAATTTTACATTAAGCAGAAACAAAAGATGAGATCATTAATAGCGACAGTAATTAAACTTTCAAATGGTATAATTAAAAGCAAAAAATAAAAAATACTAAAAAACCTGTTTTTATAATAATCATTTTATTTGTATATCTAATAAACAACTTACTGAGGAATATTATAAATATGTTAAAGATACCATTAAGTAGTAATAGTATTGTAGCGTCTAAGAACTCTAAATTATATAATTCGGGTTCTGATTCCCAGTTCAGGCACTCCACGTTATGCATGTTTTTCGGTTTGGGAAATCTCATATAAGTTTCTTAAGTGGAATTTGTATCTGGCATGGCAAAGGCCGCAACACATTTTGAAGTAAAATTTAACAGGGCAAAACGGAGGTGGCATTAGCACCGCCTTTGCTTTAGTGTTTTGTACAGACGCGATATGTGTACCTAAAACATTTTTTGTAAAAGGTCATCCGGGGTGGCATCACTATCTCGCAGGAGATCGACGTGAAACGACAGTGTTGCCGTTTCACGTCGATCTCCTGTGAGATTATTTGTGAGATTATTATTTGATTTAATTCTGTGAGTGAGATTACCGGTTGCCCGATACGCCTTCATTTTTCCTTCCTTTTCCCCTCCCAATTTAATGGATCGACAACACATCCATGATTCAAGAGTTGTGTATGTTTTTTTTTTATATTATAGGGGGCAACCGAGCATGCGGTTCACCTGATGGTAAGTGAACACCGCCGCCCATGGACATCTGCAACACCATAGGGCATGGAGATGCGTTGCCGGCCTTTGAGGTGGGAATACGCTCGTTTTTTTAAGGTCGCCAGGTCGTATCTGTCCGGGAATGATGCCGCTGGCAACAGGTTCCACAGATTTGTAGTACGTGGGAGAAAGTGCCGGGAAAAACGTAATGTTCATGGGCGGCAATGATCACTCACCGTCAGGTGCCTAGCTTTAAAAGGCATAAAACGTAATAATGACTTTATCCCTCGCCTGTACAAAATAAAGGTAGGCACAAGAAGAATTGACTGAAAATTCTCCCCTTTCGCGCTTATGTCTCAAATCCTTACTAAATAGTAACCGTATAACATTAAATCAAATTTATGAAGCTCGTATGGAGTCTAAAAGAGGCACTTAAACATTATTATGAGTTAACAACATTCCGCGAAATATACTTAACAATTTTACTAAAATAGAACATCGAGTATGGAAATTACAATCTTGTATAACAGTTAATATTTATTTTGAGAAGCGAAATTAATAAACGGCTTAACGAATTATAATATGAGTAGAATAAGAGCTTTAAGTCAAAGAAATAAACAAAAATAATTATTATTGTTTACATTTTTTTTGGCGTGACGGACATGCCATTTTCCAGATAGTAAGCGAAAGACCTCTCATGGACAGGAGCAATGCTTGGCATTCTAGTGCGCTCACCATCCTGAGACATAAGACGTTAGTCTAAATATGTCCAGTAATTACTCTGGCTACAATGTCTTCTAAACCGGAACACAACAGCGCGTTTACACTGCTGTTTGGCGGGAGATAGACTTTGTGGTACCTACCCAGGCAGCCTCTCACTTATGATACACCTACCACCACTGATTTCATAATAATTTGACATGATTTACATAATAAAACAAACAGCGGCACCATAAATAACTTGCGCTCAGTTTGTTTTCTAACCAATGTGTGCGCGGTGATGGATGAGCGAATTTATATATTCCATCCCATATTATTCTCTTTAGCGAACTATAAACACTACAAAGTCGTGTGATGGATTGCCGGCCGACAAAAAGATATACTTTGTAGCTCCACTTTGAAATAGAATAATTGAATTTGGTCAGATAGGTAGTCATATGAATACAAAGGGTGTTGAAAATAATAAAATAAACACCCAACAGTCACATACATAGTCCTGACCCCACAGTGCGATCGAGTCTTGTGTCGTGGGTATCGGGAACTATGAGAGACTTTCCGGTCTCACAAATACCCAGACCCGAGAAAACTATTATTGGGCTCCACAAATATTTCTCTCGGTGTTTTTCTTTATTATGAGCCACAGGAAGTTCACCATTAGCCGCGTACTGACTGACCGAGCAGCCTCGCGAGGCCTGCCGCGCGAAGCAAATGCTCGGCTAGTCGGGACGTGCCTCGCCCGAGGCAAACGCACACGCCGCCTCGCCCGAGCGTGCCGCGGCCCGAGCCGAGCGTTGTCGGTTTTTTGTCCATGCTCAAAGGCGCCTCGGTACGTTTGCCGCGCTCAATCAAGACGGTTGTGTTTCGCCTCGCTTATTCGTCGCAGGTTAGCGCCATGGATAAAGAACAGTGTCTTAAATTAATACAACTATACGGTGATGATTATACTAATAGAGGATTAAGAGAAGATGCATGGAGAATAAGTTAGAAAATGAACATTCCAATAGCTCACTTGAAGAAAAAATCTAATCTGTTTTGGTATAATAGTTTCATCCAAAAACGTTTAGGTTTCCGTTTTCTTTACTTTACATACATACATACATAAACTCACGCCTTTTTCCCAGAAGGGGTAGGCAGAGGTGCCAGGGCACCCACATTTCGCCTTGTATGTTCCGTCCCATGATGTGATAGGTGGCGAGCCTATCGCCATATCGGGCACAAATTCCTGACTCTGGGCTGATAATGAATAGAAAAATCCAATATCACTTTGCCCAACCCGGGATTCGAACCCAAGACCTCAGCTTTGTAACCGTACCGGAGTACAACTACGCCACCGAGGCAGTCTACTTTACTTTACAAGCCGTAAAATTATTAGAATGGCAGTGGTGGCGGTAGCTTTCCGAACGTACTGCCTCAAAACTTCTCTTGAGCAAAACTGGCTCGGCCATGCCGCGCGAAGCTGCCTCGATCCAAAAAATGTACACATCGAGGCTGCCTCGCGAGGCAACCGTCCCGCAGCAAACGTCTGAGGCTGCCGCGCGAGGCTGCGCGGCTAGTCAGTACGCGGCTATTGACCACAGGCCTCTCATAAGGATTCCAATATTGAAAGCGGCCTAGGCCTGGCCACTATGATCCGAAACCAAATTCGAATCTTCGAACGTTTGATGTCCGAAGTAAGTCATACGTTTAACACTTCTAAAAATAAATACTATTACTTGTAATGCTCATTATTCACTACGAACTTAGTTTATAGTTACGACGTATTTTATTTTTAAATTTTTATTAAACATTTGAATTGGAACATTTTGTGGAGTACCTAGGCACATTCATACAGTTTTACGTACGACATCCAAATATTCGAACGTTGTTTCGGATTAAAGTGTAACCCCCCTTTAACTAGCGACTTTTTCATGCAAGGATCACTAAAATACATATTTTGAAATTATCTGATTGGTATCAAATCGGCAATCAATATTTTCACGCTTAATAAATAAAAACAATGTACCCTATAGAACTTTATCTAGTAACGTTATTATTATTATTTATTTATTATTATTCTAGGCGTAGTTTTTGCGGCTTAACTACTATTACCATCGGGCAACGAAGTTTAGCTTGTTCTATTTGCCTTTGTTCTAGACTTATCCAGATATGCGAAATAATTTTATTCACATCGTAAAAACGTTAACCTCACAATTTTATGGCTGGCCACATGCTTGTCGATTATTTTGAAAAAATGAAAAATATGGGGCAATTACGCTGTTTTACTTGAATGGAAAACCAATTCAAGAAGTAGCTAATATACACTAGAACAGTAAGGGTTATTAATTAGCCCAACAGCAAACATCATACTATACCTATATATCCAGGTTAATATTGATATGTCGGAAATAAAACCATGTGTTAATTATTTTGAACCAGACCGGTGATAACGTCACCGGTCTATATTAGTTTATTAATTAATTATTGCTATCACGACACGTTATAATTAATGGATTAGTGATTTATCCGAATATCTGCGATAACTTGTTACTTTTATAGTAAACACGTTTGTCAATGTTTCATTGCCGACTGCTGGATGTTGAATGCCTTGTCTACGGTCCGGAGGCGCTTTATATTGCAAACTTTCATGCTCCCACCCTTACTCTGACTGTGGGTAGTGAAATATAATCACAATCGGGTTTTCTTTAATAAAATTGCTTCTACAACTACCCGTAGATTGCTTAAAGCCAAATCTTTTTGTTTAACATTTTGACTTTACATAAAATCGCCGAGACAGATATTTGGATTTAATTTAAACCACATGTTGCTAACCTAAAACTTCCTGGTAGTTTTGTCAAAAATCGTTAGTTTAGTTTTCTAGGCTTTTGATCAAGCCCTATTGGTGTGAGTTTTTTTTACGGCACAGGAAAGTACCCGAACCAAACAAAAATTCTGTTATGTGGTAAAACTTTATAATAAATAGTATCTATGGGGTGGTATGGATTAAAAATCATCTCTGATTTTTTTTTCAAATTTATTCAATTTCCCTTGGGTTGACGAGAAACATGTGGGTTACATTAAATATCATATGCCAATATCATCCTGTATATGTCGCTGAAATTGTAACATGAATTCCGTGTAGTGAAAATATCACTTTACCATACGAAAATTATGACACATTTTTTTTATTAAACGCCTGTCACGCACACTACAAATATGTAACAAAAATGGGCCTGATATTTCAGTCTGTCGGTTTGTTACGAAAAACAAATTAATTTCGATACAGTTTTTGCTCTTTTTATGAATGATCAGCTTTCGTTTTTCCCGATATCGTTTCAAAATTTGATATACAAATAACGTCCGTTGCCGACACCTTTACTGCACGCAACTTTTCCGAACAAAGTTAATTTCTTTATTATTTAAAAATACATCAAAATTAAATCTTTCAGCCAGCCGGCCAGCGTGGTGGACTATATGGCCTAACCACTCTCAATCGTATTCTCGATTGTAGAGTAGGCCCGTGCCCTGCAGTGGGACGTATATGGGCTGATACAGATACAGAAATCTTTCAGGCCACTATCGAAACTCGCGCACCGACGAGGTTATAATATTTTAAAGATATGTTTGAAGGAATACGAATCAATACACGTTGATAACTCTATAGTATGACTATTCATTGATTCCATTGCTGCTTCTAAACACAACTTATCTCTTGCGTCCTATACTAAAAAAGAGTTGTACAGTAAGTGATTTCAGGCTGCCGGTGTAAAATAAACGTATTTCACGCACAGTGCATGTAGACCGCGGCAGTTATAAGATTTTACGAGCGAAATTTTGCCGACTGCTGGTAATTTCGCACGCCCAATGAAACACTCGAGTCGAATAGTTGCTGATTGCTGTTGGGCTCACACATATTTTATATATAAATGGCGCCATCGAGTTCGATACTTTCGAATATAATATCTTCGCGTTATGATAGCATATTTTTGCGTTTGTATTTTGTTGATCTAAGAGGCCTCTTCAGGACGATGTGGATGTGGGGGAGGCCTATGTTAAGCAGTGGCCTTCTATGGCTGAACAGAGAAAGAAAGAGAAAGAGATTAGAGACGATGTTTTCCTTAATACATTGGGTTAAGTTTGGACATAATCTGAGTCCAAAAAGCTTCTCTGGCCCAGATTGTTTACAGCCTTACTGGAGCGTACATAGGCAGTTGCTAAGTTAAGAGTACGATAACGTAACGAAAGATTTAATATAATCTAGATAAGTATACTAATTCGGCAAAGTGACTACACTACACTTAACGGTAAGTGCAGCGCCGTCAAGATAGAACATCGATTGATGACAGATGATAATCCCTCGACAAGCTACGAGTTGAAGTGACATGACGTATGCGTGTTGTATAATGAACCGCCTTGACTTTACGACTAATCGCTTTCTTGTTCAATAAGGCCATAATCATAAATTTTCGATCGAAACCTGACAGTACAACACAAGTCAATTTTCACAGCCTATTTATTTTACCTAAAAGAAAATAACTGTATTCCACGTCCCTACATAATATCTCAAAGGATTCCACAAATATAAGTACAGTCGGTACAAAAAAGTGTTCAAATCGACATCAGCGAGTCGTTTCGGGTCGATTTTTAAAACCTCATTTGCCTCCAAATTGCTTCTTAAGCTGTGAGCGTATCGTTAAAACTGTCTGGAGTTTCTTACCTTTGAATTAATGACGTGTAATGTTTAATGAAATGTGTATTGGAAGTGAGCCGGAAAAGACAATTAAAGTAATCGAATTCGTTTTAACACCTCATTGAGTGGTTGTGAATACAGGCAGTCAACCGTGAGATGAAAGTTCTGTTTCCAGTCTAATATATGTTATTATTATCACGCCTTTATTAACTTTGCCTGTATGTATGTGACGAAATCTTTGAAGTTGATTCATCAAACACTTCAAAACGTTGGGTTGACTTGTTTGCAAACTTGTTAAGTACAGATGACAATACAATAATTTAAAATGTATGTGACATTATCTTAACCAGAAAATAAAATTGTTATTGGAAAAATAAAATTTCTGATTGTGCGCTTTTCACTACCTTTCATAATATATGATAACCCTAGTATAACTTTTTTTTGTAAAATAAATAGTAGTTCAATAAACTAAAATACATGCTACATTAAACAAGAAGTAAATTGATAGTTAATGAGTTTAAGGTTATAAAATGGAGGTAAATACATTCATTGCTGGTTCATAACAATAACTTATCCTCAAGCACCCTAGCTTTTTAATCATAAAATAAATGTAGACGAGAGACCGTAATTTTTCGCCAGCCATAATATGCACACATCCGAAGAACACATCAGAAGAATTTGTGTCACATAAGCTCTTATTCGTCGGATACAAAGCGTGTACCGCAAATCCGACGTAAAGTACTCAAAAATAATAATAAAAGATTTTTATCCACTCCTTAGGTAGCCTTCTCATTCTCCTATGTATTATATCCATCCCAAGGTTTCCTGGAAGAAATTTCCCAGTGCAATAAGGCCTCCTTTTGTACTTTTTTATGATGTTAGTTTTCAATGCACCCGGTCCTATTTATGGTGCAAAATAAGCTAAATAAATATATAAAAGAAAACCCCGTGTGAATACGTGCAGCAGAAGTCAGATAATGATGGATCTTCAAAGTTCCCGACGTAAATGAAACCAGGTTACATTTTCTAAGACGTGAAGGTGTTCCATAACGAAACGTTTCCTGTTGATCGACATAAATGGCTTACGTCTTGTGCTTCGTCTTACGTTGTGTTCATAAATATTTTCTCTAAAAGGCTAAAATGTTAGAGATAATGAAAACATTATACGAGTCGGAACATACAAGAAGAAATGTGGGTGTCCTAGTAGCACCTCTGCCTCTTGCGTGAGTTTAAATATGATAAAATGAAAATTAATTAAAAAATGATTTTTTTGTATGGTAGGTAGGTAGGTAATGGTTTATTAGATTTACGCGAATGTTGAAATAAAACTATTATTTATAGATTTTATCGCGGATTTGTTTGCCTCGTGACCACGAAAGCTTTATACTGTATAGTTACCGAAACGTCGGGAAGTCAAAAATGTAAAAATTTTACCAAATCCACCATAAAACCCGTAAATAATAGTTTTACTTCAATTGATGTAGAGGTGACTATTTGACCAAATAATTTCCACATGGAAATTTGTGGAAACCTTCACACTTTAGGGTTCTAACTTTAGGTGAATTTCTACGGTAAGTGTTATTTTCAGGTGTTTAAGTATTGATAGATTAAATGAAACACAGTGGTTGATTTCCAGTGTCTGATACCGTTTCGTTCTGACCTCTGTCAGTGTAGTAATTGGTGAGTGCCCGTACACTTAATTATCTAACATATTTGACACACCACACACATCACATCACATCTACATACAAGTTTATTAGTCTGTACACGAGCACGTGTAGTTCACCAACCTATATTATGCCTGCGTGGCCCCTAGCCTAAGCTCTTTTAATGGGAGTTTCCATTGTGACGAATATTTTTTTAACCAGTGGGCGTATGTGGGCTGGCATATTAAAAACCATATTGTTACATGGAGGTCGTGCTGAATAACTTGGTTAGAAAACTTATACCACCTACCACTTTACGTGGGCTAAAAATATTTTTATTGCTAAAAAAGTTCTGACTGATTAGGTACAAAGAAATGCGTCAAACAGAATGGTTACTTCTCAACATTTTAATAAACAAATAAAGACATAAAATAAAGTTTTTTGGGGCGGTACAAAATTGATTTTTAATGACCAGAATAGACAATTATACAAAGTGACTGTCGAAATGGGTTCGCGTGAGACTTTAACGGTACTTTTTATTACTTTACGACGTACTTAACACTCAGCATTTCCCAAATGAGGGGGGAAGTCCCACAGTAAACGATCGACATGGGCGTAAAATATAAATAGAAGTAAAAACTAATTCGCTCGTATAAATTGCAATTTGTTTAGAAACTGCCTCGGTTGCATAGTTGTACTACGGTACGGTTACAAAGCTAAGGTCTCAGGTTCGAATTCCAGGTCAGGCAAAGTGTTATTGGATGCTTCTAAGTATTATCAGACAGGGATCAGGAATTCGTGCCAAATGTGGCGATAGACTCGCTCACATCACATCGTGGATTAAAAATACATAGCGAAATAAGGGTATACTGGCACCTCTGCATACCCCTTCTGGGAAAAAAGAGTGAGTTTATGTATGTATATATGTTTATAAAATGATAGTCTTTTTCACAGCTGGCGTGGTGTATGGGGCGAGAATTGGTTCTTCTAAAAACACTGTGGTCTGGATACCTCCATCAATATAATTTAATAAGTGTGCTTATAAATATTTTTTTTGGTTGTGTATCAAATAATGTTGTAGGGTCTGATTTCCGATGAAATAACATACATATTAAATTAAGAATATTTCATGAACTTGAGTTTAATAACGTCGCAGTTCGTTTTTGAGTTCGGACTAACCTGACGCGCACTCATAACATAAAACGGAGTTATATTAAGAACCTTTCACTAAAAAAATCAATAGAACATCAGCAGATACTGCTTATAACAAAAAAATAGCAAGAAGTCGGTGTAAAACCAACACCCCGTGAAAAACAATACTTGGGGCGCTGTCAAAACACCGGCACACGTACCGTACAGTGCTATTTGCTTTAATGAAAGAAGCAGACAAAAATAGACCGACCGATCAATAACGGACACACCTTACAGCCGAGTGGACAGCCCATACATAACCTTAATAAAGCCCCACCTCGACTTATGTCCGCTAATAAACGAGATTACGCCCCACTGAGTGCTCGTATACACTGGTTACACTGCAAATACCGCTGTTCTGCTTCACAACACATTTTTTTATTGGATGCATAGGGAGATGTAGCTGCCCACGAGCTTATCAGTATAGGCAAACAGTTGCTTACCACGTAGCGAATTAGTCGCGTTTAAAGCGTAGATAATAGAAATAAAGGAACACCAAGCAGAAATTTTTAAATTTTTCAGCGAAGATTGTGCTGAAAATGTCCCAACTAATGCTCAATGATTTTAAAAACTTACTATCTTTATACTTGTAATTTATTTATGTCAAAATCTTATTAGACCTCGTACCCTTTATGTTCTAGACTGCCCTTTCTTCTTTTGTTTCTCTTATATCAATCCAAAGTTGTTTGTACTTTTTTTATTTATTAATAACTTTAAATCATCATTTTCCCTTTTTTCATCATTTTTTCTGCAGTTATGAACATATATATAATACAAATAAAAACTTGATCGACACCCTTCTCTAAAGACAAAATCGTAAAAACGAAGTCAATAATCAATTACATTATTTCAGAGCATCATTGAGTTTTATTCTATAATAGCACAGCCTTAATTATTTACTACAGATATTTAGTAAAAGCCAGGTACCTAACCATTTCAGTCATCGTTTTAATTAAAGGGAAAATAAACTATAAATTCATAACACTAATACACATTGAGTTCTAATAACATCATGAGTTATATGTTTTGTCGTCCCAAAATACTCGTGGAATAGAGATCCATTAGCTAAGAGCCGAGAGCCATACACAATATCTTCTGTATGACAATACATAAAGGACAATACGTATGGGGACTGCAATTTGTTACAGAAACCAAAAAATGTCACCAACATGTGACGCGACCTTTCTCACTTAAATAACAGCTCTTTTTACGTGCAACACAATCGGTGTACGTAGCGGCTTGATAAAAAACTGTATCTCCATTACGGAAAGTAAATATTGTATAAAAAAAAAAAACGAAATACGCATAATGGAGGCTCACAACAAATACCGTAAAAACATCAACATCACGCCGACTGCAGGACTACAGTGAAAAAGCTTTTCCGGGCCTATCGCGCAATCCTATTTTCACATCGGCAATGATCAATGATATTGCAGCCTGTTCAAATATTCTCCGTACAGGTATGACACACGCGAATGAATGCAAAAATATATACATTTTTTTTAAAACAAGCCACGGCGTTGTAATATTTTTTTAAACATTACTTAAAATATATTTTAAAGAAATTACGTGACGAAGTTGCGTCGTGCGATATCACGTTTTTGTCAGAGTAACAAACCCTTTGAAATATTTAGAGGTAAGTGAATTTTCTTGAAAGAAAAAAGGCATTCATTCTTTTTATGGATCGTAAAATACCATGCATCCTAAATTTGAAGTTCGTGTTTTCGTTTAACAATTTTGCCGCGCAATATTTATAAAGTACCCCAATTTGTACTTATCTTCAAACAGCTGCCGCTTATAGTCTGCAGTATGAAATATCGCGTAGTAAAATTGCATGTACAACTTTAAAGATGTCTAGGAACCCCTATATTGTCTGCGTCTTGTAAATGACAATGTATACCGATTTTTTTATTGCAATCTGTGGCGAGACGAGCATGCAACGAATACTTTGAACTTCAAAGCAATCCTTGGAATTCCACTGCGGTCGCCATCCTAAGACATAGGATGTTAAGTCCCAATATGACTAGTAATTACTCTGGCTCCAATATCTTTCATACTAAAACACAACAGTGCATTTACACTGCCGTTTGGTGGGAGAAATAGACATTGCGATGGTAGCTACCTAGGCGGCCGCTCACGTATGAGAGACCTACCACCAGTTAACATAAATTACCACCAGTAACCGAAATATTAGATTACTCTCAATTCCTCTCACGCTCTCGGGTTACTTGAGTAATTGTTTGCGACTCTTACAAACCTTTGATGTTGTAAGAAGATGTTACCTCAAATTAACGTAATTACCACAAAAGTTCGCCTTTATCTTATACAGGCTTAACACGTTCCCTACAGCGACGTAAAAGTAAACAAAGTTGATCGAAAATTAAAAGTTTAGATAAAATGTTTTCAATTTTACAATGTATCTTTTGACAACAATTTAAAATAATCATAACTTTTAAATCAACCAATTTACTTACGGCCCTATACATAGACAGACTTAAAATCTATTTTTCATTATCAAATGTTTCGTCTTTTTTGCTCAAAGTGGATTCATAAGTCGTTTGATAGGGACAGAAAATTCGATAACTAAAATAGGTTTTATACTGGCCTTTAAAGGCCATTAATATTTACACTTATAGCCGATTCTAATATCAGTATCCGTTTTAAATTACCAATGAGACTTAAAGAATTTACGAAGGAAAGTAACCGATACTTTTCCTATACAAAAGTTAGTTAGTCCAGTAAATAAAATTGTAGAAAATCGGAGAAAGGTTCGAGTGTGAACCGACGGCTACAAAGAGCATTAGCATCGATTTACATAAACGGATTACAGTTCTTAGTCCAGTGGGATTTAAATTATAAATGAATGCGTTTTGTAATACCGTGGTAAACTGCGAAGTTTTTCGGTAAACGCCAATCGTGTAATTCCGTATTATTATTATTTATTAAGAAAATACTAGGCCAAAAATATTTACAAGATTTGACGATACGGTCTAATGGATAGCGTATAAAGTTATAGTCGGTAGACACCCTTCTACAACATTGAATAAGATAAGTCCATGGGCAAATCTTTACTTCTTCGTCTAAAAAATATTTTTGAAATTATTGGCGAGACGAGACTCTCTCTCGTATCCCCTCGCTATCTATCATATAATATATCTAAACTATAACAAGAACACGACACAACATATCTAATTACTAAATAGGTTGCCGCGACTCGTGACTCAATAAAATTATTCTACAATCAATACAATAATGTCTAAAAGCCATTACTCAAATGAGGCGCCCGGTGCTGTGTCAATTATACTAATTGATTTCAAAATAAAAATACATTCGGTGAGGTGTGAAAGTTCGTAGGATTACTTAATGCTTACTCGACTCTTGGTGCCTTTACGAGGGGATTAATAGATTATGACCGGCTATCAAGTACATTGTGCCGTGTCGTTGAAAGGTTGTAAACGGTTTGGCAAGAGTCAACTAGGGTATTCCATATCTCGGAGTTTCCAGCTACAGTAATGGCTTTATTTGCTTGTATGGCACAATTTTACCCAAGCAAAAATAGTAGTGATATTGATGTTACGGAAAACAATATTCATTCGCTTTACCAATAACATTAAAGTAATTGATATTTTGTAAATACACAATGTAAACCGTAAAAAATTTTACGACAATTGAAATGACTTATTTTTAAATTAGTTGTATTTTCATTCCATTTAATTATTTGTATAACTTTATGTTAACCGAATATTGTATGGAAATCCACAGCTTAAATCGTTTCAAATATCGTGGTATTTTTAGTTGACTAGCTGTGGTAATCGTTTGTGGATCATATTATCTGACACTTGATCAAGTGCCGTATTTGATATTTCCAAACTAAATCACTGTTTTTATAAACAACATGCGTTTCATAATTTATCTATGTATCAGAACGATATAAAAATGTAAACAACAAAGACGTCGACTTGACCATCCTGGCTAAAATTTTTATATATTCTAAAGCATAGCAAAAATTGACGATTTAAAAGATCTTGTGCAAAACTATTTAAATTAAGAATAGTTTGATTTAAATTTTAGAATATGGCAGCTCACATTTGCAACATTAATTTCCGTTTATTAATCCAATCCCTTAAGTTGCTAAGTATACAACCTCCATTCGTGTACAGAGTGGTTTGAATTAACATTCCCCTCTGCGCCCTTCTGGCTAAACCTCCGTACAAGAAGCAGCCAATGTTGCTCGACCGCGGCGACCGCACGCGGCGCCTTGTCAACTAAACTCCACATAAATTAGGTATATTGTGTAAATACTATTCTATGTATTTGTATATGAATATGTTAATATTGTGTTTACTGTTATTTTGTAATTAATCAATATTTTAATCATCATCTGGCCCTATCACTCGTTAACTATTTTTCAAAATTTTATAAGGGTGAATTCCATAACATTGTTAATATCATTTGTAATATAATTTACCAAAGCGATCCCCAAATATCTTAATTAAAAATCGAACAGATAATTCAAATATTGATAAAATCGAGTCAAATCTAGAATTTATTATCTCCTAGATACGCCCCACCCATGAGAAGATTTGGTAAATTATGGATGTTAATAACATTAAAGTAGGTCCATAAATCTCAGCGCTGGGGATTAATCCTTTTTTAGATTGAAAGGCATTGGGGACATTTTCTACCCTTACCCAAAATAATTGATGAGATTAAATTAAAGGCCAGCTTAGGGCTATAATTTTGAACCCAAAAATTAACATCAAGTGATAAAAATTATAAGGTCAAACTGGATATGAAGCGTAGCTCAGGTGGTATATCTACATTCCGTGATACCTTATAACTGGAGGAAAATTATTTTAACTGCAGGATTTTGTGAGACCAGTGACCACTTTGATAACGTTATAGTGGGCTTGATGTCTACTATTTATACAATGATTTTCATAGGGACTTTCATACTGCTACCTGTAGTTCAATGAGAAGTTATAATTACAGGAGGCTGCATTATAAAACCGTGCTGTAATGTCAACTACAGTATGAAACAGGAGTAGTATAAAAAAAGAGTCCTATTTTTAATGAGGGCGCTAAGATCTGTAATATTACTCGTAATATGGAAACTCGGTATCACGACGGAAAATGTTTAGATACTTGTTATTACACGCTTTTTATTAGCTTCACCTGTATGTTTGTATGTTTGTTTGTAACAGACTTCTTTGGGCGCGATTTTGACCCACTTTAAACGGCCAGATTTCGTTCAAATTTTGCACACTTGTCAAAGACCGATGACAATACAATAATTCGATTAAAATATATAATTATCCTGATTAGATTCGCCAGGATTCATTATTCTTATAATTGATGACCATTGCTACTGACCACTAGGTGGCGTATAGATGAACATAATTTGCTACTGACTAATAGATGGCGTGATCACGTCAATAATGCATGTTTGCACTATTCATCGCTAGATGGTGTTAACATTGTATTCTTCAAGTGTCAAATGTTACTACTGACCAACAGATGGCGTTATTGATTGGAAATACAGCTGTAGATGGATGTTTTTAGTCAAAACAATTAAATAATAGTTAAAAAAAACTAAAATACACGCTTTAATAAGATATACAACTAAAAAAGTAAAAATAATTGATACTGAATTTAAGATAAGTAAATGGAGTAAAATACATATATTTTATTGTTACAAAGCGTGGGGTGCAGGATGATAAGTAATTGTTGTAAACACCCCACGCTTTGTAACAATAAAATATATGTATTTTACTCCATTTACTTATCTTAAATTCAGTATCAATTATTTTTACTTTTTTAGTTGTATATCTTATTAAAGCGTGTATTTTAGTTTTTTTTAACTATTATTTTTTTTATTAATTGTTTATAATAGTCTCTTTGTTTATTTTAAATTACAAAACAAACAAAAACCGTATGAAAATATATTATTTATTACATTAATGAAATACCTGAGTATAAAATTATTCAACGAACACCGTGAAATTTCTAGCAGTGTTACCATAATTGATTTTCTTTAATGCCAATTGTTACTGTATCGTACTCTTTTTGCTAAAATATACCTGCAGCTGATTTGTATATGGAAATAACTGTAAATGAGAGTTTTATAATTCCTACCCTTTCCTTCTCTCCCTAAGATACCACCTATCGACAGCCTCCGTGGCTCAGTTGGTTAGACGCCGCCTGTGAAACGAGAGGCCGCGGGTTCGATCCCCGCACTGAGAGAAATGTTTGTGCGGCCCACAAATATTTCTTCCGGGTCTGGGTGTTTGTGAGACCGAAAAGTCTCTCGTAGTTCCTGATACCCACGACACAAGACTCGATCTTAGTGTGGGGTCAGGACAATGTGTGTGACTGTTGGGTGTTATTTATTTGTTATTATTTATTATTCCTTACTTCCTCACTCTCCCAAGGTTACTAACGCACTTTGTGCTAACTATGTTTCAAGAAAATTCATGGAAAATGGTTATTTCATTCACGAAAGTTGCTCATGTACCACGCTAATGCTGTAAAATGAGTATTATGATTGTACCTAAAGCCTGCGAGACTGGAGCGACTATTCATGATTTAATGTAAAGATTAGACGAGGCAACAGACTTTATATTGCGCGTGTTAGAATACTGCCACAAAATACCGCAACAATTTTTATAAATTTTATTAAAACTACCTATCGTATGATTCACAAGTAGTGGGGAATCGGTAATATAAAGCGTTGCCTCACTTGGATCGTCACTTTTCAAGTGACAACGACAGAGGAAGGACCTTATCCTCGCCGGTAGCAACCAGGATTGGCAAGTTAAGTTATTAATATGATGTTTTGTTGCTCATTGCTCAGAATATTAGAATATTATTCTGTAACATTGTAATTATCGATTGTCGTTGAATTAAACCATATTCTTATAAATAGAAATATAAATAACATTTAATATAATTGATAATTTTGTAACACTATAATAATATAATAATTATTAACCATTATGTTAAGTGATAAATATTAAAAATTATATCGTTAAAAAATATAATTATAGATAAATCTACTGAAATATACATGTTTATATTATTTTATATACCTTTTCCCACAAAAAATTCTAACATCAGAAGTGGGATCGTGTCCATTGCTTTTTATATACAAATTATACTTTTGTTGCAAGGATGGATCACGGCGTTCTGACGGACCTTCACATATAAATCAAAGACGCTGTTACCTCTACGCGGAACGACGATACTGCACTTCCGGCTTTTAATCCAACCACGAGTGACCTGTAAAAGACTTCCTTAAAAATGGGTTGGAGAAGTTTAGACTGTCACTAAGGCAGGTAAGGCCCGACGGGATTTGTATTAGTCTGGCTCGAGCGTTGTGAACCTGCGACGAGTCTTTAGTAATAACATCTTTGTAGGGTGTTAAAATAATTGAAAAAGAAACTCGCCGAATATTTAAATATTTTCCCGCACTTTGATTGTATAAGTGGGACAGGAGATTGTTTTTGTATTGTGTTATTTCTACAGAAACGAATAAGAAACAAAAGATTGGGTATTCGACTTGGCAGTTCTTATGAGATTTATTTAATGTATAGATGGTGTATTAGTAGCACCATTAATAACTATGTGAACAAAGTTTCAAGTTTCTTTACTATTGCATAGTGTCACTACAAGTTTTACAATGAAATGGTAATTTAAATTGTGACTTTCTCGATTCTGAGACGGTGTAACTATTGTCTATATTGCTTCGTACATAGCTGTTGAATATGTGATGTTGTAGACAAGATAGTAGAACGAAACCTAAGATATTAGCAGCATTTAGTTTCGTCTAAAAAGTTGCCCTTTTAAATCATTCCCAAGACGGTATATACGAAATAAAATTGAAAAAAGTAGTTTAATGTGAAAACATTTATTTGAATTTAGAAACATCCCATATATTATCTTATATCAGGACTAGATTAGTGACTTATTTGAAATGCAGTTGCAAAATACGTATTTTAATTTTGTACTTAAATATCTTTTATATTTTTGAAGTATTACGTATTTTATTTGAACTACTTTTATGAGATATACTTTATAAACATAAAATACTTTTTGCTACTTAAATAAAATTCTTGGGTTAGGGATTCAGCAAATGGCCACTAGAGGCGCTGCATCATTAAAATCCAATAATAACCAAACACTAGACTGACAAATTTCAATGCATACCCAACAGTAAAAAAAAAAAAAAAAAAAAAAGTATTAAAATACAACACCTGTCTCCCTAATTCCGTACCAATGGAACGATTGTTTTCATATGGTGCTAGGATAATCTGATACTCTTTTTAAAGAACTGGTAATGTTAAAAACTTTGTTATTTTATCTGAAAGTATTTTATTTGATAAGTATTTTGAAAAAGGCTATTTTGAATTTTATACTTAAATCCTAAGAGCAGAAGAACTTCGTATTTGAAATAGTAAATTGGAGAAGTATTTGTATTCTGTATTTAAATACTTTTGAAGTATTTTGTACATCTCTGAAATATCACATTCTAAAGCAATTTGGCTTAACCTTGATTCAGATCTGCCCGTGTAATTCTGAGATCACCTGCAAACATGGAATAATCATAGTTTTTGGAAATGAGTCATTTTATTGACACATAATATATTAAATAATGATCTTAAGTCGAAACTTCGAGGCACCCTAGAGTGTGCTACAAATGGAACACAATGTTGGCCATCGATTGATACACATTCTTAAGTAAAGTAATATTTTATTGTATTTAAAATTCGAGCCTTGTTTAGTTTATAACTGAAATAAAGTTTTATAAATTAGTATCCTAAACAGATTATTAAAAAAAAAAAAAAACAAGAGATTATGGGCCAGGTACCAATAATTAAATAATTATATGGCAGATGGTAAATTAAAATTTGTTTAACAGATTTAACAGTCTGGCAACTAACGTGAGTTTTCCAAAAAAAACCGTTTGTGAATTAAGATGGTTATTGGTCTTGTAAAAGGACTTCCTTTTTCAACAATTGATGTTACAAATGTTAGTAAGCTACTGAAGTAATATGTTAGTATTTGACAAGTAGAGGATCAATTCCCTCTGAGCCACGGCACTGTTCACACAATGTTTTAAATACTTAATTAAATGGTGTAGTTAATTGCTAAGCACAGATTACAATTTAAATAGGTGGTATGTTGTCCGACATTTTGTGGGGTCAATCTTTTTATAATTTGTATTTTATATTGATATTTTAAATATCGGGACCATCAGATTCTCAATATCAGTTCCCTGGTAGTTATATTTCCTAGAATTAGTTCAGTTTTTTGATATCCAGACAAACGGAGTATAATTTGGGAATTAAAAGCGAAACGTCAGATTGGCCGAACGATTTATAAAAAATAAAATAAAAATGAATCCATTAGAATGTTTCAACATTTCGATTCACTACCCAGTATTTACCCTATATTTAATATGCAAAGTTACCCATGTATATTTTATTTTGATACAGAAATAGATGGTAAAATACTATATACATAGTAAAATACTAAATCAATATGATCTTTCGTATTTATTGATTGGAATAGAAGCAGATATGTACCTGTCGTTGTAAAGTAAAATTTTCTATGCGACCCGGTGAATCGATTGAGGGAAATATTTTCGTTGAAAATGCCTTGACATATTATTTAGAAAATACTTTTTGTGAAACATGTTTCTTTATTTTAGAACCCAATGTGTATAGTAATAAATATTAAGGATTTGTATAATATGATTATGATTATGATGTGATTATTACAAGATTATGACGAGATTATGATGAGATTATGGTTATGATCCCTTGGCTTTTGTCTAACATTCACTGGCTGCGGGTGATTAAACTTCACTGACTGCGGGTGTTTGGTTGTACAAAGCAAGGTGAATCAAAAAACAAAAAAAAGGGGGTTTAAGTAAAACATAATAATAATAAAAAAAAAAAGACAAAAAGAGAACTGCTGGTCGACCACTGTCCTGATGCTATGCTGGAACTCATACGCAGCAGGTGATAGGCATAGCATGTCAAGGCCAGAGGTTAAAGTAAAAAACTGCTGGTCGACCACTGCCCTGATGCTATGCTGGAATTCATGCGCAGCAGGTGATAGGTATAGCATGTCAAGGCCAGAGGTTAAAGTAAAAAACTGCTGGTCGACCACTGCCCTGATGCTATGCTGGAATTCATGCGCAGCAGGTGATAGGTATAGCATGTCAAGGCCAGAGGTTAAAGTAAAGAACTGCTGGTCCACCACTGCCCTGATGCTATGCTGGAACTCATGCGCAGCAGGTGATAGGCATAGCATGTCAAGGCCAGAGGTTAAAGTAAAGAACTGCTGGTCCACCACTGCCCTGATGCTATGCTGGAATTCATGCGCAGCAGGTGATAGGTATAGCATGTCAAGGCCAGAGGTCATGGTATTTGTAATGAGAAATATGTATATATATAAATATATATTTAAACAAATAAAATTGGATCCGGCAGTAAGACTAAACATACGGGACGTTTCGGAAATACTTATGGTCATTGTCTTAAATTGGACCCAAAACAAGCCTACTGAGTCTTATTCGCTGGATATACTCAGGACTGGGTCGCGTCGCGTAGTTCCAGTGGTAGTGTAAGCCCACTGAGTTTGTTTCGCCGGGTCTTCTCAGGAAGGGCCGCGTTGGATCCGGTGGTAACAATAAACCGCTACGCACCGTTGTAATAATATTCATGGTCCACTAATTAATTTAATTTAATTTGACTAACGTACATATTGTATTTCTTTGAAAGATAAATTACCATAAAGTCATAACTAATACTTTAAATAAAATAAGAATAAAAAGTAAACAAATAAATAAAACTAATTTTAAATAAAAATAAAATTAATTTAAAATAAATAAATTACATAAATGAAATAATTAAACCAAGAAATTGAAATAAGTAATACTAAGTATAGGAAATATATTGTATATAGAGATTAAGTTCTATGTGCATTGAATTGTCATAAGAGCTTTTAACTTGCCTACGTGACCAATAAATACATTTCATTTCATTTCAAGATATTAGGCAGAAAATTAAGTAGAGCAACGAGACTGGACCGTGTTAGAATATTTTATTGTACTTCGAGAACGAAGTACATGTCAGTATGGCCGTGTTAGAATACTGCCACAAAATACCGCAACAATTTTTATAAATTTTATTAAAACTACCTATCGTATGATTCACAAGTAGTGGGGAATCGGTAATATAAAGCGTTGCCTCACTTGGATCGTCACTTTTCAAGTGACAACGACAGAGGAAGGACCTTATCCTCGCCGGTAGCAACCAGGATTGGCAAGTTAAGTTATTAATATGATGTTTTGTTGCTCATTGCTCAGAATATTTGAATATTATTCTCTAACATTGTAATTATCGATTGACGTTGAATTAAATCATATTATTATAAATAGAAATATAAATAACATTTAATATAATTGATAATTTTGTAACATTATAATAATTATTAAACATTATGTTAAATGATAAATATTAAAAATTATATGGTTAAAAATATAATTATAGATAAATCTATTGAAATATACATGTTTATATTATTTTATATACCTTTTCCCAAAAAAAATTCTAACACGCGCAATGTACACATATATTTATCAACGTCAGCGTTTTGCGAACAAAACGGATGTCGCTGCAAATAACAAACGTTCTCTCATACTGTCGAAGAATATACGTTGTTTGTGATATTATTTTAAAGGTAACTGTGATTTAAATCGTTTTCAGCACGGAGTAATGCACTGGATATTAATACTAGGTTTTGATTGGTGTTTTCCCTTTTTATGTGCAGACTTTACGTTAATCATCGAGGGAATAGGGAATATGCATCAGACTTCAAAATAAGTCAAAATATTTTTTTTGTAATCTTTATTAATATAGAAATATACCTTAAAGATATTTTTTAAATTTATCAACTCTAAATCGGTAAAATAAATACTTAAAAAATGACATTTCAAATTTGCAGCGCATTTTTTCCGAAACGCGATCTATTGCTTGAAAAGGAAAGTGACGTCAGAGGGCACGTTCTTTTGAAGTTTTCGCTTGTTCTTTTACGTTTATTTATGAGTTATTTTGTGCTTTCTTTATACTATTAAATAAAATGGATTATTTTGTCACGAAATACAGTTATGTAGCAATTCATGAAAGAAACAATCCAAATACTACGTTGTTCATATCGTGCCCTCTGACGTCACAGCGAGTTCGCGCCATCATGGCGTTTAAAAGCTTCGAAACTGCTAGCAGTTTTGATTATTTTTTTGTACTTTTTTTATTGATATTTTCAAAGACTTATATTTTTTTCTGATAATGTAATAACATACAGAATTGATTAAAAATATAAAAAAATGGCATGCATATTCCCTATTACGAGTGACATAATATTTGTTTCGTAACTGTCTTTAAAAAACATAGAATTTCCGTCAAGTCACATACGAATGATTGGTATAATAAGAAAATAAAAAAGAAAATCGAAACCAGTGAGTCTTGAAGCGTTCATATTTGAATATAGATATTTAACGTAAAAGATGAAAAAGAGAAGATTTTTTGATAATTCTTCAAGATTTTAAGTTCATGATGTGACGTCTAAATATGGACTTGAAAAGTATGCTACGGGGCATACGGTTAGTCATAATAACAATGACCTATTTGCCATTATTATGCGAGGTCAGCGCAACGCCACGCTTATGCTAGCTTGAGAAAGATTTGGCTTAAGATCTTATGTGATGACGTCAACTCTTTTGGGACATTATCTAACCCCGAGCATAACATGTATTTTCATATACAATATTGTGTAAAGGCGGACTAAATGCCTGAGGCATTCACTACCAGCAGACCTTTGGATGGTGCAGAGAAAACAAAGCAGGCGCATAAATTAACAAAATATGGTTATGTTATGTTAGTTATATATGCAAATAAACATCCTTTATTTAATAAAAAAGATCAATCAATTTGAAATCAACTATTTACAAGTTATCCAAACAATACGGTCGGCTATCAAAGTAATCTGAAATATGAAACAACGCGAAGTATTAATTAAATTCTGACCCGACACAAAACAACATTGTACCCTCAAACTGGAATCTTTCCGCGAATTTAACTCCAAATTAGATCTATCAGCAATAAAGCTGGTGAATTAATCAAACGCCTTCTTACAAATTTTGGGAATAAAATATCCTAACGGTTGTGCTTATATTTCATCTTAACTGTCAATTATGTTCAAAAAAATTTACCAAAAAAATATAATTTGAAATTTTTCCGGGTAGATGAATGGTTCTTTGCAACTTTGCGAGTTATGACTTTCTGAATAATGCAAAGGGTAGTTAGTACTTTAAGAGGTCGAGAATAACAGATGTAAAGAGAATTTAATAATGAATGATGTCTTGTAAACTCCATATTTAATGCTCAAGTTAAAACATTTTACCAAAGAAAATGAGAAGATAAATTTGATTAAACATTGTGGGCACTTTTACAGATGACGAATAAAGCTAAGCTGACGTTTAATGGCAATGGTGTAATTCTAATACGTTAAGTGGGCTGTCCCGGCTCTTTGGCATAAGAACAAAAAACTTGCGGCCACCTGCGCCTTCAGAGCTCGTTAAGCCGAAGGTTACGATCGTTGTAAAACGGAAATGGTTCAACAATTTTGGAGGCCTCACATACATAATTGGCGGTAAAAGAATAGAATTTTCGGACATGCCATGTTTCTCGTGACATGTTAAACGCTGTTTAATTTTGCTGCAGCTAGTGAGTAGTTGATCTTGTAATTTTTTACAAGGCTTTTGCTATGCAACTAACGGCCGTTCTCTATATCCTATCTATCTTTAACAAGAGGTTAAAATACCTACCTCGACTATTTCGGTACAATTATACATTTCATTAAACTTAAATAGACTTATATATTTATCTAATCTAGCTATATATAAATATATACACCATATCTATACCCCTCTATCTTAGTTTACTGAAACATAAATTGCATCGAAATATCTAATGAGATCTCTTGTTAATGATAGATATATTATAGAGAACGGCTATTGGATGTGTAAATATATTTTTTTACTGTCATGTTGGCGACACGAGCATGCCATTCGCCTGATGGTAAGTGATACGACCGATAATGAACAGTAGCACCAAAAAACACCATGAATTGCAAAGCAACGCTTGGCATTCCACCATGCTCGCCATCCTGAGATATAAGATGCTAGGTCTCAATATATCCAGTAATCTATCTGGCTACAATGTACTTCAAACCGAACGCAAAAGTGCATTTACACTGCTATTTCGCAGAAGAAATAAACATTGTGGTATTTCTTACCCAGACGGCCTAATGAGAGACCTACCACCAGCTTCTCTTTCTTTCTCTCCACTACTGGACGTAGACCTTCCCCAAGAAAAAATAGTTTATAAAAATATGATTATTTATTTTAATTATAAATGCACTTATTTCCCATTCGTATATACCCTTTGATTCACTAATTGAAGCGTGACGAACATAAACCTAGTCATTCTCAGCGAGAAATAATTCTAAGAACTTTTATACCTCAACACAATTTTCGTCTATCTTCCTTGAATACCAATGTGATTGAGAATTGTGGGTCTTCCTTAAAGCTAACAGCCTCAACCCACTTACATACAAATGTAAGGAAGGTCGCAGGCATTGGGCATTCCATCACATCTACATCTATTCTGCTTGAGATAACAACCGATACATCTGGTATGCATGTATGCTGATGTCAGTCGTAACCCATTTCCAAATTTAACATGCATTATGCAAACTATCATTGGGAGCACAAACCTGTGGAGAAATTGGGTTATAATTTAACCTTGGACTTATATTGGTTGGCTTTTCTAAGATTCTACACCGAAACTTAACAAGGTTATACAAAGGCGAGTGTAGCGCTTTGGTTTTGAAATCGTTGTTCTTTAAACGGAATTACAATTGAAATTCTAGCTTTATGTTGGTTCCGCGTAAATATTGTTCAACGTTCCTACTGTGTTCTACTTGGTACTCACTGTGACTGATTCCGTCTATCTATTGTTCCGTATTGAGTCTATTGTCTCCCCTGTATCTCAGTAACTTGAACGTAGAAGTTAGATTAACATACGTATCGAATGTGTATAACAAATGTAGAGAAAAATAATCTTGTATGATAATTGAAAGTCCTCCACCGTGTCAGTTATTCCAACGATAATTGGTAGGTTGATACTACTGGATAAGACAATAGGGAAAACTGAATACATGTTAGTGATGCTTCCAATTACCACTGTACAGGGAAAACTGAACAATAGTATATTTCTCTATTTCACTCAATACTCGACCATAGACAATGCAACTATTATATTCAATAACTCTACATGTTACGAACGCATGCAAAAATCACATATGGAAAACAAATAAAAAACATATTTTTCCATCACTTGAACGTATTGCATTATGATCCCTCGAGTAGGATTTCACTGAAATACAATTTTAAAATTACGCCAACCATGTAGAATAAAACAAAATATAAATATAAACACTGTAAAAATGCAATTATTAATCTAAAAAGTAATATTTCTGACCCAGTTTTTAGATTCAACATCTAAATTCTTATCTACATTGCATATCACATTCAGATCATACGACATAGCATAACAGTCTCCGTGGCGCATTTAGTTAGACGCCGACTGTGAAACGAAAGGTTTAATCTCTGCACGAGACAAATATTTGTGTGACCCACAAGTATTTGTCTCGAGACTGAGTGTTTTTGGGATCAAAAAGTCTCATAATTCCTTATCAGGAATATATACATAACACTAGATCTTAGTGTGGGGTTCAGATTATGTATAAATAAATAAATACACCCAACTGTCATGTTGGGTGTATTTATTTATTTAATTTCAATACAAAGAATCACACAATCATACGAGTATATTATACTCTACTGATATCATACAATTCGATGTCGCCATACAAACCCCAAATACCAACAAGAGCAGATCCGTCAATTTCCAAACAGGAAAGTCAATTGCAAACGTCAAAAACAGAAGGTCGTATAGGCATTATTTACGAAGTATTTCTATTCAAGTCACATAGGTTTGCGTGTGCTCGCAGCGAACATGATCGTAGGCGCCGCACGTGATGTGCCCCCGGCCACCGTCGCCCTGCTTACTGTCACCTACTTCGCCATACCTATCACTAATATTAACTACGACAGTTTGGTTTATTTTATCGTCTTTATACACTTGATTAATAAGAAATAAATTCTCTCTACGATTACATTTGAAAATACCAATCTTGTGCCTTGTGATGTGTGTTACATATCAGAAACAACGAGATATTTTTGGTTTCACAACATCCAGACTATGAAAAGTATCTTAATTGTGAGTCCCAAAACAATTTTAGCAACCTTTCGACCAATCAATCAAACTTCATGCTGTATTTTATTTTATTTTGAGGAAGACTTGCAGACTGATAACAATAATAGATATGTTATAGGTATGTGTAGATATATTTCTATATACATCATTTAAAAAAATTTAAATTAAACCCTTTTCCTTGCGTAGCAAGAAAATTAGCTTAGTTTGAGTACCTAACTTTTTGATGCCACGAACACTCAACTGGTAATCCTAGCTTATAAGGCGCGGAACAATTCAGCCTGGCCACGTACTCCCTCTTACAATACGAGATCCTTACTGAGTGTAAAGAGGCAATTAGCAAGCTGCCATAATTATGCGGACCATGGAGAGATCACGCCTTTCACTCCCCAGTCCCCACTCTTTGACATCAGATGCAGACATTTGCTGTAAAAACAAATCTGCATGATGTGTTATGCACGTATAAAACTTTTTGAAACAAATCATTTTCTGACCGACCAACAGCATATAAAACTAAAAAACACGTACATGTTTTTCTGAAAACGAATAATAAATCAAAACTACAAATGCCGCAATGCATCATACTTTTTATCTTTGATAATAAAGAAATTTCAACGTCAGAGAGGTTTATTGAACGGGTGTGAAATATAGAACAGAATGGAAATAAACGCAATAAAAGCGTTATATACAGCGGTTAAAAAAGGCTGAGATCTTCACTTGTCGACGTAGTTTCGAGATATACGGGAGCCGGGAGGGTCAGCCGGGTACACCCGCTGGCGCATGCACTATAAAGCACGCTACGATATTACTCGAATAAAAACTTCATTTTGCCCCAGATTTATATGATACATTCCTTTTTATTTTTGTTTAAGTAAATGGGGTTCGCCGTCCTGCTGTCTCGTCTAATCGTGGCGTAATAAAAAAAGAGCAAATATGTCTTAGGAATTTCATGAATATTTGAAGTCGTTTTTGTTTAATTTGACGGAATCAGTAAGCTGTAAATTATTTAATGAATTTGTCTTTATTATTTCACGGTTCAAATCAAAACCTTAAAGAAAGATGCTTTATTTATTAATAAAATAAACAACGTAATACCATACAAGCATAAAAATACCAAAGGATTCTATCATTCGATATCAAAGTATATCCTCTGGGGAATTATACACGTAATTTTAATCACGGAAAAGGAGAAACTTACTAAGGGATTTAAACATACGTAGGGAAGCCTGTGCCACATTGATTAATATTTAACAAAGCATACAGCGAACGCATTTCACATTTCGATATTAATATTTAATTGGTTTGTTACACGGCCTGGAAAAATAAGCGATAAAGCTTGTTTACATCGTTTAATTGAAATTTTAAAATATAATATAATTTTAGGTGGATATTTGTCAGTATTCAAAATGATCTTCGAAATATAATCATTTTATTCTTCCCGTGTATAAGAAAAATATTATTAATGGTCTGATATTTCGGCGTCAATCTTCATTTATTAACTCAATTACTTTCGGTTCCAGCATGTAATGAAGTCACCAACCTTATTTCTGTTTTTTTTTTTTGTTATCTGTATATAATATATAGTTGCAATACCACCATAGAACATGAAATGATAATACGAACTAAATTCCTATCCAATTTACTTGTTTTACATACTTTACGATGTAAAATATTGCCACTTAGTTTTTTGTTTTAAAAAATAATAACAAAAAGAGAAAAGAAAGTTACAAGAGCGGTCTTACTGCTTAAAGCGATTTCTGCCGAATAACCTCGTTATGGGTATTTAAGAAGAAGCAAGAGTTTATGTCTAGTTTGTTTTGTTGTATTTCTCTTCACCATCTTTTCTATCCTTTTATTTATCTTTTATGATCTTCTAAATAACCGGTATAAATTTATTTTGTAGCGTTGTCCACAAACTTTCACAAGCAACCTCATCGAACTGATTCCAGAAGTTCAAAGTTGGAGTGGCAATTTACACAAGGATTCCATCTGAAAAGCCCAACTGTTAACTAGGTGCTTGAATAATGTAAACGGAGAAGTACTTCTGAGAGGGCACTTCTTAAGTCTTATTAAAAGAATCGAGGGCGATAAATAAACAAGACAAAGGGAAGTAAATACTCAGTCCCTTTTTTCTCATTATGACTAAAGCTTTGAGGAATGTTTTGAGGAAACGTATTGTGAGAGGCATAATGCATATAAATGTTAGGATTTTTTTGTTTCTTCCTATTGTATGTACGCGTAATATTACCTTCTTAAATTGAATACAGTCGCAATGAAAATTCTTAAGGTGAAATTGATGACCTTTCCCAAAGTAGAAATATTTAAGACGAAATACCGGCTATATTACAGAATAAAAATGTTTTTTACAAAAATAACTGTTCACTTGCCTGTTGTACGGATCAAATATACGACCGAACTAATCGAATTAATATATGCGAACAAATAAAATATATCCTGCCATCGTAGTTAGATTAAATGACAAATGAATGAAAGGACAGAAAGTTTTTATTTTGTTCCGGAATACAATGTATTAAGTGCCTTACAATATTTTAGAAAACTAAATTATGAGTCAAGCTTAACATCAGGCATCTCTTGCACTTGGTACGTCGACAAGGCTTCATGCCAATAATGCGGAAATTTCCACGAAGCGTCTTCCCTGAATGTTGTCAGAATGGCACAGTACATGGGACCAAGTTATATGAGGCTCAAACATTTATGAACGTGGAATTATCAAAATAAAACATCAGTTTTACTAAATTCATATAGAACATGTAAAAAATAATTTCATGACCACAGTACTATGCATATTGTAGGGCATGAAATACTATTTTACATTCGGACATCTAAATTACATTGCAGGTTATTAATGTTGTTAATGTAACTTGTTTCAAGTTCTGAATAAAAAAAAATGCTTGAGATAAAAACACGCCCACAAGAATTTACATTAAGTCAAAAGCTGTCTAGCATGAAACCAATATATAGGGAGACTACAGGACTCTACATTTGACAGCCCTCATATTATGATCCCACTAGACATCTGACACCTCAAATTCTTACTATGGAAATCCTATGGTCAACAATGGACTCTTCTTGACTAAAGAGAAAGAAGAGAGACAGACAGATAGAGTGAGAGAGAGACAGGGAGCACGGGACTTCAAAGATATTTTTCTAAACACAATGTGTTGTTAATGTGATAGAAGTGCAAAGTGTTTTTAGACGTCGACGTCACTCAAGATTACCTACTTTTCTCAAGTTGTGTTTTGGTTCGCGCCGCACTCACCGAGAATGTCGTTTTGTTCAACACAGTTCAGATACAAGTTTTAAAATATATTCCATTGTACCAAAGTTTTGCGTCCCGGCTACACTTCGAAGTCATTTTACAAGGACAGACATTCGCTGTTAAACTTTTGTTAAAATCCGTCATAGCTTTTAACTTAATATCTTTGTAACCTATATTTTGTTAGTACTGAATAACTAATTACATAGTTATTACTTGCCATTGCATTGTTGTACATATCGGCTTGGCTTAGAATTGAAAGTTATAAAATCTCAATTTTAATATATTTTATTATATTTACGTAAGAAAAATACTTAGGCTCAATTGCACAAACTAACTTTGCCTATACCTTTGCCCTTGAAACTGTCAATTCCATACATTTGCAAGGTCAAATACATCTCAAATGTATGGCGATGACATTTTCATAGGCAAAGGTATTGGCAAAGTTACTTGGTGCAACTGAGCCTTAAAAGTATTAAAAAAGAACAATATTTTCACATAAATTTGCAATGCAAATGAAAATAAGTTTCAATTGAAATTTTATATTTCTAAAATAAATTGTATTACAAGTCTCTTAGTTATAATTTTTCTTTCTATGTTTATAATATTATATAAATAAATCTAATATTTCCAGAGAATATTCCCTACAAACAAACAAATATCTCTACAATCGATTACTTTCGTTGCCAGGGTTACTATCAATCTTGTATCGATATTAAATCCAATAACCTGCTTTAGAGAAGGATTCTCGGAATTTGCTTCAGGTAAGGATATCGAGTAACTCAGTCTACCTCTAACTATTCCGTATATTAGTATGGCCGGCTTATACACCGTGCATTGTTGAGTACGGCCCTCCCATTTAGATGGGTTTACATTACTACATCCTTGCTCAATGCGGGTAGACAACATACCTACAATGTAATGAAGATTGCTGTACTATTTATCTTTGATCGCTAGGGCTGATACCTGAAATTCTGTATTCGGTAAGATAAAGTTTTCTTGTTTGTGTTCCAAAAAATAATATTTTATTATTTCTCTCTTCAGTTATGGGAAGACCACTGCTTAACACAGGCCGCACTCATGGATCGCCACTTAGACCTGTTAGAAGTGACCTGCATCCAGCAACTTCCTGCAACTTTAACCAGGTCGCCTGTCCACCTTGTGGGTAAGCGTCCGTCACTTCGTTTGCTTATACGTGGCCTCTTTTTATTATTTGCTTCTCAATAACTTCAAACAAGTAAAAATAAGCTTATCCATTAGCTGATCCATTTATATTACTAGCTGATCCATTGATATTGAAGTTAAGATATACCCTAGATATACCTACCATTGTAGAAACTAGATCCAACTGTTAAAGGTTACGTCAGGAACAATACAGAAGAAAGCCCCACTAGGTTTTTATTAGAACATTGAATCCCATTTATACGTACACTAACCCTCCAACCCGTGTAGCAGAGATCGAACTTGGTAATTTTATATCCCTCGGGAATACCGATGTCAACTCCACTATAAGTTTAAACAAGACCGAGGAATTACGGAACCTGTAATTCCAGCCTTCGTTTCCCACTGATAAAATAACTTTCAGAATAACAGTTTCTGTATAAATTCTCGGAATGTAATAGATTTGTATAATTCGCTTTGATTTTACATTGTGTGTATTTCTGTTGTAGTTACCTGGAATACATTAGATCAAATTTCTTACTGGCTATTCAAAATTATTTTAAAAATTATTATGTTACATCTATTATATAAAAATAAGTCGGGTTTTCCTTCGTGACGCTATAACTCCAGAACGCACGAACCGATTTGGCTGATTTTGGTCTTGAAATATTCGTGGAAGTGCTGGGAAGGTTTAAGAAGTGAGAAAAATTGGAAAATTTCTAAGGAAGATACTAAAAACCTTTTTTTTTTGGGTATCGTTCAACCGTGGTGCATCCAGCCAATATAGGATGATCTTAGTTTATTTGACCGGAGACGTAAAAGACGGTCAAGCTTCAACTACCATCCAACGTAAAATGATCTATCTTTCCATTGTCTTTTATTGACGGCTGACGAAATGGAACAAAATTCAAAAAAATTGTACATCGTGTATATAATATTATCTAGATGCGGCGTCTTGCGCGTAATTTTGTTAAATGTAAAATAAAACGATGTCCATATCTACCAAAATAGCCCATTGTTTTTTGAGATTATTGCAACAGTTTTAAACAAGGTTTACTCTATCGAAGCGTTTTGCCGGAGTACACCAAAATATGTCTAATTATAATTTTTCGTTTTCATAAAGGACATTGTTTTTTGAATTGATACTTTTAGATGCACTGGGGGAAAAATTGAAATTCCGCATTAGTATTGTTTTCAGACTCAAGAATAAAAAAAATATTGGTACGTTGATGCCGTATCTAGACATTATAATGAAACGATCACATTACGTCACCTGGTAAGGCAGTATGAAGGTTTTATTAATTTGTATTTGCTAACGTACTAGACGCGACTGCCAACAAGTTAACGATGGTTACGGGTTCAAATCCCAGGGCACACCTCTGAATTTTCGGATTAATTTCTACGTGAAATATAATTCGCCAACCCGCACTAAGCTAGCGGGGTGGACTATATCTTCTTCTATAATATAAATAGAATCGCAAAATGTGTTGGTAAGCGCATAACTCAACAACACCTGGACCAATTTGGCACATTCTTTTTTTTAAATGGTTATTATTACTTTATTACAAACAAAAAGTAATGGCGTTTAAGTTTGGCTATACTATTTGGAAAAACAGCATTTTAGTGCTGTAATAGGGGAAGGAATATTGGATGGACAATAAAAATCGCTAAAGTTTTTAATGTCAAAATTTCATAAGGCAATCTTTATATGTACATGTATATGGAGAGACGGGATATAATAGAGTGGAAGGTACGGGAGCGGGCTGCGATAGCTGACAGATTTGATAGGACGAAATGTAAATGCACGTTATAAGATGGGATTGATAATAAAGAGAAAGGGTGGGGCGGATCGAGAAGAGACTGAACAGGCGGATGAGACGGGATTGAGCCGGACAGTAGGATAGCTACGTCAAGTTTAGGTATACAAGAATTTATACGAAAAATTTATTTGGTGTGGAGTGGAATCAAAAAATATATGCACCCAGGCGAAGCTGAGTCGGGTTATTTTACTATGCTTAAAAAATGAATAAAATATTAATCATATATTAACTAAGCCACGGCGGAGCGTGGCCGGGTCAGCTAGTTCTTTACATATATGGATGAAATATTCGAATTTTATATTTGTATCCAAATGGACTGCATGAACATACGTGTATTTTTATCCATTTATTGTTAATTCCAGGAAAAATATTATTCAATCTCCCAATGGCTAATCAAAATTAATTTAAAAATTAGTATGTTATATTCTTTGTATGGATCCAAATATTCTAATTTTATATTTGTATCCAAATGGACGGCAGGAATATACGTATTTTTATCCATTTATAGTTAATTCCAGGAAAAATATTATTCATATAGTATTGAAAATATTTAATCTGCCCCATATGCACTGCTATAGCCACCTATTTCCTAATTTATCACAGGGCATCATTTGCGTTATTATCCTGGCTTACTGCTGTGATTGCATGTCTCAAAAAGCCATGAGTAAATTACTTCTGCTGCACTTCTACTGAGCAGAAGCAGATAAATTTCCGAAATTCCCTATCACATAAGTTCATCGCATCTGTACTTACATAAATCTCCAATATAAGTGGCCCTCTCCTTCAAATCTCTGCACCTCTCATCTCCGCTTCAGTAAAAACGCAGTCTGATTCCACTTTAATAACACTGGCTTTCAAACACAATCCTGTTGTCTATCGTTCATTTCATTAATGTAAATTCAAATTTATTTGAAGAATTTTTCTTCGAGTATCCAATATTAAAAAAGTAATAAGATTGGAATTAATGTATCTATAGTAACTTTAAATCAAGTTACGCCCCATTTAATGGATTTTTCCCAGAAAATATTTATTAGATAGCGAATGAGCCTTGAAGTAAAAATCTAAATAAATTAAAATATATTTGTTTTCGTATTTAGAAACTAATTTAAGTTTTCATTTAGTGGATAAAGCGCGTTGTGTTACAAAGGATTTGTTCGACAAGATCTTTGGCGAGGCCTACAATGACGCCTGAGACTTGTTTGAGACAAAGACGAATAAGTAGGTATTGTTTTGTTTTGTACTACGCCCTCCGAAATAAATGAGACTCGAGACAAATAATAATATCTCTCTGTTGTGTGTTCACAACTAAAATGATATTACTTTGAGTTTATTTGCGTATTTAAACACGTAAAGTGAAGTGTCATGCAAATATAGGAAGCAAATTGGAGGACCCTTTGTCCAATTGTGTTCTTGTTCTTGTATTATTAGAAATACTTGCATAACGGAATTATGGGTACAAAAACGTACATATTGCTAAGAAACCTTAAACTTTACTTTATACATTCGTACGCTCGGAAATCGATAATCCTAAATGACGGTCGACCTAAAACTAGTCATTGTAACTCACGAATATGGATCGCGTTTTGGGTCTATGTTATAATTTTGACTAGGCAGCATTATCTCGAGTCGATAGTTATTACACTGCCATACAGATTCATACTTCAGCCACATTGAAATCACTTTACCATGCCCCTATAAAGAATATATTACATAGAGCAACGACCATGCCTTTCATATTGAAACCAAGAGAAACATTTCAAATATAAAACGAAGCATCGGAAAATATTCTCCAAATGAAAACGAATGAATACAAATGTGAAATTTCGAAAACATCACCAACGCAAACAAATTAAAGGGCGAGACACGCATATATACATTATATATGGGAGTCATAGGTTTATAATCAAAAACAGCTTTAATTTCCATTTTCATTTGGGACACTGATATTGGGGAATAAATTGACGGGTCGAAATGTAATGGAGGAATCAGTCGGAACTCGTAACCCTCAGTAACATTAAGGGCGAACCGACCCGTTGCTTATGAAAACGAAATCACTCTACGTTTAGATAACCGTAGATGTGTTTTAGTTTGCAATTTAATATTAAACATCAGTCGATTGTTGCTCATTTTGGAAAGGTGTTTAACTACAGATCCTTGCGTATTATCGAGAGAAAGTGTGGAAAATCAAATAGGCCATTGTATTTTTTTAATTTTAGGTAAGAAGTATATCGAAACAAAATATAACCTTATTTCATCTTTGATAATGATGCCTCTGTATCTATTATTTCCAGCCCATTTATCAATTAATTGAAAAATGTGTGAAATGTAACTCATACCTTTTCTCAATTATAATTGTTACAGCCCTTATTTTTATACCATTTGAACATATATAAAGTATTTTTAGTAAATAAACAAGTAGCTACAATTAGTAATTGTATACACTGCTACTCTTTCCATATGACATCAATATTCCACAAGACCAAGAAACACATGACTGGTATCTAAATGTCATATTTGAACATCTGATGACATATTTTTAAATAATCCTATCTAATCTAATATAATATCCTTCTAACATCAAAAGCAAGTATAGATATCCATTCAATTTGCTAATGAGCCGCTACAAAATTATACATATAACTACTATTACTTAACTGTACTGTATCAGTCCATATAGGTCCCACTAAAGAGCACGGTACTTCTCCACAATCGAGAGTTCCATTGAGAGTTAGGAGGTTAGGCCATAGAGTCGGCCACGTTGGTCTAGTGCGGGTTGGTGGAATGAACCATAGAAATTCCTATAAATTGCTATGGCATGCAGGTTACCTCACGATGTTTTCCTTCACCGTTATAATACATGGTGATTGACTATGAATACACACATGACTCCCAAAATCCGAGTACTAGTACGAACTTGTTATTTTTTTTCGTTGTGGAAAAGTGTGTGTGTTTTCTGACGTTCGTGTTATCTCTTACGCTACATTAAACATGTTGCGTTTGTATATTCAAATGTGTCAGGAGTTATGGCTTCTAAAATAAAAATGTAGGCTTGTATTACTGGCTGTATAAACGGAATGTTAATCATGAAGTCCCGGGTTCAACACAAAGCAAGGCAAAAATTATAATTCATATCAATTGACCGGGAATAGGATGTGTGCCTGATATGGCAATAGGGTCGCACCCTATCACATCTTCGGTGATAAGCTCCGCGGAATAAGGATGTTACTAACGACACCTAAAATTTGAAAAGTACTTCTAGAATTTTTAAAATGAAATAGTCAAGTATGTTTAGCTAATTTTTAAACTAATATTATACATTATCGTAGAAAAACACTTTACCCTACCGTACAAAAAATAGAACTGAAAATTTTACCCCACAGCTTTCTGCTCAAATGTATTTTACATCGCACGCTTTTCTAACCAGTTTCTACTTATGAACACTACACAGAGGCACTCAATTAAGATCAGCAGAATAGTCGACTTTTGTTGCCGCTTATGATAATTACGTACTGGGCGGTTACTCTGTAGTACGACACGACGAATTTTCGAACATCGCACGTAAAACTGTACGAATATGCCCAAATACTTTACAAAATGCTCGAATTTTGTATCGTACGTCTTAATCTTAGACTAAGTTCGAAGTATATGATAAGTTTCAGATAGATTATAGAGAACAGTATTGATTTTTAGAACTGGATTTTTTTATAATTATAATATGTTGACGTTCCACGTCCGAACATTCGAATTTTGTATCAGACTATCGAGTAACCCGCAGAATCATGCTCGTACATTAGCATGGAAGCTCATTACTAACAAATATAATGCACACGTTAATAGCATTTAATGTAGGTAATAAACAAAATGTTCGCTATATTTTACTGTTACCAACACACGTTACACGGGTAATATTTACAGAGTGTACAAGGAAAATGCTGTTTTCGAGTACTTACGTATAATTTGATTAGGTTTTTATTTATGATTACTTTACTGTCGTGTGATATATTGATATAGATAATATTTAACAATATGTAATGGTAATGAATGGATCAGAAATAAATTAAAAGCGTGCTCTATCTCATGTTTATTTATTTGTTTAATTTTTATAGTTTATTAAATGTTTAAGTTACGTGCTGGGTAATCCAAAATGAAGCTGGTTTTCGTATGTTTGGTGCCCCTGATCCAGGCATGCCTAGTGAGGGACCACAGTTAAGATGATTAGATGTAAACCTATAAGTACAATAATTTGTGTGCATTGTAACTATTTAGTTAGTTACAAAGATTCTGTCACCAAAATTGTTAAAATTAAGTCTTGTATAAATAAAGTATTACTATTATTATGTAAGATGAGAAGTTTAGATATTATTAGTGTGGCGAATTGGTATATTAATGTTTGCTTATATCCTACTAATATTATACATGCGGAAGTGTGTTTGTTACCTCTTCATGCTCAAACCGCTTAACCAATTTTGATGAAATTTGGCATGGAGCTAGCTGACACTCTGAATTAAGACATAGACTATTTTTTATTCCGAAAAAATAGTGTCCCCGTGGTGTGCAAAGAATTGAAATATATGCGATACTCTTCCAAATTCAAAGGAATGCGATGGACTGTTGGAAGTACGGCAGTAACGCTGAGTTTAAAATGATTATTAATTATCAAGCGAAATAGTTCCTATGTTTCTAAAATGGACTCATAAAGTATCTGCACCCAGGCGGAACCGAGCTGGACCGCTAGTATAGTTTATATATAAGCAATTCAATTGAGAGCGGTTAGGCCATATAGTCCACCACGCTGGCCTAGTGCGGGTTGGCAAACTTACATACCATATAAATTCTTATAAATCGCTATGGTATGCAGGTTTCCTCACGATGTTTTCCTTCAACATTTTAGTGGATGGTGGGTATCAATACACACATTACACATGACCACTCCCAATCTTACTCTCGATTGTGGAGTAGGGCCGTGCCCTGTAGTGGGACGTATATGGGCTGATACAGATTTCGCAATTCACTTAGTTTTCTGATTTAATTGAAAGACTGAAGACCTAATTGCTTCTCGAGACATTTAATTTAACATATAGCATACTCTAAAGCATCACAATCGATGGTTCATTTCTACTTTCAGCTTTGAATTTAAGCATTACTTAGGGGCTTTGTAATACAAAATAGACATGTTTATTAAGTCCATGATGACGTGTGGATAATAATTAGTAACTGACTGACACTCAATTACTAGGGGGCAAGGACGCACTGACTATAAAACTGAAGGCTCTGCTCACGTTAATTTTACTGTCATGATAGACACTAGCCGCCTTATTAATAAAAATTGCGTCTTCCACGGTTACGTCAAACCTTAAACTCGGTTAGTTATTCCCAATGGATAGCGAGGTAATAACGACTTTATTAATAAACACGGATGAGCTTTGGCTTAACATGACAATCCTGTTATGGCAACCCTCTGATTTTAAAAGTAAAAAGAATGAACGAAATAACCGAGTCGATCTTAAAGACTGGACTTGAACGTAAACAAATGTATTTGACAAATAAAAAGCGGATTTGTCAATCTTGTACGTATTTTCAAAGATTAGTGATTTTATAATTTCTTTCATTGGAAATGATTCAAACAGAAAAAAACGTACTCGTTCCATTAACTGGAATTAAGAAAAAAACGTAAGCAAATCAACATGTTGCAATAATTTTGTATTTTATTTGTCAGTTCCTATATTAGTACTTAATGGCATGTTTATTATTCTTCCAGCTATTTTTTCGTTTGTTGCTTAAAACATATGTATGCGCCAATCATTGAAAATAAATCTTTGGACACTAACTCGCATAAACCAAAAACTAAAGCTTGGGAGGATTTGCATGAAAAGTAAAAGCTTGCTTGGTTTCTTTCAGCGTTTCAATCACTTGCCGTGTAAGTAGTAAATAATAATTATTATGCAGGTTTAATCAATTAAATGCACATCCACAAACTGTAAATCAATTAAAAGCAAAATGGAAACTATTAAAAATGAATGCACGGAAGAATATGAGTGCATTTAGGAGAAAGTACAACAAGACTGATGGCCGTGGAGAATCAACAATTTTCATGACTGTATTTTGTTCACATGTAAGAAACACGCACATTAAACACTTTTCTAATATACATTTCTTTGCACATGTACATGGCTACTCCACCAACAAGTACAGTTGAAACTGTGAGTGAGATTTTCCCATTTCAATTACAGCTGAATTGCTAATGATTTGAAATAATATAAATCTCTTGAGTATCAAATGCATATTTATGACATATTATTATTATCTTCCTTCTCCATTTCAGGATACCAAAATAACAAAATATAATATTAACATACTATTAGATTTGGGAACTATGCAGGCAAGCGTAAGTTGCTTTCATATTTTTTTTTATCAGTAAAGCAAAAAAGCGTTGCATGTGAAATATTGTTACCATAAGTTAATATAATTTTAAATTGCAGACTTCACAAATCAACATAGTAACATAAAATATGGGAGAAATGTTACCAAAAAACGTATGCACAAATTTCACATCTTTTATTTACTTTTGCAAAGACTAAATACATATTATTCTCCTTTTATTTCAATTTTACAGATGAACATAAAAAGATAAATAATCAAGGACTCATACTAAATCTGGAAAAGTAATTTATTAATTTGTTGTATCAGCCCATATACGTCCCACTGCAGGGCACGGGCCTACTCTACAATCGAGAGAACGATTGAGAGTGGTTAGGCCATATAGTCCACCACGCTGGCCTAGTGCGGGTTGGCACTTATTAATTTAATAATCATCAATTTATCATTTATGCAGCAGAATTTTAGAATATTTTCATGAAAATTTAAAAATATATATATAACAAGATGTTGAATTCTGTAATTTGAGAATGGATTCAATCTTTAATGATTCATTTGATGTAATGGAGGCATATGTTTTCTTTGCTATTAAACTTCTTCAACAATATATTAATAATCACAACGGAGAATGCTTTGTGAATGTAAGACAGGCATTTAAAACGAAGGGTTAGAAATAACTGTTCCGTTGAATTTTGAATTATTACCTGATAAATCAACTATAAATATAAATGATGACCATAATGGTGACACTATTTAATACTTCCAGAGCAATGACTGTATAAACACCATGGCCAACTATAGCAAAAAATTATAAGCCGAAGAAAATGAGAGACGGAGGGAGATCATGGATCAAGCGGAGTATAAAATTTGTATGGCCATCCAAGAAAGAAAAGTGCAATATTTGATAGAAAAATATTGGAATTTAAAAAAATTACGAGAGATGACTACCAAGTCATTCATTATATCTTAATAACTTATCAATTTCCTCCAAATTTTCAGTTTTTTTTATTGCTATGAATGGCGAGATCAGCATGCCGTTGGCCTGATAGTAAGCGATACGACCGCTCATGACCACCGGTAACATCAAACAACACCTTGAATTACAAATCAGTGCTTGGCATTCCGCAGCGCTCGCCATCCAGAGACAAGATGTTAGGTTTAAATATGTCCAGTAGTTACTTTGGCTACAATGTCCCACCGAAACACAATAGTGCATTTACACTCCTGTTTGGCGGAAGAAATAGACATTGTGGTGGTACCTACCCAGACGACCTTTCACATATGAGAGACCTACTACCAGTAAAGTAAATACACTTGTACTACTTTCCTTTTTTCCTTTTTTGTTTTTAATTCTGTTCTAGTTCACCTGAACAAATCTGCATATTATGCATTAAGATTATTGATAAAAAGTAATAATTGTTAGTTTGTTTCTAGAATTCACATATTATTGTTTTTTTGATCATTTAATTATATATTTTTTTATCTTAATATGATATGTTTATTTGGAAGGTCAATTAAATAAAATTTCTTGTAATTTATGCATGTTTTATTAACACACATATCATCATATAATATTTATTATATATAAATATACGCAAGGTGACGAATAATGAAAAATGCAGTATATGAATATGCAAATAGACACAATAGTCACGTATGGAAGATTATTATAAAACAGAAAAAAACAAATATAAAATAGAAAAAAAAGTGGCCTGTTGGTAAACGGACTAGATGTGACTGCCAACATATTCGCGGTGGTCGCGGGTCCGAATCCCAGGGCTCACTTCTGACTTTTCGAAGTCATGTGTGTATTGATGGTCAATCACCAAGCAATAAAACGGTGAAGGAAATATCGTAAGGAAACCTGCATAGCATAGCGATTTGTATGGTATGTAAAGTCCGCCAACCCGCACTAGGCCAGCGTGGTGGACTATATGGCCTAACTACTCTCAATCGTACTCTCGATTGTAATAGGCCCGTGTCCTGCAGTGGGACGTACATGGGCTGATAACAGAATACTAAATAGATTATGTACACACGCTTCATGTCTTTACATATTTTTCGCTGGTTCTCGCCTTGTTCTCCGATTTGTGTCGGATTTTTGTCTCGAGACAAAGAAACTAAGAACGCGAGAACTTGCATTAACTCCACACTCGCATGTTTCTCAGTAGCAAGCAAGTCGTCGAGAACAGTTGTGCGTCGTAGGCATATAATGAGCGAATATATGAGCTAGATCCTTAACTGATTTTTTATCTATAATGAGTAAAAATACTTATTAAAATGAAGCCTACATTTTAATAGATTTCGGTAATTTTATAAATTGTGTAAAATTTTTGAATCAAAAACGTTTTTCTGCCGTTTTAGCTTTCTTTATCGTATTTCGCATGTCAAAAATGCCTATTCCACTCTTACTTCAAACAAGACTTGGAATAGTTAAGCTGAGGAAGTAGGAGGTAGGAAGACGTTATTAATAAACGCGTTATTACTTCGGCTTAACGACACCAACCTTATGCCGAGGTTATAGTGTGTGTTATGGCAACTCACTGATCTTAAAAGTAAAAAGAATGAACTAAATGATCGGTCGATTTTAAAGATTGGTATAGATCGTCACGGAGCACTGTCTCCCGAGAGCGCTGTTGTGGAAAGTAATAACTAATAATAGTTTTTCTCTTTTGACATTATATAACATGGGACATATTATCATAGATCACGAGTTTTTTTATGTTCGTTGTTATATCACGAAACCATAAGGCAATCAATAACTTAACAGATATTTTTATCTTTTCACTTGTAGTTCCTAATGTCTCCACACGCTAACTTATTGTAGATGCGTTGTACTTGCAGTTACATCAAATGTGACATTTGTCATACATTATTTATAAATTTGACGTCCATCAAGATTGGGTTTCAAAACATTTTCAAACACGATTTTACAAGTTGAAAAGTTTTTCGTAACTTTGTGTGGTATTTTATTAGTTACACCACATGTTACTACCCACATGTTCGGCTCTTATCATCTTGAATCTTCTTATGAATATATTTTTGATTTGTTAGGTAGTTAATTCTATAAGCAAATTAATTAATGTGTACAAGTACAATTAAATAGATATTATTTGTTACTTCGTTTACATTTTTACTGAAAATATCGTTATTATCCTTTTTATTTATTCGTCAGTTGCTATAAAGTAAATTTGAGTATTTCTTAATTAATTATTTCCACAATTATTTCTCACGGTGCTGAAGGAGTATGCACCGAGCAAGTAGCTGAACACAATTTTTCTGCGACCATCCAAGACTACTAATTTGAAAGTGCAATCTTAAAATAACATCAATTTTATGTAAGGAAAGCGAGACAGGTCAATGTAAAGTAAATAAATACACCCAACAGTCACATACATAGTCCTGACACCCCACACTAAGATCGAGTCTTATGTCGTGGGTATCAGGAACTACGAGAGACTTTCGGTCTCACAAACACCCAGACTCGGAAGAAATATTTGTGGGCCGCACAAACATTTCTCTCGGTGCGGGGATCGAACCCGTGGCCTCTCGTTTTACAGGCGGCGTATAACCAACTGCGCCACGGAGGCTGTCAATAAAGTAATAAAATTCTGTAATATTCACAAGTTTTATTCTCAAAATAATATGACATAGGAACTCGTCGACTGCATATGAAACCAGTGACCACTATTGAATGAATGTATGCGATCGACGAAACAGAAAGTACAATGGCCCCGCATAGAAAAAGTTTATACACAGTTAAACGGGGCGAGTAGAGATCACGGGGCTAATTGATATATTTTACGAATAATTTCACAAGCAAATATTCTACTGAGAATTGCATTAATTTTTAATTGCTTTATTAAACGATTTTTAAATATAACGACATATTAATAAGTATATATCCATTAAATAAGTGGAAGTGGCAGTGGGCCGCATATGGCGCGTAGAACCAATGGCCGTTGGGGCCGAAAGGTTCTAGAGCGGAGGCCACGTACAGGCAACCGAAATGTCAGACGCCCGCCAGCAAGGTGGACGGACGACCTGGCTAAAGTTACAGGAAGTCGCTGGATGTAGGCCGCTTCCAACAGGTAATTGTGGAGGTCCTTGGCCTATGTACAGCAGTGGACTTCCTATGGCTGATATGATGATGATAATGATATATCCATTTGCCTCAATATAAAGAATTTGTATATTTTTCGTGTTTTTTACAAAGAAGAGTAATAATTTGTTAATGTAAAATGATGAACTCGTAAAACAACATGCTATGTATCAAATCAAAACAATCCTTAATCTGTACAGACAAACATTTATATGCTAATTAAGTTAAAAATGACTATTCTTCTAAAAATGTAAATTCATTTCATTCCTTAAACCATGTGTCTCGGCGGTATAACTTTAAGTCAAAAATTAGGCTTATATTGGTTTAGCCCCTCCTTATTTCGTGTTTATTAATACAGTTTTGCACATTCTACGCGTAAGCCTTGGGTTAAAGTCAATTTGACACAATTTTTGCTGCGATATTGAGACGTGACAGCTCGTCGGAATAAACTTTAGACAGAAAGATTAGGTTACGCCATGTTTATTAATACAAAATTTGTTTAAAACCTTGACTTATCGTTAAATCCTCGCTATTTCGAGTTTATTAATAAGAGGGTAGTAATTTATATAATATACTTAACATCCAATAATCCTTTTTTTAATTATGGGGACCATGTATTTTTAAAAGATGTAGCCAGAGTGACTACTGGACATTTTGAGGCTTAACATCTTATTTCTCAGGATGGTGAGCGCAGTGGAATACGAAGCATTGCTTTGTAACTCAAGGTGTTGTGTGGTTTTTCTACCATGCATGAGCTGTCGTAACGCTAACCATCAGGCGAACGACAAGCTCGTCTTGCCGTTCATTGCAATAAAAAAATACCTAAAAATACTAGTCGTCCTGTGGTTAATTATATGGTAATTGTGACTCTTTATATACATTGTAAAAAAAACTATTTATTGAAAAACGAGTGAGTGTGTTGAGTGCGTGGTGGCCTGTTGGTAAACGTTGGTAAACGGACCAAACTCGGCTGCCAACATATACACGGCGGTCGCGAGTTCGAATCCCAGGGCATATTCTGACTTTTCGGAGTCATAATTATGTGTATTGATCGTCAATCACCACGCACTATAACGGTGAAGGAGAGCACCCTCAGGAAACCTGCATGCCATAGCGATTTGTATGAATTTCTATGGGCTAACCACTCTCAATCGTACTCTCGATTGTGGAAGAGGCCCATGCCCTGCAATGCGTATATGGGCTGATACAGTACTAGTATTGAAAAACTAAATAATAAAACCTTAAAATCATAAAATTCAATGACTTCAGTCTATACACATTTGTATTGTATTTGTATTTAGTAAACAGGCAATTACGGTAATAAACAAGCACAAACACAATCTTCTAATATACAATAAAATCCTGAATACTGAAACACCTGCCTGAAATGTAGGGGTATAGACTACAACCCTTGTATACAGAACTCATACACGTTGGTGTCGCGTGGGGAAAATGTAAATACGTGTATTTGCATTTTCTTATCGGCAGGTACATTATTTGTGATAGGCCGGTGTCTGCGCGGGGTCGAGGGCGCTATCAACGGTAATGGAGGCCTTCGCTGGATCGCTCACGATTACACTTAACGCGATGGAATATTGAAATCCTTATCTTACATTTTTCTACACTTCAAATGAAATTCTTGGAGCTATTTTATCAAATAATAATAAGTTATAATAATAATAACACCCAACAGTTACATACACATTCCTGACCCCACACTAAGATCGAGTCTTGTGTCGTGGGTATCAGGAACTACGAGAGACTTTTCGGTCTCACAAACACCCAGACCCGGAAGAAATATTTGTGGGCCGCACAAACATTTCTCTCGGAGCGAGGATCGGACCCGCGGCCTCTCGTTTCACAGGCGGCGTCTAACCAACTGCGCCATGGAGGCTGTCGAATAATAAAATAGTCGGTTCGATTTGTTAACTTTTTTTTGTTATGAATCCATAATTTTAACTTAAAGTTCGGCACGCTGTTACGTGGAACTGGGCTAATTCAGTTACGTTTGTATTGTTACCCTTCGAAAGTTTGTTTTGTTTAAGACGAAAAATAATCACGAGCCCCTGATTTACCTAAGTAACTAAGTTGCAAAAGCCATTAAACTTTCCTTAATTTCAGTTCTGGCCACTCCCGAGTAGAAAATTATTTCTAACGATGAATAAAGTTTTAAATAAAAATGGGAGCGGATTAACCCCGATCATGGCTCATATAAAATGGATGCTGCACTTTCAGATAGATAAGGTTTAAATTAGGTTAGACATGTCTGAGTTTATTAACCTGCCACTCGGAGCACTCTAATAATTTATTCAACTACATAAAAAAGGAACAAAAAGCCAGAATTAATCTAACTTATGCAATGAACCATATCTTTCGTATAAATGATTAATTAATATCATACATAAATGAGTGATATAAGATTAATGTCTCCTTTCAAATTATAAAGCATTTTTTTTTCATTTGACTACTTGGATTGTATGAATAAGAATACTTGGTGGAAGTAAAAACATATCGAGAAAAAATCTACAACAATTACGTTATTAAGTGTTGCTTATCCTTTTTGTCTAGGTTGTTTATAAAATTCACTGACTTACGCGTATTCTAAAATTTAGCAATTCGACTAATGTTATCCACGATATGCAACTGACGTAAATATTTTTAACAAATATACCGGCTGATATTAACACATGGTATTTATTTCAAGCACGTGTTTCGAATCACTTCAAGTAATATTACACCAAGTTTGAAAAAATAACTACCTGGCAGTTTGGTCAAAAATCGCGAATTTATTTTAAAAGCTTTCGGTAAACCTATACATACATACCTATACGAGTCGTTTTTTACATATCAAATAAGTTCTCGAACCGAATCGTAGTTCAACTAAGCAGTAAAAAAAATCTCGTATCTATAAAGGATGGCCAAAAATCGTGAAAAGTAAAATCACGATTTTTAACAAAAAATAATCTCGGATTATTTTCAAATTTCGTAAAATGTGACCTAAAGTGGTGATACATATTATGTGGGTAAAATTAAATACCAAATCGCACCTTTAGAATTATAGGGGCCTAAAAAAAATATTTTTTGGGAAACGTTCATGAAAGATTGATACATAACAAATTTTGTACTTATGAAAGATATATCGAGAACACCGAAGTCATCTTTCTATCTTTCAACATCTTTCTATCTTTTACGCGTCAATAGGTCCTACTTTAATAACGGGACGATGGAGATAGTCATTTTGAGTCATTATAGGAAAAATCCAATTGGATTAGGGCAATTTAATTCTAAAGGATATATTATGTCTATATGACCCTGTATATTGCAATTAAATAAAACACAAAATATAGTAAGTAACATACCTGTAACAAGGTTAGCATGATGGAACTGGCAGACGGCATCCGCCTCGTACCACGAGATGCGGTCCCTGAAGTAGCGGTAGAACACCGGGAACCCCTCCTCTGGGAGCACCCACGTGTTGCTGATGTTCACCTGGACAGTCATCATAATAATTTATTTATTTATTCTTTTTGGGCATCATGTACATATTTACCCTAAAACTGTTTTATTAGTCTAGGCAATTTCTTGTACACAAACATTGGATGGATATAAAGCGAGGGAAAGGGCACTTTATAGTGTATACAGAGTATGCAGTATATATGACATGGTATCCTGGTATATACCACATACTTGCAGTCCAGTACATATACCAGGTAGGGTATATGTATAAGACTTCGACCGAAAAAGAACACAGGTTTAATGACTTCAGGCACAAATTAGCTCACTCAATACTCACTAGCACAAAGACCCGAAATAAATATCTGTGGAGTACACAAACATTTGTCTCGGCCTAACCTTTAAGTTGGCGTCAAAACAATAGCGCCACGGGGATATCAAATTCATAGCGTTACAAGTTTATAGCTATATTACATAAATAAAGATATTAAATGATTTAATTTCGGCAACATTCTTTACTACCGCAATTGTGTCCATGAAGGTAGGCAAGTAGAAAGATCTAGGCTATAGATACGCCCCTCTATTAAATCAAGAAAAATGGCCTTTCGATGTATTAATTTCGCGTGTAATCAGGCTGTTTTTTGCCCGATAATTTTATTCTGACTGGTGTAATAATTATGTAATAACGAAGTTATGAAGTTAGTTCATTTAAGATAAAACAATGTTGGTAATTGGTTATGTTTTAGTTTATACATTTTTTATACAGGTTTCAATATTTTTTTGTAGTTTTTTATCCTTTCTCTCACAAGTTATTACATAAATGGAAATCAGAAAAATTATATCGCTATACTAAACGCATTAATTTTAATACATAACTAATAAAGCGTACATATTTCAGAATCATCTTTCTACTTTAAATCGATTAAATTATTGGTATGTACGAACCATAATACGGACAAACAATAGTAAACGACCATTGAAATTAAATATTTATTTAATTGATTGAAAAGCTTCAATGAAACCGCAGCAATGCGAAATGATTTCAATAAAATTACACCTGATCAAATTATCCCTTGAAAATATTAATAATGAGGCATTTTAATCATTGTCTCGAACTATAAATCTGTGACTTAAGTTAAAAAAAAAACGTAAACTCCACAACCAAATGTTCAATATCTATATGATTATACTACCCGCTATATTTGATTGCAATTACTTCAATCCTTTTCAAACTCATTATATTAACTAATAGCCGTATTTATATAAATCAAATTTTGCTATATTAACTAAGTCTGTTCTTTTTATTTGATTTAATAAGTTCGTAGCATGTTGTTAAAGTTAACAATTGGGCTATCAAATGCAAAAAAAGTATTTTTCTAATCCGACAAACATTTCCTGAGAATAACGCATTCAAACACAAATCCCCTATTTATTATCATATTAGTTTAGATATCGACTCGGCGAACTACGACGCGATAAACAAACTTGATACTCGCTGCGCCAATAGCTAATGAACTTTTAGGTTGATTACATTCTATTTGAGATATGAAATTGAGTGCAGCAAGTCACGTACATTATTTCGCTGAAAATTAGTCTAATTGGTATTCGCGTTCAGTCCGCCCCGAGTCGGACTCACGGCTCACCCGAACAAGCTGTTCTCCGATAACTTAATTAACATGCTGAATTCTCAAGTCTTCCATTTGACTTTGTAACGTAAACAATCGCCCGCTCCTGGCTTGTTTGTGCGTGCGAATTATTAATACCGGTTTCATCGATGTGTTACCTCTCCTGTTTTCCAATAACACTCGTCAGGAATTGGCAGTGGAATAAATATATATGGAAATAACAGGCGGTATAAACAATATTTTGTTATGGTAATGATAGTACGCGTGTGGGAATAACGATACGGGTCTGAATACATCGTGTTCTTGCTATCAAAATGATTTGATTTTCAAATTCTATCTGTTGAAGTGAGAGTAAATTATTAAGGTCAACAACCGACGACCTTTGATAGGTTATTTCTCCATTAGTTCGGTCTAATAGTTCAAGCCGAGTAATAATTAAGTCCTCTTTGAACGAAGCCACTAAGCTTAGTCTTAACGAAGGATTACATTATCGGTTTACGCTATGATTAATCTAAATAGAGATTTATAAGTCGTTGGTTTAACTTATAACTTACTAATGCTTACGGCACAGAATGGGAGAAATCAACTCTTTGACGAAAAGAATTCAATACCCACACTGAATCATAACTCCGAAACTGATATTTTTTCGATTAAAACATATTTAATGTTTAACTGAAATCGAAACAATTAAAATATCTCAATTAATTTCTAACACCTAAAACTGTTAATAATTAACTGAAATCGAAACAACTAAAATATCTCAATTAATTTCTAACACTTAAAACTATAGTCGTAAGTTTATTCCTAAGAGTTACTTTATTGACTGTGAGCGTATTTCATAAAAAAGCCTTGTTCCATCGTATATGCCGGTACTTTAAAATCTATATGATTAAATTCTCAGTTGAATAAGTGTAGTAAACTACAACCGCGGAACTGCGGAGCTAGTCGCCAAAAAACACGATGCGATTCACAGATGTTATTGCACATACCGTTCACTAAGTGGAAAGTCATAAACGTTTTGCATTTGTTAGCGTTTTCCTAAAACGCTATTTCCAAAAACTAATTTTGCTGTATATAACAAAGTCTATCAATTGCCTTCGAAGATAGAGATTATTGGGCTATTGGAGTAAACAGACTGATGGTCGATTTATAAGCCTTTGTGATTCCAAACAATTTTAAAACAATTTAAATAGCTTTGGAAGACCGTAGGCACCCAAAACAATTGAAATAATTGAAGATGGTATCAATTATTTAATTTAATGAATTGCCCACTCCCAAGCATTCCACAAGCTTTCTTTGGCTGTACTAGAAAAAAAAATACCCATAGCTATAAAACAGCCTCCGTGGCGCTGGCGGTTAGACGCCGCCTGTGAAACGAGAGGCCGCGGGTTCGATCCCCGCACCGAGAGAAATGTTTGTGCGGCCCACAAATATTTCATGTCTCTCGTAGTTCCTGATACCTACGACACAAGACTTGATCTAAGTGTGGGGTCAGGACTATGTATGTGACTGTTGGGTGATATTTATTTATTTATTTAAAACGCTGCCTACTAAATCATTTCATCATAGGCCGGTAATGTTTCATAACAATTTATCTGTATCCGTATCAGCCCATGTACGTCTCAGGACAGGGTCCTACTCTACAACTGAGAGTAAGATTGAAAGGATTTAGACTCTATTAGTCCACCAGGCTGACCTAGTACGTGTTGGCGGACTTGTACATACCATAGACATTCTTCTGAATCGCTACGGTATGCAGGTTTCCTCTCGATGTTTCCTTCGCCGCTAAAGTGCGTGATGAATGATTATGAATACGCATATAACTGCGAAAGTTAGATGTGTACCTTGGGATTTAAAAATGATGATAATTTATAGATATAAATATTTTTTTAGCTTGATCCGTTTATAACATGGTCATGTTATATTCTACTGAGTAGGTATCTTAAGAATCGAAAATCCAGTAGTGTACGACTGTTATACATATGTATATAAGCTTTACCACAGAAGGGTCAAAACCCCGAGGATGGCTAAAAGCGTCGTCGTATGATTCAATAAACTTAAAACTGAGAATACCAAATATCGAGCGAATTGAAAAAGATAAAGCTGACAAGTGGACCATAATAGCACCTTTACGGATTTTTTTATTTATTTACCCTACAGTACTTTACATTTAGATCAATTAAGCCTTGTGTCGTGGGTATCAGAAACTACGAGAGATTTTGAGTTCTTAGACCCGAACCAAATATTTTTGGCACTCACAAACATCTGTCGCCGTACGGGGATAGAACACGCGGCCTCGTCACGGCCGGCGTCTAACAAACGGCGCCACGGAGGTTGTCAATTTGAATCATCTTCTTTCTACCTAATACCTATTCATAAGCTAAAGTCGCGCAACTAATATGTACATTTACAAATGCCACCACATATTTATATTCGCAAGAGACGATAAGCTGTTTTGAAATAAAACTATTATTTACGGATTTTATCGCGGATTTGGTTTAATTTTTACATTTTTTGAGTTCCCGACGTTTCGATTACTTTACAGCTTTCGTGGTCACGGGGCGGACTGAGGTATTAGACGTCCGCTCTGTGACTGTTACAATTCAACTACCCTTATTTTACAATTATTAATTTAAACCAAATCCGCGATAAAATCCGTAAATAATAGTTTTACTTGAATGTGTAACATTCGCGTAAATCTAAGAAACCATTATGATAAGCTTTTTTTGCAATTTTATTTTGTATTCCGAAAACTAGTACATTTCATAATAATTAACCCAACCGCAAAATGTAAATAATCAGTAATAGCGAACCGAAAACAATATGTCCGTACAATATATTGTTGATTCAATATGATACGTCCAAGTTAAAAAATAATACATTGTGTTCTTTGTAATTGACTAATGTTTTCTCTGACAGTGGGTGCGTGACATGATCCTTTATTCTTGTAACGGATGTGGGCTGCGTTTGACAACGTCACGGGATGAACAAATCATAAGGATAGATATTTTTTATCATACCCGTCGCAAATCCCTTTTATTCTACAAAACGCGAGTTCATGTTCAGGCTTAGTGACATTGTTATATTTTGCCGTTCCCTCGTGTTATTTTAGCTTTTGGATTACATGGGTGTTATACAGTTTTCTTATGTTTGTATCTAGTGACAATGAGCGATGCATATAGCGTAAAGAACTGGTAGCTTATCAAGTAGGCGCCACATAGCAAGTGGTGGAAAGTTGGAAATCCATCCAGTGCACGAACGACCTAATAAAGGTTGCAGGAAGTAACTAAATGCGGGCGGTTTTCACCAGGATTCTATGATCAAAGATAGACTTGTATGTGAGGATTATGAAGTTGATACAGTTTTATATATGGCTACCATCCTAGTTCCTTTTCAAACTAGTGCATCTAATGGCTGGTTGGAAGAAATCGTGGTAAACGAAAAAATCGCCAATTGTCACCTCTATAAACATATATAAACGAGTTGTCTTATTTTTTTACTTATTATTGTACGTGGTATTCAATAAAAAAAATTATACATACCTACATATATTAATACTATCTATCAAACAGTCACCTTAAAAAACCTTTATTAATTACTACACTACCTAGCACAAAACTTGCTTATATAAAATGCGATACCGGCGTTCACAAAATCTTTATCCATGCCTGCAATAGACGGTTACATACAAATAAATGGATGGATAACAAACTACTTACAAGTCCCTACCACTTTCAAACTCGCATTTAGTGTTAAACGTCATAGTTCACAAACTATCTCAAATTAGACGAAAATACTTTAGTTGGCGAAGTGCGTGGTGGCCTGTTGGTAAACGGACAAGACGCGACTGCCAATATGTTCACGGTGGTCGCGGGTTCGAATCCCAGGGCACACCTCTGACTTTTCGGAGTCATGTGTGTATTGATAGTCAATCACCACGCATTAAAACGGTGAAGGAAAACATCGTGAGGAAACCTGCATGCCATAGCGATTTATAAAAATTTCTATGGTATGTAAGTCCGCCAACCCGCACTAGGCCAGCGTGGTGGACTATATGGCCTAACCACTCTCAATCGTACTCTCGATTGTAGAGGAGGCCCGTGCCCTGCAGTGGGACGTATATGGGCTGATACAGATACAGATACAGATGATAAATATAAGTCATATTTATTATGACGTGACAAATATTTGCAGCCGAGTATATTTTTTTTCATAGAAATCTGTTACCTGTCATTCTGTTTGTTACTTGTTTAGTTTTTACTTTGTTTGTACTTTGTTTAGTTTTTGTAAAATAGTAAATATAATATTATGTATATATACCCGCATTAAGTGGTATTGTATGTATTAACCTAAAGCTCACAGCAACGTAAAACTCTTATGCTTTGGTATCAGAGACTAAGACTTCTCATTTTCTATTTTTGTTGGTCATAAAATATTCACACCTCCAAAAAAACTCAACTCAACACTCAATATTTGTATTAGTATAGGAATCGAACCCGCAGTCTCACGTTTTATACACTAGTTAACCAATTGCGTCACAGAGGCTGTACAATCATTGTAATTAGTGTAGTGACCTATCATTCCAACAATGAAAATCCAAAACTAGAGCACATCATAAAAATATACAAATTACAATGCTATTAAACAGTCACAGATAGGAGAGTAAGTTGGATAGTTATGTGTGTAGTTGAACATTTAAGACGGTTATTCGACCCGAATATAACGTAACAAGGAGTGGTGGAATTAACCCCGGGGTGAAACAGCCTGTACCAAATAGCGTAAGCACGTAATGTGTCGTATTAATTCTGCTTTTATGAAGTTTTGAAAAGTTTCATAAAATCCTGACTACGAGGAAAATTATGCATCCTATAAATATTTGACTCATTGTGGGATTTGTATCGGCGACTCTGCGCCACAATGTTAGTACAATGAAAGCCCAAAACTAGAACAAGTTATTAAAATAAGCAAATTATGTACAATATCATTAAACTGTTATAAACATGACAACGAGTTGATAGTTAATACGTGTAGTTGGACATTTAAGACGGTTGTATTCGGATCCAAAAATAACAAAACAAGGGTCATAATTTTAAAATGAGCCCCTAGGGTGAATACTACCCCCAGGTAACAGCAAAAGCACGCAATAACATATCGTATTAATTCTGCTTCTACGACGTATTGGTTTTATAACATCCAGACCACAAAAATATTTTTAGATTTTGTAATATTTGTCTCAGTGTGGGATTGAAACCGGCAGACTCTTGTTACATAAAAACCCAAGTTGGTTACTCTATACTCCGACAAGATGTTTGAATGTTGGGAAGTTGAACGTCAACATATAAGATAAAAGTTTTCAACTTCTAAAAATCAATACTTATTCTCTATGAAACTTAACATTCACTTTGAACTTAGTCTAAGATTTCGACGTACGATACACGATTGGGACTTTTTATAAAGTACTAGCGGTCGGGCCCGGCTCCGCCCGGGTGCATACACGTTTTAAAATGGCGGTCAAGATGTTTAATTCTGACTATCAGTTTCGAATATCGACCAATCGGACCACGAAAAACGAACAAAATTTCCTCGTATTTGCTAGAAATATCACTACTGATTTCCTCCTATAAGTCATAGCGTGATGATATATAGCCTATAGCCTTCCACGATAAATGGACTATCCAACACTGAAAGAATCATTCAAATCGGATCAGTAGTTCCAGAGATTAGCGCGTTCAAACAAGCAAACTCTTCAGCTTTATAATATTATAGATTTATTCATATTCGTAAAGTTTTACGTGAAATGTTGGAACATTCGTTGCCATATCGGAGTACAAAGTAATACACTTGTTTACAAAGAAAAATATGAATCCTGTAAATATTTGTCTCAGTGTGGGATTCAAACCGGCAGAGTCTCGTTTCACAGACAGCGTATATACCAAGTGTGCCACTATGGCTATACAATGATAAACCAAAACCAAATTATAAAATAAAAATCACAAATTACAATATCATTAAACTGCCACAGACGAGAACAAGTTGATATTTAATGCGTGTAGTTGGACATTTAAGACGGTTATATTCGGACCCTAACATAACGTAACAAGGAGTGTTAGAATTAACCCCCGGGTTGAAACAGCCCCCAACTAATAGAGGCTATATAATGGGTCGTATTAATTCTGGTTAATTAATATTTTTTCCTTAATTAATAATTTCTGAGGCCGCAATGCGTGGCGTGAATGTTTTTTTATATTCAACTGAATTCATACATGACGATATGTAATTACATTAAGATTTGACGCGACGTAAATGTGTTCTTTGGCGTATTCGTGTGGGCGTTTAATCGTTATGAGGTTTTTTTTTTGTATTTAATGGTTATTGTTATATTAATGTAATGAAAAATATATTCATAATTTTCTGATAAATAGCACAGTTTTTTTTTTCAAATGAAAGTATATTTATTGTGAAACTGAAATCAATAATATTCAGTCTATAAAAAGTTTGCATTGAATATAATATGTCACCGCACAATTAAAACTAATAAGCTCCCGATATTACAAATAATTTTTTTTAGCACTATGCCGATGAGTATTTGTTTAGTCCTCAATATTAATTTTGTGTATAAATGTAAAAATTTCAAAGTGAATGTAATAAACAAAGAGAGGTAAATTGAATATTTTTATCTTTATTGAAAGTAATAGCATCGAGTAACATTTAAGCCCAAAATAAACGTATATCAGAAATTTTATGGAGCGGGAAAAACAATGTTACGCCGCGTATGAATTGAGCCAATAATCTCTTCCGCACACGTTGTAATTTATTTTAAAACATACGTTTGAACTTTGAAAAAGTTATTATTGATTTTTGCACTTTTATAAACCTAATAGTTAATTTATAAACGTGCAAAAATAATGAAGTTATAAAAGCACATAAATAAACGTAATAAATTGCAAATAAATTAAAACGTAACAGTGCATAATATAATTAGGCTATTCTTACCGCGCGTCCTTGGACCAAGGCAAACATTGCCAAGAAAGCCACCGAGCACAACATTACGTCGCGTAGCAGACTGCTCGCGGCGACGTAGCGGCGACCGTAGCACCCGGCCGCTGTAGCGTGACTGCCGCAAGCTACTACACCGCTACGGGTAGACCCGTCTACGGATCTAGCGTGCGGCGCGACCTCGATATTCGGACCTTAGTCGTACATTATGTAAACAAAGTATCCGAAGCCATGGTATAACGATCGACCTTCTTGTTTACATAGAATTGTTTACCGCGGGTCAAGGCAGACGGATGTAAACAATTGTAAAAACTATTACATTTCTCAATACCCGCACATGCTTACTCAAAAATTACTAAATATTTTCATAGAAATCGTTTTAGTAATTCAATTATTTATAATAATATCGATCCCAATAATTTACAAAAAATATGTAAGTACATATAGATTTTACCTACTGATAACATAATGTGTCCGAGGCGGAATATAACCACGGAGTGCATACCTTCTCCTATGGGAAAACGAGGTGACAGTATATTGTAAAATGTACGTGAAAGAATAATTTATTATTCAAAAGCATTATGAGATGAACTTCAATATGTTTTATTCAATAAAACCAGTACAGTACTTCAATAAATTAATGCTCGTATACTAAAAATTACAGATATAGATACACAACACTTTATTGAACACCACATAACATAGAATAAAAATAATAATAATAAAGAAACCATACAAATAGTGATCAACTGGCGGTCCTATCACTAAGAGCAATCTCTTCCAGGCAACCATATAGCAATGCAGTAGGACATTAGAGAAAATTTCAAAGTGGGTGTTTATTGTGTTTGCATAACTTTTAACTATACTTATTAGCAGAAAAATATTAATATATACACAGTATAAATATTAAACTAAAACATACGTTAAAGCATATTATATATTATGACAAAAAGTAGAGGTATGAAATTCAAATCAATCAGATCGAAGATGTCACAAAAACTTCCTATCCTTTTTCGTTCCCGATTCACTCCTGATTTGATGGGCCGGCTACGCCTATGTGATCCAAGCTTTGTGAATTCTCATGGGTCACAGTGGTCACTTACCATCAGGTGACCTGCTTGTCGGACCTATGCAATAAATAAAACTGGAACAAGTAATAAAATATAAGAAAAATAACTAGTCAGGAGCAGATCCGCAAAGATAAAAAATATCATACAAAAAACCCTTGAACAGAATAACGGAAGCAAATTCTTATAGGAAATCTGTTATTGGTGGAAGATTATTAATAAAGGGCGGGCGAGTATCGACGTGTCACTCGTATAAACTTGGCTAGTTGATGGGAGATGCTCGCATCAGCGTCACGTCGAGCCAGTGATAAAGCGAAGGGTCACGTTTCATTGGGTGACAGGCGAAGCCGGGCGGCGGGCTATCGCTTATCAGACACGAAGCGAGGCTGACGTAACGCCCGAGTACCCGGCGCTTGTTCCAAATTTAAAACGTTATCTTTTTAAAAACTAACCTAAGTTTTTCAGTAAATTAGAATAAGAACTCTTTTGTTAAATGTTTGTCTTTGCTCTTTTACAGTTTGGGTCTATTTGGTTTAATAATGAAATCTTGATTACCCTTAGCCATTTTAAAATTGAATGTATATACGTTTGTGCTTATTATACATTACGTTTGATTGTATTTTAATTGTACAGTATATGTAATAAATATTTTATACATAATTAATGAATACGAGTTTTACGCGATTGCAAACCTATAAATTTAAATTTACTTAATATTTATTATTAACGAAACGTGACCTACAATGTGTTTATCTCGTACCATAATCTCATGTTAATTACATTCATTATTATTGTTTACGTTTTCCTGTACAGAGCTCATATTACGAGTACATTTAAAGTAATTTTCATTTTCGGTTAAAATCAAATTGTAGCCTAACATCATCTTCTGTGGTACAATATGCAATATGCTTCTGTGGTGAGACGCCGGCTGTGGAACGAGGGGCCACGGGTTCGATGTCCGCACTGAGATAAATGTTTATAAGGCCCTCAAGTATATGTCTTAGGTCTGGGTGTTTATGAGACCGATAAGTATCTCATAGTTTATGTACTGACGACATAAGACGTAATTGAACTTAATGCGGGGGTAAGTTGTGATTGTTGGATATTTATTTATTTACGGACGTAGATATTGTAAAAACACTAAAATGACAGTAGTTATCATACTCGTGCAGCAAAGTGATTTTACTAAATTTTATAATTATTATCAGGGCTTCATACCAATCAGCACGAGATCGATTATAAAATATCAAAAACCAAACTATCTGCTGGTGGTAGGCATGTGGTAGGTGCCTCATATGTGAGTGGCCGCCTAGATAGGTACCACCACAATGTGTATTTTTCCCACCAAACATCAGTTTAAATGCACTGTTGTGTTCCGATCTGAAGCACATTGTAGCTAGAGTAACTACTGGAAATAATAAATAAATACACCTATATATTTTTTAATAAATAACACCCAACAGTCACATGATCTCACATTTAGATCGAGTTTTGTGTCGTGGGTATCAGAAGCTACGAGAGACTTGTCGGTGTCACAAACACCCAGACCCGAAAGAAATATTTGTGGGCTGCACAAATATTTATCTCGGTGCGGGGATCGAACCCGCGACCTCTCGTTTCACAAGCGGCGTCTAACCGCCTGCGCCACGGAGACTGTCAAAACAATGAGACTTAACATCGTATGTCTCAGTATGGCGAGTGCAGTGGAAGCCAAGCCAAGCAAGCATTACTTTGTAACGCAATCGTATTTCGATCAATTACGCAATATTGTTGTGCGATCTTTTTGTTTACCATCAGGCGAATGGCATAAATAAACACCAACCAGTCTGTACGCATAACATATAAAACAATTTATAAAATACGTGAATATTCCACGTTAATATTCCAATTGCGGTCCTGAGTGCTCTATCCATGATTTTACAGCGGCAGTAAAACTATCCAACGTCGCGTAATGTAAGAGGTAAGTTCAAATAAGTAATGAGTAACCTTCACCTCGAACCTCGGTTATGGGTAACTCTCCAAGTAATTTGTCAAATTGACGCTTTGCTTTGCGCGTACATTCACTCTTGTATTAGAACGCTTGAGATATGTGCGGCATTAAAACTTTGTTGGATTGTTGTAGTTTTTAGACTTATTATAATTACTTACTTCTACTACTAACTTGACTAACACGAGGATATTCAACGATTCATAAATTTCTATGGTGCGTACAATCCGCCTGCATGGTGGATTATATGGTCCAATCACTCTTAATCGTACTCTTCATTGTAGAGAAGGCCCGTACCCTGCGGTGCGACTTATATGGGCTGATACAGATACAGAAATCTTATGAAGAAGGCTTAAAGAAACAATTACAAAGGTCTACATATATATGGAGGGCACTCCGCGTACTATCAAATGCGGAGCAAGAACTCTGCTGCGCTAAAATAATAGGAAACTTCATCGCTATCAACTTTACCCGTTACTGTAATATACGTAATAAGATGTCGTCTCCGATCAATTCGAGCGGTATGCAAAGAAACGGCTTGCACAAAAATTACAATTCTATTTTTGAATGTTTAAAAATATAATATAGTAGCGGTCCGGCCCGGCTCCACCCGGGTGCTGATCCACTTTTCAAACTGGCGGCCAAAATGTTCAATTCCGACTATCTATTTATAATATCGATCCATCGTACCACAAAAACGAATAAAATTTCCACGTATTTGCTAGATTTTTCTGTACTGCTTCCCTACTATAGGTCATAGTGTGATGAGCTAATAGCATTCCTCAATAAATGACATATCTAACACAACTTTTTTTCCTTTCAAACTTGTAGTTCTTGAGATTAGAAGTACCTAATAAACAAAGAAACCCTTCAGCGTTATATATTAGTATAGATTAATAAACTATAGGATGTTCATTGCCAAACGAAGGTCTCTTCCCAATATTCCCGGAATAACTATTAAGTGTTCAGTTAGAAACGTCTTGTATCGACTATCTAGCCATCACTAGTAGCCTTCATCAGGTCATCTATCCACCTTGAGGGTGGGTCTAATGTTACAATTGCCTTGACACAAAGTAATTACTCGAATCACATGGGAAAACCATTATCATTTATTTCCAAAGCAATTACACATAGAGAGCACTGAAGCTAATTAACTGTCAAAGCTATTTCTGCTCTTATAAAATATCATAAATGAATTGAGAACATTGAGATAATATACTAGAGGGGACACTGCAAACAAAATGAAGGGTACGTTCTATTTCTGTCTCTGTCACGCTTACGAAGTAACATATCTTCCCTCTCGCTTCCATGTGTACCCTTGTGCACGCACCATATGCACAGATTTTGTTCCCGATGTCCGCTCTAGTATAATACCTCAATGATTGAGAATTAAAAATATATCACTTTCAATATCTTACTCACACTCAGTGATATGAAATCAATGAGACTAGCAAAGCTAATTCGAGGAAAGGAAACGTACTCTTTGATACATTTATCCCGTTACATCCCGTGCCGTCATTTTATAACCTATTTTATCGGCTCAATAATGTATATCCTAAATTATCCCTATGAGTTTGAAAAAATAGCAAACATTACATATTTGAATCCCTTGCTCATCCCACGGGAACACTACATTTTTTCGATTTAAAAAGTAGCCTATGTATTAATCAATGGTATCAGCAATTTTATTCCAATATAATTTTATTCCAATTCCAAATTGGTCCAGCAGTTTGAGCGTTAAGAAGTAACAACACACAAACTTTCGCAAATATAATATTAATAGGATAATAATGCAAGTGATTTTAACGGTTATACAATATCAAGACTGCTATGCAAAAACCTGGTGGGGCAGAATGTTAATGAAATCATACCTATACATTTTTTATTAAAACTTTTTAAAATATCTAATCATATCATAATCACTAAATATTTAGTCTTAATTAACATTAACCAAGCAACAAATACAATAAATGTGATTTATCAAATGACCTGTAGAGGATACTTTTTTATCTGTACTCGTTCCACATTTAAGTGGGGACGCGCAATATTTCACCGGTCGCCTGATGGCACCCCCCTGGGTATATCCAAACCAGGGCAATCATTTTTCACAAATTGAAAAACCGACATAAATTGCCGGTGACTTGAGAATCAAATTTGAAACGTCAAAGTTTAATAAACGTGACCGTGCTTCTAGGCAGTAATTGAAATATGTGACGATTATAAAAATATAAAGATTGAATCTTTTTTAATAAATAATTGTTTGCTTTGCTTCATTAGTTTTAATTATTTTTTAGTTGATATGTGTACAATGGTGTGGATTGTATTATATTCTTCATTTTAAATTCTTTACAACCAAAATTCAATTAAAGCATACAACTGTTTTTGTCCCCAATAAATAAATAAAAATTTACAATCTTGCGTCAACGCTTTAATCCTTTATTTTAAAAAAATCTTTGTACGTCATTGATTTCATCAACAATATCGCATATGAGCATAAACTTTTACAATACATATTAAGAATTTCTTACTTTAGCTTCATACCTCACAATTTTTTGTTAAAACTAATAAGCGAAGCTAGTTCCCCAGTGTACACGGAGCGATGTCGGTAACGGTACTGTTTGTTTACCCTGCACCATTGTTTTAACTATACAAGTTTCACAATTAATACTGCAACAAGTTTCGTAGAATTGGTTTCATTACGCATACTAGTTACGTAATGTAAATTCGTCTTTACTGTGTAATTTAATACTTTCGGTTGGAAGTTAAAATTTCAGGGTTTCATAAATCACATCAATTATTTCACAGACCAAAATGTATTTTTATAGTATGGGCTACCTCAGTGGTTGAATTATAACATGGTATGTTTGAAAAGCTGAAGTCTCGTCTTCAAATCCTGAATCGGGCAAAGTGGTAAGGGATTTTTCTATTGATTATCAGCCCTGAATAATTTTGTGTCCTAAATGGCGATAAGCACACGCCCCCTAGACATCGTTGAATGGCAGGGCGAAACGTGGGTGTCCTAGAAGCACATCTGCCTACCCTTTCTGGAACAATAAACGTGAGTTTATGTATGTATGTAAAATATATTTTTATTTCGGTTCAGATAACTAAGCTCGAGACAAAAAACCCTCTCATAAATGGATGCCTGTTTCTAACCTCTATTTAAAATGGCGTAAATTGTGAAAGATGGTGTACACACGAAAAAACAAACCTAAGCACACAAAAAGCTTCCATACCTGTTTCATTATTTAGATGTGAAGTAAAAACTATTCATTTGGTGCGTTAACTTGTGTTAATTAAAGTGTACCTTTTTGTACGCCTATTTGATTATACAAGGGTATTTCGGGTCGGAGATAAATCTACTTATGAATGATTTATTTGTAATTAAATAAATTTCAGAATGATTTCAAGGTTGGCCAACATTCGAGAGTTTAAGTGTAACATACAGTTGTAGTTATATTTTTTGTCCCTAATAAAGGAATAACCTTTCGACACCGCTATAAACCTTCATAATATATTCGATAGTATATTTTTATTCCAATTTGTTATTGCTAAAAACGTTTCTTGTAATTAAAATTTCATCTGACAAATCAGTTGTAGCCTTAATACAAATCACGTATTAGGTCATTCTCAACCATTGCCCCTAAATCCCAGATAGCTCGACTACAAAATAAAGGTCGTTTATAAAAATATCAAATATGTTCAGTCCAGCTTCGTTTGCATAGACGTGCTGGCTTACGTCCGATTCGACAAATACCTCTGCGCCTCCTCCAAATATAAAACAATTTATTCATAACAGTATCTCAAGGAAACATAAAATATTGATGTATGTTCTATCCGGGATACCGAACATTATTTGTAACAAAGGGTTTGTTGGTACATATATTAATAATGAAGATGGGCAAAATGTTTCACGGCACGCGTTACAACCCCTTTATGTGCGTTAAAAGGAGAATTATGTGATACAATCGTTTACAACTTTGGTTAACGAAGGTTTATGATGGACTAAGAACTGTTAGTGGAAATTGTTTCATTGTAAGCCATTAATGTCGTCTTGAACTTTGTTAACTGTTAATCTGGCAGTCATTTTATTATCATTCTGAATAACATTTATGAATTGAATTATTTTAATTACATTTTTTTATTTCATTTGTACTTTGAATTACTTTTTTTTACATTTTTTTATCTCCCATATGTGAGAGGCCGCCTGGATAGGTATGCACTGTTGTCTTTCGGTTTGAAAGACATTGTAGCCAGAGAAACTACTGGGCATATTGAGACTAAACAACTTATTTCTCAGGATGGCGAGCGCAGTGGAATACCAAGCGTTGCTTTGTAATTCAAGGTGTTTGGTTTTGCTACAGTCCACGAGCTGTCGTATCGCTTACCATCAGGCAAACGTCACGTTGGTCTTGCCATTCAATGTAAAAAAAAACAATAGTTACATGCGTAGTTCTGACCCCACACTAAGATTAAATCTTATGTGGACCATATTAGAACTACGAGAGGTTTTTCAGTCTAACAAATGCCCAGACAAAACAAATATCTATGTATCTAAAAATACTTGTCCCGTTGCGGGGATCGAACCCGCGGCCTCTCGTTTTAAAGCTGGCATGTAAGCAACTGTGCTACGCAAAATGGACTTAATTTAAAATAATAATTTCCTAAAAAGGAAGAAAATATAGAGCTGCGATATTGGACCGCGGTCTACAAATCTTACCTTATTTGGGTAAGTGAGTAGGATTAAAGTATAAGCCAATGTTGCGCCAGTCTTTTAATCCACCCATTTTTAAAAGGCATAATAGCCTACGCCTACTCAAAAAATTGAATGTGTCTGCATTTCAATATTAAATTACCCATCCAAATCTCTATAGCGAATACTTTTTACACGAATGCATTATAAAACAGTCCACAATAATTAAAAGTAACAATATTTGAAGTTTTTATTTTTATTTTATAAAATTAAACTGGTATTTTTCTTACGGAGTAAATTAGGACTCTGCTTCATTTATTTAATTATATGTCTTACTTCTTAGCCTTAATTATCGGGATTTGTGGGACTAAGGCCCTCGGAAGATATATCTTGATACGCCGATGGTGGCTTATCCTCTCTTCCATGCAACTCGGATTGTACAGGATTAACATAGTCCCGAGATTTCTGCCCATAGGCATCGTGGGCGGTATCCTAATTCATTCGTCGAAGTTACAAAACAAATTAATCTTAATCCAAGTTGAGTTTGTGTGTTATGTTATTAGCTAAGTTAGAGTAGAAGTAATATAATTTGCGGTTACAGTTTATGGAACTAAAATTACATTATTCTCTATCAACTTTTAAGAGGTTGATTGCTTCTTGTTTTTGTAAACTTGATTTGCGCGTGGTGGCCTGTTGGTAAACGGACTAGACGCGACTGCCAACATATTCACGGTGGTCGCGGGTTCGAATCTCTGGGCACACCTCTGACTTTTCGGAGTCATTTGTGTATTGACAGTCAATCACCTACTTTAACAGTGAAGGAAAACATCGTGCGGAAACTGCATACCATAGCGATTTGTAATAATTTCTATGGTATGTAAAGTCCGGTGGTGTGTCGCGGGATTCGAACCCGCGACCACCATGAATATGTTGGCAGCTGCTTCTAGCCATCCGTTTACCATCACGCCTTTACACACTTTACTAGAGTAGCTAAGCTGCATTTATTTAGGAGTTAATTCCCAAATTCTATGGAATTGCTTTTCTATTACCATTTGAAGCCATGGATAATTTAGCGCCGATATGAATTGTGGTTTAGATTATGTTTGGGTGAAATTTACCTACAGAACCGAAAATTGAGGAGAGGCTAAATTATTGTTGATTTTAACCGTTTATTGCATGCGATCCGATAGCAAGTAGGTGCTGTATTATAATTTATAGTTTTCCAAGACTTCAGTAGTATTAAAATCGACTGTAGGTAACCACTTAAATCATTCGCAGATATTCTTCCCAGAAATATAATTAATTGAACATAATATTGAACAATATTATTAAAAGCTTAACTTAATACTCAAAATGTTCATCTAATTTCCTCATTGAAAACATTGTAATCCATTTAAAGGAACTTTAACGCCAGTGTTACTCGAGCCGTCATTGTATAAGGCTTTGATTGGCGATCCTATTTCGTCTAATGGAAACGATGTTTTGTTTCGCAAACACGTTGTATTTAAAGTAAACAAAGAAAGTGCGCTCCATTTTACGATGTTCTCGGAAATCAATTTATTTAAAGAATTGCTTTTATAACGAATGGAAGTGGATTGATATTTCTCAGATCTTAGAGTTCAAATCAGTGACTTTTGAAGTTGCTCGTTTTATTGTGGACTATTATAGCTTTTAATGATAAAGGAAAAATATCGAAAGTTCTCTACAAGAATGTTAATAACGTTTCAAGGCGACCAATTCACACTTGGCCAAACCGTAAACCTAACTTCTCTTAATTATAGAGCCATGATACAATTAATTGAGATCACATACAATTCAAACAACCAAATGAAACAAGTTCATTATTGGATTGGATTAATTTAAAATAAAAAATAAAAACAAAATGGAAATATGTTTCACATTTGCATCGAAAACTCAGTGGTAAATATTTTTTCACACGAATTTGTTATAGCTTACCATACAAAAATAAAGCGGACCTATTAATTCCTTTTGATAGAAAATGTACTGCATAAATATTTTTACATCTTTTCAATGTACTTTATTCTTTTGAAACTGGTTTAAACATGAGCCCGAGCCTCGCGAAAGCATTAAATATTAAAATTTGTAAAATTTATTTACCGTAATAAGCCCGCGGCAATATAAAAGCCTATGAATTAAACTTAAACTTGGAATTTTCGTTGCAGACGGAGAGGTAGGCAAATCCATTCCCGTGACTTTCCTCCTATACGTGACAGCAATGTAAATCAACCAATGCGGATTGAATCCGCCGAGTTTTCCATTCATCATTCCCTAAATTCAGAAATTCAAAGTAGGCGGAATTCTGTCCATTGATGGGAGGAATGGATCATTTGTCAACCGGAATGGATCGAGCCACGGTACATTTGGCCGCGGTGCCGTGACGCGTGTACGCTCGCAAGTATTTCCTCTACACGTTAATCCGACGTGGAAACATACTACGTCACTTTTATTTATACCTCTTTCAATCCATTCTATCGTTTTGGTTGTCGGGAAGAGATCGCTCATAGCGATAAGACCGTCAATAGAGTATTGACTATGATCGATATTTTGTTTTATTTGCGTACAAACAAACACACCATTAAAATAAAACATTTGTGTCCGAACAGTTTTAAATTAGCTTGTAACATGAGGCAAACATTAATATTTAAAATTAAAGAGTGGGAGTGTATTGGCGTCATCTTGCAGTCTCTTTCATACACGCAAACCGGAATGCATGCTAAGCCTAGTGACGTCACTATGATTCGTTTAGCATCCCTTTTCTTTTCCACTATCAGATTTAAAAATATGATAACTTGTTCAATTCTAAATAAATTCACAAAATTAGATTTAGGATATAAAGATGATAAATGGAGTGATTAGTAAAATACCCTGTTATTTACGTATTTGTAACATTTCTATGTTTTTTTTTTGTGTTCTTTGTAGTGCTCAATAAAGTGTTATGTGTCTGTATGTCACGTAAACGATGCCTTTTAGTGTTCACCAGAAGACTCGCGATTATTTATAGTATAGCTGCAACACGAGTTTCCATTTAGCTTGACTCACAACACACCTGTTATAGTCTTCATTTAATATTGCACACGGGATACTTCGACCCACATGAAACTAAGTTATAGCAATTCTAAAGTCGAGCAATAAAATTGTTAACGCTGAACTAGTAAACGTATAGCATTCTACCTGAACACAATACAGTTGCAGCGTCTATCATTCACGTATGCAATATAGTCGATTGTCAAGCAAATATGAATCTTGTTCGACTATCAATAAAAACGAAGTTCGATTTTCAATAGCAATCGTTCCACACATAAAAGCCGTATACTTTTACGAAAACGGTAATAACTCGGTGTCGACGGTTCGGCCCGACGAACTATGATTGCGAATTGTACTTACAAATACGAGGCTGCTTTATCGGTTTGTTACCATTCTCTCTTTGTTTATCGTTCGTCGGCTTTATTACTCGAGTTTCGACGAGATCTGCGCACTAACAAGCGACGCTCTTGAAAATATTCTGAATAATGTAGAAGCCGCGGGCGAATCCGAATTAACTCTCGTGCCATCAGAGCGAAATGATTGTGTGAGTACATAAGGAATTTCCATCTCCCAAGCTCCATAGTTACAATTTTATGCCGCTATGCTCCATCAAAATATTTTTGATCAATTCCTTTTTAGCTAGAGCCAATTAGTATTGTTATAAAGTATATTTTGTATAGATTCTCTTAATCTGTTTCATTTAGTGTTATGTACAGTGTGGTGGCGACAGGACGACATTAATTAAAACCACATAGTTACTCAGTACCGCGTCAGCAGTTTATAAACCAAAAATCATTAAATTACATTCAACTGTGTATGTATTGGATATATATGTTTACTGGTTAGATGAATATAATTGTTATCGAGCGAGTATAAAAAAGTGAGTAATTACGTGACACATAAATAGCTGCTTCTGCTTTAATGGCTATTCTCTCTTTCTCTCTCTTCAGCCACAAGCAGTTCACTGATGAACATAGGCCTTCCCCATTGATTGTCATGGCTATTATTAAAACATATCGAAAAAACATAATATCAAAACATAGTAATATTATCCCATTATTCAATAACAAACTGTTTGTAGGTAATAAAACGATATGGACAATACGGAATTATGGGCAAATGAGCAAAACTTTTACGCAAACCACATGGCCGGCGAGGTGGTTTGACAATTATTATCATTTGACAACAGCCGGGACATTATTCAGCAGAGCTAGTTTCGCTTATCATAACAAAATATTAATCGAGAAACTGTCTGGTACCATATAATATGTAGGTACTTGTATAACTATATCATTTCTGTAACCGAAAAATAAGGTACTTACACCCATTTATTTTTTAAGACGCACTGGTTTAAATTATTTTTTTAGTAAAATCTATGTATTATATTACACACACACACGATGCTACTTAAAAAATACGTGCTTTTAATAGTGACTTTACAAATTTAGAATTGGATCCCATGCTAAAAACATTAAAAACATGCTATTGAAATTAAAAAACATCCAAATTTCAATAGAGAAGATGGCTTGAAGCTTGCACAAGCATAGGATCCAATTATACATTTAATTAAAGCGGAACCCAAAAGACCAACTGCCAGACCTCAAGACACTGTGAGCTCCTTCTGCGTAGATCGGAACGCAAAAACCAATTAACTCTTTAATTTAATAATTGTAAAATAAGGGTAGTTCGATTGTGACAGTCACAGACATAGATAATACACTTATACTAGAGAGTCACAGAGCGGATGACTAATGTCTCAGTCAATCGAACCGGCGTAAATCATCAAATCAAAAGTAATCAAAACGGCGGGAACTCAAAAATGTAAAAATTAAACCAAATCCGCGATTAAATCCGTAAATATTATTTTGATGCAGCTTCTTACCAAATTAAATGTATAAAAATTAAATGACCATTCATTCTTATATTTTTCGTTTTATTTCACAATTCATCACATTTTTTTTCTATAAACACAGGTTATACCTCACCCTCCTACATACAGCAAACTCATACAGATACTTACCCACGGATTCTCTGGTCTCCACCCACGATGCATCTCGCAAGTACGTGGCGTCCTCGGATGAGGTTCCCCATCACGTGCTGGTAGTGTACAGCAGTGTGTACTGCTCAGGTGCGCTGGTGCGCAGCAAGATCGTGGTCACTGCGGCCAGCTGCGTGGCGCTCAGGGAATTCAGAGACGCTGTCGTCAAGGTCGGCTCTGACACTATAGTGGGCTACGGGTAGGTAGTTTTATTTTTATCAGCTTGTATAATGTGATTCAGCACCATGCCTTGCAAGTACGTGGCGTCCTCGGATGAGGTTCCCCATCACGTAGTCGTAGTGTCGTAGTGTATTACAAAATACGGATTATTCTAATAAATTATATTTATAATCCCTTATTGGAAATGCATGATGTCATAAAACTCAATCTATTGAAGTAATATTTAAAAATAAAATTAGAATTTCAGCAGAATAACTTTAAAGTTCAATCTGCATATTCTTATAATTTCTACTTACATTTCTGCCAGACCTTTTAAGTTCAATCAAGAAATAAAACCGAAACATGAATTTTAATTATACAATTTGATTTACAAATAGCCTTAATATTGCATACTTTTAGGCAAATAATCCCGGTGTTAGAGGTGAAAATCCACGAGTACTTCAGACATCTAAGCAGCATGGACAATGACATTGCGCTGTTAGCTTTGAAGGTGAGAACGATAAGGTCGGACTAACTGTTTCAACACTATATAACAACTAATATAATTAGTTTTTATATTATTATTCATTTTTTCTCAATGTTAACCAGTCATTATTGTAGATACAAAGTATTTTCATATTACGGATAACATAATATAATTTCCATAGTACGGATAAACAAATTGTAACAGCTTATGTAAACCTTAGAGTATATATATATATATAGAGGGAGCGCTGGTACTTCAAAAACGTAGATAAAAATGGTGGTGCCGGCCACCTTTTTCTGCCCTCCTATTGGCTAATATTGGAACAGGTTGTGCAACATACATAAATTATTTGAAAAAAATAATAAAAATAAGTAGTTTAGGTATATTTAATTCCACTCAAACTCGTTTTAAAAGGATAATAGGTAAATATAATTTCGGAGACGCTGCTTCTGACTACCGTGCGACATTCATGTTTTATAGGTTATGTCGGGAGAAAAATAAATTAAAAATACATTTAATTAGTTACTGTTAGTGAATTTGTTGTGAAAGTGTGTTATTCGTGTTTATATATTATTCTTTTTATTACTGTCATATAAGTGTACATAAGTATTAATTTGGTGGTGAGTTTTGTTTGTGTCGTTTGTTTCTGTCACGTGCTTGTCTATTATTTGTGTTTGTAAATAGATTATATTAATATGGAAATGGATGTCTATGATCGAAACCCGGATCCAGATCCTCCCCCGGAGATCATGTCCCCAGTGATAGCCCCTAATACCTCAGCAGTTCCGCCACAAACAACAAATACTGCCCCTAGTTTCTCTCAGGCCGGCTCATTGAAGCTATCTGCGATAAAAACAAAAAGAATGAGGTCAATCCTGAAAATGAAAAAAAATAACAACAAAATCTCTCTTCCAAGCAATTTATTATCGCAATCCATTTTAGATGAAACCCAATCTAGCTCACCAACATCCGGCCGCTCAGTTATGGATAGTTCGAGCTCAGAAATTAATAAACCCACACGGGCTCTGTATTCTCCGGAAGATGTTGGTCCGTTTATTGCATATGTGGAACTATCCGAAAATTCTCCATCAGATGGGACAACATTACATCCCATTAAATTTGGAGCATTTTTATACAAAAATAACCTCAAAAATGTTTTACAAGATGGAATTAAAAAAATTGGTCGTAATAGACTTTCCATTTCGTTTAAAACAGGTCAATTAGCGAACCAGTTCATACAGAATGACATTTTCCAGATTAATAACTATAAGGTGTATATCCCCTCCCACAATATCTCTCGCATCGGTCTAGTTAGAGGTATACCCGTTGAGTGGAGTCATGAGGAAATTGTTGAATTTGTGAGACTTCCTCCCAATACTGGCAAAATTATAAAAACGCGTAGGCTCAACCGTAAACTTGCATCACATGATGGACCAAAATGGATTCCAACGCAGACGGTAGTGTTTTCATTCGATGGTCAAATCTTACCTAAAGAAATTTATTGCTGCTTTACATTATTACCCGTTGAGCAGTACATATATCCGACGATCCAATGTTTTGCTTGCTGTAGGTTTGGACATACACGTGCACAATGTAGATCGAAACCGAGATGTTATAGATGCACAGATGACCACTCCGGAGATTCGTGCTCGGTGTTGGAATCAGAAGCTGTGTGTATCTATTGCACTGGGTGTCACTTCGCCACAAATAAGATTTGCCCAGAACACAGTAGACAAGCAAATATCAAACATTATATGTCACTTCATAATGTGTCATATAATGAAGCAATGATAAAATTCCCGCTAGTTAAGAAATCGTTTGCCGAAGTAATGGTGTCCCCTCAGGCTGTGCCGCCTCAACAACCTACTGCTGTATTTTCTCCACCTGCCACTCAAGCCACTAAGTCTTCTAAGTCATATCGCAAAACTGTATTCCGTACCCCGCAATCCCGTCCTTCTACCCCACAATCTCATAGTCAAGAATCTCATAGAGCACTGATACAATCTTTTGTTATGCCTTCTCCTGAAAATGGTTGTGCCCTCAAAAATAAACATGTTAATTCAGACGTGGAAAATGAACATGACAAGATGGACAGTGTATCAACGGATACAATCCATGATTTAATATCATCATTGATTAAGGTTATCACTGATTCAAAATTACCGAACAACGTTGCTTGTAACATTATTCAGACTATTACTCTATCAATTTTTAACATTTTAAAAAATGGATCTAATTCTTCAGTGGAACTGTAGGAGTGTAATTAAAAATAAAACGTATTTATCCTCCCTTTTAAATAAACACAAACCCTTTATTTGTGCAATATCAGAGACATGGTTAAAACCTAACCAAATCTTTCGTATTAAAGGGTATACTCTGCTTCGCGATGACAGAAGTGACGGGTGGGGCGGGGCAGCCCTATTAATTAAAAATAATTTAAATTTTAATCAGATTCCCATAGTTAATAATAGTAGAAATATTCAATTTGTATGCATTCGTTTTAATAACATTTCTTTCATTTCTGTCTATATACCCAGAAGAGATAATTCCGTTATTCCCATATTGCGTACCTATTTATCTTCTATCCCTCCTCCTATCATCTTAATGGGTGATTTCAACTGCCATAATCAGATCTGGGGTGCTCTTAATAATGATCCCTTTAGTGTAAGGATTTTAGATGTTTTAGATGAATTTGATTTGTGTGTTCTTAATGATGGCTCCCCTACTCGTCGTACCCCTCCTAATATTAATCCTAGTTTTGTCGACCTCTCCTTTAGTTCCCCCAGTTTGGCTAGCCTTTTATCTTGGTCGTGCCTCTCATTCACGCACGGGTCTGATCACTTCCCTATCTTAATCTCATTCCCTTCGCAAAGCACTAAAACCTCAACTCTTCCTCCCCTGCTACCTTTCATCTTGGATGACACCAAATGGGAAATTTATTCTAATTTTATAGAAGGTAAAATTAGTCTTTTGCCTGAGCCCAATCAAATGAATATTTATATTTGCTGTGACAAGTTAAAACAATTAATAATAACTTCAGCAGACACATGTTTTAAGAAAAAAAATGTATCTCTAGGTAAAATTCCTTCTCCTCCTTGGTGGGATTCGGAATGCACCCAAGCCGTTAAGAGGAGACACGAAGCGGAAACAATATGCAACAATACTATTAATCTAGAGTCCTTTTTGAATTTCCGTAACATAGACGCCTCTACGAAAAGACTATTGAAGAAAAAGAAGTGTCAGGGGTGGCGTAGATTTTGTGCATCTTTATCACCTGAAACTCCCACTTCCTTGATTTGGAAACGGGTCAGGTGCTACAGAATTTCACAAAAAGATTTGAATGCTACTTCATATTCAACTAACTGGCTGGAAGATTTTTTAGATAGGTTAGCTCCTCCCTCAGTCCCACACCTTTCTCAAATTCCCTATCAATACTTCCCCCGTGATCAGGCTCACACTACATCCATTGATTCCCCTTTTAGTTACCAAGAGCTATTATTAGTGCTTGAACAATGTAAAGACTCTTCACCTGGCTCTGATGGTATCCCCTATTCATTTTTATCAAAATTAAAATGTAATGCATTAATGTACTTTTTAAAATTAATTAACACAGTTGTTGATTATGGTAGCATACCAGCACATTGGAAACACCAAATAATAATTCCTATCCCTAAATCTGGAAAGAACCCGTCAGATTCCAAATCATACCGTCCTATAGCTCTATCCTCTACTATCCCAAAAGTTGCAGAACATTTAATTAAAAATAGACTGGAATGGTTCCTGGAACACCATTCGCTTTTAGCAGAAACCCAATTCGGCTTTAGGAAGGGTCGTAGTATATCTGATAGCCATGCCATTTTCACGACAGATATCCATCTAGCGTTCAGTCTAAATGCTTCAGTGGTCGCTGGATTCCTGGATGTATCAGCAGCATATGATAATGTCGATCTTTTAGTCCTTAGGAACAAATTAGTTCAGCTAAGGATTCCTCAAGGATTGACAGATTTCATGTTTAACCTTTTATCCGGTAGAACAATATCTCTGAGGCATCCGGGTATTCAGATGACCACTCGAACTGTGTGGAGGGGTCTACCTCAAGGGTCTATTATCAGTCCATTGCTGTATGATGTGTACACTTCTGATATGGATCACCACATATCAGATGTGTGCAATGTCTTGCAATATGCGGATGACCTTCTCATTTACTCAATTAACCACTCTATAAATGAGGCAAAAGAGCAATTGGAGAGGGGACTAAATATGCTGAGCTCCTGGCTGTCATTGAATTCTCTGGAGTTATCACCCTCAAAGAGTACAGTTGTGATATTTACCAGAAAACAGAGCATCCCAAGTTTACAAATTCAATTAAATGGATGTATAATTCCAATAAGGAATGAGGCAAAATTTCTGGGGAAGGTTTTTGACAGCAAAATGAATGGCAAAGCTCATATTGCACATCTTCTCAATAAATGTGAACACAACATCAATATAATGCGATGCCTGAGAGGTGTCTGGTGGGGTGCCCACCCATATTCACTTAGGTTAATGTATAATGCTATTGTTAGAAGCCATTTAGATTTTGCTACTCATTTACTTGTACCATGTAATAAGAAAGCATTAAAAAAGCTAGATGTAATGCAAAGTAAAGCTTTAAGAATTGTGGTTGGTGCAATGAAAAGTTCACCAATTAACGCTTTACAGGTGGAATGCTCTGACCCTCCTCTCAATCTCAGGCGACAATATCTGTCTGACAGATATATATATAAGATATCCCAATATGATACGCATTTGTTATTGCCTAAACTTAGGATACTAAGTACATACATTGACACTAGATCATACTGGGCTCATAAACCTACACCTTGTATTGTAGAAAGCTATAGGAGACTAGAATCTGTATCCTGTCCAATTAAAAAATTTCCAACCCATCCCTTATTCTCTTTGGATTACTCGTCAATTATTTTTTTTCCTACAATTGAATTAACACTTGCAATTGATAAACACACCTCAGATCCTGACACAAGGTTAAAAAACATTATTGCAACTCGTTGGCCGAATGCAGAAGTGTTTTACACGGATGCCTCAAAATTGAATGATGAAAGCGGTGTGGGTGTGGCTTTTTTTCATCAAGATGCCAATGTATTTTATATGTTTAAATTCCCACATTATTGTACAGTATTTACAGGAGAATGTTTGGCAATCTTGAAATGTATAATGTATATTAGAGAACACAATATTTCATCCTCAATTATATTTTCAGACTCAAAAAGTTGTATTCAGGCTCTTTTAAGTAATCCCTTTAATAAAAATGGTATATGCCCAATAATATTACAAACAAAAAAATTAATTAAATTATGTAGTGAAGAACATCTGCAAATCACTATTGCATGGATACCTAGCCATGTAGGGATAACTGGCAATGAATATGTGGATCAGTTAGCCAAAAGTGCTATTAACCTAGGTAACGAAGATCACTTTTTAGTCTATTCACATGATCTTGTCCCCATTGCAAAACAACAACTGGAGACTGAGTGGAATGCCTATTGGAAGGATACAAGCCGCTTTAAAGGGGCTCATTTATACAGAATACAGCCTGATATAACTCTGAGACCATGGTTCTCGAAAATACAGCTCAGCAAGCATATATCAACAATAATTTCTCGGTTAAGAATTGGTCATTGCTCATCGCCCGTCCATCTATGTAAATTGCACGTAAGGGATTCTTCCTTGTGTGAATGTGGACTTGACGAAGGTTCCATAGTACACATATTGTTCAACTGCACCCGGTATTCCTCTCCATCCTTGTACGAATTATTGGTTAGAAATAAAGTCGCGCTCCCCTGTAACCTGGCATCCATCCTGAGCCTTAAAAATAAACCAGCATTAAAATCACTAATAACGTATCTAAATATGTATAGTATAAAATTATGAACTAACCTTACATGTCCACTTGCGTTCTATGTCTTATTCGTATCAGTAACATAATTATCATTTGATTTTAATCTCATCGCTTTAGTTCAGTTCAGTTCTTATTTTTGGCGTTTGCGTTATAACCACCCCGCAATTCTGCCAGTGTCAAGTTATATAAACAACAAATGAAAATGAAAATTGTGGAGTCTATTTTCCAAGTCGACATAAACCTGCAACACACAGAGACAAACACATTTCTAACTATGGTTAAAACTGTTAGATACATAGACGTTTTAGAATTCTACGAGAATATTATGTATATATATATTTAATATTAATATTGTTAAATTAAATTTTGATACTGTTAACGTTAATACATTTATTTAATAAGTTTATAAATGGGGTAGCAGTGAGGGTGAGAAGCGTTTTCATGCAGGTGGGACGGGGAATTTCTGGGGGGAGAATTTCATAAAGTGGGAGGCGTAAATTAGGGCAGCTAAAAAATATATGGTCAAGGTCGCCCTCATCCAATCCACATTCGCAGAGAGAATGATCTCGAATTTTGATTTTAGCCAAGTGAACTGGAGTGCAGCAGTGGTTTAAGCGCATCCGACAAATTATTGAGGAGGAGGTTTTGTCCAGATGTTGAAACTTGAAAAACCATGGCTTAGGAGGGATTTCTGGTTGAATAGAGCCATAAAATTTTCCCTTTATGTTTTTAGAGGTTTCCCACTCTTTACTCCATGCTTCCATCATCCTCTCCTTCATGTTTGAACATACATCAAGAGGGATAATTTGGAAGTGTTCAAGAGAGCCAGAATTAACAGCCTGTTTAGCACAAGAGTCCACTGTATCATTACCTAAGATTCCAGAGTGACCAGGTATCCAGGCTAAGACAACCTTTAGGCCAATTTGGTAGCATTTAAAAAGACATTCTTTGATTTTGAGGATTACTGGAAATCTAGATTTTAATTTAAATGAATTTGACGCAATAGACTGAAGACAGCTTTTGGAGTCAGAAAAGATAATGACATTATTTAGCTTGTGTGAAAATACAAAATTAATGGCTTCCAAGATTGCAATAGCTTCACCTCCAAAAACAGTGGTTACCGAAGGGCATTTATAGCTCAAAATAGTCCTATATGCAGGAATCCACACCGCAGAGCCAACAGGACTGGCATTTGATAGCTTGGAAGCATCGGTATATATTGATAGCCAGTTTGGGAATTCTGAAGACAGCCTTTGTTTAAGTATTTTAGCAGCTCCTACGGTGCCTTTCTGTATACCAAAATCTAAAAGTACTTTAGGTTGGAATGCCAGAGCATTGTATGGTAAAGAAAAAAAGAGATTGAAGGGAAATTGGAGAATTGGGTCGGTCAGGCGGGAGAATTTGATGAAGCTACGAAGTAAACAGGGTAAATCAAATATTGAATTGTAGCCTCTCCTTTCAACAATATTAAGTAGGGAATTAAGTTTTGCAAGGAGAGGGTGTTGCGAATTTTGAGACAATTTAAATAGGAATTTATCTGCGATAAATTGCCTGCGCAGATATAGAGGAGGTTCCACGCATTCTACCTGCATTGCATTGATAGGGGAGGATTTCATTGCTCCCAAGATTAAGCGAAGGCAACTTGATTGAATTTTTGATAGCCTTTCCAAGGCTCCTTTGTTACCAGGATCCAATAGAAAACAGCCATAATCTAGATAACTACGAATGATAGCATTATATAAAATTTTTTGGGTGAAGGGGTGGGATCCCCACCAAACACCAGACAAAGATCTAAGAATATTAATATTTTTATTGCATTTAGAAACTAAATATTCACAGTGTGAGGCTCCTGTCATTCTAGACTCCAACCAGATACCTAGGAATTTTACTTTATGTTCTTGGGGAATGGGCTCATTCTTCACAAATACGTTAATTAATGGAGTATTTCTACGCCTAGTGAATACCACTGTACTAGATTTTGAGGGGGAAAGAGAAAGACCATGGTTACTCATCCAAGATTCAAGAGAAGACAAAGCGTCGTTAAGAAGGGTAGATGCATGATTCGGATTCTCAGAAGAGATGTAGAGCGCGAGATCATCTGCATATTGAAGGATTGAACAGTATTGATTGACGGCTTGATCGAGATCTCGGGTATAAACATTGTATAAAATGGGGCTGAGGACAGATCCTTGGGGTAAACCCTTCCACACAATCCTAGGATTTGATAAGGAATCCTGAGTTTTTATTACAATACTACGCTCCATAAGGAGATTGCAGATGAAATATGCCAGCTTGGCAGGAATCCTCAGCTGAACAAGCTTGTTTCTGAGGACTGGAAGCAAAACATTATCATAAGCAGACGTAATATCCAAGAAAACCCCAACTAGAAATTCATTTTTGAGGATAGCAGAGTGAATGTCGGTGGTAAGGATACCAAGACTGTCCATGGTGCTCATATCCTTTCGAAAGCCGAATTGAGAATCCGATAGTAAGTTATTATTTTCGAGGTACCACTCCAGGCGATGTTTAATCATGTGTTCTACAATTTTTAATAAAACGGATGATAATGCTATTGGTCTTCGGCTATTGGGGTCAGATGGATTTTTTCCTGGTTTCAAAATAGGAATAATTAATTGGGATTTCCATGTTTTCGGAATTTCCTGGGAATCATATATCAGGTTTATTAAATTTAAGAAATACTGTTTGTTTCTTTCTGATGATTTTACAAGGAAGGAGTAGGGAATATTATCTAAACCAGGTGAAGAATCAGAGAGACCCTCTAGAGCTAAATTAAGCTCATTGAGGGTAAAGGAATTATCAAAGAAAGAGGATGATGATGACGGAATTAACAAAGTGGGTAAGGTATCTAAATAAGGGACTGTAGGAGGAGCCAATTTATTAGCAAAGGCATCTAGCCAAGATGAAGGATCATTGGACTGGACACTCTCAATGCCAAATGAACCCCTATAACGTCTAATTTGCTGCCACACTAATGTAGACGGAGTTCTAGGAGACAATGATTCGCAAAAACTGCGCCATCCGAGTTTCTTTTTAGACTTAAACATTTTTTTTGCTTTCGCTACTTTATGGCGAAAGTTAATAAAATTACTAACGGTCATTGCTGAATTATACATGTGTTCAGCCTCTTTTCTCTCTCGAATAGCAGACGAGCAATCTGAATCCCACCAAGGGGTTGAGATTTTAAAACTGTGTTTTTTGTTTTTGGGAATATGTTTGTTAGCACTAGATATAATAGCATTTAAATAATTTGAATATGATGAAAGGACATTGTTGTTATTAGGCATTTGAAGATTATTTATTGAATCGTCGAGACAAGCAGAGTAGGATTCCCAATCTGCATGGGAGACCCTGTATTTTAGGGTGGGGGTAAAATTAGTAGTAGGAATTACTCTATTTGAAATATTTAGTATAATAGGGAAGTGATCGCTGCCATGGGAAGAGGAAAGGATAGACCAAGACATAAGAGAAGATATGTTAGCAGAGCAGATAGAAAGATCCACTGCACTTTTAGGATTTTGAGAGGGTAGTACCCTACGAGTAGGTGACCCATCATTTAAAATGCACAGGTTCAAGTCATCGCACATGTCAATAAGGGAGCAACCAAAACCATCATTATGACTGCCACCCCAAGTCATGTGATGTGCGTTAAAATCACCCAATAGGATGATAGGAGGAGGAATAGATGAAATAATGTTACGGATGTCTTGGATTAAAGATATATTAGGGTGAGGGATATAAATTGCTATGATGGAAATATTTTCTACTTTAGCTGCAATTATGTTCATGTTAGCGCTAAAAGGAGGAAGAGAGATTTTAGAGAAGGTTAAAGAGCGTTTTATGAGTAATGCACATCCTGCATATCCATCAGATCTGTCATCTCGAAGACAAGCATAACCGGGGACTCTGAATCTCGATCCTGGTACCAGCCATGTCTCGGAGATGGCCAAAACTGAAGGGGTGAATTTCGATATAAGATGAATTATTTCGTGTTTTTTTGAGTGTAGACTTTGGCTATTCCACTGAATTATTGTTGTTACTGGGTCCATAATTACTTAAAAGGTTATTTAAAGAAGAAAGTGTACTGGCAACGTTGGACGGTAAAGATGAATTATTTTGTGAAATAAAATTGATTATAATCTGAACAAATAAATTTAGAAGGTTCTCAAATTGATTTATCTGAGGTGAGGAAGGAGAAGAGTTTAAAAGAGCACAACCATTAGGTTGGGAGGAGGGTGGGTCAGAAATGATTGATTGGTGTAAAGATTTGTCAAAAGATTTACTCAAAGGAGCTTTGGGACGGGGATTGGAAAATACGGTTTTATTATAGGATTGAGAGGAAGATATTTGTGAGGGGGAAATGGGGACTGAGATGGGCGATTGGGAAATAATATTAGTAGAAGGGTGTGATAATACCTCAGAAAATCTTTTTTTGGTTAAACGTGGATACTGTTTCTGAGCTTCCTCATATGATATGCTTTTCTCGGCCATTGTTTTTTTAATAGACACTTGCCTGTCATACTCAGGGCAGCATCTATTGTTGGCAAAATGATGCCCCAAGCATAACAAACAAGTGGCTTGATTTTCGGCAACATTACATGTGAGTGCATCATGAGGTTGGGAACATTTAAAGCAACGGGGAGGGGATCTACATTGGCTTTTAACATGTCCAAAACGGCAGCAATTCATGCATTGAATAGTTGGGAATTGATATGTTTCAATAGGGATAGAAGTATGGAACGAGTAAATTCTTTCTGGCAGGATCTGCCCCTGAAAAGTGAGAACTACAGTTTGAGTAGGTGACCAAGTAGTTTCCTCATTATTAGTTATTTTTTTGCTAAGGCGACGAGCCTTTAGTACGATGCCACATCCGTAGGGTAGGACAAGGCTCTCTACAAACTCATCCATGGAGAAGTCTACAGGGATATTCTTGGCAATGCCCATACGTGTGATGTTATATGATGGTATGATAGCTGTGTATTTGTTTTTAGTGAGAATTTCATTACCCAAAAAATTATTTGCATCTGATGCCGAGCAGAACTCGACTGAAATTTTATTTCTGCCAATGCGTTTAACGCCATCTTGTTTGATATTTTTAATTTTTTGTTTAAATAAGAATTGACCAAATTTAATGGGTCGTATAGATAACCCTGATGCGAGTTCTGGTTCAGATCTGGATACTTGCACTATGAAAGGGCCTTTGTCAGTATCGGAGTATGTATTGATTCCAATGACCAACTTAGGGTGTACAAATAAGCGCTGAATAGAGGCTGAGGCCGAGTCAACATCCGTTATTGTTTTTTTAGGATTCACATTGTCATCTGTTACTAAACGGCGTTTAGCACACACTGCGGGAGGGACCAAAGGAACATGAGTATCCGGAGGGTCTGGAGGGTCAGGAGGATCTACCTCCATAATTGTAAAAAAAAAGAAAAGTTTAGTAAAACAACACAAATAGTTAGTAATAAATCTCACCACATACACCAGACAGACACACAACACAAAATTAGACAAATACTTATAGAATCTACTTGGAAAAATCCAGTAATATCAAAAAATATCAATTGTGAAATGACACTGACAGTTACCCCATCAACGTCAAAACGCAAAGTCCCTCATCGCTTTAAAAACATAGCCTATAAAATTACACTTTAAACTGACATGAATGAGTCACTTGGTCACTTGACATTGGCAGTAATGTTCTCAATGAAGCAGAATCAGTTGCCATATACAAAAAAAAAAAAAAAAAAAAATATATAATTTCGGCTATCAAAGGAATTTATAGCAATTTATTGCTAAATAATTAATTAAATTTTTACTAATATAGGTGCGCTACCAACATTACGAACAAGAAAATATCTACGTTTTTCAAATCGCGAATGTATGACAGCGCTCCCTCTATATATAAATACTCTAAGATGTAAACCTATTTCCACAGTAAAAATATTTGATTTGATTTAAAAATCAATTAAACTAAACTATGTATTTGAACTGATTTTAACCGAACCTTTTCTAAATAGATCATCTACGCTTTGACTATGTGTTAGGTACTGTTCGTAATTACAAGTAAGTACGAAAATAAATAGTATTTTTATGATAACTTACATGTATAAGAACCATGTTTTTTTTTCGGAAGGGGCAGGCAGAGGTGGTAGACTATATGGCCTAACCACTCTCAATCGTACACTCTATTGTTGAGAAGGCTCATTCCCAGCAGTGGGACATTTATGGGCTGATACTACTATATCAGTCCACAGTACATCTGTACTGTACAGTTCAGAAAAACACGCAAATAACTAATTATTTTGTTCTTGGCAATTTTCAGCACGACGTGTTTTTGGGACCAAGAGCTAAGAAAGTTATAATCGTGGAGCCGGAGGTAGCTTTGCGGATTGGTATTGCTCTCGAAGTAACTGGATGGGGTGGTCCGGTATGGCATTATTATCCTTTCTAATCAAAATAGTATTTACAAACATAAAATCTTGTCCACGGGCGAGACCATCGCCATATCGGGCAACAATTCCTGACTCCGAGCTGATTCTGAATAGAAAAATACAATATCTCTTTAAAACCGAGACCTCAACATATTTTACAGTAGTAAACATAGTAAATACGCCACCGAGATGAGTAAGCAAAATATTTATTTCGTTGAAATTAATCATAATTTAAGTTTATATTAAGTAAAAATAATTTGTGTTACATAACGCCATCTAGTATCAGTGAAAAAAATTAATTGTATAGGTAAGTACGCGACCAGAGGATAAATACGAGTATAGTATACATGGACATCTTTCCAAGAGAGCAACAGTTAAAGTTCGTTCACTAACAACTAGATGGCGCTGTGTAGAAAACTGCGTTCATAAATTCCTTTACCCGCTTTTTTTTTTCAGAATCTTCTTCCCAAATACTCGAACTTGCTTCTACGTTCCGATATGGTGGTTTTAAACAAAACATACTGCCAAAAACACTACGAGCATCTGTTGACTCCATCCAATTTTTGTGTCAAATATCAGCCGGTGAGTAATAAAAATAGGATTAATTTGGGCGGCCGGCCATCACCGCCCACCACTTCTCTTGATCGTGAATATAAAGTCGTATATGACACGGTAAACTTTATGAATTTATGTTCACGATATGTAAAGTTGTTTTGTTGTAAAATCATGTTTTTGTTGCTTCAGGACCGTCGGTTGAGCGACAACGGAGGGCCAGCGACTTTCAAAAATTTGCTCGTTGGCTTGGTTTCGTTCGGGGGTACGGATAAAAAGGAGCCTCATATAGCTGTACTCACGAATGTGTCTTACTTTCATAGGTAAGTCTAGAAATAGTTTAAATACAATCAATAGTCATACATTTTGTCCGAAGCTCAGAAAAATTCGCAATTTATATCGTTCTAAGACTTGATAGACTGCGGGCTCCCAAAAACCTAGGCCTGATTTTTAACAGTTAACTGACTATAATATTGCGATGCTTAGTACTGTCTTATTTAAATAAATAAATAAATAACACCCAACAATCACATACATAGTCCTAACCCCACACTAAGATCGAGTCTTGTGTCGTGGGTATCAGGAACTACGAGAGACTTTTCGGTCTCACAAACACCCAGACCCGAAAGAAATATTTGTGGGCCGCACAAACATTTCTCTCGGTGCGGGGATCGAACCCACGGCCTCTCGTTTCACAGGCGGCGTCTAACCAACTGCGCCACGGAGGCTGTCAAATACAGAATGCCGTTAAAATACATACTAACACAGGTGGACCCGAAATCGCGACATAATATCTGCGTGAGTTATTACGATGGTGGTCCACACTAATTATCGTAGTTTTTTTTAATATTGCGATTAATGGCGTGACGAGCCTGCCATTCGCCTGGTGGTAAGCGATAGGAGCGCTGATGGCCAGTAGCTTACTTAGTGGACTTTACTTACCATATAAATTCTTAAAATTAGCTACGGTGTGCAGGTTTCCTCGCTATGTTTTCCTTCACCGTTATAGCACATGCTGATTGACTATCAGTAAGTAGTATATTATACTAGCAAAAAAAAAACTAAAATAAGTCAGATGACAGAAAAACTGAAATTATTTTTATATGAAAGTATTTTAAAAAAGTACGTTACGTTAACGTACGCCTTCAAGCTCTTGCAGTGGAAAGGATTCGGCATCAACATCAACGGCGAGTATATTACTCACCTTCGATTTGCCGACGATATTGTAGTCTTGGCAGAATCGCTGGAAGACCTTAGCACTATGAAAGACTCGAAGACCTTAATCGAGTTTCCCAACAGGTGGGTCTTAAAATAAACATGGATAAAACGAAGATCATGTCGAATATCCATGTTGTGCCCACCCCCATTGGAGTTGGGGGCTCGACTCTCGAAGTTGTAGACGAATATGTCTATTTAGGACAAGTGGTCCGGTTAGGCAGGTCCAACTTCGAGAGAGAGGTCAATCGGCGAATCCAACTCGGTTGGGCAGCGTTCGGGAAACTTCGCGACGTCTTCTCGTCCAAAATACCTCAGTGCATAAAACCGAAAGTCTTCGATAGTTGTGTGTTACCAGTGATGACACACGGCACCAAGACGTGGCCTCCCACTGTGGGCCTCATTAAAAGGCTCATAGTCACTCAACGAGCCATGGAGCGGGCTATGCTCGGTAATCAGAAATGAGGAGATCCGTAGGAGAACCAAGGTTACCGACATAGCCCATAGGATTGGCAAGTTGAAGTGGCAGTGGGCCGGGTACATAGCTCGTAGAACCGATGGCCGTTGGGGCCGAAAGGTTCTCGAGTGGAGGCCACGTACAGGCAAGCGAAGTGTCGGACGCCCGCCTACAAGGTGGACGGACGATCTGACTAAGGTCGCAGGAAGTCACTGGATGCAGGCCGCTTCCAACAGGTCATTGTGGAGATCATTGGGGGAGGCCTATGTTCAGCAGTGGACTTCCTGTGGCTGATATGATGATGATGATGATGACGTTACGTTATATAAACACAAATAAATTATAAGTATAAGCACGTGAATATGCAAAATGCATATCGTTATCAGTAAGTGACTACTGTTTTAAGATATGATAATATGTTATCTCGCTAAATCATGCATAAATCCGATCTAAATTCCGCCGCTCCCACAGTAGACGTTAAGTCAGCTTTAAAATAATAGAATCCATGAGTTCGATCCTCGCGTCGAAACAAGGGTATGGAACATTTTAATATAAAAAAAAGAACATAGAGTCGAATTGAGGATTTTGTCCTTTTGTTTGTCGGTTAAAATCACGAGACATGCTGATTTGCTGGTCTGACGATAACGTTTACGCTTGCCCGTAGATTTAAGTTTTTTTTTTTTATTGCATTGAATGGCGAGACGAGCATGCCGTTCGCCTGATGGTAAGCGATGCGACCGCTCATGAACAGTAGCAAAACCAAACAACACCTTGAAGTACAAAGCAATGCTTGGCATTCCACTGCGCTCGCCATCCTGAGACACAAGATGTTAAGTCTCAATATGTCCAGTAGTTACTCTGGCTACAATGTCCTTCAATCCGAAACACAACAGTGCATTGAAACTGCTGTTTGACGGGAGAAATAGACATTGCGGTGGTACCCACCCAGGCAGCCTCTCACATATAAGAGACCTACCACCAGTAAAAAGTATGATTAAAAAGCGCTACATGGCACTACACGACACTTTTCATCCTAAAAAGATAGTTTTGCTGTGAAAGAAGTGAATTATCCGATCTGAGAACCCTATACAAGGCCGCACAGTATATAGTCTACTTATATATTTTGGTATTTATATTACCTAAACTGGACACGACTCGTGAAAGTGCAATGCATACGGAATACTTAACTTGTCACTGATATTACATATCTTTAATACCGTGTCAATCTTTAAAATCTCCTGGGCCACTCTTCACTCTCGTTTAAATGGGTTACACATAAACTGCGATGAAACAAAAAAGATTAAAATTGTGCGCTACTGTAATGGTCACTACTATACAGTATCTGTATGAGTCCAAATATGTCCCACTGCAAAGAAAGGGCTTTCTCTACAATCGAAAGCACGATTAAAGGGTTAGGTCATGTAGTCCAACACGCTGGCCTAGTAACAGTTAGCGGACTTCACATTGAAAAGTCCGATGTTTGCTCTGGTATTTTAACCCGCGAGCACCATACACATTTGGGCAGCCGCGTCTGGTCCTTTACCATCAGACCACCACCAACTGTTAATTATACGAAAGTAATAAATATTCAAATCCAATTGCAAAGGTAAATGAAGGCGAGTATAAAGGGTATTTATATCATCAGTAGTCATGGCAGAATTGCTGCAGGAAGCTCAAGAAATGCTGCACAGCCTAAATGAAGCCTCTAAACGAATTGGTCTCCGGATGAACCTTGACAAGACCAAAGTCATGTCATGTTATCATAGATGGCAGATACCTCTCGAAGTTGTCAAGAAGTATGTCTACCTCGGGCAACTAATGCAATTGGGTAGAAACAACTTTGAAAAGGAAGCCGATAGGATGATTCAGTTGGGCTGGGCAGCATATAGGAAGTAGCACCATATATTTTCGTCGGATATACCATACCGTCCTCCCTGTAATGACGTACGGAGCCGAAACGTGGACACTGACTGTGGGGCTAATCCACAAGTTAAGGGTCGCTCAACGTGCTATGGAAAGAGCTATACTCGGAGTCTCTTTGAAGGACAAAATTCGAAACGAAGTGATCCGTCAGAGAGCCAAGGTAACCGAAATAGGTTTGATAGTTAATAGGTTGAAGTGGCAATGGGCTGGCCACATATGTCGCAGAACGGATAACCGCTGAAGTAAGTGTGTTTTGGAGTGGAGGCCTCGTCTTGGCAAACGTAGCGTGGGACGTCCTCTGGCCAGATGGCGGGATGACTTGCAGAAGAGGGCCGGCAGAGACAGGATGCATAAAGCTGCAGACCGGGCTCTGCGGTGTACCTTGAGAGAAGCCTATGTCCAGCAGTGGACTGCAACGGGCTGATGATGATTATATCATAAGTATACTTTCAAACTGTACATACTATGATTAGATAATTTTATACGGCAATATAAGCTAGCGTTACCAGAACTAACATACTGCCATATGGTTGTCCTATTTCGTAATAATTTACTAATTCGTAATATCTAAAAATACATATCGAATAAATTACATGTTTTAACAACAGCTGATAAAAAAATCACAAAGCAATTGATTTTCTCGAAGCAATTACAATGGTCCTATAAACCTAATTATTGGTTTTGTCAGCGGGCCAAGCTTTAATATCTATTACATTAACACAGTAAGAGCGTGCGTAAACTCCCAACAGTCACAAAACAAACAAAGAAACATTCATCCGCTGTAGATATTTTCGAATCGGTGAATTTCATATTAGCTCTGTTGCCAGATGGATTATACTGAATAGTTCTCGTTTCCTGAAGAAATATTGCGTCCCGAGAGATCCGAAGCATGAACAACAGACACACCATCAGCAGGACATCGCGTGATGACTATAAAATAAATTAACTCTTATTTTTGTTCACGATCAACCGTTTATTTTCATTTTTCCTTGGCACATGGCGTCGAAGAATCTGTACACGTTGTGCTCTATCCATTTTCTGAAGTACCACACGTTGGCGTACACGCTCGGCTTGAACATTTGGGCGCACCCATCACCGTGGGACGTGATTCCAACTATCAATCTGTAACAAATATTTATTATCAACCTTTTTCTTATACGGTGTGTGTGAAAATATTCTGAAGTTAATGCGGTAACATAAATTATAGATGTTTTGAATAATGTGACAAGTATATTGTAATAATTTGATTATATGAATTTATTTGAGCTATCCTTATAAGTTATAACATTGATACTGCTTAAATATATACATATGTACAGTCAGCAACATAAGTCGTTGAGCACTTCACATTTTTTGATAACCTTTTTATGAATTAAAATTTGTACTGTACTACTCTGTAGTCGTAAAATATAACAAAGTAAAGTCATCTATGACGAGAAGTGCCATAAGATATTAAAAATAATTATTATTTTTGATGATAAGACAATTCCAAATCTCGTGACTGTAGCGACTTATGTTGCTGACTGTACATAGGGTCAAAACTTTTTAAAAGGTCAATTATATCGGATGCTGTTACCTGATAAAGACATAAACATTAAGTAAATAACTACTTTAATTTAAGATAATGAGAGCTCATATAACAACATTTAATATTTAGACCAAAAGATCTTTCGAAGAAGGTTTTCATACAATATTTTAAAATAGCAGTAAGTAATATGAAAGTTTAAAATCACTGATAGCCAAGGAACGCTATGGGAGCTATAATTTTAACATGAGACGTATTTGTTTTTACACAATGTAGACAAACTTCCTAAAATAATAAGTATTGTAAAACGACCCTTTGGGTGTTTCATTTAAAGAAAATATCACGTTCACTAGTAAATTTATATTCAACACAATACAATTTGGTTTTTACGGAAAACAATCGTTCGCGCTCCTGTCGCCGACTCGACTCTCTCTTGGGCTGTTGCGGCGCGCGGGCGCCGCGAGGCTTCCCGGTTGGCGGCCCGCGGTGGCGTCACTCGCGCACATCGACCAACCGGAGCGGCTAGACACATGAAGGATATAGCCCTCGGCCAATCAGGCGATAAGGCCTAAGATCAATAAGGCGCGCGGCGTAAGGCGCGATATTTAAAGTGCGGGAATAGAAACTCCCGCGTTACATCCTCCCCCTCTAATCCGAACCATGCGACCCCGCGTTCGGGTTAGCAACTTTACGCGGACGACCCCGTTTGCGTTTCTCCTGCACCGGTGATTGGACGCGGCCAACGTAAGGTGTAAGTTTGGAAACGTGGTACTTACCTATGACCACCTCGTCATTAATGCGTTCAAGCAGGTAAGTGGTTAGACTGGCGACCTCTCGGATACGATAAGGTCCATCTCGCCTGGGGATAAATTTAGGTGTCTGTCCATGTCTCGTGTCGTTGGCTCCTTCAGTTTTCAACAAGACCAAGTCACCCACCTTATAGTCGGGAGGCTGGCGACGACCCTCATCGGCACTCTTCTTCTGCGTGGCCTGTGCCTTTTCGTGTACGTCCCTGGCCTCGATGAGAACGTTCGAAAGTTTTTTTAGGTAAGGAGTGATAGCTGGTACGAAATTGTCACCTTCAAGAATACGGCGCATGTCTACCGCACTGTCAGCGGGAGCGCGGAGTTCTCTGCCGAAAGTGAGATATGCCGGCGAAAATTCTGTGCTAGCTGTGACAGCCGAATTCATCGCAAACCTGATTGCTGCTAAATGCTGGTCCCACGTGCTGTGGTCACGACCGACCAAGATTGCCAGTTGTGGTTTCAGGTCGCGGTTCTTCCGCTCTACTGGGTTCGCTTCCGGGTGATAAAGCGGTGTAAGCGCTTGGTCTATGCCCATGCAGTGACAGGCCTGCTGCATGACTGCGCTGATGAACTGGACGCCGTTGTCGCTCAAAACGCGGCGGGGCGCCCCATACCTGAGGAAGACTTCGTTAACGAGGGTCTTGGCGCACTCTTGACTGGTGGCACTCTTGAGTGGAAATAGCTCTACCCAACGTGTGCTGACGTCCTCTGCAACGAATATCCATTTATTCCCGGCGGCAGTCTCGGGAAGTGGGCCAAACAGGTCTACCGCTATGACTTCGAACCTCCTTGCATTGGCAGGGGTTTGAAGAAGACCTGCTGGCTTTCTAGTATCCACTTTGTACCTCTGGCACGCCGGACATTCTTTTATATAGTTGGCCACGTATGACCTCATACCAGGCCAATAAAATCGCGCACTAATACGCGCAAGCGTACGTTCGACGCCTAAATGGCCGGCTGTTGGGGCATCGTGGAAGTCCTGTAGGACTTTCAGTCTTTCTGATTGCGGAACGATAAGGCAAGCTTGCTCGTCGTCGTCGTCGCCTTCGGGTGTATACCGATACAAAATGCCGTCGGACAACACATACACCTTGTCAGCCCATGGTCTCCCCCTAAAGGGTTCGTCGGACTCCATGTCCTGGATTATTTTTCCTACCTCTGGGTCATCGAGCTGGCTCTTCCGAATGTCGCTATGTGACCTCGTTGGCATATCAATAGAGGTTAGGCATAGTTCGCTCTTCTCGACGCAATTGGGGCGCGAGAGCGTGTCAGCAACGGCGTTCGCCTTGCCCGGTGTGTACTCGATTTGCAAGTTATACTCTTGCAACGTAAGTGCCCACCTGGCGAGTCGGCCGCTCGGCGATTTCAAGGTCATCAACCACCTCAGGGGTTGATGATCGGATCGCACCACTACTTCGCCACCATCGATGTAGCCTCTAAATTTTAAAACTGCCCAGACGACAGCTAGGGCCTCGCGCTCAGTCGTGTTGTAGTTCTTCTCAGCGCTACTTAGTAGGCGACTGGCGTACTCGATAGGGCGCTCGTCGGCACCCTCCCCCTGTAGTAGAACTGCACCGAGTGCATATGCGCTACTGTCAGTCCGTAGGACGAACGGCTTGGATTCATCCGCTTGCCTCAATATCGGAGCGGAGGTCAGCAGATCTTTGAGTTTCTCAAATGACTCCTGCTGTGGAGACTCCCACTGCCAAACGGTTGCCTTCTTCAACAAGTAGGTCAAAGGCCGCGCAATTTCAGCATACGCTGGTATGAACCTCCGGAACCAACTGGATGTCTGAAGGAAGGTCTTAACTTGTATGACGTTCTGTGGTACCGCCATATCCTTGATGGCGCTTACCTTATCAGGGTCCACATGAACGCCCCTGGGTACAATGACATGTCCTAAAAACTTTACGGAATCCCGTGCGAAATGACTTTTCTCACGATTAACCCTCAGTGTAAACATGTTCAATCTATCAAACACTGCTTCAAGGTCACGAAGGTGATTCTCGAAAGAATCAGAAAGAACGATTAAATCGTCTAAGTAAGACAAGACGGTTGTGTTCTCCGGAATATTAGACTTGAACCGGTCTATTAGACGTTGGAATGTCGCACCTGAATTCCGCAAACCCATAGGCATCCGTTTGAAGCGGAACGTTCCTAATGGGGTAACAAAAGCGGTCTTATCGCGATCATCAGGGTGTACACTTACCTGAAAGTAGCCTGCTCGAAGATCGAGTGTGGTCATGTACCTCGTGGTCTTCGCCGCGTGAAGGACATCTTCTATGCGCGGGAGTGGATAGCGGTCGGCTTCGGTGACAGCGTTGAGCTGTCGGTAGTCAATGCACAGCCTCAGCCCACCGTCCTTTTTAGACACGAGTACTACATTCGACGCCCAGGGCGATTCACACTCCTCGATCACGTCATCATGGAGCAGCTTTTCTACCTCTTTCTTCAGGATCTCCTTCTTATTTGGAGACATCCTATATAAGGGTGACGCAATGGGTTCCTGGTTGTCGCTTACCTTTATGCGGTGAACTGCGAATTCTGTTGGGGGACCGTTAGCTGCGAACTGCTCCGTTCGGCCCAGAATGAAGGCATTAAGTGCATCTTTCTGCTGTGGAGTGAGCTGGGATCCTTCATCATCCCTCAGGGTGATGTCGGCGGAGTCCAAGCTCATAAGGTCTGAGTTCTCAGAAGGTAATATATACTCACGCACAAAATCATAACATACCTCGGGGGCGTCCGTGAAGTACCACATGTCCTGCGGTATATCCAAGGTCATGTTTGCGGCAATAATAAAATCGCGGCCCAACAAAGTCTTAGTGTCGGCGCCGGGCAGTACTAGGAACTGGGTAGGTATTACTCGATTTTGCATACATACATCGACGAGTGCTGACAACACTGGACGTTTATGACTCGAACCGTCGGCTAATGTAAACATACGGTTTAACTCTAAAAACTGCACTCCATCATCAACGAGAATTTTATATAACGCGGGGCTCGCAATGCAATGCGTGGCACCGGTGTCTACGATCGCGACCCCTACCTTGTCTACGACACTTATTCTTACCATCGGTAAATCGGTACGGTTTGTTAACGTCGCACTATTAAAGTTGATGTTTTTCGACGATGCGGGGGCGTTGTCGATCTTTGGCCGACATGTTGCACACTTCGAACGTATTACCCCTAACTGGCCGCATCCATAACATCGTATGCCGGAGATCGCAGGGTCGGATTTAACGGAATCGTTTTCCGACTCATTCACACTAACGCGGTTCGCGGATTTGCGGCACTCGTTGTTCAAGTGACCGAATACTTTGCAATATGAACATCGCGGCCTAGTACGTTTCGGTTGCGATCTAATAATATTATGTGTCGCATTGTTCGAACTACAAGAAGGTAATGGATGTGTACTTACGAGCGGTAGTCCCTTACTGTGATCGTATTCGTCGCGCGATTCCTCCATGTTCCTAGCCGCTTCGGTAAACGTGTCGAGATCGGTAATGCTCTCTCGCGGTACGTATTTGCGCACTTTGCGGTCACTAAGTCCGTATACAATGTCGATCTGCATTTCTCGTGGTACGTCGTACGGCAACTTCGCGAGTAGCGCGCGGATCTTGCTTACGAACGCGTCTGCGCGCTCGCTGCCCTGCTCCTTCCCGAAGATTTCCCGGAGGATTACGTATGCCGGCCGCGGCGCTCCGAATCTGCCACGAAGTCTCGTTATAGCTTCCTGCCATGTCATAGTGGCGGTCCGGACTCCTCGCCACCACACGGCGGCTTCGCCCGTTAACAACATTGGTAGACCTCGAAGTGCGTGCTCGTCGCCGACGTTTGCGCATTCCTTATAAACTTCGACCGCGTCGATGAAGGCTTCGAGGCGTTCGTCCATGTCGCGGGAGGCGCCGGCGCCGTCGAACCGCGCGGTGCATTTTGCGAAATTTCCTGCGCGGTGTCGCGACGACTCGTCGGGCCCCGGTGACGGTGACAGACGGGTGTTGGATAAGAGTCCCTCGAACGTTTGTCGGCTGGCTTCAGCTTGGCTCGCTGAAATGGCGGCGATGATGGCCGTCAACTGCGCGTTGGTCATTAACACGGAGCCTGCATCCAGGGTAGTCCCGCGGTCGTCTTCTGCAGTCACGCGGTCGCCGCTGGGGGCTCTATCGTGTCCTCGCGTCGTCATCGGCATGTTCCTGGCTCGAATGGCGGCGTGGTATTTTTGACTCAGTTTGGAGCGCGTATATAACTTTCGCGATTATTGTGTGAACTTTCGTGCCATAAGTTGGGCGCCACTGTAAAACGACCCTTTGGGTGTTTCATTTAAAGAAAATATCACGTTCACTAGTAAATTTATATTCAACACAATACAATTTGGTTTTTACGGAAAACAATCGTTCGCGCTCCTGTCGCCGACTCGACTCTCTCTTGGGCTGTTGCGGCGCGCGGGCGCCGCGAGGCTTCCCGGTTGGCGGCCCGCGGTGGCGTCACTCGCGCACATCGACCAACCGGAGCGGCTAGACACATGAAGGATATAGCCCTCGGCCAATCATAAGGCGCGCGGCGTAAGGCGCGATATTTAAAGTGCGGGAATAGAAACTCCCGCGTTACAGTATGAAATAAATATTTAGTTACATAATATTGATAGTCTAAGATCCCGCCATACATCGACCTTCACCGAGATGTTTATTTGATGAAACCTATTTTATATGCAATTTAATATGTCAATAAATATATTGTATATGGGTTGCCTTGCAAATTTCAGTCCAGAATACGATTAATTAATTATTAAAATAAAAATTTTTTTTTTACACATTTCACCTGTTTGATTATTAAACAAATTCTATACCAATCGAAAGTATGAAACCTATAGAATATGTAAACGTTAGGTTGCCTATTTTTTTCCGGTCACAACCCTCAGGTTGCCAGGTATAAACAGGTAAATCGCTACTAGCATTTTGCGCCGGTCTGGTTATTGAATGGAAATTAAATGAAAATAAAGATCATTTTATTATGAACACGGTGGTATAGGGTTGCCTGCGAAAAATCAGTCCCAAATTGCGGTTGTCGAATTTAGAAAAGTGAAATATTGCTCCGAGTGACACAGCATAGCAGCTGTTCGAAGTCCGCTCATAAAGAAAGAGGGTGCGCATGCTATTTATTCTTGAAAATGAAAAGGACAGCGATAGACTCGTATATGCTGTGTTCTGTGTTACCTGGCAACCTGAGGGTTGTGACCGGAAAAAAATAGGCAACCTAACGTTTACATATTCTATGGGTTTCATACTTTCGATTGGTATAGAATTTGTTTAATAATCAAACAGGTGAAATGTGTAAAAAATATTTTTTTTTTAATAATTAATTAATCGTATTCTGGACTGAAATTTGCAAGGCAACCCATATACAATATATTTATTGACATATTAAACTGCATATAAAATAGGTTTCATCAAATAAACATCTCGGTGAAGGTCGATGTATGGCGGGATCCTATACTATGACTTATACTTAACAGTATATGTATAAATAAATATTTATTTCCTTTCATATCGTACAAATAATATTACATAAGTAAACATTTATTTTAATATATATCGCGCAATATAAAGGTATTACACAAACAGCACGTGACAGCTCGTCATGCTGACCCATATTTGTTTTCACCCTTGTGCCGCTACCGACGTCCACGCGCACAACCACGTGCCCTCCCTATAAATCCATAATCAGGATATGACAGATCGGGTTACCTGTGTCAGCACAATACACAAGGGATAAAGGATTTTTTTGTAATAGCAAGATTGACATAAATATATGGATATGGCGGCGAGCAACGTGTTACCAAGTAACTGGTGCGGCGCTCCAGTGAAAAATTAATGAAATCAGCCGTCGCTCGCTTTAATTTTGAAAATGGCTGCAGGTATACTGACAGACAGCTTATAAAAAAATGTTATCACGGTTAAGAAATAATCCATTAGATATATTAAATTAATTTACCTATTGGATGAAAATTAAAAAACTAAGATTTTTATCGAAAGATTACAACAACATTTAGTTTGCCACAGGTGAATAATAATAACTACATCTATGAATCTACTATACTATGTACTAAATTACTTTATGGATGATCATAAGATATCACATTATAATCTATTAGTATATGCGTGCTGCGGGTGACACTATTTCTACCTCTATGTTCTCTTTACAGGGTACGGATCTAGGTTTGTTTTCTTCATATTTTGTTGTCCTTAAAATTATCCTACAACTGTTATTTTAGTATAATTATATGGTAATATAATTTGTCCCTCACCCATTCCACAAGACGCCACCGCCCGAATCTCCTTTACAAGTGTCGCGAACACCATCTCCGTACAAACAGAACATGTCATCGCTAATCCTCAGATTGTGAAGCCGGCCACACTCCCTCGAAGGTATGAACCTCAACTGCGCCATCATTAAACCCAGATCCGACGTCGATCCTCCATACTGGAATGTTATACAAAGAAGTAAAGCCAATGCAAAACAACTTGCCCAATGTGAAGCTGTGACGTATTGTTGCACTATGAAGATTGGATGTCAGCGCCCCCCTTCTGCCCCCGCGTATCAATTTTAAAATGGGCTAGTTATTTTGAGTTTACTCTAGGACATTTAATAAATTAAATCGATCTGAACACCTGGTTCTTTCTGGTACGACAGTCGTAAGATTTCGGATGCCAACCACCATACACAGCTGTTAACACGTTTACTGCGGGGTCATTTTCAGAGGAATTAGTGCCAGGGCGTTTGAAATCTAATAGAACTCAGAACTATGCTCAACCAGTGCGTACAAGACCTAAATAATTTCCTAATTAAACAAATTTGATAAGTCGTTCAAAAATCTTGTTGAAATATATTTATCTCTTTAATATACATACTCGTAGAAATACAAAAATGCCGGTATCCCTCACACAGGGAGAGAACCCGATCTTTGGCGCCGCATTGATTCGTAAGAGATCTTTTAGATACCCTAACACACTGAACGTAATAAGGACCTATAAATAGGTCAGATAATTGTGTCCCGTTTTGTGTTCATCCTTTGAATATCCGGATATACTCGTAATTCGACAGGTATACGCGTGACAGTAATATCGCTTGATAAATACGCTAGGACTACACTAGAAATTCCAAGAAGTGTATTGTTATCAATTTGTTGTGCGAACATATCAGACAAAGGACACTAACTGGTGGTAGGTCTTTCATATGTGAGAGGCTGCCTGGGTGGGTACCACCGCAATGTCTATTTCTCCAGTCAAATAGCAGTTTAAATGCACTGTTGTGTTTCGGATTGAAGTACATTGTAGCCAGAGTAACTATTGGACATATTGAGACTTAACACCTTATGTCTCAGGATGGCGAGCGCAGTGGAATGCCAAAAAAAAAAAAACAAAACAATTAAACTCCAGAAGCAAGTATTATCAGGGCATATAGTCTCTCATTCCTTCCTGTAGATCCAACCAGATCGTAAAGAAGCAACGGAGCAAGTCAATTTAATTGATTAGGATGACGAAGGGTAATCGTTTTTCACTTTAAATTTTCTTTAAAGCGTCACTGCTTTGACGAATATATTTTATCTGTTTTACTTGACTTACTTTTCTTGTTAACGAACTCCGTGTATGCAGTGATGTTTTAATTGAAGATGCAGATGCAGAATTATGTACTTTTTTACGTTAAACAGATACATCGAAGTGGCTACCACGCTACTATGAAAATATTATCATCGTTTTATAATTGAATACATCCGCAATGTTTTATAAAACCATATTCACTTTCAATTGTATCAATTTTTTTTTAATAAAACGAAATAAAAAATACAAAATGAAATATAAAGACAATACCGTAAGCCTATTGAAATGTAAATTTTGTTCAGCGTCAATTTACATTTCAGGAAAGATTACATATTTTTTTGATCTGTACTGTTACAGCGTTCGCAAGAGTACGTATAGTGCCACGTTTTCAAGTATGTATAATGTTTCGGAACAGTGTGTTATTTCAGTTTGTTTCGCATCTTCATAGTACAGTAATTATAGGAAATCGTAATAACTAAAACGAAAAACACCGTTATTATGCTAGATACTTATGATGTTAATAAATTTAAATTTCTCAATACAATATCAAGCGAACACTAGGATCAAGTATTGTGTCGTAGGTACCCGAAACTGTGAGAGACTTTTCGGTCTAATATACACCGAAACCCGAAACAAATAACTGTAGATGACACAAACATTTTTTACGTTGCTAGTATCGAACCTGCTGTCTTTCGTTTCACCAACACAAATGCACTCGATAAATATAAACAATTATTTACAAATTATTGTAATTTATCATTAGTATATTTAGATTTTCTTACAGGCGGGCAATAATGTACCGAATCCTACCTAACTATCCTGAGTCACAAAAAATACCTCATTAGGTATGTTTTAAGCACTATAAAAGTGTATGATAGAGCGTAGATAATAATAGTATTAGTTTATAGTGCTAAAAATCCATTTACTTACTGACGTCCACCCCCACCCAGTAACCGAGAAATTCTTCTCCTTCGGCGACATCCATTGATTGTTGTTTACAAGTAACCCCTTCTGTGAGACGCTACTGAGCTTAATGGGTCGGTTGACGAACAATAAAGCGATGTCGTTCACAAACTGGGCGGAGTTGTTGTAGTTCCTATGAATAATGAAGGTGGCCACGCCGTAACTCGTAGCGTTGAAGTCATATACGAATCTTGCGCCTGCAAATACCAACATTGATGTATGACTGATACTTAATATTGTCCCTAGTTTTGTATTCATATTTTCCATAAAATATAAAATCTAACATTCTACTTCGTGAAGACGAATAAATAGTTGGCTAAACTATTTGGCTACAATATAAGTAATCGTATCATTTTTTTTTAAGAAATCTCTTAATACTCGCTCAGGTGATCAAAATAAAGTAGGTATTAACTTATTTTTTCACGTTCACTTCCATTTTATTAATTGAAGTTATTTATACGCCTACTTTTTCGATGCCAGAATACCCATAATTATACATATCATAGTAGAGATAAATTGAACACAAAACCATAAAATCAGAGCTGAACCGAACGCGAATATTATCACTTCACTCCCCCGTTTTATATGAAGAAAGGAGCCAATATTTCAGTGTTGAGAAATAGCCCGGACGTTATGACGTAACGCAAGCAACAGGAGTCGAAAGGGCGAGAGTGCAAGTAAGCAATTTCCGTCACGATAGACGCTCCAGACGTGATTTGCTACTGGAACCGGATACTGGGATGTCCATTAAATGAATTACAAAACTTCGTAGCTTTTAGAACGTACTTTGTTGCTGAAATCGTTAGTTGGCAATAAACGATATTATAGTTACTTTGTGTAGTTTAAATGTGACTGCACTACATAAATATCTACCAGGGACTGATTGTTGTCCATCTCTTCTTGTTCGACAAGATTAGACAGTTCTTCCCAATATTCCAAAATTCATTAATGCAACACAAGACGACGAACGTTTACAAAAAAACCAAAAGGTCGTCTGACAGTATGCTTTGAAGCTGGATGGTGCGATCTAGGCGCATGACCAACAAGAGGCCATGAAATTATGACTCTATCATCAAACATTCGTTTTTCTATAATTTGACAGAAGAGACTGGAGTGTGGTTACTACAGAATCTAGTTTTAGCAACTAATTTATCCCAGAGAATTGAATACGTTCTTATTATGTTTTACTGCTAGCTGTTTTTCCAAGGACGTTTCATGCAACGCTAATAAGGTCTTCGAGCCACGCAACTGTTAATTAAAAAAGCAATTCTACGAGCTCTGTACACTTCAGATTAAACGCAACTTTTTTGATTGAACACGAGAACAGGGGAACAAAAGCTTTTTTGTAAACGAACAAAGTTCGCCAGCAGATAGGTATTATATTTTAATTTTAAACATGGCCTGTAAAGATATAGGGAAAAATCATGTAAGACTTTGAGTCTGAATATAAGTCATAATATCAGCTTATTCTAAACGAACGTTTTTAGTTTTTTTTAAATAGCCTTTACTGTGTCCCTCTGCTGGGCAAAGCCTCCCATTTGTTACTCCACTAGACCTTTAGGGCGATTCACGTATTATAATAAGTTCAGCTGCAGTGCAGTTGCGATTGTTTCGATCAAAATAGCCCTTTTCGTATTCTCGTAATTTTGACAACCGCTGTCAAATAAGCTCGCGTCAAGTTCGCGTCACGCAAACAGCATATCTACTGCGGCGCGTATATGTCAATGTCAAACAAATTTCATACGTCTGACGTACAGTTGACACTTGACGCGCAGCTCACGCGCAGTTCACGCGCAGCTAAACACTTACAAGAATACCATTTTGTACCAAAGCGTAAACTTAATTGTAACCGCACCGCAACTTGATCGGCGCGTCAAAAAGTTACGTGAATCGCACTACTTGTCCTCGGCGAGCTTTTGCCATTTTGGATCGAATGCATCCAACTAGTTTTTCTACCGCATCTTCTATCTTCCGCGTTTTCTCCGGTCATTCTCTGAAATCCAGTTTGTAGACAGCCTGGCCCAACGGTTTGGATGCATTCGGGTCACATGTCCCACCCACTACCATTTCAACTTTAGTTTACCCCTTAAAAATCGCAAATGGCATAAAATTGTGCAACTAAAGCCATGTGAAATAATCAATATAAACTCGCGTAGTTGAGAGTCGCGCAAATGTTGCCACTCGAAAGTCTCAATATGGATTCCGGAGGGACGGATGAGGAGATGAAAAGAAAGGACCGGAAGAAGGGAGGAACGTAGGGATTGGTATGTATTCGACGAGCAATATCTAAAGCGTAAAATGGTATGACAAAGAAATATAAAAGAGTATAGTAATACAATATTACAACAAGTAAATGTATTCATTGTTTCAAAACCAACGAAAAAATCACTGACAACATTCCGAAAAATTGCTCACAGATCTGGATTGCCTAAGTATTATAAAAAATAGCCCTATAAAACTACGGCAGCATATATTCATACTTTTTAAAATCAAACCTTTAAAACATTTTGTACTCGAAAATGTTCCTCAATGCAGCGCCGAATAAAAATCTAGGGAATCAAATGCCCATTCTCTCGCTACCGGTTTACGTCGGATGTTCGGAATTTGAATTCGATCGTTTATAGTCCGTTCTGTTTTGTGGCAACCTCAAAAAGCAATAGCCATGCCTTTAAACCTCTTCTATGCTTTTATTATGATGCATTGTAAAACGACAGCCATTATATTGATCTACAAAAATCTAGCCCTGTGTTCTACCTCGGGTGACATAACAATTACGTCACTGCAAGTTGTGGCTTAATCCGCCAATTCGCACTACGCCACCATAGTGGACTATATGGCCTAACCACTCTAAATCATACTCTCAATTGTAGAGGACGCTCATGGCATGAAGTGTGTTGAATATGAGCTGATATACAAGTATTGGTTTATTAAGTTACGAGTGCCAAACTGCCAAACGTCTCTTAATTAACTAAGAAGAAATTTAGAGAAGTTTTATACACATTGATATGTCCAAAAACAGGTGAAATATCGAAAATATCAGTTGGTACGATAGATACAAAATATCTTACCATAATCAAACTACGATACTACAACTCCCGTGAGGCTACTTCCCATATTCATATAATATATGTATGTACATATAGCCACTTAACATGTTAATCCAATGCAAGTTCCTCAAAGTTAAACCAATGATCAAAGCTAACATTTTGATGCTATCAAAGCAAACGAGCGGGCTTTACGACCATCGCTTGTAGACAATAACCAACAACGACGAATTAATGCTTAACTCCATGCTACGTTGATTCTCGTTTTTCGTACTGTAACTGCATTGCGTATATTTCAATACACAATATGTTTTATAAATTAAGGTATATAATCAATATTCGAAGTGCGTGGTGGCCTGTTGGTAAACGGACTAGACGCGGCTGCCAACATGTTCTCGGTGGTCGCGGGTCCGAATCCCAGGGCACACCTCTGACTTTTCGGAGTCATGTGTGTATTGATAGTCAATCACCACGCACTAAAACGGTGAAGGAAAACATCGTGAGGAAACCTGCATACCATAGCGATTCATAAGAATTTCTATGGTATGTAAGTCCGCCAACCCGCACTAGGCCAGCGTGGTGGACTATATGGCCTAACCACTCTCAATCGTATTCTCGATTGTAGAGTAGGCCCGTGCCCTGCAGTGGGACGTATATGGGCTGATACAGAATCAATATTAGTTGGATTTTAAAACAACAAAAGCCTTTTGAAGCAGTAACTACAGCTAATTCCTTGATTATAAAAGATATAATTACAGTATCTCTAAATAATCTTCCTTTAAATCCATCCCATGTTGGTCTGCAAGACCGCCATGTGTACTTTTTTATTATCATTATTTCTGTTTATTGTTAATATTGTTCACAATAAAGATTTAAACAAATGAATAATGTCCTTAGGCTTACCAGCTTGAACCCGCATTTCACGAGTATCATAATTAAGGTCAAAACAATGCGCAGCTGTGAGCACAGTCCAACTATTAATAATAGTTCCCGAACACATAGACCCATAATTGAATATTTGGACTTGGAAAGGGAACTTTTCAATAGGGACTACTTCGCCTCCAATAATATGTCCTTCAAGGGTGGTTGCCTTCGCTTTTGTGCAATTCTCACTTTTAATTCCACGAAAACAAATGAGGAATTCTAAAAACAAAATATTCAACAGAATATCCATTGTTCGGTTCCGCGTATTCTCGGAATATCGTCGATTAATAGATTAAATATTAAAAACGCGTTAAATTCAATTCATTCATCAAGCAATTAACTTTTAAACTGATTATTTTTTTATGTTCGCCGTAACTGCCTCGTAATGTATCAACGGGTACTAGCTGTTTTACTGCTGCTTTTTATTCTGTTCCTTTACAGTCTATTTCGCCCTTCTTAGAAAAAAGAAATGATTGAATAAGAAAAAAACATAACTAGAAACTGGTATGGTTGTTGAATAGATATAACATAGCTCTATTTTGTTCCAACGGTCCTTAACAAATTAACAAGAAACTTAATTTCAAATCAATTTAACAGACGTTCTAAAAATTGGTCCAAAATTTCGTATTGCAGGTTGATGACCACTAAATCGCGTGATTTCGGCGCAAGCCACGAAAATAATATTGTGTATAAATACCAAACAACAACGCGTATATCGTATACATAAACACTCCTTGATCACATTAACATTTAAAACAGCTGTCTTTGTCACACGTAACACGGCGCTATAAAAGCGTGAGATGGCATTTCTTAGAGCGTATACTGATGACAACGTAGTATGAACATTTTGACAGGTTGAACATGGACGTCAAACGCGCATCCTTCAAATTTAATACAAATAATATTTCTTCTTTATACATAAATGCTAGATAACTGACTATACCACCGCCGACTACATGACTCTATTTAATGGCAAAAAATGAGAAAGAATTAGGGCTGTCGAATAGAATCCCACAAAATTCCACAAATGTGCCCTAATTGCTCTTGAATTTTTAATGGCTAAATTCTAATGCAGAGAGAGATGCTTTTCAGGCAAAGTTATTTTGGAATAAAGAACTCACATGTTATACACATGCACAAATTAGTAAATCCTAAAAACATTATTCACCATTTTTGCGTGTATAATCAAAAATGAAACGTTAACGATCCGTCAAATGTGTTGCTATACAGCGACTTAGCTATAAGTAAGCAATCGTACGGCAGGGATATTTGCCGCCCGCCTTCGCGCATTCAGTCGCCCACCGCCGGCCGCGCTGAGAGCGCCGCGCGCGGCTTCTCCCCGCACTAAACATAACCTCACTAGGCATAACAACATTAATCACCAACATGTATTATTAGCATATGTACTGTAAACTGCAATCTGTCACGTGATATGTACAGAAGGCGTGAGCGCAATATCAAAATTTTTGGATACCTAACAACCCAAAATTTTGGCAATACAAGTAGGGCGACCGTATCAAAACAAAGGTGTATATTGATTCGAGGTTTGCAGTTGTCTTAGGTATGTATTAAAATATGCTTAGAATTTAATTTGGAGTGTTTTTGTAGATGTGAAAAATTAATATGCGTGTAATAAAAGCATTTTGTCAATGTTGCACCTTTGAAGTTTGGGGGAGAGTGCACGTGTGAAGTAGAAATTACCAAAATTTTATTTTCTTACGTTTTCAATTTTTATTCATAGGTATTTCTTAAATGCTGTATTATTTGAAATATAAAAATTACTTTGTTTCTATTTCGATTATAACTGAAAAGTGATTTCATTTTACCCTCCAGTACGGTGTCATTATTTTTGTTGTTTGTAAAAAATAAATTAACAAGCTGTAGTAAGGGAAGCTGCGAACGTGACAATAAGCAGTTTATATTGCCGCATTAGCTTATTACGGCGCGTCAAAGGGGTGGCGAGCCCCTACAGCCACACAACTGCAGTACGACAGTCGACAGCACGTGCTTATCCGCTATATTTGCACTTAGCGCACGTGACACTCTATACCTTCATATTTCTCACGCTCAAGAAACATGCATATGTTTTTTGTATTTTTTTTTTTAATTGAATGAAACTTTGTCTCTAATCTACATACATACATACATAAGCTCACGCCTTTTTCCCAGGCAGGCAGAGGCGCTAGGGCACCCACATTTCGCCTTGTACGTTCCTTCCCACGATGTGATAGATGGCGAGCCTATCGCCATATCGGGAACAAATTCCTGAATCTGGGCTGATAATGAATAGAAAAATCCAATATCACTTTGCCCAACCCGGGATTCAAACCCGAGACCTCAGCTTTTTAAACGTACCGTAGTACAACTACGCCACCGAAGTCGTCAATAATGTCTCTAATCTCTCTTTAATAAAAATAAAATTATACCTCTGTTCAAGATATTTTGTCTTCAGCTCTTATTTCACACTTAAGCCGGGTTGATACTTTATTTTTTATAATACTGCTCCTCATAAGTTTTTCATATATCTGCGACACATGTACAGCTATAATTAAAGTTCAGTAAAAATGTTTTCTCTCACCTGCGTCGATCTATAACAAAACGCCATGATTTTTACAGTTGTTGCAAAAGGTTCCGCGTACTTTACAGTTGGTTCTTATATCAGTCCATGCGTAATAGCCGAAAAATAAAATAATATGAAGAGGAAAATTTGAAATATATTTTGTTATTAGAAAAGCTTGAACTGTGTAGGAATCGTGGGATTGAATCGGTAAAACGTATTATGACAATTCGATCTTTGTTCTATTTATGTAACGCCCACTTCTGTAAAAATAGTTTAGTGATTATTTAATAATAGAGGCACAAATCTACATGTTCCTCCCACATTAATTTATAGCAATATATCTTTGAGCTATCGTCACAATGTGCAATTCTAAGACTATTCAACTCCATTCAATATACAAAGGTGGACCATTTATTTAATAACATTCGACTTACACCATTCAAAATCAGAACAACTCAACTCATAAATAGCTTTGAATTAGGCTGAAAAATCGGCCAGTTACAAAATTCCTTTTCAAAAATAGAATAACATTTTAAAATAAAAGCGTTGTATTTCTACCCATGATTTCTACAAACCATCAGCATGGCATAGCATTTGAGTTCCTTGTTATTTGTTATGACACAGTTAAGAACGCACATCCTTAATTTAATTTTGCACATCAAACGTTTACAGAGCATGTTCATTGTGATTAATGATGACTTGCCTTGACCAACGACTTGTTTCCCGCGACATACATATTATGTATGTGCTACAATAACAGTTTAATTGTATCTGCATAATTATATTGTTTTACTATGTTAGAAATGATAATAGTACTTTAGTAATAAAATAAGTATTATACTTACATTTATATCTGGGCCAATATTATTATAATTATTATACTAGCGGCCCAGCCCGGTTTTGCCTAGGTGCGCAGCTACGTCGTCCGCACATATTAGTTCGCGTATTTTTTATAGTTAAACTCAATGCGATTGTCGTCTTCTTTACTACTTCTCCCGTCCTGTCCTTGCCTAAAGTCTAGTCAATCTCTGTACCCAATAGTTAGTTAAAATCGGTGCAGCCGTTTAGACGTGAAAGCGTTGCAGACAGACAGACGAACAGAGTTACTTTCGCATTTATCACATTTGTTAGGATATCACCTGTAGATAAAACAATAGCATAGATTGGATTTGGTTAGACAGGTTCGGAATTTTTACTTAAAGCTGCTCTAATTTATTTTCAATATCCTATCATACTTGCTACTCGTGGTACCAAACCTTGACGTCACAAATACATATTGATTTACATAATATATCAATGCAATCAATGCGTACATACAATTTACGGTAATGGGCTGCTAAATTAAATGCTTGTAAAAAAAACATAAAAAAACTGTAATCCGGGTAGAGGATGTTCACATTACGGAAACAATGACGTTGTGAAATGATTGTGTTTGTGTTTTGTTACAATGGACGCGACCTTTGACACACTAGCCGATATTCAGCGCCACCGACTAATGACGCATTTTAACGTCAACAATATTCACATTCGATTATTATTTATTAGTCTTATAGTCCGTGAGCCAGGTGCAAATTTGGTTAATTATTTCCTCTCAAGAGATAATTCGTGAGACGCATCAGAGTATAGTATTATAAAGCATCGTGAAAGTCAGCTGGTGCCCGGTTGGGGGGATGAGCGGGTGTAGCCTCCCACGCATGAAAAAAAAATTAATACATTCACTGATTTCCTCTCAGCTGAAATTTTGTCAAATTGTAGCTCATCTAATATCTCAACGAAAAAAAATAATCAGCTGGTTACAACGTGGTGTATTGTACGTCAGCTGGTGTCTCGAACATGAAAAAAAATATTTTATTTTCAGTGATTTCCTCTCAAACAAAAATTTACCTGATGATTAGCTTATATGTAACTATGGATAAATATATAGGTCAGCTGGCTGTATCTTGGTGGAAAAACCGTCAGCTGATACTTTGAAAGTTATTACATAGGAGTTAGGCAGGAGCATCTACTGTCAATTTAAATACATCAGCTGACTAGCTTTTCCTCGACTTATTGCTAGCTGATTTTTTTAATTTATCGCATCAGTATATTAACAATCAACTCACAAATTTTCATCTGGGAGGAAATGACGTATCTTTAACCCCTGACAAGCACACATCTAAACCGTATACCTCTTTAGGCATTGAGGGTGAAAAGTACCCAACATATTTCATTTTCAAATATCTTGATCCCTAATAAAGTTAGAGAATTTTTTTTTTAAATTAAAGTTCAAAAAATTCTCTACAAAATAGATATAATATTAAATTAATAAGTGCCAATTAAAAGAGATAAAAATACTATCGAAGTTTAAATATACACAAAGAATTCTAACGAAATAAAATTTTTAAATAAAAGAAAATATTTTTGAGAAGACAGAAGAGTTTGTTTGCCATATGTATGGATTTAATCGTCTAAAAAAGGTCAATGAGGCAAGAGTAGCGTCGTTTGAAAAAACATATAAATTTTTGGATACTGAAACTTTCAAGTTACCAAAAAAAGGTATTGATGGCTCTTCTTTACCACCATGCAGATCAGAGCTATATCAGCAATTTTTAAGAGCATGTTACATTGCTCAAATTTGGTCACATGCACACCTGAAGGTTCCAACTTCTCATGATCCTGTAGATTATGGTTGGGCAGAAATCGACAACAAGTATGAATTCACCTGGTTTTCTGGAAGTCAGTTACCATCATCGATTAATGAAATCACTATTCAGCCTGAAAAAGGTAACATTTTTTTATAATTTTGATTATATTATGTTAAAATACGCATCGTAATCTTTTTTTAAATTTTTGTACAGACAGCTCTGACAGCGACTCTGACGATGAATCGGAAAGAGAGGAAAGTGACTCAAGCCAGAGCGAAAACGAAAATGAATAAATCACTTTGTTATTCTCATTGTCATTTTTCATCACGTTTATATAATAAATATTATTTATCGAGTAACTAGTTAATTTATACTAAGCTAATTGTTTATTTAATTATTTAAATATATCTAATATCATTTGATAACATACTTATTCGTTTCAAAAACATTGATACAGAATATTTATTTCAACTCAACTCTCATATTGAAGCAGCGCTATGTCGAATAATTAAAGATACGTCATTTCCTCCCAGATGAAAATTTGTGAGTTGATTGTTAATATACTGATGCGATAAATAAAAAAAATCAGCTAGCAATAAGTCGAGGAAAAGCTAGTCAGCTGATGCATTTAAATTGACAGTAGATGCTCCTGCCTAACTCCTATGTAATAACTTTCAAAGTATCAGCTGACGGTTTTTCCACCAAGATACAGCCAGCTGACCTATATATTTATCCACAGTTACATATAAGCTATCATCAGGTAAATTTTTGTTTGAGAGGAAATCACTGAAAATAAAATATTTTTTTTCATGTTCGAGACACCAGCTGACGTACAATACACCACGTTGTAACCAGCTGATTATTTTTTTTCGTTGAGATATTAGATGAGCTACAATTTGACAAAATTTCAGCTGAGAGGAAATCAGTGAATGTATTAATTTTTTTTTCATGCGTGGGAGGCTACACCCGCTCATCCCCCCAACCGAGTGCCAGCTGACGTTCACAAGGCTTCATAATACTATACTCTGATGCATTTTACTAATTACCGCTTGAGAGGAAATTGGTCATGAAAATCTGTTGCTGGCTCCCGGACTATTATCTGCGAACCATATTACACGATATAACCATTACACCATATTTAAATTCCTTGTTACTATACAACAAAGAGCTTATTTTAATTTTAAGCATGATAAGCTTATAGAGCATGTTACCAAATTGTAGACCTAAACTTAACATTCTATTTATTTATTTATATTATTTCAATCTTTATTGTACACTGATTTATTATAACAACACGAAGGGATACTCTAAAATACAAAAGTAGAAAAGGCGGTCTTATCACTCTGAGCGATCTCTGCCAGACAACCTTTTGATGGATATAAGGGAAGGAGAAAGAGAGGGCAGTGTTAGAATAAAGAAAAATGCTCAAAAAAAAATAATAACAATAAACTAATTCAGTATCAGCCCATATACGTCCCACTGCAGGGCACGGGCCTACTCTACAATCGACAGTACGATTAAGAGTGATTAGGCCATATAGTCCACCACGCTGGCCTAGTGCGGGTTGGCGGACTTACATACCATACAATTTTTTTTTATAAATCGCTATGGTATGCAGATTTCCTCACGATGTACAATACACACATGACTCCGAAAAGTCAGAGGTGTGCCCTGGGATTCGAACCCGCGACCACCGTGAACATGTTGGCAGTCGCGTCTAGTCCGTTTACCAACAGGCCACCACGCACTTTAACAAACTAATTAATATACAAATAATACTATTAATACATATTATTATTTCATTTGAAATTAGAATTAGAATTACCGTTTCACAATTTAAGTTACTGAACGCTACTGGAGCGCACGATTTTTCTTTATTTGACTTAGTTGCAGTGGCATGTAATAAAACTAAATTAAATCAAGTTTCGAGAGCAAGTCATCCTGACTATTATTTTTGTCTTCCTGAAGGAAAATAGAGTTAGTGAAGATGCGCACGCTTATTTTTATATTGAAAATAATCTAACGCCTAGGTTCATCAGGGATAATGTAAGATTCTAATACTGAAAGAATATTGCAAATGAATCTATTAAATGTAAACAATCAAACTATTCCCCTTTATAATTAATATTAGTATTCACTATACCATACTATATTACGGGACTAATGTGGGGTATACCTACATTGTGTAAGGACTATTTTACTTAATTTCTTATAAGCCACAACCAGAATGTAAATACTACTGGTATTATACCCGATGCGGTTTTGACTTTCGGGTACGAAAATTGGAGTTAAGTTCCTAATTGCCAAAAGTCCACTTCCTGTGTGTGTGGTCATGAACGAATAATATTATATTCTCTTATCAACAGAATAAAGACAGGTAAGAACATTATCAAAGAAAATGTCCACGAGAGAGGAAATCATAAAATCATGAATATGAATTTCACGACGCCTTTTTCAAATATTCAACAAGAGGCAATAAACTCATCTTGATATAATGAAGTTTGCATTTTATTTATTATATTTTTCCAGAGGAAAGAGTTCTTTATTTAAATACGATCTGAAATATATATACGCAGTTTGCGTGCTTGCGAAAAAAATAGATATTATAAATAATGATTTTTTGGCCGACACACCTACCATTGCTGCTCCTGTCTACCAAGATTACCACCAGTCCTTGAAGAATTAGATCGAGTATCTTTCGTTATTTTTCTCTTTTTATATTTTTCTAATACAAAAAAAATAAACCCCAGATAACAAAAGTTGAAATAATAATGAAACGCTAAATAAAGCTGGTGACACACTTCCCACGTCGGCATATAAATCCAATAGCCGTAGCGACAAGCCTGTTGTATTACACGGCGATAATACAGTAACACTGAGCGGGACTCAATCAGCCGCTTATAATCATATTACTTGCCACTGCGCGTCTAAACGCCCAGGGCTGAACAATGCAGAAGTACAGGGCATCAATAAAGTATTTTATATTTTTATTTTTTTGTATATTGCACATACAAAAACAATAAATAATGAGAAATCATACTCATAAAGTAGAAATAGCGGCCTTGTCCTTTTAGACAATATCTTACAGATTATTTTTTACGTGTGTAATCTACATAATCGCATATGTGTTGTACAGAAATACTCATAAAATAAGGCATGTCATATGAAAATCAAGTTTTACGCTCTTCATTACCTACTGTTTAAAATCTTGTATTTTATTTTTCTTGGCAAATCTGAATTAAGATCCATTTAAACTTATGTCTTGTAATTGTGTTTTATTTAAACTCTTTACGTGTGCACTTTCATCAGCGTTTTAATATGAAAAGATGTAAACGATCTCGGCGTGCAGTATTTCTGTATCATTTAAGAGAATTGCGCAAAGTTTTTATTACAAAAGTACACATGTTATTTAATTCTTAACTTTATGGCGCACCATAAAGAGCGGCAACGCGCACAACCCTATAAAATTGAGATATTGTGTTTAGTAGCAGCGGTTCAATTGCCTGAAACATTGTTTGGATGAACATTGTGTTTTTGCTTCAATCTCTTCTAGATTGACGTTCTATAAAAGAGAAATAAACACTTACTTGCTTTATATAATCTAAAAAGATGAAATGATTATGAAGATCTTAACACAACAAATTAAGCTTACAGGTACATTAAAAAGAGACAGATTTGTTCAACAAGAGACAAGTTTCCTTTTAAAAGCTGAAGCTGGAGTGCTGGGTAACCAAGGATACTTTCTAAATTTAAAACAAACCCTCAGTTAAAGGACGTGGTTTTAGCCGCCGGTAGACCCAAATGCAGTTCTTTTGCCACAACAACCTCTTTAGCGCCCTGTTTCATGCTCGGGTACAAAACTTCATTCATAGTTTATACTGTAAAAAGGCTAATACACTGCATTTGGCTACTTGGCTTGGCTTTTCTGACTAGTCTAAAAGGGGCGACGATTATACCTAATCAAATCATAAAAATATAATGTACTATGTACCTATATGTTGTATATGTAAACTTAGATACTTATTTATTTTTATTAAAATTTATTTTTTTACCTTCTAAGCGTTTTGAGTTTGGCCTATATTATAGTAACCATCAATTGACACTACTTACTTTTAAAAATCGTAGATTGTCGCTCATTATATTTTTACCGTTTTTGATATGCCTATAAATATAAGAAAAAAAATATATAGAAAGTGGTATTATGATGTAAAATTTGTATTTGTATAATTTAACAAAAGGTCACACTGACCACATGAGCATATACGAATAATTTATGTCTCATACAAGGGATATTTTAATCCATAAATAAGAACATTATTTTCTTAATTATGAATTAGCATGTTATTTGAACATTACAATATTCAATCCTGGTTTGCCAAATGTCAAAACTTTGTCCACTATAGATAAAGAGCTCTATCACTAAACAATATTTTCCAAATCACGATTCAATTCGCACCGAAACACAATAAATAAGTTTTTCCACTAAAACGGCCAAGGTAATTTGTATTACACAGCCTAAACTGTCAGTTGGGATTTTCTTCATCTTTATACTTGTGCGTATATAAATCAATATAAATCAATGTGGCATATTTCCACGTGACACATTTGGGCATTTGCTATAACGAAAAAACTTCTCTGAAATCATTGAAATAAAGGCAACCAAATGGAATATAAAACAACTTCTTTGTCTTTCGTTTGAAGAAAACATTGCCCCGTTTGTTTTGATTACTCATGTACCGTGAATATGTTTTTAAAAACACAAAATTCTACTTGGTCGGATGATCAGAATCGATCAACGACCTTTAGGTTTAAATAAATAAGATATATCTGTACAATGGTCAATGCTCAATCTCCAACTCTAGAAGCTTTAAACATACTGACACGGAATATAAAATTAGGAAGTTATAACCTATTCGACCAAGTACGGCTTGAACTGATACAGTAATATCCCTACACTACACAATTATGACAAACACAAGGCTTGTTATCTTAAAATAAAGAGACCCATAGATGTCATGTCTAAATAGGTAATTTTGTTACTTCACTAGCCAAAAACTTGATCCTTTGTAAAGCCTCACGTCTCAAAAATGTTTCAGATTACTTATATTCTCAGTTGAACTAAAATAATTACACTCGAAGAATTTCTTCGTCTTTAGCAAACCGAATAATGAAATTCTGTATAATGAAATAAATATAATGAAATTCTTCTGCTTAGACATTAAATATTTTTAAAAGTGCACGGCTCTCCTTTAGCCAAAAGAATTTTAAATATCTCATCGCTAAACTACTCAGCCTAACTGGATTTAATTTAACAGATTGTACAAATAAACTAGCGAAACCTAGATTTGATACAAGTACGCAAACTCGTTTGTGGATCAGGGCTGTATTCAAATGAACCGTGATTAGTAACCAACCCAACTTGCATTCGGAATATGTGCGAGGGAAACACCCGGTTATTTTGAGACGAATATGCATTTCTGGAAAAAGCCGTCATTCATGTGTGTTGGTACATATATATATTTATATAAAGGTAAAACAAAGCAGTTTCCCATAGTTTTAAGAACACTCTTAAAAACACTAAAATTGATTATCCTTTGATCATTCATATTTATATTTTATTTTAAATTCATATTTTCCGACTTAGGTGCAAGGAAAGAAGTTTCCACATATTACACAAAGTGCGTTAACAATAAATAGAGTCTCCCCTTTTTTCATCAAATGACCTTTCTTTAACCAAGTCGTATAATTTTCGGGCCAAGTTTATTTTATTCATTCATCTATGGTATTTGAATATGTTACGTTCAGCGACCAGCTATGAATAAATACGACTAAACTACACTTTGCTCTTTGATATAAATTCTATATTAACGTAAGGTTATCTTCGAAGAATTTTCCTCAAAAAATACATTACACACAAAATAAAAAGGCACGATATTCCGATATCAAAGACCTACAAGGCGTAATGAGAACCTTATATTTTTCTTAGAACTTATATTCAGTAGTGATATACTAATACGCAATATTATTTTTTATTGCTCTGTCTGGGAAATGAGAAAACAGGTCACCTGATGCCTGATGGTAAATGATCACTGGTGCCGTTATACAACCATAACGCTAATCGGGAGGGGAATGGCAAGGAAAAATGAGAGGAAAGAGGTATTGGACAAATTTTTGTAAAGTCTATAGGTGTAAGTATAAATATTAGGTGGCAGGACCCTTGTATTTTTTTTTTATACACTGGCCTGGCATAGTGGTGGCATTGCACCTAATGGAAAGTGCCAATGCCGCCCAGGCAGAGTATCCATTGGCATCGAATTTGAGAACCGTTTGGTTCGCGCCGGGATGGTGTGGAGCGTCAAGCTATGGCTTCGCAAGCCAGCAGTATATGAGAAGCCATTTGGTACTATCGCTAAGTCAATTTCTGCCGCCAAGATGAAGTAAGCACAGTTATATTCCAGTGAAGGACATCGTAGCTAGCAAAATTGCTGGGCATTATGAGGCTTAACTCCTAATGTGCCAAGGTGACGAACGCAGCACTTTGTAATTATTTATTTCTGAGAATTGCTACTGTTAACGTGCTAACATAACGCTTACCATCAGAGCGACCTATTTACCTCTGCATTCTCTATAAACAAGTATCAATAATGAACTTTAAATCTTATAATATCTTTATATTTAAATATCTCACTACATTATGCAGATTTTCATTTTTTCTTTTTCACTAAATGGCGTCTCATAATCACTATAATGGTCTTTAATTACTGTTGTATCTTTAACTATTAAAACCAACAGACTGACGTAAGAATTATCAAAATCGGTCCACACCTTTGGCCTCTAGAGTGCCACATAGGATTAATCACCCATACAAAGATTGATAGACACATTATTCTCCTGCGACACGCAGTCGGGTAAAAATTAGTAAATCACAGCAGTTTAACAAACAATCAATGTGCATCCATCACAAGAAATTGAAAACGCTTCAATAGCCGAGTGCATCGCATAAAGGAAGTGAACCCAAACTGGAACAAAACCAAATGCACGGCTAAAAGAGAAATGCACGTTTCAGATGTATTCTCTGTTGAAAATTTGAGACAAAGAACATTTTTCTTTCCATTCGTCGAGTGTCTCAGCGCTTGTTTGTTTAGACAAATTGGACCAAGTTCTTTTAACTACCGTTTTTGCGTTAAGTTTTATTTACGCTGTAAAAATATAATGATAAGAAAATAAACGCTTTGAAATTAAAAATTATATTCGCTTTTTAAAACTGCTATTCACGGTACAGTAATGTTTCATCACTGTGTTTAGATATAAAGCATTACAACTGAAAAAAACGATTAAAAGCCTAAAAAACACCTTATCACAAATCTTGGAATATTTTAAATACACTGTGTGTAATAGAAACTGCTTAGGCTAATAACCAGCAACATAATGATATTGGCATGGTTTAGTGTTGGAACTAAACTATTTATGTATTTTCGTTCTGTAAAATACTTAAGTACAGACATTCTTTATTTTTTACAAGTGTTAATATGACTATGAACATGTAAACTTCGCACATAAACTAAGGCAATACATTACGTTAGCTTATTAAACACATCAAATAATCCAAACAAGATTGCCCATATCAACCTCGCAAAATAATTCTCATTTTCTCTGCTATTTCCAACAAACGCAAAACATCAAGAGCTATTACTCCCGTATCTACTAGTATTAATCGTATTTTAATTATCTACTAGTACAACGTGATACTTGGTACTGTATTTTAGTGTTTTTTTTTTTTTATTGGCTCGAAATTTAACCACAAATTCAATAGTTAGATGTATAATATGTAAAGCGTAGTGCAAGAAATAAAGAAAAAGAGATTTAACTGTCACAACAATAGAAGGCACACACTCACACAACATAAATTAACATACAAAATTAACTAAAAAATAAAAACGTAGAAGGAGTTTGCGCGCCGCATCAGTCCAGATAAAGTATCCACCGGTGAGAGAAATTCGGTAATTTAGACCTAGACAATATCCATAAACTCACACCTTTATCCTACAGGAGATAATGCAGAGGCATTACCAGAACATCAAAGTTTCAGATTGTGTGTTCCGTCACACGATGACATGGGGGACGAGCCTATCGCCATAAGGCAAAAATTCCAACTTGAGGCTAATAAATAAAAAAAGCACTACCCGATTCGGGAATCGAATTTCAGAGGTGCAATCGTACCGTAGTACCACTGTGCAACCGAGGCAAATCGAATGCATATAGGCTAAACTTCAACACGACACACTCGAGCGTCACTGTGATAGGTTTTCCACCAATTTGCACGGTGTTTACTATCCGGGCAAATATGAACTTCCTACCACCAATATATCTGCAGATATTCTACGTCCATTTCACATATGAATGCTGTTTCAAAATTAGCACGAACCGTTTAAAAAATTTATGAAAAGCCATTCATTTTACTGGTAGTAGGTCTCTCATATGTGAGAGGCCGTGTGTTTAGGTAACGCCGCAATGTCTATTTCTCCCACCAAACAGAAGTGTAAATGCACTATTCATATTGTGTTTTGGTTTGAATGACACTGTAGCCAGAGTAACTACTGGTTATATTAAGACTCAACATCTTATGTCTCAGGATGACGAACGCAGTGGAATACCAAGCATTGCTTTGTAATTCAAGGTGCTGTTTGGTTTTGCTACTGTCCATGAGCTGTCGTATCACTTACCATCAGGCGACCGGCATGCTCGTCTTGCCATTCATTGCAATAAAAAAGCATTTCATAGGCATAGCAACATCGACAAAAGTTACGTCATGAGTAGCGAAGTCAAATTAATTATATGGTTTTCTTTTAACTTGAATTTGTTTTTAGATTGTGAGATTTTCTTTCAGTGAAATAATTCAAGCAAAACGCTGAATACAAGGCTATTTATGTGGAAAGTACTACACCATAATAATGTCTGGCCAGCTATCTTCCTCTATAAAACTTGTACTGCTCGCTTATTTGGGCGAAGCGCACGCCAACTTTTCCCATTTTAATATCCTATTTAACATACGAGAAATAAATATTCTAGTTGTATGAGCGATGCTTTCCGCTTTGCCACAGTACGATATAATTGAAGTCTACCTTACTAAATAAATATAATACATTTATTATGAAAGTAATATACTAAGCAGTCAAAACTTCTGGAATTAATTCGGTTTAAACCGTGGTAAGCTCGTCTGTTCATATTTTATTGAGTTATATAGTAATTTCTAACCGGCGCGGCGGCGCAGCGTTTTAAAAAATAGCCTAATTTTTTTTAATAATCTTTTATAATATAGTCTAACCGTGTTACTAAATGCATGGGTCAATTTGGCTAGAGTTTATTAGACCTTCACAAACAACAGATCTACTGTATCAGCCAATATACTTTTTTTTTTCTTTTTTTTTTTGTTTTCTCGGGGAAAAACGGTTTATCGCTACCGCTGCCTGGGGGGAAAGGCAGGCGGTTATGTTGGTTTCGCCGGTCTTACGACTCAACGCTGAACCACCCGGAATGGATGTTAACATCCAGGCGACCGTTGAGTCGCGTCCCTAACAAAAACCTCAACACGACCGATATACTTACCTCTGCAGGGCTAGAGTCTCCTTTACAATCGAAAGTACGAATGAGGATGATAAGGCTGTATGTACAAATGATGTGAAATAATATAATTCGCATTGCATTCCCGAAACGTTACAGTTATTAAAAGTCTTCAGAACTCTTACAAGGCAATTTATAAATTATTCTCTTATATACAATTATTCGAGGGTCGATATATGCCCCAAGTAAGTTAACAGGAAAGGTTCGCATTAATATGATTTTACCATTTGATGGCCGGTGGCCCTTGCCTACTAAGAGGTTGTTGACCAATGAGTTAAACTTTAAAGGATATTCACGGCCGTGATCGGACATCGTGTCAATGAAATTAACCGACTAAAACCAAACTATTATTTCTTGTTTTTTTTTTTGAACGAAACTTTATTAATCAATTAAGCGATGCTCCATTAGCCGCTTGACAATCTGGATATTACAGTTGCCATGTGATAGAAAACAATTCAATTAGGTACTTCAATGTAAGGCAGGCGTTCACATTTTCGTAAACTTATCGGACGCATGGCATCAAATGGATCGTAGTATTCTTTGTATAGGAATTAATACAAGTACGTCCTCTGATCCGCATCGTACGGATCTATGAATTCCTATACAAAGAATACTATGCGATGCGTCCGAAACTTCTGTATCAGCCCATTATACGTCCTACTGCCGTGCACGGGCCTACTCTACAATCGAGAGTATGATTGAGAGTGATTAGGCTATATAGTCAACCACGCTGGCCTAGTGCGGGTTGGCGGACTTACATACCATCGTTTATAAATCGCTATGGTATGCAAGTTTCCTTACGATGTTTTCCTTCACCGTTTTAGTGCGTGGTAATTGAATATCAATATACACACTAAGCGTACGCGTACGATAGTTACGGTGAGAATATGCGGACGCCTGCCTTTAGTTTATTATCTTCGTCAACTACAGCCAGGTCTCTACTTAAAATAGGTCTTCCCTATATTAAAGAATCTGTAGTTTATACTCAATAATAGCCACGTAATAAAATAAATAACCTGCAATATTTTATTTTTCCTCTAAAATCACATACAGCCGCTGCCAATAAACAAACCCAATCCAAAATTTGCCGTTTTAGATTGACAGCTCAACCGTTTTTCTGATACTATATTGCCAATAATCAATCTCAGTAGTGAATAAACTATGGCAACATGACAGGAGACCAATCGAAAAGTAGAAAACAATTGACAACAAAACAGATTGACTTCAATCTAATTTTTTCGGTTGATTATTGGCATCGGCCGTTAATCGATAATACTGCACAATTACAGAACTTTGAAACGTCTGAAACGAATTTGAGTATTGTTCATAGGTGCCAACCGTTGTTTATTTAACTTCGTCTATGTTTTAACGATATTAAAATAACTTCTTCATCGTGACAGAGAATATCAATAATAGATAAGACTTGTTTTCGCATATATTGTGAAACATCATCCCAAAAATGTGTTGAATATTGAAATAATATTCACTGCTCCGTATAATATATTAATTTTCCATATTGAAGCCAGAGTTTTCTTTGAACTGCTTGCATATGTATATTTAATTATTTTTTTATTCATATCTGAGCCATATCGTACTTAGTCTCGTCTAAAGCACGAGTTGGCTGGTTCAACGGTTATGTAATTTATTGTATACAAAAACGTAAAGTTGTCCTGCAGACACATTTGAAAAAACATCTCCGTCAGTAAATAATAATACCTGATTTAGCGAAATGAAATAAGGCAAGGCTGTAGATAAGTATTTTGACCCAATATTGATACCGAGTCTATTCTACTAATTGCATTAGTGGACAACACAAGAAAATTTCCAATGTTTGGCAACATTATAAACTCAAGTCGTGAAAGAAATTAATTGCGCAGCCACATAAACTAGATATTATTAGAATGTTTTTGTATCTAATTCTGTGAGTACGTCAGCGTTTACAAATCAAAACACATTGCTGCACTACAAACAATAAGTCTTAGCCTTGCCCGTACGCAGTGTTTACTGACCGAACGACCTCCGACCGATCGGCGCACGAACGACCCGAGACGCGAATATCCAATCGACAAACGTTCGGAATGAGGCCAAGCTCGCAAGACGATGCCTAAGTTGACTCACCAAGTTGACAAAAGTATTTTATCAAATTACTTTAATGTACTAAAATGGTCAATTGCGGTGATTTCTTGATAATGCTAGTCATTATCGTAATTTGGTATTTATCCTAATTTATTTGATTTGATTTAATCGTGTTTGTGTTGTTAGTCCGACATATTTGCATGAAGCCAAGTTTGTAGTTAAATTTACGTACAGCCAATTACCTTGCGTCATCTTCCCTCGGGAATATTTGGTGCTAGTTGATCCCTGTCGGATAAATGTTCTACTAACTGCTGTATACCAATTATTACCGGATTTATGTAGTAAACAATATTTCCTATGTGATTCAGTGAAATCGTTTTAAGCCACTTGAACTCGTCGTTTTTTTTCTGATGTCAAGATTAGGGAATGGTCCTGTGAGCGATTAAAAAGTCTGATTGTCGCTCTTCCATAAGTAAGTGAAAAATAAATAATTCAGATCTAACATACAGAAAATTACTAAAGTTCTAACAGTATATCGCATTTAGAGTTCACAGAAACTATGTATTTTCATTTTGCGCGATTCTGAGATAATATTTTCGTTTTTGGATATTGCCCTTGCATTTGGTATGTAGCCGAGTTATTTAATACATCATTAATGTTTGATCATTATCATCATTGTTTCATTCAACTTATATAAATATACAAAAAAATATCTATAGACTTGTAATTTGCAGGAAAATAATAAAAATGTAAGTATAACGATGTTTAATGGCGATTGCGATACAAATATAGAAATAATAATGTAGTTATCGCTTAAGTTCAAGAATATTGATTGCAATTATTATTAGCTAGTATTTCCCAGCGGGTAGCCCGCATTAAATTTGGATCAACATGTGACAACAAACGCGGGGCTTTTTTTCCATTACAAGCCTATAGTACTCTCCAGCTCACAAACCAAATTCATGTATAAAAATTATGTCAATCAGTTGCACATTTTCGCATGAATGCTCAACACACAAAACAAAAATAGAAATGCACAACCTTTTAGCATTGACAGCCTCCGTAGTGCAGTTTGTTTGTTGTGACGCCGACTGTGCAACGAGAGCACGCGGGTTCGATCCCCGCACCTACACAAATTTTGTTTGTGTGGCCCACAAATATTTGTGTTGATTCTGGGTATAAGTCAGACCGCAAAGTCTCTCGTAGTTTCTGATAGCCACGATACAAGACTTAATTGATCTTAATGTGGTCAGGACTGTATGTAACTGTTGGGTGTATGCATTTATTTATTATTTATTTAACATACAATATTATTGTGTAAATGAAGTACAGCAATCCAAAACGTGAAGTGATTCGTGGTAAGAACTAATCTATGTGATTGTTTTCGTCTTTCTAGATACATTTAATTAATGTTCTGACATTTAAAAATAGTCAGAACGTTTATTGTGTATCTTTTATAAAATTATTTAATTCGAAGTAACGCGACGCCTAGAATAATATGCTAATTTAGAAGGACAATTCAGTTAGAGAAAACTACGATATTTTAGTCACAAACGGTGTATGCAAATTGCGAAGAATTAATGTCAAGGTGCTGAAATAATTTATTTTCAGAAAGGAAACCGTGCTGCTAAGTAAATGAATTTGTTGTAAGTATATTCAAATACTGCTCTGCCTTGGTGGCGTAGTTGTACTAGGGTACGCTTACAAAGCTGAGGTCTCGGGTTCGAATCCCGGGTTGGCCAAAGTTATATTGGATTTTTCTATTTATTATCAGCCCAGAGTCAGGAATTTACGCTCGATATGGCGATAGGCTTGCCACTTATCACATCATGGGACGGAACATACAAGGCGAAATGTGAGTGTCTTGGCACCTCTGCCTACCCCTTCTGGGAAAAGGCGTGAGTTTATGTATGTATGTATATGTAAATATACAAATAATGAATTTAAAAAAATAAGAAAATAACATGAAAGCGGTCATTTTCATTAGAACTAACTTTTAATGAGAAAATTAAAAAGTTTTGTTGAAGAGCAATTTATTGTTATGAACTCATCTTTAGTATGACATGTAAAGTGGTAAAGCCACTACAGCTGGATAAAGTTGCATGAGCAACTGATCGCTTCGGCCGTGGGAGTACCACTCACTCAAAGAAAGTCGATGTAAAGTAACAATTCTGCTGTTGCGTTTCGCTCGCTGGAGATACTCTACCCGGTGGTAGCATATTTATAACCACCTTGTTGGTCATCGCTGATCATAGTGCAGTACTGTCCAGATATAGTATCTATAACTGGATTCGGATGATATTCTCTTCCCATTTTGTTATTATGCTAGCCTGCTAAATATCGTCTTCACGTTATTTACTACACTTTTTATTTCACTAACAAAGGCCTATAAATTTAAAAGTAAAACTAATTTTACACTGTATCTTTGTGGCATGTAATAAATCAATAATCAAATAAAATTGCTAGACTGAAACGATTTCTGACATAAAACACAAAAACCTACCTGATACATCAAGCACCGAAACCATGAATAAATAGACTTTCAAACTCATAAAACATATAAAGGTTATTAAGTAGAAGCTGCTTATACATTTTAAGCGATCTTTTCTGGGTCGTCTCTCCAAGGTACCAAGTAGAACATCAAACAAAGATTATCATAAATATCAAACCTTAATAGGAACTGTTAGACATTGATAATCTAACCGATAAATAATTTCTATATTGAGTTCTCAGAACTCAAACAGTCTATACAACACACTCTAATATGGTTTTAGGGAGTAAGGATCTTTTGTACTGATTTATCACTTAATAATTTAGCTCAATTTACTATATATAAATAAAATTTCTGTATTGAGTTGTCAGGTTTATGCAACACACTCTGATATAACTTTAGGAAATACGGATCTTTGGTACTGACTTATCACTTAATCAATTCGCCCAATTTACTATTTATTTATGAATTTTACCCTTTATGTTCTGATGTATAAACCATAACAAATACTTTTTATAAAAATCCATTCAGCAGTTTTCTATGAAAAAGTACCCATAATCATGGGCGTAGCCACGGTGGGGCAGAGTGGGGCACTTGCCCCACCCTGGCTTTGACCTGTAAGGTACCTAACCAACACTAAAAAAATAAATTATCTAGGAAACTACTAGGCAGGTGAGCTATAAATGTTTAAATACAGGGTGCTATAGGGTGTAACCTTCTTGTATAAAAAAAAATAACCGGGGTAAGACGTGGATAGAGTTTGCTAATTATATATTATTTTAGACTGCTGCCCCACCCTGAGCCCATGGCTGGCTACGCTCATGCCCATAATGATCCAACCACTTATATATGAGTCTATATGTATTATCTTTGCATGTTTACATGCCCATATTTCACTTTTATTTTACCACCAGAATTGATTACTGTTCACGTGAACTATCATCTAAAAACAGTATGACTGGGCTTTTAGATTGTTATTATCTGACCTAGTAACGGCCATTCTGGGAGACACCATTTTGGGCATATCTAATCTTTGATTACGCCGATATTGCTGTTGACAGGAACAATATGATTTTTTATGAGTATCATAAATATAATTTCATATATCGTCTCGTTGTTATAGCAGTATCGTGAATGATTTATATGCCTTTTGGACCTGGGTTAGAATTCCAGTTTAAGAAATCCAATTTCTGAATAGTTTTTGATTCGAAATACTATTTTCCCATAGGGTAAATGTGGGTAAAAAAAGATCATAGATATCTACTAGTAATTAATGTCTAAGCGCACTGCAAGGTTATACTGATCACAATTTATATGTTTAACTTTAATGTACTTTTTTATAATTGTATACTTTTGCCATGACAACGCAATCCTGAGAATAATTATTATTGGCACGTAAAGCAGGAAATCCCGTATAAAGCGAGAGTACGTATTATAATAAATGTGATAAGATTAAGCATTCACGTCATGACAGGATGTTAGGAAGCAAATTACACTTTTATATGAGTCCATATTTGAGTTTTTTTTTTTGCATCTGCTTTATAATTGATTTAGGGCAAACAATATTAGGTATTATACAAAAACTCTGTCTCGAAACAATCAATTAAAACCCGAAATAGTTGTAAGAAATCACATTTGCACCAACTAGTAACAATTATATTGTATTGCGTCCTTGTTTTTCATTGTAAATAATAATTTCAAAGAAAACGTTGTATTTTCGTTAATAGCATTAAATACATTTTGACGATCCAAATTCCTCTCGATAATTTATTTGGAGCCGAGTATAACTACAAAGTGACGAAAACCACTTACAATAAATACCCACTTAATCTCTCTCAAACAAGTACACGCAAAATACGGCAGTAAATTAAATATACCTATGCCAGTAAACCCATCTTCAACAAAAACTCACTATCTCAAACTTATCATACATCTTATTGAACAATGGTCTTTATTCGTTTTCTCAAGAATATTTTATCTTTCAGTATGCTTTCAGTACAGTTTCCTCGATTATCAGCTATTTTCGTGGTCAGTCGCAGGGCGGGAGCGCGCGCGGTTGGACGCGTGCCGAGTCGTTCGCAGTGCGTGTTTATTTTCTCATTTACGACTATTCCACGTTCGTTTACGGAACATGTCGATGTCTTAAATTGTTACCGGGCAAGGATTTTATAATATAATATACTAGTTAATCACAGTGTTTAATTAAAATAAGATGGGTAATTACTGATAATTTTGTTAACCTCACATAATATTTTGCTGTTTACCAAGCCTATGTTATTGAGTGAAATATGACATTCTATGTTTTCATGCGGAATGATATGAAATATATAATAATATTATGTATCAAGAAAACAAGAGTAAGGCAAAACGGCGCCAAATATTATTTTTGGCGCGAGATGTTTGACATGCATCTTTGACAACAAAGAAAGTTTTTTAGTCATTCTTTGTGACAAGCATTTAATGTGAATGTAATTATGTTTCCACCGAACCTTCGTCATATTTTGTGGTTAATTATTTGGTTTTATCGAGCGGTTAGTCATACTTTTACCACATTCAAAGAACAACAAAGCCTCGTGGCATTGTAAAACAGCTGATCGTAACAATTAGTAAATAATTTCGTCATTTTGTAAACACGCAAGATATTGAATTGTTTTAGTTGGTAATATAATTATGTTTATTAGTTCGTTGTTGCTGTCGTGACGGTATTCATTTATTTGTTGCGCGTAATTTTCATTGTGAATAATTTGATACAAATTAGGAAGCAAATCAATGTGAATATTTTTAGAGTCACTTGAATATGCTAAATAATGAATTTCGTTTCGTAGCTTTACGCGGAGAATAATATTGATTATAAAACAATTACATATATACTACCTATGTCATAAATTGTATTCTTTACCCACTCTCGTTTGGTTACGTCACAATTAATATAAATTAGTGAAGACAATTTCGTTTCTATTAATAGCAATAGCAATACGGACTTAGAAACGCGGTTTTTTACTAACTAAATCCGACTTTGAGGATTACAAAACAAGATGCTACCGATTCGATCCCGCCTCAGAGAGAATTATATCTGTGATTTTACAGTAGTCGGAGTTTTATAGAACCAAGAATTCTTCATAGGTTCCGACATCCATGATATAAAACTAATCTTAGTGTCTATTTGTGCGACCTATGCTTGTACATGTATTTATTACGCAAAATCTCTAAGTCTGTGTATGTCCATGTAGACGCTATCTCAAGGGCATAAATTAAACCTATTTTGATAGACATTGCTAATTAAATCCAATGTGGGTTAGACGAATGAGTACAATTGTAATTATTTTTCAATGTTTACGTTCCCCCACCTTCAGATTCTGATAAGTTGCTTTTTATGTATTCAATTGCCGTTGTACAGACAGTATTTGCTGGATGACAAAGCAGTCGATATAATAGCTTCAAGTAAACATTTGTGTATTTACTCCAGACATATTTACTGTATCGAATGGTGTCACGATATAATGTAGGTTAGTGTAACAAAAGAATATTAAGTATGTATATATGTCTTAGAAATAGGTTTGTGTATCTTATTCGTGTTTATTATAAAAATTAATGTTATGATATACAGGGTATATCAAGACTGCTACCGAAAACGAAGCCGGGTGGTAGTTTAAGCGACTTCAGACACAAAGCAACAGAAAAAGTTGCAAAAAAAAGCGACAAATTTTTTTTTGTTATTTTTTTCCTATGACCGTTTTTGGGTGGTAAATACATTTTTTCCTAAAATAATAGAGTATACCCTTTTTTTTATACATAATCTAAGGTATAAAAGTGTTTAAATTATTATTTTAGCAAAAACTATGGATTTACCACCCAAAAATGACGATATTTAAAAAATCATAAAAAATAAATGTCGCGTTTCTTTTCGAAATTTTTGGTTGCATTGTGTTTGTAGTCACTAAAACTACCACGCGGCTTCGTTTTCGGTAGCAGTCTTGAGATACCCGGTATAATTGACCGGTATGACTATAGGGGCCCCGAACCATTTTACAATCATACCCAATTTTTGACGCTACATGTTTTGTGTCCACTACGCCATCGACACGATGGGTCATCATAATGTACCATCGCGATGTATAATGGCGTATGGCGCGTGCGATGCTCTTGGAGTGGTGTCGGTTTTTCCGGCGCACATCAAAGGGGTGATCACTACTGAATGTCGCCATCGGTTAATTGCGTTTCCAAAATTTATATGGTCATTGGTGGCCAACTCGCTGGTCCAACGCTGACCCATCGCGTAGAGGGGCTATACTATTACGCGCGGGTTTTTTTTCTGTATGCGTTTAGACAATGTCCACTGCTATTTGGAAACGTCATAACCAAGTTCCATTTAATTGTTTCATTATTTAAAAATGTTTTATCTAGTTGAATAAAGTATGTCAAATATCTTATGCCTGTGAAAGGATGAGCTCCAACTTTTTATTCACCATCTAGCGGGTATTGTTTGAAACTTATTACATTGTTACCCGTTAGTTAGTTATAAACTGGATCAGCCCACGTGATAAATACCCTTCGAAAGTTTTGGATAATTAACACCGTTAGATGTATATTAGAACAAATTGTTTTCTGACCCGCGAACACAATAGTCGCTAATTACTTGCTAAGCGAAAACCAAGTTTAAAAACATAAATTGTTACTGTACAAACGTTGCGTTGTTTTTACACACGGACTAAACATTGTGCATTTTTTTTATATTTCATTTTAATTATAGGTAGGAAATATATTTTAAATTATGATTTTATTTGTTATTTTTCGAAATCATGTTGTATTATTTCCTTACGATAATAACAATTATTTAAACCAAATTTAACATTATTTTTGGGCACGAAATGTGTGCAATATGATATAAATTCCACTCGCTTTTAGAAAAACGGCTGAACCCACATAAGAATCCAGTTTGAATACTATATTTTAGAAATCCTTTTCGTCTCGCCTCCGTATTTTTATTTCGCCCCAAGTAATTTTCGCCGAAACAAACGAATTCAGTAACACTGCGGCAGTATCGATAATAAAAAGGTTGCTTAACGTACGCGCGCAAAATAAAATAAAAACTTTGCCAATTTTTGTGCGTGTCATTTAACAATACGCGTAAAGGGGTTCTGTGCCTACGGGGCAAAGAAACAAATTACCATAACAATGACTTGGTAACCACAATTTAGAGAAAATACTTACACTTATAAAAGAAATTTATATCTAAGTAAAGTTATAAAAAAATGTGTTTTAGACGAACTTCTTAAATACGAATATTTGATAAATTTCATACATTTCTTTCTATCTTCTTCGTCTTTATCAGCACATATATGCCCCACTGCAGGGCACGGGCCTCCTCTACAATCGAGCGTACGATTGACAGTGGTTAGGCCATATAGTCCATCACGCTGGCCTAATGCGGGTTGGTCATTTCATACATTTGGGAAAAAGAAAATCTAAATTCTCTTCTATATAGCCATCACAATGGACATCAAATTACGCAACGGAATATTTGTGCTCTTTTTTCTCTATAATTTATTCCATCGTATAAATAACATAGGTTTTTCTTTACGAGTGGTTTTTATAACGTCCCGGCGCATGAGATGTCAGGGTTTTCTAGTATTTACAAGGTATCATTCAAGATTGCGTACAAATACTTATACTCACAATTTTCTAAGGTTTCCCTAACCGTATTACGTTATAAATTAAATAAACATTGTGATGCGTATTGAATAACAAAAGAGCAAGAAAGTATATGATGTAATAAACTCATTATACAATAAGTGGTACCGAGCGGTCTTTCGACCTCTTATCAGCCAGCGATAACAAGTCAAAGATATTCAGAAACGGTCATGACATAATGACAAGTTGATTGTCATGTCCGTCAGCGCTCCGTACAATACTCTAGAAATTGAAATTATTCTTTTAATTATTTTAAAAATACAGCGTATATTATTATTTACTTCTAATCATTATTTAATTTAATTCATTGAGTAAACACCACATTGCAAGGAATAATATTACCAGCTTTGAAATTGCGAGGTATGGATCATGTTTGAAATAATTATGTTCTATAATGCTAGTACGAGCTACATAGTACTTTATAGCGATGTGTGTCATTGTAAACGTGTTTATGTTTTATACAATTACACTACTGTGCTATTAGTTAGCTGTTTGTTTACATTTAGCTTCCTTTCTCACGAAAACCACAAAATATTCAACTTATCACATCGTAAAAATGTAAGTTCGAATCATATCTTTAAAATATATCATAAATTTATCATTTCTTAAAAAAACATGATTATTACATACACATAGTATTAAATAGTGAAATATTTATGATAAGCAATAACCCAAAAATCATGTTTATCACGAAATCACTCATCTAGAACCGCTGCAATCGATTCACGAGGACTGTTATCACGATCGATCACATTTTATTCCCACTATACTCTCAATGTCACAATCGAGGTATTGCGTAACACACCATACAATAAATGCCAGCGCAGACCGGTACGAAATGGCTAGGGATTTAATTTTTTACCATTATTCAAACTTATCTGAGCATCGAAAGGCATTTCTCGATGCCACGAAATCAATTTAAACCATTGGAATTTATGGCGTATTCCTACCAGATAAGTTTGAATATCAAAAAAAATTAATCCCTTGCCATGCCGTCCCGCTAGCCCTAATGCGTACAGAAGTAGTAACATATAGTATTTCTATCCGACACCATACGCTCATTTCATTCGGACGATCCACTCCATTTAAACTAACTCTAAACGATAGTTATAAAGTTATTTGTAACTACTGCTCCGATTAAATTTAATTTACATGATTTACCTATATCTGCTTTAAATCGAGTTAGTTTCAAAATAAGGCAACTTTGAGCACGGTAGCGTTATTTTGCACTGGCGCGGCGCGGCGAGAAATAAACATTTCCTTGAAATAAAACTATTCACGGATTTCATCGCGGATTTGGTTTAATCAGTCTGTCCAGTGACCAAGAAAGGTGTAAAGCAATCAAAAGGTCGGGAAGTTAAAAAAAATGTAAAAATTAAACCAAATCCGCGAGAAAATATCATAATTTATACATACATACATAAACTCACGCCTTTTTCCCAGAAGGGGTAGGCAGAGGTGCCAAGACACCCACATTTCGCCTCGTATGTTCCGTCCCACGATGTGATAGGTGGCGAGCCTATCGCCATATCGGGCACAAATTCCTGACTCTGGGCTGATAATGAATAGAAAAATCCAATATCACTTTGCCCAACCCGGGATTCGAACCCGAGACCTCAGCTTTGTAACCGTACCTTAGTACAACTACGCCACCGAGGCAGTCATAATTTATAATACTTTTATTTCACTATGTAATATTCGCGTCAATTTAAGAAACTATTTAACATTTCCTACTCTATACCACGTATACCTACTTCCTGTACCAGTTAAAAAAAATAGAACGCACCGAGTTTTAATTAAACAAAAATGTTTTTCAAGTTTAATTAATTAGCAGATAAATGTATCACTGGGCAACCCATTCGTCCCATAATCAAAACTGCCAGGGTGATCCTACTTCTTCATTAGAGGATAATTTACTGAAGCTTTATTCTTTTATACACTTCATGCTTGAGCCTTGTTGCCTATTTTTGTGTAATATCAATGAAATTGTTATTCACAACTAGTAGCTTAGTTGTAACTTGTACACAATGCCGAATCTGAACTCAAATGTTTTTTTATGTATATTTCACTCTGAACATTTTGTCATTGCGTTAATAATATAATATAAAGCAATGAATAGTCGCATATGTCTTAAATCTCTATCTATGTATCTATCAATCATAACCTTTTGATGTAGGTATCTCCTATAGTTAGTTATACCACAAAGGGCATTTCGTGCACTAAGTAATAGCCAATTCATCTAATGTGGGGGTTGTGGCTCTGATACGAATTATTAGATATAGATAGTATGGTTTGAAACTAAGTCTACCGTCCTGGGCTATTCGTGGTTCACTAACAGAAATATTATATTATTCTAGATGCTAGTTTGTAGCTGGACGTCGAATAAAAAGCTAGCTTTAACTTATAAGAAAAATATATTTTTGATACATGTACAGAAATAATCTTACACCGACCCCACAACACGTATTGTAAAGCTAAAAAGTATAAGCTACCCATAATTTCTGAGAGGCTTAACAATATTTGTAATTTTTAAAAACCATCGAACCGGACCAACCGCTTAACGATTTTGGATTATTACTATAAGAATATGATTTAAGGCTTATCATATCAGTAATTACAATTTATATAATCTGTATAATGGTGAATGATAATCACCCTGAGTCACCTGAATGAAACGCATGCTCGATTGCATGGCCGCTAATGTGATACGCATGAATTCGATTCTTGGCATTGTGAATTGTGGGTCACTATCACGATTACGAACGATGTAAATGCTGCTTTATTGGGATATAATTATGGAATAATTTTAAAAACTACTCGATGTCGATATAGAATATTCGCTATACCTGTGTGGATAAATTTAAAATAAAGTGAATTTAAATTTTGAGGGAAAATGGATAGATAACCTTGAGTTCGTTAACATCTCCTAGTTTCGTAGTTACAGTGAAGTGTTATTTTAACAACTTTTGCGCAATGTTCATTATCCACAGCCACAAGGAGGCCACTAAGATAAGAAAAAAGTTAAAAAGCATAATTACATACGCTCTCAAACTCACGTCTTCTCCCCAGAAGGGGTAGGCAGAGGTTCTCCTAAACAACCAGGACACTCTCGTTTAGCTTTGTGTTTCGTCTCACTATGTGATAGGAGGCGAGTCTATCGCCATACCACGCATAAATTCCTGACCCCTGGCGGATAATTAATAGTAAAATCACATACCTCATATCATAATCACAGCTTTGCAATCATACTGTAGTACAACTGCGACACCGAAAAATATAATTAAATAATATGAACCACATTTCATCTGTAATAATATACTAGCATCTCAAAAGTATTTTCGGAAAACATCGTCAATAAAAAAGCGGGTATGTGTTTAAAGCCGTTGAGACTAATCCTATGATACCACCAAATCCCTAGCTTTACAGCGTCACCCATGTCTAACTCCCCGAGTTACAGCGAAACGATATTTTCCCTTTATTTTGCGATTTTTGCGAAACTATCCGGGATTTTTATTATCGTTCGACAAGCGATATCAAAACCTCGTTCACTATCATAAGCGACAAACAATATCGACTAAACAACTTGTTTATCTGTGCATTATGCACGATCTCATTTCACACCCACGTTATTGGTATTACATTGCAACACCTTTGTTGTTCACGGACATACAATCCATACTTCGGAATTTATGGATGGCAGAATTTATTTATTAAATATTTACCAGTTTATAATTTCGAATTCAGAGAAAACTTCAGAGTTGATATAATTTCGAAAATATGTCAGAATCTGCCTTCCTAAATACCATTATCTGTTCCTTTCTGTATTCCCCAATTGTTAAGTTTGTTACAGCATTAATGTATAAATATTATTATCTTGTTTCAGATACTCAAAAGAGAAGAGAAAATGACCAGAATTTTAAGGAGTGCGTCTATACTTAATGAGGTTTTAAATCGCAGATAGACCTAAAGATAATGGTTTACAACCATAGATAACACGTATAGAGATTTATTTTGATGTTACGCGTAGTCCTTCCTCATAGCTCTTCCAGTTAAGTTTCACCCATTAAATATATTTAATAAATAGTCAATACCGCTAAACAGTGCCTCAACAGTTCACTAAATTCTAACAAAGCTATTAAATCAATAACATATCTTACGACAATATTCTTCGCATAAAAAAGTATTTTAAGCGCATATTTTATATATATTAGTAAGTACGTGGAGATCATATCAACTGCCTTATAAAGTGCGAAGTTGTTGTGCCAAACAAGTGTAAGATGTCTCACGGTGGATTGAAGAGTGCTAAGAACGGTAATGGAGCGCACGCGCCGGAGTCCTCGAGAGAGAGCTCTGAGAGTCCGCCGCCTCCTCCCGATGGCGGCTGGGGGTGGATGGTCGTCTTCGCCTCCTTCATGATTCATATTGTCAGTGAGTACTTTTTATGTATTTTATAATTATATTTAAGAGTTTCGATTCTTTAATTTACCTGGTGGGTAGCCAAATGGCAACTACGTTCCGTTGCGTGGAAAACTATACTATCATCATCATCTCAGCCACAGGAAGTCCACTGCTGAACATTGGCCTCCCCCAACTATGTTATATAAGGTGTAAAATAGTACAATTGTTGCATTTTATTTCATTATTATTATAAAATGTAATTTAAATAATTTATTTGTCTAATTAAATTATAAAATGGTGCGTCATTCACAACACTCATGAGTGTCACATCTCTTGTGAGATTGTCAACCTTTTTTAATTGAGCCCAACATATTTATAACACATCTGGTATATTATGCAGAAGAGGGCTTCAGTCCCTATGCGGCTATGTAGCTTCCCGGCAAACAGTACAAATATAAACTCTGAAAGGCTCTAGCCAGATAGAAAGGAAAAAATGATAAGAATTTTTATTATATTATTTGCTTCATATTTTTTTATGATTGAAAAACTTTTAATAGAAATTTGTGGGAGTAATACTGCCCACATAACCTTAATTTAGAATTATCTGATTGACTAAAAATAAACAATACCGGGTGTATAAAAGTAGTTATTTCTAGAAGTTTCGCCTTCGTGAATCGGTGTAGGTGTAATTCAGGTGGAGCAACAATTATGTACTTAATGTTAATGAGCCTATGGGTCAGGAACTTGAAATAAACATAATTCCATCCGTTCTTACGTAAAAAAAAAACAATACAATTTTGTATTAATAATATTGATACATTTTGCTTAGTTAATAAACGAGCGTAATATCGTTCATCACCATGACTAGCACGAAAGCACAAGATAATTCATAGTAGGTAGTACCTATAGGGTATCAAACTCTCAATCGTACTCTCGATTGTAGAGTAGGCCCGTGCCCTGCAGTGGGACGTATATGGGCTGATCCAGAGATAGGGTATCAAGAACTACAAGAGACTTTTCGGTCTCACAAGCACCCAGACGCGAAAGATATAGGTACCTATCACACAAATATTTGCCTCGGTGTGGGAGTCGAACTCACGCCTCGCGTTTCACAGCGTGCGTCTAACTAAATGCGCCACAGAGGTATAAAAGGACCGAAGATACCTTCGAGAAAAAACTGTTCAAAGAAAAAACTGTCTGTTATCTTAACTTAATTCACAGAACCGATCGTAATTATAATTAACTTTAGCACAGGAATGGCGCGGGACCTAGAGATGCACTTACCACTTCCGCGACTTTTTATTATTAAATTTAACTCCTCGAGAGAGTAATGCGGCCACGGTCTCTCAGTTAATGTGAAAAATAATTTGTCATATTTATATAAAAAAATAACGTAGAATGAAATAACTGGAAACGTAGGACGCTAGGTCAAATCGCAAGTTTGTGATGTTAAATAAGCATTATTACGCCTCTCGTATGTACCAAATGTTATGGATATAATAGTAAATTTTAATGAATATTCAAACAGGCTCATTTCTTAACGCGTTAACGAGAATAGCTATTATAAACCAATTACTCTTATCAAATATTTACATACAAAACGCTTGTGCTAAAACAACGGGTGATTACATATACGTAAAAAGATAGAACATTTTTTACATTCTTTATGATATTTAGGTTAATGGTGGATAGATACATATTTAAAAATAAATTATAACATTCATAATATAGTTTGCTTTAAAAATTATTTTTGCGGTTGCTTTTTTCTCTTGTGTTACTTTTTGATTTGCATAACCTTGATTAACGTAGAAATTAGTACATTAAAACAGAATTGCAATTGTTTGTGTGATCCACATGCATTTGCATCGGGTCTGGGTGTTTGTGAGATCGAAAAGTCTGTCGTACTTCCTGATACCCACAACACAAGACTCGATCTTAGTGTGGGGTCAGTCAGGACTAGTAGTATATATATATATATATATATATCCTTGAATAATTTTGATTTAAATAGTTCGTTACAACTAGGCATATAGTTACTATAAAGTGCCCCACACACGCCACCTGACATAACTATATTTTGTAAGATTCGACTCAACATGCACGCTAGATATATGACCCGTGTCATGTAAAAGCGTCTTATTTCTAACTTATTCCTTCCACTCCTTGCCAACCGTCTCCGATAAAGTAATCTTTAGACTCCGCGAAATCTTACACCTCATGGGAATCAACGGAGACGTTAAAACTAAGGAAATTCTATATTTCAACGTGTTATTTTATTCATACTACTTAACTTTATATTTTTCACAATGCTGTTCATGAATATGTGAATATATTTAAAACTAGGTCGTAGTTATCACAAGATTTAATTATGAAATATTACATTTTAACATTTAGAACACATTGTTATTAATTAAATTAAATATTTTAAAAATTAACTCAAACTTAACTAAAATAAAATGTCAAATATTTACTGGTGGTCGTTCTCTCCTACGTGAGAGGCCGTCTAGAAATAGACATTGCAGTAGTACCTCCACTGCAATGTCTATTTCTCCCGCCAAACAGCAGTGTAAATGTTGTTGTGTTTCGTAATGAAGGACATTGTAGTCAGAGTAAAACTACTGGACATATTGAAACATAAACCTTATGTCTCAGGATGGCGAACGCAGTGGAATGTCAAGCTTTGTTTTGTAAATCAAGATGTTGAGTTTTGCTACTTTGCATGAGCGGTCGTGTAGCTTACAATCAGGCTAACGGCTTGCTCGTCTCGCTATATCTAATTTTCTTTACGATATATTTTATATAATTAATTCAATATGTATAACTCATTTACAAAGTTTAGTACAGCTTATGCTCTTTTATGATTTAACGAAATGATATGTGTAGATTACTATCAAGAATTTCTCGAATCAATTCTTCTGACCAAGCCTAGCAATTCCATAATGTATTTGCTATAGGTTACAGTAAGTGTGTCAATACTGCTTGTATTGCCTTCAATAATAAATGTTGGCGAGAACTTGAAGCAACTTGGCTAATTACCTGTGAATAAAGTGTAACAAGTATAGCGAAGACTCTTAACAATCCATCAACGCTATACAAGTACATGCGCGCATTATAATGTTTTCTTGATGATAAACTTTTACACGTTCTTGCGCTTATGAATCTACTTGTTCTTAAGAATATTGTTCTTAAGAATAATATATCTTTTTTTTATTGCACTAAATGGTGAGACGAGCATGCCGTACGCCTAATGGTAAGCGATGCGACCGCTCGTGAACAGAAGCAGAACCTAACAACACCTTGTATTACAGAGCAATGATTGGCATTTCACTGCGCTAGCCATCCTGAGACATAAGGTTTACGTCTCAATATGTCCAGTAGTTACTCTGGCTACAATAACCTTCAAACCGAAACACAACAGTGCATCCACACTGGTGTTTGCTGGGAGAAATAGACATTGCGGTGGTTCCCACCCAGGTGGCCTCTCACATATAAGAAACCTGAATGTTAAAATGTTATGTTCTAAACAAAACAAACGAAGCAACTTGCGGGTACCAACTAGCTAAAAAATATAAATCTGTGTAAATACATGGGCGTAGCAAAATATTTGTTAATCACACATATTGTCCGTAACAATAACAGTACGTCGTTATCGTCGGGGTGAAGCAGGTCATAGATATGTTTTGCGCAGCTACAGTTGATAACAATACAATGCGAAATATTAATTGTATAATTTTAACTAAGATTTATGTAACATGCAAAATGTCACGTCTATATACCGAAGATATACATAGAGTTCCACAAACAATTAGCCAAGTTTGCTTTGGTCAAAAGATGTGAAAGACGGGATGCCTTACGCCACGAGCAAAAATTGCAATCTAATCCAACTTATGCGATATTTTTAATACCAAAATTTCTTACAAATAGACTTGTCTGCCTTGAATTTGAAGGCAGTGTCTAAATGTGCACAGACCGTTCATGCTACCATTAAATCAATGAAACGCCTAATATGAACTATGGATACAAGCTAAAAAGTGACTATGTGTTGTTATGACCTACGTTTCAATTTAACCCAAATATTTTTTGCTCACTCATGTTGACCTAACAAATCTGCTATAGCGACCTACACATGTCTCTTATTCCGAATTCATAAAGTGTACATCCGAATTTCGACAAGCGGAATTATTGCGTCGAACAGCGAGATAATATAATCATCTCAAAGGTGAAACGTGTCACCTAACAGAACCGGTATAAAAATCCCAATTCTCTTTGATTAAAATGTCAATGGGGCGAAACGGCACACGTACTTGCGGCCGATAAGGTATTGCTGATTTCGAACTCAATACAAAACAAATTCCACTAATTAAGTTACCAAGGCTACGTTATTTCAGGTTCACAATTACCAGTGGTAGGATATTCGAATCCGCGTAAATTTTTCCATGTTTACGTTGGCCGCGGTTTCAAATCCCAGGGCACACCTCCAACTTTTCGAAGTAATGTGTGTATGGATACTCAATCATCACGCACTATAACGGTGAAGACGTCTTGAGGAAACCTGCATACCATAGCGACTCATACGATTTATATGGTATGTAAAAGTCGCACAAAGCCAGCATCGTGGTCTAACCCCCACCCTCTTAATCGTACTCTCGATTATAGAAGAGGCCCGCGCTCTGCAGTGGGACGTATATAGGCTGATACAGGATATCTACCACATGATCGAGAACCCATCATAGTGATTAGTGACACATGGATGTCGTAGGCCGACAAAACTGTGTCCACCGGCAAAAGACAACTATCTCTTATTGGTGACAATGTAAAAATATGTTTAAGGGATACTAAAACGCAATCTTCTCCTATATTACAATTTTAAAAAAAATAAGAACCGCCAAAAAATTAAATATTACATAGTAAAATATTAATTTTTTGTTCCTATTTTATAATATACTGAGACATTAAAGCATCTCTCTTAAAAGTAAAAGAAAACAACACCAATCGAATAGGTACTAGAACAACTTAACTGACGAGTGTTGGGTGGCAAGATGTAAGTGTGAGGCATACTGGGGCTTACCGGAACCACGGTAATATTATCTAACAGTATTGTAACTCGGCGCTTTCCTTGAAATAATTACCTACGGGGTACGCAGACACGCGTTAGGGCTGCATACCCACAATATTTTAATTTTATTTATTGGTTGACTTTATTTCTAGTTCTGTGATTGTAAATATTATAATATTTATTTCAAAAAATTAAATTCATTGTGAATGAAATAGAAAGTGTTCAATAATAATACCTTCATGTTGTGTTCTATTATTAGTATATTTGTTTTATTATTAGATATTAATATGATGATAAAAATACCACCTTTGTAAATTTAAAACAGAAAACATTTGCTTCTCGACTGAGACGTACAAAAAGCATAAAAAATCCGCATTCGGAAAAGTTTAATCAAAAATGCTTTCGGGAAACATGAACAAGGAGGAGAAAAATATATTTCACTTGGTTACAGTGTAGATACCTGCAGCTACTTTACAATTGATATGTTTTGTTGTAAATAATGTTCGTTTATTTCCTCCGTTTTTCCTACATAATATGGTCTATAATTTCAAATTGTGATATTAAATAAATACTTGAACATACAGGGTATCTCAAGACTGCTGCCGAAAACGAAGCTAGGTGGTAGTTTTAGTGACTACATGCATGCAACTAAAAATTTCGCTAAGAAACGAGGCAATTATTTCTTATGATTTTTTAAATATCGTCATTTTTGGGTGGTGAATCCATAATTTTTGCTAAAATAATAATTTAAATTCTTTTATACCTTAGAGTATTTATAAACAAAAAGGGTATACACTATTATTTTAGAAAAAAAAATGTATTTACCACCTAAATATAGCCATAGGAAATAAATAACAAAAAAAAATTGTCGCTATTTTTTGCAACTTTTTCTTTTTTATTTTTTTTATTTAGTATTTAGTATATTTGGAACACCAACAGCACAGTATACATAACATTTTTAAGGATATTGAACAATTGGTCTAATACTGGTACACGTGCCAGTAATAGGCGAACACAACATTCGTTTAGACATTTATAAACACTCTACAAACATAAACTCTATTCTACAACACAGGAAATTTTATAGCTATAGAGAAATAGAAAAATAATATACATGTACACTATGAAATAAAATATATAATAAAAATAACATATGAGATCAATTCGAATTAACATTTTGCAAAAACAAGAAATTAAACTGCTAGAATTAATTAGTGAGCACTGAGCTGTTTCAACACCTTATCCCTGAAGCGGCTAATAGTGTCATTGAATATATCGATGTCCACTTTTTTGTTGGTCTCATTGTATAGGGCACACATTCTAGGTAATGGAGCATGTTGACCTAAGTTTGTCCGGCATGGTGGGATTTTGAGGAGATTAATGATGGGATGTCTAGGTAACTTATAAGGGACTGATATATTAATCTGTTCTAGAAGGTATTGACAGGTTGTATTGTGATTTATTATTTTGTATAAAAATAAGAGGTCCAGAATTTTTCGACGACTGTATAGGGAGTCCATATTGAAATATGATAAACGTTGGGTATAAGGGCTTCTATGTGAAACTCCAGAACTGAAGTAAGCCAAATTACGCGTGAACGCACGTTGGATACCTTCGATTCGTTGGGAATAAACGGCATATCGAGGATTCCAGGCTACACTGGCAAACTCTAAATAGCTCCGCACCAATGAGTTGAATAATATTATCCGAGTGTGGGCTATTTTAAATTCCTTTGTGTTACGGTTAATAAATCCCAGCATACGCGCTGCCTTTTTAACAGTCGCGTCTACGTGAGAATTAAATGTAAGTTTCGAATCAATGGTAACGCCTAAATCACGTATTTCAGTTACTTCTGTCAGACAGTCACCAACTAGGTTATATCTTGAAGCTAACGGTTTTTCTGTTGCATTGTGTCTGAAGTCGCTTAAACTATCACCCGGCATCGTTTTCGATAGCAGTCTTGAGATACCCAGTATGTTAATTAAATATCACACCGTCCGGTCCGTTCGTCACAGTACGCTGTGCAGCGGCGACGCGGCGCGGCGCATTCGCGTCTGGTTGTGTACCGAGTGTGTACCGAAATCGGAGTGCGTAGGTATGACTCACGTTCCGAACGTTTGTATGAAAACAAAATACTGTTAGATATTATTACCGTGCCGGAACCCTCATCTTTATAGCCATCCTGTGAACAAAAACGGCCTCGTAAAAACCGCCGAAGTGTCGTAACAATCGTTCCGCGCTTTACATTAAACCACGTTAGTAGCATTAATTAAGCTCCCAATGCTGCTTTGAATTTGCTGTGGATTTCATAAAATATAAGCATTCTCAAATTATCAATTAATTAAAACCGACTCATGATACTGCTGCTGAAGCTATAGTCGAAACCCATTTTATTTGTATTTATGTAATAGACGAATATTAGTTTCATATCCATCCTAAGACAGCGACAAACCGGCTCTTCCGACTGGGAAACGAACCCGGCATCTATCTACTCATGGCATGTGCTATTTCCCCCGTGCTAACTAACTAGGCCGACAAATTGTAATCGTCGAAGCGTTGTTCATCTGAAAATTGCAACGACAATATTTCTTGGAACACGAATTGCCGTCGCTATTTTCCTCTCGTTCCAGTATACATCAATTTGCTAAGCTTCCTCAATCTCATGTCATCCGCCCTTAATACACGGGCAATATCAAAACTTGCATCGGAAAATAATAGCTTTCCAGAACACTCGTGAATGAACAATAAATTATAAATGCGAGATTCACAACATTTCGATTACAAACAAAAGTAATGTTATTGTTTACAATGATTACGCGATAGTCGACGACCTGCTGCTGTATTTTGCATTCTTATTATCTACTGATTATTGCTAAATAAACAGATATCAATGAAATTATCTTTATTGGATAACTTTTTAATCAGAATTATAGGTCGCGATTTGTTTTACGATAGTTTTTCACTTTTATCGAAGTAGGTATTGAATCATAGCTTTTATAAACAGCGCAGAATAAAGTGGCTTTTAAAACCTTTTTAATGACTAGGATGTATCTTACGCTAACAGCATCTTAAATGGAATCAAATAGCGAGTCTCTTATAATGGCTTTTAAGTTTTTAAACCTCTCCACAAAGGCTGAGATAAATACGGGTCATTTATTTAGTGTTAAAACTAGAGTATATCGTTTATATGAATTTGAAACATCCACTGAAATTGACTTTTGCACTTGAACAACTATATGGTATCTTTAGTATATTTCATTCACGAAGGACGTAAAACATAATATCGTCTTTTGGACAAAATATTTGTATTCAAGCAATTTTATTCCACGGTAACAACAATATTTACACGAAATTCAAGATATTTGACGTATCCGATAAGACTTGAGTAAATATAGAGACAAGATAGCGATTAATAAGATAGACGTGAAATCACGAACGAACAAACACACCCAGTAAAGAGTATTCGGCTTTTATACGAAGCGAAATTACAGAATTCCAATTACTTAAACTTAGCGTCAATGGCGTTAGCAGACGCTTAATTTAATGGAATTCTTAATTCCCGTTAATTTTTCACGGAGTTCAAGATCACTTATCCCAGTTAGCTAATATTAATTTGCAAAATCTAACTCGTACTCACTATTAGCGTATCTCTTTGTTAATAATGAGTAGTAAATAATTAATGAGTCCGGATAGAAGCGGCTTGCACGACACGTGATAAGTGTCATTATGGTGAATGAATTTCGCGTGACATAGATGCCAGAAGTACACGGGTCAATGTCGTTTTGACGTCACTTCCCGGCGGATTGACGATAATGTTCCTTAACAGAGTAAATAAAACCATTTGTTATCTAACTTCGCACATTTGAACCCTCTGGAAAAATATGGTTTAGCTCCTCAACTCTGGTCGCACGAAGATATCGAACTTTGCACTTATGCGAGTACAATGAGTTATTAACCACGTGCTACAATAATTACAACGTGATTTCTAATCATTGATTAGTTATCATATCAGAAATACGGCTGGGCCGTTGCCAAATGATTTTGTATGCGTAGACGCCCACTTATTTTATTACACCTTCCGATTATAATGGTAAATCATAGTATTGTAATTTGTAGATTGCATTCGTACTCTATTTATAGGTACGTGATATATTTGTGATAGTTTATCAGCTCGGGTGCAAGATTCCAAATATTTATCTTACTGATATACGATTGCATTTCGATGTGAAGAGCGATAAAGTTATACAAAGTATGACAACAAAAGTTTTCAGTCGCCTGACTTGCGTGATCAATTTCATCAAGCCTTGGGGAAATGGATCATTTTTGCTTATAATACCGCAACAATTCTGGGTTCATAACATTTGTTTCTTCATTCTGACGTCACGGCGTGAGGCATTAAATGTTCTTTAGTACTTGACATTGTTGTAATAATATTAAGAAAATGTTATGTAGATAAAGATTGAAAAATAAAAGAGATGTTGACTGACACGAGTGTATAATTGAAGTACTGTAACTAAGGCTAAAAACAAAAATATATCATCAAAATTACAACTTAAAAAAAATCTGCTCTCTTTGTTATCTAAAAAACAACCCCAACGGAGTTTACGTTTCTCCAACAGACATCATGACAATACTAAAACCTTAACAACTGGTGATGCTAGAATTCTGCAAAGACGGAACACCTCGAAGGGGTTCTTAAAGTGACAATTACTAATATGAGCATTGGAAATATGAAATTTCCATTGCCGCTGCATTTGATATAATTTTTGAGTAGCATTGTTTGACTGTAATTCCGTCATAAATTTTATTGGTAACCAACCTCCTTTGGCCTAGCAAGAAAAAATAATTCTGAAACACCGTGACACAGCATTACGTGAAAAGGTCCCAGTGGCCAACAGTAGGTCGTAAATATGCTAACAAAGGGCATATTAATCAAAAGGGATGGATCACGAGTACCTAGAATCGACGAGAATACGTAAAGAGATTGATGAAAGGAGGAAAGCTGTGAAACTAATGTATCAGGATTGAACAAGGAATCAATACTTTCTGCCTACTTTATTTTGTAGAATAGACGTAATAGTTTGTATTTACTGTGTATGTATGTTGTTTAAACCACAATAGCAGTAGATAAACGTAACTCGAATGAAGGTACTACATTACTGGAGCATGCATGGATAGATTCCGTGTTATACGAACAATTAAATGGAAAGCTTTGCAAGCATATTGCGCTTAGTGTGGCATAATGCGGTGCTACAGAACACATTTGCATTGGAAATTATAAGAACGTTAAATCCTATCCATATTTTATACTCTAACCTGGTTGTGTGTAAAATGGTAAACCATTCGTAACTGTAGAGGAATTTATTTTTTAGAATTTTATTTTAGTTCCTATGGTTTTCTCCTATTATAAAATAATTAGTCCATAATTTGAAATAGTGGCAATATCACAAATATTCTGCCTATGCTCTCACTCTATCTAGCCATTATAATATGTTATCTACCCAACTGGTCCTTTTCATGCAAGAGCTCTACCACCTAGTAATGATTATTGAAAATACATAGTTTCAGTACTGTTCAGTATTGATTTTTTTTAAATATAACCAAGATGCTAATGTTCCGTAATTGTGTAAAATATCCTCTCTAAGACAATCTGCAATTGACAAAGTTCTGCCCCATTTCCACGCAGATTAAAGTGCACAGCGTAAAGTTGTTAAATTCATGTAATATGGACGATACCAGTAATAATTTGTTTAAGTATGACAGTAAGTTAAACCTTAAATATGAATTTTATATTCATTGACCAAGATCAGCGATGCCTTCAAATAATTCGTGAAATTATTGACGCGTCGACCGTGACCTACTCTGTTTTTTTTTTACTTGCAAAATTTAATACGGCTTTTTGGCAGCGTCTCATTGCCATTACTACGAATGGGATTAACGTAATCTGGCATTGTGTTCTTTTATCTTAAAAGGCGTGTCGAGACTTATTTTCATCCCTAATCTGTTGCTATATTGTTTTAACGACTGCTTTTTGACATCACTGCCAGTCGAAAGGAATATGTCCACCCATACTTTTTATTTATTTATTTTTATTCTTTACTGTACAAAAAAGAACAAATGGTATATAATATTTAACAAATAAAATTAAAAAGTATAAGTATATCACATTATCGGTAAAAAATATAGTTGATCCCGATACCGATACTGCTTAAAACTAACTATACCATTTTTTTGGTTTGTACTTAAACATTTTCCTGTTTTATCCCGGGTCGCAGATTTTTATAAAATAAAGCAATTGTCATCAAATTTTACATTTTGTTCATAGAACCCCATACAAAAATATATAGTTTTATTGGACTTCAAGTTCATTTCTACCTGAACTCCGGACCTGGGTCTTACTTATGTTTATATTTATTGAAAATATATATTTTTCCCTGCACAAAAAAGTAGTTTTCATCATGGCACATCAATCTTCGCACCGATACGAAAGTTGATCGTAAAATGGGCATTCTCCTTTCACGTGTTCTATAGCTGACCTCCACTGTATAGTAATTGTACTACAAGTATTGACTTGTATCAGCTCATACACGTCCCAATGCAGGGCACGGGCCTCGTCTACAATCGAGACTACGATTGAGAGGAGTTGGCTATGTAGACCACCAAGCTGGCCTCGTTTTGGATGGCGGACTTTTACGTACCATAGATTTTCTTACATATCGCTGTGTGCAGATTTCCTAAAGATAAAAGTTTAAAAAGTTTTTTTTAGAAAGTTTTCCTTCACTCTCATAGTTCGTGGTGATTGACTATCATACACACCTGTTTGTGAAAAGACAAAGGCGTATCCTGGGAATTTGAACCAGGGACCACCGTGATCAAGTAGGTAGCCGCGTATGGTCCATTAACAACCGACCACCACGATTGAAATGTTTAATTTCTGTATTTTAAATTTGTTTTTCATGAGACCGTGATACCACATTCAATTGAGTGGATCCCTTGATACGAAAGAACCACAGGGCAGGTGTTCCATTCTAAATTTCTATAATACTTAATTTTATCATGCAGTGATTAATGATCGAATGATCTTCATCGGACCCGAGTCACAAAAAAACTAGAATATAAATATAAGGCATCGGTGCCTTGTTCCTAGAAATATCTCGTCAGCTATTCGAAGCGTCTAGCTTTCTAAAAACGGTCGTGTCACGTTTAATATGAGGGCCAAACTCCATTTAGTTTCAGGTGATCATGACTCACCAAAATGTTAGTGTATGGCTTAAACTTTCGTAACAGTATATTATTGTTTAATAGTAGGTACTTTACCAAAATAAATGCATAGGTATTTTATTAATTTGAAATTTATTCACAAAAATGAAGTTGCAACGGTATCCCACTTATCATATATCACAACGTATACTTTTTTATTTACAATAAATGGCGAGACTAGCATGCCATTCGCCTGATTGTAAGCGATATGACCGCTCATGGACAGTAGCAAAACTAGACAACAACATCGCTTACGAAGCAATGCTTGGCATTCCGCTGCGCTCGCCATCCTGAGACTTAAGATGTTAAGTCTCAATATGTTCAGTAGTTAGTATGGCTATTGGCTACAATGTCTTTCAAACTACAACACAAAAGTGCAGTGCTGTTTGGTGGGAGAAATAGACATCGCAGTAGTACCTACCAAGGCGGCCTCTCAAATATGAGAGACCTACCACCAGTACATCCAAGATTGACAATTATCCAAGCTCGGGATAAGCGTATATCTCGACAGACCATCACACCTGACAGCTATGAAATTGATGAGGCTCAAACGCATCAAAGAATCAATGATGCCTACAATATCACTTGACCCGTAAGAACTATCGAAACCAATCTAAAAAAGACTTGATAAATAAAAAAGATACACTACTAATTTTATCAGTTAAATATTTGAATGGTAATATTAGTAACTGGAACATATCATTTATATATTTCAATTTATTGTAGAAACATTGTTTGAAACGAAATATGTTTCCACAAAGTTATCGGCGCGTGAAAAATGTGAAACGTGAAAACTTTTTTTAGATTTATTGCGCAGTCCATATTGGCTAAACCGTAAGAGAATTGTTCGACTCTGGCCTTAAAATAAGAGCCACAAAAGCTTTTGTATGCGGCTGTTTGTGAACCAATTATGAATGTAGATATATTCTTAATAAACGCGAGTGTGTTTGTTAATTTGTTTCTCTTTCATATTTATGATTTGAGTATAGACATAGTTTATACGACGCATATTATAACGAGCTATTTTATTTGTTGCTAAAAATGTCCAGTTCCTTTAAAATACTCGTACATTTAAAACACAACTCTACCTCGAAAAAATCGCGCTAATAGCACATAGCTAGTAAATCAGTAATTTTAAAGTAATATACTTTTTGTACCATCCCTACCATAAATGTGAGATATTCGCGTCGTCAGACACGTCATTAATCACGTGCACAACACACATATGACGTCACACATGGATCAGCTTTTTTCATTTCGGATCTATTTTTGGGTCAAACTGTTTACGCGCCTATGTCGAGATATAATATTAGTATTTTTGTCCTACACTAATATGCCAGGCCGACAAAATTATGTCGAAATGGGATAGATATCTCTCTTCAGTCGATATACCTACTATATTGATGGCATTACGCGTGCCATCAACTCCAGTTTAATCGCCTTTCCGACACAAAATAAAAACATACATCGCTGTAAAGTTTACGATGAAAAAATTCCATACATTACGTCGATAGAAATGTGCAATACAGATGGTTTCTATAAAATTTTCCATATGCTACAAGGAAGTAATTGCGTTACTAGATTATAATGTATTTTAAAAATATATAGATAAATGTGCACGAAGGTCACATCTTTATATTCCTCTTCTAGTAATGTCTCCCCATCACACATAGTTTCTTAGAACAAATACTGTCCATTGAAACAAAACAATTATTTACGGACTTTATTGCGGATTTGGTTTTTTTTTTATTTATTTTTATTTACCTACGTTTCGATTTCTTTAGTTTGTATATGCTTATGTAGTTTCGAAATTTCCAAGGCAGAGTTATCATACAAATTAAAAATTGTCGCTATACATGAAACAGGAACTAACGATATATCAATGTGCCCCTAAATTGTTACCAACCGTACATATTTACTCTCTAGTTATCCATTATATGTGTAAAGTCCCCCGAATAATGGATTTAAATGTAAGTTGCTCAGTGTGTGTGTACCCGGTAAATACAGTCAACCAACCAATCAATCAACTTTTCTTGCTTTTAATAAAATAACGATTTTTTTAGAAAATATACATTTGCTAAAATTATTATATAGACACGTAATACCGTTAAATCAATGTAAACAATAAGACAGATCTATACCAATAAATATAATAGAATTGGCAGTCCGCCAGATACGACCCTCCAATGAAAGCTAGTTTTTGGCATTCGTTTTGGGTAATGAGTCATAAAAGTAATATTCATCCCCTTTGGCACTTTTCATTTAAACATTCCAAAAGGATTTTTACGGATACGATTTTTTCTAGTCTCCAAAGTAATTATAACACCATATCTGAGATCCTGTAACATTAAAAATTTAATATAACCCTTGATGATAACGAGAATCTCTCGACATTCGCGGAACACGTTCGTTAAAATATTCTAAAGAGCACATGTATGAATATTCGAGGCCCAAAATTTTACGGTAGTTAAATAATGATAATATATGCTGGAATCATTTAACATTTTCAATGTTGCCGACCAAATAATAAGACTAATTAAATCTCATGTGGTGGTTCGCGACAGCAATTTCTTCTATTCGATCTGTATTAATTTATACTTCAATTTTATTTATTAATTTAAAGTTTTTTTTTTCTATTTCTATTCTTGCACTATATAGAGGTGCAATTTAGAAATTTCAATAAACATAATAGTAGTAAAAGTGGCGGCCTTATCACACTAGGCAATTTCTTACAGGCAACCATTGGATGGATATATTAATAGAAGAAAGGGTAGTCTAAGGCATAAATAGTATATAGTAATAATCTACAATGATTTTATTTTGACTATTTTTTGCTGCTTCATCTTTTTTTTATTGCAATGAATAGCGAGACGAGCATGGCGTTCGCCTGATGTTAAGCGATGCGACCGCTCATAAAACATGGCAGTCCAATGCGTTGCCATCCTGAGACATTAGATGTTAAGTCTCAATATGTCGAGTAGTACTCTGGCTACAATGCCCTTCACACCTAAACACAACAGTGTATTTACACTGCCGTTTGGCGGAAGAAAAAGACACTGCGGTGGTCAAGCCAGGCGGACTCTCACATAGGAGAGACATACCACCAGTAAATCTCTTTAGTCATCTCTTACTTTGATTTGATTTCGTAAAACATTAATTAAAATGATGACCGATGTCATTTTAAAGCCAATGAGTATACCATTTCGCCAATCTAGAACATGTACCGTAATAGAACAAAAGTATGAATAACTACGATACTGCTAAATTACTCCGATGCGCTTTACGAACACAATGTCTTGTGTCTAAACAGTAAACACCCGGACTCGTACTATATGTGGACTATTCTTATAAATAATTTATCATAGCGAGGATCAAACCTACAATATCTGAAGCCGAACCAAACTTGTCAATCAAAAGTTTGGAGTGGCTACACTCCGAACTCCCCAAGTTATATTCCCAAGTAATATTCCCAAGTTTTTCAAACTCTTCATCAAACATGATTGGAATTGAAATTAAAGTGTTATCGCAATTCCATTTCAATACAATTATTCCGCAAATAGCCTGGATATAATTGTAAAGTTCAATAATAGCGTTCCTACCGCCTACTGCCTGGTCTCCGTTTGACCTTTCGGTCTTGCTCGCTGACCCAGTTGTTATCAGCGAAGCAGACATTGGCCGACGACCTGCGTATCGCGCTTGCCTTTATCAAAACAAACATAGCAAAAACTGTCCTTCGTGTAATAATTGGCAATAATTACGATACATCAAATTATCGACAATTAAATGGCGCGATTATCATATCTGTTCTGTACTTTCCGGTCTATTTGCCATAATTATAATTAAAACAATTTAGCAGTTATTTATATAACATCCATATTATAAAGATTAACATCAAGAGTTTGATATAATTGTCTAATTCATTGCATATGGCGAAGATTGAATAAGAAAGCAGATCCTGCCACGAGCTGGGATAACGCTAGGTAGAAAGAAACTGTTCAGTAATATTGTGTTCCCCGTTTTTCTGTATAAAGAAATGGATTATTATTTCCAACTCCACGTTTTTATTTTCTTAATAGCTTTATTCTTTATGAACCTATAGATTTTTTCTCTATGTGTTTTACTCTGATTTGAGTGCTGGCGATTGTCTATAGCTATATACGGAGAAAAATTTAAGCAAATATATGAAAATAATGTTATGCATACCTTGTTACTTGTTATATGTCAACATCACGGCACTCGTTATTGCCGATATCGACTAAAGGGCAATGTTGTACAGTAAAGTTTTAAGGGTTTTGGAAACCTAGGAAAGCGCACCTTGTGCAATATTCATAAGAACTCTCTGAAAAGTTCGGTTACAGTTTTGGCTCCGACCCAAAAGTGCTTTGGAAATGTCTGTTTTAGCTGTCTCAATATTAATGGGAGTCAAAAGCGACACTAAAATGTGTAAGTCTGCAATCTAAAAAGATAATTTGTTGAAACTGTTTTTTATGTTCCCAAGATCTTCAATTCCGCCGTGTGTCCGCACTATTTAAATGTCGCGGTGTATTTTCCAGTATGTTTTATAGTACTTAGATATATTCACATAATTTCGGCATGATTATTTTAGTTACAACGTCATGACGAGCACCTCACTCGCCTGCTGGAAATGTAGGCTTTAATTACACTGGTCAACAGTGGTCATGCCACACGAACTCTGGTGGATGATCGTGTTTTAACTATCAACCCTTATTACAAATTCACCCTTACTTTGTTTCAATCACCCTCAGTTTTCTTGTGATGAGGTCAATTCATTTTCGGTACTGTAGCGATAAACACATATGTAAGGCTGTGAAAAGCGGGCTATATATTTGTTAATTTGGTTATCGTGCATTTAATCAACTTCTATGTTTCTGCGAATATACCCAGGCAGTGTATTAACGATCCTAACTCTTTTTTTATATTTGTGGTAAGCTGACTTTCAAAACTCAAAGGCGAAATTGATCTAAATTTATTTTGAAGTGCTATCACGAGTATTTGGTTTCGCAGTGGCTCATCATGACAAAGCTTGGGTCCCACATATTTGTTGCATAACCCGTGTAAAAAATTTAACTGATTGGAAGAAAGGATCACGTCATATACCGTTTGCTGTTCCCATGATATGGACTAAGCCTAGAGATTATGATTCAGACTACTATTTTTCTCTTGCTCCAATAAAGGGCATAAATACAAAGTCGAAACACACAGTTCGATATAATAAAATATCCGAAATTCAAAGAATAATTAAATGTTTTAGAAAAATCAGCTTGGCAATGGTTCAAGAACGTGATTGTTATTTTTTTAGGTAACCATAAGACTGAGAAGCAAACTGAATTGATTATAGAGTTTCTATTGTCATATGAAGCTTTAGGTTGCAATATGTCGCCTAAAATTCATTTTCTAGACACATCTGTATTTTTTTCTAAGAGAATTTAGAGCCCGTAAGTGATAAGCATGGAGAAAGGTTCCATCAGGATATTTCAAAGATGGAGAAGCGTTATCAGGGTGGATGGAGTCCAAGGATGTTGGCTAACTACTACTGGATGATCAAAAGGGACTTACGGAAAGTCAAATATTCTAGAAAATCATAGACCTTTTTTTACAAACCACATAATTTGCATACTTCTGCAGAACTATTTTATATTTTCCTTGTAATTCGTTTTTTCCACCAAATAAAATTGATACGTGATTAAAATAAAGTAACTGCGTAATTTTATTCACAATACTTAATACATGGTAGAAACACAAAAAAGTTTTTGTGGCACAACGAAAGCTCAATTTTGTAAACCAGTGTTATTAACCTACAGTCGGAAATAATATACGTACTAAATAATAAAATTAAGTCTGCGACAATGCAAAATGCGAAAATGCGACAATGTGTGATCATTCAACTATGAAACGTCGAAACAATTAATGTTTATGGCGCTAATAAATTGTGTGTTTGGGATGTATTTCGGATCTGTGTTATTTTTATATCCACGACGCAATACAATTATCTCAATTGGAGGTTTAGACTGTATGAATTTAAAATAGTTATTAAATCATATATCAAAGTAATGTAAATTAAATCTTCAAGACTAATGGCCTAATAACTTTGTCCCTCTTAAATAAATTGATCTTCTTAGTCTATATATTAATACGTGATGCAAAAACTTTGGATCCCTTTTTACGAAAATTGCGCGGACGCAGGAGCATAAAATTTGGCACACTTATAGTTTATGTGTAGGAGAAGTGGAGAATGCTAATATTTTTCAATAATAATGCTTATAAAGTACATTAAATCAAAAAATAAAACATTACACACACTGCCATGCATTTCACACACACATCCATACACAAGTATACATACTCTGGTGTCAAATTGTTTCTTTTCTTTTTCATTTTGTTCTTATGACATAGACATATCAAAAAAAAGGTTTTATTTGCCTAATGAGGTAATAATATTAATATTAAAAGAGAATATTAATTTTAAATGAGGCAATAATATTAATATTAAGCCTAATATTAAATGTAATACAAAACAAGATTTTAATAATAATGCATAAAAAGTACATTAAATCAATAAATAAACCAGCATGCATTTGACACACGCATACACAAGTATTTGTACACGTATACATACTCTTTGGTCAAATTGTTTCTTTGGTTTATTATAGACATCGTTGAATGTCAATCAGAAAAAAATGTTTACTGTGGTTTTGTTGAATGTCAAACAGAAAAGATTTATTTAACGAATACTACGTGAAATGCTGAGCGCTTATACAAATTGTGTAGCAGTAAGATACATTTAAATGTACACGGACTATCATTATATGCATAAAGAAAGTTCTGTAGCAGCAATCTGCAATAACAACATTCAGGTACAAAAAATGTGCACGAATTATCAGAATAACAACATCATCATACAGGTAAAAACTTTTTCTCTTCTTGATTTGGTCGAATTTCGATCACTAGGCGACCACTAGTATTTAGATAAAAACTCAACTATAAATAATTGAAAGAATATACAAAGAAAAGAATAAATAATTGCTTTAAGGTTTTTATTATTTCAATGCAACAAAACTGTTTTTTATTTAATAAATACTCTCTAAAAATATTTTGTATTTGTGACAAAATTAACAGAAAAAATAAGTATGATTCGTCTAGTCTTCAGGGTCTTTCAACACACCGCTTCACGGTTTGATCATGCTACTAGACAAAAATATTTGTATGACTTAGAAAGCTAGATGTTGAGAATAAACAGACGATCGATATTCTAATAATAAACCAAACCTATAAATGCTGACAAACTACGTAATCCCGACACCTCATATGAGTAAAATAGCAATAAAAAATATAAATACATGTAATAACATTTTTTTAAGTATGTGGTGGCATATTGGTAACAGACCAGACACGGCTACCAACGATGTTAATGATTATGGAACGCGGATTTAATCCCAGGGCACACCTCTGACTTTATGCTGACTTGTCGTCTACAATATTGATTAAGTATGTCAATCACCATGGTCAGACGACCTGGTAAAGGTCGCGGGACGTCGCTGGATGCAGGCTGCCTCCAACAGGTCACTGTGGAAATCATTGGGGGAGGCCTATGTTCAGCAGTGGACTTCCTTTGGCTGATGGATGGATGGATGACAATCACCACGGTAACATCACATCTCTATAACGGTGAACGAAAGCATTATGAGGAAACATAAATGCTATAGCAATTTTTGAGAATTTCCATTGTACGTTAAGTTCGCCAACCCGCACTAAGCCAGTTTGATGGACTATAATCACACTCACTCATACTCTATAGTGTAGAAAAAGTCACGTGACCAGCGGTGAGACGTATATGAACTGATAATAATACATTGAATAACGCCTACAAATTAAAGAAAATACGTAGTGTATGTTAAAAAAATATCATGCATAAAATTAAACTTCTGTCGGGTTTTGTACGTATTCATTCGCAAAACTGCGGTTGCGTGTCCCAGAACAATTTACACGGTACATTTTCCTATAGACTTTCAACAGTAGCCGATTAAACGATAAAGCTTCGAACATAAGCCTTCGTAGCCTAATTGAGCTATATGGACAACTTTATTGTGCTAGTATGTTACTTTTTCTCCAATATTTTTGAGTGACTCAAAAGCAATTTACGTCGCGGGCTAAGAGTGGCTAAATAAGTAGCTCAACAACATTAGCAATGTTGCCAAGAGTAGACTAGTGATATTGGCTGTTACAAGAACTGCCAATATTCACTAGATATATCTCATAGAGTATCCAAGCAACGGTTTTACCAAGAGTTCCAAAGTATTACCAAGAGCCAGCAGTAGGTATTATTTGACAGCCTCTGAGCCGCAGACGGTTAGACTGCAACCGTGAAATGAGCGGCCGCGAGTTCGATTCCCGCAAGAGAAATATTTGTGTGGCCCACAAATATTTCTTTCAGCTCTGGGTGATTGTGAGACCGAAAAGTCTGTTGTAGTTCCATTCCCACGACAAAAGACTCAATCTTAGTGTGGAGTCAGGATTATGTATGTGGCTGTTGGGTGTTATTTATTATTACCATTATCATGAAAACCCAAATCTCGCCACATGTCTGTGATTAAAAGTGTCCCAGCAATTAGCAACTCTAGCAGCTAGGACCAGAGTGGACAAGCAAAGCAAGTCACTAATAATAGGTAGCCAAGGATCGATCAGAAGCAATACTAAATAAAAATTCAATACTTAATAGTCTTAATAGTGTTGATTAGTCCATTTTGTAAGATCTATTGGTCATTCACCGTACTCCCTTAAATACCTATCTAAAGGAATTCAAACACAATCATATGATTCGATTAAATTCCACATTGATGACTTGGCCAGAATAATCAGTAAACAAATAATCGTTAATCGTTTCAGTAGCCTATCAGCAATAAGTAGCGATTACATATCTAATACTAAGGTTTACCACCGCAATCGGAACGCTGATAATTGTACAGATTACTGTTGCTGAGAATTTTCTATGTATAACTTCAGTTACACGATATTACGTACTCAGACAGCCCGCGTAGATAATATGAACCTGCTGTAAGCGTGTTTTGGAAATCGTATCTAGATAAAAAGATTAACGGACTGATACAGTTTTAAAACATATTTTAATTATTCTCTGCCTCGGTGGTATAGTTGTACTACGATACGGTTACAAAGCTGAGGGTCTCGGGTTCCAATCCCGGTTCGGGCAAAGCGATAGTGGATTTTTCAATTCGTTATTAGTCCGGAGATAGGAATTTGTGCCCGATATGGCGATAGGCTCGCACCCTATCACATAAAGGACGGAACATACAACGCGAAATATGAATGTCCTAACACTTCTGCTACTTCTGAGAAAAAGACGTGAGTTTATGGTATGTATTTAAGTATTTTAGTAAACGAATGTTTATCCGTTTCGAACGACTTTTGAATTCAGTTTAAGCGATGACGACAAAACATTAAACACCAAAATACATTTTAAAACTGTCAGTGAATAAAGCCTTAAATAGATACTACACTTAATATAAAACAAGACTTAATATCGAATCTATCCACAGTCTTACCTCTTTAATGAAGGCTTAAATTACTGAATATTGTGTTGGATTGAAAATCTTTGCTAGCAATCATAACAAGGTACAACAAGGTCGGATTCTCGGCGCGCCGATAATTAATTCCTATTAATCGTTTCGCTGCCATAACAACTATGTCTGTTTACTGTTGCTTTTCCGGGACGGTAAAAAAATAAAGTTAAATTAGTAGCCAAATGCGAATATATTGAAATCGACTGTGTATATTAATTAATGTATTGTATCCTTATTGTTTATATTTACTATGGTAGATGCATACAAATCAATAGTATTTTTTAAACAGCAGTAAGAAATGCAGAAAATGTAAAAGAAAGTGCGTGACCTGTTGGTAAACGGACCGGACGGGCACACCTGAGTTTTCGGAATCGTGTGTGTATTGATAGTCGATTACCACGCACTATAACGATGAAGGAAAACATCGTGAGGAAACCTGCATTAGCGATTTGTAAGCATTTCTATGATATGTCCATAAGTCCGCCAACCCGCACTAGGCCAGCGTGGTCGACTATGTCGCCTCACCACTCTCAATTGTACTCTCGATTGTTGAGGAGGCCTGTGCCCTGCAGTGGGACATATATGGGCTGATATAGACCCGATAGACATAATTATTAAATATTGTAAGCACCACTCGTTGATAAAATGGATGTTAGTTCCAAAAAGCAAGTTCAATACAATGAGTCACTGTGCCGGGTTTTCCACGCTCTCTGATCCATGTCTTTAGTCAAACTTATCGCGATTCATAATAAAATATAAGGAAATGTAAGTATTTGACCTTATTTTGTTTGTAATATTATTTACCTAATAACAGTGCAAATAATAAGGTCCCACGTTTGACTCCCAAAGAGGACGGTCAATTTAAAGTGATTAATAATTTATTCTTGGAATATAATATGCGTGACAGTTTGTAATGATATTTACTATACATTATGGTAATGAAGTAAAAATAGGAAGTCTTAAGAAATAAAATAATGTTAACACGAAAATCAATATTCATTTCCAAAGCTTTTGACGTATTTTACTTAAAATTACCTTGACCTACTTAGAAGCAAGTCTGTCTACGAAGAAATACAAAAATAACTTTGTCCTCGCATTGTCCTATAAATAATTATTATTATGTTTGCGAATTTAAGTACCGTAATAATTGCATTAGACAAGTTTAAGAAGCACGTGATGGTTTTCCAAATAAACTTTATAGTAATGTATCACAACAGATGTCGGGTGCTTGTCAACATTATCATTTAAGTAAATAGGAATTAAATTAAAGACAATACACGTGATTGTTCAAAATACGCATTACGCAGTCACAAGATGCAGTTACGTTAAGTTTTTGGAGATTTGATTAAGGATTATAATATTATTGTGTTGTTTAAATTTCAAATAATTAAATGTATAAATTAATATTAATTTAAGCCTTAAGGCTTAGCCCGTTGTGAAACATACCAAATATTAGGTACTTAAAATATAATTATTTATACTATATTAAAAGATTTCTTTTTTTTTAGTATTCACGTTATTAAATTGACGGGCATATTAAGCCCATACGTTAAGAACACAATTTTAATTAAAACAATTTATATAACGAATGTAGTGAGAGAAATAACTTGTAAATGCGTTGATCTGTTCTATTTAAATTGCGAAAAGTAAATTGTATAGTAATGTTAACAACATTGATGAATTCATATACCTACTATATTTTATCAGCACGAAACCCAATGACATAAAATAATCCTATGTCACCTGAATTGTTTACAAAGAGCAAAGTTACACAAAGACAAACAAGTGAGCATCACTGCTCCTTTCTTACTTTATTCTCTAAGTATTCACAAAGGCACGGTTTGTTTGCGATGTCTCGGCACGTGTGCAGGTTATAACGAAACAAAGATACGAATACAAGCTCACGCTTATATCCCCAAGGGGTACATGGAGGTGCCAGAAGTTTCATACTGTTACCGAGTATATTGCTGTCCTATGATGTGTGTATGTGTGTGATAGTCCGCCAATTAGCATGAGGCCTGTGTGGTGGGCTATATACTCTAAACCCTTTAAATCATACTTTCGGGTATACCGTATACAGGAGGCCCGTGCCGTGCAGTGGGACGTATATGGGCTGATACACAGATGTTGTGATTGGGGACGAGTCTATCGCCACGAAAATTTCGGTACTGGACAACTCAAATACTTAGGAATTAAAAACTACAAAGATGACACGAAGTAGAATGCACGAACTAGAAATAGAAAGGAGCATCTCACTGTTGGCAAGTTTATTGCTTGACTAAACCAATTTCTTTGAAACGATATATAAAGATTTAAAAAATCTAAAATAAAAACAATGGTATACCCGTCTTATTTCGGCCCCAAAGCCTGAGCAAACTGCGTTGCACTACAATTATCAACAGGTTCATTGCAGTCACTTTGTAATAAGAACAAAAACACAAGATCACTTTAGTTTCCATTAATCGACATTACCATGACTTACAACGTAGATGCCGATAAACTTTGTGATTGATCGTAGATGATCCAACTATACAAATTTTACATGAAAGTAAACAATACTTATATACAATAATATAAATATATACTTACAAAATGAGACTTTACCATAGCATTACAAAAAATATAATTATATATTGATAAAAATACTTTACAAAGACATAACATGAAAACCTGACTGTCTTATGATATTTTATATGCAGTCTCTATGTCAGTATGTGGTCTCTATGGACTATGTTGAGTTATGTATGTTGGTTGGTTGTCTGTAAGAGATCGCCTCGAGCGATAAGACCGCCTTTTGTACATTTTTTTTTCTTGTCGTTTATTTCTGTATTGTTAGTTTTAGGTGTACAATGAAGTTTTAAATAAATAAATAAATAAATAAATATGTTGTACTACGGTACGGTTACAAAGCTGAAGTCTCGGGTCGGGCCATGTGATATTGTATTTTTCCATTTATTATCAGACCGGAGTCAGAAATTTGTGCCAATATGGTGAAAGGCTCGCCACTATCATATCGTGCGACGAAACATACAAGGTAAAAAATGGGTATCTTTGCACGTCTGCCTATCCCTTCTTGGAAAAGATGTGAGTTTATGTATGTATATATCTCTACGGTCCACCACACAGCCAACTGAAAATAACTTGTGCTCATGGATCTGTAGATTGCTTTGTCACATCACACATTACCATCCTATGAATACGTAAGTGTCTTTGCTGGCTTGTCATTTACGCAGAAACCTAGCAATAATATGATTTACGATAGATGGTATAAGGACAATTGAGTTACACAGCCCTATTACAAAAATATGCATATTTCAAGTACAAAATAGGACACAAACCTATACCAATATTGGGCAATATAGGCCAGTAAACAATAAATGACACGATTGACAATGTAAAGACTAGTTAACTTTGTATTTTCGTCCATCCGTACAATCAAAATGAAAATTATTTGTCTAAATGTAAAAGTAATCGATTGGGTTGTGCTTAGATGCGTATCAGTCCCCAAAAGTATTAAAACTATAAATAAAACTACCGTGTGCTCTACAACCAAATCGAACTAATATTTAAGGTATTCTCTATAATATATTATATGCTGTAGGTCAAAACTGATAGGGAGGTTCTAACCTGGTATTTACCAGACCATTACACTTATATGTCATTTCACAATTTTAAAAAACAACAAGGGAAGACTTATAGAAGGTATAAAAAATGATCATTAATTTTAATTATTTCAGCATTATACTTCTATAATATAGCCCTAAATAAAAATTTTAAACTCAAACCATTTCTTGTATTACTGTATAGAGAATTCCATAGACACTAATATGCATACATGCTGCCAATCCATTACATAACCGAGTATGGAAAACACGACACACATTAACATAAAGCGGCATTTATGTTTTTCCGAGCCCAGTCTTGGACATGAAACATGCGCGCACTGCATAATTGATCTCTGACCTCAACCTCCATTATAAATAGCTATTCGCCTTATCACAAAGTAACTATAAAATAACACAGAAAAATACTTAGGCGTGGCAATCTCTTTTTCACAATGTAAATGAGCATTGTGAAAACACATCCATCAAACCGCTTGAAAGAGATTTATTGGGGAAAATGTGTAATACATTTTTATGATCAGAAAATCTTTATTATCCGACTTTATATCGGCCCTAACTGGACACATGCCAGTCACTTTGATGTAACTTTTGCTTTAGTCACTTATGCTATCTTCGTGAGAATTCACTCGGAGACAGCAATAAATTTTGGTTACATTAGGTAAGAAAAGTAAGTGATTGTAGCCAATGGCAAAACAATTGTGCTATCTTACTTTTATACAACCCAAATTTAGGATCAATCGATACGACACAGCCTATGTTTAGTTGTGAAGCATCCAATTTCTCTTCATAAACCAAGATCCAAGTTGTGGTGCAAACAAGTTCAGAACAGAGAACTCCTCTGCCAACATTGGGAGTTATGAGGAAGTTAATATCCTGTTATGAGCTTTTATTATAATAATGTGGGAGTAAATTGCCAAAGTTCAACGTCTCTCATTCCGTAATAATCCGCGTTTGATCTTGCCTAAGCTATTATATTGATTCATACCGATCATAAGAAATAATTGTGAAAATTATATTCTTACACGACTTCATTATACAAAAGCTTTTAATGTTTGTGTGATTCAATTAATTACGATACTCAACATCAGACGCAAAACGAAGAGGATAAGAGCGAGTTCGCAATTTGTTTGTAGAATTTATAATTAAATATTATCTTTGAGTTGAACAATTAACAATTATCATTTAATAAACAATACATTTTTTATCATTATAAAATATTGTCATTTTTTAAAAATATTCTCATAAAAAATAATAAAAAATGTACTAGTTATATTACAAACATGTCAATATATTTTCTTTAATGATTCAATTATAACACTATTTAATTGAGTTGCTGATCTCGGTTCTGAATCTCGGTTTCTAGAAAAGCCTGTCTAATTAATTAACAAATATTGAATCATGCATAGAGAAACGGAAAGAAACTCATAATCTTATTTCCCAATTAACACAACATATAATAATGATTGATATACATCGCAAAATTACAATTTACACCTAAAAGTCGCAACATTTCAATGTAGAAACACGTCAGTGAAGCTGAAAAATACAGTTCCTCTATCAGTGAGCACCATTTTTCTTATGCATATAATTGAATGGGGGAGGAAGCGTCTTTGACGTGGGCGCCAGTCCCATTGTCGGCATAGGCTTTTGTTTGTAGAACAGTCCGGTTCCATGCATCGATATTATAGCACCACCTGCATACACCCTGCCCGTCATGTTAACCTACTTTAATAAAAAGTGTGACATTCCCGAGCGATAAGTGAGGTTATCGTGGGAATGTCGAGTCTGTTTTGATTTTTATTTGTGCCATTTAATCGCAATCATGAATGGAATATGAATAATATTGCTTTAACCTACAAAATTTAATGGTTTGGTTGATGCAAAAAGAACATTTGAAATCGGAAATTTCCGATTCCATCATAATTGCTGCATGCAATTACTATTGATTGTCTTAAATAAATTACTATGTTAAAGTAAAATACATCTTTTTTTTTTTAAATACCCCTAATTAATACAATCCAACTTATCATAAATTAGTTTATTTTTTAATATAATACGACTATAACATTTGGTAATATAAATGGTTCGTAAACATTGAAATACAAGGCATCTAATTTAAATGTTCACTGTAATCATAAAGTCTATCTCTAATTGGACCGGAATAAATTACCACTACCGACTACTATACATGGGCCTCATCTAGGATTAACATGGCTATGACTAGTCCATCATACCAACCTAGCGTAAGATTCTGGCCTACACTTAAACCATACAATTCGTTTCTTTCACGAAAAGATAGCGCACGAAGTATTAAAAACTTCGGTTAATTATTTTAACCTTTCAATACACTTTCAGCTCTGTAAAAGTTTCATAGTCACTTAGTTAAAAATAAATATTAATTTTACAGCCGATGGCATGACCTATTCGTTCGGCGTGTTCTATGCGGAGTTCCTGACCTACTTCGAAGAGGGCAAAGGCAAGACGGCTTGGATCGTCTCCATCCTAGTCGGGGTCACCCTCAGCTCAGGTAATCAATTTTCTTGTAAATGAAACTCTTGAATGTACAATCTATCGGCCGATCGTTCGCGTCGATTTCAGCGTCCAATTAATTCAGCAAATTGGTTTAAACCAGGTATTTAACATTCCAATTTTCTGTGACAAATGCTTGTATTTTAAATATTATCTGTTTTAACGCTGTCTTTTAACAGTATTTTTATTGGGTTGCTGAATAGGTTTGAAGATAACCTGACATAAATCTTCTGTATCAAAATACAACAGATATCAATTTTACTTAATTATACGAAACATGAAAATATAATCAAATAATTCGAATCGATATCATTTTCATTTAAATGCTGGAAGCAATCACGTACTTGAATTTTATGAGATTGCTACCAACGTTGTGACACATGAAAGTCCTTCAGACGTTTCAAATAAATTGAAAGCTACGATCTGAGATATTAATCTTCATAAATTATCTCTATTCTAGGCTGATATTTGAAATTACGTTCTGTTTTGTGTCCTTGCACGGTTCCATTATTGCTCTATATTTACAAAAAAGTATCATATGTTTAATATACATATGAGCTAGACGAATCTCTTGTAAAGAAAATGAACTGCTCTTAAACATGCAAAGGTCAATTAGATTATTACATTACAGCAGTGGAATATTTTCTGTCAAATGAATCATCTGTGCAGTGAATCAGCTATTTGCGGAGATAACTTCAAACCCAGTACACGATTTTGTAATAACTGATAAAAACAAACAACAACAATATTATTCTTTGTATATTCTGCCGGGAATTTTAACACCTTGAATGGGTAAATAAAAGAGACAATTCTACCCAATGTTCATAGACGAAGTTTTATAGATTAGTGGTCAGCCGAATAGCAAAAGTTAGCCCTGTCCGTAGAGCTACAAATTTAGCTCAACATTTGCTTCCCAACTATTACAGACAACAAAGGCACCGCCTGTTTTCCAACGTACCACATAATTGTTTCCATTTGAGGTATCCAAATGATAAAGTTTTGTTCAAAATTGGTTTACCTCTTATTTGTATAATGTAATCGCATGATCGCTATTTACTGTAATTGTTTCATTAATATTTAATTTCAACGATGATTAAACGTCCGTGATTAAAATATTAACACATTAAGCTCCTATAATCGAAATCTATGCTCTAGAATTTCCGTACACACCACTTTGAATATGTGTACTGAGCTAATAGAGCTAATTGATGTAAAGTATAACAAAATATTTTTAATGTAATATTAAACTCGCATTTTTTTCTACACTTGTTTAATCTAGACGGCCTCGGTGGCGTAGTTGTACTACGGTACAACTACAACGTTGAAGTCCCGGGTTCGAATCCCGGGTTTGACAAATTTTGCTTTTCAATTAATTGTCAGCCCGGAATAAGGAATTCGTGCCCAATGTGGCGATAACCTAATTCCTTATCAATTCGAGAGACGGAACACACAAGGCGAAACATGGGTGTTCTATTGGCATGTCTACCTACCCTCCTAGGAAATAGGCATGAGTTTATGTATGAATGTTTAATCTAGAAACTACATAATTCACATCGCATTTTCCAGGTCCTATATCGAGTTCGTTCGTGAACCGCTGGGGCTGCAGGGCGGTGACAATTGCTGGTGCATTGCTGTCTGCGGTTTGCATAGTAGCTTCTGCCTACGCCAACAACGTGCTGACACTTATCTTCACCATCGGCGTCGGCGCCGGTTTCGGCTTCGGTCTCATCTACCTCCCGGCCATCGTCAGCGTCACTGTGTGGTTTGAACGATACAGGAGTCTGGCTACAGGTGAGGTTCAATTTTATTCGTTTTATTCCATTGAATGGAAAAAAAAAATCACTGTGACATATGATATATTCATATTGGATTTACTATTAGTTTTAAATTATTATATTGAATCAAGTATCTTGTTATTTATGAAAACTTGTTTATATTTCCAGGAATTGCTGTTTGCGGTTCCGGTCTAGGAACGTTTTTGTTCGCACCAATCACGTCAGCGCTTATTTCGGAATATGGATGGAGAGGAGCCATGGCTATAATTGGTGCCTTCGTTCTCAATTGCATACCATTAGGACTGATGTTCCGACCTGTACCAGAACGCCCAAGGACACCAGTTACGGAACCGATGCTGCCCAAGCCAAACACATCCCCTTTAAAAAGATCACAAAGCACGGAACAAGTGGTACGAGCTAATGGAAAAACGGAAGAGGGGGATATTGCAAGGTTGACTCTTTCACAACCTGCGTTGAACAAACCGCATGAGCAAAAGCAACAACCATACTCTCGCCACGGCAGTGGAATTATGCAAAGGCCTGACGTCTTGTACCAAGGAAGTATGACCAGCCTTGCTAAATTTAGAGCGCCGTCTCCAGAACGAGTGCAAGTATCGAAGGAGGAGCGTGAAGTTCAATGCGAGTGGTTGCCTTGCTCGGCGGAATCGAAGGCTGCTTTATCAGAAATGTTAGATTTGTCTTTGCTAGTGGATCCTATATTTATACTATTTGCAATCTCGAACTTTTTAACTAGCATCGGTTTTTACATACCATACGTTTACATAGTACCTATGAGTGAGAAAATGGGAATAGAAAATCCGCCATATTTAATTTCTATAATAGGAGCTGCTAATCTTGTCGGAAGGATTATTTTAGGTTACATAAGCGACAAGCCGTGGGTGAATCGCTTGTTAGCTTATAATGTGTGCCTGACTATAGCTGGCATCAGTAAGTGTTATAGATTTCAAAAAATACTGTTAGTTTAATCAGAAGAGTAATTACGATAATTATAATGTGTATGTATTTATATTCCAGGTACAGCGATGGCCATGCTATGTTGGGAGTTTTGGGGTTTGGCGATGTATGCCACCACGTTTGGCTTTACGATTGGTGCTTATGTAGGCCTAACATCTGTGGTGCTCGTTGATCTTCTGGGGCTCGAAAGGCTAACAAATGCTTTTGGACTTCTGTTGCTGTTCCAAGGAATTGCGTCTCTCATAGGGCCGCCATTCGCAGGTAATGAAATATTATGTTATCAGAATTCAAATTAAAATGAATAATAAATAATATGTTTTGTATTCGTCTATACAACGATCAACACACATAATGGTGAAAAATTAGTGATGAGATTGGTTACTTTGACATGCCAGTATAAAAATCCTATAAACTGTACTTAGATAATTGTATAAATTAATACTTGATACATTTTTATATTCGTTTACTAGCAGCCAGGCCCGGCTTCGCCCGGATACAGATACTTTTTGGGTCCATTCCACATCAACAACATAATTCATACATACAAACTTCGTGATTCTAATATAATAAATACGGTTTATTAAGCAATATTTCCGTTTTAACTTAATTTCACTAAGTACATCAATTTTAGACGACTGCTTTTACATATACCTAGTTTTTTAAAATTTTGTATACATTATTTGTATTTTTATTTCCAGGTTGGTTGTATGATGCACTGCAGTCATACGCGCCTAGTTTCTACGTAGCTGGAGGCACTATATCACTGAGTGGTCTCATCCTATTCTTCATCCCGGTGATCGAGAGGCGAGCCAGTAGGAACCAGTGGAAGCAGGAGACCTCCCTGCAGCAGATATAGCAGGAGGCGATAGTGGGGCCGAGACGCGATTACCCCATAATCGTACTTAACAGCCCCTCGACGCCCTCCTCTGCCGGTTCTACGGAGGATACTTACAGCAACAGGGTACACAAGAATGCTATACTAGAAGATTTCTACATAAACGATGAAGATATATGTGAATGTGTAGACCGTGCGATGGATGAATGCGATGGACATTTCGATGACAGTCATCGAGCTCATTCCAGGAGTAAAGTTGGGAGTACATATGAATACGTTGATAGTGTCAATGAAAAAAGTGCAATATAAATGTTTATTTTCTCTTTAGTTGATATATCTATATAGAAGAAGCGCCGGCTGCTTCGAGTTATTATTGTACGAACTGCAACAAATTGTTTACCTTATGTTCAGTACGCTATAGAGTAAGGTTACCCTTGTGACTTCAATGTTGTTCCTCGTTCCACAAATGTCTCAGTGAACGGCGCCGAAGCGGTAATTGTAAAATATATTTCTTTTTCAATTGGCCAGTTAGCAGTTACCGATAATCGTAGTACATGAAGTATGAACATTAAACACTCAATAAGTACTGTATGTTAGAACGTGTGGTTTTACGCCATACACGGCCTTATTGCGGACCAATCGTGGCTAGATGTGATGAGATCCAAAAGTACCTAACAGAAGCATAATCTGCTTTATGTGATTTTAGAGTAATAGTTTTTAAATACAGTTAGTTTTGTATAGTACACATAGATTTTAATTTGTTGTACGTAATTTTTTCAGCGATTAGTGATATCTCTCATGTTGTGTTCAAGTAGGTGTAATTGTTTATTAAAACTCTTTCCTTTTCGCTGTAATTTATAATTGAATAGCTACATCTAATGTATATACTACTACATACATATATTGGACTGAATTAGATAATCATACAATGTATTTTATCATTTATACGACTGGACTGCGCTGATATTCTTCGTACAAATCTTTATCTCTTTGTATTATACTGTTGGCATTGTAGCGATCGTATATAATGCGATTTCAGTGAACATAAATGTTACTCTATATAAGGTACTATGCCTAATTATATATAAATATATATTGTCCACCGTCTCTGATATTTTCATTTCATTTGGTTCCCCATAGACTAGATATATCTAGTCAACATTATTTGTACTAACAATTAGCTGATTAAAGTGAAAATAAAACAAGATATAGGTAATAGCTAACTATGGAACACAGTGAAGAAACTCTTCCGTAGTGACGAACCAAACATCGATAGAATGTTAAACGTAGTTAACATTGAAACAAAACAAGGAAATCCATCGGCTGACACAAAGTTAATACATCCGCGTGGCGTATTGTCATTAACATTGCAAACAACACAATACTTCGTTCCACATTAATTACCACATTTATATCTAAAGTTATACTACAAAGTTGTATTTAATGCATTTACGGAATGTACTGGAATAAAAACCAACGTGATACATAAAACACGTGCAAGCTAATATTTCTATGTATTTTTATATTTTACTTGAACGAATAATCATTTGAACGATACTCATCACATTATAAAATCTAGATAACTAACAACAAATAACTATCACAGTTTAAGACACAACACATAAAATCTTACGACTTATAAACGAAACAATCCGTTCTCATCTGAAACGCAAAGACAAGCATGGCCACACTGCCGAACTGATTCTCTCTGGTATATTTTTTTTTAAACTGGCCGGTTCTTCCTTACTCAGATCGCGAAAAACTTTCCATATATTAATCTTTCTTCGCGTTCTCTTTATTAGTATCTTGAGTTGCAGTAAAGTAAATCATGTTGTGACGAAGACGATCATCCACTAGCAACAATGTGACCACTGTCAAAGATGGCGAAATCTGGAACAAAGTTGCACAATCGATACTAAAATTCTATTAATACTTTAGCTAAGACAATCGTGTAAAGAATTATCTCTAACAATAACACATTATACAAACTTATTAACAGGCTTACATAGTTCATTGTTTTAGTCTACAAGTTCTTTCTTATTATTGCAATTGTAATCACTATTTACTTAAATGGAAGTATTACTATTTTGTAAAACTTGGTAGAAATTATAACTATGTCACCGGACTACAAAATAATATTATGTAACAGAAAACTACATAAATAAAACAGCAGAGTACCTGGCTAGGATAAAAATTCTACAAAAAGATAAGGAGTGTGTTGGCGGCTAATCGAATGGGGAGGGTAGCGCGAAGTATAAGGGATGGGAAGAAGGAAGAGGAATTGGGCATCCGGCAATGCCATTCACCGAACGAAACGCAACAGCAAAGCTGTCAGTTTCGTCGACCTCCTGTAAGACAGTGATACCAACCCGGACGAGCCTGCCTATTCATACTGAGTCATAGATGACAACAGTGTGGCTCTGCCATTTAAGGAATTACTAATTCTTAAACTTTGCACACACATTAACTTTAAAATACGCACTAAAAACGGTGAAGGAAAACATCGTGAGGAAACCTGCATACCATAGCGATTTATAAGAATTTCTATGGTATGTAAGTCCGCCAACCCGCACTAGGCCAGCGTGGTGGACTATATGGCCTAACCACTCTCAATCGTACTCTCGATTGTAGAGTAGGCCCGTGCCCTGCAGTGGGACGCATATGGGCTGATACAATACAAAAAAAAATAACTTTAAAGTCCATTCTTTCTTGCTTGACGTTAAAGGCTAGCTACTCAATACTCACCCAATGAATCCACATCGCCCATTTGATACATAGAGCAGATATCACATCAAGAGGATCGATATACACCAAATAAGAGAACACGACCCATCCTCTTATCAAGGCGATTGGCGTCCAGCACACCAAGTTTACGATCGTGATAGCTATTACACTCTGAAATAAAAATAAACGGCCGATAGAGTATTTTTGTTTGACAGCCTGTGTGGCGCAGTTGGTTTGACGCCAGCTCTGAAACGAAAGCCGCGGGGTTCGATCTCCGCACAAGCCATTTGTTTATGCTAACCACAAGCATTTGTGTCGGGTCTAGATGATTGTGAGACCATAAATTCTTCCTACTTGGGGCCAGTACCTACACGTAGTTATTTTAATTATACAGAGTGATAAAAAGCACATACTCGTATATCTATAGTTTCAGAAATAGACCGGGCTTCTTCTATCTCCACATTATTAGATTACATTTATTTCTAATCTCACTCTCTCTCATTCTCACCAGACAGGAAGTCCATTGATAGATAAGGCCTTCCCCGAGGATCAATAAGTAATCAATACAAGCAAATTATAATAATCGAATTTTGTTAGCCAAAAGGATTAACAAGCAATCAAAACTGGAAATTATATATTCACGAAATAATCTTAACTTATTTAGTTTCAACAATAATTGAATAATAGAGCCGAAATCATTCTAAATAGTAGTCATCATGAGCCATAATCGTGAAATTAAGAATTCGCGTCCGTGGTTATTCCAATTATCCTCGTTTATTCAAAAATGTGCCTATCCTTTTATGACTCAAAGGAAGTATCCAATAGTTTTACTGCTCTGTCCTTGAACTAGTCGTTCCCGCAAAGATAAAGAGAATTTCAAAAATAAACGCTGCTAACAGATAACAAACTCCATTAAAGACGCTTCGTTAACCCAATCTGTCGCATACCTTTAAACACGAGTGGTTGCCTCGGAATCTAAATCTGCTTTGTTAGATTTATCTCTGCTTAAACTTATGTTTTTATTCTGTTTACAGCCTCGAATTATAAATTAGCATAAGGTTTTTCATATTATAACTTTACGCAGTAACAATCACTGGTAAAATTGTTACAGAAAAATCGCAACACCTATTTAATTGCTATAATGATGGGATTCACTATAATTTCCTCAAATATAGTGTTCCAAAAACACTAGATGTACAATTTATAATTTTATCCTTTGTTTTCAAAATCATACAAATACGCATAAATACTTACGCGAGTAAACTGTGAATTTCTCCGAGTAATGTCCAATATAGAGGTTTCTTTCGTTTCCAATATGCGAGCCCAAATCAACATTGTAACCCTGTGTAAACATAAAACATCTTTAAAATTTACTTCTACATTTATTAAAACACAAAGCAATATGAGATAATAGGTGACTTTGCTACTAAACTTCACAAGTGTTTAAAGATTAATACTTACATAAAAATCAAAGGCTTAATGCTTCGAAGAGCAAATATAGTAACGACAATGTATTTCTGCCACATAATCTCCGGTAGTATCATATCGAAAGTACAGGAAGTGCAGGAGAAATCGAATCCGTAATGGCCCAGTCCAATTAGCGGGGGATAAGAATACAATACGGAAAAGAACACGCACAGATACAGGAAAAATGTGTAGTGGTTTTCTTTTATTGTCCAACCTGAAAATAAAGAAATGGTAATGGTAAATAGTAATGCATTTTTTCATGAAAGCAAAATAAATATAATGTCAATGAATTAATCAGGTGAATAAAAGCTAACAAAAATATGTTTAATAAGAAAGACTTGAACACTTAAAATAAGAATTGTACTTTTTCATCTTTCATATGGTTTCTAATTCAGCTCTAGACCAATATCAACTGAATCCTAATTAATTTTAATAAATCTTTCATATACATGTAATAGGAAATACTCTTAGGGAAGCAATCTTACCGTTAGTGGTGTACTTTGCAACCACATATCTCTCGATGCACACGTGCGTAAGGCATTCCACTTCAAAGACAGCTAAGAAAGTCTCCATGAAAGCAAAGAATTCGCAGAACTGTTCTTGAAGCCCGTACACACTGCAAAAAAAGAACATAGTATATAATACATATATATATTATCTACGACCTTATGTCGCCCGAACGCGCGGTTGTGCAAAGTGTTTTCTATCTTTACTTTTTATTACATAGGATATATTAATACTACTACATTACAACTGCTCGTTGTTTGCTTTACAAAAATAATGTCAGTTCCTAATTTTACCACTGACGAATAGATTACATCATTCATTTGTTAAAATAAAATGTGTTTATATAAAATCCTGATGGGAATTATTTCGTCTATCATTAGAATACAACATTGCTCTGGCAGACAGACATGTTGTTACTATAGTAGGTGTAACCTGATGTGTTTTGATAATTAAACCATCTAAATGATGATTGATACTAGCTAACAACCTAACGAGCCTTCTGTGACTCTCTAGACTTTTACCAAGCTTAGGTTCGATCTAAATCGATTAGGATTTGTTGAATTTCATTCACAATATATTTGGTTCATTTCTTACAACTCTTAATTTAAAATTGGATTTTGATTTCAATTGATGAATAAAAAGGCATAAAATTGGAAATATGATTAACTAGCAGCCTAGCTCAGTTTCGCCTTAGTGCAGATAAAATAAACAATTTATAGAAAAACAATCGCTTCCGATTAAACCGCCATATTTTCGATCTTGTATTTTAAAAAAATATTATCTTGTGGAGGGTAGTTATAGTTATCTTGTGACATATTACTGGACAGAAGTTCAGTTTCTCGTGAACGCTTGCAGAAGCAAGACGCGTACTACATTGGTGCGCTCGAGTTCGTGACTAAATTAAATTGTTTACGGGCAATATAGTGAAAGTGATATTGAGCGCTACAACAGTGATCATTTTCGTCTGCGCCATCCTGCTAGCTTCGGGAGCGAGATTTCGGTGAGTGATAGATGTACTATATTACTATTTTCATTTGTTACTTGATCTGTTCTGTGCAAAAATTTTACTTACAGATTTTACAAAGGTGCCTTACCAATATTAACAAAATTAGATTTATTTAATTCAAAGAACATTATGTCGATAAACACAGCAAGAGAAGATTCTCCATAACAGAAATATTTTAATGCCATTCAAATTTCTGTATTTCTAAACTCAACCTAAGGACCCTATGTTCTGCTTTCCTTTCCTTGCCATTCCGTCCCGTTCCTTCACACCCCATCCTATTTAATCCTTTATCATCATCATCCTGTCTAAGCGAGCTCATTATTTCACAACATATGGAATCATGTTCCAAACGGCCGCATTTCATCCTTCTAATGTCAAATTGTCCATCATTGATAGCTAAAAAACTATTTTCTGGGGATGTAACCAAGAAGCTTATACCCAAATGGAGACTGCATTCCGTATAAAACACTGAAGCATAAAAAATTGACCTTGAATGCAATCGCTGTTGCCTGCTATCCTTTTCTTTAGAGTGACAATGAATGAAAATGACATTTTGTTCATTCATTGTCACTCGAAAGAAAAGGATAGAAGGTGTTGCCTTCTGCGACGTTATTCAAGGTCAAATTTTTGTGCTTCACTTTTACATACGGAATGCAATCTCCATTTGGGTATAAGCTTCTTGGATGTATAAGAGCCACAAAGTTATCTGGCCCGGTGGCCAAAAGTGGAAACAAATACGTCATTTGGAATGTAAGTCTATCTGCCAGTCGCTGACATATCGGCCATTAATTGTTTACTCAATGTATTTATTTTTCCTGCATTATTTAAAACTAGTGAAAATTGCCGAAAACTTTAAAAAGTGATGCTAGGAATGTTAAACTTCAGGTATTAAATTTAACGTAGGAAGAAAAGCGGCTTCAGATACCAATGAAGCCAGCTGCCGCCACAAGTTTGTGTTGTCAGCTTTTCAAAATAAATTCCACGAAAACAGAACTTTGTACGTGCTAGTAAAATAGATGTAAGTTCATATCATAAACTAAAATTTATCGTTACGTGCGTTTAAATGGACCACCAATGACCAAAACCACATTTCACGGTGGCCACGGGTTCGAATCTCAGGGCACAGCTCTGACTTTTCGGAGTCATGCGTGTATTGATAGTCAATAAACACACATTAAAACGGCGAAGGAAAACATCGTGAGGAAACCTGCATACCAAAGCGATTTATAAGAATTTGTATGGTACCTGTGTAAGTCCACCAACCCGCATTAGGCCAGCGTGGCGGACTATATGGCCTGTGATATGGCCTAACTACCGTCAATCGTACTCTCGATTGCAGAGGAGGCCCGTACCCTCTAGTGGGACGTGTATGGGCTGATACAGATAACTTTTTTAAGGGTTTTGACTTCTTTAAGGGGGAGTGATTGGTTAGAAATCTTGTAAAGGAAAAAAACATGCATATGAAACTAGGCCACTCATTTTCCCGACACTATTGATCGGATTGAAAAATCTTACTTTACTCACTTTATTGTTATATCTATTTTTAATGGCAACACCAAATTCGATTAAAGCGACTCTCACCGGGTCAGATAACTTTGTGGCTCTATAACTGTAGTGTATTGATAAATTCATACTCTTAGCATCTGTCGTCTCGAACTATACTACTACGCGAACCAAGGGTGAATGAGATAGATATAGAATGAGATAAATCATAGACCTAGTGGTCTATTCTTTGGACGTGGAGGACGGAACGGTGTGAAGACGTGGTGTATAGCAAACGAGCCGATAAATATTAATAATTGTATTCTACTACAATATTACACATATTAACCATAAAATAGTTTAAAACAAAATAACCGTCTATACCAAATATTATATCGGACTTATGTAAAAGTTTCTAGTGGTAAATCAATGTATCCACATACTACTATATGCACTTCAAATTGGAATATAACTTTCACTTCAATTTTGCAATGATGAAATTATGGATCGCACAACAGAACTGTTGATCTCAATGTTATTGAGATATCCAAACAATAATTTTATCCTAATTCTTGACTTTTCCTAAAAAAACCTGATTTGGACAATTACGAACAGACCAAAATTAGTCAAAGCTGGCGATTAATATTATCTAAGACTATAGATATACTTAACATTAGATAAGAAATCAATGATTTTAGGAGACTAAAAAGTGGTGAAAAAAAAACCCTTTTTACTGGTCTCTCATAGGTGAGAGGCCGCCTGAGTAGGTACCACCCCAATATCTATTTCCCCCGATAAACGGCAGTGTAGTAAATGCACAGTTGTTTTTTGGTTTGAAAGACATTGTAGCCAGAGTAACTACTGGACATATTGAGACGTCTTAGGATTGCGCAGTGGAATGCCAAGCTTTTCTTTGTAATTTAAGGTGTTGTTTGGTTTTGCTACTGTCTATGACGATCGTATCGCTTACCTTCAGGTAAACTGCGTATCTCGCCATTCATGGCAACAAAACATGTAAATTATTTAAAGCGTGCTTAGATATACTAATTACCTATTCAAATACCAAAGAGTTAAACTCTATGTTAAGCCTTTACCTTTCAATATATTTGACGAAGGGCAGATGAGCCATCACTGGCACGATGCGCCTGATGCACGCGGCGAGCGTGAAGTTCGCCAGGTTGTTGTAACTACGATCGTGCCGCAGGTTCGACACCAGCAGCGTTAGGTTCAACCAGGCGCTTAGAATGACGGATATTAATCCTGAAATAACAGAATAAATACAATTATATATAATATACGATTTAAATATTAAGTAATACAATTTTAAGCAATACAGTACGATTTAAGTAATAAGCAATACAGATAATCCATAACAATTATTTCATTTAGGAACAGGACTAGCGGCCCGGCCCAGCTTCGCCCGGGTACAAATAGATTTCTGTACAATAATATGTATCTACGTATTATACATATAAACCTTACTCTTGAATCACTCTATCTATTAAAAAAAACGCATCAAAATCCGTTGTGTAGTTTTTAAGATTTAAGCATACAAAGGGACATAGGGACAGAGAAAGCGACTTTGTTTTATACTATGTAGTGATGTCGCTGAATGCAGCGATGTGGAGATCCTTGGGGAAGGCTTATGTTCAATTTAGTTTATGAAAAATATTTTTAAAAGTTCGAAGAAAAAACAATATTTTAGGATATTAGGAAATAAAAATATAAATTAATTTTGTAATTTAAATAAATTAATACTGAAAAATTATATAATAAAACATACAAATAAAATTACCTCCAGCAGCAAATCCGTCTTGCAGAGCAACCCTTTCGTTGTCATCAAATAGATTACTCCAAACGCAAGTATCGGTCGACATCGTCGCTTCTATCTCGATTTCCATGCAAATATTTATTTAATTTCTTCCAAGCAGCAACCGCAGAGACGTGTCTTGGACCGTATCGGTTGAAAGAGACTTGGCCAGTGCGCTCCTTACATACATGGACGAAGGGTCTCATGTTGCATCTTGAACACTGTACCAGAAATGCACCAGTTTCGACACGGTCTGTTTCACCCATTGTCGCATTACACAGAATAAAGCTACAAAATTATATGACTACGAAAAATATATTAAAATTTTATGAGTCATAAAATTCTATTAAGCGCACCGTGAAATAGCGTCGTGAAATATAAACATTAGATTTGTCAGATGAATAGCTCCAATTCATTCATGAATTTTATTCATATATCTTAAATTTTAGATCGTCGTTGACTCTATTATTGTAATAGAGCATACGAAGCATCCACACGTATTTTATCAAATGGAAAATTTTAGGTAAAATATTATGATAAATTATGATTATGATGTAAAATGATTTCTAAAAAAATGAAAGTAATTATTTTTTGGTAACTCTATAGAAATAGACAAATGCCATTGCTAAGGCTCAGTTGCATAAACTATCTTGCCAATACCTTTGCCTATGAAAATGTCATCGCCATACATTTGAGACGTATTTGACCTTGTGAATGTATGGGATTGACAGTTTCACGGTCAAAGGTATTGGCAAAGTTAGTTTATGCAACTGAGCCTTAGTAATGGCATTTGTCTATTTTTATTAATTTATTATCAATTTAAGGCATATTACTTTTTATATTGCTTTATTTATGCGCTTTTTTTGCATGTAAATTACTTTACTTGAACATTTTTAAGGATTCCGTTTTAAATACCCAGTGTACTATGTCAATTTACATTTATTTTAGTATGCTTTGTTTTATAATGCCGTCAAATTTCTTGTTTAGAGCCAATAAATGAACTTAGAACTAGGAGTTTGATGAAATTATATTAAAATAAATTATAGAACAAATGTTTATTATACATTTTAGAATTTTATAAGAAAGTTTATTACAGACGAAGCAAAATAATACTTATACAAAACTCAAGCAAAAGCCACCGAAAACAAACTCCTTTCTTCCGTGGAAGAACTTCTTTTTTCTGTGATATTCTTCATAAGGCAGTGTTCAGATGCGGTTGTATCTCTTGGCTCTTTCTGGGTGGAGTAAGGCGTAGTGCTTGCGCATACGTCCTAATAGAGCAGCCCGCAGTCTCTCGTCCCCGGCAAGGTAACACAGTACAGGAATGCTGGTCGCCGCCTGAAAATAGTTTTACAACGTGGTCAATCACAAAATAAAGAAAGGAAACACTTAAGCATAAATTTAGTTTTTCTTATTTTGCATTATCTTCGCTTTAAAAAGTAAGTGCCTGCTAAATTCGCATCCCTCGTTTTACATAGTTTTACAGCATGGAAAATGACTATTCTCTTACTATTCTCAAAGACGCAAACATTTTTTTCTCAAAAGAACTGTAATCATCTCATTGATAGTACTGGTTGTATCACACACTTTTCATAAGTCTCATAAAGAAAAGACATTTTCTACATATTCTATAAGTCGGGGATGTAGCTTTAGGCAATTGTATCACTGACTATGAATCACGTCTCGATACTAATTCCCAGTCTTCTGATATCAACGGCTTACCTCAGAAGCAACAGAGGCGATCAGAGCCAAGGCTGGTGGTACGTGTGGTCTGTATCCGTACGCAAGTAGAGGCACCCACTGCCACCCCGCTAGCACGGCGGCAGGAATCCACAGCGCCAACGTCGCGATACACACTGCGTGCACGCTCTAAACAACACCAATATCCATTATACGGTATTTTAAAACTAACATACAGTGGGCCCCTTGTTATCCGAAAAAGCTTTTGCATAGGGGCGTCGGACTATCTTTGGCGGATTATGCAGACCGCTTATACAATCCAGCCATTTTCTAAATACCTTTCAATACTCATTTACAATAAAATATAAATAATAAGATACCTACAATTTTTAAATGTGTTATATGGCTTTTACGAAATTTCAAATAGAAATATAACAAATAATAGCATTGATAATAAAATCAGACCTGTGTTAAGCTTTTCTGTTCTTTTTGTTGTTCACCTTTGTAAAATATTTTTTCCAATCTAACTGCTTTTCCCATGTAGGCAAACCTACAACACACAATATATAGTTAGTTTTTTCCAGTAGTTTTAACAAAATGTAGCTATGTATGCATAGAAATATATAGCAACAACATACTTACATCGCAATAACAGGTATCACACCACATATGAGTATGTAGGGCACTGTGAATCCCAAATGTTTCGCTCCAGAAAGCTGTGAAGGCCAGAGAAATGTGCAAGATGTTCCAGTTGTATCACAAGAGTACAATCCATACCCGAATAGCGGAGGCGTTGAGAATATCACAGAGTTCATCCAACTAACTCCAACGAGGGACCAATAAAACCGAAGATATAAGGACCTCTCTGAAATATTATTACATTAATCATTTATCATTCAAGAAAATTATACACCGTGACAAGAAATGAATAGTACTAACCTCGTCTAAAATATCTAGCTAGCAAATATCTCTCCAATATGATAACGAATAGTGCAGTCATTTGAAAGACACCAAAGAATTGATTGAAAAAGGCAAACATTTGGCAGCATGCAGGACCGAAAAGCCATCTTAAACAAACATAAAATTAATTTTCATTTTAACATTTCCAATATTTACACATACAACTAATCTGGTGTTGACATACCTTCGTGCTACTGCTGATGATCCGGCAAAAGGAAATCCAAGCAAGTTTCTGCCAAGTGACGCCGTGCAAAGATTAAGTACCAGTATATGACTCTTGAATTCTAGCAGGTGACTGTGAATAAACGTGGCAAAAAGCCATCCATTGAGCAGCACCCCGAACACACCTGTAACGCAACGCAGTAACTTTATCATCTGCTGAACCATTTAATTTAACATTTTCACTTGCACCACTTTTCTTAACTCTTGTAAATAAATACACATTTTACGCTTGGTTTCAATGAACTTTATAAAACAAATTTTATCAATAATTAAGTTAAAATCTAAAACTGACCAAAAAGGAAAAGACAAGCTCCCAACAATGTTTTGTACGAACTGTCGAAGTAATACCACGGACACTCGTCTTCATGATAATCGAGCATTGCTGGTGACCTTCACTCCCTTCGTGTACAGGGTGTTACGCACCAATAGAAAGCTTTTTGAGTTTATAGAGATGTTGATTGCGCATTTAGATTTTTTACTTAATCCACGAACGTCCACGTTGGACTAGTGGTCACAGAGACTGGTCAGGTTGACGAACCAACTTAGGTACTGTCTGTAACAAAGGCGTGGATCGCGTTACCTGTCCTGACGACACTTTGTGCACGTTATCGAGGGCGTGAACGAACGCCACAACATGGTAGGCTTAACAAATATTTACTGCCATTTACTTAAAGCACATCTTTCAATTCACTCGGCTCTGAACACCCTAACATCTGTTATGTTTAAAATCTTTATTAATAAAATTAATAAATCGGTGCAAACACTATCAGATATTTTCAGATTATTCAGAATTTTCTATTGACAAACAATGCTATCAAGATATCGTAATCCATATCGATCAAACTCTCTTCAAACGATTCTGAGCGGATACATGCACGCTCTTTGGCAAATATTTACAATAACTATCGGCATATTTTGGTATTTCACTAATACAATCGTTCTATACTGCAGTATAAAGACAATAGATGTCATAGATTTCTACATGAAGGAAATTGTATGACAATTAAATTTCAAACACGTGCATAAGATTATAATACTTTTACCCAAATTAATTTATGAAAAATTATGCTGTTCGCAATACACACAATATTTCAAACAAGTATATTTTTCAGATGAAAATGCCTATTTTTTTTGTACGCCAAGCTTATTGATTTTAATATTTAAAATATAAACTTGATATCCAACCGATCCGTTCAATGCGGAATATATATTAAACGACTTATGATCGCCTAGATGCATATGTAAAAACCATTCGAATTGAAAATGAGGAGATCTAAATATATCAGTAAATTAACCTTAGAACTGAGTAGCAACTAATATATCGCACTTCACACGGTTTTAAAAATAGTTGTCTTCTCGACCTATATTTATATCACAGGTATTTGAATATTCCCAGATGTCACGGATGCGTCTTTTACACTGAGGGCAGTGCGAAACAGAACTTAGGTAATTGCCAACTAAACGACACCTGGCCTGAAGACGTTTAGTTTATTTGTACGGGCTGATAATGTATAGTTACTTGTCTGGCATAGGCCGTGATTCATGAAGAATATGTTAACTACGTATTGAACACGCACCGCCGGCGCACGTCGATCCTGCACAGTTAATTACGGAAAAGATCACGATCGTGTTTGGCTATGTTATAACACGGCCGATCAGCGCTTAGCTGTTATCAAACTCGCTGATTTGTATATTCGCATTGAGCGCACAGTGCAGTACCGTCACAGTCCGAGTCGCGACAGGATGTTGTCGGCGGAACAATTTACGTTAATGGTGAAGGAACATCTCGGACTCTACAGCTATTTTGATGACGTAGAACACTCTGCCAAGTGGACTGTTGGGGAATCACCGACTGGTGGTCGAGGTCTCTTCGCTACTGAAGACATAGCTGCAGGAGAGGTGCTGTTTGTGGACCATCCACTCATACAAGGCCCACGTGCTGGAACTATCATACAACGAGGGTGCACGGTTTGCTGTAAGTTGATTAATGAAGAATTCTTTAAATGCTCCAAATGTGCATTACTTTTATGTTCCGTAAATTGTCAAGACTCGGGCATACACTCAGATGACTGTGGTGTAATTTCGCGTTGGACAACTAGAATACCTATTGAGGATGTCGACGATAAAATATTATCACGAGCTCTGACGGCCATCCGATCATTGTTATTGAATGAAGAACAAAAACAATTTATGGCTTCCCTTCAAGCGCATATGTTACCACAACACGGCGGCGAAGTTCGAGATCTGAAGCAATATTTTGAAATACCCGAAGAAGAGGAACAGTTGATGACATTAGCTTGCTGCGCGTTAGACACAAATGCATTTCAAATAGCAACACCATACGGTAAAAAGGAAATGAGCATGCGAGGTTTATATCCTGTTTCAGGACTAATGAACCACAATTGCGTATCTAATACAAGGTACAGCTTCAACGACGAATACCAAATGACGGTCAAGGCTGTTAAACCCATTCGGAGTGGGTCTGAAATATTTACATGTTATTCCGGTGTGCTATGGGGGACGCCGGCGCGACGAACGCATCTCTATAAAACAAAACATTTTTGGTGTAAATGTGATAGATGCGCTGATCCGACCGAACGCGGTACTTTGTTAGCGGCTCTTAAGTGTTTCTCGAGTGAATGTTCCGGGTGCCTACTTCCAATAGAACCATTAAAACCATCAACACCTTGGCGCTGTTTGGAATGTAGACTCCGAGTTCCTAGCAGCAACATTTGTGCTATACAAGGCGCTCTTGGTAGTTTAATGGGAACATTAGACTTTGAAAATGTGGGAGAATTAGAGAATTTTCTATTGTATCGTGTTACGAAATATATACCAAAGACGAATCAAATAGTTGTTGATCTGCAGTGTCGGTTGATATGGGAGTTTGGTGATGCTGAAGGATACCGTTGGCATGGTAAGATCGCATGTTTCAAGAATGTGTTGTAAAGCTAAGTTACAATGATTCATCGTGTATGCAAGTTTTGATTAGTTTTTTCTGTTCTTGTCTATGTATTCAGCCACTCATACATAATTAAGTTTGAGTTTGTCAGCCCTTATATCCTCTAATAAGCAATACTGCCCGCAATACAGATGTGAAGATTGGACAAATCGATTCCACTGACCTCATGCTGCTAGACAGTTGAGTCATATTTTTATTTATCACGTCCATGAAATACAATACAGAAAGCATTAGAAGTAATGAGCAAATTACATAAACCTACAACAGTAGCCGCCGTTTCGCATATAATTTCTTTATATCTACCTTTTATATGAGTAAACATTTAATAAAAATTATACGTTTTGGTCAGTGTTTTGATCCGTGCATGTGTCACTCGAAATGTCGAAATCATTATCGGATCACGAATCGCGTAAAAATGTAAAATACGACAGATCTTATCTTTATCTCGATTATGTATCTACACGAGGTTTTTCGTGGCGCTATATATAATGTAATTTATTTCTCTCAAGTCAATACAACATCTGCATTATTTTATAATATTGCATGTATCAATTGCAAATTGTTATTACATAACAGGTCGTTTGAAGATGATTCAGAATAACACTGTCAGTGGTGATTACGTACAGAGAATGTTCTTCTAGATATAGATTACTAGGGACCGAATTATAATATAGCATTGCATATATGCATAATATGCAAATGCATATATATTGAATGGCGAAACGAGAAAACGGCGGAAAGTTGGCGGGAGAAATAAACATTGCGGTGGTACCTACACAGGCGGACTCTCACATATGAGAGACTTACCACGAGCGAATATATTTACCCACCAATATTTATTATTTACTCTATTTTCAACAACCACCTAAAATCTAGTAATCGTGTATAGTTTCGAAATATTTAAGTATAGAATTTTACGGTAAGTTTTCCTCTTGACAATTTTTTTATCGTATTATTTACAGTAAAAATCAATTATTTTATTGCCAGCCAAATCTTTATAGGTACGTAAACCGCGCGTTTTTTAAAGCGCATTCACCCTCTCATTATATTCCTCAATTTTGCAATTCATAAGGTTGTTAATGTTGAATGAATTAGTAGTTTACTGATTTTATACCAATCTTTTTCTCTTTTACTTTCCTGGACACTTATGTACTTATTTTACCAATGTCATGCATATCTTTCATGTATATTTGCATAAATTTTTATGATGCATATAATCTGGTCCCTATAGATTACACTTTACAGTAATATAAACTAAAATGACTTAACGCAATAAAGCTAATAGTATGAAACACAGATTACTTGTGTGGTATTTAAATCGATATTAGTTATTTTAATTCCAAAATCCGCAAAGAAATCTTGTGTATGCAGATAGATTTGCTCAAAGAATTGCCAAACACATATTCATATACCAAGGAATCTTTGGCGTCAACTACAAACATTTGAAGGATTGCGCAGAGTGCCATCCAGATACCAGTTAAAATTAACGACTGCATGGATCATTCATACACCTGAATATTCTGAACCAATCAACACCTGCCGATGACACTCAACACTGGAATAAGAACGAACTCTCTTCGGCGCTTAGTTGAAGAACCAATCGCGCGTCCACATTTATTTTTAAACCACTTCCTGTTTCTTTACCGCGATAGATATTTATGCATGTTTTTGTATTGAGGACTGATAACCTAACTATATTAATGCATCAACAAGAGTAATTGATTCATATTAATTACTGTCTGATCTAGGCGCATAATAAATGCTTGGTAAAAATAAACATACAAAAAGACATTTGACCTGAAAACGTTTGCAGTTCTTTATTATTCTACTATTGTAATTAGAAGTTTTGATTTGACTGCCTCGGTGGCGTAGTTGTACTAAGGTACGGTTACAAAGCTGAGGTTTCGGGTTCGAGTCCCGGGTTGGGCAAAGTGATATTGGATTTTTCTATTCATTATCAGCCCAGAGTCAGGAATTTGTGCCCGATATGGCGATAGGCTCGCCACCTATCACATCGTGGGATGGAACATATAAGGCGAAATGTGGGTGTCCTGGCACCTCTGCCTACCCCTTCTGGGAAAAAGGCGTGAGTTTATGTATGTATGTATGTAAGTTCTGATTTCTCAAATATTGTGAGTTTGAAGCGAAACCGTTGCTATGTGAGCCAGACTTGCATTTGGCTAATTTTTTTAAATTAATTGCGTATATAGACGTGGAAATAATATTTTGTTAATATGATTAAAAATCTCATTAATTACCTAGATCCTGTAAAATATATCGAATTCTTTAGAAGACAACGTTAAAAAGGTTAAAATAAAACTGTTTACTAATATAACTGACGCTTTTTCGATACTTCTATGCATTTCCAATTCCTTTATAAATAAAAATAGCTTTAACGGGAATGTTAGTTTTAGTTCGTGCCGCAATGCATGTAGGTTGTATAAATAACCTGAAAAATAAGTAAAACTACAAAATCAGTATGTTAACTAATGCCGGCAAGCCATATGTAAACATCCTGGTGTAGTGTGCCGTAGGGTCTAGACAGATTTATACTAACACACGTGTCGATCTTCGCAACTATAAATATCGCACATAATAAAGTACACGCACAATTAGTCCACGTCGTTATGTCCTATTTATACATTAACACATTAATTTTTACTATTAATAAGGACGGTCATACTTAATTTGATGTTTAATATGACTGAACTATGATATATTACCCATTAATGGTATTGAAGGTTTTTTGATATGTTTTCTAATACCAATATTTTTTTTTTTGTGTTGCCAAGACGAGACCTTTTGACTCGCGTATCAAAGGTTATCAGATCTCATGTAGAGCCAAGCTTTTAAGTCTTCAAGCCCTAACTCTACAAGGCCTAACTACACAAGCTCTTTACCTACTTTAGTTAAAACTTGTGACTGATTCCTGGCAGATTAATGTAATCGGGTACACTTTAATAGAGGTTATTTTATGAATTACCTATAACATTAGTTTGTTTTGACAGTAGCACAGGCAAACGAAATGATAAGAAAAACATAATATGCTTTTAGTTCGGATCCGTTTTCGAACGCAAAGTGCAGTAGTAAAGTGAACATAAACTACGAGACCGACACACATTACGTCAGATTCGACACGTGAGTTGCCTCCATGAAACAGATGAGATTTATTATTTCCAGTGGCTATTTTCACAACGGGTCATATACATGAATGCCGGCTGGATTGGCAACTTCAGTTACACGGTGTACGCTGGTAAACCTAGCATGCTATTTAGCGCAGTATCACTGTGGCAAAACGCGTGATATGGCACAATCAATTAGCCAGGAAAATTTACTTTTAAACGATTATTTGAATAATGAAGCTAATAGAAATGTAATTGTTAAAGAATCAGAATTAGGTGGAAGAGGACTATTCGCGTGTCATCCTATTAAAAAGGGTTCTTTAATTTTCGCCAACAAACCTCTGGTTGTAGGACCGCGAGCGGACTGCTTTGTTGTGTTTTGTTCAGTTTGTTTTGAAGTTAGTGAATCGTGTTATCCTTGTGAAAAGTGTCTGTTATTAATATGCTCCGATGAATGTAAACTTTCTGAAGATCACGTGAAACTGTGTAATTATGTCACTGCACATTGGCAACCAAAATCAAACGGGGATAATCTTACGGAGACACCTAATTTGTTAATTTACTTGCATTTCTTATTGTTAAGTGAAAATAAAAAATCGTGGCTTAGTCTATATCAACGAGAAAAAACGCAACAGGCTCAAGAAGATATTAATAGATATGCCAATGCAAAATATGAAATCCCACGCGATCATATCACATTTATGAAAGACATTGAATCTCTCTTAAAAGTTAACTCATTCAGGATAGCTAAAAATTCCGAGGATAAAAAGATTCCGTTGCGAGGGTTTTATCCAGTGTCGGCTTTTTTAAATCACAGCTGCATACCAAATACTAGAAACATCTTCAAAGAGAACTTTGAAATGAATGTTTATGCAACCAAAGATATAGCTAGTGGAGAAGAAATATTATCGTGTTACACAGGCATTATGTGTTGTACCCCAGCTAGACGTGTTCAACTCTACACAACCAAACGATTCTGGTGCATGTGTGCAAGATGCAAAGATAAGACTGAGATGGGCACCAACTTATCCGCATTGAAGTGTTTAAACAAAGAATGTGTTGGAGTTCTTTTGCCGATCTGCCCCACCAATGCCAGAAGCGAGTGGAATTGTGACATTTGTAATTCCAAAGTGGATCCTGAACGAATAGGCACTATCCACAGCGTGCTAGGAAGCCTGGTAGGAACATTGGACTTGGATGACCAATTTCGTATAGAATCGCTAGTACTAGAAAGATTAGCAAAATTCGTGCCTTACTCCAATCATATTTTTGTCGATTTGAGGTTTAGATTAGCCATGAAACTGGGGTTCGCTGATGGATTAAAACTAAATGGTATTTAAAAATATATACACTCGCTGTGCACTGCCAGTATCGATGGATAATTAACACAAAAATATGCTTACAAATAATGCTTGCTTTGTTTATATCGTGTTCTAAATCATGGTTATGATGTAATAAATTCGGCCGAGTAGTCAAAAATAGATATTTGATCACGCTCTTTATTTTAAACACACATAGAAATCGTATTACTACGAGTAATTTATACAGCTAAACTTTAAACTTATTAGAACTAAAAACTATAACTTCTTAAATAGAGATTATTTCACACATAAATCAGCAGGTAATTAAATTAATTTAACATATTTCCATCGCATTGACATTTTTAATATGTAAAAACGTATTGTAAACAAGATGAAGCTAACGTATTGATAATTCCCAAGGAGCCGGTAAGTTTTCTAAAAATAAATGTCGTTCGTATTAGCAGTTATGATGCTAACGTAACTCAAACAATTCGAACAATGCTTCACTAACGCACGTTTTCAATGTTTATTGCCAAAACATTAATACAAAAACGTTTTTATGCCATCAGTAATGACTTGTTCACTTGTTACATAAAATTTATTAATAATTTAGACACTTTTTTACATATTATTTTGGCATACTGGAAGATTCATGTTGGCAGGATATGCGAATCCGGTTAGTGACCCACAATCTTGACGGATACTTACGTATTTTATAAAGCTAGATATAGAGTAACATAAAGCATTACGGAATCAAATATATTTACACCTAGTCCAACTAGGCCGGGGTAATTCTTGCTTTCGAAAGATAGCTCCTAGCCCGCCAGTTTAGAAATGTTTATCAATCAATTTTCAATATCTCTACCAACCTATATACGTCCAATTGCAGGGCACAGGCCTCCTCTACAACCGAGAGCATGATTGAAAAGGGTTAGGCCATATAATCAACCACGCTGGCCTGGAGCGAAAAGGCTCACTTTAGAAACTGTTTTCGATTCGAATTAAATTTATTCTCGATGTTGCCCTTCACCTTATAGTGGTGATTAGTTAATCAATACATACATTGATAGTTATCAATACACACATGTCTCCGAAAAGTATGCCCTGAGATTTGAACCCGCGAAAACTGTGAACATGTTGACAATCGCGTTTGGTCCGTTAGCACCAGGCCGCCACCAAAAGCATCATTCAATTAGTCTTTGCAAATATATTCATACTAGTAATACTTGCGATTTTGAGATAAAAATTCCCTATTACCTTCCTGGAGAAATGGACTGTCCAACACTAAATAGACCAGGGTCGATAATTTTTAAAACCAATAAAAATAATAGTAGGATGAAACCCATTAGAAAAGGAGGGGGATAGTATAAAAATGAAAGGAAAAATAATTTACGGGCGATCTGAGGCCGGGAAGGGGATGGGGGTGGGTTTTTAAGGGTAAAAAACGGTTTTTCTCGATTTCCGGCAAAACTAAAAGTCCTATCGAAAAAAGTCAAATGGCAAAGTTGTAGGTAATAAAAAGATCTAAAACTTTTGTATTCACACTTTTTTCACAAAACCTCAAAGTTTATGTGAAAAATTCAAAAAACCAAGGTTTTGGTTTTTTATTTTTATCTTTTACAAAAAATATATTTTTTTAACGAAATTTGGTGAAAACTTACCTTTTTATGTCCCAAATACGTTGTAATTTATTTGATTAAAAATATTTATTTTTTCGCCTTATTTTGAATTAATATCGAAAAAGCACTCTAATTTTCAATCGAAAATTCACCTGTCAAAATATCAGCTTTTTTCAAAAAATTGGTATGTTTTCTGTTCGTTGAAATCTCTACTTTCCGATGGTGAAAAAATATATATATATGTTACCATAGTAAATCTTCTCAGAAAATGCAAAGCAAAGCTGCTTTTCCTTTTCTAAGGGGTTTCATCCTACTATAATTTTTTTTCACTTTTTATTATTTTTAACGGCTTCTACCCTGGTCATAGATTTTCAATTTGAACTAGTAGTTTCTGAAATTAGCGCGTTCAAACAAACAAACAACCTCTCCAGCTTTATATATTAAGTATAGAGAACTAAACGGTAAAAAAATTATTAAGAATTTTATAAATACTTATATGCACATGACCGGACTTCAAAATCTCATATTACCTTTAAGATTAATGCTATGCTTTATTACACTACGATGACCATACGATACGATGACACAGCGTAAAGATCCCTTGCACAAGGATACGTTCCGATACAATGCATTTATGCATAATAACAACATTGCCAGACAGTCACATCTAGAATCGAAGTTTCAAATTCGAGGCGTCCAGTTACATATGCATTGTGCATTTTACATTATTTATCTTAAGCTATCGCGCTCTGGGCTCCTGCTAGAGCTGAATGTTAATTGAGAAATATATATTTAAATACAAATTTTAGTTTGGCGCACAGCGAGTTTACAATATTAAATGTAACAAATCGCAGTTTGCTTCAAACCAACTTGGGCGTATTGATTTTCTAGGACACAATGCGGCTTTTACTGTGTCAAGGTTTAATTGAATAACAAACAAATTCATCCAAAAATTACTTTTTAGCATTAAGATGTTAGTTTTACCGATCCAAATACAATAAATATATTAAAATTTACTAAATACACATAACATACTTATGAGTACATAATCTTGTTCTCTATTATGTGATGCGGAATATAGTTTTACCTATCTATCTATTTATAAGTTTCTTCTATCTGTAATACAATGAACGGTCTTCAGATTCGTATATTGTTATTACACATACATATATAATAGGTCTTATTATTGTCACCTGCCTGGATGTTTCCACGGCTGGACGAAGTTACCCATAAACTTTTCCATGTCTCTTGATCCGAGTCCCGTGTGATATAAACAGCGAGAGCTGTTTATCAGGTGAACCACTACTGAATCTCCATACGTGGACAACAATAACAATGAAATCGTTTAGTAGGTGTATTGAAATCACTCCGTGCCATTTACGTATACATAATAGATCAAATAATTATTCCGCTTGATAATAGTCAATTCAATACAATATTATATTGGACTCCCATTAAGTATTCGACCATGAAATTATGAGAAATGGCCAGTTAATCATAAAGTCGATGGATGTGTGCAATAATGAAATATTATGTAAAATATAAAACAATAAATAATAGACACATTTGAATCGATGCCAAAATTCACGTGATAGAAGCACGTGTCTCCAATAAACATCTTGAAAGTTGAATGGAGCTTTTAGGGCATTGTATTCTTATTTGTATTTTTCTTTACCAATATTTTAATATCAACATGGGCGTAGCCACGGTGGGGCCGAGTGGGGCGCTTGCCCCACCCTGGCTTTGACCTGTAAGGTACCTAACAGACTCCAAAAAAAGTAAATTATCTAGGTAAAGTACTGGGCAGGTGAGCAATAAGAACGCATTTAGGATAATTCGTATTATAAAAACAGATACAGGGTGTTATAAGGTGTAACCTTTTTATTGGAAAAAAATACCGGGAGAAGACCTAGAGTACAGTTTGCTAATTACATATGATTTAAGACTGCTGCCCCACTCTGATCCCACGGCTGGCTACGATCATGAATATCAAAACAAAGTAAATAATAATAAGTAATATAAATATTATGTTACTAAAAACTCAATAATAATTTATATTTCTCATATTATAATTGTTTTATAAAGTAAATTAATAACTTTGTTAAATTAAAACATTCGTCATGGTCACTCGTTACATCGTTATTAGATGTCCTTTCATTATTCTCGTTCTTACAGAATTTTGGATTACAGCATATTAAGGTTTGCTGAACATGAAAATTGTAGTCGGGAATGGATACTAGAAAGATCGAAATTTTCTTTGTTAAAAGGGATTGTACAGTATAGGTACAGAGACCTATAAGAATAAACATTGTTTGTAAGCACCTACGTCAGCATTTATGAAATTCGCAGTGAGTTTAATGTTGCTTTATGTTCAGGAATTTCGCTAATTCATAATTAACGATGACGCATACAGTATTGCGTTTTTGGTGTGAATACGATACGGTCGGTGAACATGTAGGACACGATAGCGCTTCTACTCCTTCACAATATTTACCACTTTATACGAAAGTAACAAAATATCAACATGTTCAAATACGTACTCCATGAATAATAACTGTTTAATACTTTTCACCGTGTACAACAAAACAAAACCATATATTTAACATAAAATATATGAAGAACCCGCAAAGGAAATAAACACTTAAACATTCACCGACATTAAGAAAACAAAAGTGTAAAAGTATTTTGAAAAAGGTCAAAATTCTAATAAGTCGGTTCTTGTTCCTTTGTTTTGTTTTTGCGCAGTCGCGACCGCATCACTCCTGCAGATAGAAATACGTAAAATAATTTTAAAGGCTCGTTTAAATTGTGTAGTTAGTATTGCAACGCAGTTCAGAGGAGCGTGTCCCGTGCGACGAGTACTGCGCAACAAGTGAATAAAATCAGAGACGATTATATCCGAGGGGCAGTAGTACGATTGACCGCCGATTGACATGGGCGCCGCAGCGAGGAACCCACGTCCTCACGTTGTTACCAGATGGATCTGTTTACCTGTTCCGTTAGTGCACTCCATTCATAACTAGCGTTACGTGTTGTCTATTAGACATCCGGATATGAGCGCCAATGGCAAGCCAGAAATATTTATCCAAGAGTTTTGGCATTGACAATGTAGTAGCGTTAGCGAACACTGGTGGATAAACTGAGTGATGTGAAGAAACAAATCATGTAATTATTGACTGATTGACCGTGTCATTAGATGTGATGTAACTCAGCGCCTTTGCTGCTCCGCTTATCAATCGCGTTGTGTTCGAGTTGGCGTCGCGCCGTTATTTGGCCATTGGTAAAGGGCTGCATTTCCGATACTGCCAACTATTTCTACATTCCGCGAGCCAAGTTTTGTTCAAACGGAAATTAGTTCGGCTACTAAAACAATTTCCTTAAAATATATATTTGTGTCAAATTGTACTCCTTTGTAACAAATTGTGCATTTTCATGTTGAGAAACTAATTTGTTTTATTTTCATTTTTTCGCCACTTTTTCCATGATGCATGGAGAAGGGTCGCGTTATATTGTTTCGTGCGCCAAATCGCTCTACTCTGAGTTTTCTGTCAGTTAATATTTTGTATCCAGATTTTAATTAATGACAGATATTATGATTTTATATTTGGCTAATGTTTTGAAAACCTTTTCCTGTTAACATCTACTTACCTGTACGACTAAAGTTTGCTTATCGGTGGAATCCACAGAATACATTGTGTATGGTGGAATCACAGGATAGAATAAACACCATATGCCAACGAACATGCTCTTTGTCTGTTAAGTTCTTACAACCCTTACTTAGTATTATGCTAATTTGCATTACCAATTCGCGATAGCCCGATGAATCATGATTCAGCGGTTTTCTTTTAAAAAACCGTTAATTTGAAATCAATTTCTTTTAGAGTTGGTTTGTATCTTGGTCAACCAGATTTTCACCTACTTCATAGCAATGGTTAATTTATCAAATTCATCAAAATCAAAATATTTTTTGCTTATATAGTGTTTTACAACATAGTTTGGTTTCTTATTTAATTCCGCATTAAGAAACTCCCACAGCAACGTCGTCTTTCCTTTTTTCTTTTTTCTCTATCCTCTCTTTAACCGCAGGAAGTCCACTGCTGAACATAGTCCTCCTACAAGGATCTCCACATCAACCTGTTTTAAGCGGCCTGCATCCAGCGACATCCTGCAAACTTAAACAAGTTGTCCATCCACCTTATCTCTATATTTTTTTGCAATACAGAGCTGTCGGAGTCCCGGTTGTCGCTGAAAGAGAGCCTGTGCCGCGGCACGTTGCGCACGCTGGCAGCCCTGGGCGTGGGCGACGCGCACCTGCGAGGCCTCGTGCTCTATCATCTGCACGCCGCGCTAGCAGAACGCGCCAGGCGCTATCCAGATCTTTATGAGGTAACCCAATAGCTAACAACTAAAAAAAAGAAGAAAATTCTCGTTCATCAGTCATCAGTATCGAACTTAGCTATAAAATCTCCGTCTTAAAGAGATTTTCGGTTATTTTTTTGCGATGAAGTTTTGTTTCATAAAATCATCCTAGTTTACTAAAAATATATTTATTAATACCTGACGTTCTATTTACAGGAGCTGAAATCTGAGATTGAAAATTGTATAGAGCAAGCGTATCACATTCTCCAAGGTGACATATCCGCTCCACCAGACTTGGAACTAAGACACCAATACCTTGGCCCTGGCTGTGACAAAACTCAAGAAGAAAGGTTCTTCATACTTGTTAAATGATCGAGAATATGTAAATGGTTATATTTATAGTTTAAGTATACAATTTGTGTGATCCATATGTGTGCTGTATTTATGTGCATTAAATTTAATTTATGTATGTATAATGTATATGAGTGTAATTTGTAAACGTTTAATGTAAAATTGTTAACATATGAAAAATAAAAAATGTGTAAAAATTTGTCACATAATTATGTCCATTGCAATTAATAGACTTTAGTAAGTATTAAAACTAGTAAAAATAAATGCAGCGTAAAATTTCCATTACAGCCATTAACTAAATCCCGTCAATATCTTTTCATGACAGTTGATCCGTAGAAACCATATCATGAATTAGTAAACTTTTGATAGAGAAAAAATCTAATTAATCACATAACGTACTCTTGGTTAACCTTCACTTCACTTGTGCTGGTGCACGCTGTAATCGTTTACAGAACGAATTGTATTGAATAAAATGACTTCTACTTTATGCTAGAACTCTAAAATGCGCAAATGAAAGATTGAAGTCCACCAATAATGAGAACAGTACAAATATAAAACCTTTAACCCAGTCTCAATATGCCATATAAGTCCCAAAAAAGTTAACTTTCTTATAGGTACCTAAATAGGTATAAGAAAGTTAACTGCATATTTCTTATTGGTCTGTGACTGCCAAGGGCGGATCCAGCTTTTACGCCGGGGGGGGGGGGGGTCACATTATAGTTCATATCAGATTTTACGCCAGGGGGTGTCATAACTGGGTCCGATTTCAATACTCCAATTCATAATAATGACTTTTTAAAGTTTGCTACAGACGTGATTTTTGAACACACACATACTTTTTTTCTTCATTTATCGATATACAAAGAATTAAATGTCCTTATAAATTTTATCAACAAGATCATAAATATATTTTTTTCAATCTGGGTCCAGCCCAGGAGGGGGGGTCATGACCCCCAATGACCTTCCCCCTGGATCCGACCTTGGTGACTGCAAATAAATAAAATTAAGAAACTTTTCTTAAAGTGATTCTAAAGGCGCAGTAATATTTGAAATCATGGCGAGTTCGTAAGTAAGTAGGTACTTAAGTGGTGAGGACAGCCGCTAAAGTCTCAAGTGGAGCGTTACAATTTGGAAATGCTTACATACATACATACATAATCGTCACGCCTGTATCCCATAGGGGTAGGCAGAGACTATAGACCGCCACTTTGCTCGATCCTGGCATACTACTTTCGCTTCATCCACTTTCATCAACGTTTTCATGCATTCTCGTCGGTTCAGGGTACTTTTAACCTGACCCTTGTTGAGGGTATCACCGATTTGGATGGTGTATGTTCGGTGAGGTCGACCCCTACCGACTCTTCCATCCACACTCGCATTATGTATTTCTTTCGTAATTCTCCTTTCATCCATCCTCTCTACATGACCAAACCATCGTAACATTCCTTTCTCAATTCTCGTCACTACATCCTCTTTCACTCCACAAGTTTCCATCACCACGCTATTTCGCACTCTGTCACACAAACTTACACCACACATTCCCCTTAACGATCTCATCTCTACTGCCCTAATTTTACTTTCATGCTTCTTTTGCCATACCCAACTTTCACTACCATACATAAGCGTTGGAATTAACACTCCTCCATGGACAGCCAGTCGTGCCTTTTTGGAGACCTTCCGACTATTCATAAAGGAGTGTAGCGCACCATTCACTCGATTTCCCGCATTCACTCTCCTTTCAATATCGCTATCATGCTTTCCATCACTTGTGAAAACACAGCCCAAATATACGAATTCATTCACTTGTTCTACTTGCTCATTACCTATCATAATATTGCATTTCGTCATATTCTCTTCCCTTTCAAATACCATAACTTTCGTCTTACTCACATTTATTTTCATTCCTTTTCTCTCAAACGCTTCATGCATAATTGTCACCATATTTTGTAGCTCCTCCTCTGATGATGCAAGAATAACCTGATCATCAGCATAGAGAAGACATTTTAGTGACAACTCATTCATTCTTATCCCATATTCACTATCTTTCAGATCTTTTAGGCAACCGTCCATGAAAAGGTTGAACAACCACGGGGACGCTACACATCCCTGTCTCACACCCTTATCGATGCGAAACCAGTCAGTGTATGCTCCGTTTATCCTAACACAAGCACTAGAGTTCTTATAAAGAGACTGTAGTGCTCGAATTAGGTTGCTGCTCAACCCAAACTTGGACAGTGCTGCCCATAACTCATTCCTCATCACTCTATCATAGGCCTTTTCTAAATCTACGAAGGCGCAGAAGACTTTTCGACCTTTAGCTAAGGTCTTCTCAGCAACACTTCGTAGAGAAAATACCTGATCCGTGCATCCCATACCCTTCCTAAATCCTGCTTGCACGTCCCATATCTTGTCATTCGTCTCTTTTACAACTCGCTCAATCAATACCTTAGCATACAATTTGCCGACAACACTTAGGAGGCTGATACCACGGTAATTTTTTTTGGAAATGCTTGTTTGTAGTTATTGTAACTAGTAAAACTAAAAAAAAGCTAAGGTTTCTTATCACCGTTAAGATGTAAGCTATTACAGTATGTTATTGCATTTTTTATTTAACCTCCTAAGTCCTGGGTGACTTTCTAAAGAACAAAATAGCGATCATCTGTAAGTCCTGGTAATTACTATTTATGTGACAAAATTATGCCCAAATGTCCTTGTAAAAGTACAAAGTTGATGTGTATTTACATAAAACGATAATGTTTTATTGATAGAACGTTCGGTCATAGTACTACCTGTAAGTTAAATATGGTAAGGTCTAAAAAAGGGCTGCCAATTTGTCCTACAGGAAGCCATTTCGGTTTTTATTTGAAAATATATTTCAAAATCCCAGGTCTTAGGAGGTTAAGTAATTTTATTTCGACATGGTTGATGGACAAGGGCCATCATTATGAGAGCTCCGAAATTAGTATACCTCGCAACGATTTTGAAAATTATTGCATGTATTATGAGAGAAAGCTTAGAAAAAAGAATAATTATTTTAGCCGTTCGGACAAAATCTATTACAATCGATTACAATAAAATATGATTATTATTTTAGTATTTTGTTTCGACGTAGTTATTAAACTAGCTAATAGATGGCGCGATTCTCAAAGCAATCGTAATGATATTGCAAAATACAAATTCACTAAAATCTGAAGGGCCTTTTCTTAGTTTTTAAATCAATCACATATTATAATATACATAAATAATTTCCAAATAGAATGTGTTTAAAAGTAATATATGATCTTATCATCACAAACGCTTATCATTAGCATTAAAATAAATGTCAACATGACATCCTAGCAATGTATCCATAGAAAGTGATAAAAATAAATAATTTATTATTTTATGAGCCTCTGTGAGCGCATAGTTGCTTTAATCAGTTAACTTATCTAGAATTTCGATAATATTTACTCAGGTCTCAGTCGCACACTTGAACACTTAACTTGAAACAAGTCGGTTGCCTGCGATCATTCCGGTACACATAGTAAATTATTGCTTAAAATTGGTGATAACTTTTTATAAACTCAACATGCAGTCTTGTCGTCAAGCTCTACTTCTTTCTTCGTCAAATTGTCATGGATATTCACTGTTAGAGTTCGCTAAGCAGGAAATTTGCAATTTCCTCAAGAAGTAAGTAAAGACCAGCGTTACATCAACAAAAACACAAAACAGTAGTAATTTCAATAAATATTTTTGACATTGAACATTTCTTTTTCCAGAAATAATGTCAGTGAACTAATTTTTGTACCCTATGCCCAAAATGATTTTAATGGGTACACTACCAAAATAAAGGAGGTTATTAATCCTTGGGGATTCACAGTAACTGGATTACACAGTTATCCCGATGCTGTTGAAGCTATAAACTCTGCCAAAGCAGTATTTGTGGGAGGTGGCAACACATTCTTACTTTTAAGTAGATTGTATGAAAAAAATCTAGTAAGCCTAATAAAAAAAAAAGTAGATGAAGGAAGTTTAATATATATGGGAAGCAGTGCTGGAACTAATGTAGCAACAAAAAGCATACATACAACTAATGATATGCCAATTATCTATCCACCCACTTTTGATGCTATTGGTGTAGTTCCCTTTAATATTAACCCACATTACATTGACAAAGTGGAAAGTGAGACCCACAAAGGCGAGACAAGGGACCAAAGAATAAACGAATATATGGAAATGGATCATGCAGCTCCTGTACTAGGACTGCGAGAAGGAGCCATTCTGCATGTTGATGGACAGACTTTAACACTGAAAGGTGTTGCTGGAGCTGTTTTATTTAAGAAGTAAGCATGGCTTCGATTTTATTTCTTTTGAACATTATAACAATAGCTATTGTGTGTAACAATTAATTTCCTATTGTTAATAGTTTTGTACAAGGTTGAAGAAACAAAAGGCAAGCATGACTGTTGGCAATTCATAATAAGGACAAGAATAAACATTAATTGAGATATTTTGTTCAGTGTGACTGAACACAGTTTTGACATATGATCTATATGTATTTATTGTAATATATACCAATTTTCCTGGACCTTATGTTTGTATTTCCTTCCAGGGGAGGCACAAAAGAAGAATTTGCTGCTGGATCAGATGTATCTTTTTTGGTGAATTAAATTGTTAAGTAATTTGTAAATACCTATTTATCTTCAATCTTACATATTTTCAAATAAAAATACATATTATATAAATTGTATATTTGAACAAAAATTACATATATTGTGATATAATATGAAGAAAAAACTGAATGTAAAAGAGATATTATGTACTATTAACATGAATTTTTATTTTCCAACCAAACCTCCAATCCGTTTATGAATTTTCTGACTTCAACACTTCAACAACTATTAAATTAATTTATTCAGACAAATCACATCACTAGGTTTTCACTTTTGTTCCTATGATGGGGTAATATATATGTTCCTTTACACAGTAGTACATGACCTTTACACTCTCATCACTTCAAAACTAACACACTCCTCAAAATAATGTTATTGCAATACACTTTCATAATGTTGGAAGTCTTTCAATTGCAAGATTAGTGATTTTTTAGCCTGAAACAGGGGCTTGCATAAGCAATGCTTGAGCAGCATGGAACAATGACGGCTGTGGAGTCACACGGGATTGACCAGTCCGTTCGGATGCTGGAAGATGACACAAATATCTTCTTAAAGCTAAATCACGCCTAGCACTTAATCCCCGAGTAATCTCACAACCAGATCCAAATAAAACTGCTCTCTGACGTTTTCTTTTTTGCATGGCAACCTGAAACAATGAAATGAAATTTTTACTTATTGGTCAGGTACAGTATTTAAAACTCATTACATCGAAATACAAACACATAATACAATACCTGTATAGAAGCAACTGGATGCAATGAGTCCACATCAGACAAAACTTCCATTTTTGATTTATCAGTTTCAATTTCATGGACTCCGTTTTGTTCAGCTGTATTATTTTGATCAGAATTGTTAGAATTTTTCTCCTCAACTTTAGTTTCTTCGTTTAGAGATTCTGCATTTTTGTGCAATATGTTTTCGACTACTTCTTTGCCAGCCATGTGTATTGAAAGACCGAGACGTGCAAGTACCCTCTCTGGTCTCCAGCGATCCCGAGCACCACCCAATGATGTTGTCTGTTCCCGACGACGTACATCTGCCACTAAACTTGCCCAATCCACTCCAAGAGCATCGCCCAGTCCAGCTGCAAAATAATATTGCATAAAATATTGATACATAGTAGACCATAATTAGTGACTTCCTGCTATCCTCAAGAAAGCGCAACATATTTTAAGTAAAAGTAAATGTTTTAAGCCACGAATCAAATTTTATTGCAGTTTTCATCAATAGATAAAGTGATAAAAGATAAAGGTCTACTAAGACGTAATTTTTTTACGTAAATGAGTGAAAGATACGTGAGTTTTTAGTTTTATTATATGCGCCCATATACATATGTCCCACAGCAGGGTATGGGCCTCCTCTACAATCGATACTGTGATTGAAAGTGGTTAGGCCATGTAGTTCTCCTATATTTGCCATCCACACCTACATATTGCAAACAACGCCCCCCCCCCTTGATTGTAAACACCAGTGCCATTTGCCTAGCCACACCACGCCCAAACGCCGCTACTGTATCAGCATTATTAAATAATGATGGTCCAACAATCATACTACCTCTTGTGCGCTCTTCTTCAAGTTCGCCATCTGATATTTCTTCAAAATCTAAGTTGGTTACATCTTCTTCGTCCTTTACGTCTTGCGATTCCTTTTCCTCACCTGCACCGCTAGTGTCCTACAAAAATATAGTCCAATTTATGATCCTCTGAATTGCGAACATAATTATCAGTTCATTTTATCTTTGGACAATCTGTATTAGCCCATATACGTCCCACTGGCCACTGGCCTCTACAATCGAGAGTACTAGTGAGAGTGGTTAGGATATATTATAGTCTAACAGGATGACCTAGTGTGGTTTGGGGGACTTTACAAACCATATAAATTCTTACAAATTGCTATGGTATACAGGATTCGTCGTGATGTTTTCCTTCATTCGTTATAGTGAGTGGCAATTAACTATCCATACTTATATGAATCCGAGAAGTCACCAGTGTGCCCTGGGATTTGAACCTGCGTCCACCATGAATCGAGTGCGTTACCAACAAGCCAGCACGCAATTTTGACAATAATAAATATTAAATAAATAACACCCGACACTCATATACATAGTCCTGACCCCACACTAAGATCGAGTCTTGTATCGTGGGTATCAGGAACTACGAGACTTTTCGGTCTCACAAACACCCAGACCCGAAAGAAATATTTGTGGGCCGCACAAACATTTCTCTCGGTGCGGGGATCGAACCCGCAGCCTCTCATTTCACAGGCGGCGTCTAACCGCCAGCGCCACGGAGGCTGTCAATTAATAATATTAGTTATGTGAGTTGTACAGCTGACAGTAACTTAACTCACAAACATATTTTCATCATCATCATATCAGCCACAGGAAGTCCACTGCTGAACATAGGCCTCCCCCAAGGATCTCCACAATGACCTGTTGGAAGCGGCCTGCATCCAGCGACTTCCTGCGACCTTAGTCAGATCAGATCCTTAGTCAGTCAAACATACTTTATCATTTTAGAATCAGTGTCATGAATTTATTACCTGGGTGGATTCTTTTTCAGAAGCATCAGGCTTAGAAGTGCTCTCATCGAGAGGTAAAGCATTTTGACTGTCTTCATCCATATTTTGATCAACCATCTGGAACAAATAACAAGCATAAGTAACATGCTCTAGATTTCCAGAAAACCGGGACAACTAACGTTGTTCACGAAAAAGACTATGCAAATTCAAGTTACGGATTACCGTAACTTGAATTAACGAGTATTAAATCCGCGACAAATGCCAAGAGATGAACATAGGCCTCCCTGAGACTGCATTGTACTTACAAAATATGCTGTGTGGAGTTTAAAAAGCCGTAATACAAAATTGAAATGCTACTTACATCTTCTCTATTGAGAATATCATCAGGGTCATCACTAATTTCACTAAGGTCATCCGGTATAGGTTTATCATCAATATCAATGTCCTGTCGACTTGGCATCGGAGCTGCTTGTGTCTGGGGTGGTGTGTCCTTAGCATTTGTTTCTAATTCGTTTCGCCCACGTCTTTTGCCATCGCCACGGTTCATGTCCATTCTGACCCCTCGCCCATATTCATCTGTAAGTATATGTAAAGAAGTCATTCTCTTTCCTGTGTTTATTCTAGAATATTTTAATGATCAGATATACTTACAGAATTATAAATATAAATATGGAATTTTTATTTGGAAAACTATCTTAACTAATTTAGTAATGTTGCTCGTACTGCATAGTGCCTATTTTACAAAGCAACATATTCTACATGAGGTGGGCAGCAGTATGGGTATTTCTTCTCATCCTGCTGTGAATGATGACACTATGATAAAATAACATAAGAACAAATCTCACCATGCATTCGGCCACGGTGTGGGTTACCATGACCTCTATGATGCCATGCATCCACATCTTGGTCTTTGTCAGCCCAATCGTTCATCTGAAAATGTTTACCCAATTATGCAACAGTTTTTTTTTGTCATATACTCTGCCATAACATTCTCAAAACACATACCAAGGTGAGGATAAGGACAGCCCAGGAATATGTGGGAGAGGATGAAGCAAGAAGTTTTAGCATTTCTTTTAGTGTAATCAACTGGCTGGTTCAGGTAAAGAGACTGGTAGTATAGACTCACCTAGTGCAGAAAATAGGAATGAAGCAGTTGTTGATAAGGTGTCAAACAAATAGGTTTAACTTTTGTTTCTGATATAATAAAATAATTTTACCTGGGCATCATGAATAGACCAGTGTCGTTCTCGGCCCCATTCACCAGTAGATCTGTATTCTTCGTTATCCCACTCTTTACGGTGCATATACGCCCGTTCGCGATCTAGCGATCCAGATCGACCTTCCCAAGACCGATCCCTGTGCGGTCGACGATCATCATAACCTGACACAAAAATAATTGAATACAATAACGCAAAGACAAGTTTCCAAAAACCATTAAGTAATAATTTTATTTACCCATATCAACACCACGGTGGTCACCCATATGTTCCCCATACATTCTATCATCATCTTCAGGGTAACCTCTTGATGGCCCAGGCATATCATAACCTGCCTCATAATGCCTTTCCCTTCCTTGAACATAGCCAGGAGACCTATCATCATCCCGAGGCACACCATCATAGCGATCATCCACTCTATCATAGTGGTCTAAGCTGTGATCATTATCATATTGACGGTCCATTCCCATTTCATAATCACCCTGTTCTCTATCAATACTTTCTAATCTATCTCTTTTACTAGATCGGTCTCGCTCAAGTCGGTCTTGTTTGCGACTTCCTCTTTCAGAATGTGAATCTTGCCTGTCTTTAGATGTAGTAGAATTTTTATCTGTTTCAAGTGCCCTATTTGATATAGCTGCAAGGGCAGCAAGTCTTTCTTCTGGCCGAGGAAGAAGCCTCTCCATTGGTTTGTTAGGTTTCTCTAACCCTTTATCCGAACCACTTCTACCACCTAAACCACGGTCTCTACCCCTACGTTTACTGTCCTCTCTCTTTGTGTCTTTTCTGTCACGTCCTCTATCTTTGCGTTCATGTCTATCTTTTTCATCATGTTTGTCTTTTCTCCTTTCCAAGGACCTATCTTTATGATCCCGACCTCTATCTCGGTCACGGCTAGCTGATCTTTTACGGTGTCTATCTGCACTGCCGTCGCGCCTTGGTAGCTTTTTGGGAGATACTGGCCGGCTTCTTTCTGAACTTTCTTTCTTTCTAGGATCCTTAAGATGTTGCCTTGGAGATCTGGATCTACCTTTCCGGGGAGTTCTGCTTCTTGCTCTATTTCTTTCTTTTTCCCTCTCTTTCTCTTTTTCTCTTTCTTTATCTTTATTACGATCTCTTTCTTTTTCCCTATCTCTTACAGAATGAGGTGATGCACTTCTATTTCTTTCCCTTCTTTGTGGAGACTTGCTGTGCTTTGTAGTACTCTTTGCCAAGCTCTTTGATGTAATAGGTGGTGTACCACCTGATTTTTTTCCTGGAGACAATGATTTCTTTCCAATAGAAGTTTTTGTGACTGATTTCTTTTTGCTAGTGTCATGCTTTTTGATTAGTCTATCATCCTTCTTTATACTACCTTTTCTTGCTTCACTCTTCTCCCTTTTCAAAGCATCAGTTTTAGTAAATTTCTTCTTAGAAGGAACATCACCATCAGATGAAGAACTGGAATTCCTCTTCAATTTTCCTTTTTTAGTTTTTCTTCTAGCTTCCCTAAAAGTATACAAAAAGTATTTTAGCTGTTAATATTAATATTTATGTAAGTAAGATACATTAAGGATATTTTTTCCTTTACATGCATAAACTTTACATGACATGAGATGTAAGTATGCCAATTATACCAAAATATGATCATTATACTACAGTATCAACTTAAATAATTAATGCCAAAACATTGTCTACAATTAATTAAAATTAATGTTATGAGTTTTTTACAACCACCCACTTTTTCTCATAAACCTGTCAGTGTCACATGTCATTTCACAAAATGTTACCTAATAATTTCCAGATTTATGGATATCATCATTATTTTAAATCCATAATTACAATCATTATGCAGTTTTAAGGCAAATATTGATTAACTCATGTTTAACATGTTACCAATTACCATTAATCTCTAGACATTCTTCTATCACAAGGGGCATATTATAGAGCCATACTATATTCATTATCCTAAATGCTAATAGATGATCTCTTTAAGGCTAATAAAATTCTACACAGCAATTGTATGAGAAAATAGAAAGTGCCAACACAAGTGACAAGTCACTACACCACATTGATTTACGCAAACGCACTATCATTATCAATGTGCAGAGGCTGACCTTCCAGAAGACGAGGATGACGAGCTGCCATCGGAGGACGACGACGAAACACTCGACGAACTAGAACTCCGCGACGAAGAAGTGCTGGACACGGGTTTCTTTTTATCTTTCCGCATGTCTTTGCCAGAATCCATCTTCATCTGCAGCTCTAATTCACGTTGTAGTTGTTGCCTGCGTTTCTCAAGCACATCCGTGTCCGCATACTCTAAGTCATTTTGGTCCCAGTTGTCGATTTCGCCGTCGGGACTGCGACCCGACCGCACGACTACAGTCGAGTGCAGTCTGTTCTTGCCATCGTCTTTCACTATGCGTTTCTGCTCACTATCCTTATTAGCTGCGCGTTGTTTTGACGGGCTGATCAATGTATGAGTAGCGGCAAATTTACAACTCTTGCCGTAAGCGCAACTACCGTGTTGTGCCCACTGTCTACAATATTCAGTTGTTTTTTTAACACTAGAAGATTTCTTAGTGCCGAGGCGGTCAAACACACTAGGTCTGTTAGCTAGGTCTTTTGATTTCGGTAACTCGACAGTGATTTTTCTTTTTCCTTGTTTTGACATTATAAAAGAAAAACATTTGTCTTACATTCAATTAAAACCAAATATAAATCACATTCCCACCGGCGCTGATATCGTCGCCATTTTTGTTTATCTTTTTCCAAAGCACCACAAAGACAAACTACAAAGCACATCTACCATAAACAAACAAATCTATATTTCCATTTTCAAAAAATATAAATAAATCTAATATTATATCTTTCAAGAAACATAACACTATATTTATTTAAATATCCTGATTACTTTCAAAATGAAATTCAATAATAGTTTTGTTAAAATGTAGAAAATTTAAGTTCCGAGCGTTTTTATTGTACACCACAGATCAAGAAGTAAATTATACACCAATAAATTACAACAGTGGCCGTAGTTTGAGTTTTTTTACCAACTCGATCGCGTTAGCGTTAACGCGGTTTTGTATGGCATTTGATCAGCGCCATCTAGTGTCAATATTGTGAATCATAATTTGTGAGTGCGAGATTTGTTTATGTTACGTTGTCACGGTGACGATCGAAAGCGAACGAATTAACGCGCGTAAACGGTCATTTTGCGAGTTTGAGTTGCAAATTTGACCCATTTGACAGTTATTACTCACGAACGCGATGGTAAAGTTATTCGCAAAGGATTTTGCAGTGAGAGAGCTTGTAAAGTGGTATTTTATTAGAAGATTTGTGTTTGTGAACTTGTGCTCATACAAAATAAAATGGCATCACGATTTTTTTTTGCTTGGAGAATGGTTGCGACTGCTGGGGCACAAGATGATCGTAATAAAACTTGTGATCTTCTTGCAAGAGCCCGCAGAAGTAATAACCCATTGTATGATCTCTCGGACACGGAATTTAGGACACAATATCGTCTCTCTAAGAGAGAATTCAAGTTTTTATGTAAAGAGTTAAGGCTCTTGACTAACTTAAAATCCTCTCAACGGGTTACTTTGGAAATAAAGGTAGGTGCCGGTGGTTACTTAAGTTTATTATATGTGACATGAGTATGTTCAATTGTGTATAGACTTTTATTATTCTAGGTCCTCACAGCACTATTTTTCTTTGCGACGGGATCTTACCAGCGACCCGTGGGAGTAGCAAAGCATATTTCCCAAAAAATGTGCAGTGTTTATATTGAAGAGGTAACCAAGGCTCTGACACATACAAATATTATAAATAAATATATTCAGTTTCCTGACACACCGGCTGCTAGACAAGCAATTAGTCAAAGGTTTGTTCAATATAACTTAATGATATTATATAAGCACCTGAATTATAATAAATTGGTTTAATACCTAATGTATAATAATTATAATTACAGGTTTTTTACTAAATATCACATGCCTGGTATAATTGGATGCATTGATTGCACTCATTTTAAAATATTTGCACCACCCAGGGAGGAAGAACATTGGTATTATTGCCGAAAACATTTTCACTCACTTAATCTGCAAATGGTAAATATCTATATCACAAATTAATTGTTTAATGCATATATGTAGGTGTTTTTTTATTTTCTATGATCATTAACTTATTTACTTTTGTGTAGGTATGTGATGACAACTATAGAATTTTAAATGTGAACGCAAAATTTGGAGGAGCAAACCATGACTCATTTATTTGGGAGAATAGTAACGTCAACAATTATATGCAGTCCTTGCATCAAAACGGGGAAACAGTGTGGCTCTTAGGTAAAATTTCTTAGTACAATGTATCAACATTGAATTTACTTTATGCTGAAAATATTAATTGGTAAACACTCACATACTTTATAATGGCAACTAATTTTAGGTGACTCTGGATATCCACAACGTCCATGGCTAATGACTCCTATTTTAGATGCTGCTCCCAACTCTCTAGAGGCGAATTATAACTCAAAGCATATGAGAGCTAGGGTTGTAATAGAAAATACTTTTGGAAGATTAAAAAATCGCTGGCGCTGTTTGAACAAAGAAAGGGCTCTTCATTACAAGCCATTAAAATGCTCACAAATAATACAGGCATGTTGTGTTTTGCACAATATAGGAATAAGTAGTGTAACAGTGGAAGAAGAAGAAATCATAAGTATGTATTTATTAACAATAATAGAATATCCATAATGTCAAATACTATTTATACATAGTTTGTAATGTATACTCGTGTTAATTGTAGGATTGGAGGATAATGATGACCAAACCCATGATGAGAGATTAATCGGGGATAGACATAATTCCACAACAGATCTTATTAGGGGAAGGGTATTGAGAGATCAACTAGTAAGAAGATTGCAGCAATAATTGTTTTATTGGCATCACTAGTGTAACCAGTGATTTATTTGCGGGAAGATTAAGGCAGGATGAGTAATACCAATAAAAAGGGTAAAATGGAGGTGGAATTAATGGCTGTACATGCAATATCAAGATAAATTGACTTTGAAAAGGAACAAAAATGCCTGAAGATGTAAACATTTAATTTGACAAACACCATAATTTTGCACAGGAATTATTAGTTTCTATAATGGAATATAACATTTAAGCTGGGTAAAGAGTTAATCAGGTGAGGTCCAACCATTATTATTTTTCTAATATCCAGACATTGAAATCCTGCTTAAAGCGTAAGTTACCACTAACATATGTGTTACATCATGTCCACTGCAGGCCCCAGCAGATCCTTGCAACATGTCTGAGGTATTTTCCAGTTTGTGTTGACACGTACATTTTCTGTTGTCGTTTTTTTTTGGCAGGGGTTTCCATAGAGCTGGTGTAGTGGACGATGATGGCGCTGAGCGGTGCTACGCCAGGCGCCGCTGAAAATTTTACTACAGGCGGTCTACCGAATAGCGTTCGTAACGGTGACGAGATGTTGGCGCTGGTGTTGTTGGATGTTGGTTGCAATTATAAACTGCGAAACGGAACTGTTGGCTAGCCTTTGACACTGCTATAATAATGATGGTGATTGAACACAGAAAGATCCTAAGTTGTTAAGTTGTGTGATCGTTCATCAAGTGAAGTTATATATTTAGTTGTTTAACATTTTAGCCTATTGACCAACATCTATAAAATTGTAAATGTAATTAAAACATTTTTCGAATAATGAAGACTGATGTGTATTAGTAGTTATAGCCATTTAATTTAATGTCTTTCTTAATATGTAATTTGTTAATGTTTTAAAAATAAAACTATGTATTTGAGACAATTTTTTTCATATTTTTATTACATCACCCTTATATAAAAAAATAACTATTGTTTAAATATACTAATTACTTAAATTTATTCTAATTATACACAATTTAAATTTAATCACTACAAAACTTATATATATTTGAGACAATTTGTTCATATTTTTATTTCCTAAACCTTATGTTATAAAATAAATAATGTTTAATTATACTAATTACTGAAATTTATTCTAATTATACACAATTTAAATTTGATCACTACAAAACTTATATATATTTGATACAATTTGTTCATACTTTTATTTCCTAAACCTTATGTTATAAAATTAATAATGTTTAATTATACTAATTACTTAAATTGATTCTATTAATACACAATTTAAATTTAATCGCTACAAAACTTATTAACTAATTTATCCAGTATGTCTAAAGCTCTTAAACCTAAAGTTTGCCAGTCTTTTTGCATATTTATTTCTAATTCCCTAATTCTATTTTGCTCTTTTTTTAACTCTACATGATCATTGTGCTGCTGCATTCTGAATGCTCGCCATTCTGCATCAGAATGGAGAAAATGTTGAGCAGCTTGTTCTGTCTGTCTCCCTTGTATCGTACGCCTACGAGGCGATGGTCGACTGCCAGGAGACAAACGTATTCTTGAAGGCCTCAACCTACGACGAGGTGTTGTTTGCCCAAACTGAGCAGGTTGCGATGCAGATGCAGCAGCTGTATGATCAGGAGAATTAGCCAAATCTCTAATATCTGCAAACAAAAGAAATATATGATATTAAAAATCAACATTTCTGTATCAATTCATTGTAACGATCATCTATTTAAGTTCATTTATATTTTTTATAAATTATATATCCTGTTTTTTTGTTATATACTTACTCTAAACTTACAAAAACCTAGTGCAACTTTTATACATTATTATATTATACTGGCACAACATACTAATTTATGTAATAAATATTTTTTTGTGCCAATCTTGAAATTAACTGCCATAGTACCTACTAAACACAACAGACAATAGCACCTGAATTATGTATGCATTTAGTATACATTTCCAAAAAATAATTAATAAAAATACTAATTTAATACTTATTATAATATCCACATCAACTTAAGGCTGCTAGGATGCCTATTAAATCAATAAATTCCTTACTTTCTATTGGTTCCTCATTTACAATGATGAAAGATGGGGAAACTATAGGCCTCAATGATGGTGGGTCCACATGGACCTGGCTTGGAGGTCTTGACTCTATACAAGCTTGAGCTGGCCTAGGTTCAGGAACTTGACCAAATGATAAAGCACCCTGGCTAGAAGGCCCTGGCACACATTGTTGCTGTTGAGAAGTGCCAGGCTCACTCAATAGATCAACTGTAAAACAAATTATTTACATATTCTTTAATTTATAGGCAAAATCTTGTTAATGCTTATATACCCAACAACTTACTTCCTTCAATTTCTAATTGGACCTCAGGTTGATGCTCTTCAGGTAATTGTAAAATATTCTGAAATAGATTAAGTGTTATGTATATGAATAAAAAATTAATGCATATTAAAAAAAATCCAAGCTAAAATAAAATAATCAATTAGTAAACCTGAGAAAACTCTGCCTCCGGAATTGCCAAGCCCGTTGCTACTTGCACACCAATTACTGGTGGTAGGTCTCTCATATGTGAGAGGCCATCTGGGTAGGTACCACCGCAATGTCTATTTCTCCCGTGAAACAACACTGCTTAAATGCGCTGTTGTGTTTCGGATTGAAGGACATTGTAGCCAGAGCAACTACTGGACATATTGAGACTTAACATCTTATGTCTCAGGATGGCGAGCGCAGTGGAATGTTGCTACTGTTTATGAGCCGTCGTATCGCTTACCATCAGGCGAACGGCATGCTCGTCTCGCCATTCACTGCAATAAAAAAAAAAAAAAAAAAAAATTAAATTTAGGACCCTTTGTTCTATGTCCGTCAATTTGGTTAATATAGCTGGCCCACCACCTGTGCCATGGGCTGCTCTATGTAATCGAGCAGCCTTCTTTTTTATATTATTTTTGAAGTCACTCCACACCTTAAACATGCAGAGTTATTAATATTATGCAACTAAATATTTTTTTATGATAAATAAACCTCCACCAATGCCTAGTAAATTAATAATAATACAATACTAAACCTTTTTCCATTTTTCTGTAGTTTTGGTATCTCCACTACCATCACTGTTAAGGAGGGACGTCAGCTCCTCCCATTTCTGCAAAGCCACCACCCTACCCCTTGCATTGGATGTTGGCTTGCTGAGATCTCCTTGTTTAGTATTAAAAAACAAATTCTCAAACACTTCCACTAGCATAGAAATATGAATTATAAACTCAGATAAGGTACTTACTGTTCCATGTACGATACTAATAAATCAAATTGATGATGGCTTGTCTTCATTTTACGTATTTTGGTTATAAATTTATATTTAACAAATATCTTCACAGTTCACAGTTCACACGGTTCACACCAAAACTTACAAGAACACTTGAAAAGTTTCAAAGTTTTTTGTTATGACTTTTGAAAGCGACGCGACGCATAATCCGACCATTTTGAGAGAACATCGGTAACTCCAATAAGATAGACAAACGAAATACGTATTAGATTTTGTCGGCTTATCACACAGCAACCCAGTGCAGCCAATATAAGCAAAAAAACGTTCACTGCTCACGGTGAATAAACGCCAATCGAATCGACGACTATGTTTGAAACTCGCACTCGCGCTTGCTCGCAATTCGCCGTGACTGACGTTTGCTCGTTTAACGCGATGGTTACGTTACTCGATCGTTTTTAAGAAACTCACACTACGCACTCTGACCCTGGAAATCTTTATTCACGATCGCATTAGTCATGAAAGAATCATGAAAAAACTGGCACGAAATCACCCCTTAGAAACATCATGGAAGTATAACGATGGGGAATCTAGAAAAATGTGGATAAAACAATTTAAATTGTGTCCAAGGGCCAATGTTTCACAGTATGAAAAAAGTGGCCCCGAAGACCGTTACGTTTTAATTATAGTCGATTTATTCTAGGCATCCACCACATATCTTGTCTATTCTTCTTTTATACATATGGCAAGTTTTTCTAGTCAAATGTCATTTCAATCGCCTGTGTTGTGTTGTGAAGCGAAAATTTCTTCGAATGTTTGCTGTTCTTCTATTTCCCATTGATGTATTTTAGATTAGAACCTCAGCAATCATACTACTACTGAAAACTAAGAAACTCAGATTGAGTATTACTCTACGAATCCTTGCACACCTTATATTTTAGGAAGACTTTTCTCTTACCAAAATGGCTTTAGTAGACGGGAAGGAAATCAACATTTTCTTTGTAAGTATTATTATGAAGCTCACAATAAATTCTAAGTTAAATTAGTAACCTAATTAAAATTTAAATGTATTGTTTATGAACAGAAACTTGCATTAAGTCAATATAACCTAAATTCAAACTATCACTCAAAAAGCAGAAATAGAGGTTTAGATCTAAAATAAAATGAATAATTAAACTAACGTGTAAAGAAATAAATACAAAAGATTCTATTCTTTAGATCGCAAGAATAGCTTAAAATATATATTTATTCATAGAAACTTATTTAGAAATATTATATGTTAGTAAAAAAATATAGTATATACGTTTATTATGGTCTCTCCTTAAAATATTCTAGTAATTTATTCATAATATGTCAGTAAATTTCAATAACTTATTCCATTTTGCATTATAGAATCCTAAACATCCATCAGGCTTTAGTGCATTGAGCTGTTGTCAATGTATGATGAACTTATTTAAGACATGTCTATGACACTATCCAAGGCATTGTAACTATCTAAGTATACAATTGTGTCAGTGCTGGATATCCATTCTGTATGGAACATATTCAAAATATGCAAAGTATACAAATAAACATTTTTTCATTATAGGAAAATACCCATTTTCCTATGAAACTCAGTATTGGGGTGAAAATAGTTGCCCCTTGATGAAACCTGCTTTTTTGTGTAGGCAAAAAAATATAGTTCCAATAAATATAAAAATAATTGCAACCCAGGTCCGGAGCAATGAACTTGTAGTTCAATATAAACAACTTGTCGTCTTAATATCTATGAACCAAGTGAAATATGTGATGATAATTACTTTATTTGATAAAAATATATACAAACCATGAAAATGATATAATAAATTTTAAGCAGTATTAGTATTGGAATAAACAACTCTTTTTACCAATACTATTAATAGGAACATTCCTTTTAAGATGTTACTTGGTGTATATATACAGTGTGTATATATTCACACATTGTACTTAATTTAACCTACATGTTACTCATTACTCCAGGGAACATTGTACATAATTTGAAAAAAATATAAAAAGAATTTTTGGTAAAAAATGGTAATTTTTTTTCCACCATATTTGGTCATCCCATATAGATACTAGTATTTTACTGCATTGCTGAACGTCAGTTTGGTTCGGGAACTTACCTGAGTCGTAAAAAGACTTGGTATCTATAGGGGTTGATCAAAAGTCGTGGAACATAAAATTGCGATTTTTGACAAAACTATCTCGTAGTTTTTGATCAAACTTTGTACAATATTACTTATGGGGGTAAGGAACATGTGGGTTAAATTAAAAACAATGACATATCACCCTGTATATTGTGTGCCGGATCCTGAAAATCCCACATGTTAAGTATATGATTGCTTCATGTTTAATGTATTTATTTATTTTTATTTCAGAGTGAAGAAGACTTGCCTTATGAAGAGGAAATATTAAGAAATCCATTCTCAGTAAAACATTGGTTAAGATATATTGAGCATAAAAAAGGAGCCCCTAAACATGAAATTAACATGGTATATGAAAGAGCCTTAAAAGAACTACCAGGTTCTTTTAAATTGTGGTACAACTATTTGAAGTTGAGGAGGGGTCAAATTCGTGGTCGTTGTATAACTGATACTTGCTATGAAGATGTCAACAACTGCTTTGAGCGGTCATTAGTGTTTATGCATAAAATGCCAAGGATTTGGATGGATTACTGTACATTTTTAACAGACCAATGTAAAATAACAGCAACAAGAAAAGCTTTTGACTGTGCATTAAGAGCTTTACCCATAACACAACACCATAGAATATGGCCATTATATTTGAGCTTTTTAAAAAAGCATAATATTCCAGAAACAGCTGTTAGAGTTTTTCGTAGATACCTCAAGTTATGTCCTGAAGATACTGAAGAATATATTGATTACTTAATATCTATTGGCAAACTTGATGAGGCAGCTCTGAAATTGGCTCATATAGTAAACAATGAAAATTTCCAATCGAAACATGGAAAATCAAACCACCAGCTGTGGAATGAACTGTGTGAACTTATATCTAAAAATCCTGACCAGATCCACTCTCTCAATGTGGATGCTATCATCAGAGGTGGACTCAGGAGATACACTGATCAACTAGGACATCTATGGAACTCATTGGCTGACTATTATGTTAGAAGTGGTCTTTTTGAAAGAGCCAGGGACATTTATGAGGAAGCAATACAAACAGTGACAACTGTCAGAGATTTCACTCAAGTATTTGATGCATACGCCCAATTTGAAGAACTAAGTCTTAGTAAAAAAATGGAAGAAATTGCCAAAAAACCTAATCCTTCAGAAGATGATGATATAGATTTGGAATTGAGACTTGCAAGGTTTGAATATCTCATGGAGAGGAGACTGCTGTTGCTTAATTCAGTTCTTCTAAGACAGAATCCACATAATGTTGCAGAATGGCATAAAAGAGTTAAATTGTATGAGGGTAAACCACATGAAATCATTGATACTTACACTGAAGCTGTACAAACTGTTGACCCAAAATTGGCTGTTGGTAAATTATATACATTGTGGGTTGGGTTTGCTAAGTTTTATGAAAATAATGAGCAAATTGAAGATGCTAGATTAATTTTTGAAAAGGCAACACAAGTTAATTATGCTAAGGTTGATGATTTAGCATCAGTTTGGTGTGAATGGGCTGAAATGGAAATAAGACATGAAAACTTTGAACAGGCTCTTAAACTTATGACAAGAGCAACTGTTCTTCCAAGCAGAAAGGTTGCTTATCATGATGACACTGAAACAGTTCAAATGAGATTATACAAATCACTGAAAGTATGGTCCATGTATGCAGACTTGGAAGAGAGTTTTGGAACCTACAAATCTTGCAAAGCTGTTTATGACCATATCATTGATTTAAAAATTGCAACACCCCAAATAATTATAAATTATGGTCTCTTCCTTGAAGAGCACAACTACTTTGAGGAAGCTTTTAGAGCTTATGAAAAAGGTATAGCATTGTTTAAATGGCCTAATGTATATGACATTTGGAACACCTATTTAACTAAGTTTTTGAAAAGGTATGGTGGTTCTAAACTTGAGAGGGCTAGAGATTTATTTGAACAATGTCTTGAAAAATGCCCTCCTGAGTTTGCCAAATCTATATTTTTGCTTTATGCAAAATTGGAAGAAGAACATGGGTTAGCCAGGCATGCAATGTCAGTTTATGAGCGGGCAACTACTGCTGTTCTCCCAGAAGAAATGTTTGAAATGTTCAATATTTACATAAAGAAAGCTGCTGAGATTTATGGAGTGCCCAAAACACGACAAATATATGAAAAAGCAATTGAAACTCTTCCTGATGATAAGGCAAGGGAAATGTGCATTCGTTTCTCAGAAATGGAAACCCGTTTAGGTGAAATAGACAGAGCACGAGCTATTTATGGTCATTGCAGTCAAATGTGTGATCCAAGAATTACAGCTGACTTTTGGAATACGTGGAAAGAATTTGAAGTTAGACATGGAAATGAAGATACAATGAGAGAAATGCTTCGAATCAAGAGAAGTGTGCAAGCAACTTACAATACTCAGGTTAACATGATGTCTGCCCAAATGTTAAGCTCTGCTGCTCAAGCAGCTGGCACCATTTCTGATCTTGCTCCAGGCATGAAAGATGGTATGAGGATGTTAGAAGCAAAGGCTGCAGAAATGGCAGGTCAAAACAAAGGAAACATTATGTTTGTGCGGGGTGAAACACAGGGTCTCAAAGAGAGTGCAGACAAGGTTGTTAATCCTGATGAAATTGACATTGATGAAGAATCAGAAAACAGTGATGAAGGTGAAGATGAGCCTGTTCAGAAGAAGGAAGTCCCAGCTGCTGTATTTGGAGGTCTGATGAAAGAGACAGATGAAGAATAATATAGTTATGTTTATAAGTAAATTACATTTTCAGTAATAAATCAACCTTTTAATTCAAAGCTTAGATATATTATATTATACATAAGCTATTAATATTTACAACAGAAATCACAGAACACTTTTTGTTTCATTATTACTAATTGTATATGATTTAAATAAATACAAGCAAGTATAACATACATAAATCAGATTCTTTGTTAGTGCATTTACAGTAAACAAAACAAAACATTTGTAAGTTACTTGCATAATTTGGTTGCAAATAAACAAGTGGCATTGATGTGACAATCAAGCAAAGAATCGTAAACACAAATAAAATGTATAAACTTCATATTATATCTCTCGGGGGTGTTATAAAATACAAACAATTTGAGTACATGTTTTGGTGTTCGGAATAAGTAAAAATACTAACATCATTGTGAACACCGCCAAACATAATCAGCTCACCATTGCCCTTTACCAGAGAGTACATAACTAATTCTTCAGGTGCTCCACTCATTTCTCCTAGACGAGGGCACAACCATGACACGTAATTTAAAGAGTTGCCATTCACTACAGTTGAAATATCCAAAACATGCATACTTAATGTATTCCTTTTAATTTTTTTCACTGCAGGCTGTCTTTGTTGAGCATTATCTGGAGGAGGCAATTGTTCTCTTCTATTCTCTAAATGAGCAATTTGCCTTTGATTTATGAGATCATTTTCTGGTGGGGAATTATGAATAGATGAATCACAAGCAAATGCTGCCATCCTATACTTATTGGCTTCTTGCAATTGGCGTACTATCTTCATTCCTTTGTTCTGCAAAATGATATTATACAATTATTATTTTTTGTACTACTGGGCTTTGTACTACTTTTATTTTTGGGCAAATGTCTCCGCCTAATATACAATAGTATAATATAATTACTGCAATTGATACCATGGATATTTTATTTCACCATATCAAATAATCAGGACAATTATTGCAGTACACACATAGATTAAAAAGAGGAGGTAAAATAATTTATCATATTTTGATATTGTTAGGATCACCTTACAATAATTCACATTTGCATAGCAACAAAAGAACTTTGACAATGTATACTTACTTTATTTTTGTTTCTTTTCATGGCCAGCTCTTTAGTAGCAAACTCAAGATTATTGGATGAATTACGAGAGTCAGAGCTAGGCCCAGCCTGATAGTTTTTGTCAGCATTGTTATCTGCACTAGCTACTGAGTTTTGAGATCTTTCTTCATTACTTGGTCCAGCGATTGGTTCTTGATTTTGATTGTTTTGGTCTTGTCTAGGGGGATGAGAACGTCTTGGGAGAACACCTCTTCTACCATTTATGTTTTGGTCTCGGTCAAGTGGCCTTTGCAGACTCTGCTCTACTCTAACTGAAACTGGTGGTCCCTCAGCCCTGTTCATTGCAGACAAGCGAACTGCTGATGTTACTAATGGTTTTGCGCTGTTCCATCCATTTCTACTTCTACTTAGGCTGACAACCTTGTCTCCGACTCTGCAGGCTGGGTTGCACCATATGTTTGCTGAAGCCCATTCTTTATTTTTCACAGCTAGTTCTTTCCATGTCCAAGTGGGACCTTTCATAGTCAATATCCAACAATCATTGTATACAAAACGATTGTGTAGAGTCTGCACTCCTCCCAATAGCATTAACCTTTCAGGGTCTAACTGTATGAGAGATTGTGCATATCTTGGGGATGGTCTTGGTTTGGTTGTTGGCTGCTTTCTCCAGTTGAGTGTAGGGATATCAAGTACCCACACATCATTTGAACATTGTATCTGATTGTTCTGTGCAGCTGTAATCACTAAACCTCCAAATACAACCATTTCATCCTCTTTGACACATGCAGAATGACCAGCCATGGGTGGTGGACAGTTTGTTGCATTGATTAAAACCCATTTGTTTGTATTTACAGAGTAGAAATGTATTTCATTGAACATGGTCATATTTTGATAATATTGAGAAAGAGAGGGATATGTCCAACCTCCAAACACTATGAGACAGTCTTTATAATGAACCATAGATGTGTATGCTTTTGGTACAGGATAAGTGCCTGTGGCTAATGGTCTCACCCACTGCCTTTTAGATAGATCAAACCTCCAAAGATCATTGAATGAAGTGGAATTGGTAGTGCATCCTCCAAATATATACATATTATTTTCAAAGACACATGCTGCATGGGAAAATCTTTTTGTTATAGATGGTACCATGTCTGTCAGGCAAACATTTTTCCATATGATGTTAAATTCTCCAATTGCCTTTAAAAGTTTTACTGAAGTTTTGTGTAAAACATCTGAAAAAATACATAAATTGTATAGATATTTTAAGGTGTTTATAAGTTTGATTAAAATTCTGGAATGAAAAAAAAAAATTTTGTGTACTGGAATTTCAATTCAACTTACTTTGAGAACATATGTACCATCTTTTACAAACAATCATGCAATTTTGCAGGTCCTTGTAAGGGGGTAAAAGACCTAATATGAATTCCAGCACTTCTTCAGGCAGATCCTCGATTGTACTCCGCAGCGTCTGATCTCGCAGAGATTTGTGTATTACTTCCATGTTTTTGGGGGCCTGTTATTTGATAACGGCTAAACTTTCATAAATTATTTTCATTAGAGCACTTCATCGGTTAACCATCTGCAGTCCAAAATCGAAAACATTGAAAGCTATGTAGAGCGAAGGGTGATTGAAATGTATTGAATTTGACAATGACATACGTTTGACAATTGACATTGACACACTCCAAGCTCATAGCGCATTCTTCTAAAAAGTTTTATAGAAATAAAAATCAAAAAATATATTATTTTGAAAATATAGAAGGACCAGACAATCTATTTCGTAAATGTTAGTTAACTTCCTTTAAATATAATTGTATACATATACATATTTAATGTGAGTTGTTGTGGCTGTGCGTGTTCAAAACATTAACTAAAATATAAATAACTTTGTCTATGATATGATAGCGCGAATATTCAAGTTGTAGATTAGCAAATTGAAGTCTTATTTGATTCTAACTATAATACATCAAATAAACTTTTATACCATGCTCTGATCGATACGGATTAATACGTATGTGATTTCGTGAAGTTATTCTGTTATATGCACTTTTGGTGTTGTTATGTTACACTGAGTTTTGACAGATAACCTATAAGGACACAATTATATCAAAGCAATAAATAATAAAAACATAGTGTGTTTATTTATTTCGTATTAGTGAGACATGCAGTTACTTATTCAGGCTAGCCCGTTAATAGACAAGCTGAAACAATGGCACCGAGCAATATCATTTAATGAAATAAAGTTAACAACATCACAAAAGGTTAGATTACATATTATTTTGGAATTTTACAGGCTTAATTTCACATCAAATAGTATGTCAGTTGCTTTATGGTATCGTAGTTTAACACTCATCATATTGTTGTACCTAAAACCGACGCATTTTGATTATTTTGTTAATCCTGCCCGTTTTTGATAAGGCATGTATTTTTCTACAGTTATCAATAAATTACAAAATATAATGCACGTTTGTAGCACAAATTAAGATGATGAACCAAGTATAATATAAAAAAAGTCATTAATGTATTCTAGTTAATATGCTACGTAAGGCAAAACTCATGTGTTACTTGTACAGAGTTTAATTGTAACAAACTTCAATTATAGGTGGTACTATGGAGTATAGGAGTTGTTGGCACCAGTGCAGTAGTAGTGGGAGTACTCTCAAGGTACTTGGCCAGAAGACGAGCAAAGCCTATCATCAATCCAAGAATTCAAAGGGCAATAAATAAAAGAATATCTCGGATGAGGAGTCCTAATGGAGGTGAGAGTTTTGCAATCTCTTATATCTTTGATATTACAAATGTAACAACTGTATTTTTTGGTCATCATTAAATATATTATTGTTATTGTTAAATTTATCATTTTTATTGACATTATGGTGTTTGAATTGCTGTTTAATTATATTAACTGAAGCAGATCTATGATTTCTAATGGCTGTGTCTTCAATTTCAGGCATGGGTTCTGTGGCCAGCAGTGGTGGTCGCAGTAGTCCTCTTGGATTCAGTGAAAGGCTCTCCCTTGCATCTGGTTCAATTGGGTCCGGTGCAGGAGATGCAGCTCCGTTGTCACCACAACAACTTGGGGTCATGGGTGAGTACATTACATCATCATACAAAGTTTTTCTTTACAATTCACTAGTATTTTGTTAAAATTAAAGTGAATATGGTAATTGTTTACTGAAATATTGTTTCTACAATAATATTTACATGCGGAATTTGATTAATTTTATGACAGCGCCATCTTTTGTTGAGTAGTATAAAGTTTTTACTTCCTTTATGTCCAATAGATGTCACTAAATTTAGTATCAACAAACAAAATGCTAAAAATTAACAAATGACTAATATTAATATTTATAATTTTGTTATTAAAGTTCTTATTTTAGTAGTTTATCGATAGTCCTTTTATTTTTAATTTAAGTGAAGGGGTGAATATATACATGAAATTTGGATTTTTCAATGTGTGGATATATCAAATTTTTTACAGCGCCATCTCTTATCGAATAGTCAAACTATTATGTAAATTAGTTATCTAAATTTGAAATAATCCGTTAATATCCCGACAGATGTCGCTGTATCGCATTTTGTCACTTGGTTTCTTATAGAGTAAGATCCCAGGCCCCCCAGACGTTACTTATTTTCTCATAAAAAATATAAATGGGATAAAGTAGTGTTAGTACGTACTTTGAGTGTGTGCATACCTGCTAGCTTGTGTCGACGGCCAATTCATAGGTACCAGGTGCTAAAGGTAGATAAATACAGTACTGATTTTTCGTAAATTCTCAGTGGTGATTTTTACATATGTTTTAGATAATTTTGTTAAAAATTAATAATAATTATTGCCAGACACTTTCCATCGGCGCTTATCCTTAACAGACGCTTTAAAGCTTCAAAAAAAGTAACATATTTTTACTTATAATCTCACTCTTGATTTTTATATATGATACTTAGGGAACTATTTGAACACCCCTGGTCAGCAGCCAGACCAATTGGAGGGGTCAAACATCCCCCCAGACACACATAAAGTGTCGCTATGTGTATGAGCGTGAGGTCATTATTTGTACGCTTGAGTGTGAGAGAGATATCTATTTATCGATATCTTTCTTACTTAAAAATGCAGAGTACCAGATAGCATTTATGAAACTCGGCGATATTCAGTGACTTAGAACTAGAGCAAAATGTGTTTAACACTATACAAAAATTTGTTTGTGAACTGTACAACGTGGCCGGAATAATTGACGTAGATGCTGCCCGACTCCAACTCTTCATCAACACTTATATGGTTTGTGACGTAAATGAAGAGTTCAATCGCAAAAATGTGAAAAACTTTGATGCAGGTAACTTACCACCATGCAAAAGTGAGCTTTTACAGCAGTTTGGACGAGCTAATTACATCACTAGTCTCTGGAAGAAAATTAGTATTTTTAGTCCTGACAATAATGGGTGGACGTTGGAAGACAATAAATATATATCTTAAAATTACACAAAGCTATACATGTCTTTCTTCTTTCGGATTATTTGTAGTTTGAACATTTTGCAATTCAGCGTGATCTTTACTGTCATCATCGTCTAAGTTTGATAAGTCATCATCAACCCAATGTTGGCATTGACTATCTTCATTATCATCCTTATTACTTTCATTTTCTGTTACAAAAATAACATAATTAAGAATCAAAGAGTTACATGGTTATATCAATTATTCAAAATTAAAGTATAATACCTGATGTTTCTTGAAGCGATTCACTGACAAAGCTCGGCAATTGGTCCCCATCGAACCAGTTAAAATGATATTTATTGTCTTCCAACGTCCCATTATTGTCAGAACTAAAAATACTAATTTTCTTCATATATTACTGGTGGTAGGTCTCTCATATGTGAGAGGCTGCCTGGGTGGGTACCACCGCAATGTTTATTTCTCTCGTCAAACAGCAGTTTAAATGCACTGTTGTGTTTCGGATTGAAGGATATTGTAGCCAGAGGAACTACTGGACATATTGAGACTTTACATCTTATGTCTCAGGATGGCGAGCGCAGTGGAATGCCAAGCAATGCTTTGTAATTCAAGGTGTTGTTTGGTTCTACTACTGTTCATGAGCGGTCGTATCGCTTACCATCAGGCGAACGGCATTCTCGTCTCGCCATTCAAAGCAATAAAAAAAAAGGGCATTCTTCCAGAGACTAGTGATGTAATTAGCTCGTCCAAACTGCTGTAAAAGCTCACTTTTGCATGGTGGTAAGTTACTTGCATCAAAGTTTTTCACATTTTTGCGATTGAACTCTTCATTCGCTCATCCACATAGCGACACTTTATGTGTGTCTGGGGGGATGTTTGACCCCTCCAATTGGTCTGGCTGCTGACCAGGGGTGTTCAAATAGTTCCCTAAGTATCATATATAAAAATCAAGAGTGAGATTATAAGTAAAAATATGTTATTTTTTTTGAAGCTTTAAAGCGTCTGTTAAGGATAAGCGCCGATGGAAAGTGTCTGGCAATAATTATTATTAATTTTTAACAAAATTATCTAAAACATATGTAAAAATCAGCACTGAGAATTTAAGAAAAATCAGTACTGTATTTATCTACCTTTAGCACCTGGTACCTATGAATTGGCCGTCGACACAAGCTAGCAGGTATGCACACATTCAAAGTACGTACTAACACTACTTTATCCCATTTATATTTTTTATGAGAAAATAAGTAACGTCTGGGGGCCCTGGGATCTTGGACCATTATGTGGAATGATTACGTTCCTATCAGACATCATTTTTATGAAAATAAGATCTTCATACAATGCGATGTTCTTTCCAATATCCGACAATGTACAGAATTGCTAATTTCTATTACCATTTTTTCCAAATATTTGTAGGTATACAATATTACTCTTTCTCAGTTGCAAGACCACAAGGTCCTAGGAGCATACTAAAAATAAATGGTCTTATTAATTATAATTGTCGTACGTAAACATTAAACATTCCACCATTTATTTATTCGCGTAAAATCTTATGTTAGTACTCAGGTAGATATCCATCTACCCATCTTCTAAAATACAGAATGTAATGTATCGTAGACGTAGACAAACATACATCCTATTACCTATGATGTTATCGCGCCTCTATTTTTATTTGATGTGTCAAAGGCGAAATTGATACATATTGCTCCTGTTGATTCGGAGTCACCTTGCACCCACAGCTTGCATTAGGCCCAAATAAAAAGTGACGCAATCTCAATCAACTCGTCAAAACTCCAGTGGAGTTACCGACTACGCACATTTAAGACTATTTATCAACAAGGTATCTCCCCAGATTTTGTACATTTCAAATTATATAATTTTTATATGCTTAGCGGTGTTAACTTAGAAAATAAATACTGTCTGATTAGAACTTGGCACTCAAATTCACGTTTTTCATAATAAAATATAAAAAGTAGACTGGCTACTTAGTTAGTGATTTTAAATTCAGAAATGTTTTTTTTAGTTAATCCATTGCTGGGTAAAGGTTTTTTCCTTATCCCTCCACAATTCGCGCCCTAAAGAGATTTCAGGCCACATGGGCAATATATTTGATGAACAATCTATAGGTTAAACTAATAGTGGATACATAATAATATGTGACCACACCACCACTTAGGAACAAACACAATACTCGACGATCCTAATTGTGTTCTCAGTTTCTTTTTTCAATATATGAGAGAACGGAGCAACAATCAGAGTTAATTAATACTGAGGTTAGGCAATCTCCATTACTATTCTGTGACTACTTATTATTAATTGTAATAATTTCGTGTCGAGTTTTAATAGCAGGCTCGTCTCTTCCGCGTTCTTTTTGTTATTAATTGAATTATATGTTATAATTTTCATCCAACAGTGATTAAACTGATATTCCTAGTCGTAATTGTAGCGTTAGGAACATGTCAAATATTTGTATTTGGATTGGATTGGATGCCGAGGTTTGCTAAATAAGTTTTGGTTTATATTACGGAAAATTATCGCTCCAAAATATGATGTGAGCAGTACTCGATAGCTCTTAGACCTTACAACTCATGCTTAGATGTTAAGATAGATAACCAGAGATTTAGAATATTGAATAACATGGTTATATGTATAGATTCACCTTGCGGTTCATCTCCTGTGTTCTATATTGCCGTCTGTTGTATCTTTTCAAGGGTCGGTTTACGATTACTATTTCTTTTCCAATGCAATATGAGAACGTATAACAACTTTTAAGGGAAAAAAGCAGACAATTTGCATACAGTAACAACCAGCTAATAATAACTAATTATTAGGTAACTATATTGGTACAGTATGGGTATGCCAAGTCTCATTTACGTTTTTGAAGATAATTATTTCCCGTAGATAAAATGCACTTGTGTACCTAATATTTGCGGAGCGTATGAAGATGTTTAGTTCCTTTGTGTATTAATAATAATATAATGATTACATCACAAGTCGCATCGGAAAACTGCTCATCAAAATATATTTTGAATAATGACGAACTCTGTCATACATATTCTAATCATTACATGGAAAAATAACTAAGCATTAAAGTCATCACAACGAATCTCCGGTTTAATGTTATTAAAATAATGTGCAGAGTGAAGGTACAACGACCCACAAACCGGTTTGTATTGTGCAAAGTAAAAAATAAGCGGCAAGTTAAATATCTAATACATAAGTCTAATATCTCTGCGCCTTTCACTTCGTGATGGTCGTTAACGTGTGTGATGTATTACGTGTATGCCTCCGAAGACCACACAATGGCAATATTCGATGTCAGCAATCACGGCTCGTTGGTCTAGGGGTATGATTCTCGCTTTGGGTGCGAGAGGTCCCGGGTTCAAATCCCGGACGAGCCCTCTTTTGGCTCTGATTTTATTGATTGTGTACCATTTTTGGTGTTCTATGAACCAGAGTCAAAGAAAAGAAAACAATTAAGAAAATTTGATGTTATAGCTGCTTTTTTACAATAACAAATAACTTTATATTTTCATATGCTTTTTAAAGCAACTTAAATTAAAAGTGTTTTTTTTTCTATGGTTGGCATAACATTAAATAAACCAAAACCTTTTCTTTCAGTCCCAAAGGTCAAAACATATCATCATTTAAACTCATAATTTTTTGCATGACCCAGAATCTTTTAAAGTGTCTTTGTAAAACAAATACGTATTAAATCCTCCCCTTGAGACAAATGTACGTGGCGATTTCCTCAGTGTGCCGAGCACGTACCGACCCACTGACACGGGACCGGCTTGGGATGACACTCGATTAACAGATAACACGTGCGATCTATATAATATTAGAATAGGCGCTGTGTGCTTATTGTGAACGCAAGGCACCACAAAGAGAACTGATTCTAGATCTCCACGCACGCATGGAGGAATTCAAATTAACTACGTACATATTTCTTGAAGCTTGGAAATTTGTGAATTAATTTTCATATTATATTATGTAAAGGGATTACTATTGAGGATTGGAAATTTTCCATTATTTCGATTGTTCTGTGGTTAGAATTATGAAATATTAAGTAATTAGATGGTTCACTATTATAATACTCAGTACGTATTTTTTTATATGAAAATACTTAAAAATGAACGATGTTTTATGCAGAACTGATTGACTGGACTAGAAAACCTGTAGTCAAATTTCAAAGATACTTGTCTCAAGAAAGATAACAGCATTATCTCATTATTCCTAAACTAAGATTAGAGCTCATTTTTCTACCTTCAATAAATGTAACTTTAAGTCATTAATACTTTAAGTCGACACAGATTTTTACTGTCCCCACTTGGAAAGTATAATGTTCCTGTAAGGCATTCTAAGTTTTTACGTTCCTTTCGGTTTTTATATTAATTGTTTTTAACGTATCAACTACTTAATCAAATGATTGCTGTATTGTTCTGAAATAATAAACATTGATAATAGCCCATACTTAAAAGACATTAGTAACACAACAAAATACCTACAAGTACTTTAGAATATGTAGTAACTTAAGTATTTTATTTATTTTATTTTATTTGAAAAACAAAGTGTGAATAATATTACCAATAATACTTATTATCTAAGAATAGGTTATTAACATATCACATGTTGTTGTACCTATATAACAAAAGCTTTTGTAGTGTTTATTTTAAATTGTAAACAACCAATGACAGTTTTACAATATTTAAAGACAATCTATGATCAGTCACAGATCAATCACACTAATACATTTGCTAAATACATTATCGCTGAAGATTCTAAATAAAAAAACTGCGCGCGTAACAAATTAAATATCTATTTAATGAGTACGAACTACGAGGGAACCAGTGCTCCATTATGTCTGTAATCAGTCATCAGTCGCTAAGAGGCTTTGCGGAGCTATAAATAAACGAGCTGGCAGATTTGTGATGATTTATCACCACGCCGCGCCGCGCCGTGCCGCCATGGCAGGTCGACTTAATGTCTCCGGACTGCAGGACATAATAAATAATATCATTTTATCAATTAATAATTGGTACCAAGTAAATTGTCTTTTGTCTAAGTACAACTGTGCGTATCAAGTGTAAAAGTAATGTTGAGCTAATATCCGCTATTGCTCCACAGATGGCGCTGTATCAAAATATCATTAAGATACAATTTTTGTAGCTTGTAAAATTTATGACTTGTTGTCTTTTTGTACTTTTATACGATTTTTATATAAATATATTATTGATTAAATTTAAAGAATAATTAATTTAATTACATTTTGATTAAATACCACAATTTCGAGTTGACTGTCAACCGGCTCGTTGGTCTAGGGGTATGATTTTCGCTTAGGGTGCGAGAGGTCCCGGGTTCAAATCCCGGACGAGCCCAAAACTACTTTTTTGTTTCTCCTATATCTCGGGATTTTATACAAGAATTATACACAGATTTTTGTAGTGCACAATGCAGTACCCTTAAACTAAGATGAAGAAAAAAAATATTTCATTATCTTCAACTTCGACATTTCCAGGCGTTATTTCATACAAAAAAACATTTGCAATATGGCTCCCCGGGAAAGGTTCTTTCTGGTCCCTTCCTTGCGCCGCGCCGTCTCCCTTGCTTGTAGAGAATAATTAAAGCTGCTCTATACCTTTGAACATGTCTCAGCTGAAATGTCTTCACAAAGGGAACGCATACGGCCTCGGGGTGAAAAAGCATACTTTTTTTTCTGTTCGTATTGTTTCTTCTCAATGGGCCACAACAAGGAACACTTATTTTAAAGTGCGTAATGGTGTATGAGTCAACTGAGGAATTGTTATGTCTCCTAGTGACGTCATGGGTTTATTTTCGTCCGCGGTTCATCTTGCGTCCAGTAGGACACTGGATATGGTCTTATCGTTGTAATATCTTAATCAATGTTAAAATATGTGGATGATAGAGACATTGCAAGATTGTTGTTGTTGATATCTTAAGATAAGGTCTAAAATACAATTATGACGTCATCTGGCTTTGGATCAATGATGTGAATTTTATAAATGAGAAATGAGTCAGCAAACCTGTTCTGGCAAAGTAATTATTTCCGCGGTCCGGCTATTTAATTTCCATGAAAATGTGTAAATTGCTCCTTCTGGTTAATTCGTTGAATTACTGGTATTTGTACTTTATATTTTTGTGCGGGAGCAACAAGTATTAAATATTAATGCTGGTTTTGAAGATGCTTCACCACATTTATTTAATAATTATTTGTTTAACTGGCCTAATTAACAGTGGACATGGAATAAAAAAATGACATTCGTCCAGTTGTTATGATAACTACAGTGATTTCACTTGCGGCACCATATTTGTAACATCAATTTTTAGTGTGACATTTTCACTTTTCTCGTCAGCAACTTGTGTCGGCACTTGAGATGCCGCCGTTGGCTGGAGTGGCTTTATGGCTCCTTCACCTGACCTGTGAGTCTGTGGAGACGTAAAGGGTTCTAATATTAGGTCAACAGCGAATATCAAATAAAAATTGTGTGATTCTTGACCACACACACTTGTTTACTTCTAAGCGCTCTGGACCCAAGCCACGGAAAGGAAAACGATTAAATTATGCATTGTGTTGCAGGCATCGGATCGCAAACCCTTTCCCCTGATTTATGTGTCGTTGTGCTCGAGCACATTTCTGCTCAGTTGGTGAACTTTTATATTACAATTTCATTGTGCCAGCCCGTTGCCGCCATCTGACGACCGCTATAAATAACTCGCATGAAAATGAAATAAGAAACCTATTAAAGAAAAGAGGCTTTAACATTTTCAGTTACACAACAATATTGTTAATGAAGATAACAATTATTTGTTAGTATTTAATGTGTGATGTTCTACGAGCCATCATATTTAGTGTATAATGTAAACATTCCTTTGCACATGTGCTCGTTGTCTTCCAATAAGCATAACATTTTATGAATTTAATATTTGGGTCGAACGTAAGCTGGAAATCAGAAAAGAGCACGTAATCTATCTTCAATAAAATTTAACAATGTTTGCAATGGCTTTACGGCGTCGTGTCGGTTTACCTTAGTCCCGGTTCTTATGCCATGGCATGGCGAAATGTTTTGTTTTACGAGGCATTGAGCGTGGGCCGCGCCACTCCATCGACATAAACGGAAGGCGTTGCCTCTACAGGGGCTACTACCGAACGTCTCATAAAGGTTCCACGCCTTTAAGTCCTACAGCAGTTAAGTCCTATATGAAATGTCATTGTCGTGAACTTTCAGCCAGGCGGTGTTAGACTGTAGATTTAGATGGGAATTACAAATGTCAAGGCAAATGAATAATTATACGCTTGTTTTATTGCATTGAATACGGGCGCGGTGTATTACAAACCCACTGATATAATTTGGCAATTGTTTTTGTCTAGACCTTTTATTTGCATATAATTGGTTAATGAATTAGCAATTATATTTTTAAATTGATTGTAATTGGAAAACATGAAGGTTGAGACCGTGGATTGGGGATTACGAGAATAATTAAGTTTTACAAATGAACCAACGAATAAAAACACGCAAGAATACAAATCTGTATGTACTTACATGATATGTACTTAAATGATCGTATTAAAGAAGTTTATCGCATACTTTTGCTCAATCTTATTTTTTTTATACACTGGGATGCTATGTAAGGATATTCCATCCCACATTGATGTACATATTATATAGACTATAGTGATGCACAATGCCTGTAATGGTGTAATTCACTTTAAAAGACTCTGCATAAATCTTCATCTGTATAATGTCTTTATGCAAGTTACAAGATAGTTTGAACGTAATGTGATGATAAGACAGCACTGCTTATATCTACAATTTAGAGCAATAAATTAAAATTGAAAATACGATTAACGATCAATTCAATAACAAAAACACGCATATTTTTGTCTTATTTCTTTTAAATGCGACCACAACCTTAATAATATCTCACCATGGTATACTTATTACATAATTAGTATTAGCTAATAAGCTTAATTTTCACGCATCTGATGCAAATTTAGCTGCTGTAACTGATGTGATAACAAATATGGGGCTAACGAGGATGTTGACAACTGAGCAGAAGGGCACGCTCACACAAACAACAACGCATACGGCAATTTAACAACCAATTATGATAATTTTCGGTCGACATCAGCTACAATAAATATTGTTTTGGTCGAGTTACCGCCCGAGGTAATGATTTGTTTTCTACCAACAAGCAATGCATATTCCATGTGTGTATAATCAACATGGTATGCAAAGTATGTATTGGTCTTACTAGTGAAATAATTTTATTTCTCTGAGTATTAGTCAGAGGGAAGATGTAGTGATGTATTATTAGCTGCAGAGGTAGCTGTATTAGGCACAGCATTCAACCAAGTGGAGTCATATAATGGGCAAATTAGTGAAGATCTAGCACTAATGATATCATCATCAGCATTTATCCTATGAGACACACTGTGTCCAGAGGAATTCGCTTTGTTTATTACATATTCATGTCGATATGTCATTCGGGATTTTTTCCATTGCGCTTACTCATTTATTTCATGATAAGCAATATTTTATGCGATGAATTCTTCCAAGTGGATTGCACAATTTGTGTACATATTTTGGGTTGAAAATTCTCGTATGAGTTGCACCATGCCCGAGATTGAAATTTGTCCTCGGCACAACTATAGCCAGCCTTTTGTCTGTTTCTATCAGATTTTGTGGCGGAAACAAGCTCGGCGACCTGTGGTTCGCGCAAGGGACACCTCTGCCCTTTCAAAAATACAGGCGCGGGCGTATGTGTATTTTTATTACATAGGCATCAAATACACCTATATGACTTGTTCTAAAATCAGTTGTATAATTTGCATGTATTTTTCTGATGTGTCTTAAACGAGTGCTTTCCTTATCGAATGTCCTTAGAATTATAAAATTCTAGGAGCTTGGGGCTAGGAACTTCAAGTACTATTTAAAACATGGAGACTTGTGTTTTATATCTGCAGATGTTTCTCATCTTGTTTCTCTTCTAGTTCAGTATTACAAAAAAGCGTTGTACAGAGCCGCGGACAACTTATAACGCAATAACCTATTAAATAATTGATAATGACGAGGGCTTTCTGTGGTGTTTCGAGGGCACGTAATTTGTTTAATGCACGGGTACCGCGTGATGACGTCATTCACCGCAGACTCTACTGTTCATATACCATAAAGGTTACACGTCTCTGGAACTCGCCAAGGTCGCAATTGTTGTGGCTTTACTCGTTTTCCCTCAAGAGTATGCAGCATCACGATTGGAATACAAAAGCATTTGAAGAGTAATACAAATTTTTGTATTACTCTACAAATGCGCGTGAGTATTTGATGTCAGCTCAGATGTCAGACTTCTTTAGAGGTTTTGAATGTTCATGTTGTGTTTGTTAAAGATTTGCATAAACAAGGTCTTTTACGAGTAAATGATTTGAAATTTGTTTGTCTGTTTTCGGCGTGAATTAAAAATATTTTCATAATGATCTATCTACCTTTCTCGCATCGTTCTCGGCCTACGTACCTTGCTTGCTTTCTTGTTGAAGCATCTCCAGTTCTTCTGTACTTTAGCATATCCTACTGTAAGTACATTGGCTGTCAGTACTTCTAGATTGTTCGTAATATATAAAATATATTCTACTTATTTTTCATGGGTTTTATTTGTGCGGAGTTGTAGGTTAACTCGGCTTTATACCTATAATTTATATTAAATAAGGAATATCAAAGTAAGAAATAATTGTGAAGACAGAAATATTTATAGCAGAGTTAAAATGAATTAGCGATGTGAAATCGCCATAAAAGTAGGTATGCTACATACAATAAGGATAATAATTATTGAATATCTATAAAATAAGTGATTTATGATTGTTCGAATTGCATATAAAAGCTAGTTCATACCGAAGATTTAATTACGGAAAAACACTAAACCTTTTAATGAATGTGTAGTAAATACATAATATGTGCATTGTTAGTGCAGCTATCTTGTATGGCACGTTAAATGTGAATATAATAGTAATGTTTCAAATCCATCTATTAAATGCAAGTCTATATAATTAACACATAGAAGGTGAAACAAATAATTATGGTATCGAGACATGATGACATCACTTTAAATTGCATGAAATCGATTAATTGAATTGCACCGAATAATGGGTGTTTATTATAGATAGATTTTTATGAGATAATTTTCGTATGGTTTGTGTTTAAAAATATTGGTTTTGAATGGTACTCTTTAATTATTGTAGAGCAGGGCCGTCTTTTCTGGAAATGTTCTGCTGCCTATTAATGAAAAAATATTGGTCCCGAAGTCTTTTATTCAAGGAATACCATCCGATATGAAGTTTGAAAGTTAATCATGAACGTTAACAATTACAATATACTTACTACACAGAGATTGTTGTGGCTTATGACAATGATGATTACCGTTTTAATAACAAAGCATCTGAAATTAATAATTATTGTTGCACTTGTATTCTACGTTATGGTTTGATATTTTTCCAAAATCGTATTAGTGTAAGCAATTTTCAAATTTTATTTATTACTCTAATAAATAAAATTTAATAAAATATGAGAAAACCGATGACGTATTTATAAGAAACTAGCGGTTCGACCCGGCTCCGCCCAAGTGCAGATACTCTTTTCAAAATGGTAGCCAGTGTTTAATTCCGAATATCAATTTAGAATATCGACTTGTGGGACCACGAAAACGAATAAAATTTCCTCGTGTTTGCTAGATTTTTCTCTACTACTTTCCTGATAATGTGTAGCCTATAGCATTCCTCGATAAATGACCTATCCAACAAAAAAAAACAATTCGAACCATAGTTCATTGTTAGGTAAAAAAAGGTTTTTTTATAAAAAAATCCTTTGTTAGTTCTTATACCTCTAAGAACAGGTATGTGTACAGTTTCACAGTATGTAGTTTTCGCATGAAAGCGCAACAAACAAACTAACATTCACATTTATATTATTAGTAGATAAATAATATGTTGTATAATATTATTTATTGAATGAACTGTTTACTATTATATTATTTACTATTAATATGAAACTCGCGGTCACGGAGTTCCCGTTCGTGGAAATATGTTGTAATTACTCAGTACACGTTAGTAATGGAAGCGCAACACTATATTGTGAATAACACGTGACTAATTTACTGATACGTGCGTTGATGTTAAATAACATTGTTGTTTTTAATATTGTCACAATAAATTGTTCCGTAGTAGCTTTATGGAATATGTATAACAACATACCACATATGCCTGGGTATCCTGGGCATTTCAGGTATTATAAATTGTTGTTAGTTGTGGACCAGTGATTCTCAACCACTGTGCCGCGGCACTTTTGTGTGCCGCCAAATTTCAAAAGTGTGCCGCCAAATTTTGCAAATATATAATAATGTTAATATTATTAAATTATATCAGTTAAAAAGAAAAATATTTTTAACATGAATATGTATTTAAATCCACAAAAAAGTTAATTATTTTATTATTTGCTTTGCAACGCGTTTTTTCTTAGTGCCAAATTGTGATGAAGCGGCGTGCATAGCAATAGGAATATGTCTCAAGGCGCTCTTTGTGTGCCGCCAAATTTTGAAATCGTTAAATATGTGCCGCAACAAAAAAAGGTTGAGAATCACTGTTGTGGACAATTATTTGTTTCTGACTCCTCTAATTTGTTTCTCTTTCTCAATAATTTCGATACGAGTTACAGAGAGGTTAGAGTCCCCAAGAGACTCGCCGAGCTCCGGAGCGCAATGTCAATTCTTTGCGTTGCACTGTTGATCTTGGCTGAAAGCAGTGGTGGGTGTGTGGGCGAGAAAGCTGCGAGCATCATTTACAAACTGATTCAATGAAACTGATCACAAAAATTAAATTCGAAATTAATTTACCTATTTCAGTAGATACCTTTTTCAGTAAAATTTATTTCATTTGTTTTCTACGATGGGTGGATGAACTCGAATAAGCGGTTTATCGTAATAAACAAGTATTATATTATTCCCAAATGCTAGCAAAAATGTGGCCAGTTAGACCGGTAACAAACATTATCACACAAGGTGTCTTATATGTATATTGAATATTAAATGAACGATTGATTTTTGTATGCATAGTTCTGACAAATAAGAAGCTGTTATTCCCTGATGGTTACAGATCAGCGTTGCTCATAAATTCCTATATAATTTGATTATTTCTCTCTGAAAATTGAATAAGGGAGGGTGAAAGTGTAACTAGAAAGCAATCCCTCCTGGATTGCTGGGCGTGTGGCATTACATCAACTTATTGGATAACTTTGCTAATCAATACAGTATAATGATATAATATAAAATCTAATTTGCATTCAATACGTAGCTGTCACCGGTACCTAGTCGAAAGATTAATTTATCGTTTTCAAAACCGCAGTGACACAGAGTCGACCTATTCCGAGAATAAATGTGTTATTAAATCCGTATTCCTCTTTAGAGTTGCCTCTTGACCTTTTCAAACGAAATGGTATTCGTATTTAGGGACTGCTCTATAGATAATTGAATATTTTATCTTTTCTACGTGATTAAACCATATATTATATTGGCATGTTTGAGGTTTCAACTTTTATGCCTACGCTTGGTTGGCTTTTGAGTTTCCTGAGCTGTGAGATGATTTTCAGCTGGAATTTCTAGAATATCTGCGGAAAATGATTGTATTTTCAAAGTATTTTTTGTTTAGTAAACAAGCTATCGTAATAACAAAATGTTGCAGGGTGTTTAAAAAAATTAAATACAAGTGTGTCAGAAACACTATGTTTGGTCTGAATATCTATTCTTATTCTAGGTTTGCTCACTAGCACTTTCATATCATCAAAAAGGCCTTTTTTATGCTGTCAATAATTAGGTAAAAAATATATTACCTACCATTCAGTACCCCATTCTCTCCATGTTTCTCTTTAGCCGCGGGAAGTCCACTGATAAATATAGATTCCCAGTAACCATCCCAATACTTTGTGATCATTGTTATCAAACGAAAGCTGCCATTCATCGGTTTGACAGCTTAAATTGTGTTTAAATCCCGTATAAAATGAGGAACAAACAGGCAAACATTCATCTTAATCTCGTCAAAATTGTCCTTTAGTCAAATTAACCTTTATCGGGGACGGAAAATGCTAAAGACCGTCTCATTTCCTAACTGCAATTTGATGTAATTTTTGGATACCAATTTCTAAAATTTGTCATTTGCAGGTATTGTTTTTAATGGAGTTAGATTTTTAGAAAGAAGTGCTTAAGAAAAATACGGATTTCTATTACTGGATTCAGTAAAGACAGAAATAAATATATCAGTGGTTTAGTTTTATTTAAATTAAACATGACACTATATTTTTTGCAATAACTGAGACGTTCACACGTTCATGGTGGTCGCGAGTTCAAATCCAAGGGCACACCTCTGACTTTTCGGAGTCATGTGTGTATTAATAGTTCATCACCCTGCACTATAACGGTGAAGGGAAAATTGTGACGAAACCTGCATAGCATAGCGATTTGTAAGAATTTCTATGATATGTAAAGTCCGCCAACCCGCACTAGACAGCCGTGGTGGACTATTTGGGCTAAGCACTCTCAATCGTACTCTCAATTGTAGATGAGGCCCGTGCCCTGCAGTGGGATGTATTACGTATATGGGCTGATACAATACAATACAACTGAGGCGTATGTGTGTATATAAATATACGTAATATGTATGTAAATATCCTATTATGCCTTGGTAAGCAATGCCTCCCAGGTGGAGTGTGAATTAGCGACAGAGGGCAGTCACTCGTTTTTCGTCATTACTGTGTTGCCCAATATGAATATTTCGTTCGTAAATAAATATACTCAACCGTCACATAAATAGTCCTGGGGGGTTACTCTATAAAAAAGATACGAAATTCGAATGTTCGGACGTCATACGTAAAACTTCGCTTATGTGCTTAGATACTCTACAAAATGTTGGATTCCTCTATCGTACGTCTCAACCATAGACTAAGTTCGTAGAAAATTATAACTATTATAGGATAATATTGCTTTTTAGAAGTGGAAATCTTATATTTTATTCCGAACGTCGAATATCCGAAAATTCGAAGTTCGTATCTTTTCTATAGAGTAGCCCCCTGACAAAGATTGATTCATGTGTCGGAGTTATCCGAAACTACGATTGACATTTCTGTTTAACATATACCTGGGTGGGTCTGGACCCGAAACAAATGCTATATAATATAATGTTTAACTTGGTGCGGGGATTCACGGATGAGAGAAAACAATTTTCTGTTCCGTGCGGGGATCGAACTCGCGGCCTCACGTTTCACAGTCGGCGTCTCGCTACAGCTGCGTCACGGCTGTAAATTTCTCAACTTGATATTTCTTAGCTTCGTTACTTGATATCTAGAATAGATAATTTTTGGAAATGGGGTATTCCACTTTTTACATTTGATTTGGTTTTTGGATTATCAATTTATTTTATGTTGGTTTTAATAAACTAACATTGACGATTAAATATTAATTAGATTATAACATGGTAGTCTAACAACACAATTTTCGAAAAATTTAAGATTAATATTGCGTGCTACGTAGCCTTTGTTACCTATAAAATACAAGGGTTCGAGCGAATTTTCTCTTTATTACGTAATAAAGAGAAATATTTCATTTTACTAGTATTCTCCTTTTCGGCCAAAATACATATAGCTCCCTAAGGATAACCTAAACGTGAGTGAAATGTGTTTTGGTAACATCTCTACTCAGTGTATTGTTACTGAGTTATTTTTTAGATCTTGTTAATGTGGCGCTAAGTATAAATAATTTTAGTATAACTATAATAAATATTATACTGTTGTAGCCTGTAGCTAATACATAACGTAGTTTTCAAGACAGATAATCCAATAAATGTAAAGCGTGGTCTCATTCCCACATTTCCGAACTAACGATATTTCTACAAAGTCAACCTGAATTAATAATGCTTCTATTTCGAGACATTTAAACAAATAGCTAACTTAGAGTTCGAATAATTTATTAGCTCATTTGCATAATTAAAGTTTTTATGTGCTTTAATAACGGACGGCTGTTATTATTTTACGAAATAGATAATCTCTAGTTCATTGCTGTTGTGATTGTGTGAATATTAGTGTGATTTAGGACATGAAATGAAATACAATATATTTCAGTTTACACTTTAATGAATTTAAACAGATAAGATGGAACATCACAATTATGCTTCGCAAAACAATGTAGATGTCATGAGATTCATTAACGTGATGCGCATTGTCGAACGGGCGTCGTCCCCGTCATACTCGATGATACAACATTACGGAACAGATTTACTAGCTATCGAAAAATACAAGCTTTTCTCCATAATATACCACGTTGAACATTCAGGCCATGAATAATAACTGTTAGGTACACAAACAATATTTGCATTGAACGCGTCTACATACATTAATTTCGCAAAAATATTCTAACATCAATGTATATATCAAAGACAAAAATTACTTTGAAAGGCAAAAACAGTGGCCAGTAATCATAAATATATTTTTGTTTATAATATTTTAAGTCTTATGCGATAATGGTAGTCTAGGTGGGACATTGAATTACGTAAATAAGACAACATGCGAAATATCATTTAAAACTATACACTAAAATCTTTTGACATATATCATAGAAATTCTTTCTATCATATAAAACACAATAACTACTTCGAAAAACAAAAAACACCTAAGATAGTAAACTTACGATTAAGGCGAACACTTACCATCGATTTCAATTCATACAAAAATATCATTCACTTTCTTTACACAATGAGAAAACTGCTAAGCATACTAACAAACGCTTTCTAGTATCAGAGGATATTCATATTTATAAGAGACGTACGACAATGATGATTAACATCATTGGAGCGGAGGGCGAAGTTTTAATGGGTTAATGGTCTAAACTACTAACTGTCGGCATTCAGCTCCTTACAGAGTAAACTTTAGCTTTGGCTTCAACACAAACTCATCGTTAGTCACTTTGTAATGGGCATTTGTTGTTTGCAGATACATTTCTTTATAGAAACTCATTCATAATAAAAACAAAATAAATAATGTATCGTTACGCACTAAACTCTACTAACATATTAATATCTTAAAATTCTGGATTCTATTTTATTGTATCTTAAAAATTAAAAATAACATTACAAAGAAAATATCAAATACTTTTACAAGAGAGGTACTTGAAGTATGTTTTTGACATCAAGTCAACATTTCGGGTTCTTCCCCATTGATTTGTAATTGCACTCAGGTTGCAAAAGTATAAAATTATGAACAAAAATCGCTTACTGGAATGCTGATATCAAACACATTTGCGAAATATGTTTTTGGCAATAAGTGAACAGAATTTTATCTCAACCGTTTAATACTTTGTAAAATAAAAATAATCTTGCATACTGCACACGACTGAACACGATATAAAACTGGAAATGTTGGTAGCAGATAGTTATTTTGAATATATTATTAAGGTATAATTTATTTTGTACGTGACATTTTTGTAGGTATTATAGGTAACTTCATGTCGTTGATACAAACTTTGTTTTAATATTATATCAGGAAATATTGCTGATTGATATTGTTATAAGTATATTATTGGGAATTTATAACATGTCGTCACTGGTAACAACGTGATATTTCACTCGTTATCATACCTATCTAAGATGCCACATTCGTCACTACGTGTGACGTCACTACGACCAACTTGTCTTGCCGCTCTGCGACTTTCGTATTCGTAACTATTTACAAATATCTATTTACAGTTATGTGATTAATTTTGATTCCTCAATTTACATACTGGAATGAAACCACATAACAGGAATGTCAAGAGAACAAAAATATTCTATATACAAACTTATGTCGAGCTGAAAGATTTTATTCATCTCGACCAACAAGTAATAGCATCAAGCCTAGTTGCTAAATACACAACGACCAAGCAACTATAAGTTAATGATATCTTTCCGTTTGCTATTTACAAGTAGGACTAGCCTGTGAAATTAAAGTAAAAGCGAGAGCATCGGTATGAACAACGTGAAAGAAAAGATTCGCACAATATTGGCTCCGTTAGGTTTGCTGCCGAGACCGCCTACGACGGATCGGTTGATGTTGTCTTCTTTAGCTGCCTTGCCCGCATCCTCGCTGCTGTCTCCCATCATGTTGTTGCTCATAGACAGGTCGTTGGAGTCTGGTTTCTTGATTGGAATAGCAATATCATTTTCTTCGGGCGCTGGTGGCACAGTTGGCTGCGGTGTAGTGGTGGTGGTCGAAGTCGTAGTTGTTGTTGTCGTGGTAGTTGTTGGCACAAGGCTGTTATTTCCAATGTAGTATATTTCACCGAAGATGGGCTCAACTTCCAAAGTGTTTTCGATACGTTGTCCACGCATTTGCCTTGAGCGAGAATCTTTACCGTTGTAGAATGTGATTAATGTAGCCGTATATTGGACATCTCGGTCCGTACGATTGCCCCTAAATGTGACATTGCATGCTGTTCCCGGTTCTAAAAATCGTTCTAATTTATAAAATTTCGTGATCCTTTCCGTGGATGGGTTAGCCCATTGAATTTGAGGGAAAGAGGTGCCATCTGCCATTTCAATGGTAGTATTTAACCCAATTGCTATTCCATGTCCGTGTCCCCAAGATACGGTGTAATTATACTCGTATTCAATTTCAGTCGTTACGGTGGCAGAACTTTCACCCTCATTCTTGAGAATTCTCTCTTCGAAAATTTCAGGATCGTTTGGTCGAACGTGTTCCGTGTCTGCATCCAGTTCGACATTTACCAACTTGTAGCTGATCGGTTCTATTTCAACAAGAATTTCGCCGCTGTTTTCAATCAATTCATTGTTTTTATCATCGAATGTTATCAGCCGTCCAATTGCACTTTCATATGCTATTCTTCCAATATAATGTGAATATCCACTGCCAGCTTGCATGCGACCAATAAATACTGAGTCGAAAGATGAGTATACGAACACGGCTCCATTCGGTTTCGAGTGGAACTTGGACCAAGGTACCCAGTAAATCAAAGAAGCGTTTTCAATATTTTCAAGGACTTCGAAAACATTGTAGCTCTTGCTCCCAGAGACTGCACAACTAGTGTATTCTGGTTTCAATTGCCCGAGTATCATTTCTCCTTCATGACGTGCTCGGCAAAGGTATATGGGACCTATGGGACAAAATATTAAATATATTATTATTAATCCTTAAATATTTTGATTACCTAAATGTTATTGTAAAAACACTTGTATGTCAAACTTGAAAATAGAATCATAAAGCACTAATTATTATATTTTGTCTACTTCCAAGGGTATTCAAGTACGAATTTATGTAAAAGCAATAGTGGTATCTTTGTCTTGTCTCTCTAAAATATTTACTCACCTTGTTCAGAATTAGCGCCGATGACATAATTAGTCATGACTTCTTTCTTTAGGTTGGTCCATTTGAGGGTGCTGGAGGTGATGAGTTGCTTGAGCCTGGCGTCGTACAAGCCGACTCCGGCTTCAGCCGAGACGGTTACAGCCAGCGTAGCGGTCAGCAACACCACCCACCACCCACTATCACTGTTTATGGTCTTCTTCATGTTTCCGCTGCAAAAGAAAAACGCAAATGAGCATTTAAATTTTTAAATATCAGATAAAGCTACTTTTCAGTCAAAAATATGTCATACTCCAAATTAAAATTAACTGGACGTGTCGGTGTTATATTTTAATCAACCAGCCCACGTTATTCCCGAAACTTATTAAATATCACTCGCGCAAAATAAAATAAACAAAGTACGGGTGTGTGACTCGGTGTATCTATTAAACAAGCTGCGGCGTTGACGCTCGGAATTTTCGTTCGCACCGAAACTCAATTTTCTTTACAAAGTTACCGAGCGTCAGTGGGGCTGAAATCTTTTTTGAGCGAAATGTTGATACGGGATGCTTTGAATCCATATATCTGAATACAATTTGCAATATCATTTCTTTTCTAAATTATTTTTTTCGATATTCCATTAAGCCGCGGAGAATCGTTGGAACTTTGAAAGACACACAGTAAGATAATATTGAAAGCAAATATTTACGGCAGAAAGCAGCTCTAAAGGCTTGTTGCATTTCCGTGTATTAGTAAAGCCTTATGTCGAGAGCAAGCGCACTTAAGGGTGTGTTGGGCTGCGAGACGCTTCAGTCGGTGTCTACATACCCATAGGAACGTTGGTCTTTAAAAATGTTTTAGCAGTGTCAGCTGTGATGTATGTCTACTTCCATCTGTTTGCCGACAGCAGACAGCTTTGTTTGAAGCTATTATACCGTTTGCTAAAACGCATTCGATTTAATTGTTGAATGCACTTTTTACATTTTGTCTAGATATTTTTTTATGTATGAATGTTCCGCTACTAATTATTAATTTACTTCTATTTTAAGTATAGTTGTTTTATATATCACAATTTTGTGATTAGTTTTATTGGTTACGAACAAATAAAATACAAAACATACATTTGATTTGTTGTCGAAACAACCAGGCAGCTTGTTTTTATTTGTTGCATTAGATAATTGCGACCCAACTGCCCTTCTTTGTTGTGGAACAAGGGAAAAGAGAAAATGCTACCCTTTTTAATTTATGGAGGCCGTTCATTTACCTCGTTCGGTTAATTTCACGTAATTGAATTTTTTGTTCTTGTCAGTATTTCTTTGTTATTTTTGGTAATTAAAAAACTATCTTTACAATTTGTTTGTGAAATCAGACCTAAGTGCGTAAATTCTGCGTTGAATCATCAAGAAATATCGGAACCCGCGGCGCCTACTTTCAAAAAACTATTAATCACAGACAAAGTGAACTATGGCCTTTACATGATTCACCTATAGCTATGTGGAAATGTACGTTCAATGTCCCCTTCTTGAAATAAAGATCAGAGGTGTCCATTAATGTTACCAGTACAATAAACGGGCAAAGATTAATAAGACCAATTGAACGCTCACACAAGTTATAAAATCTTCCAAAATATTAAATACTTATGTTTAATTCTATTAGTTCGTCACGTTAGTTATAGTAGTATATTGTAATCAAAAAGTTTAAATATCAGTTTTCATCGAGCATAATGTATCGTGTAAAAGGTTGGATTTACATATGGCAAGGAATTGATGAGCTATCTTAAAGGTCAATTACCGATAACAATAATATGCTCGACATTTCGGAAGTTTTATTTAAACACTGATAAAATGTTTGCCAAATGTACAACATCATAATAGTGCACAAAACATTACAAGTTTTATATTGTGCACGTAGCCAAAAAATCTTTGTAGCTCATAACTCATTTTGATGCGATCAGTTTAACCATACTGAATTCCTTTGTGAAAGTGCGCGCACCGTGGCCGAGTGCAGCTTTTGTGCGCCCGCCAATATGACACCTAACACAATCATTTAAGAGCGTATACACCTTGCGCGCAAAGTCAACTATAGGTATTTCTTCGTTAATTTCACGCACACATAAGCGACCAAAGCTGTGTGCGTAGAGCTGCCGCGTCGGCTCGCTATACAATCGGCTCAAACAACTTTGATCCGTGCGCTTCAAATATTCAATTGAAATGTAACTGTAATATAATATCATAAAAATATTTTATTTGCATTATAAGTAGACAAATATTACTGTGCAAGCAAAGAATAATACAAATTTTGGATACTAATCATATTTTCGTTATTATTACATTGTTAAGTTGCATTCAAATCAGTGTTCAATCAGTAGACACTACGGACGTTTTATTAATCATTTCGTGTTCGAACACATAAATAGTGTTAGGGGCCTTACAACCCCTTACAATTACGAAATATATTTAATTTTATATTACAATACATAACATAATTTAGCCTCGGAATTACGTCCCATTATATTACCTGAAACATAATTTATACTCACTACAAAATCATTGTAGGTAATAAAAATAATTAAATATTTTACTACCAAAGTACTAAGATGTGGTAATCGCATTCCGCGCGTGGCTATTTTTACTACGCGCGGCATAATCGACTGCAGCCAGGCCGGAGCGACGAGCGATACGTCCTCCCTCTAGAAGGCCTTCGCGGCGGTCTGATTTGATCCACGTCGGACAGCGTGTTTTATAGTGGTTTTTAAAATATTTGTAGAAAACATGAAAACTAATTTTGTTGAAATATAAAAATGGTAATTTATTGATAAGATGTTCTTCTATTATAATATGCAATTGTTATAAAAAAATATGTACGATAAGTTGGTGAAAAAAAATATGTTCTTGACGAGAGTTTCTGAATAATTTCGCATTGTTTAAATTTTTATTTTTCAGGAACTAAACACAAAAAGATTATTTTTTTCAGCAAAATCCCTCCATAAGGGTCTTATTAGTCTGATAATATTTTTATTTTCATCTTATATTTAGTGGTTAAGGATATCTTAAGCTTCTAAATTGCCATTTAAAGCCTAAATAACGAAACTTGTGTTCAGTAATCCGTATAGTACTCACAAATTATCCATCAATCTATAATGTTTTCCACCAAAATCCCTAGATGACAACCATTTCTAAAATTAGTAATAATTATTTTTCCTTTAAATTGTTTATTGGTGGCTATTAACTCATTTGAAAAATCCTGTTTTTAAGCCAAAAAGCGCGTGCAGGGTATAAACGCTCTTAACCGATTTCACCATACGTCCTTTGTGTGCAACGAGGGCTACCGTCGGCCGCAAACGTTCCACTGTCCATTTCATTTGATTAATTGGCTTTACTGTTGCAATATTGCCCATACAAAGCTGTAAAGGTTTCCGGAAAAGTTATTTATTACTGAGCAAAATATGAACAGTTTATTTCACTCACAACGGGAAAATAGCACATCATTTTTAATACATTCCATGAATGGGTAGTGCATATACAAATTAGAAGTGATAACGCGTACGAGGGAAGTACAGACAATTACTCAGCTCTAGGCTTTAATGAGTCGATTTAAACGCCCCCATACATTCCTTCCAACACAATGCCTACCCGGTGTCTGCTCCGGAACGAACACTCGAAGGGAAACGTTGCTTCAAACAAAACAACGGATTTTTCTGTCTGAGTTTTCTCACTTGTTCCGACCAATGAATTTGAAACGGAACCGAATAAACAAGTGTGCCTCGTGTTTGTTTCTGTTATTTCAGACGCGTTTAAAGTTTTAAACACATCAATTTATTGAACTTGCTAAACACACCTTAGCGATACTTAACACGATTCAATTTGTCTGGAGATTTATTATCTTTTGATAATAATCCATTAAGACTATATAAACAGCACCATAAAGTAGTATTGATTCACAGGATCCAGCTCAAGATTTCTTTAAGATTTGTTCGAGATTTCGCCAAGATTTGTTCAAGCAAGTCAAAACTGAATGACACGAAACTAAAAAAAAAAAAAAAAAAAAAAAAAAAAAAAAAAAAAAAAAAAAAAAAAAAAAAGTTTGGTGTCAAATTGGGGGTTTTCGGGGTCGTCCGATCCATCTGTGCTATCCATTTTCTTCTAACTGTAACCGTTGCCTTTTTAGCTATTTTATTTCACCAGGTCCACTACCCCTAATTAATTAGCTAATGTTTTTAAGGTGATTACCTTAAATATCTCCTCGACTGCGCTCTTAATGACGGTCACTTAATGAATCATCACTCGATGCTAATCACCCTATTCCTCATCAATAACAACACGTTGTTTCAATAGTTCATGTTTTATTCATTCAAAAAATTGATTTAAACATCATATGCAATATCATATCATTTTTAAACGTATCCATATTAAAATTATTTAAAAAATCACTTAATGACTTCCCGTTAAACTTATACAATATGTACAATATACAGTACTCTCCACAGACTGAAGTCCAATCATTTTGTATTCTGCTACTACTACATTTCCATTGTTTTGAATTCCTATTCAAGAACATTCTGTGATAACCAGTAGGAGAACGTCCATAAGAATCAAAATATTCTCCAACACCGCAACTATCTATGTGTATACCTATCCAGTGAGATCCTGGCTTTGTGTCCGGGTCCAAATTGCTTATAACATACATAGGAACTTGAACATTCATTGGTAATTTGTTTGCAGCGTATACATTATACTGTAGACTTGGATGAATTTTTCCTAAACATTGTTGAATTTCATTGGTATTCATTGTTGCATTTAAGTTCCATATGACTGAATACTTCGTAGGATTACAGGTGAGTGAAAAGATCAAGATATGATACATATATTTAAGAGTGAAATAAGGTGCAAATAAAACGGTGAGTATATTGTTACAGTAAGTTTTATTTTGATCATAAACTTAGTACTAAGTAATACAGAATTCATTATTCTAGTCTTAGCTGCTATAGTCAACAGTAACATTACGATTTTTATCTATTTCGATAACGTTATCAAACTCAGCATATACAACACAGTTTATTGTTTGAGTAAGAGTGGATTCAAAACGAACTTCTAATCTTACGCTACCATGCTTTATAAGATTCCAATGACTCGATGAATTGGCTGATAAATCAGGAGTAAGATCAAAAGCTAACAGACAATAACCATTGGAATATTTATCACGAGATATCCCATTACCTTCATTTAGAAAATGTATTCCCGTTCCTGAGAATAAGGTATGATATGTTGTAGTAAACATTTTATTCTCAAACGATGGTTGCAAAGCTTTTGAGGGTATTTGATGACCATCTATGTACAAACAAAATGAATTCATATCATAGTTTTCAAAGTTAAGTGGATTTTTAGTGAGACTACCATTGAACGCTGCATTATTAACAAACCCAACTATACATCTTTTAGGTACTTGTCCTAGAAAAATATTATCAAGCGTTTTTCCTTGAACTCCTGATGGTATTGTTAAAACTTTAACTTCAGCTCGAGTTATATTTTTCTGTTGCTGTGGAATAGTAAGAACACAAATCTAATAATCTATATAAAATTGATAGTTAATGGTTTCTTAATATAAGAATGCGCAAATGTAATTACAAACTAATTAGATAAGATACTTAATGATTTGTTGAAACAAGATTGTGTTAATGTAATAATCTATTAAAACTAGATAGTTAATGATGTGTTGAAACAAGATTGCTAAGTGCTTTACGTTTATATATAAGTCCACAATATTATTGGTATGTTAATTTAACTAGCAGTCGTAGTTCGGCGAAGTATTGTTAACTAAAGTGAATTATAGTGACCAAAGGAAAATGGAGGTAAGGTACTTTTTTTTGTTTTATCAATTTATAAACTTTTCATTACTACTAGATTTACTCTTAGGTTATTATTGGATTTACTCAGAGAGACTCATTGTGTAAATTATGTTGTATTGTTACAGAACTCATTCAGTTCTATGATGGAAGATAATACATATAAAGGATATTATTATAACACACCCCCGGATTCTGAAAATGAATTAGAAATAATTACATCACCACCACCACAGCCCATTAAAAGAAAATCGAATGAAAATCAAACAATTGATGATCTGTTCGAAATATCACCGAAGAATAAAAAGAAAAAGACATCGAGTTCTGTGTCTCGAACTCAAGATGGTGGTACAACGTTTATCACTAGCAATTCAGATGATTCAACAAATGCAACACATCTTATTAAGATCGAGTTGTATGATTTGCAAAAAATATCAAAAATTCCCGTGAAAGAGCACTGGAAAAATAGTGAAATTAGAATCAAGTTTTATACAACAAACAAAACAAAAAAATATGACAATATTCAAAAATTAATGTATCACCTTACAAAGGATATTACTACAAGTGAAACTTGTAAAAAATATTTCTTTTCCAAATAAGAACTAAGTATATAATTTGCCACCACCACCACCACAAACAATCAAAAGAGAAAAAAAGTGAAAAACAAGAAAGTGATGATCAAATTCCCGAAGATTAAGAAGAAAGACATCAAGCTCTGTGTCTCGAACTCATGATGGTGGCACAACATTAATCACACGCAATTCAGACGATGCCAAAACGTACTAAGAAACCATTAGGCAATTACATACTTTGTTAATTATGGATTCATCATTACCTAATTTCTTTACCTGCATATTTCATATAAGTTCTCAAATTTTTTTTGACTTATATTCAGTTGTATGTTGATGTTTGTGGTGTAACTTTAATTCACTTTCCAAATTAAACTACAAAATGGACTTCTCCAATACAGTTGAAAGCGCCTTTTTTAGTTCGGAAGTTGACGAAATTCTCGATGAAAATGAAATGGTTAAGATTTGTGAAGAAGTGGAGATATGTGAATCATTGAAATCATGTTTTGATGATGAATTTACATGTGTGTCGAATGAAAACCACACGAAGTAAGTACCGAGTTTTATATCAAGCTTAATAAAAAAAAATGTTTTAACAGTTACAATAATATTTTATTTTGTTATAGTCAACCAAAACAAGGAGGATCACTCAAACGCACAATAGTTCGCGATGATCCAAAACCTTTCATTCATAATGTGAAACGTCCAAGAACTGAAGAAATGGTGTCAACTTCATCTGGTGTGACAGAAGGACCCCACGCAGGTGATCATTTAAACCAAGTAAATTGTGACGCTTGTAAAATTACAGTTAGTAAACGATATTTTACCAACCATTTAAAAAGTAATATCCATAAAAATAACGCTCTGAAATTACACAAAACTTTTGAAAACGTATCGATTATTGAAACCGCTTTTGGACAAAGAATTATAACATATAAAATTTGTAGTAAAGCGAACGAAACTTTTAAACCATTATTTCAAACTCCGGAATCATTTTTGAATTCAATTAAAAATGACATATTATTTTTAGTTGAAGAGTCAATTGAAAAATATAGTATTTTTAAAGTTAATTTCATATTACATGCTGAATTCATTCAACAAAGTAAAGATGATACAGTGAATTCATTTGATTTTCAAACTAGCAATTTTATCATATGTCGTGGGGATGATTTAAATATATTTTTTACGTCTTTATGTGATACTTTGGTAAATAAAATAAGTAGCTTTGAGAAAAAAGATAGTGGATGGAGTCTAAAACACATAAAAAGCATAGATTTGAATGTGAATAAATTTAATCCTCTTCGTGGTACTTCATATATTGATTTACCCAGAGATATTAGTGCAAAAAAAGCCGTTATTAATGTTCAAAACACAGATTATTTATGTTTCAAATGGGCTTTACTCTCCGCTCTTTATCCAGTTAGTAAAAATGCTGGTCGCGTATCTTCATACACTATGCATTCTGATAAATTGAATTTCAATGGTGTATCATTCCCTGTTAAATTAACTGACATTCCAAAAGTGGAAAAATTAAACAAAATTAGTATAAATGTATTTGGTTTAGAATGGAATAAAAATACTAAAAAGCACAGTATTATTGGGCCTATTTATTTTACTAAAAGCCGTAGGAGTAGTCATATAAACTTGTTGCATTTGAGTAATGGTACAAATAGTCATTATTGCTTTATCAAAAATTTATCTCGTTTAGTTAGCAAGCAACTCTCAAACCAAAATCATGCCGTTCATATTTGTGATGGATGTCTATTGTATTTTCCAACTATTGAAAGATTGTCAAACCACCAACAATATGACTGCTCTCATGTTACTACTGAATTACCAACTAGTGATAAAACATTTAAAAATTGGTTTGGTCAGTCAACATCTAATGATAAGGTAATGTTCGATCATTTTGAACGAAAATTAAAAGTACCTTTTGTTATATATGCAGATTTTGAAGCATTTTTAAGTCCTGTTAATTCATGTTCCAATAATCCATTCAAATCATATACAAATAACGTTCAAAAACACGAACCGTATAGTTTTGGGTATTACATAAAGTGTTCATATAATGACAATTTGTCAAAGTTTGAGTCTTATTGTGGGTCCGAATGTGCACAAGTGTTTATGAATAGAATTTACAATGACTTGAAATCTATTTGTAGCAAAAATAATTTTCAAAGCCCTCCCAAACCATTGACTGTAGAAGATCAACAAATTGTAAGCAATTGTAAATGTTGTCATATTTGTGAGACTGATTTGAAAGAAGGAAAATGTTTAGACTTTGACTGGTACACAGGTAATTTTAGAGGTGTTGCACATGAAATATGTGCAAAAAAGTTTAGAGCACCAAATTTTATACCAGTAATTCTTCATAATTTAAGTCATTATGATTCACATTTTATTGTTCATGCACTCAATTTTGTTGATGGTCAAGTAGATATAATTCCTCAAAACAAAGAAAGGTATATTTCGTTTTCAAAAACTTTGTATGTAAATAATCAAAGAATAAATTTAAGGTTTATAGATTCATTAAAATTTTTACCATGTAGTCTTGATCAATTAGCTAAAAATCTAAAAGATGATCAATTTCATACTCTAAAACACAAATTTCCTATCAATGAAGACTTTATGCGTCTCAGAAAAAAAGGTGTTTTTCCCTATGAGTTTATGACCTCTTTTGATAGTTTAAAAGTAACATCTTTACCCAACCAACAACAATTTTACAACACATTAACAAATTCAAATGTATCTGATGACGATTACAATCATGCAAAGGATGTTTGGAATCACTTTAAATGTTCAAATATGCTTGATTATTCCAATTTATATTTAAAAACCGATGTCTTGCTATTAACAGATATATTTGAAAATTTTAGAGATCTTTGTATTGCTACTTATAATCTTGATCCCGCCCACTATTATACTGCCCCAGGCTTAAGTTGGGATGCTATGTTAAAGTACACCAAAATAAAATTAGAATTATTGACAGATTTTGATAAAATTGCTTTCATAAGGGCTGGTATTCGTGGTGGTGTATCTCAATGTAGTAATCGTTATGCCAAAGCCAATAATGAATATTTAAACAATTATGATGTCAACACAGCTAAATCATATCTTGTTTATTTTGATGCTAATAATTTATACGGATGGGCTATGTCCCAATACCTTCCCGAAGGAGGATTTGAATGGATAGATCCTACAAGTAGTTTTGATGTATCTGATACATCAGAAAATGGTTTTATCTTAGAAGTAGATTTAGAGTATCCTGATGAACTTCATGACATACATTCAGATTTACCTCTTTGTCCAGAAAACATTTGTATCAATAATTGTAAAGATTCAAAATTAATTTCTAATCTTAATAATAAATACAAATATAAAATTCATTACAGAAATTTAAAACAATGTCTCAAACTAGGTATGAAGTTGATAAAGATACATAGGATATTAAAATTTAAACAAAGTCCCTGGCTTCAAAAGTATATCGATTTAAATACAAATATGAGAACAAAAGCGGTATCAGATTTTGAAAAAGATTTCTATAAACTGATGAATAATTCAGTATTTGGTAAAACCATGGAAAATATAGAAAAAAGGGTTAATGTAAAACTGCGAACGCATTGGGAAAATCGAGGTAAATCTCTGGGAGCACAAGATTTGATCGCGAAACCAGAATTTCATAGTCTTTCAATATTTTCTGAAAATTTAGTTGCAATTCAATTACGGAAAACAAAAATTTTATACAATAAGCCTATCTATCTGGGATTTTGCATTTTAGATATTTCTAAGACTTTAATGTATGAATTTCATTATGATTACATGCTAAAAAAATTTAGTGATAAAACTAAACTATTGTACACTGATACTGATAGTTTCATTTATCAAATATTCACAAATAATTTTTATGAAAACATCAAACCTGATTTAGGTGCACGGTTTGATACTTCCGATTACCCACCTGATAATATTTTCAGTTTTCCTAGAATAAATAAAAAAAAGTTAGGATTTTTCAAAGATGAAAATAATGGACAAATTTTAGAAGAATTTGTTGGTCTTCGATCAAAAATGTATGCATTCAAGGTAGGCAACAAAATAGTAACAAAAGCTAAGGGAGTAAATAAAAGTGTAACGAAACGATTAAATTTAGATAATTATAAATCATGTCTTTTTAATAAAAATGTTCAATATCATAGTATGTATAGATTTAAATCTATCAAACATACAATATTTACTCAACAAATTAACAAAACTTCTTTGTCTTATAATGATACTAAGCGTCACATTTTACCAAATCTTGTAGATACTTTAGCATGGGGTCACTATAAACTAAGATAAAATATCAATTGTAATGTGTATTTTTTTTTTTTTTTTTTTTTTTTTTTTTTTTTTTTTTTTTTTTTTTTACTATTATGTTTAGAGTATCTCCAATAATCTTCATATTTTGTATTAAATGTAGTGTTGTAAATAAAAACCTAAATTTAAGAAAATAAAATTGTACATACATATTGTGTTATTTAGTTTGTAAGTTAAATTTAAGAATTAATTATAATATCTTCATTATCCGTTGGTTACTATAATTCAATTTAGTTAATAATAATTCACTGAACTATTAATACTAAATTAAAAAAATAATTGTACATACAAATTTCGTGTTATTTAGTTTGTAAGTTAAATTTAAGAATAAGTTATATTTGATTATATGTCCTGATTGAAGAGAAACAAATAAAGTTGTGGTTAATATGAATGCTGTTTATTTTATTGTTGAACTTCGCATATGTCACACGTTGACAACATGTATCATTTTATCCACCCTTTTACTGCAATAATTGCAGGACCTAGTGGATGTGGAAAATCTCAGTTTGTAACAAATTTTATTAAATACAAGAGTGAAGTATGCAATATAGATTTTGCTCAAATAACTTGGTGTTTCGATGAAATGCAACCTCTATATAACTTAAATAATGTAAACTACTTTCAAGGATTACCAGATCTAAACATGTTTGATGGTAAAGAGCCCAATCTAATCATAATAGATGATCTCATGAGGGAATCCGATGGACGCATTGTTGACATATTTACAAAAGGTAGTCATCATAGAAATTTAAGCGTTTTCTACATAACCCAAAATTTATTTCATCAAGGAAAAGGACAGAGGGATATTTCTTTAAATTCAAGTTATATTATTTATTTTAAAAATCCTCGGGATAAAACACAAATTCGATATTTAGCACGTCAAGTTTCACCAGAAAATACTAAATTCATCGAAGAAGCGTACAGAGATTCTACTAAGGATGCTCATGGATATTTGATGGTAGATCTTAAACAAAATACTAATGATCAGTGTCGTATTAAAACAAGGGTATTTCCTAATGATGGATTTTGTTATATATACATACCAAAGAAGGGGTTTAAATACGACAAGAATCAAAAAATGTCCGTCATTTACCAATAATGCAGGGAAGCTTGAAGACACATAAAGATTTACTCTCTGCATTACATACTTTAAAACCAAAATATCAAAAAGCCTTATTAAAATCGTGTGATGAGGATGAAATAAATTGTATTTGTGAGTGTGTTCATAATATTTTACAAGGTAAAGTTCCATTAAAGGAAAAGGAAAAAAAAAATCTGAAAAAGTATAGAACTTTGCTTCGTAAACTCGTACATAAAACTACAAATAAAGTGAGAAAAAATATAATAATTCAAAAAGGTGGAGCCTTTCTACCTATTATATTGGGTTCTATACTGAGTGGATTAATAAGCGGTATTGTTTAAAATGGAACATGCTAAGAGAATGATACTTGTTGAACCGAGTTTGATAGATAAACTTAATCAAAGAGATTCTTTGGATAATCCAAAATCAAGACTAGATGTCGAAATGCAAAATATTTTAAAAAGCAAAGAAGATGATAGAAAGAAGTGTATTTTGTACTTACAAGTTTTACAGCGATATTTACACTTTACTGGGGAAGATCGCCAACCTTATGAACTGCCAATAATAACTTCACCTAATTCGTCTGAAACAATTATTAAAAAAGAACGTGACGATAAAAATATTGAAACAAATATTCAAGGATCAGTTGTTGATCAGATATCAAACGAAGAAGATACTCACCAAGAGAGCAACACTGTTCAGACAGAACCTGTTTACTCAGTAAAACAAATTTTAAGTTTGATACCAAAGACGTATTCCAAAAAAGGTGAGCTCTTACTAAATTTGTTGTCATCAAACAAAACAAAAATCCATTGGAATGGTGAAGGTACAGTTCTTATTGATAACAACGAGGTAATTGGAAGCAATATTATAGACTTAATAAATGATACATTAAGACCACTAAAACGAAATGATCCCATTGGATGGGAAAAATTTGCAAAGGTATTAAAAGACCTTAAAGTACCTCTTAGTTACGTTGGTAATCCGAAGAGAAGTAAATATATTAATCAACTACAACTAAAAGATCTTGAGGAACCATCTGCTGAGGAATTTACTACTCCTATGTCTACTGAAAAGTACATTAGAAAAGTAAAGAAAAAAATAGATTGGGAAAAATGGACCCCTTATTAGAAATTCACAATATTTATTATGATGCATCACACCCTGCTGGTTATAGTAGTATTGATAAACTTGCCGGAGCTATGAAAGGTAAAATGACTAAAAAGGAAGTTAAAGAATGGTTGCAATCACAAGAAACGTACACTCTTCATAAGCCGATATATAAGAAATTCCCTCGAAACAAATATATTTTATCAAATTTAAATGTACTTTGGCAAACAGATTTGAGTGATATGAGAACTTACAGTAAATATAATGATGGTTACAATTATATATTGTGTGTTATTGATGTTTTTAGTAAGTATGCATATGTTAGAGCTATAAAAACCAAAAATTCATCTACAATAAAACAATGTTTTGAAAGCATATTCAGTGAATCTTGTAATACACCGACTCACATACAATCTGACAAAGGTACCGAGTTCGCATCCAAAGATGTTAAAAATTATTTTAAAACAAGAAATATTAATTATTATACTACAAATAATCCTGATATTAAAGCTAGTGTCGTTGAAAGATTTCAAAGGACACTCAAAACAAAAATGTGGCGGTATTTTACTCATAAAAATACTTATAAATACATTGATATTTTACAAGATTTATTGTATGCCTATAACCATAGTTATCATTCGAGTATTAAAATGGCTCCTTGTGATGTAAATTCTAACAATATAATTACTGTTTGGAATAATTTGTATGATAAAGAAACAGTAAGAACCACGAAAGATATCCCATTACCTAAGTTTCATATCGGTGATCATGTACGGATAACAAAATATAAACATGTATTTCAAAAGGGGTACGAGTCTAACTGGAGTGATGAAATTTTTGTGATATCTTCAATCATTGACAGATCACCCTGGGTTGTCTACACTTTGAAAGATTTAAAAGATGAAGTAATTGAAGGTACGTTTTATGAAAAAGAACTACAAAAAGTAAATTATAACCCCACCTCCAGTTATAAAATTGATAAAATTCTCAGATCTCGTTATTCAGGTGTCAAAAAGCAATTGCTAGTTAAGTGGAAAGGTTATCCTGATAAATTTAACAGTTGGATACTAGCATCGGAATTGCAAACAATATGATAAAACATAATTTTTATTTAACATTACCAAGCAACAGCTCTATGGAATATTTTCCTGAAAATAAGACAACTATGTTTTCTACTAAACTACCAAAACCCATGAAGTTAGAGGGAGAATGGATTGTTGGTGTGGTTGAATTTCAATATCCATGCACTATGTTCACTGTTCAAGAGCATGAAAATGTAATATATATAACTAAAAGAATGTTAATGCCAAATGAAGAAACAGCATCCTTGGTTTACTATAAAACTCACATTCCAGCCACAAACTATGATAATATAAATCATATTCTATCAGCCTTAAATAATATTAAAGAAAAGGTAAAGTTTCGCTATGATGAAATATCTAAATTTGTTTCTGTGTCAGTTATGGATGACTCAATCGTATCACTGAAGTTATCACCTAAATTGGCAATCCAATTAGGATACGAACCCAATAGAAATCTTGTAGAAAAAGGGTTCGGTAAATGTCCAGCAAATTTACATTTAGGATTACCATCTCAACTATTTGTTTATTGTGATATAGTAGAACCTCAAATTGTAGGAGACGTGATTACTCCACTATTAAGAATAATTCCTTTAGATCCAGCCAAATATATATATGGTGCTAATAAAATGCATGTTTTTTCACCTCCTCACTATATACCTGTTATGCGCAGAGAATTTGATACGATTGAGATAGATATAAGAACAAGCACGGGTCGTAATATACCATTCCAATTTGGGACGGTGTGTGTTAAACTACATTTTAGAAAATTATAATGTATCCTCGAGATCACATAACCTGCCCATATGAACATTACTATACTCACCAAGCTGGTTCAGGAATAGGAGTAATTTACAAGGGAGCACCTTATCAACGTGGTCATGGAATTGGTAGCTTTTTAGGAGGACTGTTTCGTTCAGTTTTACCATTAATATCAAGTGGAGCACGGACTATAGGAAAAGAAGCATTAAATACAGGTGTAGGGCTTTTATCAGATATGGTCAGTGCACGGCCAATGGAAGAGTCAATCAAGACGAGACTTAAAGAAGCTAGTTCAAATTTAAAAAGAAAAGCTGATGATAAAATAGATAAAATAATGTCAGGTTCAGGATATATAACAAAAAGAAAACGACTATCTGCATTCATTACACCACCAACTGCTAAGGTGAAAGCAATAAAAACAAAGACTCCACGAAAGTACAAAGATATTTTTTCATAAAATAAAATGTCATTTTTACATAGTCATTCTTGTGAATGTATCAAATCAGAATTAGATTTATTTGCTCTGCCATCAACACAAACAAGTATAGAAAGTGGATTGTGGATACATTACAAACCTATATCATCTCTAGCTGATGATGGTCCTATAGAATTTCAGGTGCCTGGAACTGGGGATGATTATATAGATTTGTCACATACTCTTATTCATATAAGAGCAAAGATATTAAGTCAAGACTCAACAAGACTAAATGCATCAACCATTGTTGCCCCTGTTAATAATTGGTTGCACTCACTTTTTAGTCAACTAGATGTTTACTTGAACCAAAAATTAGTTTCACCTCCTAACAATACATACCCATATCGCGCCTATATAGAAACTCTCTTAAACTATGCTCCTGCTGCAAAAGAATCACATTTAACATGCAGTCTTTGGTATGAAGATACAGAAGGAAAAATGAACTCAACTGATGGAACAAATATTGGTTTTACTAAAAGACAAGAATTAGTAACCGAGAGTAAGGAAGTAGAAATGATTGGTCATCTTCACGGTGATATATTTAATCAAGAAAAGTTTTTAATCAACGGCGTTGAAATGAGTGTAAAGTTAGTCAGATCTCGTGAATCGTTCAACCTTATGGCTTCTACAGATGATATGAAATTTAAAGTTAGCATAACAGATGCAACTCTTGTTGTAAGAAGAGCAAAAATTAATCCAAGTGTTTTGCTTGCACATCAAAAAGTTCTAGCATCTACCACTGCAAAATATCCCATAACTCGAGCTGAAGTTAAAGTTTTAACAATACCATCAGGAGTTCAAGGAAAAACGCTTGATAATATTTTTCTAGGACAAGTACCTAAAAGATGTATAGTTGGGTTTGTTAATAATGCAGCGTTCAATGGTAGTCTCACTAAAAATCCACTTAACTTTGAAAACTATGATATGAATTCATTTTGTTTGTACATAGATGGTCATCAAATACCCTCAAAAGCTTTGCAACCATCGTTTGAGAATAAAATGTTTACTACAACATATCATACCTTATTCTCAGGAACGGGAATACATTTTCTAAATGAAGGTAATGGGATATCTCGTGATAAATATTCCAATGGTTATTGTCTGTTAGCTTTTGATCTTACTCCTGATTTATCAGCCAATTCATCGAGTCATTGGAATCTTATAAAGCATGGTAGCGTAAGATTAGAAGTTCGTTTTGAATCCACTCTTACTCAAACAATAAACTGTGTTGTATATGCTGAGTTTGATAACGTTATCGAAATAGATAAAAATCGTAATGTTACTGTTGACTATAGCAGCTAAGACTAGAATAATGAATTCTGTATTACTTAGTACTAAGTTTATGATCAAAATAAAACTTACTGTAACAATATACTCACCGTTTTATTTGCACCTTATTTCACTCTTAAATATATGTATCATATCTTGATCTTTTCACTCACCTGTAATCCTACGAAGTATTCAGTCATATGGAACTTAAATGCAACAATGAATACCAATGAAATTCAACAATGTTTAGGAAAAATTCATCCAAGTCTACAGTATAATGTATACGCTGCAAACAAATTACCAATGAATGTTCAAGTTCCTATGTATGTTATAAGCAATTTGGACCCGGACACAAAGCCAGGATCTCACTGGATAGGTATACACATAGATAGTTGCGGTGTTGGAGAATATTTTGATTCTTATGGACGTTCTCCTACTGGTTATCACAGAATGTTCTTGAATAGGAATTCAAAACAATGGAAATGTAGTAGTAGCAGAATACAAAATGATTGGACTTCAGTCTGTGGAGAGTACTGTATATTGTACATATTGTATAAGTTTAACGGGAAGTCATTAAGTGATTTTTTAAATAATTTTAATATGGATACGTTTAAAAATGATATGATATTGCATATGATGTTTAAATCAATTTTTTGAATGAATAAAACATGAACTATTGAAACAACGTGTTGTTATTGATGAGGAATAGGGTGATTAGCATCGAGTGATGATTCATTAAGTGACCGTCATTAAGAGCGCAGTCGAGGAGATATTTAAGGTAATCACCTTAAAAACATTAGCTAATTAATTAGGGGTAGTGGACCTGGTGAAATAAAATAGCTAAAAAGGCAACGGTTACAGTTAGAAGAAAATGGATAGCACAGATGGATCGGACGACCCCGAAAACCCCCAATTTGACACCAAACTTTTTTTTTTTTTTTTTTTTTTTTTTTTTTTTTTTTTTTTTTTAGTTTCGTGTCATTCAGTTTTGACTTGCTTGAACAAATCTTGGCGAAATCTCGAACAAATCTTAAAGAAATCTTGAGCTGGATCCTGTGAATCAATACTACTCCATAATTACTACAATTACAGATTTTTATTTATATTGCTGTATCTGTAAGATAAAATAGATACTTGTTTTTCAAATACTGTATTGTAAAGACAACGTTATTATTGGTTATGACATCAGCCGGCGCGTAAACGACGGTTTCTGTATGGTGTTGTAGCACTTAGTTATAAAATTTTACGATGTCACGTCGTTGTAACGACTGCACTTTCCGAGGCCATATTTTACGAGCCCAACACTGTTAAATCCTATAAATACCTTCCGGAGTTCGCAAGGACATGCGATGGTGTCTTTGCCAAATGTATTCTGTGTGTCCCAGTAGCCAGTACACTCAAACTATTTATATTTTATAGCTTCTAATTTATACCATGGTGAAGGTTGAGAATAATTACGCTAACCAGTATTTATTAATAGTTATGAAAATGATGGCGACCACATTTCATAAACTATACGAATTATTTTAAGATTGATGCCAATTAAGAGGATATTGCGAAATGAGATTCGTATTAATTTTTATAGAAACTGTGAGAACGGAAATGTAGACGCTTTTTTCCGAAAAAGTGTAGTTGTTGGTGTTTGTGTGATAAATCTAATCACAACTAAATTAATCAGTTAATGTATTCTATTGTCCCGTCTGATTATCCAATTTCTCATGTCATTGTTACATTACTGTCTATCATCTATCATATAAATAACTATCTATGTGTTACTTTCAATGGTTATGAGTTTTTGATAACCGTAGGCGCTTTATTGATTTCTTTTTTTTTTCACTTCCTGCTTTTCTTGGGAATCGATAAACCGGTAAACTGAAAGGTATTTTTGTCACGTAAAAAACAACCCGAATAGTTTTTATAGTATAAGATCACAGAATAAGATCATTGATTTATGTTGCCGTGCATGAAAAGATTATTTTACAAATTACAGCGATGTAAGTATGTTGAGATTTAAAAGTCATTGCAAATAATGTAAAATTAACGATATTCATATTATATATAAACTTTGAAGATTTTAATATGATATTGAGAAAAAACAAAATACCATAATATAAAGTATAGTATAAAGTTAGTGTGAGGTAGTGGAGCTCCCTAGCGATAGCCTGCGCAAAGTAATCGTATTACCTACTTGCAATCGATAACACTAGACCGGATTAGTGTCGTCTGTGGAGCAAGGAAGCAAATCGTTACTCTGCACAACCTGCTTTTATTAATATTACCTATATAATGTATTAAAATAAAGTTCAAGGTATTTTTACCACTCAAATAGAATCCTCGATTTTATTATCTGTACATTCTTGACCTTATCAAAACATTAAGGCCAGTGTCATTACCATATAATTGTAAGAATAAGCGAATTTAATATTCTTGGCAACGTCACCTTTTAACTTTAATTTTAAATCTTCCGCTTCCTTTAAAATGTAATAAATATTTTTTAATTCCCTAGTGCTTAATGAAGCATACAGTTGAATCCCCTAACAATGCTATCACAAGTGCGGCCGACATGTCTGCTCCAAATATGTGTTATTCGCCATTGTTGTCCTGGACGGAGTTTGCGAAACAGCACTAAGCTTTTAACCCAGTTGTGTACGGCCACTTACAATGCAAATATTGTGCCAACGTGCCACCAGGGTGTGGAGCTCAGGGCGCAACAACCTTCATTACGTGTCCCACTAATAACATTATCATCAGCAACTTTTTTTTTTAATTGTAATGTTTGGTGAGCCTAGCTTGCCGTCAATCTTATGGTAAGCGATACGACGGCTCATGAACAGAATCAAAACCTTACAAAAATTTGAATTACAAAGTAATGCTTGGCATTCCATTGCGCCCGCAATCCTGAGAAATATGATGTTAAGTCTTAATATGTCCAGTTGTTACTCTGGCATCACGTCCTTCAAACCGAAACACAACAGTGCATTTACACTGCTGTTTGCCGGGAGAAAAGGACATTGCGGTGGTACCTACCCAGGCGACCTCTCATACATGAAAGAACTACGACCAGCAATATTATTATTACGTATAACTTTGTACCTATGTACCTGATTATTGATTAGATTTTTCACAATTCTTATCTTGTCCTATATCTTAACGCATCCTTTTAAGCGAAACTAAGTTTCAGTTAGCCGCTTTGCAGACAATAAGCTTATGCAGATTCCTAAGTAGAGTTTTAGACGTCGTGATCTTATGATTATTCAATAATGTAAATATTGCCATGAAAGCTTGCATGTCAATGAAGCCAAGTTTATACCTCAGTAATATTGCCTGTATTGCATCAACATATTTTTAATAACGTTATGTTTGTCATCTAGAAAGCAAACGACGATTACTAATTTCACAACTGCATCCATTCTCTAAACACGAGTGGTCTTAAAGATACGAACTTAATGCTGGATCGAGTTCTGGAATGACATCCGTAAGACGTTTCACGTCTTTATCGGAGCTATTAATATCACGAGATATTGTGGAACCGTTAGCGGCTTACTTTCTGCATTGTGCCACAATACAGTACTTGTGGCATCACTCAGTTTTTTGGTCGCGCCATTTGTCATGTCAACATGTAGCAAAATATATTGCGGCTTTGTGAGTAATGACATTATCAGGCCTTTGCCGCACGGTTCTAAATTGAGTGGTGATTATAATGGCAATGGCTTCGATATCATACTCTGTTACTCGCCGATAACTAATGAAGCGAGCTGCTCAGATTTCTCTAAGGCCGGCGTCATCTATAGCCACACCGGAGAGGTAATTTGTACCATAATAAGTAATAACCTTTGTTGGTCTTTATCAATGTAACAAGATGTGTTCTACATTTCTTGCAATCAAAACAGTCACTTGATTGCGCACAATAGATAACGGAGTACGCGGAAATTTGTTTTTTTTTTAATAGTTACCGTTACTTGAAGTTGGTCTTTTTTGTTTCGTTTACAAGAGTCGATGCTCTCGACTAAGTGAATTTAATGCATTCCTCGTCGGGTCTTGTAAAAAAGGAGAAAGCTCCGTCATTGAATGCGAGGACAATATATAACATTCCGTTACGCATCGCGTACAGGAGATGTGCGCATCACTGTGCTGCCAGTGGGTCCGGCCATACTGGTGATATGAGTTTTTGCGGTGCTGTAAATTGCACTCATGGGAGCCTTCGCTTCGTGTACCGCTGCTAACCGTCCATAAATCATTCCCTTTAGCAGCGGCGACGATGTAATGTGTAAATCGCAAAATCGCTCTTTTGTAAGCTTTATGGTAATTTGTATTTGGGCTGGTTTGGTGAGTTCAGAGGCGCAGTGTCGTTATATAACTATGTATACGTTAAATATTCATAAGATGAGTGAAGTTGTTGATTGCTGGCAAAAAGAGTGTGGCGGTGGCGATGCGGTGGGCCGCGCGGGCGGTGCGCGTGCGCGCTGGCCCGTGAACCAGCTGATAGCGTGGGAACCACCTCGTGAACAAACACCGCATTGCTGCAATTGGCACTGTGCACTATGGCGCCACAGATTTGCGCTTTTCCGCTTGTATTATATTATTTCATAAATTATTTATCATAGACATATTAAATTTCGTTTTCAATAATGTTTACATTTCACGCGATCTTTCAAGTACCTAATGACTAACAAGTTCCAAATTGTATATTAATTTGGTTAACGCGAATTAATCAAATATTTATATTCCTTGGGATATAAAAAAACAAATCTCATCGAATGTATTGTACTGGATTATATACCAGTATCGCATTCAATTATGTTTTGCATCTTAACCGATATTATTCACCGGCGTAATATGTAATATGCGTAGCACCGTTGAGTCACTACAATACCTATTCTTAATGTTCTCTTCACAGAAATGTAACAATAGGATGCGGGCAGTCTCCGGTGCTTCTTCACAATTAGTTCCTTACCTACATCGTTCACAATGCGATCGATTAATAACGGTACAAGGCGAGCGTTTACCGACGCCTGCTTTTATTCTCTTCCCTTTCATAATCCATTAACATAAATTATTGATTATCATCAAATCTGATCGTCTTCTATCAATTTTCAAGGCTCGCTTCGCAACATTGTTCCCTATCGATTGTTTATACGTAAATAAATAGCTAAGGCTATATCTCTTAATGAGGCAAATAGATAATGCCACTAGCACCACCAACTGTTCGCACAATATTTCACAGACAATAATATGTTGGCCCCAAGATATTCCGACATTTGAGTAGCAAGGAACTCGTATGCGGTATTAACCGAAACCGAAAACTGAAAACCCTATACAAAGCGGATTTCTCGAAGTCGAAATTGAACTAAGAATCACTCGTTTCACAGGTGATGTGCGCGCGAATTTTTAAACCAAATATTTTGTTACTTTAGGAGGCCCGGCGTGGCGCATCGGTTATGGAAATCTTTCTTGTCCTATACGGTTGTGATAAACAAACCATTATAATACCATTGGAAACGCATCATGGTTACTCACGCATAATTTTACAGTATTCATATTGTGTTACATTCAGATACGTTATATCCGATGTATATAATATTATCGTATGACTGCCTCGGTGGCGTAGTTGTACTACGGTACGGTTACAAAGCTGAGGTCTCGGGTTCGAATCCCGGGTTGGGCAAAGTGATATTGGATTTTTCTATTCAGTATCAGCCCAGAGTCAGGAATTTGTGCCCGATATGGCTATAGGCTCGCCACCTATCACATTGTGGGACGGAACATACAAGGCGAAATGTGGGTGCTCTGGCACCTCTGCCTACCCCTTCTGGGAACAAGGCGTGAGTTTATGTATGTATGTATGTAATATTATCGTGGCTCAAGTCCTAAGTAATTCTATACGTAAGAAAAAAAAGATGTAACATTATTATATTGTATCTCACATATTCATATCGGATGGTATATGTGTGAAGAGTTTACTATAAGAATTCAATGTATTATTATCCCATAGCCAAAGCAGTTTACGGTCAACTCAATTAATTTTCTACAGTAAATTGAATTTCAATGTTATCACGCCGGTTTTCCTATTTAAAGTGCGTAACCGCAAAAACCGTTAATTTCCGCTCATTTAAATTTATGAATGAGTAATGGTTCCGTACGGTTGCGCGCTGGACACTGGTTATCACACTCATCGACATAGCGCCGCGCCCGCCGAGCGTGACGCTCGAGATGTCACGCCGCGATATCTACCAACACCAATAATACATGTATCTTTATACAAACATCAAGTTGTTGTTCACCTGATGGAAAGCGATACAACCGCTCATGAACAGTAGCAAAACCAAATAATGCCTTGAATAATGAATTACAAATGCTTGGCTTTCCACTACGCTCGCCATCCTGAGACATAAAATGTCAAATTCCAATGTAAAGTCTCAATATGTCCAGTAGTTACTCAATTAAAATGTTCCCCAATATATTCTTTAGGTTAGGGTTAAATGGTTTACGGGATTTAAGGCTTGGTATGGCGCTGTTCTGGCTTTGTAGGCGAACTAAGGAGAGTTGCAAGATACAGCGTCTCTAATGAATTTCAGTATTATCCGAGGCTAATAGCGTAGATTATGCACGATGTGTCTTTAATCTTACGTCGCGTATGCTTATGCATATATAGTATTTATGAATAAAAAATATATAGGGTAAGTTATTTGAGCTCATCAGTATTTAAAATAAATCATTCTAAAAACGCTTCGCAAATCGGTACTCAGAGCGGAACGCCTTCCCATTTCCCGGCACATTACAGCCGTTTGATTTAACAGCCCTTTTTAAATTTATCGGATCGTTTAATCTTCGTTCGATTCAACTCCAGTGAAGACGTAACCGCCGCTTACCCAACGCCGGTAACATTTAATTCAGCTAAGTTTGCTTGTGTGTATTCAAGCTCCGCACTTATTTCCGTGTAGATAGGATAAATTATGAGTGGACAGTGAGCAAGCTTTAATATAAATCAGTCGGCCAGAGGGTAATTAACACGATCTTGGTGGAGGGGTATCATCGCACCTGTACTCAGCGGCTCAGTGGGTCACTTCTACAAGTAGCAATTTGTCGTGTCCACTGCCACTAAGTAATATGTGAAATTATTTTAATCTATTATTCCAGCTAGGCTTGCATTAAGTGCATTCTGCAGCCTTTGTTGCAAATAATAATGGAAATAGTATGAAGTATCGAATCGAAATCACTAATTACAATTTCTACGGTTACCCCACAATCTTAGCAAAGTGTAACTTTAACTTATTCCATAAAACATTGCTTTATTTCATTCATTTGACAATAAATTACATCATATTTCCATAGTTATTGTATCTTTTTAACTATTTTGATGGTCTGTTTTTAGCAGCTGTTAATATAATGCGATACGTTTTAAATACAATATGTCTACCAGATTTTAATTTAGTTAAACAAAATGAGGAAGTATTAAAATAATTTAATACTCCGCCAAAATAATTATCTGTTAAATTGACGTGATCGCCACATCGTTACTGCGATCCACGTAATCCAATAATAAGAACGATCGACGTGAGTTAATGACTCTTTAATGACAGAGGTCACCTTGGATATCAAAGTATTAATAACGCTAAAATCATCTGCACAGAGTAAAAATAACGAACATGTATTACAATGACATATTTAGAATCAATTGTGTCAAATAGACCGCAATAAATCAATTTCTGTTATCATAATATTATGTACCTAACTCTGAACTCACAAAGCGGAATGAAACATAAATAGAAAATATTTAGTGCCTATTGTGATAATTATCGCAAATAGGCCACAAGACCTGACCTAAAAACACGCTAAGGTTTACTGGTACTGGTTTGTGCTTTAGAAGCGACACAAATAGGAATTAAATAAAGAGGTTTAGCTGTGTGTAAATGTTGTTTCTTATTATCAAATTACAACCGACTTATTCATAGACAGCTTATAAACTCATTTATGGTATCGAAAGTTTTGTCCCTCTCGAACGACTTTTGAATTTAATTTGAGCGAAGAAGACAAAATATTCGATAACTATAATATGTTTACAAACTGTCCATGAATAAGGCTGTAAGTAAACATTTAAATATTTTTTTCGTGATAGATGTATGTCAAAGCACCAACCACAGATTAAATATGACATGGCATTGTATCGAAGTTGTTAAATACAAAATGAATAAGTTATGCGCGTACAAGTGAACTGGATATAGTAATTAAGACTGTGGTAACGTATACCGCAAAGCATTGAGTGTGTCTCAAGCTGACCGCGAACATTTGCCTCCACAGTTACGCTTCGTTGCCTTCGGAACGTGCCTCGATCAACGTTTTGATTTAAAACGTGCGCTTGTAAATTAAACACCGACCATTTCATTACCAAATGAACACACGGTGACTGTGGAGAACTGAAGATAACCGCAGAAGTTCGCAAAGCACATCCGACACTTGAGTCTGATGCGTATCACATGTATAATGCGAGTTAGTCAGGGGCATTATGTAATGAAGTGCAAAAGGCGGATGCCGGAATGGAGGATGGCAATCTGCGCCTCCCCACGATTTGCGCGACAACGAGCAACAAGGTCGCCGTCTGATTGTCGGTAATAACTCTTATGATAAACTGGCGGCACATTGGCCCAATTCTATAGCTCTCTCATGTTCTAGAATTAGTGCAACTCTCTTTGCAATATGCAGTCGCGTATATTTTAAAATGAATGTCCGTTTGCGTAACAGTTGACGCAAAACCGGACTCTCCTGCAATATTGAGAGGCAATTGTAAAGTCCGCCCTCTTGATAGGATGATAGTGTTCACAGCTCACGAACGTGCCTCTCCCTACTATTTTTAGAATCGTGACACAACAGAAACATTCCATTGTCATTTTTGTCGTTTTTCGGCATTCGGAGGTTCGTGCCGATTGAATGGATTTGTGCTGCGCTATGTTCGCATTCTTGACGTCGGACATCCGCTTATTGATCGCTTGCAAATGAGTTTTTGATGATGATTGTATGTTTTATACGTTTAAAGCAATCACTGTGTAACAGAACCAATGGAATCTATTAAACTTAATAATTATTTAGAACGTTGCGACAAAAGCGTTCTTAGCGCTCATTTCATACGAGAGGCATTCAAGATAACTGTTTCGTTGTTTCATAATCGCTGTTTACACAATGTTCTTCAGGCACAATTGGTATTGTATTCGTTCAATTCCCAAACACGACCTTGCCATCAATTTATTGCGTAATGAATTATATCAACAATGTTAACTGTAAACGAATGACAATTAAGTCAATCATGAGAAATTGATAGTAGAGCATGTAATAATTGTATGAATTAATTAGTTAACAATTGCAATAACTACGGAAACTAATTACGTAGGCACGCCAATTGAAAGAACAAAGACTTGAAAAAAGAAAGAAGATCTTGGCAATAAAGTTGTCGTAAAAATAGCTTAATCGGTGTATTGCAGCTGTCTGCTATGCCTTGTGCCTTGTTACTTAGTTAAACACTTCACTAAGCAGATGCGTTCAGCAACATTAAATCGCAACAGCTGCTACTTTTGCTACTGCCATCATTTGTAAACTAACATAATTGGTGATGTTTACGACTGAATCATATTTCATTGGCTCGACATTGACAGTGTCACAAACAATTTGTTCAAACATGTCTCACAGTAAATGTTTATCTTGTTAACCACTACCAACCGCATTGCAAACACGTGGTCAATCATACATGAATATGAGAAATAAGATCAGTATAATATTTATTTATAAAGCGGCAACTAAGTATTGAGTGTTTGGTGTTTGAAACCATTTAAATTAGGTTTCGTTGTCAACTTGTTACTTTACAAGTTTACGCAGTGTTGAAGCGTGTGTAAATGTTATAATGGCGTCTTTATGCGGCGGCGGGTCGTCCTTCGCCACGGTAACGGACCTATTGTGTGTGCTTACTACAATGAACACTTGGTAACTAGATATCAACATCTTCTGTCAACGTCGTCTCCGCTTTAATTGCACGCTGCGCAGGAAATGCTTAATTCATACGAACTCGATAAATTGTCAACAGAAGCCGGCCGAGTTGATGTTGTTCGTATCGTGGGGATCCCAAACATTTTTGATCGATGTATCAATTTAGTTTATTAGACAAGTTGCCGATGTCCGTCATTGCAGACAACGGCATCAGCCGGTTCATTAGTTAATGGAACATTACTTCCTCAGGTTTACCGCAATGTTAGCTTATTATGGAATAAAAAGTCGCTTGTTTTTAATACTTAAAACTGTAAACGTTTGTGTAAAAACCACTTTACAGTTCCCGTTTTATGAAGAGTGTGTTTAAATTTTGCGGACGGTACTCTGTTGTTGCGAGACCTTTTATTCTTTACAGTTTTTAACTCCCAAGTACAAAGCAGTTGATGTTAAATAGGATAAGCGTGTACTATTTCATGTAATTATTGTAATTTCGAACGGTGTTCAAATAAACAACCGCAATTTATTATGACACACAACAAAACCACATGTTTTTTCGGTGTGTATGTTTTGTTTACTCCATTTAAAGTACTTTTATCAAAGAGTATTTTTGTATGCTTTGTTTATGGATCAGCCATATAGTCCTTCATTTGGTTATCTTTATTATTTATTCGCTATTTTTACCATAAACAAAGCCCACCCCTGTGCGAGATGCCCGATAAACTCTCCCTCGAGCAGGCTATATTGGCTTTGTCGATATTATTTATAAAAATACCATTTACAGAGTTTATTATTTGCTGGATTTACATCGATGGAAAATTGAATGTTTTATTTTCTTTTTGTTTTTAATCATTGTTTATACCTTTTTAGTAAATAATAGTACCAACTCATTTAGTAATGGCTAATAAATGTTTCTTGTGTTGTGTTTTTGATGAATTGAATCTATATAATGTATAATCCTTGTATTTATTATTTTTAGCTTTCAAAATAAAACAAACACTCAATTCATGGTGAATGAAATCGTTTAAATTGCCCTTTATTTGGGTCCAGCGCGCGCAATATCTCATACATTTCCCAAGTGTTATGATCCGCGCGGACCGCCCCCGCGCTTTCATTCCCAAATTGCCTGAAACCTTTTGTGCAATAAAGTTATTGTCAGGGTTTGCTGATTTGATGAGGATCCCGCGCCCTATGTCATTTTTATGGTGTGTTTTGTAGACCGCCTTATATATAAGCGGTATACATATAATATATATTATATTAATATTTTAAAACTGGCTTATTATTAAATAACGCGTCAATAAGCTTAATTATGGCCACTCATGTCTCTTACGTAAACAGGAAAAATAAGAAAGCGCGACATAATATATAAATAAAAGCCTTATCCACTTTTGTGATGGCGTAAATTGCGAGGCTGCAGACCGTACCGTAGGGGATGTGGAAAACTGCGTAGTTTCCTACGTTGCCATGGCGACGCCCCGCACGTGGCTGCGCGGCCCGACGTTCTCGAGACCGGCCTCCGAATTAGAGTGAAACACGCGCCGTCAATTCATATGCTATCCCTTTATGGTGGGCGATTACACCGCGGATGCTCCATCAAGTGTAATCGCTTGTGTAATTTTAACGTTCGAGCAATTCAAGCCCTCCGTCGGTGCGCGTGTACGCTAGTTTATACGTTTTAGATCACTCATATATATTTTAATTTAAAATCACACCTCCCCTATGTGAAGAAATTCTACAACGTTTTTAATAAGTGCCACCCACGTCGCGCCGCCGCACCCCGGTTTAATTGCATTTTATTTATTCAAGGCCTTAGTACTCTCCACACACCAAGGGTAGGGCGGTCCCTTTTCACTCATTAGTTTACCCTTCAACCTCTACTCAACACAATATAAATTCGTTACTGCCGGTCACTTACAAGACATTTCTTGCAATTTCATGAAGGCGAAAGTAATAAAAGGGTTGTTACCCAATTTAATGTACACGTGAGTAATTATGTCTGCGAAGGATTTTCGTGTCTTTACGTATTAAAGGATAAATTTATATTGAGGTCACCGAGCGTCCCTCGCCCAAATAGGATTTCATTAATCGCTTCGCCGCTGTTAAACTTATATCAGGGGCAAGATAAACGATTAGAAAGCAATTTGGTTAGGAATTCGAACTGAATGTTATTCTCATTTAATCCTTACTTATGTCTGTTAATAATTATTAAGCCCTATTATCGTACAAGTATATTGTAAGTAGGTATAGGTTGGCTTAACACAAGGGAAGTGCAGAAGACAGTACCACGCCTACTGATCATTTTAACTAGTTTAATCAGCATTACAGCATGTTTTTATAAGATTATTTACACTCCGTGTATGATTTTTCAATCATCGCAATGCTTTTAACACTAATGAGTAAACATTCATTGACATGGGCGCCCGGGAATAGCTGGCTTTGCCGGCCGGACTCGATGCAAACACTACATAATTATACCAACGCAGTGCGCCTCGCAGTAAAAAGTATGCTAATAATTTGCTGATGTCATACCTGTACAGCAATAAAGTCACCCCTCGTGAACTGCAATCGATGGGGGGTAACTCCATTACATATTTATTGCTATCAGGGTCTCCGGAACTTGAGGAAAATGGCGAAAGGTCTTCCGTGTTTTCCCGACGCGGAGTGGTAAAGGTTTTTTTTCTGATTTTATCATAATTGCTGATGGTTATACATTGCTGTAGATAAACTAACAACGGCGGTTCGTTTTTCCTCTTACATTTTTCTCGCATCATCCTTAATGCCTAGAAAAATAATCAACAGACATCAGATAGTTCCTACTTTATATTATTTTCATGTCTGTTACACGCTTTACTTTATTATGTTAGGTCACGTTAATCGGAATGTATTGAATGATTCGTTCTGGTTGTAGATTTAGCGTTGTTGCTCGCGCGTTATTGCTCTACATTAGGCATAAATAAAGTATTCATGTAGGTAATATCGCGCGGCTGTTAACTTGGAGTTTATGTGGGGCCGAGCTCTCCAACTCTGCATTAATTACCGCCGAGTAACTTCAGCCGCCAAACAAACAGTTGAGCAATAAACATTGTGCAATATCTCACTAATTAAGTTCCTTGTTCCGAATAACTCCCAAGGTATGGCGCTCTTAATGTTACACGCCCATAGATTATGCTTTGTGCTCGCCAATGTTTTTGAAAAACCCTATTATGACCTCAAATGAACAATGGAGTTTTTTCAACTGCAAATTTCCATCAATGGGCAAAGTTTTCGCTCCCCCAGTGCAAAACTTTTACGCTTTGCAAACAGAGCGGGCTGAATTTGCCGTTCGCATATGAAATGCTGTTAGTGGTCCGGCGAGGGGATTAAGTCACATCACCGTACGAATATCTACTACTATCCCACTATGCATATTTTGATGCATGTGTATTGCGGGGAGAATGGCCTGACTCACCCAATAATGCAATTGCCGTGATACATTTCTACTGTATACGAATACTACGAGCTGCTTATGAATCAGACGACGTCACTCACCCATTGAATGACTCAGTCTTGAACTGATGAGATTTATGATTCAATGACATTTGGAATTAAGAGGAATTAGTCATTGGTGAGTTTAGTCTACCTACAATGGAATTGTGATGACATATCCAGCGTTTATCCCGCATGGAACAGGAAGAGATTTTGCTAAGGCGGAGGTTTATCGGGACAGATCTCACGTGTTGAAAGATATGATAAACCAACGCACGAACTGCAAGCCTTGAGTCATTAGTGGGTGCAACATTGACTGTGGCTACGTAAAGTGCATAGACAGGTCGACGAACGCGAAGGCGTCGCTGAGTCATCGGTCACCGTTGCATCTCCCATTCTCGAAAGGCTTGTGCAAACTTGCGACCTGTGTACATATTACAATCGCACATATTATGCATATTTCAATATAATGTGCGGTACCAAGTGTTGACACTGCACTTCACACGTTGCTCAAAATGTGAAATGGAAAACAGTTTTTAATTGAAACGCTTAAATTATACCCTGAGATCCAGCGGTGTAGAGACAAAGTATGCGTATTGAATATTTATTATGCAGTGTACAATATCGGGAGGATTCAAGAGCTCCACATTCCGTGTGGTGAGAGTTATTAACGCGGTTGTAAGCCGCGGATAAAATGGACCCTCCCGTGATAATTTAACACGTTATTGCTTTAAAATGTAAGCTTCATTCTGAATGATAAAATCATATGCATCAGTAAATTATGCGTGGGAGCCCTAGTTTCTTTCTTAATTATTTTTATGGGATAAAATTTGACTGTTAAATCCATTTCTTTTTTTAAATCTGTTGAATCATTGAAATTCAATTATGTTTACAAAAAATGTGATACGGTGTACTGTGTTACACGTCTTTTATTATTGTATTCAATACCTAAACGATTACCAGTTGTGTAAATTGGTATCACTATATTCAGGGACGACTCTATCAAGTTACAATTGAAATCCCATTGTGGAATATTTTTATTTGTTTTCAAACAGCTTGTGTATAAAATGGCCAGGCGGGCTGTGTAAACTTGACCCAGATCTTACGAAGGCTTATAGACAGCATGGCCTTCATCCAGTTTCCAATGCGAGCATGTAGAAAATTCTCGTGAAAGAGAGAACGCGTCGGTTGCGGCAAGCCGACCCGTTGACTTTGCTTTTTTCCTCACTTGTTGACTCCGACGCGGATTCTTTTTGAGAAAAGCGTTATAAAATGAATTTAAAACCGGCTTTATTTATTTACGAGCTATCATAGTACGCACGCTCCCTGCTCCGTGCTCAGGGCTCACCTTCACCCGCTTGCTTTTATAACGTTGAAGCGAATAATCATTGGAATATTCTGAGTACGTTGAATTTTTTTACCGTGTCTTGTACCTTTTATTCCAAGAACCAAGTGGAAATACCTGAAATGATTACACGGCAAGGTCGCATGGTTGAATAATTTCTACGGGCGTTTACAAATAAGCGTCATTCCAATGGTTATACAGGTGCACTTATATAAGTAATTACTAATACATTTTCCTATTATATAGACGTTTAAAAAAAAAAGAGTTAAAGGGCAATTAAGTTCCGGTACGATTGTACAGATTTGCGCGTTCTATACTTTCTTAAACGGATAAAATCTGTTTTTCTGGAAATTCTACGTTCCCACAAGCAAGGAGCAATAACATAAAATGTATCTTGTTTCAAGAATTGTTGAGCCAACCAGGTCACGCCATATCCTATCTCTACAGTTTACCGTTATAATGATTGCGTTCATATTTTATAGCCGAGTAACAACTACACGAGATGATTGATTTTTTTTATAACTACATGATTGAATTTTAACGGATTTAGGTCGTCGCCATTATCACATAATTTCGAATCGTCATAATCAGATAATAAAATTGCCTACAAGCTTCTCCATTTATGGAAATGTTTATGCCGTTATTAATAGTGAATGAATGGAACGATAGCTGTATAATTAAGATTTAAAACGTTATCTGTTATAATAATATAAGGTTGACACGCGACTAGCGACGCGTGATCCCACACTAGTATTTATGTTGATACTTCTTAAGGTGGTAATAAGAGCTGGATGATCACCGAAGCGTGCACTAACGGGAGTCACACATCAAGTGCAACAGACATTCGATACCATGAAACTAAATATCTCTAATACGCTACCTTGCAATAGGAAACACTGCTATTTACATACATACATCCTTCAAGAAAGCGCAACCGTCACTTAGCACTTTGCAGTCAAATCATGACCCTTCGAGTATTAAACAATTGAACTTGTTTCACAAAAGTACAGATGAAAAACTAGTGCAAGCCGATTGAAATAATAATAACCCGCCTTTATATTACCAGTAATAACAATAAAAATGTTGAGTTTATTGCGACAGGCGGTGGGCTGCGTGTGTTCGGGACTCTTGAACGTCGAGTGCGTTTTTACGATCAATGCTTACAAAATAAATCATTTCACCTACCCCGACTTGCGCACTGATTAATACTGCTTTGGGGGTGGTAAGACAAAGGCTTTTGAAGTGGATTTATCCTGTAATAAATTTTAATCAATAGCGAAAGTAAATTTACTTTCAATATTTGTCTTTTTATTGATACTGTTTTGTATAATGGAATTTGGGTTTCTTCAACGTCGATGAAAATGCGCATTTAATATATGAAATTTATTATTTATTTATATTCTAATTAGAATTATTATTAAAATGCCAGTTTTAATGCATCAATTGCCTTTTTAGGTGCATACTCGTATATCATAATCAAAGTGGAAAACATAAATTGAATTGGACTGTTCTGATACACTCATACACCATTTATATTTACTCCGGGTTGAGAATACAAACAAAACATAGATATCATGTAGACTGCGTACGTACAAAGGATATAGTTCACAGCAGAAGTCTGATGGGTGGAGCACCCTCGTGCGAAGTAACATGTACGTGCGGTATCCTCGAGTGCACGTCGTGTCGAGTGCTTGTTTAACATGTCTCCTCCCTAGTTGAGGTAAAAACTCTTCACTCCTTTTCGACTACTTTCACTTAGCGCTGTCAAGGTACTAATTATCGTAGTCGTCGTCACCTTCATTAATTCTCGTTGCTCTGTTGTTCTCGCCTATTGTATACCGATCTCGCATTTGAAACAGCTGCCGAATGGAGACTTACGCTCTTATATTTGTTTGGAAATAATCTCACAATGTTTACGTTCATTTCAAAGTGCTTAAACATTGTTTGGACAACATCTTCAATCTCGTAAAGCTTTTGAGTGCCCCTTTTGGAAAGTGCCTACGGTGTATTTCATAATAAGCATCTTGTGATTGGTATGGATTTTAAGTTATGGGAAGATTTTTGTGTGTTTTAAGTTTTCTAGTTTATCGTTAAGCAATTCAAAAGATCAAAGATAAAAGATCATTTTGTTTATAAGTAATTGTTATAAAACAACAAATCTTATCTGTCTTAATTACTAGTTTTCGAACTTAGGAAATCGAGAAACGAGATTTTATAGTCTAAATATTACTATTATTTTGAACGGCCGCGACAACACGATGAAAAGGAACAACTTTGTACCGCATAAGTTGTGAAAATGTCCTAGAAACAAACACAGAATACCATTTCTCGAGTTCTAGTAATGTTGTGTGTTATGAATGTTATCTTGGTACATCAGAGATATTGTAAAATAGTACGTGCGCTGATCTGAAGTTCGTGACCAACAAGTGCGATAAATGGAAGGTCATTGGCAGCCACAGCACGTTCATCGGTAACTATGGTCGCCTTGTTGTATTCATTATCTCTTGAAGACAGTTTATTCCGACCCCAAGTTACCCTTAACATTAAGTTCTTATACAAGTAACATCTGTTACAAGACGTCTCAAATGATTGCGACTTGGAGATACAAATCGTGGTCTGCGTGACGCACCTAATTCGAAATCGTGAACCGTTATTTTTAGTGCACGTTATCTACTGCGTGGCGATGAATACAAGAGAAGCTTTTAGATACAAACTTGAACTGCTTTTGTAGAATAAAAATGTGGGGTTTTACATTAACTACGTGCGGTGACTGGCGATTTAGGATGCGATTTGTTAAGTGTTTTTAAAATGCGAGTTACTAGTTCACCGGTAATTAGACTAATGGCAGTCAGTGTCCTATTTGTAGTTCACTGTAATGGTGCAGTCTATAATATTTGTATCCCCCAGAGTGTTGTAGGACGGCAACGCGGCGGGCGCGCGGCGACTAACGGAAGAGGTTGATTCTCAGTTCACAATTAGTACTTTGTCCCGTTACCGATGCATTGTCCGCTTCGATACTTTACTAGTTATATTCCTTTGTGCATTTAATAGCTGCTTCTCGCGTTGTTTGTCTTGTGTTTAGTACACCACGCGCAATTTCCCATTGTTTACCTAATGAAGTTATATAAAACGATACGTGCAAAACGAGTTAGTCCAGCTTAATGTTAACTTTACAGATATTCTAATGGAAGACTTGTTAGAATCTCGTCAGCCTTGGACTTGTCATATGATAAAATGTAAACTTAGCTACATAGTCGAAGGTCGAAATTACATCACTGGTCCAATAAATAACTTTGCGTGCGTAGCGCGGCGAGATCTCTAACTATTTGTTACCTAAATCATCAACTTACTCTTGCTATAGTAATTAATTGATTACGAGCTAATTAACTTGTGTTAATAATACGCCAAAATTTGGTCCATTTTTAGTTTCTGAGAATTTGTAACGCGATACATATTTTAACGGTTAACAAACGACGTACCCTCGAAAAGGGACGAGGTAGCCGACATATCGCCGGAAGTGTACCAAAGCGAATTGCAACGGCTTCCTCAAGCTGATAATGAGTAATGAACAAGTTTCGCATTCGTTAGAAAGTACACGTAATGAGAAAAAGTTAATTAACTTCCAGATGAAAGGACAATGGGTCCTGACATTTAGCTGAAATCTCTAAATATAGGCGGACGGGATGGAGCGAGATAAAGAGCGTTCAAGGACTTGCGGAGGTAAGGCCGGGCGCGCTTCCACCGACACAAGTATATTCCTAGCAGCCTTGAGTGAAAAATTGCCTTTACCACTGCGGATTAAATCACGAGGCAAGATTTATTGGACTTTGTAATCATTTCAAATCAAGTTTTGCCGAGGCTTGGGAACGTTATACCTTTACGCTGTTGCTAGGATATAACCTATTATGTTTGCTAAACAATTCAGCGATTATGTTAATGTCCAACTGCCTGTCAATTTGTTAACACGTCATGTTTATTAATAAGCTCAAAATCAACATCGAGTTGTATCTTCGTGTTGCGATCATACGTATGCCGCATGCTAAATTCATTCGAATACGTGTACTTAGGTTTTAAGAATAACTCAGTCGGATTTAAAAGGGAGGATATAACAGACATCAGGAAGGATCAAATGACAATTTGCAATAACAGCTTGATTCTTTAAATGCAACAACTGATTTACTTGGCGTAGACATTAAAATCCGCGTGTCAATCGTTGGCAACAGGCATTATTATGTAAACTAAAACAAATAACAACGTTCGCTATACACTGTAAATAATTCGTACTTTCAAGAGATTCTAGGCAACAATAACTATGACCCCTAGACAAGTCGTCTGCATGTTAACAATAGATTTTGCATAAGAAAGTAGTTTATTTTATGCTATAAATATATAAAAAGCCTCATAAAATTTTATGTTAAGAACGCTGACAAAATATATTTGGATATTATGATAAAATCGGAGTCAAACAAAACGCATTTAATTTACATTGTTCAAGTGCGTCACGCTCAAAGGGCGTCCTCATTAAGCGTACCTGAGCAATTAACACCACAGAAGTCATTTGCAACGTGCTGAAAGTCAAAATGATTAATACAAATGAAGTTGATATGATGGTGTCGACTGAGGTTAATTGATTTGCGTTTAGTGTGCCGCGTCACAAATCTCGTGGGTAAATTACGCGAAGCACTATAAGTTCGGCTACATCACTGCCAAGGACATCGGACGTTGTGGTATTGTAGGAAATAGGATTATATTCGGGCGGATATTAAATTATAGGATGTGCGGGTTCTATTATAGTCACGACTTTATAACAGCTTTATGAATCACTACACATTTGTCAAGTGTTAATGTAACATAGGAGATTTATATTAAACGCTTCACGTCGCCTAATAACATTCGTTTCATACCCTTAATTGCCAGCAGTACAATTCACATCGCGTCGATCATTTAACATGTATTAACATTTCCTCGGGACTATAAAGGACTATTAAGCTACAATAAATGCACATGGGTACAGTTTATAAGCATGGTGAACACGTGGGTGCGCACGCGCCGGAAGCTAGCGACACTTGCCTGACATTGTTTAAGAAACACACCTGTCGTCCTAATCATGCGTAGAATTTCAATTGGATATTTCCGAACTGTCTCGTATGTAACCCGAACGGATGTATCGGCGGTCTAATTATTTGTAATAGAGCTATCACTTTTATAGTTGAATGTATTGTAATGAAGGAAGCCGAAGAAATGAACGCGCGTGTTCATTTAATTTCCTCGCTGGTAGTGACCGCGATAACTGCTTGTTGGTTCAATGTAGGTAATTAATTTTACAGACCTTCGTTAATGCAGACGCGACAGCTTAATAACACCTCTCCTCACACCAACACGTTTGCCAACGAGAATGTTCTTGGTTGGTAAAAGCGCTCTGTACGAGTGTATCTCAAATGATACTGTTCCGGACTCCGGCTCACACGTAGGAATGTGTAGTAACATTAGTTCCGTCAAATTTAGTTGGAACTAATTAAAGTACTATTGTGTGCTGTTGGCTTCTGATGCAATATTACTATAACGATACGTTTTCTATTTATAGGACAATAAATTAAATATTTGAGAAAATATTTTTGAAATATCAGCTGTCAAGTTAAATGCGATTTGTACCGATGTAATTTTTTATGTATGAAAATATTCATATTGACGATATTTGTATAGATATAAATAAAACATCTATAGTACGTGGCGCCAACGAAGTAAAATAAAAATAAATTGTCGCACAATAATAATATTGAGTGTTTAGTCAAGGTTAACTAAATATGTCTCAGCTGCCGAAGCGGTCGGCGATACACATCGCACGGGCTACGGGCCACGGCTCACGCGCAAATTCCTTCCGATCGATTGTTCCGATGGCCGTGAACTCGAGCCGTCTCCTGCAGGGAGGTGTTTCACGGAAACATGCACTTCAATAAGTGGAATAACATCACGTTCCAGCATCGCTGGTGAAAGTTACACCCGCACTCCGGAGGTACAACTGCAGAGCACAACGCGTGTTCATGTGATTGCACACCCGCACAAACGAGAAAATTACTACTATTCATGAAATAACAACTTCCTACATTCTAGGGCAGCTAACACGTAGTCTGGCGCCTGTGAAAAAACTTGAACACTTACAAAATCGGAACCACATTGCGTTTCACGGCTTGTCATACATGTAGACAGTCAACGCATCTCAACCACTTCTTGTCTCGTCTAGAAACTGTCTGCATCAACTTTCAAGCTATAATCCTTTAACGCATTACAACTTCAAATTAGGTTAAATTCAATGATATCGGATCGTCAGAAGGACGAATCTATTTGCATAGTAGAATAGTGTGTTGCATTTAAAAAAAAAACATCATGATCAAGATTTGCGTTCGTAAAGTTTAAAAAGCAGAAAGATTAGTTCAGTTTCTTTTTCCGCAACAACAAGCAATATTCGATGAGATCCGAATTATCCATCGTGATTTCACGCATGATTAATTGCACCCTCGCTTGATGTTGAAAGCCAGCAGCACGTTATATTATTTATTTTAGGAAAAATAACTGAATTGGCCAGATTTCGCGACCCACTAACTTGTACCAACAAAAATAACAAGAATACGTTTGGAAAGAGAAAGCTGCGTGTCGGTCCCCTCGGATATAATCATTGTTCGGCCAAAGGGTCGTCGGTCGTCCGAAATGGGGAGCATTGGCCGCGCCACAAAAAAGACTACAATAATAAAGAAACGCATCCAGGTATGCTCGCACGACGGCCTTTGTACTTGAACTTTATCCTATTTACCGATTGATCGACTCCATATCAAATCATTCGATTTCAAATTGCTTTATAAACCAGCCTCTTTGTAAGAATGTATATGGAAGTAAAGATTTGAATCTTCTATGTAGAAAGTAATATTAAAGTTATGACATAAATTAATTTGAAATGATTCTCAAGCTCATTGTTCCTTTACATAACTTCAAAAAGTTCAGGATTGTAAAAGATATCGCGGATGAGATAGCTTCTGTAGATAAGTTTATTACTGAATTATACTCGATGAGATTGCTATGCAGTAACAATTTTAGTGTACAATTTTGCGAGGCATACAAGATTGACTACATAACCGTGGACAATGACCGGCGAACACCGCACAATGTGGTGAATGTCAGTGCATTGCGGATTCGTACAGTTATGTCTGTCGCTGCACTAGTACCGACTACCGAGCATCCGATAATTGAAATTCATTGTTTCATAACACGGTAGCGCATGCCACCGTGCCACTATGGAACTGATGAAACCGAGTGCCTTTATCGCTCCCTGCGCTCATAGCATTAATGACATGTTTCATTAAAATGAGAAAGTTCTCGATATACTGAAGTCGTGTTTTAGTGAAGTAAGGTAATAAATGTTGTAATCACACTTCGTTAATCAGCGGCGCATTATATGCAGCACTATAAAATTCTCAATGACATATTTTATAGAGACTACCAGTCTATTGATGTTTTATTTAGTACATCTTCATTATACATCAACTATTAGTCAAAGAAAAACATAAGTAATTAAAAATCAAATTAGTCTATATACGTACATATATGAATCAGTGAGGTTTTGAACACACAGTGAAGGTGTTCAAGTAGCTCGCTGGTTAAAATGCAATTCATGTTTATAAACCTTTAATAATTTCAGTTTTTTTTATCTTAATCTCGATCTCTACTACGCATTGTTGCATACGGTTACAAGGCCTCATAAATACGGGCACAATAGAAAGCAAGTCTAACTTTATGATTGAACGACGACAAAAACACTTCCACGTGACTCAAATTTACATAATTTAAACCAATACAATTATTTATGGTTACCATAAGACCTCCTCTGAAAATACTAGTCATTATTACCAGCAATATTGAACCTTAGAGCAATGGCAGCTATTGATTTTTTTTTTCTCCCAGAAGCGGTAGCTCCCTCTGATATACGTCAGACTATCGGCAATGCATTAAGCCATTAGTAAATAGTACGTCTCATAACAAAGGAGGGCTAACCGAGAAGGGATCCGTTGTGTGCATAAATCTTTACTACAAAATCACTATTTGTTTACTTATCTTATATACCCATTAAATAAGCAAGGAATTTAAGTACCTTATGGCAATGAAAACCCACGCTTCTCGTGACGGGGCTATGATTAACCGGTTATAATTTATAAAGGTTGAATATAAATTAAGTTTACGCTGCGTCTTCCTGCTAATGGTGATGTGCTATGACATAATTGTGTGGTTACATAAACATATTTACATTAGGAAGTAGACATTTGGCATTACAAGTAGAAGAGCACATTTGGTTCGTTCACGTAAGGTCGTCATCGCGCTTGTTCCGTCAAGATCAGGGCCACGCGGTCACCGGCCGCGCGCTGCTTAACTTGCCGCCTGCTATGTTTATGACAAAATCGTTTTTATAGTCCCTCCCTTGGTCGTCGCCTGCGATGATGTCATCTACTTATCTTAAAATACACTTCCCGCAATACCCCGCTGCGATGTTCTATCACTTTGCAAATGATTCCAATACACTTCCTATTACGTCAGTTTCAATTAAAATTTGCAATTACTTTACATATTTTTAGTCTACTATCTTAGAAATACACTGAGCAAGTAGGTTATCAAGCGTCGGTTGCTATAAGTGACACGTTTGATTGATTTATTGCGTTGACGGATCATACATTGTCTTTATAAATTACAATTAGTGAAGCATTGAGCTTTAGGTGCAAGAAACTTACAAGACGGAACACTAATCCGCTGGAGTACGAGGCTTATGATTGCCATGTAAACACGCCAATTGCGGGAGAAAGCACTCGTCAAAGTGGTTTACATTCCGACGCGACTCTAAAGGGCAGTCATTAGTATATGTAGTCCTAGATTTGCTCGCACATTGCACTTGGGCGAAGGTTGAGAGTTGAAAGTCTTCGCAGAAATTTAATAAACTCAAGTATATTTGTTGTGGCAGACTTGTACTTGTTAAGTTGTACTCGCGGGGAGGCGTCGCGCGGGCGCGTATCGATCGCGCCACCACCGCGCGACCTGCATACGAATACGAGAATCGTCCCACGTTCAGCCCCTTACCAACTACTTCCACCAGACTAGAAACTAAGCTCTTCGTTAGTGTCGTATTCGTGACCTCACTGATTACAATGTCCACTGCCCTTTTCGCTTTAATGACCATCGTTGAATAATTGCCTGTGGAAACGCGATGACGGCAGCTTGCATTTGTTACGTTTCAATTGTTTAATCTAATATGACGTATTTGTGACTTAACCAAATGAAAGGAAGAATATAGAACAAAATGTACTAGAATGTGTTGCGAACTCGTGGCGATGGGATATAGCAAGAGTTATATTGCAAAAGCTTCCCCGTTTTACCCTCAGTCTGAGGGACGTGACCTCATTCCGTGTAGATTGGAAGAATAACATTTACCTAGACATAGAGATGAACTCGCAGCCGGGAAAAGGTAAACATCAATCCCTATGACGTACAACAGTTATGTCGATAGAAGTTTTGCGTCTAGATTTTAGTTTAACTCGCAAAACAAAATTGCATTCTTTTCAAAGAATACGCCGCGCCGCCCTAAATAATATTAATAAAATTGTAATAATTTGTTATCGAGGACATGGATAGTCGTATTAAATATATAATTTTACTTTCTTTAATTTACTTATTAGTAAACTGATTTCGGATAAGGACTTCAAATAAATGTCTTCCGTGAAAGCCTGTTATCTACGACGACAAGTTACTAAACACGCATTTGTCAGTCCCGATAATTCCGGACTTACCTATAGCATTTCCTTTCATGACAAACTTCATACAATTTTATGTAAGAAAGCGGGGATATTATTTGCATAATTAAATAATAATTTAAATTTGCAATAATTTAATCTTGAAATTGTGTAAGGTGTACAAATCTTCCTTGTTGGGCGTGGCTATTTAGCTGATTGTGTTTCAGGGTTGGTCCCCCTCCGTAAAAATTGAAGCAATTTTCCAGCCGACATCGCGCCTACTTACTGCGTCGCAAAATGTCTCCGCAATGCCAACAACGCGATAAGTAGGCCAACCAACCCATAGGGTTCGGGGATTTATATGGGTGTAAATTTCATAACTGGAAGTTACAATGCAAAATTAAACTGAAATTAATATATGCCATAAATAAACCGGGGTATAATATGTTGTGACAAGAAAAGTTATTGCAAAGCTATGGAGACTGACTGATGATACGTTTCGTAACGATGTAGCTTTATGGTATAATTTAGTTGATGAACTGAAATAAAATCACACTATTTAGAAGGGCCAAAATAAAAGTTGGTTTCAAGACGTATAGTAACAACATAGACGGATATGATGATTATGTCATAATTATGAAATTATTGGTGGGCGCAGTTCGATGAACTCTGACCGATGTCGCGAAATTATGCCAACATCGACGCATAACTAGTGGCAACACGCCGATCTCGCAGCGGAAATGGGCAATAGCGCAGGAGACGGCGAGGTATACAGGCAATTTAGCCACTGTCCCTCCCGATGCACTGTCTTTAATATTAACCGAAGGTTTTCAATAAAGCACGTACATAATGCATTCCATGTTATTATTTGCTATACCATATTTCGAAGGGTCATGACAGTTAAATTGTAAGCAAATAAAGATATTTCGCTAACATCACTTGCACGCTCGGGATAGTTGGTGTATGCATTCAAACCGGTACTGTGATAAAATCGTGCACAAGTCAAGTGAAACACATAAGTAGGTCTCGTTGTGTACGACAGACCGATGCAATTAATGTCACCGATGAGAAGTTAGATGTTTATTTTAGTGTGTGGCCAATGTCCCAGTGACGTAGGCAGTGAAATGTACTGGCAGATCGATACGGCGACGCCAATTGGACGGAGCCGCGACAGCGACTGACCCAACAGGGGTTCAACAATCGAGACATACGAAACTTGTTTACAGATGTCATGCTCTCTATTTAGTTTGCATAAAAGCTTTCCTGACTCGTAAGTTTTAGGTATCTTTTTTTATTCAGAGCACGCACACATCATTGCTTTTTTATACTAAATTCAGAAAACATGCCCACAAAAAAGCATTGTAATGCTATATTTAAAGATACGTTTTCAATGGGAATAAAAGATGGTAGTGTGTTGGAATTTCCGTGAATTCGCGTGTTCGTGTTTGAATTTGAACACAATACCGATTCCGGCAATTGTAAAGTGTGCATTGTCAATCGGCACACGTGGAGCTGCAGCTGCAGTTTGGATCGCAAATATTTCCAAACTTCCTTGTGTTGACTGTTTAATGTATGAAAATGGTAATCAATTGCAAAGCTCGTACGTACTGTAACAAGTTATTAGTAAGCATAACATGTCGATTACATCTTTTCATAATGTTGTAGTTAAAGTAACCTTCCTCTCGGAGTGTTCTTGCTTCGAATGCCTGATGATATTCAAGCTTAGTATCCTATTTAGTACCTATGTACTTTTATTTGTATAAGTAGTACGAACGGTCTATGTCTAGAAGCTTCGAGAAATTACTTTGATCAAGACAAATTAATAGTATTTAAGCTAAAGAAAGTTCTAAACTTGAAATGTGATGACTGTCAGACAGTTGTTTCTTTGAAACAACCTCCCTATCAAGCACTGAGAAGCGCCAAAGGACTATATGGCTTGACGCTAAAAATGTACTTGGGTTTGTATTATTTCATGCATAAGACTTCTACGAATATTGCGGATTCTATAAAACCGACAGCATATTACCGTGTGAATTTCTATGGCTAATGATCTCTATAATTATACGTTATAGTTTACACATTTGAAATATGTATAACGTTTTGTACATTGGTCATTGTCGATAAGACCATTGCATAAGTTGCCGGTGTATCGGAATGAACCGGTTTGTAAGAAACGTGTTAGAAGGTCCTCTCCTCGGCCCGTCTTGGTGAAGAAACATTTTGATCTAATGCCTCCGCGGGACCACTTGACGTGACTGACAATCTATACGATTGGGTTTTTTGCAATACATGATTGATGAATTCCTTCCTAAATCATTAATACAGCAGACAAATGGTTATCGTGTGTTAATCAACGGTTTCAAGCAAGGATTATGTTAAGTAACAAAAAATATGGATAAAGGTGTGTATAGTGTCGCAAAAAATTGAACTGCATATTTTATAAAAACCAATACCTATACAATTGTGACTAAAAGGTCCAAATAATTAGGTAATACAGTATTCTAATGTACCCTTAATATTTTCTTGTAGTTACACTTATCGTTCTTACCTGTCGGATAGACACAAATCGACGTCAATAAGATCGGGACGAGCAGAGCAAATTCCCTAAGAAGAAAACCCACAATTTTCGCGTTTATGAACACATACACTGAGAACGTACGACGAAACACTACAGTTATTTGTGTTGGTAATTTCACATATAATTACGAGAAGGGGGAAGTAACGTTTCTCGAATAGGCAGGCAAAGGAGCGCAGATACAAAGTACCGCCGCAGTGCGGAGTTTGCAATGAACTGGCGGCCGGCGCGGCGCGGCGAGCCCCGAGAGGCGAGACAGGAGAGAGCACGCTCGAGTGACGCGCGCCGCGGCCGCCGCGCCGCGCCGTGTCGCCGTCGTCGCCGCGCCAGCCGCGCCGCCCTGCAACAAACCCCCGGGACCATACCGAACCGGTGCCATTTATTCCAACTGCTTCCGACTGTTCCGACAATATTGTACCTTTAAGATCTTTACTGAATAGTAAAATCAATGCTTCGGACTAATGCACAGATTTTACATAACAGTGATAAAGAAATCATTGACAAGTAGTTAAGGAATATTACTCATATTATTCTTCATGAAATAAAACGTAATATGAATATTAATTTAAAGGCTTCAAAACAAGTAGAGCTCAGATAGTTATTTCACTAATGACGATATGATTTTGCAGCCCCAGTGACCACTACAATTTTAGGTCACGGTCAATGCCAAATAAATGACGCAATAATGCAGAAGCATTTCTGAATCCTAAAACTGTCTCACTATAAGTATGGAATTACATTAAAAGAACACTTTATCAGTTCTAAGTACAAAAAATATTAAGTACCTACTTTTAATATAAGACGTTTGTAACGTGATTCTGGTCAGGTCAGTTAAATAGCACTAGCTTGATGTCATCCAGAAAGATATAAAGGCTAGATATAAATACTAAATAATGTAATGTATGAATGACATTTATGTCAGTTTTTTAATAAAATATTCTTGGTCAGTCGTGATTCTTTTAATAAATTATTAATCTTGATATCCCTGTGGGCCAGGAAATATCAGGATCAGGAAATACCACATTACACTTATGACTCATGATACAGTAAATCCATGCAAGAAATGGAGAAAATTTGGCAGGAAAGCGATCCCTGAAATTAACGGGAATTTACAAAGATAGAATTATAATTTAGATTTTAAAAGTTTTCGCTTCGGTAACTTAACATGAATACAAGTAAACCTTTACATGCCAGAACATGACTTACGTAGACCATTTGCAAAACTATTTGCACTGCTGAATTTAGGTCTCCTTGCAAACCTATAGTAATTAATAACAGCGGATAGGTACTTTAATCTATATTTAATGCCAATGGTTATTAGAATTTAAAATGGATTTACTGGTGGGAGGTCTCTCATAATATGTGAGAGGCTGCCTGGGTGGGTACCACCGCAATGTCTATTTCCCCCGCCAAACAGTAGTGTAAATGCATTGTTGTGTTTCGGATTGAAGGACGTTGTAGCCAGAGTAACTACTGGACATATTGCGACTTAACATCGTATGACAGGATGACGAGCACAGAGGAATGCCAAGCATTGCTTTGTAATTTAAGGTGTTTTGTTTTACTATTGTTCATGAGCGGTCGTATCGCTTACCATCAGGCAAACGGCATGCTCGTCTCGTTATTCATTGCAATAAAAAAATAGATGTAGCTAAGTATCAATGAAGAAATTTCACATAAAATTAAATACAACTACTTAATGGGCCTAATAAAAAAATCATGTAAGTATTTTAATAAAAGTAATCTTTTATATACATTTTTATATACGTACCTATGTAGAAATTAATTTCGACGGAGGCCGCAAATCTCATAATCTGCTGTCGGACTAGTCTGACGACTTAAGGTGTGACGTTGAAGGATTTTTTGTACCAGTTATGATATTTAATTTATAAAGCACTCGCAAAATTAAACGAACGGCCTTGTTCCTCGTGACATGCCATGGGGTTTGAGACTATTAAAATAATAACCATGGTTATAAATACACTTTAACCTACTCTAATGTGTCGTTAGTTACTGTTTTTCACAATCAGCATTAAAAAACCACTTAAATAAACATCCCATCGTCACCCACCATGCCGTGGTTACGTTATTACCGATTGGTTCTTTATTGCCATTAACCATTGACATAAATATATGGACAGGGCAAAGAGCGTGTTAAGTATTCAAAGGTATGTGGTGCGGCGCTCCAGTGGAACGTTACTAAAAAGTATCATGATAGAAAGTATAAGTACTTTAAAAAAAACTTATCACTGCTAAGACAAAACCTATTTAGTACATTAATGTTTTATTTTACTTTACAATTTTATAATTTTATTTCGACGTACTTATGATTTTTTTTTATCTAGAATCTAGATAGTGCGACTTCACGACTGTCTTTGATATGCCAAATGTACCGAAGAGCCTTGCCTTAGTTATTAAATCAATGCCAGTTACAATAATTTATATGTTCGTAATAATATATTTCATCAGATTATTTAACTAAATAATATTATAATTCATTTCTAAAAATTGATTTAAATTGTTCCAAGTCAGTTTTTTAATTTACACTTCTTTGGCTTTTTTTTATTTTTATGATGATCCGAAGCAACTATTAAACGACTTTGAAATGAAATGAATGTTGAAGGCAGGTTTTACGTATCATAGAAGATTAAAATATAAACCACAATGGGGTGTAAATAACCTAATTATGTAGCAAATGTTTTGTTCTCCTTTTTTTACTACCTATAAGATTACTTATTCAGGATACCTATTTGTATTTACCATTGAGCTCAATGGTATTTACAATGTATGTCTGAAATTATTTTATTTAACACAGTTCTACGTTATTGTTTTAGGATAATTATATTTTAAGCTACTGCTTAAATTACGTGATGTGTTTATTAACATAAGTTACAAATAATTTTAAATTGTAACTAAACTGTAAATATATCCTACTCAACACAAGATGGCGTGGTAAGGTAAAAAATCATTTTGTTACTAGCGTCATCTGTGATCTTGAATCTCGTGTTTCTTATTATAACAATCTTCAATTTAATGTGTTTTTGTGCTCGTATAAATGAGAAATAAGTGTTATTTTTCTGGTCCTTTATTGTATAATATTTTAATTCACAATAGTTTTCAATAAAAAATATTTGTTTGCAAAATTGGAGTTAACAATTTGTGTATTGAAAGAATGCTGTCGATGTCACGTACCTATTGCTATCCACATTCGGTCGCCATTACATATCGCTTTTGCATTTATAAGTTTTCATAAATTATTGCTTTTGAAAGAGATTCCTAGTGTCAGATAAACCGCGGGCAATTAAAATTGTATCTTTCTATCCTAAACGAAACAAAACAACGTGTTTAAGATAAAGAAAGGTAAGTTATTGTTCATTGTTTGCAAAAAAAAATAAACGAAGAAAACTGGTGCCGGTGAATGCGATGGTTTATTTATTTTATATTGTTGTAATATTCTTTATTAAGCATTTGTATTTATATTTAATTAATACCATATATTTTTTGTAGATGGCTCCTCCTAGAAGGATCTTAAAACAACAATTAGAGCTTTTGTTAAATTTCCTGGAAGAGAATAAAGAAATGTCTAAAGGCTTAATACCTGGAACTCCGGTATCCCATCAAGAGACGCGGCTAAAATGGAATGCACTGGCCAAAACATTAAATGCTGTCCAAGGAGGTGCGTTGAAGACTCCCGATGGCTGGAAAAAGGTCACTAAATATTTATATTTGTAGATTACTTATTCTATTCACTTTCATCAAACACATTTGTGTATATTTATTTAATTACTACTCTTGCTTAACTATTTAGGGTATTAATAAGATAGTTAAAAATCTTCTTAAATATATTTCATAATTAAAAAAAATATGCTATCAAGCACAAAAATGTAATAAAATAAAAGATGAATATGTTTTCTTATTATTCCAGTACTGGTTTGAGTGGCGGCACAAATGCAGAAAAAAGGCTCGTAAAAAAATCCAGACTGATTCTGAAGGTGGTTCTGTTAAGGTTGTCCCATTTACTGAGTTAGAAGTCAGAGCCCTAGAACTAAGTGGCAGTGGAGATGGGATAGTGCCTACCGTAACCACATCAAAAACAGAAAACGATGATGAAGACTCGGACTCTGTGCCTTTAGAAAATATTAAAAGTCAGTCTTCCCCGGTGATGGTTAAAGTGCTCACCAGAACATTAGCAGGTGCATACATTTTTTTTATATACAACACAGTAGATAATAGAAAAACCTAGTTTATTGAAGAATTGGTTGGAAGCACTGAGTCTTGCTGGTTTTATTGTAATAATTATAATAAATCTATCAAAATAATGATTAGCATTATGAACTTATTTTTTAGAATTTGAATTTGCTTGTATGCAGATTTGAATAAAAGATTACATTTATATTACATTTGCCACTGTAACTTGTAATGCAAGGTGCAGTATTTTAGCTTGTTAATGGTTAATAAGTTTACATACATTAATAAGAATATATTTGTTATCCCATTATTTTAATTATAGCATTCAGTACTTAAATTGCGGGCTTGAAACAATATAAACCAAAAATGTTGCCTTTACTTTTAAATTCATCTGGACCAATAATGTACTAATGAATTAATATGTAACTCACATTAAGTTCATTTGCTATAATTTAAAAATATAATCTTCACAGATGAAAACACACATACGGAGACACCTCCACCAAGATGGGCATTGGATTTAGAGGAAAGGCGCATTGCAGCGGAGGAGCGTATGGCAGAGGCTCTAGAGTCCATAGCATCAGTGATGAGGACTCAAGAGGAAAGACGGTCCATGCTAGAAGAAAGACTAGCAGAAGCTTTGACAGATGTAGCAGGGACTGTCCAAGATCTCAACAGCAGAGTGCAAGAAGCCGTGGATCATTTGCAAAAGATATACCCAGTGCATTCAAATGGGCCAGATATTAAAACAGTTTTTATATAAAGAGATTGTGTAAATATAATTGATTATAATATAGGCATGAAGTGTGGACTGCATGGGGCATTTTATATGATTTCAAGTGAACTGGTGAATCCAATTATAGACAAAGTGAATGGGAGGGTAGTAGTAGTCTCACGGTATTAAAGCACAATCGTTTTATTTAGGGTGGTTAATTTTTTAAGGCTATGGCATTGTCCTGTTTAGAATTTACCTACTGTTAGTAGATATACTCATATAAAATGTATTATAAAAGATAATTTATTAAAGGAAATAAATCGCTATTTAATGTAACATAAAAACTGTTTTATATACTCCATTAGTTTTATATTGCAAAAAGTAACAACATTTTGCAAATCCCTAACGAGATGCATTCTTGCTAATATTATGAACTTGAAAGTTTGTGAGTATGGATGTATTTTTGTTCCTCTTTCACGCAAAAACGGCTCCACAAATTTTGATGACATTGGGTGTTGGTTGTAAGCCTGCATAAATATATTAAAGGGTACTTTTTATCACGAAAATATGAGTAATATACTATATACCCAGACGACCCCTTTTTTAATCTCAAAATAATTAACATGGGAAAAACATATTATTGTGTCAGTGGGTAGTATAAGCGACCCGTAGACTTACATCAACTTTAATATTGACCCGATACGCTCAATAATACTTCAAATTTAGTGTGAGTTCAGCACTAAGCAGTATGTGTGTGACTGTATTCATTTTTGGATTAGCCCATCTACGTTCCACTGCAGGGCACGGACCTCCTCTACAATCGAGAGTACGATTGAGAGTGGTTAGCCATATAGTCCACCTCGCTGGCCTAGTGCGGTTTGGCGAACTTACATACCATAGAAATTCTTAAAAATCGCTATGGTATGCAGTTTTCCTCACGATATTTTCCTTCACCGTTTTGGTGGGTGGTGATTGATTATCAATTTTTAATTTTTATCAATTATTAAAATTTAAATTATTTATTTATTATAAAAAACGTTTAACTGCAGGCATGGAGGCGCTGGAGACGAGTATAAACTACTGGGAGGACGCGTTGGCGGCGTTCTCGCTGGGCGCGCGCGGCGGCGTCACGGGCACGCTGGCGCTCACCTCGCCCGAGGAGGCAGAGTTCTGTCGCGAGATACAGGAGCTTCTGCAGAATGCATACATGTTGCAGGTAGTTTAATGACTGTATTAAAATATCCATATCCTCCAAGTGTGTAACAATAAGTAATTACCTATATTGAATAGTGAAAAAAAATTTGGAGCTTATTTGTATAATTTATCTACTATACATTGTAAGTTGTCATATTATTGTGAAACAATGAGTTTTTACGGTTGATTCTTAAATTGGGCCAATAACTTCTTTTGAGGTAGGTGCGTAGGGTTGGACAATGTCCCAGGCAGTATAATATGATCTTAGAATCATAATTTGCATAATAATATGTATCTATATGTTATGGGCCAAGTGATTAATCGGGCATTATTCATAATGCCCGGGCAATATGAATAATGCCCAATAAGAGCGGGCAATGTGATTATAACCAATCAATTTATGATATTTATGTTGCAGGAGCGTTGCGAGCTGTTGTTCCTGGACCAGCGCTCGGTGCTGTTCAGGTCGGAGAGCGGCGGCGGCGGGGGCGGCGCGGGGGGTGCGGGTGAGGCGGGGTCGGGCGGGCGCCGCAGCCGGCTGCTGTCCACGCACACCGCGTCCTCGCACACGCGCCGCGAACACCACTCCAGCGCAGAGTCCTTCGCATCCGCAGAGGACCAGGTGACACACTCTCAGATATTTTTTATTGCTATGAATAGCGAGACGAGCATGGCGTTCGCCTGATGGTAAGCGATACGACAGCTCATAAACAGTAGCAGAACCAAACAACACCTTCAATTGAAGGTAAATACAAAGAAATGCTTGACATTCCACTGCGCCGTCCATCCTGAGACATAAGATGTTAAGTCTCAACTCTCAATATGTCCAGTGATTACTCTGGCTACAATGTCCTTCAATCCGAAACACAACAGTGCATTTACACTACTGTTTGATGGGAGAAATAGACAAAGTGATGGTACCTACCCAAGCGGCCGCTCACATATGAAAGACCTACCACCAGTAAATACCACCAGATATACATCTAAAGCTTTTGATAACCTCGGTGGCGCAGATGGTTAGACACTGCCTGTGAAACGAAGTACCCTGGGTTCGATACCCGCAACAAGAGAAATGTTTGTGCCGCAAATATTTCTTTCGGGTCTGGGTGTTTGTGAGATCGAAAAGTCTCGTAGTTCCTGATACCCACAACACAAGACTCGATCTTAGTGTGAAACGTGTCAAAAAAACGTTTCTGACGTCTTGTAGTTATCCACTTTGGTATAGCTAACTTTATTTACACAATGATGGCGAAACTCAATAAGATTTAACCGCTTAACAAAAAATATGATCCTTGGAGGTAGAACTAAAATATTTTTGTTCATACATATTGCAGGTAGCAGATCTACGTGAGTTCGATGACCTATCCGAGGCAGTACCTGAGTTAGAAAATTTAGAGTTATATCAAGCCGCAGTGAAACAGTTCGAAATCGGCATACCCTACAGGTGAACATGATAATCATTTGTTTACTATGCGTTAAAATATTTTTGAGGTGTAAGTTTCTTTAAAGTGTTATTCCTACACTAAGTACATAATAATGGTATGTTGGAGAATATGACTGGAGAAAGGGGAAGCACTGATAGAATGACGATAAATTTTTGCGCATTATATACTAAAGCGTAAAGCAATTCGCACAATAAAAGGATGGCCATGGTTTTTGAGTAGTGAGTACTCTTTGTTACAATTTTGTAAATGTTGGTACATGTTTTTTTTTGTTTACTAGTATATAATAAATATAAAACAAAATAAAACAAATAAATATTACCCACAGAACCCTGCGCACGGACGTGGTGCAGTGCGGCTCTGACTCGGAGTTCCTGTGCAAGCTGCACTGCCTGCGGCTCGCCTTCTCGCACGTGTTCCAGGACGCCGCCGTGTGGGCGTGGTTCGTGGACGCCGGCAGACAAGTGCTCACCGATCTGCTGCTGTTCGCTGATAAGGTATCGCTAACTTGACCTACTGAGTTTTGTGACTAAGGATTCAATGATTTTGCACTGACTTTAGTGATGGGTTTAGACATGCTAGTGTCGTTAAGAGACTCGTCGAGCTTCATAGGTCGGTGTAATTTGTGTATATAGTAGGCGACATGACAGATCGTGATGACGATCGGGGTATGAGGTGACGCGTGGAGGAAGGGAAGCCGCGCATACCCGCACATCGCCTGCGCCGTCCTAGTCTCAGTGCTGCACGATACCGCACCGATCGCGTAGGGGGGGAAAGTATCTTCATTGATGAACGTAGAAATATAGCTATGTTTCACATTTTTAATATGGTTAATAAACTATCCGCACTTACGCCAAATAGAATCCAAGGCGTGCGATGGTCCTACATTTGGAATTGGTACAGCCACGCTTTTGTCAGTCACGACTCAGCATGAATGAGCAGGCTCGTCCCGGCGTTACCACTGTCCACTGTCTCACAGGAAATCGATGTATAGCGATAGCATTAGTGTCGCGGTTTGTTCAGTGAGTGAGATTGCCGGGTGCCCCATACCCTTTTCCTCTTCCCATCTTTTTTCCTTCCCGCTCTCTTCCCGATTTGATGGGGCGGCAAAAAATCCATGATCCAATTGCTGCAGTGATCACTCACCGTCGGGTTTATGCTCGTTTGTTGGACATATACAATTAAATAAAAATACGTGTGTGTGTGTGTGAATTGAGGGTAGATACGAAAATTATGGTAAATACATGTTTCTCTGAAAGAATGCATGATGAAAGAATGTGTTGTAAGAACCAAACTTGTTCATTTAGTGATTACTATTTACATATGGGATCTTTATAAGCTTATTCTCAAACACCTCATATTGCGTGATTAATGATATAATGACTTATTCATCTTTTATATTTCCAACTGTTCTTGTTTTGTTTAGGAACCGAAAGAGTTTCTGGTTGCTTACGAGGAGATGGTGTCGTGGGCAACGGACGGCGCCAACTGGACCACCATCGAAAGCGAGCTGTCTAGCAAGGGTGTTAAGGTACCATATCGTAGTAATTCTATAGGTAACATGAATATGAATATCGTTCATAAATGTAGACTTTATGTATTGTTTATTTTTAAGGCGTTGACATTTTACGACGTGGTGCTGGACTACATTCTGCTGGACGCTTTCGAGGACTTGGCGTCGCCTCCCTCCTCCGTGCTGGCCGTGGTGCGCAACCGATGGCTCTCCGACGGATTCAAAGAAAGTGTAAGGCATTTTCTCTTACAATTGGGCAAACTGCCCACCTAACTCATGGTTATAGTCAATTACCGCCCCGGGCCCCCATCTATATTAGCGAAAAGATCAAAAATAGTATGTTCATGACAGTAGACAGCATCCTTGGCGCAGTTGGTTAGAAGTCGGTTGTGAAACGAGAGGCCGCGGGTTCGATCCCAACACCGAAAAAAATACTTGTGTGATCCACAGGTATCTGTTTCGGGTCTGAGTGTTGTGAGACTTTTCTCTTGGTTCTTGATACCCATAACACAAAACTCCATCTTAGTATGGGATCAGGACTATGTATGTGACTGTTCCTACACCTAAACGGAGAGATAAAGCTAAAATAAGACTCAGCAGATATCTTTTAATGCAGCCACACCACAGTTACCTTTGGTGAAAACCTTCAACATGTTATCGATATCATACTAACAAATGATGTTATTAGATGTTGCCAAGTTATACATAAATTCTTTCCTTTTCAGGCCTTAACAACAGCGGTATGGTCAGTGATAAAAGCCAAGAGACGGTACCTACAATACCCGGACGGGTTCATGGCGCATTTTTATTCAATATCCGAGCATCTACTGCCGGTGCTCGTGTGGGGCTTCCTCGGGCCGCAGGAACGGCTGCGGGACGTATGCGAGAGCTTCCAGGCAGAGATAGTCGGTTTCATCACAGATTTATTTAGTTTCCAAAAGTGTAGGTATACTACGGTGGAAGACTTATCCGCAGATATAATGCAGCATGCAAGGCTGCGCTCTGCTAATATTACCGACAAACTCTCCGAGAGAAACTAATCGTGACTATAACATGTACCCTCACTGCGATTGCGCTTTACATAAGTAATATTGCTGCATGTGCATTTTCCTGTTATTCAAACAATATTCTTAGATTTTAGGTACTAATCCACGCATTTAAATATCAAATACGTAATAGTTTAATATTGCAGTAAGTCTATTTACCTAGTGCACTAAACCCCATTTCTACGGGGAGAGCTATTCTCATCTTGAGCATACGATTATCGTAAGGATATTAAAAAGTGGAATTGTGTACATTTATCAAGCCGGGTATCGACATTGCATGGCAAAAAAATGCATTTTTTGCAACCGAGCGAACGAACGGTCTCGCGATGTCGATACGCGCCTTTACAACACGATAACAAATGGCGGTTGTCGAAAAATAATTCTCTCCCCGTGTAAATAGCGCTGAAATCGTGTAGTAGTATCTGTAGGCAATATTTTTATGAATCCTAAATGCTATATCCATACATTTCATATTGTTCAGAGCCCCAACCCGTTTAAGATATATGTAGGTAGTTTTTACGGGTTTTATGGGAGTACGGGTTATTTGTAAGCTTACCAACAATATTTATAGATATACATACAGAAAATAATTTCGTCAATCTTCCGCACACCACTTTTGTGATTATGCCTAAATATTTGACTAGCTTGAGTTTCAGTTTATTCATCTTACGTTAAGTTTTATGTATCCAAGTAAACTTTTCAAGATACTTCTTGTGATCCCGCTATCTTAACGCTCAAGGTATTAAAATTTATAAGAGCATCAATCAAAATCATCAGGTAAACACAATCTGCACAAAACGTGTCGAGACTTCATATGATATTGGGAGGGTAATTTGTTCTTCTGAATACTACTACTAATATTTTAGGAATCCACTCTATATAATATTAATAACATTTTAAAATATTTGTCGTTCAATTAAACATCACAATTTGTAGAAATGATATGTAGGGATAAGTATCATATTGCCTTTGGTTTAATGAAAGTTAAGTCTTTGTAGTGTAGACTTTCTGGAGCACGTGTTGTTTTGGCAGTGGTGGAGGGTAGAATATCGAAATATCTTGAACTGAAGTATTTGAATAAGGAATATTACTAATTTCACATTCCTGATGTCAATATTAAGGCATGCTGTTTAAGATAATATCATCCCAATCGTACCTAAAATTAACAGGAATTAATTATGTAGGGTTTACTTTGTTGCACTTAGTTGTAAGTTTAAGTGATAGTATTCGACTAACCCTGCCAACAAGCTTTTACTTATACATTTTCATAGAGCTATCGATCATAAAGGGTGGATTGAAATATTTTTCATCTTACTCCTATTTTGGTCAATTGCTTCGTCGCCAAACTGCTATAACCCAATGTTTGCCAAACTAAATAACAAGTATTAATATAGGTATTGTATGGAAAACTCACTTTGTGCGTAGATACCCAGTAATATTATATCCCAAGCGTTTTGCAACTAGCTAGTACAATGCATTTTACAATTAATACCATCGATATTGGAATATTTACATTCCACTCCAGCAAACTAATGTATGCAATAGCGGTAGCTAAGTTATTTTCGTTATAGTAAGTGGTTGCAGGCCACAGGTACCTTATTTCAATTGTACAAAGATATTTTTATTATTTTGCATTTATTGCTATATAGTGAATGAGCCAGAGTTGAAATTGTAAATGTAATCGACTGTACAGCCTCAAACTGTGTATTTTATTTTGTAAATATTAAATAAAATCTTTACAAAAATTTGTTATTTTTGCACTTTCTTCATATATTTCGTAATCTTGTTTTTTATATTTTAATTTGTTATATTTTTTTCATGAGTATTTTGTGTGAATAGTGTTTACTTAATTAATAAGACGTAAAATTCTTTGGAAAATGAAGGAGGAATGGATGTATTAATAATTAACTAGTTATAGCTGATTTAAGGTTACAAAATAAAACTCTTTATATATTAGAAAATTTAGTATATCATCAATTTTCATAATATAGCCTTGTCTTACATAAAAACAAACGTGTAAACATAAACCTTTATTATAAATTCAACGATAATACTTCCCAGACAGTAAGCACCAATTTAGTATGTTATTTTCATTATATGTATTCCAACTCAATATGAATGTACGTAGATCGTACGATACCACTCTTTAATCCCATTTTTCAAACTTATCAATTTAGACGGTGCGTCATGTTTTTGTAATTTTTTAAAATATATTTTAAAGTGCACCCTAACCGCTGTGATAAAACTAAAAATAATACACATTGTACAAACGGGATTTGCGAGTGGCAGCCTAACTTATTGTTACGCCTGACATTCAGACAAGAATTTTGTAGTTACTAACAACTATAGAATACACTTTTCCATCCAAGTTAAATGTGACAGCCTACATGTTTAAGATATATGAATATTATAAGAAAGCCTGGCAACCAATTCGCTGCCTCGGTAAATATTGATACACTTTTAGGAATCACAACAAATATTTGGCTTAGTACACAGCAAGTTATTTTAAAATCTCTTAAATACCAACAATCATACATAACAAAGAAAATAAACGTGTAAATTTATATTCACATTTCGTTTTATGATAAATAAATATATCGAAATGCTGATTGACAGGCTCCCTCTCAAGTATAAAGCTTACGATATAGTGAGAATCGACAAATCTACTCGTCAGGACTAGACACTAGAAAATTTGATAATGAGTATACAAACACACGAAAGAAATGCATGCATTCTTCTTAAAATAAATGGAATCACTCGTATGACTTCCGACACTAACAGAGTCAATATATACAACACAAGTTAATTACTTCAATATAATGGACGTCAACAAGAGTTCAGTTTCAAGAATGCGGTTCAACTAAGTTTCATTATTGCTCCAGAGTGCTAAGTGTCTTACAGTTCGTGCACAAAGCGAAAGCTCAAGGGAGATCAATAGAAACCGTGGACTCCTACAATTTAGTGACATCAAAAGACAACTTGCGTGCACGTCTGATAGCTTGTTTTATCACAAATTTCCTAATCAGATCCACAGCTAATTTACCAAATAAATATCCTTTCACAAAGAAATGAGGTATACCATAAAACAATACCACCACTAAAAAAATAAATATTTTGGTGCGCTAATACTTTTAGAACAAGTCCACTAAAACAGTGTTAAGATTGAAGCTCATTAAATAAAGAGTATCGACACGCGGACGGCTAAGGAAACGAGAAACGTACTAGAATTTACCTCCTCGTTCTCTCCTTCATCTACCAAAACAGTAATGAGAAAGGACACGGGCGTCCGTAGCTGCCTCGGCGCGTCACGTGGGCTCGCTCCGCTACGCGCAGTGCTACGCGCACAGTACTACGCTGCTACAGAGAGTAGTGAGCAGTGAGATGTGTGTAGTAGAGTGCGCGGCGCGGGGGGAGCGGCGGCGGCGCGGCGTTACTCGGGCTCGGGCGAGTCGGGCGCGTCCATGGCCGCCACGGTGGTGGCCGCGCACATGCGCGCCTTCTTCAAGTAGCTGCCGCTGTCGAACTCCAGGCAGCTCTGTCGACACCACACCACATTACCACCGCCACTCTTCTCACCAGTCTGCTGCTCACGCGCACACACACACAATATTTACATTCATTTCGCCAGCCTGGTTAGTTAGGGCTCCACGCAGGTTACTATGCATGTTTTGCAATCCCTCACCCGACCCAGTGTTCTGTTAGTAGTTAGTAGGATGTGGCACAAGGAAGCGAGCGAAAGAATAGGCAGAGACGATGAGTTTTTAAATTATTATATTTAAAAATCAAAATTGACAATGACAAAATATAACACAGACAATTTAACACGTCATAACAAAATCTACGAGACAGCAGTTATACATGACACTGTCGTATAGAATCAAATTTAGTACTTCTCTAAATAAACACGGACGAACTGACAGTGTCTACCTGTAGCGAACCCCTCTCGCATATCCGTTCTGTCCGAGCAGCGTGCAATAAACAAACATGTCAGGTATATATTAGTAATTTCTTGAGTAAATATTTTGCAAATATTTCAAAAATTCTGTGTAAAATATTCAACATTTAATAAACACATCTATATATTATACTTATAAATGGTCAAGCAATCATTAAAGAAATATATATTCCAAAAACTTAACAATTTAGAAATCAGTCTTACAAGAGAGCATAAATCAAATGACTACGAGATCAAAGTTTAAATTTACTCCATGTAAATATTAGGAACTTTACTGATTTTGTGATGATTACTGATCGTAATCGAGCCGCGGGAATGCAATACAATAATAGAGTTTTATCGAATTTTGTATCACTCCGGATTCGTCGTCATAAGTTGACAGCGGCCGCCTCCATTATAATCAGTCTTATTAATTAAGGTACTTACTCCTTATACCTATTCTACTGAGATCAATCAGTCCTTATAATAAGAGACGCCTATAATTTACTTAGAATTAAACTTAACGAAAGATATCACAAGATTAGAGGCGGCCTATTCTGTTTTAATGAATATTAAATTCGTAAGATATCTCGGACCCCTAGGCGCAATAATACACAAGAAATTTTCTCAACCCAGCTTTACGTCGTTCATAAAAACATAGATTAGTCAAAAGCGGCGAGTGCAACAATCTCCGTGCATGCAAAGCAAAAGCCACACACTATCGCACAAGCTCCATCGAATATATTCCATCAGGCAAATTTGGCAATCCCATCACATCTTTAGGATGCAACGAGTGTCGGATTGGGGTATCAGTCATTTATTGTAAATCGAAGTGAACGTCGACGATCCCAAGTTTTACAAACGAAACTTCGACGAAAGCCCAGCTTTCGAACGATCAGTTATCGCGGTAAGACTCGGATCGACGACGGTTCACGACGAAAAGCGGGATCAGGGGGAGAGGGTCCGGTCACACAGAGACGGGGTCGAGGCCCGACCGGTCAGTAGAAATTGCGACACAGCAGCGCCGCCAGGTAGTTGGGGTGGTGCAGCGGCGCCCACACGCGGTACAGCGGGGGCTGGTGCGGGTGGTGGTGGTGCGCGGGGGTGTGTGCGGGGGCGGGGGGGTGTCGGCGCGCCGCCAGCGTTACCTTGCGCGCCAGCTCCTGCGGGAAGGACGCGAGGCCGGCGGGCGGCAGCTTGCTGAGCGGCGAGTCCGCGTACTGCACCAGCGTCTCGTACGTGTAGCACTGCCGCGAGCCCGCGCCGCCACCTGCGCACACGCACTGTTAACGCGCCACTCACCACTCTACCTGCTGCCGCCCGTTCTACACCAGGTGCGCCAGAAACAAAATTTGGTGAAACCGGTTTTTGTGTCTGACTTCCCATACAAATATTATTACGTGTATTAAACGAACACGCACTCACCTTACGTGCGTTAGAAGCCATATCTATAGTGAATACGTGCAAAAATCTATTAAACGTACAGTGCAGTCCAAGCTCTTCACAATTCACGACACAAAGCGCTGACCCAGGTGTACAGCGTATTCCGTAGCGTTAGACTACATCAGTACTACAGATAGTAGGTACTATAAAAGGCGTATCTTAGAAGTCGTATTCTGAACACAGTCAGACATGTTATACTAATATGCGAGATGAAGTGATAATGTGATAAATGAAATGCGATTATGAATAAAAAATTTATTACAGGGAACCGTTAAAAACTTATAAACAAAAACAAACAGCATACTTAATAACTTTGCATTCATCACTTTACACATTTGCATGTATATTGCGTTCGTTGTTACCAAAAATTTAAATTAATTTCCCAAATGTCTACAAAATCTTAGAAGGCAATTCATATAAGGTACGAAAAATACTCTACATCAACACACTTATCCATAGGTACGTTCCTACATGACGAATGATTATCACATCAGAAAATCAGCAACATTAATGACGAATTATCTCCTAAGATCGTTCCAGTACAAGCTATTTTTGAAATAATGACACTGAATGAAGTCTAATAAAAAGCAAGTGCGACAAACAACTGTGTATTTACGACACATACATAAATATATATACATACATAGAGCTTATAAACGCAGTCCGAAAATATTATCAAATAAAGTGTATTCAGTATTGTATTATATACATGGAACTGAACAAAATTGACCAGCAATCTTACTACATGTTTATTGAAAATTATGCGTGAAGGACAACAACTGTCCATCGGGCGTTACGGGTAGGTACAATATAAGCCAACACTAATATTAATTATTTTGTAGTTTTGTTAAGCAAATTATAAAAATAAATGATATAATTTATATAGACTATGAGCAATATAGTATAAAGATTTAAAGTTTGAATAAGAGAGGTGTAGACAATAGTGTTTGGGGGTGGTGTGGTTATGTGGTAGTAGTGTGTGTGTCTGTGTGTGTGTGGTGGCGTGGCAGTTACCTTGGTTCTTGTCAGTGCTGGTGGCGCGCGAGAAGCGCGGCCGGCGCGGCGTGGCGTCGCCGTCCGCCGCTGCACAACACGCCCATACACTACGTACACTACACTGCGCGTACTGCACCGACCACGCGCCACGGCCGAGCCCTCACTCCCCCCTCACTCCCGTCGCACTCACGCACAACACGACAAAACCACTGCATCCCCAGCTTTTGCAATACATAGAGCTGCCAGCTTTGACTTCCATCATCTTATCTTGTCTATGAGTTTAAACTAATCCGGCTCGAAGGACCAAAAGTGTACAATTCATAACCACACAACAATATTTGACCATATATAATACAATAAATATTTTGCATATATTTTAAATAAGGTCTTGCAAAGGGAATGCAGTCGCTTTCGTGTAAGCGAGGTGAAGGGCCACATTATTTATTATTTCGTTTCGGTAAGTGAGGGCGATCACTAAATGTTTTGTTATAAAAATGTGTACGATGCAAATAATTTGGAAAAAACGCTACAACGACCGTGGATCCCAGTGGTCAGTGATCGGATAAAACATAATATAAAATATATCAATAAATAGTTAATATCAATAAAATACATAAATATAATAAATTCGATCATTGTATATGTATATCCGCACTAGACAATGAATGCTAAATATATGACGACAAATGTGGAGTTTCGGAAATGACTCACAATACTGATGTTATGAATTGCCGAAATCATCAAAATATACATGCTTCGGTCAGTCTTCGCTTATAATAAAGTCCTACTCAAACCTCACACGGTTATTCCAAACGCAAAAGATCATGCTAAAACGTCATCTCTTTCACAAACTATTGCTCCATGCTGTTTCAAAAAAGTAATCAAATTACTCTTCGGACATCGAGTCCGAAAGAGACGAGAAGGAAAAAAACTTATAAAAAAAATGAGGGTAGATTAAAGAGTATGTGATGCGAGATGTTTGGGCTTGCGCAAGGCTGGCGCGTGCTGACCTGCGTGGTCGGCGGGCGGCGCGAACACGTCGTCGTCGGCGCCGTTGAGCGCGGCGTCGTCGCGCAGCAGCAGCGCGGCGCCGGGCCGCTGCGACAGCGTGAAGAAGTCGCCCGAGCCCGCGCCCAGCGCCTCCAGCGCGCCCGCGCTCTCGAAGTACTCGTCCAGCACCAGCTTCGCCGTCTGCGCACGCACACACACACTCACTCACATCTTGCTGTACCAATGCCTTTGTCAATAGACCCGAGGTGACACTTCAACATATCTGAGTGATAACTATGCCGACAGCAAAGCGTTTGTAGAAGCAAACGCTTTGCAGAAGGTATGGATGATGAGACTGGGGGGTTGCTTTATGATCCGTTACGAATTTCGAATGTTCGGACGTCGTGCGCAACATTTTTAATGTGCCTCAATACTCAACAAAATATTCGAATCCTTTATCGTACGTAGTATCCATAGACTGAGTTCGGAGAAAATGATAAGTATCGTGGAGAATAGTATCGGTTTTTGGAAGTGGAAAACTTATATCTTACTTCGGACGACTATCATTCGAACTTCGTGTCGGATCATAGAGTAACCGGCCCCTGGATCGACAATGATAAGATCAATCGTAGAAAGTTTACAAGAAAAAAGCACTGCGCTCACCTTCACAAGATCCAAATTGTTGCCCGTGATCTTAATGGAATGTGGTCCGAAAGTCACAGTATACTTATATTCTCCTAATGCGGCATCATTCGTCGAGAAACTATGTAGCAGAGCCCTGGAGTTGTGAGGGGACTTCTGTAATAAAAAGAGGCAAAATATTATTATACATCGACAAAAATCGAGCGAATAGTCCCGAATACGAGACGAGTTGTGTTAAGAGCAGGTCACAGACGGCCGTACCTCGTGTCGCGGCGGCTCGTCGGAGCCGGCGGAGTCGACGGAGGCGCGCGAGGCGCGGCCGCCGCCCTCCCCCTCCAGCCGCACGGGCGACGCGTTGCGCCGGATCGTGTCGCCGATCAGGTGCTTCGCGTGGCTGCAACACCGCACTCCGGTCAACGCGACCCATACTCACAACACATTCAAACATCTAATCTACCATTTAACCTACTATACAAATTCTCAAGTAAATAATCAAATACGTACGCCACATATAGCATCTCACTATAGGGTTACTCACTTCACATTTTCCTCATTGGGGCCGGTGATTTGGACGAGACGCTCCTTTGCACCGGGGCTCACTGAAAACATTGTCGTCATGACGTCACCGCAACCTTTCACATTCTCACTCATTAGTATGTTATTATTTCAAGAAGCAAAGCTAAATGCGATTAATAGGCGGTGACTTTATTATCTTTGGTATGTTACTGAATCGAAACCATAACCGTCAGTTTTGAATCACGGGGTACACCATCGACATCATATAACTGTTTCAGTAGTGAAGCAAAGACTTGTTTCGATTAATGATTCGAAGTTGAGTGGAAGTATATTATCAATGAGGGTTTATATTAGTATGTTTGGATGCGTGTTGCATGGTACACAGTGGGGTAAAGGATTATTTCAGTGGATAGAGATGTCAAGAGCCCGCCACACCATGCGCAAGCGCCACACTGCCCGCATCGTGCGTTCATACCTCGCTGAAACGATATAATCGTATCACTTAGCTCCTCGATCATGTGCACCCTCCTGCCCTTGATACCCATCACTGGAACACCACAATATAACTTCAGAAACGCCACCAGATAGCGTCTCTATTGCGACCACAGGCGTCATCTATACCTCAACATAACCAAGTCACTAAGGCTCAGATAAATTGAATACTTTATAACTATAAATAATTTTTATCACATTTATAATAAAACACATCTTTTGGGTATACGACTCGGCGCAAAATGTTGATAGCAAGATAACCGATAGTCAATAAAAAGTAGAAGCTGACGTCCTTCCGACAATGTCAAGTTTTACAACCGTTCGCTTATCAACATGCACCATTGAAACGAACTAATTACACAGAACTCGTCTAAATAAATAACGTTACAAATAGATAAGCGTCTCATTGGCTTTTTCATGCATACGTATCGTATCCTCCCTTTCGACACGTTTAATAATATTTAGTGTTCATGCACAGGTCGAGTACGAGCGGTGGTTCTCACCTTTTCCCGAGTCGGCGTTTCTGATGACGACTTCATCCTTGGAGTAGTTCTTGCCTGGGATCTTGGTGGGCTTGGGGAACTTGCCCGAGGGCTTGATGACCTCCCCGGGGCCCAGCAGCGCGGGCGGCTCGGCCGGCGCAGCCAGCGTGGGGGACACCGAGCCGCCCGCCCCGGAACCCTCCATCGTCGGCACCAGCAGCGGCTGCAACACCACACTCACACGCTGCACTCCTTGCATACATCGCGATATGCATCTTATCTTGACATTTTTATACTGGCACGACGCAATGTCGAAATGCGACACTTTGGTGGGTCACTATAACGGTTCCTAAATCGCTTTGCACGATAGTAGCTGATCGAGCGGATACGAATATAGTACCACCAGCAAATTTGCAACAAGCCGGCAATACCATACTTGGTATTACGGCAATAGGTTTTTATAACAATTATTCAATTAATGCTTCACTTCAAGTCGCTATAAATTGTTACGACTGCATGTTCTACGTGATTGGACTCAAACACGTGAATGCGTTTTCCAATTGTTAACATTTGTAGAAAGTAAAGAAACGATTGAATGACAATGTGTGTACAATTTAAATGACAAACAACGTCGAAGGGCATTACCTCAGCGTGTGTGCCACGGTGCCTGTAGTATTGACTCATGTAATCGGATCCCTGCCACAGCTTGGCGCGCAACTCAATCAACTCCAACAAGTGAAGTCTAGTCTTCTTATCGAGCCGTTCATCCTGAGAACCATTCCTGAACACGACAAAGTATCTGGAAACAAATATTGTGCACATAAAACTTTTTGAAAATCAGGTATGTATATACTTAATACCTACTAATATGAAACCCAATTTTAACACTTTCTTTAAGAACAAACACTTGATATCAGTGCAAATGAAAATAAAACAATACAGTTAAGTGGTAAATACTCATTATCCATGTTTATGGCGCAGTATAAACAAACGTAACAAAATAACTTCGCGGAAGCAACGTGAATGTTGAAAGACACGCGTTTACCTATCCAAGAAGTCCTTATAGAGCACTTCGAGCTGAGCGCCATAAAGCTTCAGGTTAGAGTACATAGTGGCTACATTGCTCTGGAGTGCGCGGTCATAGTTCCCCTGCATCATTTGATAGGCAACCGCTTCTGCCAACACAATCAGGTCATCGACTGGAACAAAACAAACATAGCGTTTCGTCATCGCCTATTTATACTCCACTGAACATGAGGTACACGCAATTAACACTCTGCATGAGTATTACGTGCTCAAAATGATCACCATTGTCTATTTGCTTCTCCAAGTCAATAAGGAAAATCTATTTGTCATAATATATTGCGCATGATATTGACAAGTTTTTCTATTAGATAATGATCACACAATGCAATTTGGTACAAAAACGAAAGTGCGTGTAGAAATCGCCCTTGATAGTTATGAGCGAGTGTTGATTACATTAAACATTTACGACCTTAATCATACAGTTTTAAAACCTATTTTAGTTATTAAATGTTTTGTCTCTCATGAACGATTTTCGAATTCAGTTTGGGCGAAAACGAAACATTCGATAACTAAAATTTTAAAACTATATGAATACAGCTCCTAGAAGATTAATTCACATTCTATTAAGGGTATAAAATTTCAATTTACTAATGGATGGTAGATTTTCGTAAACTCCGAAAGGGTGCAGAAATTCAATTATTGATTTAAGTTTTCTGTTATTATATTAAACATAATTCCAAAATAAAGTTTTTATCTTCCTTTACCATACTATGTCTTATCTCGTGTGTCGCGGAACATACAAATACTAAGGTCTGGCAATACCAATGCTCAATCAAAATATATAATGTACTTATTTATGTAATGCAAGACCTTACATGTGAGCTTTGTTATTTTATAGGTGTTAAATTTTTATATGAATAATGACCTGAATCAAATATTTTGTAATAATCCATCAATATGTCAGATTGTATGAATCTGAAAAAAAATATTGCATACTTTCATGATAATTTTACATGCAAAGAATGCCAAATGCCTCACAAAATAAATTGATATACATACTTAACAAAGTTGATAATTGTTTTTTTATTAACCTATGGTGTCTTCACAATAGTTTCATTAAAATACTAGTAGGCCATCATACAGACTCATAGCTTCATATACCTAATTGAATTAGCAAGAAATGTATGAAATATTAGATATATGTATATTTTATAAATGAATATTCTTTTATAAATGAATGTTCTTTTATCAGATGCAAAAAAATAATGGGGACCCAGCTGTTGCTTATTAAATCTAATTACAATGCACGACCTGTGTCATAGAATAATAGTTTGGTTGCATGGTATTCAGAGAATGACATTGCCAGAGACCAGGCTGATAATATGATCCTTAAATAACTTTATTTGATACATTTAATTAGCCTAATAATCTTGATAAAGGTAAAGAATGTTTTTTATTGTTTTTCTTCATACTGCAAGGTCAACAATGCATTCACAGGTGTGATTCCTTTCATTCAATAGTTATGCTTGCTTGCATTTTCTATAATGTAAACATTCACCATAATGAAGTTTGTAGTTTTAAGTTCTGATATCTAAAAAGACACCAAATACCCAAAGTACTGCCATAGCCATGCAATGCTGACCCCCTTGCCATTCTAGACTAAAAAAAAAAGTGCAAACACAAGTATATCACAGTCTACTATCAGTTGGTGTATATTTGGGTTCACAGACAAGCATAATTGTGTTAACTGGTAGTAAACTGTTATTTTATGCCAGTTGATACTCTACTTCTACCAGACCGTACCAATTACTAGATATCATTGTGTTCACATGGGCAATAGTATCTAAAACTGGTAAAAAATATTCAAAACTGTACTTAAATAAGTGGGCAACACAAGAGGAAAATATATAATTGAAACATTAATTTTTAATTGAAAGCTGTCTAGCATCTATTTACAATTAGCAAATGAATTTGACAGAGCAAAAATATGTTAACAAGAGAATAGCTGAGACTTAAGCCTCACCTAAAATCCTTATTTATGTGAATCTTTCCATTGTCAGACAGTAAAAACAGTGTGAAAACTTTCTTGTTAAAATATGTTTTATCCTATCATATATTATGAATTCCTATATGTATAACAAAGTGGTCCGTGATTATGTAGCTGTTTGCACTAAGTCTAGCACACTAGCCACAGCAAATCATACAAAGCAATCTGGGTCAGATTACAATTTCTCTTTGCATGATAAAAAAATCTGTACAAGTTTACATTGTTAAAGAATAATATTTATTATGAATTCCCTGATAAAAATCCTAACAATTTTGAAAGTGTTATATTTTTATTAACTTGCAAAAAAATAAAATATACAACGTTGATGCGACCAATGGGCGTTTCTTTAAACTGCATATACTAGGTACCATTTTGAACCTCTGTACTAAAAATAAATTAAATAGGAGCAGTAGTTTAGTCATAAATATTTTTTTAAGATTTTGCCCCATTTGAACACGATGTAGCTTGTCTAACAGCTGATTACGCCTAACGCATGGTCATTCACCTTAAAACGATAGATCGTACTAAAATCTGCGCGTTGTTGCCGCTTTTACACAAGTCACACAATAATAAGTACACGACAATAACACGCGCCGCGCGCGACGTTGCCAATTTGTTATCTATTCGTATCTACAGGTCAATGAAATTTATTTACACAGGATGGTTGCGTTTTACTCTTATTTGGAAGCTATTTAGTTTGTTTGAAACAAACAAAATCTCATTTTTGGTATTATAAATTTTTGTGCCGTGCCGAATTAATACCAGGGACGTATAGCATACATAGTGTAATTTAATGCCCATCGGTCGCATCAACGTTGTATATAAGAATTAAATGTGCACAACTTTGAATTGGTTCTTCAGGGTCTATTTTTTAAAATATTAAGTTCAACCAATGTCACATTGAAGCGCAGTAAATATTAAAACGTAAATAATGAAATAGAAATACCACCTGTAACTATGTGGAATATTTTTACAGTATTCCAATAAGAAAACAATAAGATTCTTACCAGAGTTTATTTTGACGTCCAAGACAGAATTACGGTTGTGTGCTGAACTAGTCGTCGATTTCAGGGGTCTGGGCACCTCCAGTTTCTTAACCGTGCGGGTCATTTTCGTTAGGGTCGACATGGTGCTGCCAAAACAAACAAAACATGCCGTATGAAATTATCGTAAAGCCGCTGTTTGTGGGTCGCATCAAATAGCCGCGTTCCTGCGGCCCTCGCCAACAATGATAGTCACATTTTCGTCGGAGGATATGAGTAACCTTGTCATAATTATTCACGATGTTTCAACTAAATAGGAGAAGTGTCGGGAAACTCACTCATCCATGGCGATTGCGCCTCGGTGCACGCTACAACCACTATTACAGCAAATCGTGTAAAAAGTGAAAGTGATGACAATGAATCCTAGCGAATAAATTCGGAACAAATCCAATACGTGTTCATTACTCGTAATATTGGTTTTTCATACAATAAAAACGGATCAGCTAGAAAAATTTTGACTTTATAGAAGATTGAATATTTTGCTCGATGAAAAACATTTAGACAAAACAAATGAAAACCATGGAACGCTATGAAATAAGAAATAAACAAGAAAACTTACCTGGCTACGCCATTAATTCGCAATAAAAATAAATTCGGTCTAGTGACGTGCCATCAAATCGACTTAAATCCGAAGTAAACTAAATAGACTATTTTCTTAAAACATAACTTTAAAAAAGAATGTATGCGTTCGTTGTTCACTCAAACTTTAATGTGAGAGTAAAATGCTGCATACTTAATTTCATATTAATTATTAAGAAGATACTTTGATCGGCATTCCGTCATAACATTGTGGAATTTCAGAAAAATATACTTTTTCACGTAAATAAGTTGTACAATGTACGCAACCCAACACTAATTAAAGGTGTTGCCAAGATACAAAAAATGGTCAATGCAAAATAATATTAAAAATATTCAGGGGAGCACACGGGCAATTACATTTTCAACTATTAAATACGAATTACTAATGTGTAAAATCACAACGCAATAAATAAATATATTTTTCCTTACGATGTTTATAAACCATGGTAGAATTTAAAGATGTATTTCTGTCTGCTGGTAAGTTTATTTCTGAAGTGTCATTCGTGATTGAGTAAAGTGTGGTCGTGTTTTTGTTTCAAAAAATCTGCAATGTCGTAAAATGTTTGAGTATGCGTCTCTATTTACTCAAAAAGTGCCGGCTTATTGTGACAATAAGATTAAAGTGGTTATGAATAAATGGAATTATGTGATTTTTGAATTACAGAAATAAGTAAGTATAAAATTAGATGGTCATAGTAAGGAAAATAACTTAAAATTAACTTTCGATAGTAGGTCAAAAATAAAAGTCTTATTTAATGTGTATCGCACCTTAAATAAGTCTATTATAATCACTTTATATTGTAAATATTATGGTAAAACTATTATTAACACTATTAGTTTTGTATCATGTTATTTCTAGAGGGTATTTTTAAATACAATACATATTTCTATACTAGAACATGGTACAGTTATAAATAATTTATTTAATTAAATATTTAACAAATTTAAATACATTTTGTACAGATTAAATGGTTTTTACTTAAGATTATACATGATTTAATGTCTAGTATTTAATAAGTTAATTATATAGAATTAAGTATTATTAATCAAATCAATAAAATAGTAATAATAGACTTACATATATATTTAAAAACATTGTTTTCTAGACTTGGGCAATATACATTTTAAATTAAATTAAGTACTAAACTCTTTTTTTTGTAGTATGAGAAATAAAAATATGATATTTTTCTATTTAATTACAATAATAATACTATTTTAAACATTTGTGTTGAGGAAATTTAAAATTAGTAGTCTAAGTGTTTGGGAAACTGAAGATACCTTCAAAACTTGAAGAGTCAAAGCTAAGTATGATTTTAGGACAATAATGAGGAAATTCAACAAAATGTGTTATGGTAATAAAAACAACAGAGTGATGAGTCTGTAGTCTATTTTTATTCTAATTAGACAAAAATACTTGTTTTGTACACATTTTTCAATAATTCCTTTATATTTTCTTTAACAAATTTGAGCAAAAATCGAGAATGCATTTGTACCCAAAATATAAAAACTTTTTTGGATAATTTATAGGTAATCCTTAGATTAAATAATAATGTTTTTTCATGGCCATGCTTGGTTTTTTGCTAATTGTAACTTGTTTCTCACAGTATTGTTATTTTGTTCACAGACAACACAATGCACAAGTACTACTTTTCCATGCTACTGGTGCGGGTAGTCCTGCCAGCTGGATTACTCTTAAGTAAGTATTACAATAATTCTCATTTGTTTAAAAACCTTAGAATAAAGTCCAGATGTTGTTTGACGTGTAAGTGAAGGATGTTTTAAATAGCTTGCATAATGACGGTACATTAAAATTTGTAAGGCAAAATTGCTTCAATGTCAGTGAAGAGAATTTGAATTCTCAGCAATTTCTATACATTGTTAGCTTATTTTAGTACATTTAAATAAACAATGTTAGCGATGCGCGGGCGGCGAGCGACACTCGCGTGACGTAATGCGCCGGAACCGGCCGGCACCGCGTGTGTCGCGATTCCACATTATTATTATGTATTTTATTCTCATCACTTCTGCATTATCATACCTAAAATAATCCTCACGTCATCAGGCCTCAAAATTTATAGGCGTCTTTTAAATAGTTGCATAAATTTTATTTACGCTTTGTCTATTGCAAACATTATAATTCATAATGTTAAACCATAATAATAAGGCTCGACCGAGATGGAATTTTCGTTCTCGGCCGAGACCGAGACCGAGACCGAGACTAAAATAATATCTCGGCCGAGACCGAGAACCGAGACCGAGAATAGACAATGAGTGAAAAAAAAATGTTTATACTGTAAACTTTTTAATACACAACCAATTGTTTAATGAAATTAACTGTTTTAATAATCGAAGTTAAATAATATTATAATATATTATAACATAAAAAAGCAATTTTTCGGCATTTTCACCCTTCAAAGAGTGTCGCCTCTCATAATACAATTGTCCAGCTTTGCTGAACAGTTGTTCACTTGCTACGCTAGTAGGCCGATTTTGCTTTTCCAAAACCAGTGTATTAAATAAATTTACAAGTAATTACAGCAAGCACCAACACAAACTTAAAAGAACTTATTTTAATTTACTGGGTTGAAACAAAATTCCAATCATTACTATTGTCAACATAAACAATTACAAATACTGCTCGAACGGGGCGAAGGCGGCCGGCTGCAGTTCGCTAGCCGGGACTTTAACCAATCACAATTCAGCTCCCCCACGCACTTATACCAATTGACTTCGGGCTGCGGCTCGTGACCACGCGCGGTAAAATTTGAATGCCGTTTCGAACAAAGTTACAATCTCGGTCATGACCGAGAATCTCGGCTATAACTAGCCGAGAACCGAGACAAATTTCTCGGTTGAATTTGTAGCCGAGAATGCCGAGACCGAGACCGAGACCGAGATCTCGGTCGAGCCTTACATAATAATTATAATGTCGTGCGTATCGTCGCATTGCGGAAAGGAGTGATATATCCTCGGTGTTGGGCGCGCCGTCTGGTTCTGGGTGCGTCCTCGCGATTCGTACCCTGAGCGACCCGTTGACCGACTTGTAATGGCCTTGCCTATGGACCCTTTGATTGCTGTGTCAATTTACATGTTACGATACCTGTTTGTAAACACTATTGGTTTGGATTTTACCATAACGTGTATGTCATCATACATCGCCATCGACCTTTAGATCCTTACAACCTTTGTGAGAATTGACACCTCTGAAAATGTATGACAATTTTGCTATGAACCTAATCCTAGGTTTATTTACTTAGTTTTATTCATCAGCGTCGCGTCGTTACTAAAAATACATTTAAAATGCACCTATTGAATAATTTTTCAGATTATTTTATAATATTAATACGACTGATAATCCCATCAAAAACATAAATGTGAAAAGAGAGCCAAGTTCAATATTATATCGCACGAGGAAACCTTTAGTTTGTTACATTTTATAGTACCAAGATGAAAAGTTGGTAGTCTATATGCATACATCAAACACTGATTTATGAGTTTATCATAATCGTAATAACGTTCAAGATATTAAAGTAATGCTCGTAAAAGTTGCACGTGAGTTCAGCGCTCCAATAATGTACACATTTCAGGCTTCATGAGGCCAACATGTTTGCCCATCTAATGGGCCACACCCGCATTCACAAAATGGCATTAATTAAACACCGATGTCCTCTAAATGTAGTAACTTTCTAGTATGTATTTTGATACAGGACATCATTTCATCTATTTACTTTAAAAATCACGATTCACGATATAACTGGTGGTAGGTCTTTCATATGTGAGAGGCCATCTGGGTAGGTACCACCGCAATGTCTATTTCTCCCGTGAAACAACACTGCGTAAATGCACTGTTGTGTTTCGGATTGAAGGACATTGTAGCCAGAGTAACTACTGGACATATTGAGACTTAACACCTTATGTCTCAGGATGGCGAGCGCAGTGGAATGTTGCTACTGTTTATGAGCGGTTGTATCGCTTACCATCAGGCGAACGGCTTGTTCGTCTCGTCATTAATTGCAATACAATAAAAAAAAACCGTGTTTTTATAATAGTAAATTTAATGGATTTCTAACAGGCCATTATTGTTATGAATGGGTGTTAATGACGTAATAGATCTGAACTTATTTTGATTTAAGACTCGGCTGCCGACCTATCTAGACACGCTAGGCCATTTGTCTTTGACCTCTGTCATGATGTGAATCAGCCGTTTAACTTAATAAAGAGTCGAGTACGCGTGGGATATAATTGTTGTCAGCGACACAGATATATTTCCGGTCTACAGTTTGATGTTAGTACAAGATTGCATCGTGCTCATTTTTTTGAATGACCCAGTTTACTAACAAAGGTTTACTACCTTGTATCCATGCGCAACGGTACTGTAATAAGAATTGAAAACCAAAAACCGACTTAAAAATCCACTGACTGACACACTGAGTAAAAATAAATTAAGTATATTGTATATTGTGCTTGTGCACGTTGATTAATTTAAATATCAATAACTTTTTGAATCCAGTCCACTTTAGAACAGGAACTAATTCCCGTGACAACTGTTACATATGTATTAATATTGAAACTCAAGATTACTGTTGCATTTTAAATTTCCCATCACATTCCTTTGAGTTTGAAAATGTATCGAATATATTTCAATTTCGTGCATATCCCACGGTAATACATTTTATTGGGATAAAAAGTAGCCCATGTGTTAATCCAGGGTGTCAGCTATTTCCATACCAAATTTCATCAAAATTGTCCAGTGGTTTGCCGTTTGAGCGTGAAGAGGTAACAAACACACGGTTTGCATGTGCTTATAAGCAAATTAATCAACGTGTAGAAGTATAATCAAATAGATATAAATTTTTACTTTATAGTGTTTTTAAATAAATACACCCATCAGTCACATACATAGGCCTGATCCCACACTAAGACCGAATCTTGTGCTGTGGGTATCAGGAACTACGAGAGACTTTTCGATCTCACAAACACACACACCCGATATTTGTCAATATTTGTGGTTCACGAATATTTGTCTCGGTGCGGGGATTGAACCCGCGGCCTTTCGTTTCACAGACGGCGTTTAAGCAACTGCGCCACGAAGGCTATTTTGAAGTTAGGTAGTTTTGATTTTTGATTAATTTTCGATATTTATTAACTATGATTTAAATGATGAAAATGTGGTCGCAGAAGGAAAACAATATGTATGACAATAGGTTATTTTTTTGAAGTCTAACCGACTTAAATGATTCTAATAAAATATTAGTCTTTAAACATATTATTTCATTCTTGTAAAAATACTACTACACTGAGATTTTCCCAAGCGACTATTTTAATTGTATAGCATCAAATACACGTATTTTTTATTCGTTATAAGATGCTTAGTTATATTATCAAAACAAATAATAAACAAACGGTGTCACTAATATTGTAGTTGTAATTGTTGTAAGCAGTGGCGTAACTACACCATCTGGGGCCCGTGGCAAAATCATCGGATGGGGGCCCCCCTTTTTGTATGGAGACGAAAACTGTTAAGCTTATTTTCCGGTACCCCGGAGAAGACCAAAAGGAATATATTAGTGTCACTGACCTGCCATTAAATTGCGGCCGAGACGGGTTGCTAACAAAAATCTGCGCATACCGAATAAAACCCTGACCCCCGCATTTCGGGCGGTACTGCACATCTAATAGTTGAGTGGGTCGGAATATGTCCCTGCAGTGGTTCTTAAGACCGTACTCACGTGTCTTTCCTTTTAAAACAACCTACGCGCGGCTGCATGGGATATCGCCCATGTTCATCCAATCCCCAAGAAGGGTGACCGGTCGGATCCTTCGAATCGCAGGCCGATTGCTGTCACATGCTGACTCTCCAAGGTCTTGGAGCGAGTTATAAATATGCAGCTCTTGACGTATCTTGAGGATCACCAACTGAGGGTCGTTCGGATAGTGATCTTCTCGTTTATCTCACCCACCATCAGGTGGAGGCATTGGATAGTGGGGGTGAGGCGATTACGGTAGACCTTGAAATTATCACCGAGTGTGGCATGGCGTCGTTTTGGGGAAGCTACCTGCCTGGTATTTCAACCTGAGGAAATCTGAAAGTATATCGACAGCTTTCTGAATGATCGCAGCATAAAAGTCGTTTTGGACGGCTTTTGCATCAAGACCAAAACCATTAATTCTGGTATTCCATAAGGCTCGGTGCTTTCGCCGACCCTGTTAATCCTGCATATCAATGACGTGTTGTCTATCACCAGCTGGCATTGTTATGCAGATGCTAGTGCAAGTGAGGCCAGATACATCTGACTACAGAATCTCTATCGGGGATCCGTTAAGGAAAGATGGTCTCAAATTTTGTCGGAAGTCGAGACCTCTCTGGGGCAGGCCTCTCAATGGTGTAAATTGAACATAGCACAATTTAACCCCACAAAGATATAAGTTTGCTTGTTTACAACCAAGAAGACCCCTTTTGTCATGGAGACACTCTCTCTAAGCATCCGAGAGTATTCATTGACCCGAATTATTGATAAAATTGCAGTTCCGGTGTCATTTGGAAGACAAGGGCAAATTGGCCAGCAAAAAGTTAAGGATTCTCAACAGAGCCAAGCGATACTTTTCGTCGAATGATCGGTTATTGCTGTATAAATGCGACGATCCGGTACGACGTGGAGTTCTGCTCTCACCTCTGGGTAAAACCCCCAAAACACCAGCTCGACCCATTTGACTCATTACAGCGCCGAGCTCTTCGAATCATCGATAATCCCGATCTCACGGAGAATGTGGAGCCGTTAGGATTGCAGTGAGACTTTGGGTCTCTCTGTGTAATCTATCAATTGTTCCACGGAAAGTGTTCTGAGGAAGATGGTGCCACTATCGCTATTCTCCCATCACACTTCCCGTCACCACAGTAGAATTCATTCTTACTACCTGGAAACTATCCGGTCCCGGAAAGTACGTTTCCAGTGTTCTTTTCTACCACGCACGTGCAAGCTCTGGAATGAACTCCCAGCTTCGGTATTTCTTGAGCGCTATAACCTGTTCTTCTTTAAACTAGGCTTGAAGAAAGTGCTCTCCTAACGATAAGAAGCGACTTCATTTTGCTGAATCCAGGGATTCAGCAAAAGTCTATGAGCGGCGGTGACCGCTGACCGTAATGCGGGCTGTATGCTCGTATGCCTGCAGGCCATTAAAAGATCTCCACAACGAGACCAATTAGTCGTCGTAATGTCTTTACTTCGTGGCCGGAGCCCAAACGTTGCAATGGTGATGGGGCCCCCTCTGAAGCCTAATATCGAAATTTCGTTCTTTTTTTAAGCAAATCTGTACTATCATCTGTACATAATAGTTAAAAAAAAGTTAGTAAAATTCGTGTAAATCTAAAAGAAAGAACCATTATTATTATTTTTATGTATCCAAAATAAACCTGGGTATATTTAATGGAAACTAATAAAATAGATTTTGATTATCAATTTTGTTAGTAATAATTTGGCTAGGTTCTTCTCTGCTTACGGCCTCTCGGGCTTGAGGGGCCAGGCCGCCGGGGGCCCTTTAGGTCGGGGGCCCGTGGCATTTTGCGCACTCTGCCACCCTATTGTTACGCCACTGGTTGTAAGGATAAAAAAGTAGTCTGAAAAGCTTTTCTGCTTCGAGTCTTATCTCAGATTATTCATCTATGGGAAAACAAATCGGATGTAAAATTTCTCGTTAATGTGTTTTGTATTGTTAATTATTAATCAAAAATTATATCTATACCTAGTCAGGTCATAAATTCTGTCACATGTTTAATATAAAATAATTGAAACAAGTTTATTCATTATGTAACCATTTATATACCAAAATGAACTTAACAAAACATAGATTCTTATGACACTAAAGTTTATTCAAAATGACCTCCGTGATTTTGAATACAGGCCTTCAATCTGCGCGGCCAGTTGTCTATCGCAGCACGAACGAGGTCCATGTCAATATCGGCGGCTGCCTTAATCAAGGATGTCTTGAGTGACTCTAAATTGGGATGAGGCTTTGAGCACGCCTTTTCCTCCAAGTGTTGCCATATCTTGTAATCTAACGGATTCAAATCTGGACTGGAGGTGGGCCAGTCTTCGTGCCGGATGAAGTCGATTTCACGCGCCGCCAGCCAGTCTTGTGTGCTCTTCGCTCTATGAGCTGGCGCCGAATCTTGTTAGAATACCCAGTGCCTGTTATTGAACATGGTATGAAAAACAGGTTCCACAAGGTTCGTCAGGACTGTATTTTGATACACAACTGCATTCGTTTTTACACCTTTCTCACAAAAATGTACCTCTGTTAAGCCCCAATAAGAAACTCCCAACCATACCATGAGCGAGGATGGAAAATGACCTTGTTGGACACGCGGAATACGGTTGCTCGCTTCTTCACTACTGTGTGCGTACACCTTATCATTTTGTTTGTTGTAGCTCTCTTCTAAAGTAAAAATGTTTTCATCTGAAAAAAGAATTTCCCGATATTTTTTTCCGGCGTACCGCTTCAACAAAGCGCGGCATCTCTTCAGTCTCAGGTCCATTAGACAAGCATTCAAACGATGTCCTGTTTTTCTTCGATATGCCCGAAGCCCTAAATCTTCATTTAATACCCTTTTCACCGTGGTTCTGCTTAACCCCATCTGAAGGGCCAACAGTTTCTGCTTACGTTTGGGATTTCTTTGAATTCGCGCCTTCACAGCTTTTATCACTGCTGGAGTCCTAACAGACCGAGGGCGACCACTTCTTGACCTGTCATCTACACTAGAGTCTTCATTGTATCGTTTGATGGTACGATAAACGAATATTTTGGTTATATCCAAATTTTTCAGCATGTCAAAAATTTGAATTGGCGCGTAACCGCAACGATGCAACGCAATAACTGCAACACGGTCTTCTTTAAGCGTCCACTCCATATTTAAAAATGAGTAAAATTCTAAAAAGTATACATTTTTATTTTCATGAACAATTCGAAATTCGAATTCAATAAACTTTTTTGTGGCCAGCATTCTAAAAGAAAAGTTTTTACTGTGTGACAATACTTATGACCTGACTGTGTAAATTCGTATGTAAAATTATTCAGCTTTGTGTCAACATTCATCATTCATGTACACACCTTATGTTTTAATCGAATCGTATACACGCATAGCACGTCGTTCCATCCCAGCCATTTAATTACTGAAGCGATATAAAAGCATCCTAAAGCACTCAGCTATATTAAAAACTAAATCTAACTGTTCGTCGAAATGGCAAACACATTCGCTGTATTATGGGCGGTGGCTCCCAATTAACGAAATGTCTCATTAAATACGCTGTACAGAATTAAACAGATGTAAAATCGACTTCTCAATTCTTCTAGTTTTTGGTAATTGTGAAACTATTTTCTTATTCTTGCTATTTCGATAATTATTGATTTGATTAGCCAGTAACATGTTGAACTTTGATGAAGATATTGAATATGGTAAATACAACATTAGTCAACGGTAAGATTTGCACGTTATAGTGTTGCCATTCAAACGATGATGTCATTCAGGGTTATCGTTCTCTCATGCACGCGGATTCTAAACTTGTACCTTTTTTTAAATGTTTTATTAGTTGTAAATACACAAAGTGTATCATTAGTTTATATCGGATGTTAACACCAAGGTTAGAAGAATTTAATATAAACGGAACGGCACATATGCCGGTTACTTAATAGGCAAGTACCTACTTGGGCAACATTCGGCACCGAATAGCATTGCCTTATCAGCCGCTTGATTCACAAGGTCGCATCACAGTTCAACTGGTTAACTGGCAACCTACATTAACAGTGATCTCATCGTTCGATCCCATTTGACTTTTAACACGTTTACCATAATTACACAATATTTGTCGAACGCTAAAGGCAAATGAATACATATGTCATTTTGTAAGGGTTGGATTATTTTATCATAAAATAGGGTGGATGTACCAGTAACAAACCGAATATAGCGATTCATAAGAATTTCTATGGTATGTAAGTCCGCCAACCCGCACTAGGCCAGCGTGGTGGACTATATAGCCTAACCACTCTCAATCGTATTCTCGATTGTAGAGTAGGCCCGTGCCCTGCAGTGGGACGTATATGGGCTGTCACCACCAAAGGCAAATGAATACATATGTCATTTTGTAAGGGTTGGATTATTTTATCATAAAATACCTACGCTAGGGAAGTCCTTTATTTTATTTACCTTCCGGTTCTTGTACTGCTTGTTTCCAAATAATTGAAAATGAGCATTTTTGTAATGATAAGAAATTGATCATGTCACATCGTATTCGTTCAACCGACCTTCATCCCTAGCAATAGGAATACTACTTCTGATCTTAAGACTTCCCCGAAACTTCTTCGAATTTCATATATATGGCCCTATATGAGATGAGATGTAACAATATCATTAAAGAAGCTATACGTTTACAAATTAACAACCTATAATTAGGTGAATCATCTGCGAAAATCCTTGAAGTTTAAATTGTTTTAGACGTGACTAAATCTGCTAATTGCATGTACTGTCTTTGTGAAGAACCATTCGGTTTAAATCTTAATATACCTTTACAAGGTACAATTGCTTATTTATCTTGAAGTTTTATAATCTGATAATAAACTATAATAAATATCTATAAAGTAGGTATATTGGGGCTGCAAAATGTGTAGATTTGCATTCGGAACTCGAATCAGATTCTTTCCCGTTTTAAATATTCAGCTTTTATTTATAGCCCGTCTTGTATTTGTGTCAGTGTGTATACTGTATACTTGACTCATTGAAGTTTCCGTTCGATGCACGTTTTGACAGCTTTCAGTGATTGCGTCGATGGATGATTTCATATCAATGGTAGACTTTGTTTTCATTTTAGCACCTAGCAGCTCATTAAATATAGAAGACCTAGATTCGTTTTACGATTTAGGCCTGGTGCTTACACGGAGTTTTGTATGTATGAAACTCATAGCAAACATTTGTTATGTATGTTGTAATATGTATTAATGTGGATCCTTTTAATATTTATAATGAAATATGCAATACATGTTTCCAGTTGCACTTTTTATAAATAATTCACAAAGAAAGAGTTTTTGGAGTTTTTCTTATAAGTTAAATCAATAATATTAAGATAATATTGGACACATACGCACAAAGCGTTCGTTAGGAAAGAAAGTTCGTTGAATGACGAACACAGGCAATATTAGTGTAGGATGGACTCAAACAAGATGAGTTGCGAAGTGCCGGAGAACGCTGGAACATGCAAGCTTGAGCAATCCACGTGAGATTGCTCAAGCTTGAACCTTTGAAGTATAACCTTTGAAAAAAACCTAATAATACTCAAATTTGTAAATGATCGGAATAATGCACGATTACGTCGTAAAATGCAAAAATATCTACATGTTTATAGCGTCACTATTGAGTTATATATTAAGGAGCACGTGTTTTGGGCATCGAAGTACTTGCTATTTCGTCATTGTTATAGCCCAATTCCAAATATTCTCTAGATCGTACCTACTTATAAAACATATCGCGACCGGTGCGAATATTTGGACATTAAAACTTTTAATAAAATGAATATGTAATTTAGGGTAGAAAATATTGGTTTACATAATCCAATTACGATTTATAGTAATCGTTATAATATTTCGCGAAAATGTATCATACTAACAGCACAGAAGTGCATTTTGGGTGATAAATGTGGCGCGCTGAATCGATAAAGATTAGATAACCATTTTTTATGTCAGCTTTTATAAATAACACACGAAAAGTAAATAAATAGCTGCCAACGTATGTTTATATACTGATGTCATCATGTGTATCTTAGTAAAGTGTTTGCTATGCACGGAGAAGTCCCCATGGGCCACCGACATTCAATTATATTGTTCGTATATGATTGCATAAAATTACACAGGGGGAAAATTGCATACTTATAATGAAATTGTTTACTTTGCGTGATGGATGCGTTAAATTGTTTTTTATCTACAAATGTAAATATCTATCACGCCAAGTTATTTATTGAACTTAATTAAAAGTGTTACATTTGTTAAAATTATTGCCGTATCGCTATCTCTCTCGGGATTGAGATGGCAGCTGTTACTAAGTACTTTCTGTAAATAATTTAGCTAAAATAAACTATGCAGAAGTCTGGAAATGTTTTGCAAATAGAGTGCGTAATGTAAAAATGTTTCTTGTATGTGACGTTTTTCTATACAGTTCAAATAAATCTACTGCATAATATACATTGAAGCTCTCTGAGTCACTTCTAATCGTATTTGTGTCGATATCATTTATTAAACACCAAGAGTCCATCGACGCCAGACGTTTTTTTTTTTTTAATGAATTGCGAGACGAGCTTGCCGTTCACCTGACGTTAAGCGATACGACCGCTTATGAACAGTAGCAAAACCAAACACCTTGAACTACAAAGTAATGCTTGGTATTCCACTGCGCTCGCCATCCTGAGACTGTTAAGTCTCAATATGTCCAGTAGTTACTCTGGCTACAATGTCCTTCAATCCGAAACATAACATTACACTGCTGTTTGACGGGAGAAATAGACAATGCGGTGGTATCTACCCAGGCGGCCTCTCACATATGAGAGACCTACCACCAGTTAAAGACTATGCACATTTATAAAAGCTAAAAAGTTCTGATTGTGGTGGCTTTCTAAATTATCAGCTTCAATATGTCTAGCAATATGAAAGAACAATCAAAAGTGTCTGACTACCGAAAAAACACCTTTTGATAGTTGCCTTAATCAGTTATTTAACATTTATACTAATATACATATAAAGCTGAAGAGTTTGTTTGTTTGTTCGTGCGGTCGTTCGTGCGTTCGTGCCTTTGTTTGTCTATTAGGTACCTCTAATCTCAGGAACTACTAGTTCGAAAAGAAAAAAATAATGTGTTTGATAGGTAATTTTTCGACGAATGCTATAGGCTATATATCATCACGCTATGACTTATAGGAGAAAAACTTTCAGCTTTTATAAAACGACGAAAGTGTGGCTGCCTACTAGCTCTTCTTCAATTATGCATTTTTTGCGGGTTTTGCGATAATGCCATTCAATAATAATTTTACTCAATCTCTGTTGCCACTTGCCGCCACTGAACGTTTATAATTCATCAGAAGCCAATTATTAATGCTAGTTGCCGACGTGCCTAAAAATATTTTGTTTTTAGATATGGAATATACGATTTTAGTTATGCACAGATTACCGAAATCGTAATTGTAAAAGTGAAAGGTCTTTGAAAGTTGCTCCAATGCTGCTTAAACACAAGCTGCAGTATTGTTGTTAAGACGTTTAAAAATTGATGTTAATTTAAGAACATCAAAAAGGCAAGGAATAAAATCAGAAACAAAAATAAAAAAGTTGAATGTTGTTGTGTTTATTTATTCACCGTTATTTTTCACTATTGGCGCCGATCTGTCTGTATTATCAATATGATGAATTGTTTGTTTTATTCATTGTTATACAATCTCGTACAAATATTTAACATTTTTGTTATAACTTAGTAAAACCATGGAACATCTGCCAATGATTATGACTCAGGTGATAATTGATGACTGTTTCTGAACGCATGTTCTTTGATTTAATAAACTGTGCAGTATACATCAAGTTAAAAACGGACACAAAGATAAAGTTTTATAGATACGACGCGACGCTAGTGTTTTTGTTACCCAAATCAATAGTACCAGTTGATTTCAGACAGTTTTCACAATCATGCGGCACGATTTTACGTTCCTCCGTAACTGTAGCACGGAAAAAGAATTCACAATGCTATTTAATATGTAATTTAAGTACATATTTCACTGCACTCTACGATACATTACATTTTGTGGTTGGACTTCATATTACATTATATTTTTTCCTATTAGTACACATAAAACTTTTCCAAGACCAATAAATATATCTTGCCATCCACATTTGTGTAAACTAGTGTATTTATATTCCTAACGAACTATAAAATAAGCGCATAAACTTAAAATAAATTGAGCTATAAAGAAAACTTCGCAACAAAACAAAAGGAAATACACGGCGGTTAAGGGGAGGAATATAGGGCGTAGTATAAACGAAGTGGAACAAATGTTAGTGTGGCATTTGAGGTGTGCGCTTCGGAGCCAAGTGTTAGATGTTTTTATTCTTCGGCCGCTGCACATTTACGCTCACATGAATGGCAAATCGTTTCAGCTTTGAATTCATTCCAAAAACAGCCCGGCTATAAAACATATTAAAACTAGCTGTTAGTGTCTTGGTGTCGTTACTGCTACATATTTTTCCTCGACGCCCGCCGCAAAAGCAGACTGAATAAACATTCATGAATGCTAATTTCCTACAGGGACTTATGTGTACAAAATGTTGGTCAAGGGCGATTATAACTGATACTAATAAACACTAAATCCAGTAAAGGCAGCGAACATAATAGGGCTGAAAGCCCTTTCCGTCGGTTATGTATGTAGATTCTATTTGGGTAATTCCGCTGTATAGGCTGCGGCGCGCGGCGCGGCGCCCGGCCGGCTGTGATTTATTGTGTCTGCGACTTTCACTTTATTAAGTTTCGTTTATGTAAGGGTATTTCAATTCAGTATTTTCTTTTCAATACTGCAATTCAAGGGAGTTAATTTGTTATACTTGCTCGTATTGCTAATCAAATGATGAGCACTGCACATTTCGGAGTATTTGTTCAAATTCTACATGTTTTATTTACAGGTATAGCACTTCGGCCGTTCGGTCTGTCGTTAATATACCTGCTGCTATACTTATTAGCGCCATTGCCACAAGTACCAGACACGCAAACGTTCACAGGTAAGTCTTCCATAATCTATTATTTCACTTTTTCACGCAGTACATTTGTAAACATGTTCTATTTTAAATCCACTACTTTGTATTGAACACCCACTTAATGTTACCGTTCTGCTATATTTATATTATCACAGAAATCAGTAATATTTAGGTCATAGGAATAAAATGTTATCGGGCGTTCATACTCCTAGGTTCGCTTCGTTTCTTATTTACTTTTCATATAGTAACAACATTAGTGACTTATAACAGCGCACTATATTTTTTCCCGATAGTAGCATCATTCTAAAGTTAAAAAAAGAACTGTAAGGTTAAAACTTCAGGTATTGGTAAATTAGTATCAAAACTTGAATACTTTATGAGTAAAATATAGTCGAAGGGGGGTAATTGATAGTATTGCTATATGAAGCAATGCAAATCTTGTAACTTAAGTTACTCTCCAATCTCCTTGTATCGTATAACGTTTAATGGCATACCACGTACATTAACGAATGTTGTCAATATACTGTGGGACAATATAGCCTTAAATGTATAACTATAGGATATTGGCTCTAATTAAAAGAGTCACTTAGCAAAAGCCGGCACTTATGGCTTTATGAAGTCTCCATAACTCGACGGACTAAGTTCTTTGAGACTACACGGAATCCTCGTAAGTCAGGACTGTCGCCGCTCACCTTGTATTGTACTGTTGTCATGTGAACAATGCCCATTGGATAATATTGCAACAAATTCGATCTATAAAATGCAGAGTATACGCAAATATTGCGATAAATGGCATTCGGAAAGATTTTCAATAAAATTGACAAAATTATACGGCGGAAAATTCGGAAGCAGGTCGAGACAAAATGAGATTTTCCAACGGTTAACTAAATTATTTTATTGGACGTGGCTAGACTCTGCGACGTCGTCGGCGCGGAATAACTTATTGATTTAGGTCCTAGCCTAGCTCTCAGTTTGAGCTAGGCTACCAGCCAGGGCCCGTGACCTTGTTCCTGTTATTTCTTACTAAGATAGGGACATAAGGAACAAATATTGCGCATGTTTATACGAGCAATCGATTGTTGAATTTACTAGAGAAGTTTCCACTGAAGTCAGAATCCCTGTCTGGCTGCTTACGTAATTCTTCTAACCGCATATAGTAATACAATGCGGATAATATCCCCAGTGTACCTGTGGACTTTAAATAATATTTAGGCATCACTTTTTTCCTTCTAGCCTTCCTTGTATTAATTATATTGTTACTTATTTATAAAAACAACATTCTGTTTAAAACTACTAGAATTTTATTTTTTGGGATGAATATTACTTTTTTATAACACAACAAGATTTTCGTTTTGGGAAATTGTAAGTTAATTCTTAATATCATTAGGCATGTTTGTTGCTATGGAGCGACTTTTGTGAAATACAATAATGTTTGTTTATATTACCTAAGGGGACATAAAATACGACGAAGCGCCGTATTTTAATATTCATAGTTCAACTTAATTAAAATGTCGCAGTTTAACATGAAGTCAGGGAATATTACTTGGACATCTCTACTCACACTACATAATCTCATCGTATTAAGATTTTAACAGGTGAAATGTATATTTTGTTCATGTAAACTGTTTGCAAGCAGGCTGGTGCGGCAAATACTTGATCCTGAACGTGGTCATATCGATCTTCCTGCTGCTATGTCACGTAATATGGCACAGCGTGTTGGCGGCCTTCGTACCCTACGGCTCCCTCCTCGAAGATTATCCGTTGATACAACGCATCGGACACAATCTGGGGCTGGTGTCCTATGCCGGCATAGACCCGCTTATGGCCATTCATTATATGGCACCGGAGGTAAGATAAATATAACATGTAAAATTATTCATAAGTGTATCGTTTAAATAAGTTACATGGGCATTCTCTCTGTGCGCAGAAATGGGTCAATTATAAGCGATTGTAAAAGTCTATCTAATGTATCAAGTTCATAAGCCTCACAATAGATAAGGCAGAAGAAGTTCGTGGTTAAATATTGGACAAAAATCATTGGAACTTATTTAACAATACATCAATATCGATCTATATTTTGAAATAAAGGATAAGATTAAACAAAGAATAAAAATACATTTGAATGGGTCTTTAAAAATATCGTTTGAATCTTGATAGACATCTGCCACTGCTTGCGTAAATTACAACCGGTTTGGTAGCAAAGGAAATACGGAATAGTCTCAACTGGGGCAGGTTTTATAAAAGCTAGGTTACTAACCTTAGATGTAGTAGAATTCTCATCGAAATACGTCTTTTCGCGTGTTACATGCACATTCTAACAGGAAGGCATAAATAAGCTCTTTATTCCTCAACGCTACGCGTAATCGAGGTGGAGGCACGGGTTAATTTTGCAAATATCTGCCAACAATACTTAATATACCTACTTAATATTGATCTGAGAGGAACTCAATATTTTGTTGACCGCTTTGCTGTGGAGGGAAGTGGACAATTATTATTTGCAAAGTATTGTATTTGTGTTTTTTTCTTTCTGATTAATTTCTATGTGGGTTAAAGACAGGCTAGTGTCGAAAGACTTGCTGAGTCCCAGAGCTCGGTGTTAATTCTTTTGGGTGCCACTGTCGATCCTGGCTGACAGGAGTAGCAGTGGTTAAAGACTCTAAATAGTAGTATTTATCAATAACTTTGTTACAAACAAAGCGAATAAATATTCAAATTTGAATTCCAAGTATAGTTTATTGCAATGAATGTCGAGACGAGCGTGCCGTTCGCCTGATGGTAAGCGATACGACGCGACCGCTCATGAACAGTAGCAAAACCCAACAACACCTTGAATTACAAAGCAATGCGCTCGCCATCCTGAAACATAAGAGGTAAAGTCTCAATATGACCAATAGTTACTCATAGTGTAGTTAATACTTAATATGACACGTTCGTTCTGTTTGAATATGAATTTCAACATTATCGGAAATATCGATAAATAGATGCAAAATGCTATCAGTACATGCAATTGTAACCACCAATAAGTATTTCCATTGTTGTAGCTCATTATGACGGGCACGTCCCTCGTGGTATATGTTTTGGTGAAGAAACTATTCACGGGATCACAAACCGAGTTGACGAAGAAAGATTCCAAACATCAGCGGTTTCCGCTACTCACGAGCGCAGGTAATGTATGATTCTGTATCAGCCTACATATGTCCCACTGCAGGGCACGGGCCTACTCTGCAATTGAGAGTACGATTGAGAGTGGTTAGGCCATATAGTCCACCCCGCTGGCCTAGTGCGGGTTGGCGGACTTACATACCATAGAAATTTTATAAATCGCTATGAAATGAAATGAAATGAAAATGAAATGAAATGAAATGAAATGAAATGAAATGAAATGAAAATATTTATTGAATCCATAAAATGTCATACACTATTTAGATTCAGTCATTTTTTTTTTCCACTACCACCCAGTTCACAAGGCTGTTTTCGCCAGAGAAGAACGGGCAAGAAACTCTAGCGTTGCTCTTTTCAAAAATAAGTTTACAATACAGTGATCATACAGGAGTTGAAATTCAGAGCAGTTCATAAATTATTCATAATAATGATTATATTGTACGGCTGAGTTAAGTGTGGTCGCCCTGACCGCGGAACCGGTATACACTGTTCAGCAAAAGCAATGAAAGGCAATAAAAAAAATGAAAAAAGAAACAAAGTAATTAATATTATCATTATAAGCAAATTGAGCAGACCAGTCTACACAAGCAGCACCCGTTCACGAGTATGACGCATGTGCCAGCCATCGGTCTCCTCAACCGTGTTATAGGGAAGTGACCGACCCGGCACACGACGCCGCCGCAAGCACAGACATTTAAGCGAGCATGACGTACTCAAATTGCCTACAACTATGGTGACACAAGTGGGATAATTATTTTAATTATATTTAACAGAGTACACACACATCCGGTTCGGGGACTTATATTATGTTTTATTCCCACGCCTTACTATCTTCTAAGTATTCTGAAATTTTATAATATGCTTTATTACACAACTGTCGTTTAATATTAGATTTAAATTTATTTATAGATAAGGCTTTTATGTGAGTGGGAACTTTATTATAGAAATGTATACAGTAACCCTTAAAAGATTTGCTAATTTTCTGGAGCCTAGTCTTATGACTGACTAGATTATTTCTATTTCTAGTATTTCTGTCATGAATATCGCTAACCTTTTGAAATTGTTCTATATTCTTATGGACATACATTAAATTAGCGAATATAAATTCTGATGCTACTGTCATTATATTTATTTCTTTAAATTTTTCTCTCAGAGATTGTCTGGAGCCCAACGAATAAATAGATCTTATGGCTCGTTTTTGAAGTATAGCTAAGCTATGGTATGCAGGTTTCCTCACGATGTTTTCCTTCACCGTTTTAGTGCGTAATGTATGATTAGTCCTTTATTATTCCATGACACATAATATAGCCACTGAGCGATCTTATAGGTGCCGTACAGTATTTACCTAATGATAACAGTATTTGTTTCATCGGTGTTGACCATTCCGCCGAGCTATGCGCAACCTTAACAAAAATATCTATTTCTAAATAAATGCAATAGATCAATAAAACAATACAATCCCAAAATATGTTATGGTTTTAGAAAACATACCCAAGCAAAATCCTACGAAACTTTCAAATAATATCTCTAACGACAGGATATTTTGTCGTTTGTTTAATTGGCGTGGAATATAATGAAATCTACTCAAACTTAGTAGATAACTGATAACCTGCACAAAAGCTACTAGGCCGCGTTTTAATTACTGTATAAGATTAGATTACATAAATTTTAGCCTCTGAGCTATTTTGTTGCAATGCATATGTAAACAAAATGTTTCAACGCTAAAATTTAGGGCAGGAACAGATAAATTGATAATTTTTATGAACATTGAAATTTTGGAGCATGTTTTGTATAAAATACACATTGCGTCACATCATTACAATAGCTGGGGTTTAAGGAAATTACTAGCCAGGTTGAGGTTAGGTCAAGCCTCTTCCAACAGGTCAATGTGGACGTCCTTAGGGAAGGTCTATGCTCAGTAGTTGACCTCCCGTGGCTGAAGAGAGATAGAGTAGCTAAGTTAAATGAGAATGCAATTATAAACATCAGGGTAAATAAAAATATAAATGGCAGTATAAAATAATTTTCTTACCATTTATGATATCAAACTATATATTCTACATATTATATTTTGAGTCCTAAATAGGATTAATAAACTCATGCTTGTTTCAGGGAAGTATCTATGCTTGTTCCTGATAATGTTCTCTGGCGTGATGCGTCCGAGTGTGACGTCCGGCATCTACTTCCTGGTGTTCATGGGCGCGGCGACGGCGTGGGCGCTCGGCCGCCCGCTCGAGCGAGGGTTCGCCGTCGTCGGCCGCTGCATCATGGCCATCATGGCTGTCCACGTCTTAGTGCTGCTGGTCTATCAATGTACCTGGTTGATGGAACTGTATCCACCTCATATGGAATTTGCCAGGTTTGTAAAGTATTTAAGCCTAGAAATTGCTTGATGTCAGACAAAGAAAATTGTGTGGTGTTATATTGAGTATAGGTAGTAGATGCGCTGTGATCATGTTATGATGGTTTTGTATGTTTACATAGATACTTTGGTCTAACGCAATTGGTGATCATCAACGAAACAAATCCCACGAGTTTCGCATACGAAGTGACCGATGACGGCATGTGGGGCACACTGGCAAGTCCCCTGGTCATATTGTTCACGTACTTCGTTCTGGCCATTGAAACTCGAGAACTGTTCAAACCCAAGGTATGTGTAGTATTAGATCTTCTTGCATTGTGATACGATTGAGAATTCTAACTAACCTCGTGATTACCAAACGCTTTTTTAAAATAATTTCCGATTGGTATTTTGCAGTAATTTTCTTGATTAATGCTGAGTACTTTTGCCTTTAAATCTTCCATGCCGGTCGATCGCTATGAAAGTCCACTCTACACGGTTCATGCGTATTAATTTAAAGTGCTGTAACATTAAAACCATTTCGCTTACTGGTGAAAACTGTTTATAATAATTTTAGATATTACTTCGCGGCGACGTAACCAAGATTTATGTTTGTTTACATTGGTCATGTTTAGAATGTATTACCAAGCGTTGCAATAAATATGTAGTCTTCTTCCATAAAAATGTCCTGCAGTCACAAATCATTTGATTCGAACGTGTTTTAGTATCAGATCGATGTGTACGCAAACGTATATTACATCGTATGAAGACATCAACGATTTTCGCCGGTAAAGCGGTACACGAAGGAGCGCTTTAAATTAAAACAGATAAATAAATGAGTTTATTGGTAAATGTTTTGTCTCCTGTGCTGTCAAAATGGGGAATTAGGCGAAAAAAAAGAGCGCCCTGACCGGTGTAGAGGCGGGTAAGCTGAACGGATCGCTGGTCCGGGGCGTGTCCTTCCAGCGCGGCAGCCGGCGCGCCACCCGCGACAAGTGGATGAATGCCACTAAAAAAGTCCGAGTAAGCTTGCGCGAATACTGTATTCATCGTGTGTGTAACAAGCAGTCGGTCTTTTATTCCATTATGAATTAGTTAATTTGTTTTGGCAATATACTTTCGTATGTACTCGTGTAAATAAGGATATCTTCTATACTTTTGTCAAGTAATGTCTGTTTATTTGTTAACAATTAAGGGATATAATTAAATTATTGCATTTTTTTTGCGACTAAATTTCCTCATTTCTTCTCTTGATCTTAAATTAATATTGTTTAGGCAAATAAATATATCTATTCGCGGAGTAAGAACTAATAAATAATTGTAAGTATTTAGCTAATGTGGACCGAGACCGACTGTTTTGTGTTAAGAATTGTTACACGGTGCATACCGTACATCACTTCAAAGTAGACGTTTGGTTTGATATTTATTTTGATTTCACGAAACCGATGATTTCAATTATTTTCAGTACTTTTTGTAGTCACATCCAACACTGCACGTAGATAGAGAAGCTATTGGTTGATGGCATTTTGGCAGTTTGTAGATAACTTAGATTTATCGCACCATTTTGTCCACTTCGTACACGGCACTGAAACAACCGCTTATTCTAACAACTGATTGAAATGCACTTTCAAAATTAAGGTATTATGTTTGGTTAGATATTTTTTGAATGTTGTTTTTGCAACCTGCTTTCGTTCTTTTATAGGTTGCATTTTCATACATAAATTCAAAAGCACTGCAACGTGGGAACGCCAGTGAGACTACCCCTGTAGGTATCCGTTTTACATTATTTTTGTCTTCTGTCGGGGAAACTATTTGTCCGAATGTCATGACAAGATATATTTAAAGTTATAAAGTACTGATATTTCTATTTTGGATATTAAACTAAGATTTTTGTAGCTACATATGTTTTATGTGCCGTTATTAAGGGTGCGTTAGAGCCATTCTTTTTTATTGTCATTGCTTCCTTGTTCCTACATAACAAAGACAAAAACCGTTCTAATACTTTTTAAATATTTCTTGTCATGTTCAAAAACTGTTTTGTGTCTCTCTTCGTCTTGGACATCTCAAAGGCATACATTTGGGAGCCTGCCTTGTATGAATCACCTATAATACTTGCACTATAACGCCAATATTCATGTAACATTCGTGCCATTATTTTTCATTTGTGTGAAATGTGTGTTTACCGTTGTTATAAATTGTATATAGTTAATGCATTTTAATGTCGCTTTTTGTGTTGTTTGTGCAGTGTTCTGGGTACGTATTATTTTAATTTAATTATTTGCAGTATATTCCCTATAGGGCATTAATTGAAAATTAATTACTTTCATATATGTTTTGTGTCGGCAGAAACAAAAAATGGCAATGGCCTCATTCATAGTAATGTTTAATTTTTAATAATATAGGCTATAGTCTAGGCTATAGTCTGTCGATTGAAAAGTAATTTGGATTAAAAAATACTATATTCTCAACATGAATAAGTCGAGGTAGTAATGATAGATATATGAGTAATGATTGTTGATTGGTGTGCAGTTGATGCGCAACTTGAGTCCGTCGAAGCGTTGGTCGAGCGTGCGCTCGGGCTCGGCGTCGCGTCAGCTGCATCAAGACTCCACTGGCTCTGTCGTCGTGCCTGATGAAGGTAACAACTCTTTACTCTATCATTTAAACATCAAAATGTATAGATTCACTTTTTCAAATATAAATGTTCTCACAACATCCAAAAGTAATTAATGAATAGTTTGATCAATACAAGTATAGAGCCACAAAGTTACCTGGCCCGGTGGCCAAAAGTGGAAACAAATATGTCATTTGGAATTGTCAATCTACCTGCCAGTCGCTGACATATCGGCCATTAGTTGTTTACTCAATGTATTTATTTTTCCTGCATTCTTTAAAACTAGTGAAAATTGCCGAAAACTTTAAAAAGTGATGATCATCTTAATCTTCAGGTATTAAATTTTACGTAGGAAGAAAAGCGGCTTCAGATACCAATAATACCCTTCGAAAAATTGTATCATCGCGTAGCTGCCGCCACAAGTCTGTGTTGTCAGCTTTTCAAAATAAATTCCACGAAAACAGAACTTTGTACGTACTAGTACAATAGATGTAAGTTCATATCATAAACTAAAATTTATCGTTACGTGCGTGGTGGCCTGTTGGTAAATGAACCACCAATGACCACAACCACATTTCACGGTGGCCGCGGGTTCGAATCTCAGGGCACCCCTCTGACTTTTCGGAGTCATGCGTGTATTGATAGTCAATAAACACACACTAAAACGGTGAAGGAAAACATCGTGAGGAAACCTGCATACCAAAGCGATTTATAAGAATTTCTATGGTACCTGTGTAAGTACACCAACCCGCATTAGGCCAGCGCGGCGGACTATATGGCCTGTGATATGGCCTAACTACCCTCAATCGTACTCTCGATTGCAGAGGAGGCCCGTACCCTGCAGTGGGACGTGTATGGGCTGATACAGATACACTTTTTTAAGGGTTTTGACTTCTTTAAGGGGGAGCGATTGGTTAGAAATCTTGTGAAGGAAAAAAACATGCATATGAAACTGGTCCACTCATTTTCCCAACACTATTGATCGGATTGAAAAATCTTACTTTACCCACTTTATTGCTATATCTATTTTTAATGGCAACACCAAATTCGATTACAGCGACTCTCTCACCGGGTCAGATAACTTTGTGGCTCTATATTAGTGTCCAAAAATGTTAATGACAGTAGACACTTAAATCATCTAAGCCTAAACATACGGGACGTTTCGGAAATACTTATGGTCGTTGTCTTAAGTTGGACCCAAAACAAGCCCACTGAGTCTTATTCGCTGGATATACTCAGGACTGGGTCGCGTCGCGTAGTTCCAGTGGTAGTGTAAGCCCACTGAGTTTGTTTCGCCGGCTCTTCTCAGGAAGGGCCGCGTTGGATCCAGTGGTAACAATAAACCGCTACGCACCGTTGTAATAATATTTATGGTCCACTAATTAAATTAATTTGAATTAATTTAATTTGACTAACGTACATATTGTATTTCTTTGAAAAATAAATTACCATAAAGTCATAACTAATACTTTAAATAAAATAAGAATAAAAACTAAACAAACTAATTCTAAATAAAAATAAAAATAATTTAAAATAAATAAATTACATTAATAAATTAATTCAACCAAGAAATTAAAATAAGTAATTCTAAGTATAGGAAATATATTGTATATAGAGATTAAGTTATACTGGGTATCTCAAGACTGCTACCGAAAACGAAGCCGGGTGGTAGTTTTAGTGACTACAAACACAATGCAACTAAAAATTTCGCAAAGAAACGCGACAATTTTTTTTTATGATTTTTTAAATATCGTCATTTTTGGGTGGTAAATCCATAGTTTTTGCTAAAATAATTATTTAAACTCTTTTATACCTTAGATTATTTATAAATAAAAGGGTATACACTATTATTTTAGGAAAAAATGTATTTACCACCCAAATATGGTCATAGGAAAAAAATAACAAAAAAAAAATTGACGCTTTTTTTTGCACCTTTTCTGTTGCATTGTGTCTGAAATCGCTTACACTACCACCCGTCTTCGTTTTCGGTAGCAGTCTTGATATACCCTGTATGTGTATTGACTTGTCATAAGAGCTTTTAAATGGCCTACGTGACCAATAAATACATTTCATTTCATTTCATTTCATATTGTTTTATCTAATATATTATCTTGTATTTTGTTTAACTTTCTCTTTATAATTACGTAATTTTACCATTGGAATAAATGTTTACATACATTTATTTTCAATTCACAACTCGCGAGGCATATAAAACGAGCCTATTGGTTTTCATATTACAGACTCTATTATCGAAGAAGAGGAACCGACGCTGCTAGATGACATCATGGCTGCAGTTATTGATTTCTTCCAAGTACTAGTCAGGTTGGGATATAAAAATCTCGTGTCTCATATCTATTTTTAATTTGAAAAACTGATATTTTGATACACTATCATTGGTATTCCGCATTGGCGTTGTCCATTTTGCAATTATTTATGAGTGTGGTAGAATGGATAAAAATAAACGGAACTAAACTGCTCTTTCACATATTTTAGTATAAGATCATTTAATATTACAGTCAATCCTGCGTCCAAATCCTGTTATTCCTACATTATATTATACAGCAAAATCTACTTTATATCAAAACAGTTTATGCTGGACCGTGGACGCTAGAGTTATTTAAATATTCGTATTTATTAACCTTCATAATTAATTTGTTTCGTAGTTGCTCGGTTTAAACAAAACTGTCTTAGCTACAATTCATGATTGAATAGTAATCAAAATTATCCTTGTCCTCGAGTTTAAAATGCGAATGTATTAACCTTCATTAATATTTTGTCTTCGTTTTCCCCTTTAGTACCATACCTAATATTTATGATTACATTCCAGATCTTCCTATATAGCGACAACGATAACAATGATGGCTTGGAGTATAATGTTTCATTCGTGGCTTACCTTCGTGTTCTTGATGTGGGCCAACATTGTGTGGCTGTGTCAAGACCAGCGCTCGTTTATGCTGAAGACTAGTCCCATTCTAGTCTGTTACGCGATGCTACTTCTCCTAGCGCAGTACATTTATGGCATGAATCTATTGGAGACAGAACTGCCGAGTAATATTACGGTTAGTAGGAAGAAATTTTTACGTTTCCAATTCATAGTTCCAGCTATTAAAAGTTATGACGCTATAAATCAAACCTGGAGACTTATTATAGAATTAATAACCATTTTACTAAAAATATTAATAGGTACACATGATTTAGTTGATGATTATGAAGTTTTACATTTACGCTTGTATTGATAAACATACAGATTATGACCATTTTTAACCCCACAGTATCGAACTACCGACTCATGAATCCGGTTGTTTAATAGATTTAACAACCCCGATTAGTGATCACCCTCGTTTTTGCACCTTGTGTTATTTATAAATACAAATATAAGATTTGTTTGTGATTGTTGCTACAAATAGCGTATTAGCACGCACGGCTAACGGACAATACGTGTGCGCGGAACGAAAAGGATCAGATATCTACAAAATATGCGTATACTTAAAGGTCAATGAGGTTGATATAGCTAAATAAGTAATGAATTATGTTTAGGTCGATGAAATGAATGAAAATGTAATTAAATCGATTCGACACTTCGCTTCCAGATTTATTGCAAGTTAATGAAGCATTGTCATGAAGTAGTTCATGCTGAAATTGCTATAATTCCAGTAATATTTTCAGGACAATAGTCGGTAGTATAAATTTGACAGCCTCCGTGGCTCAGTTGGTTAGACGCCACCTGTTAAACGAAAAGCCGCGGGTTCGATCCCTGCACTGAGAGAAATGTGCGGCCCACAAATATTCCTTCGGGTCTAGGTGTTTGTGAGACCGAAAAGTCTCTCGTAGTTCCTGATACCCACGACAGAAGACTCGATCTTAGTGTGGGGTCAGGAATCTGCATGTGACTGTTGGGTGTTATTTATCTGTTTAATCTAGTTAGCACAACTTTTTACTCTACTTTCTACTTTAGATGAATATTTAAAGTATGATTAAATATTGCAGGAAGTGAATCTCCGTCAAATCGGTCTGGGTAGGACGTCGGGCGAGCCGTGCGTGCCGCTGATGATCAAGGCGCTGTTCACGTGCATGTTCTGGGTCACGCTGCGCCAGCGCATACAGGAGATCCGACAGCGGAGACAATCCGCCGTCATCACTGACATGGCAGCTCCGTTGCAACTCACCGTCTCCACTGCTGCCAGCGGTATGTTAACTAGCATATTCATTAATAATTAAAACAATTGTAAATAAAACGTCAATTATAAGTTAATGTAGATCCGAGTGATACGTGTGAGTGAGCGTATGCGTACGCGTGCATGTGTACGTTAGCCTACACGTGTGTGTGTACGTGTTCGTGACGTGATAATTTTCCTATGGGTTATAATTAACTTTTGTGTAGCAGGCGATAAAATATACAATCGGCTCGTATGGGTATTATGAGGGTATTTATTTTTGTATTAAAAAAATATAGTTAAATAATATCGTGTTAATGACAGTACAACTACATATTTACTTTTATTATATTTATATAATTGTATCACAAAACCAATGTATATTATTATAATTATATATATTTCCAAAAAAATGTAGTGTATAAAAATGTATATATTGTATTCTTTGCTTTACCGGTGGCACAGGTCTGGCATATGGTAATTAATAAAACATATTTGTTTCCAGCGTATAATGCATCCGCTTATCACAATCTGAACTCTCTTCAAATATCCAATCACTAAATAATCATATTAAGATTTAATGCTTCATTTCGACATTATAGTCACTGTCTTCCGATAGCTATGATTCCACATTTTGAAGAATTTATTTTGTGCCAACTATCACAATCATCGCTCAGTAGAATTTACTTGACAAAGTGCTTCGTGCACCTCTTTGACTTTGCAGTATTAAGCGGAACATCAGCGTCATATATTTTGGTTATGTCGAAAGTACATTGTATAAATACATTTTCTACAATTGCGCCCACATCCTGAATTTTAAACTAACTTTTAGCTATATTAGCGAATACCATTTTTCAATGAAACCATCAACAAACATTTACGGATACTTGATATCTTCCGAAAGTAGGCACTCAAGCAATGGGTGTAGTTAATTAATTGCGCCAATAGCTAATAGAGGAGTATAGATTGTTTGGCAATCACATAAAATATTATTGTGTTTCACACTAAGGATCGATTCATACTGAGGCGGGAACGAAGCATCAAAAGTATAGAAGCGTCTCGAGATACAAACATTGTGCTCGTTGATAGACGCCTGTGTTCCGCAGAATACGCGCGAATTGACGTCCTGTTTGTTTTATCTTGATTAAAATATGTGTATGACGTTTTATAGATAAGGCCAAATTTCCTACTATTGCTAGATTTAATAATCATTTGTGGGTTTTGTTTAATTTAAAATTGTTTACAAAAAATAGATATATCGACTTTAAGACTGACGCTAGAAGTATAAGTTGACTCTTACACCACATATCGGCATACTGCAAAGGGTTGTCGTTGATGTTTCGCGTGATATTATTCCGTTTATGTATCGCACCTTTAGAATTATAGAGACCTAACTAGAAAATCTTATTTTTTGGAAAACGTTCATTAAAGATTTGTATCATAAGAAATGGTTTACTCATGGAAAATACCTCCAGTAGACCGATTTATACATCCTTCTCCCTTTCATGCGTCAATAGTTCCTTCTTTAATAACGGGTCGATAAGTCATTTTGAGCCAAAATATGACTAAAAGCCAAAATCAATTTTAAATAGGTCACTTTAATTGTAAAGGTGTGTTTTGGAACGTGGAAGTATGACGTGTTGTATGTTTGTGTACGGTGTGTGTAGTGCTAGAGGCCCAGCGCGAGGAGGAGAGCAAGTCTCGGCTGCTGCGCGCGCTGGGCGAGTGGCTGCGCGCCATGTGCGCTCGCTACTGGATCTACGTGGTCGTCATCATGCTCTTCGTCATCGGCGTCACCGGCGACCGCATGACCATCTTCAGGATCATCTATATGTTCCTCTTCCTTGTCTTTATACTTATGTTCCAGGTAAATGTTAAAATATTTAGTGTAATGTATAACACTAGGTTCTTTAATGTGATTGGTTGTTCGCAAGTATCTTGAATAGCATTGATTGTATTTTGATGTTATTTCTACTAATCAGTGGAGCTACTGTTTGGAAGAGTTCTTAAACATATTCGTAAACACGATTATTTGTATAAAATCATGAGATAAAATGTTGGAAGTAAATACGATAATTCGAAGCGGTACGGGACATGAACATGAACTGAAATTACTCACGTCGATTTTTTTAGTTGATGACTTATATCTCTATCGTACTCTCGATTGTAGAGTAGGCCAGTGCTCTGCAGCGGGAAATATATGGAATGATACCGCTAGATAGACTTATGTTTCTATATTTTTCAATGTGAAAAAAGGCATGAAATTAAGTATAACATGTTTGTTTTTTACAGATAAGTTGGTACTGGTGGCGTAGGCTGATGTATGTGTTTTGGATAACTGTCATCATATACTCGATGATTAATTTGATACTCATATACATATACCAATTCGATAACTTCTCCAAGACTATAGAGGAGTACCTGCTTATAAATGAGAGATTGTAAGTTGACCTTTCTTTTACTTCATTGATAAGTCTTTTTTCTTGACATAATTTCAACAAATAAGTAGGTACGCAGCTGAATACGGCCTGGATTCCAACATGTCATTGCTACTTTAACATTCTATTATACTGCCAAAAAAAAGCCGTAGAGTACATGACAGTAAGTGATGTGCAATCAATATATTTATAGTCCTTATGAGCGACAACCACCTGTCGCTATGCCAGATCTTTCGGTGGCAGACGCTGTCTAAACTCTGAACATGTATTGTTTGCATTGGTCAATGACACGTTTTCCAACATTTTTTTGGTTATTGCAATGAATGGCGAGACGAGCATGCCGTTAACCTGGTGGTAAGCGATAAGACTGCTCATAAATAGCAGCAAAACCAAACAACACCTTATATTACAAAGTAATGCTTGGCGTTCGTCATCATGGGACATAGAATGTTAAGTCTCAACATGTTCATTAGTTACTCTGGCTACAATGTCCTTTAAACCGAAACACAACAGTGTATTTACACTGCTGTTTGGCGGGAGAAGTAGACATTTCGTTGGTACCTACCCATGCGGCATTTTACACATGAGAGACGTAGGTCTCGCATATTTACACAATGGTGGTAGCACCATTGTGTACTGTTGTCGCCACTCGCCATCCGGATCGATTATCTATCTTGCAAGCGTATTTATTAATTGGATAATTTTCTTTGCAGGCAACATGATTTAGGTTTAGAGCCGTACCATCCAGCAGACTTGTTCGTGAAGCTTTTAACACCGACGCTGTTTTTAATCATTACTATAATGCAAGTACACTACTTCCACAAGGATTTCATGGCTTTGTCAGATCCGAGAACCAGGTATATAGTAAAATATTGTTTATATTGTAATAATTGACGAATAATAATTACCTAATTTGTGTTAATGTTGCAGAACCAATAGTTTGGCTAAGGAGCCGGAATCAAGTAGGCCCAGTCAAGCCGGCGTGTCTACTATGAGAGATGATGTAAGTTATAAGAAACTATTATTGTTTTGAGTAAAATACCATCATGAGGCAATCAGGCATACTTTTGAATAATACATATTATTTACCTACTCTAGGCTATACAATAACTTCATCATCATCATCATCATATCAGCCACAGGAAGTCCACTGCTGAACATAGGCCTCCCCCAATGATCTCCACAATGACCTGTTAAAAGCGGCCTGCATCCAGCGACTTCCTGCGACCTTAGTCAGATCGTCCGTCCACCTTGTAGGCGGGCGTCCAACACTTCGCTTGCCTGTACGTGGACTCGAGAACCTTTCGGCCCCAACGGCCATCGGTTCTACGAGCTATGTGCCCGGCCCACTGCCACTTCAACTTGCCAATCCTATGGGCTATGTCGGTAACCTTGGTTCTCCTACGGATCTCCTCATTTCTGATTCGATCTCGTAGGGAAACACCGAGCATAGCCCGCTCCATGGCTCGTTGAGTGACTTTGAGCCTTTTAATGAGGCCCACAGTGAGAGGCCACGTCTCGGTGCCGTATGTCATCACTGGTAATACACAACTATCGAAGACTTTCGATTTTAGGCACTGAGGTATTTTGGACGAGAAGACGTCGCGAAGTTTCCCGAACGCTGCCCAACCAAGTTGGATTCGCCGATTGACCTCTCTCTCGAAGTTGGACCTGCCTAACCGGACCACTTGTCCTAAATAGACATATTCGTCTACAACTTCGAGAGTCGAGCCCCCAACTCCAATGGGGGTGGGCACAACATGGATATTCGACATGATCTTCGTTTTATCCATGTTCATTTTAAGACCCACCTGTTGGGAAACTCGATTAAGGTCTTCGAGCATTGTGCTAAGGTCTTCCAGCGATTCTGCCAAGACTACAATATCGTCGGCAAATCGAAGGTGAGTAATATACTCGCCGTTGATGTTGATGCCGAATCCTTTCCACTGCAAGAGCTTGAAGGCATTTTCCAGCGCGGCAGTGAACAGTTTCGGAGATATGACATCTCCCTGTCACACGCCTCTCTGTAGTGGAATAGCCTTCGTGCTCTGATCCTGTACTCGGACCGACATGGTGGCGTTGTTGTATATACACCTCAACACTTCGATGTACCGATAGTCTATGTGGCACCGCTGAAGAGACTGTAGCACAGCCCAGGTCTCGATCGAATCAAAGGCTTTCTCATAGTCCACAAACGCTAAACAAAGCGGCAAGTTATACTCCTCGGTTTTTTGTATAACCTGCCGTAGCGTATGAATATGGTCTATGGTACTAAAGCCTTTTCGGAAACCGGCTTGTTCGGGAGGCTGGAAGTCATCAAACCTGCCTTCGAGACGATTTGTGATGACCCTTGAAAACAACTTATAGACATGGCTCAGGAGCGAGATGGGCCTGTAGTTCTTCAGCAAAGTGTTATCACCTTTTTTGAAGAACAGTACCACCACGCTCCTGCTCCATTTCTCCGGCGTTGAGCCCTCGAGGAGAACGGAATTGAAGAGCCTCTGAAGGACTTTCAGTACCGGCGTTCCGCCCGCTTTCAGAAGCTCTGAAGTGATTCCGTCCTCACCCGGTGCCTTGTTGTTTTTAAGTTGTTTGAGGGCCATCTCAATCTCAAACAGGCTGATGTCCGGGATATCATCGCTAAAGTGTCGGATTAACTCGGCTCTCGGGTCTTCGGCCGAGCTAACAGTAGGTTCGGCAACCGAGGTGTAAAGCTGTCCGTAGAACCTCTCGATCTCCCTTAATACCTCTGCCCTCGTCGATACCACGCGGCCGTCTTCCATCTTCAGCCTAGACAACTGGCTTTGCCCAATAGACAAGTCTCTTGCAAACACTTTGGAGCCTCCGTTCCGCTCAATTGTCTCCTTAATGCTCACAGTATTGTGAGCACGGACATCGTGTCGCAAGGACTTCCAGATCCGTCTATTGAGCCGCCGATATGCTTCGGCGTCAACGGAAGACTGCAGCGTCAAAGATCGACGTTCGGCCATGAGGTCAAGAGTGTGGATCGAGAGTTTTTGTGGTCTATCTCTACGGCGAGGTCTAAAATACTTAGATCCCACCGTATGGACAGCTTCTACCAAACCGCTGTTTAGCTCGTCCACTGCAAGGTTTTCTTCTAGACAATCAAAGCGATTTGTCAACTCGAGTTGAAAGCTCTCGGGGTTTTGGATATGGGCGCGAGTAGGTCGGAGCGTAGACTTCATCAAGCGGCGCCTTTCTAATTGGACGTTGATATTCAATGTGCCCCTAACCATTCGGTGATCACTACCGGTTTTCACCCTGTTGATCACAGAGACATCACTGAACATCCGTCTATTCGTTGTCAAGATGAAATCTATCTCATTTCTCGTAGAACCATCAGGACTCAACCAGGTCCATTTCCTGTGAGGCGGCTTCTGGAAAAAAGAGTTCATCGCGAAGAGTCCCTCTTTTTCCAGAAAGTCGGCCAGCCTCTGACCCCTGAGGTTCCGTTGCCCATGTCCAAATTGCCCCACTTTCAACTCTGCATCGCTTCCCCATAACAACAGTCCCCCATAACAACATTGAAGTAGGTTTTGGAAGTATGTATGGCCCGACTAATGTCCTCATACATCTCCTCTACTTATTCATCTGGGTGTGTCGAGGTCGGCGCGTATACCTGTATGACCTTCAACGAATATCTTTTGGATAAATAATACAATAACTTGGTATAAAATAATTGTGTTTTCTACATTGCGATAATATACTGCATGCCGAGCAATAGTTATTAATTTTAATAGCCGCCTAATTTTATTTTATGTCTTGTCGCTGGCACTCCTCTTTGAATTGTTATTCATGACATATCTGGGTCGGAGTTTTGACTTTTGCTCGGAACTAAATGCGTATATTTTTATTTGTAGTTGCCGCAACTACCACTGGAGGACGAACAGCGTCGAGTGTCTATGGAAGGCAGTGCCACAGAAGCTGACCATTCCTTGCAAATGTCTTCAGTTGACAACGGGGCCAGGAGATCTGTGCGAAGGTAGTTTTGGAATAATCTATAATTTATTTAGAATAAATTTTAATTTTACGTACTGTGAATTTACGGACGGTACTTATGGTAAATCTTTCATAGCGAACCCCGAGTGTGTGTTTTGTTCTGGAATCTCTTGACGGACGCCCTTAATCTAACAGGCGTCATATTTGCTGCGGTAATCATTTTTTGAATCTAAAGGACATGCACGTACTATTATTAGGTGCAATTAAAAGCATTTTATAACTTCAGTATAAAAATACGCTAAAATATATAAACCAAGTCACAAATTATACAAAAAATGGGTCAAGATAAGTATAATTGTTTTATAACAAAACATTGATCGTACGTGTCTTTGACTTGTGAGTGATTAAAATTCTGTTTACGTCTTGACTCAAATCAAATGTCATTCCTTAGAAGGCAGATGAATCATACTTTACCATATTTGTTAGTGCTAGTAGAACAAATACCTTGGGATCAAACGATTAAATCTTAGTAATGTTTATATCATATAAAAGAATCTAGCAAATGTTCTGATATATTCAGTCTTAACACCGTGTAAAATGCCTGTAGGTACGCGTTTCCATTATTAAGAAATTGTAGGTTTTGTTTCAAACAAAAGTTTAGCTACCGAAATAATTAATGATTACGGTTGTTCAGTGTTCACTTACTTTAATGGAAATATAGGATTTTATTTATTGATTTCATCGATAAATTTACGTTATAATATCGTTACAGAAAAGAAGTATACAAACATTTTTTGACGGCTCAAAGCTAAACGACGAGATGTATTTATTTAATATGTATGTTATTTATAATTTAGTGATAATATAAGTCATATAATATTAATTACAGAAAGTTGTCCCGAACCCGTTCGTACGCGCCCACGGTAACAGAACGACCGTCTACTGGGTTCCGCACGATCGTAGCAAACGCGTTCGTCATGGGTAGAAACTTGGTTTACCAATGGACCGACAAAGTTTTCATCTATCTCGATTTACATCTTATTAAGATTATATTCGTATCGTTAATGCTTCTCTGTGTTATGAACGTAAGTACTTACATATTCACATTAATTTACAACTATAATACTTAACTTTGGATTTAAATGGCAATCGGTATTTTATTTTGATGTGATTAAGTATAATAATTTATCATACAGTGCCGAACAAACCAAAATATTATTGTTTATAAAAAACAAAAGTAAATAAAGATTACAAAAAACTTGTATTATCAAGAGCCGAGTTACTGCATGCGTGCGTACGTGGTTACGTGCGTACCTATATACGTACATGTGTGACGCGCCTTCGACAAATACGTTTAAAAAATTACAAGCCACCTTATATCACCTAGAATTAATTATTAAGCCAGTTATTTTACTCTCTACCATTACCTTTTTCATTTCCTTTCTAGGTATGCGCGATGCACGTGCCTATAATGATAATAATATCTCCGGCACTGTGGCTCAGTTCTCGCAAGCAACGTTTCTGCGTCCTCATTATATCCACGCTCATCAGTGTCTACCTCATGGCTAAAATGGTCTATCAGATCGATTATATCAAACATTCATACTTCGAAGTTAATTGTACCACTGTAAGTATAAAGAAATTCACTGTTAATTTATTGATTCGGTGGTGTGAAATAAACTCGATTTGAATACACTCAATATTCCATCCTCATTTGTTCAAGATACGATTTAATGTCAACCTTTCATATCGCATAAGCTATAACCAATACCTATAAAGATATCCTATTTAAACACACTAATTTTGATGTTCTAAAATTTTAGCTAGGTGAAAACGATACTCTGAATACCACGACATACAACAACGCTGAATGGGTGGGATTCAACAAGTCGACTCGTGACAAACCTCTGGTGGTGTTGCTGAAGGGCTACATCGGGCTTATTGCAGTGTTCACTTTCTACTCATTGGTTACTTATCGACAGCAAACTATCAGGTGAAGTATTTTATACCAGTTTTTTATTGTTTTGGTATTAAAGCAAAAATGATTTACTTATTTCTTAATCTCAAGAGTACAGTTCTGGTAATTAAATCTACGTTTGACTTTATTATTTTACTTTATTTTTTAACTATTGACTTTATTCTGTTAACTTGGTATTACATTGGTAAACGTGCATACTATAGCGAATTATAAATCTATGGCATGTATAATTAATGGCCGCTATTCGCGCTAAACCAGAATGGTGAACTTTATGGCCTAACCAATAACTATTGTCGATTGTAGAAGAACAAGCCCATGGCCGGCAGTTGGATTTGTGCTGCAATAAATTGGTAAATTTAAATGTAGTGTCATATTTTATCATTACACAGTTTTTCTAATTGCAATATTACAGGGAAATGGGATTGTTACCTAAAAGCAAGGATAAAATGATGTTCCCTGAGATCACACGTAAAGAAGCCGATAAAGATGTAATACATTGCGTCAAATATCTCATCAACTATGGTTTTTATAAATTCGGTGTCGAGGTGAGCTCTTTTAGTATTTTTAGGTATTAATCATTAGTATAAAAAATACGTCGAAAGTAATTTTAACGACATTGTGTTACTTCTATATATATTAATAGTAAAAATAAGGATTTTACAAAGCAGAGTGGAAAGTATGAAACTTTTGGAGATATTTGTAAGCATGGAATTTTGATATCACTGCACGTTTTGTAATAAAAATTACGTGATCGTGCTTATTGTCCTATGGACTATTCCAATTCTGAAAAAAAATTATGATTAATTAATATCAGTGTATGACCTTTGCAAAAAATAATGACATGCAATTACACATCAGGACGACAATTATGAGAATTTGCAAATCCTATGTTTTTACCAGGGCCACTGAGTTTTGTCACGTTTTGTATACAATGCACGACTTATATAGACTAACTCGCTTGCATACACCAATCTGCTGATAACCATAGCTCTGCTTGGTATCCAAGTATTTAGCAACAAAGCAAAACACTTGATGTAGTTAGTCTCAAAATACAAAATTGTGTGGTCCGTATTTTTGTATCTTAGAATTCCACAACCTGCAACCATATTTGATACCACATGCACTAAGCTATGAGTAAAAGTAAATTACTAGCAAAAGAATTGAAACATCTGGTTTTTTATTTAGGTAATACTTATCGATATTTATAAATCGATTCCAGATAACCCTTATATGTCTCATGGGTGTGATTGGATCCCGAATGGATGTATACGCCGTGTTCTACTCTGCTTGGCTGCTAGCTCTCGTGTCGATAAGAAGAGTTCGACAAATGCGCCTGTGGCCGGCGTTTACCGCGTTCGTCACATTCCTAGTGCCGATTCAGTACATGATATCTGTCGGTTTTCTACCCCAACTGTGCATTTCTTACCCGTGGAGTGGACAAGATCAGGTAAAATTGAAAATGTTAACTCAATTATTTTAGATTAAAAAGTAATAATCTTGACTATCTATTGTGAGCAATATTATCTTCACAATAATTTAGACCTCGATATAAATACTACTACTATAGCAGTCGATAGTACTTTAACAAAAATATTTTCAGCAAATGAAACACATTCGGACGTGGTTGTTCCTGCCCCATGCTGACGAGCCGCCGCACGCGATTAAGCTCATATTCGATTATTTCCTACTATTATTCGCTACAAGACAGCTTCGAGTGTTCGGCGTGGAGAAAACTATTGGTGAAGAATACGCCGGCGGATCGAATAGCGAGGACATTGGCAAGGACTGGGAAACGCCCAACTTTGTCAACCCTGTTCCAGATTTCCTGGGTTATGTTGGGTAAAACTTATCAAAATATTGTTTACCCTTTTTTTTTATAATTCGTAGCCAATATTTTTCAACGAATGGCATAGGTTGCACATTTGTGAGGTCATATTCCTGAATTGGCATTGCTAACAAAAAAATATGATAAGGACTTTCAGTTACTTAAAAACATTTTAACAGAAAATCATTGGATGTAGAAATCGCATGCGAATTTTAAATTTGTGCGGAAGACGCATGATACACTATGCACATGTGGTTCAAAATATGATCGTATAATATGGTCTATTTTACATTTACTCAATTATTAAATGATTTTCAGTACGTGGTTGGATGTGTTCAAGCGCATGATATTCTTGGGTATGCTGTGGGTAACCCTCGCCATAATGTTCATGACGGGCACCAACCGAGTCAATCTATTTTCAATGGGCTACCTCATTGGATCCTTCATATTTCTGTGGCAAGGAACTGACTTCTATTTGCGACCTAAAGAAGCTATACTGCAATGGTAAGTCGATATTTTTTCTTCATAATCTAAATTACTTAAATTGAACCAATTCATTTAGTAGTTACTATTATCGATATTTTTTCGTCTTGCGGTTAATATACTTTCTATTTGGTTTATAATCGATATGATAATTGACACATTTAAAAAATATCGATATTCAATACGTATCGATAAATTGACATTCTGATTTCTACTTCCAGGTGGTCATGGTTACTGCGGTACAATGTGTCAGTAGTGGTTGTAAAGGCGCTGCTTCAGATCCCCGGCTGTATCTTCAGCTCAGTGATGCAGGAGCACGCATGTTGGCTCGTACAACTGCTCGGAATCGGATGTGTTGACAAATTCGCCGGAGGAAACATCGCTAGGTTCCTCAAAATGCAGTATATTAAGGTACGTTATTTTATGGATATTATATGAAAATTATATATTGGTGTTTTATATATTTGTAAATAACACGATTGGCATGTATTAGAATTATGAATTGTTAAATTGTTGTATATAAAATTACATAACACCATTTACCATTGTACCATTATTGTTACCATTTACATAAGGATGAGGTAAATTCATTTTAAAAATAATGAATTGTATATCATCTTCACAATGTATTTATATCATTCTGTGTCAACATTTGTGTATATTTGTACTAACTTTGTCGATAGTGGTACCGTCTAAGGACACTTAAGGTATTGCCGTTGGTGAGTATTGCTAGCGTGTATGCTTGGTATATTACTAGGGCATTTTATTGTAGATAGATAAGTAGTATTAATGCTCACGTATATTAGTCGCCTGTCCTCATAATATATGTCGAGTTTGTCGAATTTTAAATGAGTTAATATATTTTAGGATGCCGCGTGTTCTGTTCCTCAAGAGGACATCGGCCTTGCGTGGGACGGAGTGTGTTTCGCGTTCCTGATTCTGCAACGAAGACTGTTCCATAGTTACTATTTCTACAGGGTTATCGATGAAAGCAAGGCCACTACTGTGCTGGCGTCAAGGTAAAGACAATATTGAAATGAGTTCACTCTTGAAGACTCAATTTCTAAGAATGTATAAATAGTGGATTGAGGTAAAAAATATGATGTATCGTACATTATTGTAGGGGAGCCGAATTGATTGAAGAATTGCGGCAGAAGCAAATGTTGGTGCAAGAAGAGCAAGAAAAGAAAATATTAGAGAAAATTAAAGTCAAAATGGAAAGAATAAAAGCAAATCAGAAGAAGATACAAGGTGCAATGACTAAAGAGCCCCGTCATCACGACGATGGTAAGCATATCAGTTAATTATGTTAGGTAAACTACTCTAAAAATGGAGATCTATGACGTGTAAGAAGACAAAAATGGAATTTTGCTATACTATCTTATCTACAGCATAAGTATAAACCGCGAGAAAAATCGATTATAAAATCGTTGTGGTTCTGTGTATGCGTAAACCAGAAGAGGACGAAGAGACTCAGCCCGGAGAGTCGGAACAGGTGCCGCTCGTGCGCGGAGACTCGGACGCGTCCGCGCGCGGATACCACACGCCCGACAGCCCGCACTCCCCGCGCGGCTTCCACACCCCCGTCAGCGAACCCTCCGCGCCGCCCACCCCCACCCGCCCCGCGCCGCCGCCCCTGCCCATCCCGCTGCCCGCCATCCCCGCGCCCAGCTCGCAGGGCGGTCCTCCCTCGCCCTCGTCGGCGCTGATGACGGTGTCCCTGGACGCGTACCTCGAGCCGCGCCGCATCTCGTTCGAGTCGCCTCCGTCGTCGGAGCTGCTCCCGCGCGCACACAGCCCCGAGGAGTCGTACCCGGTGTTCTCTCCGCCGCCCATCCGCCGCCGACACACGCTCGCCAGCCCCAGCGTGCTGCAGCCCGCCTCCCTCGTGTCGCACTCCAGCCGCGCCGAGCCCCACTCACACCATACCTGTAACTACTCGCTGTCTGGACACACTCTGTACACCCACACGCTGAGTATTAGCGGATTCATCGCGGGAAAACATAGTTATTTTAATTGTCCCTTAGGGAAAGAAATGAAAAGATTTTAGGAATTCCACAGTGTAATTTTAATGGCACCAGTTGACCGCTATTACTCAGTGTTTTTTTTTAATTCCACGAACGTGTGTGCCACTGTATTTATAATGTACAGCAATTAAGATTTTTGTGTTTTAAACTATACGTTTCTATCCACATAGGAGATGGGACAGGTCCGACGATTAGGCGTCGAGTGTTCACGAAGAGGCACGAAGGTAACTTGAATCTCAGGAAAAGGGTGTGGGAATTATTAACAAAGTTTGTCCCATTGATCGTTCTAATAGTTTAAGCATTTTGTTTGTGTAATTTACGTTGCACATTGGATTCTGAACTTGAAATTCTTTCCTAGGTTTATTTTCCCTGGATCGAAATGAAAAACAAAATTTTCGTTGTCAAAGTTATGTGCAAATAATTACATGTGTTTTTGATTGGCGTTCCTAACATCTGAAATGATGTCCTGATATGAAACATGTGCTTCGTAACATCCAGGGATTGGTTTTAATGATTAACAGCAACAGTTGTCTTGTTCACACATCAGTTGAGTGCTAAACAGCGCTATTAATACTTCGGGTGTGCGATTTGCCGTTGAGTTGTGCTTTTTTCTTGTAGCCCGAGACAGGCCGCCGTATAAGCCGCCCGCCAGCCATCAGAAGGGTAACGTTGAGTCGAATGTCCATCGCTCTTAACTTGTAACTGCGTTACTAACCTATCCTCGGCTTGTGGTATTTAGGCAAGTAACTTGTGGCGGGGACTGTGTTCACTGAATTCGGCTGTACCTTGTATATGTTGTAAAATATTTGTGAATATGGTTGTTGAGACAGGTCGCGCCTGCTCACCGCACCGCTTGCTTTGTTCATGCGTGTTGGGCTTCTTGCATGTTTACGTGTGCACATTGGCTTATGGGTTTTATATGTTTTACTAATATTATGTTTAACGATTATATAGGTCTACCAGAATCTCATGGCATAAAATTAAAAAAAAAACCAATGATTTTTATGTGGCAATACCATCGGTCAACAGCTGATTCAAAACTTGAGTTATGTCATTCGATGCGAATATTTTAAGATTTCTATCCTTTCTTAGCGAAAATGTACAAATTAGTTCTACAATCACAAGTGCGACACATTGTTTACAAGGTTTATCGCCAGATCCGTGAATAATTTGGTCAAATTTAAACAAAATCGTCGATTTTAAAATCGACGTCGTTTTAACAAGTAAGTCGGAGTGAATAGTTTTGATACTTCATTTTTTCTTTGGTTAGTTAGATATGTGCATGTGTTTTATCGTATATACTTTGATATCATTTTTTGAAACTAAACAGTAATGCATTAAATACCTATTTACAGGAGTTTCCAGAGGTTTTAGATAAGGAACGGTTTATTATTAATCCTTTATCTTCATGGTCTTCATCAGAAGATGTACAGGAAGAGTACTTAGAAGTAAGCTCTGACTAAAGTGTTAATGAAATAAAGAAGACTGAAAATAAAATTATACGTTTTTATTTTACAATGTTGCATCTTTCGTATAACATTTATCGAATCTAATAATTATTTAAATAAAACCGACTCATAATCAAACTACTTACAATTTGGAAATTGAAAGTTGTTTGATTAAGTGAGAACTAATAAGAAGGGAGAATTAAAACGAAACTGGTGGCTTGGTATCACCATTTTTATCTACGTTTTGAAAGTACCAGCGCTCCCTCTATATTATAAATACTCGTAAGGCACGTATGTATATTATAATTTAAAACTAAAAACAATCTTATTTGCCTATTTTAATTGGCTATTAATCTAAAAGTACAATTTTGAAGTAATTTTAATGTTTAAATAACCTATATATTTTTACTTAAAACATTATGAACTTTATTTACAAAGATGTACTAAAAAAATAATGTCAATTTGAAATAATAATTAATTACAATTATTGGAAGTATCAAAATATGTTAATCCAATTACCCCAGTGTTGCAATGCGTAAATTCAAATTTCCCAAAATGCCATGAGATTCTGGTAGACCTATATATAAAATAATTATAATTATAAATAGACTCAGTGTGTCTATATATATTTTATTTTCTAAGTATTTTTTTTATTGCATGAATACTGTCCATAGATAATAAATTATGCTTGTTATATTATTTCTGTACATCATTGATTATATTGGACATGGAATAATTGAAATTTTATATATCTTTAAATTTTTATCATATTTGGAAGTTACCGCTTAATTTTTTATATTGCAAATATATAAAGTAAAAATAAATACACACTGTTGATTTGTTTAATTGCACCCGCTTGATGTTAATAGCTGCTTCCGCTAGCGTTATTTTATAAATACTTACATTCGTGTCGTATGTTCCACAGCCGTCCGATCAGGAGACTACTACATGTTCGATGAATTTGACGACACCGAAATACACATCAAAGACGATGATTCAAGTTCCGATGAAGACGCGCCGAAAGATATGGGCATCGGGAAGGTATGGCTCGCCCTTTATTTACATTAACCATTGGGAGCATCTTGAGTAAAGTTCGTTTGTTTGTCGATAATGATGTCGATGGTGTGGTGTGGGTAATCTTGTTTGTTTGTGGGTCACGTCATAAGGCAAGGTTTGAATATTTTAGAAGTTTAGTAAGGCATCGCTTTCATACATTATTTTCTTCGTAGGGGTGCATGTTTAGAGCTGCAGTATTATAGAAGTATTTTTTGGTATTTCGACATTTGCAGCATGTATTGTATCTTTAGGTATATTGGCCAAAGAAATGTGAAATTCGTTGGAACTAAAATTTGGGTGGGATATTGGAACAAAGTCGCTACGCAGCTTAAAGTGACTAACCAGTGTCGAGTAATTAATAATGCACAGCATCACTCAAACCGATACGTTTTGCTTTTACCCCTTCATTTATGGTCTTACAGTTGTAAGATAAAATATAAAAAAATACACATAACCACATATGTAACTAAGCAAATTATTGCCTAAAGAGTTCAAGCTATTTACCTAGATAATAATAAATAAAATATAAAATAATTCAATACTAAAAATCTTGAAGTTTTCGTCCAAAATAAAACATTTAACATCGCAAACGCATAAAAAAAGTGAGTGGTAAAAAGCAAAGTGTATGGTGCGAGTGCACTTGCGCTTAACTGGTGTGTCGTGGTGGCGCGCCGCAGCTGCTGTCCGCGGCCATCAAGACGGACGTGACGCGCGCCGTGTCCATGCGCCGCGCCTCCGCGCCCGCCGTGCGCTCCGCCCGCCACCTCTCGCTCGGCAGCTACCCGCTCTCCTACCCGCACGAGGTACGACATCAAGAGTTGCCATGCCTGAACATACCACACGGTGGTCGCCATCACTGTACCTACAATATTAGCTGCTGAATCAAGTATCGACCTAGGCATAAACGGTCGGTTTGCATGCGTTAAAGGAACATCCTAATTTTGCCTAGAATTATTTAGAGTTATATGCGAATGCTATTGGAAATATTATTTATATGTTGATGAAATTTCTAATTTTGCATAGAAAAATAGATGTGAGTGATTATTTGATAATATTGTTTCCTATTTTACGATATGGCAACTCTGACAACTTTGATAAAACGATGTGTAAGACCCTCCGTACATAATACTGCTGAAATTTCCGATATCCGACGATTTGAGTATCTACGCGATTATCCCAATATAAAACTACGGAGATTCATGCACTAGCGTAGAAGACGTACATCACGCACGAACTGCCGGGCGAGATCGTCGCTGACCGTGTAAGCGACATTTTTACATAGGCCATTAATATGATATTAGGCATTTGTGTCTGACAAAATTTGTCTCACAAAGAATTTTCAAACTATGAAATGATTAATTGAATGGCATAATTTTAGTAAGACGTGAGTGCAGAATATTAGTATCGGAGAATTCAGTAGGGTTGTGTAAGAAGGGCCTAAGATTTTTTTTTCGGTTATTTTTGGTTGGGTTACTTGTTGCATGATATGATTTTTGTGTCATTACATTTATGGTTTGGTGAATATGTGTTGCCTTTTATGTTTTTCTTTGTGTTTTGTGTTTGATTTGCACTTTAAAATAACAATTAATATAAATTATACATTTATTATTACATTTTATTTATAATACTTTAATTTATCTTTAATGAAAATATTTTTTTGTTCAACTACAGAAGGGGGTGTGTTATGAATTATGTTTAATATTTTTTTATAAATCATAGGTACGACGTACGTCTCATATGGAAATAACGCGCGAAGGGGACGTGAACGTTGGCTTGGCGGAACGGGAACGAGAGGGTGCTGGGTCGGACATAGACGATTTCGCTCCTTTACCTGGTAGGAAACTCTTTTCCTTTAATATCTTAGCTGTTTTTCCTTAAGGCGGTGATTTCAAGTGCACGTAAAATTATCTTAAAAACATTTTACATACCAATAAAAAACACCAAATGATTAATATTAACGGCCTTATTAACTGACAGTTTTAAAATTTATTTTCTTTATCGAATGTTTTGTCTTCTTCGCTCAATCTGAAAAACTGTCTATAAGTAAGGTCGTATATTATATTACTTTATGAAACATCCAAACATTTCCGAAATGTTTGGTGTCAGACAAAGGATCGATTGTAAAATCATAACCCAGGTGTTTCTACAAAGTTTCATTGATAAATAAGTAATTTTCAATTGAATAAATACAATTTTTTATAAACATTTTAGAACAAGAGACGACATACGACAAACTGAAGCGCTTCTTGGACATCGCGTGGGCGTTCATATCGAGCTTCCTGGTGTCGGTCACTCGACACCTGATGAAGTACTCGAGGGATTACAGATACGTGTCGCGCACGCTCTCCGTAGAGAAGAAAATATTGAAGGTAGGTAGTACGTATAGTAAGGTAGTATAGTAAGTAGTATACTAAGTAGTAGTATAGTAAGGTGTAATCGTTACTTTTGGAGATCAATATGTGAATGTTTAAGTTAAATACAAATATTTATATTATCGGCTCGTTTCTCTAGGCAACGTCTTCACACCATCCCATCCATCAGCCAAAGGAAGTCCACTGCTGAACATAGGCCTCCCCCAATGATTTCCACAGAGACCTGTTGGAGGCAGCCTGCATCCAGCGACGTCCCGCGACCTTTATCAGGTCGTCGGACCATCTTGTGGGCGGACGTCCTACGCTGCGCTTTCCGTTACGCGGCCTCCATTCGAGCACTTTCCGACCCCATCGGTCATCAGATCTCCGCGCTATGTGCCCTGCCCATTGCCACTTCAACTTGCTAATCCGGTGGGCTATGTCGGTTATTTTAGTTCTCCTACGGATCTCCTCATTTCTGATTCGATCTCGTAGGGAAACCCCGAGCATAGCCCTCTCCATAGCTTGTTGAGTGACTTTGAGCTTTCTAATAAGGCCCATAGTGAGAGGCCACGTCTCGGTGCCGTAAGTCATCACTGGCAACACACAACTATCGAAGACTTTCGATTTAAGGCACTGAGGTATTTTGGACGAGAAGACGTCGCGTAGTTTCCCAAACGCTGCCCAACCGAGTTGGATTCGACGATTGACCTCTCTCTCGAAGTTGGACCTGCCTAACCGGACCACTTGTCCTAAATAGACATATTCGTCAACAACTTCAAGAGTCGAGCCCCCAACACCGATGGGGGTGGGCACAACATGGACATTCGACATGATCTTCGTTTTGTCCATGTTCATTTTAAGACCCACCTGTTGGGAGACTCGATTGAGGTCTTCGAGCATAGTGCTTAGGTCTTCCAGCGATTCTGCCAAGACTACAATATCGTCGGCAAACCGAAGGTGAGTGATATACTCGCCGTTGATGTTGATGCCGAATCCTTTCCACTGTAAGAGCTTGAAGGCATTTTCCAGCGCGGCAGTGAACAGTTTCGGAGATATGACATCTCCCTGTCTCACGCCTCTCTGTAGTGGAATAGCCTTCGTACTCTGATCTTGTACTCGGACCGACATGGTGGCGTTGTTGTATATACACTTCAACACTTCGATGTACCGATAGTCGATATGGCACCGCTGGAGAGACTGTAGCACAGCCCAAGTCTCGATCGAATCAAAGGCTTTCTCATAGTCCACAAACGCTAAACAAAGCGGCAAGTTATATTCCTCGGTTTTCTGTATAACTTGCCGAAGCGTATGGATGTGGTCTATGGTACTAAAGCCTTTTCGGAAACCGGCTTGTTCGGGAGGCTGGAAGTCATCAAACCTGCGTTCGAGACGATTTGTGATGACCCTCGAAAACAACTTATAGACATGGCTCAGGAGCGAGATGGGCCTGTAGTTCTTCAGCAAAGTGTTATCACCTTTTTTGAAGAACAGTACCACCACGCTCCTGCTCCATGCCTCTGGCGTTGAGCCCTCGAGGAGAACGGAATTGAAGAGCCTCTGAAGGACTTTCAGTATCGGCGTTCCGCCCGCTTTCAGAAGCTCTGAAGTTATTCCGTCCTCGCCCGGCGCCTTGTTGTTTTTAAGTTGCTTCAGGGCCATCTCAATCTCACACAGGCTGATGTCCGGGATATCATCGCTAAAGTGTCGGATCAACTCGGCTCTCGGGTCTTCGGCCGAGCTAACAGCAGGTTGGGCAACCGAGGTGTAAAGCTGTCCGTAGAACCTCTCGATCTCCCTTAATACCTCTGCCCTCGTCGATACCACGCGGCCGTCCTCCGTCTTCAGCCTAGACAACTGGCTTTGCCCAATAGACAAGTCTCTTGCAAACACTTTGGAGCCTCCGTTCCGCTCAATTGTCTCCTTAATGCTCACAGTATTGTGAGCACGGACATCGTGTCGCAAGGACTTCCAGATTTGTCTATTGAGCCGCCGATATGCTTCGGCGTCAACGGAAGACTGCAGCGCTAAAGATCGACGTTCGGCCATGAGGTCAAGAGTGTGGATCGAGAGTTTTTGTGGTCTATCTCTACGGCGAGGTCTAAAATACTTAGATCCCACCGTATGGACAGCTTCTACCAAACCGCTGTTTAGCTCGTCCACTGCAAGGTTTTCTCCTAGACAATCAAAGCGATTTGTCAGCTCGAGTTGAAAGCTCTCGGGGTTTTGGATATGGGCGCGAGTAGGTCGGAGCGTAGATTTCATCAAGCGACGCCTTTCCGATTGGACATTGATATTCAGTGTGCCCCTAACCATTCGGTGATCACTGCCGGTTTTCACCCTGTTGATCACAGAGACATCTCTGAATATCCGTCTATTCGTCGTCAAGATGAAATCTATCTCGTTTCTCGTAGAACCGTCAGGACTCAGCCAGGTCCATTTCCTGTGAGGCGGCTTCTGGAAGAAAGAGTTCATCGCAAAGAGTCCCTCTTTCTCCAGAAAGTCGGCCAGCCTCTGACCCCTGGGGTTCCGTTGCCCATGTCCAAATTGCCCCACTTTCAACTCTGCATCGCTTCTATTGCCCAACTTTGCGTTGAAGTCCCCCATAACAACATTGAATTAGGTTTTGGAAGTATGTATGGCCCGACTTATGTCCTCATACATCTCCTCTACTTCTTCATCTGGGTGTGTCGAGGTCGGCGCGTATACCTGTATGACCTTCAACGAATATCTTTTGGATATTCTGAGTATAAGGTATACTACCCTGCTCGACACACTTTCGATGGATACGATGTTGTTGATGAGAGACCTGTGGACGAGAAATCCGACACCTCCTCGGGACTGTTGGTCGTCCCCCCGGTAGAAGAGCAGGTTACCAGACTTCAGGGTTATCGTATCCTCCCCGATTCTTCGGACTTCCGATAACCCCAGAATATCCCAGTGTAACCTGCTCAATTCTTCTTCCAGTTCGACAATCTTCTCGTCTGTCCTCAATGTGCGAATGTTGTGTGTTACCAGGGCCAGTCGTCGTCGGGGGTGGTAGCCGGGGCCAACCCGGGGATTCTTAGCACCCCCTGCCCCACCGTAACCATGACTGCTACCATAGCCAGGAATAGTGGGGCTGCCGGGGACTGGGGGCCTGGTCTCAATATGTGTCGCCATTAAGGGGGTATTTGCCAATACTCGCCACGCTTGGCAGGCGGGTTGGCGAGCGCAGTAGGGGACTGGCGTTAATGACGCTGCTGCCCGCCATTAACCGGGGAAAGGAAATAGGATTTGTGGGTAGAGGATGTTATAGGAAAGGAGAGTATGGCCTGAGGGAGTGGATACTGCAGTCACGGACGGGAAGTTAAGGTGACTGCAGTAGCTCGGGGGCCGAGGTCGCGTACTCGTAGCACCTATACTAGGGCAGGCCATGACCACTAGATAGGAGCATCCCTGACCTAACGTCTTCACACCACTCCCGCCATATTGGCATCCTCCTCTATTGTCTCTCACCTCCGGTTTGCGTTATCTATAGTTCGAGACGACAGGTGCAAAGAGTATGAATATGTCTATATACTACATAAAGTATTTTGTAATGATGGTTTCCAGCAAATAACTTTAAAACAATTTAGCCTCTTTCTGTGGCTAGGGTGGAGGTAACTCTTTTATTGCTATGTAGGGCGATACGAGCATGCCATTCACATAATGGTAAGCGATACGACCACTCATGGTCAGTAGTAAAACCAAACAGCACCATGAATTACAAAGCAATGCTTGGCAATCCGAACAATATAATTGACAAGCCGAAGACAGGCTGAAATGGCGCAACTGGGAGGAGGCCTATGTCCAGCATTGGACAACTATATAAGCTGATGATGATGAATCCACTGCGCTCCTGAGACATAATTTGATAAGTCTCAATATGTCCAGTAGTTAGTTAATGATGATATTTTACAGTAAACTGACTGCCATGCCGAGAAAAATGTCGTTAAATGGGTTTGTCTCGATCTCTTTCGCTCTGTTTTGACTTTTTTAAGTTCCTTGTACATAAATAATTAAATATTATAAATTCTTCGCGAGAGTTTAGTAGTAACGTAGAATCCGCCATCCGATGTTAGGTCAGCCTGGTGGACAATGGGCCAACCTTATGTTGGCGTAGGTTTTTGTTAGGGACCCAACTCAACGCAATAAAAGACCAATCCTTCTCGATTGTAAAACGGCACCAAATGATTGTAACTGAATCGTATTTTTAAAGGAGAAAGAAGGCTTCGGCATCGGCCTGAGAGAAGGATCACAAATGATCTGGGAACCACTACCAGAGACGTTGCTACACCAGTGAGTATTGTATTTTTATTTTTTGTCGTAATACTGAGTATCCCGTGCCAAATTGTATTGAAACAAATGCTTGCATTTTATATCGCTCTTAAGTCGAGCCTATAGTCATAAATTGTTTTGTCTGTGATTTGGAAATTGTAGTTTATTGTAATTTACTATAGCTTTTCTTACAGCAGTGTAATTTTTAAAATGTAGTTTTATGAAGAAACATCGAGCCTAAATATTTATATGTAGTTAAATACTCAGCAGCTTCAATTGTCAACCTTTGTAAACGAAGCTTGTATACTTTAGTTTTGATTTTGTATTTACGTATGTATTTTTTTTAAGAAATGTACTTCATTGTATTTGCCGATATTGTGAGTAGTGCGTTTTGTGCATGCTGCCTAGTGCCCATAAAGTCGAGGACACGACTGATAATAACCTACTGGCGCCCGCTGTAGACATGGGGTTCGTATTGCAACCGTAGAATTTAGCTTATCTTACAGTAGTATAGTAATTAGTAGTGTCGTTTATTATAGAGTAGTTAGCTAACTGCTACTAGAAAATATATTTCATTTCACCACATTATAGCATGATAGTTCAATCTTAGAAAATTGTTGTATATGAAAATAATGATAACATTGAAATATTAATTATAAATAATAACAGTTGCCATATTTAAATTTATTTTTTCTTTATGTATGTTTTAAAAGATTAAGAAATAACAGATAACACTATCATGCGTGTTTAAAGATTAATTTGTAGTGTAGTTTTTTTATCATGTAATTCCCATATCATTGGGTCTCAATACCTAAGTATATAGGTATAGGGTAGATGACGGTTGCGCGATGTTTGCAGCCGTAAATTAAGCGAAATAAGCGTTCCCGAGATCCGCATCCTGGCGCCCAGCATGGAGCGCGGGCTGGACGGCAGCCCCGCCCCGCGCGCCCCCTCACCCCCGCCCCCGCCCTCGCCGCGCGCTGACTCCGACGACACGTCCGAACACGAGAGCGCGTTTAGCTTGCAGACTACGGAAAGGTGGAGTGGCCCTGCGACCAACGATCACTTGTACTGTCAGTCATTTACACAGTACTGATATTTTTTTAAATTAAAATATGAAAAAAAAATATCTAATATCCGTTAGATTCATAAAATTGATTTTGAATTAAAATATGAAAAAAAAAATCTAATATCCGTTAGATTCAAATAAATTGATTTGATTAATAAATAAAAAAAATATATCAGGCTAGAAAAATAAATTAAAGGCTCATGAATGAGTACCTATAATCAGTACAAGTATCGCTGGGTATTTGTCGTCATTTGCGATGGGCTTCTTCTATGTATCTGCCAAATTCTAAATAATTTTACCTTTCAATCATCTCACATATTTCGATTCTAGCACGTCTTGTCGCAGCTTTATTCGTTTTTTATTTTTTACTATATATTTTTTTTTTAATACGAAGGTAAGTATTATGGATAACTGATATATGAGAAAAAACTTTTCAGAAGTATTTTGACGATACCAGAGCGCAAATATTATAGTTAAGTATTATGTAATTTGAGCGTAGCAAACAGTTATATATTGGTGAAAATGAATTATGAAAGTGGATTATTGTGTGAATGATGAGTGACTAAAAACATAAGGTACAGATTATGTTGAAAGCTAATTGCAGCACTTCGGATGAAATATAATTTGATATAGGCAGGGGTGTCGCCAGCCGATGGCCTAGAGAGGGGCAAATATTATGGAGAATAAGAAAAATGTAATTGGAACTTACACAATTTTGGCGGTCAATATTATTGTACAGTAGTATGGTATATGCAAAAAAATACCGTATAGTAGGCAAGCCAAGTCATAGATTTTGGTTGCTTTACATTTGGCATTTTTTTTATCTCTAGGGGGGCAGCTGCCCCTACCTGCCCCGCCTTGGCGACGCCCTTAGATATAGGTACTTTGTATTGTATATATTTTACAGCCTTAAAATGATAAAATGTTATGTCAGTGTGAAATTAAATTGATGTAAATAAAAAACAATTACAACTGAATTGACAATAAATCACGCACATATATATATAATTTTCTACAATATACACATTTGACAAGTACACTAAAGCACTATAAATATAGACTGTAACCAAACTATAATTATGACACATTCAACGTTTGATTGTAGCAAGGACGTGACGACGCTCGAAGAGCAGGACGACTCGATGTTCAAGCAGGACAGGAACCCGATAGTGCACCTTGCGTACGCGTTGTGGTACGCAGTATTGGCGCACACTGACATCGTGTGCTACATCATGGTGTTCATCAATCAGGTGCAGATTAGTTTTTTTTTATTGAAATTAATGTTGAGACGAGCAAGCCGTTCGCCTGATGGTAAGCGATACGACCGCTCATAAACAGTAGCAAAATGCCAATTGTTTCTGTTGGATAAATATTAAATAGCAAGAATTTTATTACTTAATTATGTGTATAGAGTTTGAATATTAGCAAGATTTTTAATATCAAATACATAATATCCGTCGAAAATGATTGGCTAGAAATACCCTCATTTTCTCCATAGCTATTCTTAACTCTTGAATACGGGAATCAAGGATATAAGACGGGGAAAAAGAGTTAATTAATTTCTATACAATTAGTATAGTCAATAATATATTTTGTCTTTTTAATATATTACTCGGTCACAATATCTCTGCACCTCGCAGGAATGCGATGCCCCTCCCGCTGTCCTTTCTCCTTTCCGCGCTCGTCCGAACACGACAGTACGGTTAGCACTTTCGTTGCCGATACGCGTCTCAATAAAGTTTTAATTTTTAAACATATTGATGTTATAAATTAATATTTTCTGGAATCATGATGTACAGTTTAAAAACTAAATAAGATTTAAAAAAAAATGTTTAACTTTTTTTCTATCATTGAATTACCTAACATTTAACACAAACATTAATTCAATCCATAGATTTAGTATAACTACATCTATGATTCAATCATTACACAAAAAAGTAATGGATTGGTATTTGGATGGTTATTTTACACTCCGTACGCGCCGACATGACGTCATCAACGCCGGGTGCACAGATATTTTGACCGAGTTATAGTTCCAGAATCATTACTAAAAATGTATGCTTTCCAGATCCAATCGGCGACTATTCTATCGATACCTTTGCCTTTAATGGTATTTTTATGGGGAACTCTGACAATACCTAGGCCAACAAAAACTTTCTGGGTGACATTGATCGCTTATACCGAGGTAAGTACAATATATTTTACTAACTTTGCCTAAAAACATGATTTTTGGAAGAGGAATAAAATTTTGAATACTCATTTAATTGAATCATTGCAAAATGAAATAATAAGAATTACCTATCAAGAAGACAAAACGCTAATCAAATAAACGACTTTTTATGTAATAGTCAAAATAATTACATACTTAATTATTGTTACAGAAAAAATGTAATGCCCTTTGTGTTTTCAGGTGATTGTGTTGATAAAGAGCATGTTCCAATTCGAGATTCTGCCTTGGAACCAGAAGGCCATACCTGCCAATATGCCGTTCACAGCGCCGCGAATCATCGGCATTGAGAGGAAGTTCAACTACGCTCTATATGATTTGCTGCTGCTTCTCATCATTTTCCTGCACAGGTACGTATGATCCTTGAGATTGTAATGTATTTACATTACGTTCTTTTTTTATTTCTCTATAAACATCATCTTATATGTATGTATGTCAATGAACAGAGTAAATCTTGACGTCTAAAGTGGTTGAGATCATTGTTTTATTATATCGAATGTTAGAATTGAATAGCTCTGCACTAAGATCTGTTACTGTATCTGTATCAGCCCATATACGTCCCACTGCAGGGCACGGGCCTCCTCTGCAATCGACATTACGATTGAGAGTGGTTAGGCCATATAGTCCACCACGCTGGCCTAGTGCGGGTTGGCGAACTTACATACCATAGATTTTTTTATAAATCGCTATGGTATGCAGGTTTCCTCACGATGTTTTCCTTCACCGTTTTAGATCTGTTACACAGCTCCTTAATTAACTTATTTATAAAATACACTTTGTCCCTTTATCCAATTTTGACACATATTCTTTTTTTTAAATTTAATGAATGGCGAGACGAGTACGCCGTTCATATGATGTTTAGCGATACGACCTCTCATGAATAGTATCAAAACCATGAATTACTAAGCAATGGTTGGCATTCCACTGCGCTTGCCATCCTGAGACATAAGATGTTAAGTCACAATGTGTCCAGTAATTACTCTGGCTACAATGTCCTTCAAACCGAAACACAACAGTGCATTTACACTGCTGTTTGGCGGGAGAAATAGACATTACGGTGGAACCTGCCCATGCGATGAATAAATGTCATATTTTTGTTTTTGTCCATATAACGACTACGTTACTTAATTCCATGCTCACTCACCACTCAGATCCAGATATACAGGGTATCTCAAGACTGCTACCGAAAACGAAGCCGGTTGAAAAAAAAGCGACGATTTTTTTTTGTTATTTTTTTCCTATGGTCGTATTTGGATGGTAAATTCATTTTTTCCTAAAATAATAGTGTATATCCTTTTATTTATAAGGACTCTTAAAGGTATAAAAGAGCTTAAATTATTATTTTAGCAAATACTATGGATCTACCACCCAAAAATTGCGATACTTAAACAATCATAAAAAAAATTGTCGCGTTTTAATTTTTCGAAAATTTTAGTTGCATTGTATTTGTAGTCACTAAAACTACCACCCGGCTTCGTTTTCGGTAGCAGTCTTGAGATACCCAGTATTTTATGATAAGCCCAGCAAGATATATTATAATATTAATTTATTTCTTAATAGTCAAATTGTTAAAATTTAAAATACTATTACTTTCCTTTCTAGTTATTATATTATTAAAATGTAAGTAGTTTGGATAAAGTCGGTAAACTTACATTTGTAAATAAATAAATGACATAAAAGCCATCTTCTGTTGCAGGTTTATGCTGAAGTCTCTAGGTTTGTGGAAGGAGTCGACGCCGGAGATCGAGCTGCGCGAGGACGTGGAGTACCCGCTCACGGCCGAGGACACGCAGCTCGTGGTGGACGGCCGCGCCGCCGACGTGGGACGCAAGTACGTCAAGCTGCACGACGAAACTGGACCGTGAGTGATATATAATCCATTCATTATATAGATATTTATAGTAGAGGGGATACTGCAAACGAAATGAACGATGCCGTACCACTCCGTCTGTTTCTGTCTCTGTCACACCTATGTAGTAATGTCATCTTCACTCTCGCTTTACTGGGTCCTGTACCAGCACAATGCGCAGAGATTTTGTTGGCGATGCTTTAGTATATTATCTCAATGAGTTTTTTAAAGGGAACTTTTCTGTAACAGCTGTTTATATTACAGATAATAAATAATACCTACATGATGGGCATCATTTTGTTGAGATGTATGGTACTTATTGCATTTTCCATCAGGTGTTTTATAATCATTCTGCCGTACCACTATGTATGTAGGTTTGGCTGAAAGGTACTAACGTGGAAGCCACACACAAACAAGCGGATTGTCAGACACCACAAGGTAAACGGACGACCTGGTTAAGATTGCAGAAAGTCGTTGAATGCAGACCGCTTTCAACAGGCCTATATTATGGCAAACCATGGGGAAGGCCTGTGTTCAGCAGATTTCTAGTGGCTGAAGAGAAAGAGAGAGTGTATATGAGTGCATGAAGTATGGGTAGATAACGTAGAGGGTTGCGGATCAGACAGTTGTCACCGGCTGGTGGACCGGCTGCACCTGGTGCGCGTGCTGCGCCGCGGCCGCGCGCCGCTGCTGCCGCGCACGCCCACGCATCTGTGTCTGCAGCCGCCACCACGCACCCCCACCACCACCACCACCACCACCACCACCTCTACCGAGCCCCGCGCCAGAGACTCCATCATAACCATCCACCGGTATCCCCTCCCAATACATTCCCATCCTTGTCCTGTATTATAACAGTAGCTTCTTCATTAGATTTTTTTCAAGAGATGTATTTTGAAGTGTTCATTCGCGCCCACCACCACCACCTCTACCGAGCCCCGCGCCAGAGACTCCATCATAACCATCCACCGGTTTCCCCTCCCAATACCTTCCCATCCTTGTCCTGTATTATAACAGTAGCTTCTTCATTAGATTTTTTTCAAGAGATGTATTTTGAAGTGTTCATTCGCCCCCACGACCACCACCTCTACCGAGCCCCGCGCCAGAGACTCCATCATAACCATCCACCGGTATCCCCTCCCAATACCTTCCCATCCTTGTCCTGTATTATAACAGTAGCTTCTTCATTAGATTTTTTTCAAGAGATGTATTTTGAAGTGTTCATTCGCCCCCACGACCACCACCTCTACCGAGCCCCGCGCCAGAGACTCCATCATAACCATCCACCGGTATCCCAATACACTACCATCCCATCCTTGATCTGATTTTAATAGTAGCTTTTTGATTCGATTTTTTTAAGGTAAGTATTTTGAAGTCTTCATTGTAGACCAGTTGCAGTACAAGTACGAGTATGTGTAGGTAATATTTAGAATGAATTAGTCGTAATCGATAAATTATGGCTAAAGAAATTAATAGTAACTATTAGTGTAAGTAGTATAAGTAAGTACTACTACTAGTACTAAGTGATTTGTTGGAATTGAATATTATTAAATTAAACTTATTATTTTTATGTGCAGGAACGAGGATCTGGACGATGAGGATGAAATATCAAAAAGGCTAGAAGCAGAAGATCGCAATCAAGATGATGATGACGAAGCGGGGCCTAGTAGGCCTCTTAATGATGATCATTATAAGTGAGCTAATTTAAGTTTAACTGAAATAATATATTTATAATTTTCTTGCATATATGTTCAAGTTGTTATCACAAATGTTCAAAACAATAAGTTACCATTTTTTTTGTAGTTATGTCTGACTATAACTGAATATTATTTTTAGAGTGAACGACGATCAGGAGCCAATAATCGCAGTAACGACTACGTTGGAGGATACCTACAAACACTATCCACAAGTGATGTTACTCTCGTAAGTCAACCTATGATTTGGTAATCTATTCATTTTTTGACAGAAAAGCGGTTAATAACAAACAGCAAAATGCCTAAGACTTTTATCTTCAACATGACGTAATCTAACTGGTAAAAATTCTACAATGTGACTGTAAAAGATGGGAGGAAACATTTAATAGACATTTTATTGCAGTGTAAAGCGTTATTTGCGTCCGACGCACCGCTTCTTCAAGCGCATGCTGGCGCCGGGCGCGCGCGTCACGGCCGACGTGTACGCCTACATGTTCCTCTGCGACTTCTTTAATTTCCTCGTTGTTATATTCGGATTCGCTGCTTTTGGAGTAAGCAAATAACTAAATATTTTGTTGTTTGGCAATTTATTTCTTGAGTAGTATAGTCTTGAGTAGAATAAGTCGATGAGGTATATATCCTCATCGACTTAGAATCATAGAGCATAATGAGAAGCTCTTAAAAATGGCCTTGGAATCATAGAGCATAATGAGAAGCTCTTCAAAATGGCTTATTTAAAATGTTTCTTGTTTACATATATTTTATATTTAATATCCGCAACTATCCAATATGTATTAATTTATATGTGTAGAAAAATGAGTTATACCTATATTACCTAGAATTAATGTAGCCATCTACGAGTAAACAATGCCTTTTTTTATTTGATTCGTTTTTAGACGCATCAAGGGGACGGCGGCGTGCAAGCGTACCTAGAAGAGAACAAAGTGCCAATACCATTCCTGATCATGTTGATTCTACAGTTCGGCTTAATTATTATAGACCGCGCGTTGTACTTGCGCAAGTTCATGCTCGGCAAGATACTGTTCCAGTACGCTTTGATCATAGGCGTGCATATATGGATGTTCTTCGTGCTGCCGTTTATAACTGAAAGGTAATGATGTCGGGAGAAACTAAGGGTTAACTGTGTTTAGATTTCGAATCCGTCACAATCGAGCGTGATTATGCATTCTGTTAAATAGCGATTATCGATTCTGTGAAATCGATTTAATTAAAACGCTTAATCGTAATATTTCCGCATGAATTCGATAAAAATGATGTATATAGATTGCGAGACAGTAATTTGATTAAAACTCACAAAATACAACTAGCCATATCAATTTTGAATGCTACTGTTGTTCTCTTTCAGAACGTTCAATGCGCTGCTGCCTCCTCCGATGTGGTACATGATGAAATGCATTTACTTACTGCTGTCGGCATATCAGATTCGATGTGGGTATCCGCGACGCATTATCGGCAACTTCCTGTGCAAGTCCTACCACTTCGTCAATATGATATGCTTCAGAGGGTAAGTTTTGGATCCCTTATAGTTATAAATATGATTATGAAATTGATGTGGTAGAAAGGCTGATAGAATCATGGACATAATGAAGGGTGCAGGCAAAAGTGCCTTTAGTGGCAGCCATATTTTACCGGGATATTTTTTATTCCTAGATTGGACAGATAACCCGCGTATACTTTTACCACTGACTATCTACCTGATCATCTGATAGAATTGGAAGAGTCTCCAGAAGGGCTGAGGGCTTTCGAGAATGTTATATTAATAAATAAATAATAAAATAAATAACACCCATCAGTCACACACATAGCCCAGACCCTACACTAAGATCAAGTCTTGTGTCGTTTGTATCAGGAACAACGAGAGACTTTTCGGTCTCGCAAACACCCAGACCGGAAAGAAAGATTTGTAGGCCGCACAAACATTTCTCTCGGTGCGGGGATCGAACCCGCGGATTCTTGTTTCACAGGTGGCGTCTAACCGACTGCGCCACGGAGGCTGTCTGATAATGGAAGAAATATAACAGATGTAATATACATTTTTAGATTTATGGCGGTGCCGTTTGTGTTCGAACTGCGCACGCTCATGGACTGGATATGGACGGACACGTCGATGACGCTCATGGATTGGCTGAAGATGGAGGATATATTCGCCAGCGTGTACCTTCTTAAGGTAATTGAGTTGAAATATGCCTCATTGCACTTGCTTTGATAAATTGGCTAAAGATATTCAGACCATAAATTTTTTGTTCGTTTTTGTCTTGTTCACCGTAACTTTCACTCGTGAAACGTATAACCACGATACAATTCTTTGTAGAAGGAATAAGTTTAGAGATGGCCTTAAATAAATTTCTTGTGATGAAAATTAATTTTCCTTAATTTAGTATCATGAAAACGAACATTATGTATTCTAAACAAAAAAGTCTAACCATTTATTTGTCAATTGCAGTGTTCACGTTACGTTGAGGACGAGTTCCCACAACCGCGTGGAGTGAAGAAGTCCAGTACATCGAAATATATGCTGGGCGGCGGCGTGTTGGCCTTCGTTATTGCTATCATATGGTTCCCGCTCGTATTCTTCGCGTTTGGAAATTCGGTACAGTCCTATTCGCTTTATTAGTTTGTATATATTTTGTGGTGGAACATTCATGTTTCCCTGGATATCGATAACTTTTCTAGGGACTCACACTATTGCGTCGCGTTTTAGGTCCAGAATAAATTTTACTCGAATACAACCACTGGTGGTAAGTCTCGTAAGTGAGAGGCTGCCTGGGTAGGTACTACCGCAATGATTATTTCACCCGCCAAACAACAGTGTAAATGAATTTCTGTGTTCCGGTTTGAAGAATCTAGTAGCCAATTTGATTTCTGGACATATTGAGGCTTAACATCTTATGTCTTACGGTGGCGAGCGCAGTGAAATACCAAGCATAACTTTGTAATTCAAGGCGTTGTTTGGTTTTGTTACTGTTGTTGAGTGGTCGTATCACTTACCATCAGGTGAACGGCATCCTAGTCTCGCCATTCATTGCAATAAAAAAAATACATCTAAGAGTTTGAGAGACGAACACATATATTATTAAGCATTAAATCTTTGTTTTAGGTGGGTGAACCCAATCCACCAACAGACGTAACCGTCAAATTACGAATTGGACCTTTCCTACCGGTGTATCAGATGTCAGCGCAATCACACAACATCGACATGTGAGTTATCTCCATAGCTTAATGGTGCAAGTATCGATAAAATGATCGATAATTTATTGACTGTTTGATATCTTTTCAGTAGCAGTTTTTTTTAAATTCTATATATATTTAGGTTTTCTAACGTCCCGACCTCTTCAAGGGCTTGTCAATGTAATGTCAACTTAATGTCAGTCGGAGAAAGGTATATTTTAACTATGAATGTCAATGTAATGGACAGCCTTATCGTTATTAAAATAGGGTATATTTAAAAAAATACTTATGTGGCCCGGCAGTCTGTCGACGTTCAAGTCGGTAGTAAATTAAATAGAAGAAAAATAAAATAACTTCGTTTCTTTTTGCACTCAACTCTATTCTCTGAAAGTGTATCGATGAGAATTTTCGATCATATGGCTAGTCGATAATAAACTAATTGATATATTATTATCCAGTTTCACGGAGCAGGACTACACGCAGCTGAGCAACATGTACGCTCGCGACCGCACGGCGCAGACGTTCCTGTCTAACTACATGTACAACGACGTGGCCGTCATCACGCTCAACCCCAACTCCACCATGAAGTGGGAGATCTCGCCGCCGGAGCTGGAGCGTCTCGAGAGAGAGGCGCTGTCTAGTAAGTTCTCTCCTATATCAGCATCATCATTATTAGCCTATTCGCGCCCACTGCTGGACATAGGCCTCGCCTATGGCACGCCACTGGGCTCGATCTTCAACCAACCGCTACCAGCCATCTCTCGAATATCTTCATTCCACCTCCTCTTCAATTAAAAATAAATGCACGCATCAAAAACAATTTATGAGTTCCTATTAAAATTTGTTTGTATGTGTCCGCAGACGCGTCGTTGCAAGTGAAGTTCACGTACGTGATCACGCACCCGACGAACGCAGTACCGAACCCGCCCACGCTGGAGGACAGCCGCGAGGTGGCGCTGCCCGCGTACCGCGCCGCGCTGCCGCACCCCGACCGCGACACGCTGCTCAAGCTGCTGGCCGGCACCGCGCCGCCCGACGCCTGGTCTGTACTACTACTATACTATACTACAAACTGCCCACGCTGCAGCACAGCCGCGAGGTGGCGCTGCCCGCGTACCGCGCCGCGCTGCCGCACCCCGACCGCGACACGCTGCTCAAGCTGCTGGCCGGCACCGCGCCGCCCGACGCCTGGTCTGTACTACTACTATACTATACTACAAACTGCCCACGCTGCAGCACAGCCGCGAGGTGGCGCTGCCCGCGTACCGCGCCGCGCTGCCGCACCCCGACCGCGACACGCTGCTCAAGCTGCTGGCCGGCACCGCGCCGCCAGACGCCTGGTCTGTACTATAATATCTCTCTGTATCTGTATCAGCCCCATATACATCCCACTGCAGGGCACGGACACAACGGACCTACTCTGCAATCGAGAGTATGATTGAAAGTGGTTAGGCCTTAAAGTCCAAAAACCCTGGCCTAGTGCGGGTTGGCGAACTACATGCCATAGAAATTCTTATAAATTGCTATGGTATGCAGGTTTCCTCACGATGTTTTCCTTCACCGTTTTAGTGCGAGGTGGTTGACCATCAATACACACATGACTCCGAAAAGTCAGAGGTGTGCCATGGGATTCGAACCCACGACCACCGTGAACATGTTGGCAGCCGTGTCTAGTCCGTTTACCAACAGGCCACCACGCACTATAATATACTATACTACAAACTGCCCACGCTGTAGCACAGTCGCGAGGTGGCGCTGCTCACACACATCATTCTTCTAGACTTCAATAATCAAATCATGTTATCAGTAACCGTTACAGACTAATCCTTACCTATATTATAAATGTGAAAGTAACTGTCTGTGTGTCTATCTGTTCCCTTTTCACGCCTTAACCACTTGAGCGATTTTGATGAAAGTCGGCACAGGGATAGATTAGACCTTGGGAACGGACATAGGCTATGATGATGAAAGTTTGTATGGAAAAATTTAAATCATTGAAGTTACAGACAGAGAAACTTTGCACTTTAATTACTGTTTTAAAAACAATAATAATAGCATACTTCGTTTTATTAAATGTAACCCTAAAGGGGTTAAAATAAGGGTTGAAATATTATAGGGTAAATCGAAATCGCTGCAGCTATTTTTATTAAACTTTATATTTTGGCTTCTTATTACTAAGGAAAAAGAACGGCGTGAAATTTTTTGGAAATATTTACGGCCATTTAATAACTTCTTTTTAATTATTTATTTGGCCTCAAAATCGATAGTTTAGGTATCCTTTGTTTTAAAAATACAAATTCAGTCTCAGAATTGAAATTTGTGGCCGCCATTTTGAACTTTATTGTTATTGATCCAATTGGTTTCCAAATCGATATATCTGAGGCACCCTTTGTCTGAATAGCCTAATTTCGGAGTCAGAATCGAAATTTGTAGCTGCCATTTTGATTTTTTTTGTTATTGATCCGATTTGTTTCCAAATTGATATCTGAGGCAACCTTTGTTCGAATAACCTTTGCTTTTTTTTGCAAAAATTATAGTTGCGTTGTGTCTGTAGTCACTAAAACTACCACCCGGCTTTGTTTTCGGTAGCAGTATTGATATACCCTGCATACCCCAATAGTACTATTAATACAGTTTATTTTATTTTCATTTCCTAAGCAAAAAAAATACTTTCGACTCAATAATCGAGTGACCTGGGACAAAGAACACTAATGAACTATGGGTTACTTTATGAAACGCTACGAACTTCGAATGTTTGGACGCCGTACGTATGACTTCACTAATGTGCCGAGATACTCTACAAAATGTTGGAATCCTCTATCGTGCGTCGCAGCCATAGACTAAGTTCGGAGAAAATGTTAAGTATAATAGAGAATAGTATTGATTTTTAGAAGTGGAAATCTTATCATCCAAACATTTGAAATTCGTATCGTTTCATAGAGTAACCCCCGGCTCGCGAATCAGTGGTCGTGTATATTTTAATTTTAGCTTTTTATAATTTCGCTTATTAACACCGTTGTTTACAGGATGAATGTGAAAACGCTTTTCCCGAAATTTGTGAAGGTGTTCAACAAAGGCACCACGAAGCCGGCTTACCAACTGATGCCTCTCGTAGCGGACGGCGGTAAGTTTTTCAATATCACTTTTGTACGTAGTAATCGAAAACAGCATAATATGTAAAAATCGTGATTTGAAAAGGGCAAGGCGAAATGTTGATTTCGTCCCTCCTCATTTAAAAACTGATTGCAGATGAAGACGCCCGTCTGTACCGCGACGTGCAGTTGCGGCTAGAGCGGGACGGCGATGCCATGTACTGGCGCGTGCGGGAAGCCTGCACGCCGCGGGTAAGTACCACGCACATATCTTTTATTCTTTATATTATACGTAAACTCACGCTTCCACCAAAAGGGGTAAATAGAAGTGCTATGTTATCTATGTCTCGTTTCGTGTGTTCTGTCCCACAATTTTATAGGGGCCAAGCCTATCGCCATATCGGGCACAAATTCCTGACTCCGGTCTGATAATGGAATAGAAATATCCCATATCATTCTTCCCGACCCGAGATTCGCACCCGAGACCTCAGCGTTGTATTCGTCAATCGTACAGACTACCGTAGTACAGCTGTGCCACTGAGGCAGTCTTAAATATATTTGTTATGTAGTATTTTTTTGCCCCTACAGGATCCGCTGGCATCCATCCCGCTAAACAATTGCGACATGCTCGTGATGTACACTTTCAACGACAAGTTGTTCCCTGAAACACTCAACTTTATTTCGGGGAGCGGGTGAGTATTATTTATAATTTTTGAACAAGTTACCTACTATGAGTACAATCGCGATCAAAATTAACTTTGCAGATGATTGTACATTTTATTACAAAATATAGTTTGTTATCAATACGCCAGAATCAAGGTTGTAACTTTATACCGGGTATCTCAAAACTGCTACCGAAAACGAAGCCGGGTGGTAGTTTTAGTGACTACAAACACAATGCAACTAAAAATTTCGCAAAGAAACGCGACAATATTTTTTTATGATTTTTTGAAATATCATCATTTTTGGGTGGTATACATAGTTTTGCTAATAATGTTAATAAAAAATAATGTTAACTCTTTTATATATATTAAATAAAAGGATATACACTATAATTTTTTGGAAAAAAATGTATTTACCACCCAAATATGGCCATGGGAAAAAAATAACAAAAAAAATTGTCGCTTTTTTTGCAAATTTTCTGTTGCATTGTGTCTGAAGTCGCTTAAACTACCACCCGGCTTCGTTTTCGGTAGCAGTCTTGATATACCCTGTATAATTTAGTATAATTTTGTTAATCCAGTTATTTCTAGTGATCGAATTAATTATAGTTGTAATACATTTCAATAAATTGACATTATTTCCGCAGTATTATTGGACTGTACACTACATTCGTGTTCTTGGCGTCGCGAGTTCTCCGCGGCTTCTTCTCTGGAATCTACACCAAGATCATGTTCGACGACCTGCCCAACGTCGATAGAGTGCTGCAACTCTGCCTAGATATTTATTTGGTTAGTAAAATCTTGTACCATGAAAAATAATACATCTTTTGAAATAAGAAAATGTTGCCCAAGGTTTTTATGTAGGCAATTCGCATTTTTTTTGTATATATATCACTATTAGCAAGCTCAAAACAATTTAATTTAATAAATATAATATAATAACCCCCCTCCCCAATATGTAATTATTTTAGTAGCATTGTGTATTTCTTTTTTGTTCACCAGGTGCGCGAGGCTCTCGAGTTGGCCCTGGAAGAAGACTTATTCGCTAAGCTAGTGTTCCTGTATCGGTCGCCGGAGACGATGATCAAGTGGAGTCGGCCCAAGGAGGAGGATCCCGAGCAACAGAGGGCGCTGCCTCCTTCGCGCTGAGCCACACCACGCTAGTTAATATGCATTTAACACTTTGTCTCCCTAGTACTCTACCCTTTTGTCCCAAACGATACTTGATGTATCTACATTTTTTTACTATAAGTAACTAAGAGAGGGCTTATGTACTGTTATTTTCTTCGTGATTGCGTAGCAGAAACTCGGTGAATTTTAATATAAATAGAATTTAAAATTACATATTTCGATCCAGTTTTATGCCTTAACTGCCGTAAACGTCCATGTAAGGTAACTTGTACTTTAACCATGACTTTGCATTGTAGTGCCACTCGAGTGCGATAGTGCATCCACGGTAGATACGTAAGTTGTACAGTAACGTAATAATGTAAGAATAATTATGTTGCAATATAAACAATGCCTTAGCCTTAATGGTCTTATTAATTGTAAAACAATTCAAATTCTAATAAAGTATATCAATGTTAAATTTCATATTTTAAAACGCGTTGTAGTTAAATTTAATTGTTTTCGATAAGTTTTGCACTAAATGTTTCTAAATGCGCACCAGCTAAAATTATTAAGTGTCACAAAATAGTACTTAATTTTTACATTATAGAATTATTCACATCACTTTATTTATTTGTCATTCCTGGTAGCAATAGAGACGCTCTCTTACTTATTTTGGTACGTACGTACTGATGGTGGATAGTTAATTTTAAGATTTTCAATAATAAGCAAATTTTATTATTGATATATTGAATTTTATCGACATTGTTCAATAATTATTGTAATGAAAATTGCAATTTCTCTTTCTCTCTTCTCTATTACAAAGTATCAACCTTTAAATTATTATTTTTTTGATTTTTTTTTTAAACACAATCGTAGTTTAACCTCGTATAAAGTGTATTTAAAGTGCATACATTCCCGTTGCCAGAGCTTCGAGTTTCCGTTGCAGTTCTAGTCTTGCTCATTACCCAATATGCTCATGATTACCTAGTAAGAATATGCTTACACGAAATCGACTACTAATAAATCACGATATCATTTTACTATTGTATCATTATCGTTTTACCTCTTTACCGACATAAGAACAATTTTTGAAAATTTTATCGGTCGTTTGTAATGTATGCGATGTTTATAGTGGCGTTAATTTATAAAGTGAATTTATTTACTTGTTATACATAGTTATTTATTAGCTTGTTTGCACTTATAATTTTATTTTCTAGCAACTTGAAAATTTACAAGTAAAGTGAATTTAGTTTAAAGTTACCTCAAATTATGTGAAGTCAATCATTGCATTTGATATTACATTGAATTATTCAAGTTTAAAAGATTTATAATTGTACACTTTTGTATGTGACTGTTGTGTTTAAGCTGCATTTAATGTTGTCAATTTGTGATAATAAAACACTTGTGAAATGTTTTCTGTCATTTTATTTAATCAAATACATATTATAAAATAAAATTAATCTTATATTTACTAAATATTACTTCAGTTGACAACCATCAATCTAGGAGCTATATTCATGGACATCAGTTCTTGGAAAAGTAATTTTGCAGCATACGGCAGGCGCACTTGGGATATCTGAGTTTTATTTTTACATCCTTTACATTCAAAGGTATTGTTGCGCAAGTTGGCAATGGCAATTAAGCCACAGAAATTGCACACGTGTATGCGGTAAGGATCCGATACTTCAAAGAGGCGCTCGCGTAAGAACTGTGCTGCACCATGAGCAATTTGACAATCACGTTCCATTTCCCCAAAACGTAGTCCTCCGTCCCTGGCTCTGCCCTCCATAGGTTGTCGCACCAGAATCTGTACTGGACCTCTCGCTCTAGAGTGAATTTTGTCATCCACCATGTGTTTCAAACGTTGATAGTAAGTGGGACCCAAGAAAACTTGAGCATTAATCTTTCGACCCGTGTGTCCATTGTACATGACCTCGTTACCACGCAGGTGATAACCATATTCTTGCAGCAGAGATGAAATTTTTTGTACATTGACAGCATCGTTAAATGGTGTCGCGTCACCAATTTCTCCTTTGTTTGAAGACACTTTGCCTTGAATGCATTCGATCAAGTGACCAATTGTCATACGAGATGGGATAGCGTGAGGGTTAATAATAATATCTGGAGTAATTCCTTCGCAAGTAAAAGGCATGTCTTCTTGTCTGTATTGGATTCCACATGTTCCTTTCTGACCGTGACGCGAAGCAAATTTGTCACCGATTTGGGGAATACGCACTGATCGTACGCGAATTTTGCAAAATTTATATCCTTCACTATTGAGTGTTAACATCACTTGATCTACAATACCAGTTTCACTGTTTCGTAAGAAAGTAGATGCATCTCGTTTAGTAAAGCGTCTTGTGGTTCCTTCTAGTTCGTCATCATGTTCAGGTAACGTGATTGTTTTTCCGATGACTACGTCATCACCTGATACTCTTATGCCAGGGGCTATTATACCATCCTCGTCTAATTTATCATACAAGGCATTCCTCATTCCTTGGCATGTTTGCCTTGTGGGTTTCTCAAACTGTTCTTCTTGGTCTCCAATTCGTTTAGATTCTGTGTCTTTATAAGATCGGTAAAACACGGATCTGAAGAAACCTCTCTCCACAGCAGAAGCATTCAAAATAACACTGTCCTCTTGATTGTATCCGGTGTAACACAAAATGGCAACAATTGAATTAATCCCGGCAGGTAATTCTCGGAACCTCAGATATTCCATAGATCTTGTTGTGACCAATGGCTTGTGTGGATAATACAATACATGAGCTAGGGTGTCCATTCTCACATGGAAGTTGGTGATATAGACTCCCATAGCTTGCTTACCCATAGCACTTTGATAGGTGTTTCTGGGACTCTGGTTGTGATCAGGGAATGGAATAATAGATGCACACACACCTAATATCATGGCTGGGTGAATCTCACAATGTGTGTATGTTGTACAGTATGCATATTCTTTTACTTGAGCCAAATCATCAGGACTCATCGCAATCATTACAGTTTCCTCTTCAAGTGTATCAATATATTCAACAACACCACTGGCCACCAAATTTTGCCATCTATAATTGTTGTAATCTCTCTCCTTGAGATGATCAATGTGCTTCTTCTTTAACAACAATGCTCCATTTTCTACAATTAGTAGAGGCCTACAAATCCTGCCCGCATCTGTGTAAATCCTTATCTCTCTGTCTCTTATATCACGAATCATACTCACTTCTGACACAATAATATCCATTTGACGTCTGAGTTTACGCAATGTTGCCATTAATTGCTCTGGATCTCTGTGTATACCAACCCAACATCCATTTACAAAGATTTTTGTTGCATCTGCAATAGCAGAAGGAGCAATTTCTTCCAAATTTTCCATAGACCACTCTTCCAAGAACTCCAAGATTGGAGACGGCTGACTACCAACTGAAATATAGGCCATGAGAGCCAAGTTTTTCACCAGACCGACAGCAGCTCCTTCAGGAGTTTCAGCAGGACAAATCATGCCCCACAGAGTATTGTGCAATTGACGAGGTTTGGCCAACTTGCCATCACGTCCTATGGGAGAGTTGACACGGCGTAAATGTGATAAGGTTGATGCAAAGGTCAATCTGTTCAATACCTGAGATACCCCAGCTCGGGCTTGATGAGCTTTTTTCTGGTCACCCCAATTACCAGTAGCCAAGGAGTATCGCAAGCCATCAGTGATAATTCTTGTTTTAATGGCTAATTCAAGGTTGAAATCCTTTCCTCTATCAATGAATTTTTGAGCATACATTCTGACCTCCTTTAGCAAATTTTTGAATAAACCTCTAAACAAAAATGCCAACAAGAGTCCAGCCAGATCCAATCGTTTGTTTCCATAGTGATCTCTGTCATCCAATTCACGACGGCCCAAAGCAGCTAATAACAATCTGTGCACCATGTAGCCCAAGAAGTATGCTTTTTTAGTTTCACAGAAGTCGGAGACACCAACATGTGGCAACATTTCTTTCTGCAGAATTTCTCTAGCATATTTGATACGCTTCTCTTTAGTCACACCAGGCCGTGCACCACGAGCACCAATGAAGTTGAGAGCTACATTTTGCTCTTGAATTACAAAAGCTTCATCAAGGGATGGCTTTACCATCTCCATCATTTCAGGGTCATCAAAATCATAAATAATATGTTCCAATATGTCCCTGTCAGCTACAAAACCCAGTGCTCTAAATACTATCATTATTGGAATTTCCTGTTTGATGTAAGGTACAATGGCAATAATTCTCTGTCCAATTGCAGATTTTTTTATACTTTGTCCACCACGAGCCATCATATTGACCCATAGGGTGGACGTTGGTCTGGAGCTATGTTCCAAACAAGATCTTATTTCAGTCTTGTAAGCAAACTTGCCATCTTTCATACTGAATACATATACAGTATTTGTAGCCATTTTCTCTTGGGCAATCAGGACCTTTTCAGAACCATTGATAATGAAATAGCCACCAGGATCTAGAGGGCATTCATTCAATTCAGACAGATCTCTGTCAGTCAAACTGTTTAACAGACAGTATGTAGACCTCAACATTATAGGAATTTTACCAATAAACGTTTTTTGATGTTGTGTTTCAATTGGGTCCTCATGCTCTTTTACAATAGTTTTTGTGATATCTACGTACAATGGAGCAGAATACGTCAAATTGCGTAGACGCGCTTCGTTAGGCATCATGGGAGAAGGTGCACCATCTTTTTCCCAATGTGTAGGTTTTGATAGATAAATCTGATCGAACTTCAAAAGATATTTAGGTGGTATTTCGATTTCTCCGGAAGAATGCTGTGCTTCTGCTTGAAGTTCTATGGGTGGTGAGTCTTCTACTATGCGTTGTACTGACATTTGAATGAATTCATCAAAACTGTCCAACTGTTGTCGTACCAACCCTTTTTCATCAAAATAAGCGTTGATGACAATCCAGCAGGCCTCTTGCCAAAGTTCAGAGGAAATTTCTTCCACATCTTCCTCCTCATATTGATCGTCTTCTGTGTCGTACATTATTAATGTAGATAGTTAATTCGGTTACTTATTTATGTAAGCTGCGACTATTTATCAACCGCAGCACTTGCAAGTTGCAACACATCGGCAGATTAACACAAAATGGCGGTAACCCCAATCGTCACTCCAATTTCAATAGCATTTTGACATTGACAAACTAGTGTTGTACCTATATTTTGTTTATATCGCTCAATCATGCGGGGAGTTTTAAGGGCCCTGTTAACAATCAAAATATTTGTCAAATTATTTGATGGTATGCGACTTTGTTTGACGCGTTTTTCAACGATCTACGTCAGTGATTCTCAACCACTGTGCCGCGGCACTTTTGTGTGCCGCCAAATTTCAAAAGTGTGCCGCCAAATTTTGCAAATATATAATAATGTTAATATTATTAAATTATATCATTTAAAAAGAAAAATATTTTTAACATGAATATATATTTACATCCACATAAAAGTTAATTATTTTATTATTTGCTTTGCAACGCGTTTTTTCTTAGTGCCAAATTATGATGAAGCGGCGTGCATAGCAATAGGAATATGTCTCAAGTCGGCGCACACTTGCCACTTCTGCGTACAAAACGTGTTGTTTTAGTGATAGTTGGGATTCACAAGGTGTTGCATAGTAGTTACTGCACCTTTTCTTTACGATATTATGAGAGTAGCATTGTCATTTTTACGACCAAATATAAATCAAATTATCAAAAAAAAATCAAGCTCAAATTTCGCATTAAAAATATTTTTATTATTAGCTTGTAATTAATCCCTTAATAAACGTTTAGTTATTATTGTAGTATATATTAGTTTATTTCGTATATTAAAATATTTTGGCATAAACTATTTATGCAGTGTGTTGTAGTAAGTAAATAACTTTTATCTTTTTCTTTGTGTGCCGCCAAATTTTGAAATCGTTAAATGTGTGCCGCCAAATTTTGAAATCATTAAATATGTGCCGCAACAAAAAAAAGGTTGAGAATCACTGATCTACGTGTTTGTCGTGTTTGATGAAAATCTGGATTTAAGGTGTATTTGACAAACATGCTTGAACGTGAACGGCAGTATTTGACAAACAAGATCACAGTAATTGCTTTGTTTAGCACCATGGCGGATGGTACACTCAGTGATAGCACCATAGAGAATATTACACTAAAGCTCAATTGCACCAACTAACTTTGCCAAATGCCAATACCTTTGCCCTTGAAACTGTCAATTCCATACATTCGCAAGGTCAAATACATCTCAAATGTATGGCGATGACATTTTCATAGGCAAAGGTATTGGCAAAGTTACTTGGTGCAACTGAGCCTAAGTGGTACTATTATGGAAAAATAAATTACACTGTATTTCATGTCTGTTTATCGGAACATGCCAATGTTATGGAAAATAAAATCAAAAGAATATGGATAAAAATAAAAGAAGTGCAGCCATAAAAAAAGTGACAAGTCGAATCCACGAAAAATGTTTGATCTCTTGTTTGATCGTCTCAGCTTTGATGAAAACGTGAAGTTTGACAAGCAAATTTGTCAAACACATTTGATCGATAACAGTGCTCTTTATCCTGGCAAAAATCGCCTATTTGATTATTAAATAATTAGTAGTACTATTTTAAATATTATTTTGTTTGATTATCAATTCAAAATTAATAAAAAAAATATGTAATTATGTTTGTGATTAATAGGTATTTGATTTAATTGCTCACACGGTTTCATTGCTTATCGCTGGAGAACTTTGTATCTATAGACAATCAAAATTAAGACTGATTTTATTCACCTCTACTAGTTTTTGGCTGTTCTTGTTTGTGACTTGACTGTGGTTCTTTGAGTTTCTGAATGTTTTGTTTGAGTGTTCAATTTGAGAATTACTGAGATGATTCATTGTGTTTCACCTGTTTAAAAACTAGTGTTTTTATCGTGCCTTTAAATTATTGTGGTTTTGAAGAATGGATCCCTCTAGAAGAAATAACTATGAAGAGCAACGCTGTATACTTGGACTGCAAGATTTGAAAATATCTAACAAAGTTGAGGATGGAACTGAGCAAGCGCACAGCGCCGCACCATCGAATTCGAGTACTCTCGGAAAAACTCGACCGGTAGGTGCGATAGAGAGCTTCGTGCTCGACAACACCCAAAATAATCGACAGGATTATAGTTTCTACGAGCGATCAAATGTAATAGCTGCATCCAAGTTTGCGACTCCAAAAAGAGTGGAGACTATCGCCTCGATCAACAAACGTGATTTGAACACAGCAGCGCTGCCTGCGAGTCCCACGCGTTCCATTGACTCGTTATCGCAAAGGTCGCTCAGTTATCAGACCGATGATTTGTACGAGATTCCAGGGAATCCAAACGCGCAATACCAGCCGCCCGTTTACGAAAACATAGATTACTACGGTGAGCAGCGGTCCCCGCAGCCGCCCTACTACCACCAGCTGTACCAGCAGGGTCCGCCGCCACCCGTCTCCGACGGATACTACGACACTCGCTATAGTAAAGCTCAACCGCAAGTGCCAGTTAATTCCAAACCTAAATTCAACCCCACTGTGTACGAAAATATGCTGTGCTCGGAAAACGATAAAAAGGGTGAATTTAATGTGCAACAAGATCAACGTTTCATTCAACAAGGTTCAATCCCTGGACCCCAAGTGCCAAACACAGGAATAAGTAGAAATGCTCATATGTTAGCTGATAAAGTGAAGACCGAAAAAGCACCACCACCTCCTCCATACCACAAAGGGCAAGACAATCAAAGTGGTGACTACACCATAATGAAGTCAGCTCCACCAAAGTACTCAGATGTTAGTGCATTACTGAAGAATGATAATACTGTTAGCTTTGATGATAAAGTGGTGACCATACCGTCTACTGCAATCTATGCATCAATTGCCCCAAGTGCACAGAGACCTAAGGCCAATCTAGCAACAGAGGTACAGACAGCTTCACCAACTCCCAAGTTCTTTCATCCTAAGCCTGTTATCAATAATAACATCAAAGAAAAAACTCCATCTATTAATGGAGGGTATAGCCCGAAACCTACTGGGAACAGGATGCAGATTGTGGAAGATAGCAATGGTTCAGATTATGTGTGCATGACTGGCGGCTCTTCGGTGACAGCTGCACCTGTCAATAATAGAGACAACACATCATTGGCCTCTGAGTCTACAGGGTCCAGAAATCTAGTATCTGGTTTGACATCACTTTGTTCTCCTACCCAGTCTCCAGTGCCTAGTCCTACACCTAGTTCTGTATCTCAAGTGTCAGGAGGATCTCGGGGCTCTGGAGGGAGAGGCAAGAGTCTGCTACCATATAGTATTACCCCTCCAAGGCCATCAGGACCAAGTGAAGCTCAGAGAAAAATTGAAGAGCTTACTAGACAACTTGAGGAAGAAATGGAGAGGCAGGATGAGGAAGGAGAATACTTTGGTAAGATATTACATATATAGCCATTAAATATCTATAAGATTTTTAATTTATTTCTCTTTTAACTTTCCAATGCAGCAACAAGTAAATAAAACTTTTCTGAAAACAACTTAAGTCTGACATTTGTGAGTTATGCAATCGTTTTACATCATAGTTTTCTTTTCATTTTCTTCAGTTTCTCTTACTACAATAATAGGTTATAAAATTATTTATTTTTCACATAGGTATATGCCACACTTGTGGGGCTGGAGTGACAGGTGCAGGGCAAGCGTGTCAAGCTATGGGTAATTTGTATCATACAAACTGCTTTATTTGTTGTTCTTGTGGACGAGCATTAAGAGGCAAAGCATTTTATAATGTCCATGGGAAGGTTTACTGTGAAGAAGATTACTTGGTAAGTTGCATTAAATCCTATTTTAAGGTAAACTGTATTTTTGTCAGTTATCGCACACTTTGTTCTTCAAGCTAATGTTAAAACCTGAATGCCTGAGAGTTCTCCTATTGTTATATTTTTTAAATAATTGATTGCCTTCGTCTAAGCTAGGGAGATGAGCAAATACATTTATTATTGATTGTAGAAGTTTGTTCTAGTATTAAGATATATTATATTATCATCAGATACAGAGGCATATTGATTGATTTTTTTTCAGTACTCTGGCTTCCAACAAACAGCTGAAAAATGTGCAATATGTGGCCATTTAATTATGGAAATGGTAAGTTTGTTATCTTATACCTTGGGGATAAAATATTACATACACATTACATTTCATATCACATTTATTATGTACTAACAGACACTTCTTCATTGCTTAATTAACCTTCTGTTTGTACACTTTTCACATTAGTTAGATGCTAACTTCACAGTCATAAATAGCATTTTATGTTTTTTCTGTGCAGATTCTACAAGCTATGGGCAAATCATACCATCCAGGTTGTTTCCGTTGCTGTGTCTGTAATGAGTGCTTGGATGGTGTACCATTCACTGTTGATGTTGACAACAAAATATACTGTGTGAATGACTATCACCGTATGTTTGCACCAAAATGTGCTAGCTGCGGAAAAGGTAAGTTTATTGTTTAATTTCCAGAATGTGATATGAAGTAATACTTTATCATGCTAATCTTACATGCAATCAAATTTAGAAATGCTTACAGAAGTATATTATTATGTTCTTTAAATATATTACTTGATAGATTTTTAAAGTTGCATTATAATTTATGTTTTATTAATAATGCACTATAAAACATTTTACCAAAGTGATACTGAAAACATATTCAGTTAATTTCATTCTATTGTTGAGTGTCTGCTTGTACACAAATTTGCTTTGTATAAGGCAAATTTAATTAATCATCTTTTAATTATAGTATGAAATCTGTCTCATTGTCAATCTGTCTCATTAATTATTTAGATTTGAACTTTAACCAAGTGGATATTCTTTGTTCCAATAAATGATGTAATCATAAAGATTAAGCCTGGGGTTTTGAATCGACAAAATCTTTGTGTAATGTGATATTTATTTACATTTCCTTTGTTTGGCTGGACTGCTGGTGATGACATTGTTCTAATTGTTTTCGTTTTAAACGCTTGCCCATTTAACGCATATAGAACTGACGTTATATCACGCGAATAAGTGACGAATGGGACTTGATAGTTGATAAGCTTTGATAAGTTTATGATGCAACAGAATCTAGAACACCAAAGTACATGTAAAATACTTCCAATTGTATTTTGATGCTTGAAATGAATCAATATTTATCAGTGAACTTTCAAAACACTCAACATCTAAAAATATCTATTGTGACTCAGCTGCGTAATTACCAAGGTAGGTCACACGTTTATGGGTCAGTGTGAAATGAATCCTTTTGTTGATCTCTTTGGCTTGACAAAACTATAAATAAATATAGGTGTGTTAGAACTTAGAATCACTAGTATACATATAAAAAACTAAGCAGCCCCCATGGTGCAGTTAGTTACGAGTAGGGTAGTGAAGCTGTAGATCGCGGGTTTGATTCCTGAACCGAGAACGCTATGTTGATTGAATATTGTAAGTGTAAATTGACTAGCAACAGCAAATTTGGCCATAAAAAATAATATGTTTTTAGAGGTATTTACAATAACAAGGATATGGGTATACGCTGTACGCATATGTATATCACATTTGATTATATCTCTTCAGGGATATAAGTGTGATCTGATTATGTTTGTATGTGTACAGTGGACAAACTAAATGTATTGTTACGACTGCAATAAGTCTCGACATGCAGCCACAACGAAATAGCAAATAATACAGTATAGACACATCAAATACGCCGTTATAAAAACATGATGCGCGTTTCTCATAATACTGCTAAATACTTCGTTGTAGTGGTCACCCGTTTTTATCATTTTAAAGTATTTCAAGAAAGGTTGTTCATATTTTATCACATAGGATATTGCTGTCGATTATTTCGTGCTTTCTTTTTCAACTCATTGGAAGTATTAATTGTTTTTTTTTATTTGTTTTAATTTATAATTTGATAAATTATAATTTTATATGTTGTAAAATTGTAGACAAAGATTCATAACCTGTCTAATTTATATTACAGGGATAACACCAGTTGAAGGCACAGATGAAACGGTTCGCGTGGTGTCCATGGATAGAGACTTCCACGTGGACTGCTACATGTGTTGCGTGTGCGGCATGCAGCTCACTGACGAACCCGACAAACGCTGCTATCCTTTGGCGGGTAAGATTTAGTTTAAAATATTAAACCTGGCTGAGCTGCTGCACCTCTGCCTGCCCCTTCTGGGAAAAAGGCGTGAGTTGTACTTTAGTTTTATATTAGTTTTATTGTAATCTTTGAGTTTGAAGTTCCACTAATAGAACAGTAGATGGGTATTATAATATTAGCTGATCAGTATGATGCTGTAATATCGTAATGTTCTATATGCTGTATAATGTATTGATGTTGTTTGTCTGTAGGTAAGCTGATGTGTCGCGCGTGCCACCTGGCCACCATCGGCGCGGCCACCGGGCCGGGCCTGCCCCCCGCACCGCACCTGTCCCCCGCCTCCTACCAGTACATGGGATGAACACTTACATCTACAAACATCTCAATCATAACGAAAATGGGTTATAATCTAATGTGTTTCAAAATATGTTTATTACAAAGCACGCCATTAGTTAATTACAGTCGACTCTCGTTAATTCGAAACTTGAGGGACTCTTAAAATATTACGAATTATCGAGTGTTTGAAATACCAAATGGTTCGAAATTTACGAGACACTATAAAACTTCGAATTATTAAGTGTTGATCAACTATTATTCAATCAATAGCAATCGTCAAACATTATACTTTCTCTTTCTCTCTCTGCAACTTTGAATTGTCGAGTGTTGGACGCCGTTGAGTTCGAATTAACGCGTCGTTTTGTTATGTAGCGATGATTTTTTAGTTCGAATTACCAAGTGTATAAAAATGTGTTGATTTAGTTCGAAATATAAAGAGATTTTGTAGGGAACTCGTGATAACTTTGAATTATAGAGAGGTTCGAATTATCGCAGGTTTGAATTAATAAGAGTCGACTGTAGCATGCCTTTGGAATCATGTTTTAAAATATTGACAATGAAAACAAACGTGGATGGGTGACGTGATATCTGTGTAATGTTATTATAGCTTTAACATTAATAAATAAGAATTAACAAATTTGATTATGCTCAACAGGATGTTAAAGTTCGTATTTGGAAGGTCTTAGAATACACATAGTATTATTAATAGTAGCAAACAAATGCTCTGATGTTTCTCCTCTCTAAAGAGAACTAATATGTGCTATGTTTAGATATTTATTGAGTACTTTTGTTTGTGCTTCACAATATAGAGTCTAGTATACTATATGGGTTCCAGATAAGACATTTATTTAAGTAAATACTAATTACGATTATTTAACTGGCAACTTGCATGATATTTTTTATTATAATAAGTAGATAGATTAATAAGGATACAATAATACAAATGTGATTTGTTTCCTAATAATGTATGTTCGCCTATTGGCTACAAGCAGTTTGTGATATTTGTAGTTTTCGTTTGTATGGAGTAAACACAGGATAATGTGTTTTTTGGAATTTATTAAAAATAACAAACCTCATAATCATTTGTGATGGTACAAAATAAAGTTAACACTAAATGCCATTATTTTCAATCAGCAATCAAGATGCATTTATTAATTTTAAACTGGACATGACAGCACTCCTGGTTTCTATGGAAATTATTCTAAGATGGAAATTTGTTAAAAGCAATCCATTATTATTAAATAAAAGGATAAATTGTTAAGAGCGTTTATACCCTGCACGCGCTTTTTGGCTTAAAAACAGGACTTTTCAAATGAGTTAATAGCCACCAATAAACAATTTAAAGGAAAAATAATTATTACTAATTTTAGAAAAGGTTGTCATCTAGGGATTTTGGTGGAAAACATTATAGATTGATGGATAATTTGTGAGTACTATACGGATTACTGAACACAAGTTTCGTTATTTAGGCTTTAAATGGCAATTTAGAAGCTTAAGATATCCGAAACCACTAAATATAAGATGAAAATAAAAATATTATCAGACTAATAAGACCCTTATGGAGGGATTTTGCTAAGAAAAATAATCTTTTTGTGTTTAGTTCCTGAAAAATAAAAATTTTAACAATGCGAAATTATTCAGAAATTCTCGTCAAGAACATATGTTTTTTCACCAACTTATCGTACATAATTTTTTATAGCAATTGCATATTATAATAGAAGAACATTTTATCAATAAATTACCATTTTTATATTTCAACAAAATTAGTTTTCATGTTTTTTACAAATATTTTAAAAACCACTATAAAGCACGCTGTCCGACGTGGATCAAATCAGACCGCCGCAAGGCCTTCTAGAGGGAGGACGTATCGCTCGTCGCTCCGGCCTGGCTGCAGTCGATTATGCCGCGCGTAGTAAAAATAGCCACGCGCGGAATGCGATTACCACATCTTAGTACTTTGGTAGTAAAATATTTAATTATTTTTATTACCTACAATGATTTTGTAGTGAGTATAAATAATGTTTCAGGTAATATAATGGGATGTAATTCCGAGGCTAAATTATGTTATGTATTGTAATATAAAATTAAATATATTTCGTGATTGTAAGGGGTTGTAACGTCCCTAACACTATTTATGTGTTCGAACACGAAATGATTAATAAAACGTCTGTAGTGTCTACTGATTGAACACTGATTTGAATGCAACTTAACAATGTAATAATAACGAAAATATGATTAGTATCCACAATTTGTATTATTCTTTGCTTGCACAGTAATATTTGTCTACTTATAATGCAAATAAAATATTTTTATGATATTATATTACAGTTACATTTCAATTGAATATTTGAAGCGCACGGATCAAAGTTGTTTGAGATGATTGTATAGCGAGCCGACGCGGCAGCTCTACGCACACAGCTTTGGTCGCTTATGTGTGCGTGAAATTAACGAAGAAATACCTATAGTTGACTTTGCGCGCAAGGTGTATACGCTCTTAATTATGGATTTTATGTTAGTTGTGGAATAGAGCAGCTTTTAGTGTTACAAATGTATTGTGTAGTCACAAAATATTTGTTAAATGGCCAAGTAAAATTAGACCTATTGTGTATATACAAGTAGGAAAAGTAAATTAAGTATGTATTTATTGCCTGTGGTCACAAATGTGAGTGTAATGATTGTTACAGATGTACTGCGCCATAAAACATTCCAGTTGTGTGCTGTCCTGTTGCGTACTTAATGTAAGAGTTGGTTGTTTTTATATGTACATTTTGATAACCACAATTGTGATTATTTTGCAATAAGGTATTTTGAAATAAAAATGGTTTTGTTAAGGAATAATTTTTATATTTAAATATTTTAAACAATAAATAATTCAAAATTTACAACTGTATTAATTTTACTGATCACATCAGGGCTCGCACTGCGGTATGCTCGCACTCGCACTACGGTAGTATTGCAATATTTCATCGATAAATTCTCCACTAATGTAGGGATGAGTGTAACACAATTTTTTGCTGAAGTAGACAATTTTGATAGCCGTGCCGTCTTAACTTTACATCTTCTTCACCTTGTTTTTCATATTTCGCATGTCTGTTTTATACCTTCTCATCTCTTCCATCATGTGGGTTCGTTTTTCCTTGATCTGTGTTTGATAGTGTTGCTTGCTACCTTGAAAACGATCTTGTAAGTTATCCTTCTTCTCTTGCAACATTTCTTTGATGCGTTCTCGTGAAGGTACTGGCCTAATCCAACCTAATGCAGTCAATTTTTTGATGGCATATGTTGTTCCACCTTAAAAGAAAAATAAACTTGAAACTGAGAATTCATCAGTAATTGTAGCTGATACCAGGTTAAGATATTAGCTTTATTATAGATTCCAGATATAAAAAAGCATTGTAAAACTTATCCTGTTCAAGAAGAGAATTTTGTACATATTTTGAGAACCACATTAAAATCGAAGGGAACAAATAATTAATAAATGGTATAATAAATGTCATGGGTATCAGAAACTACAAGAGATTTTTAGGTCCCACATACACCCGTAACAAATACCCGTGGATTACATAAACATTTATTTCGGATAAACATTTTTTGCAGGGATGGAACTCTTGACCTGTTGTTCCATAGTTGGCGTCTAACCAACTGCGCCATGGACGCTGTCAAAATATGTAAAATAATTATTTTAGCAATAAATGTTTTGTTTAAAACTTAAATAACAAACAAACTCACGCCTCGTTCCCAGAAGGGTAGGCAGAAGTGCTAATAGGACATCCACATTTCACGATGTGATAATGAGGCGAGCCTAACACTATATCTGGCACAAATTGCTGACTCTGGGCTGGTAATGAATAGAAAAATCAAACACCGCCTTGCCTGATCTGGGATTCAAACCCAAACATCAGCTTTGCAACCATATTGTAGCACAACTACGTCGACGAGGCAGTGCTTTAAACTTCATAGCAAGTATATTGAACATTAGGTTTGATCGGGACAGACATGATTGTGAAAACCAGTAAGAGATCACAAGTCTTTCTGTTAGTATTCTATCAGGAATAAAAATATGATTTTTAAAAAGGGCAATATTTTATACATTTATCCAATACCTTTAATTTGGCAAACATACTTCACACCTTATTCAATGAATTTAAATTTGATTGGAATGGAATCATTGAAATATATTATTTACCCTTATATATTAACAAAAGAACTGAATTTGTTTATACAACTTATGGTAAATTCTAACTAAAGATCAATGTGGGAAAAATGTTGGTATAATAAGGTGGACATGGGCGTAGCCAGACATGAGCTCAGGGTGGGGCAGAAATCTAAAATAATATTTAAGTAGCAAACTATACCCGTTGTCTCACCCCGGTTATTTTTTTTTTTACAAAAAGGTAGCACCATATATCTACAGGGTATATCAAGTGTGCTTCCGAAAACAAAACCGGGTGGTAGTTTGAGTGACTTAAGACACAATGCAACTAAAATTTTTGCAAAAAAACAAAAAGACGATTTTTTTGTATTTTTTTTTATCGACTGTTCTGTTCAGGTGGCAAATACATAGTCATTTTTTTTCTATGATAGTAATAAACACCCTTTTATTTTTAGAGGCGATATGGTACGCAAAGGGCTTAAATTATTATTTTAGCAATAACTATGGATTTACCAGTTACCACCCATACACGACGACATTTTTAAAAATAACCAAATAAATCGTCGCATTCTTTTTCAAAAAATTTAGTTGCATTGTGTTTATAATATTGTCACGGATACTCCTATTTAGTGGTCATGGCCTTATCTAGGTGCTACGAGTACGCGACCTCGGCCCGCGAGCTACTGCAGCCACCCAACCTTCCCTTCCGTAACTGTAGTATCCACTCCTGCAGGCCATACTCTCCTTTCCTATAACATCCTCTACGCACAAATCCTATTTCCTTTCCCCGGTTAATGGCAGGCTGCGTCATTAACGCGAGTCCCCTACTGCACTCGACAACCCGCCTGCCAAGCGTGGCGAATAATGGCAAATACCCCCAATGGCGTTACATACAGAGACCAGTTCCCGGCAGCCCCACTATTTCTGGCTATAACAGGTGGTAGGTGAATCCCCGGGTTGGCCCCGCCTACCACCCCCAACGACGACTAGCCCTGGTAACACACAACATATGCACGTTTAGGACAAACGAGAAGATTGTCGGACTGGAAGAAGATTTGGGAGAGTTATACTGGGGCTAGCAGACTTTCTGTAGACACAGGGAAAGGAACTGTTTGCGATGATCTCTTTTTCCCAGAAGCCGCTTCACAGGAAATGGTCCTGGCTGAGTCCTGACGGTTCTACGAGAAATGAGATAGATTTCATCTTGACGACGAATAGACGGATGTTCAGAGATGTAACCTTTGTAATTTTGTGCCAAATAAAAGTTTTTATTATTATTATGTATCTGTTAAAAACAGGGTAAAAACCGGCAGTGATCACTTAATGGTTAGGGGCACATTGAATATCAACCTCCAATTAGAAAGGCGTTGCTTGATGAAGTCTACGCTCCGACCTACTCGCGCCCATATCCAAAACTCCGAGAGCTTTCAACTCGAGTTGACAAATCGCTTTGATTGTCTAAAAGAAAACCTTACAGTGGACGGGTTAAACAGCGGTTTGGTAGACGCTGTCCATACGGTGGAATCTAAGTATTTTAGACCTCGCCGTAGAGATAGACCACAAAAACTCAATTAAAAACAACAAGGCGCCGGGTGAGGACGGAATCACTTCATAGTTTCTGAAAGCGGGCGGAACGCCGATACTGAAAGTCCTTCAGAGGCTCTTCAATTCCATTCTCCTCGAGAGCTTAACGCCAGAGGCATGGAGCAGGAGCGTTGTGGTACTGTTCTTCAAAAAAGGTGATAACAATTTGCTGAAAACTACAGGCCCATCTCGCTCCTGAGCCATGTCTATAAGTTGGTTTCGAAGGTCATCACAAATCGTCTCGAACGCAGGTTTGATGACTTCCAGCCTCCCCAACAAGCCGGTTTCCGAAAAGGCTTTAGTACCATAGACCACATCCATACGCTTCGGCAAGTTATACAACTTGCCGCTTTTTTAGCGTTTGTGGAAGGCTTTCTCATAGCCTTTGATTCGATCGAGACCTAAGCTGTGCTACAGTCTCTCCAGCGGTTCCACATCGACTATCGGTACATCAAAGTGTTGAAGTGTATATACAACAACGCCAGAATGTCATTCCGAGTACAAGATCAGAGCACGAAGGCTATTCCACTACAGAGAGGCGTGAGACAGGGAGATGTCATATCTCCGAAACTGTTCATTGACGCGCTGGAAAACGCCTTCAAGCTCTTGCAGTGGAAAGGATTCGGCATCAACACCAATGGCGAGTATATCACTCACCTTCGATTTGCCGACGATATTGTAGTTTTGGCATAATCGCTGGAATACCTTAGCACATGTTCGGAGACCATCCACTCGAAGACCTTAATTGAGTCTCCCAACAGGTGAATCTTAAAATGAACTTGGCCAAACGAATTTTACGCACTGAAACAATTACTTTTCCTAAATCGTATATTTTCACAAGAATTTCAAGGAATAACAAAAATACAATCAGCTAAAACAAAACACAAACAAAACTACTCGCACGGCAGCGGCAAAAGCGGCAACTCCAAAATGTGGCCAGTAACAATATTGCCGGGTTGCCCTGTTCGACGAACACCGCCGAACATCGCCGACACGGTGCACTATTCGAGCGGTGCGTAACACGAAGATCATGTCTAATGTTCATGTTGTGCCATCCCACATTGAATCCCACTCGGTTGGGCAGCGTTCAGAAAAATACCTTAGTGCCTTAAATCGAAAGTCTTCGATAGTTGTATGTTCTGATGACATATGTCACCGAAACGTGGCCTCCCACTATGGGCCTCATTGGGAAGCTCAAAGTTACTTAACGAGCTATGGAGAGGACTAGGGGGTTTCCCTACGAGATCGAATCAGACATGAGGAGATCCGAAGAAGAACTAATGTAACTGAGATAGCCCAGCGGATTAGTAAGATGAAGTGGCAATGGGCCGGGCATATAGCGCGGAGAACTGATGGCAGGTGGGACAAAAAAATTCTCAAATGGAGGCCACGTAACGGAAAGCGCAGCATAGGCTGTCCACACACAAGATGGTCAGACGACCTTGTAAAGGTCGTGAGACGGCGCTGGATGACGGCTGCATCCAACAGATCACTGTAGAAATCATTGGGTGAGGCCTTTGTTCAGCAGTGGATTTCCTTTGACTGATGGATGATGTTTTTGTAGTCACTAAAACTAACACCCAGCTTCGTTTTCGGTCGCAGTCTTGTTATACCCTGTTATGTATAATTCGAATTGACCAAAACATTTTCATATTGTTCACCTTCCTATACCACAAAATCTTACATCTAATAATGTGTCTCTAACTTCAGCCGTGTGGGCTCTGGAAGTATCCATTTTGTCAATCAGTCAGTTTAAAGGTTTATATCTATCCATAGATAGTACTTAGATAATTATTTTTTTTTTGGTTTGGTTAGGTACCTTAGAGGCCAGGGCCAGGGTGGGGCAAGTGCCCCACCCTGCCCCACCGTGGCTACGCCCATGAAGGTGGAGTAGTCACTTAGCCTAATACAATATAAACAAATAAATAAATTCAACCGTCACATACAATATAGTCCTGACCCCACACAAAGATTGAGTCTTGTGTTGTGGGTATCAGGAACTACAAGATACTGTTCTGTCTAACCAAAACTTGAAACAAATACTAATAAATATAAACCCAGACTTGAAACAAATACTGTGGTTTATTATTTTTGATATATTATATTGATACTTAGGATTAAATAGCAAAATAAGTTAAAGCGTCAATGTTGCATTAGGTTTTTACCTGTAAGATATTGTACTGTTGAAATAAATAAATAAATAAATAAAATATTTGTTTTGGTGGGGGATCACACCTGCAGCCTCTCGTTTCACAGCTGGCATATAACCAACTACACTACAGAGGCTGCGCATAAACATAGATAATTGTACTACTATTACAGTTGTATGAAGATTATCCTACCCACATAGCCATACCTGTAATTCCAAAGTGTCAGGCAAATAACTGATACTGAGCGCCTAAGCTCAAGGGTTGCCTTGATAAATTTGCTTGGTTTTAAGTCCAACTTTTTCTAGTGAATGGACAAATCATATGTTTCATACCTATGAAGGCAAATTAAATTACCAAGTTCTAGTCTGGCCAAACTAACATCTCACAGTTAACAACTTATGTAAATTGTCACTGGATTAGTCAGGCAGTTTGTAGAATATAATTTAATAAAAAGTACATTACCAACAGTGACAGCATATCGGAGTGGGGTTATCAGTTTGTAAAATGCAAAAGCAAGAGCGAAATATCCAGCACTGGATTCTCTTAACGGTGTCAACAATGCATCGCTCACTCCTACTGACTCCAAGATACTTATAACATCTACACCACTAAAAATAAACAAAGAACATTATTACAAAATGTACATAAAATGTTTCATCATAATGTATTTAGTTCCTTATATTAATGTACCTTCTTACTGCGTAGTAAAGGCTTCCAAACCATATAGCCGACGTTGCCATGTGAACTGGTAGTAGCACATACCAGTAGTCTCTGTACATTTGCTTAAACCTCTGTATAAGACCAGGTTTCTTTTCCTCCGATTCTTGTGGAGGTTTTTCTAAGTTTCCTTTTGTCGAACATTGTCGGATCGTAAATAATTCTACATTTTTCGACTGAAGTATTGGCACATGTGCGTAATTATGTTGATAACAAACACCACTTGCCAAGATTCGTATGGGAAAATTTCTTGCGACACTACATTTCACCGGTTTGGTTATACTCTGAATATAATTATAATTCCTAAATATAGCTCTGTAAGTAAGAGCCATTGTTATTTGTAAAAAATGTTCTAGATCGCAAACTTACAAACTACACATTTTAGATATTATTTTAGGTAAAATTAAACTTGAGTGGTCAGCCACTAACTTGTGGTTGTCAAATTGACAGTTGAGGTTGACATAATCAACGTGACATAAGCCCCATTCGCACGGGCGCTATTTCAACGCGCGTTAAAAATGGGAATGGTAAAGTATAAAACCAACAAAGGAGACGCTTTTGAAGCGCTCGTGCGAATAGAACAGGGCCTGACATGGCAATTGGCAATATTTTAACGATGGCATTTTAGGCACTGTTAAACGAGTGATGTTCACTATAAATTAAAATTTCCGGGAAAAAATCGGGCATCTGAAAACAAACCCAATGAAAAAAATCATTTTCTTTCCAATTTTTGAATGTTTTACTGATTATTTCCGAAAAATAGTTTTTTTTTAATAAATGTCACTAGTGGGCTTCAAATTACATCAAATCTCATGGTTCCTTTTTGAGCTAAAAGAGTGTAATATTATGATTTATACGTGATTTATTCATCATCTAATCAAATTGATTTGTAAACAAGACTTCCAGTTTACTGAACTGCCTCGGTGGCGTAGTTGTACTAGAGTACTGCTGAGCTGAGGTCTCGGGTTCGAGTCCCGGGTTGGGCAATGTGATATTGGATTTTTCTATTCATTATCAGCCCAGAGTCTGGAATTTGTGTCCGATATGGTGATAGGCTCGCCACTTATCACATCGAGGGACGGAACATACAAGGCGAAATGTGGGTGTCCTGGCACCTGTGCCTACCCCTTCTGGGAAAAGGCGTGAGTTTATGTATGTATGTACTTCCAGTTTATTTTTATTTATCGACAGCGCAGTCACTGCCTGTGAAACTCGAGGTCGCTGCCGGGTTCGATCTCCGCACCGAGAGAAATGTTTAAGCGACCCACAAATATCTCTTTTGGGTCTGGGTGTTTGTGAGATCGAAAAGTCTCTCGTAGTTCTTAATACCCACGACCTAGTGGTCCATTCCTTGCCTTAAACTCAGTCTTAGTGTGGACTCAGGACTATGGGTGTCTGTCACTGTCACTCCGTATTTTAGTACAATTAATATTACGAGAAATATTAAATATTAAGAGATTTTTAAATATTTCCAAATACCAAATAAATTAAAACTGCTACCGAAAACAAAGCCGGGTGGTAGTTTATGTCACTACAAATGCAATGCAACTAAAAATTACGCTAACAAACGCGACAATTTTGTAAATATTTTTTTATATATCCTCGAGTTTGGGTGGTAAATCCATAGTTTTTGCTAAAATGATAATTTAAAGCCTTGTATACCATAGCGTCTTTAAACATAAAAATATTACTATTATTTAAGAAAAAAATATTTTATTTTATATTATTTTTTCATTTAAAAATGGGATATAATACAAAATCCAGTACAATTTGTCCTAAGTATTTATTTTTGTGAAACAGAAGGTGATACAAAAAGTTTTATCATAAGTAATATACGAACCAAATATAATTACGTGCAACGCTTATTACGCTTATGGTAAACTGAATCATGGGGATCTAACAATGAAATATTGTATGAAAAATCAAAACCATTGAAGCTATTGACGTAAAAAAAACATAATTTGATTATACCTAATACTTGCATATATGTGCCTTTCCAAGAATAAAAATGTTAATACCTCACACAGCTGAAAATCTTGATAATCCTGTACATATAGATTTGGTAAAACAATATACAAATTAATTTTAACTTTCAATATTTAATATTGTAGTCTTATTCATTGTCCGTCTATCGACATAATACTAATTAAATTACTCTATCAGGAAAAACCATTAAGCATATCGATAAAATAAATTCCGGTCTAATAACAAAGATATATTTCCATAATTTTATAGATACTTTAAATTGCAAGCTTTCTATATTAGATCCGTGGAGGTTTTGTGTTTCGAAAACGACGACGCTGGTTTTGATACCTTAGATTTTGATACATTGTGACGTCTAATGCCTTTCTAACCATATTCAACTATTCTGTGAGAGCGACACATACATACGTATCAGATTATGATTAATTTCAGTTGACAATGTGGCTCTACTTATTAAAACAAAACGGTTAGCAACGCGAATATTATTAATTCCTCTTCTAAAGGATGTTTGCATGCACTAAAAAATCTTATTTATATAATATAATGTATACCTCTACATATATGGCTTGCAGGTTGCAGAAGGCAATGTATTTTATCTAAAAATAAAATATTTGTAATAATGATAATATACATATATGGTCACTATATGATGTTTTTAAGTTAACTATAATAATTACGTAATAACTAGAGACCGGATTATATGCAATTGCATATTCCCATATGCATTTGCATATTTTAGCCATTCTCAGCGGTAATAGCATATTTTACCTAAGATCAAGTTATGGTGCATATTACAGTATTTTTCACTCACCCTGCGTTTCGAAATGCGACCAAATTTAATAACAGTCACAAAATATAAGGGCTTAGCTATTGAGGAACAATTGTGTTTGGCATTATAAATCTATCCAAACAATGAATAAAATACGCCAAATGAACTCCACGTTGCCCAAGGCATTGCCGCATAAACTTAAAGAAAAGTTTGAAAACATATTGAATAATAACCCAGGTTTTCAAAGTTTGTGTCAAATTGATAGTTTCATTAATGGGGTGACAGAACTTTTGCCAGAAACTATAAGTGCTAACATAGCACCCAAGTTCAAATTCTGCCCAGTTACCTCAGTGGATGTGGAGCGAATATTTTCCACTTACAAAAATATTCTAAATCATTGTAGACATAATCTTACCACTCAAAATTTAGAAAAATATTTGATTGCTTACGTTTACAAAAATTTTAAATAATTTTAATGTCATATAATGTTACTGTACCTATTATTGCCTATCAAAATATAATTTACTAATAGTATGCTGATTTTGAAATAAAAAAAATGAATACTTACTTTTCCTTTTTTTTTGAGGTTCCTAAAAATTTTCATTTAATTTCGCATATTCTGCCAATTTTCATGCATATTTCATGCATATTTGCATGCATATAACAAGCTTTTAATGTTGCATATAATCCGGTCTTTAGTAATAACTTAAGACACCTCACAAGACACAGCCCGTAAGTAGGAACTGAATTAATTAATCGACTTGATTTTACATGGATCTAAGAACTTATTACGGTAGAAGAACTGACTTGCGGGACTTTTTTTACAAGAGCGAAATTTGAAATACAACGTGTTTATATACAATGCCATCTTTACTGAAAATACAGGTTTCTAGTTTTATCCACAACGAAGTTATGGGCGGTCTAAAATGGTCTGAACTGCTTCGAGAAGAGAAAAGGATGTTAAGGTTAGAAATCTGTACTAAATTATATTGTTGCTTGTGGGCCGTGGCGAAGATTCTCCACAGTTAATCAACTGAGCCAGTACCAACTAACTTGATAACAAAGTTTATATTTTTTATTTAATACGGTGTACAATAACAATATAACTTTATTTTGCTATTGTCAACACAAGTGCTTTGATTTCGATAAAGATTAAGGCGACTGACTATTCCAGATACCGACCATTCTTTTCCTTTGTGATATAGAGTGCTATCGAACACACCGTCTCCTGGACTTGTTTTTATAACCACAACGAAAATGTTGCCTTTGTCGTTTTTGGATTTTACTGCATTGACATCTAGTATTTGCTTCAATAACAATGTATGGCATCGTGGATGTACACTCAAAAGCTTATTGAGGTGACCAACTAAATATTGAGCAGCTGCAAGTCTCATTTTATCATTTGTTTTTATTCTTTGTCCTCTCAAGCACGTGCACCAGTGCTCGTCGATGCCGATTGAATCACAGGTTCTTTTTTTTGATATGGGAAGGAACAAGCTTGATTTTTTTGTAATTGAATTAACGGAGTTATTTTTCATTGCTGTGCGATTGAATTCTAAACGTTCTTCGCTCAGAAGATCTAGAAGAGTTTCGTGAAGATCGTAAGGTGTTGTTAAACGATGACTATTTGTTATAAAATGTGTGTATGCTTCTTGATATTCATTTCGAAATCGTTCTGGAAACAATACTTCAAGTAATGGCAAACGTTCCTCTAGGCGTCCATGTTTCGTCTTTGCTATTTCTCCCCAACGCCTACCGTGGTCACTCAGGATTATAAGAATTGTATCATTAAGATATAAGTTGTTAAGTAATTGAACATAATTATCATCCATTATTCTCGGTAGATATTGATCGTCATGGCTTATGGATTCCTCCCAAAACATACCAAACCACCTAGTTGATTTTAAATGGTTAGTTGTTCCTTTAATATAATCCAGAAGGACCTTATACAAATACTTCCCATTAAAGCATATGTGGTAAGCATAATTCTTGTTGTCAAAGAGATTCATAGTTTCAGAGATGAAGGGCTGTAAGTAAAAATCTGTGGGAATATTTGTTAATTCGTACTCGTACTCTCCAAGTAGTCCCGCAATGCTATCGGATCCGAGAATTGTATAATATCCAGCACGTTTAAAAGCGTCCCAAATAAATTCACATTTATCTGTATCAATAACATGATTGGTAATACAGCTGTTGCTTACGGCTTTAAAGGATTTTCCCATCAAAACTGGAAATAGGTTAGGATATGAATTGTATCCTAATTTGTTATAGCCAAGCATTTGAATACTACCGCGGTCTTTTAGAAATTTTGCTGTTAATGGCATAGTTCTTTGGAAGTTCAGTCTTGACATACTTTCAATGCCCAGAATAAGAACATTGAATCCTTTATTTATGCATCTGTAATAATCATTGTGCACGTCAAAAATCAAATAGTCGTCGTAGATTTTATTATCAAAATAAAAACATTCCGCACGAACAAATTCATATTCTGCTTTAATAATCGTTTTGAATTCTGTGCAATTTCCGTATTGTATATTTTCTATATTATTCTTAGCCGAAAAGTAAGCGTAGCAGCAATAAAATTCACTTCGTAGATAAACATTGTAGTCTTCGTATGCATCTTGATTGAGCCAGAAGTGTGAAGAGTTTGAAGAAATAAGTTCGACTGACTCTGAGCATTTGCTGCCTTCTAACCAATGGCTTATATATTTATTCACTACATTTACAGATTTGTTAGAATCAGCGTAACTTGCTATTGTGCAACCTTCAGTGTTTATTGTAAATGATTTTGCGTCGCTTATGACGGATACCACTTTGTTGACGACTAGAATGAAATAGTATTTAATAAAAACGACAAACTTCATGTTGTTTAACAACAATGAATTGTTGTGCGGAACTTGTATAATGGAGTAGAGTTTGTAAATGTACGTAGGTGTATTAAACAACTGATTGCAACCATTATAAACATTTTTATTTTCCAAACAACGATTGTTAAGTTATGACAACTGCAAGTTGCAATATATGTGAAATTTTAGATTATTTTCTTTTGTTGCAGTTTTTAATTTGTTGCTCTCTAGGAGCATTTATCTGTATCTAGCTTATAATTGTCAATCTTCCGAATACTGAAAGGGGATGCTCAGCCAGTGATTCTGAACAAACTTCCCAATGAAAATATTGTAGAAAAGAAAAAAAAAATGTTTCCCCATTTAAAATCAACACATCGATTATTTTTATGGGCAAGTTGTTAAGTTTGAGTGAATGAGTATCCCCTTTCAGTTTTCGGAAGGCTGCCACTGGCATACATCCTGTATGATGCATAATTCATAAATTATACTACCAATACCGATATCATACAGGATTATGAGTAAAACATGATGCCTCCCATTTTTTTCAAACGAAAGCATTATCATAATGGGCATATTAATATATAGGCATACGCTTTAAACGCATATACAAATGTGCGTGCTATTTGAAAATGTGCTTATTATGTTCATCGTTTAATGTGATAACTTATTGCTTTTAAAGCTTAGCTCCTGATGGCTGATACATTTCAGGTTACCTAGGTTAAAGAATATTGTTTGGTATACAAACTTTAGAGCCGATGTTATTGAAGAAATAAGTCGACTGTGTTACGTTAATAATATGGAGTATGGACACTTTTGACGGTAGGATGAATGCCTCTCATACTCTCTCATAAGTATTGATGTACTTGGTATGACAATACATTGTATAATGCAACTTGCTGACAGGGGACAAGTAACTTAGCGACACGCACGGCTTGAAGTAACATGTTGCCAAGCATTGAGGTATTATACGAGTACTAGAGCGGACATAAGGAACAAAATCTGTGCGTATGATGCGTTCACAAGGGTACCTACACTTTGAAGCGAGAGGGAAGATATGTTATTTCGTAGGTGTGATAGAGACAGAAATATAATGTACCCTTCATTCTGTTACAGACATTTTGTTTGCAGTGTCCCCTCTAGTATAATATCTCAATGTTACCAAGGGAGCGTTCCAGCATCCAATTTTTTTAGTTCCAGATTTTCTGTGCCGTCTTTCGCAAACTCCCGCTTTAGGTAGAGTCGAGGCCTTAGGGCCTAGACCATACTACGGAGGGTATGCAGGGCTATATTATTACTTTAATATTTTATATATCTGTGAAAACCTAAGTAAATTATAGGGTGATTATTTGGATTGATAATAAAACTATTTTGGTAAGATAAGAACTGCTCTGGCTCTACGAGGCGAAAATACCTTATTTCGGCGCGATAAAAATAAGTAACACAAAGAGGCAGAAATCATGTATATTTTTATATCATTATAATTTATATATTGCGTGATCAAGAGATATTAGCTTCGGGTCCGGGTGTTTGTGAGACCTAAAAAGCTCTCGTACTTTTTGAAACCCACGACATAAGATTCAATCTTAGTGTGGGTTTTATATAAGTAATATGTGACAGTTGGGTGTATTGATTAATAAATTTCTATGCATAAAAGTTTTAATCTTTTGGTGTTTCTGATAAAACCTCTATTCAGAACTAACTAAAAGAAATAACTGAAAAGGGATTGAAATAAAGGTTAAACAATAATAACATTTTATTCGTTGATATGTAAATAAACTTCTTGAGAATACATTAAAATTATTACAAACTCAGCAGTACTATTAATATATTCCGTGGTCTCTATACAGATATGAGATAGACATAAATCCGTTATTGATTCAATTCTAGTGCAACATTTGTGATTTAAAAATATAACAATACAACATTTTGAAGGACAATAGGAATCTATATAAGAAGAAATAGGTAGAGTTCTATCGATATGTAGTTTTTCTACGTGTATATTTCTACAGTATTTTCAGTAAAGTAACTTGATTGATCATTTGATTCTACTGACATTTAATAATGCGAATGAATATCTATTTTACTAAACATAATCGTTCTTTGTCGTTGTGATATGTAGCTATTCTCAACACGATCAATTCTAATTTTAAATTTAAATCTACGTATTGCATGGCACATTTATCCTACTATACATACTATAAACACTACAAAACTATAAATAAAATTACGGTAAGTGATATAGTCAGTTGATATTAATTACTTCACTGGTACTTAATATTATACCCGCGAGTAATAAGTCTAAAAATTAACTTATCTACAGTCTATATACAAGTATTTACTACTATTTGATAAACGCACGTTTACTGGCACAACTAAAAATAAAAATAAATTAGGCCGGGATATACTTGAGCAATACCATGTCCTATCTCATAAATTACGTAGGTAGTTATTTCATTAGTACCATAGGGAATCTGTTACCCTTGTTTCCTACTCACATATTGAGTTGAATTTCCTTATCTTAACATCCCTTTTATAATATCACAGTTTTTTACTTCCGTTACATGTTTGGTTATTGACAATAACAATACAATTTGAGTTGATAGTGATGTATACAGTGGCTTTGGTGGCCATACAAGTTAAGCCGACTGACTGTGCCCGCTAGCACCCAGTCTTCCTCGCCTCTGCGAAGCGTTGCCTCGAACACGGCGTCCCCAGGCTGCGTTCGCACTACTACCATAAACTCCTCCCACCCAACTTCATCCTTATCTGGTATGCCAGCATCCATTTCGATCAATTCTATTATTTCTGACACTCTAAGCTCTGCACATTGCGGGTAATCATGCAATAATACATTCAAATGTTTCTCGAGATACATCGCAGCTTCCTGACCCTCAATAGTGTCTGTAGGCACCCTGTGGGATTTGTGACATGTACACCAGTGATCGGCAATATCAGCTACCTTACAAGTGCGGTTCGTAGGTACTGGCAGGAATAAACTAATACTTCTGTCGGAAGCATATTGTTTTTTGCTTCTTCGTTTGATGCTTTCGTTATCTATGTCATGTATATTGATTATATCCAAAAGTGTTGCATGAACGTCAAATGGTGTAACTAATCGTCGTCTGTTCATTTTAATGTTGTCATAAGCTAGGCTGTACTCCTTTTGGAAAGATGGTGGCAGTAATATGTGAAATAATGGAAGCCGTTCCTCTAGACGTCCCTGTTTGGTAAATCGTATGTCTCCCCATCTCATGCCATGGTCACTAAGTAGTATAAATATTGTTTTATCCAAATATTTCTTGTTATCCAAATTTTGAAGAAAGATCTCATAATCGTCGTCCATTACTTTTGGGTAATGTAAGTAATCATGACTCATTGTAGCTTCCCAAAAGAATCCAAACAAATTATCGGATTTTAATTCCACTGTTAAATTTTCAATGTAATCAAGGAGCACCTTATAGAAATATTTATCACCCAAACATAAGTAAGTGTTGAAGTCTTTTTTATTCCCGACGTGTAGTTCACCTTCATACATAAAAGTGTGTATGTAATAATCAGTAGGGGTGCCCGCGAAACCGAGTCTTCCATAGTTAAATGTCCCAAGCCCCGCATTATCTTCACCAAATGCAGTGTAGTATCCCATATCTTTGTACCAATTCCAAATAAAGGGGCAGTGGTCAAAAGTAGATTTTGAAGTAGGCAAGCATGTATTTTTCAAATCGGAAGATTTGATGCCTAGTAACATAGGAGTTAAATTGGGAAATGTGTTGTCGCCGACTTTGTTGTATCCCAAAAATTCAATAGCGCCCTTATTTTTGAGGTATTTTAGTGTTTTAGGCATGGTTCGATAAAAATTTAATCGCGATACTGCATCGATACCCATTATTAAAACATTGTATTTACTTTTATTTTGTGGAACTTCTATAAAATCGTCAGATAGTGTAAAAGGTGATTTTTTACGAGCTGTTAGGAAGAATTGCTCGTAAATAATTCTGTACTTATATTTGCAAGAAACTTTTACGAATTCATTAATTATTTCTATGCTGTCTGAGAAGTCAATACATCTGCCGTACTGAATCCTGTCGTCAACATCTCTTGCACTGATATCCTGTATTGCTACCGGTCTGTAAAAACCTCTATAACAACAAGTTACGTTCTCTTCTTCGGGTACGTTGTAATATTGAGTATTTTCGCTAACAACCCATATATGTGTATTATTATTCTCTAATAATGACTGATTGTGATTATTACACTTGACCACGTCATTAGGAAGATCACTGAATTTTCGAATGCTATCCTCAAATGGACGTAATCCAGGTATAGTGCATCCCTCAGTATTAATAGTGAAGCTTTCTTCAGATTCAATAATTTCGTAGTGGTGTGTATCCCAAAATGAACTTGATGGTCCATTGTTCAAAAGAAACAAATCGATGCGAGAATTAAACGAAAGTAGTAGCAAACTGCCACCAAACACCGTAGCGAATAGAAAGAAGTATCTGAGACGGATGGGGACGGAACGTGGCCTCCCGCCATTTTTTGACATGCTGAAAATAAACAAAGTCTTGGTTAATAATATTTTATTTTTTATTTATTAATCCTGAATTAGTAAAATAAGTGAATGTTAAATTACGTTCGAAATTAATTGAATGCGTTCGAAATAGGTTTAAAATTATTTCGGTTCTATAACTACAAAACTAGGTCAAGTGCAGGTCGAAATCCCAGTGGGCACGTTAAGTTTTTTTTTTTTTTTTTTTTTTTTTTTTTTAATGGCAATTGTTGAAAACAATATGCCAGTGTCAAGTTTGGGAAACTGGACGAAGCTTAGGAGCAATTAAAAAAACTGAACTGAACAAATCTTAGGAATTTGGAAAGGATCAGTAATGTAAGATAGATAAGAATTACATAGGAAGAGGAAAGGAAATAAATATAGTTAAATTTTTATATTATTTTGAATTATAAACGTACATAAAGTTTTGTATACTAGATAGTCATTAGAGTGAAGGAGAACAGGAATAGATGTAGGAAATGGAATTTTAAGCAACTTTAATTGATGGAACAAGGCTGTGGTATCATTTTTGGGACAAGACAAAAATATATGATTTATATCTCCGACATCTTCACCACACTCACATTTCGGAGATTGTACAATTCCCAATCTCGCAAGATGATGAGGAGTGCAAACGTGTCCCAAACGCATTCGAATCAGAATAGTTGTTGTTCTCTTACAGAAATCCATCTTAGCAAACCAAGGCTTGCTTGGAATACTTGGTTGTATATTATGATATAGTTTTCCTTTATTTATACTATTGGTGGACCAAACATTATTCCAAGACTCCAAAAGATACACCTTAGGTATAGTTAAAACATCGTGACAATAATTTTTAAATGGGTATAAGTCTCCACTTATGATCGCTTGTTTGGCAAGTTGGTCAGCTCTTTCATTGCCAGAAATACCCGTATGGCTAGGGATCCAAAGAAAAATTATATTAGCATTGTTACTCAAACACTTGCAAAGTATATTTCTGGAGTCACTGATAATAGCGTTATTATTAGACTTAAAAGGATTTTTAGCTAAAGCCTGAAGGGCACTCTTACTGTCTGAAAGAATCAAAGCTTTTTTCAATTTTGTGATGTATACATATTCTAAGCACTTAAAAATTCCGTAACATTCCCCTGTAAATACTGACGATTCGAGAGGAAGTTTGATTTTTTCTACAATGTTATACTGCTGATGATATATTCCTACACCGACATTTGAAGAGTTGTTTTTTGACGAGTCGCAGTATATTTGATGCCAGTCAGGCCACTTAGAATTTATAATATCATTAAACTTTTTGTTACCTTTTGGATCATTCTTAACAATACCCATATCAATGATATTTGGAGTTGTTATTAATGTGCTATAATCATGGCTAAACAAGGAAAGACGATTCGAACTATACGAAGGGGCAGTTAATGATTTATATCTCTGGTAGCTCAAAACAAGACATGGAGTAGATTTATGAAGCCAGTAAGATGAAGAAGATAATTCAGTTAATAGTATGAGAAGTTTGGAATGCAAGGGATGGTTTGAGAACTGCATAACTCTAAATAAAAATCTATCTGATAAATATTGACGTCGTAAATTTAACGGAGGCTCAACACATTCCACACCTAGGGCATTTAGGGGACTTGATCTCATTGCACCCGTAATTAGACGTAAACTTTTAGATTGGATTTTCTCAATTTTTTTAAGACCAGCTAAGTTGCAAGGCTCCAGTAAAAAAGTACCATAGTCCAATATTGATCTTATTAATCCATTGTAAAATAGTTTTAGTGAAGAAGGATGAGCTCCCCACCAAACCCCTGAGAGACATCTCATCATATTGATGACTCGTTCACATTTATCAGAAATATAATTAAAATGTTCTGTTGCGGTCATTCGTGAATCTAAGATAATACCTAAATACTTAACATGGTCTTTGAAAGGAATTATTTGATTATCGTATTTTATTAAGAGGGGATATGATTGTTTTTGTCTTGAAAAAAGCATGATATTGCTTTTGTTTGGGGATAATTGCAAACCATGCTTATCCAACCAAGCTTTAAGCAGAGTAAGTGAAAATGTCAGGTTTTTAGTTAAATTCAAAACAGATTGATCAGAGCAATACAAAAGTAAATCATCGGCATACTGTAAAATGGAAATGGAATTATCTAGGCTACTTTCTAAATCGTAAGTATATACATTATATAAAATAGGGCTCAGAACAGACCCCTGAGGTAGTCCTTTCCAAATGGATCTTGAAGGTTTGGATTCAGAATCTAATATTACAGTTCTATCTGATAGCATATTTATTATAAATCGGGTTAATAAATATGGAAAATTCAATTTTAATAATTTATTTTTAAGGATTGAAATTATAACATTATCATAGGCTGAAGATATATCTAAAAATGCTGCTATTGTGGAATGATTACGTGATAAGCCTATACGGACGTCAGTCGTAAATATACTAAGGCTCAGTTGCACCAAGTAACTTTGCCAATACCTTTGCCTATGGACATGTCATCGCCATACATTTGAGATTTATTTGACCTTGCAAATGTATGGAATTGACAGTTTCAAGGGCAAAGGTATTGGCAAAGTTAGTTTGTGCAATTGAGCCTAAGACTGTCTGTTGTACTCCTTCCTTTCCGGAAACCATATTGGCTATTTGATAAAATATTATTATGTTCAAGAAACCATTCTAGCCTATTTTTAACCAAGTGTTCGACTATTTTAATTATAACCGGTGATAAGGCAATGGGGCGATACGACAAATAGTCACAGGGGTCTTTGTGGGGTTTCAAAATTGGTAACACTATTTGACGTTTCCAATCAGGAGGTATGTCCCCCGTCTCAATAATCTGGTTTACTAATTTCAAGTAATAGTTAAGCGCATTATTGCCCAGATTAGCAAAGAAGCAATACGGAATGCCGTCTTCCCCAGGAGATGAATCTTTTACATTTGTTACAACATATTTTAACTCAGTCAGTGTAAACAAACATTTCTCTGTTTTTGTGTACAAAAAATTGTCAGAAAAGGGAAATAATATTTCTTCTTGTAAGACTGTTGGAGGAGCTAAATTATCTAAAAACATTTCGGACAAGGAAGAAGGTATTGTGGAAGAGTTTGGAATAAAAGATGACCGGAACCGCTTTATGCGATTCCAGACTTCAGAAAAAGGTGTCGCAGGAGAAATTGAGGTACAAAAGTTTCTCCATCCTTCTAATTTTTTACTTTTTAATAAGCTACGCGTTTCCTTCATTATTTTAGTTAAGGCATCAAAGTTTTCTGCAGACATGTCATTACGATACGTATTTTCCGCCTTTTTCCTATTTTTGACTGCTTCAGAACATTGTTTATCCCACCATGGGGGAGAAGGGAGTCTGTTAAAGATCTTTTTTGTAACAAATACCTCATCAGCCGAATCTAACAAGGCTTTAGTAAAATCCTCAGCATTTATTAGATAATCTGGAGTCTGAACCAAAGAATTAATTTTTAGTTCAACTAAAGATTTATACTTGTCCCATTTTTCAGATTCTATTTTATATTTTAGTCGTGGAGATTTAGGTTTAGAAATATTAAAAGAAATTTTGTTACAGGGTAATGATATCATGATGGGGAAATGGTCACTACCAAATGTGGATGATAAAATTTGCCAATTGACAATAGAAGCCAACTCAGTCGAGCATATGGACAAATCTATAGCACTTAATCCTTCGTTAGGTGGAGTGCAACGAGTGGGAGAGCCTGTGTTTAATATGCATAAGTTGTGGTGATCTACTATATTCAGTAATTGTTCACCATAACTGTTTGAAAACGAACTTCCCCAAGATCTATGGTGAGAATTGAAGTCCCCCAACAACATAAAAGGTTTAGAAATATTATTAATAATATTGTTAACTTCATTAAAAACATTCAAAGAAGGGTGAGGAATATAAATAGAGACAAATGATATATTATTTACTTTTATACAAATTATGGAAAAATCACTAGAATGAGAAGGTAGGGGTATAAGTTGAAAAGAAACATTCTTTGAGACTAATATGGCTACACCTCCATAGCCATCTTGTCTATCTTCTCTTACACATGTATATTTGGGGATTCTAAAATTATAATGGGGTTTTAGCCATGTCTCTGACAAGGCAATTAAAATAGGATTATATCTATTTACAAGATAAATTAAATCACTTTTCTTACTGCTTGCACTCCGGCAGTTCCATTGGATTATGTTTCTGTAATCCATTATTTAGTTCAAATATTGTATTTTCAATTAAAGGTGCTACGTTGGACGGTATAAGTATATTATTTCGTGACAAAACATTTAACAATGTAGTTATAATTTCTGTAATGGACCATTGAGGCTCTTTATTATTCTGAATTCCTGTGGTAAAAGCAGAACCATTACCAGATGCAGATATATTATTATAATTATTAAGTAATGTATTGTGGGCTACTTGGTCATACCCAGCTGTTAAAGGAGAATGGGGTTTAACTTTTGAATACACAGTTTTTTTATAAGATAACTTTTGATTGTGTACATTTTGCTTGTTATTTAGGTCAGTCGGATTTTTAGGATAAGAAACAACATCAGCATATGGTTTGGAAATGGGCTTGTGCAGTCTAGCTGCTTCCAAATATGAGATACAATTCTCAGCCATTGACACTTTAATATTTTTTTGTCGCAAAAATTCAGGACATGACTTATTGGTAGCAAAATGAGATCCTAAGCACAAACAACAAAAACCCTGTGCATCGTCTGCATTGCAGGAATCACCGGTATGATTCTCCCCACATTTGAAACAACGTGGTTTCCCCCGACATTGAATTTTGGTATGACCGTATCGACAACAGTTGTAGCATTGGACTGTTGGGTAATGGTATAATTCCACTGGTAATGCATTATAGCATGCAAATATACGTTTTGGTAAAATTTGACCGTCAAATGTTACAACTATAGTCTGGGAAGGTTGCCAAGTAGGTTTACCATCAATAAAGGTTTTAAAATTCAATCTTCTGACTTTTATTACTCTACCACACCCAGTTGGAACAGATATATTATTTATAATGTCAGCATCAGACCACTCTGCTGGTATACCCTTAATTATACCCATCCTAGTGACATTGTAAGTGGGGATGAATGCCTTGAGGTTGTCAGTCTCTAGTCCTCCATAAGACAAAAAGGAGTTGGCATCATTATAATTAGAAAAAGACAAGGAAACTCTATTGCGACCAATTCGCTTCACGCTGCCATTAATTATATTTTTAAAATTGTTTCTTTTTAAGAAAATCCCGAACGACAAGGGGTGTAGTACAACATTATCTTCTGGATTTTTTTGATTTTTCTGGACATGTACCGTGTATGGGGCCAAATCAGTAGCCAAGTAGGCTTGCCTGCCAACCTGAATTGTTTCGGGAACTTTAGGAGAAATGTCACCATTTCTTCCCAAAGCTTCCGGAGCTGGAGAAGGTGTATCTTTGGAGCAATCGCTGTCGGAGCAATTACATGACTCCCTCGACGGATCTATAGCCATTTTATTGGTTCTCTTTTTCTTATTGCACTCTCGGCAAATACGTTTTCTGGCCTTTAGAGTACGCTTTCGCGGGTTTTTACTATTATTGGAGCAATCAGTATCCATTCCGGATTCTGATTGCTCCACAGTTACGTAGGCTGCAACAGGGATCGAGCCACCCCCCGGGTCGGGGGGCTCGTCCATTTTTAAAGTAAGGAACTACTATAAAATATATACAAAAACTTACCTAATCAAGAAGAAAATATTTACAAACTACTAATAACTAAGCTAAATAAAATGTTTATTAACAAATTGATCCTTTGTGAGATAATATAAATGGAAAAAAAATATTTAACAAAATTATACGCTCCCGCCACAATCAAGTTTCCCGCGCTTCCCACGTTAAGTTATGATTGCATTTTGATATTTTATCTTCTTCTAATTTATATAATAAGCTGAATAATCTCATGAATAATAATATTAAATTTCTTTGTATGCGGATTCTTAATTATTACAAATATTTTCTATACCTGGTAAGCAACTTAGATTATATTAAGCACTTTAATACAATAAATTAAACCTTTTTATACATTGTTCATTTTATTGTGGATTTTAAAAATACGTATTTGGTTACGACTTTGTGCATAGACAGAGATAAAACTCATTTCAATTATCAAATATTTTGTCTTCTCCGCTCAAACTGAATTCCAAAGTCACTCAAAAGAGACAAAACATTCCATATTTAAAAAAGGTTTTAAATCAGTTTATGACTAATGCCGTGAGTTTAAACATTCGATTGATTTGAGAGTACAATGCAGTAAGGAGGGCATCGTAGTATCTTAAAATAGACAAGATTTGGTGATATAATTTATTGGAACTGGATATTTTGTATTTGTTTGACATTTTATCGAAGTTTAGTTGCTTTGTTTATATTATAATTTTGGTATCTTAAAGATTATTAACAACATTCAATTATTGCCAATTAGTGTTAAAGATAGCACACTCTTTCATGGAAGTTCATTAGCAATGAATGTACAAACAAATCAAAATGGGTTACTTATTAGCTAGCATTTTATATAGTAATGAGTATTTTTGTGTATAAATCAACTGATGAGCCGAAAATTACTCATTTACGGTATAGCATCGGTGGAATAAGCAAATTAACTGCATATAAGTTATATGTATTACCTGAATGTATAGTTTGGAATCATGTCATCCAATTAACACGGCGCTGTCAGTTTGGTGTTCATCATATTATTGTTCACGGGACTATCATTGCGACTAATGACTTCGGAGTACATAATTATGTTATGTTTGTAAAATTCGACCGCGAATATTGTCTCATTGCGTTGTTTTATGGCTACGCAAAGCCGTAGCACTCGTAGCGATCACCGCGCGTTTTGATACTGAAATAATTCTAGGGGCGGCAAAATTCAGTACTATCTCTTCATCTGTACTATATTTAGATTTGTTTGTATCGCTTATCTCTTCTTTGATAGTAGGTTAAAAAGAAACGGGCTGAGAGAAACTAAATGTTAGCCCGGTTCACTGCTCTTAGCGGCGAATTGAAGCGGAGGCTGCGCGCATGCTCGTGGGAGACTAGAGCACGGAGGGTGGCGATTCCCGTACCCTGTTGTGTTATCTATACATATATGTGCGCTGCACAGCTATCGTTGCACTAATTATTTTTTATTAGGAAACTGTATACAACGGAAACGAGAAATGTTTCTTTGTCTAAATGACCTGTCGTGTGCAATTCGTCATATTGCACCAAAATAAATGTTTAGGTGTAATTATTAAATATTGACCCATAAAATTTACCCTATGCAAATTCTATATGGTACGGTAGGGAACATAATGTAGGGTATTATAAACTTTTCTTATCATTTTTTAAAACAAAGTAGAATAGTCTTCACAAGGAGAAATCTCCTTAGCAAAGTGGTGGGTAGTAAGTAGTGGGCATAAAACGGGCACGATTTGTGAATAAATCAAACTTTGTGTTTGGCATGGCACGTGCCCTGAAAGTTGTTGAAAACTACGTAATTTATGAAGCTAAGGCTTGAGTAGCTTCATGATTTAAAATCTATACAAAAAAATAAACATTCATACAACTCTTCTATTTTTAAACTTCAAAAAAGGAGGAGGTTCTCAATTCGTCAGAATCTTTTTTTATGTTTGTTCACCGATTACGCGAAGACGCAAATATATTATTTGTTTTAAAGGGTATACTTTTGAAACGTTATGTTATAAAGGATATATAAAGGAAAATAGTGAATAGTTATATAAATCTCTCTGAATAGTGAATAGTGTCTGCTGAATCATGAAATGGTCGAAAGTTTTGTCCATCTTACTTGTTATGAGCAAGACTACATCTCTGTGGGAACTATAATATTTTGCCCTATTTTATTTTACGAAGACTGCTCGGTTGCGTTGTTTTACTACGTTACGGTTACAACACTGATATGGGTTAAATCCCGGGCCGAGCAAAGTGTTATTGGATTTTTCTATTCATTATCAGCCCGGAGTCAGGAATTTATGGCCGATATGAAAATAGGCTCGCCCCCTATCATATCGTGAGACGCTATACACAAAGCAAAACGTGGGTGTCGTGATTGCTACGAAGGGAACCTATGCCCACCCCTTCTCGAAAAAAGGCGTGAGTTTATGAATGTAAAAAGATTCCAAATGTCTTGTTATATTGATTTATAACTGTCATGTGTCTGGTCTGGAACCCGCAGATTTATTATGCATTATAAAAGTTTCGACCTATGCGAGTTAAGCATTTTAATATAAAAACTGCCATATATGTTATTTATACACTACAATTATATGTTATCTTACTAATGTACCTAACTACTATGAACACTTTTACATCATTGAAAACACTAATATAGATAATAGCTTTCTTAATTAATAACAATAATTAGTGCAGGCAATGAAATAAATAATTAATAGATACGACTGACCTGCCGTTATGAAAAGTAGAAAACAGAGCTTGCAGCGACAACGGAGAGTGACAGAATAGTTAATGGTTCGAGCACTGTTATCAAACAACCATTGTTTTAACCTTTAATTGAAGTTTTATTGGTTCGTTAGCTGACAAATTGTGCACTGAAATGTTAGTGTAACAAGCGCTAGCTGCCAAAGCAATCGATTCGCCTTGCACTTACGGAAGTGGTTATGCTATTTTTTTGCAATATACCTAACAACTCATTTTGTTTTCAAGTTCATGGTGCTTAATCAAAGGCACCGCGCCGATAACACTTTCAAATATGGCTCCGTGTCATATCTAGGTCATGTTTATTATTTCTCATACGACACTTTTTTAAATAATTTAAATACTGTTAGGCGGTTTGCAAAATGTAGATACGAAGGTTTGAAATATAACTGCAGATGACTGATATCGCATAAATAATAAAGTTAGGTCATGCCATTCGCAATTTTGTTGTGTGAAATCCTCGCAAATGAGAGAGATCGCTTCTATTTATTTAAGAATATGCATATTTTAAGGTGCAATGTGGCCTATTGGTAAACTGACTCGACCCAGCTGCCAACATGCTCACGGTGATTGCCGGTTCAAATCCCAGGGCAAATCTCGGACTTTCTGAGTCATGTTATGTATTGATAGTTAATCACTACGCACTATAAAAGTGAAGAAACACTTTTTTTTATTACAATGAATGGCGAGACGAGCAAGCCGTTCGCCTGATAGTAAGCGATACGACCGCTCATAAACAGTAGCAACATTCCACTGCGCTCGTCATCCTGAGACATAAGATGTTAAGTCTCAATATGTCCAGTAGTAACTCTGGCTACAATATACTTCAATCCGAAACACAACAGTGCATTTACGCAGTGTTGTTTTACGGGAGAAATAGATATTGTGGTGGTACCTACCCAGATGGCCTCTCACATATGAGAGATCTACCACCAGTAAACACACACACATCGTGAGAAAACCTGCATACCATAACGATTTGTAAGAATTTTTATGGAACGTAATGTCTGCCAACCCGCTCTAGACTAGCGTGGTTGACCAAATTGCCTAACCACTCTCAATCGTATTCTCGATTGTAGAGGAGGCCCGTGCCCAGTAGTGGGATGTATATACGAACATAAAGCAGTCCCAGCTTTACGCGGCACCACTTCAATCATCTTTCATTTTCACACTCATTCAACACAAACTTTTAAATAAATCTGAATGAAATACATTTCCCAAATGAATTAATTTTTATTTATGCTCGGTTCTTAAAGGTCGGTTACTTTAACAGTTTATAACTTCAAGAATTATTTAACTCAAGCAAACCAGAAGTTACTGTAACAAAATAACTATTCAGCACTCTTGAATTAGAATTGATTTATTGTACAAAGAAATATGTAGTAAAATATATGACACGACTTACTCAATAAATTGGTAAAATTTCTCTGAAGTCGTCTCTACGATAGTCGCCATTTGTACGTTTTTATTTATTTACTTGGACGATAACTATTACAATATTGCTTATAAGTATTTTATACATTTATTATTAATGGGTAATATATATTTAAGGCACTGCCGATATGCACTATTTCAGTTAAAAACAATCGCAAAAGAAATGGTTGCTCTTTCAACTGAAAACAATTAATTGACATTTTGGAGTGTATATGTTGTTGTAAGTAATGTTTATAAGAAAACAACAAACATGCCACGGAATGCGGGTCACGTCCTGTGCATTGGTTTACGTGAATGTTTATTTTACGAGGTTTGACTATTTCTCATAATTTTATTAATTTGTAGTTGGTAAGTTGACACGCATTGTCGAACTCTTCGCTGGAGGTTTTTCAGAACGCCACATATTTTCCATTTACAAGGACGTTTATTGACGAGAGATGATCTAAACCGAAACTTGACCTTTGCTGAGAGCTCTAAAGCTAATATAATTAATCATTCAGATTTGAGAGCTATCTAAAGCAATTGATTTTATACTGCTTGTGTAAGTGGTTGTTACTTAAAGACCTTTGCGCTCTCAACCAGTGGCGTAACTACACCATCTGGGGCCCGTGGCAAAAACGTCGGATGGGGCCCCCTTTGTTTTATATAATATAAAAAGGGGGATTAGCGCCCCGATTCCTTCCCTGTGATCACCCGGTGTTAAACCAGGACGCAGGTCTCTCTCAGTGGGGAGCAAAGTTGCTCTCCACTTATGTCTAGATCTGGACGCCCCTTTAAGATATTGTAGGCGTCCACCACAAACGTGAGACCACATGCTCTGTCGTCCATCTCGGAATCACAGTTAATAAGAGTGTGCCGCACAACAGTTACCCCCGCGGCCCCTTTAGGTAGCCTCTTAAGACTTGTGTGAGACCGTGCTGAAATTCTTAGGCGTTTTAACTATAACATAGATATTATAGATATTTTTAGGCGTCCTTTGAGCAGATCATGACCGTTTTTTTGTTTAGAGGCGGCGATGCAGGAACTCTTGGCGATGGAAAAAATCACGGCCAATACTCACAGTTAGCTCATCATCTCAAGTCAAGCTCCTCGACAGCTACTTGTTGAATGGCGAACGGCATGTATCCCTGCAGTAGTTTTTAGGACGTCCTCCCCTGAGATGAAACCCGTTCTCACGCGCCTATATCGTCTTTTCTATTAAAACCCAGGCGGATTCATGGAATATCACCCATGTTCATCCAATCCCCAAAAAAGGTGACCAGTCGGATCCTTCGAATTACAGGCCGATTGCTGTCACATGCTTACTCCCCAAGGTCTTGGAACGAATTATAAATACGCATCTGAGAGTATTCCTGGAACCGAAATGTTGAGCAAAGTGCAGTTTAGGTGTCATTTGGAAGACAAGGCTAAATTGATCAGCAAATAGTTAGGGATTCTAAACAGAGCCCAGCGGTGCTTGGCATCAGATCATCGGTTAATGCTCTTTAAATGCGACGATCTGTCACACCACGTGGAGTACTGCTCTCACCTCTGGGTAGAAGCTCCAAAATACTAGCTTGACCCATTTGACTCCTTACGGCGCTGAGCTCTTCGAATCGTCGATAACCCCCATCTTACGGAAAATTTAGAGCCATTAGGCTTGCGATAAGACTTCGGTTGTCTCTGTGTAATCTATCGATTGTTCCTCGGAAAGTGCTCTGAGGAAGGTGTTGCCATGGTCGCTGTTCTCCCATCACACTTCCCGTCACCGCAGTAGAGTTCATTCTTAATACCTGGAAACAATCCGTTCCCGAAAAGTACGTTTCTAGTGTTTTTTTTTTACCACGCAAGTGAAAGCTCTGGAATCTTCAATCAAATATACACTAGATACACAGTTCCCTGTAAAAGTTCTGTTAAAAAGTGGCACCGATGCTTGACATGAAAAAAGTAAACAAAAAGATCACATATTCCAAATATATTAACACAAATTCCACCTTATTCCTGGAACTTAAAGTAGCTTTTCACATAATATTGTCTAAAGTTCTGTGACGTTTTAGAAGCAACGGTCAGTGCGTGACTGAAGGCAAAAGAGTGCTTAAGCACTCTTTTTTGGTGCCATTTTCTAAGCGCTCATGTTGTATCTAGTGTATATTTGATCGAAGTCTAGAATGAACTCTGTACTTCGGTATTTCCTGAGCGCTATAACCTATACTTCTTTTAGCAAGGCTTTAAGAGAGTGCTCTGCTTACGGTACCAAGCGACTTCATTTTACTGGATTTCTGGATCTACGAAGGTCCATGAGCGGTGGTGAACGCTGACCATCAGGCGAGGTGTATGCTCGTATGTCTACAGGCCATAAAAACAGCTTCACAACGAGACCAAGTAATCGTCGTAATACCTTTACTACGTGGCCGGAGCTCAAACGCAGCAATGGTGATGGGGCCCCCTCAGAAGACCTAATATTGAAGTTTCATTTTTTAAATTAAATCTTTTTCTTTAAATTAAATCTTTATCTTAATTTAATCTTTATTTTTTTAAATTAAATCTTTATCTTTGGAAAAAATTAAGAAAATAGTTTTTGATTATTAATTTTGTTGGTCATAAATTAATGGTTTCTTAGATTTTCGTTTTTTTTTATTTCAATGGGTAATAAATCAGTTAGGTTCTTTCTCTGCTTACGGCCTCTCGGGCTTAAGGGGCTGGGCTGCCGGGGGCCCCTAAGGTCGGGGGCCCGTGGCATTTTGCCCACTATGCCACCCTATTGTTACGCCACTGCTCTCAACTCACTGAAGATGCTTTCCAGTACTGAATATATTTACCGGAAGGAACTGTAAAGTAATTTGTGAAATAAAATAATAAGACCTGCTTTAGTTTAATAAAGAAGTGAAAAATTGTGCCAAAGAAATTATAAATATGACTATGGAAAGAAGTATAGTACAGTATGTAGTATGCTACGACTTACGAGTGTATAATTTACTTTAGTGAAAACTTTACTAAAGATGCATGATAGCTCGCAGTGAAAATTGATAGGGTAACTTTACCAGAGCGTTTTCTTGTGACTGAAGATATGCTTATTTAGGCTTGTGTTTAGGCTTCACAATATTAATTACTTATTCATATAACCAAATTAGTGCGTGGTGGCCTGTTAGTAAACGGACTAGACGCGACTGCCAAAATATTCACGGTGGTCGCGGGTTCGAATCCCAGGGTACACCTCTGACTTTTCGGAGTCATGTGTGTATTGATAGTACATTACCACGCACTAAAACGGTGAAGGAAAACATCGTGAGGAAACCTGCATACCATAGCGATTCATAAGAATTTCTATGATATGTAAGTCCGCCAACCCGCACTAGGCCAGCGTGGTGGACTATATGGCCTAACCACTATCAATCGTATTCTCGATTGTAGAGTAGGCCCGTGCCCTGCAGTGGGACGTATATGGGCTGATACAGATAACCAAATTGTTTGTTATTCATCTATACTAAAATAAGTAACTCTACCAGATAAATATTTCATATTAAAAATAATATAACATTTTCATTAAAGCCTCTGGTACATTTTTGTCGTTAGTTGGCACCACTTTAAACGATTTAAAATGATCAAATTAATACATAAATTATCAAAGCTAAAACTATAATGCTTCTGTCTGCAAAAAACGACTCTCATGCGAATTTCATAAGATTTCTGTCACGAGTACTTAGTTAAGTTTTATAGTCATTATTGTAACTAAACAGAGGCGTGTTCATCATTCCATGCTATTTTTATAAAAACGTAGCATGTTCAAGTCCGATACCGTAATACGCATAAATTAAAACATATTTAAACAACAGGGGAGATAGGGGAGTTCGCACGCATGCGCCATCCGCTGTCCGATTATGGCACATCAATTCCAGTGCTTCACTAGACTCCACATAATAATTTAACATTTCGGAAAAAAAGTATAAGGTTTTATTGAATATTTGCCGTATAAGAGATATGAATGAGGACCACTTCGTTTTCTCTCGAGGTAAGTTTATAACAAATGGTGTACGATTAGGTTATCAGCGGGAAGTAAAATCGATATTTAAATAACAGAAGCATAACCTAACATCTTTCACTATTTTCTTAAGAAGAGTGGCGTAGATAAAAGTGTTGTTTTAATAAATAATTTGGTCACTTTACCAGCTGCTTTATCTTCTTTTAAAGCCACCTTGTGAATAATAAATTGATTAAAACGTGTTTCCGATACATAAATATGAAATGCTTTACGGAACCCTTGATCTTTCTTACCTATGTCATGGATCTTATGAAGAATATTAATTTGATTGCGTAGCAGTTCATGTCTATTTTATACAGTGTTATTATCAAATGACTTCTTCAAACTGGCGCAATGCCTTAGTGCGTATACAATTGTTAAGGAATAGCGGTTGGTTGTTATACTTTCAGGTCCTGGCCCTTCTGTTCCTGACGCTGATCCCGTGGCCAGGGCCGTCAGTGTTCAAGATCACCTGTTCACGTGACAACTCCAAAATTGTTCGGAAAGTTATACAAAACAAATGGCTTCCAGTCTTGGAGAGGTTTCAGGTAAGGCGTGTTTAGTTATGTCTTGTGCTGTTATAGTGATAATATTTGTTGAACAAGTGATTTATTAAGTCCAAGCGCCCGGCCTGGCTCCACCCGGATGCACATTTTTGAAAATATTCTATTGTCTGTGTTTATCAGGGAAATTTAGGACTCTATTGGTGAAAATCCGTTACGATGGTCCGATCAAATCCGTGCCGCCCTGAACACCAACATACACGAAGCCTTACACACCGCAAAAAACAGATCCAGATGGCGCAATATGATTATCAAAGTAAAAAATGCCCATGGTGGGGGTCACGACCCTCAGCAATGAGGAAATCGACTCGAGGAGGAGGAGGATTGGTGAAATAATTTTTCAAATCGGCCGAACAAATCAATCTAATCAATCAAATCTTTCCTCTTTATAACATTAGTATAGATTTCGTGTATTTACTGTGTAAAAGGGTTGTACCAATTCGTTTAATAATAAGAACAACATCTTTGAATGTGTGACATAAACATTAGTGATAATTCGATTGTTTCAGGTGAAACTCCCATTGGAATGCCCTTTCCACCCCGCGCGCGACATTTTCGCTCCTCAACACGCGGCCAAGCTACAACATCGAACGTCTCAGTGGACATGTGCCTTTTGCGGAAAATCTTTTTACGAAGAACGATATCTAGACGTACATTTCGACCAGAGACACAAGAACCAGATTAATAAGGTAGGATATTAACTTAGCTAAAGCCATTCAATTTTTATGGTGTTTAGATAAAAGAAAAGCTCAGCTCTATATCGTAACCATAGCACCTACATATGTTTACGTATATTTTATATTAACATGGCATTAAGGTACATAATTAATATTTTAGATTGTAGGTTTATGGGGACGCCAAAGATTTTAAATGCCAGCTTTTTGATAGAACAAAGCCTTTAATTAATATAAACATTCCAGGCTGAAGACGCAGTATGCCTGGCAGACTACTGCGACATAATGCGTTGTCAGGTGTTGATCGCTCACGGACTGCTGAGCGGCGGCGGCGGGCCCGGCACCGACATCGAGGTGACACCATGACACATAACCATCAGTCATTGAGGCGGTATATAGAATAAACTTATTTAATTGTGAAGTGGGTGCATGTGTCAGGTGTGGCAGGACGTGGAGACTGTGAAGAAGGCGCTGGCGCCGGCGGCGGCGCGGAGCGTGGCGCGCGTGTCTCCGCGGCGGCGACACAGACCGCGCGCGCCGCCCGCGCCCGCGCCCGTGCCTGACTGCCCCAAGCCCGATGATAACGAGGAACCCGGTGATCTGCTCATTACAATACATAATACTAGTAGCATTTGTATGCTGTTTATTTTCATGTTTTTGTTTAGGTAAAGTAGAAGTAAGCAATTTTTAAGATAAAATAGATGATTTTGAATTAGGCAAAAATTGAGAGAGTTCAGATTGTATTTTTTTTATTATTCAATATTATATTTATTGTATCATTATATCATACTCACCATTTTTAACCCCTCGTACATAACTTTAAGCCAAAAACTTGCCAGTTATTTCCTCATGATGATTGGTCCTTGGGAAGGACTCATTTAGATTCTCTTTCTCTTTTTGAGAATTGAATAAGACCCTTTACTTGTAAAGATGTAGTAGATGAAATAACACATTATCTTTCCCAGACCCCGAGGACAAACCCGCAGAAGATGTAGAAAGCGACGCGAACCAAACTGCGGAACTGTGTGACGCGGACACGGTGGAGTCGTCGCTGCCACCGGACAGCCGGCAGCGGCGCCTCGCCGACCTGCAGGCGGAGCGCGCCGCCTGCGACCCCACGCACCTACAGACACTTAAAGTAACACTAATTACACTCTCTGCCCTAATTACACACTTATTTATCCATTTTATTTATATCCTTTATTGTACACTAAGTAAACTTAAAAATAGAACATAATATTAGATAGATGTACAAAAGGCGGTCGTGTCACTCAAGGTAATCTCTTACCGACTAACTTGGGATGGACGATAAGAGATGGAAATAAAGATATGGCAGTCAATAGTGTACCAAGTAGGATAAAGCGTGGTTAAATAAAAAAATATGTTTTAAATAATAAAACTAAAATAAAAACTTACGTTACTGGTACCGCCGCAATGACTATTTTTGCCCCCCCCCCCCCCCCCAACAGCAGTGTAAACGGACTGTTGTGTTCCGATTCGAAGGACCATACGGGCGCGACTTTGTAAATGAAAAATATTAAAAACAATCATTTTGATTCTAGTGCCACGCTCTGGCGAGAACGGGAAATTATCTTGTAATTAGTTTAAATCTAATTGTTAAATGGCGGAAGTGTACAACTAAACCAAGAAATATGTTTTGTAAGTTGATGTTATGAATTTTCTTTTTATTAAAAACAATTTCAACTTGATATTGGTTAAAATTACAAGAGGCCACGATTTACGAAAGATACACATTTTGAAATATTGAAATAACAATTATGAAATTCCGCGCGTTTGCCTAGCGCGTCCTCTGATGGTGAAATCACGTCAGAAAATAAAATAAAAGTAGAGTTGCGCATCTATCTCTTTATATAATTCTAATCTATGCGAAGGACATTGCAGCCAGAGTTACATATGGAGACTTAACATTTTATGTCTGCGGATGGCGAGCGCAGTGAAGTGCCAAGCATTGCTTTGTAGTTAATGGTGTTGCTTGGTTTTGGTACTGTCCATAAGAGGTCGTATCGCATATCATCAGGTGAATGGCATGACCGTCTCGCCATTCATTCCTATTAAAAAACACACTTAGATGGGCTCGGTGCTATTTTAGTTTTCAGCCATTGCAAAAAGTTTTGATAGCGATTACATACCTTTAAATTATTGACCGCCGAGATTATTTCAGCACTTTTCAAAAGCAAATTCCAATTTAAAATGAATCAAAATTTAATTCTTTGAGATAATGTAAAATTGTTAGATGAAATACATTTTCAGGTACGTTGTGAGAGAATTGTGCATTCCTGCATAGCGACCCTCTTGTTGCATCTCACCCAACACCAGTTCACTGAGTTGGAAGGTACGTTTGTTTTACTTATTATCTTCTTCTTATTAGTTTATTTCTGTCCTCATCAGACAATATTCTATCAACTATTTACTTTTCTTTCTCAATACGTTCTTAACATTTAACATACAACCATATATACATATTTAGCTTCTATTACGCCATTTTGTACTAATGCTGAAATAACATTATTTTGTGTATATTATCAAGAATAGAAGTTTATAGCACTAATTTGCCATGCTAGTTGGTCTACCATACCACAAACTATCGTATATTTGACGCATTTCGGATTTATCGACATTGAAAGAATAGTGTGGACCGGTCCTTGCCAGTTGATTCTCGCTGCAATTTCCTAGTGTAGGACATCGCTGCTTTAATGTCTACATAAAGAAAGAAATCATGAAATGATTTTTCAGACGAGATGCAGCGCGCTGTATGTTGGTACCTGAGCTGCGACCGCTACTGGGAGGACACGGCGCCCACCGCCCGCGCCTTCCCCTGGCCGCTGCTGCTAGCGCTGGCCACCGGGCTGGCACTGGCTCTGTGCATGTGCTATTATATCATATGGATTGTTTTTGAGTGAGTACAAATATATCATATGATGGCTCTACGAGAGAAAGAAACGCAGAGAGCTAATAGATTTTTTGTTCTTCCGTACAATTGAATTGAATGTTCAAAATAATTATAAGTGTAACTGTAACAGCCCACATATTATGTCCCAGGGCAAGGGCCTCCTCTACAATCGAGAGTACGATTCAGATTGGTTAGGCCATATATCCAGTCTCAACTTTAAGTAATTATTTCAAACGTCATTAAACATAAAACATAAAAGTTAAAAATGAAGAACATAATTAGTTAAATAATTTCAGCCATGACTCTAAGACAGCTTACGTATTTTGCTAAGACGAAATTCTCACAGACTATGAATAGTAAAACTTACACTGGTAGTACTGGTGGGTATGGATAATTTTTACTACACCTTTTGAAGATTTAACGCTTTTTTCGGAACCAGTGATCGCGATCTAAAGCAGTAGGTTCTTTGATCTTTCAAATTATACAATCCTTTACAGCTCCGAAGAAGGCAGCGTGGCGGGTAGCGCGTCGGTTTCCATGACAACGCACTCGTCGCCCACCCGCGGCGAGCGACTCGGCGCCGACGACGCCATGCTCGACGACCCCGACCACGACGACCACTACATCTACGTCACGTACCCGCCAGAGCTCAAGCGCAGGTTGCTAGAGAGGTATGCGCCGAACAAACTCACGCTTATCATCCTCACGCCGTTTATGAGGCAGACTAGGGTGGACTGATCCATATCCTTGTATCATCCCATATACGTCAGAAATTCGAATCTTCGTGACGTTATTCGTTTCGAAACCTACTCTGTAACACGAAATTCGAATCTTCAGATCGAAGAATGAATGATTCGAATATATCGGCAATCCGAACATTAACATTTTTATTTACTATATTCATCCGAAACGAAGTTCGAAACTTCGGACGAACGAAGTTTGTGACGATACGAATGTACCTACTCTGTAAATGTTTGTATTGTCGATATATGGAATAATTCATTCTTCGATCCGAAGATTCGAATTTCGTGTTACAGAGTAGGTTTCGAAACGAAAAACGTCACGAAGTTTCAAACTTCGTTTCGGATTTATATAGTAGGGCCCCAGTGCAGGGCACGGGCCTCCTCTACAATCGAGAGTATGATTGAGAGTGGCTAGGCTGCATTAGGCCAGCGTGGTGACCTAACTACTCTGATCCGTATAAACAAACAGAAAAACTTGGTTGGACATTGTTTAGTAATTCGCAGCTACTAATCACGATCAAACTTATTAGTCATGACAGGGGATAAAATAATAATAAGATAATGTATTAATATTTGACTTAGAAACTAGTTAGATTACTAGACTAGATAGAGATTTTTTTTGGTAGATGGTATAATATGGTAGTTTTAAAAAGGAATTGTTAAAAAGCCGACAATAGCAGAAAAGCCCAACAACAACGGCAATAAATTTAGGGACCAATATAAAAAATATATTATGTAGTATTTGGTACACACCCTGGCACCTGGCACCGGCCGGGATAACGCCAGGTAGAAGAAGTAGTATTTGGTACACAGAAAACCCACTATGATTTGGGTGTACATAAAATAAATAATAATCCAAAAAGTGTTGAAAGTATGGGTTTTATATCACGTAAGCTCATGCCTGCATCTCAAAGGGAGTATGCAGAGGTATTTCATGTATGACCGAAAGCTATTAAATAGAAATAAATATAATTATTGCTATGTAGCGCAATGCGTGTAGTCAGTTTTTAGTTGTGTTTAGTTTCAGAACATAGTGACAACATGTTTGGTACATACAATTAATAAATATTTGTTTATTGTTTTAGCTGCTACAATAGAACGACTCGCCTATGAGATACGGGTCCATCCCAATTCGCCGTGCATGCGTACTTCGATGCAAGTAGATTTGTTTATTTAGATTTAGCGACAATTAATGACAGTCTGATGTAGCCAAATATCAACGAAACATTCCCTATGTGAAACTGATTGTGACTTTCCCAAAGGAATGCAGGTGCCTGTTGTGAAAATAATCAAATACAGAAATATATTTTGTGTATAATCTTTGGAAATAAGTAAATATTCGCTATAGGTACAGAGATTCACGCGAGCTTTATTTCATGATTTTGAAATAGTTATTAATAGCATAATCAGAGTTTTTTTCAGTCATATTATTTTTGAATCGAAAAGGTATTCAATAACTCTAATATTAATATCAATATTATTAATGTTTATTTTGTGCCTAATGTGTCACGTTTAATCTGTTTCTAAATTGTGCAAATAAAGTCGCGGATAGAATCTTTCCATTACTGGTAAATGCACTAATGGTTCATAAGTTTCATTTCCAATTCTATACTTCTCAATGTCTATAGACTTAATTAATTCTACTAATTTATTTCCTAATACTAAGTAGCCAATCCTATTAGAAAAGTCCGAACGGCGAAATCTCTATAAATGATATTCTTAATATGATCATTTAAAACTTTATGAAGTAGTATTATTTGAATAGTTATAGTTCGCTTGTAATCAATTGGTGCCTAATTTTCACTCCTGTGTACTTATCAAGGTGTAATTCCTTTGTAGTTATATTTGTATATAATTATGTATTATACGGGTGTTTTGTAATAGTTTATATACAGCTGACTTCAAATTAGCTGGGTCCATGTGGCATTGTAGCACATCATATTGTTACGAGGCAGGGCCTTTACGAGGTCCCATTCACGGACTCCTCGATTTACTAAATATAATAGTTTCACAATTAATGGCTTTTTGTTTCATGATAAAAAAGAAGTTTGGCTGTTGTCGTGGGTATGTTACATCTTCAACGGTCCAATATAGATACCTCTTACTCCCTAGTCGATGAATACAGTGGTCCTATATATTCGTAAATTGTTATGTAAATGAATGATTCCTAAACTTCGATAAATTCCATAAAAACCGGCTATATACAGGGCATAGCCATACTGCGACCGGAAACGAAGCCAGGCGATAGTTTTCGACACAAAGCAAATAAAAAGAAGCGACGATTTTTTTGTAATTTTTTTTCCTGTCCTCGTATTTGGGTTGTAAATACGTAGTATTTCCTAAGATAATAATAATCGCCCTTTCATTTTTACAGACGTTATAGTACACAAGGGCTTGAATTATTATTTTAGCAAATAAAGTGTGGTAAATCCATAGGATTTACCACCTAAACACGATGATATTTAAAATACCTCCAAAAAATTGTCGCGATTTGCATCTTATATTTGTAGTCACTTAAACTAGCACCCGGCTTCGTTTTCAGTCGCAGTCTTGATATATCCTGTATTTTGTAGAAATTATACGACGACTTTACGTTTACGTTTTCGATGCTCCTTTTAGACCCACAATATGATGCATATGCGAACCGAAATTCTATATATATATATGTTCCATGTATTTGTTTTCTTTAGTTGAATAACTATTAGTATTGTAGAATTTAGTCAAATTCAATACTTCCGTTTGAACTTCACGAGGTTCGTGTAAATTAAAAACAATGCTTGGCGTATAAAACGAAATGTTAAAAAATTAATGTGATGAACACATATTACCAATTTTAATTTGTTGATTATTTGTATTGTTTGTTTTTGCTTACCTAGCTAGAATTCAAATGGTTGAAATCAATAAGCGGTCTTAATCTAATGATCGGTTCACAAAGTCAAGATAAGCGAATCAACAAGAAGCAGTGGGCGTGTCGAAGAATCATTAACCCAATTGGTCAATTTTTAGGATCGATCTTTAAAGAGTGATTTTAATTTCGGCCGTGAATGCTCCAATATATTTTGAGCAAGAGTAACGCACAGAACAGTTTTAATACGTGGAAATAAAATTCCTTAAGTACAAATACTTAAAAATCCTGCGCAAAAGGACTATGGTCCTGTGGTCCTATGGTCCTATGGACTATGGTATGGTAATGCATTTAATCAGTGATGCATTTGCTTCACTCGAGCAAGTTTTTAGTGGCGTTTACAAAAAATGTTGTCGTGTTATTCTCATAGAATTGCCACAAATAATTGAAAATGAATAGTAATGAATTTTGATAATTTTGTTGCTGCTAATACTGCAAACAAGTCTTCTTAAACTCTTAACATGAAAATTCATTGGAACGGACCATTAACGAGCTTGTATTATTTTTGTATTAGCAATGTAGGATTATCCTCAGCTTATTAAAGTCATGTATTTTTTTACTCAGTGTAAAGATACAACGACGGTAAATTATACCTATGTATTTAAACTATCGCGTCTGAATATACAATAATATTTTCGATATATTGTCTGAACGTGAATTAAGTGAATGTTATTATTTTTAATCGATTTTTTGCAAAGGTTTTTTTTGTACAATAATAATTCATATGTGTTTTTTGTTGTTTGTTTTAAAATGCCCACGGTTCGTTATTGTTATAACATGTTATATCTTGTTAATTGTCAGAGTTCTAATGAGAAATAGTCTCCTTAACTTCAATTTGTAATTTTGTTGTAATCTAGTTGCTTTACCAAATTTATAATCTAAAATCGACCAATAAATTAAATTTCTTTTACTCTGTATTCGATAGAATGGGAATGTAATATTATATCTATATATATCATACAAAGCTTTGTAACGTGTTGCGTACAGGAAAATATGAATTATCTTAACATTTGAAATCGATAAAACATTGTACAATTCTACTCACTAAAATTATAACTAAACGCACATTTCTGTTTCGTTTCTTTAAAACTTGTAATATAAAATGTTTGTTAAATAAAATTCTTATAAAATGTCGAGTACTTATTTATTTCATGTAAAAATTAGCAGTCTTCGTAATAAAGCTACATACCGTCCTATATTTACATACATAACATTTCTGTGTCTCCGAATGCCAGGGATATATATGTACATTTCATCAATGGTTGTTTGTTCCATCAAGTACCTTTATTATTATTATTATTATACTCTTTATTGTACATCTTAAGTAACATAATCAATAAATATAACAGGCAAAAATACAATAGATACAATAGATACTTTATTTGATTTAAAGACAATACATACTGGGTATCTCAAGACTGCTACCGAAAACGAAGCCGGGTGGTAGTTTTAGTGACTACAAACACAATGCAACTAAAAATTTTGCAAAGAAACGCGACAATTATTTTTTATGATTTTTTAAATATCGTCATTTTAGGGTGGTAAATCCATAGTTTTTGCTAAAATAATAATTTAAGCTCTTTTATACTTTAGATTATTTATAAATAAAAGGGTATACACTATTATTTTAGGAAAAAATGCATTTACCGCCCAAATATGGTCATAGAAAAAAAATTACAAAAAAAATTGTCGCTTTTTATTTCAACTTTTTCTGTTGCTTTGTGTCTGAAGACGCTTAAACTACCACCCGGCTTCGTTTTCGGTAGCAGTCTTGATGTACCCTGTATATACATAATATTTCCCGAATAATCAGAGAAATTACACGAAAGAAATACACCTGATGTTATACATAAAGCATGTCTACAGTTACAGTTATACACATTAAAAGTTACGGGAGGAAGGCAATATCATAATCATTACGTACTATGGTAAAAATGGATTAACTAAATTTGAGAAAAATATCGATAATGGCAAACAGACCAAGTCATTTCGCATTAAATGTAAACAAAAAACTGTCACCGCTTTTCTGAACTTCACATTCCATTATAGTACGTAATAAATACTATAGATTATGTAATGAACCTATAGCACCATTTAAATAAATTACAACTATGTTCTTGCGCATGCGACGATTTTTTTTATCCAAGGGAATATATTTTTGCTAACCACCACGCGCCACATTTAGGCGCGAATTTTTTTACTTGATATTGCAATCTTAAAATTAAATAAAATGTGGTTTATAAATTGGAGGTTGGACCTTAAGTCATCACGCTGCACTGCTCCAAAGCGTATTGGCGAGTAGCTATATCCTCGTTTGTTGGTCCATACAGGCTACAAGCTGGACTCCCGCAAATGGACGACGGAAAAGCGGATGACCTGAGATTCGGTCGAAAGCCGACTTGGATATATTCGAGTCAAGAGTCAAGTAGAGGAAAAGAGGGAAGGCCTTTGCCCAGCAGTGGGACCCAATATAGGCTACAAAAACAATGTAACGTAACACTGTAATGTTTGCTTAGTCGTCTCTTTATTCCATATAGAATGTGTTTATATATGATTTTGCAGTATATTAAATCTAAACATAAAGCAATAAGGTCTATATTTCGTTAGCTTCTACAATTCTTTTAAGTTGGCGGTAGCATACTCGTTACTGCGCGTTTTAGGATTTCTGATGTAACTTATTTAAGTGGCGTATTTACACAGTGTAGCAGTATAATAAAATAATGTTCCCTTCCATGACAAGTTAGCATTTTTACTTACATTAAACTATTTAAAAATATAAATATATTAAATTTTATTCCTGTCGCACCTATACATATATGGAAATATAAGTTGATCTATTAATTTATTGTTTTATACTAAAATAGTTTGTCCCAGGATTTATTTAAATCAAATGTGAGTTATAAAAATTATTTACAATAATGACTACTTTATACATATTTAACGCCTTTCCACGCGGAGTTTCCATCGATGAGACATTTGCACCCGCAGCCGGTGGGACACGTGTCGCGCTGGGAGAACCTAAATGTAACAAAAATGTTGAATAGTATGATTTTATTAAGAAGAAATATTCGTTGTTTAGAAGATCCATGGTGGGAAGTTTAGGGGACGGATTTATCAAAATTTGTGCCAGTGTCTTGATTGATCTACATTCACTTGTACACATTTCTGTATCAATAAATTTCATGTACATTTATGTTTTCAGTTTCTTATAGTTGAAATTTGGTTTGGGTGTGAAATTTTTAAATCAATAACATGAGTTAATATGTAATAATATTTTTTTTTAAATTTTTTCACGTATTTCTATTTATTCGACTAGTTACTGCTGATTGTGAAACTATATTTATAGGTGAAGTGTTTGTGATGAATTTTAGGAATAAAATTTCCTAATATTCAAATTTTTAAACTCAACGTTATAAACTATATAAGTCCCTCTGTTTAGAACTATGTGTTGAATTCAATTAAAATTTAAGCTGAGTTTTATGGAAGGTGAGATTATTCATACGATGCTGTAAAAATAAGAAGGTGACATTTGAATCGAAGACGAGTTCCGTCGAGGTGTGTTGTATAGAAGTAGGTATACATACCACTTGAGCATGTGATGCGAGTGCCCCGCGTGTCCGCAGCGCGCGCACGCGGCCGCCAGCCCGCGCACGGCCAGCGCGCACACCGCGCAGCGCAGCGCCGCGCGCCCGCACGCGCACACCGCGCCTGCGCACACGCGCCCGCACCACGCGCACTCCGCCGCCACCTCGGGGCCCGCGCCGCACCACGCGCCAGTGCCGCTCACTAGCTTCATCACCTGCGGACACACGCACGCACACATGCGACACTCTAACAATACATATTTGCAATTATTAATTGCGTTGGTGAAGCATAGGATACTGATTCTTCGTACGTTCGACTTCACTTAACTCAGCCATATTACCTGCCTATTAGCCATACTTTAGGTGTCTCATATTTGAGAAGCCGCCTGAGTGGGTATCACCGCAATGTCCATTTCTCCCGCCAAACAGCAGTTTAAATGCACTGTTGTGTTTCAGATTCAAGGTAGTTAGAGTAGCTACTGGACATATTAAGACTTTACATCTTATGTCTCAGAATAGCGAGCGCCACGGAATGCCAAACATTGCTTTGTTATTCAAGGTGTAGTTTGGTTTTGCTACTGTTCATGAGCAGTCGCATCTCTTACAATCAGGCGAACGGCGTGCTAGTCTCGCCATTCATTGCACCTTAGCCACAGGAAGTCCACTGTTGAACATATGCCTCCCCCAAGGATCTCCACACCAACGTATTGAAAACGGCCTCCATCCATCCAGCAACTTCCAGCAAACTTAACCAGGTCGTTCATCCACCTTGTAGTCGGGCGTCTGATATTTCGCTTGCCTGTGCGTGGCCTTCACTCTAGAACCTTTCGGCCCCAACGGCCGTCGGTTCTGCGAACTATGTGTCCCGGCCCACTGCCACTTCAACTTGTTAATCCTATGGGTTATGTTGGTAACCTTTGTTCTATAGATCTCCCCCCCCCCCCCAATTCGATTTCGTAGAGAAATACCTAGCATAGCCCTCTCCTTGGCTTGAGTAACTTTGAGCCTTCTAATGAGGCCCACAGTGAGAGGCCACGTCTCGGTGCCGTATGTTATCACTGGTAACACACAATAATCGAAAACTTTCGATATATATATTAAATACAGGCTGATATTGGCATGTGGTATTGAAATTAAGCCACATGTTCCTAACCACCCCCGGTAATATTGTACCAAGTTTGAACAAATTTTGATTGTGTTGTCAAATATCACAATTATTTTCATTTCATACCCTTACCTTTTTACACCTTCCCTTTAATTAAATAATTTAATCCAAGTTAAAGTTCCGCATATGTGTACGTACAAAGTTCCTAATCTTTAATAGGTACATTTTATTTTGACGGATTTTTCATATGACTAGAACCTAACCTAACCATACTGATGGATTTTTCATTTATCACCGAAGTTTTCGAATATTTAAAACTCTTCAATAACCACGTAAACTAGCCCAACCACTTTGACCTAACCATTTATTTCCCTTACACCCATAATCATTCCAAAATAACTCACCTCAGTTTTCTTATAAATAAGTTGCCACCGATGCAGGATATCAGCATACGCTCTTTTGAAGCAGTGGTACAGATGTACTGTAGCCTCATCCAGCACACAGGATGTGCGTTCAGACTTGGATACAGTGGAATCAGTGTAGAAGTTCTCCGCTTCGGAACACGAGTTGCTGCGGAGTACTATAGGAAGGGTCCAGCCGTCGGCACTGATCTCACTGTACTGGTTTACCGTGCTGTATGGTGATGTTCCGTTGCCCTGTAATGGATAAGCGAAATTTAATTTAATAAATAAATAAATAAATTAACTTCGGAATAAATAATTAATTTCATGATGATCGGTTAAGTAGTTTTGGCGTGAAAGCGTATGACGTATCAAATAAACTTACATTCACATTTATAATAGTAGGGATTCATAAGCTCGCAAAGTATAATAATTTAATTACAACTTCACGAAAAGTGGGTGTCGTGGAGGGCTAGTGTAGGATATCTGTTTTTTTTTTATTTAAACCATATCTATAATCATTGTAACATCGATATAAAAAAAAAACAAATGACTCACATAACTAGACGTGCTTATCGTAGACTGTGAACTAGAGTTGCTAGTGCCGTTGAATATCGAAAACGCGCAGGCTAACATAGCAGCCATCTGCAGATTCGATGCTTTTGCGTAGTGCGATATTCTGAAATGGTGACATTTAATTTTATTTTCATTTATTAGTGTTGTAGTTAATTGATAAGTATAATAATCGTTCTTAGTGTTGATATATTTAGGTTACCCACAATAGAGAAATATCGATACTTATAGTGATAGACTAACGGCCGCATTCATAGACAGTTTTAAAATCTATTTTAGCAATTGAATGTTTTGTCCCTTTCGAACAACTTTGAATCCTGTTTGAGCGAAAAAGACAAAACATTCTATTACTAAATAGGTTTTAACAACAGTATATTATATAGTTATTATATGAAAATAAGCTTTAAATTCGAAAAATAACCTCTCGATCCAGATGAAACACGGATTGGCGAAAACCCAGAAATAGCTCCTTGATTTTTTAGTCTGGCTTAACAAAATGCCTTCGGTGTGACGGTAAGTGCAATCCAAACCAAATATAGCAAGCACAATAATTATAAACTTATAGCATACTTACAGAGACTGCAGCAGGTTGCAGCACAGCGGGTGTCCGACCCAGCCCATGCTCTCCTCGCTGGAGGTGAGGTGGTCCTCCACCTTGGCCTTCAAGGACTTGGCGGTTAGTGCGGCGAGGCACCACGCGTGCGCCAGGTCTCTCTCGCCCTCTTCTGATGCTAGCTTCGCGTTGCGTTCGCACATTTCTGTGATGAAAAAAAAAGAAGTTTTTATTACTATTAGGAAAATAAATATTTCTGATTGTGTTGGCAGTTTAATAATATGCGAGACTAGCAGAAAAAAAAAAGATTTTATTTTGAGCCATAAACCAGGACTTTATGTTATGATCGATAGACTATTTAATAAAATTAGAAAATGTTTAGTTAAACCCTAGTTGGAGCCAGGGAACCAAGATTAAAATCTGAACATACTTATTTAATTTATAATTTCACTTCATTAATATTATTTTGTTTTAGAGATAAAACTTTTATTTGTTTTGCGCAAAATAATTTTTTGAGGTATTAAATTCATTTTTTAATATTATACCTAGACATTTTTAAATAACAATGTGATATTTTGACACAGGAACATACTGATTTTCATCAGTTGACACTTAACTAGTTGTTTATCAACCAATTTCCAAAAACATTATCCCACAACTAAATGCCTGCACTAACCGACAGGGTTGTCAGCGTTGATGAGGTAGTTCTCGGCGAGCGTGCGGTTGAGCGGGAACAGCGTGGCGGCGGAGTACAGCAGCACGCGCGGCGAGCCGCAGCCCGAGATACTGCCGCGGGACCGCATGCTGCCCGCGCGACGACCCTGCGCCTTCTGAACACCATACATATTTATTTATACGTGGCGAAGATCTTCATTGGCTTCGTTGGCGCTTGCTGTCTGCCGTTCATACGAAGTCGCTTTCTTTAGGCTCCAATAGATATGATCGGATAGATACCATTATGTATCCGATAGTGTAGAACATAGTGTAGTGCATGGCTGTGTAATGACCATGTATGACCATTACACAGCCATGCACTACCATTGTAGTATCACTGTAGCCAATAACATATGAACACATAGGCTACTTTGAATCCCGCGTGCAGGGCGGGGCTGCTAGTGTTAGTATTAATTAGTATAATTAGATTCTACTCACCCATCTATCCTGAAAATAGAACGTAGTAATAGAATACGAGGGATGCTTGTGGTGCAGCTGCGGGAACCCGGGCGCGTTGGTAGGAGAGGGCGTGGTGGTGGCGTGCGGCGACACCGAGCTGTACCCTGTGCCGAATAACCCCGGCATCAGCGACAGTGACGACATGGACCGCGGAGTCCCCGTCTCGTGCTTGAGAGACAACCTCCTTGCGTTCGGCGGTCGGTTGAACACGACCAGCGTGCTCACGCCGCACCACTTGGCGCCGCACGTGCGCGGGAAAGGGATGCAAGAGTCCCCCGCGTTCTCGCTCTCCGATTGGCTGCGTTGGCTCGACTTCATTGAGTCCGTGTCGTCGTTTGATTTCACGGGAATCTGTATGGAATATGGATATAAAAGAAACATTTATATGGTATGATTTTAAATAAACATACTTAGCTGTAAAATATCCGTTCTTAATTGTGTAATTTGAATTAGTCATACATTGATTATGATTTTTTTATTGCTATGAATGGCGAGACGAGCAAGCCGTTCGCGTTCGCCTGATGGTAGGCGATACGACCGCTTATAAACAGTAGCAAAATTCCACTGCGCTCGCCATCCTGAGACATACGATCTTAAGTCTCAATATGTCCAGTAGTTACTCTGGCTACAATGTCCTTCAATCCGAAACACAACAGTGCATTTACACAGTTGTTTTACAGGAGAAATAGACATTGCGGTGGTACCTATCCAGATGGCCTCTCACAATAGACACCTTCCACCAGTATTGATATAGATTAAAAAAAAGTTATGTCGTTAATAAGTCGCAGAACAGATAACCGCTGGAGTAAGCGTGTTCTGCAGTGGAGACCGCGTCTTGACAAGGGTAGCGTGGGCCGATCTCTGGCCAGTTGGCGGGGTGAATGCACTAGAGGGCCAGCAGTAACTGGATGCATAAAGCAGCAGTACGGGCTCTGTGGCGTACTTTGGGAGAGGCCTATGTCCAGCAGTGGACTGCAACAAGCTGATGGTGATGATGAAAAATAAGTTACATCGGTAATTTTTGTACGCCCTAAAACGAGTAGCCCAACCTAATTAAAAAAGGATTATTAACGGATTATAACTTACTTCATCAATAGATGTGGCCAACGTCTTCAAACAATGTAATAAGCACCTGTGTCCCTCTTTCTTCTTACGATACGCTGTTCTATTTATACTTTGCAATATCTTGATAGTTGTGGGACTGTCTACATTGGTACCCGAGAGCCATGAGAACTTAGGTATAGTCTGTTCTGTGACGTTTCTAGGGAAGGTGACTTGCAAGTTGGCTATGTACCCGTTGCGCTCCGAGTGTATCTGACACGTTCTCGTCTCGATGTTCATGTCTGTTACTTCTATATTCGCCATTTCGCGGATCGACTCGAACTCTTCGTCTATGGAGGTTTTGTGAGGTAGTTTGGTCTGAAATTATAGAGAGCAGATGTTTCACAATTATCCCCAGGCACATAATGCCCAATCCTGTATGTTTACGTTTCTCAAAGATTTCCTCAGCGAGTTTCTAGAAAACAGGCTATATTCAGCGATTTCACTGCATTATCTGCCCACAATATTTAAAATGAAATGCAGATGCTTAGAGTATCTAGTATATCACTTATCTTCTATTTTTAAAGATAAATAAAGGCCAGCGGTGACCGGGACGGAATGGCAAGGGTATAAATTTTTTTCCTTAGGATTTTAAAAATTATCTGGTGGGAATACGACGTAAATGCCATTGTTTTAAATTGATGTCCCGGCATCGAGAAATGCCTTTCACCCCTAAATAATGTGGATCTTTTGTTAATACTAGATTCGATATCATTTGCCTCAGTTTAAGGGTACAATTCTAATCATCTAAATCAGTTCATAAAACATAAAAATTGAACTTACCACTTGCATATCTTGTCCCTTGTCACCTGAAGAAACGTCATTTATAGAACCAACAGTGGACGCATAACTAACAGCTGAAAACAAAGACAGTTTCTAAAATAAATTATAAGTAACAAATTTTATATCTCCACTGTAGGGCACGGCCTTTCCCTACAATCAATCACTGGTGGTAGGTCTCTCATATGTGCGAGGCCATCTGGGTAGGTACCACCGCAATGTCTATTTCTCCCGTGAAACAACACTGCTTAAATGCACTGTTGTGTTTCGGATTGAAGGACATTGTAGCCAGAGCAACTATTGGAAATATTGAGACTTAACATCTTATGTCTTAGGATGGCGAGCGCAGTGGAATGTTTCTACTGTTTATGAGCGGTCGTATCGCTTACTATCAGGCGAACGGCATGCTCGTCTCGCCATTCACTGCAATAAAAAAAAAAAAAAAACAAGCACACGATTGAGTAAACCGTCTCAATTGGCCATATAGTCCATCACGCTGGCTTAGTGCGTTTCGGCGGACTTTACATACCATACAAATTCTTACAAATGGCTATTATATGCAGATTTCCTCACAATGTTTTCCTTCACCTTTATACAACATAGTGATTGACTATCATGTGTGTATACACATGAATCCGAAAACTTAAAGGTCTACCCTGGGATTTGAACCCGGGACCACTGTAAACATGGCGGTAGCTGCGTCTGGTCCATTTGCAAACAGGCCATCACAGTAAATAAAGTGTTATTTACTTTACAATAATTCATTTCACATAAATCATAATGTCCAAAATTATAATCTGGAAAAGTTGTTTGCTGGACAAACAACATTAGTAACGCCCCCATATCATAATACTTGTTCTATTTATTAGGACATCTGATTTAACTAGGCTATCTGTACAAAAGCAACCTATTTAATTTTTGATATTGTGTTTTTACTACTTACTAGCGGTCGCCTAGTGGTCTAAATTCGACCAAATCAAGAAGAGAAAAAGTTTTTACCTGTATGATGATGTTGTTAATATAATGATAGTCTGTGTACATTTAAATATATCTTACTGCTACACAATTTGCATAAGCGCTCAGTATTTCACGTAGTATTCGTCAAATAATTTTTTTCTGTTGATATTCAATAAAACCACAGTAAACAAACTTTTCTGATTGACATTCAACTATGTCTATAATAAACCAAAGAAACAATTTGACCAAAGAGTATGTATACGTGTACAAATACTTGTGTATGCGTGTCAAATGCATGCTGGTTTGTGTAATGTTTTATTTATTGATTTAATGTACTTTTTATGCATTATTATTATTATTAAAATCTTTTTTTATATTAAATGAGGCAAATAAAACTTTTTTTATATGTCTATGTCAGAAGAACAAAATGAAAAACAAAAGAAACAATTTTACACCAGCATATGTATGCGTGTACAAATACTTGTGTATGTATGTGTGTGTGAAATGCATGGTAGTGTGTGTAATGTTTTATTTTTTGGTTTAATGTACTTTATAAGCATTATTATTGAAAAATATTAGCGTTCTGCACTTCTCCTACATATAAACTATAAGTGTGCCAAATTTTATGCTCCTGCGTCCGCGCAATTTTCGTAAAAAGGGGTCCAAAGTTTTTGCATCACGTATTAATATATAGATTAGTATTAAATTCTAAATACTGAGTGCTAATTTATTCAAAATTAAAATCCAAAATGACATGGTTGTTATATAAAAAAATATTATTACTGAACTCACTGTCACTGTTTTCATCTTCATTTTCGGAGTCATCAGGTAAATAATGATTACACATCTTCAACAAAGATGGGTGCATGGACCACACTCTCAGTGACTGATCTCTTCCCCAAGTGACTAGTTGATAATTACATGGTGATGTATTGGGTCTCCAAACCATTGTCTGAACGGTGTCAGTGTGGCCAACTAACCGGTGTGTCAGTGTGCCTCCCACCCAGATACCTATGACTCCAGCTTGTTCTACCCTCGGTAGACCACCCCACCCCACTCCAATGGTCAATAAACCACTTCCAAACGGTGTGTATATAGCACGCCATACAGGGAAGTTTGTTGTTATCACATTTTCTGGTCTTCTTGCATTGTTAATGTCAAAGTATTTGATACTTCCATCGTGACTAGATGTGACTAGCTGGTACTCATGGTGAGGACTCCAGTCAACTCCATGGATTTTGCATAAGTGAGCTGATATGTAATGGATCGGTGCAGATGGTTTACGGTAATCCCAGATTTTAATGTCACCGTCATGTGCTGTAGCCACTATATGAGGCGCCACTTTATTCCATTGCACTTGGGAAGCACCAGCTAAAATAATTAATTAAATTTATATTAGTATACTGCTTGTTAAGTTTTCAATGAGTTTGCATGACTGCAGCATTTATTTAATTTAAACAAAATACAGATTTTCTATCAGTGTAAGTTCACCAAAAGGTCTTTTACTTCTTAGTATGACAGGTACATACTTATTGGAACCATAGCTGATTGCTCTACAATAGAGATAAAATATTATTCTGTGGCTGATTTTGAGTTTTCGTTTTTTTAAAGATAAGTTTATTACTTTTTTATAAATAATATGAATACTGAAAAAAAAACTTACCAACAGCTGAAAGTGACACAATAGGTTTCCTAGCATCTCTCAGATCCCACATATGAGTGAATGTGTCTATGGAGCATGTTGCAATCAAGTTATGGTCCTGTCTGTGGAAATGAGTGTCGCTCACTACTCTTGTGTGGCCCCGAAGTGAGCTTATGCAAGTGAGATCATTGCCTGCACGCCACTCATATACATCTACTCTTTGATTGCTCTGTAAATAAATGAGAATGGAAAATTATTATTAAAAGAATAATTTATTAAACATTTAAAAATACCGATTACTTAGTGTAATTAATTTCTAAATGTAACAGCTTCAAAAAGGTTGATAGGTTAGAGAAAGATGTTTTCAAATTCCGATTTTGTTACTTACAGCAATAGCACACAGCTTCTGTCCATGGTAAGACTGACACCATTCGGCGCCGGCAGCGTCGTATTTGCTGTGACGTGGATACTTCTTAACTATATCGCCCGCTTCATCCTCCTGATTAATCTGCTTTATAGCCAGCCATCTTCGGCCTGCTAGAAGAACGTTGTTTCCAGTGTAATCTACTGTCATAGCAGTCGCCTGCAACTCCCGGTACTCCCATTTTAGCTTTTCCGAGCTCCAATGCACGGACATTACGTATAAATAGACCTATATTACTGATAGAAATTAGATTTAATTAAAATTCTTATTTGACGAGAACATAACGCACAATCAAAATAGTGTTATTGACAGTTGTTTACGCCAAATTGACATTTGACGATCAGCTGTGAATAACATGAAACGTACAGCCAGATATTATCTAGTTTTGATATTATATAATTCTATATTCTTACATTTGCCTTGAAATATATGTTTTAATTTAGTAAAATGAACAAATTATTAACATATGATTTAAAATTCCATTGTAACTTTTTATATTCAGAACATTTAGTGTATGTAAATACTTTTTTATATTACTAATGTCTGTATGTTTCAAGTTCCTTACTTCCCCGCCCATAACAATCACAGACGAATAAAAATAATAATATTTATTTTCGTGGGCGGGGAATAGCATTGTATTTGTTTTCCTGAAACATTACACAAGTAAATAGACTGAAAGTAAAATGTATTCGCAAGCTGTGTCTTTCAGATAAATGATTCTATTCAAAAACGCAAAACTAAACCATGGCATTATTTGAAAGAAGCTGGCGGCGCAGAAGTTTATTGAATGTTTTTCCGAGGCTGGTTATTGGGCTTGTTTTCATATATTTTTATTGTGAATATTTAATTTATTATGTAACACAAATCCAGGTAATACACAAAGACATAACGAAAGGTACATAATATGGTAGAAACTATTTTATATGAATATTTTTTAGTGTGGTTGGTCGCCTTTAAAAAAGGAGCCTCTTGATGGAGTCGAACCTGTGTACGCGATGTTACTGGCAGACCCACACTTGCTGGGATCTCGTAATGGCCATTGGGCTGATAAATGGAGGCGGGAATGGCAGATGCATCGCGCATTTCAAACTGCTATAACTTTACACAGGCCAGAAATTGTATTTGTTTTGGGTACGCTGTAGAAAGTAGTGTAGTTCATATTTTTACATTATAATGCTTAATAATATGTATGCAATTGTTTGTTACTTTCTCCTTCATTCAAACAGAATTATTATTCTGAATGTTGTCTAAATTCTAGAATAATTATTCCAGAAAATGATTTAGGCAATTTTATATCCAGGTAAACAGTGGTACACATCTGGAAAAGAATTCATTTTAATCTCATTTCAATTTAATGATAAATATATATTTAAAACTTCAATTAGATGTATATTATGTATATGTAATAGTTAATTTATCTAGACTTTAAATTTCATAAGCTAGAATGCCGATATTTAGTGAACAGATTTCCTGAATTTTCTATTGTATAACTTCTTATAATATATTTACATACACCTTTTTCATCTGCAACTTTTTCAAAATTTAATTTGTGTAATTTATTACAGGTGATTTGTTTGATGAAGGCAAATGGTGTCCTGAAAAGGAGTTCTCTGATTATGTAGAAAGGTTTTACAAGTTGTTTAAAGTCCCTGATGAGGTTGCCATGTATGCTGTAGTGGGAAATCATGACATTGGATTCCATTATAGGTAAGTTGTAATTTTATTTTATATAATCCAGCCTTCTTCACCTTTCTGATAATAAATAATGTATTTGATGAAAACATATGATAACAAGACAACAAAATTTAATTATATCCAGTGTATCCAGACTGCAACCGAAAACGAAGCCAGGAGGTCATTTTCAGGTCTACAGACACAATGCTATTAAAATTTCGCATAAAAAGTCATTCATCACCTATACTCTTTTTGTATTTTTTTAATCATCATCTTGTTTGGATGGTATATTTATACTTAGTTAATACTAAAAAAAGGAAAAAAAAATGCATTTTGTCTGATGTCAGTAAAACAACCACCCAGCTTCATTTTCGGTTGCAGTCTGGGTATACCCTGTATGATCATAAAAACAATGCACTATAACTTATTTCTTTGCATGTTATGAAGTGGGAAGTTCTGATCAGAAAACTAACTTGCTTTATAAATTATGTTGCTGGCCATGCTTACATTTTTCTACAACCTTTGTCTACAGCAGTGATTCTCAACCACTGTGCCGCGGCACTTTTGTGTGCCGCCAAATTTCAAAAGTGTGCCGCCAAATTTTGCAAATATATAATAATGTTAATATTATTAAATTATATCAGTTAAAAAGAAAAATATTTTTAACATGAATATGTATTTAAATCCACAAAAAAGTTAATTATTTTATTATTTGCTTTGCAACGCGTTTTTTCTTAGTGCCAAATTGTGATGAAGCGGCGTGCATAGCAATAGGAATATGTCTCAAAGCGCTCTTTGTGTGCCGCCAAATTTTGAAATCGTTAAATATGTGCCGCAACAAAAAAAGGTTGAGAATCACTGGTCTACAGTATTAAGAGGTGCATGAGTAAAAGCGAAAATACTTCCATATTCATGGTAATAGTCTCATTTTATCTTATTGTCCATTATTAATAAATATATAAATTGTAAACATAATGTACTTCCAAAGTTCAAACACAGTGGGATAAATTGTAGAGATAGCAACTGGTTCCTAGGTTGCATCCTTTCTTTCTACCTTATAGGCCTATAACACTATGCTAGCGATATGATTGGCAGGTGTTTGAGTAGCCGGCAAAGCCGGCATGATCAATAGCGGATGTAGGATTAACGACGCCTTGGGCGAGACTTCTACGGCGCCTTATAAGTACCAGGGACCGAAACCGGTATCGAAAATACCGGTATTTTTTGGTATCAACCGAAAAAAATAATACCGGTATTTTTAATGGTAACCGGTATCCGCCAATTTTATTCGATTCCTAGAATTTAACCGGTATCATACCGGTAACCGAAATAAGGGTTACCTTTATGTTTCATGCGAAGTTCCTTATAAGTCAAAGCGGGGGCAGTGCCTGTGTGTGGTTATACCGCCGTTTGTCTTTACTAAACATAATGGCACTATACCACACAATTATCTTTACTCATTTCATGATTTTTTCAACAGAATTACCCACCAAAATTGAAATGAACCGTATCCAGCGATATTGTGTAAACAACACGACAAGTATGATTTTTATTTGTTATGCAACAACAACGCATTTTCTTTTGCATTCAAGGTCTTTTTAGGTTACCGGTATTAAAACGGTTCCCGTATATAAGGGTAACCTTTATATTGCGTCATAGCGGTCACCGAAATCTTAAAGGTAACCGAAATTCGTCGATACCGGTACCGTTATGTCGAATGGGTTTCGGTCCCTGATAAGTACTATCCAAACCCAAGTGAAAGACAGTAAATCATAAATAATACAGTAAATCCCGGCATTCGGTGACCTTTTGCACCGGCGCCCTAGGACCGTCGCCCCAACCGCGCCCAACCCTGACACCGGCTCTGGGCTTGGCCCCTGGTATGTTCCGGCGGATTGCACGGGGAGCCGGCATCTTGTTACTAAAATAATTCTTAGCATTCTATACGGTTTCACAACTGAAATGATGCTCTGCGGCAAATGCCGCCTGCCTGGTGTTGGCGTCGGAATAATTGCGTGGCAAAAACCTTCTGACTGTGGTACCGTTATAGTGTGTTGGAGGCATAACGTTAACTGAGCTACTGCCAAGGTCCTACTAGATCTTTTCTAGTGTATCTGTTCCTAGACATTGTTGGTTTTATTAATACCATTAACTCTTATACTCCTAAACAACAAGAGTATTGCTAGTAATTCTACTCTCTGTCATAAATGTAACTAAATAATTCAACTTAAATGAATATAGAATTTTAAAAGGATAACACCACATCTGGCTGCAAGGTTTGAAGAGAAGTTGGACTCACCCCCAGTGCGTCTAATTAGCATTAGAGGCAATCATTTTGTTCTCATCAATTCTATGGCAATGGAGGGAGATGGATGTTCTCTCTGCTCAAGAGCAGTGAGCGAAATTGATAAGATATCAGGTAATAATTTTGTTTTATTGTTATATCTAGTGATTTAAGATTCTTGGCAGTGAAATTTCGTCTATAAAATAATGTTATAAGGGCAAATATATTTTTTTTTGCTGATTATAGACAGTCAGATATTTTTTTCTGTTTAAAAATTCTTAAAACTTAAACATATAGATATTTAAATTAATATAAGGCATAGGTCCTCAATGTTTGGTACTTAGAGGCTCGCCTTCAATAAGTTACGCATATATTTTGATTTGTTGGCTAGTCGAGTCAATAAGCAAATTAATCAACATCTGCAAGTACAATAAAATAAATATTATTTTTTGCTTTGCAGTGGTATTTTTATTATTATTATTTACTTTATAGCGGCCTTTGTTTTGAAGTCAGTTTTTTATTTTTATTAATTAAAAATTTAGTAATTTTCAAGACGAAAAGCTATTAAGCTCCCCTTTCGATACCCCGGGTATGGCGAAAGGGGTATGTCAATTGTCTCCAACCGCTATCAGCCATCTTTCTAATAGCATTATAATATAATATACATATTATATTATTTATTATAGAATATATATTATATTACTGATTGCGAGTCTAATGTCTATCTAGATTATTATATGGGCGTGTCTTTTATCAATTATTGAAAGCGACATTACCCTCTGAATCCCGGATATGTTTATTTTACGTATCTGTTTTGCATATAGATGAATCAAATAATATGAATATTTTGAATATCTACTGTATTATTGTGAGAAACAAAGGTTATTGCACTATATATAGCAATATAATATTAATCTGTCACGTGTAAGATAAACTCTCATAACATTAGACGAGACTAATATAGAACATAATATATTACGTAATATTACAGATATATTAAAATGTAGCAGCGGTTCGTCTTTATGCAAAGGAAAGACGAAGTTGGAGAGGTATAGCCGGCCGATAATACTGCAGGTAAAACAAATGTTTTAAAACTAAGGGGTTACTTTATGATCCGAAACGAAGTTCGAATGTTCGATATACGTAAAACTACCAATGTGCCTAGGTACCTACTCCACAAAATGTTTGAATCCTCTATCGAACGTCGTAATCATAGATTAAGTTTGGAGTGTATGATAAGTATGTATGTATAAATGTATAATTTACATTGGATGTTGCACTTCGTTGAGGATCATAGATTAACCCTCCTGAACGATCGAATTTAACAATGCTAATAATGTCTTGTATGATAAGCTACTAAATGAAATAAAACAAAGGTACCTACATATTAAGCGGTAATAGATATTCGACTGAAAGACATATATTGTATCTATTGATGAAGATTATTAGGATCTTGACATTGATGGCTCCTGATCAGAATTTATTCAGGGATGCCGGATGACATCTCGATAAACTCGGATCGTAAAAAGTAAAAACAAATAAATAATTAATTGAATAAAACTTAATCGAACTCCTTGACCCGTTGTCGATAAATCAATTATACGTATAAAATAATTGTCTGTTTAAAATATAATGTATCTACAATTTCATTCTCTGTATATCCACATTTCTGATCCGGTTGTATTGTAATTACCCTGACCCTTTATTGCATAAGTAAACTATAGTTACGGATGAGCGTGGGTATGTTGTTTATTTCATTAATGAAATCTGCTCGATTGGATGTTTTTTATAACATAGAGGCAGTCACCAAACAAGCGGCTTGTCTGATAAAGTGATCACAGTTGGCAAATTGTTCTAGAATACTTTAGTCTTTACCGTATAAATTAATCATGTTTGATATGAAAACAGTTTAAAACAATATTTACTTTTTAGAGATAGGGTGTTTTGATTATATTGTCATTGCATCTCTCATAAAAACACGAAGATAGCTCCGATAGTGAATGAACATTTGTTGGCAACAGATGTATTTTTTTTGTGATATCATTATTGTGTTTTTTTGACTTGATAAATGTTTTTTTTTTACCTGAGATTGAGTGCATTAATAGATTTAGCAATGTCCGCGCGTTATGTTTAATTATTTTCGCGTCTTTGAGGTTCCTCAGGCGCGTAAATTAATCCTACTAATGCAGCCACGCTTCTTCGTTTCGACTTTTGACAAACTATTGTATTATGTATATCTTTAAAAACTTCGAGCAGATGTCCTACGTGATAAGACAAGTTAAATCTTTTTGCCACATCCATGAAAATATTTTTTCGATTTATTTTTCTTCATGACTCACATTTGAGGTCCTTGAGGTCGTCCGAGAATCTTAGGCTGAGAATGCCTGTGCACACCACGACATTTATGGACAAGTCTTTTACTGTCAAAGCAGTTCGATTGTGGAACGCGCTTCCTGTTGTGGTGAGACAGGCGCAATCGCTGTCTTCATTCAAGAGGCAAATCAAAGAACATTACCTGTCTCTCTCTAAATAAACAGATTTTAGTAGATAATATTATTTCCTACTTCTAATTAATTTTAAATTTGTATTTATTATATACTTATATATGTATATGTTTGTAGTATTATACAACGTGTAACAGGATTAATTCACAACCTCAGACACCCCAACTTTAAAATATTATTGCAATCATAGTTTATGCTTTGAAATCGTACTACCATAATTACAAAATCTTTTATTTATGAAATTAGTTATACCAAATGTAGGCACTTAAGATGGTCACCTTACGAGTTACAAATAAGAGTGTACTACTACACACGCTCGCGGACACGCACACATGTACACAAGAGTCATTCACACGACTCACGAGTACCTAACGTCGATCGCTGCGCCGCGCGCGCCGGCAGAAACAGCTGACAATAAACGAAATACAAATTACGTACGTAACTGATTACTGGGTGGTTTGGTAAACAAATTATTATTAATTTAATCTGTAAGCATAACATTTGTGTTTTAGCTATAAAATCTAAATATTTTACTTACTAGATATAATGCGTACGAATCCAACGTAAGACAATATTTTGCATGAATCGGCTATAAAATATTATTAATTTCACTTCCGCTAAACTTCGTTCCTACAGGCGGGCAGGATACGGGCGTCATTTATTTTGCATTACTAATGAATAAGATAATTAGATAACGCAATATCTAACAATGAAGACTAGATTGGGAATCACAACACAAAAAAATACAACAAAATTAACTTACGTGTTACATGGCACTCATGCGGCGATTTCTTTTTAAAATATGTTCGAAATGTCCACCACCTTGATACACTTTGATGCACATTTGCGTAATTGTTCACGTAATTTATGTAAAACTTCAGTGTCACTTTTCACTTTTAGGAAGGCTGCCACTATTCTACTTTTTAGTAGTCTAGTTATACCAGAGATTTATTACGTCCCCACAAAAAAAGTCAAGAGGCGTTAAGTCGGGTGACCTAGGAGGCCATTGCACAGGTTCGCCGCGACTTATCCAGCGCTCTCCGAACTCAGCATCGAGATACTGTCGGACACTACACTGGTGCCGCGGCCGTGCCTGTTGTTAAATGTCCTGCATGCCAATGATACATTATCACCACACAGTGCCAAAGTTCTCACCATTTCAGTGTATTCAATATTCGAATACCGAAAAGACATCGCGCGCGAAAGTTATCGAAATATCTACTAAACACTTAAACACAAGTAGACACAGATAACTGCGGTGCACGACTGGATTTTTTTCACATAGTCGGTGCCCATTTAGGGATTGCAATAACGGGATATTAGACACACCGGAATTCCGCATACATTGTAGCAAAATTACAAACCGAATTTAATCACCATTTTAACGTTCCGCGAAATTATTTTTCATAGAAATACCTACTTGTTGTTTCATTTCATAGTGATTTTGTTACAATTTAATTTGTTTCATTTAAGTGCATGTATTGCGCGGGATTTAGATCGCCCGGTCTTGCAAATACCGGGAGTAATTTTTATCGCGGCGCATCCCTATACCGGTTGCCTTTTGATGTACCGCCGCGCCGCGCGCGCCATCGTTTGTCGGATGGATCAAATTGCATTAAACAATAGCTGCATCCTGCTCTATCTAGTTGTAGTTAAATGTGCGGAAAAGAGAATATGATAGTTATTTATTTTGGTAGCTTATTACGTTTATTGAGGCCTATCGTTGTGTGCGTTTGATTAATGATAGATTGCTTAAATAAACTTTATGACTATCGAAATAAAGTTCATTTTTGTTCATTATTTAGTTTATTAGAGTATTCGTTTAGTGATTCATTTAAAAATGATCTTATGTCCTGGAGTTACGTTTCAATTTCGTTTGTTCGGAGTAGTAAATGAAAGAGTGTCTGTAATTTACTTGGTCTTAACTAATTATTTTGAAAAAAAATACCTACCAAAAAAAATGTTGATATCGGTTCAGTAGCTGATTCTGAACGTACTACTTTCCGCTTTTACATTTAAATCTGTTACATGTTGTATATGTATGTATTTATGCTTTTTATTATGTATGTATGTATGTTATTTTGGTGTATTTTTATGTTTAGATTATATATATAGATAGTATGAGTTTTATCTAGTTTCCTCACTTTTAATTATTTATTTTACACTGCCCTCTCTTTTTCCTTCTTTTAAATCCATCCCATGGTTGTCTGTAAGACATTGCTTTAAGCGATAAGACCGCCATTTGTACTTTTTATATGATTTTTTTTTGTTTCTGTATATTGTATTTTTTTTTTTATGTGTACAATAAAGATTTAAAATAAATAAATAAATAAATATTTTGAGCCTAACCCCTCTCCGGTCTAAGTTGCTCTACTTGTCGCTATTTGCCTATTGTAATTTTAGCCTGTAACAAGTTCACCGAGTTACTATACAATCCCATAATATTTGTCATCGCCTCGGTGTTTCCTGAGCGCTATGAACTGTCCTTCAAACGAGGCTTAAAGCAATACTCTCCTTAATGTAGGCAGCGACTTTGTTGGTACGACCCTGGCACTGCAGAGGTCCATGAGTAGTGGTGGCCGCTTCCCATCAGGCGGGCCGCTAGCTCATCTATAAAGGCAATAAAAAGATATTAAAATGTAACAAATTTTCAGCATTATCCCCTATATAGAGAATCAGACAGCATATGCACAGAGCCAGATGCGGCGCCGCTGCCTGAACGCAACAATTTGTTCGAAGAGCGTTGGGATTGCCTCTCCAAGGAGTCCACGGAGTACTTAGTGGAGAGTTTGGCTCCGCGCGCCGCGTTTGGAGCGCACACGCACCACAGCTGCGTCGTGCGACATAGCTTCGTGCCTACCCACAATCATAAAACCGAGTTTATAGAGTACACCGTGCCGTCATTTTCCTGGAGGAATCGTGAAGATCCTAAGTATTATTTGGTAAGTATAGTAGGTGCTATTATCTTTGGCGTGTTCGTATTGAGGTCCCGAAGTGCCGGCATGCCGGTCTATCTAGAATTCTAGATCAGTAGCTCTTAACTGGTGGTCCCTGGCAGCATCCGCGGAGCCATATTAAGGTTATACTTAAAATAATTTTAGCAAGTTTTATTTATAGGACGATAGAAATACCCTTTATTTATTTAAATTTTGTTACTGTATTAACAAACAACCGAATCAGTCAATCAACCAGGTAGTCAATGGCTAAACAATTCGGTCAGGATGGTGAGGATTTACCCATAAGGAAAAAAAGGCTCTAATATGATGATTCAGTTATATAGCTGCCACAATAATTTGCGAAACGGCTTTGAGTTATAATTACACAAAGATGCTTTCAAAATAAGGTTAAATGAGTGACTTAGTCATGCAATAGTCAATACATAAAAACACACAAACAATAATAGATCAAATAATAATATTTTCGCGAAGTCATGTGTGCTAGCAACTTGTCCGAACTATCTTAAGTGATGTCGCGTGTCAATGACCATACATACAACAGTTGGCAGCGGACTGAGATTTGCGCGCAAGGAGTGTCACGTGTATTTTCATGTGGTCACTATTATTTGCAAGCGCTTTTGTTTGTAAAACAGTAATAGATAACAATTCGTTAACGGTGAATGTTATATATTTTATAGATAATTGAGTCAAGAATCGTATATTACCTACCACGTCCTTCTTCGATGAGTTCGTCATTTAAATTTACATCTTCTATTTACCATTCAAAACAGGGTGTTTGGTTATTGCTATAATACTAATACACCTAACAGTCAACATATGTATAATATGTAGATTGACCCCACACTAAGATAGAGTGTTGTGTCGTGGTTTTCAGAAATAACGATTTATGAGAGACTTTTTTGGTCTTATAAAAACCTAAACCCGAAACAAATATTTGCTCTTCACGCAAATATATGACTCGGTGCGGAGATCGAACCTGCGGTCTCATTTCGCAGCCGGCGTCTAATCAATTGCGCCACGGACGCTGTCCAAACCAAGTGAAATAATGTATCATACAACTTAATATATTTTTGCAATCATCTTCTAATTAATGTCTGGTTTACTCTTTGATATTATTAAGATCATGTCCATTCACGACAAATTTATCTCTTGCTCACTTTGCTGATACCATTGAGATATTATATAAGAGGCGACAATGCACACAAAATGTTTGGAACAAAATTAAGGGCACCGTGACACTCCTTCTGTTTCTGTCTCTGTCACGCTTATATCTTCTAATCTCTTAATATCTTCGATCTTCTTCACTGTGTTCCTGTACCTGAATCTTGTACCAGTACAATGCGCAGAGAATTTGTTCCCGATTTCCGCTCTAGAATAACACCTCAATGTATCATACTTTGCAAATAACATTTGGAAGGTATTTTTTATAATACACCGTACCTGTTTTGTTATTGAAACAGTATGAAATGTTCTTTGTGTTTATTCAAATCAATGGTTCAATGATACATGTTCATAATCACATCAAGTGTTGTCAGTGACAATAACAAGATCACCGACACAAAAAACCTGTAACTGGACGATTTTCAACGGTCGACAATTATACTTCACGTGGTGATGAACAAGCGTTATTTGCCATTCATTTGATGTCACACATGTCCAAAATGACCGGCAGACTTATTTACTATTTATATACAAAATATGTTCAGTGTTAGTTCTAACACCGTTTTTCTAGTTAGACCTGGCAACCTATACTGTGAGAGATTTTCACCTAAAAATCATATGCGGTGCCCAGGGCTTCATTCCCAACTCCCAAGATGTTTATAGAGTCTCTATAATAGGGCGTGAGTTTATCTTTTGTCTACTTATACTTGTACTTATATTAGTCCCAGTGATGGCTAAAGACTTCTTTTAATGGAGGAATCACATATTTCTTTACGATTAAAATATAAATTAAATTGTACTGCACCATATCACTTCTAGAAGTTTCTAGGATAAATTGAAAATTTAGGATTCATTCATCGGCTCGAAATTAAGCTGTAACATACCTAGTTCTATGAAAGTATTCGTAATTCGTAAATAATTGCATAATATTTCGAAATCGCCTCATGTTTTACTAGTGTTGTTATGGCATTTTGTTTTGGTAATTAATTTTTTATCATTTCACATTGTTCGTTAATCGTTTCGAGCAATTAACAGTATCCGGCTAGGAACTCTCGGAGCCTCACTGACAAACAAACCCGGGTCGCGACCCGAGTGTTACCGGCGTGACTACTGCACGGAGATAATTAGAAATACTTACTAGATATAACATTTTTAAATTCGCACGATTAAAATTATTTCAAATACTGTTTTTATCAAGTAAAGGTTGATTTTGGATGATTTATAAAGTAGGTCGGCAATAAAATAGACCAAGAAATGAATCTCAACTCTTCAGTTTTACGAGATATGAATACCGGAAAAACAGACAAGGATATAAAATGAGATAAAACACAATAGAAATTTTACTATTCATCCAGGATAATGTTTTTGTTGATGTTATTTTAGTGTCAAAGACTAACGTAGATGACAGAACAAGTGGCCGTGCGGTAAACTGCGCAGAAGTGGAAAGATAATTTCATTATGAACTGTGAGTAAAAATCCTTGGGTGGGGAGGTGTTGCGGAAGGGTGGGGAGGCCTTTGCCTTGCAGCGCGGTTTATATGAGTATTTATTCTTTATTACATACATATAGTAAACAAATTAAAAAAATACATATTAAGAGTACTTGAACATGGCGTTCTTATCGCTATACATATTTTTTTACAGAAAACCCTAGGACAAGGGATGGATATAATATAAGAAAATAGAGAAGGCAGATTAAATTATTAAATATAGAAACTCCAATAAATAAGTAAAATAAAACATTATGTTCATGGGATAGTACAGATCAGTGGTACTCAACCTTTTTCATACGGGCTACAAAAACGTTTTAGTCATGGTGTCTGGGTGGCTCAACGCAACTCATCGCGGTAGGGTTAGACTAGCTAGTAGCTACTAATTTTTTCACTCGGCGAACCTACAGTTTCTATGATTGGCGCGAAATTTGAAATAAATTGCAATATATTTGCAACCCCAGGCGGGCCAATCACAAAAGCCCCACGGGCCGCAGGTTGAGAATGGCTGGTGTAGTCGGTGTAGACTATAGGGTAACAAAAAAGGTGTAATTTTCACAGGTGACAATAACCCCTGACGAGGTGAAGGTGTCGAAGTGCGGGCTGCCCCGCGAGGCCACGCTGCAGCTCACCGCCATCCTCATGCTGCTGGCGCTGGCCGTGTACCTGCGCTACATCACCAGCGGCGACAGCGACAACCACTACAAACTATTGTAAGTCGTGTTTTACTGCTGGTAGATTAATGATTTACTGCTGGTTTGCGAAGCCATAGCTTGATGGTCCACACCTGTGCGGCACCTTTTTTGTGCCGCACCGTCAGGCTGTGGAATTGTTTGCCGTTTCACCTGTTCCCTCCTTCCTATAATCCTGGGCATTAGCAGGCCGGCATTATTGTATCTATTGGCATGGGACTGCTGTCTGATGCCAATGGATACTCTGCCTGGGAGGTATTTCCGCTCCATCAGGTGCAATGTGGTCACTATGCCGGGCCAGAAAAAAAAGATATGATATCGAAAAAACGGTAAAGGAAAACATCGTGAGGAAACCTGCATACCATAACGATTCATAAGAATTTTTATGGTATATTAAGTCCACCAACCCGCATTAGGCCAGCGTGGTGGACTATATCGCCTAACCGCTCTCAATCGTACTCTTGATTGTAGAGGAGGCCCGTGCCCATCAGTGAGACGTATATGGGCTGATAAAGAAGTAAAGAAAGAAAGAAGATATCGTATCGCAGAATTAGAGTGACCTAATCCATAAAAATAGATTTTGTGTTTTAATCATATTTTGGCTCAAAATGACCTATCGACCCGTTATTAAAGAAGGTCCTAATGACGCATGAAAGGCAGAAAGATGTATAAATCGGTCTTCTAGATGTAACTTCCATAAGTACAAAATTTCTTATGTTATACAAATCTTTCATGAACGTTTCCCAAAAAAAATTTTTTTTAGTGTCTATAATTCTAAAGGTCCGATATGTGAGAGGCCGCCTGGGTAAGTACAACCGCAATGTCTATTTCTCCCGCTAAATATTGTAAACTAGCTTTTGCTCGCGGCTTCGCTCGCGTTAAGAGCGTTTATACCTTCCGCGCGCTTTTTGGCTTAAAAACAGGACTTTTCAAACGAGTTAAACTATACCTAATTAATAATAATACTTCTTAAGAGCGTATACACCTTGCGCGCAAAGTCAACTATAGGTATTTCTTCGTTAATTTCACGCACACATAAGCGACCAAAGCTGTGTGCGTAGAGCTGCCGCGTCGGCTCGCTATACAATCGGCTCAAACAACTTTGATCCGTGCGCTTCAAATATTTAATTGAAATGTAATTGTAATATAATATCATAAAAATATTTTATTTGCATTATAAGTAGACAAATATTACTGTGCAAGCAAAGAATAATACAAATTTAGATACTAATCATATTTTCGTTATTATTACATTGTTAAGTTGCATTCAAATCAGTGTTCAATCAGTAGACACTACGGAAGTTTTATTAATCATTTCGTGTTCGAACACATAAATAGTGTTAGGGGCCTTACAACCCCTTACAATTACGAAATACATTTAATTTTATATTACAATACATAACATAATTTAGCCTCGGAATTACATCCCATTATATTACCTGAAACATAATTTATACTCACTACAAAATCATTGTAGGCAATAAAAATAATTAAATATTTTACTACCAAAGTACTAAGATGTGGTAATCGCAGTCCGCGCGTGGCTATTTTTACTACGAACGGCAAAGATCGACTGCAGCTAGGCCGGAGCGACGAGCGATACGTCCTCCCTCTAGAAGGCCTTGCGGCGGTCTGATTTGAGCCACGTCGGACAGCGTGTTTTATAGTGGTTTTTAAAATATTTGTAGAAAATATGAAAACTAATTTTGTTGAAATATAAAAAAGGTAATTTATTGATAAGATGTTCTTCTATTATAATATGCAATTGCTATAAAAAATTATGTGCGATAAGTTGGTGAAAAAAAATATGTTATTGACGAGAGTTTCTGAATAATTTCGCATTGTTTAAATTTTTATTTTTCAGGAACTAAACACAAAAAGATGATTTTTCTCGGCAAAATCCCTCCATAAGGGTCTTATTAGTCTGATAATATTTTTATTTTCATCTTATATTTAGTGGTTTCGGATATCTTAAGCTTCTAAATTGCCATTTAAAGCCTAAATAACGAAACTTGTGTTCAGTAATCCTTATAGTACTCACAAATTATCCATCAATCTATAATGTTTTCCACCAAAATCCCTAGATGACAACCTTTTCTAAAATTAGTACTAATTATTTTTCCTTTAAATTGTTTATTGGTGGCTATTAACTCATTTGAAAAGTCCTGTTTTTAAGCCAAAAAGCGCGCACAGGGTATAAACGCTCTTAAAGTATAGTTAATAGACTCAATTTATTTATTCAAAGTAAAATGCAAATCAACACACGATTTTTTTTACTGAGAGCTATTTAATTTCTTACATCAATATCAATCAATAAACCAATTTAATTTCACTTACAATCTATGTAAGTATTATTATGCCTTTATCCAATTGTGGACGTATTGTGGTTGATGATGAAAGCTCATAAGACTATATCGGGCAGCATATGAATTTACATAAGCAACTAGATCTCATAGCCTCAGGTTTCTAATTTCCATCCAGTTGGGCTGAATGTTAAAATATTTGTTTGCAGCATATTTTTGTGTCATAATACTTGAGGCACTGTAGGCATATCCCCGGTATTTCCGATCGAGGGGCGATCGGGATTGGGCTACGCGCACAAATGGGGCTATTGGGCAACTGAAAATTTAATATATGCATTTTTTTAATCTATCATATCGTCCATCATTCAGATTGTATTTTTTTCATCATTATTTTTCTGTACCGCTTAAGTTTTGATTCCCAATTTGGACATTCTATTTTTGCTACTTTTTTGTCGTGAGGAAACTCATATGAATTTTAATGTTCTTCGATTTGCAATGAGATCTAGCGGTACCTACACGCGAACAGGTTAAGTAGTCGCGAATCTAATCAGTCTCATGTCAAAATATATTTTGCATTAAATTACGGGAGATAAAACAAACATTCAAGAAAGGCCAATGATTGAGCAGTATCGATATAAACACACTAACTGCAATATCTACTTTGAAGGTGTATCGTAAGGTTAAAACAAGGTCTTGTTTAAATTATTTTATATCTCCGTGTTTTGTTTTTGTTTGTAACGGTGCATCTAACCGCAGTTATTTTTTGTTGAATAACATTCCAAAATATCAACTCAGCAACATCTGGTAACAAAAGGTTATTTACTATCAGTACATGTTGCCGTGTTTTTAATTTTAAGTAATGATGCCTAACATGTGGTAACAATCGATAAAATTGACATATTTCATATTATTCGTCGTTGTTTTTTGCTATTTTCTGTTATTGGCAGTATGGACGCGATTAGAAACATTCAACAAATAATAACATGTAGCCACAAAGTTATATATTGTTATTTAATGTTATTGTGTTGCACATTTTTTTTAACACAATATTAGTGTGGACGAACCATAAATCAAGGGTATCCACGCAGCTGGGTTTGGAATAAAATGAAATATTTAATGAATCCATAAAATGTCATACATTATATAGATTCAGTCACTTTTTCTTCCACTAACACCCGGTTCACAAGGCTGTTTTCGCCAGAGAAGAACGGGCAAGAAATTCTAGCGTTACTCTTTTTCAAAATATTTACATACAGGATTTGCAATTCAGAGCAGTTCATGAATTAATAATAATAGAAATTAAATAATAATAATATTGTATACTTAGTTAAGTGGTCGCCCAGACCGCGGAATCTGTATACACTGTTCAGCAAAAGCAATGAAAGGCAAAAAAATAAATAAAACAAAGTAATTAAATATTACCATTATAAGCAAATTGATTGTTTCATGGGCGTTTCAGCCGGTGTAGCCGGGGTTCCGTTTCTAGTGCCCTCTTTATTGTATATTTTGGTAATGTCGTAGTGTCACCTTATTGTGCCAGTTAAAAATAAATAAATTAGCGCCCAAATACTGGAACGCAACTTAAATATAAATGGCGCTTAACTACGTTAATCCCGATTAAATGTACTGGCGAAGTGGGCCGTGCGCTGTTAAGAGCAACTTATTATTTGAATGGCGTTCCAGTATTCGGGCGTAGGAGTTTTTATTAAAAGATATGTTTAAAAACTTAAATACTACTAATTAATTATGTTTTCTTAAAGTTGAATAATGGATGAGGTTTCTTTCTTTTCGTTACAGATCCGGGAAGAAGGTGTAGCCTCGAAAATGTAAATGCTATGCAGATAATGGAAGTTTAATTAAATTATTGTTCGTCATTAGTCTTCACTTATTAAGTTAATTGCTATGAAATTTATTCAAGTAATTTATTATTTAAATTGTCGTGTAATGTATTTGTGTTTATTGAAAATCATTAAAATCTTTAATGCATCTTTTGATTTAATTAATCTCATCAAACGGAACTGGCAAGTTCAAATTCCGTCGAGGTTAGTTCCAGCCACAGATAACACCGAGCGTGCTATCGAACATGAAGTTGCCGATAATAAAATACGTGACTAATTAGTAAGAAAAATTTATTAATTAAATAAACTATAGGAACTTTGTGCGCAAGAATAAACATGCAAAATTGACAGCATTTGCAAAACAGATAACAATCAATTCTCTAATACTGTTTTATATCCAAATATAATTATAATTCTACAACTAAAGCTATATAATAAATGCAGGTTGGAAACAGAAGCGATTTTATACTAAACACATTCACCCGTAACAATAATATTAACAGGTATCCAGTTCATACCCGTTAAGTACAATAAGACATTTCTTATCAAAGCTTCTGACATTAACAACATTAAGGTTAGCAGTACCTAATTACCTCGAGGTACAAATTTACTGAACTCTTATAAGTAAACAATGCAATGTTTTATAAATAGTTGCTAAGGAAACTAATATTAAAGATAACAACGACCTTAGTTTTAATGATGAGATGAATCAACAATATGCATGAATGATGACTTAAGTATTCGAGTAAATTGACTATGCTATCGTACTTGTACCACGTTGGGGTTTAAGTACAAGATGGCAGTGTTGTGTTCCTGAGGGTTACTCGGGGATGTCACTGAGTTTGATGCCGCCGGGGCGCCGGTACATGCGCTCGTGTAGGGGCAGCTCGCCGACGAGGAAGCGGTCCAGCGCCTTGGTGGCCATGCGCGAGTGCCCCGAGCTGCGGAACGCTGTGCTCGCGTCGTTGCCCGCGTACTCCATCATTATATCGGCCCCACCGGGGTGCTAAAACGAAAAATATTTAAATTGAGAAATGGGAAACAAAAACGAGATTTTTGAAAACTTTTGAAGAATTTCGAGAACTAGTAATGTAGGACTGAATGCTTACCTCATCAAAGAAAGTGGTAATGTCGTACACGCGGTCGTAAATGACTACCCAGCAGTCGTCGGGCGCGTCGTGGAGGTTCACTTCCGCGAGGGTAATAGTGCGTTCCTTCGCTTCTGGTGCACCGGGTATAATCTCATTCGACCACTTGTTCTGGTCGCTTTCTACCGACCAGGGGTTCACAAACCGTAGCGCTGCCATAGTGAGCGCCACCAGGTCCAGCTCGGTTTGCTCTTTGTTCACTGGCAGAGACGCCGAAAGATTCATTTCGGGTGCAGTTTGTACAGTTGCCATTTTTATTATTTATTTAAACTTCGCGTAAATATCTCGTCTCGTCGATCTGCGGACTTGCTTATCCCTCGAAGCTCACGATACAATTGATCAATTGCAGACTTATGATTCTGTAAAGGGTTTATTAATACTTTAGTGTGGTAATATTAATTGTAACAGGGCTGATGGCTGGTTAAGCTACGGTTTATATTTTATGGTATTTATGGAGACTTAATATTTATTGGTCACTCATAAAATTTGGCATGAAATATATTGTTAACCGTAAATAAAAAATTGAAATTTCTAGTAATATTTTTTCAAAATAAATTTCGATGAAAGTGTGGCTTATGGGCAGCCCTGTTCGAAAGCAGTGGAGCGTGAACGGCCAACATGCGATACTAAGTACGTGGATCAATTTACATACAATAGACGCTCCACCACCAACTGATTGCCAATAGCTTCCTATATAAAGGTGCGCAGAAAGCTTGGGCCGCACTGCTATTGCACTGTTAAGACTTAAATTATCGGTTTCCTCGTGACCTCCGAAAAACAAACGATAAGTGAAGCCTTTATCGGAAAGAACACGCGAATTTTATTCACTAACTCGACAGTTATCAGCATCACTTGACGTAAGCTTAAATATTTAAGATAATTTGATGTCATGCGAATGACCTTTTTGAAGCTGTTAATATGAAGTATCAAATCACGTACATGATTAAGTATTCAAATTTCTACAAGTGGCCTATTTATTCTATCAGAATACTGATATTTGAGATTATTGAGTTAAATACCAACGCGTATGTAGCATATCGGAATAATAATCATAAACAAGTCCGAGAGACGGTAATAAAACGCGTTATGCGTTAGATGCAAAACAAATAATATTTACCTTTTAATCAATGCACTTGATCTGAAGCACTTGCGTTATCTCTGTTGATGTTCAAATCGCGGAGAATGACTGTCACACCAATTGTCACTATGCCACAGTTGCTCGTATTTTAATTGATTATTCACTATTTTCGGATGATGCATGAGAGCGTATATCATTGCCACAATCTAGTATTGTCTTGACATCTAGTACTTGCGATTTGTGAATGAGGTCTCTGTGGTGGGCGCGTCGCTTATATAGCGGTGTGGGCACGCGCCGAGCCGGCCGCGTCTAGTGTCTGATGTAATCGGCCGCTTATCTTGCTCGGCGGGCGCGCGCGCTGTGGTGGCCCGCGCGCGCCGCACCCGCGTCCAACCGTCTGCACACCGCCGAAACGACACTTGCCAAGCTTTTACATCTGCTCATTGGTTATCAATAGCATGATCAATGTCAATAACACTCACTAACGGCTAATAAAGTATTTTACCTTTTTTTTATTTTTCTTTTGAACTTAAAATGACTTGAAATATATTTTCATATATTTCATCCCATATTTGTGTCTGAGACGATTTCCACCCCCATAAGTACACTGAAAATAAAATAAAAATATTATGCACTATACTTCTCTGTCGAATAGAGAAAATTTAAGTAAAATCTTTTAGTATGTACCTAGGTACGACTTGTGTGATATATCTAAAATTCGATAAGCATCTAAAATACTAGGTAGTATTCTATATTCTAGAAACGGAAATAACTGGCTATAACTATGTATTAGAATGTTTATAATAGAAAGTTGATAAATAGATGTTAAAATGTTATTGTATTATTAAGTTATTTTAGTTATTTTGTAGGCATGTTGACGTAGAAGGGATAATGAACTCACATCGTACGACGGCGACCACAAACAAGTTTCGATTCGCGGCGATTAGCTACAGATTATTGTTATGACAAATAATTTATTTATCTACTGTAGCTATTAAAACAATAGTACAAATTCTCTGATACTCTTTACAAGTGTTTTCCTATTGTATAGAAAAAATATTGTATTAACTATATTATAATTACTATACTATTAATTTTAAAATATAGTGTAATTACATAAGCTTTTTCAGCATGAGACGTTATATCTTACAGATTAACTCTACCTGCAAATTTTTTATCGAACTATTCATAGTACGAAGTCAACGAATATTTACATGCTTGCAATTAACACTGTGTTACTTAAAATATTGGTACCTACCCAATATTTTCTTGCATTCATTTGCCTATATTCAAATTTATGATTGTTTTCATTTTATTCAATTAATTACAATAGTTATTGTTATCAATTTAAGGGAAATTCTGAAATGTGTGTTTTCTATATTGCAGCGTTTATTTCTTATGCTATAATACAATATGTTTAAGGGTATAGTTTTAATAAAAATAATATCTAGGCATGACCTAAAGATGACGTTGCTAATTTTTATTATGGCTTGTGAAAATGTTCAAGTTGTTATTATATTTTTTGCGCATGTTATGTCTAATTTAAATAAGTGGCCTTAAAAATAATGACGCAACACTCAATCGGAGTTACTTCTATTGATTTCGCACGGTTGTAAGGTCATGATAGAATTGGCATGATTGATGCTAATCGATGTTTATGTTTGTTATTTTTCCTCGATATGATTACCCTTTTCGGGATATGACAAATAAACATAAGTAAAAAGGCAGTTACAAAATTATGTCCAAATAGAAGCAAACATTTTTTTTATGTTTAATCTACCGATACATATTTGCAACTTATCGATGTCCGTACTTGCAAGATATACCTATATGAGAAAACTATTATCAGTTCATCAGTCAGTTTGTCTATTTATTTGTTCGTCTGTGCCTTTGTGCGAGCCAATCTCAGAAACGGCTGAACCAATTTCGCTCAAATTTGATGCAGAGTAACTGACACCCTCGATTAGTAATTACAACTTTTTATACTGAAGAATGTAATGATTCCCTGGAATGAGCAAAGAGTTATTAATTAATAATTTTAATAATTGTAAACAAAATAAAAGTATATATTTAACTGTAACATTGTAGGTACATATTACGTTGAGTTACGTGCTTCACTAATAGGCGTTGATAATTAATAGTATAAGTAAACGATATATTGCTGGAAGTTTCATCAGACTCATTTCAATTCTGATTAATACATTTTTCTAATAAACATTTGGCAGAGCCGGTTTTATGGCAATGTATTATAATATGATTATGTCGCATACTTAACGTATTGGTAGCTTATTTATCCTGTGAACCGTGGGATCACAGTGCAAAATTTCAGGTCGGGAAAGCGGCTATATGGGAATATCCCAAATCGAAAAAACGATGACTTGCATAGTTTGTTGAAAACGTTAACGGCAAGTTGGCGGACTGTTTAGTGGTATATTGTCGAAATCCAGATATATTTGTAAAATTCATTATCATTTACCTACGTATATAATATTAAGGAGGCCGGGGAGTTCAAGTGATGTTACGTTGCCACACCGGCACCCCAATGAGCTGGTGGATTTCGAACAATTAGGAAGCAGCCCTTTTACTAAAAAAATATCAATTCAGTCTTTTGTATCCGGGAGAACAAGTAAAGCCATAGGTCCTTGCCAAATAGCAAGAGACCTAGAACTTCGGAGAAGCGGACCATTCGAGTAGTTTTGACATCTTCATTTTATGTTCTTATTAAACCAGTAAGGTACTCTAGTAACTTAGAGCGGGAGATATCTTGTGCCTCAAATTGGGCATGGTCGGTAATTTTCTATGCCTTCCGTTATTTTAAATTTAATTAGATTAATTAAAATAATTCCTAGTAAATGACATCACAAATATTTATTCTGGATGTTATGAAACAGTCATTAGTAGTTACTGATATGAATCGTCACAAAACTTTTATAATATGGCTTAAAAAGTATAGGTACCACGCAGGGCTATATCATTATAGTATATTAATACCAGAGGCATAATACGGACCTTATCTTTCTGGTTGAAAAGCACAATTAATTATATATTGCGTCCAACAGAAATGCAACACAAGAATAGTTCTCAAATATAAGTAGGATGTATAAAATTGTTTGGAACAAACATTTTTGACGCGAACATTTGTGAGCTTTATTTACGATTTTGTTTATACATCTATTATTATACAGTTTTATCGGTTTTTATTGTCATTATATTTTAACTTTAAATTTTAAACATTATTTTGAATATTTAATGCAATAACTATGTACTCGTATCTTCTATTTTGCAAACAACGAGTCGAAAAACACAGGTAGGTATTAGGTTTTTTGTGTACATACTTTGTTTATTTTCGTATCTAAGTATTTTTCCTGAACAGATTAGTATTATTCATAAGAATCAATTGTTAGATAAGGCTTATTCTGTCGTCAGCGGTTTGATGCGTTATGCAAAATAACAATTCATCAAAATAATCTAACCGAATCTACGCAAGTCGCACGTCACAACTGTTGTTCCTCGTATCTTTATGCAATTTCAAAATTATTCGTCGAAATATTATTTATTACTATTATACATAACAATAAATAATGAGTAGGCATAATATTATTGCATATGACGTTGAAATAACATCAGATAAGTTATATTATGAAGACCATTTCAAAAGATAAATACTTAGATAAGTATGCGACTATTTCCGAATAGAAAAACAATAATAAATTTAAAATAGATTATGCACATTTCTGAGTTGTAACCACATAATTGTAACATCGGTTTAACAATTGTTTCTTAATTTTATTGAGCTTTATACATGTAATTAGTGTCAAATTCTCCGTTAGGTTTCTGTAACACTGTGTACTCTTAAAATAAATAAGTTAGTTATTATTTTACTTCCATTGTAAATAACTGAATCTCGTTTTTATATATCTTAGAGAAGGAGTGGTAGAAGGGGGTAGAAGGATCATGGTGTTAGCATATTAAAGGTTTCTTATAGTAAAAGAATAGCGCTATCTTTTGTAGAAATTATTTCAACATGAGAACATAATTGGACTGTGTTGTATGATGACGAACCATGTGAAACTCATAGGTACAAGGACTGTGGGTGGGACCTGGAAACGCACTCGGTACCTTGTAATTAATTCCCTAAGATCACGCCAGTGGATCTATGAGGAATATTAGTGTTAGAAATATTGATAAGTATTAATAAAAATAAATAAAGCAATAATCACTTTCTTCGGTACACTTTATGGATCCGAGAGAAACTGTAAATCCTTAGGTTTAATTCCTATTATTTATCCAACAAACATGCCTAAGATATTTAATTGGATTGCTCCCTTGCAGAGGTCGATTAATGACGGAGAATCCAGCTTCCGGATACATATTATTAATTCAGTCTACTATTATTTAGAACCATTTATTGCGTCTCATATGTTTCTACTAAAATATTCCTTTAACGCTGAATGTCACTGAGCGTTAATGGAATATTTTATTTATATTTCAAATTTCAAACATATTTTATGAAAATGAATTAACAAGACGCGTTTATTTATAGATGCCATTTGAATCTCTTAAGAAAACTATAGTAAATAGGAAATCCAGAAATACATTTGCAAAGAAATAATTTATTATTATATTGTTATATTCCTACCAGTTCTAAAATGAATTCCTTTTGTTATCTGAACGCAACGTTTTTTGTTAAAATTATTCCTTGAATTGAAAGGTGCAATTATTGAAGTGATGAACAAATAATTTGGTATTGATAAATTAGAATAACCATGTTCGGAGGTCAAATAAACATAAACAAGACACAACAATCATGTTGTGACGAGATCGGTGGGATCTTATTAACTTTGATAACTTATTGTATTTAAAAAATATACATCAAAAATACTTTATATTTATTATTGTATGTATACTTTCTATATGCCGTATATTGGAATATTTTAGCGCTGAAAATATAAGGACTTAAGTTTTCAGGGTTTGGGAATATCCAAATAAATTTCCTAGGTTTTTTTTTAGAGACTTTCCCGCCCTCACACCCGCCACTGCAAGTCCTGTCAGCCAGGATCAACAGTGGCACACAAAGATTTGACACCGAGCTCCGGAGCTCGGCGAGTCTCTCAGGGACACTAGCAAAAGGAGGAGTTGGAAACAAATAGTTGTCCACTTCCCTCCGCAGCAAAGCGGGTGACAAAAAAAATTGAGTCGAGAGGTATGTATCCTCTTATATAAAGATATACAACTGGAGAAGCCAGATGTATTAAGCACCACGGGATAAACAAATTACATGGGTCCTATAGTTTGAGCTGCTAAATTTGGGTCCAATAATAGGTATGGCAAAAAATTTCCTAGGTTATAGTTCTGTAACCCAAGAGTACCTAATGTCGTCATATAGCACAATATTTACTATTAAATTGTGTAGCGTTCAAACTGGGATGTAGCCCAAGAGTCACGGACTCGATGTGTGTGCGGCACATCTGACTTGTGACCTCCTCGCGCGTGTTCTGATATTTCGCTCCAATTCGTTCCGGTGCGCGCCGGTTATTCGGATCGGAAGGGCGCTTTTCGATTGGTAACTTGCACTTTTTAATGTTATCTTTTATATTGTGTATATAAACCATATCTATAAGTTGGATGTTAATGGATGTCTCGTTAATTAGGTCCAATGCAAAAATGTGCGTCTTATATTTGATCACGATTGCAACACATTGGTATAGTGCTAAAGAATGGTATGTAATATTTTAATCATTTTCAATAATTTAATTTTATAGTATAGATAATAACTTCTGGTAAATGAGGGTAACTGATAAAGTTCATCTCGACAGAGTAAGGCCAGTACAAGGGCTGTTATGCGTAAGAAAAATAAAAATATTTTTTTTTTATATTACGTCGGTCTAGAAGATAATTAAATGAAGATTTAGGAAGATAATATATTAATTTTCTTATTTACTAAATGGACTAATTAGGTGATGAACACAATAACCTACCATGGGCTCCGATTACATCATAGAGCGATAGGAGATTTTATTTCTAGAGCTGAGACCGTTGGATCAGCAGGATATTTTTTTTAATCGTTAAAAGTAAAATCAGTAGCGTCATTGATGAAAATATTGAGTGTTCACATCCAGGCTCAGTGAGCACGTGCTTCGGTTATGTTGCTATAGTTTGGTAAGGGCAGCAATTGTTAACATAGGTCAGAAACAGAACTGTTATGTTAGCATATAATAAATAAATGGCCTCTTGTATTCATGGTCAATTCTCAAAAATACATTGGAATTATATAAGAGTTTAAATGCGTGGTGGCCTTTTGGTAACGGACCAGATAAGGCTGCCAACATGTTCACGGTGGTCGTGGGTTCAAATCTCAAGGCACACCTTTGACTTTTCGGAGTCATGTGTGTATTGATAGTCAATCACCACGCACTATAACGATGAAGGAAAATATCGCGAGGAAAACCGTATACCATAACGATTTGTAAGAATGTGTATGTTATGCAAAGTCCGCCAACGATTGAGAGCTTCGTGTTCTTGATTTTAGAGGCGGCCCATGCCTTGCAGTGGGACTTCTATGGGCTGATATAGTACAATAAAAAAAAATTATTAAAATTCATTCTGGTATACGTAATAAAATCAGTAGAATTAATCGTTTGATACAATTAAGAGTATGATAACTTGATTAGACTTTAACCATAATTATTACTCAGATTAATAAGCAATCATATCAGAATGACCAGCGAGTTCACGGCTTTGCTTTTCCTGACTCAACAAACATGAAACAAGATGGTAGCACTCACCCAAACAAACTGTAGTAATAATAATACTGGCAATATCAATGGAAATCATTGAAAATGTTTGACATGTGCTGTAAATTGAAATAAAACTATAATAAAACTCATTTTTATGGATTTTGTCGCGGATTTGGTTTGGTTTTTACCTTTTTTAACTTCCCGACGTTTCTATCTTACAACTTTTGTGGCCACGTGGCGGACTGAGGTATTAGTCAACCGCTCAGTGAAAAATAACTCCACGATAAAATGCATAAAAATTGTTGTATTTCTATGTGTAACATTCACGTCAATCTAAGATACAATTATATTCTGTGAAGTTCGGGCATGTATCGAGCGACTATCATATTATTTTATTCCTGAATAGTTCCGGTAAACGGCTTATCTGATGTTATGTAATTACCGCTGACATGAGCAGCATTAATATCACATGTATACTGGAGGTCTTTCAATCGAAGAGGAAAGGGAACATCCGGCGGTCTCACCCGTCGAACGATACACAAAGTTTAATGACGTTTAGATGACGAAATGGTAAACCAATTGAGCCGGCACATTCATACGACAGTTCATGTTAATTACGACGTGGCAGTTGGCACTACCATTTTTTCATCTAAAAGTTTATCTCGAAGTGGGCGATAACGCCCCCTTGTGGGCGTTGGAGGCCTAGACCTCTCGGGGCCCAAAAAAATATGAGGAGCGTTGGCATGGTGTAGGGGGCGATGGTTGATTTGTAATTTCATTTACTTTATATTTTAAAATTCACTTAAATTAAAACCTGCCTACTACTCAACATCGAATGCCCTATAAGATTATTTAATCTAAAAATACTCAAGTTCAATCAATGTGTACATTTTTTTGTTAGGTTAGTTTCTCGATACTTGTCCTAAATAACTATGTTAAATAGGAATCATTTGCATGGTACCAAACGTAGTGACTTATGACTGTTTTTGAGTAAAATCGAACCTATTATCAAAAATAATGTCAAAAAACATCAAATTTATCCATCTAATTAGACGAGTTTTTAAACTATTAAACTGATTACTCATCTATATTGCTTCTTTTAATTTGATTATAATATATTCTTGATATTATAAAGTTGGCTTGTTGGTTACACTAGTAAAATGTGTAGTTTATCTAAACTCTCACTGGTAAATGGAGCGTATTTACCAGTGAGAGCAAAGTAAAGTGCACAGCCTGAGAAGTAAAGCTAAAGTTTAAACACAAGAGCCGACTAATATAGCACATTATAACTAAATTAATTAAAGTAATGAAATTGTGGTGTTTTAGTTTTAGGAGTATATAAAAATATGGCGGTGCTGAAAAATAATTTATTTTCAAAGGATGCGGTAAAAGATATAAGTTTGATAATCTCTTTTATAAACCTCTTTACTTTGAAAATTGAGGTTTTGTTCAATAATAATGTAAGTAAAAAATGCATAAGAATATGTTACGCTGTTTGGATTAGTGAGATATACAGAAATAGGTAGAGTAGATAAGTAATCTGATACAATTCATAATTAAAATTTCTGGTGCTAGTTATCATTTTATTGCCACTATCACCGCTAATGTCAATCATGCAAACCTGTGATATGATCAAAACAAATACAATATGATGTAATTAATGAATGCAAAGTCATGCTCTCTAGAACAATTGAAAGATATGATTAATTAATCGGTGAATTACTTATTACCATCTATTTTCCTTATATGTGCGATATTTATCGGAATTCACTATATGTACCTTCAAGTAATATTACAGATATAAAACTAAAAAAATCTAATTCTATGCTAATTATAAGAAAAGTTACATAGTAAATAGTATAATGAATAGTATATTACTTATTAGTATTAGAATGAAATAAATAACAATAAATGTTTTGTACACAGTTCGTATATATTAGCTGATGCAATTTAGTATGTCGTATCGTTAGCCTACTGAGTGCTGTGGCATGCGGCGCGGCGCGGCGCCTATAATTTTACCTGCGCGCACGTTTTTTAGCCAAGCATGCAAGACTCGTCGATTATAGCGTGGTTATAATTTATACGCATAGTATAACATCCATAAAATGTTGCATCATGCTGTCTCTCCTACGAAATACAAGGGAATTATTATAATTTTTTTACACTATATTCGTAGCAACCTATTTTAAGAATGTATTGGAATACATAGATTGTTAAAGGCGGCTTTCCTAATAGTATAGAATACTTAAAAGTTTTAAATTATTCAATCTACAGTTCTTCTAGTCATCAATTGTACCTAAACATTATTTAAATGTTATTTTACTTTATTCGGAAATTTACAGAAAAAAACACTTATAGTTTCCACAGATTACATATGAACAAAAACAAAGTGGCGCGGCGCGATATAATCACATCCACACCCAGAAAACATTAATAAAAATTATTAACATTGCTCAATATATGCAATAGAACTATTAGAATTTTTTCTTAGAAACAAAAATACAAATACATACTTACTACTTTTTTCTAAAAAGTTATAAATAATGCACACATTACGCGATTAATGGTATATACTTCTGTGTAATAAATGAAATGTATTTTTGAAGTTAGTGTACAAATGAGGAGGTTTTCAGCGTGCTCCAGGAGTTGCCACTCGACCTGATTTCCAGCTCGTCTTATCCAGCTCCTGACAGCCGCCTTTCGCAGGTCGTTGCTCCATTTGCCTAATAGCTGTTTTGATGTTACACTTTGTGAAAGTTAACGTAATGTTTATGAGTATTTGTAAAACTTTAATTCAGTGTTTTACACTGAATTTGAGTATACTTTATTCAATGGCTTTTTACGAAATGTAAGTATACGTTTTCTTAAAAACAAAAATACAGATTTTTCTTTGATACGATTTCGCTCTACCTATTATTAAAAAAAAATACGTAGAAAATATTAACATCAATCATAAATAAAAAAAAACTGATGTTAATCGTAAATGAAATATAGACTTTTTTTCATTTTGCTACATATTAATTATAATGTACATTATGTAGATTTGCAAATATTACTTTGTAATTAAGAGGTAACAAGTTTCACTAGGCATAATTACGCTGTAAGCAGCGGCGCTGATTTTCATTTGGCTTTTATAATTCATTTTCTCTCTTTAATCCGATTCTAAATATGAATGCGCTGAGCGACGATCCTCTTGGTGCTTAATGGATATTGTCGCTGCATTTGTAACGTATGAGTTTTGTCGAGAGCTACCTCTTCCGTGAGCCCCTTTTAACCCGATTCTTGAAGCCTCAGCCTCTTCATTATACTTTGACCGTACGTTTCGCACAGAAGTTTTTTCACTTCTACGCTCTGAATTGTTGACGTTCAGATTTAAAACCACTTGGAAACACATCAGCATTGAATATTAAACGTGGCGTTTGACTTTGACAAACGTTTTCAGTACCCCAAGCAGGAATATTTTGAAGTATCGTATAGTAATAGTATCGTGACAACGATTACTATACTATTACTACTCCATATCGGTAGCATGAATCGTTTAACCATACTCTCGTGAACTCGATACTATTACTATACGATAGTGACAGATAACCTAAGGTAATGAACGAATATTATTGAATGATTCGTGCGGAATTGTCATTCACTACGTGGGTAAATTAATTAATTATTATTATAGAATAACAAAAACATATAAAACATGCATTAATGTCGCGTAGAAAGGTTATGGAAATAAATTATTAAGCAAATACATATTTATTGCTTTTATTCCACAATATACAAAAATGGCTCCAAATAATTTTGCATTTAGATTTCCGAACGTAGCAATTTTTTTTTGGTTAGTTTCACACATTAGCGGTTTTCCCTTTTAATTTAATGCAAATTAATAACTCTCATATGATATAGGTTATAGATAAAGATACGTATATATGTTTTATAAAATCCCTCTACATTTTTAAGGAGGAGAGCTTCATGAAAGTATTCTCTATATTTTTGCTCGTTAAGTTCCTCGGCAACTATTTTCACATATTAAATGCTCACACTTCTTTGCCCTAAGAGCTTGCTCGACTATACATTGAAATAAGCTTATGACATAAAATTATAAAGTAGGTACGCAAAACTAAAATCAAAGTTCCATGTAAATATTTTATTTATAAGTTTTTTACAGTTTTAGGTTAGGTATGTTTTTAACTACAATAAATTCCAGACTTTCTATATCCTCATACTTGTTCACAAGATTCCCAAGTTCGTTTCTCCGATTCCAAACAGTCCACAGTCTAAGAAATAATCTTCATATTTGAGTTAGGTATCACAATAATTGTAACTTCATATCGCAGCATTGAATTTCATATTATTAGCGAAATACGGAGTAGATAATTACACACAATAACACTACGGCATCGGGAGACACTAAGCATGGCCGTAATTAACACATTTTTCCTTAATTCGATGTGTAGAAATGTAAAAATATACTCCCGATAATGTTCTCACGGTAAAAATTACGGTGACAAAACAATCGTATTTCTCGATAGTAAATCGGCGATACTATACGTCAAAAATTATTCCTGCTACCACTTTTCATACATTCAACTATCGCTAGACTATACGATTACCATACTATAGTGTCGTAAACGTTTCCCGCTGCCATAATTTAGTTCCAAATACGCTCACAATGGCACTCGTGTGGCTCACAATGTTAAATTGCAACATTAACTTAACGTCCCTTGCAAATTCATTGTTTTCAGTATTAAACAGATGTATTGCGTTTAAATTAATAGGGCAATATGTCTATAAGTTATGTAAAATTGAAATGAAAAAGTAAATGGGAAAAAAAATAGTTTTGGGTATTGTTACTCATTCAGAAATAAATATTAAAAATGGAGAAAAGACTTAACGAGTCATTGATATTTGAAGCGCAGACACATATGTATATAATAGTATTATATAACATTATATATTATATATGGCATAGATATTAATGAGCAGAGCTAAAAAAATTGTATTATGTTCTTTATTTTCAATGTATAGTTAAAGGTGAAAATAAAATAAAAAATAATCGTTCGTTTACATTTAATTTTATCTGAGGTTAATACTAACGTTTAGCACAATAATATAAAGCTCATGCAACGCTGGTAAATTTACAAATACAATGGACATGGTGTTCTCTTATGAATCACCATTTCCAAAAGAAACAAATAATTTTTGCTGGCAATTGTATGACTTTTTTTATTGCACAGGTCCGGCAAACGAGCAAACAAGTCACCTGATGGTAAGTGGTCATTGCAGCCTATGGACATCTACGATGCTCGATCCATGGATGTATTTCCAGCCTATCAAATCGGGCGGGAAGGGAAAAGGATGGGAAAAGATAAAAAGTTATTAGGCATCTGGAAACCTCATTTACCGAACGAAATACGACAGCGAAACTATCGCTTCACACCGATTTTCTGTGAGACAGTAGAACTGCCTCGGACGAGCTTGCCCATTCATGCTCAGTCAGATAACAGTGTGGCTCTACCACATCATAAAATAATTGATATAATTATAGATAAGTGCAATAAGGGAAATAGTAAAAGTAGTAGAGCCACGCTGTATTCAGTCACGAGTCATGACTCAGCATGATTGGGCGGGCTCGTCTGGGGCGGTACCACTGTCTCACAGAAGATCGACGTAAAGCGACAGTTGCATTTCATTCGTTCCTCTTCCGATCCTTTATTTTGTATCTTTTTTTTTCCTCTCGCTTTGATGGGCCGGTAACACATCCAAGCGTTGTGGATGTTCATAGGCCGCAGTGAAAACTTACCATCAGGGGATTGCTCGGTGGGCTTTGCAATAAAAAAACCTTTACAAGAACTTCTATAATAGATCAGTAATTTATTGAGATTATTAGCTCGCTATAGCCCAGCGTGGTGGACTCTTGGTGGGCTCTCCCTTAGATGAGGCCTCTGCTCAGCATCGGGCGTGCATGAGGTGATGTATGGGCTGATATAACTACGTACTATTATTGTTTTAAATCGATACTGACGTAAATTGAATTTGTCAAGGGAAGCCCCAAGTACTATTTAGAATTGAGATAAAAACACATTGAATAAATGTGAATTATTATGATATAGTTATCAACAGCGATATTATAGTAAGGTAGTTGTGACTCAAGAAGTAGATGTTATTGACACGTATGGAATTTGGCATTGCTGGCTGAAGGATTTTTAAATTTTGCCTCTTGTGTGATTATTCAGCATGCAAATCCATTAATGATAATTAAGCTCAAATTACTAACAATTTAAAGACTTTTGCCGTCGTTATTTTTATTGAATAGATAAACTACATAGTTTGACAATGATGTTCTAAAATGTATTCTTTCAAAGATCTCTAATTAATTATTACAATTATTTCGATAAATTTATTTATAAATGTGATTGTTACCAATTGCATGTACAATGTATGTGTATTCCTTTCCAACAGATAACAAGAATATCTGCTTATAACTGGATTGTAGAATGATGATCATAATATGTTTATTAATTACTTTAGATATTTTATAGCGCGTGTGTAAATAGTGTAGGCAACTGGTGTGTGTTACAAATAATATCTATGATATACTACATATTTAAATTGAAACAATATATTTATACTTACATAAGTATAGTTGTTCACAAAATAGTTGACAAAATAAGTGCTTTATTAAATCGTTTTTGCTTTGTAAACAGCTTTATTTTTGTTTGGCGCCTAATTTATTTCTAGGATACCAATTTTGTAAACACACATATAATCTTGTACTAGCATTTGCGTTCTCGATCATTCGATTATCATAGTGTATTATAAAACAAATTCGATTGGGATTTGAGACTCTCTTAAAACGTATTTTGTGTAGTTTATGATCGAAGCGGTTTCTAATAAACTCGGTCTGGGAAAACACGGTTATACGTACTATGGCAAAGCTCTTAGCAGTTTATTTGCTTCCCACGTACGCTGAAATCTCTAGGGATGGACTGATTACATATTCGGTCAAATCCACTACATGGTTTATTCACTACTTCTGTCTAGATAGCAGAGTGATTTTCGAAACCTTATTTTAGAAATGGTTGTAAACATGGCGGGTGAATAACTTGAATAATCGTAAGACAAGCCTTTGCCATCTTAAACTAATATTAAAGTCGATTAAGGTGCATACCTATATCATTTTGTAATGACAATAGCGTTTCTGCTAGATTTATGAAGAGATATTTTAAAACCGCTAAGTTGATGATATGTTATCTACTTATAAAGACAACCTAAATACTTATATATGTTGAAGCAAAACAGAATAGGTGAACTTAAAAATGTTTATTGTACCTTTGAAGCATTTAAACATAATATAAGCAATGGAAAGTACCCAACTTACAGTTTATTTAAACATCAACGTATTAAGTACATTTTGTGATCAAAGAACCAATTAAATTCAAGGAAAATGTTTATTCTTTTGTAACGATAACTGAATCGATATGTCATTATTGTCAAAATAATGGCAATCGTGCGATGTGACGGCATTTACCCTCAACCCTGACTGCGATTAGATAATGCTTTTGTACTGTTTAATATAATATCTAATAATTAACCAGCATCCTGCTGGTACAAACACATTTCTAGGAATAAGAAAAGGATTTATGTACTAACTCATGGCTTGTTAGTGTACTGGCGTAACATTTATTGTATAATATAGCGATCGCTGCCGTTGTCAAATGGATATAATTAGAGACGAGGCTGTTTGGTGCCCTTAGGGAAAATTCTGGAATACGGGACTTAAGGTCTGTGTAATTTAGACAATTTTTCTACCTGGACTCCGGTCATGCAGTTATAAGCGGAGGTAGGTACGCTATAGCCAAATATCAAAATATGTATAATGTCGATGTTAATTTAAAAACAGGTGTCTCTTATATCGTAAAGTTGATAATTCGGACGCCTTGCATTAAAAAAAATATCGTATCAGTAAGTAACAAATAAAATAATTATAAAACCGAATCGTGACTTTTTCGTATGCGAGAAAATCTTGTGAGTTAGTCCGTCGATTGATGTGTGGTGATTTCAGTGCAAATCACACTTCCATATTCATATTTTGAAGTTTAAAGTGCACGGGAAAATGTATGATTATTGTATGGTTAGACTAAACATAATTAAGAATCGTTTCATGGAACAGGTTATATAACCCCTGGACTGGACCGGAAGCCGTACTGTGGCTTTTCGGCTTTCAAGCAATAAAGCAGCCTAATGCCATTGAAATAAGGCCTATTTTACATGACACATCAACAGATTGTACCTGTAATTTATTTATGTATTCTATACTGTACACAAAGCAAACAAATGAAAACCTAAGACATGTTACAAATAAAAATAAAGAGTACAGATGGCGGCCTTAAATTCGATCGAATTTATTACTGACAATTTTTGGATGGATATAAGAAAAGGAAAAGAAGAATGGACAATAATTTAGAATATAAAGGATACATCCACAGCATGTGATACATAATTGTATACAAATTATTTAAATACTTATATACATATTAAAACATTCATATATAAATCACTACATAGTATAAAACAAAGTCGCTTTTTCTGTCCCTATGTCCCCTTGTTTGCTTAAATCTTTAAAACAACGCAACGGATTTTGATCCGGTTTTTTAATAGATAGAGTTATTCAATAGAAAGGTTTACATGTATAATAACATCCATTAAATAGTGAAGAAATACTGTTATTTTTGAGGTTTCTAATGTGATGTCGTTAATTATCTTTTTTTTCCGCTTACATTGCAAACGCAGTCTGAACCCTACGAGATTTATCAAAATAATGTACTAATTATTTGTACACATTGAAAAGGCCTACAGAAAACTCCGCGATGGTATATGTCTATCTCTTATGGATATCCCACAATAAAATTTTTTTGTCATTTACTTTTTACGACAAATAATGGCTAATTTTCGAAGCGATTTTAACCAATACAGCATTAATCCTTATCCAATTAAATAGCTTAAATACATTGTTGATTTAATATAGATCTATATGGTCCTTTACAGCACAAGATTTAAATGAATATTTTCGAAGATATTACAGATTTAAAATTGCGGGACGTAGCGCTTGCGGCGGTACTGGCCGGCCGGGACGGCGCGGCGCGGCGCGGCGGCAGCCTGCTTATATAGGAAGGTTTATATGTATAATAAAAATACGTACATATTATTGTACAGAAATCTATTTGTACCCGGGCGAAGCTGGGCCGGGCCGCTAGTATACTATAAATTACATACAGAGACATATACAGGGTATATCAAGACTGCTACCGAAAACGAAGCCGGGTGGTAGTTTAAGCGACTTCAGACACAATGCAACAGAAAATGTTGCAAAAAAAAGCGACAATTTTTTTTTATTTTTTTCCTATGAACATATTTGGTTGGTAAATGCAATTTTTCCTATAATCTAAGGTATAAAAGAGTTTAATTTATTATTTTAGCAAAACTATGGATTTACCACCCAAAAATGACGATTATTTAAAAAATCATAAAAAATAATTGTCGCGTTTCTTTGCAAAATTATTAGTTGCATTGTGTTTGTAGTCACTAAAACTACCACCCGGCTTCGTTTTCGGTAGCACTCTTGAGATAACCAGTATATACGAAATTAAACTTCTCAATGAGGCTGCTCAGAGAGAAAGGTCCCCGTTCCCGTCTTATGACTACTGGTAGTGCTTTCCACAGTCCAACAGCTTGGACTATAAGACTTATCTAATATACTTATTTACTATGGACGTGATATATAGTTATGGTCATTTGACATCTATTGCCTGAAACCTATGGGAATTAAAATCTCGTTAAACCAAACAGATTTTAACTTAATACCTTTACCGGTTTTCTCATGAAAAATGGATATTATATTTTGAGTGTACCTATTTATAAAGTTAATTAGCTCGTGTAAAGTTTTCCAGTTAAAAATAAGTTATTATGATATACTTTAATATCAAAGAGTGCGATAGTTTAGTTGTTAGTGGCAACGGCTGAGCCGGATGCCTCGGGTTCGATCCACACATCTCTGACCTTACGAAGATACTAGCCTTTTTGTCGTGAATTATATCAGTCGTCTTAAAGTTGAATCACTTTGATTACAGTTTTGGTATAATTACCTAAATTGCAAGTTTTCTACATGATAAAAGTCTGGATAATTTAGCAATAATAGACGGGCAAATAAAAACCTATAATTGAGAGCACTATGTTGGAGCAAAACATAGTCTTATTCAAGGGCACATTATAAACTCTTTTTACTATCGAATGTTTTTTTTTTCGCTCAATTGAAATTCAAAAGTCGTTCGAAAGCGGCAAAATATTCGGAAACTAAAATAGGTTTACAAACTGACTAACAGCCGCTGCCAATAAACAAACCCAATCCAAAATTTGCCGTTTTAGATTTAATAATAATAATAATTCTTTATTTAATAACAGCCTTACAAACTATTTGTACAGGAGTCCCCAAACTAGGCAGAGCCTGTATCTTGGGGTACCAAGATAATGAACATACAGTATTAGGCGAAAGAAAAAAAAAAAAAAAAAGAGTAATGTTAAGTATTTGAATTTAAAGAACAAAAGCAAAAAATTAAGTTTTTACTAGATAAAGTTAATACAATAATAAATATTAACATTCTACCGTGCTCTTTATGACAGAATATCGTGAAGCGCAGTTTTCTACAGTGATGAATATAATACTTTTAATAGCGCAAACAATATGGACATATTAAAAGAAAAGGAATACAAAAACACAAAAATGAAACATTGCATTAGTGACAAAGAATTAAATACGAGTAATACAAAACTACGATAAAAATATATATTAAAAAAAAAACAATACGAAAAAGAATTAATTGAAATAAACTAAGACCTATGTAATTAGTATGTACGGGTAAAGGGTGAGAAAATTACTCTAGTAGGGATTCTGTGCTCATGTAGTCTAGCGAAGACAACCAGATACCAAATTTCTGTTTAGCCTGGCGTACTGACAAATGTTTGATGTCACAGTGTTTCACCACAGCATTATATGTGTGTGTCATTAGGAAGGTACCGAATTTGCGTGCAAATGACGTTTGTATAGTTGGCAGTGGAAGTTTATAGACTCTTCGATTGAGCGCGGCTTTGTGTGTGTCTGTTCCGATTAGATTTTTGTGCGTAGATAAAGTAAGGCGAAGAATAAAAAGTTGCCGGACTGTAAGGACCTTTGCTTCTCTGTACAGATCGTGAGTTGGGTACAAGAATGGTTTTTTCAGCATTGTTTTCAGAACTGATCTTTGCGCTCTTTCGGCGTCTAACATGGTTGTCTTGGAAGCGCTGCCCCAAACCGAGATGCAGTAGGTAATGAGGGGTTGACAGATAGCTATGTATATGTATTTCAGTAAATCGTAACTTGCTACATCTCTGAGTTTTTTAAAGATTCCTGCGGTTTTTCTGATGCGTTTGGACAAATAAAGAATGTGACTTTTAAAATTACAATTTTGGTCTACCATGGTGCCAAGGTATTTAATAACATTAGTGCGCTCTATGTTGTTAATATGGTAATTGTCGCGGGAGAATGAATCACAGGTCTGAAATGAGATATTTTTGTGCGCCGGAGGTTTAGAGGCAGAAGTTTTGTGGAAACATACAAATTTAGTTTTGCTATTGTTCAAGCTTAAAAGATTATTGGCTAGCCAATTGGAAATTATCGACATTCCTACTTCGGCGTGTTCAAAGGATTTAGCCCAGTCTTTGGCATTAAAAAGAACTACAGTGTCGTCAGCATAGCAAATTATTTCTGCATTTGGAATGTTCAAATTGTGGATATCATTCATATATATTATAAATAGCGTTGGTCCTAAGATACTGCCTTGTGGGACTCCGTAATAGATTGGGAGTTGGTTGCTTGAGGCTGGTCCAATTTTGACGAGCTGAGACCTGTTTGGCAGGTAGCTTTTGAACCAATTGAGGGCTGTACCTCTGACCCCTGAGTTTTCTAACTTTTTTATTAATATTTGAGGGGATACGGAGTCAAAAGCTTTGGCCAAGTCTAGAAACACCCCTATGCAGGAATCACCTTTATCCAAGTTGGCCGAAATAAGTTTTATTAAGAGCGCAACAGCGTCCTCAGTCGACCTATTTCGCCTAAAACCGAATTGACGAGGTGAGAGAAGACCAAATTCTTCAATGAAGTTTACCAAGCGCTTGTTGACAATTTTTTCCAGGATCTTTGAGAGTAAACTAAGAAGCGAGATGGGCCTGTAATTTTCTGGAGACTGTTTTGAACCCGCTTTATGAATAGGAGTTACGGATGATATTTTCCATAACGCCGGGAAGCGACCAGAGGCTAGGCTTAAATTGAACACATGCGTAAGAGGAATTGATATATGGTGACGAGAATGTTTTATCAGGCAAGTATTGATACAATCTATACCCGGTGCGCACTCAGATTTTAGCTTATTAATTATTGAAAGTATTTCATGCTGGTTGGTAGGGCTCAAAAATAATGAGTTCATTGGTTTGTTTTTGCCTTTTATTTTGGTCACGAGACTTTTTTCGGATTCGTTGATCCGGGTTAGTATATTTTTTGCCAGATTGTTGCCTACATTAGTGAAGTATTCGTTTACAAGGTTTAGTGATTCTGTTGGGTCGTTTGTTAAATTAATAAGATCTAGAGGTGGGTTGCTCTTAGATTTCATGTTGCATATGGTTTTAATTGAACTCCAAAGGTGTTTTAGGTCAGTTTTATTAGTTAGGAGTTGGTTACTCTCATATTGACGCTTTAGTTTTTTGATTAAGTCATAATAAAAGTTCCTATACCGTAAGTAAGTCGTTTTTAAATTGCTATCATGAGGATTTGCTCTGGATTTTACGTGTAGGCGGTCGCGGTGTCGTGCGCATCTTAACAAACCTGGTGTAATCCAAGGATGTAAGCCAAATTTGGATCTGGCAATTTTTACGATTTTGGTGTGTTTGGAAACTGCGTTATCGATTGTGGTGGTCAAGAAAACTGCAGCCGAGTCCACATCAGTATTCGATGTAAGCTCCTTCCAGTTTGTTCCACTAAGCTCTTCAGTTACGCTTTCGTAATCGATAACAGATCGCACTCTTGTTTGCCTGATGTTCTTATTTTTATGAGCCATTCCCAACAAAGTAATTTTGTGATCTGTGATAACGGAACTACATACGACGCTAGTAATGGAGCAGTCAGTCTTTACGAATTGATTGAGATTGACAGCTCAATCGTTTTTCTGATACTATATTGCCAATAATCAACCTCAGTAGTGAATAAACTATGGCAACATGACAGGAGACCAATCGAAAAGTAGAAAACAATTGACAACAAAACAGATTGACTTCAATCTAATTTTTTCGATTGATTATTAGCATCGGCCGTTAATAAGGCCGATCGTCGAAACAGTATAAAAATATACTAAAATTGCGATATAATACACTGTATAGTGTTAAACATCATTACTCGAAGAAAATCCTTGTAATCTAGGATATTATGAACATTGTCCCGGAAATAATATAATGTTTATTGATGATTGATATAAACATGACATATCACATCATTACGTGAGATATTTATAAAATAACTTTATCTGTAATCATTACCTGCATTATCGTCATTACCACCGTAATAACTATGATAGAGCATATTTTGTGGCAGCTCAATATGATAATAATCATATTAATGTAGGTCACAACTCACAATAGTTAAGATTGATTAAAATAATATTGATATCTCAATAGTTAATATTGATTAAAATAATATTGATAGTATCGATTTGCAGCATGCTTTATCACTACATAGTATAAAACAAAGTTGCCTCCCGTCTGTTTGTCCCTATGTATGGTTAGATCTCTAAAACTACGCAACGGATTTTGATGCGTTATTTGCCAAAAATAGAGTGATTCAAGAGGAAGGTTTATATGTATATTCGAAATATGTACATAGGGTGCCAAGTATATAAGAAAAATAAAATGTATCTGATGTGGAGTGGAATCGAAAAACATGTGCATCTAGGCGAAGCTGGGAGGAGCCGCTAGTGGGTCAATAGGTTTTAATGTGGGTGCAATATTTCGTCATTTTCATAAAGATTGTTTTTATTAATTGTGATAAAAACATATACTGTCTTGTATCAGCCCATGTAGTCCCACTGCAGGGCACGGGCCATCTCTACAATCGAGAGTACCTACGATTTTGGGGGGTTAGGCCATATAGTTCACTACGTTGGCCTAATGCGGGGTGTCGGACTGTATACATATACCATAATATATTTTTTTATAAATCGCTATGGTGTGCAGTTTTCGTCACAATGTTTTCATTCACAATTTGAGTGCGTGGTTATTGACTATCATATTTTGTGGCAGCTCAATATGATAATAATATTAATGTAGGTCACAAATCCATAACTCACAATTGCATATCTCAATAGTCAATATTGATTATAATTGTATTGACGTTACCGATTTGGAAATCGCATGTTTCGTGAGTCAATATGTTTTGCAATTTTTCGTCATTTTCTTAAAGATTGTTTTTATTAAGTTTGATAAAAACATATGTGTAGATAAATTGAGATACGCCTTCTGACGTCAAAGAGGGCCAACTCAATAAGGCAAAATATTATGATTACGAGCAATGATGATACCATGTTATGTATACTTTTATTTCAAAGAAATTGGCTCTGTATCAACATTTCTCAAATATTATATTACAGTACATTCTTTGGTATCAATGAACAGCATATTAAAGCCTCAAGAAGTAATCTCAAAATCGGTTATCAGTACCTACCTAGAAGATGTGAAGCAGGTGTCATTGAATTTTGTGATAGATTTAAATTAATTATTTGGTAATGTAATCAACAACCATAATTAAATATGTGCCTAATAAACAGGTATGCGTTGGGTGCAAAACCAGAAGTTAACTGTAAACACAGGAAACCGAAGGTCCGACACAAATATAATGCCTATATCTTGATTCTTAGAATATTATAATTCATATTTGTGTTTGGATCAGTGGTACATTTTATCCTACGCTTGATTGAAATGCTCACCAATCATAATATTCACACTGGGTAAGTGAAGAAAGGATTATACTTAGCTTGATGCCTACTAGTGACATGTTAGATCGATTTCATTAATTAGTTTGATATAATTGCAAAAACAAAAAAAAATAATGTTGGTTGAGTACCGCATTCCTAAATTTTCAAAGATATGAGAAGTCACGGTCATTGGGCTTTAAGCGCAATTGCATTTTGCCATAAATTTGGCTTTGAAAATGTCAAATTAGCAATGTCGAATACGTCTCGAATGTTTTTTTTTTATCAGCCTATATACGCCCCACTGCAGGGCACGGGCCTACTCTACAATCGAAAGTACGATTGAGAGTAGTTAGGCCATATAGTCCACCACGCTGGCCTAGTGCGGGTTGGCGAACTTACATACCATAGAAATTTTTTTAAATCAAAATTTATGGCGATAACATTTTTAAAGTCAATACTATGGTCAAAGTTAGTTTGTACAACTGAGCCTAAAAGTCCTATTCTGCAAGTGTTCATATCACGCTGGCGGAGGACTGAAAGATTATAAGCCAAATTATATTGCAATATGGCTGAAAAGTCATCACTGATACCATGCAAGTGTAATTTAAAGACAAGTAGATGACGCAAGTGAATAAAATGCGATTATTGATTAGTGTCCAATGAGCTATGATTAAATCGCCTATCGTTTTAATAAAAGCAAAGTTAGTCGGACATGCTCTTGCTATTTATGAATGCATAACCAATTGTACGTAACATTTCAAATTATCTGTATTCATTTACGTCCCACTGTGGGGCACGAGCCTCTTCTACAATTGAGAGTACGATTGAGAGTGGTTAGGCCACACAGTCCACCACGCTGGCCTAGTGCGGGTTGGCGGACTTTACCTACCATAGAAATTCTTACAAATCGCTATGGTATGCAGGTTTCCTCTATATGTTTTTTAGTGCGTGGTGAATAACTATCAATACACACATCATTTCGAAAAGTCAGGGGTGCCCTGGGATTTGAACCCGTAACCACCGTAAAATTTTGGCAGCCGCGTCTGGTCCATTAACTAAAAAGCCACCACGCATTTCAAGTTATAGCATCTCCGGTATATTTGGTTATAAATAAAACACTACACTATCTAGATAACAATATATTTTTGTCATCAACGACAAACTTAACAACAGACTACAACATAGATCTTCTCAACGAAACACCTGCGCGAAGTATAACACTGCATTAGTATCTGGAATGTTTACCAACACATTAAAATATATTAATTTAAAAATCCACATTAACATTACACCCGTCTCAGGACAAATCAAACGCGAACATAAATGGACGGCATAGAATAATTAGGAAATACATTGGCGACTCGACTCTGCCAACTGCAAGGGACCACTGAGCAGCGATCTAAAACAAGATACATACTTCAAGCCGTTGGTAAACATATAGGCAAACTAAATTATTACGTTCATTAGTGAAATTATACAAATCGATCGAGTAACCTATATATTTTTTGTGATTGTTTAAAATAATTCTTACTCGCTACATTTAAAATTGCTTTTGGTTTGACGTGTTCAATACGTAGGTACGTAAATGATGAATTGACTCAAATAGAAGGCAGGGCGATAACGCCGCACCCGCTTTTAAAATACATGTCCACTTAAGTGTAATCATACAAACTTATAGGTAATTTTTAAATACAATTAGGTATAATTTAAAATTAACTATAATTACATGTAAAAATATAGTTGTATCAGTGCATATTCTGTTCATCAATTTCAATATATTTTTCAAAGGGTTAACTCGGTAAGAGGCGGATGTCCACGTGTGACTTAAAGCTATCCACAAAATCATGTACTCGAAAACAAAAGGTAATTTTAAAACTGGAGGTACATAATTAGCACTTGTGTAGGTACAACGTGAAAACATTCGTATATATTTGAATACATATTAAAATACGCCATGACTTCAAATTGTATAATGGTAATATGAAGACGATAAAATACTATAAAAGCATATTAACTCTGTGGTGTCATTTTATACTTTATAGCACGAAACACGAATACGATATATAAAATTTCATTTGGTAGACATTATCTACAGCGAACGGCGCTGTCACCGCTAGCTCTGTGTCATACATATTACATATACAATACAATATCATATAATTCATACTGTACACGCATAATGAGGGGATTGTAAAATGCTTTTGGCACTAACTTCGATAAATATTTATAATATTTTTTACAATACATTCAAATGTGTTATTTACAGCTTATGAGTAGATACAGATATATATATTTACAATTGAGATTACAAGATGTATGAGGTTGAGATACAGATTGCATGACACATTACATAGTAGTTAGTAGTTAGTAGATGGGTACATACATGTAGGGTTGCGTCGTGGCGTCGCGTCGCGTCGGTTGGAACGTGTACAATATCTACGAGTACAGGCGTTACATAAAGCCCTAGCAACACTTACATACATAAACGAGTACAGACATGTAGCGGTCCATTTGGCCCATATACTTTACAATAGGAGTTTATTTTAAATTTAAAACACATATAACTGTCGCATATTTATCCGGTTAATATTGTATTTCACGAAAACGTTTATTGTTTCTAACAACTAACATAATATTTGATTATATTGCACACATTCACTTATAAACTACGTATATAAATAAAGAGTGGGCTAAAATCCCTCTCCGCCATAATTTCCTTAACTCACCGCTTATCTACCTGTTGGAATGACACTGTTTAACGCACTTCTGACTTGGACTCGCTAAGCAAACTGAACTGCATGGAAAAGAACCTAATTCATCATGAAACAATGATCTAAGGAATACGTATGAAATTAGGTTTCTATTTAATAGATATGCAACTAGAAAATTCGTTTGTGTAAAAAAAAAACCATGAAAACTGTTCAATAAACAGATAGGGAATGAAAATGTAATCAACAATATTAATTTTTGCTGCAAAGGTTGAGCAGCTTGCTTAGGAGCGTGGCGCGTACTGCAAGCCTTGCTCTACTGATGATATGATAGCTCTGGGGGCCACTACAGCATGGTACATACAACAAACTACCGACACTACCGCCGATACAACGAGCTGGAATGAGATGAGGCTCGAGGCTCCGTGACGTGACTGTGAACTGTGCGATGCCGAACCTGAACTCTGAAGCACTATCGACCGCTAGTGAAACTCTACCGATATGAACTGCCGCATGTCGAGGGTGAAATCTCCCGTAGCACCGTTGCCGATCAACAAAACGTCTGCACGATTCTTGTCAATGAACTTCGTAAGATCTATGTTATCGTCATTTATTTTACATCTATAGTACTAGTAAAATTAGTTACGGAATTGATCTATCGATCGAATCTTACTGGGTGACTCGTGTCCGCTGAGATGTGTGAATTTTTAAGATGAACTTATCGTAATCAGTAAAAGTAGGAGAATTTACTTTATAAAATTCAGTCGCTGACTACTGGTAAAATCGGTTTAATCTCTACTTCTCTAGAAAACAATTTACAAAATTTACTTCAGACTACCCGAAATATCCCATAGAAAATAGGGACGTAATTCAGTTACTTGAAATTTTATTTAAAACCTCTCGGGCAGTGTGCTTCGTAACTAATTTCGATATTGGACAATACGTCAAGATATAAAATTGTTGTTGCCTCCCTTCTGCCATTATTCATTATAGCCTTCTGTTTCACCTGCATTGTTCTATGGCCGGTTTGCGAGTTGTACTCATGTCAGTCCGTTGCAACGTCTGGTTAGCAAAGGTCACTCAATGAACATCATTCATACGATCGCTTGGTTCCCCTTAGAGCAAAACGCACTATAGCCGTGTGGTCCGCTAAGCCCGCTGGATACCGTCGCGCCCGCTACTTGTATGATGGAAGAGATGTTGAATGTCAGCGAGGATGTACAGATGTTAGATTAGCGCTGAGGCGCAGAGGCGCGCGAGAGCAGGTGAAGGCGGCTCACGGCTCGATATGAAGAGCGCGTTTAGAAGAGCATGTGGCAGCGCAGGTTGGAATTGGCTATTCCGTGGTGGGCGCGGTGAGGTCGACCTCCGGCATCGCGCTGCCCAGCGCGGCCGGTGGGTCGCTGGCGGGGAGGGAGAGTAGATGTTAGGCCTCCAGAAAAATTAGAGCTGTCGGCTTTGGTTCCAGATTCGATTTCTTTGCTTCTACTACTAAGAACTCGATTTCCTAGAAATAGAAAAAAAAAACTTTAACAAAAAGTAAGTAAAATGCGATTAAACTTAATAAATAAATTATAATATATAAATACACCCAATAGTCATACATAGTTTTGACACCAAAATAAATTCGAGTCTTGTATCGTGGGTATCAGAAGCTACGAAAGGATTTTTGGTCTCACGAATATCCAGACCCAAGTGTCTCGGTGCCGGGATCGAACCTGCGGCTTCCCGGTCTACATCTGGCGTCTAATCAACAACGCCTTGGAGACTGTCACTGCCAATAAGTTAACTTACTGGTTTATCTCTCTGTGCGAAAGATTCTGCAATAAGCCGAGCCACATCCTGGTGTTGTAAGCCTTCCACTCGATGTCCATCCACCGCCAATATCAACTGACCGACTTCTAATCCGCCAGCTTCATACGCCGCCCCGTGCTCCTACAAACATACAAAGAGACCTAAATGTAATTTGTCGGTAACATTTAACGATATTTAAGTTTAAAAATATAAACAGTAAGTATCATTTAAGACTACTTTAAGAAATATATACAGAAAAACATGAAAACATCTCTAGTATCTCAATAATATTTTATGCTAGTATCTCAATAGTATAAGTATCTCATAAACGACGATAAAATGACAACTAGAAGTTGAAATAACATTTATTATACACTAATTAGAACACGAGAAAGTTTATACTAAATAAATATTTTATTTGAAGATAAATTTCGCGGCGATAGGTGAATGCATTGACCATTTTATATTGGAGAACTGAATACCCACATTTCAAAACGCGTTTACCAGAATCACAAAATTTAATGTCTATTTATCTTAGTATTATACAAAAATAATCTTACATGTATGTTAATAATCCTCGGCAGCGGGTGCTTGGTGTTGGCGCCGCCTTCGATGGCGATGCCGAGTATGGGCTTGGTCTTCTTGACGGTGATGTGCAGGTTGCCGTGGTGGTCGGGCACGACGCGCGCGGCGCGGCCCTCGTCCAGCGCCGACTCGCCGTGCTGCAGCCGCTGCATGGACTGGTGCCGCCGCATGCCCCCGCGCTCATCAAGCAATGCGCCGCTCTCTTCCTTCATATCGAAACTCCTCGATAAATTGTGAGCTAACTCCTACGAAATATCATCATTTGATAAACCGCAGCTAACATGCCTACTTATTGGATTAACTTATTTTTTCACTTCGTTACGGTCACATCATACTTTATGTAATATATACACGGATGATAGATACGCAATACTGATCGTATATCCTATTTGCTAGTTACCACATCCACACTAAATCTGTAACGCTACGATGCTAACAACAGCAAAACCAACTCAGCCTCTAAAATAGTGCTCTAAGAAAATTTTGAAAAGTGTAGCTGGGCGGCAAAGGTCAGTAAGTTTCCAATTAATGTTCTAAATCGTATTGACAAACAGAAAGTAGCGGTGGATGTTGGTAAAGTTCATTAATTAAATATTTAACAGTTAACAGTTAATAGTCCTTGTGCCTCTCAGTTACAAATGTAGTGTACGTATACATAATGTATTAGGAAGCTGTAAGTGAGATGTGTGCTGGAGGCTTGGATTCATGCGTTTCGATCACTCGGTGGCGTGGTTCCAAGTCGTCATATTTTACAAGTGTCATGTAATCATGAGGAATTTTTATCCCATTTGCTCACAAACAAGTAAAGAATCATGAGAATCTAGATACACGGACATAATGTAATAAAATAACGTAAAACAACACAAACACGGTACGAAAATAAAAATAAACTTTAAATGCGAATGCCACCATGCGTCTGATTTGTTTGTTGAAGTAATCACAATATACTTTATAATTTTATGAGAACACAACTGAACTCGGCGTCTATCGCAATGTGCCTACTGGATTTTAGTGAAATGATTACAAATTTACTAAGTTCTTCATGCAGCACGTAGCTCCATCATTCACGACAAAATAAGTACCTCTACAGGCTAATGATGTTACCGGTAAATAAATCGTTAAGTGTGCGGTTCTACTCTGAGATGTATCAAAGAAAATTTTAGGCGACAAAATCAATATCCAAATGAAGTGCAACGATAAGAAAAGTGAAAACATACAGTAAGTAATTAGATAGGTAATTTAGTGTCTAACACCAAGCAATGGTTTTTGTTTATGAAGCGATAATTTCCAATAAAAATTTCAAAGGTTTTTTTTTGTTTCGTGCAAATGTAATAGTCGTCAATGTGCTAGGACAATCGCTGGTCAGACTGGCGATGAGGCCGGGCCACTTACTAGAGGTCGTCCCCAGTACCATGATTTAACTTTCTGCGTCCAGCCACCGAGTGATGAGCGCAGCCCCTCGAGATAGCCGCACTGAAACATCACACTCACTCAGGACCAGATACATGCGACTCCCGCGCCCCTCTCTCGCGCGCCGCGACCCTTGACACATCTCCTATCTGTACCCAATACCCATTACCCACCCACAGCTCGCGCCCACCGTGCACGTGTTCTGTCATGTTAATGTCGCCTGGCCGCAGTTAGCCTAGCGAGTATCTAGCACTACGCAGAGGACTTATGTACATGTTCAAACAACACCACTGTACGAAGGGTGACAGAGGATTCCTTGCATTACAGCTTACATTTAACATGTATAGAATAGAGGTATATGGTATTCAAAACTATATAAAACTTAGCGATTACTTCTAACATCTAAAGATAATCTTTAGACAATGGCAAGATAGCGTAATTTGATATTCTAGTAGTCGCAAAAGCTAATGGGAGTCGTAACCACAATTAATCTCATAGAGCTGCACACGTTGTAGTCTCGTTATCGATACTTTTAATACTGTCACTGTAAAAAAAGATAAAAATTTGAAGTAACTCCAATTGTTTAATATTTGTATACATTTTAACAAATATTATTTATCTGAAGATTTTGTTTTAATTGTTTACTTCTATACACAATTAATATGGATATATTTAGCATTTATCGGTATAAAGGTGACATTACAAGAGCGAACAAGACCAAGGAAATTTCGAGATCTTATCGACTGCCACAAGTTTGTGCGACTACCATTAAAGATTTAATATAGACAGTTTACAATAGTCAAATATTCCACCTGTTTAATAGAGTATTCCTTAATAAACTGATTAATAATAAAAGAAGAATTACATACCTGATCCTGTTGACAGAAAGCGTAAGACCGCATGAAAAAGAGAAACAATTTTACATAAATTACACTCGTTGGTAGGCGAAAGGCAACTGGTAACTTTCAAGTCATGCAATAATTTTATCCTATTGTGGTATTGTGTTTAAGCTGTTGGTCGCGGGCCGTCGCGTTGCGTCGACTTTCTATGAAATGCCGTTTGTGTCTAGTCTGTCAAATTCAGTATTTACTCATAGAGGAAAACGGCTCTACGCTGAAAGAATGCCTCCTTTGTTCATATTTACTACAATGTATTTGAGGTAATTCAGTGGCGCAATCTGATTGTTTAAATTTCGCTTTAGTTTTAGACTCGGCTTCGTCATAACGAGACTATTTCTCAGAATATCCAAACGCTATCTAGTGGTGTATCGAGAAGCGGCTACGACACGGTGCGTCTCGTTAGTGTCTTCTATAAATAAAATGATAACATCGGCCGATTGCAGCCGACACGCGCTCTGTGTGTCCACGGCCGAGCGCGAGCAAACCTGCCCCTGTCTACTCTCTGATATTCTATTCCGTAGTATTAAACAGAAAGCACTCATAGCAAAAATAACCAATAATTAATTGATATATGAAGAATTAAACGCTTGATTGAGTAGGACAATTTAAAAATATATAGATAGATTTATAGAGTTATAGTTATTATTGAGTTTAGTAGGACCGTCCAACCGTGGAGCTTTGGCGCGGGTCTAGTGTAATTGGTCGGTTACAAAGTATCTGCCTTCATAATCATACGCAATGTAAGTTCGGTACAGCACACTCTTTATGTAGCATATTTTTGAGCGTATTTAGATCGTGACGCTTACGGCACTTTGTCATTAGGTAAACGCTACATAATAGTATTAAATTTTTTGGAGATTCTTCTCGTCTTTAACTTTTATGTTAAAATAATGTCTGTCTGTTAAACTTTAAAAAACTTTAAAAACAAAACTATTTATATTATAATAATATTCAAATACCATAGTTAAGTGTTTAATTGCCAAAGTAGCTACGAATGTACCCCTTAAAATCCCCAAGTAATAATTGCGGATAAAATAAGCTGGTATAAATGAATCTACAAATCCGATCTTCATTTCTGTTACGAGTTAATAATAGATTTGAAGATTAACTGTACTTGCTGAGCACTGACAATAGATAATAAGTTCATTACACTTGAGCCATATTGCGTCAATTTGCCGCAAAAAAATATACATACACCAATAACACTAACCATTAAACGAAGAACTGTATGCATGGAATATTAAAACCAAAAACAAACTTATTACAGTTTTAATAACAGGTCATTATTGAAAAAGTCGCTCACCAAAAACCCAATACCCATTATTACTTCGATTCAACGAACGTATTGATAAATTGAACGTTAATTTGCACTTATGAATCACACCCTAATTAGTGTGAGGGCTCTCGGCGGAAAAATCAGAGATTCAACAAATTCGACATATCTCGGCAAGCCGAGTAAAATATTTAGTACATTTCGATAATTTTAACCGTGACTGAACGATGAAAAGCTATTTGCTATCGTCATTCCCTGCAAATTAATAACCACAGCAGTTGAAAAAAGGAAAGAAATCTTAGATACATCATTGTTGTTAGTAATTTAAATACGCTGATGGCAGCAGGGAAGAAGTAGCAAAAATAGAATATGGACCTTAATGTTAGACTATTATTTTTTTATTGTATAGGTCTGGAAAATGAGCAAACAGGTCACCTGATGATACAGCGTGGCTCTAACACTAATTATACATACATATATGTAATTATGTATATAATCCTATGACAAGTGATTTCACGAGGAAAAAAAGACACAAACACCTAAAGGTTTTTAGGTTTCACCTTTAGGTTTTTGTCGTACCAAAAACCTAAAGTTTAATGAGTAAATTAACCGGCACCCGCGCCCCGGGCTAAAACGAAAGTTTCAACTTACTTCGCGAAAAAGTGGATTGTTGGACCTAAAATTAGAATCTCCTTTTAAAACAGTATTAAACTTTAATAATACAGTCAATTGCGTAATGCTACGTCTTGTACTGTGTGAAAAATAGTTCATGGTACATTGTTTATTACGTTCTCTTACATTGTCATATGTGACATACATTTCGTTTTTTTACGACGATGTTTTTTATACGTAACGGTAGTACGCGAAAAGAATTACGACAGCGCAAGGTGATGATGCGACAGAGATTCGTGAGTTAACTTCTAAGTTCTACCTATGTCGGTCTATATAATAAATAAATAATACACCCAGCAGTCACATACATACTTAGTCCTAATTCCGCGATAGCATCTGGTCTTATCTCGTGAATATCAGGAACGACGAGAGACTTTTCTATCTCACAAACACCCAGACCCGAAACAAATTCCTGAAGTTCACACAAACTTTTGTCTCGATGCGGGAATCGAACTCGCGGACTCTCGTTTAACAGTCCGTGTCTAACTAACTGCGCCATAAAGGCTTATGCTTACTAGTAATGACAATCTTCATGCTGAAATTATTAAGAACTTTGCTCTAAAATTAGAATCTGGAATGATTGTCCCCGCATTATCATTCATGACAATTGTAGGTGAAATCAACGAATATTTATTTCCACTTAACCTTATACCTATAGTTTGATCGAGATTTTTTTCATTTATGATACTGATACAAACATTTCGTATATGTATGCCTGCTTGGTGTATTGAGTTAAGTAATTTTGTAATTGGCAACTGTAATTACTATTACATCTAGCGAGGACGTAACGGCATTTACATCAGATTTGCATAAAAGGATAGAAACAATTTCTCAGATAATCTAAAAATCATATTGATAATGGAAAACAAGGGAAATCATGCCCTTACAGTGAAACTTACTGTGCATTAAACAAAATCAACATTTCACTTTTACCGACCACTTTAACGGACACCACGCTTCACTAATCATGGTAAAGAGCTTAACTGATTCAATTACTAACTTTCTGTCGTTTGTTAAATGAAACGTCCACTGATACAACGTATAAGAACAATATTACAAGTCACTTTCCATATAACCAAAACATATATACTAAGAAAGTGAAATTCAATTTTACAAGGTAAAGCCATTTATAATATTTAACAAATGCAATGTTATTATATCCGTAAGTCATCTTTGAAGTGTTTATTGTTTCCAAACGCAATCTTGGAATATTTAATGTGCATATAACAAGGAAGAGACATTCCGCCCGTCATGTAGGTAATTAAAAAAAGTGAAGTGTGCGTGCTCTCTCAGCATGCACTAGATTTTTACTAGAAATTTACACGTAGAGCCAAGTTTATTATAATAAAGTGTACAAGCGCATAAAACTAGATTTAAGCACGACTTTGTATTAAGGATAAAAAGTGATAGCTCAAAAAACTCAGGAAACAACTAAATGTGGAAGCAACAATGAAATGCTTCTCTCTTTTCACAAAAAAGTCTTTTAAGGTTGTTATGTAACGATCGCATTATCTTGCTTTACTCAGCAAAATACTGAAATAAGTTTATACAAATTACACAACTACTTTTTCTTTGGTCGTTTTGTGTTAATGAGTTCACATGCTCGTAGACATGAATGAAGGTTTGTTTTCATTGTTTGTTTACGAATGCTCTGTGTGCTTATTAAAATCATACGGGTTAATTAACATGATATATCTTCTTCAAATTATATCACAGTACAAAATTTAAATAGGTCATATTGAATGACAAAACATATTTTATGCAACATTGTGAGAGCCACCGATATATACATACTTATGTATGTGTACATCTGATATTAAATTTGTTTTTATTTTATTTCAAAACTAATAAAAATGTCTAATACTCTTGTAATGACATTCATAAAAAATGGTTCATCATGAGAGATATAAAAACGAGTTAATTAAAATCACAACAAAGCGAATACGAAGCGGCACTCTTTACAAGTTATTAAAATCATTAGCTCTCCTCACGAACCATGGGAATCGCAGGTGCTTGTGTTTACGGTTTCCGGTTTGTCCAGTTTTGGACAGATGTCCGCCGCGTGAGAACTAACGGTGTGGGATTATACCGATTTGTTCATGTTTGTTTACATTATTTTTCGATAATCGATCGTGCCAAAACATTGGTGGTGTTCTCTCAAACATCCATTGTCTCGCCGTCATGACTCACAATTTTAAGCATTACAAGTTTCGTTGCAAAAAGTAATCACGCGAATTGAATGCTCGATCAAGTGGACACAAACCGGCTTACCTATTGTTTTAACCGTGTACCAAATTTATTTATGGATATAATTACGCACGGCTAACTTAAATGTTTCTTGTTTCTTGAGATAAAATTTTATTTTGTGTTTTCTAGTTCACAGATTTCGTTAAATTCGGGCACATCGTGAAAGTGTTAGTTCTAATGTTGACACGGCCACTTAGCTGTGTTCCAAAGACATTTGCTAGTGCGTCAGTCTGGGTGGTCAGTTGGCTGGTGGCGTGCGATCGCCTGTGTTGTTCTCATGCTAGTCGCTTGCGCAGCGAGTCGAGTGTCAAGTGAACTGGATTCGCACACTGGCTCACTCGTCAGTGGCCACGAGCGTTTGCCGCTTGATGCTTGGCGCTCGCCTCGCCGGCCAGTCTCGCTTCGAGCACCAACACGTGTGCTTGTGTATCTGAATTGTAATTCCGAGCTTGTTTACAAATACAAGGTGCACTCGCGGCGTTACCAGGATAACCGTGACAGGTAAGTTAAACCTTTTAATGGAGGTCAGTGTGTAAACACGAGATTTAGTAATACTTTCCCTGTCCGACAATCGGCAGCCTCTCTTGGGACATAAACAAGTCATTGTGGTCAGCTTTTGTTTTCGGTCATTCTGTACGCATAAACATGTGAGGAACATTTGCGCAATATTGTTTCGTGGTAAGATTTTATTGCTTTTTCAATGTAATTTATTTATAGTGGTTTAAGTTAAGTGTGGTATAGAATGTGGTATCAAGGCGTAATATTATTCCCCTCCATTGAACTAAATTTTATACATAATAATTTTAAGCGATATGCGGCATAATTTTTTTTATCATATCTTTACATTTATTTCTATTTAGATTCTACGAAAACAATTAACTTATCATTTTTTTTGGTAATTTACACAAGGCGTGGTTGAAACTTAGTTCATTATTCAGACAGCATTCGTAAAGCGCGCCGAGGTTTTGGCCGGTCGTTTTTGGACCATGGACTAAAAAAATGGTCCTTGTTTCACTTAATCGTGCAACAAGTGTCGCTACCGTTTACATTCAGTGACTTTCATTTACACTCTCGTGAATCTATTACAATAATGTTTGTATTTAGCCCTTACCGTACTACATTTTGTAGCGTTAAAGTCTAATGTTACGCGTGCATTACACGTGTTAAATTACCATATTAATATACGCGAGTATGTCAATTTACAAATTGGGTCGCACAGGTGTTTATTTTGAACTAAAAACTGCATGCATATTTTGTTTGGAGCTCGTTTGTAGATTGGGAATGTTGTACATTACCGCAGCCCCTATTACGTGTTTAGTGTTTATATGCGTACACAAATGACACACGTACTCGCGCGCGGGTAAATGAATAATCGCTCCACGCTTGACTGGCTCGTTTGGATGCAACAAGGACATAACTCAACACGAATAGCCTTCAAGAGATGTCTGCTGGTCATTGTATGATTGCAAATTATTCACTTTTTTATACACCTGCAGCACAGACAGCGAAGATCCATGACACGCTTTCTACGAATGGAATGGCAGATCAACTATAAGTTACTAGTTGTATTACTGCTCACACCGAACCGACGTTATCTGATACAGCCCGCCAATATCGGATATTGGTTTCGGATTGTAGTAACCAATACGTGTGCTATTGTGGGATATGATATCGTAAACGTGGGTAAATCGAGCTCTTTTTGTGCTACTCCGGCTTTCGAGATTTACTTGGCGTTTGTTTTGTTAGCCAAATGAACTTACAACATTGCGTGTATTTATTGTTTCAAAACCACACTCGTCTAGTTTGAATGCTGCGACATATTTAATTTGGTCAAGGTACTATCAACTGTTATTGCAACAACTTTATTTCGTTTAATTACTTAATTTAATGTACGTAATTGTTAATATTTCATTGTTGGTACTCGAGCTCAGACATTGACACACACGTGTGGCTAACACACGGCCTCTCATGTCAGAAAAAGTAATATAGACGTGAATGTGTCCCCTTTTGCTTAGCCTTTGATATATTATGTACATAATATATAGGCAGAGCGGTACAAGAAACATCTTCAAGATCACGAAGCCGGAGCCGGTGAGCTTGCAAAGGGGTTAATGTTACAACACACTTTCCTTATACAGTTTGACGGAGACGATGGACTGATAGCCGGCCCTTCAAGAAACAACCGTTCGCTTTATTGACGTGAAACTAGCATTATGCATTGTTTACGAAATGCGTTTGTAACAAATTATAACACACCAGTGTGGTAACGATTTCCATACGTAGAAAACGTGTGCAGATACGTACATACGTGTGCATAGCGTTTGTGGCTGCGAACTAGAAATATCAAGTCTTTACGTAACTAAACGCGCCGCACTCCTTTATTAAGGTGCTACATAGATAAGTGGGAATGGAAGGCGTCGGCTCAGCTAACATATTGCTCGGATAGCTCCGCCGAAGTGCTGTAGTGCGAAGATTAGTACTGAACCCGGGGTCAAATCGGCACACGACTGAGCCAACTTGATAACATCGAAACCTTTTAATGATTTCTGTCTGATACTGATCAGCGACCCGAGAATCGTAATACCCTTTTGCTATTTGCTTGATCAGTTTCTTTCTTTGTACGAACCGTTTTTACTTACATCAAACTGAGTAAGCGCGTATAAATAGATTGAACATTATTTTAAAGGGTAATGTGGACGAGATAAAAGTGGTTTTCTATTTTTGGGCAAATACATTAAGAGATCAAACAAGTACTGGTATCATGTCCAAATGTCACCAATGCGTTGTACATAAAAGGTAATATCGTAATTTGTAGTTCGGTTTTGAATGGTACGTTAGTCATAAACCAGCTTTTAGCGTAATGTTTAATCACGTTAAAACACAATTTGGACAATAGTACGGTTACAAAACCATTTGCAATACTTTATGTTTAATTAACTTACCGTTTATTAGAACTCATAAAAACGGTACAATGCTAATAGTTAAGTACTTGATTTAACGGTTGCTAGTTTCGTGTTAGATCGTAATAGGGAACCAATCCGGCTGGAGAGCCATAGAATGTAGGTAGTGTAGTCAAATGTGCAGTCGTGAGCAGGTTTTGTATAGCAAACAAAGATGGCAATTAGCGTTGTGGCGTGGGAGAGCGCTCGTGCCGGAGGCTCACAGCTCGCATGATGTCCGCGGTCCCGCTAGACGCTAGGTAAACAACGCGCCGGTCAGCGACTGACTGCGACAGGACCCCGCCTGTCTCAAACACCACTTGCAAACACCGGTCAATTAAATACGTGTTCACTATTCAAACGGCTAATGATGGCAAAACACAAGTGTGCGTAACGCGTGCCGCCTACACTCCGGAAAACCGTTTTGTTTGCTGTTGTTTTTATGACAACTAGTTCCAATTCCACAGATTGGTCTATGGTTTAGGTAATAGTATGCGATTATGGATGAAGGTTAAAACATAGAAATTTACTTGGTCTGACTTATAAGGTTTAGGCAATAAAAATACATTGTGAACAATACTGATTTTATAAAATGAAAATATTCCAGGTTATTATTACGCACTAAAACGGTGAAGGAAAACATCGTGAGGAAATCTGCATACCATAGCGATTTATAAGAATTTCTATGGTATGTAAGTCCGCCAACCCGCACTAGGCCAGCGTGGTGGACTATATGGCCTAACCACTCTCAATCGTATTCTCGATTGTAGAGTAGGCCCGTGCCCTGCAGTGGGACGTATATGGGCTGATACATATACATACATATATTATTACTTATTTCGAGGATTTTATGTTTCAGAACAAAAATACAATGTTCAATAATGAAAATTGAAAGAATCTAAAAGCTTTGTTGAACGGATAGAAGATGCTGTATCGACGACTGACACATTCATTAAATAACGGTGTGTAAATAATATATCTTCGTGACAAAAAATAAACAGTTAACATAAGTATCACGTACATACTAAAAGATTTAAATTAACGAGAAGTAGAAAGTGGCGCGACAGGTTTGTCGGGAAACTGGCTCGTAATTACAGGAAATATTGGGTCAAAGTAATCCCTGCCTTCCTACTTACACTCTCCGGCCGTACCGTTTCCCGTACTCGATTAGCCCACACATGGAGTGCTAATTACATCACTTATATCACTATAATGGCATAAAAATAGCATAAAACTTGAACTTTGAACCCAAACGAAATATGAGATTGATCACGTTTTGTGAGACATTGATTTGGCACACATAACGGCATTAATAAAATTTTATAGCACACAGAAAGGTTATCATTCGATACAAGGACAGTTAAACAAACCACGAATATTTCTAATGCGTAAAAATGATGTTAGATAATATTGTGTTAATTGCAGGATGCTATGACGTACTTTAGTGCATATTATATCAACGCCGGAAGCAGGAATTATTTTATTATAAAATGAACTGATCACATAGATTATATTGTGCTGCAAGTTTGTACTTCGTTTTCCATTTTCATAAAATACGAAAGATTTTTGAAAATAAACTTAACCTATTAATTTCCTTTGCTCTATTTAAAGATATTCTTTTAATTATGGTACTAAAGATTAGTGTTAACTCTCCTAATTCAAATGCCTTACAATATGAATTTTAAAACAGCTTAACTCCGAGGATGACTGTTACCAAAACCTCATTGTAGCGCTTTTAAATCTTCACAAAGGGAACAGTGTCTTACGCAAAGAGAAAGTATCGTTCGACGGAACCGCGATCAGTTTATTATATTATCGTGTTCATAAGCAATCAGCACACACATTTCTTCTGACAATATTGTTTACTTCGATTATTATTTTTTGTTGTTGCATTGAATGACAAGTGAAGCATACCGTTCGCCTGATGGTAACCGATACAACCGCTCATGAACCGTAGCATAACCAAACAACATATTAAATTACAAAGCAATACTTGGCATTCCACTGCGCTCGCCATCCTGAGACATAAGATGTTAAGTCTCAATATGTCCAGTAGTTACTTTGGCTACAATGTCCTTCAATCCTAATTACAACAGTGCATTTAAACTGCTGTTTGGCGGGAGAAATAGACATTGCGGTGGTACCCACCGAGGTGGCATCTCACATATGAGAGACCTACCACCAGGAATTATTTAACTGCTAAGATCGATATGGCACGATATTTACTTTCCATTATAAGTGCATGTACATATAATCATTGTGGTCGACAAGGCGCAGGCGATGTGCACGCGACGTCCCACTTCCGGCAAGTCTGCGCTCCTCTCAAGCGGAACGTCCATTATTTCCAATTAGCCTTTCCATTAATTACTCTTTACATAATATTTACATTAAAAACAATCGGCTATTCAGTTTTTACACCAAATTTAATTATATTTGCATTAAAGTAAGTTTTAAATACTCATCTACATCATATGATAATGCCTTGCGAAGTAAAATATACCTACACATTTATGTGTCCCTGATCACCTGACTCCAATATCATAATCTTGCATAAATAGATTAAAACTAAAAAACAAACCGAACATTTAGAAAGCAGTATATAAACGCGCTTTCTGATTTTATGTCAGATTCTAAAACCTTTTTCACAACAATAAAGTTACGGTTAGTATTGTTACTTTAGCCTTTTTAGGAAATGAGATCACTACCGCGTTCAAACGTACAGATATCGTCATTGCGATCTGTGAAGTTTTGCGACAATAACAAGGCAAGGCAGTATAAGTTTTGGCTCGTGCTATAGTAAGTAGTAAATTGTTAGTCACAAGATTTCTCAGAAACCTCTTTGCTTTAGATGTCCGTTGTCCGTGCCGCACCCACGGCTCTGAGTCACGACCGCTTTGGCCTATTCCAATCCAATCACACCGGACTAAGTGCAGTTACCGTGTTTGATACAGAGACGGCCCGCTTTCTCGGCGCAGGTATTACGACACTCGCTTTAAGACATGTCACACTTTAATGTTATTTTATACCTATATCTATTGACTTATCTATACGCTTGATTTATGTGTACTTGTATATTACTGTTATAAATAATACACGCTATATACCATTGCTTTCATGTGGGATTTAACCGCACTGGAGTCATAAATATAATTTAAATTATTTCGTAATTGCGTCGTGTAAATATCGACAAAACCCTTTTAAAATTAATTACGAACGCGAATTAATCACCCGTTATTAATTAACAGGCGAACAACAAAAGTTCGAAAGCGTCAGATACAATAACACTGTCGTATTTAGTAACACTTTCGCTGGAGAAAGTCATTCGTGCAATAAATATCTCAGCGTTTGCGTTTGAGATGCGTGCCCGATCCGACTGCTATTAGCTATTGAATTTATTTCAGACCGTACTACACAAGACGATTCTCTTTTGAATAATATCTTTGTTATAATCATGAATAAAATCTCATAGTTAAGGATGTATAGGCCGTGAAGTCAATCAGGAAATTAGAATATATTATTACCTCTCGAATCTTGAACCGGATGCATCGTTTAATAAGATACTTTGTTAAGGATAATCCAAGCTTCTTATTTGGTGTAAAACCCAATAAAAACATTTACAAACTATGTTACGTAATAACAAGATATTCATACACACATTTCGATTTAAATAACGTTAAGTCTTTGTGGCACAAAAAGTCTTATTACGCGGAACATGCGAGAGCTCTCAAAGTGAAACAATCTCTTTCGATAGCTTGAACTGAGTAATATTATATTCGTGTACTCTATAAGAGGACTAATAAGTGTAATTTAAAAGGATTAAATCAATAGTGTCTGCAATATTAGATTCGCCTTTGTTCCATTTACTTTTAAAAGTTTATTGTGTACACTTGGCATTGACACCCACGTCTACAGCTCGAACACCCATTTTATTTACAAAGCCGTAATCAGCAAGGTTTCACCATCCCCGCTGACCATCGCTTGCACAATCATTGACCAACTTCGTTTAACAAAAGTGGTGCGATTTATTTTTTTCATTGTCTTAACTTCACGATAGGATCGAATCAGTACGCGTTGTAACTATCGAAATTGCTTCCTTGTTACTCGTGTTGCGACAGGCGGTGTAGAAACGTTGCTCAATTAAACGTAACATTTAAACTTGTAGAAAAAGTAAAAATCATCGTGTCCGCGAGGGATAGGAGTGAACGTGCGACATTATGATTGCAATAATTGCTGCATGAAATGTAATTTTTTTATAATCAGTGAACAACACCACATAAGAAGAAGTAGGTTCAAGGTAGCTTTGTAGGCGAATCTTTTTATGTATTACTTTTTGTGTTGTCTATCAAAAGATAATTAGCTTCTCATTTTCACAATATTCATACTAAAAAACATTGATAATTAATCATATAAGTAGGTATAATATATTTTGCGTCGTGGCGGGAAGTAAAACCGCGGTCTCCGGTTTCAAACCTGGCCTTCAACTATATACCACGAAAACTGTCATTACTTATAGTAATTCTTATTTAAACAACAATAACATGCATATGTTTTGCATTACAGAAAACATCAACAATGGAGAGCTGGTTGGACGATATAAAGCGCGTCAGAATTCCCCGGCCCAAATTCGCCACGAAGTATCCGGTCGAACCGCCTAAAGATTACTTGGAAGAAAGCGACTTGAGCGGCAAGCAGCGGCGACATGACAAAGAATTGACAAAGGCCACGGAAGAGCTGCGTAGGACGCTGCAGGAGAAACTATGACTTGTCAACTCCGTCTTAGGATTAATTTAACTTTATGTAGCCGCACGGCATAACGAAACCCACGCGCAGTGCACTTCCTTGATTTATTATTTAATTCGTTTGCAATGGAGCACATTCGTCGAGAAGTCGTGGCGGATCACGGATTTCGTGACAAAAAAGGAATATCGAGGAAGCTATATTGGGAGGAAAATAAACACGAAAACAATTAATAAATAACGATATATATACAATAATTACTTAAATCGAATAAAAAGACCATTGCAATAAAAAGAAAAGAGGTGCCTTGAAGATCACGGTCACGGTGGATCAACTAGAATCTATGAAATACAAGAAAGAAAATATATGAATGCAGCAAAAGTACTTTAACGGAACAAGAAGTTGGTACCTTTCTATTGATTTTTCACATCCAAGTGAAAGTTCTTATGACATGTTCAAGGCTTTGTTTTATTTCAATATTATAAATAATGTAAAACGAACGAGAAAGGACGGCGGTTATATGTTTTTTAAATAGCTTTTATAACCTTAAGTTAATACTACATAACGCAGATTGTTGATATAATCCATATTTTAAGTAAATGTGCAACAATTTATGCATCAGTATTAATTTAAAACGTACGGTCAGCAATTAATAAATATAATGTTATTATTAAAACAACAGTACATACATATATATTACAAAGGACAATCCAAGGCGACTCACATTAATTCAATCTTGTATGGACTCAATATTGTTACGCAATTTGTTTGCTGACTGTACATTCTTTAGATTTAATCTTGTACGTAATGCTATTAGCTTCCACTAGATTTATTATATTAGACTGATATCATGTTAGGTTAATGTAGGATGAATCTCCATTAGTATCAAATACTTTATGATTAAATATATGAATTGTTTGAGATGTTTTCTTTTCTAACTTTTATTATTGTAAATATTTTTGTATATAGAAACAAGTTAATTAATCATTGCGATGATATACATATATAATAAAACTTTTTTCATAATATAATTGTGTTTAAAGAGACAATGCAATGATTTATTTATTTTGCAATTGTTTATATTTTTTGTTACGTAAAATAACTATGTCACTAGAGAAAAAATATATGTGATATTGTATGTTTGACGATATAAAGCTTGGTGTTATCAAGACGTTTAAAACCCGCCACTGTGTACTCTACATACTCATTCATCATAAGGCTTAAAAACGCCACTGAGATGAAGATGGCGGGACTGGTTCAAACTGCTGGCATAAGGCCAAGCTATTCAGTTACAAATGAGTTTTGGACGAATATCTCCTAAATATAATTCATATAAGTATAATATAATATTACAGATGTTCCATACATGCCCACGTCTCTAAAACAACCCACATAATCTCATGGAGTAGAGGTTACATAAAAAAAGGTTTTTGTTAATGCTCGGATCAGATAAATTCCCTTTTTTCTTGGGGAAAACAAATAAAGATTGTTACAAAAAGCTACCGCAGACGTCACGGTACGGTATCTTCGGTATAATAAAAGAAAACACAACGATCCTTCACTTGCAGATAAAATATTGTGACAGATGTCAGTAGGTATGTATACTAAGCTTTAAGTGGAGTGCTTGTTTGCTAGTTATTTTTAGTTTGAAGATTACGTAAAATTGCATGATACGGACTTCCTGTCTGCATGCTATGCAATATGCATTAATATAATGGTATTTTTATAGCCGCGTTAGCTATTAGAAGCACGCATTACACAGTTCGGTAGAGTTAGTTAATGTGCAAGTCGTTTGGCCAATATATTCCAATACATACATTGTTGGTGTATTGTCGGTGAATGCTAAGCAGCCGCTCGGTAGTATTGAGGACAATCGACATGTAGGTTCCTGTGAGCACTAGTGGTAACAAATGAACAACGACTCACCGAGTCGTCGTAGTGCTGTGTATGCAGTGCAGTGGTGCTGCCCTCTCGGGAGTTACACGGGGAAGAGTGCCGCCGTGACCGTCGACCCTCCTCGTCATACTCCTACACATATACACAGACAGTCCATCAATTGTTAAAACACCACAAAAGCCAATTCCATTTTTATATACTTTTGAAAGCATATTTAAAAAGTCAAAAGATGCTTTTAAAAAATATGTAATCCAAATAAAAAGTTATCAAATCAACAATCACGTTGGCATAACTGTAACGCGTCCATGTAAAACTATGTGAACAAAAAGTATACTAAATGGCACTATCAAAAACATGCATCGCATATCACATGCAAAAAAGAAACGATGAGGTCTCATAGCCGCTTACCTATTTAAAACATTGGCGTCACGACAAGCAGACAACGACCCAAACTGTTAATACGCCATATCACATAGAAATTCCCAAAACTGATAATGTATTTAATAAAGTTAGTTACGATACAGAAGGGATGTGAAACAGAGTAGAATCGCGAACAGACTGCAGGGTTAGGTGTCACCAACTGTCTCGACGATGCAATTGATTTTTCGCGCTATTTTTGCATGCTGGCACAGTTTCGGCTAGCGCCAACACAAAGGTACCAACTAAGCCGTCGGCTTTATAACTCCAAAATATTATTCTCAAAACAACAATGTTTTCATTCGTTCATAGCGGTGGTTTAGTATGAACATTGATATTTTCTCTTTACTGAGTAGAAAACTCGGTCGGAATGCTTACATTTCACGATCGTTGACTGTATTGTGTTCTACTTTGAGAAGCTGTTCAAAGGATCGATAAAGCAAGAAGCATGGTGTGGGGGAAACTACATCAGCGTGCTCAAGTATATAATACACTTTAAGGTAAAAGGTTGAAGTATGACCGTGCTTATAAACAATCGTGTGGACAGCTGAGTACGCTGTACCTACACATGCTGTCTAGGCAGTACATTGCTCTCGTCTATGCATTGTTCGCCACTACAAGTCCAACATTTTAAGTCACGCAACAAATAAGTACAATAACCTTGATGTAGTAAATTAAACTTTGTATTAACCCTGAAAATTGTTTATCAAACACGGGATCAGTTTCATGTTAGCACGTCATAAAAAAATTTGGTTCGTTGAAAGCCGCATTATTGAATTTCGTATTTATTGTATTGTTATATACACAAAACAAACCTACCAAACATGGTGGGACTTGTTCTGGACTGGACAAACGAACAAACAAAAAGTTAAGCCTATTCTGTAGCCCGCCCGCGGCTACGAAAACTTAATGCGCGGAAAAACAAAAAATATTTCCTCTCGTACGGTATTTTATATTCTGATACATTTGTCTCATATTTATTGAACTTTATGTGCGTTGGCATAGAGATATAATTCAATATAAAAAATCATAAGTGAAATAATATTATATTAGGGGATAAATAACTTTGTCTGTCAGTGAAGTTAAAATATCACAGCTTCGCAAAATACCTCTTTATAACCGCAACATACAAAACTTCAAAGTATTCCAAGACTTTTAAAAGTATTTACAAAATAAATAATAGTAATGTTTTCTTTGGTATGCAATTTGTGTGTTATTATTTAAAGCTTAAGGTTCACAGTCAGCAAAAATTTACGTGAATATAATTTTCTAAAAGATAAAGCTTGATAAAAAGTTAAGTATTCATTTAAGTTTATTTTACAGAACACGTTTTAAATTAAAGTATACAGGGTTAATCAAAACTTCTACCGAAAACAAAGCCGGGTGGTAGTTTATGTGACTTCAGACACAATGCAACTAAACGTTTTGCAAAAAAGGCGACGTGTTGGGGTAGTAAAGACATAGTTTTTTCTAAAATAATATAGGTACACACTCTTTTATTTTTAAAGACGCTATGGTTCGCAAGGGTTAAAATTATTAAAAACTATGGATTACCACCTACATATGATGATATTTATCATTGTGTTTGTAATCACTACAACTACCACCTGGATTCGTTTTCGGTAGCAGTCTTGATATACGCTGTATGTGCTTTGTAAATAATGTCAACTTTATCAAAGAGCAGTGATAAAGAAAACACAATTTATGATCACTTAATGGCAAAACCTTACGAAAACATAAACTATATCACTATTATTTAATACTTAATGAAAAACCTGTGTGCATAGTTTACTGATAGAAATAACGAGTTTGACAATAAAGTAATAGCACTCTTCCTCGTGATTTATATAAAAACAAGCTTTATTCGTTTTTATAGCACTCATTGTGTTTCGGAACACAAAACAATTATATTCATAAAACGAGCCATTAGCACAATTAAGCAATCGTTAACGACTCGCAAAATTAGGGTAATCATGCATGCAATTTCACTTGTCTGCCGGCGACAGCCTATAAATGATATTCAAAACATTGTTCCGGTCAGGGTCGCCGCGAATACACCTCGTGCTGCTTCATCACACCACAGTTCAAAACAAATCAATATTAAAACAAAATGATATAATTTCAAAAGAAATGTTAAAATGCATTAATCAAAACAAAAAGTAGTGAAACAATTGAAGACTTGATTTCAAAAACCACCTTTGTCAAATTTTGGCCCAAATGAGTTAACAACGCCATCTTGTAGACGATTTAACAGGCTTCTATTTGGTATTTAACGTTTCATTTAAAACCACCTTAGTCATGAGATAATCGATATTAAAGCTTGTAAGAGTTCTTCAAAAACAACCTTTGTCAATGGCGTTTCCCTCAAAAATAACCCACCCCCCTTTGTCACTTCCTCTTCCGGTTTAAGATATGTTATCTATTACTATAATAAATATATTTTTTGTAGAAAATATGCCAATACAAAGCTAAAACTACAGATAATAAAATATGAAAAGATTTCTACCAAAATCACTCTTTGATTAACTGTAAAACAGTTTTTTAAGCCTCCTGTAAATTAAGTAATTTATGACAAAGGTGGTTTTTGAAATGAAGTCTTCAATTACACCGCTCTCTACAAAGTTGTAACAAAGTTAAATTGCGAAACGGAAAGTTTTACAAGGTAATTAAATAATGGCAATCACTTTAGCGAATTATAGATACCATGGACATAGAGCGCACTTCGATGGGCAGATATTCGCATTCGCGGAAGGCGACGCGGCGCCGCCGGCGGGACGTCATGCCGTCCGGCCGCCGCGCCGCGCACTAACCGTATGCCGTTGCCGTGTGCCGCCGTGTGACGCCGTGTGCCGTGCACTCACACCGGCTAGCACCTACGAGCTTTGCTTTCAGCGCGTTTCGACGCTTTCAGCCGCCCGCCCTACGTAGCTCATTCCATCTGCGAACCGCCTGGCGCCCCCTATTTCACTTCTCGGGATTTTATGCCACACCGGGGGCAAATAAACACGAAATATTGTAAAATTTACTTAGCTCATGGGAACACAGGTGCGGCAAGAATTTCTTTCCACGTCACTTAACCGCGTCGTGAAATAATAATAATAAAAATAACTTTGTACTGGGATCGATCTATTATCACAGACAGGACTATTGTCGCCAATAAGCCTGATATTGTGATAGTAGATCGATTGGCGCGCCGGGCTATACTTGTTGACGTCGCCATTCCGCATGACGATAACCTCGTCAAAGCTGAAAAAGATAAAATGTCTAAATATTTAGATTTAGCACACGAGGTTACCGACATGTGGGATGTCGATTCAACAATTATTGTCCCGATTGTCGTATCTGCTCATGGGTTGATACCAAAGAGCTTCGATCAACACCTACAGAGGCTCTCAATTGACTGTTGGGTCAAAGGTCAAATACAGAAGGCAGTATTATTGGACACGGCACGCATTGTGAGGCGGTTCCTCACTTTGTCTCCCTAACCGCCGGTGGCTTGGGTCTTGAGCCTCACCACCGGAGGGTAAATAAATTATTTTTTATATTTTTACTTATATGTATATTTTTTTATAATTTATATAAAAATAAGGCCCTGCGCAGACGACAGACTATCCGTGACGCACTTTTTAGTCTGTGAAAATAGAACCTATGCAATTATATGCAGTAACGCACACGACGCGCAAAAAGTCCGGCGCACAAAAAATCCGTGTAATTCGGGCAGACCCCACCGCGCCGCGGCGCGCCGCGCCGCTCCGCACGAAAAGTGTGTGAAAAAAATTGAACGTTTGCTTCAACGCGCGCTAACGCAGACGGCGCACTCTTTAGTCGGCAATCTGCATTTGCTAGGGGTGGGTGGACGTAACGCACGCGATCTATTATCATGGCGCCAGAGGTCGATGTAACTATGTTAATTCAAGAAATACAAAAGAGACCAGCAATTTATGATACTTCTAAGGCAGAATATCATGATAAAAAAATAACCATGATTAATTAACCTAACCAAAATCATGATAAATAAATAGCAACTCATCAAATGTAGGAACAAACATTTTATAAAATTTGAAAAAATTTGCCGGATTTTGTTTCAGAATTGAATGTTTAGTATGGAACTGTCCCTTCAGTAATCTTTCCGAAAGTATAGGATGTACCCAAAATTCTCTATTTCTTCTTCTTTTTCTGTACTTCATGTACAAAATAATACTTCGCGATCTCTGCACGATTTCCATAGCGTCTACGTCCCTACAGCTCTGCCGACAAAATGATCGAAGATGTGCGTCGTGTGCGTTGAGTCTGTGAAAAATCCGCGACTGACTTTTTGCGCGCCATGCAGACTTTTTGTGCGCCGCAGACTCGATCGCACAAAAAGTGTGCCGTCTGCGCAGGGCCTAAAGCAAATGGTGAGAAATTAGGTTTTGCTCTCCTATAATAAAGGAATACAAATATTCCCTTAAGCTTGTAATATGTTCATACATTATTTTTATAGCGAGGATATAAAAGGAAATCTCAGGATAAATATAAAACGGAGAGTAACAATAACTCGTGTTATTGAAGTGGTTTTATGAAGAGTAAAAAGTGTTTACAACATGAGTTGCCCGTTGCCACAGATTCTACATTTTCAAGTTTAGCATTTATATGTTTTAAATAAAATCGCTCACAATAAGAGTATTAGGTTACATTCATATTTTACAGATATGCAGCATACATTCAGTACAGCTTTATTTCTAAGGAAAATATATTTATCGAAAAATATTACATTAGAAAGTGGATATCCTCTCCGGTGAAATATATTTTTATCAATAATTAGGTACAATAATTAGTCTACCTATAGATCACACGAGTCATATGGTATTTGCGTTATCAATATGATTACAAAGAGGTTAAACAACTATACCGGTATATTCGAAAATGACCATATTTCTCAAAGATAACATAATCAAAACTAAATGAATGATAGCCACTAGTTGAAAGCAGATTGGACTGAATAGAAGAAGATCGAAGAGACCACGGCTCGCACCACTGAGAGTCGTTTATTATTATCTCACTTTCGTGATTAAGAAAGTATTGCGAGGAAATCAGCATAAGTGCTGCGCAATAATTCAGTATTGCAACTCTACGCGAAACTATCACTTTCAATTTTAGAGAGAATGTACCTAATTTTGCAACATGCACATATATGTATGGATAAATTCACAGCTGAATCATTAATACAGTTTAAATATAATCTTTAAATATTTTTTAAAATAGAAAGAACATAGCATGGGCACTAAAGTGTTTCATTATGTATGTAATATGGACAAAAACTGTTGTTATGCTTACTTTTAATGGGGGTAAAAATTAAAGAATGTGAAAGAAGAAGGAAGATATTTTGCGTTAATTTTTACTGATCAAAGAGACTAATATCATCAAACCTTCAAGAGAGGAAAATAAATGACTCGTACTGAACATAACACAGGATTTCAATGTGTCCGGTAAACCATTTTATGGGTACTTTCGATCTCACATTCGACTCGACCCTGTCTCTGCAAATTGGGTCGTTTGCTCTATCCATAAGTGTAAATTGTAGGCTAATATCATTAACATAACTCCACCGATGTTTATGTTTGTTAATTAATTATTTAGATGCAGCAGTTTAGGCTTCCAAGTGGAGGCTTGGCGTCGCGACCACCACTCACTGAATAATTCACGCAGCAGCTGGGCTTCTTTGCAAGCTAAATAGATCATTACAGTTTCACTTCACTTTCATAGTCTTGTTGCTGCTTGAGTTTTTATTATATTTTATAACGAAACTTTATGTTATTATTGGAGTATTTCACGGAATAAAACGCATATTTTGGTTATAAAGTATGCACTTTGGTGAATTGTGAAATATTTTGTAATGACGTTCTCATAAAGTTTAAAATAACAATGAAAAATTGAGCTTAATGTGAAGAGAATCTACTTTATGACGTTTTAAGCAAAATTTAATATACTGACGAAGTAGAGCAGAAAACCTCGGATTTTAATTTCTTGTCCATAAAACCGCTTTAAAATTAGTACTCTTTCTTTATTAAATCTTAGAGCTTTATATGAATCTAAAACAAAATATATTAAAAAATATAACATGGAGCACAGCGTCATTAAAATAATAGTTTGTTAAGGTTTTGTATAATAAGGCTCCGACAAAGGTTCGCGTAGTTTGCTCTTGTCATAAGCATCACTTGTAACTTGTACCAAGTGCTACAGCTGTTGTTGCCAGCTATACATTATGTACATTTTATTTGACGTACAGTTTGGAGAGTTACTATATTCCCCAGGGGGTAGGTAGATATGTCAAATATATTTCACTAAGCTTAGTCCCATACCATATTAGTAAGCGAGTCTGTGATACCGGTTACATACATACATATGTGCAATGGTTCAATATGGGATAAATTTAATGATTTTTTTTAACTATAAAATAGGCTTGAAATTTATGCTACAATATATTGTCGTAATCTTCTTGGAGTCGAACTCATGTCATAAAGTTATTTAATATACCAACATTACTAAACAAAACAACTTTTCCAGAATATTTTCTTTAACACTGGTAGTGACTAACATAATTTAGTCAACTCTTGATAATCAAACCTATATATAATTCGAAGTAACTGTTTCCTAAAAAAACTCGATAAATCGAATATATTTTTTGTACATTCGGTAATTCGAAGAAAAAAGCAATCCATCATTCACCATCCATCAAACACGCAGTAATTCGAAATTCTTTCATGCAAATTCCCGATAAATCGAAATATGGACATGTTGAATCTTATATACATACAAACTATTATGTAGGTCTCTGCACAAATACAAACCTCTCAACATTTCGAACTATCAGTAATTCGATGTATTAGAGAAGTCCCTTCAACTTCAAACTATCTATAGTCGACTGTATGTGAAGTAGTTCCTAAAACAATATTCTGGAAACAATGTAAGTAGAAAAAACTTACAAAATATAGTTGTTTACCATTTGGAAGATCTCTCTATAATTTTTGTTAGTTTTTGGAATGTGGTAGTCAGTAAAATGTTCTGTATTCGTTTTGTTAATCATAACGTTGTCACTGTTACTAAAATTAAGAAATTTCATTTAAAAAACAAAGGCCCTACATCGTACCCTACAGCTATTAAAGAAAAGAGAAAGAGTTGCGCATACCACAAAATAAGAAAATAATTTATATTTCCTTATGTTTGGCTTGGTAAATCCCTAGATAAAGTTAATTGGTCGCCGTCAACACAGTATTAGTGAAACAAAAGGTACAAGTTCGTTACCCCAAGAATAAGCTCGCCTTATCTTTATGAAGCATCTGAATGCGGCCACAGTGACGCAATGACGTTGCGGCTTAGCTTACTAGATAAGTTTTATGGCCGAAAAACAATTTTGAAAAACGGTGGGAAGACATAGAGTCGTTTGTATGTAAATAATACGCGCTCAATCGTGATAAAACACTTTACATCGGCGGAAATATTTTAACAATTTTCCTTAGAAGCAAAGAGGAAACAAATATGATGACTACTAATGGCTCTAATTTTTTAAATAAATTAATTATTTTTCTAAACGTAATAATTTTATAAAAATATGACACATTTGTACAGGTAATAAAATAACCACTAAAGACAACAGCTGTTGAACTAAAAACAAACGAATACCTAATAATTAGATAATAGCTGAACCGGAAACGGCATAGCGGAAATATAAAAATATAGTTTAATTAACAAGAGTACTATTTTGACGTCAATTAGTATCATCAAGAAAACTTCAAGTGCCAAGCTTAGTGGTTATCAAACATATACAAGATTATAATCCACTGGAATGACTCAGGGGCCCTACTATATTCATCCGAAACGAAGTTCGAAACTTCGGATGATCAAAGTTTATATACGATACGAATGTACCTACATATACTTATGGTCGTTATTGACTTATGGTCGTAACCATAGACTTATAGTAACGATGTACGTTATACAAATTCGAACTTTTACAGAGTAGATACATTCGTATCGTATAAAAAATTTGGATTGTCCGAAGTTTCGAACTTCGTTTCGGATGAATATAGTAGGGCCCCAGATACTAATCCAGTAAGGGACGCGACAGGGCCAAACGACTTTTTATCAGTTGTCATTACTTTTTACTGGTACGACATATAGCTATTGCAACGTATGTAAGTAATGTAAATAAATACATACACCCAACAGGCACATATATAGTCCTGACTCCACATTAAGATCAATCAAGTCTTGTGTCGTGGGTATCAGAAACTACGAGAAACGTTTCCGTTTCACAAACACCAAAATATTTGTGAACCTCACAAACATTAGTCTTGGTGCGAGGAACGAACCTGCGGCTTCTTATTCCACAGTCGGAGTCTAACCTACTGCGCCACGGAGGCCGTCAAAGTGTGCTTTACGTAACTAGCGAGAAATAATTTCTCGGTCGACACAAATATGCCTACGTGCGCAAAATCTGATAAAGATAATCAAATCCGGGGAGCGACGTGCTAGCATATGCCATTAACGGGTTATACCCCATTTGTGCACAAGTCCCTACCCTGGGGAAGGTTAAAATCCTACCAGCCCATATTTAACTATCGCAACTTCAAGTATATCCAGATTACGAACGAAAACTAAGTCAGGCAGTTTTAGTGACTTCAGATACAATGCACCTAAAAATTAAGACAAAGTTTGTTTTACCACCCAAACACACTAACAAAAAAAAACAAAAATTGAAATTTTTCGTTGTATAGTGTCATTAAAACTACCACGTGGCTTCGTTTTCGATTGCAGCCTGAATATACCCTGTACCGCTTAATATTTTGTGATTTTTTTTACATCTCAGAGTCTAGAAAACAGATTGATATGAAATATGTAGCATATTATATATTGGTATATTATTCATCGCTTACCTATAAATTTTAAAATCATACTAGCACTACCAAAACCGTGGCCTATACAAAAGTATAGGAAAGGAAATGCTAACTAAATAAACGAAAACATAAACACAAAAACTAAAATAGCCGCCACAAGTTTAACTATAAACGAAATTAGTGTATATTTTTCATATTTTTTAAATGAATTTAAACAAGTGGGAAATTCTATCACAAAAATATATTAAACCAAGAAAATATGTCGCAATAAATAAAAATCCCTATCATGAATTTCAGAAACAAAAAATATTTCAATATTGCTTTATTTTCAAAATATATTTTTTATTAAATACCATCACTTTAAAATATACTAAAATGTAAATATGTATACATTTACAAAAATATAAAAAAGTAGTTTTCTTGGGCTCGTCCGGGATTTGAACCCGGGACCTCTCGCACCCGAAGCGAGAATCATACCCCTAGACCAACGAGCCGTTGGGATGACAGGCGAAAATAGTAAACTAAACAGACGACGTTCTTCGGCAGTACATAACTGAGTGGAATATTGACATAACATATTTTATCACGGGCATATTTAGATTGGGTTCTGCATATAATAATAAATTACTAACCAATACGTTTTTTTTGTATGAAAATTACAGACCGTCAAACATTCGTCAGTGTCATAACAAAATCTGAATGTTCGATAAAGCCCTACTAAGTATAGAAAGACAAATAAGAAGATAATACTCTATTCTAATCTAATAGAATCAGAAGAAAACGCTATAATTGGCCGCTATTACCGATCTTTCAAAGAGATAGCCAATATTACCCGCACACCACTTTGCGAGATGAAATTTAAATGTTAAATTTTGCCAGATTTACCACTCGAGGATAATATACTGGAAATAACGGCCATAAAAATGAGCGTTGTAGTTCTATTTGCTAGCCGTTTTCAACTCATGCAAGAAACTGTGAGGTACGAGGAAAAGTCATACGGTGATAGTGCCGAGGTGCCACTCCAGCTAAAGCTATTCATTTTGCATATTTTCCACACAAATGTAATACGTTAAGTATCAGTGAATAAAAGTATAGCAAAACATGAAAGCGACACATGAGGTCTCGTCTGTGTGTTTCTTCGCCATGGTTTTGACTCTAGACAGAGCTGGTGTGAGCTCTCCAGCCAACGCTACAGGCATTGTATTGTGAACATGAGCATTGAGCAGTGTGGATGAAATCTGTGATGAGTAATGCGAGTGACACCCGGAACATCGCTATAGACAAGGCGCAAAGAGGTGAATGTGGTTGATAATAGAATTGATAGGTGTAGAAGGTAATTCTGGCAAAATCACCTCGTGCGGTGGGTCCAGTTCGTCGTCAGGCGGCGGCGCGTCCGGAGCCCGCCACGCGCGCCCGCTCCTGCCCCACACAACACCACCGTCACATTATACTCGACACTGTACACGCTATACACCTCACCTAAATCAAGTGCGCATCTAACCGCACCCTATCTGTCAACCCGGCTTAAGTGACCACGCCGTCACTCACACAGCGTGGCATTTCACGCGCGTTACAAATTATCTTTGTAGCTGTTTGTAAGGCTACGTTACAAAAAGGTTTAACGCTTCGTCAACGACTTTCCAGGTAAAATTAAAAAAAAGTAGCTAAACTAGTTCGTTTAATGGGTGAAGTGAGGAACCCTAAACGATAAAATTGCTATGAAGTATTGGCAAACATTTCATTACCCTCAACCGTATCTGATGAATTTGCTAAGCTACATAATGTTACTGTTGCTAGAAGCCAATTTGTACCTTTGCTAATATGAAAATGTTCATTTTTTATAATGTCAATTACACATAGTATCGGATAAATGTTTTAAGAGCAATAGAATCAGTCGAATTGATAATTGATGACCGTATGACATTTTTATTCAAAGTTAAGTGTCAATTGCGCTCGGAATTTACTGGCAATAAATTTTAAAACCCTAACGGATGCAGGACAAGGGCAATAAACCGGCGGCGACAATAAATGTGAACGTTTATGTAGCTATAAAACAATCGATTCCCATACCGAATAAAAGTGGGAGTGCTTGGCAGCCGGCCAATGAGACGCCCGGTTTGGAAGAGCGCGCGCTGAGACAAGGGCTTGTGGAAAACTGTGGGTTATTTTCACTGTGAGATGTAAAAAAGCGTACGAAAGCGAACGTTCAACGAGGACTCAACCTTTGCTTTCCCACTTTAATGGTACTTCAGCATTTAAGCGGCTTTGTAAGAGGCGACGCGTCGGCTACGGGGGATTTACACTTCGCTCATTACAGCCACCGCGTGTCGCGGCGCGCCGCTCGGTGCCCTCGATCGGCATCACTTCGATATCGTACTCAATGATCCGTCGCATCGGAGATTACGGAAAGTATATAAATAAAATTGCTCACTTGAAAAGACCGTCATCAATTGCGCTTTTGAATGTATTTTTGGCAATTGGTGAAGCCAGTCACCTGTAATTATCGTGCGGCGGCAGGCCCAGGCCGGAGTCCTCGGAGGGCGAGCGGTGATCGGCCACGAGTGGAGCCTCCACCGGCCCCTCCTACAACAACACCTTCCACCTTACCCAACAGATCCTAGGCTACCTTACGGTATAGTCTCCGCGGTTTAGTGTCAAAAAAGTACGGTATAAACCACTAGACTGAAATAGGTTTTAAATATCACAAAGATGCACAAACAACGTTAATCACGCGTAACATCTATAGCACGTCGTACAAAACAGAATACATTTATAAAGAAGCACATAATACAACCAATGAAAGCGTAACACTATCGTATGAACGATCCATGCAACGACGCTACGGTAATAATCATAAGCACTTACCGGGTCGTGCAATTCATGCATGGTCGAGGACGGCAGCATATTGTGACGTTCTCCTGTCCGCTATGAACAAATTGCAAATCAAATTATAATAAACCTTACCATGTCGCACGATATTTCCCACGCCGATGGCTTAATTTATATAATATAAGGAATGATATATTACCTCATTGATCTAGTACCAGTGTACACAGGCTGTGAGCTGTTAGTTCCTGGATTCGATTCTCAGGTCGGGTATTCCACTTCGTGTAAGTTTTTCAATCCGAAAAACATAATTCACTCAGAATTCGGTATTTTCACAAGAGATTTGACGGTATACAAGCGACCGGTGGTAAAATTATAAGCCAAATATATTTTTTGTTAATGAAACATGTTATGATATTTATATCCGGCCTGATTTCGAGCACCGTACACAAGGTGTAAAACCCGCCATAAGGGCCTACATAACTGTCATGCATATAGATCAGCCAGTGTACATCCGATATCGAGCAGGCCGGCATAACTGTATCGACTATTATAAAAAATAAACATCCCTCAAATTAAATCTAGCATTTACCACCAGGCGAGGCATAATTGTTTTGCCGTGCCAGTATAAAATGAATGAGATATTTATAAATATGCATGAATTGGACCTCTATTAGTCACGGGCGTTAAATGAATCTTTGTACTCGTAAAGAGTTCGTTTTACTAGTTACCATCGATTTCACAATACAGTTCCGATCTAACCCGAGTATTAAAATTATTGCGAGTTTCCAATACCTTGCTATTCATATACACGTAATTATGTATATTGCGTAAACCACTCGTCAATAATAATATATAATCGATAATACCGTGTACAACACGTTTGCAAGTCAATAATAAACAACTCCTTCATATTATCGGATTTATTAAAAATATCTAGAGATAAACTTCTAAAGTACCAAACAAGTGAACCTACGAGTACAAGTGAGTTTCACTATATTAGCCTTGAAGACTAAAAAATACTCGTAATATTGCCGACTAAGCTACGGCAGATAAGTCCCAACTAGACTCGTTGGAATTAGTGCAATCGGTCCGTTTCAACTTGCAATCAAAGTAAAATGCTATCTCAATTAACTTAGACCCTCTCCCACCCGTCACCCCCTCCCACACCCCACCTCTCTACCCTGGCCCGAGCACTAAGCCGGTACAGGCAACAAAGCTGTTTTAATTAGCTAGTCCGAGAATGTCTACCAATTATATCAATGTAAGACACTGAATCAAATAGACAAATATTGTTTACCCTAAAAATCTTTAGACTAATACTAAACTGGATTCATTAAAAAATCTGTTATTCATAATATTTTTTATTGATTTAAATTCACACGGCAATCTATATTGTTAATATACCAAAATCAAAGCAATTCAAATGCATTTAAATTTTAATTTGCGTGAATGAGAAGTGATTTCATTTTATCTTTACGTTAAAAGCGCTGAGAGAGGAAAACGTCTTTAATATGATAAAAAGCGCACCTTGAAATGGTAATCGACCGTCTCATCTCCACGTTTATACACAAGCTCATCAAATCGCGGCCGATCCTCGGGAAGCATAAATTCTCGGATTTCCGTCAGAAGGGTGTACTGTAACAAAAGGAACACAATTACCTACAGAGAAAATGTTTAACTACAGCCATTTTTGTGGAGAAATTGTTCAAATCCATTGCTGTACCGCTTGTTAAACCGACAAAAAAAGATGCTGTAATAATTTGCTTTCAGAGTATTAAACTTTTTTGCAAAACCAAAGATTATTTTGCACAATAGAATAAAGATTATACTGTCACTCAAATAGTTCTTAATCCGAATACTAAAAGAAAAAAGATGTTATTTAAAATAAATAAAATGAACACAAACAATAACAACAGCCCTTAATCTTTAGACTAAAAGTAAAAATACGTAAATTGAATACATTGTACAACACGAAGTACACTATGATTCAACTAGCGTGAATCGTGGTTGTATACATGTCCAGGGATAACAAAACAATACAAATCGGATTACGCAGTCGATAGAGACGCGCTACAGGCTTATATTCGATTTACTACATCAATGCTCCCCATAGAAACACAGAGCTCACGTCAAATGGTATGAAAGGAAAATACCGGATATTAGGGAAACGCCTCAGGAAATGAGGATCGACGATAGTTATAATAGGTCCTATTATAGATATATTGATACCGTTGATGATAGGTAAGAAAAAAATATCGAACCCAATGAAAACAAAATCATCTTTTAGCAACGCGTTATTAGCTTTCACGCTCGATCATTTTTAAAGTCGTGTCTCACTACTGATTTTCTTTAGCAGTGTATATTTTTATGAAATATCTTTTGTTTAAATCTGAACAAATATGATGAAGCATGAACAATTCTACAAAAACTTACAATAAATATTTTTATTTTATTTATTAATTAGAAATTACAAACACAATATGCTTACATAACTACACTTTTCTGATTTTAACCGCGATTGCTTTTTCTGACACATCATCAAAGTTATCAATACTATAGCCTTTATTTTAAAAAGCGCTTCGCTATCGTTTATGAGAATACCTTCTGCGGGGTGTCCAATAGATCTCTGAGGACAGTAAGGAAGGCGTCGGGCGTGAGACGGCGCGCCGCGTACTCTTCCATGTAGTAGGCGATGGCGGGAAGGTCGCTCTGTGGTAGAAGGGACCTGGCCTTCTGTTCTACTGCCACCGCAGCCGCGCCTCTCCGTCTGCCCCAACCACTTATTCTGTTCACGAAGACATATCTCATGAATCGTGAGTTTAGTTAAAACCAAGTACTTAAGACGTTTATAAAATGTCAATATGATGAATTTATGCGAGAGGATTTATCACTGATTTGCCCAAAAGTAAGGACATTGATTGTCATGAAACCCTAATGTTAATGAACTTATAATTTAATATAATTTCATTTCATTAGTAGAGTACCAGCGGCCGTAATGATTTTTTTCATGATACACATAGTCATTGATTTGTGGGAATGTCGTATCATATATTTTGTCTAATGTAACAACTTAAATAGAAATACATAGCTTACAATACAGCTGCTAACAAACCTCAGAGGATCTAAATCATTGCTATAAACAAACAGACTGGTATCCCGCTGGCGCACCGGTAAATGGATCGTCTGTTGCGGAAAGGGTGCGGTTTCGATCGTCGGAAATGTTTTTGCAATCTCACAATATTTATTCCAGACTAATTTGTTCAACTGTCACACCCTTAATACACTTTTGCGTCACAAAACCTATTTTAATTTTTTTTCTTCGATCTGGATGCTTTGTAGCCCATGTGATTTTAAATTGCATTAGACCGCAAATCAAGGAGAGAGGGCGTGAAGATCTTTGCCCAGCAAGTGTAGACAAATACTTACTTTGTTCTGCTTGAAATAAAAATGGAAATAAAAAGCAATGTTTTAATATTCAGTATGAGAGCTCACCTAGGTGCCGGGTCCCTCTCTCCGTAAGCCGTGCATGCGTGAGGCACTTTCCCGACGTCCCTCACGAGTAAGGACATTCTCTTGTGATACTTCAACTGCGCGACGGCTTCGTCGTGAGTCACGTCCACAAAAGACTGGCCGTTCACCTCTAGAATTTGATCCCCTACCTATCAAAGAAACGAAAAAGAAATGATAGAATCATTTCACAAAAAGACATATAAAAGGAAAGATTTTGTTACAATATTTGTACAAAATAAACCCAGATACGCATGAAAGTATTATCGTTAAAGCTCAGGTGTCCAAACAAATATATTTTTATCCCACTATGTCAGGTTTCTGTAATGTTAATCCCTTAAAACTCATGCGATAAAGAACGATAAAAGATTTTACGTTACACAACAAACGGAATAAATAAACCAAGTGAAAAACACAATAAACGCAAACAAAAACTTCGAGTTAAAGGAATTAAAACATACGTAACAATTCAACAATTGAACATTGTTAATTGAAAATTGTTCTCCGGTTGAAATCCTAAATGTAAGTTATGAATTTCGGAAGTAGCGTGCAGTGGGTGGGGCGAGAAGCTTAAACAATATAAATTTTCCACCACACCTCGCCACGGCGCACCGCTTGAGCCAGCTAAATAAATTACTATTTCGTACACTTCCATTAATTTATAATAGCAAATGTATTTTGCGGTACATACTTTAGCCTTTGCAATTTTAACGAGGCTCATTTTGTGGATTTTAGACAAATTTCGAGATGGTTGAAGTTCACCTAACATAACACTAAAACAACCTTATTTCTAAGTTAAAAGTTATATGTCGTTCCGCAAAGTTGTGGACCGTTAAAATGAATAGAATATAAAGTGGACATTTCTAGGCAGCGAGCGGAAGTTTCATGGAAAGCAAACAAGCAATTTAGCGCGTTTATTACAGTCCCCTCGGTTCGCAGCAAACTTACAGCCAATTTCAACTCACTGCCGTGCCTTGGCTGTCGTTCTCGTAAGTTTGTACCGCTGCGAAACTCCAACTTTGCATTAATTTCTTAACAATTGCCTTATTGCTACATAAATTCTATGACATTTGAATGTAGAAAATATTCCATTTCAACAGCATCTTTACATTGCTGAGACATTTACTAAAACATCGGTTTGATGCTTTCATATTGCTACAGAATCTTATACCATAAATTGCATAAAGAAAGTCGAGGCCGTTATTTTCGGAATAATTACGCTAATATTTGCTGTTAGCTCTGGTGCACAAAGCACTCAAATTATTCTGTGTGGGGCACGTAACGTTCTTACCGGCGGCACTCCGACGCTCTAAAACCCATCTACAGCTTAAGCCACTAACGGTTAAAATAAAAAGGACGCCACTTTATTGCAGCTTTTTTACCAACCAACATGTTAATCTTTAACATTTAGCACACATTCTTTATGCAATGTTATCTCGCCGGAAAAAATACGGCACGAAATAATTGCTTACTTAGTTTAAATGGGCTTTTTTAATTCGGCGGTTCGCAAATACTTTCAGAATAAGTACAAAAAGTATGGTGATATATTTAAATTCGATTAATACCTATGTATTAAAAATGTCTATACATTTGTCGGATCATATATTTTTTGACGAATAACTTGACTATTGCGTATCTTATCAGATGTTAATTTACATTTCAACCCTGATTTCAGAAGTGCGCATATTTTTTATTACATGAATATAATCTCAAAAATCTTAAACGTTCGAAAGTTTCTCGAACACTAAATGCACACTAAGGATACATACGTATAAAAAGATAATACTCACCATAAGTCCAGCTCTGTCCGCGACGGAGTCTTTGTCAACACCGGTGATGTAGATGCCGAGGTTGTACTCCAGCCCGCCCCTGATCATCAGCCCTAAAGACTGCCCCGGCTCTATGCAAAGGTCCACCTACGTCACAAAGTAAAACTTTTGGTTGAATTATATTCACATCAATTTATGATGCTCTATCTACCAACAATACTTTAAATTTTAAAGGAGAATGCCCACTTTACTATGAAACTCAGTATCAATGTAGTACTAGTATCGGAAAACTATTTTTTGTGTAGGGAAAAATATATTTTTAATAAATATAAACATAATGGCGACCCAGGCCCGGAGTTATTTTAGAAAAATACAAAAATAATGTCTTCGGCTGAGTGACCAAAATTCAAAATACCACGATAATTACTTAATTTTATAAAACCACATAAAAACCTTTAAGTAATTAATTTTAAACAGTATCGGTATCAGGATCGAATTACGAACGATATTTTTTACCATTTTTTATTGGGCATTCTCCTTTTCAACATTTTCGGTTAAAATTCGTGAGAAACTGATTGATTAACATGTTTCTTAGTATTTAGAGGTAACGGTTCAATTGTTCCATAGGTCATTAATTAACACGAGGGATAATTAAACATCAAATCCGACGATCCGTGATATGAAACCTTTCATAACATCTGTACCCTCAAATGATTGTATATTATATTGAGATGTTATAAGGATCAATTGAAGCTTGTCGAGCACGCTCGCCGCCAATCCTATTACATCTCTAACGATATTGCCTAGTGGCCATCGAACCACCATTAACATGCCGAGAATACTGCCCCGTGCCCTCAGCCCTGCCGAGTAGCGTCGGGAATTTACTACCAGGAAATTGGACATAAAAATTTATGTCGACATCAAATCATTAACGCAGTTAGTGCGCCGGCATTCGTATAAATGGCTCTGTCGCAGTCGTCAAAACTGCGCCCACAATATTGCCTATAAACCAGATATTGCGTCAACCTCAATTTGTCATATACATACATGGTTTGTACAAAATGGGTTTAGGAATGCCAGATTTCGTACATGGCACCAATATCACTTATAGCCATTTAATCGATTACATGTCTGACGTCGCTTTCAATAGCGAAAAGGTAAGAGAATAAAAGTGCCTATATTGGCAACAATGCCAACATAAATGTCGATGAGAAGGTTTTTATATTACAGTAATATAGACAGTGGGGTAATATTGTGCAATATTCCGTTTTCAATTCACTCACCCTTCGTATAGATCGATCTTTGCTGGCGGAGCGCGTGGGTCGCAGCGGGGGCGGCGACGCGGGCCTGCCGTACCTGTCCATCCACGAGCACGAAGCTCGACCCACCAGGGCCCCCGCCGTCCGCACCGTCATCGTCAACTGCCGGCATGACTTCAGCATCTACACAAACACCACAAAATCACTTAGCGTGTAGACAACTAATTTCTACAGAAACAATGTGTCTGCCTCGAGTCGCGGTGAATCACTCGCATCGAAGAACCATCAATCACGTCAGTATGTTGCGGTTCTTTAAAGGTCGAATCAATAGTTCTGAGCTTTTGTGCGAAAACTTATTAATGTTTACTGCTTTTCGCCTTTCCATGAATTTATTTATGTCTATTCGCTTGATATGTATCGATGGCCGAGAGCTGTCCGTATCTTACTCATGCATATGTTATCCATTCAGTAAGTATTACCTATCTACAGATACAGTGTTTTGCCGTGTCAGTATAAATAAAACAAGTTCAAGCTGCCAGCCTTGCAAGACGTAACATAAGTATTTGTTTTAAACAAGCATCACTACAATAAAATCCATTTGTTCCCTGTCCCTTGACAGTAGAGTTGAGCGCGGTGGACTAAAAGCCAATTTTTCTTTCACAACGGAAATGGAAGCTGACATATACGAATTAATGTACTAACCTAAATATGCTGTACTTACATTCCTTATACAATATTTTAAAGAATGAAAATATTTCAAAGAATTCGCAATTTTAAAAGTTGAGGGTATAATTAAATGGTAAATTAATTTAAAGACTGAGATGGGCATGAACCAGTAATGAATTTTCCATTTCAGAACGCATTTGAGGGCAATTTTACTCGTGGTAGTTGGATAAAAATTGAGATATTTATGGATTAGGCATTTCTAAGTATTTACTTACAGGGAAGTATCTCTAATCCTCGTCTATCTTATCCCGCTAGCCAATGAGGTCGTTAATTTAAAACCCAATGAACTCCATAAACCTTGTCTAATTACCGCAGCATAATAAAGAGCCGACTTTCAGATTGATAAAATGAGTATTTGCATAATTGTATCCGCTCGGAAAAGATTAATATATTTGCATAACAGTAAAACAAATGGGCGCTGAAAATTGTTACTTTATTTGAGTGCGATATTCCAATAACGTTAGTCGAAAAGGTCAATTTGCGATTGACATTGATGAACGGAGATTTCATGGGCTATTCGTTTTATCGGAACAACGTTTCATTTTTATTGAAAGCCACTCTTGGTGCGCTATTTCATCAAATATCCTCTCACGTTGAATTGTAAACTAGAAATAGCACGATTTAAATCCAATGCGCAGACCGCCATTCCCGAAAGAATTTATTTGTTCAATTAAAAAAGTTATTCTGATATTAGTTTCATATAATTTAACTTTGTTATCATTGAATCTAAAGGAAAAATACCAATATTTGACTGTCTATCATATCCGAAAAGCCACCTGGGTAGATACCTCCGCAATGTCTATTGGTCCCGCCAAACAGCAGTGTAAATGCACTATCGTGTTCCGGTTTGAAGGAATTTGTAACCAGAATAACTACTGGACATATTGAGACTTAAGAGGTTATGTCTCAGGATAGCGAGCGCAGTGGAATGCCAAGCATTGCTCTGTGATTCATGTGTTTGGTTTTGCTACTGTCCACAAGCAGTCGTATTGCTAAATATCAGGTGAATAGCATACTCGTCTCACCATTTATTGCCATAAAAAGAAAAACGATTTCATAATATTTATAGTACGACACAAGACTCCGAATAGCATAGAAAGTCAATAAAAATATAATGACAGTTATAAAATGCCACGGCAATATCCATCTGTAACATAAGCTCAATAATCACTTTATGGCCTTTTAAACGATGTATTAACATAGGACAAAAGGTTAACATTTTTGAGATAATCATAAATAATAATTAAAGCACCCGACAAAAGACTGGCTTCGTTGTTTCGAACAAAGCATCTGATATTAAACATTCCAATTAAATTGACACCGCAATATAATTATCGCGGCTCCGAAAATGTTGAAGATAAAATGGACAGTAAAGCATATTTTCGGCGATATAACCCAGCGGTATCTCTTATGCCATTATTGTAAAGTTTATTCATCACATACGCCACATTTGTAGCCAGAGTAACTGAAAATATTGAGACTTATATATCTTATGACTCAGTATGCCAAGCATCGCTTTATCATTAAAGGTGTTGTTTGCTTTTGCTACTAATCATGAGCGATCGTATCACTTACCATCAGGCGGTCAGTATGCTCGTCTCGCTATTAATTGCAATAATAAAACATTCTGAGTCGAACTAAACATGTAATGTTAAGAATTGTGTCGAACATTGAATAATTTACGCAGCCTTTAATCCTGATTGCACGAGTATGTAATAAATTCACAAAGGAAAGTGTCAACAGCGGACCATTTGAGTATTTGCTCACATAACAGAATGTATGATGACGTGATAGGGCACGTCACTGGGACATGGTCGGGATCACAGACTCGGCGACAGGCGGCCAGCCGGCGCGGCGCGGCACCGTCTCCTTTGTAATGTCATACGTCACATCTCCGAGGCTGGACTAGGGTGAAGGTCGAGTATGTGTTTTTATTTCGATATCAGTCTTTGTTGGCGTAATTAATTACTATTGTGGAACTTTAAGGGACATATATTTTTATTTCATAAGTTCGGCATCGAATCGAGCATATCACCTGATGGTGATAATTTATTACTGCCGCCCTTAAAAATTTGAATATATAGATGCATTATCTGCCTCTGATAAAGATAGGCAAAAAGCAAGAAAAGGGAGAGAAAAAAAGAGGCGGTGAAGTCGAAGGAAACGCACCCAATAAAAAAGCCATCGCTTCACGCCAAGTTTTGGTAAACAGCAGCTTTACCCTTTAATGTTTTGAACGATACGACAATGAATATAATAAAGAACATAATTGTAACAATAGGTTAAAATATCGCCCTCATCAGCGACACAAAAACTGCTGTCATTAAGGTAAATGCTGCCATTTATAAAAGTTATTCGGGGTAAATCCAGTGTAACTTCATTTACTTGTTAAACAAAATTGTCGCTGCCTAGGAAAAATCCAGTAAATGCTAGGAAGGAAGGCCATAAATCAAGCGATACAGTCGGATAACTGCGGAAGGGAAGGTCCGACAACGACGGCTGAAATAGTGGCCATTACCTTCGCTTTATATGCGGACATACAATACAGGCGATAAGTGTTACGGTTGCTGATGGCTGATTATTGTATTATTTTATTTTTTATGCATTGTCTTTTTTGATAGAAATAATTATTACTTGTTTGTGCTCCAATTTGTTTTTGTACCGACTGGACGTCTGTGTGTCACTTGAGCTTCTCTTTGAAAACCAGCGCTGCGGTATTATTCAGGTGATATCGCAGCATACAAGCTGAAAGAGTGGCTCATTGTTGGCACAATATTTTAGGCATAAAAAGTGTTAACTCGTAGTTTAGTTTATCTTTATTGTGCCAATAATAAAAACTATTATTATTATTTTCTTGTTGTTTTAAAAACTCTCAGAATTTCTGGTATAATAATGGCGGTACGGGCCTAAACCAGGTAACCGTCATGTTTTCTTAATTTACATTAGGTTCAAGTTGATGGTCGTCACTTTGCATGAACTTTCGTACTATTCGACAAGTATTTAATATGGCTGCTTTTTGCATTGAGATATATATGTGTGGGGGTAGGTCCAAAAGTTTAATACTATGGTTATTATTATTATTATTAAGTGAGCCGCGCGAGCCTATTCTATTAATATTATTTTATTTTTATTGTCTAACTTAGTCTAGACATAAGAATCATATAGGTATTCCGAGCGAAATTGCTAAAAATGTGATCATTGGATATTTTCTACAATTTACGAGAAATGTAATATTCTGCGACGGAATAAGTTTACATATGAATGATCTTCTTGGAGTAAATTAATCATAAGAATAAACATTAAGTTTGACTCTACATTACGACTTACACCCAGGGTCAAAGGCACTAACAATTTTAATAGCTCCTGCGGTGCGACTCGTAAAAGTTGCACCTCAAAATATTACCCGCACTTACTTTTTGACGACAAAATGGAACCCGCTACCAAAGGCCGTAAAAAGTTCTTAATGTCTATACTCAACTACAATTATTTTATTTTAGGAACATACACGTGACTCCGAAAAGTTTCTCGCGGAAAATAAAAGTTTATATTACGTTCCTTTTCTTCCTGTTTCCATAGTGACAAACGAGTAACACCCACCAGTTTTATTTACGTATTTGAAGTTCGAATTAAGCCATCCACGCCCACTTGAAAGTTCACCCTGTATATTAGTTCTTATATAAGTTCACACCATATATAGAAGATCACAAGCCCACAGGCTGTAATCAGAAGCCGCGCTAAACGTAGGCGTCTGCCCACGGCTAGAAGTTCCGGAAGCTTCGCGCCTCGAAGCTCTCAAAAGCTTTCTTCCACACATGAGAAATATTTAGCTATATATCACATCCGTTCCTATAAATATAGACATTTAATCTTATACGATAAACCCCTCGGGCGTATAAGAATATTGCATCACTAACCAACCAAATTTGTTTTCATAAATTAGAAGTGCCTTATACAATTTATTGAATAAGCCGCTGGCTACATTATAATGTAGGGAACATTAGGTACATTTCAAAGGTTCAATTTAGTCTCCGTGGCGCAGCCGATGAGACGCCGCCTCTGATACGAGAGGCTGCGGGTTCGATACCCACACCAAGAGAAATGTTTGTGCGGCCCACAAATATTTCTTTCGGGTCTGGGTGTTTGTGAGACCGGTCTCTCGTAGCTTCTACCTGATACCTACTACATAAGACTCAATCTTGGTGTTGGATCAAGGCTATATGCGTGACTGTTAGGTCATCATCATATCAGCCACAGGAAGTCTACTGCTGAACATAGGCCTCCCCCAAGGATCTCCACAACGACCTGTTGGAAGTGGCCTGCATCCAGCGACTTCCTGCAACCTTAGCCAGATCATTCGTCCACCTTGTAGGCGGGCGTCCGACAATTCGCTTGCCTGTACGTGGCCTCCACTTAAGAACCTTTCGGCCCCAACGGCTATCGGTTCTACAAGCTATGTGCCCGGCCCACTACCACTTCAACTTGGCAATCCTATATGACTGTTAGGTATAATTTATATTTTTTAACTTCATTTCAAAGAAACAATCATTGAATATATAGAAGTGACAACCAGGAAGTATTCCGGAAAATATAAACGATTTTCTTACGTGTTTGGCTGTCATTTCAAAATTTACCACTTTTCGTAATGTGTATTGCATGTCGCATATTCGGGTTAAATAACATTTTGAATGAATAAACATGCTCCACCTGAACTTTGCTAACCGGAAACATAAAAGCATGTATTCGACCTTGGGAATAGTCTTTGACATGATAGTTTCGTACACGCAAAATTCTGACAGAGGGGAGGAAATAAAATGATTCAAATCATGTATTGGTTTTACAACAGAAAATTCCATAAATGAAGAATCAAATATTATCTTCCGTTCTTTTCATTCAATTACTAGCTAATTGATACCAGCTAAATTAAATTATTTCCATTTAACAACAGAAATATTGACGTCATAAAAATGCGTCGTACAGTTTATGTTGTAACTGTATTCGTAGCCCGGCGAATAACAAAGTCGCAGAAATGGCGCAGTAATAAAATTTAATTTCTAGAATGTGTGTCATTTATGTCTAACGCCGTCAAAAAATATATCATCCATCAAACCGGAGCCCGAATATAGCTCGGAGAAACATGACTGACCTAAATTAGCAAACTTGGGGATATAATTTATGTATGGGTTCATATTCAGTATTATTAGCTCTTGAAAAAAATCATACTTAGTATAAAAAATTCCAGCTAAATTCATCTTCATGAAATTCATATGAAAACCCCATGAATAATTAATAGAGAAAGAACCAGGGTCTTTAGCTGTTGCAAACTTTAATTTGGTGCGCCATATTCCTGGAAGAAATGGGGGCAGTACATTATGTAGTTTCCGCTGACGGATCCGGAAGGCGAGTCGCCCGCACAATCCCTATGACAGGTAATATCCTACTTGGCTGGCATGTGCGGCGTACATCCACTCGCATAGCTCCGCATACATGACGCAACAATGAGATAGCTGAACACGTTTTGTTAATAACTACGAGCATTGTGCATTGAAGATGGATTTCCCCAGACAATCCGAGGTTTGCTCAAATGGCGAGGTAGTCAAATTTCAGAGCATTTTAACGATTCATACGTAATATTCGTACGTAATATATCTTTATTAAATTTTACTAAATAATGTGTTTCTATTGTGGATGGATAATAATATACATATCATTATATGGATATAATATAAACAAACACCTTCTCTCTATTTAATAACGCTTAATAATTTGTAAGCTTAATGAGTTTTATGTACATTGTACAAATATTATACCGAGCAATACAAATATATAATTTGCTTAAAATTTTGCCATAATCAGAACTCAATAAAGTCCAACCACGTAGGTGCTCATAAACAATATAATTAAGAATAAAACAGTAACTTGGCCGGGCCAATACACGTTGCGGTAAATTCCACCGAACTTGCGAAGTACGTGACAGTTTTGGCACAAACACCCACTAACGAAGTACCTATTTAAAACTGTTCAACTAATGACACGGCCCAGCGTTGCAGCCAGTTTGGCGATGTGAGTAACAGAAGTCATTTGGCCAGCGATCAGGAAGCCCTGCCAAAGGCAACAGGTCCTGCTGGGCGTGTCCGTCATGTACGTGCTATTACCAGCCAATTTATAGGCATAAACCGAGCGACAATTTATGCTAATGGTGATTAGCTAGCGGTTTGCGAAGTGCTTACGCGGCACGAATACAAATAGATGCTTTGTGCCCCCATTGCAAGCTTTTAATGTGGGTTTCTTGTATATAAAGGACATTTTGATTAAATCCTTATTTGACTATCATTAGTCCTAATCCTATACTAATACTCGTATCTTCTGTCTTGTGTCTCAAGACTCTAACATCAGAATATACAAGAGGCATTTTGAGCCACAACATTAAAACCGAAACTTAAAATAGATTCACATTCTTCTCCTTCACAGCAATCATTATTTCTAATAAAAGCTTTTGTTAATAATAATACGGAATAAATAAATAAATAATAAATAAATAACACCCAACAGTCACATACATAGTCCTGACCCCACACTAAGATCGAGTCTTGTGTCGTGGGTATCAGGAACTACGAGAGACTTTTCGGTCTCACAAACACCCAGACCCGGAAGAAATATTTGTGGGCCACACAAACATTTCTCTCGGTGCGGGGATCGAACCCGCGGCCTCTCGTTTCACAGGCGGCTTCTAACCAACTGCGCCACGGAGGCTGTCGAGGAATAATAGATTAGATCAAGTATTTGCATGTTTTCACCAACCTTAAGGGCATCTTCGTGCGATATGCCAGAGAATGGAGTTCCATTCACTTGCAAAATGGAATCTCCAGGTCGAAGTCCCGCACGCTCCGCCACGGAACCCTCCTCCACCCTTGATATATACACTCCTACACCTATTGGGAACAAACATACAATATATTAGTCTTAAAATAATTAATTACAACGTTTGAATTTACTTAAATAAACAGTATTTAAAAATACACACTCACATTGTTCAGGACAAGCTCATATAAATGTCATATAAATGTTATATATTATTTTCGGCTTCAACTCATTGAGCATCTTAATTCTGCTTTAATGATTCCATTTTACAATATAATATATTAGATTCACATTTATTCTGATGTAACTTGACATGCGCCGATTGTATTATAGAATATCGTATCTAAATTGCTTTCTCTACATGTGGTTCTTTTAATAGGTTATTTCCGCATTTCGAATATACCTACAGTAAACCCTGGTTATATACTGAACTCAACAACATGTTTATGTAGTGTCTATAACTATTGAGTTTGTTAATATACAACACGAAGAGCAACTCCTTTAAACTATTAAGTTTAATTTCAAACAAGTTTGTTCGGAACAAGTTCCCAAATCCCAGCTTGTTATTGTTTACTAATATACCTACTTATACAAAAACAGAGACTGTCTCCCCGGGGAATCGTGTAGGCGTTCCTCAAAGACTTTGTGTAAGTTAAATAAACTGTATCTCCGGACCACAGCTGAGCTGGATTATCATTTAAAGTTGAGAGCGGGTAGGTAAGAAGAAAAATTGTTTTGTACCAGTCTTGCGCTTGTTTCGCTTGCACCTTTACAAACTCTTAATATTTTAATACTTTTAGTAAAATGAAGCACAGTTTTATGCGCTTCGCAACTTTTTTTTTACAAATGGCTTTTTTCTTTGTCTTTACAGTTTCAGTAGGTACACATAGACAATACTTCATTTATTATCTTAAAAAATTAAAACTTAAAATGTTAATGAATCAGTGGAATGCATTTTCATTGTGTACCACTTGGTACCACTGCTTCAGAATGGCGTGGATTTGAATCCACCATAAACTTGTACAATGTATAATGCCAAAGGCTATATTCTCTCTTTGGCTTGGAAACTACATTAAGACGTTGGTCTTGCTCGTTGGTAGCAGTCATTAAATAGCATCATAAAACTTACGGGTGGTTTAAAGCTTCTCACACTCTCCACCTCTTCCTAATAAAACACGTCCGTCTACCAAGCCGCAGTGAGAACATAAAAAGACAAACCCGAAACGAATTCGTTTGCTAGAAGTACGCCGATATCTTGCAGTGTATAATAAACTCATTTGCAAAAAAAAAACGGGCACCTAAGCAATGAACCATTTCAAATGTTACTATTGGTTTGTTTGATAATTATAGGTAGTTTTACTTTCACAATTTTGTAAATTAATAAGCAAATAATCGTTTTCGTCAGTATTATCATAAAATTTTGATAAAATTTATGGGTTTTAATGCTAAAGTTCACTAGTAGTGTATGCTCGCTAGTAGTGCAGGGTCAGGTTTAGAATATTATAGCACGAAATGGGGGTTGGAGGGTAGGGGGGAGGGGGGGGAGGGTGTACCCTGTTCCCTGGTACTACTCCCATGAAAAGATAAGGCATAATTCTGAGAACCTAATTAAAGTAACCTAACCTCAAAATGTCAAAACAAAAGTTGCTTCTGCAACGTCTCCGGCGCTGCGGGAAGTACAGCCCCTTCGCCCTTGCGTAACAAAGGATAGACACCCAAGCTCGCCTCCGCAGCTTCGGCTTTTTATATACACTCTAGGGGTGGTAGCCAAAAGTCTACGTGAAGTCGGGGTGGCCCGTGTCGGTTTTGGGGTACAGTCGACCTAACTGGTCCATAAAGTGGGTACACTAACTTCCTTCTGAACATCTAGAACGTTATAAAACAACAAAACATAAGCAAAATCAATTCAATCTTCGTAATTTATGGGTCTATCGCATGCGACAACTCCACCAAAAAGCAACAAAAACATCAACAAAACATTCCTAAAATTTTTTGTTGACACTGACACATGACTGAAATGCGTAGTTTTTACGTTCCATTTCACCGATTTCTCTCGACATTTTACACCATAGACTATTTATTTGAATTATTACTAACGATTTGTTTGTCAATCGCTCATAATAACGTTCCGTTTTGCCTAATATGTGATTTGAGGTTAGTAACTATTATAATTAATTTTTCGAAAACTATGCATTATCTTTTAATAAGAGTGATAAACATATAATCTGGGACCCAATCCCTACCACCTCTAATAATTTTTACCCCTCAAATCGTGCTATAATAAACTAGACCGCGACTAAATGTTTAGTATCGAGTGTGACCCCCTCTAGCTGAAATCACAGCTTGAATTCGTCTGGGTATGCTAGCGACGATATCCCGGATACTTGCTTGCGGAATACGTTCCCACTCCGCAGTAATCACATTCTTCAGCTCTCTGATGGTCTGCGGAGCCGGTTGTACTGATCTCACGCGTTGTTTCAGAACATCCCAGACATGCTCTATAGGATTGAGATCGGGACTTCGAGCTGGCCAATCCAAACGAAGAATGCCGACCTCTTGCACATACGCTTCCACATCGCCAGACCGCTGGGCGCGAGCGTTGTCGTCCATAAAAATTGAGTCTTCGCCTAAAGCGGCCAATGCGGGTTGTGCATGAGGAATTAGAACTTCCGTTATGTATCGATGTCCAGTCAGTGAGCCGTTTTTAATGAAGACTAACTCTGTACGATCCATTGAATTTATTCCTGCCCAAAACATAACAGAGCCCCCACCATAAGGTGTGATTTCTTCAAAACAAGCCTCTGCAAAGCGTTCTCCTCGTCTTCGTAGCACTCGCCGACGTCGATCTTCACCGAACAGAGATATCCTGGCTTCATCGGAGAACAATACCCTATTCCAGTCTTCTTGAGTCCATGACTCACAATTTCGAGCAAACCTAAGCCAGGCAACTCTGTGCTCACGGAGTAACTTAGGGCCGCGGGCCGGGCGATGACTGCGTATATTGGCCGCGAGAAGCCTCCTCCTGACCGTCCATAGACTAATATGCACATTTCTTACTTCTTCGAGGTTGTTCTTAAGGTCCACATACGAAGACTTGCGATTTCTCAATGCGCGACTCACAAGAAAACGATCATCCCGTGGTTGGGTACATGGTTTTCTTCCAGAACCAGGCCTTCTCTCGACGGAACCGGTGTCTTGATACCGCTGCCAGGTTCTTTGAACCGTCGAGCGACTCACACTTAGCCTCTGAGCCACGAAGCATTGGCTGCAACACTCTTCGAGCAGCGCAATAATTTTGGTAGCTTTTACCACTTTCTCTAACATTATTGAGACAGCTAAACAGCAATAACTGAAGCTTTGACAATTAAGAATATGAAATAAATTCATAAAAATTGACTAAAAGTTATGAAAACCGATATTATCTTTTGGAACTTCGCACCAAAAATGTAGGATATAAAGTGGTTTTCTGTAAAAACGAGCATCAACGAAAATTTGAATTTAGAACGTACTGTTTTAAACACCACGGCATTTTTAAAACCGGCCAGTAACATGTACAAATGATTGAAATCATTTTGTCATTTTTTTAAAGAAGAATTAAAATCAAAACCGCCCGTTTATTTTGCAAATGAGTGTAGATAGATCTTCTACTTCTTCTACTATTACACAAGGTCACAAAATCAACATCGTCATCTTTTATTGGTATTAATTGATTTATGTTTTATTTATTTATACTTTATTACACACACCTAGAAAAAAATAATCAAGATATAACAATTAAAAAATATCCAGATGGCAGTCTTATTGCTTTTGGCGATTTCATACAGACAACCTTGGGATATAAGAAAAGGAAAAGAATAAAGGATAGGTTACATTATAAAGGATCTTGCTACCTCCTTTTTTACGATGACTTGGTTATGTAGAGAGGATGGATAAAAGGAGAATAACCATAGAATAACAAAGCGAATATACAATGCGAGCGTGGAAGGAAGAGTAGTTAGGGGTCGATCTCACAGAACCTACACCATCCAAATCGATGATACCCTCAACAGGGGCAATTCAAAAGTACCCTGAACTGACGAGAATGCATGATGAGGTTGATGAAAGTGGATTAAGTGAAAGTCAGACAAAATGGCGGTCTATAGCCTCTGCCTACTCTATGGGATACAGGCGTGACGAGTACGTATGTATGTATGATACCTGATTTCTTTAACCTTTTTTAAACACTATAAGTTAGCCATAATAACTTTAAACTAATACAGATAAAAATAGAACAAAAATGACTCAATAAGTACCCCAACTTTTAAAAATAACTTGAGTTCCACAAAAACAAACGATTAATACAGCACAAAAAAATCGCATGAATATTGCTGATAATCTGAGGGTGCAAAGAGAGGTAATAAACACCGTGGGGGCAAGAGTAATGATGTACACAAATAGCCACAGGTCATTGGTTACACCGATTGATCGTTCTCGAGCTATTTATGTACCTCCCACATGGCGCAATCGATAAATACGCGTACGACCCTGTTTATATCGAGTTTCTTAAGGATATACTCGTATTACCCGACTGTATTCGCTTTATGAAGGTAGGGTTAATTCATTATTTGGTAGTAATAACCGGGATAACGCCAGATATAAGAAGAAGAAGGTAGTGCTTAAATTGTATTAAACGCAATGATGATAAATTTAGCTAACATTAACTAGTATTTAATTCCGTTCCTATTATTTATATGATTCATGAAGCATATTAGCCCTGGTAACGTACATCCTGCCTATCTGACATTAATGAAAATATTTTCAAAGACGCCCAGGAGTAAACCTCAGACTAAATGGATTGAAAAACACAAACAAGCCCTTCAACTAAGAATACGAGAATCAATTCACATAACCGATATAGAAGCAGGTGCAGAGCCCTTGTAACTTTGGTGTGCTGTAGTTACTATTCACACGATAAAGGAATCCACTGCATGATTATTTTATCCATAATAATTCAATGAAGGAATGAAATGAATCATTAAATAGTGAATTCATTAATGGCTTTATTAACATGTAAAACCATTCACAAACTAACAACTATCTACTAATTGCAACATGATATACTGATAAATAATGACCAAAAATATTGATTCGTCCAAAGATAACCGTCACGAAACATAAAATTTATGAAACTCAAAATCAATATTTCCAATAGTCTTTATATTGAAACATTTACTGAACAAAAGCGAGTTTATTCCACGTTAAAATAATAACTTAACTGGAGCACACTTCAATAAATCGTTTCATAGGAATTTCACTCGTCCGCCATTTTTAATTTTTCCAGGAAACACACTTCAACGTTTTCAAAAGGAAACCTTATTCTTTTCACTCAAATAATTTCATTTTATTTAAAAAGCGTAGTTTTATAACTTTCCAGAATTAATATTATAGTATATTGATATAATAAAATTATAATATAATAGAAATGGATCTTCATTTTTATTGATAGATAATCTAGTAATAGGCATTAGTAAAGAGTCTGCCTTTGTATTTAAAAACATTTAAAAATTGACCTATTATATGTTGAATAGGCTTGTAGCGTATTACGACGTTATTATTAGTACAAATAATTATTTAATGCCTAGAAATAATCCAATGACCTCTGGATAACCAAGGAGAAAGTCTAACGTAATCGGTTTTATTTATAAGACGATGCAAAACCATTTTATGATTATGACTTCGGATATTTATTCGGACATAAATGTTACAGTTGATACTAAAATAAATATTGCGGCATGTTTACCTCATTTTCGATTCAGCTACTGAAATACTATACTATATAAGATAAAATATATTGCCAAGATTATACAAGGTATATCAATACTGCTACTGAAAACGAATGCGGTTAGTAGTTTTGGTGAATTTAGACACAATGCAACTAATCTTTAGCAAAGCCAAACGACCAACTTTTTTGTTTATTTTTAAACTATTTGCAATGGACCTCATGATAAAGACCTTACATGTATGCAGCATGTATGTCAGCATCAAATCAATGTACAGTCAGCAAAATAAGTCGCTGAACACTTCACATTTTTGATAACCTTTTTATAAATTAAAATTTGTACGTACTATTCTGTAGTCGTAAAATATAACCAAGTAAAGTCATCTATGCCGAGAAGTGACATACAATATTCAAAATAATTATTATTTTGGACAATTCCAAATCTCGTGACTGTGTAGCGACTTATGTTGCTGACTGTACTTAGGAGTAGTACTGACCAGCTTCCTTCCCGCCCTTGACGCAGATGCCGAAGCCGTGCGAGTCTGCGGGGTCGCGGCTCATGGTGACGGTGCGCGTGGCGGGCTCCGGCGGCGGCGGCGCGCCCCCCGACGAGTACGGCCGCTCGCGCTCGCCCGCGCCGCCCGGCCCGCCCGCCCCGCCCCGGTATATCGCCTGATAACACACATCAAACAAAATATAAGAGACTTTCCCGCTCTCACACCCACCACTGCAACTCCTTTTTTTATTGCATTAAATGGCGAGACGAGGTTGCCGTTCGCCTGATGGTAGACCGCTCCTGAACAGTAGCAAAACCAAACAAGGCCTTGATTTACTAAGCAATGCTTGGCATTTCACTGCGCTCGCATCCTGAGACATAAGATGTTAAGTCTCAATATGTCCAGTAGTTACTCTGGCTACAATGTTCTTCAATCCGAAACACAACAGTGCATCTACTACGGCTATTTGGCAGGAGAAACAGACATTGCGGTGGTGCCTATCCAGGCGACCTCTCACATATGAAAGACCTACCACCAGTACTACTCCTGTCAGCCAGGATCAACAGTGTCACGCGAAGAATTGACACCGCGCTTCAGAGCTCGGCGAGTCCCTCAGGGACACTAGCTTGTCTTTAACCCGCATCGTAATTAATCAGTAAGAAAAACAAATAGAAGGAGTTGGAAACAAATAATTGTCCACTTCGCTCCGCAGCAACACACATCTAACACAATCAAAGTGACAAGTGTAGTCTAAATCTAGGCACAGGCTACACTTAACGCCTTAGTAATGAGTATAATGGGTGTCGTACCAAATAGCGAAGCCCATCCCTTGGTCAGTTGACTCACCATCATGCAAACACGTAACATTAATCAGAGACTCATTCAAAACCCCTTACAGGGAAACTCGGGAAAAGAAGTGATGAGTATTGACTGGATTTAGTTTGAGCAGCTGTACATTGAAGCGCGTTACAATGCCCTGTAATACCGGTCCTTGACGAAACGCAAAATAAACAAACGTAGAAATACTAAAATATAACATTTCTTTTGTTTAAAACTGCCTTTGTAACATGCCATTGCCTGGTCATTGAACCCTTCACTCTTACATAAATATGCTATTAAGCACACTAAATTAATTTGTGGTGAAAGTAATAATTACAATATTAAGTACAGAAATTGCACCAAGATCAGGCTGTGTTGTCCGTAGAATTTAATAGGGCTAGGATTTGGTGCATGATAACCCAATAATGTTATTAATTTCGTATTAAAAGACGTGATAACATCTGGCATGATCTTATTTCAGTTTATTATTTAATACAAATCAATCATTTTTTCTATTGTGAACATTGCAGAATAAATATACATTCCATCAATACAAAATACAACGAAAACATTCTTTTAAATCTTAAAACGTGAAAACAATACGGACGAAAACAATATATGCACGTGCTATGGATGTGAAAAATTGTTTTCCAGATATTGCGCTTGACTCGGTATTTGCAAGCAATAAAACGAAAGCCCCTTTTCACGTAAACAATGTTTCTCAGAACGAATATTAAACATCTCAAAGGAAGTATGTGAACTGAGCCAGAAGCTGTCTACGGCGCAGCCAACCGCTACGATTGCTATCACTGCTACGGGATTGCTACGAGCATTTATTTTATTTTATTCTTGCTACTTAAAATATCAATATAGTACAAGATGTAGGATGTTTTCAAATGTTTGGGAATTACATTTTCGTTTTAAGAATGTTGCCAAGGTCATTTGTTTATATATCGTAACGAAAACACAGGAATATGTCAGGAATTTATGTCTGACTCGTTGAGTCAGCGAGTTTAAGGCCCAATAGTCGACTGGAAAGTTACAAATATTAGAGTTGACACAATATCGCATCTATAAAATGTCAAAATAAGGATAATAGATTGACTAGTCAGCTATAGGAATTAATTTAGTATGTACAATCTACCTACGCTCTCTTACTAAACACTCAAATACTAATAAAATCCCCACAGAAGTTTTCACACATATCACGCACATAATAAGTTTCTTAGTTTCATAATCAAAATCAAGTTAAGATCAACAAGAGTTGAGTAATCAGTCACGAAGTACCGGCTCCCTGGAGACTTTCCGACAGTTTTCTAGACTTTAACCATCCACCTCCAGCGAAATCATTCGCAGTTTGATTAATGAATATTTTTTTTGTATCTTGATCTGTGAAAAAGGTTTAACTTGGAGATAGTATATTATGTCTTCCAAACTATTAAGTCATGAAAATGTTTATTAGCTTATATGTTAGCGTTTTCATTTTTGAGTCTTTGAATCAATACGTTCAGAATCCATTTAGGAAGTCGGCATGTCTTTGTCGTATGATAAGCGATCTATAGGCAAACTTTAATACTTTTCCCAGATAAACCAACTAGAAGGTACTGAGTCACGAAGCTAAGCTTAAAATGTAAGTAACTTCAAAAGTAAATACCTCATGATTCGCAGTGGAATCCAATTTGAAAAATATGTGAAATGCACAGCGTCACTGGACTTCACTACACTTAAGCACATCACGCACTCTTGCAGTAACATCTAAGCTTTCATTGTGACTGGATTCCGCTGGTGTGCACTCTCACCACACATAGATAACTTAAGTACGTGATTCATAAATGTTTCTCGTGTATACCCCGCTCAAAAGGACTGAAAACATCCCTTATAAAACGTGTCTTTGAAATTCAAATGCGTTTCTAGAATTTTTGTCGAAACACGTAACGAATAAACACAAGCGAGCGAAATTACGTCGAACTCCTTTAATTGATATATTGCTTTGAACCAAAAGGAAATAAAACCACGTTCCAACTGGGCCACACGACGGCGACACGCTAACCAATTGTAAAAATGGTTGCCAAAACTTTCACAAAAACGCAACGTTTTCAACGCGATTTAGTATGTTTTATTATAATGAACAGCGGCTGTCAGTTTGTTGTCCCGCGCGTTCGACTCACTAGGCACTACTACGGTGGTAATTCCATGCATGCTGGCCGTCAGGTGGGCTTGGTGTGGACACGCCTAGCCCTCCACCATTACGCGCATGCTAATAAATAAAGCAATAATTACAGTAGTTAATTAGCGGTACGGTTTATATTGACGTGGCCATTTCGACCGTATGACTGCGCTTCAAAGCAACAACTTTGATTAAAGTAAACTGAATGGTCCGAATGGGCCGCGGTCAGAGCCGGGGAGAGCTCAGTGAATTAGTCTGCGGTTATGTCCATATAATCGGCACCTAAACGGTCGACGCGGTGGTCATGAATAAAGTAGTGGTATCGACTGGTGCGGCCTCACCCTCGAATAATTTACACATTCATGTCACCCGCAGCCCCTCGGCGGTGCCACATTATGCTATTTTTGGAATGTTACTTCAACGAATATATCATCCGTGGGTTGTTTATTGATTGATACAACACAAAGACGACTTAATATGTTTACCTCACACGACTCGAGTGTGCTCACGTGTATCGTAATATAAATGTTCTTTATTAAAATATCGCGAACCGTAAACCTTGTTAAGTAGTAATGTCTGTAATTTATAGGAGAGAACGCGAACGACCAAGGTTAATCTGATTATAAGGGATCACCGCTGCTCATAAACTTCGACAAGATTGAAGATAGTTGATATATCAACGGGGGAGAATAATTAGGCTAATATTAACTACTATCAGAATTATTTATGAAAGGTTCCGCGACTATAAAATGCTTATTTTACGTGGAACAGTAACGACCTTAATCTACAGCCCTTATACCGTCATTCATGCCGGTTTCGGCGAAACTCTACTAATTCTCCTTATTTAAGTGTAGATGTCATGTATGTGTAAGAAATCATACTTAATACGGATGCGGATTGCTCAAGACCATGTTTGGAACCTGCTTGGGGAGGCCAACGGTCATCGGAGAGGGGAGATTTTTTTTTTGTTGAGTATACGTATAGTATAATATGTAAAGACAAGTTAGTCATTCCTGGAGACTCAATAAGCTTCAAAGCTTTGGAGTCTGCTTGAAATGGTCAACGTTCAGCAATGAAGGAAGATATTATGCTGAGTATACGTGTCATAGTATGTAAATACATTTTAGAGATTCCTGGAGACTCGATGAGCTCAAATGCTCGGTGTCATTAAAATGCGTTGCAGAGGTGGGTGTGGGGGTAGAACAGTTTCCATTATAGTACGTACATGGTGCGTGGTGCTACTCGGACTGCTGGCAGGCGAGTGTCTTCTCGCGGGGAGGGGTGCGGGGAGCGGCGCGGGCGGGTGCGAGGGGGGCAGCGCCTTGCCCAGCGCCGCCGCGCCACCCTGCCCGAACAGCCGCAGCACCTGCTCCGGCGATATCGGCCGCTTCTTGCCATTTGTAGCGCTCAAGTGATTCGTGCTGTTTCGCAGGCTCGCCGCTCCCGCTGTCACAGTAAATCATAATGTAAGTATATGCATGTTGTAGTAAGCGGAATATGTTGTGATTTAAAATTGTATCTAAATGCTACGGAATTAAATAAATTACTAAGGATTAGGTAATACAGTGATTTGATCGTCGGTAAATCGAATCAATTGAAAGTATGGACTGAATTCAGTAGCATATAGAGCTGATTTAAATAAACTTATATCTAATGTCAGTGCTAACTTATAAAAAAAACATTCTTTAAGTTTTTATTGATTAATTAAAATAAAAATTGATTTAATTATTATGGGAAGTAATAAAAAAAAATTCAAAATAATCAGTGATGACACCAATGATATTATGGTTTGTAAAGTCCACCCATTCACACTAGGCCAGCGTGGTGGACTAACTCTCAATCGAATTCTCGAATGTAGACTAGGTCCCACGGGCCTAGTCTACGTCCGTATATGACGTACATACATAGTGATGATACCTGCACTATTAGCAATGTTAGTGGACCCGAGGTAGGGCGCGCGCGAGAGCTTGCCGGCGTAGTGGTGCTGGTAGGAGGAGTGGTGGCCGTGCGAGGAGGCCGGCCGCTCCACAATGGTGTAGCTGGTGCCGGGCGGCGAGTAGTACACGCCGCCGCGGGCCCGCGCGCGCGCATCCTCCGCCTCGAAGCTCTGCCGGTTGTCCTGCAGCCACTACACATATCGGACGGCGACCTCAACGCACGCACTAGGGGCGGGGCAGGCGGGTGCATACTACCTCTTATGAGAAACTGCTAATAATAAACATTCCTACTAATGATATTATAACTGTGAATGTAAGTTTGTTTGTTACGCTTTCACGCGAAAACTACTAAACCGATCATCATGAAACTTTGTACACATATTTTTAGAGATATAAGAAGTAACATAGGATAGTTTTAATGAAAAAATAACTTATTTTTACGAAAGATAAGAAAATTATTTAGTCGGCATTAAACATTTGGCCGCCATTTTCCAAGAAAATAATGTAGTATGCCTAAAAAAATGTGCCGTTCTGTATATTAATTTATATTTGGGTCAAACAATACTCCTTCCTGGTCGATGTATGACTCAGTGCCATTGCTTAAACACAACACGCGACAAATGCGCAGTTTTAACTGTTCCACGAAATATTTGAAAAACATAAACTGCCTTATTAACATAAAAGTCATGTTAAATTATTACGGCGGACTTCCGTAAATTTGCCACCGCTACATTTGTTACGATTATGCTAAAATATTTGCAGATTTCTGCAGGACGGTAAGCGCAATATAATTCTAAAGTTATGTAAGTATGTATTACAATTAGAATTGGAATCCATATGGAGCACAGTCCGTGCATACAATTGCATTTTATGAGCGAAATCTGATTTTTATTACATAGTTCCTACTATGCGGAATAATTAGAGTCTAAGGATAATATGCGTATTTAAAATAAATAAATTATATCTAGTTATTTTCTTCATGAAAATAACGAATCCCCTTTTTAATATTCAATAGTTTACTTCCAGCAATGAAATCACAATTTGGGGCATTTTTTTCTTATTTGTGTCTCCGTGATGATTAACTTTCTGGCACTCATTCAAACTTGAAACTCTTGAAAAGCCTTTCGCTATAAAACCATATGAGACGTACCGAGAAAATAGTCATAACTACAGATTGGATAGCTCAAAGAACCTCAAACATCAAACTAGTATAATAAACTAAGCCTCGACCACATGCATGTTTCACAAGCAAGAATCAATCTCGCCTTCGGGTGTGGGCTACATATAAATGACTTGTTAGGAACAATGCGGTGGATAGATTCCGGGCAACGGCTATTTGACGATAGCCACAACCATTTCGTAATATCCGGGTCGACGATAGTCACGTGCACCCCAATATAACAGGCACGTAACTCAACATGGCCTATTTTCGTAATGTTACTTTGATTAGATTTATATAAATATGAACATGCTTTACAAAAGCCCAAATATTGTATATTATTATTATTAAGTTAAAGCATTATATACACATTAATTCTAAATTAACCTAGTTTATCACGTGGACTAGAGTGGTGGAGTTTTATTCGGTTATTTGGGCTTTGATTGTGAACAAAGTTAATGGTTCTACTACCTACGTGATAGCTATTAGTAAAGTGTATACCGGGTATCTCAAGACTGCTACCGAAAACGAAGCCGGGTGGTAGTTTTAGTGGCTACAAACACAATGCAATTAAAAATTTCGCATAGAAACGATACAATTATTTTTTATGATTTTTTAAATATCGTCATTTTTGGGTGGTAAATCCATAGATTTTGCTAAAATAATAATTTAAACCTTAGATTATTTATAAAGAAAAGGGTATACACTATTATTTTAGAAAAAAATGTATTTACCACCCAAATATGGTCATAGGAATAAAATAACAGAAAAGAAATTGTCGCTTTTTTTTGCAACTTTTTCTATTGCATTGTGTCTGAAGTCACTTAAACTACCACCCGGCTTCGTTTTCGGTAGCAGTCTTGATATACCCTGTATATAACTTAGCTATTTATTAAGTGTATGTATAACTATACTTATTGTAACAGAAATAAAATATTTAAAATACCTAGTTAAGTTCAGGAGTATATAAATCAAGACGCATTAAAAAAAAACACTTTAACGGTGAAGGAATACATCGTGAGCAAACCTTGAATACTGTAGCGAATTTTTAAGAATTTCTATGGTATGTAAAGTCCACCAACCCGCACTAGGCCAGCGTGGTGGACTATATGGCCTAACCACTCTCAATCGTACTCTTGCTTGTAGAGGAGGCCCGTGCCCTACAGTGGGATGTATATGGGCTGACGCAGATACAAAAAATACAATCGTATAAAAGTAACAAAGACCGGTTCGAAGGACCATCATTCAGTGCGTTTCTGTACATTTATTACATTATTAATGATTGATACTTATTATATTTTTTGTCTGACGTATATTTGTAATAGAATAATCATATTACAAATATAAGTCGGACAGGTGATTGCTGAATGCGTGCGTGTTTTTAATTCCATACTAATTACTTTAATTAATATAATGTTATCATTGTAAGACGCATTGGAAGTTCATAAATATTAAAATATATAGTACTAGCTCTTCATACAGAAAAATAAGAAGAAGAACGGTATAAGAAATGATTCTAACAAGTCGAATCCTATAGCACTACTGAATTTACTTGTGTAATATCAATAGTATATGCTCATATTAAACACTGCATGGAGGACCGAATGTTATGCGAGAAACTATACTAAGTACTAAGCAGTAACTGGGATTACGGCCGATATAAAGACAGGAAATACGTATGAAATATAGATGCCGTCATGTAAAGATACTAAAACACGAAAACCAATCTTACAACCAAGGACTGCTAAGGTCGAATGAAAAGTATAAAATGTACAAGGAAGACTAGACTACTACTAGCCTTGGCATGGATAGGGGTAAGACCACATTAAGTGAAATAAGAAATAAAAAATGTTACACTCCGGTTTTTTAGGTAATGTACATCATTGTATTATACCATAAATACCAGCACTGAAGATAATAATTCTTATATCATGGGTACTAGATACTACGACGGACTTTTGTTATTAGTCTTACAGTACCAAGATCAAGAGAAGACTTTTTAAAATTTGTTTTAGTGCTGTGAGTTATTCCACATACTGTCGCAAAGCGACTACTCTCAACCAACGTCATAGGCTATCAAACTCATAAACATGGTATATCAAGACTGTTATCAAATATGAAGCTGGGTGGTAGTTTTAGTAACTTAGGCACAATGGAACGAAAAATTTTGCAAAAAAAAACCGACGATGTTTTTTTTCCTTTCGTCGTATTTGGGTGATAAATATATAGTTTTTTTTCTAAAATAATAGGGTTCAAATTATTATTTTTGAATACTCAAACGCGACTAAAATATTACGTTGCACTTAACTACACAAATTCCGCTAAAATATACTGGGTAAGCTGGCCGCGCGCTGTTAAGAGCAACTTATCACAATGGCATTTGAGTATTCGTAAGCTGTAAGGCTTGTATGTTACCTGCTGTGACCTGGAGTGCCTGGCGAGGTGGTGTGCGGGCGGGTGCTGCGGCGTGGCGGAGCGCGTCCAGCCGTAGCCGTGCGCGTACGGCGGCGGCCAGCGCGCGCCGAACTCCGCCAGCTCCGAGCCCTCCGCCGCCTCCCCCGACCGCATGCCGGGGCGAGCCCCGACCTCTGCGACAACAAACGCACACTTTATAATACTATATTATATACTAGCAGTCCGACAAGGGTGCAGATACACATGTTTTATTACGACTATCACTCGGGCTCTGATCTATCAAATGTGAGGGTATTTGCTAGATTTGTCACTACTGCTTCCCTTCTGTATGTCATAGTTTATTATTTTTTATTTTGAAATTTCTTTATTATCATAACTTAACATAACAAGTTTATCTACTAACTTTATAACATAATAACAACATTTTTATAGACTTAATCGTCTTTACAAATATTTAACATAGGAAAAAACAAAATTAACAAGGTTATAACGGTGGATGTATATACGATAATGCTGCTACTTGACTCATATTTTGTCAAATTAGGTAAAATAAGATTAGTGTAACATCGTCAAAGTTGACGGTATTCGTAAAATTTGTTATCGCTTAGTGATCGTATGTATGTCATAGTGTGAAGATATATAACCTATAGCACTCCTGGATAAATGAACTATCCAAATTATGTTGGATAATGGAAATATTTTTCAATTCAAACCAGTAGTTTTTGAGATTAGAGGTAGCAAACAAACATACTCTTAAGCTTTATACGAGTATATTAGTATAGATAACAATCCTTTTGTTTACCGTGCAACTAAACGTAGGACAGCCGAACCTCACGACACACTTCAAACATTTCAGTCCTGATTTATGTGTGTATTGATTGTCAAAAATTACGCAGTTTAATAGTAAAGAATATCATAGTCAGGGAACCTGCACACTACACAGATTTACATGAATGTGTATGGTAGGAGACGTCCGGCAACACGCACTAACGCTTTCCAGTTGTGAAAGAGGCCCTGTCCAGCAGAGGGGAGTTGGTATATGGGCTGGTTTGTATATTATTACCTACTCCATTTATTTAAAAAAAATACTAGTTATTACCGTCGCATAGAACAAAGATACTAACGTAACAATAGCGGCTGTGCTACTATAAGAGAGAGATAAATTACGCAGTATTCAGAATTAGTAATTTATCTGAAACAATACAGTGAATAAACAATTGTATTGCATGTGCATTTAAATTTTCATTTTGTAAAATATTCTGCACTGAAAATAAAATATTACCGCGTAAACTGAAACGTACGTTGTATCACGCACATTAACAATCGCAGCAGGGAGCTGCAAAAACTGTGAACAAATGTTATTTTCGGTAATTATTTGCATAAGTCATATTATCATTCTAAAAGAAATCTGAGGAACTGGGTTTTATTTCTCAAATCATCTGGTTACATTATTAGAATATCTTATGACAAAAATGGTGATAACTTTCCGAAGTTGCTGAGTAAAATAACCCAATTTGCGTTGATCCCAAGTAAGCGTGGGACAGGTTCATCATAAGGAAAAATAGAAACTTTTAGGAAGGCACTAAAATTACACGATGTAGGATAAAATACAGAAGATATAAAGAAAATAGCCAAGTATACCCGGGAAAGTCATGATCATAACACCTGGGCACGTACTACCTAGTTTATGTGTATGTCGAACTTCGATACTCAACATGGCAAATACATATTTCACGACCTCCCCGAACATATTTCATTTCAAATAACCGTATGTTATACAATATAAACAGGAAAAGGAAACGTTCGAAGCAGGCAACTTGTATCGTGGAACAATCTGTATCAGCCCATATACGTCCCACTGCAGGGCACGGGCCTCCTCTACAATCGACAGTATCATTGAGAGTGGTTAGGCCATATAGTCCACCACGCTGGCCTAGTGCGGGTTGGCGTTGAACAATATTTCCGTCATAATCTGGCACCGACATTTTTCTAAACAAAATACCTAAAAGGTCACTTTGTAAGCGGACACGTGTTCACTGCCCTGAATTTCCCCACAAAAATGTCAAACGTAAGGTATACTATTGTTCTCATATTTTCATTTAGTAGTATCAATTTTCACGTACAATAGCTGTCTTCCCTTTGATGTTCGCTATAACCTTTTACTTTTTTATTTTTTACGTGCAAGTATTTCAGTGTATATGAGTCTTTACGACACATTGCTTTCTGCTTTATGTGTTTTTTATTTAACTCATAATGTACTTGAACAGAGGAGTCAATAATTCTCTAGTATAAAATATTTTTAGTAGGCTGGCATAAATGTATCGAATGGCATGGGATTGTCATCGGTACTCTGCCTGTTTGGCATTTGCGCTTACCATCAGGCGCAGTGCAGTCATAATGCTGTGACGGTGAAAAAAATTTTTTTTTTTTCAATTTTCTTTATGTTCTAACACTGAATCTATTGTAAAGAACTCCCGCACAAAACAATTGGCATAGGTATATGGGTTGATATGTTACATATTTTTAACTACATCATATTCAGACACAAACAATCTACTCAGATAATACTTTCAAGTAAATTTTTAAGTAAATTTTGTATAAACTCGTCGTCAATTTTATAAGACTAAATCACGCGAGGTATTTAGAAGTTACACGGTGTAATAAAGATAATTTAAATACAAAATATATTTCCTGCGATAGAGCGCAAGATCCGGTGTCGCGAGTAGGTGGAGTGGTGGTGCGTCCGGCGATCCTTTCCGCTCTAGACATGTTTATATCCCACTGAATGCCCTTGGTAATTGCTATGGAAACTACACAAAGTAATATACATTTTCACCCCTCGAGAAAGACCGCAACGTTCTTAAAATAGCTGGAAATACTGGGAAAAGCAATCGGAATAAGAGATTGCCTTTGCCGTTCAAATGCTTTCAAATCAGGTAGTTATTAGTAATTCACATCCAGATCAACTTTTATGCCGTTGTGGGCAACGGGCTTTTTCACGTCAATGAAGATATGGCGGTTGATCTGTTCAAAATCAAAATCAAAATATTGTTTATTTAAAAAGTCTTTCGCAAAATCTTTTGTATCGATAATTTCTGCTACCACGGCTTCGTAACGTGTTTTAACTGTGAACAAGAAACGAAGCAAGAATCTCCCTGAGCAACATAAACTGCCATTTTTTTAGCCATATAAAATTACAATGGTTCATGTCACATAGGTCACAATAATGTTCTAAAACGGTTATTATTTTTGTATGCAGAGATACGATTTTATTTCCTGTTATATGTTTAGAGCATAGTCGAGTAACTAATATTAATACGGAACCAATTAACTAATAGTAATACGTGAAAATAGTTTATTCCATACACACACTATTGTACTGAATTGTACATGACTACATACCCGCTATGCAATAAGCGCCTAATTTGCAAAAATCACATTTCTCGCACTATCAGCAAATTTTAATTCGACCATTATTAGTTGCCTTTACTTACTAACCGTCAAATAATAAACTGCCCTGTAACGAAAACTTTGGCAAACATAAAACTTGTCAAAAATTAGAGCGAAATAAATGGCTGTCTAGATAAGATAATGGATATTTTAGGGTAGTTTTTCCAGTTTTATTACGATACTGGAAATATTGATAAACGAAAGGTTCATTTCAGTATTTACTTACACGTCCATACTAATAATATTTTACAAATAATCAACAACAAAGATCGGATCTTTTATCACTAAATTCGCTTTGAAAAATTAACCGAAATCATTCTTTAAGTCCTCGGCCTTTTATGAAACATAATTTAATTAATATTACATTGATATTCATACATTTCATTAACTAACTAACATAGTACCGAGCGTATAAATAGTGTAGATGTTATGGGCCAAGTGATTAATCGGGCATTATTCAAAATGCCCGGGCAATATGAATAATACCCAATAAGAGCGGGCAATGTGATTATAACCAATCAATTTATCACATTGCCCGGGCATTATGAATAATGCCCGCATTAATCACTTGGCCCATAACATAGACATACATAGTTCATATTATCACACATCTTACGATGTATAAGCCATTCTCATACATCACAAACTTGTGAAGTTTGCAAGGCAACCAATATGTGTAAGATAACACCATAGCTAATATGTCATGTGGGACAGCTGATGCGGCATTGAGTTCACAGATCGCTCGATTGACCGAACTGTGACCAACTCTCAGTCGGTTGCATAACCACTGCACTGCAGACTGTATTGTCCACTAATTTGGATCAGCATCGCGAACATGTTTGTTTTAATCGTGTGTTAATTCAACGCATAACTCTCTGGCAGTATTTTTTTATAATAAATATTCATTTGGTAAAATAAGAGCTCAATTATTGTTTAATAGAATCATAAGTAATGGTTTAAAAATGCTTGAAATTTGTGATTTCTGACATTTTCTTGTCTCTTTTTAAAACATCGGCCTTTTACATATCAGAACGATCTGTAATCTTTATATTAATCTCAATTCGTTCCCAATGCAATTATGTAATAAAATATGGAAGTGTTCAAAAATTATACACCTAAAATTTCAACTGGATATAATCCATAATTTTTGCTAAAATAGTGGCGACATTGCGACAACCACAGAATAGCAAAAACGATCAAAATCGAATAAATGTGTCAATGATCTCCGATTCAAACGAACACAGTATTAAAATTAGTTACTGTTACAAAATAATAAGTCAAATAATTAAATAACTAAATCAAATATTCGTTTTGAAAGTGGTACAGCTACGCTGTTGTGAATGGGTAGGCTCATCTGGGGCGGTACAACTGTCTCACAGGAATTCAACGTGAAGGGAGTACTTTCCCGTCCCGTTTCATTCGGTGAGTGAGATTGCCGGATGCCCAATACAAAGGGGGCTTCCCTTTTTCCTTCTCGCTTTCTCCCGATTTAATTGGCTGGCAACACATCCATTGTCCAAGCGTTCTGGATGTTCATGAGCGACAGTTATCACTTACGAGTACGTTGTGGTGACCTGTTTTCTCGTTTGCCGAACTTAGCAATGAAAAAAGTTTCATTCAAATATTTGAAGAGTATCAATATAAAAAGCTCGAATTAACTAGCTATTATGAAAAAAAGGGTATCTAATATCATGAATAATATTTATCGATTTTATAAGCCCCATTCCAAATAAATGAAAGATCGTCTGACTCGAAATGAACGCAACCCTAATAACAACTAATTAAGTTACATTATGAATAGCTAAATTACCATATCTACCGTGTTTATTATAGCATGAGTAACTTCGTTAATAGTAAAATGAATAAGGAGTCCGTATTTGAGGTGTATTGCAAACTAAATCCAACAATGAATAACTGAATATGTAATTTACAAATTTAATAAAAGAATTCGGGCAATCATTTTTAAAATCCGGACTTCATCATAGGCTCGTTGAGTTAATTTTAACCGAACTCAATTACAACGATAATATTTATTAAAATTACTAAATAAGCACAATAAAAAAAAAACAGTTAATAATGTTGACTTGTTGATTCCAATTATTGTTAGTAAATATATTAACCAAGTAATTCCATTTTAATACAATACGAGCTTAAATAGAAAAATGTAATAGATGGGCGAAGCTTCAGCAGTGGACTACCTATTGCTGGTGAGAGAGAGAGAGAGAGAGAGAGAGAGAGAGAGAGAGAGAGAGAGAGAGCTCCTTAACAAATGTTCCAAAAAACATCACTGATATAAATAAATTGTCCCAATATAAATAGCAATCTAAGTACATTTCACATTTAAATAAATATCAACTCAGTTAACAGTTTATGTAAAAGCGTTAGCAAGGAAGACAAATCGCGAGCAACAGTTGACGCTTAAATTCGCTTTTCAGTATATTGAAAGAAATTGCCTGAGTGAGTCCAATTTACTTGTGATAATTTATCTCCAGTAAGTCCAAGGATGGACGGATGAGACGCTGGCGCGGCGCCAAACTGCCTAGCGCGACGCTCGACGCTCAAATGGCCAGCCAACCCGCTCCCCTTGTTTCATATCGCTAATATTTCATAGCTCATATAATTTAACAACGGACGTATTACTTACGAATATGTTACGTGTGTTAAACTAATTGTATTTATGCATATAACAGCCACCGTAACGTAATTGATTAGGCTATGAGGCCGAACGAGAGGCTGCGGATTCAATTCCCGCACCGAGATAAATGTTTGCCCACAAGTATTTGTCTCCGGTCTTTGCGAAACCGAAATATTGATACCCACGTCACAAGACTTAATTAATCTTAATGTGACGTTAATACTATGTATGTAACTATTGGGTATATATATTATTATTTATATTTGAAATTGACCTGGCAATTGTGGTAAATACATGAGCTGTTGACCTTTATATCGTGAATGTGGTATCAAGCTCAGAGGATTACTTAGTGCAAATTCCTTGCTTCGAAGAAGATGAAGTTCTTGTAATTAAAAACTAACCGCCTTAGATGATGACAAAATAACTGTTATCCAAATGTATACGTTCATCATCTTCACGCCTGTATCCAAAGGGTTAGGCACTGGGCCGATTGACCCAAATCATAAGCTAATTATTTTTGCGAAATTATAAAATAAGTATATTGCCAACAAAAAGTACTTCTGTGTGTGAAATAAAGTAAAGTAGAATAATGGCTGCTATATAAATATATGGTAAAAACTTTCTCTCTCAGGACTCAGCAGTACAGAATACGTAAGTTTATAAATATTTATAAACTTACGTATTCTGTAGTGCAGAGTCCGAATTGATGTAATTTTGGTACATACTGCCTCGAAGCGTACCATACTCCATTTTTATTCCTGTCATAAAATAGTATCACAATTCAAACAATATTGAGCAACAAATGCAGCTTGCAAGTAAAGAAGCTTACAAACTCAATAAAAATAGAAATGGAATCACTCTCGAGCAAAAACATCATTTTTTTCCTCCAACGTCCAATATACTTAACCCAATATCGACTAATAAATTGCATTCTATAGCGTATATAATTCAATAAAAAACCTTTCAGACTGGTTGGAATGGCTCCCGTTAAGTTCATGCCGTAGGCACTCGACCGTTCCTCGGCGAACACCGATCTAATTATAAATATAAATTGCAACCCACTCTTGCCGAAAATAACCGACGTCGTAGATTCAAGCTAGAATGTACTAAACTTTAATTAAGTAAAGCATAATATTTTCAAGCGACAGCTTAGCTTAGATAGAACGACTTGCTTAGTTGCGGGTTTGAAAACTCTAGCATTCACCTTTGACTTTTCGAAGCTATGAATATAATTATAGTTAATTATCATCGCTAACCTTGACAATGTAAGAAAGAAAGAAAAAATTAAAACTAGCAAACTTAAAATTCCCCACTGTAATTTCGAAGGTATGCAAAGTATATCAAACACTGCCTACCGGATACCAGTGCCGTTTGTTTAAAAAAACGAAGACCAAATTCTTTAAGCACATGCACTTGTAAGCGAAAAATTCATGTCAGACATTATAAAATCTATAAATATTCACCCAAAGTTTATTGTGATGTGTGAATTTAGGAAAAAGCTACACTAAGGTCTGAAAACTAATATATACATAAACTAAAGGTAAATAGATGCTTGCGTATTCATTGCTACCCATAACAGTACGTACAGAGCAGGACCTAAATGAATTTAGCATCCTAAACGAATTTATTTGTAGCCGACGTACGCGAGGATCACTAGTAGTTAACTAAATTACGTTCTAATAATAGCTTCACTACGGTTTGTACTACACACTAGACAGTAACACAGGCATCTTGTATTGGATGTCTTCACAGCAATGGATTAGAACGAGCCATTGGTTCGGAAAACGAGCGCCGCATCGCCTCTACATATAAATGGAAAATTCGCACTCAACTAGCACATGCACGCGGCAATTTGGGATAAAAACGTGATAACTCAAAAGCACTACACCGATTTAAAAATTGGCAGCTTTTTCAGCGCGTATTTTGTAGATTGTTTCAAATATTTTTATTATGAAACTACAACTTTATAACGTGTGATATTGAAGGATACATTTACGTTACATTTACTGTCTGAGTTTACTGTATTATATTTCAATTTTTATTATAACATTATATCATACTCAACAATGGTGAAATATTGTTTATTTTATCATCTGTAAAACCTTTAAAACCCGCTTTGCCACTGCGCTCTATTCACATCAACACCATCAATCTTCTTTATTTCCAATATCTTGTCAATCATTATTTATTCGTGCGCGCCAACGTCACAGCCAAACATTTCCAAGTCGACAATATAAATGTGCCGATGGGTAGCCGCTGCCGAACCAAACGATATTCCATAATATTGTCACGTTTTCAGCAATGAATCATTTTAAGTGGACCATTTTTATCCAGCATAAACTCAGTTATTTGCGGGAATATAAATATTTTTCATAGAAGGCGAAAATGTCTGGGAATTATTTCCTTCCCAAATTGGCACACTGAGTTACTGAATTTTCACGATTAGTTTAGGCAATTTTGACTGTTAAAATGTTATTGATATGTCTATATTTATTATATATTTTCTAAAAAATAAGAAGATGAAGAATAATGGCATTAAAAAAAGGAAAATCATATTATTATTAAAAGTTTGTTTTAAACAATTTTAAATACTCGTACTTTAACAACAAAGAAATGTGACGGTAATCAATCGTCAATTTAGTTTCAAATACATTTATCTGTAAAATCTCGTACAACTCGGCAGATCAAAGGCAAGCAATCACATGTTCAGTGTTTGTTGACGGGCAAGGCTTTTAGGAGCAAAACAACAGTTAAACGCAATAGATTCGGAGGGCATTTATGACGTCACGGGAGCGCAGGGAAGCCGGGCTGACGAGGGGAGCGGCGGGGAGTAGGGGTTCAAGGGCGATAATGTAGGTCAGTGGAACACGGGGCATGTTCAACTAGCTGCCGTATTCCGTCTACCGATTTACTTCCTCATCGGTTTGTTATTCTATTTCCAGCATTCATTGTGACAATTTCAACCGAGTGTAGCCTGCCAGCGGAATGTGGGACAATCGGTCGGTGTATTTCAATTATTCAACGTTCGCAATACCGCTAGCTTGTATTCCCTTCCATATCTTCTGTTTTGTTTAATTTAAATTTTATTAGTCTTGTTAATTGGAATTTTGCAATTAATGATATAGTTCGGAACTCATTGTTTATTACGGTGAATTTTTGAAATCACACGTAAATCACGGAATTATGATTACATATCGGGTATATCAAGAGTGCTACCGAAAACGAAGCTGGGTGGTAGTTTTAGTGACTTCAGACATTGTGTCTGAAGTCACTAAAGCACCAGCAGCATTATGTATAAATTGTACGATACATTATGTTTTCATGCGATGGCCAAGTCGATCTATTTATTTACAACGTAAATAATTTTTAATATTGATATGATAATAACTTACCTAATAACTTTATACAGAAGGTCCCTTCAGCAAGGACTAAATAAAGTAATCGACTTGGTATTACATGCATCTCATAACTTTTTGCGGTAGAAAACCTGAGTTGCGAGACTTGGAATTTTTTTACAGGATGTTTTTGATGGGATTTTATATACTGTAGTTACTTACTTATTCTTATTAAATAAATAAATCAGTAGTGTCTAATGAGCCGACAAAAGATTTCTGCTTCCGCGCACAATTTTCCACACGAATGAATGTCCAAGCACATCAAAGAAGCCCTTTCAAGTAAATTAAAGGGACACCTTTCCATTTTGTTCCAAAGGAATTTACATTGATTCACTAAGCTAACCATTTGCTAAATTAACTGTAAAAATCGTATAAAGGTTAAGGTTCATTGCCAAATATACAGGAAAGTAATCGTACCGGTATTAAACAACGGTGTTCACTAATTGAATATAATTAACCTAAGCAAATGCCGAATTGTAAAAAAATCGGATTTTCATTCAGTCTAAATTGTACAAACGTACAAATCATGAAATATTTATTCACTTCTGTATCTGTATCAGCTTATATACATATGTATGCCCCACTGCAGGCCATGGGGCCCCTCCATATTTGAGTAAATAATTGCTAGGTATTAGGCCATATAGTCCACATCCCGGGTTTGGCAGACTTTATATATTACATAAATTATTTCAAATCGTAACGGTATGCACTAAGATTTTCACGATATTTTGGTTCACCGTTATAGTGCGTGGTGATTGACTATAAATACGTACATCCTATTGGAATCATTCGTTTAATACACACAAAGTTGGTGAAAAGAAACAGGGGTAGAAACAGAATCAATAATAATAAAATAATAATAATAGCCTCCGTGGTGCAGTTAAATATTTTAATCGGTTCTAGGTGTTCGTGACACCAACAATTATATCGTAGTGTCTGATACCAACGACACAAGACAATATAATTGATCTTAATGTGGTGTCGGAATATATATGTGACTATTGGGTTTATTTATTTATTTAATGAAACTGAGTGTGATGCCTTCTACCACCTTTGAAGGTTTGGATAAATTAAATTGAAAAAAAAAACACTCAAATTATATAAAACCTTAGATATTTCGATTGATAGTCTCTGTATGGCAGCACATAACCATGAGGTGGCAAATATTCTAATTACAAATTACTAAAAATATTTGCTCAACTTACGCCCCCATAATTTGTACGTGATCATCCGGTGGCGTGCCAGATATAACCACGAAATGTTATTACTTTTAAAGAAAACGCCCACACGCCTTCCAAGCCATTTCACAACTCATTAAATGTCAGGGGTGGCCCACAACTTGAAAGGGAATCTACTACTATAACTTGTACGAAAAAGTAAAAGGGATAAAAATAGTAATAAAATTTGCAAATCAAATAAAGAACCCTGAACTTACAACGAGACACGGTTCTTATTTATTTATTTATTTATTTTCCTCTTTATTGGACATAAAATATATGTACAATGGACGGCCTTATTCCACTAGGCAATCTCTTACAGGCTACTTTTGGGCGGAGATAATAGAAAGGAGCGAGAGGGTAGTCATTGATATATAATGGGAATTATTGTTATTTTAAATTAATATCAGCACCTTGTTATTTTGAAGCCTTAATATGCTCTATAATATAGCTATTGCTAATTACGCCGCAGCTTTCGTAGCCAAATTTTCAACCACTTAACTAGTTACTAGTATTTGTATGAAACAATTGCAGCAAAAAAATTAACAACTCGAAATATTCAAAACTTGTCTTATTCAAAAAATATTATACCTTAATTTCATATCAAGTTCGTTTAATATTTTCCACCAAACAGGTAAATAGATACGCGTCAACATCGATATCGATTTCAGGTCATTACATTGAGCGCGGATTATCTGCGGCTTTTGTAAGAGCCTCTTGATCCTCGACGAGATACACTAAGGTTAAATACAGCGTACAGCGAAAGCTACTTATGTCTAAACATAGACTATATTTCACCTAATCCGCTTTTTAGGTACCGTTTTCCTTGCCTTAAATAGAAAAAGCGAAATATTTGTATTCTATATAGGCATATATGTAGCAGAAAGGGTTTGCGGATTTGTATATTTGGTATGTCTATACTAATATTATAAAGAGGAAAGATATCAATCTTTGCATCGAATAGGCTCTGAAACTACTCGATCGATTTGTTTAACTATTAGAATCTTACATTATCCCTAATGAACATAGGCAATAGAATATTTTCAATAAAGTGTAATCTGCAACCCAGCGGAGCCAGGCCGGGTCGCTATTTTATATATTTTTGGTGCATATCACAGGATCAGATTTCAGACTTATAAATTAACATTAATTTAGTGTATCAATATAAGTAAAATAAACAACTAATTCAATAATATAATAAAAAGTTTCAAACTCTCTAGTGCACATGGAAGCCCCGCTCTTGCACTAAACAATGTCTTTAAAATAATCAACGTAGATAATAATACTTAGTTCAAAAAGGTATCCTTATATCAAAATATTGTTTTTATATGTCAATAATAATATGTTAGTCATAATATAAAAAAGTTTACGAAGGCTGCAATATTAAAACTAATTTGAATAATTGCATGTTCATGCATTACACAGTCTGCAAAAGAAAATATCTACAATTCAAATTATTTTAACAGCTAACACGAACGAGTGTTAAAAAATTTGTTAGTTGTTGGACTCTTACATAAATGTTCATTTTCACAAATACAGCATGATAAAAGCAATAAATAATAGTATATAAGAATGTACGACGAAGAAGATTACATACGTAATATGAGCCAAAGTATTGCTCAACGATACGTGTGTACAATATAAAGATAAAGCAGTATATTGTCCAAGTATTAGTGTGTTATCCCAAGTCGAATAACAAATAACCTTCGCACTAGCGAATCGGATCAGAAGCCTTTTGTTGCTAACTTATACTTTGTTCATATATTTATAGATTCAAGGATACAGGGGATACTTCTTTGTAACAAGTAACAACTACTTAGTTCAGCTGAGTCGTGGAAAACTTTGCCAAGACTTACAATGTCGATAGCGAATGTATATTATATTCTATACTTATATATAAAGCTGGAGAGTTTGTTTCTTTGTTTTTTTTTTATTACCAATAATCTCAATAACTATAGGTTCGAAATGTAAAATAATTTTAGTGTTGGTTAGTGGTCATTGCCTCCCATGAACCACAACTCTTGGATCGTAGAGGTGTTGTCGGCCCATAAAATTGGGAAGGGAGCAGAAAGAAGGAAAAGAGTATAAGGTATCCGGCAATCTCACTCATTGAACGAAACGGGACGGTAATGCTGCACTTCAACTCGATCTCATGTGCGACCCTATCTATTCGTGCTGAGTCATGACTGTCAAAAGCGTGGCTATACCACTACGAAAATATCTCCATAACAAAATAATGATCAAATATCGTGTGCCCATTTTTGTTAAGCGTAATTAATAAGAGGGAACAGGATGCAATGTACCAGGACGGAATGGGAAAAGCAGTATTGAGAATAGTAATCACGTTGAGTTTATATAAAACAATTTGTATGGGAAATCTCGTGTTTGTGATGACGACTGGAGTCAAAATGTATCTACACCCGAGCGAAGTCAGACCGGGCTGCGAGTAAATAAATAACGATATTAAGTTATTATAACACTTGAGTATTTCAGTGCCTCGTAGACCATGCTAACAAAGGAACCGCCGTATTTCAATTAACATAATATTTTAAAATTTAATTTACCCACATCAGATAAATGAGTTACTTAAAAACTTTATACGAACTGGTTGCTTTATCAATAAAATAAGAATATTTACTGCCTACTTCGTTCATTCCGTATTCCACAAAAAAATATCATTTTTTTTTCACTTCAATGTCTATTACCGTACTTTAAAGCAAAAAATCTCAACTGTTCCATTATTAATATATGGAAGCAACCCAACACAAGGTCCGTATTAAGATAAAGGGACCTCGTAATTTGATGTAATCGCACGGGTGGTTGCGACAAGAGGGCAATTTCAGCACATACCATCTCTAAACCAGAACGTATTGCGGCAAAAAGGGGCAAGATTCTCCACATGTCTAACAATGTCGAAAGTTACGTATATTTCCTTTATAACGAGGCAGGTAATGGAAATACGCTTTCTTATACCAAGGTACTGGGAACACAATATATTCTATACTGAAATAATTGAAACAACAACAAATATCAAGTTATTGACACTTATATTTTATTTGGCTTAACTTAACTAAAAACATATCTGGCTTATTCGGTATAAATTTGCAAATAAAAAAGACACAAACCAATTGCTGTCAGATATCAACAAAGAATGGCAACGATTTCATCAAAAACATTTCACGACAAAGTAGTTTCAAAGTTTATCTGGAGCGCGGTACTACATTGTAAACGAACAATCCATTTATAAAACATTACAAATAATTTCTAAAAGTAGTAGAGCTACTTATTAATATTATTTTATAAGATTGTATCTAAAATTATATGAAAATCTTATTTTGTTTCATGTTTTAGTAAATAATCTTACTAAGAGTACAAAATTACATTTTATAAGATCTTATCCGGATTATAACTTTTATTCATAATAATATAAAACTTTGTTAGGGGTATGTAATGAAAATAGATTTGTGACGAAAATTGTATTAGGATGGACTAACGCAAGTCACTATAGGAATTTCCAACAAATTCAGGGCATAATATGACTTACAAATGAACTACTTCATTAGAAAATCTTTAATAAGTTTAGTAAATTTTGACAGCCTCCGTGGCGAAGTTGGTTAAACGCCGGCTGTGAAACGTGAGGCCGCGGATTCGATCCCCGCGCCGAAATAAATGTTTGTGTGATCCACAGGTACTTGTTTTGGGTCTGGGTGTTTGTGAGACAGGGAAGATATTCGTAGTATGTAATAACTCACATGACTTGATCTTAATGCGGGGTCAGGACTATGTATGTGACTGTCGGGTGTAATAATAATAATAATAAATAACCACCCTCATCCTCCTAAAATCCCTTCTGATAGGAGCCTATCCCTAACCAAATAATCTACGCAAACATAAAGCAATTTACACAGTCACGTTGCCGATCCAAACAGCAGTGAAAATGCAATGTTGTAATTTCGTTTTAAGGACATTGTAGCCAGAGTAACTACACTTCTATGTCTTTGGATGGCAACGCAGTGGAATACCAAGCATTGCTCTGTAATTCAAGGTGTTGTTTGGTTTTGCTACTGTTAATGAGGTGTCGTATCGCTTACCATCAGGCGAAAGGCATGACGTATAGACATTCATGGCAAAAAAACAAATACCCTCAGACATGATGCAGTCCCTAACAAAATAATCTACGCACACATAAAGCAATTTACACAGTCACGTTGCCAAAAACATTAGGGTTATTTTCGTCGCCGAGATCATTTGGGAAAGTTTCATTAATTCTTTTTTCTGTGAAAGCCAGCGGGAACAAAAAGATTGCAAACGAATTGAACAGATACGTGACCGAATATAATGGAATTAAACATTTCTTTGCACGCCGTCACGCACACGCCACGAATAAAAGGGCGCTTAATCATTTTAGATGTTATTGAATCTGGAAAATTCAAGCTGAGATTGAATTAAGAGCGATGTTTTTTCATACCTACGATCTTCAGAAATACTTTTATGAACTAAAGAATTGGTTTTAGTAAACCCGTGTTCCTTCAGTGATGGAAAAGTGCCAGTCTCTAAAGAAACATCACACCAATATCTCTTCGTAGCATATTAAGAACTTATTACGAAAATAATGTATGAAATTGAATGTATAAAAAACAAGTGCTTTAATTTTAATATTAACTAGAAATTGAATTTAACAATGTTGACTGTTACAGCGTGTATGGCAAAGGGTAGTTAACGAAAATTTCCTTTTATCGTCCACGTTAGCATCACGGTGGTTGGTCAACATCAATGATTTAGTTTCAACAGCGAGCGAACGCTTTATTGAAACGTTTTAAAACAAACCAAGAGGAACTTTTAAATTTCGGTACCCGTGTTTCATTTAGCGAAATTAAATTTTCCAACACTTTTTTGCAGCATCAATTCTGAATAACAAACTGAACATAAATAACGGAAGATATTCGCGTAAATCTACCACTGTTTAATGCAATTTTAAACCTGTAGTTCTAAAATATTACAGAAATAATTTAATTGTATACCTACTCTGTATGTACAATTGATAAACCTATTCCACATTGTACAAGCTTTTTCGATGGATAATTCAACGCGTGTTATGTTTTGACGTGGTTGAAAAATCTAATAACGTTATAAAAATTAATGTAGCTTTATTACATTTAAGTCATATTTAATACTAGCAAGAACCAATTATAGAAAGTGTAAACTAATGACTTACATTTCACGTACACCAGAAAGCATTATAAAAGGCAACTAATATAATTGAAAAATACTAATATAGCAAAATGTTGAATTAATGTCAATGATAAAGAGAGACAACAGACATAATATTATTAGTTAACAAAACCCAGCCGTCTATTCGTAGACACAACAACGGGGTTATTGTTAGTTCACACTGCTTACAAAGCCTTTGTCCTAAATAAGCCTGTTAAACATGGTGATTTATGATCACGGAGCACTCCGAGCTTATTGTTTATTCAATTAGATGCTATTTAACGTAGAACTACAGTAATGCTTGAAATTTACATTCGAACATTAAATGCTAATTTTATGTCGAAGTATGCAGAACCGGAAGCGATTTAGAATATTGTTGTTTGATGTTTCGTTTGATATTACAGATAACAGTTCACTGATATGTCGCAGATTAAACACGATAGTATGCAATATTGCCTTTGTGTTCTCCAGAGTTTTTACATTTACATTATAGATAAATCTTAATATCATATACATTAAATACACCGTAATAAAATTCCATAATGCTCAAATCCAATAACTTATCGCAGATTGACGTGAACCTGATTACACAGAGAAATATTGTAGGCTCCCGGATTATCCCAAATCTTAACGGTTATTCCACGGAGCGCCATGTAATCTCCGTGGTGCGGAAAATCTCAAGATTTTTTCACGCATCGTCGACTTCAATTTGCAACCACGTGAGAGATTGCTTTACCGCAGATCAAACGCCGCAAAAATTGTTTTACTATTTATTTATATACTTACTTATATTAAAGTGGCAGAGACATCCTGTAGCTCGTTAAACCTACAGCAATAGTTCTATTGTGGCGTTCAGTAAATAAGTTTTCCATAGACCCTACTACCCCTACCAGAAATAATTGGCTTAACTTTTAGGATCGATGATCTTGTAAAAATAAACGCTCTCCAAGAATTTTATCACATTTATAAAATATTAGCCCAATACTTAAAGAAAGCTCACAAAGGTTCCCATTATGCTTGATCTTCCACTCTTTACCTTTGAGCTTTTCGGTGAAGTGGACAACAAGCTGAACACTTCTGAACCAAAGCCTACCTAACCACTCCACCTTTTTCCGTTCCCACCTTTTACAAGTGGTCAATCTAAATGAAATGATTGGAAACCAAAAGACAATTGCAAATGATGCTGTCACATGAATTATTTCTTATTACGTTTGCCATTGAGGTTCAAAATAATCTTCTCATTATACTTATTAAATAATTAATTTTCATTGAATTACTAAAGTCTCATAATTTATACACGAAAGCTGTTTTACATATTTCCACGTAAAAGTTTAATAATTAATCTTGGATGACAAGAAGAATTTTTGTACTACGTCGTGTTCTGTGGTCACGTGCCGTGTTCATTGGTATTCCGTACAATTATTTACCCTCGGTATGCGTTGAATTCATTTACACATCTCACCCTCTGAAGAATATTAAGTACCTGCCTTATTGATAACCTGTCTTATTAATATTTCTATAAATAATACACTCAAAATCTATGTAAAATACGCGCACTGTTTATTGTGACATGATAAGTTATTTCATCTTAGTGATTCTTGCTGATAGACACTCTTGCCGATTAAAGTCCTGCAATAGAGTAGCAATCTACTAAAGATATTTATATCTATATCGTACACCCTATTTACGGCTGTCTGTATTTTATATACATAAATTCATACTTTTTCCCAGAAGGAAAGACAAAGGTAGTACTAACTCCGGACTAATATTGAATAAAAAAATAATACAATATCCCTTTGCCCGACCCGAGATTCGAACCCGAGACCTCACCGTTCAAATTATATTGTAGTATAACGACGCCATCAAGGCAGTCTACCTTTTAAATGGATATAAATGTTCTTCTCTTAATTATTTGACCTTAACGCCCCTTTATATTTAAAAGAATCCTTCTGCTGTCCATTTGAACTTTCTCAAACAAGATCTCTAACTGCGCGTGATATTTCTGTATCTTAGCTACTTATTTATCCGCCGAGTCGTAAAAAAACGGGTAAGTGATGATCATTGCGTTTTTTGGGCACCGTAATAGTTATTCTACTATGTGTAGGGTCGGAACAATAGAGGTAAGGAAAGTACTGCAATAACTCTAGCTCACACCTCTGTAATACGATTGTTATTTAAACAAATAGAGCATTATTTTTATAAATTTTCAAATACGTACTACAAACAGTATATTTGTTTGAAAAATTATAGATAGGGACGTGACCGATAGATTTTAGGGGACTCGCCAATACTTGGCGATGATCCAAAAATAACGTAAGAATATTTAGAAAGTGGCGACTACATCCACGACTTGTTATATCGGGGCCTAAATCCCACGGCTGCTTACATTGGCTGGGCGCCACAAACATTTTAGCTCACAAGCTTATTCAGAAAATATGTAAGCATCGTCCATTGTTCCAATACGTCTTTATTTCTTGGTTAGTGAATGGGTATCAGTCAATCCCAATCGAACTTATAATAGTTATTAAGGTATTGCGGAGACTCATGAACTTTTTATCAGGCAAACTACAAGCACACGTAGGTACATCCTCTATGGTATGGTACTTAATATTACAATTTGTACTTGTGAAAAAAAAATTGAATACTTTGAAAGCCTTTTTATAAGTGACATTATTAAAATTACATGATTTGTCCTGCCGTGTGCCTACTTACTTATATTGGAATAAAAGCCAAGATGTCTCTAAAAAGTATGATATAAAGAGAATACTTACATTATGACATCGAAATTTGGAACATGAACTTTTTATAAGTTACTCCTTATAGCCCATAAAACAATCCAAAGTTACATACACACGAGCAGAATATCTTTCCAAATATTAAGATGAATATTCGTCTGATCCATTACTTCCAGAGTTATAAAAACTTCGTCTACAAAATGAATTCTAAACAAATAGAATAACTGAAAATGTGGATGCAGGCAAAAACCCCTACAGAATCGGTACATTTTTATTTTACCGAAGATAGCTTTTAGAACAGATGTACTGAATGGAGACTGTCCCGCCCTCACACCCACCACTGTAACTCCTGTGAGCCAGGATCAACAGTGGCACGCAAGGTAATGACACCGAGCAATTGAAGCTCGGCGAGTCTCCGGGAATGTCTAACTTGTCTTTAACCCGCAACGAAATTAATCAGAAAGTTAAATTAATAGGAGAAGTTGGAAATAAAAGATGTACTGCAAGTGAAATTAGTCCTATAAATATTTTTATCCGAATTTATCGTACCATGGCGACGGGACATACCCAAATGCATAAATGAATGCTGTGGCCGTCGCTAAAAGCCTTATTTATGTCCCAACCTTCGAATTCTAAACAAAGGTTTCAAATAAACATTGTAAGTAAGGATATTGCGCTGTAGCAGTGTTACACGCTTGTTCCACAATTGAAACAATAAAAAGATAATGACTGTGTTTGTTTACAGGCTATATAGACTATAGCACTTTCTTTACTAGTTTGCTACAAGTTTATTAGTAGTGTTTACAGATATCGGATCTAAAATAATCTAGTAAATATTTTTCTCTAATATTATCTGCGTTTTCCAATTTTCGATGACATAATCAGATCATAGCATTGTTGACAAACCTTTGTGATTTTTACAATGCTTACTGTGATACTCGTATGTTAAATGTTATTATTTTATACAAATAATAAATAAAGATATAAATAAAAGACTGTACGGTTCCCAGATATGCTGCTATTATGATACTTTAGTCAATAATGTATATCTGCCTTACGTATATCAATATAGGTAAAACTAGTTTATAAATCTATAGATATAGAAGTTACTTGTAAATATATTTCATTTTAAGAACCTACTCATAACATATCACATGAAACCCATTGAGACTATAATTAAAATACAAAAAACGCCAAGCACTCGCAAAACGTTATACAAGTTACAACATTTTATCAACAAAAGAATTCTATGAAATTTCTTCAAGAAATTTCAAGATACAAGAAAATCCTTTTTGGCGCTCTCAAAAGGCGAATGTGCCCCGGTTTACAACGGGTGCACATTGCTGAGGCATCGTAAAGGAGCCTGAGGGTAATGGCCAGTAAATTTTTACTACTCGAACACAGGCGACATAAAAAAGTCAAATAAGGCCGTCTCGATAGTTCACGATACACGAAATTACACTAGCACAATACTTTACCTTAATATACGAGTAGAGAAAAGAAAAACATCTCTACAACCACAAATACATACTTGTGAACATTATTCAAATCTTTTTTATTGAAACATTAAACTCTTCAAACAATTATTGTGATTAGGGGTAACAAACTCCATTTTCTAACAACGTTGTTATTTTTAACTAGTGTCTTGTCTATTTGAAAAAATTGAAAATGGAAAAACGAGATATCTCTTTGAACCTTTTTTTTATAACGATAATATAATATTCTAATTTAAATATTTAGTGACTTTCGATTCTTCAAATTTCAATTGTCTTTTTAATTTTTTTTCCCAAATTATGTATACTCTCCTGTATTTATACATAAATTGTGAAAAAAATAGTAAAAATTCAAATATAATTAGCGGTGTGGAACCTAATTAACAAAAACAAGACAGAGTATTAATATTGATATATTTGCAATGTGTGTTTCTATATTTAGTTTCATACTGAATAATTCAGTAAAAGTAAATCGGTATACTGAATACCAAACATAAAAGAAATAGCATTTTAACAACCAACTTAGAACTTAAAAAAAATATCAAATTAATTCTTCAAAACAAAACGCCAATTTTATCTCATTAACGGCTAGGAAATATTTACCTCGACCGATACCGAAATCTTACAACCAACAATTTAAAAGTATTATTATTTCCTTTAAGTAGGTAAGCTGAGACCTGGAAATATACATGGCTTAAAAGCTACGTACGGCCAGATTGATTAACCGTCTTAAAAAATGGAGGAGGTTCTTATCTCACCGTTAACCGATTTGATTATTATTTTTCTAATTAAAGCTGGTGCTTCTCATGCAATTTTTTTTTTTGGCCTCTCTCTCACTCGTATTATGTACATATTTTGGCTAGTCGAGTCAATATGTAAATAAATCAATGAGCACAGTCACGATGTACTTACTTGATCGTGATTGTGCTAATTGATTACTATTTTTTTTACCTTGTATTGTTTTTTTAAATCGGTTTTTATTCATAAAGTATTGCAATTTCAAGCGCAATTTCCCACTAGAAATGTATCTTGTAAAATCATAATTAAATCATTATATCCAAATTCTCATCCTTTGCTCCGCATGATAATGCCTCATTTTCAACCAGTTACAATAGTTGCATATTGTCTTGATTTAGAATTTGAATTTTATTTGTCTAATACAAAAAAAAAGCAAAATATAAAAACATAATATAAAGTGAATAGAATCACTTAATTGGTTTCGTTTAGGCATAGATTTGTTTTTTTTAAATTAGTCGTGTAAAAAATGCTTCCTCTGAGACTAATTTGTGCCTGTCGACCGATAATGCGAAATTGCGACACCCATCACGTCTTGGGTTAAAAATAAGCCAAGGGATCTATAGGAGCCACCAATGGCACCTCCAACAATATTGTCCGAAAAAACAGATGTTAGCTCCTCCTATAAATGTTGTATGTTAAATAAATTATTATCAGTGTACGCGTCAGAACGTAATTAGCCCGCGAAATATGCTGTCGCCGCTTGGAAGTTTAATTAGCCGAATAATAACTAGCCTAGTCTGTAATAAAGTTCGTGTAATACCTCTATCTTACGAGGTTCACAAACAAGCTTATCCTGTATAATGCTCTATATAATACTCGTATATTAATTGGCAGTAATTCCATTTATCAAGTGGAGGACCAGAGGCCAAAATGGCCTGGGGCTGAGTTATTGGCTAGAGTTGCGTTGCGTGCGCGCCGCTCCCCATCCGCACGCGATGCCCCGGCGACACGTCAAACCTTAATGACAAAGTTATAAGCTTGTTAAAATTTAACTGCATGTCATTTGATTTACTTACTTTTATACCTTTGCCCTAAATGTCGCCACCAACCAACATGATATTCATTTAACAGATTTTACTTTTAATGTCTTACGCGCTTATTCATTTTTATTGCAATACAGTATTCGTTGCTAACTTAAACAAAGCTACACTTATCATAATCATGAATATTTTTTAAATCCATAATCCATGTTACCAAACGTTGTTATTTAAAAATAATATACAAACTAAGTCACCATAATTTATCCCTAAACATAGTAAGTAATCAGCAGCATTAAAATGAAATATATTTCAATGCCAAAATAATTAACACCCATTGGACAGTTATAAATAAAGTTACGCTGAATTAGGTATTCGTACAATATAAATTGAGCATAATTATTGTTTGGGCGTCAGAGAAATGTATTCAACGGGGTTCGCTGAAAATATCCGGACACGCAATTGAAAGACTCCGCGATGAATAAAGGTATGAATACGCCTTTGAATGAGGGCTTACAAACACCGCGGCCGTGTAAAATAATGACGTTTAAAACATCTTTTTCGGTATTTTTAATTATCTCAGGCCAGTTTCATTCGATGCTATTACCATTGAACTCAATTAATCGAACAGATCGATGTAAAGATCCTTGGGGAAAGCCTAAGTCTAGACTTCCTATTGCCGAAGAGAGAGAGGCTTAAACTATTATATCTGCTTTTTACTAGTATAACATGTGCATGATTACAAATTAGTATATTAATGTTACAGGATTTATAAATAAGTTCTACCAACTTATAATTGTCATCAAATGTTGTGTAGTTAATTAATGGTACCTACTAATAGCAAAGGTTAAAGGTTAGGTTCAGTCCTTTAACGAAGTTTAATAAATCGTGAATAAATTGGGATCAGGTTCGGATTCTGTAAAATCCATGATACTGTATTTGACAATCTCTGTCACAAATATATAAAAACGGTTCCCGTCCCAATGTTGTTTACTTTTAATATCAAAAAGTAGCTTATAAGAATGTAGCACGCTGGACTAAATCCGCCTGAAATAATATTGATGTCGTAAATCTGAATTTGCTATCTAGATTTATTGACTTAAAGGACAGGTATGTCTTCCAGAATTGGTAATTAGAGGTAGTAGTATTATCCATAATAAGTAGGTTTCTTCAAACAACATTCCGAAAAGATGCAAAATGTGGTACGTCCTACATGCAGTGCCAATTCGGGATAGGGAAGTATTGAATAGCAATTTTCCTACATATCCCAGTTTCGTAGCAAAAGATTATTACTGAACATAAATCTATTAATATATCTTGTAGGCTAGTGGGTGTGCCATAATCAGATTGCGGCATTCGTAGAGCTTCGCTACGAGCGGACTGCGACCGCTCCCACTACACAAAACATTACCAGTAGCTAATATAACTGCTTTCACCTATTATTTTCTATTGTATACAGGACACAATACGTACGTGATGGGTGATTAGTACATTTTTCTATTGTGTTTTCTCGTATATCGACTAACCGACCTGTTCCGTATCTCGGACATAAATCCGACTTGCCACTATTTTATGAATAAACATGACATATTTTTGTATGAAACTGCTGTGGTTTTGCATTCTTTTCTCATTTCAGGGAACCACTATAGGGTATAGGTCGGTCTATTTCGGAGAAATCTGCATACTTCTTACCTTATTATTTCATTTTGCGTTTATCTGCACCGCTCCACATGTTAGTCGGTAGGCGTGTGCGAGGCGCGTTCACATGTCCGGAGGGGCCAGGACTCGGTCGAGGCGCACGTGGCACGAGCACTGCACTCCCACCCGGCACTGGGCTACGCAAGTTCGTGTGATAGCCTGTCGGCTGGAGGTCGCGCGTGTGTTTATTGTTGTGCGGAGTCGGGGCCGGCGGTGGCGGCGGCAGCTGTGAGGGCGAGTGTCGGCGGTGTGAGGGCGGCGGCGGCACGCGGCGCGGCGGGGGTGCGGGGGTGGCGCGCGCGGGGCGCGGGGTGCGGCTGCGCGCACAGCTCCGCGGGCCGCTCGATACACTGGCCATGAAAATTTTAGCCGAAACACTGTCAACCGGTGGCAGCACGCAGGTGTCGCCACACCACCAGCGCCAGCACCTGACACCGCCGACACCACCGCCGCTACACCAACGCTTTACCCAGCGCTTTATCGTATCATTCTACATCTTGCCCATAACAATGTATCTACATTTTTTTCATTTCATTTTTCAGTTCATTTTTTATGATTATTTAAATTTTTAACAAAAATACAAACCAGCAACTTTATTTATAAAACCGATGTATAATTCTATTGATATTCAAAATTATAAATATTTTGATAATTTCGAAAAACATTCGTAACGAACTAAAATAAACTAAAAGGATATGGACACCCCAAAGTTCATTCGAATAAAAAAAAAACAAAGTTTAAACATATTGTTAACTTTTATTAAACATGTTACAGACATTTGTGGAAAAGTTTATAGTTACACATATTTACATTAAACACGAGAAATCACTTATTCCATAGGGCAGGTAACAAATTATACACTGATTACAGATCTCACATATACAGTATACTATCATTATTTGTTTTTAAAATAGTAGTCAATACCTTAGGCACGCCGTGGTTTGATTCGGATGAAAGCAAGATTTCAGTAAAAAGATTCAATGAACATGATTAATTATTTCATTAATTACGAGTACATTTTATAGCCGGTAATCCAAAATCCTTAACACTATTGAACATGTTTTAGGCACCCTGTAATTTACGTGTATAAATAATCAAAATGTAGGTGAAAACCCTTACGATATATAAAACGTTCTTCCAAAATCTCGGCCAAATGTGCTTCTACCTTCATGATACTAGACAAAAATTATAGCTATTGCTTTTCTAATTATGTAAACTTCAATGCAAAACTATTAATTTACTTCTACAATGAGTTTCCTTTTTCTACGCACTAGTACACGCGCGGTACAATAATAATAAAAAGTAAAAATATAAACATGAGATTCAACTTTGGTCATTGTTCTGAGGATTCAACGATATTTTTTTGATAGAAGCACTGTTATTGGTTTATTTCAATTTTCTAATATGTTACGTATTATCGAATTCATTAAATTATTTGCTTTATTTATGTGTTCAGATTCAAATCGGTCACTAATTACACTATTTAGTTGTTACAATGCCTGATATTATATTTCGTGGTTCTGGGTAAGTGTGATTTACTAAATCTTCAATGTTTAATGTCCTAAGTATTATAAATCGTATTTTTTTCAACATATATATATAAGATATTGTCCTACAGTTCAGATAAACTAGATAGAAATAAAAATTAAAGAGATACAGGTGATATCCCATAATTCTACGCGCTATTTTTCAGGTTTTTATTATGGCATTCCAAAAGCAGTTAACCAATACTTCATATTGATGTTATAGGCTCCACTCGGAATCAATACACTGGTAAGGACTATAATAAGAATATCACTTACACTACGCAGTCTGATGTTGACAACTTCCAAATATTATATGAAATTCGGTTTATCAAACGATGTTAAGTTTACGCCTATAAACATTATACAAAAGACGGACAGCACCTCGCTATTAGACATTTGCCTTTGGCTCAATATTTATTACTAGTTATAAACATCGAAACGAGAGAATAAAACTATAGAGTAATTCCAATCGTAATTAAACACGATGTATGAATTGCACTATAACTTTACAATCGTTCTTGAAAGCCTTTATTCATGCATGAGATTCATATTTACATAAACTCGTATGTACAAGAGTAAGACATTAATATACACGAATACATAATTCAGTTCAGGATCGTTCACTACGCTAAAGGTGGCATTAAGTATTTATTTACATGAGTACTTTACTTACATACAACTCACTACACAATACACATACAATGAAACGGAAATGTATAGTGAACACAGAAGGTTCGCGGCGCTTAGATCCACCATTTATGCATTTTCTCCACCACTGGCGATAAAACAGGAACTTGGGACAATTTGTACATAAATACAAAATATTATTTGTCGCTTTTTCACTGAACACAGATTTAATAAACACAGTAAGTACCACATCACCGGAGTATAGTTAAGACGAGGTGTGCGAGTGAGATATTAAACACTGTTCTCGTATGAGTTCACACTAACAATGGCAGGTAAACATCGCGAGTCCGCATCAAGTTCGTTTTCCACGCGCTTTGCCGTTTATCACTGGCTCCGACTGCTGCGCCTTCCGCGGTCGCAGTATAAAATTCAAATTATACGCAGTGTTCACTGCGTAGTACACGTTCGCGTTTGCTGGCAGCAACATCTCTGAAAACAATACATAACATTAGATTAGTAAAATGATACATGTAATAACAAGCCCACCTTGTCAATGCAACAATTCGCGTTGATTCAAAGGTTGCCAGGAAGAAATCGCTCAATGCGATATTTCCACCCACTGCACCATTTGTTTTATTTGCTATATTTAATTAGTATTGTATTTTAGATATACAATGAAGAGTATAAATAAATGAACCATAACCCGCCAACCCGCATCAAGCCAGCGTGGTGGACTACCTAGGTTAGGCCACATGGCCTTACCACCTTCAATCGCACTTTCGATTGTATAGGAAACCCGTACCCTGCAGTGGGACATATATGGGCTGATAAAGAACAATAACCATAATTGACGATAGTGCGGATATGTCAAACTTATTTTGTTACAATTTTGGAGCATATCAGCTGTATATTTATCAAAGCATTAGAAATTTAACACATGCAAGGAAATTGATGAAAGATCGAGCGAGGAAATTGAGGAAATTGACGAAGATGATTATTTCATCACCGTCATTAGATATTGATCAATTAAACAAACATTTTGAGTCAAAATGAAAGAATATATCTAGATGTTTCATAACCCTAAAAAGGTCTGTAAGTAATGGTTGAGTTGGCGACACGCAGGCAACTGGTCGTAAATCCAGGAGTCAAATCAGTTTTACATATCGATCATAAAAACAAGTTCCGTCGTCTCGATCTAAGTGTAAAATAAGGGCAAATAGGAAAACCTCCAGCAACATAACAAACATTTTGTATATTTGTGGTTATTGCTTAATCAACGTCTAAATTAATAAATAGCGCCATACCGGAATCTTTACAATATTAGCACCTATACTATATTGGCACCAAGATAGGCATTATTAGGCGGTCGGCCACTTAAGTCCTCATCCCAGGTACCACTATTGAAGGCGAGGAGGTAATCATAAATTAGATTTGTAAAGCTAGAAGGCTTAGGTTAGATTAGTAAATAATAGAGAATGCTTTAAAAATTACCTCTATCAGGTAGAACTTGTGCTAAAGTGTAGGCGTCGGGATCGCCGTCGAGGTTTAGTTTGAGCATGGCGTTCCGTATCACTTGGGGGGTCCGCTCATTGTTGCTAAGCATTATGGATTTGTACAGCACCACGCCTTCGGTTTCGGCACAATCCGACTCGTATGTTACACGGATGATATAGAAGTCGGGACCACTTCTAGCGCTGGCGTGCGCTGGGCTTGCCCCACCCGCTTTACCATTGGGTTTCTGTCCACTATTAGCACTCGAGAGTGACACATCCAGCGATGGCAATGACGACGATGAAGAACCGTGAGACAATCTAGTTGGCGATATCCGTCTCTCCAGGCTATCCCTTTTCCAGGCATTAGCAACGCCATCAGTCTCACAGAAAAATTGCGAGCTATTACTCGAACTCGTACTCGCGATGGAGTCGTTCTTCCTGTGCCCCTGACCATTCGCATCGTTCACCTTCTTCGGCCTTCTTTCTTTAGGTGGGTTAGTCGGCGGTTCTATTTGGCATGAAAGTTGATACGCTTCTCGGTCATCCAGCACTATCACGGAATCGAACCATCGGTCGAACATAGGATCGGTTGGCAAATGATATGCGTTTGCAGCACCCTGCAGTAACTTTATTTGAGCGAGCACCTCGAATTCTTTGCGACGTTTATCAAAATTAATCAAACCATCCGATACCGTATCTGGTATGGCTGTATCAATCATAGTGAGATCGGTTAGGAATGTGCCCAGATACGGAATAGTGCCATGACTAACACCAGGGGAGCCTCGTTCGTGCAACAGTTTTTGTAATTGTCTATCGTTCTCGCCTACGGTGTCGGCAAATTTTGCGGTCCCCTCACGCATTAACAGTTCTCTTTGTGCCCATCGATTATTGTCTTCACTAAAAATTCGTGCGAGTTCATCGAACAATTCAGACTTTTCTTTCTGCAACAAAGCCCACGTTTTACGCAATCTGTAAACGGGATTGCTCTGCAACCCAGATATGATGGCTTTTAATGACGAAAAATTTTTCAGCACCCTCAATTCTCTAGCTATATCGAGCCACGCTGCGAGTATGTCGGCACGCTCTAGCGGCCGCAAGTTGGGTTCTACCAGCACTGTGGAGATGACGCGGAAGGAGACCGCGTTGAACTGGTTGACGGTGGCGAGCACGGTGGCGGCGTCGTGCGAGCGGTCCTTGTCGCGGCGCGACCACACGGCGCCGAGGCACTGGTGCGGCACCAGCTTCTTGAACAGCTCCATGTCCATGCGCGTGAGCTGCTCGGCGAAGTGTCGGTGCGGCACGTGCGGCAGCCGGTACGTGCTGGTGTGGTGCGCCGGCACCCGCATGCCGGCCGCCAGGCACACGCCGCCGCCGAGGCCCGCGCCACCATTCCGTTCCGCACTGAATAGGGCTAACTTCTGTAATACCTGCAAATTCAAACGAATAAATATCAAATATTTTGTCTATGATGAATGGATTAACTAAGTATATGTTCTAGAGAAACTGGTTTGTGTACCTTCGAATGTAGCTCAGAGCCAGGTAAATGAAGCTGTGTGAAGGCGAGCAGCTGCTGCAGTGCGGGGTGGTGCGGGGGCTGCCGAAAGTCATCCGGGTAGGTGTCTAACCACACGTGGAGACATGCTACCAGAGTCCTGCAAAAAATTCATTGCATCAATTCTTTAGTTTCGTTACAAATTTTGTTTGATTCTGATTGATATGGTCTTACTTTCGGTGCTGTTGTGAAGTGTCGACTGCTGTCGGAAGAACATCCTCAGCAGCCAAGGCTTCGTAACGTCGTAAGAGCAGATCCAGGACTCGACTGCATTCCGCAAATGAACTGCAAATGATGATCGAATGAATTGATTAATATACTTTGTTAATTTTATTATTCTTTTTTAATGTATTAGTGCAGTACAAGTGCGTGGTGGCCTGTTGGTAAACGGACTAGACGCGGCTGCCAACGTGTTCACGGTGGTCGCGGGTTCAAATCCCAGGGCACACCTCTGACTTTTCGGAGTCATGTGTGTATTGATAATCAATCACCACGCACTAAAAACGGTGAAGGAAAACATCGTGAGGAAACCTGCATACCATAGCGATTTATAAAAATTTCTATGGTATGTAAGTCCGCCAACCCGCACTAGGCCAGCGTGGTGGACTATATGGCCTAACCACTCTCAATCGTATTCTCGATTGTAGAGTAGGCCCGTGCCCTGCAGTGGGACGTATATGGGTTGATACAGATACAGGATGTATTAGTAGATAACATTGGGAAACCACTAAGATTTGTATTGATGTTCTTTTGTATTGTTTCTATAAAATATTACTTTTTAATTTTGTAAAATAAAAATGTCAATAATGTGAAAAAATGAAAAATGAAAGGACAAAAGTATTCAATTTCAATTTTTAATTAGCATCAGGCTGTTTACTTTTTAACCGACTTCAAAAAAAGGAGGAGGTTCTCAACTCGACTGTATGTTGTTTTTTTTTATATTTGTTACCTCGTTTCTCTGTACTGTGTGAACCGATTTCGACCATTCTTTCTTTGATTGAAAGCTGGTGCTTGTCATTTGGTCCCATAAAAATATGGTGAAAATCTGATGAATATCTTTGGACCTGGAGAGGGGAACTCCTTAAAATTAAGTAGGATTCCAATGGTTCTTTTTGCATTAGGTTCATTATAAAAGTTAAGTTACAGTGAGAGAGGGAAAAAGAGGTGGGGGTGAGGGAGGGTAGGTGATAAAATTAAAATACACATAAATTCTAATATCTTCGGCAGCTTTTAACCGATTTTAGTAATTTATTTTTCATTGGAAAGAATGTATTGACAGGTTGATCCCAGGAACACAACATGAAGATGTGATGATCATGTTCGGACCTGAAGTGTAGAACTCTTCAAAATGTAGTAGGATTTCAATGGTTCTTTTTGCATTGGGTTCAGTATAAAAGCTAAGCTACAGTGGTGGAGGGAAAAGGAGGTAGGGGCAAAGGGAGGGGGGGAAATAATAGACATGCGAATAGTCCAATATCTTCGGCAGGTTTTAGCCGATTTTAGCGATTTCATTATCATCGGAAAGAACATATTCCTTGTAGGGACCAAATCTTCTTCATTTAAATTCCTATCAAAACTAAAAAGATAAAAATAACTAAAATTTTTAATAAAAAAATAAAAACCGTCTTCAAACAAAAAACCACTAAAAACCAAAAAATAACAAAATAATAAGTACCACTGCAAAGCAAAAAAATAATATTTATTTCATGGAACTTGTGCTTGTTGATTAATTTTCTTAATGACTTGACTAGCCAACAAATCAAAATATATGCATAACATATTGAAGGCGGGCCGCCAAGTACCTAACATGTAGGACCTATGCCTTATATTAATTTAAATATCTATATGTTTGGTACTGGGCGACCCGCCTTCAATATGTTATGCATAAAGTTTGATTTTTTATTGACAAAAATCAAATGGTTTTCAGTCGATAGCTTAGAAATCCAAATTATTATAATTATTTGTTAGATCAATGTCCCATTTTTATGTCCAACATTACAATTAAATAAAAAATAGGTAATAGAAAGCTAAGGCTATGCCAATGAACTTGTGAAGCCATAGAAATTAAGTAGGTATAAGTATCTGGTTTATCCCACAGTAAACATGTCAATGAAGAATTCGTATGGTCAAAGTAACTTAATACATGCTATAATAATCCTATTCGATTTGTACTCAAGATAACTACTCTTGAATGTCAAATAATTGCATTGTACTGCATTTATTAATATTTAGTACAAGCTGGATGTTTTGCACGCACACGCAATTTTTTTTTTGTTTGTCTTCAAATACTTAAAAGACTTGTTAATTTATCATAACCTCTGCGCATCTTTGAATTCAAACGTGCTTAGGAAACGTCGCCTGACATCAGATACAGTACATACGATATTTTTTAAAGTGATTAAAAAACTACTACATCAATTCATAAGCGCAATATCGTTCAAGGTAAGTAGTAGATAGTAACTGACTTGGATGACCCATAGTCATGCGAAAGATTATGATGTTCTTGATGAAGTATATTATCTTAAGACTTAATTGTAATATTGCGTACATTACTGAGCTAAAGACTCCTTTACACCCGAGAACAGAGGGATGAGGTGTAAATATTGCATGTCACTCAAGGTGACCACTGAAAACCAGCGTTGCGCTGTGGCTCGCGTCAGTGCAACATTAAGCTGAGTGGTCACCTACGTGTCACATTTATGCGACGTACAAACTCCATTTTTTTTTCTTTTTGGTGTCAGTAGGTGTACGTATATTATATTTTTGGCGTGTTCGTATTGAGGTCCCAAAATCCCTCCAAAGTGCAGATGGAGACATGGGTTTTTAGCCGGTAAAAGTATATTGTAGGTATATTGTAATTTATGTTAAAAGAATGTGTGCGTCATCTTATATCACTAATAAATGAGTTCTTTCTTTCTTCCTTTCTTTCTTTCACATGTAGATACATACCGGTAGGTGGCGAGGAACACGTTGACGTATGTGGACTCGAGCTCGCCGTCGTCCGTGGCGAGCGCCTCGACGAGCCGCTCCACCGTGCCCGCCTTCACGAACCGCACGCGCACCGTCTCCCACTCCAAGTGGGAGATCTCGTCGTCTGACTCCTACAAATTAAATAGATTCAGTTATTATTAATTGAAAATATTTAATGGAAATTCCATTTACTGGTCAATTATGAACCCAGAAATTTAATGTAGGCATCGGATAGAGACGATACGAAATACGAATGTCCCAGTCTGGTCAATACTATAAATATAATACGATATATAATAGGTCAATACTAGGTCAGGTATTGTAATAAAAATATAATAATTGATGTAAGAGTTTTTAAAGTTAGTGTAATTTTTGGATCACTGACATATTATATAATGAAACGTTACAGCCTTATATTTTTAAATGATTTACGATATTCCTGAAACATAGTACCCTAGTCTTTATTTACTATATTGTGATAACATTCTTCGACAATATTCAACAAAATATATTCGTATAATATTATGTGATTGCACAATGAACAAAATTTGGTAGGTAACAATATTTCAGAATTATATAATTATCGATATACTGCAGCGAAGGAAAATGTCACGAAAGTATGTCAATGTATGAATTAATAATATGCAACTTTCAACGCAGAAAAAACATGAATTTACTTACTATCATTGGAGTGTGTACTTATTTTTATTGTATTCTTGAGTCATTACTCGTAATTACGACTAAGAATATACACAGACAAACAGGTATTGTGAGGTGTCGTGGGAACGAACACCCATTCATCACAGCGCCATTAACATTAAATGTAGAAAATACCACCTGACGTAGGTATTTTGTTAGTACTTAAATTTTCTTACGAATAAAGCGTAATATCTATGAAATAACATATTTTAAAAGTATACAATCTAATCACGAATACGCATCAAAATCTTAATATAATAGTAAACGGCACATGAATTATGTTGGGAATAATGTTTAAGTTGATCGGGCAGATAAACGTCTAAACAATAGTCTAAAATCCACAAACCTTAGTGAATACGCGGCGTATTTGACTAAAATATTCATACGGTAACAAACACCGTCGGTATTTCGTCGAAAGCTTAACAGTAACCGCTAAATATTCGTAGAAATAAACTTGGTTATTTGCGACCTATTGCAAATTATGTGCCTTCATACCGACTGCTCCGAAGCTATTTGTAAATAAATTAATTTATTTATACCTTACTTGAATAAAGAGTTTGACGGCGCCACCGTGTTTTAAGAGTGTTAAAGAAACGTCAAGAGTGATATAAATTCTCTTTGTTGGACGGTAACATTTAGAATAGTGTGGTTTTGACGTTTCTTCACTCTGACGCAACTTCAGGCTCTTTTGTGGCAGAGTAAAACGGACCATCATCCTTTTGCATCTCGCATAAGCAAGACGTGCCTGGTGGAGCGTCGTTACTTGATTGTTATGTTGGAAGTGCTGATTATAGTTCTGCTAATATTTTGTTAAAACAATTATTCCTTCAAATACGTGATTCTATTCTCCTCGCCCGCCTACCCACGATCGCTCGGCAGCCCAAAATGGATGCAGGAAACAATGATAACGGCCATGTGCCGTTATCAGAACTGGGATGTGAAGGGCTTACTTTTGAGGAGAATACTCGCACCAGATCGTCAGCACCGGCACTGGAACAAAGCCTGCCGCAACAGATGGAGTTGTTTTTGTCTCGAATGATGGCTTTATCACAGCCGCAACCTGTAAGCAGCGCGTCTATGCAATTAATTGAGTTCGACCCTGACGACAATGAAGCAGACATAGAAGGTTGGTGCAACGTGATCGAAATTGTAATCAACGACCGCGAGGTAAGAGGTGCAGACCTGCTGTTGTTACTCACACGTGCACTTAAAGGCCGAGCCTCTACCTGATTAACACGACTGCAGGCATCGCAGCTGACATGGCCTCAAATAAAAGAGCTTTTGCTCGCGAAGTTTGCCAAACCTATGATGCCACAAGATTATTTCGAAGAAATTCTACGTTTCCAAGTCGGTGTTAAAGAAACCGCGAGTGAGGCAGCCATACGACTTTGGAACATCATTGGACGCATTCCGCGGACGGAAATGCCTGAATATATTACTACGGGATTTGTATCGTCGGTTTTATGCCAAAAAGATGGAGTAATTCGTCGTGAGCTCCACTCCCATAACCCAACTACTAAATCTCAACTTCTGTGAATTCTTAACGGCATTTCGCTGAAACTAAAGCACGAGAGCAGTGATAACCATGATTCAGCTGTGAAAAGGACCCGATTTATAGAATCGTGTTTCACGGGAACATGTCACCGCTGCGGTACTTCGGGTCACAAAGCAATCGACTGTCGTAAGCGAAAGGAAGAGCCTGCTGCTTCGGATAAAATGTGCAATCAAGCATCCAGGGGTGCTGACAGACCAATCACCTGCTTCGTGTGTGGACGACTAGGACACCTGGCGTCAGCGTGTCCCGATCGAGTGGGCGGCAGCGGAGCAGCGGCGGTCAAAGAGGTCCATGTGTGTGAACGCAATGCATCGAGAAGCACGTTAACTACATAATCCGGTGGGCCAGTTTCCTTTCTTTTTGATAATAGATCAGCTTGTTCTCTTGTAACTAATAGCTATGCCTATAAGTTCCCTGGTACTGCGCAGGATGAATTAGTGTATCTAACGCGCATTGGTAGCGGTGATGTGGAATGCGTTTCCCAGGTTATTAGTTCCATCAATGTCCAAGGCCTATCGTTATCAGTATTGTTTCACATAATATCCGATGGCACTATTACTGAACCCGTAATAATAGGTAGGAATATATTAGAGGAGAACGTGCACATGCATATCGACAACGATCGGATTACCTTTTCTCAGAATAAAGTAGTAAACCTAGTTGACAATTCTAGTGGTTTTGATTTCGCGAATATTGATACGGACTTACAAGGCGATGAGAAATTGGCTTTAATTAGGATTCTGGAGAAATACAGTGAATTCTTCATTGACAATATACCAACGCGACGAGTTACGACGGGTGTGCTCAGGATAGATCCCATTGATCCAAACAAGACTGTTCAAAGACATCCTTATAGACTGGCTCCCGCAGAAAAACAAATAGTCAACGAGAAAATAGAGTCCCTATTAAAAGCGAACGTTATTCGGGAAAGTAGTTCTCCATTTGCGAACCCCATTTTGTTGGTGAAGAAACACGACAACACTGATAGGATGTGTGTAGACTATAGGGAAACGGAACGCGGAACCTGAGCCTCGTTTAGATCTAGATACTATTCGGCATAATGCTTCTGAAAATATGAAAATAAACGGCTTCATCGGAAGAAATACGCTTTAGCCGGGATAAAGCAAAAGTGAGACCATTTAGTGTAGGTGACTTTGTCTTTATAAAAAGTAGTGAGCGTAACCAAACTAAATTACAACTAAAGTTTAAAGGTCCTTTTACTATAGTCCGAGTATTAGACCACGATAGGTATGAGCTGCGATACATTGATGGATCTAACCGAACCTATAAATATGCCCATTAAAACCTACCTGCAATACCCGGAGGCTATGGCGGTTTGGTTGAAGTAGCCACTTTCTTAATTAATAATGTAGAGGAGGCCGAGACGGCGGCAGTCCATAGTCATGAGAATGGAATGGTAACATCTGATGATGATAGCGATACAGTGTCGGTATCTAGTTCACACACTTTGACTATCAGCTCTAATACCCTCTCTGCCTCTGAACATGAAGAATAGTTATTGGTGAGTTAATTACGTGTAAACCCTGTATCTTGTGCCTACTTTTATTTAGATATTGGTTAGACAGTGAGTAGAATGTAGTTGGTTAAGTGGGCTGGCCTAAATCGGGTCGATGCCCATGACCACACTATATTTTCTTATGTGGTGTGTGATGTATATTAGCTGATCTACTAGGCTGGCCTAAACCGGGTCGATGCCTAGGATCAGACTATGACTAGTTGTGTGTGAGCTGAGTGGCAAGAAATTGATCTGGAACTTGCCTACGTGGGTTGACGTTTCGAATCAGTTGATTGCGGCAGCTGTGTGTGGTTTTAGTGACTGGTGGAAGGGGCATTGACGGTTGTCCGGTCCATCTCACCATGTGACTTGGTGAGCTGGTCGAAGGGGCGCCTGAGGTCAGTTGTCCGCCCAGTGCGTTGGTAGTTAATGAGGGGGATGAAAACCCAGATCCCTTTAATCACGTGGTATAAATGGGTAGCTTGTCAGGGATGGGCGAGCAGGCCTAGTCGTGGACTACAGTTGTATTTTGTCTTTGCAGGTAACCCGAGGTGTGAGCTGTCGCACGAGGACGTGCGAATGTCAGTCCGGCCGTGACGGCGCCACCGTGTTTTAAGAGTGTTAAAGAAACGTCAAGAGTGATATAAATTCTCTTTGTTGGACGGTAACATTTAGAATAGTGTGGTTTTGACGTTTCTTCACTCTGACGCAACTTCAGGCTCTTTTGTGGCAGAGTAAAACGGACCATCATCCTTTTGCATCTCGCATAAGCAAGACGTGCCTGGTGGAGCGTCGTTACTTGATTGTTATGTTGGAAGTGCTGATTATAGTTCTGCTAATATTTTGTTAAAACAATTATTCCTTCAAATACGTGATTCTATTCTCCTCGCCCGCCTACCCACGATCGCTCGGCAGCCCAAAATGGATGCAGGAAGCAATGATAACGGCCATGTGCCGTTAAGTTTTTTTATATTAAATATTGCAAAATAAACTCAAATAGCTTTCATAATTTATAGATACCTATACCCAAAGATATATTTGGGTGCGATTAAGCCGAAACTCGAAATCATCATATTTGATTGAATTATTCAAAGATAATGCATAAAAAAAATGGGACGAATAGCTACAAGTAGGACATATATACCTAAGCGGGATTTATACCTCTAAGTTATCCGGGTATCTATATACCCGGTAAGAAGTCGCTTTTGTATCGGCATAAAATACAATCATCGTTAAACGGTACACGAAGGCTGTCTCGAGGCACAACTTTTATTTCAATACAATTCAATTTTATGCGACGTAAAGTATACATATATCATACAATATATGAACAGCCAATATTAAATTTGGTAAGACGCAATTTCAAGGCACAATATTGTGCTAGTAATTTCAAGATCATCTTGGAATAGGGGTCATAAAATATCCGACCAAAATACTGAAGTAAGAGACTTAAAATATTGAGAGGTAAAAATGACATAACTGAAACTAGTCTCTTATTCCTATCATCCATCAACTGTACCAAGCAGTTCGGGCCTTGCCACAAAAATCAAACAAAAAGAAAAGTATAGGGCGGCAAAGAATGCACTAGATGTAACAAATATAGGTACAATTGAGTATTAATCACACGAATAACTTTATATTTTCAGTCATCTTGTGTTTTATAAAATTAAATTGTATAAGTAATGAAATAAACCATTTAAAAATTTAAGTTGTCTTTCCAGAAGGTTTTTTTTAAGAAATAGTTTTGATTTTCTGGAACATGCCAATAACGGTTCCATTCAAATCAATTAATATGTATTCGTACCAACACAAAAATTCGGACCATTAATTAGAAAACATTTGAATAAATTTCAGATATTCGTGAACATTTAAATATACGAAAAATACATAAATTAGTATATTATCTAATCCATTCCTATCTACAAAAAATTCTAATGTTATGTAAATTATGATCAGCAGAATATTTATTACAGTAAGTTGAATAAATAACAAAAAAACCTGATATTCGCGAATTAGAATTCCCACATGCTTTGCATTTGCGTAACGTGTGAGAACAGAGGGCAATGACTCCGCGGTGACAAACAAAATAAATGTTTGCCCACCACTATCGAGATAATTGTCTGTAAGATAATGAAATTACAGTCATTAATTAATGAAGCGATTGTTATCAATGAATTACGGGAAAGACAACGACTTTGGCGATCGATTGGGACACAGGGATTTAGAAATCGTTTAATTATGAATCGTATAAATATATATATTTGAAATGATATTGTTAACATTGCCCTTAATGGATATGTATGTAAAATTTGTTTATAAAAAAAACAATATTTAAATTTATTTACGGAGGTAGTAAGCCGAGATTATTTTCATAGAACATCAGGTAGGTAGATTGAATAATCAGTTGCGCAGTAGTTCCTTGTCATGTCCGTAAAAAATATATGTATCAGCCCATATACGTCCCACTGCAGGGTCCGGGCCTACTCTACAATCGAGAGTTCAAATGAGCGGCTAGACCATATAGTCCACAAGCTGGCCTAGTGCGAGTTGGCAAAAAAAATACGACATCAAACGTTCAGTTAACGTAAGCAGTTAATCGCCTATCGCCTTATTCATAGATAGTTTATAAACCTATTTTATATGACAAATATTTTAGTGACACAGGCATTTGTTTCGGTTCTGGATGTTTGTGAGTGCCGAAAAGTATCTCGAAGTTATGATAGCCACGACACAAGATCTCTCGATCGATGGGATGGGATCAGGACTATGTATGTGACTATTGGATGTATTTATTATATTTATTTAATTTACTTACTATCTAAACTGGCCGATGTCCACAGTCTGATAAACAATATGTCCACTAGGGAAATACTAACAAGACGAAGTTCCGAGAATATACAATAACGCAATATAACGCAAATGTTTCGCAACAATAATAATTTTTTTCTTTTAATTACATTGAATTCTGTATTTAAAGTAACCGCTGTGCATCGTCTTGGGCGAATGCGAAAATTAAATATTCACATAACATTCAAGGCTGTTAATTCATATCAGGTTTTAAGAGAAAAATATTTGTCCGTGCAATTACTAGTACCATAAATTATGTAAGTAATAAATACTTTTAGGGACAAAAAAATATATGGGTATAAATTCGACAATGATATATTGGGAGATTACTTACAGCTTTTTTCGTAGACTGCAATGTTAATTTCTCCTGCCAAACAGCAATGTAAATGGAATGTTGTGTTTCGGTTTCAAGGACATTGTAACAGTAACTATATTGAGACTTAACTAAAATATCAAGCTGGGGAGCACAATGGAATGCCAAGCATTGCTTTTAAATTCAAGGTGATATTTAGTTTGATGCTGTTCATGAGCGGTCGTATCGCTTACCATGAGGCGAACGGCATGCTCGTCTCGCCATTGATAGTAATAAAAAAAACAGTTTCAAAACCTGTTTTAGTTTTAGCATGTTTTATCCCTTCTGGACGGCTTTTGAAATCAGTTGGACTAAATATCCGATGGCTAAAATAAGTTTTAAAATTGGACAAGGACAATAAAAGAAAGTAACTCCAAATATGCAGTGTATACGCAAATAACGTAATGAAGGACACGCAGATAAACACATCCACGCCTTAAAATTTCAACACATTAGTATAGTAACTCATCCGGTATGTAAATAATGCGGGGAATTAAACAGAGTTACAACACATTGCAGTGTTTTTATTAGCACTTTGTGAATGTTATCGCGACCTCTAAATCGGAACGGCTACATATTTTGCACGAATGAAACATAACAGAGAAGCTTGAATTAAACTCAGATGATAAAATTACATACAAATGTCAACAAAAAAAAATACATGAATATACATTACATATTAATTTTATCTGGTTTCTTTGGAAAGTCCATCAAGAAAATATATCAGTTCATGTACTAGCTTCTATGACAATGCGTTCTTTGGGATTCCCAATGGATGTCGCCGCAATGACAAACTCTTATGATATAGGGACTTTTTATGTGAGTGGGTGTACCTACACATAATTTCCTTGTTATTATTATTTGTGAGCGAATGTAAACATGATAAAATTTTGTGTTTATATTATTTTTAATATAAACAGCTGTACTCGTAGTCATTCAATTCCGATAACTATTTATAACAAACAAGTTTTATCTGTAATTACTAAAGAAGCATTTAACATGATTATAGTGTATGTTTTTACAAACTTTAAAACTATTGCCTATAGAAATAAAACTATTTTATCGCGGATTCGGTTAATTTTTTGCATTTTTTTACTTCCTGAGGTTAAGACTACTTTACTGATTTCAAAGAAAAGGGGCGGGCGGCGCTTCTGTCAAAAAATTAAAAGTATGTAATCAACTTATTGTTTGCGACATAGACCGGTGGCTTCACTAATTACAAGTCAGAAAACTTTGTCGCCGACATGGCAGCGGCACGACATAATGAGGAAAATTTTTATGAAGTTGTTGAAATATCATTTTATTGCTTTCTTTCTTTTTATAGTAACTTTACTAAAAATCAGTTACTAATACACTATTTAATCACTTATTAATATATAAAGATCCATGTAATGTCAGTGGGCTACACGTGCGGGCGCTTGTCGCCGACATGATTATGTTCTTAGGTTCAGTTGGACAAACTAACTTTGCCAATACCTTTGCCTTTGAAAATGTCAATTCCATACATTTGAGACGTATTTGATCTTGTTAAAATTAACATACATATGGGATTGACATTTTCAAGGGCAAAGGTATTGGCAAAGTTGGTTTGTGCAACTGAGCCTCATAGGCCGCCGCGTTGTGCCGGCGCGGCGGGGAAGGTTATGTCGCTCGGCCGGCGCAGTGGCTTTGGTATGTAGTGCGCTTAAAAATTTAACTAAATCCGCGATAAAATCCGTAAAAAATACCCTTATTTCTTATAATTTATAATAAATAATCATTTACATTACCGAATACCAACTAATAATACATACGCGAATTTTGATCATTTTTGATGACTACTATTAGAGAACAGTATTTGATTTGATATTTCTGGATACACAATAACATCTATGCTAATTTGAATTCTTCGGTCCCAACATCATCCATTTGCTAGTTGTAACTTGTCTATAGTTTTTAATCATAATTCCTACTCATATTTGTATATTATCCTTACGTAAGTTAGACTCATATATGTGTACTAATAATGGAAGATAAAATCGTAGTGAGTTGTTATCGCGGCTAGACAATGTCACCGCTGTTATCACAAGCTACCTTAACCTTAAGTGTAATGATGTAAGTGAAGGGGTACTCACACTGGAGGCGCTGCGTGTGGGCCGGTGATAACGCACCTTCTTGAGGTAGACGGTGTAGATGGCGCCGTCGACGCGCTCCTCGCCCCACAACCGCCATGTCGGCTGCTGGAACACACCACCAGCAGGTCAACACAAATGTACCAATCAATCTCAAACAAAACGCCTCCGCTAGGCGATAACATCACAATAGGCACAGATGCTCTCCGATACCTACATACCACAATTCTTAGATCTATTTCCATTGAACAATAACAACAATAGCGTAGCTTGTTGACATTCACTTTGTACCGTTCAATAGAGAACGTCGAGATGTATTGATTTAAATTAAGTATTGAAATTGCTACAAACTCGGGGGAATGTTGTATCTCGCTTCGTCTACAATCTAGATGTTGTACGCGATAACAGCGCAATTACACCGATATTGATTATAAGCATTACAACACACTGCAATCGTAGAGATAGCACGCGTAGTGATGTAGATGCGGTTCGTTCACAATGTCGTCGGCTTACATAGTCATCATCCACGCTATCGGTGAAGAGCAGCGGCTCGGCTTTACTGACGCCACATATCCTCCACATGGCCCATGTCCGCGCACGTCACGCGTGACGTCACCAGCTCAGCTGAGCGCCTCCCGCATCACGCTCACTTTCACTGGCGCACCGCACCACCGCTCCACCGCTCCACCACACCGCACCACGCAACACTACTACACATGCAAATCCAATAATCCTGTAATTGGATCAATCAGTGGCGAGAAGCGAATGAGTATGCGAGCCACTTGCACGTGCGTGACTCGAGTGAAATCGCCGCAGAGTCGGACAACGGCACACTTGTCGACCACGGTATCCGGCTCGGGCTTCTACTCCTCCACGATTAATCGTTTCACTAGCAGAATGCGTTCGGACAACACCTAATCACAGGCGCTCGGACGTTTCGAAAATCACTAGCCCTCGACAGAGTACAGCTTGTATGGCTGCTAACGCGCACTCCATAACAATTTCATAATTATTATCCGCATTATGCTATTAAATTATGAAACTCGGAATTAACACATGGACAACAACAACCGACGACAAATGATTCATATTAAACTATAAATAACGATTAAATTAATCCACTGAACTTTGAACACGAACATTTACATTTCTGTGGAATTTTACTTCACAAGTAAACATACAGAAATCGCAACGGCAACACAAATATTATTTGTGCAAAACAGAGGATTATTAGAAACGCTGATGTTGCAGCGCGGGCGCAACGCGACTGCTCTCCAAGTGGTGAGATCGCGTGAAAAACTCCGATAGAGCACGTCAATGACGAGCTCATGTAGTGCGCGGGTAGCCAGGTGCTAAATACGCGATGTATCATGTAGCATAACAACACGTGCGTGCCTATGTGGACCATATTAATAGTCTTACACACGTCATTTGTAAATCACTTTACTTAAATGTATGTACTACATACACAAAACGATGCGTTTCCAGTTTTATAAATTATATCTAGTGTAATGACACTGATTCGATGAAATAAAATACTAGACAATATATATCATACAATGCTTATTGTACTTCCGCAGAAAATAAATAAAAATCATATGAAGTCGAACAAGTTCATAATGTTAAACATTCGTAATATCCCGCTCTTCTAGAAAGTTTAGTTACATAATGTTTTCACAATTATCAAACAGGTAAATTAATTCTGATCACATAATACACGATTATATATAAAAAAAGATTTATTGGGCAATTCATTTTCATAACAATTATTTACTACTGAAGCAGAGGCACTAGTGTTTCCTGATGAAAGTCAGTCAAAGAGTATTTAAGTCAAATACGTAATCGTTGTTTTCTAATTATTTAATAACAACGGCATGATTGGACGCTAACATCGATAGTATGCCCAAGCGCACTCAATGAGCCGGTTAATTATTCAAAGGCCAGTCGTTGTAATCAATTGAAAATTGAAATCCATACCTCACCTGATTCATAGATGTATTAAATAAACAATGCACTGAGCAGATGTTTAAACCATCTTTATGTAAGTTTTAATTTTAAATAAAATATATTCTGCAAACAAGTATTACATCTTACGTCGGTAAATCGACTGATTTTAGAGGGAAACGCCAACAAACAGCCAATATTATTGACGTCACCGCATTGACCACAAAGGAAAAATGTAGGTATTATTAATTAATAATAACAAATCTGTTTGCTCAGATCACATGCCATTTGTTAGTGGTACAATGAGTGCCACTATATCGGCATTGCTGAACCCTGGACACTAAAACTGAAGTTCAATTGAGACGGTTTAGGCCATAGTCCATCGCTCTGGCTAGTACGGAAAAGCGGACTCTACAATATTGACAATCTCTATGTCGCAGTTAGTTAGACTCCGGCTGTAAAACAAGAGGCCGCGGGTTCGACACAGGTATTGGTTCGGTTCTGGATGTTTCTGAAGCCAAGAAGTCTTTCGTAGTTTCTGATACTACGATACAAGAATAGATCTTTGTATGAGATCAGGACTGTGATTATCGGTTGTTTTTATACTGGGTATCTCAAGACTGCTACCGAAAACGAAGCGGGTGGTAGTTTTAGTGGCTACAAACACAATACAACTAAAAATTACGCAAAGTAACGCGACAATTATTTTTTATGATTTTTTAAATATCGTCATTTTTGGGTGGTAAATCCATAGTTTTTGCTAAAATAATAATTTAAACTCGTTTATACCTTAGAGTATTTATAAATAAAAGGGTATACACTAATATTTTAGGAAAAAATGTATTTACTACCCAAATATGGTCATTGGAAAAAAAATTAAAAAAAAATTTCCCTTTTTTGCAATTTTTTCTGTTACATTGAGTCCGAAGTCGCTTAAACTACCACCCGGCTTCGTTTTCGTTAGCAGTCTTGATATACCTTGTATATAAAGAGAGTCTTATTAGGGGCTCTATGCAGGTGTCCCAACGAAGTTTTTTTCACAGTTAAAGAACGTGGTAATAGACTCCCATATACTGTATCAGCCCATATACGTCCCACTGCAGGGCACGGGCCTACTCTACAATCGAGAGTACGATTGAGAGTGGTTAGGCCATATAGTCCACCACGCTGGCCTAGTGCGGGTTGCTGGACTTACATACCATAGAAATTCTTATGAATCGCTATTGTATTATTCCTCATATATATATTATTCCTCAAGATGTTTTCCTTCACCGTTTTAGTGCGTGGTGATTGACTATCAATACACACATGACTCCGAAAAGTCAGAGGTGTGCCCTGGAATTTGAACCCGCGACCACCGTGAACGTGGTAGTCGCGTCTAGTCCGTTTACCAACAGGCCACCACACACTTTTTTGACTACCATATACGCACGACTGAAAAAAATGTAGCCTGGGACTCGTTCGCTTCATTACCAACGCAAAGTAGCACTTGGTAGTATTGTAATAACATTGACATCGAAATGTATTTTATTAATATTGTAGAATTATTCGGCTGATCAGTGCGACTGGCCGCCTTATGTCAACTCTTTCAAGAATATGCTAAATCCATACTTGGCCATTCTAAGCTAGTCAGGAATAGTAGTCTACACTTGAGAAAATCTTGGAGAGAACTCTTAAATAAGCATGTTTCCTCACAATTATTTCCCTCGACCGTAAAAAGAAACACGTGACGTCGAAAGTTCGGAAATGTGTGGGCGCTGGAAGTTCTTATCCCAAGATAATCACACTCTAAAGTATAAAGGAAATATATAATTTCCTTCATACAAATTCTTGTTAACCATTATCAGTTATGTGTATAAAAGTATACTAGTTAACAAAGAATCTAGATGTCCTAAAAGAGTTTGTAACAACCGGGTTGACAATGAGCCAGCAGCCGAGACGGCGCCAACCGAATCACTGCGATCTTTCAGTAAATAAATGATGAACTTGTGTCTGAACTTAGTACAAGGTAAATATTAAAATATATACAATTTTTTGTAGTATCTGCATCGGCAATAAGCGCCGGCAAATACCGCATTGAGCCTAAATCGCACCAACGCTGACGATAAGTTCGCGTGCTTTTGTTTTGTACATCTACTCGTATACCATTTTAATTAGATTTACAAATATGATCATTAAATATTTGAATATTACATAAAACATGATTTAAATCTGAGGGATTTACCTTATTTGATAACATGTTCTTAGATATTTTAAATAAAAATATAATGACTATATTATGTTATGTAAAAACGAAATCAAGGAATATCCTGTAATGTCACTCACATGTTACATACTAATAATCATTAATTACGGTTTATCACAAAACAGAACTTAATTATTTATGCCGATTAAAATAATGTTACCTACATAACTCTATTTTTTTAGTTTTTTTTCGTTGAATGTGCTGTAATTACTTGTACATATGTCGGTGGTTGTAAATTCTGGTAGCGTTCACCTCCAATCGATTGACTGTCAGAATCAGTAACAGTTAATTGGCAACGACCGGCCACGTCCTACGCGTTAATAAAGCTTAACCTTTTGTGTCGTGTTTAATCGATTGAAAATTCAATCATGAGAAAATTCTGAAACCTTTTTCCAATTAACGTTGAACTTTAAGAGTAAAAAATAACCTATATTCTAAAATTGTTGTCAAACATGATATAAATATTTATGTGTAATGAGTAAATGTTGAGTTTATAAGACTATATATTTAATAATAAAATAATTAAAAGCATTAAGTTTATAAAAGCAGACTACATTACAAAGAATGGTATGTAATGAAAAATCTATAAAAAACCTTACTTCAATGAAAGTTTCTGATAAGATTCAAAACATCATTATGGCATTTTTTTGCAAGTCACGGCAATTTGTCTGCAAGTACAGATATCGATCGAGCCTGCACCGACTGGTTCACTGGCTAAATATAGCAAACAGCGCGAGAAAGCTGACAGCACCAGTTACCTTGTTATTTCCTTCCATATTCGCATCCGTTGTCGTGAGAAATGTGAAATATGTTACCTAACAAATCTTTTTGCGAGATCAGATATTTCTATACTAAAAAATAAGCACTGGTACTAGGCAATTCAATTAAATTGTTTTTTACTTGCGAAAACGTACATACATGCTGGTCGTAACCAGACTTTTAACATACGTTCGGAGAACTGACGCAGGAACCCATGCAAAATGCTAGCACAAAAACAATGTAATTTGTGGAACTTTAATCGCAAACTGTATTACTAGAATTTTTATCGGTCTAGCGGGACCGTCCACTGGTTACGTGCCGATGTTAGCTTAATTGACTCACTTAAAAAGCATTTTATGAAGTAAATAATCACTGCAATGTTTATTTTTTAACTTTCTTAATATTTGTAATTTAATAACGGTAATCTGTTGGCAGGATTGAGTTCCAACTTGTAGACTAACTATACATTTTTCATAGTCTATTAATGGTTGAAAAATCTTCAGCTACCAATTTTAGAAGATTCTAAAAAAATAAACGTTGGTGTAATGATATTTATCTCATAGAAGCATTTAAACTTGTGTTAAATGCTAAAGCAAGTACATTAGTATCAAATAAATAATATAAACATGTGTATCATATAGTGTGGAACAGGCGTTAGAGAGGGATATAGCAAATATATTTTTCTGAACGTGATATTGAAATTAATATTTTTGTACTCCAGATGACTTGAATCTTATTTATTTATAATGTACTTCAAACTTTATAAACATGAGTTGAAACTCCACAGCGGACTTTAGACGCTAAATAAACAATCATCAACCGATTTTCATTGATGCATCAATGGCACAAATTAGAATGCATTGTTTGATTTCCTACTGTATACCTATTACCCGAACAATGAAACCAAATTCAAATAAAATAATATTATCTAAAAGTCTTAAAATAAATTACTTTCACCACTGAGCAAATATTTAATTCGCTGTGATCGAAACAATACTGGCTGTCAAGTGTCATAGAAAATGATAAGATAAGAAGGTCACAAACATGTTGGAATTTGCATTCGATAAACTTTTAACACGTTTAAAATTTCATAAGCGCAAGACTTGAGTTATAGATTGTGTAACTGGTTGAAATTTAATTTTTTATTTAAAAAAAAAATTACTACTATAAATACTGATATATACAATACATACTTTATTTTGTAAAAATAAAATTTTAAAAAAATGTTTTACGTTTTCAGAAGAATAATTCCATTCAATTAGGTGATATAAATGAAGTTAGATCGAAAACCGAAGTATTCTGTGAATATATTACGAGTATATTATTCAACCAAATAAAGATGGAACACTAAAAGAAATAGAATCAAATTTAATGTTGGTCGGCAAAAAAATCTCTAATGAATACGTCCAGACTCCGACATTAATCAGGATTATTATGTAGCGAGCAAAATGTCAAAGCTAATAAAGTATGCACGTCTAAAAACAACCATTACGAACAAACTAACAGATCATTAAATTAACAAATTAACAAGAGTAATTATGCCATTGCTAATGGCCCGTGAATGCTTCTGAGAAAACAGTTTATGCAACTTCGTACTAAAAACTCTACAAGATTAAGTACTTTGTATTATTTGCACGTAGGTTATTAACGAGAAGCAATATATTAAAGTTGTCGTAGTGAGATATCAATAACATATTTTTAGATAATATATACAGACACCTACCAGATACTTGTCTTGATTAAATTCGTTCTAATTTCAATCACAATACAAGAAATATGAACAATCATTTCGAAAAGTATTTTGTAATTGTCTCACCCTCAACGCCCGACAAAACAAATATCAAAACGAATGTATGTGTTTTGAATCGAACTAGATAGTTGGGTACTATGTTTCATTAACACTTCCATAAATATATTATATTCCAGATACGGTATACACTTAATCAATCATGTCACATCGACTCAAAAGTTTTGTTTACGGCGTGTTGAAAGCATTTGAATCAATTTCGAATTTGGGAATGTACAATTTTACTAATGTTTGTCTAGTTATCAACTGTCGATCAATTTGTACAAACAAAAAAATATTAGCAAAGTTATACATTATGAGATTGAATACAAATATTTGAACATATGATATGTAGACGTGAAAAATGTACGTAAAGAAAAAAAGGCACGTTTCGTTCTCCACCACCCTCATTGAAAGCACTCGCCTTGATTTGGACGCATGTTACAAAAGAACCCATTTCGTCTATATCAACGGATACGTATAGATCAATAGTCTAGTGTCACCTTTACTAAGCACCTTTTATGGTTCAGTAAATATTATCATCGTAAAAATTTACATCATGTCACAACCATCTAAATTATCAACATAATATACGGAAGAGACGAACAACTAATCATACATGTAATTTTAATATCTTAACATAATTCAACATTTTTTCTACATTATGTACTAAAGTCACATACATAGGTATGTGACTATTGGGTGTTATTTATTACTATTTTTATTATCTTTTCAGTTAAAATATTAAAATGGACCTATTCCTGACCCCACACTAAAATCGAGTGTTGGGCCGTGGATATGAATACAGAAGAATTTGTAGTAGGTAGTAAAAACCTACAGAATCCAATAATTGAGTAGCGCTCACTCACTCGCTACAGTGTAAAAGCGCAGTTCAATTGTATTACTACTTGGTTCTACTAGCTACGTGTCTGCATAATGAATGTGCAACTATGGCTGCGGTTTTCCATTCTTTTTTCGGTTTTCTACATTGAAATAATATACTAGAGGAGACACTGCAAACAAAATTTTTGTAACAAAATGAACGGTACATTCTATTTCTGTCTCTGTCACACCTACGAAGTAACACATCTTCCCTCTCGCTTCAATGTGTACCCGTGTGCACGCACCATACGCAGAGATTTTGTTCCTGGTGTCCGCTCTAGTATAGTACCTCAATGGTTTTCTAATTTTAAGTTTAAATGGAAAAGTTTTTTTTATTAACAATCAATAACTTATACATTGTCAAATGTTAACTTCTGTTGGCTTTAGCATAAACCTCGGTGGGTTGTTAGCAGCTATATTGTAAATTATGTATTTGTGTTTAAAATTTAAAAACTTTACGAAATGCATGTAGCAAAAGAAAATATATAACACTTCGTGAAAGCCATAAATGGACACTTTTCCTTCTCAACTATAGTCATAGCAAGGCGAGATTTTACACCGTATAAGTGCATACATTTAAGATTACGTAATATTAAATAGGGAATGTTAAAACTTTAGTGAGAAGTGTACAAAATGTATGTGTAACCAAAGGACAGCGGGCAAGTCGGAGGGCATTGTGCAAAGCGGCTGGCGTGACGGACGCGCTCCAGCGGCGACGCGCCCTGCCACCGCTGCGATGATACCCGGAACAAATACACCGCTATTGGAAAACACCACTCCAACCTCATGTTTAATGCTAATAAATGTATTCTGTATCAGCCCATATACGTCCCACTGCAGGGCACGGGCCTCCTCTACAATCAAGAGTGCGATTGAGAGTGGTTAGGCCATATATTAATATGGCATATAAATAAAAAAAATTTATAAATCGCTATGGTATGCAGGTTTCCTCACGATGTTTTCCTTCACCGTTTTAGTGCGTGGTGATTGACTATCAATACACACATGACTCCGAAAAGTCAGAGGTGTGCCCTGGGATTCGAACCCGCGACCACCGTGAACATATTGGCAGTCGCGTCTAGTCCATTTACCAACAGGCCACCACGCACTTAACAGGCCTTAACACTTAACACGCACTTAATAAATGTATTCAACATTCAAACGTTCCTTGATCATTATCAAAAAGAACTAATGACATCCACAAAAAAACTACTCATACTTTTGCGTTTTAAGGCACAGTTTCATGCCAGTAGAGATCTGTCATTAAAACCTAAAAAGCAATGCAGGGCGACACATGGTTTTTGCAACATAAAGACCTAGTTTTTCTGCAAAGGAAAAAACATAAAAAGAAAAGTGTTCACAGTTCATCCTTGTTTGCAAACCGAGCTCATTTTCTTACTTTCCACGTCTGTGTAGACATTACTATTTACATATATACAAAGCACATAAACACGGCTAGTAATTCCACACTTTCACTGTGAAATCTTGGCAGCTGTGAATCCATAAACTTCCCGAGATTACACTCTTCTAAGAGTTCAAAGAACTGCAGGTCGAACCGTTTAGTAAGGATATGAATGCGTTGTATGGTCGGAGCGCTGCTATAACAACCTTGCCACAATATCAGCAAGTGACTCATAAAATATATTTAGCTACAACATCAACAGGGTAATTACAATTTACTCAACTTATGAGTAATTTCGTCAAAAATCTTATAGCGGTTATTTAGTTTTTGTTCATTTCAAAGAATATTTAAAACTCACTGGGAATACAGATTCATTAGAATTCTGAACGATTGAAATAAAATACACAAATTAAATGGAAATATAAAATATTTTTAAAAAGCAATGTCCGAATGCAGAATTGTGGATTACTAGCATATTAAAAAGTACAAACAGCAATAAAATAAGCGAGTAGGACTGGGTTCGTCGGCACCTCGGCAATCGATACGGTTTGAACACCGAACGGAATAGTCGCGCCGACAACGACCTCAACACTCGATGACCTACTCCATGCCCACACCATCTATTCACCTCAATCTTCATATCAAATTATCACCTTTTCAATTAACCACCTATAATTATAGCGAGTCATCAGTTACTACTTACTATTGAGTGATACACTAGAAGTAAATACTACACCAAATTAATTTAATAAAATATAATAAAAATATAATGACTATTTCATTATTTATATTAAAAAAAGTCATGTGAGATACAAACCATGTGAGATTTTCCAATAAGAAAAAATTACACAATGTCGTGTGACTGACTTGGGATGAGAAATGAACTCAAGCACTCAAAGCTCACAGGGTAAAGCCCAATCTGTGTATTAGACTTAATTATTAATGCTTATGATAAATAAAAAAGAAAGTACATTTACACAAACATAAACCTAGTCTCATATCTATACCTGGAACGACAGACTATTGACTAATAGTTACGTACGTACGCACATATTCGTTTTCTTATTTAAGTGTCCACATATCCGCACTTTTTAAGTATACTAATAAAGCAGATAAGATCACAACGGTTTATAGCATGATAGCAATGATTCATAACCATCAATATTTAATCAAGCACATTGATAAACAATCAGTATAAAATGCCAGTTTAGTTATACGTTACTTGCTGTTTGAAACATTCATACATACTGCATTTACAGCTAATGGTAGTAATTCAACGAACCACTAGTTCGATTACTTTCTAATTGACCTGTTATTCTTCCGATCGCTAAATGATCGATATACAATCTTTACTAACTATCGAAAGCCGGAAATGGCTCACAGTAATCATCAAAATAGCCGTAATCATATTGAAAACAATATGTCTAATTTTAAAATTTCTTAATTTGTAGATATAAAACATTTTCCTTCAATCTATCTTCAATCATCTAATACACAATTGTCACCATTCACTAATACAAATGCGACGAATAAAAACTCCAGAAATAACAATTAGTATTGTTCCACAAAACGTCACCAAGCGATTATACTCGCAATGCAATAAAATTCGCCGACCGCAATGTACACCAACGATTCATGGGCCATGATTCATACGAATTCTCAGATCGAGTACAGCGTAACACGTAAGTCAACAAATACTTTGTTCTATCCATTATCGTTAAAATTATACGCTTATTTACGAGTACCTGTGGTGATTTTGTGTGTATGCGGTTGTATAATAAGGCCCAGACGGCACGCCACTTAACTACAATAAACTGCGGCACTAGAAACTCGGGCGGCACTGAGGTAGGGCTAACACTATATCTATATAGATAGTGTTGCATGGCAACAATACGAGTATCTGTTTTGTTTGTGTACATGTTTTACAAATTATTTTAAAAATAGTAGCTGAAAAAAGTTAATTTGCTTATTCTAAAAAGTGCAGTACCTAACAAGGCATAGTAGACACAATCATGAATAATGCATATTGTGTCATTTAAGATTGTCAATATAGGTATTGTAATTATCATAAAATAAGTTAATTTTGAAATATACAAGTGAAGTTAAAACATCACAAGGGTTAAAACTGGGAATGACCCCTCCATTGAAACCGACTAAGAGAGGTCGTTCGCCTCTAGATTTTCATTATCTCAGCGTATCGAATCAAGGGGCAACACAATGGGGAACACCTTTAACAAATACCTTAGTGAGTGTAGTAGCGGAGGCCCTCATGGCGCATACTCGGACGCGACCCGCTTGCATTCCTAAGCGCACACACCGGCTCTAACGCTCACATAACACAAGCCTTGACCTGCATTGCTAACGAAGCTTGCAACAAACACCCGATAACACAATGCAATAACAGCTTCGTACGTAACACAAAAAATAACACCAAAATATAACGTTCGTAAATGCTTCTGTTCCATTAACCATATGTGCTAGTTCAGGCAAAACTATCACAGCCAATGTTTAGATCATACAGCTGTAACACAAACAATAGGTAGCAGGTACTCGCTCTACCTGAATCACTGAATCGAATGGTTTTAGTGAGAATTGGTAATTCCAACTGTGAAAATATTACAGTTCTTTATGCGCAATGAGCAGCTGAGTAAGATCTCTTGACTTTGACATTTATGAAAGAAACATGGTATTTATTTTAATTAACCTTAAAATTATTATCGCTCTTTGAAAGGATAACAATAAAATAATACTTTGTCGATATTCTAGTAACTTAAATAATGCCAAACAATAGGGATCAAGGGTTTACACCTTAACTCCAAGAATTGGTAACAATAGAAATTAAGAAACAATGCTAGCATCAGTTCATTGAAACAATCAGACCAGTACAAAAAATAATTACACATTTTGTTTCTTAAGAATAAAAATGTAACATTCACCAAAATATTTTCAATAATGGACATACGGTCATAGTAATTCAATATTCATCTTAAATTTTCCTACTAGTTCAACCAAATACACGTAATGAACCGATGACAAATGAATCAGCAAATGATCAATACGGGATATTTGTCATGAAAAACTGATCATTGATTCATACAGCGTAATATTGTTTAGAGAAATAACAACTTCCGGTGGCACAGATTATACCAACAATGTTGATGACAATAAGACATATTTTGTACAAATCAATTCGATATGAACTACTTAATAATCCATTCATTATAATTATAACAAGCAGCAAAAAACAAATCATTCAAAATGCTTGTGGATTTTTAGGTGAAGCCTAGAATTAACTAATTACCAATAGTAAACACCAGAGCATTATTACGATAAATCATTCCATGTTACTTTGAGACAGGTGGTAGAGTCGTATCGGACTCATCGGTAGAGGCACACTATCTTCTACAGATCTGGTTTTTGTACGAATATGTGTTTTTTTTACTGCAATATATCAGTGGCGTGCCTAGGGTTCTGGACTAGGGCAAGCCCAATTTTTTTTTTAGATATTTTAATATGTATTGATTTAGAAGCAAATGGTATTAAGTCGGCAGACATAACATCTATACATACACATGTTGGAAGAGGTGCTACCAGGACACTCATGTTTCGCCTTGCATATTCCGCGCCATCATGTGATAGGAGGCGGGCCTATGCGATAATAATGAATCTTAAAAAAAACGACCCGGGATTCGAATCCGACACCTCAGGCACCGAGAAAATCCTACCGTTCAATCTCCGAATAGGATAAAAACCATTAAAATAACAGCCTTGTTTATCACTGATATGAAAGCACCTATAACAATAAGTTGTTCCGTAAAAATCTAATAGATGGCGCGATTTGCACAGCCATCTAAATATTCCTAATATGCTGAAGGCATTACTTATCATTCGTTTTTAAATCAATTCATTAAATAAATATGTAACTTAAATTACTTTAGGAAATGCATCTGTAACTTTAAATTGCATTTTAATAGCAAAAGCATAGCTACAGCTACGCTGCCGTGTATAACTTCGCCGGCAGAAATTATTATTAATACATTCATGTTATGTTTTTTTGTAATACAATTGATATAATTTCTATTGAAAGGATGAACTAATTTATTTTAAATATAAATCATTAAACTACAAATAATGTAACACAAATCTTGGCGTTTGATAAACTATGTGAAACACAATTGTTTAATAACCTATTTGAAGGGGAGAGCATGTTAAAATTAAAGAACGCACATAGTATATTAAAGCGAGTCGATAAAATGTATCTTGTGATATACCACGACTTAGAGAAATTCACAATCCCGGCGTATTTTTCGCGCCAGTTTATTTACAATACACTTGAATAAATTTACCTTTCTAACGGCAATGAGTAGTTTCACCGTCACACTCGCACCATCATAGCAAAACAATACCACTCATTTTAGTATCAAAGAGTCTAAATATCAAAAACTAAACATTATCACTAAAAACAACTAATTTTTGAGAAATACTAACAATTGCAAAATGTCAAAATACATATGAAGTTAGTCGCAATTCGTCCATAAACGTAACATAAATATTACGACATACAATTATATTTTATTATAAAGTACCTATACGAAAACCTTCTTATTTGTACTAAAACTATAAAACCAACCAAATTAATAAAAATAAAAATAAATTTTAATAAATCATATTATTAAATAACAACGCGCCGACCATGAAACGTACGATGTTCATTCTAAAAAGCCGGGCATTTGGTGTAGTACAAATTGCTATACAAAATGTCTATACCTATACATTTGTAGTGCACTTCACTCGTGAGATCCCCATACAAATATCGAGTTTGCCAAAAGCCTCGTAAAAGCACACGAGAGAGAAAAGGATAGATATATTTTGCAATGTTGCTACTACGGGAGCGTGTGGAGCCAGCGCACTTCGTATTTTAATGTTATTAATATTTGACTGAATTTCGCGTGGCGCTTCGGCGAGCCACACCGTCGCAGGCGCTTTTAATAATTATAATAATTTGGATTTTAGGCGCGCGACAGGACGACGACCTTTGCGCTCTCGTCAGGACGCGGTAAATTCAAAATTTGTAAATGTTTTCTAATAAAATATGATTGTATTGTACGGAATAAAATGGTTTGTGTTTAGTATCGAGTATGTACGTATTAAGTAGGGCAAGCCGGGCTTTTGGGCTTCTATGGAAGTACCGCCACTGCAATATATGGCAAGACGAGCATGGCGTTCGCCTGGTGGTAAGTGATACGACAGCTTATGAACAGTAGCAAAACCAAACAACACCTTGAATTACAAAGCAATGGTATGCCACTGTGCTCACCATCCTGAGACATAAGATATTAAGTCTCAATATGTCCAGTAGTTACTTTCGCTACAATCCCCTTCAAACCGAAACACAACAGTGCATTTACATTGCTGTTCGGCGGGAGAAATAGACAACCTACCCAGGCGGTCTTTCACATATGAGAAACCTACAACCAGTGAAACCTGGTTTCTGTATGAATATATGAGTCGACTTACTTTGACGTACCACCTGGTCTGCGACTTGCGCTGCCGGGGTCGGCGGTGGTCGGCGCGCGGCTCGGCCGGGTCTCGCGCCGGGGAGCGCAGCGCGTGGCAGCGAGCCGCCAGCGCCTTGGTGCGCTCCGCTATCGAGTGCCGGAGTTCGCCCCCCACACACCCGCGCACCAACATTATCCCTTATCCACCAGCGGTTTCTTCAAAACACTTACTGTCGTCTTCATCACTCATTATAATGTGTACTACTAATCACTTAACCGTCTTTTGCTCGACCAAAACCTACAAATTTTGCAATTATTTATGTAATCAATGCCAAATTTTGATTGAGAATTGAAAGGTTACAGACATAATTATTATATCCGTTTTGAGATAAAATTATGATTCAGATGTCAACTTTTGTTATTGATTAAGTGAGTCAATGGTAAGATTCCTAGATGAGATCAAATTCTTGTAAGACATTTGATACGAGTAATCTGAGGAAAGTATTTTTATTTATAAAGCTGTTATGTTATCACCTACGCAAACATGATGTGGAAATCTGTTACTCAGAGATAAAATGAGAATGTTTATTTATATACTAACTATCATTTAACTCAAATTGAAGATAAATACTTTCTTAATGAAGACACATGGTGCATTAAGAAATTACTGCCACTAGAAATATAAGATAATTTAAAATGTTATTTGTACTGGACGTTTTGAAATATTTTTATAAACTTCACTAAGTAGTTAACTCGGCATACGTGACCTATTTCATATATTTTTGCATACACATAAGCTATTTAACTCAATAAGAAGTAAATTTGCTATTATTTGTAATGAAGAAGTCGACGTATACGTCTTGCTATCTCAGCGCACCCAAATAGGATGTCCTTATTGTCACACACGGGCGTGACAGTAGGTGAGATAAATTTCCTGCCTTATTAACAACTATGTGTATACGTTGTACGTAAGCGTAGGTAAATGAGGTCGTTTAGCAAAATTACACTTTTAAATCTGTTGGGGTTTACAAAAATACTTCGCGATTTACTCGTTAGCAACGTCATTTCGCAATTTAGTCCTCGCCGGTTACCAATCAGGTTTTTACGTAAATATACACATGTCGAATGATAATTTAGCCCTGCTCGGGACAGACTTTATTACTGAGTCAACGAATGTCCACGGAGTAGGTCGATAGCTGACAAGGAAATTGGATAATGAAGCAAACAGACGTTGACAAAGTGCAAAGTACATGCCTCAAGATCTATTTTCGAATGCACTCTCTGCAGCATTAACAAGCTGTTAGCCGAGTTTAATTACTCATAAACAAGCATCGAGCTGATCTATTTGTAAAAAGTAAATAATATTTTTATCAATCAAATCCTAATGATCATAAAGTTTTTGGAAATTGGCAGTAAAGTTTACTAATAATGAAATCACACCAAAAACATTTTCATTTAAGATGATTCCAAAACGATACCATGTGACTCGCAATGTCAAAATGTTGGAGCTAAGCTTCTAACTATTCACGCCCTAACTCTACCTAGCCTAAATACACAAAGTCTATACCTGGCTTAACAATTTGACTACTAAATAGAGCCCTAAGGTGAAAAAAAATCACTGTTCATTACTTTTCTGTTTGAAAATAGTTCTTGTAGTAACTTAAAACACAATAGTTCTAGTAGTAAAAACGGTATAAAATGTTTAAAAAACAATTTAGTCTACGACCGGTAAAGAAAATTGTCAAATATTTGTATTGATAAATATCAACCATATTAATGTTGGTGGAGGAGATACATCTCCAAATTAATTGCTGGCTTGCGAAACATACCAACGATAAAACTTCCTACAAAAACGAACACCCGAAACGCCATAACGACGTGCCAGGTGCTTGTCAATCTGAAAACATTTGTATATGCCAATTTAATATGGACTTTATGATGAAAGCAACAAAGTCCACGCTCAAATTAAAGCACGACAGGTGTTAAACCTCGAAACATCCGTTGGGTGAAGTGCATATACAAAGAAGAAAAGGTGCCCATTATACTTTTCTACCTGGTTATACACTTATTTGCGTTAAACAGGTTTTAAATACCACGCTTATAGTACAAACTGAATTTTAGTCGATTGTAAACATCTTATTGAATTTGTTTCTCAACTCGAATATAATAAAATACCTACTAGATATGAAGTTTTACAACTTCCAAGGTACAACTGTAATTAACCAAATGACAAACACACAAAAACATACGCAGTATTACCTACTTATCTCTCTGACTCACTTCAATTACAAAAACTTACAGAAGTCCCTAAATTCCATACATCCAGAATCAGGCTTTAATTTAAATAACCTCGTTTGGTATTTATGGTATTTTGTAATAATTATGAGAACTCTAATAAAGGATACGTATCAAATTCGTAGCTTTGAGATACATTTATAAAAACTTGGCATTGATTACACATAACTTTACCTAATTTTTGTTCACCAACACAACTTAATTACCGTACAGAATGCAAAACGTACTCACTCCATAGACACGTTAATGCAAAACAATACACACACGAACGTCGGCGCAACGTACGACCACACAATAACAAAGTATAGTAAACCCACAAAAATGTTATAATCTCAAAACTGCACGCGTTGTATTTCACTGATAAAATTGAGCCACTTTTGATGAATGATCAGTGAGGTCGCAACGTAAACTGGAATTGACAAATAATGCCCTTCCGCACTCGACGCTTGACGCGCGCCGTCTGACTCGGAGGCCGCGACGCGCTCTGTCGCACGTCTCCGAGGGCAGACAACACGAGGAAACCACGCATGTGCAAGATTTTCTTGGCTTTTCCAAACGTATCAACCATGACGTCACATAAAACAAGTTGACTGGCGCACGCCATAGGTCAACAACTTCGATGACATCACACCTCAAACTAAATGTGACTGGGTAATGAAAATTAATGTGCTCCGAGATTTTGTTTTGATTGTAAACATTGTAGTGTGCATACAATTACTTCTCTTAAAATATTACTTAAGAAAATGCAAAATATTAATTTATTAATTATAGAGAATTTATGTAGATCTAGGTAATTTAAGGCCTTATGAGGCTTTATATTTTATTTATTTAATATGATATTAAAAATAATATGGATATGTTTAATCTCTGGATAATTAACAATAAAGTTATTCAGTATTATAAATATTACAGCTAATTTACGATGAAATTATTAAAATATAATTTCCTGGCAAGAAAGTATCAATACACGTACCTTTACAAAGTTTTGAATAAATGTACTTAGCTGTTTTTTTAAAAAATGCATGGAAAATTGCATAACATGTGAAGTGTACACAAATTAATATGAAGTGTAGCGCGACCCATCCCACGTAATAAACGCTGGTATTAATCTTAGATAAGCAGGACGACTATATATATATATACTTCTCATCAGAAAAATCTGGTTTCTGTCCTAATTTAACTCAAACTAGTTTCAATTACAAAAAAATCACAATATGATTGTATAGCTGGCAGTTTGATCATTACAGTGGTAAGCGAAAATTTAATATTCAAAATACGAATTGTATTTGTTTATCCTAATCGATCCATCGATTTATTGTTTTGAGACAAATGTGTGTTGAGAGTTGGAGTACATTTCACCTTCGAAATCTTTTTGTCTTATAACTTTTTAATTATATACAGGGTATATCAAGACTGCTATTGAAAACGTAGCCGGATGGTAGTTTTATCCGGTAGATAATTCGCCCGCAGCAGCCGCCCAAGTGGTGGATGCTGGACTTAGTAAGCGTGTTGTGGCTGAAAGAATGCATCTAAGCCTGTCGTCTGTTTATAGAATCTACAAACGCTATTGGGAGTCTGGTTTGTTCACGCACGGTTCAGGATATCGCAGGAATCGTGTTTTTTCTGAGTGAGATTTTTTGTAACAACATCTTTTCAAAATCGACGCCTTTACGCTTTTCAACTGTAGAAGCAGTTTCATGTTGTACAGTCAGCAACATAAGTCGCTACACGATCACGAGATTTGGAATTGTCTTATCATCCAAAATAATACTTATTTTCAATATCATAATGGAACTTCTCGGCGTAGATGATTTTATTTGGTCATATTTTACGACTACAGAGTAGTGCGTACAAATATTAATTCATAAAAAGGACATGAAAAAAGTGAAGGCTCAGGGCTGGAGGTAAGGCAGAGCTTGTCTTCGTGTCTGGGCCATGTCTGCCTGCACTAAACAGTCAGGCCGGCAAGAACCCCGGACTGGAATGAATTAAAGAGACGAAATCGTGCAAGAGATCCTGCCTTAGAAACATTTAGCAAGCTACAAAATATGGTGGAATGCCACAACATTTGATCGTGTCTTACCTGATCGATGAAGAACCGAATGGAAACAGTAATACGAGCTCGAGGGGAATACAAGTTATCAAATAAAAGTTTCTTACCTTTTTTTTATTTACGTATGTATTTTTATCAATTTTCTTTTTGAAATTTGAAATTTTCAAATTTGAAAAATGACTCATTAAACAAAATACGAAACCAATAAAAAATATTTGAATTTAGAACATCAACATTAGGATTTAAAAATCTCATATCATTCACTATTAAACGACATTAGACACATATTCCAAAATGAAAAAAAATCTGGTGATCCTTACAAAACATCAACTTGCAAGGTGCTTGGATTTTTCTGATGAGAAGTGTATATTTGCAATCAATACTAAATATTTACACCATACGAAATATTATGTTCAATACACATCAGACGCAGGATCACCAAGTCAATGACGTCATGTCCTGACGTAAATGACAAACAAATTTTACTGGTGGTAGGTCTCTCATATGTGAGAGGCTGCCTGGGTGGGTACCACCGCAGTGTCTATTTCTCCCGTCAAACAGCAGTTTAAATGCACTGTTGTGTTTCGGATTGAAGGACATTGTAGCCAGAGTAACTACTGGACATATTGAGACTTAACATCTTATGTCTCAGGATGGCGAGCGCAGTGGAATGCCAAGCATTGCTTTGTAATTCAAGGTGTTGTTTGGTTTTGCTACTGTTCATGAGCGATCGTATCGCTTACCATCAGGCGAACGATATGCTCGTCTCGTCATTCAAAGCAATAAAAAAAAAAATATAGGTTGGAAGGAAAAAAAACAAAACAAGTGTCGCCATAATATTCCATGACTAGTTCGCACGTTATAAATAAGACATCAAACCTCATGGTTCAAGTGATAATAGTTATATTAATAATGCGGTTTAATGAGTCAGTAAGCATTTATCTGTACGAAAAGATAAGAAAGCCTAGGTAAGAAAACACCAACTACGATACCACTACCACCCAGAACTGATGCAAGAAGTTTGCTAGTCCCTATCCCTCGCACACCATTTTTTTAGTAGTAATGATTGGCGACACGAGCATGCCATTTACCTGATAGTAATCGATAAGGCCAGCGTGGTGGACTATATGGCCTAACCACTCTCAATCGTATTCTCGATTGTAGAGTAGGCCCGTGCCCTGCAGTGGGACGTATATGGGCTGATACAGATACAGATACAGAATCGATAAGACCGCTTATGGCATAGAAAAACCTAATAACTCCCTGAATTACAAAGACTTAACATCTTATGTCTCAGGATAGCGAACACAGTGGAATGCTAGGCATTACTTTGTAATTCAAGGTATTGTTCGGTTTTGTTCATGTTCATGAGGCGAACCATCAAACGAATGGTATGCTTGTCTCGTCATTCGTAGCAATAAAAAAATATTTAACAAACGAAATCCTCTTATTTGAAATTGCAGCTTCCTTTATTAACATTGTGATTGCTATCATTATTTGGTGTAGGGTTCTCTAAAATAAGAGGGTTTAATTGAGTGTTCCATTGCCACATAAGTTAAGGATCCCCTGATTAATGAATTCGGGGAGAGCTTTCGTGGAAAAATTAGTTGCTAATATCTTCTGAAAATCAAACCTCTTTTCATGAAAGACATATTTAAACCTTCTGAAAGCATTGAGAACAATGCCAATTAGATATGTGTTTTAAAAGTAATTTATATTCATAGTTTCTACAAGTGTCTAGCACAATAAAAAAAATCCAGTCTAGCAGAATAAAATAACAAAAATCTAGATCCATGGTTCCTAACCTGGGGGTAATTACCCCCACGTAAATCTTGTATTTTCCGAGGGTAACAATGGTTATCGTCTTAAGTGAAATAAATTCTAATATTACCAAACTTGTAAAAAATATACATCGAGAAATACCACAAATACATACAAGCAAGATAAATAACACCCAAACACAAGTATTCATCATACCAATGTATACTTAAAACTTTTAACTGATAATTGTAAAATTACTCCTAAGTTATTTTATTTTTAGTTATTATTAATTATTGGTTTTGTGCAATTGTTTTAAGTGTAATAAAGTCTACGTATAAGTATTAACACGTGTTGTTTGAGATCATCTTTGGTAGGAGGGGTCAAATCAGTTACTCAAAAGGGGAGGGAGGGGTAAAATCAGTCACCCTTAGATCATAGGGGTAACGGACCTAAAAAGGTTAGTAACCACGGGTCTATATATTCGTAAGTTCTGAACCTAATATAGTTTTACTACGCTGCGCCTTTAACAAAGAATTCCTATGAAATAATGTAAAATGACTTAAAGCACAATATTATTTTTGATATGGTTTATACATTCTCGCATAATATAAGGAAATATATTGGGAATACAAAGATTGAACGGCCGGGCCACCAACAAAACACGTTCTGCGCGCCAGTGACTAACACCAAAATTATATTATATCTGTTCGCATATTGACACGTCCGCCTCTATGTCTCATATACATTATTATAAACTCATTTGCAAAAAAAATGGGCACCTAAGCAATGAACTATTTCAAATAATACTATTGGTTTGTTTGATAATTATAGGTAGTTTTACTTTCACAATTTTGTAAATTAATAAGCAAATAATCGTTTTCGTCAATATTATCATAAAATTTTGATAAAATTTATGGGTCTTAATGCTAAAGTTCACTAGTCGTGTATGCTCGCTAGTAGTGCGTATGCTCGTGAAGTAAAAGTTAACAAAGATTTTTGTTTGTTTTTTCTTTAATAAAGTAAAAGCAGATAAATGTTTAGTATCGAGTGTGACCCCCTCTAGCTGAAATCACAGCTTGAATTCGTCTGGGTATGCTAGCGAGGATATCCCGGATACTTGCTTGCGGAATACGTTCCCACTCCGCGGTAATCACATTCTTCAGCTCTCTGATGGTCTGCGGAGCCGGTTGTACTGATCTCACGCGTCGTTTCAGAACGTCCCAGACATGCTCTATAGGATTGAGGTCGGGACTTCGAGCTGGCCAATCCAAACGACGAATGCCGACCTCTTGCACATACGCTTCCACATCGCCAGACCGGTGGGCGCGAGCGTTGTCGTCCATAAAAATTGAGTCTTCGCCTAAAGCAGCCAATGCGGGTTGTGCATGAGGAATTAGAACTTCCGTTATGTATCGATGTCCAGTCAGTGAGCCGTTTTCAATGAAGACTAACTCTGTACGATCCATTGAATTTATTCCTGTCCAAAACATAACAGAGCCCCCACCATAAGGTGTGATTTCTTCAAAACAAGCCTCTGCAAAGCGTTCTCCTCGTCTTCGTAGCACTCGCCGACGTCGATCTTCACCGAACAGAGATATCCTGGCTTCATCGGAGAACAATACCCTATTCCAGTCTTCTTGAGTCCATGACTCACAATTTCGAGCAAACCTAAGCCTGGCAACTCTGTGCTCACGGAGTAACTTAGGGCCGCGGGCCGGGCGATGACTGCGTATATTGGCCGCGAGAAGCCTCCTCCTGACCGTCCATAGACTAATATGCACATTTCTTACTTCTTTGAGGTTGTTCTTAAGGTCCACATACGAAGACTTGCGATTTTTCAATGCGCGACTCTCAAGAAAACGATCATCCCGTGGTTGGGTACAAGGTTTTCTTCCAGAACTAGGCTCAATCCTATAGAGCATGTCAGGGACGTTCTGAAACGACGCGTGAGATCAGTACAACCGGCTCCGCAGACCATCAGAGAGCTGAAGAATGTGATTACCGCGGAGTGGGAACGTATTCCGCAAGCAAGTATCCGGGATATCCTCGCTAGCATACCCAGATGAATTCAAGCTGTGATTTCAGCTAGAGGGGGTCACACTCGATACTAAACATTTATCTGCTTTTACTTTATTAAGGAAAAAACAAACAAAAATCTTTGTTAACTTTTACTTCACGAGCATATGCACTACTAGCGAGCATACACTACTAGTGAACTTTAGCATTAAAACCCATAAATTTTATCAAAATTTTATGATAATACTGACGAAAACGATTATTTGCTTATTAATTTACAAAATTGTGAAAGTAAAACTACCTATAATTATCAAACAAACCAATAGTAACATTTGAAATGGTTCATTGCTTAGGTGCCCGTTTTTTTTGCAAATGAGTGTATATACTTTTTAATAGACTGCCTTGGTGGCGTAGCTGTACTATGGTACGCTTGCAAAGCTTGGGCCTAGGGTTTAAATTCCGAGTCGGACAAAGTGATGTTGGATTTTTCAATTCATTATCAGTCCGGAGTCAGGAATTCATGACCGATATAGCGGTAGGCTCGCCCCCTATAACATCATGGGACGGAACATACAAGGCGAAATGTGGGTGTCCAGGCACCTCTGCCTACCACTTCGGGAAAAAGTTTTGTATGTATGTATAATGTATGATTTTTTTTTTTTTATTGCTATGGATCACAAGATTTTCATGCCATTCCACTGATAGTAAGTGATACGACTGCTGAACAGTAAACCGACAACACTTTGAATTACAAAGCAATGCTTAGTATCCCACTGCGCTTGCCATCCTGCAATATATCCAGTAGCCAGACTAACTCTGGCTACTACATCCTTCACACCGAAATACAACAGTGCATGTACACTCCTGTTTGGCGGGAGAAATAGACGTATAGGTGGTACCTACCCAGGCGGTCGATCAGATTTGAGATACCTACCACCAATAAACCACCACTAAGTTCGTATATTTACTCATCCGCCTCGGACAAGACACCGGTCTTATACATACACAAACTCACGCTTTTTTCCCAGAAGGGATAAGCAGAGGTGCCAGTATAACTATCTAACTATTTTTAGGTCCTGTTCATGAGTTTATCAAAATGTGGAAAATTAAAATCTAGGAACGATAGTAGCTAATTGCTACTTTCATCCACATAATTATTTGCGTGATATCTCAAAGTAATGATTATGTTTTATATATCCAAGTATTAAAAGATCACGGATGATTATGCAAAGGTAACATGTGGCAGAAAACCAGCAAATATTGACACTCCGCACAAGCTGGACATCCAAAAACAAAAAGAAAAATTTTTGATCTAAGAAATTTCCAAAAATGATTAATATTATGCCAACTGAAAAATATTTTGATTCTGTTTATTTTATGTTTAAATTATTTGGTTATCATTTGTGTATAATAAGATCTAAAATAGTGGTAAATGAATTCCGATAAATACATATATTGATAAACAGCGGCGTGCACAGGATTATGACACTGGGTATGCGGCGGAGTACTCGGTCACAAAAACTTATTCTTTTATAGTTTTTTAGCATAGCCACAGCCACGCGACGGATCTCTAAATCGGAAACCATGCCAACATAACAAGTCTTAGATGTACTACTATTCATGTCCATCTTCTACGGCAACGCAGACAAAACAGCGATCGATCGTCGCGGCGGAAGAAATTCTAATAAGTAAAATAAAAAAAACTCACCTAGTCAGCTTTCAATTTTCACATATTCAAGGTTCCGGTTAGTTGAAATTACTATACCTATCCCGATGTAAATAAACGCAAGATTTCGGCCACCTCATTCATTCATTTGGTAAACATACATTTTTAACACAAACCTCGCAATCAAATAACATTTACAAAAATAAACAAACACACCACTAAAAGCAAATGACTACAATTCATATCGAAACTTAGTAATAAACTGTTAAATGTACACACTTTCAAATGTTAAAATGAAAAATCCGTTAAGAAATCATTTTTTTTTTACAAACATACTAGTATAAAATAGTAAACAATGCAAAAACTCATAAAAAAAGCTAAATGGCCCCCGCGAAACACAAAACATTTCTATTTAAACAAATAAAACCTTACTAACCAAAAATGCATAATGTGCATAGGTGATTTATTAGATTCCAGCCTATAGTATTAATTTTACTCGGATTATAGGCAACGAACATTTACGATTACTCCCGACAACTGCCGAACTCCCGAGGCCTGCCGCAGGAGTCGCGGCTTTCAATATTCATGGGTGTGTGCGTTTGCGACTGTGCACGGACACCAAAATTACTACACACATGCAAACAAATGTCATGCGGGACGCGGCGGCATTACTTGGTTGATTAGGTACATTATTTTGCTTTGCAGCGCCTCTTGCTTTTCGCGTGGCAACCATAATGTTTGCGTGATTGCAAATAGGTGCTATTTATAAAATATTAGGCGTTTTTAAGTTATTATATTTTGTTTATTCATTTATTTACTACAAATTAAAGTCATCTAAAACGTACGAACGTTATAATAAAATATCGGTGAATGGCAAGTAAAGCACTGCATTTCTGCCTACAAGGAGTGCACGCCCCTGTTGATAAACAAAACCTTTTTTTTATTTGCTATGTTACAAACTAGAGGCAGGGATGTGTGTAACAAATTCTAGAAAGAAAAATAGATTAGGATTATATTAAGTTGGAGTTAATAGATATCTGAAATAGCAATATATCATGTGTAGTAATAATTATTGTGTGTCCTAACAAGGTTGGTAAGAGATTACGAAAAAATTGAAAATAATTACGTTCACCCCTGGTCCCCCTTCCTCATAATTTAATTGGAAATAATTAAGTACTAGAATTCCTGCCATCTATTTTATTATTTATACTTTTAATGTTTATAGTAAATAACCAATTTCGAGCATAGATCCAAAGATAAGCCGAGCAAAGACATAAACCGTATTAAAGAATTTCAATATTAATACATATTTATGATGCATGCACCACGTCAACCCGAAAAAGGCTAACATAGATTACCACGGCTTAATCCTTCTCATTTAAGCTCTCGATTGTAAAGAAGACCCAAGCTCTGCAATTAGTCACTATTGACATAAACATAAACTGATAATAGCAAATAAAAACATTTTACAGCACAATTAGCATTCTAAAATAATTATTGTCCAAGCCAAAATTTCAGATGTTATTGTTGGAAGGACTACCAATAAACCGTTTTTATGGAAAAATACTTCTACTTATAATGAAATATAGTTTAACCCTTTTAAAACTGTATTTATAAGTCAATTATCATACATGAGAATTGTAAATTATATTCGTACACCTTTAATTATGCGCACAACAGTTGTACATGCGTGATTTTTTTACCGGTCATTGCCTCTGAATAAAGTTTCCTTAAATACAAAAAAAGAACAAGAAGGAACTCTGTTTTTTAACCGACTTCAAAAAAAGGAGGAGGTTCTTAATTCGACTGTATGTTGTTTTTTTTTATGATTCGGTATCGACTATGTTAATTTGTATGTCACGCATATTATTATTCCCATAAACTAGTATAACTATAAACTTTCGAGTTGCGGCACCGTTATAGAAAGATCTTGTCTCTCTTAATTTATAGAAATACCAAACATTTTATAACAAATGAAATAAATTAAAAAACGATTATTATTTTTTAAGCTTATAGATCTACGATATCCTTAACCAACGTTAACTTAGAAAATGTATTTAAACCACAGTGACTTTATTTTAAAGCAATATATTTCAGATAGTTTTTGAAGTAATCCTGTGCTCAATGGGGCGCAATTCTGGGCTAATATTGTAGAATATAGTAGAATTAGCCACAATTAGTGGACTTGCACTGTGAAAGCGCATATGGGCTGTGAGTCGGTGAGTTTCTGTATTCGATTTCCAAGTCAGGTACTTCAATCTTGTCTTTCATTTCAAAAATGATCAAAGGAGTTACCCTATTCCACCACCTGAATGGTATTCGAATGGAAAACGCGTCACAATTACACGGCGCTTATTGTCTGATCATTGTAGGATTTTTTAAACATCTTATTGTTGATGTTAAAAAATCCTCGGCCTGGAAATAGAACCTGGAAACCTTACAGCCAAGACATACTGCTACAAGACTAATAAGGAGACATATTATGTGTTGGAAATTGCACGTCACCACATGTTTGGAAGGGTGCATATATGTTTCATAAGCTGGCGCCACACGGTACATTTTAATTACACCTTACTCCGCATTTCACAACGGTAGAATCGGAATGGAACGCAATGAACACACCTTGATGCACTGTAATGACACGATGCCAATATGAGCAGTTATAAGAAATTACACATAACTTATATAACACTACAGGAAATTATACTTCAATTGGTGTCATTAGAATGGTATCATGTTTTTATAGCATGGTATAAGGACCACGCCCTACCACGCGCACATATGACAGAACATGATCATCCTGGGCTGTCAACAGCCATACGCTTGAGGTATGATGCCGATCTTTTCATTAAGATAAATCACTGGACCTGCATCTGATTGTCTTTCTAATTTTGTATTTAATTTTGCACTGCAACCTCAGTGCACTGTGGTAAGTGCAATGTCGTAGTGCGATTAAATGACAGTGGACTATGATCTTAGAACTGCTTGTTCACGCTACGACAGAATGACCCAGGATTATTGGAAGGACGAAACGCATGTGACAGCATACCATTCCACAGCGTGACGGTACGACAAAAAAGTGCTAGCAACCTTTTGGTTCGAATAGTCAAAACGTATTAGTGCTGCTAAATAAATATACCCAAGTCACATACATAGTCTTGACACTAAGATCGAGTCTCGTGTCGTAGGTATCGGGAACTACAAGAAACTTTTCGGTCTCACAAACACCCAGTGCCGAAAAAAATACCGTGTATCACACAAATATTTTTTTCAGTGCGCGGATCGAAGTTCGAAACGTAGGCTCTCGTTTACGCCTAATAGTATATGCGTGACTTTATCCTTTGCGTTTTTGATTATGCGAGCCCTAGTGAGCGTCATAGTCAATTCAAGATCATGAATACTCTGCCACAAATATACGATAATACACAATTATATTTTTTCATTCTAACACTTTGTACAAATGAATAGTGCTGTCGTCTATTTATATTAATTAATATCTGTATCAGTCCATATACGTCCCACTGTAGGGGATGGGCTTCCTCTACAATCGAGAGTACGATTGATAGTGGTTAGGTCATATAGTCCACCACCCTGGCCGAGTGCGGGTTGGCGGGCTTATGTACGTACCATAGAAAGTCTTATAAATCGCTATGGTATGCAGGTTTCCTTATGATGTTTTCCTTCACCGTTTTAGTGCGTAGTGATTGACTATCAATACACACATGACTCCGAAAAGTCAGAGGTGGGCCCTAGCATTAGAACCGGAGACCACCGTGAGCATGTTGGCCCACATGCACTTCATTAATATATTATCCCCAAACTTAGTAAAATATAATGATTGAAAATATGTGCTCTCATGTTACTATTACACTGAAAATCCTAGATTAATAAATTAATTGTTAACATACAGTACAATTTGACAACATTTCCGGTCATGCAAAAGATCTCAACGCGCAACTCTAATCAATGTTTATAAATCATAGGTAAGTTAATTGTCTCTTGCACATTATATTTTCAACGTAATTGGAATCGCGCACTATTTAATTTATATTTTATAACTTCCGAGTGAAATGAAATCGTTGAATTAGTTGGTTTCATACGCAATGTTACGTGAAAGTACTGACCGAAGGTCCGGCCGTTTCACTTTCTACGGAAAAATGCGTCGGCTGTCGAATTGTGCGCGTAACAACTACACAACCATGAAATGTGACTGACGCGTTTACACAAACTTAAATAACTTCATAGACATCTCATGCAGCGTGTTTTGGATAACTTTAGAGACATTTATACGTTATCAACGAACATCAAGCTTAACAAAGTTTTATTACTCAAAGTAGTGTGTAGGGCAGTGGTTATGTTCAGTTGAATATGTGATGATATGAAACGGGATAAGTAAGAGAATAAAGAAATCGTAGAACTAACAATGGAGCAGAAACTAGAGCGAACTCGCACAGCAAGATGCTGCTCCCACGAACACTTTCAACATTCTGCGTTATTGCTCGAACACAAAACAAATGTTGCAACTTGTTGCGCCGTCTTACTGTTCAATTTTTTTCCATGTCTTTGGTATTTACTGGTTCATTAATAAGCATTAACGTCGTTGTTCTACGTTTGAAAACTACATCAAACGATGTTCAAACAAACCATGGAACTTAGACACCCTCCGTATTAAATATACAAAATTTTCTCAAAACAAAAATCGGTATTGAAATTCCATCACTTCGTGGCTTTAAATGCTGTATACGCGCGACAAAGAAATTATAATGCCAGTAATTTCTAATAAACATAGTATCGGATAGAAACAGTTTATAAGATTTCCCTTGGATGGGTGCTGAATATTCTGACGGTCCACATTATCTTTCATACGAGTGTAGGCGACGAGTGCACCCACGCGTTGAATCATTGCGAAAACATTGGCACCTGTACAAAATAGGATATATGTTGCCTTCGTTCATTTCCTAATTCGAACATACATTCTACTTAATTTAACTGCCTTTCATAATTCTTGCAACATATTGTTGGTTACTGCCTATTTTAATTAACGTTACAACCAAACCAATAATAAGAGCCAGATCAGTTGATAATAATGACTTAATCCCTATCAACAAGCCTTTGTAATGTTCAAATATTTTTCCTTCTGTGATGCATGAATGTGAAATGTGTGTGAATTCGATACATTCAACAATTTATAAATAAACACGTACATAATAAAATAACACTTAATGTTGTATGATTGAAAAGTCAATATTCCGAACAGCATCTATGTTAGTAACCTTGAACGTCACTAGACCAAAGTAGACACCAATGTTATAGCAAAGTTATATATCATCTTTATAAATAGCTAAACAGTGATCCCCTCTATGCAGATTTCTTGGCATTCTGATGTGATCATCGTCAGTAGAGATCGATCAGCGCGACGGAAATTGTGGTCGTTTTCTTTCATTGGTTAAAGAAGTTTAACAGTAACAGTGCAAATACAAAAATGATATTACCAAGCTCTCAGCATCCTGGCTCATCTTTTTCTACGCATGGTTCCCGCAGAGGATCCGCGCTGCGGCGGCTTGGCTACACACCAGGTAACAAACACACCACCATCGCACGTCACCACAACAACACGCCACATTCCATCACTGCATCCGCGTCCAACATATGATCGCTCCGGCCGGTCTCTCTGACGTCACGCGCTTTCTCACAACTTCACAAGGTTGTATCGGTTCCACTTTACATACTAGTCCCGTACTCCCGCTATCAAAACATCAAGCATCGATCCACCCTGGCGAGCGAATCGATCGGTTTCGCTGAGTCGTACCGAAAGAACACTTTTCGCGTGTGGGGAAATGGTATCGTGTGACGCAGGTAATGACTTTCGCGCACGAACTGAGTGAAGCACGTCCGCGTCGTGGCACCGCGGCCGCCGCGCGCGCACCACGTAACGGCACCAGGTCCCCGCCGCCGCCCCCACCACCGCCGCCGCCCCTGCGGCCCTGGCTCCGTCGGACCTGCCCAGTGCCCTGTTAGTGTGACGCCACTGTCACGCTACTCGCTACTCGTTAGTGCCTGCGCGCCTGCTCTATTGCACTCTCGGCTCGCCTTCAATTCTACACTGCTGACTGCACTGTGTAGTGTATTCTGTAGTAGGTACACTCCGATCCAAACGCCAGTCTCTACTCTTCATTACATTTATTTATTAGCTCAAAATTTTTACCATGATTAGCGTACTAAATTTAAAAAACAATCTTTACTCTCAAAATACACAATTAATTAATAATACCGCATATCATAACCCAATTATATAATATGATTATGGCTTAAATTAATTGAGACATAAAATTCGTTTAAAGTTCAGGTTTAGGCTAGAGTGATGTACTATATTGCTCGTGCCCTGCAGTGGGATATACATATGTATATAGGTTCAGTATACTGCCATAAAAATAAAATAAATACCAACTATATTACGCAACGTGATAAATTATTTTTTATTTAAAGTTATGTCGAAAGTTTCCTAATCAGAATGAATTATTAATTAAATTCCTTACTAATCGCATAAATGTTTTAAGTAAATTATTTTAGAATATCTGACTGCTAAGTAGCATTACTAGTACTGAAGTATTGTCTTAAAATAAACTACCCGGTGATATCAATGCGAAATGAAATACCTACACAATTGAATAATTAACTCCATACATGATACAGGGAATATCCAGACTGCAACCGAAAACGAAGCCAGGTGGTGGTATATTAGTTACTGTATACCATTACGTCTTTAAAATAAATATGTGTACGTTAATATTTTAGAGAAAACTACGAATTTACTATCCAAACACGATAGTTAAAAAATGGCAAAATAATAGTCGTTTCTTGCTAAATTTTAGTAGCATTGTCTGAAATCACTTAAACTACCGCCTGGCTTCATTTTCGTCGTTTTGTATAACGAAACTAATTTGATAACAATTAATAATCTACTAAATCCTTTTTTTGCGTAATTGATCCACCGTCTCATATAAGGTATGGGTTTATGTTCACTTTTTAATAATTATGTTCCCACGACTTAAAATTATATCTACTAATAATTTTAAATTCTGAAACATGCTAACAATTAAATCGAGCCCATACTGCCGGTCCAAAGAATCGCCAGTTTATATCTCTGGGTATTCTATAACGTGAAAAATATCAATAATAATAAATCTAATTTTGTGTGATCAAAATTTAATATTTGGTAGAAAATTATTGAAATTAAATGAAATTCGTTTACTGATCATGTAGGCAAATAATAGCTCGTATGACAATTCCATACACACTTACTTGAATCTCTATTTACAAATCATTTGTTTTAATGTATACTAATTTACTTTTTATAATATTATATTGAGCAAACGAACATATTATGGTTCACCTACACGTGATCTCTACCCGAGTCTTATAGTATGCCTGTTTCCGGCGATTTTCCATCTACAAGAACGATTAAAACAGGACTAAGATGTACAAACAACGGGCATAAGATCATTCCTCCTAGCTCCACATCGGCAGACAGCAACAGAGTTAGTAGTGACGTCAATATCATTCGAAACAATAAAAGCTCGCATCCCATCCCAATCTGCTGACATATTATATTGCGACACAGGGGGACAGCGCGCCCACATTAGACAGTGGCGGGCTCAAGGTGGGGCAGAAGTCTAAAATAATATGTAACTAGCAAACTAAACCTGTCGCCAAGACCACAGTCTTATCGAGGTTAATTTTTTACATTCTTTTATTTTTATAAGCGCTATGGTACGCAAGGGTTTAAATTATTATTTTAACAAAAGCTATGTATTTACCACCTAATCACGATGATACTTAAAAAATGTCAATTTTGTTGCATTGTGTTTGTAGTCTCTTAAACTACAACCTGACTTTGTTTTCGGTAGCAGTCTCGGTATGCCCCGCATACCCTATCATTTGAGTTATATAATATAATAAATCTTCCATCCAAAAATATCTCTACAACTTCAGCCGTATGGGCTCTGCCAGCAACTATTTGTTCAGACCATATGCTAACACGCATTCGTAAGTAGATCTGCCCGCAAAATGGAAGTTTGGCGACCCCAGCCGTGCTCGGAACACGGTGGCCATTAAAGTATCCGAGTATCACAACATCTGCGGATGGGATCTGCCCTTGGATGGAGTATTTAATTGTTTGAATACATTGAATATACTACAAAAGTGAGTTCGTACGTCAGTATTTACTAAATTACCACTATGGCACCTGTAAAGGAAACGTGGATGGCCTTTGTCGTTAATGCGCAGCCAAAGAATGGACAGATCCATAATATCTTCAAAACGATGGGGGCATTGATAGCAGATATTCTTTCTAACGAACACGCACACCCTAGCCTGCCGTCCTAATGATATTATGTACTTTATTATTTTTCGATCGGTCGTCATATTATTTAAATTTTTGATTAGGAAATTGTCTAAAAGCCTGCGAGCTTTTGATTTACGTCGCGTCGTTTCATAATATATGCTATACCATTACCATTGAGATAATAAGTTTATTATTAGAGGGGACACTGCAAACAAAATGTTTGTGACAAAATGAAGAGTACTGTATATTTCTGTCTCTGTCACGTCTACGCAGTAACATTATCTTCCCTCTCGCTTCACTGTATACCCGTGTGCACGCACCATACGCAGAGATTTTGTTCCCCATGTCCGCTCGAGTATAATACCACTTATTAACTCCATTAATATCTCAATGTATGCAACACACGATCAACAATGGTTAAGTTTGGATCGTTCTTCGATACATCTTTATGTACTTATTAGTCTGTGATATACCATTAGATGTGAATTAAAAGAGTAAGATAATCGTCCAAGGAACTCTGTATCTAGAATGCTCACGGGCACTTCAAAAGCGTTCCGAAGAGTACAGCTTCAAGAAAGGAGCCGTGTCCCTTTTTACTAGTGTATCCATACAAATGTATACAATGGGACATTTTTAATATGAGGTATAAAAAAGTCAATTTGAATCCATAAAAAAATTAGATTTTAAAATGTCTTCGATAGCTTTTCTCGGACTCGACCCTAAGGCATGAAAGTATAAATCACCTTAGGTTACATAATCCTTTATATCCTCTTATCGTAGATTTTTGCACACGAGGCTAAATCCCGCATCTACTGCCTCTGAGTGTGCGTATTAACAATCATAAATATTGCTTACTCATGGTGAATAAAATGCACATGTACAAAATAAGGTATTTTATTATGTATATGGGACTATCTCATATTATGTATAAAAAGTACCATCTGTAGCTTTTTATCAGCCAGAAAGGGACAGCTGCCCTTGTTTACCCTATCAATTTGGCAAGGTTTTCCCTTGTTGAAATATGTAAACAAATTTATACCTAATTTCCGTTCAAATAAAATATATTTTACAGTATGTAATATCGTGTCGTGAGCATTCCAGTTAAGGTGAAATCACACTATAGGTTTTCGTCTTACGCATAGAGTAAAGAACGGTAAGTACGGGACCAAAAAAGAAGCTTATACCCAAATGGAGATTACATTCCGTATATAAAAGTGAAGCACAAAAATTTGACCTTGAATGACATCGTTGTTGCCTGCTATCCTTTTCTTTAGAGTGACAATGAATGGACATGACTTTTTGTTCATGCATTGTCAGTGTTTGAATGAAATCTCTGGAATGCAATCTCCATTTGGGTATACGCTTCTTGCGTATGTGCACACAACAAAAGATTCTGTGAAAGATTCCATTGTTCAGATCGCTCTAAGACGCGTTGCTCTAGTATCTAGACGAAAACCTATAGTGTGATTTCACCTTTAGAGTATAAGTTCCTTGTAATCGATATAATAAATGGTTAAAATGTTATAATAAATCATTAATTTAATTTTTCCATTGTAATTTTCTTCCAAATATATCTTATAAGATTCCCGAAAAAGATATTTATTCGGAAAACAACAGTATCATAAACAGTATGAAAAACAGTTTCAATAATGACATTACAAATATCATATCGTTGTCGGATGAAGCTAAATCTTTATACAAATATGTTATATGTATGATTAGTTGTACGTGACGTGCCCCAATGAGGGTGATTTAAATATTTGTATCTAAAACCCTTTTTGATCGAAGCTAAAACCCCTCTAAAAAATATCATACGCATAGACACTTATCAACATTATAAACCGTGACCAAGACCGTACTCTTCCTATTTAATCTGTGCCGGTGACGCTCCAAAAAAAAATACGCTGCAGTTTCACACGTTCACATTTCAATTTGTGTTTGCAATTTGCATTTTCATCTGCCATCTGTATCGGTGTCCGTTTAAATGTGTAGCGTTAATTAATAAGTGGTATTTCAATTAAAGTTAGATGAATGAAGATTAGGGTTATCTATTATGTTGATATAGTAAGCAAACAAACTTGTATTGAAACCTTACATTATGTCGAGTGCAGAACATTCGAATCAGAAAGAAACACTACACAATATGGACCGTACTTCAAATGAAGACTTAACTTCGAACAGACCTTTGAGACATAAAGCCGAACATGATGAAGATGAGCAGCCTCAGCCTAAAAAATCGTCAAAGAATGATGAGCACAGCAGCGTTGTCGCGGCTCATTACAACCACATAGAAGAAAAAGGTCTCAAAGAACGATATGATTCTCCCATATTCTATCTCAGAAATTTTAACAATTGGGTGAAATCTGTTCTTATACAAGAATATACAGAAAAAATCCGGGAGAAGGATTATGGCAGAGCTTTAAAAGTTCTTGATATTTGTTGTGGGAAAGGAGGTGATTTAAGTAAATGGCAAAAAGCGCACGTGGATCGTGTTATATTCGCTGATATCGCCGAGGTATCCGTCCAACAGTGTGAAACTCGGTACAAAGACCTGGAAAGGCGATGCGGTAGATTGTACGCTGCAGAGTTCATTGCTGCAGATTGTACCAGAGAAAAGCTGAGAGACAAATATAATGACCCATCTATTAATTTTGACGTGGTCAGTTGTCAATTTGGCTTGCATTATAGTTTCGAAAGTTTAGCTCAAGCTAAACGAATGCTTACTAATGTAGCTGAATGTTTGAAACCGGATGGATATTTCTTTGGCACAATACCAGATGCATATGAATTGGTTTCTCGTGCTCAAAAATCACCTAATAATACATTTGGAAACAGGATTTATAACATTAAACTTTTGTTTGACCCTAAGGATGGCTATCCACTCTTTGGCGGCAAATATGATTTCCATCTTGAGGGAGTAGTGGACTGTCCTGAATTTTTAGTTAATTTTAAATTGTTTGTTAAGTTAGCTGCTGAATTTGGCTTGGAACTTGTATACAAGGCCCCGTTTGCAGATTTCTATAATGACTACTCATCAAAATACAAACAATTACTACAACGAATTATTTGCTTTGAAAGCTACCCAGCGCCTCCTGGCAAAAAACTCATTGGAGACATATCTGAATATGAACATGCCAAGGAATACCTGCAAAACAAGGAAAACAGGACTGATAGAATTGGTACTATGAGTACTTGTGAATGGGAAGTGGCAAGTGAGTACACAATGTATTGTGCTTAAGCACCCTGTTACTCTAAACTAATAATCCCTAGAATTTAAAAAAAATCACACTGATCTGTCATAAGTTGGCTTTTACACTTAAATTCTGATCTATTGACCACCATGGACAATCATTTTATGCTGCACAATTTAATAACTTAATTGGTGGAAGACACACATAGTTACAAAATGGCTGTTATTTTAAGCCAAATATAATTGATTAACATGCGTTACCAGTGTACACTTACTAGTTAAATGGATATATTTTAAACTCTATGTATAAGGCCATTTGTAGCAATAGCATAAAAATATAATTTATTAATTTACACAATGATTTCAGCATCATCTTTGACACATCAAAATATTCTGAAAATGAATGCCTTTTTTATTAATACAGTCTGTTCTTCTGTAGTAACCAAAAAAAACATAAAAATAAGACAAATATCTTTATCATCTTTTAATGCAAGTGATGCAGAGATGTTTTGGCTGTTAAATAAAAACGTTTTTAGAGGTGTCTGACCTTTCAAGGTCAGAAACCTATAATTATTCTAATACAATTTATGGTATAAAAAATCGTATCTCAAAGCTGACATACAGAGGGCAAAAATAGAATCTCAAAATATTATTTCCCTTTATTTATATACAGAACTGCAACTCTCATTGCAGGACAGTTCTATTCTAAGATAGTTAGCCTCCATGTATAAAAATACATGTTTTTGGTATTGGGGTGATCCAAGGCACATCTAAACCCACTTATATTTAGACAGACCAAAACCTGAAAATTAATTATATTTACAGAGGATTTCAGATTTTAGGATTCAAGATTCATGAATTTTCGAATTTAACAATAAATCCTGGGATTTGTTACTATTTAAGCGAAAATCCCAAAGAATATAAGCTATGACACTTAAGATACTAATAACACTTTTCAATTTCAGCAATATACATGGCTTTTGTTTTTAAAAAGATGAAAGGCACAAGGGATGCAAATGGAAAGCAAGTTTACAATACAACACCAGAACAAAAATAAAGAATAAGCCAAATAGTTAAAGAAATTGATGAACTTAGATCAAGTCTATTCATACTTATTTAAAGATTACTGTTTATAAGTGTTTTTAAATTATAAGCTAATGAAGATAAAATGTTGATATTTTTTATTTGCATGATTTCCTACAATATTAATACACTAAACTGATAATAACCATACTTCATGTAATTAATGATTTAATATATATCCAATGTAATATATGTTTATATATGTTTTTTATATTTAAATATTTAAAAAAAAACAATTTGTTCGGATTTCGCGTCCATTATATAATATTTATTATTTATTTTATGCTGCCTCGGTGGCGTAGTTGTACTATGGTACGATTACAAAGCTGAGGTCTCGGGTTCGAATCCCGGGTTGGGCAAAGTGATATTGGATTTTTCTATTCATTATCAGTCCAGAGTCAGGAATTTGTGCCCGATATGGCGATAGGCTCGCCACCTATCACATTGTGGGACGGAACATACAAGGCGAAATGTGGGTGCCCTGGCACCTCTGCCTACCCCTTCTGGGAAAAAGGCGTGAGTTTATGTATGTATGTATTTTATGGTACCTTAATAACCCTGTTTGAGTAACACCATAGTGTATTAATGAATTAGATATCGTTAATCCCTCAATATCTAATATTTATTTTAAAATAGCAATAGCAGGCCCATTGACATTAAATATATGGACAGGGCGGAGAGCGCGTAAGTGTGATTCTGTAAAAGCTTCCTTGTATTATGACAGACAGGTTAAATAAAAATAAATATAATCATTTTATAAAAGTTTAGATGAAATATATTGGGTTTAATGTAATAAGTATATTAGCCTTAGTTTTTTAAATCAATGAGTAGTATACGGTATACCCTTATATTTTGGCCTACTGTAGATATCTGTACTTATTCAATTTTATGTATTCTCTAAGAGATTATTATAATTATCATTATTTAACGGATGATTCCCATAAAGACCACAAAGTAGTTTAATATAAACGCATATGCACTGCGGTAGTATTCAGTACAAGCGGACTGCGCATTGCCACTGTTTTTCCAGTAGGCCTATAATCTAATCTGTGAGTGCGCTTAAAAATAATGTCTTGTCTAAATAAACAAGGCTGTCTTGACTTTAAAACTATCAGTCGATTTAACTATCCGCAAACTATTATTATATTGCTATTGGTCACGGTGGTCGCGGGTTCGAATCACAGGGCACACCTCTGACTTTTCGGAGTAATGTGTGTATTGATAGTTAGGGATGGGCAAATGGAAAAAATATATCGATATTTATCGTATCGATATTTTTCAAATATATCGATATATATCACCCAAAAACTATCGATATTTCGATATATCGATATTTTTTGTCCAATTTGCAATTATTTATAAAAATTGCCAAAATTATCGAAATTTTGAAGCAAATACACATCTGGCCTGTTTCAACATAAGTTTTATTATTTTAAAAAAAAATCGAATTGCTCGACATAAAAAAAAGGAACAAAATAAAAAAAACATTATCCAAACCAGCATTTGTCTGATATTTTCATCAGGAGCACTCTTTGTTTGATGTGTTCCCCTGTTAATCTGCTCCTATCATTTGGCACAGCCAAATTTACCACTGAAGCTACTCTTTCAGATTACACTGAAGATGCTTGACAAATCAAATATTTTTGAGCGATATCCGAGGGAACCGGCGTGTAATGTTGACAATTTACCCAGAATTATATTGGATCAGATTTTCTTTCTAAAAGTGGTTGGTCCAAATACTGCTTCAGTTCATTGGGGACACAGCTACTGCTTGGAACCTCTGACGAACCTATGCTCAGATTTAATAATTTCTCATGTCTGGACCAGATAGAGGACCCACCCATATTTTCTAAATTTAAGAAATCGGATTGGTCAAAAACATGATGTGACGCATGAGCAGACAGCAGAGCTTAAAAAATATATCGATTTTGATATCTGAAAATAAATATCGAAAATTGATATATCGCGGGAAAAAATATCGCTAATTTATATCGATATTTTTCTGAAAAAGCTTCCTTGTATTATGACAGACAGGTTAAATAAAAATAAATATAATCATTTTATAAAAGTTTAGATGAAATATATTGGGTTTAATGTAATAAGTATATTAGCCTTAGTTTTTTAAATCAATGAGTAGTATACGGTATACCCTTATATTTTGGCCTACTGTAGATATCTGTACTTATTCAATTTTATGTATTCTCTAAGAGATTATTATAATTATCATTATTTAACGGATGATTCCCATAAAGACCACAAAGTAGTTTAATATAAACGCATATGCACTGCGGTAGTATTCAGTACAAGCGGACTGCGCATTGCCACTGTTTTTCCAGTAGGCCTATAATCTAATCTGTGAGTGCGCTTAAAAATAATGTCTTGTCTAAATAAACAAGGCTGTCTTGACTTTAAAACTATCAGTCGATTTAACTATCCGCAAACTATTATTATATTGCTATTGGTCACGGTGGTCGCGGGTTCGAATCACAGGGCACACCTCTGACTTTTCGGAGTAATGTGTGTATTGATAGTTAGGGATGGGCAAATGGAAAAAATATATCGATATTTATCGTATCGATATTTTTCAAATATATCGATATATATCACCCAAAAACTATCGATATTTCGATATATCGATATTTTTTGTCCAATTTGCAATTATTTATAAAAATTGCCAAAATTATCGAAATTTTGAAGCAAATACACATCTGGCCTGTTTCAACATAAGTTTTATTATTTTAAAAAAAAATCGAATTGCTCGACATAAAAAAAAGGAACAAAATAAAAAAAACATTATCCAAACCAGCATTTGTCTGATATTTTCATCAGGAGCACTCTTTGTTTGATGTGTTCCCCTGTTAATCTGCTCCTATCATTTGGCACAGCCAAATTTACCACTGAAGCTACTCTTTCAGATTACACTGAAGATGCTTGACAAATCAAATATTTTTGAGCGATATCCGAGGGAACCGGCGTGTAATGTTGACAATTTACCCAGAATTATATTGGATCAGATTTTCTTTCTAAAAGTGGTTGGTCCAAATACTGCTTCAGTTCATTGGGGACACAGCTACTGCTTGGAACCTCTGACGAACCTATGCTCAGATTTAATAATTTCTCATGTCTGGACCAGATAGAGGACCCACCCATATTTTCTAAATTTAAGAAATCGGATTGGTCAAAAACATGATGTGACGCATGAGCAGACAGCAGAGCTTAAAAAATATATCGATTTTGATATCTGAAAATAAATATCGAAAATTGATATATCGCGGGAAAAAATATCGCTAATTTATATCGATATTTTTCTGAAAAAATATCGATATTTTGATATATCGATATTTTTTGCCCAAGCCTATTGATAGTCAATCACCACGCACTAAAACGGTGAAGGAAAACATCGTGAGGAAACCTGAATGTAAGTCCGCCAACCCGCACTAGGCCAGCGTGGTAGACTATATGGCCTAACCACTCTCAATCGTACTTTCGATTGTAGAGGAGGCCCTAGCCCTGCAGTGGGACGTATATGAGCTGATACAGAACTATTATTATATTATTGATTATATAAACTCAATATTCATTCTTGATCCAACGAAACAGCGATCATCGATTGGATACAACGAATTTTGGGCTTCTTCAATTTCGATAATTACTTATGAGTGCTTATGAGTCAGGTTCCAAATAATAGAACATGTTTTCTAATTCAAAAAGAGTTACTAAGTTCTTATGCACAAACCAGTAAACATGTCGAATAGGTACTAATTTTTATGTGATAGGTACCTTAACTGTAGGAACAAGTATTGTTATAGCATTTATGCGAGAAATACAAGAATTTGATACTAGCTGAGTTAATAATTATCTTGGCATTAAAGATACAAAGACGAGTCCTACAGCAAGCAAAAGTTTATTTTAACGAGATAAACCTATATATTATATCAAGCTTCTTTGTATTTTCAAATAATATATTTAACAACACTTACCTGGCAACATTCTATAACGATCTGAACATCGCTATGATGCGTACATTGAACCGATTCACCTGAACCATGCCGGTACAACTCCGTATTGAACATTTTTCCATGGTATAATCTGTGGCGCAATTTGATTGCAAAACAAATCTGACAGTTCAGCGTTCAGCTTGCTCCCCTCCCGCAAGCCCTGCATTCCCTTTGGTCTCTTATTGCTCTGAAAACCGGCGTCTGCGCCGCCATTTTAGCCGCCATTACAAGTTGTCAAGTTGTTTGTTGTGCGGTTTGTTGTTTATTGTGTTACTGAGATTATTACTGCGTAGTGCGTATAGTTTTAATCTTTGTTAAATAAATAGATTGTATTCAAGGATTTGTGAAAGTGCTGGAAAAAATGTTAATATTCATGTTGAGAGGATTCATAAAGTAGCAGCAAAAAATATGATTTTTCTTTTCTCACGGAGCTACATCTGTACCAGAAATAAAAGCTATATCAAGACAGCCTTACGGCATTAATATGCGACCAAGGCACATAATTCCGATAAGCTTTTAAAAAATTGGAATTAGAGACAACAAATCATCATATTTTGCGAAATCAAAACCCAGGTTAGTAACTCAAACAACTTGTACTTTATACGCTTATGTTCTCGATATTTTGATGATAATGGTAACAAAGTGTACTGTTTCTTTTTTTTGCAAATGGAACCAATAATATAGGTGGGGCGAATTTACATATATCGCCACAAATATAGTCTTGGATAGACACATATCTCATTAACAAGAAATTGATTTCTATGAAACCGATTGCCTTCATGCCAAAATGAATACATAAATACATAAATCAAATGACCAATATGTCATACTTGAAATAATAAAATAGATTAAGGTATTTGATCATTGAATTCATCAAAGTCATAATTTGTATGTGTATGTATCAGCCCATATACGTCCCACTGCAGGGCACGGGCCTACTCTACTATCGACAGTGCGATTGAGAGTGGTTAGGCCTCACAGTCATAATTTATGTTCTTTAAAATAAAATGGAATCAAAGGAAATTAACTAATTAATGTCCTTATAATCATCAGTTGTCTGAAAATTATTTTGTAAAATATTACAGTAAATAGTAATCATTTAAAATCAAAGCAAGAACATTTTAAAGTGTGTGTTTTAATTCTAATTGTATCTGTCAAGTCAACATTGTCAATTAATTTCTCTAATTTATTTTCAGTTCAAAAGCTGCGTTAAAGTTTTCTGCAGAACTATCTGCTGCTCTCCTTTACACAACAAATTATTGTAAGTATTGAAAAATAATACAATCAGTCCATTTTATTTGATAGTTAATTTAATGCAATGTAAAAGACTTTGTTTGTGTTCATGAACTTGATGAAGATTTAAGCTTTTGTTTTGTGTCATATAAAGTAGATATAAACACTGTAGGAATTGAAACAAGTTTTTGATTTCTTATGTTTATGATTGTGCATTTTGAAACTTTTTAATAGAATGAAATAGAATCAACTATACCCCATTAGTAAGTCAAACTCAAACTATATCTTTTTGTTATTATTGATATTTTTCATTCCAGCAACATACACCAATGAAAACTCAGTCTGCTCGACGACGAATAAGACTACTGCAAAAGTGGCCTTTTTAAAAAAAAGCAACATACAGTCGAATTGAGAACCTCCTCCTTTTTTTGAAGTCGGTTAAAAATAAATACTACTATCAATGCAGTAATAGAAAATCCGGAGTATCACACATTTTGGCCAGAAGCAATAAAAACAAGAGAAAAGTCAGTACCCTCTATAAAATATAACTATTACCATACTCCATCGGTTTAGGTACTTAACTAAATGTAAACAAACCTGAACATGTGACGCATGGTTGTTCAACATTTTATTGCAATGTCCAATTTACGAATATTTTCTTAGTCAACCAAGTAACAAGTATTTACAACAGTTAACAGCAGCTGACAACAAATAATAATTAAAAAAGACTAAAGAACAACGATGAACACTTCCAAACACTTCACCACTTTACGAAAACAGTAAGTACATTAACGCAATGAATAATAATTGGCTGCCATAGATAACATATGATGATGCTTAGTTATCCAACCTAAAGCATTATCTTTTATTTAAATGGTAGCGTTACGGTAAAGTCGTACTACTAGATTTTGTAGCATATTATATCTTGTAACTTTTATGAAAATGTTTTGGATGTCTGTTTAGGTCTTTTTTATAGATATATTGCATTATGCAAAATCAGATAATTTAATTATGATCTTACATAATTTAATTGTTTCCAAGCTCACACATTCATAATTATTACGATCGTTATAATAAATTGGGCATGCAATGTAGTATATATATAATAGTTATTTGCGTAAACATTTTTTGGTCTTCAATAAATTTAGAAATGAAAAATGACAATGTTAAATAACCTTTTTTATGGTTTGTTTACATTTAGTTAAGTACCTAAACTGATAGAGTATAGGTTAAAATGGTTTATGAGGGTGTGGAAGTGTTTAAAATAATATCATATTAATATATTGAGACACCACAAATATTTTAATTCCGACCCTATTGAAAAGAAAATCAGACAAATTAGTATAATTATAGATACAATGATGCTAACTGCCACACCTCCAGTTGAACCTCCAAATCTTTCATAAATAGTTTCAATTGGTATGATGATTAGACAAATATAGCTATAATTTTAAATAAATTATTCGAAAATGGAATTTATGGACAGTCAAATCATCAAAAGAAAATATGTGTTATTGGGAATATACTAAAGCAGGCTCATTGAGAAGGCACGAAAACTCACTTGCAGGCCTATGCTGCTGGGTGGTTAGTAAAGAAAGTAATTAGTTACATAAATGGTTGTGAATGCCAAGATAAGATAACGAGAGATGTAAGTCTTGGCATTTACAGTTGGATCAGTATTTGATAATTTGAGATTGTTTATAAAATTAGGCACAAGTACCTATTTGAAGGAGCAGTGATGTTGTTTAACAGCTAATACTGATAACTTTATTTAAATGTATGAATTTAAATGTATCTAAATGTTACCAAATAAGCTTTTCCAGAAAAAATAATTACGTATTTTTTCTTACATAATTGATAATATCGAAATTAATCGAGTTAATGAAATATGTGATTTGGGCATTATTCACGACCATAAACTCATATTTGACAAACATGTAGATAGAATTGTTAATAAAGCATCAAAAGCATTAGGATTTTTAATCAGAGTTTCATCAGAATTCAATTCACTTAAATGTATTAAAATACTGTATTGTTCTTTCGTACGCCGTAGCCACTTAGTGTATGCATCGTAGGTGTGGAACCCTCGGTATGAGATTTATAAATCCCGTATCGAGGCCATACAAAAGAAATTTTTACACTATTTGGACTTCAGGGCTAGACAGGTCTCTAATGATTATATTAATTGCCGTAAATCTTAGTATCTATTATTTGAAAGCTTGTTATTGGCAAATTCGTAACACACTTAAGATTTAAATATTTATGTCTGTAGGTAATTAGTCTGTAAGCTTTCTTAAAATTGTAAGATAAAATAAAATAAAAAAATAACTGGTAAGTGAAATCTAGAATAACATGTAAAAATATTTTTTCTTTAATTATTCGTTGTACAGAGTATTGACATTTCTAGAGTAACGAAAATTACTATGTTACATAAATTTCAGCAAAAATATGTATTATTTAAGTACAAAAAAACCATTAAAAATAAATCATTTAATAAATATTTTTAAGTGTTTTATTCACAATTTATATATTTTTCATCTAAAAAGTTACACTTTATTATTTTGTTAAGTTTCTTTGGATCACTTTAATGTGATTCATAGAGACTTAACAAAATAATAAAAACGAAAAAAAATATCCTATGCAGCCACGCGCAAGACTGAATACAACTGCCTTTGCCTGTATTCCTTATTTATATTAAAAAAGAATAATCTTGATAATCTGTCAACTGACATTCGTGATCGAAAGAATGAGCGGCTATGGCTAAAGATTATATAGGCCAGTTATCCGTCTGTTTCTAATTGGTCTGTGACCTGAACTGTGTCCGATTCTGAGAGGAACGGCGCATGCGCATTCGTCACTTCTTGGCACTTAGAATTTACACTCGCTCGACCGGCCTCATGTAATCTCCTTCGGACAAACGTTGTGATACGTAGGCAAAATGAGTGTCGAAAATCCAGCCAGCGATAATGATTGTGATTCAGTGAGTATCCAGATTGTTTTATAATTGTTCAACGTGTCGTTTAATATATAATTTTGGTACGAATGTTCTCTAGATTGGCGTGTTTATTGATGAACAGTACTCTATAGATCGAAATTTTCTAAGTCCCAATATGGCGTCAACTATAGTGTCGAAGTAGTCAGAAACGAAGCGTCTGTCGGTAACGCTTACAAAGTGTTATAAGCAATGTTTTATAACGCTATTCGCGGCATGCTTAGTATTGGTGACAATGTGCATTATCGTGTCAATTTTCACAACGCCTCAATGTCATACGATTATTTTTTCAACAGGGAAAGGTAAACGGCAATAAAAGTGAACACGTGAACGGTATCCACAACGGGTACAGCAGCAGCTCCGATAAGCACAAGTCCAGCCACAAGTCGTCAAGTAAAGACAAGCATCGCGATAAAGAACGCGACCACAAAAGCTCATCGAAACATAGCAGTTCAAGCAGGTTAGTATTATTCCAGAATGTTCTATGTGAACTACGCATTTTGTGAATGAAATATACATCCCTTAATTATATTTATAGAGAAAAAGATAAGGATAAACATTCGAGTAGTAAGAATCACAGCAGCTCACACAAGTCGTCGAGCAGAGACAAAGAGCATAGCAGTGATAAAAGAGATCGTAGCGACCGTGAACACAGCAGCAAGGACAAGCATCGCAGTGACAAAGACAAGCACCGGGATAGAGACAGAAGTGATAAGGACAAGGAAAAAAGTGAGCGGGACAAAGACCGAGACAAACACAAGAGTAGCAGCGATGATAAGAAATCCTCGTCCTCAAAAGATAAAGACAGGGAGCATAAAAGTTCATCAAAAGATAAAGAACATAAATCTAAAAACAAGGATAAAGATAGAGAAAGAGATCGCCATAAGAGTGATAAGGACAAGTACAAAAATGACAAAGAGAAATATTCAAGTTCTAAAGAGAAGCACAGGTTAGCAGCAAATAAATTCATTATTATAAAAGTTTTAATATCAGTATCATTAGCTTCCCATAAACAACTCTATCAATTGTCACAATACTTCACTGTGACATGAGTTTAATATAAAAATATTTTGAAAACAATTTCTTATTTTTTTAATAAATTATGCAGTTAACTTTCTTACAGTTCTATAACAGGTTAACATCTTTAATAAAAATTTCCTATTTGAAAATAATAATTCAATATTTAATCAACCCTATTATTTAATTGTAAATGTTATATTGAAAAACTTTAAAATTAAAGTTTTATTTTTTTGCAGTTCCAGTAAAAGTAAAGATAAAAGTAGTGAAGAAAAACATGAAAAGATCAAATATGAACCTGATGAACAAAATTCTCCTATCAAAGAGGAATCCATGCAGGTATTTTACCACATAAATTACAAATTAACAACTTGTAAATGAAGTATAAATTGATTTTTATTTTGTCTTATTGACATATTTGCTCATATTTAGGTTGATGAACCAGATATTAAACAAGAAGAAAGTGATGATGGCTATGCTGGTGCTAACACAACAGCTTCATCCTGTGACTACTCAATGTCTCAGTTCAAGGATGAGCCTCTCTCTGAGCTACCCCCTGAAGAAGATAGTGAAGAAGATATGCCACTGGTAAATAAAAATAATTGTGGTCATTAATTATCAGCCTTAGTGCGTGGTGGCCTGTTGGTAAACGGACTAGACGCGGCTGCCAACATGTTCACGGTGGTCGCGGGTTCGAATCCCAGGGCACACCTCTGACTTTTCGGAGTCATGTGTGTATTGATAGTCAATCACCACGCACTAAAACGGTGAAGGAAAACATCGTGAGGAAACCTACATACCATAGCGATTTATATAAATTTCTATGGTATGTAAGTCTGCCAACCCGCACTAGGCCAGCGTGGTGGACTATATGGCCTAACCACTCTCAATCGTACTTACGATTGTAGAGTAGGCCCGTGCCCTGCAGTGGGACGTATATGGGCTGATACATTACATTACATTACAATTATCAGCCTTGTTCTAGTCTTCTTGAAACGTAATATGTACATCACCATGCTTAAAATAAAGTGATTGATTAACTATACTTTTCTAAAATTGTAATCTTTATAAATGTTTGCAATTTTCTCCTGAAGAATCGGTATTTCTGTATTTTTTCTCTATATGAGTGTTAAGAAAATCTTACGAATTGAATTGTTTGCTACACAGACAGAGCGCATGGCGAATAAGCGCCGCATGGCCAGTGAAAGTGAAGAAGACATTCCATTACTGCAACGTAAGAAATCAAAGAAGAAAGTAAAAAAAGGTAGGGTTATCATGGCAGAAACTAGTAAGTGGCATAAAGTAGTTAGTGACCACCATGCTGTGAGGAAACTTGCATATCATAGAGGTTTCTAAATATTTTTTATGGTAGTAAATTTTACCACCCCACACTAGGCTAGAATGGTGAACTATGTCTTAACCCCCTCTCCATCACACTGAATTGTTGAAGAGGCCCATGCGTTGCAGTCAAGTGTATGATTGATGGATTTCAAGATTATTATAAACTGTATTTTCTGATAGCTTTTGCCCAAACTTCACCTGCTTGATTAACTACTTGACATTTATATTCCCATTATTCAGATTATTTTAGACTAATTCTAACATAACTTAAAAACATAAGTAATACTTCTGCATATCATCATTGTTTCATGAACTCTATTCATTTTGTAAACCAATTATAAGGCTATTCATTGCTTATTATCTGGTTGTAACAAATAATGTAACATTTATTTCAAGTTATAATCATATGTATCAGTAATCACTATGCATAAACGAAAAAAGTTAATTCATCAGTAATAATTTTGCTGTCCCTTTTGAATTCAGTTTTAGCTAAGATAAACCTTTGAGTAACTAAAATAGGCTTAATATAGACTCAATGAATTAAACCAGTATAATGCAACTATTAATAAATATGTTGTTCTCAGAATCATATGATGATGATGCTGATGAAGATGATGAAGATGAAAAACCTAAGAAGAAGAAAAAGAAACCCGAAAAAACTAAACCAATGAAAGTGAAGACAGAGCCCGATGATGGTGTGAGTCCCACCAAACGTAAGAAGAAACAAGATGATGACCAAGAAGTTTGGAAATGGCAAGTAAAAAAACATCAGTGCATATTATGTTTAGTGATAATTTGTTATTCAAGTTGTTTCTTAAAACAAAGCAATTCACACAAAACAAAATATTACTATAAGCTTTTATGCCAAAGCAAATATAACTTGTCTTTCAAGATGAAACTGTTGCGTTTTGGCAAATTTTGGATTTTTATTGATCATTATTATGTCTCTTTAAATAATTTAAATAAGGCTAATAATCATTTCATATTTTGGTCATCGCATATAAGTGGCACAATACTCAAAACACACATTATAAGCATTTTCGTACAATGTGGGAGAAGTCGAGCCTAATGTTACTCAAATTGTAACATAGATGGCGGGCGTGCACAGGCAATGTGACAATTACTGACATATTACATTTGAGGTTATGTTGCAATATGTTCAAAGTTACGGCGAGTATATTAATAGAATGTAACAATTTGTTACGACGGCCCTCTTTTAATATATGTATATTAAGAAATCTTCGATTTCCAAGAAAAAAGTGCGTCTTTTCACATTATATTTTTATGGAAAACACCTAAATGTTGTGTACTAATTGTGTATTGTATATTTGTCAAGGTGGGAAGAAGAAAAGAAGGATGACGGAACCAAATGGAAGTTTTTGGAACATAAAGGCCCTGTGTTTGCGCCTCCTTATGAACCGCTGCCGCCTAATGTTCGATTTCGTTACGACGGCAAAGAGGTTAGACTATCCCAAGATGCTGAAGAGGTAGCCGGATTCTACGCGAGAATGCTGGATCATGATTACACTACGAAATCTGTTTTCAACAATAATTTCTTTAATGACTGGCGTAAAGTCATGACTACTGAAGAAGCTAAACTAATTAAAGATCTCTCTAAATGTGATTTTAAGGAAATGCATGCTTACTTCCAACATCTATCAGAAAAGAATAGAAATCGTACAAAAGAAGAAAAGGCTGAACTTAAAGCTAAAAATGAAGAAATACAAAAAGAATATGGATTTTGCACTATAGATGGGCACAAGGAAAAAATTGGAAATTTCAGAATAGAACCTCCTGGTCTGTTTAGAGGCAGAGGTGAACATCCTAAAATGGGTATGCTTAAGAAGCGTGTGATGCCAGAGGATGTTATGATCAATTGTTCTAAGGATGGGAAAATACCTAAACCACCTCCGGGACATAAATGGAAAGAGGTGAGGCATGATAATACCGTCACCTGGCTTGCATCATGGGTAGAAAATGTCCAAGGTCAAGTTAAATATGTTATGCTAAATCCTAGTTCTAAACTCAAAGGTGAAAAGGATTGGCAAAAATATGAAACAGCAAGAAAACTCCACAAGTGCATTGATAAAATACGAGAAAATTATCGTGCTGATTGGAAAGCTAAAGAAATGCGCGTCAGGCAGAGAGCTGTAGCTCTATACTTTATTGATCGTCTAGCATTGAGAGCTGGTAATGAAAAAGATGATGATCAAGCAGATACTGTTGGTTGCTGTTCTTTAAGAGTGGAGCATATCCAGTTGCACAAAGAAAAAGATGGCAAAGAATATGTGGTAGTGTTTGATTTCCTTGGTAAAGATTCCATCAGATATTACAATGAAGTGCCCGTAGAAAAACGTGTATTTAAGAATCTTGAGCTGTTTATGGAAAACAAAGACAACAGTGATGATCTCTTTGACAGGCTTAACACTCAAACATTAAATGAACATTTGAAAGATCTAATGCCAGGATTGACGGCGAAAGTTTTCCGTACATACAATGCATCTATCACATTGCAAAGACAACTAGATGAGCTAACAGATCCAGATGCATCAATACCAGAAAAAATATTAGCTTATAACAGAGCAAACCGCTCTGTTGCATTACTTTGTAACCATCAAAGGGCTGTCCCTAAAGGTATTATATTGGTTATTGTTTACCTGCTTTATATAATGATTTTGATTTGTTGATTATATTTTTTTCTTTTTGTTATAGGTCATTCCAAATCCATGGAAGCTTTGAAAGAAAAAATACAAGCTAAACGGGATCAAGTTGATGAGGCGGAGGAGGATTACAGACAAGCTGCTAAAGCTGCAAAGCGAGGCTCTGTTAAAGAAAAACTTGCTTGTGATAAAAAGCAAAAAGCTTTGGAACGTCTTAAAGAACAATTGAAAAAGCTTGAACTCCAGGAAACAGATCGTGATGAAAATAAAACAATCGCTCTTGGCACTTCAAAGCTTAATTATCTTGATCCACGTATCTCTGTTGCTTGGTAAGTATTGTAGATAAAAGAACAATATTTATGTTAGTTATGTTAGGTGGCATTTAGTGCTATACTATAAGGAATCTATTTTATTCTTATTATAATCCTGAGAAAAATTTTAGATATTTAATACCTAATCCTGAGCTTCAATTATTAAGCCTTGCCAATACTTAAATATGTTACAAATTAATATAGGTTTACTGCATACTTGTGTTCTAGGATTCATGATATAAAATAATTCTACTATTTCTAATTTTTCAGGTGCAAGAAACATGGTGTCCCCATTGAAAAAATTTACAATAAAACTCAACGTGACAAATTCCGTTGGGCGATTGATATGGCCGGTCCGGAATATGTCTTCTAAGGTCAATATTAGTAATAGCTACATTAACTTAAAAACGTTAGATTGTAACGTTCCACTTTATATACATTTATTTACATACAAAATTTATTTTATGAAGTTTTTGACCTGGTTTAAAAATCACGAGTGATGTATTATTTCTTTAGTAGTATTGGTATTATATTACGTTTCGGACATACATTGAACGAAATATTGTTCCTCCCACGAATATAATCCAAATTAGAAGTCTGATTCTAATTTATTTTTACGTAGAGCTTAGTTTTGAATTCAGTTTTAAGGTTTTTAGGGTAAGTTGTAGTTTTTAAAGGGTCTCGAAGTAAGACTTTTTGTGTACAGTTTGTTTTATGTTGTAGTTCATGTTCTTTACATTATAGATCTAAACTTTATTACCACCCTTTCCATAGTTTACAAAATTAGTGACTACATCTATTTGAAACAAGGTATGGATTGCGAGTTTATAGACAATTTGATAATGCCGTTAATTGTCTTATGTCGAAGTTTTATTTAAATTTCAGCTTGTATTGTATATAAAAGTGAGGCTCATGGTTCACATGAATAGTGAACCACTGTCAAGCTACTCTACTTAAATAAGAAACTATTTTTCAAGTTACGAGCAATAGCAAATAGAGTTATTGACATACTGGAAATTCTTATTTACATTAAGTCTGGAGACATCCATTAGATAAATACAAATTTTCAGTGTGTGCAGCACAATGTGCATTAGCAAATCGTGTAAAGAAATAAGGTTATTATTTTTATATAAATAGGATTGAAATTTGTGGCAAATGCCGTCGATGTCTACGATCTTTACAAATGGTACAATCTTGTAGCTAAATTTGTATTATTATATGTGTGCGTCTTGTAAATATTAAATTTTTACTATGTCATAACATTGTGAAATGAGATTATCCCAAATAAATAGAACATTGACACTAGGCATATCATGTTTTATTTACTATCATTGACATATTTTGCATGAAATACATCAAATATTAACGTGATGTCCAACTCAATCTTCCGTGGGATTTAGAAATGAGACATTTTCCATCCCCTCTGGCATATAAGTTAATCCTGACTCATCTCTGTGCATCGTATTATAACCCTTACCATAACCTGAAAGTATGAGATTTACCTAGATTTTATTTTTAAGTATAAAAAGCAATGTTCCGAAAGTGAATAATGCCGCCAAACAGATGAATATATTATGTTAAATATAAATCAATATATGAAATGAAGTTCATACCTACTTGTAAATTGAATTAAGGTCAGGGTGCCTAATTCCGATAGTTTTTTTAAAAACTCACTTGCTTACAAATTATCAAGGTTTAATTTTTTGACAATGTTATTTTATTATAATATAATTAAACACTGTATTAAACTTTTAGATGCATGTAGAAAATGTAATTTAGCTGTCCAAAGAAATATATTTTTGGGAAAAATGGATAGACGGATTTTCTCTTCAAAATCGGGAAAATCCGTCAAGCATCAATATTTCATAGAAATTATTATTCGTTTTATTAGAAAGAAAGTTAGTTCACACTTAATGTTATTGTTGTATTGTTCATTGGTGAAAGAGGATTTATTTTTTTGGCTCTGGGATCTTAAATATCTAATAGTGTTCGCGATTTATTTTTATATAACTGTTTTTGGGACTATCCCGTCATATTGGTGAAATCAGGGGTGGTAAACATATTTAGGATAGGTACCTATTTCTACTAGTCATAATAACTTTGATATTGTAAATATTTATGTAAATATTGAAGTATTTTGTCATTTAGATAAAAGTGACCAGTTAGTGTAGTTTCAGGTTTAGGATTAAATAAAGATACCCATTACAAAAACATGATTCGGTTCAAAGATTCGGACGTTGTCAGCGTTAAAAACGTTGATAAAACTCTTAGTTGATTTTTTGAAATCTAGTTACTTTTAAAATCAAATCGACAGAACGAATAAAAATGTTAAAAAAAGGTAACAATAATTCTCATTATATAAATTAACTAAACTCAAACGGTCCTTCCTGACAAAGATAAAAAATATATCGTAAGAAAATAAATAATCAACAAAATATATCTATTTATACGTCGCTTGTAATTAGATTAGGTTTCTTATAGGTATCTGAAATAGCAATGAATTGGGTTGTAGTTATCGGGGCTTCCTTAATCAAGGAAAAGTTATTTATGAAAATTGTTTACGAAGTCTGAAATTGGGCATTGACGGCATACGACGATTTCGTCGCCCCCTTTAAAATAGACGGAATTATGCACTTAGTAATATTGAGAGTAAATATTGATTTATTTGCATCGAATATTTGTGCTATTTACACATTGACGTAAAATATATGGACGGGGCGGAGAGCGAGAAAAGTGTTGTCACGAAACTGGTCTACAGACCAGTGCAGCGGTTGTGACGTCACAGCGCACCGGTCTGTAATTCGTCGTAAAAATGCCCAATTGTATCGTGCGTGGGTGCAATAAAGATGACCGAAAGTTCACAAAAAAAAGATAACATTTCTTATCACCGCTAAGTAAAAATTATATAACTTTAAGTCAATAAACATTTATTTTAGCATTATTGAAAAACGATTTCATGGCCGCCATTGACGTAAAAATCCAACAGATGGCGCGATTTACACAGCCATCTTTTTGACGTACCCAATGTACTGAAGGGCCTATCCTTAGTTTTTAAATCAATGTATTTACAGCGTTTTCCGGCAAATTAAAACGTAATTGTTACCTATGTATTTTTTCACTCATCTTACGTAAAACGTGGGAGGTTGTCACTCGTATTTCATTTATAAAATACAATTGAACTTTCAAAATCTGTTTTAGCCTATTTTGTTACAACTTATGTACTCCCAAAATTAAATTTGAAACAAAAAGCGATGCTGTTCTACCATCCCAACTCTCAAAGCTGTAATTTTAATGTACTGTACTTATTTAGAAGTAGACGGTTACGCACCATAGACGGAATATGCAACCCTGACCTTGCTTGTAAATTGAATCACTTGATTACATGGTAATGATGGTATTTTATTATTTGAAAAATATAATTAGGTCTTAAATATTTACCTAATTGTTTCATAAGTTTGGTCGGAGCATTTCGCAAATGCAATGGCACAGAAGGAAGGGGCCCTTTTATTTCAACTAAAGACTGCTGGCATTTCTTCATAGCTAAATATACTTGGCGACTTTTGGGCGCTCTCGCCAGCCTTACAGCACACTGAGCCAGCAACACGTCACATTCCGGCATACCTATATTCTGGCAGCCTTGGTAACAAGCTACAGCCTCGACTAGAGCGTTTGAATCAGCTAAACCTGAAATAAAGCGAATTCAAACATTGCTTACATCCAGAAGTCAGTTTATACGACGATATTGAGCACAATTTACTTACTTAATAAAATTATCTTAACTCTAATAGAAAACATCTGGTATTTAACCATATGGATTATCCCAAAAGCAGTGTCGAGATTAATCTATTAATAAATCGAAAATTTCATTCGATCATTTCTGTCGTAGTCCAAACCTACATTAAAGAAATTGTCGTAGAAAAACAACTGCCTTCACCTATATCCTCACAAGCTGCCCTTATAAAACGCCGTGCAATGTACAAGGGATCTTCACCACCATGCAAAGCTCTTGTGGTCCAATAAAGTGCAGCATTGTCATCACCTGCCCGTATTGACTTTTGAATAGCTGATATTATATTGTAGTGTTCTTCACCTTGCCGATCGTAAACAACATGTGATCTCTAAAATTGAAATTATACTTATTTTGATAATGGCAAAACCGAATTACCACCAACTGAACCCACGTGTTTTATTTTGATACAAATTTATAAACAATACCTTAATTCCGTCTTTGATATCTTCCAGTGTAAGAGTTGAAGGGCCTTTAATTGCTACATCTTGATCAGTATTTCGTGAAGCTAATGCCAATTCTAAAGCGCCGAGAGCGACCCGCGCGTCTCCGTCGCATATTTCCGCCAACCATTGAAGAGATGATTCCTCTATAATGCATCTAATAGTAAATATTATTAATGATTTAAAATAGTCTATTTGCAATGATACACTGCCTCTGCTGCTCCTGGAAATCTAGCGTTTAACTATGTATCTAGATACTCGAGGTATAGTTTAGTTTTTAGCTAGGGGGCGCTGCCAGTAACAATGTCCTCAGTAGCATTGAAACAAGTAAACATTAAACTATGTACATACAATGTGTGTTAACAGTGCTAAATTATCAAGTTATAATTATGTGTTACCTAGGACAATTATCCAGGCTTCCTTTCATTACTTCATTTGTGTCCACAATAACTGTATCTTTATATTTTTGAACTGCTCTTTTCAGAATCTTCATAACATCATGTACTGATAATTTTTCCAGAACAACTACTCTGCACCTGCTCAAAAGAGCATTATTCAAACTGAAGGATGGATTTTCTGTTGTAGCCCCAATGAGAATTATTGTACCATTTTCCACATGCGGCAAGAAGGTGTCCTGTTGTAGTTTATTAAATCTATAAATAAAAGAAATATATGACAACATTTAGGCACACATTGTGGACTATGTGGCCTAACCACTGGCAAGCATTTTTTGTAATGAATAGCAAGACAAGCATCCCTTCGCCTGAAGGTAAGGTAAGGTAAACCAAAAAACACCTTGAATTACAATGCAATGCTTGGCATTTCACTGCACTCGCCACCATGAGACATAAGTGTAGGACATAGTGGACATATTGAAACTGGTGTGACTCAATATGTCCAGTAGTTACACTGGCTATAATGTCCTTCAATCCGAAACACAACAGTGCATTTAAACTGCTGTTTGGGAAAAATAGACATTGTGGTGGTACCCATCCAAGCGGCCTCTCACATAGGAGACCTACCACCAATATAAAATACACCAGTGTAAGTAGTAACCCATAATTTTGATTGTAGAGTAAGCCCATTCCCATCCATGCACAGGGACATATATTATACATATATTATATAGGCTGATACAATGAATGTAAAAAAGGTTGTTTCTTTTTCAACACAATAGTAATCTGTCAGTGAATTGGTAATCGAGACTATTCTATGCATATATGTTATTGTGTGTATGTGTGTGTTAATTTACCAACTTTGTATCACATCAATCTCACAACATTTTTTTTTTCCATATTTTTTTTTCCAAGTTTTGTTTTTGGTGGGATCTTGATGACTGATGGCCATACTTTGTTTTTTTGGAAATCAAGTGTCTTCAGCTATTTGCAGATTTAAGTTGATCCTCATGATTGGAGTAATTTGTTTTGACAACACAGTGAACATGTTTTGAATTTTTGAGGTTTTTGACTTTAAATCTATGCAAAAATAATCTTTTACTAATTTTTGTATCTATAGTAAACTAACCTGTGAATTTCATCCATGAAAAGAATAGTTTGTCTTTTGAATTGTGCCTCATTTTTGGCTACTTTCACAACTTCTTTGACATCATTTATTCCTGACATTGTTGCTGAGAGTTTAACGAATCTCATATTTGTTTGTGATTTACAAATATTTGCCACAACATTGGCTAAGGAAGTCTAAAAAAGAGATTTGAATTAAACAGGATGTGTTTTTATAAAAAGGCATTTTATGACCCTTTCGTGTGTATAAAAGACTAATAGCTGAAACAATGAATTATTGGTAATTCCCCAATTTCTAAAAGAAATACATATTATGTATGATATAACATGTTAACTGTGACTCTCATACACATTGTTTTTGTGATAACAACCATGTATTAATTAAAGTTACTAGCAATAAAATAATTTCTCTCTCTTCCTCTTCAGCCACAAGTCCACTGCTGAACATAGGCCTCCCCTAATATTTTCCACATCAACCTTTTGGAAGCAAATACAATGGTATAATATTTAATTACATACCAAACAGATATCTCGGGTGACTCCAGATGATCATTTTTAAAATATATTTTGCAACTAAACAACTATATGAATAGCACATTAATTTGCATAGATTACATTTGGCCATTTTTTCTTAAATCTTACATTACCTTTCCACATCCAGGTGGGCCCCATAATATCATATTCGGAATCTTTTTCTGCTCGAGGAGCGATCTAAGCATGGATCCTTGCCCGAATGCTTGTTCTTGTCCTACCATATCTTCCAGATCTGCGGGTCTCGACGCTTCTGCCAGAGGTTTCGTTTCAATTTTATCTTTCTGTGCTTGATTTCTATTCAAACATCCCTGCTCATGACATTCCTAAATATTTTATAATACCAGCTAGTTAGAACTTTTAATTTATTTTTCCAATTAATTTATGGAATCTTAAAGTATTTACCTTGCTTTTAACTGAAGTGTTATCGAATTTTAAGCGCTTTTCGGAAGGAGATTTTGAATTTTGTAGGGTCCGTTTACTTATACTTGGCCCAGCGCTCTCATTAGATAACATATCAATTTGTGAGCTACTTCTTTTCGCAGAATTACTTTGTTCAGTGGTGTTGAGAAACAAACACTTGTTTACGTGTTCTTCAATCATATCCTTCGCAAATAAACGATTACATATTGGGCACGCTACGGTCTTATCGATATCTGTATTCATATTTCTAACTATTTGATTAATAAATCCATATAAATAGTAAAAAAATATTTTCTTCGTTGACCGTCACTTTTGACTTTTTCTCAAATAGCGCGCTGCGCGAAGAGGCAGAAGCCAAAAGCCGAGGGTAAACAACCCACGCGTGTTCCACTTGATGATCATAACACCTGGTACTAAAATCAAAATACTCTATTCAAACAAAATATAGCCTTTCACAAGATCTTTGTAATCGTTATTTAGGCTATTTGACTAGTTTTTTGATAACATCCCACAAAATGGGGTCTACATACCTTACAAAAAAATAAGATCGCAATTTTTTTAAATTAATTTAACTACATGCTACAATACACTGCTAACTACGGCTGACCAGGCTGACTTACTTAAAAAGTAACGTACTCTGTGAGGCTGATTACCACTTTACTTGACAATTGACATCAATAATTGTCGTAGGCGTCGCGTCGCGTCGCGTGAGCGTTTGTCATGAAGTCATCAATGACGTGTTTACCGCGACCATGCCGCGCGACGATCGTGATCGCCAATTGGAACGGCAAAATGAGTGTTTTGAGCGCCGTGAGCGCCTAATGGAACGCGCCGAGTGACAGCCAGTGACAGCCAGTGACAGCTGTGTGCAGCTGTGAAATGGGCTGAGGTGTCAGCAGTCGTGTTAATTTTTTTATAAACACATAAATAATAAAAAAAATGAATGGATTTGATAATTAATTGCTCAGTTTGTGTTGTAAAATCTCAAGTTGTTTTCAATCCATCATGGAAACAGACAAGAGTATTAAGAAGCGTAAAGGTTACAAGAAAAAACATAATGAGGTCAATGAATTCCAAGAAGACAGTTGTATTGAAGAAACCATAACAAATTCCAAAAGAGAAGTTGTAAGTGTTTGATATTTTACGACTGCTTATTCAATAGCTGTCCGGAATAGTTATTTTTATTATAAAACCTATTTTAAATTATAGCTATAGAAAGTATGAGATATATACCTCCTTTCAACACTGTCCGACCTTGTTGTAATTGTAAATATCGATACCAGATAGGTGCGTTACCTTGTTAGAATAAAATTAGATGTTTCGTATAGTTACATACTATTTTTACTAGAGAGTTATGTATGTGGTTTGAAGAGTAATTAATAATTTTATATCATATATATGAAGTAAGTAGAGTGTAGAAGCGAATTCATCTTGAGTTATTTCCTACAGTTGTTTTATTAAAGTTTTCCAGATAAAGCCACTACTTTGCGAACTTCAAAATATCATATTTTTGTAGTTCTTTAACTATAAGATGCACATAATAAATAAGTCAAATTACATGTTTTTTTCGAACTCACCATGAAAACTTCTTATTTGCAGTATACTTCCCAAGAATTATAAACACCTCACCATTTTATTTATAACTATTATGTAAAGCCTAAAATTTATAATTTGTTTTGTTTAATAGATAAATCTTATTCACATATTGTAGGGTGATGGTGCACCAGCCGAAACAGAAATGGAAAAATTGGACACTGTTCCTATCGTGGAAGACACAGAGAAAGCTCCATCGAGTGTGTATTTGCACTTGAAAATTGATATTGTGTTTATGTGCCTATTGCTGGTTGGTCTGGCCACTAGACTCTACAAACTGGATGAACCTCGATATATTGTGTTAGTATTAGTTTTATAAAAGGTCTTTTGTGTTTTAAAATAAGAGGGTATATAACAGTTGAGTTTTTAATTGCTAACAATAAAATAGAACCCTGTGGTGGCCAAATTTTTTGAGCATAATTATAATTGTAAGTAAAGACTATCTTATGAAGTGTGTACTAATTGTGTATTATGAAAACCACAAGTGAACATAATGAGACTGAGCTTTAACATAGCGCAATAAAATAAATTTAATGATCAATAGTTTTAAAATTAGAAACCTGAAAAATAAGTAAAGTAGAGAATACTGAAAATGAAGTCTAAATAATTGTTGTAATTTCAGATTTGATGAGCTCCACTACGGAAGATATGTTTCGTTATACACAAAAGGAGTATTTTTCTTTGACGCCCATCCACCACTGGGTAAACAGTTGCTATACTTAGCAGGTCGTGTTGCTGGATATGATGGAAACTTTACATTTGACAAGATTGGCTCCCCATACACAGAAAATGTACCCGTGAGAGCTCTCCGTCTAGTGCCTGCGTTAGCTGGTAGCCTACTTGTTCCCATTACATATCAATTGATGCTGCAGATTTGTACATATCAGTGGACAGCTATACTTGCTGCCCTTTTAGTCCTGTTTGGTGAGTAGAGAATTGATCTTAATTTGTCTAAATCACTTTTAAAATTATAAAACATAGTCATCAATGAACATAGAATCAACAATTTTTTCAATTAATTTTAATTATTGTATATGCAAATGATGCTCTACAATTACTTATTATTATTGTAATTCAGACTACTGAAATGATAGTCCACAATATTTTTATTACAGAGACACAACAATTTTAAATAAAATAATTCAATTTGTTTCAGAAAACTGTTTCTTAGCACAATCAAGATTTATGCTTCTTGAAAGCATACAAATTTTATTTGGTTTGTGTGGAGTTTTATGTGCCATTAAAAGTACACGGAAATCTGGGCTTGCTTCAATATTTTGGCTTTGTGTTGGCGCTCTCTTACTAGGATGTTGTTTTTCGTAAGTTATTAGTTTTACAATGTTGCAAAAGGTTCTAAAAATGCATTAATTTAAGTTGAGCTTTTTACTACCTATAGTAAACGGTTTTTAGAAATATGTCAAAATTTATTAAATACACAAAAGCAATAACTTTGCTGTTTTATATCTTTTTCTTTCTATCCAGCTGATAAAAATCTTCTTTCAGGGTGAAATATTCTGGCCTCTACACATATTACTTGTCATTTTTCCTCGTCGGACGACATGTATGGCGGCGATTCAGCTATTTAGAATCCGGAATACATCTAGCTTTATCAACATTATGGCGACTGGTAGTTCTGATTCTGTTACCATTATGCGTGTACCTCGGCGTATTCTACGCACATTTGGAGATGTTACCGAAGGCGGGGCCCCATGACAGTGTGATGACGAGCGCTTTCCAAGCGTCCCTGCAAGGGGGCCTCGCCAGTATCACCAGAGGACAACCACTACACGTTGCTCACGGCTCGCAAATCACTCTTAGGTAAGTGCTAGGTATATTCACGTACATTATTACAAGCGAAATCATTACCGTAGATCGGTCTTCCGATACATAGTGGTAAGTGGAGCTTCTTTTTCTGCTTCTTTAAAACTATTGTTTTATAAATTAGCTACAGCATCGTCTTTCCATATATTTCTGTGGTATAATTATTATTGGCCCCAAAAAAATCATTACTCACCTTAAGCCTCCTCCTGGGATTTACATATTGACCGCTTCTAATATCTCCTATAAGAAGCGACCAACATTTAGCAATTACCAATCATTAGGCCATCGGTGTGCATCCATAGCAGACTTATATAAGTTGAATGTGGGTACCAGACACACGCACGGGCGCACGTGTTGGCTGCACTCGCACGCGCACGTGTACCCGGTGCGGTACGGGGACGGGCGCGGCTCCTCGCACCAGCAGCAGGTGACGTGCTACAGCTTCAAGGACGTGAACAACTGGTGGATAGTGAAGCGGCCCGAGGTGGCGTCGCTGGCGGTGGCGCGGCCGCCCGACGCCATCCGCCACGGAGACGTGGTGCAGCTGCTGCACGGCATCACCAGCCGCGCGCTCAACTCGCACGACGTCGCCGCGCCAGTGTCGCCGCAGTCGCAGGTACCACACTCACTTAGGGCCATTCCCTATAACCTATCTATCTTTAACAAGAGGTTAAAGTGGTTACCATTACTATGTATGTCGGTACAATTCTACGCTTCATTAAACAGATGGACTTATCTAGCTGTCTATAAATATATGCACCTTATACCTCTGTATATCTGTTAACTGAAACATAAAATTCATCGAAATATCTTATGATATCTCTTGTTAAAGATAGTTAGATTATAGAGAACGGCTATTAGAGTATTCATAATATAGAGGGAGCGCTGTCATATATTTGCGTCTTCAAAAACGTAGATATTTCTTGTTCGTAATGTTGTTAGCGCTCCTATAATGGTGAAAATTGAAATAATTCTTTAACAACAAATTACGATAAATATATTTGATAACGAAAATACTTTCGTAAACATACGTTTAGCTATTATACTCGTCAAACGAGTTTCAGTGGATTTAAATAGGTTGAAACTATTTCTTTTTCTTATCCAAGTAATTCGTGCATGTCGGACAACCTGTCAAATATCAGCCAATAGGAGAGCAGAAAAAGGTGGACTGGCACCACCATTTTTATCTAAGTTTTTGAAATACCAGCGCTCCCTCTATATTATAAATATTCTAAGCCTACTCCTTACATTACATGCAACACATCTACGATCCAAGCGTTGTGGTTTTTCATGGCCGGCAGTAATCACTTACCATGAGATGACCTGCTTGCTCGATTGCTGGACCTAGGCAATAAAAAAATCCTATTTCAGGAGGTGTCTTGCTACATCGATTATAACGTATCGATGCCAGCTCAGAATCTTTGGCGAGTGGACATAGTGAACAGGGATAGTGAGGACGCGACGTGGGATGGTATCCGCTCTCTAGTGCGGCTGATACACGTGGACTCCGGCTCAGCGCTGCGGTTCAGCGGCCGTCAGCTTCCCTCGTGGGGCTTCCACCAACACGAAGTGGTGGCGGACAAAGTGCTCACCCATCAGGATACTGTATGGAATGTAGAAGAACATAGGTATACTAAAGGTATGTGCCTCAGGTCTGATGACTGATCTCACGATTAAATGCATCCGCCATTAAGTTAGATGACGCTAATTTGTAAATGAATCATTCGTTTGTGCCACCAATACATCGTATCGTAATACAAAAAGGAAATTTCTCGCAGTTTCCTAGTCGATACTTACTACATAAACTTATTTCTCTTCGAGGACGATGTCAGTAAATAAATAACACCCAACAGTCACGTACATAATCCTGACCCCACACTAAGATCGAGACTTGTGTCGTGGGTATTAGGAACTACAAGAGACTTCTCGGTCTCACAAACACCCTGACCCGATAGAAATATTTGTTGCTTGCACAAATATTTCTCTCGGTGCGGGGATAGAAGCCGCGGCTTCTCATTTCACAAGCGGTGTCTAACCGACTCCGCCACGGAGGCTGTACCCGTATGAATGAGGCCATCTGGGTAGGTACCACCGCAATGTCTATTTCTCCCGTGAAACAGCAGTGTAAATGCACTGTTGTATTTCTGATTGAAGGACATTGTAGCCAGAGTGACTACTGGTCATATTGAGACTTAACATCTTATGTCTCAGCATGGCGAGCGCAGTGGAATTTTGCTACTGTTTATGATCCGTATCGCTTACCATTAGGCGAACAGCTTGCTAGTCTCATCCATGGCAAGAAAAAAAAACAGGCAACTGTTGTATTAATTCGTGGGATGTTTTGTAACAGCGGAGGACCGTCGCGAGCGTGAGCGTGAGCTGGTGAGTGCGGAGATGATCCCGACGGCGCGCACGCAGCTGCGCTGGTGGGAGAAGCTGCTGGAGCTGCAGCACAAGATGCTGGCGCACGCGCCCGACGCGCCGCTCGGACACATGTTCGCCAGCGAGCCGGCTGAGTGGCCGCTGCTGGCGCGCTCCATCGCGTACTGGCTCTCGCCTAACTCCAATGTTTGTATATTTGTCATTTGTCTAAAATTGGGAGCAATTTTTCTCCTTATCTGACATATTGTGTGACATATGTTTAACTCAATAATGCACGATAAGGACATTGACCTGTTCTGTACGAGTATCCATAAGCTGAAGAGGATATTGAGCGATTCTTTCTTTTTGTGAACCTCGTCTAATGTAGCAACTTCTTTTCTTTTTCCATATATCTTTTTTAATTTGAATATTATACTAACGTATTTATAGGTGAAAACTTGTAATTGGCCTTCTGTTACATCTTTTTTTTTATTTACTGCTTGTATTAGCTGTTAGTTTTCTGTATGTAAAAAATAAAATAAAATAAAAATATTACAATAATTATTTATTACGCGAATGTTACACATTGTAATAAAACTATTATTTATGGGCCGGAGTCCGCCCACTGACCATGAATGCTGTAATGTTACCGAAACATCGGGAAGTCAAAAATGTAAAAATTAAACCGAATCCGCGATAAAATCCCTAAATAATAGTTTTATTTCAATATCATTACAATATTTTTCGACTACATCAGTATTTATAACATCGGGACACTGAAGTTAGGAAGGGCCTCCTCCATCCATAAAAACTACATTATGTTATTTTTTACAGGCTCAGATACATTTGATCGGTAATCTCGTCATTTGGTACGCGGGAACGATATCCGTGCTCGTATACGGCGGCTTCTTGGCTCTGTATGCGATCCGCAAACGTCGCGCCTGCGAGGATCTGCCTCCACGAGCTTTGCAAAAATTCTACGACGCCGGCTACATACTCTTCCTCGGATACTGGATCCACTATCTTCCTTACTTCTTTGTAGACCGCACTCTATTCCTCCATCACTATCTACCGGCTTATATCTTCAAAATTCTTCTGTTGTCTTTTATTATTGATCATGTTTATTACGTTATAAGGTTGAGGAAACAAACGCGATCATTGGCAAATGTATTTATAGTGTGTATGGTTATTTGGTTGTCTTATGTTATAATAACATTTAAAAAGTTCAGTGTACTTAACTATGGAAATGTAGATCTCACCGAAAATGATCTGATAAGTCTCAGATGGAAAGACTCTTGGGATTTTATATTGCATAAAAAGGGCTAAGAATACTCACTTTTACCTAAAGTATTATTAAGTCACAAATATTTTAACTTGTAGACTTCAAGACTTATTGCTCATATGACATCTTATATTACAATGTTTTTACAAATATAATGTGAATATTAAGATTGCCATTATCTCTTCTATTCATTAACTATAAAATGTATTGTATAGTTAAGATTTTCTTCTATTAATAAGTTTGTATAAAGAATAATTTATAAATAATAGTAGGTGTTTGTGTTATGTGGTTTTATATGCATTTATATTTGCTATGAAAAAATATCCGTCCAAAATGTATTATGAGATTTTTTAATAAAGTTTATATTTTTGTACTATTTGTAATAAATGAATATTTTTTTTATAAAATTACTTTTATTCAGTAAGAGATACAATAGTGTTTAATGGCTAGGTTCCACATCCATCGCCTGAGGGTGTGCCACAGGGTGTACGGCAACGGACTCTACTTCAAGTGGGATCACACGCTGCTTGAGAACAGCAGTTGTGCCTGGAGCATATCTGTATGAACCTTGTTTCTTGCCCTGCAAGAAGCAATTTTTAATTACTACAAAGTACCTTTAATTCACACAAAATATTAGACTTAAAAATCAAAAACTTTTGTTGAATATCCATAAGGCTTTTTATAAAATATATGTATTACCCATGAGCCAATGAGCACAATATTATTCGATAAACAAATAAAAATTATAAAATGGGAATGATTATTTCAGTGCATTAGACAAATTTTTACAGTTGAGAAATTAATTTACTAAGCACACCATTTCACATCTATAATGAACTTTGAATTGCTGACCAGTACCACTTGGTTAACAACCCACTTGACAGCCATTTTACCTTAATGTTAGCTTCCTCATAAGTTCTGAGGTATTGAGCTGGACCAGAGCTACGAATGACACAGATATCAACATTGGAACCTGAACCCAGGTCATTGAAGATACCAGCTGCAATGGCATCACGCACTAACTTCTTGCCTTCCTCTTCAGTCATATTGGGCTTCCAGTTAGCTTCAAATACAGACATTGCTGCCAGTGATCCTGACCCTGATATAAAATATTGATAAATGATTTAATTATTAAACAAGAACAATAAAAGTTTAAAATTAGCAATTTTACTTTATGCAATAGTCAATGTGCACAATATAGGTAGGCTTACCCATAGTTGCATATGGAAGTTTGTCCACAGAGCCATGAGGATAAATACAAAAAATATGAGGACCAGTGCGGTCAACTCCACCAAGAACCAGCGCAGCACCGATATGCCCTTGATAACGAAACAGCATCCGTTTGAGCAGAGTTGACGCGGTTTCTACCGGCACGACGCGGCCGGTGTGAAGGCGTTGCAACTCCAACTGGGATGCCACTGTCTGTGTCGTCATCTCAGTGTCAGCAGCCGTACCAGCGCCGCAACAATACATGTTGGACGCTAGGTAATGGATTTTCTGACAATTCTTGTCTGATACAACGGTATTTTCAGTTGCTCTGGTGTCGGCGCCAAGAATAACGCCATCAGCGTAAATTATACCCACGATCGTTGTTCCCGTCTTAGTAGCACTAATAGTTGAAATATAATAATTACATAAATCTAGACTCTAATAATGAATCTTACATATGTTATTTTACTTTTAGGATGCTCTCACTGGTTTTACTCTTGAATTGGAGCACCTAGATGGGCACAAGGTGCAAGTGTCTCGGGACAAGGTGACATGGGCGGGTGCCCGTGTCAGGAAGAAGGGCGAGGGCATGCCCAACTTCGAGAACAACAATCTTCACGGAAACCTTTATGTTACTTTTGACATTGACTTCCCTAAACAGGACTTCACAGACACTGAGAAAGAAGGTGAATATGTATATTGTTTCTTCAAAATTTAATATTGCTTTTTACTAGGCACTATTCTTATTTAATGATGTTCCTTGTACAAATCTCATGAAACTGTTTCTGTTATGTTTCAGCTCTACGGAAAATTCTTAATCAAACACCAAATAACAAAATATACAATGGACTATAGTAGGTACTGCGTGTATAATTGGTTTTGTAGTAAAATGAGTGCAATGTTGTGAGAAAGATGGGTTTTGCGTTACCTGTGGAAGCATGTGATTGTTTTGATTGTTTTTATAAATTAAATTACCTCCTAAATATAAACTCTTTTTATTAAATCCACTCCCTTTCCATACGTTTTTAATTAATTTAAAACTATAAAGTAGGTAATTAATACACATAAAAATTATTATTAAAATAGGTATATTTATACAAGATTTTTTATAACACACTTTATTAATATGATATCTTTTATATGGCAAAAACGTACATTGTCGCACACCTGTAGAGGCTAACTTTTCTAAAAAAATAAACAATATTTTGTATAAATCTGTTTTGGAAATTATGTCAGGGTGTCTGTAAAGCTTGCAATAGAAAAAAAAAGAACCAAGAATAAGTTCATTCAAAGTTATAAAGGGTCTTTTTGAAACATTTTATTTCTTTTCGAAATCACAGCCAAAATCTTGAATTTGTTTTACTGGCAACTTGTCATAAACAGTTCTCAAACAAACTGGCCATCACAACAACATCTTTCTATTCATAAAACTTATTCATATAATTAAACAGTAAAACTAAAATACTTACCGAGTAAGGTACATACATATATCATGAGATTATAAAACGAACTATAAAATAAGTGGACAAGTTGTGACAACTATAATAACTATTCAACACATTTTAAATCACCAACTCTTCAACATCAATTGAATTGAATTGTGAATAACATTTTGAAAATAACTTTCATAAATATTAATTAATATTCAGATAGATTACGAAAAAGTCAACGAAATCAAATAAAAATCCTATATGAATTCATATTAGCCTCTTTCATAATCAATATGTAGTTTTGCCTGGAGCTGGAGACTATGTGGCAACTTTAAGGTCACGTCCACACTCATGTCGATATAGTTTGTCTGAGCTGGAGTGTGGGGAGGGGACTCAATGGGGCCTCGCGTGGGGTGTCTCAGGAGACGAGGCAGGCGGGCTGCGCGGTGGACACGAGGTCGGTGGCGGCGCCCTGCAGCACAGAGTTGACGACGGCGCGCGCCAGGTAGCCCACGCTCACGGACGGCGGCGCGCTGCTCAGCGCAGAGCTATCCGACAGCCCGCTGTCCTGTTGCGCACACATATTCCATTTCAAACAATATTCATATCACTAGCACTATCACTACTAGCATTGAACATACAAAATATACTAGGGAAGTGATGTTATTAGAATTACAAAAAATATCGATACTTATTTCACACTTCGATAAGATTTTTTTACACAGCTCGAAATACCAAAAGGTTTGGTTAGTGACGATGATTCCATATATTTCACACGCAATTTAAACCCGGTGTATCGACATTGATTGGCGTAATTTCAACAACAAATATCGACTACACATGTTATGCAAGGTACTTCAGCGACGTCGCAGTAGAAGTCCATGGAGCGTTTTTCAGTTATCGACTTGTTAGTATCGATATTGATTGGCGTAATTTCAACAACAAATATCGACTACGCACGCTATACAAAAATGCTCAGTGACGTCGTAATAGAAGTCCATGGAGCATTTTTCAGTTATCGACTTGTTATGGGTATAAAAGACATATACGTACATTGGCGTATGTGGCGTGCGCTTCTTGCAGCAGACGGTCGAGGTCGAGCGCGTGCTGCAGGTACAGCTCCGGGTTGCGGCGCAGTATGGTGGCGAGCACGCACAGCAGCTCCACGCACAGCTGCCGCGTGTGCGCCGCGCCCACCCGCACCAGCGCGCCCTCCACCACCAGCGCGAACGACAGCTCCGACCGCGACATGTTCACCAGCGTCGGCTCCGCGGGGATCACCTGGCCCTGCATATATATCCACGCACAATGCTTATACACTCTATATAACTTTAGGCTTTCAAGAGGCAGAAGATACTGATCCTTCGTTCGTTCGACTTCCCTTCACTTAGGCATATTAAACATAACGTAAACATGTTTGTTTTTTTAAATGTTATAACCAATTATTAATGACCATAAGACCAATCAGAGCATGATTTAAATCATTTGCAACTTTTGTAATAAGCACCAAATTATAAACTGGTTTTGAAAAGAACAACACTAGAATTTCTTGCCCGTTCTTCTCTAGTGAAAGCCGCTTTCTGAACCGAGTGGAAGATAAAAAAAAATAAGGAATATAAATGATGTAGAACATCATAATGGCTTCAATAAATTATTTTCATGTCATGTCATTACTGTGTACACATAACATTAACGTAAAAACATAGACGCTATGCGCTTTGAGCTAGCGAGTCATCTTTGAGAGATCGACTCTAAATCGAGGGTCGAATCTAAGATTAAGTTTTCTAGGACCATTGACTTAAAGTTGATATTAACTAGCTCATATTTACAACATAATCCACAAGTTAAAAATTAATAAAAACTAACATGAAAACAAGAGAGAGTTATTTTTCTCACTTGAAATGGTTTATTCGATATTCACCCACCTGTACTATAATTCCTTTAGGTGTGCGCAGTAAGATATCCCAAACTTGTATGGTAGAAATGCTTGGGCACGCGGCACAGGCAACCTTCTAACTGGCGACGTTGCAACGGAGTTAACTAAAACAGCAAAAATGTATTTAGTGTCGACACACGGGTAACTATCGATAAACATTTATCGATATTTGTTACGGTCTCCCACGCAAAAGACACACAGAAAAACATGGCAATTTAAATGGAACCAACGATTTACTAAACAAATATTTTAAAAAATCTAAAATTAATTTTCGGTGGCGTTGTCGAACTACGGTATAATTGCAAAGCTGAGGTCTCGGGTTCGAATACCGGGTCGGGCAAAGTGATAGTAGATTAATTATCAGCCCGGAATCAGTGTCCCGATATGGCGATAGCCTTGCCTCCTATCGTTGGACGGTACACACAAGGCGAAACGTGGGTGTAATGGTTGCTACCAGCACCTCTGCCCACCCCTTCTCGGAAGGCGTGACTTTGATATGTATATTAAAATAATAAGTACCCCTTTCCTCGGCCCAGTCGGACACAGTGAGTACCCTTTGCAGCAGAGTACGCAGCTTGTACGGCGACAGCGACTCGATGGTGGCGTCGGGCCGCGTCTCCTCGGGGAACAGCTGCAGGTAGATGCGGATGGCTTCCAGTACCCAGCCCACGCGGATCTTCAAGATTCCGCGGAACATGTCCGGGTTAGTGCCTATCAACCGCCCGCAGTACAACACTATCTCCTGTAAAGTATAATTATCGATATAAGGTCGCTTTCAAACGTGTGTACGTATAGGGGTGAGATGGAGATCATTTTGACGATAAATAATAAGTATGCACGACATGTAAATAGCATAATAATCCTAATACCTACTATATACCTACCATATTTATTTATTTAATCCTTTATTGCACAAATTAAAAATACAGTAAAGAAACAATACAATAATAATAGTACAAGAGGCGGCCTTATCACACTAGGTAATTTCTTCCAGGCAACCTTTGGATGGATATTGAAAATAGGAAAAATGAGCGGGCAGTCTAAGGTATATAAAATAGTAATATATATAATATATACATACATATGTACAAATACATACCAACAAGATATATTAAAATACACATACATAAAATTTACCATATACATAAATATATACCTATCCTAACATTTACCAAAGAAGCGAATGGACAAGATATTCCTCAGCTATGCTCTAGTTGAGAAAGGAAATGGTCTTTAATTATTTTTTAAAAGACGACAGCGTTCGTGCCCGTCTTATTTCGACTGGAAGTGACCACCATACCTACCATATAAAAATATTATTTAAGCCTTGAGTTTAATTTTATCATTTTTAAACTTCCCGACTTTTCTATTAATTTAAAGCTTTTGTAGTCACAGGGCAGACTGTGTCAGAAATTAAACCAAATCCGCGATAAAATGCGTAAATAATAGTTTTATTTCAAAGTATATAATAATCACACTGGCGTAAATCTAAGAAACCGCATACATAAATAAAACTATTAACTTCAAAACATTCAACTAGTTATGTAACATGACAAGACATTACCTGCTGTAGCACAGCGCCGATTATATCATACGGCTGTATGGTGGAGTACATCACCGACTGGATCTCGCCCGGCGTCATGGGCTTGTCGAACACTGTCTCTTTCTGCCCAATTACACCCACAGTCAGCTGTAAACAATATGCATTTTTATCTAACGAACACATTGATAACAAACTCAAATTTATTTGCAACTGTACAATTAGTGTCATATTTTTGCTAATTCCCAGCGGGAACAGGTTTTACTTGGTAGTCACTGTAATATTTGGTAGACCAAATTAATAACGATGTCTGTCTCGATAATGATATATCTATAAAATAGACCATTCAGGATAAATTCAAGTATTTTTGTCTTGCAAAAAGGTTGATATGGTAGCTCAAAATTAAAGACATCCTTGTCTATAAACGCAGCTTTAAAATATATTTTATCGATCACAAAATAATGTTTGCGTGTGGGTGTCGAACCCCGTGCGTTAGTGTATGTGGGTGGTGGGGTGATATTTATTGTAATAAAAATTAGAAAATGTTAAAAATGCTTTGTAGATAAATATTGAAAAATAAAAGAGATGTTGACTGACACGAGTGTATAATTGAAGTAGATTTAGGTTAGAAAACAAAAAATATTCTATCATAATTAGAACTCAATCATTTTTCTACTCACCAGTATTATCTAAAAAAACAACCTTAAGGCTGATTTTAGAGTCACGCTGACCGCACGCCGACTGTCGGCGCCGACAGCTCAGCGCGTAGCTTACGGTCGGGGGCAAGAAGCGTCAGCGATGACAACTACGCGTTGTTCTAAAACGCTCCTTAGAAGCTCATATATTTCAACTGGCAGCGCTGACGGTCACCGCGCAGTCTGTGTGACTCTAAAATCAGCCTAAGGGAGTTTACATATGTCCAACAATATAGTGACCTGTTTGCCGTTGACGAGCACGGTGGTGATGAATGGGCTGATGGAGTCTACTGTGTGGTTGAGCAGCGACGAGCAGTAGCGCACGGCGCGCCAGTGCCGCAGCACGCCCGCCGTCTGGTACAGGCACTTCAGAGACTCCAGCGCGCTAGTGCCGTTCACCTGCACACAACATTATTAAATCGAGTCTATCGTTTTACTACGCCGACTGTCGGCAACTAAATTCGATAGCTGACTGCATCTACTATTTCTTAACGTGAAGAAGGATATATTAGTTATTACTCTACCGATACCTCAGTATATTAATAAAACAATCATCAGATTTATTGAGTCACTACATGCTCCAAACATATTCTTTCGATCATGACCACAATAGGGTATTTTAATATGATTGACTTTTTTGGTTTATTTTGGTTTATTTTGGTAACAAATACAAATATGTCATCCCATTAAAATAACACATTTCTGCCCGAACAGTTTAAAATAGTTTGTAACATGAAGCAAATATTAGTATTTAACTCAAAGAGTGGGAGTGTTGCGGGTACATCTTACCGTCTCTTTCATACGCGCACGCTACAATGCATGTTAAGCTTAGTGACGTCATTAGGTTTGTTTTGCATCCCTTTTTTACTCCCACTAAAAGCTAAAACGTTTCTTATTTGTTTAATTTGTAATGGATTTCTTATATTCATTGTTTGTTAGATTTTAGATACATAAAATATAACAAGGAGTTAAAATACCCTATTCAACTCAACAAACTTTCGAATTATATCAGTTTAATACAACAGACTGACCTCGTACATAGGCCCTTCCCTTTCCAGCAGGATGCCCCAGAGCTGGCACTGCGCGTAGATATTGTCAGTACTACGTAGTGCAGCCACGATATCCGGCGTGGGTTTGTGCTTGTAGTTTTGGAAACACAGCGTGTCCTCGCGGTATGTGAGCGTGCGCGGCACGTCGGTGAGCGACTGGTAGCCGATGTACTCGTGCTCCAACTGACGGAACTGCGTGAACATCTCCGACGGAAACTCGCCCTGGCTCATGAAGTCCAGGTGCTCTGAACATATAAATAAATATGTTTCTTTAAATAAATAACACCCAACAGTCACATACATAGTTCTGACCCCACACTAACATTGAGTCTTGGGTATCAGGAACTACGAGAGACTTTTCGGTCTCACACGGTGCGGGGATCCATACCACGGCCTCTCGTTTCACAGGCGGCGTTTAACCAGCTACGCCACGGAGGCTGTCACACATATAATGCGACAAATAGGAATTGCATACAAAACATCACTATAATATACTCTAAACCAGCGGTTTTGTTTGTTTGTTTGTTTTCCACCTTTTTTGTACACGGGCCGCAGACACGTTTTACTCATTTTAGGTATGGTGTTGCGGGCCGATTCAACGCAAGTCATCGCGGTAGGGTTGTCTAGTTTAGTTAACTATTTTTTACTTGGCGAGCGTAGTTTCTATATTTGGCGCGAAATTTAATATGGTTTCCAACCCCAGGAGGGTCAATTATGAAAACCCGCGGGCCGCGGGTTGAGTAAGGTTGCTCTAAACTATTACTTTTATCTGTCGCTAAGTAATGTTCAAGCAAAATCACAACGCGCATAACTTATCATTTTTTTCAACGTATCGACGTAACAAAACATAAAGGAGAAATCCGCGATTCCCTAAAAATAATAAACATGTGAATTTTAAACCTCACAGTAATGCCAGTGCATGTTAGATATATGAAAAATACTCTCACCCATACAAGAGCTAGAGATTAAATTCTGCAGTCTGCCGAGTCGTACTTTGACTCCATCACAGTGTCCCTTCTTGAGCATGGCGAATAGATCCAGCATCTGCTTGAAGTGCGGGTCGCGCATGTGCTCCTCGCGAACTAGCAGGCACACCGTCGGACGACCTGACAGCCGCCAGTACCTTACAATGCATTCAAGTGGTTTTGTACTTTCCTGTGGCTGTTTCCGGGAAAAATGGATATAGTAATAAATGATACACGAGTTACCACGAGCCACGTTTAAGGCTTTCATTTATTATGATTATATATTTGATTTTAGTTCGCGTGTAATGATACAGGAAAGCGAATATATTGTTATGGATATTGGGTAGAGAGGTACAATACGTGCCACGAAAGATGAGACTTGAAGCATGTTAGTAGTGGGGGACCTGCGCAGGTACAGTCGTGTACCAAACTGTTACCCAGAATGTATTTGTATACCTGATTTTTCGACGACATGTAAGTGTTAGTGTACACGGAAGTGTAAGTAAGTAGAAGATGTAAGTATGCAAGCCTGGGTAGGTACCACCGCAATGTCTATTTCTCCCGCCAGACAGCAGTGTATATGCACTGTTGTGATCTGGTTTGAAGGACATTGTAGCCAGAGTAATTACTGGATATATTGAGATGTCAAGCATTGCCAATAAAAGCTCAAATTCTTTAACAATATTTATTACTATATAATAAAGTTAAAAATAAAAATAACAGGTTATCCCATTCACTGTCACTATCAATAAACGATACACCAGCAGCAAGATCATCGTTTACCTCGAGGCATAATGCAGTTCTACAAAATTGCACTCGTATAAAACGCAACAACGAAAGTTATAAAAAACGGCTGCACTTGTCTGTACTCTGGAGTTAAGCGGCGTGTACGCGGGGTGAGGAGATCGGGATGCGAGTAACGCGCATGCGCAACGCCGTACTGCGCCTCCCGCGCTCGCTCCGCCGCCCCGATGACGCCCTATCCCTTCCCGCATCGCACTTCATACCGCTAAAGAGACCCATAAATCGTCTTCTGCGCAAGTCAAACCACGTGGTGTGTCAAGTCTCATCTTTCGTGGCGCGTATTATAGGTGATAATTTTTAATTCAGGCTTATGGTTATTGTTTATTTTTGCCAAAGCTGTTTACGCGTATAGTGGGCATATTATACATTTAAACATGCCCTCATATACCACATAATTTAAAAATAAACAACTTAATGATAACGCTGTTGGCGTACATTTTTTAAATATATAAATTAAAATATTAAACTTGAAAACTTTGAAAATATAACACATTTATATTTTATAGTCCAAATTAAAAACGATGTCGGTCTTAATATAATGATTAGTATATCTCCTTAAATAAATTATTTAGGTTCCATATTTGTCGCCATAAAAAAAATCAGGTAAAAACTTAGCATATCTCAATTTAGTTTATTTTAAGGATCGAATGTTGAATATAAAAGAGATCAAAATAGTTAGTTAATTTCTGCCGTTAGTAAGCGCATATTTGTGTGTGGTCATCTCATTTTTGCAAACAATGAAAGTAATCCAAGCATAGACAATACATGTTTGAAATTAAATGATCAAAACAACATTTAGGTACTCACTTGCCAACAAACTGTAGCTCTGTTTTGATATCATCTATGAGCAACGCCATGTCTCGATACAAATAGAATTCAGACACTTCGAATATTAGAGGATAACATAATACAGTCATGCCGCATACTCTGTAAATCTGAAAGCATACACATATAGAAATCAATATCCTAAATAACATTTCTAAACTTTTGGAACATCAATTTGCAGAAAATAATTTACCTTACTAGTGCCCAGAGATCCTATGGGTCTTATGGGTCGACCCGTGAGTTTCAATTTCTGACAAACACCCAGCTCTCTATACACGTGCACTAGCTGCGTTGAACTACAAATCTGACAAAAGTATTAAAACATCATCTACTAGTAAAATTATAACTTCATATAAATATTTTAGATAAACTTTGGCTAATAGACATGGATTTTTTTATTAAAAAATGCGGTTTACATGTCTATTAGTATTACCATCGCTTTAATTATTTTTTGGGCAGCGGGACATTCTTTCTTTCTACCTATACTTGCCTAATTTGTTTTTATCCCTATTTCATGCGGTTTAGGCAAGTCTGATAAATGTTACTGTAAGACCAATAGCTGTTTTATCGTTCATTTATCGATAGCACCTACCTGAACTGGTTCAACTTCATGCGGCGTTTGAGTCTGGATGCCGTACGTGCCCATCATCGCTTGCAGGCGCATCGACTCAGCGATCAGCACTACTTGCACCACCAGGTCGGTGGCTATGCCCTGCATCATCGAATTATTATTATTGAGTCTGTATCAACCCATATACGTCCCACTGCAGGGCACGGGCCTCCTCTACAATCGAGAGTACGATTGAGAGTGGTTTAAGGCCATATAGTCCACCACGCTGGCCTAGGGCCTTACTCTGAAAATCCGAAATGTAGTTCGAATCATCGGACGATCGAAGTTTATGACGATACAAATGTACCTACATAGACTTATGGCCGTTATTGACTTATGGTCGTAACCATAGAATTATGGTTACGATGTACGTTATACGAATACGAACATTTACAGAGTAGGTACATTCGTATCGTAATAAACTTTGATCGTCCGAAGATTCGAACTTTATTTCGGATTTTCAGAGTAGGACCCCTAGTGCGGAGTGGTGGACTTTACATACTATAGAAATTTTCACACTTTTCATTTTATTTCACTCTCTTATTACATTTAACGACAGAAAATTAAGAAGTAAATAAAACAATTTGTGCAGAAGCTGTGGTGCGTAATATTGATTTGCATAAAAAAGCTAGCTGCAGTACGTCGCTCCACTAATCATTTTCATCGATTTGTTAAAAAGCCTTAAAGGTCCAAAAAAAACTGATACAATGTGTATTTCACATTGACATTCGGTAGTGAAGTATTGAAATTTAAATTTTAGAGGTCTTGGTGTCAATTATCTTATTTAGATCATTGAATACTCCGCCTTTCACTATGTTGATAAACAATCAACATTATCTCGATTGAGCGATGGTATTATCACACTCATTCATAAAGACAATGCCAAGTTTGTCAATAAGCAATAACTGCTCCACATAGTTGCGAAGGCATAACATAGCTTGCATCATTTGGACATCAGAATTATATTATTTTTTCATGCAACAGATTCAATATATTCTAGATAGGCATCGCATGCTCATTGCTTACAATGCTATGACAATACCTAATACTTACAAATGCCGGCTTGGCCTGCGATTGATGCATGAAATCAAATAAATTTAATATTATTAAAAACTAACTGCAATTTTAACACGGACACATAATTACTATGCTTTTGTTAAAATTTATGTACTTCATCTCATCTAATTTTTCAACCTAAATAATGGAAATTCTGTTTCGGCTGGTATTTAATACGTAACATTACCACAATTATGGTATGGTAACAATTCAAAAGCCGAAAACACAAGAACCGAACTGAACTTATGCATTTATTTTGGCACAATATTATGACTCATATCATGCAAAATATATTTTTACTTCAGCAATACATGTTAAGACTAGTCTCTTTTAGTCCTAGTACCTCCGATAATAACTAGTATTTCAATACTGCTGAAGTATTATTATTTGAAATTATCATGTTTAAAATGTAGTATCCAAATGAATAGAGAAATAAAATCATGCAGTAAAATTGAGAATCTTCTCCTTTTTTGAAGTCGGTTAATAAACAAAAATTTGTAGGTATTAGACAAGTTAATATACCTGGAAAGCAGAATATCTGCCGGCGCGTCGCGGCCTGTTGTATGAAGGCAGGTACCGCCTGATGGGATCGAGCTCGTTGACGTGCAGCAAGCCTCCCGTCAACAACTGCGCCAGCACGAACAGAGACTGCGCCCACAGGAACAGACCACCTGTGTCTACTCGCAACGTTAGCTACTCTACTACAATACTTGTAATGTTACTACAACTAATCCATTACCAAAGCATTTTGTACACAAGACTAAAGAGCATTCATAATGTATAAGATTCGGAGTTATAGCTAAGATTTGGTGGTGTATAAAGATAAACCCAAGGGTTCCCAAATTAAACTCAGAAATTAGAAAATCAAGGAGAACTTTTATACCTACATATCTTCCTAAATAGTATCTTTGTACCTATCGACTGTCTCCATGACGCACTTGGTTAGACACTGGCAATAAAACGAGAGGCCGAGGGTTCGATCCCCGCAACGAGACAAATCTTTGTGTGATCCTCAGACATTTGTTTCGGGTCTGTGAGTTAGTAAGACCAAAAAGTCTCCCGTAGTTTTTGATAAACACGTCACAAGACTCGGTCTTAGTGTGGGATCAGGATCATGTATGAGACTGTTGGTTGTATTTATGTATTGATTTATATCGACCATCTAGATAGGATATGGCGACGAGAGTAAATAATAAAATGTATGTGCTCCAGGGACTGAAAATGATTGGGAACCCCTGCTATACTCAGAATACTGTTAAAACTACAAGTGTTGATCCATTACCAAAGCGTTTTGTGCATATGAAAGACTGAAAGGCATTTTTATATTATCATAGTATAGGCTCAGAGTTATAACAAAGTTCTATTGCAACGTAAAGATTAGTCAATTCATGGTAGTTAAGATAGATTTTTAATATTTTATTAGGTACAAATTTCAAAGATATAATCATAACACTGATCGAAAAATAAACGTAAATTAATAAGTAAAGTATAAACTAAATAGTCCAGAACTTTTGACATTTGCTACGCTTAATATTACGGAAAATATTTTTATGAGAAAGATCACAAATTGAATAGATCATGATGCGTAATATTATGCTTTTAATTAAATGAACAAATGTCTAAAGATCGCGTGTTTTTGTAATCATAGTGACAATATGTGAAACGTAGCGTTATCCACACCGATCTAAAAGTTGTTAACAACAATAATAAGAAAATGTTAAATAGTGAAAGTCAAGCTGCACACAAACCAATTTTACCTTTATTATCGTGATCACCGGGCTGGTCTGCAATTACATTTTAGGATATTTTGTAAATAACACATAGTTATAAAAATAATTTGTAGGAATAAATAAGCAATATTATTGTATAGTGATTACTTACTTGCTGGTATCCTGCGTACGGAATTTGGTTCGCTTCTCTCATTCTCCACGCCTTCTTTTGGTACATAATAATACCATGGTATTACTGGATCTAAAACAGATTCGTAATATTCAATTAATAAAATTACATAGACTTTTCTAATTAACATAAACGAATAAAGCTTATTCTATATTTCTCCATGCTACAAACATGTCCAGCCCAGTTCCATTTCAAGTGTCTTAACTTGTCTCGTATATCTGTTATTTTTGTTTTTTTTTCTAATTATTTCGTTGTTTATCTTATCATAGAGTTTAATAGGTAGAATGGAGAAAGATGGGCAAGGAAGATATCGGAGTGGGTACCTAGAGATGGTTAGACACAGAGGCAGGCCAAGGAAACGATGGGAAAATGTATTCAAAGAGAGATGTGTAGGAGACTGGAGGACACAAGCTAGACATAGAGATAAATGGAGGCAATTGGGGGAGGCCTACGCCAAGGAGGCGACTTCCAAAATAAAGAAAAATAAATTATAATAATTGGAATAAATATATTTCCTTTTTTCTAACTAATGTAATAAATATAAAGTTAAATTCTATTCATACTAAATAAAATATATCAATAATAATTGTATAGTATTAATAATTGTATGTAATCCTAATGATTGTAAATTGTGGTAGAATAAAGGCTATTTTTATTTTATTTTATTTAATAAAGCTTATGTTTCATGCCTGATTCCCAAATTGATTCTAGGAGCTTACATTTTCACCTTATAAAACAACACTGTAATTTGTAACCTAGAATTATTATAATTGACCATATTATTACCTCCATACTCGTCCATGTATATTCTTGCTTTTAACAATTTCTGGTACTCTTCGACTTGATCAGGCTGAGTGCGGAAAACGCCGTCAATGATCATTAAAACGTAGAAAAGCGGCCATTCTGACTCTATGCCGTCGAAATGTTTTAATTCTCCTTCGTGGTAATATCTTCTATTGGGATCTTCGAGCACGCACTTGTATCCGTCTCGACTGAACCGTTTAAATCCGTATTTGCCTTGCAATCGCCTCAATATGTTGGATTTCGTTAGCTGTACCAAGTGCTCTTCGTGAGTAGCAAAAGCAGGGAATGAAATTGTTGGAAGTAGAGCTGCATCTACCCCCTAAAATGTTATACTGTGTTAATAAAGGAATATCATTGTTAAAACAAGATTTCAAAAAATATACAGGTGTATTAATTGTCATTGTTCGCCTTATCACAGAAAAGAAGAATCAGAATTCTTTTGAAGTCAATTACTCTATTGCCAATTTTGTGAAATGCTGGATATTTTTAAAATAAGCGCTTACTTTGGAACTAGATTCTCTTGGGAGCATGGTTTCAAAAATACTTCTGTTTCGATTGTGGGCATCAATATCGACGTACACCACGCTCCAAGATGCACCTTTGTCGCCGAAAAGGTTGCATCCGTTAATTGCTTCCAAAGCAGCTTTTGCCATACCTAAAAGAAATACATTGTCATATTATTACCGTGTAATAACCTATTTAACATTCAATATAATAAGGTTCATAATAAAGAAAAAAATATATAGTACGTGCCAATAGATGATGCGTGAATTTCCGGTTTTCCATCATTGTATTTGGACCCTCGTTCCCACATGCCATAATCTGGTGTCCTGTACGCGCGCTCTACATAGTATACCAAATTCTGAACAAACGCTACTTCATCCTGCGAACCAAGAAAACGAAATTATGTATGATACACTATCGAAATAGCATGAATCTTTTACAATCTTTCTTATTTGGCATTATAATACATGTTCTTCACATACAACGATTGTCGATGTAAATTATTTTAATTGAAGAGCTACATATTTTTTTCCTTCCTTGTTCTCTGGTCTAATGCTAGTACTTTGTCACTGAAGAATATAGTATGTGTAAAGTTTAACCTGTACTTGTGAAGCTAAAGGCCGCGGGTTTTATCTCCGCACCGAGAGAAATGTTTGTGCGGCCGCAAATATTTTTTTCGGGTCTCGGTGTTGTGAGACCGCAACGTCTCTCGTAGTTCTTGATACCCACGACACAAGACTCGATCTTAGTGTGGGCTCAGGACTATGTATGGACTTTTGGGTGTTACTTCATTATAATTATTGAAACTTGAAACAGGACTATGTATGTAACTGTTGAGTGTACTTATTAATTTACACGAAGGTATGAAAAATTCCACCTATCAACAACGTCTATTTATTACACCTATTTGTAAATATTTGAAGTAATAACAATACCTGTGTATAAATAATTTGCAGTCCAGACGTGATCATCTGGACGAGGAATATCAGGTACAATGATATGACGTCGATCTGTAGGTGGTGGTATTGTTCGTCTGAGAGCACCGGCTCGCCTGTGGTGAGGTGGAACTTGACGTGCAGCGCGTGCGCGGCGCTCTGGCGCGTTTTGAACGCTTCGACGCGAGCCGCCTGCTTCACCCAGCACTCCAGGATGCCGCGCATGCACTTCACAGTGCTCTGGCCCAACTCGTGGGACTTGCCACGGTCGTCGTCTATACGTCTACCGTTATTGCATTTTTATTCATTATAAAATTGCATGAGACATGGTATAAATAGATGTTTAAATTATAATTGAATTTATATGTTTCGCTATTATTATAACATGCAATATATTATTAACTAACGGCCCGGCCCAGCTTCGCCCGGGTACAAATAGATTTATGTATGTATTATACATATAAACCTTCCTCTTGAATCGCTCTATCTATTTAAAAAACTGCATCAAAATCCGTTGCATGGTTTTAAAGATTTAAGCATACAAAGGGACATAGGGACAGAGAAAGCGACTTTGTTTTAAACTATGTAGTGATACATATAGTAACATTTGTATATTATTAAAACAGCTGTGATAAGCATAATGAAATAGACCCAGAATAATTATATACTTAAATAAGATTAGCAAATTCTATCATTGAAACTCTTTATTTATTTAGACTTTTTATAGCATATATAAAAACGAATGAAATATATCTTATTTCTCAAAAACAGCTAAATCAACTTGAATAAAATATGGACAACATATCTCTAGCAACACCAAAAATCACATTTTACAGCCCATAATTTTAGAATTTTAAGTAAAAAACAGAAATAATTTTCATGTAACCGATACATTTTCTTACCTGTAGGCCTGGTAGAGTCCCCATACTGCTGCAGCACAGTATATACTATCTCTTACACTACCAACATGAAGATCTGAAGATAATACTGGAAATAACCCAGTGATAGGGCTCTGGAACCTCAACAACTGTCTCTTAACTGAAAGATAGGATGAATACAACATTATAATAAACTTATTAGGTAAGTAATAAACTTATGAATGAAAGGAAAATTCAATATATTTGAAAATATTAACAGGGTAATGGAAAAATTGCCATTGAGTAATGTTATGGAAGGATACTTCTGTACTACTCATATTGTACTTTTGTTCAGCAGTGGACTTCCTGTGGCTAAGAGAAAGACAGTTAAAAGTTTATTATAAGCATATTACAAAACAGGGTGACCATTAAAAATTTAATATTGAGAGGTAAGAGTCTCCACTAAAATTTCTAAATTTTATTTTATCTTTGCTATACAGGTGAAGGAAAACATTGTAAAAAAAAACGTAAAAAAGTTTTTTAAAACCTAATATATTTTGAGAACCTAATTGTTCCTAATGAATTAAATAAAAATATTCTAAAAGTCTTTACTCAATACCCATCATCACATGAATGCAAACAGCATTTGAAGCGGGCCGAAGCGACATGACTGTATGGGTGGCAATATGATAAACTCAGTTTATTTTGATAGAACATAAGACTCTGTTAGAGATTGTTGACATGGACTATAGCTATGTTGCAGGTTAGAGCATATTAGCGGGGTTTTTTGTTTAAATTTTTTTTATTTAAACTTGGTCTATATTGGAGTAAAATTATTCTGTTTGTGTTTATATAGGGCCTATCTACAAAATAAGTATTTTCAAAAATTTGTCAACATCCCTATTTTATAGTATGTTAAGACTGCTAACCTGCATTAGGCCAGCATGGTAGACTATATGGCCTTACCACTAACAATTGTATTCTCAATTGTATAGGAGAGTTATGCCCTGCAGTGGGATGTCTATGGGCTAATACAGTACTGATACAGTTTATCTTTATGGGTTTAAAAGGATGAAAATGTATATACAGGATGATATTGACATTTAATTTAAAAACACATGTTCCTTAATCCCCCTAGATACTATAGTGCCAAATTTGATTAAAAACTGCTTGATAGTTTTGTCAAAAATCGCGATTTTAGGTTTCAAGGCTTTTGATCAACCGCTATAGATACTTAGTTTTTTTTTGGTTCAGATAAGTTCCTTAACCGAAATGAAGTTCATCTGAGTGGTAAAAATACTCTTATCTACATGGGAAGTCAAAAAATCGTGAAAACGAAAATAACGATTTATGAAAAAAAAACTTCTCATATTGCTTTAAAATTATATAAAATGTCACCTGGTGTAATGAGAAACATGTGGGTTAAATAAAGTAACATGTGTCAATATCATATCCCTATATATGCAATTCCATTGCACATCTATGGTACTAGCTTTGATATAATATACATACCAATAGCATAATATATATCAAGCTGCCTAACTGTGTCTTCATAGTTGGATATTTTTAGAAATTGCTGGGCATTTATATCATCTATACTGCCTTGTCGTATCATTGTATCTGGAAAAACCTGAAAAAATAAGCAATGTACTAAATTAAAATGAAAATTTATTGTAGATTTACCATGGTTCTTAATACTTTGCCAAGCATACTTCAAGTTCCACAACTTTACTGGGCGCCAAGGCATTCTTACAATAATATTCTCACTTTGATTTTATTTTGATAGTTTACAAATTATTTGCTTTAAAATATGGTTCTTTCATTTTGTTATTAACTATTAAATGCTGTGATTTCCTTTAGAAGTCAAAGCACAACGTTTATAATGCAAAATATATTTTGTAAGAAAAAGGTATGTTTATATTTGAACTATTATTTTCAGACGACGTAAACAAATTATTTTAAAAACATTGTAAACATTAAATACTACTAACCCTAATTATTTATACAACAAATAAAGCAGAGTCATTTCATTCCCACTTTAATGGAAAGTAGACGTAAACAAAATCCAGAAACAATTAATACAAACAAATTAAACTGGTTATATTTTTGAAGGTAGCCCAAAACAATAACCAAAATTTATTTTTTTGACAGTTTTGACATTGATAAAGAAGAGGTCAATGAACATAAAATGGAAATCCTCATAAACGTACCATCATGAATTGAAGATTAATAATCAAAACTTTAATATTAATGAGATCAAATGAGATATAGTTTAATAAACCAGCTTATCCCATGAACATACTCATATTAAAATAAAAAATATATAATATTATCGATTTTATTATTAAAATGTCTGAGAACGAAGCGTTAGATCTGTCACTGAATAAAATGACAGTTCAATTGCTGTTGTGATTGCTGTTTTATTTAGGCTATTATTGTTTTTGTTTTTATTAACTATTGATTTTATTTGTGTCTTCAATCTACACAATATTATAACTAATACACTCGGGAAAAAAATATTTTGGACAAAAGCAATGTTTTTAATATTATAACCAGCAGGTTCGTAATGTGTACTTCTTATCTTTTCTATTCTCATAAAACGAGATACGTACTAAAAATATTAAATGTTTACAGTTGCTTAGAATTAGATCTTACTATACAACATTAAGTAGATAACACCATAATCAACTCGTAAAATGAGTCATGAAATAAAGGAATTACATTTTGAAAATCCTGAAAGTATTACTGAAGATAATCAGGTTTTCTTTTATCATTTATTTTATGTGAATTTAATCACTAACAGCACAAAAACATGGCACTGTTTATTAACATGGGTATGTGTGTTATATTTTTGAAAATATTTTTCTAACACTGACATTGCACCAAGAATATATTTACTAATAAAATGCAATTGCTACAGTTATATTTTCAATGTATATTTAATACCCAAGGTAAATACCCCCATTTGCATATTAGTTTTACATTATTTGATTGTATAACACAATGGTAGCTTTAAATAAAAACAAAAATGTTTACTTTGATAAGTTGTATTGTTATGAGAAAGTCAAGCTGTGTAAAGCTGTGATGTCCAATGCTATGTTATTACTATTTGTGATTTCAACTTTGGAATAATAGTACATTACTGCTATTTGTGTACTATTGAGCATGAGCATGTTTTGGTGATTTTGACAATTATTATATTATATACAGAAGACATTATGGAGCAAATGAATTCACACATACATTAGAAAAGCAATCATAATTTTAAAAAAAGTAAATTAGTATAATGATCAGTCGTGTGATCCCCACTTGTCTTACACTGCATTATTCATACTTTCATTGTCATTTCTTGCACTCATAAAGTTGTTTAAAAAAATATCAATTGGGAGAATCACATGTATTTACTTTAATTCTATATTATCTATAAATAAATTTGAATGGGAAATCAAATGCTAAAGAAAATAAAATATGAATTTTTGTGACACACATTTTAGGAGTAATGAAATGATAATTTGCATACATCAAAAATATGATACACACTAATTAGTCTTTTTTTCTATAATTACATTTATGAAATATTGATCTTACTGCAGTGGTATTTTTTTAATGTTATAGTGAATAATTTTGTTATCTATAGCTTTTGTCTGTATATTGCAATTTTTATTCATACACAGTTTTCATGTGTATGAGTTACATAAATCTTAGGGCGTAAAAATAAACCAAAAAATATTACACTATATTGCTTTGTACAAAAATGTAATACAATTCAAAAGTCACCACTTATGCAACCTTGGTGGTTATGGTTAAGGTGAAGTGAAAAGTTTAAATATTTATAACACCTAATATTTATATAAGAAGTGTGGGATCAGGATATTAAATTGCAAGGCAAGTTTGAAGGGGTTTAAGGAGTGGTGTGCTAATTTGCTTTATACCTTTTTAAACTCTCTTAGTTTGATTTTGTTTGTGTTGTAGATAGACCTATACAGTTTGATTGGTGGTGGTTGGCCACCTGCACCACGTGAACCAGAACACCTAGAGTATGGGACAGTGAGCCCAATTCGCAATCGCACTATGCAGCGTTCTACACAAAATGAGAGAATCAAGTCTGTAAATCTTTTAGCCCATTTAGCACCTGAAAAACGACGTATCAAGCCTACAAACACAAGCTCTTTACCAGCCGAAGAACTTCGACAGACATCTAAAATGGTGCATGAGCCTAAGAAAATTGAGACAGGAATTTTAGTTGGTTAGTATGCCAAAAAAATCTTAATTGTTACAGATATATAGATTGATCTAATGTTACATAAATAAATAAGAAATACATCCAACAGTCACATACATGAGTATTACTCCAGGACATAAAAATGAAAAATTGAGTTGTGGGTATAAGAAACTACAATAATCAACCAACTTATAAATCTCACAAACCCAGACTACAAACCTAATACTGGGATAGAACCTATGACGTCTTGTGTATTGAGAAAGTGTGACATGTCAAATTTAAAAACAGTGATGTAAGAAATAATTTTGGAGAAAATATTAATCATTAATGTTATTATTTTATTGTTTGTGTAGGATTCATTTTTTTCCCCATATTTTCTATCTCCTACCTAATCTACCAATCAGAAAACATTATTTAATACTTTTTAAAAATTTAAAGTTCCATTTATGAAAATAAATCGAAAATAGTTTAATATGTGAAATATGAAATTCGTGGTTGTTTATATAAAATGTAAAAAATTTAATAGGTGTCACAGCACTAATGGTTGTCTGTCAGAGATTGCCTTGTGCGATAAGACCGCCAATTGTACTTTTTTGTACTTTCTCTAGTTTGAATTGTTTCCTTTTGTTTTATTTATGGTGTACAATAAAGCTTATATAAATAAATAAATAAATAAGCACTTAATTTGTTATTCTATTGGTAATATAAAATGTACTATAATTTAGTTTTGTAATCATTATAAATTCCTTAAAAATATGTTTCAGTGAGAGTATAAATAGAAGTGCTTAAGTATAATTACCATTTTGTTGTTATTAATGTTGTTCCTTATCAATTATCACACTGTTTACTGCACAATTATATTGACAAACACTGTGTATCCTTCCCACTAACACATACAATTTACGTCTAATAGTTTGATCTTAGCTTTCCCAATTTCTAATTATAGACACAGTATGAGGCGGTGGGTGACCCCGCGATCGGCCGCTCATCTACTGTACTGTTTTATTGTTAGAAAATGTCGTATGCGTATTTACCCGTGCTGCCTCTCGATGAGATACCCCTCTGCGTCCTCCAATACGATGAAAGTATGTGATGTACTGAATCGCACATGATTTTATAGTGATCAATTTATAAATGTTTCTGTTTTTGGTGCAGACGTGTGCGGCAGTGATGTTCCCGACGAGTTGTATGACTCGCCGCCGCTGGGGTCTCCGCGGGCCGTAGCGCCGCCGTCGAAGCCCTCACCGGAGCACTTACAGGAAGACATCGGCGTCGGCTCGCTTGTCGAGGTCGCGACGGATGTTGATCAACATTACTACGGCGTGGTCAGGTGGATCGGTATCATTGATGGTGAGTAGTTGTTTGTTTTGTATTACTGAAGAAATTAAACGTGTTTAGCTTTGAATATTATCTCAGTATTTTTTAGTTTAAAATATGAAAATATCCTTATTTGTTTGGTTTGCAAACTACCATAAATGATACAAGAAAGTCGATTGGTTTCTGTTTATATCCGAGAAGGCATGCATTATTTTGTATAGACACACCGTTTCATAATTAAGTCCACTTTATCGGCGCTGCTGTTATCAAAGGTCAAAGTATGAAGTTCCGTAGATCTTAATGAAAGCTTGTGCTTTGAATATTTTCTCTCTCTTCAGCCTCAGAAAGTTCATTACTGAACATAGGACTCCCCTATAGATTACCAAATAGACCTGTTAAAATCGACCTCCATCCGGATTCCAGCGATAAACAGAATGGAGGCCACGTACAAGCATGCGAAAGTGTAGGACGCCCTGCCACAAGGTGGACGGATGGCGTGGTTAAGGCCACAGGAATATGTACAGAATGTTAGAGACTTTCCCGCCCTCACACCTGCCACTGCAACTCCTGTCAGCCAGGATCAACAGTGGCACACAAAGATTTGACACCGAGCTCTGGAGCTCGGCGCTACAGAATGTTAGTAAAGTAAGCATTGTACAGATGTGTAGTACAGTATTGAGTAGACTGTAGAGAGTCCAGCACGTGTTGTTCGCAGACACGGCGACGGCGGGCGTGGAGTTAGAGCAGAGCGTGTGCGGGCTGGGCGACGGCAGCCGCGGCGGCACGCACCTGTTCCAGTGCGCGCCGGGCCGCGCGCTGTTCGTGCCGCTGCCGCTGTGCCGCCGCGACGCGCGCTTCCGGGACACGCCGCCGCCGGACCGCGCCGACGAACACCACCTGGATAACTTTGAACAGGTATGCAGCTTCCTCTCCGTCGTAAATATAAAAAAAATATTGAATCCATTAAGATGTTCTACATCATTTAGATTCATTTTTTTATCTACAATCCGGTTCGTACAGCGGTTTAGCTCTTTTCAAAACCAGTTTGCAATTTGGTTATTATTACAAAAGTTACAAGTGGTTAAATCAGATACATTAAATAAATAAACAAATCCAATCCATCAGCCAAAGGAAGTCCACTGCTGAACATAGGCCTCCCCTAATGGTTTCCACGGTGACTTTGTTGGAGGCAGCCCGCATCCAGCGACGTCCCGCGTAAATAAATAAATACCCCACACTTGGATCGAGTCTTGTGTCGTGGGAATTAAAAACTACGAGAGACTTGTTGGTCTCACAAACACCCAGAACCGAAACAAGTACCTGTGGATCACACAAATATTTGTTTCGGTGCGGGGATCGAATCCGCGGCCTCACGTTTCACAGCCGGCGTTCAACCAATTGCGCCACGGAGGCTGTCCTGGCACACTCCTGGCAGGGCGGCCGTAGTCACTATGTTTTATTACCTAAAGATAATGTTGCTCTGCAAGATCTTTCTCCGTCTTTGTTAGACAACAATCAAATCTTTATGGAGCTAAGGATGCAGAACGTTGATGAATTAACCATTGCGATAAGATGCTGTTGAAAATTCTGTTTTCGACTTCCGTGTTTAAAGGTGATTATGATGACGTACTTGACGATGTTGTTTCAAGTATAGTTTGTCTACATGAATATCCGGCCTTTCCTCGTCTTTGATCCTCGTTGGAGAATCATCAATTGATAAATGTTGCAGAAAAACTTTTCCGCATTAGGACCAATCTCCTTCCCACTTAACTACGCTCTTTGCGGGAAACATCAAGTCCCTAATATGTATTTGTATGGTGTTTACCACACAATCCTTTAATGTTGTTGTAGGTTGAGTTAAACGACCACTTCACGATTACTTGTTTATTGGAGTTCACAAAGAGTTTAGTTAAAAGTTACACGATATGTTAATTGCCTGATGGCGTTAGGTGAACTAATATATGAATATAATAAAAATGACGTGGTAGCGTAAAATGCTGACTCGGCCGCGCAACTGTAGGTACGCGGCGAGTTGCTATGTACGGTTTATATTGCATAAATCGTACATATTCCCTAGGGCGAGATGACATGATATAAATGAGATAACAAAGCAATATTAACAAAATTTCAACTTAAAGTCTCTAGAACATCTTACATTTAAACACTTAATTATCACTTTCACTGAACGGTCTTCGGATTATTGGTGACGTGGCCGTGTTGACGCAGGCGTACGTGTGGCTTGATCTTGAGGCCAGAACGTCTCTCGCGACGTAGTTGCGTGAGTGGTATACCAGGTTCAACATGTCGGGCAGTTCCAACAGATCTGACAGGTTCACGGCTATCAGCAGACGAGACAGGAAGCGTCGCCGAGCACTGTGTTCGGCAACGGCACCACAGGTAAGTAGAGATTGCGATAAGGGCACTGCCGGCTAGCAGATATAATACCACATACTGGTGCACGTCATGAGAAGAGATGTAGTTGTATGATACACCGCTCGCTTCTGCCCGTTTTTGCTGTTCAATCTGTTCATCAATAGCATTCTGCAATGTATCGTAAGACTTGACTCTATATTCTTTAGCTGTTTTGATGCTTTGTCTTGGTATAGACAGATTGAATATTTTGTTGATAGGCGGTATGACGACCTTGTCAACATCTGGTTGTAAGGTCAGGTAGTTGTTTTGCTGCATGTGCGAATAAATAGTTAATGCCTCGTTCTTGATGATGCAGCCATCCGCGAGGATGATAATACCAGCGTTGCTGACTTGCTCGACTGTAATTTGAGTCCCACAGATGATTTTAATTATTCTTTATTCGCAACAAAAATACAGGTACGTATTTAGTTTGTTAAGCTGTGTCCACATGTCCGCGCATAATGATATTTTGGTTTCACACCGATTTGTTGCCTCGTTTTTGACACACAGGTTATCATCGGCCTTCAAGTGGTAAATCGGTTGTTGCAACGGGCACATAAGACTATTCGTGTTGTAGGGTAGACACATACGTAGATCATTCTCGGATAGTGGCATGTACGAATCCTTTTGCAGGTTTATAGCTACGTGGCTGGCGATTGGCAGAATACTGATCATTGACTGCTGTGTTTGAAGTGGAACAGTGACGAGTTTGTATATCTCGTAGTTGTATCGGGTCACTAATGGAATTTTGATTTCAAATATAAAATATTTAATCGTCATTCGTGCCTTCATTCTTATTAAATGATACAGTTTAGGTAGATCCGTCTGTATGTTGTCTATAGGAAGGCTTGAATCCTTGGATAGTAGTCCAGATATAAGGTCCAGTTCTGCCTTGAGCTGTTCAGGACTTAAGATATGAATATTGAACTTTCCATAGTGAACTTCCGTTATAGTGTCCAACAACGTTTCTTGCAGATTCTTCATGTTTAGAAGAATGTTGTTGGCGATTATAGACATGAAAGTAATATGGTTAACTATCATAATGTTTTTGACTTCAGTCGCAATCACATTGTTAGTCTTTTCAAGTTCGGCTAGTTGATTATTGTACATGTTGTGTTGTTTCTCGATTATTTCCTGTACTTTTTTCAGTAGGTTATTTTCTGCTTCCACAATCGATGTCTGATTTTTCAGTAACTGTGTCAGGTGGTTCTCATTCTCCTTTATTAAGTTTATGTCTTTTTCGTATTTAGCAGCAAATTGTTCATCAAGGATGCCGAACAAGCTATTCGCTAGGTAGCCAACTCCATTGATAAGGCCTCTGCGTTGTCTATGACGTTTTTGTTGACTGAGTAACAAATCACTGTAGTAGGCCAATTCTGAGTAACCGTGACGTAGTTGAAGTAAGACGACGTCATATTGGCTGGTCTTCCTTGAGTTTGAGCACGTTTCATCTAAGCTGGTGATGTAGTTTTTAAGTATTTCCATACCTCTCCAATAGGGATTCATGTCATAGTACACTATTAGTTTCCATTCATCGCGAACAATATGCATGTCTTTGAACTTGTCGAAGTAAACGCTTTGGTTTCTATTTAGATGGCTTAGGCTGTAGTTACACCGGGCAGGACACACGATTGATAAAATCGATATGATGGCCCATATCAAATTGCATGATCCTTTGCTTTTTCTTCTTTTAGGCTCTTTCAGTTGTGCAACTTGTTTTGCCACCTTTGCAGTTGGTGTTTCCTTGTTTTCATCTTGTTCTTTTATAGGCAGCTTCGATAGTTTAGTGATTGGGCGTTTCAAAATTCCACTTTTCGTCTTGATGGTGACTACGCGTATGTATCCATCCTTCCCTGGGTGTATATCGATGACTCTTCCTAGACTCCACTTCCCAGTAGGTTTGGCATCATGGATGATGACAATATCGTCAATGTTCATATTTTGATGTGCTCGTTGCCACTTACTTCGAGGTAATAAATTAGATAAATATTCAGACTGCCATCTTTTCCACGTATCCCTGAAGAATTTTTGGACGAGGTGCCAGCGTGTTCGTTCATCAGTCTCAGTCTCTATGAAAATAAAAAATAAATAGGTTAAATTAGGACCACTTGAGAGGAAATGCGACGGCGTCAAATAATTTATGTCGTCAGAGTCTTCCGTAAGTGCTAAGAGAGGCCTGGAATTGAGGCAAGCTTCAAATTTTTCTTTTTGGCCAATTCTTTCAAATTGGCCAATGTTAGGCGTACTCCACCGTGGAATGTTGTTTTATGAGCATGGTCAATCAATAGTTCGGTAAAGTGTCCTTCATGTGGAATTATGATAGGATTTTTCTGATCTTCGTCGATGGTCGCATTTTTTAATCTTCCTCCCACTCTGAGAAGTCCTGTTTTGTCAATAAATGCGTTAAGGGATAATAGTTTGCTTTTCCGGTGCACTTCCCTTTTCTGTTGCAAATTTGAGATGTCATTTTCAAAGGACAATTCTTGTACGTATTTTATTACAATATACATAGCATGTTTTATTTCAGATAATGTTAAATACTTCGGCAGCTGATGTTTGTTACGTGACACCACACGTAATATCCATGCAATAATTCGAGTGACTCGATTAATGCAGCTATGTCTGGTAAGTATGTCACCGATGACGTCATACGTGTGACGTTGTGTAGTGACGTTTGTTTGTATTTTTCTTAACTCTTCGTTCGTTTCGTATAATTTATTTGTTTCTTTTTTAGGTTGATAAGTGGACAGCCACTTCGGACCGTGCCACCACAGATTATATTCCTTGAGCCGCTTCGGTAATATTCCGCGACTTGCGCAGTCCGCTGGATTATCTGATGATTTAACATAATGCCAGCACGTTGGCGGCATGGATTCTATGATCTTCTTGACTCTGTTGGACACAAACGGCTTCCAGCGACTGTAATCGCCTTGGATCCAGCCTAGGACGGCAGTAGAGTCAGACCATCCTACTAGTGTTATATTCTGGTTTCATTCAAGACATTCTATATTTTTTTTCATTAACGTAGATAATAGTAATGCAGCACACAGTTCGAGTTTGGGTAATGAAATCATTTTCTTTGCAGGTACGAGCCTTGACTTTGCTGCAACGATAACTGTCTTCTTGGGACTCTTTTTAACCTTGCAGTATATGACACATGCGTAGGCATTTTCCGATGAGTCACAAAACCCGTGCAACTCGATATCGTCTCTTTTTGTTATTTGTAGCCACCTGGGTATTTGCAGTTGATTGATTTCAGTTAATTCCGACTTGATTTTTGACCACTCTTTGTTTATTGTTTCAGGCACTTCGTCGTCCCATCGTAATTGTACTTGCCACACCATTTGGAATATCAGTTTTAGTTTAGTTGTTACAGGGCTCAGCCAACCTAATGGGTCAAAAATCTTCGAGATTTCGGAAAGCAGAGTTCGTTTTGTTACAGGATTGGTTGATTTGTTATCGATCACCAATTGGAAAGTAAAACTATCTTCGTTTGGATTCCACCGTAATCCCAATGTTTTTCTTGAGTCTTGATGACGAAAGTCATATGTTTCGGAAGATGTGTCGTTAAATCCTTGCAAGACAGGAAAGTTGGATGACCATTTTCTCAAATTAAATCCACCTAACTTGAGTAAACTGATAAGGTCGGTTTTTAACCTTTTTGATTGTTCAAGGTCATCGCAGCTGCAGAGTAAGTCATCCATATAGAATGAAGTCTCCAAAACAGCCGCAGCTTCAGAGTAATTATGTCTTTCGTCATTGGCGAGTTGTTTAAGCGTCATCATGGCGAGGAAAGGAGCCGCTTTTGTTCCGTATGTCACAGTCGTTAATTTATATTCTTGAATTTATTGGTTGGGAGAATTTCTCCACAGTATTTTTTGATAATGTTGGTCGTCTTCGTGACATAAAACTTGCCGAAACATTTTTTCAATGTCAGCTGTAAAGGCAATTTGTATATTCGCCATTTTAAAATAATCTGCATTAAATGTTTGCAAATTTGGCCCACTATACATCATATCATTCAAACTTATTCCCGATGTCGTTTTCGATGACGCATTAAATACGACACGCAGTCCTGTAGTTGTAGATTCCGCGCGTTGCACACAGTGATGCGGTAAATAATAGCTTGGTTTCATGTTACTTTGACATAATTTCATGTGATTTAATTGTAAATATTCAGACATGAATTGTTTATAATCCTTTGCCATGTTCTGGGATGTGTTAAATTTCCTTTCAAGTTGCAAAAATTGTGCCGCAGCTCTACGTCTTGATTCTCCCAGTTTCTCCTTAATATCGGAATGTAGCGGTAGTCGTACGACATATCGACCGTTTTGCTGACGTTTTGTTTCAGTTTTGTACTGATTAAGGCATAGTAGGTCCTGTGACGACATTGGTGAACTTTCCTGTACATCCTCTATGGTCCAAAATCTATGAATGTCCTCTAAATTATTCAAAATGACATTGCATTGATATGACCTCATGTTGCCACAGAGTATCCAGCCCAGCTGCGTTTGTTGAGCAATGGGCTGTGTTTCCTCTCCTTTGATTATGCCGCGTAGTATGATGTTAGAGTAGACATCCGCTCCGAGTAGCAAATCAATCTGCCTGCTGATGTTAAAGTCGGGATCAGCTAGTTGAATGCCTTTCAGATATTCCCAAGTTGACGGTTTCGGGAATGATCGGTTAGGTAGATTATTATTCAAATTCGTCATTATGTACACTTCTGTGAATAAAGTGTAATTGTTATTCACAGCGGAGCATTGTATAGTCAACGCACCCTTGCAATTATTCTGTTGCGCGCCGACTCCGAAAATTACTCCCTTACACCTCTGTCGGGGTAGCCCGAGTATCTGCGCAGTGTTTTCGGTTATAAGGGATATTTGCGATCCCTGATCTATTAGCTCGTAACGTGAACTCCGAGCCATCGCTGGCCTTGACCTTGACCATAGCAGTGGCCAAAAGTGTCTCAGATAAATCTTCTAAAGACACGTGGCTGCTTGCCGTTGGAGTGTTTTCGAAGTTAGTTTTTTCGTTGTTGTTGCTAGGCGAAACATTGTTGAACGAATTATGTATAGATAACGCGCGAGTTGAATGCAGTCGGGGCCTGAGGTGCGGAGCGGGAGCGTTTCCCCCCGCCGTCCGCACGCCTCACCTCGCACGCCTGCAATTTAGTGATGTGCTGTCCTAGCTAATTGTACGCTTACCCTGTTATCGCGTTATTAATCAATTTGCAATCCGTGTTATTAGTTTTATTGTTTTTAATCATTCATAATGACTTATCCGATTCCATCAAGTACTGTACCAAAAAAACTAGTTTTCGTTCATCGCCAAGCACGAGAAATGGCAAAAAAGATCCTAGATATGTGTGAGGAAGAAAGGCAAAACAACAGTTTTGTATTTTCTTTAAACAATGCTTTTTTGCAATTTCTGAATTTGACAATAATTATTTGTTTTATACATACATACATAAACTCACGCCTTTTTCCCAGAAGGGGTAGGTAGAGGTGCCAGGACACCCACATTTCGCCTTGTATGTTCCGTCCCACGATGTGATAGGTGGCGAGCCTATCGCCATATCGGGCACAAATTCCTGACTCTGGGCTGATAATGAATAGAAAAATCCAATATCACTTCGCCCAACCCGGGATTCGAACCCGAGACCTCAGCTTTGTAACCGTACCCTAGTACAACTACGCCACCGAGGCAGTATTTGTTTTATAATATGTTTTATTTTGATGTATAAAATTATCACTTATTACAAATGTGTGATATTTATTACCTAGTTTTTTAAATTATGTTAATCTAGTGTGAAATTAAAGTTAAAACAATATTAAAATTTATCGACATACTTATTGTGGTCATAAATAATTAGGTCACAGCACTACAGCATTCCTAAGCTCTGCATTCAACTCGCGCGCTATCTATAGTAGCGTATGATGGTGTGCGTTACATTGGCGGCATCGTTTCTCAGACTTGCATTCCTTGCCTTTGTGGTTGAATAAACAATTTTTGCATAAATTGTGTTTTATAACAATTTTATTCCGTTCGTCCAAATGTTGCTTAATAAACTCGTTGCAATGGAATAATCCATGATCATTTTTACATATTGGGCACTTTATGTTACTTGGCGCATTCCTTGTCTTGTTTAATGTTGTGTTATGATTTTTGAATGATTTATTTTTCGAATACACGTTCTGGTTTGTATTGAATGCTTTATATGCGTATTGCTGGTTAGATGAACTGATGATACTACGACTTTTTTGATTATCTTGACATGGTCGCTCTAATTTGCGGCGTGCGCCTTCCATGGAAGTAAATTTCCGTTCTAAGTAATTCATGAATTCCGATAAACTGGGTTTTTTCAAGGAATCAACGTAGCTGTCATAGGTATCAGTGTCCAATTTATGCGAGATAACACGCACTAACATTGGATCCCACGTAGAAACGTCCACACCGAGGGCCTTGATTGCGTTGAGGTTCTCATTAATTGTGTCGTGTATATGTTTTATGGCTCTATAAGTTTGGTACTGTGCTGTTGGTAAGTTCAAAATAATATCCATATGAGAATTGAATATTGATTTTTGGTTTTTGACTGTCCCGCCCTCACACCCGCCACTGCAACTCCTGTAAGCCAGGATCAACAGTGGCACGCAATGTAATGACACCGAGCATTGAAGCTCGGCGAGTCTCCGGGAATGTCTAACTTGTCTTTAACCCGCAACGAAATTAATCAGAAAGTTAAATTAATAGGAGGAGTTGGAAATAAATAATGTCCACTTCCCTCCGTGCAATGCGGGTGACAAAACATTGAACTAAAGAGGTAAATAACCTCACAAAGAGACTTTTACAGCCGGAGAAGCCAGCTGTAAATCACCACGGAATACATATAAATGGGACCTATTGTATGAGCTGTTATACTTGATTCCAGTAATAGGTATGGCAAAAACGCCGGAAAGCACGGAAATTCGTCCTAGTCTAGTTGATTTTTGGTTGTTGTACCGATTATTGAGAATGTCCCAGCAGACTTGATAGTTGTCAGAACTAATTAATAAGTGTTGCACCAATCTTTCAGCTTCACCCCTGATTTTTTATTTCAGATGTTGCATTTTCTGTGCGCTGGACAAAGATGGATTGGTGTGTATTGCTTCATTGAACAAGTCTTTGAATGATGTCCAATTTTGGTAATGACCACTAAAGGTCGGTATTTCCATCTGTGGTGTTGAGGTTTTCTGATAAGCAGCCGATGACATTCTAGTATTTATGGTTCTTTTCATTGCATTATACTGTCGTTCACAGTTTTCAACCATTTCTTCGTAGTTATCTTCGTCTCCGGTAACATTTTCGGCATCGATTTCCCAATAGAGAGTGTCGATGGCCTTCCACCTCGATTCAAGGTTCTTCAAAGTGTCTTCAAATTCCCACCTTTCTTTAATATTATCGGTGTTAATATTTGCCAGAGTCTTCGCAAATGCCTTGAAATTGCTTTTTTGTTTACGCAGCATTTCTTCAGTCTTGCTAGCGTTACCTTGAGAAATAGTTTGCACAGATTCTTGATAAGCTTGAGATACACCCGATTGTTGAGGCTTTGTTATACGTACAGCTGGGTTTACTGGAGATTTTTGTCTTTTCTGTGGGTTTTCCCCGCAAATAAAGGTTCTCCGAGTTTCGTTGTATAATAGTTCAGTTTGACTATAATGATCTTCCGAGAAATATGGAAAATTGCGTTCTTCAAAATCACACAATGCTGTATGGTTGGCTTGGAATTCCGCCCAATAGGCGTCTAGAGTTTCCACGCGTTTTTTGATATAAGCTGGAGATTTTCGTTCAGCTGAATCTTTTTTGAAGTTACGGAGAAGCTGTTCTATCGCTTCCACCAATTGCTCTTGGTTTGTTAACAGATCCTGTACACTGCTCATGTTGTAAGTTTCTGCTTTTGTTGTAGTATAGTTTTGGTAGTACGACTTATATCCCTCTCACGAAATAGGCGCCTTCTCAATTCGACTGGGGAGGTCCGCTTGTGGAAGGCCAGCCGAACCGATTCGCTTTCGTAATCGGAAATACACTTCACACTACCTTGATTGATGTTAAAGTTGCGTGAATGACGATCCAAAGGTCACTAGTTCAAATCGAAGGACCAAAAAGGTGTATGGTGTTTACCACACAATCCTTTAATGTTGTTGTAGGTTGAGTTAAACGACCACTTCACGATTACTTGTTTATTGGAGTTCACAAAGAGTTTAGTTAAAAGTTACACGATATGTTAATTGCCTGATGGCGTTAGGTGAACTAATATATGAATATAATAAAAATGACGTGGTAGCGTAAAATGCTGACTCGGCCGCGCAACTGTAGGTACGCGGCGAGTTGCTATGTACGGTTTATATGGCATAAATCGTACAGTATTTATATTTCAAAAATCTATGTATTTTTTAAATCTGAGAATCTAACCCAGGATGTCACGCTACTATTGGACCAATGCGGTGATATGCCACTTAAATTAATGACTGTCATTAAAATGGTAATTATACCATTTCCATTCGTTTATTTTATTTTTGACACATCGAGTACTGAATCAAATAGTGATGGCCTGATGCGTTATCGAATCAATTTTTTATAACAAACGATTTTATTTTTGAACAAGTTTTAATCGATTTAATACATATTTTATTTTTTGCTCCATGCATTGTTTTATAAAACTTCAGGGATATTTAAGTTACTTGATTTAATAATTATAACTGGGCGAGTGTCGTAGATAAGACGAAGAAAGAAATAATGTCTGATTGGGATCGCGATGTCGCATTTGACAACTTACCCATGCACTCATTAATAATTAGTGTTACTGGGGATACGAGTGACGACGACGCCGATTCCGACGAAACAGACGATTGTTTATAAATAAAAATATTAACAAATTACCTTTTAGTTGTTTTAATTATTTAATCCTTAAAGTACTATGAATTCCAACATGGTTTAACTGTTTATTACAAGTAGGTACTAAACATTTATTTTCGTTGTAATCATTGTAATTATTTTAAATTAAACTCTTATTAAAAGTCACTTCAATACGTATACCTTTATTCATATTAATTAATTTGCAGCAAATACATTCGATCCTAATATTGGGTACTATATTACGTTTAACTGTTTTCATTAGCATTTTAATGTAATTTTATTTCAAATGATTCCGATTGATTGATTCTATTCAAAATCGTTTTTGTTATCTGTGGTCATTCGTTACGAATGGCACAACTCTAAGTGGGCGTTACCCGTCAAGAAAGTATCTACTTTTATTTCAAAATATTGTTCTACTGTAATGTCGTACTTTATAGGCGTGAACTGTCAAAAATAAAATAAACGAATGGAAATAGTATAGTAAATTCATATTTATTCTGTTAATATGTATACTTAATTTATTAATTAACATGTTTAATGTTGTCATCCAGTAAGATTAATTTACATATTTAGATATTTCACTAAAGTTAAAAACATGTTTTTAAGATTTTTACTACTATATCTGTATTTCTGTGTATTAGATAAAATTCGCCATCAATAAAAAAAAGGAGGAACTGTTTCTTCTAAAAATAAAACATAAAAAATTGCCTTGCATCGTAATTTAATTTAATTTTTACAATTACAAAGCGTACACTAACAAGCTACTAACATGTGTGCATTACATGAAATCATTGTAAAACAGTGATAAGCTGAAATTATTTGCCTTCATCAATGGTCATGGTCATAGTATCTGGTTCGTAATGGAAGTCCAAGGTGTGCGTGCGCACCAGCTCCTTGTACACGAAGGCTGACTTGCGCGGGGTGCGCGGACGCTCCGGGTCGTTGAAGTCCACTTCGTACAGACCAAACCGTTCACTGTGGAAAAAGGGGTAGAAATTGATTTTCAGTCTAATCATATTATTTCTTTAAGACTAACTGAAATGAAATAATGAATATTATAAATTAAAAATAGAACAACAAGTACGTATATCATCTAATTTCACTACACTCACACTTACTTCACACTGCTTACTTAGTACTCACACACTTTCTCTCTCCTACTTTCTACCTTTGTGTATGTTTCTTCTTCTCTCCCACTTGCATTGGAATATTGGACGCTACTCGTTGCTAACGCTCGCGCTGGCCTATAACAGTATTCTACGCGCATGCGTTCGAGTGCCACGCATTCACTCTCTCTCTCTGTCTCTTTCTATTCCTCTTTCCCAGGAGCGTTGAACATTTAACGCAACAGTGCTTTCATACCCCCTCCATGGTAGCGTTAAACGTTTAACGCAACCTTGTTGCAAGTCGCATTAGAAGTTTCACTTCAAAAGGTAAATAAATAAATACACCAAACAGTCACATACAGAGTCCTGACGCCACACTAAAATCGAGTCTTGTGTCGTGGGGATCAGAAATGACGAGAGGCTTTTTGGCCAACAACAAGGTCGCCACGAAAGCCAAATTGTCAAATTAAATAGTCATGTCTTGAAGTCAACTCTATGTTTCGCTCTTTTCTAATAAAAGTTTAAATATATACCCTTAGACTGTCGTAAGCGCCGCCTACTGGCCTTGATTTAAAAATAGCCCCTATTTCAATGACATTAGGTTGCTTTTTTGCTTGAAATCCGAAGAGCCGTATTAATAATAGACCCTATTTCAATGACATTAGGGTTGCTTATTGCTTGAAATCCGAACGAACCGTGTTACGGTTCCCGACAGTCTAAGGGTGTACTGTAATAATTGGATTGGTAATATGATATGTTATGGATATGATATGAATAAGATGAGGCTAATATAGATTCTATTACCAAGTAACTACACACATCGATCACATTATTCTTAATCTAACGGCATGATCTACATTATCTATAGTGCAATCCATCATATTATTTATTTTTAAACTCTATAAAATATATTATTCGTTTGATTTTTTACAAATACTATAATATCTTAATTCAAAAATATAATTATCTAGGCATTTTAATCATCAAGTACAAAATAATTAAAATCTAATCATAACTAATATTTTTGGTTTACCATTATAGTTATTTTTAATAATAAACAGATTTGTGTTTACTCTTGATTTTTATAAATATAATAATTCATGAACTAATTCAGGATGAGAATAAAAAAGATAAAAATAGATTGTGCAATATGAGCGCTGCTATATTTTGTACTTACACATCAATAAAAGACATTAGTAATAATAATTGCATGTTTAAATAATAACGGCTGGTTATGATATATTTGTACATTTGTGATTATATTTTGATGAAATCCAATTAGTATTTCAAAAATTCTTTCATGTTTAAGGTTGGAAGCAAGCCCGAAAATGTCATATTATTTTAACAGTCAGTAATAAAGTTTTCTAACTGAAATATAATTGCATAAAATTGAATAACGATAAACTTACGTATATCCATACATCCATTCATAATTGTCCATCATGCTCCATGCTGTGTACGCCCTCACATCTGATCCTTCGGCCATAGCGTCCAACATTGCATCCCAGTACAATCTATAGTAAGTGATACGTTCATCGTCTGTGAGCCCACCTCGAGTAGCAAAGCCATTTTCCGTTATATATATTGGCGGATTATTGTAGTCTTCCCTTAATTTAGTCAAAAGATTATAGAAACCCCATGGTACTACCTAAAATATAATACGATTTATTGTTACACTTACTCAGTTTTCCATTTAGATGCCAGTTAATTCAATTCATGTAAATCGGAATATATATTTAAATTATTTACCTTTGTGAAGTTTGAAGACCCCAACACCCAATCGTCTCTCTGGTATAAACCTATTTCTAAATCATCAAGGAATGAAGGTGTTTCATAAAAATTTATAACAGATTCGTTCCTATAAACGTAATAAGATACGTAATGATTAAGCCCTAAGACGTCAGAGCTGCCACGGACGTATTCGACCTCTTCGGGAGTGAATTCAATCAGCCTGGACCGAGGGAAACCTTGGGCGGCACTCTTAGCAGCGATCCTTTCCTTTATAACTGGAGGGAAATCTCCACTCTCAGAATATATAGGATGAACGTAATATGCCCACTGAAAAAATAATATACCGTCTTTATTATTCGCATTCAATTGAAAAATCATTAATTGTGTGGTCCCAGATGAAAAACCTAAACCTGGCTGATGCAAGCAATTTGCGCCCGGTATCACTCTATAACCATCCTATTCGGTTCCAAAACATGGTCCCGACCGATTCGGCATAATGAAGTGCAACAGCGCCAAATATGGTTACTTTCTGACGCCTATTTGATTAAAGATGTGTGCGACGATCACAGAATTCGCCTGCCGCAGCAAACTACCTCGGAATAGCTTTTTGTGTCTGTGGTGCACTGCTTCTAAATTGAACCCAACTTATATACATATCTTTCACTAGCGGTCGGACCCGGCTCCGCCCGGGTGCATACACGTTTTAAAATGGCGGTCAAAATATTTAATTCTGACTATCAGTTTACGAAAAACGAACAAAATTTCCTCGTATTTGCTAGAAATATCACTACTGCTTTCCTCCTATAGGTCATAGCGTGATGATATATAGCCTATAGCCTTCCTCGATAAATGGACTACCCAACACTGAAAGAATCATTCAAATCGGATCAGTAGTTCCAGAGATTAGCGCGTTCAAACAAACAAACAAACAAACAGCTGTAACTATTCCTTTCATAAATTAAATAAAAATAAATAAAATTAAAACTCTGCAGCTTTATAATATTAGTATAGATAACAATAGGCTATGTGAATAGCCTTGGGCATTATTAATTGGCTTTTGAGCTAAACTAGCGTTTTGTCTTTATTATAATAAAATGTTTACCATAAACTGGTTAGCTTCTTCCGCAGCATCGATATCATTTTCAGTGCTAGGTTCGTACCATTGTGCGCTGTATGCAATAAATATGATTCCACCTTGTGTGGCTCTAAACTCTTCATCGTAAATGTGATAAGCTTTTGCGTGGGCCAGAAGTAAATTTTTGCCGCACATATATTCTCCTATTCCTTTAATATTCAGTATCGGTGCTTTTAGTTGTTCGCCGTAGCCTTGGTAGCAGATTTGATAAGGTTCGTTTATAGTGATCCAGTACTTTACTCTGTCGCCAAAAAGTTGGAAAACCGTACGAGCGTAGTCACCGAACCAGTCAATAATGTAAGGATTAGACCATCCGCCGAGTTCTTGGAGTTTTTGCGGCAAATCCCAGTGGTACAAAGTAATCATTGGCTCGATATTATACTTGAGCATCTCATTGATTAAATTGTTATAATAATCCACGCCCGCCTGGTTAATTTGATCTGGAAAGCTAGTGGGTAATATACGCGACCACGATAGTGAGAATCTGTAATAATCGAGGCCCAGTTCCCTCATCATTTCGACGTCTCTTTGGTATTTGTGGTAGGAGTCGGCAGCGATGTCCCCATTGGAACAGTCCTTGATGACGCATGGATCATTATGTGTCATGTGGTCCCAGATATTAGGAGCTTTACCTGAAAAAATAATCTGTATGCAGTGCTTCATTCATTTTTATATTATTGTAACATTTCAAAATATACGAGTACATACCATCCTCGTCCCAGGCGCCTTCTACTTGATAAGAAGCAGTCGCAGCACCGAAAAGGAAATCTTTTGGAAACTCTCTCACATCATGTCTTATTTTATGACCTTCACATACAACGCCGCATAAGAATATTAAACTGTAATTTAAAAAATATACATATTATGTATAAATTGTCATGTACCGAAACCATAATTAATATGATTTAATAACTAACTACTTACAAAAATATGTGATATCCCGACATATTGTAGGCTCTGCTACAAAGAGACTGCATTTAGAAATAGCAGCCACTCTTTATATATACATACACAGTATTAGTTTTGATCTTGGTATCTTAGCACTTAGGTATCAGTATGTTTTGGTATGATCATTGTCAGGTTGTCAAAATCGACTGATAAAAATCTGATACTAGATAAACATGTACTTTACAAACTTATCATTAGTCTACCTGATGGTACCTCTTGACAATTTTAGTTTTTTTGACATATAACTAAGACGTAAAACCATTGACATAGAAATAAAACTATTATTTACGGATTTTATCGCGGATTTGGTAAATAATAGTTTTATTTCAATGTGTAACATTCGCGTAAATCTAAGAAACCATTAACCATTGTCATAAATATAAAATTAATGTTTTACGCAGAATTTTTCATTGCATATATCCTTTCAGTATTATGAAAATAAATAATTTGTAAAAAATATTTTCAATATTAGGAAAAATATTAAGTAAGTAAAATAAAATAATTGCAATAGAAACAGAAACTCCGATAAAGTATGCTACTGATATCAGCATTGTGCCGAGTGCATACAACCATAACGTCAACATAAGTTGATGAAGCCCTATGCCCATGTATAGTTACAACAACATACATAATTCCATAAGATGCAATTTCTCCTCATATGTATAATAATAATTCTAAAGCTGGTTTGGACAGCCTAAATTTGAAAGAAAATTCGGCTTCGTCTAAGGTCTGCGTATAATTATTCCTGGTTAGTCTTTACGAAGACATCATCATCGAGTTTCACCATCGCTATCAGTATCCTAATCGGATAGCTGCGCCAACCTTTCGAAATCACTGCTATAACTATTACTTTATTTATTTATTATTTATTTATTAATACTTTATTGTACACCACACAACTTAAAAAACATTTTGAAACAAAGCGCTAATACATGTGTAACAAGCGGCGGTCTTATCGCTATCAGCGATTTCTTCCAGACAACCTTAAGATGGACTGGAATGAATGGAAGCACGGAAGAAATGGTTGGTTTATATATATATTTTATAACAATTTCGGCGTTCAGGAATAAATAATCCGTGTAAATTGTTAGATTGCAATTTTGGATAGTTTTCAACAATCCATCCAAACGTCAACACAGATAATTGTATATTGGCAGGCCTATCATTTCCATACAAAGAGCAATCTCAAAACAGGGATTGTTCCCCCTAAAAGTAGATTGATTTTTTGGATAGTTTTTTCACTACTGAGATTGATTATTGGCAATATAGTACATGGACGTAATATATATGTGTAAATAGGACTGCGCGCTGTGATCGGAAAAACGAGCCGAGCGAGAGTGTTTGAATGGAGGCTTTGTGTCCCGTTTCTATAGGGTGACCATAATATTTGGGAAAAACAGGAAATTGAATCAAATTGGCTAATATAGTAAATAACTCAGTTCTAACACTAATACGTCGAATGAAGCCATTTGTTTTTGAGGTAACAAACGTGATATTGTCTAAGCGTGTCAAAAAAATATTTGACCAAACCAAAATATTGGATCATTTTGACCTAGCAAAAAAGTTCAAAAACATAGTTTTATACGTATCCTTTTTATAGGTGAATTGAAAATAGTAATAATATTCAGTTAACAATCTTCTCGTCTATCTTCAAAGTGCGTGTGTAGTGTGTTACCAGGGCCAGTCGTCGTCGGGATGGTAGCCGGGGTTAACCCGGAGATTCTTAGCACCTTCTGCCTCGCCGTTACCGTAGCCGCTACCATAGCTAGGAATAGCGGGGCTGCCGGGGACTAGAGGCCTGGTCTTGGTTTTAACAACCATAAGGGGTTTATGCAAATACTCGCCACGCTTGGCAGGCGGGTTCACGAGCGCAGGAGGTTACTCGCGTTAATGACGCTGCTGTCTATCTTCAACCGGGGAAAGGAAATAGGGTATGCGGGTAGAAGATGTTATTGCAAAGGAAAATATGGCCTGTAGGGGTGGATACTGCAGTCACGGAAGGGAAAGTTAGTAGTAACAGCAGTAGCTCGGGGGGCCGAGATCGCGTACCCGTAGCACCTATTTTAGGAGAGGCCATGACCACTACATAGAAGCGTCTCTAGCCTACTTCATACCAGATACATGTTATTATTCATACCAACTTTTATAATACCTAACATCAACGTAGCTGTCCTACCGTCTCATCCATAACGAAGAACCCTATCTTAATCGAATCATTAACAATAAACTTCAGAATGGTGGCGATAATTATCAATTCTGACTCTCAATTTAAATTTTAAGAGTAAGGGGTGGTTCAAATATCGATTGTTCAGACCAATCGGATCAATAACAAAAGAGTTTAAAATGACAGCCACGAATTTCAATATGTTACTGAATTTAAAGTGTTCAAATAAAAGGTCATTAAGATATCATTAGTGATATTTACACATTTTTTTTGTCATAAATAGCTTTAGCTGTTTTGATTTTACATATAATATTGCATCCCTTATTTTTACCCTATAATGCTATTTATCTAATATTATTCACGCCATTATTTTTCATTTGTAATAAGGTTTCTATAACTGCAGAGCGGTTTAGATTTTTCTTGTAACTTTTCAACCCTTATTTATGGTTAACTTTAAGAAAACCAAGTGTGCAATTATTTTTGTCCAAAAATGAGTAAAGTTTGACATCTGTAACTTGAACAGCTTAGATTTTTCCATACATACTGCCATCCCTTTGTTTAACCTCTTCAAGCATTGTCTACATAACAAACGGTAACCTTATGCCCTTTCCCAAGGTCTAATCTATGTCTGTATCAAATTTTATCGTTTTATCTTAGCGTAATACGTCCGTGCCGAAATCTTACATCACTCAGTAAAAAAAACTATTGCAAGAAGTAAACTTTTTTAGTTAGACTTCATTCATGACCAATTGTATTAGTAGATATAACTTTTATCATGTTTATTTTCACTTAAAACATAGGATGCAAATTAACGTGTATAAATTAAACATTACTTTAATAATAAAATTGTAAATAAAATAGAACTGCTTTTAATATTCAAGCAAATTAAAAGTTATTCAATAATTCAGCTAAACTTTTAATTGTTGATCGAAAATAAGTTATATGGTGGGTTTTACCTTGTGGCGAATGTAAAATAATCTACCAGTGAAAATATTTTTTTGATCTGGCTAGCAAATGACAAGGGCACAAACCTCCAACCTCGGATAGTTTTTCCTCCATGTCTATTATTGTTTATTTATTTATTTATACACTTTATTGCACACAAAAAAAAATACAAATAAAACGAAAATCACAATCATAAAAGTACAATTGGCGGTCTTATCGCTCAAAGGCAATGTCTTCCAGACAACCATGGGATGGATTTTATAAACGGATAAATAGAGGGCAGTCTTAAAGTGTAAAGAATAGGAGTTAAGAAGGAAAAATATAAGAAATACAAATAATTACTAATTAATAATAAAAATATACATACATCAATACATCTATATAACAAATATACATACATAAATATATATATATATATATATATATATATATATATATAATATATAAGAGCATCAGTACATATATACACATAGGAAAGTTATCCACGTCAATTTGTAAATGTAGGAGAAAGGTAGTGATCCTTAACCATTTTTTTGAACGACGGCAGTGATTGTGCCCGTCTTACCACAACCGGTAGGGCGATCCACAATCAGACAGCTTTGACGGTGAACGACCCATCCATAAAAGTTGTGGAGTGCACAGGCATTCTCAACTCCAGTCTCTCTGACGACCTTAGGGATCTTGTATGGGAGTCATCGAGAAATATAAAACGATCTTTAAGATAAGATGGGGTGACAGGATTAAACAATATATTATACAGAAGAGAAAGAATGTGAGCATTCCGACGAAGCCGTATGGGCAACCACTTGAGCTTAGTACGAAACTCAGAAACATGATCATATTTGCGTAATCCAAATATGAATCTAATAATAAAGTTTTGAAGGCGCTCAAGTTTATTTAGTTGGTCCTCGGTGAGATCAGGATAGCTGACATCGGCATAATCAAGGATAGGGAGAAGGAGGGTTTGCGCTAATGAAATCTTCGTAGCAACAGGTAAAAGATTGTGTAATCTTCGCAAGGACCTAGCTGAGGCGAACAACTTACGACTGAGTTCTTGGAGTTGCGGACCCCAGCTGAAGGACTTGACTTGACTATTATCTATTACCATAGTAAAATAAAACTTATCCTTGACCTTATCCGACATGCATATGTTTTATTTCAGGATGACACTATTTTGTTCGTGCGCAGTCCTATTTATATTCACTTCCGCTAGATGGCGCTCTTTAGACAGTACACCAATTCTTTTGCTCCGTATAATTATTTAATGTAAAAATAGTTCCTACAGTATTTCATAAGCAATTATAGCTTAAATTAACTTGTTAGTGTCCAGTGAATGTGTGTTATCGTTTGCTACCAGTTTTACTTAGTAATTTTCTAGAACTCAGTCAACATTCATTAGTGTGTATTAAGTGCTAAAACTTCCACAATTCGACTATATAAAGTGACTTTCCAATTCAACATTCTAAACAGTGAATTAAAATTAACCAGAACAAGTGTTATAGTGAAAAACAAAGTGAAAAAAGTGTTGTTAACATTTGAAAATTTTAAAACAAAACAATCAATAACGGTCATTACATGTGAATAACAAACAAGCAATAATATCTACTAATTTCCACAACAAGTGCCGTAGGTACATTGGTCTATTGGATTCGAGTTCTACTCAGGAGTGTCGATAGTTCGAACCCCGCGTTCAAGCGCACACTTTTTGTATGAGCGAAAATTTAATTGATAAATCGTCAAGGATTGTAAATTGTTATTAACAATAATGAACACACCAACTCATAAATTCGGATGTTGCACACGTCAAATTCAAACTACCGTTATAACATGTAGCAAATGCGATGTAAAATACCACTTTGGTTGTGCTCATACGAATCAATCATACAAAAATGTGTCCGAAGAATATAAACTAAATTGGGAATGTCCAGCATGTCGCTGTAGGCGGCCTAAAAATGACAACACCCCAATTCGTGAAACACTAATGAATATGAACTCCAATGCCGATGTCTCCAATATCACAATACGAGCGCCAAAAAACGTTGCGCCTCCGGGATCGGCGTCTTCCTTGTCAGACATAAGCACATCCGATGACAAACTAAGAGCGATCGTAAGAGAAGAACTTACATCAATTATGGCCGATTTCAAACTGGCAATTAGTGCAAGTATTGATAGTAAATGTGAGTCAATAATGTATCAGATATCAGAGATGACTACCGCAATCAATTTTATTGAATAACAATATGAGGATATAAAAAATGAGTTCAAAGCAAAAACCAAGTTGATAGCCGAATTGCAATCTGAAAACATACACCTTAAAGATACCATCACCGAATTGAACTCAATACTTACCTTATTAGAACAACACAACAGGAGTTCAAATATTGAAATACATTGTGTCCCTGAACATAGGTCGGAAAACCTTACTGCTATTGTCAAACAGATTGCCCATGCAACCAAACATAAAATCGAAGATTCAAGCATTCACCTTTGCACAAGATTGGCTAAAATGGATTCGTCGAGTACTCGTCCTCGCACAATTCTTGTCAAGTTCAGCTGTCCAAGAGTACGTGATGAGTATCTAGCAGCAGCTATATCCTACAATAAGAAAACAAGTGACAATAAAGATAAACTCAACACTAGCCACATTGGAATAGCCGGCACTCGCTACCCCATATATATTCAAGAACACCTGTCGCCTGCAATGAAGGCTCTCCATGCGGAAGCTCGCAAAAAGGGTAAAGAAAAAAATTATAAATTCATCTGGGTGAGGTCAGGAAGAATCTTCATGAGGAAAACGGCAGATTCTAAATATATCTTAATTAGTAATGCGAAGGCCTTAGAGACTCTTGAATAGACAATTTAATAACCCACGTAACTTTACATTCTCATGTATTGGTAGAACGTACTGTTAAAATTCACACCATTTAATATTTACTACCAAAATGTGCGCGGCCTACGATCGTGCACAACTGATTTCCGACTAAAATTACTGAATAATAACTACGACATAATAATCCTGACTGAGACATGGCTCAATGACACGATTTTTGATTCGGAAATATTTGATTCACGATACATCGTTTACAGACGCGATAGAATCGGCAAAAAGCTGGGTGGTGGGGTCCTTGTTGCTGTATCTGTTAATATTAAATCCCAAAGAATGCAAGAATGGGAGAGTGAATGTGAAGATCTATGGGTAAGTCTGCAATTGAATGTTGGTAGTCAGCTGGAGTTTTTAACATCTGCGTCGTTTATTTACCGCCACCAGTTAAACTAATCACTTTAGAAAAGTTTATTGACAACACGAATTCTACATTTGATAAATGCCCGGGACACAATAATTTGCTGTGTGGAGATTTTAACCTTAGTGGTTTAACTTGGTCAAACAATAATAACCCGAAATCTCTTGACATTGTGAATGCATCTGAAAATAATATCTATACCCATTTCTTCGACTTTGTGACACTCAATGACTTAAAACAATTTAACTGTGTATTTAATAGCAAAAATAAACTATTGGATTTAATACTTAGCAATACTGAAAATATCGATATAAATAAATGTTCTAACCCTTGAAGAAAGGTCGATGTATACCATCCGGCATTGGATATCACTATAATTTTAGCCAAAAATAATGTAAAAAAACGTGCATTTTTGAAAAGATTCAATTATTTCAAAGCAGACTACTCAAAAATAAGTGATGCTTTAGATGAAATAAATTGGATTCAGGAATTGACCACGAATAATAATAATAATGTAAATGAAATGCTAACTAAATTTTATGATGTTTTAAATAAAATAATTTCTAAATTCGTCCCAAAAACAAGGAGATCAAATAATAATTATCCCATATGGTACCGTATTGATAATCAATCACCACGCACTAAAACGGTGAAGGAAAACATCGTGAGGAAACCTGCATACCATAGCGATTTGTAACAATTTCTATGGTATGTAAGTCCGCCAACCCGCACTAGGCCAGCGTGGTGGACTATATGGCCTAACCACTCTCAATCGTATTCTCGATTGTGGAGTAGGCCCGTGCCCTGCAGTGGGACGTATATGGGCTGATACAGATACAGATACATATGGTACGACTCCCATCTCATGTATCTTCTAAAACAAAAAGCTAAATTCCATAAACGGTACAAAATATATCATAACCCTCTAGATTATTTAGAATATTCTTATCTCCGTGCCGATTGTGATAAAATGATAAATTCGTGTTACCACAAATACATTACCAGCATTGAGTCTCAAATAAGTAAGAATCCCAAATATTTCTGGACCCATTTGAAAAATGTACGCAAGGAAAAGTCCAACTATCCACCTACCATGGTACTTGGTGACAATACTGCCGCCAGTAGTGTTAAAGAAATCACCAATCTTTTCGCTGTCCATTTTTCTAGCGTTTTCGAAAAAAATAATGACTAGTACTGACCATGTTCCCACAGAATTTGAGGATACAAAAATTTCTACTACTACCATAACTGAAGCCCAAGTATTGAAAGAATTAAAAAGACTTGTGATTCATCAAAGTGCTGGACCTGATGACATCCCCCCTATTTTTCGTGCGCTCCTTCTTTATGTAAACCATTGGCTATCATTTTTAATAGCTCTCTCGACATAGGAATATTCCCAGATAGCTGGAAAAAAGCTAGAATTGTACCAATATTCAAAAATGGTAACAAAGATCAGGTCGTCAACTATCGCCCAATTTCCATTCTGTGCACGATGTCGAAGGTCTTCGAAAAGTTAGTTTACCCCACTATATATGAAAATGTTAAATTTCTTCTATCTCCATATCAACACGGGTTTTTGAAAAACAAATCTACGACGACAAATCTAATGAATTACATCTCTGATGTGACGGTTTCAGTGGACAATAATGTGCAGGTAGATGCTATTTATACAGATTTTTCGAAGGCTTTCGACAAAGTTAACCATCAGGTTTTAATGAAAAAACTGAATTGCCTGGGCGTTGGTGGAGCTCTCTTAGGGTGGTGTCACTCGTATCTCACAAACCGTATTTCAACAGTAACCATTAATGATTGTCAATCTGACCCTTTTGTCTCTACTTCTGGTGTACCTCAGGGTTCGAACCTGAGACCTTTATTCTTTCATATATTTGTCAATGACCTGCCTGATATATTCCTGGATTCCAAAGTATATATGTTCGCAGACGACTTAAAAATAATAAAGGAAATACGAAGCAATGCAGACGTCTTGCTGTTACAGGAAGACCTAAATAGACTAGTTGCGTGGTGCAACGCCAATCGTATGTTCCTTAATCCGGCAAAATGTCTCCATATTAAGTTTACCAGGAAACGAAATATCACAATTAGTTCCTACTCCATTTCCAATGTTATACTAAAAGAGGTTTCAACGATACGCGACCTTGGGATAACTATTGATACCAAGCTCCAATTTAGCCCACATATTTCCAATATTGTAAATTCTGCCTTCCGTGCTCTTGGGTTTGTCCTTAGACAAAGTAGAGATTTTCACAAAATATCAACTGTAATAACACTCTATAACATCTATGTAAGAAGCAAATTAGAATATTGCTGTCAAGTTTGGGCTCCTTACTACCAAGCTCATGAGAATCACATAAAAAAAATTCAAAAGCGATTACTTAGACACTTAGCTTACAGATACAGAATACCTAAAACAATAGCATCCTATCGCAAACAGCTAGACTATTTTAAAATTAAACCATTAATAAATTTAATTAAACCATAAATTATTCCACAATAAAATTGATTGTCCAGATATATTGTCTCGATTTAATATTAACGTACCTCGTAGACCACCACGGAAACCTTCTCCATTTTTCAGCATTCCTAAATTCAAAACGAATCTTGGGAAGAACACTCCCATCGCGAGAATATCCCGACATTATAATGTATATGCAAACAAGCTTAAGGAACTCGACCTTATAACTAATAGCTCTCACACATTTAATAATATTTTAAAAGAAATGGTATAATATTTTGAATTCCAATATTGTTACGTGGTTGCTATTGATATTTTTATTCTCTTTTTTATATTTTTTATTGTCTTTTTTGTGTTGTCTCGATGGCATGGTATAATGTTACTGTACTCTTAAAATATTAATATTAATTTAAATTATAAATTTTATGTCTCTTGTTTTTGTTTTTGTTTCGTCTTATTCAAGTTTTATTAAAATGTCATTCAATTTCTATAGCTAATTTAATTTAATTCTGTTGTGATTTTGTTGATTTTATATTGCTGTGTTACTGTATTACTATTACTGTGATTTTTGTAGTTAGTTAAGTTTTAGCACTTAGGTAGTGGACTTATGTTGTTTTAGAAGTATGTCATTTTGTTATATTTATATTATGTTTAGTATGATTGTCATTCACAGAGTTTTTACGTTTCTGTTTTTTATTGTGTTCTCATTAACCTTGTTAATTTCACCTTAATTTTAATGTTAAGTCTGTCTAATGCTCCAAAATTATATTATGCATGTTGTGACACCTGCAGGCAATGCTTTAAGCATGATACCGAATCAATTATGTAATAGATTTAAAAAACATTGTAATTGCCGTTGGATGTCCTCGAATATATAAAATAAAATAAAAAATATATTACGTCCATGATATAGTATCAGAAAAAAGATTGAGCTGTCAATCTCAAACGGCAAATTTTGGATTGGGATTGTTTATTGGCAGCGGCTGTAAGAATGGTATCGATGGCAGGTATTTTATCTATCTATCTATCTATCTATACATATAATAAAATTGTAACTGATCGATGTCTGTACATGGAATATTAATGAGAAAAACTACTATGGAGGGACTATAATATTAACGTAATAGAACCCAAAACAATGATTTTTAGAATTTTGATCTGTTTGTCTCTAGGGTTGTGCGCGATAAACTCAGAAACGGCTTAACTGATTTCGAAGTTTGGTGTAGAGGTAGCTGACATCCTGGATTAACATCTAGGCTACTTATTTCCTAAAAATGGAGTGTTCCCGTGTGATGAGGAAGGAATTCGATATACTTATTACTTTTTTATACTGAAAGGGATGTGATGGGACTGGATGGACTACATTATAGTCTTAGGTTTTTCTCCTTTTGAGCGGAGAAATGGGGGTGAAATACATGGGTCTTAAGTTAGTATCTATCGATTTTTAAGCACTTCTACCTATCATTCTGGGAAAAACACCGGAGTTTATGTATGTATGTAAATATTAAGATATTGACTATACTCAAGAAATATCTTATACAGGGTGGACAAGAAAACGGCGCACCTGCCAATATACATTATAGTATATGGTGAAGGCATCTTAATTAAGACGGATTTGCATGGCGCTAGCGAATATTAAGAAAGATGCCGAGAAAAAAAAAACTAACGTTACATATGCTAACCCTTAACACATTACGCTAAAGTGATTGAACCTTACAACTGAACGGTAGACACTCAACAATAAATAAGCAGAGCTCATTATTTACTTATAAGTCGTGCGATTGTGTACATAACGCTCAGGGTACATAAAAAAGATATTAATACTGTCAACAGTCACATACATGGGTACTAACCCCACACTAAGATACAAATCTTGTGTCGTGGGTATTAGAAAAATAATTATGGTTCATGGAAATTGTCTCGGGGCAGAAACAGAACCCGCGGTCTCTCATTTCACAGGCAGTTCTTCCCAACTGCGCCACGGAGGCCGTCGGTGATTCATATGGGCTGTTTAGTTGTCATTAATGACCACTAAAATAGTTAACTGACCTTGTATTGTAAACCGTAATGACCTAGATAGGCAAGGATGGAAGCGCAGGATCCGCCAAAACCCGCACGCAAACACTGTCACAGTTTGGTAGCACAAATCACTTTTTCTTTTACATTTCACATAACAAAAGTTACAAAAAGTTACATCAAAAGCTATCAAATTAGGTAATGTTCAAACCATAGTGAAATTAATAAAATTTACTCAAAATAACTGAAAACGAATTTACAATAATATGCACACGACTAATACATGCACACGCGATCGCAATCCGAATTCAACTAATAAAAAATAAATTATTATTTTGATTTTTGAAAGATAAAGGCCTGTTCACATTAGATACAAAGCTTTCCTATTTGAGTTCATAATAATTCATGTGAACAATTAGTATTAGTACTGTATCAGCTCATATACGTGCTACTGCAGGGCACGGGGTCTCCCGTGCAGTAAATTAGTGCTTAGTGTTTATTGATTTCACTAATTTTATCTCACAGAAGTCTCATATGCAAATGGTAAACGACATTTCTCTAGGTATAATAATTTAGAAGAAATTTTATCACTTTAAAGTAACATTATTTTCAAAACACATTAAAGTAATGTTAAATACAATAATAAGCAAAAGTAAATAGGCAATTTGTAACTGACTGGATCGGTTGATGACATATTTAAATAATATTATAAGCTCTTGAGCAAATAAGGACCATTCTATCAGTCCAATAAGATCTTTTTTTTTTAACGTAACTTTTATATCGGAGTAGGTACATAATCAAGTTAAGTTATATCAAGTGTGTAGTGTGAACACACCTCAAGATGTCGGTCTTCTTTTGCAAAATGCTAAAAGTTACCGACAAAGAAATCGCCGCCTTTCGGCTCGCGCTCACAAAGGGCGGCGGCAACCTCAAAGGAAGAATAATCGAGCCGCGTTGGATTCGACGAAGTACACTATGACCGGCGGCTTCCTTTGATTAATAGGGCCGAATTGGGCCATCATTTTAAAAATCTTTTTTTTTTATTAATCAGTGTCATCAGATTATTTTTTCAATGAATATTAATTATTTAGAAAATTTAAATGTTATGTAGGTATTACCAAAACTTTTCTAATTATAATTAAATTCGCAATCTTACATGATTTAAGCGATGACCAGTGTGATTTCTTTGTGTCTTTTAGTTTGGATTTGTGACACTAAGGAAAATAATGACAAAAAAATAGTCAATCCATACACGATGCAACTGCACCTAAAGTTATTATGTTGTTAATTTATTGACGCTTAAATCTAAGTACGTCCCTGTTTAACTGATTGATTTATTTGAAATGAAACAAAAAATATCCTTTTTTGAAGTTAGAGAAGGATAAATTATACAGCTAAGAGTTCATGACCCTACCCATTTGTAAACAGCTGTTAAAGCGAAGTCTAAGAAAGTTTTGATGCTGTTAAAAATGGTTTTTGTGTTATATTTCGTTAACCGTTCAATTAACGACGAAACGAAAAAATACGTATGTGTTTAAATCTTGTTCTTCATCCATTCCAACTAGTTTTATGCGAAAAAGTGGTGATTAAACTTTAAACGGTCATAACTTCAAAACGGATGGGTATTTTCCAAATATTATTTTTTTATTACGATATTAATATTATGTCCTTGTACCCAACTAAGCAAGTGCGCCATTTTCTTGCGCTCCCTGTATAAGATTAAACAGTAAACATTTCATGTCGAAACTAGAAACTATGGGAATTATCTGACCACTTCAGATTAGATTATAGTTCGTTATTGTGTACGTTTGCATTTTAAAATGAATACAAATACGTGGAATAGAGTCCACATAATAAGAGGAATATTTATTATTGTGACAGACAGTATCTGATCTGATCAACCCATACGTATACTCGTTCATCAGGGCACGAAACGAACACTACAATCGGCCGTACGATTGAGAGGGACTTATTGTCATAATATGGCCCTCTCACTATAAGCCTCATTAGGAAGCTTAAATTCACTCGACGAGCTATGGAGAGGGCTATACTCGGTGTTTCCGTACGAGATCGAATCAGGAATGAGGAGATCCGTAGGAGAATTATAGTAACCGACATAACTCAGCGGATTAGTAAGTTGAAGTGGCAATGAACAGGACACATAGCGCGGAGAACTGATGGCCGATTAGGCCAAAAAGGTCTCGAATGGTGGCCACGTAGCGGAAAGCGCAGTGTAAGACCCACAAGGTGGTCAGACGACCTGGTAAAGGTTGCGGGACGTCGCTAGATGCATGCTGCATCCATAAGGTCACTGTGGAAATAATTGGGGGAGGCCTATGTTCAGCAGTAGACTTCCTTTGGCTGATGGAATGATATTGTGAATATCTGTATCAGCCCACATACGTCCCACTGCAGGGCACGGGCCTCCTCTACAATCGACAGTACGTTTGAGAGTGGTTAGATCATATAGTCCACCACGCTGGCCTAGTGCGGGTTGGCGGACTTACATACCATAGACATTTTTACAAATCGCTATGGTATGCAGATTTCCTCACGATGTTTTCCTTCACCGTTTTAGTGCGTGGTGATTGACTATCAATACACACATGACTCCGAAGTCAGAGGTGTGCCCTGGGATTCGAACCCGCGACAACCGTGAACATGTTGGCAGTCGCGTCTAGTCCGTTTACCAACAGGCCACCACGCACTTCAATTTTCAATTTTGAATTGTGAATATATTATTATATTTTTTTTTACAGCCAGAATGTCCCATAGTGGTGGGAGTGGTGCCTCCGCTCAACTCGCTGGGGGACCTGGCTGGCAAGAACCGCGGCATCCAGGGACATCACAACTCGTGCTACCTGGACGCCACGCTGTTTGCCATGTTCACCTTTACCAGCGTGTTTGACGCGCTGCTATACAGACCACCAGAACCTGAAGTGAGTCTTGAATATTTGAACTATTTTAACCAAGTTTAATGTACAAACAAATTCAAAATCGCATTATCAATGATGAAAATCATGATAAAAATCGATTACTTGTCTTTTACGTGCAGAGTATTTCAAACATGCATTAATATAAAATCAAAATAATCTTCGCCTAATCTTTTCATCATTATCATATCATATGTATTGTATAGTATCAACCCATATACGTCCCACTGCAGGGCACAGGGATATTTTTTTTTTCAATAAATACCTATAAACATAATTGAGACCCAGGCGGAGTACTTGAAAAAAATGAACTTGAAGTCCAATAAAAAATATTTTGTTGTATGGGGCTCTGCGAACAAAATGTAAAATTTGACGATAATTACTTTATTTTATAAAAATCGGTCGCCCGGGATGAAATAGGAAAATGTTTAAGAAGAAACCATAAAAAATAGTATAATTTGTTTTAAGCAGCACTGGTATCGGGATCAATGCTTTTTTTACCGATCCTATGAATAGGCATTTTCCTTTGCCCAGGCAAAATAAAAAATCATAAATAATGACAAAGACGTATTGAAATAAAACTATTATTTACGGATTTTATCGCGGATTTTGTTTGATTTTTACATTTTTGGCTTCCCGACGTTTAGTTTACTTTACTGCTTTCGTGGTCACGCGATAAAATCCGTAAATAATAGTTTTATTTCAATGAGTAACATTCGCGTAAACCTAAGACTAATTAGACAAAGACGTATCTTAAAAATACTTAGTATAATAATGAAATGTGTATGAGTGATATTGCACGTGTTGTGTACGTGACGCGGCAGGACTCCCCACACTACACGGAGGTGCAGCGCGTGCTGCGCGAGGAGGTGGTGAACCCGCTGCGCAAGCACGGCTACGTGCGCGCCGACCGCGTCATGAAACTGCGCACGCTGCTAGAAAAACTCTCCGACGTGCCCGGACTCACTTCAGAGGAAAAGGTAAGTTATCTTACACAAAATTAAGACATTGCATGTAATGTTTGCATTTATTGCATGTATTTATTTTTTTAAGAGCTTTTGTGTTAATCGATATTGTCACCTACCTCTTTATCAAATTTCATAGAAATCCATTAAGGCATTTCTAAGATCATCGTGCACACCCACACAGACAAACAGACAAAAATTCTAAATCGTTGCTTTTGGGTTCTTTAACGTTCTTACAGTCCCCCCATAATAGTGTTTCTCAATTATCGTCCATGTACAGACATTCATCACTTACAATTAATGTTATGTATAAAGAATATCCATGTATACATATACTGGGTGGAATCGCTTAGCGTCACGAAAAAAATTGTGCATGGCAAGTACATGACTTAGAACCCTTTGGCATACTTATTTTCATTTTTTGTTTTTGTTATGTAGTGTAAAATTAATTTACCACTACTAGGTACTAATTTAGAATAAGTTATTCATAAAAAACGTTATTTAGAGAAAGATGATATGAATGAAAAAAATCTTCATAAATACACATCATTGTTACCCTACTTTATACAATATGAATTCGAGTAGAAACTTCTAAATCTAGGTAATAAAATCCTTTGATCAAGCCGCCCTCACCGCCGCGCCGCCGCGCCGCAAGCGCAAGTACAAAGCGTGCCACCGCGCCACACCGTCCGCCCCCGCGCCGCCAACCCCTTCCAGGGATGTTGCCACTTCCTCAGTTGTGCGAAATTCGGTACCGAGTGACGTTGTACGAAATTATTTACGTTATTGGTTAGTTGCTTGCGGTCAAAATGCGTGATTACACGAACAGTGAGTATGTGGCAATTATGATATGCTATGTCCGATCCAATGAAAACTTGGCAAGAAGGATGTATGCAGATCCAGAACATCTGCAGTCTTTGCGTAGGAATGGTATCATGAATGATGAATCCACGAGTTCCCAGCACAAGAACTATTTTAAAGACTTATCCGAGGCTACTCGATCATGGTAAGTTCAGGACTTCCTAATCATGCAAGAATCCGTGACCTTCCACAGCGAAGTCGTCTATTCTCGACTTTATTAAAAAGTTTAAATAATAACATATGCAGCTTTTTCTAAGATAGTAGGTACGTTATGAAAATTATATGTTCAATTAAAATGTAAATCTTAACAACTTACCAACAACTACATTTACTTAAATGATCCTAACACACTAAAATTCTAAATAAATCAGAATGTTATATGGTAATATTTAGAGTAATAATACCGATAAATAGGCGCAAAGTAAGTTTAAGGTCGCTGCTCGATAGTCAGCTGTGGCGTGGCGTGACTCATACACGCGCGCGTCTGTGTATTGACATGTCGTTGCACTTTTAAGTGTAGGGTTTTTTTTTTTAAGTGAAATCTTCTTTAGCGGCGTTGAGCACTTTTTCTGTAATGGGTATAAAATCTTAAACTCGCGTCAGGACACGTGACCTGATCGTAAGACGAAAAGCGTAAGACGGATGGAGAGTAGACAGCTGTCAGTTAGCTGTCAGTTTATAAAGCTTTGATGAATTGCCAATGATTTTGAGTGGAGATTTCAACATAAACTGCGCAGACGATAAAAATCAACTATTAATTGAATTTTTAAATAATGAATTTGGTTTAACTATGTCGAATGATCGCAATCTTAGCACAACGAAATACAAAACTACTATTGATGCGGTCTTTATTAGACATTTAAATAGGTTCGAATCAAAACTGTTCGTTTCTTACTTCAGCTACCATAAACCTATCGTATCAGTTTTAGAGATTGGCGATGATAGTTCTGGTAATGATGATGGTGAAAAAGTCGTTGAAATTATGGATGAAAGTTGATTTTTCGGAGAGATAAACTTTTTAATGTAAAATAATTGTAATAGTTTTAAAGTGTTAAATTTTTAATGTAATATAAATTGTCATGTTTCTTATTGCAGTGAATGGCGAGACGAGCAAGCCGTTCGCCTGATGGTAAGCGATACGAACGCTCATGAACAGTAGAAACATTCCACTGCGCTCGCCATCCTGAGACATAAGATGTTAAGTCTCAATATGTCCAGTAGTTGCTCTGGCTACAATGGCCTTCAATCCGAAACACAACAGTGCATTTAAGCAGTGTTGTTTCACGGGAGAAATAGACATTGCGGTGATACCTACCCAGATGGCCTCGCACATATGAGAGACCTACCACCAGTAAAATGGGTAAAATGGGTGATTTAGATAATATGTGTTTTGGGGATATCTTGTATTGATATTGTTTATGGGATAGTTTGTAGTTTTTAATGATAAATCTTGTATATAACGTTAATTTCACATACACAATACACTATGAAATTTTCCGGACGATAAGCGATTCCACCCAGTATAAATAAACCGCAACCAATAACAATGTCTTAATAAAATATGGTATGTAGCATTTTTACCACTTGATAACCAGCATTGCTAGCAAATGTTTGATGAAACTACAGAAAGCGGGCCACAGTTATGTAATTTTTGGGCTAAACGTGAACGATTTTTTGGGAGCTTTCAAGTTTCAAACCATGTAAAAAAATTTATTGAATTCTTAGACTGTTTCCGGTCTTGAATAGCGAATTTATTGCTTAATCTTATCTTATGAGAAGAGAACGAGATGACAACTGAAGCAAATATCAACTAACAAATCCTATTAGTATTAACATATCGTTTATTTTACTTATGATAATTTTGATAAGTTTATCAGAAATATGTTTTAAGCTTTCCTTTTTTGGGTAGTCAAACTTATGCTATTAAATTAGGAATTATGTAGATGTTGACTGCGAACTTATGATAAAAAAATAAAAAAAGTATTGTTTCAGGATCCAGAAGAGTTTTTGAACGGTTTAGTTGCGCAGCTGCTGCGCGCGGAGCCGTTTCTCAAACTTTCGTCGGGTCAGGAAGCGTATTGCTACCAGCTGTTTGTGGAAAAAGATGAACACGTCTCCATACCCTCGGTACAACAGCTTTTGGAACAATCGTTTGCCACCTCTGGAGTGAAACTTAGTGAGGTTAGTCGTATACATCGGAAATATATTTCGTTTTGGGTTTATACATCATACTCAGTCTAGTAGGGCTATGTTATGTTTTGTATCATTCAGATTCTACAATGACAAAAAATATTTATTTACATGTTTGGTATTGAGCTAATTTCCGGTCTACGCTATCTGAAATTAGATTATTTGTGGTGTTGTTAACTAATAGTATTGTTTCACAGGTCCCCGCAGCGTTCATAATTCAAATGCCAAGATTCGGCAAGCAGTATAAACTTTACCAGAGGGTTTTACCTTCTCCCCTACTCGACGTCACCGATTTAATCGAAGGCTGTAAGTAATTATGTAATGCTTATTTACTGTAGAAATAATATCACTTTATGATGTTATTTATCAATAAGTAAATGCTGTGTCTGTTATGTTACTCTAAAACAGTTATTTTTTTTAAGCTTGTTTCTAAGCGCTTAGTATCGTGTAAATTTGCGTCCAAAATTTTAAAACTTAATAAATGACAATACTGTTGTATTTCGAAAGAAATGTATAAGTAACGCTATAGAGATAAGGTTCAATGAATTGTAATGCTATAAAGTTTAACATAACAATCAATCGATTTGTAAAAATTGTCTCTCGGTTCGATTGAGTTCGATAGGTACTGTCTTATTGAACAGACACTGAAAGATGCTATTAATAAGCTGTGCCAAGGGGAGGTATTTAGTGATTGGTACGGCAACTTGTGACACTAAAACACTTCTAACACTAACGGCCGCACTCAGAGACGGTTAATATCAATTAAACCGTTCCTTAGTAAAGATTTAGTGTGTAAAATCTACACAAAGTAATGATTTAATTGATAAATGTATCTGAGTACGGCAGTAAAATGGTGAAGAAAAACATCATGAGGAAACCTGCATACCCATAGCGATTTATAAGATTCCATGATATGTAAGTCCGCCAACCCGCACCTGAGCCAGCGTGGTGGACTATTAGACCTAACGACTCTCGATTGTGTCGTCGGCCCGTGCCCTGCAATGGGACGTATATGGGGTGATGCAGTACAGTACGTCAACTTGTCGTCAGTGCCGCGGCAGTGCTGCGTGTGCGGCTCGCTGGCGCGCTGGGAGTGCGCGGAGTGTGGTGCGGGGGGCGCGGGAGGTGTGGGGGGCGCGCTGGACGCCGGCACCTTCTGCGCCGCGTGTCTGCGACGCGCGCACGCCAACCGACACCACCACCAGGTACGCACTACTGTTACTGCCACTTCGACTGCACTTGGACGTACCTATAAAATATTTGGTATTTGTTGTATCAATTATTCACTTTAATTAATTTTATATACTTTCTTACAAACTTAGGCAGTTGTCCCACCAACGACGAGTAAACGACTAACTATCGGCTATTTTCTCGCTCAAGAAACGTACAATAGATATACTTTCCGTGTGAACAAAAGAGATGCAGATACAAATAGTTGATCGCTGATTGTTCACACTGCCGGCGAGCACTCGCTTCACTAGTTTGTCGCTGAGCGACAAGAGCTATGAAAGATAACACTCGCTCGGCGATACTCGCCAAGCGATTAGAACTCACGCCGAGAGAGCAACCAGTGGTCATTTTTCTACAGTGATGCGAGTAATCGCCCGCCTCACTCGCACACTCGCTTATAGCCGAGCTACACAAATATCGGAACTACGCACTCGCTCCCCGCGTCTCGCTAACTCGTTTCTAGTTCTAGCTCTACTCGTTACTCGTTAATCGTTGCCGGTGAGACAAGTGCCTAAAGCCGAGCTACACAAATATCGGAACTACGCACTCGCTCCCCGCGTCTCGCTAACTCGTTTCTAGTTCTAGCTCTACTCGTTACTCGTTAATAGTTGCCGGTGAGACAAGTGCCTTAGAGATACATTCTAAATCAGGCATGACCGATGAGCGTCTTACTGAATAACAGATGGTTTTCATAAACAATAATAGATAATACCACAAACTACATTACCAACTCTTTACAATACCCATCGTGGGTTTTGATGTTTTTCATTCTGTGAGATTTTTGATTCTATCCGAAACGTAGTTCGAATGTCGTAAGTAAAATTGTATGATTATGCTAGTTACTCCACAACATTTTCGAATCCTCTACCGTACCGTAGACTAAATTAGATCCTTATCCCCTACAAAGGAGGCGCCGGATGATAAACGGCTTAACCGGCGTCTTATGGTTCAACGGCATAAGAATTCCGCTGACCGTCGTAAGAGGCGACTTAAAGGGATCATCGGGGTGACTTGGCACACTGTGGGGGCGGTGCGCCTTCACCTGTAGCGACTCTGAAATGAGTGACAAAGCGTGTCATCTTGTCTCTTTCGTGGATGCCCATAAAACCTTAAACAAAAATCCAAGTAAAACATCTGTGGAGACATTCGGATACTCTAAAATTGTTAAATGGTTTTGCGCCGAACGGTTACGCGGACATAAATCGTCGTATTATCGTGTCGCCCAGGAATGTCCGAGTGCCACCTATAGTGCCTCATGATGGTCATTAATCAAGTCGCTTTTTAGTCGGTTTAGTAGAGACCCAACTCGGCCAGAACATCCGCAGCATGTCGGGCTAGCAGACAGACCAGTCACACTGCACCTTTTCGGCCTCCCTCTGGGTACCAAAAGGAAACCAACATAGCGTATTTTCTTGTACAAAAAAAAATGGTGCATGTGGTCTAGATCAGGGCTCGCCAAAGTGTGCTTCCCACCATATTGATGCGACATAGAAAACGAAGAACGGCGCCGCGAATTAATTAATAATAATAATAATAAATAAATAACACCCAACAGTCACATACATAGTCCTAACCCCACACTAAGATCGAGTCTTGTGTCGTGGGTATCAGGAACTACGAGAGACTTTTCGGTCTCACAAACACCCAGACCCGGAAGAAATATTTGTGGGCCGCACAAACATTTCTCTCGGTGCGGGGATCGAACCCGCGGCCACTCGTTTCACAGGCGGCGTCTAACCAACTGCGCCACGGAGGCTGTCAATCAATTAATTAATAATATTCAATCAATTATCACCTCTGTATGTTTATTTTTGTTTCTACCCTCTTTCTGTATTTAATTCAACCTGCGGCCCACGTGGCTATTATGATTTGCCCGTCTGGGACTGCAAACCATTTAATATTTCACGCCAATCATAAAATCTATGCTCGCTGAGTAAAAAAATTGGCACATAGACTACCCTACCCCATGAGTTACATTGGGTGTGCCCGCAACGCCATACCAAAAACGTGTTTAATGCCCTCATAAATAAAAGGTTGAGTATCGCTAATTTAACTACATAGTAACTGGTATCATTGCACGTATGTATCTATTTGTTTACAACTTATGTGGTCATAGTAGCATCCTTTCTCCTACCTTACATGAAATATTCACGAAGTAATTAAGACATTGTTTCCAGGCGACACCTCTGACGATATGCGAGGAATACGCAAGCATCCTGGAATCGTGTCCAGTGCCTAGAGTGTACATGGAGCTGTTCGCGGTGCTGTGCATAGAGACCAGCCACTACGTCGCCTTCGTCAAAGCGGGAGTGGGACACGACGCGCCGTGGTGCTTCTTCGACTCTATGGCCGATAGAAAAGGTTTACTATTCTTTTACGTATTTACATAATATTTGGACTAATATTCACGATATTTTACAACAAGTCAGCTGCTGAACATTATTATCCAAGTACTTTAAAATAAGGAAGTGCGTGGTGGCCTGTTGGTAAACGGACTAGACGCGGCTGCCCATATGTTCAGGGTGGTCGCGGGTTCGAATCCCAGGGCACACCTCTGACTTTTCGGAGTCATGTGTGTATTGATAGTCAATCACCACGCACTAAAACGGTGAAGGAAAACATCGTGAGGAAACCTGCATACCATAGCGATTCATAAGAATTTCTATGGTATGTAAGTCCGCCAACCCGCACTAGGCCAGCGTGGTGGACTATATGGCCTAACCACTCTCAATCGTATTCTCGATTGTAGAGTAGGCCCGTGCCCTGCAGTGGGACGTATATGGGCTGTCACCACCACTTTAAAATAAGTTATTTCGAAAAGTACTCTTGTGTTCATTCTAGTTCAACCGCGTAATCATTAACCACTGTATAGGTATTATAATTTGTATTGTAATTTTTTAGCAAGCTGGCTAAAAAACCTAGACATAGAAGTTTGATCCACGCAGGATAAATGCCATACGCAATAATGATTGTAATTTGTAATATAAAGCAGTATGTTATATTATGCAGGCGAGCGCAACGGCTACAACATTCCGGAGATCGTGTGCATGGAGGAGCTCGGCGCGTGGCTGGGCGAGGAGAGCGCGCGCGGCGCGGGGGGCGTGGGGGGCGGCGCGGGGGGCGTGGCGGGCGCGGGGGGCGTGCTGCCCGCGCACGCGCGCCGCCTGCTCTCCGACGCGTACATGTGCTTCTACCGCAGCCCCGACGTCGCCATGTACCGGTAGCCGCCGACGCTGCAAGATACCTACCTACCGGCCGTCACGCCACTGTGATTAACACTAAAGAAGCTCGTAAACACTTTAAAGACTATACGGGCACCCAGCAAATTCAAGCCGAGATTTTGGGCTTTGACTAAAACGCACAACGCATCGTCATAAACGTCTCGACGGTGACTGTGACGAAACAAAACACGACTCTTCATCCAAAGCCGTGTCCGATATAGTATACTCCAGCGGTATGCGTTTCTAACAAGACCAAAACTCTATGCATTAAAAGAAGGAGCGGCGTTAGGTTTTTAAACCGCGTCTCGAGTTGGTGACGATAGAAAAATGACACGAATTGTTCGTCTCGAGTATATTTTTAATTTCAATATGCTAAAGATATTTATAAATAACACAATACAAATACTAGTATTTATGTTTAACATAAATGTTATTAAAATACGAATTGTTTTTATCACCTGCAATGTTGAAAACTGAAAATAATATGAATCCCACTAAAACAGCAACAGAATATATTATGGAGATGCTGGATTTACGACAATGCCGCCATATAATATTCAAATGAAATCGTAGTAGTAAAGTTTGATGATATACTCGTTATGGAGACACATTTATCGTTATAACATGTATTATACCTATTTGAAATTACTAGGAAAATTGATTTAATTGAATAGAAATAATGCTAATCAAGTACTCAAGCTTTATAATTTATTAATAGTAATTATGCTTGCCTCTTTTCCTTATCACATAATAATAAGATACATTTTAGTTTCTAATTAATTATTGAACTTCAAAAATTGGCTTCTTATAATTATGTTTTAAGCGTCCTTCGCGTTACGCCTCAAAGATAATAAAAACATCAAATATAATTGTGTCTTATAATTGTCACTATAATAATTAGTTATCTGGTTTAAGCTTGCCTCTTTATCACACATATAAAAGATACATTATTAAATTATAAAGATTCTTTTCAGATTTTTACAGTTTCAAATTAATTATGAACCTAGAAAATTGCTTTCTTATAATTATTTTTAAGCGTCCTTTGCGATATGACTCAACAATTATAAAATTATCAAATATCATACATACATACATAAATAAAGTCACGCCTTTTTCCTAGAAGGCTTAAGCAGAGAATCCGGGACCACACATTTCGCCTTGTATGTTCCGTTCCACAATGTGATAGTTGACGAGCCTGTCACCATATCGAGCGCAAATTCCTGACCCTGGGCTGATAATGAATAGAAAAATCCAATATCACTTTGCCCAACCCCAGATTCGAATCCGAGACCTCTGTTTTATAACCACATAATTATCACATATATACATATATATATATATCAAATATAATTATGTGTTATAGTTGTTACTACTATTAAACTAGTTATCTTGTTTATTAGCCTGAATTTATAACTCTTCGCGCATATCCTTCTCGAACTGTTGGTTACAATCACAATGGAATGTGGGCTGGGGAACGTGCGTCATGCCTTCCCCTACTTCAATATCACTTCTTATTCTCTTACTCCATTCCTGAAAATAACAATTCAATTGCGGAAACATAAAAAGAGAGTAAATTGACATATTGTATTTACATCAATTAAGTAAAAAAGTAAAAGTGTACCTTAAATAAAACCGCGTGGTAACATATTATGTGTTGCGGGAGGAGATGTTCATTGGCGAACTTCATAGCATTCCTTGATATTCGGTGCGCGGCATCGTCATGTTCCAGCGCCCATCGCACGCGATCCACTAGGTCAGACAGATCGCGCCTCACAGGCACAAAGTGCTCCCACTCCCGCAGTTCATTATAAAAGTGTTCGTAATAAGGAGAATCTTGTTTGAGAACCATCCCGCCGCCAGCGAACAGATAAGGAAGACGATAGGCTGCCACTGTTCCATCAATGTTCACTTGATATTTGTACTGCAAAAAAATATAAACAAAACCTTGACACATTTAGATGGAAGAGATACGTAATAGCATAATATATTATTTTACTTCATATAAATAAGGATGGTTTTACATTCGGGCAGTTAAACTTCTGGTTGAGTATGTAGGACTCACGTCAAAGAACTTGAAAAACGATATGTGTGGTTGCTTGGGCCCATACTCAGCTTCTTTGTCGCGGAAGAAGAAGAAATTGGTTAGGGAAACATTGAAGAGCTCCGGATGTGCGCGTCCAATGTCGATGAGCTTGAGCCGTTCTGCGCGGGAATCGCGACCGCGCCATATAGCGCGCGGCTCACGTTGCGACCACTCTAGTTCCACACCCCCTTGCACTGACAGGGTGTCTAATGTTACTCTGTAGAAAAGAATAAGCACCAAATAATTGCTGTATTGTAAGACCACATGGCAATGTGGTACGAATAACCTGATTTATAAAGATATCAAAACATTACATGTAATTGACATATGACTACATATTTTTTCTTACCTGCCCATATTTTCCAATACTGATTCTGTAATGTCATATGTAGGCATCACAATGTCAATAGTGTCATTACTTCCACACCATGAAAACATGGGTAACGGTTCCGTACCAAGCCGAATTAATGGCCAATCTCCCAAATTAATGACCATCTCCACATCAGGCAGTTCAACTTTTCTTAACAAAGCTAACAAAATATTATCAGAAAACATATTGAATCCCACATGCTTCCCGTAACAGTCCCTATAGACTTCATTATTTTTTATAATGTAATGACAAAAGCTTGTACTTTCTGGCTGATGATACTTGTCTACAATTTTCCTTACATTAGATTTCATATTCACATCAGTGAAAGGTAGTAGATCCTTTTCAATCTGATTGTATGAGTTGTTGTCACAGCCATAATTTTTCAACCATAATTGAAAATCTTTTTCTGGGCAATTACAATGATCTGGATGAACTGGACCTGCAATTTACATTTATTAAAATATTACTAATAAATTTTTACTCTTATATTGTATTGATTATAAAACAGCTTACAATAGAATTATTTATAATTAGAACTATTTTTACAAAATAAAAAAACACTGCAAATTATTTTGTATAAACTAAATAATGAAGATAATTCTACAAGACCTTTAAAAGTATAAGGTGATCCCTTGATATGTTTACTATTGTAATATAGATTTATTGACATATCATAGCATGATTCATATATCTTATATCTCACTATGAATGTACCATCCTTGCGGTCTAGTTTGTTAGCCCATGCTCGACATGGAACACCCTTCTTTGTTCTTCCTTCAATCTCCACGGCAAAACTTTTGGGCAACTCTGATGTATACCTAAAATTATATTTTTTTTTAGAATCTAACATGATGTAATAATTATTATTTTGGAAATTTATATTTCATAATATACAAATAACTTTTCCTGCAATAAGTGTAATTGTATAACAAAGCACTATCATCACTACATATTAGCTTATCTCTAGCATTTGATTCAATTTATATAAATTTATTTAGTTGTAAGCTCCACAACTTGAACAAAATTAACTATGACAAATTTTATAACTCTGTAATTAATATTATTACGATATTTTTATTATTTCTGAATTAAATAATAATAAAAATGTAAACACAATGAAGATGCATGAAATAATATTAACCATAGGTAGTTACTTACGACTTGGAATCAATAAAGGTAAAATTGACAAAAATATATCTTGCTGGTAATATTATTTCTTCAGGCTGTAATCCTGGACCTGATACTTCTATAAGATTTTGATGACTTGCTTGTGTTAAAAGACTCAATACTAGACAAAAACAACTAACGCTGTTTGTATCCATTTGTGAAAATATGATAAATTAACAAAAATACTAAGAAATAAGTTGTAACATTTCTATCAATGAAATCAGTACATTTAATATTATAGTACACAACCTATTGACAGAATATTTCGCCAAAATCGAACATTATTGTTTTTCACTGGTGTTTTCAAAATCACTTCCACCTTTAAAATTGTATATAAATTATAGAATCAACCAAAATAATTATTTAAAATAAAAACCTGTATACTTAGGACGCGTTCCACTAAGCGTTCACGGCGCTCCAAAGCCATTTCGACGTTCCACTCCTGTTCCACTTGACAATCAAGATCGTTGTGATGGCGGCGATAACGTCGCTTCGCGTCATTTATGTCATTAGAACCTGTGATTATAATTATAACGCACTGTCGACTGGTCGACTGTGACATTCTAGATTTTATACTAGCGTTTGCCCGCGACTTGTGTACATGTATATTATGATAACATTAAAGTAAAAGCAATACGTTACTGTTACCTGTAAACTCTATGAAAGCTTTTTTCAAAAATCAACAAGCAATCTTTCCCTTGTTCCTTCTCATATTGTAATTAGTTATAAAATTATTCTTTATTTCAATCCCTTATAGCTACAATGCAAAATCAGAACATACTAATATCTTATCATAACACTTCAATTTGTGATGATTTCGATTAGATTCTAATTCGATTATGGTCACAATATTAAATTTCGATGATGGATAAAAAATATCGATACTAAGTGTCCCATTCGTATACAAATCACATATACCAATTACTAAAGAGATCGAAATGACGATTATTATTTTCAATTTAGAATAGACTATCAATTTAGAATATCGAAAGAGTGGGTCCCTCAGATATTAATTATGAGACAAATAGCATCTATTGATCCGATCCGAAGTTATTAGACAAAAGTTCAAAATGCCGCCAACTATTTCCACGTTTAACTTTGAATTTAGATTAATGGGGAAAAGGGGTCCTTAGATATCGGTTTTGAGACCCATAAGATCAATACAGTTATTTTTCCAAATCAAACTCTGAAGGTATGTAGTTTAAGGAAAAGGGTATTACTCCATTTGGGTATAAGCTTCTTGGGTATCACAGTAGGTTTCAAGCATGTTTCAAGTCTGTGGTCTCATGGTTTTTAACAGGGATGAGATAACGCTTACGTAAAAAAACAGGGTCAAACGTATTTTATTTGTATGAATCGGCAACTTTTTGCGTACCAGCTGCGCTGAGGCACGGCGTCTAAGAAATAGGAATTTCATGATGAATTAGGAGCAAAAACGTTTATGTGAACCTGTATGCCGTGATGGATACGAAACCAAATGGTGTAAATAAAAAAATACTTTTAAGTTCAACGTCAAGTGCAGTACTTTAAAGTGAATACCTTTTTTTTAAAACCTGTGCTAGTATCGTATTATCGTATTCATTGTTACTCTAAAGAAAAGGATAGCAGGCAACAGCGACGTAATTCAAGATCAAATTGAGCTTCAGTGTTTTATACGGAATGCAATCTCCATTTGGGTATAAGCTTCTTGCGACGACCCATGGGTCGTGCATGGGTCGCCTTGACATGTCAAGAGGTGGGTCGTGGTGCGCGTTGATAATATTGGCGGGAATTTGAAATGTTAAAGCAAGAAAAATGGGTCCGAAGAAAATTACTTTAAATGGTTAATGCAACCTTTTTATGGCTATTTAAAAATATTTATTAGAACGCTCAAAACGCCCCATAAGCCGTTCCACTTGGGTTTGCGAACCTAACGCTTACGAGCAAGTGGAACGGTAAATATCGCGGTCGTGAGCGTGGTCGTTGCGATCGACAAATGGAACGCACTGCTTGCTGCAAGCTGTGGCTGCAAGTCAAATGTCAATAAAAATACCGATATAAAAAAATAACCTATAATACAAAATATATTGTGAAAAGAACTGAGAAGGCAGATATTTCATTATAATATGAATTAAAAGTTAAGAAAGTGCTGACAAAAATACCTTGCAATATGTCTACGAGCAACTTAAGATTATTATGCGCTAAACTAAATAAAATGAGGTAAACATTTTTTTATGGTTATCAATATAAATTGAAATGACTATAACAAAACGTTAGTTTATTAGACGATATATAGATAATTTTAATTTGTGCTAAAATTGTTTAAAATTGCAGAATAGATAATGTAGTGACCCGATCAACAAGTTATTACAAGCCACCAAGATATCGTCCCCCATACTGGTATATGCCCAAGGAACGAGTGGTATGTACGAATAGTAATTATACCTATATAAGCCTTAAATTCTTTATCCATCCATCCATCCATCAGCCAAAGGAAGTCCACTGCTGAACATAGGCCTCCCCCAATGATTTCCACAGAGACCTGTTGGAGGCAGCCTGCATCCAGCGACGTCCCGCGACCTTTATCAGGTCGTCGGACCATCTTGTGGGTGGACGTCCTACGCTGCGCTTTCCGCTACGCGGCCTCCATTCGAGCACTTTCCGACCCCATCGGTCATCAGATCTCCGTGCTATGTACCCTGCCCATTGCCACTTCAACTTGCTAATCCGGTGGGCTATGTCGGTTATTTTAGTTCTCCTACGGATCTCCTCATTTCTGATTCGATCTCGTAGGGAAACCCCGAGCATAGCCCTCTCCATAGCTCGTTGAGTGACTTTGAGCTTCCTAATAAGGCCCATAGTGATAGGTCACGTCTCGGTGCCGTAAGTCATCTGGCTACTGGCAACACACAACTATCGAAGACTTTCTATTTAAGGCACTGAGGTATTTTGGACGAGAAGACGTCGCGTAGTTTCCCGAACGCTGCCCAACCGAGTTGGATTCGACGATTGACCTCTCTCGAAGTTGGACCTGCCTAACCGGACCACTTGTCCTAAATAGACATATTCGTCAACAACTTCAAGAGTTGAGCCCCCAACACCGATGGGGGTGGGCACAACATGGACATTCGACATGATCTTCGTTTTGTCCATGTTCATTTTAAGACCCACCTGTTGGGAGACTCGATTAAGGTCTTCGAGCATAGTGCTAAGGTCTTCCAGCGATTCTGCCAAGACTGCAATATCGTCGGCAAACCGAAGGTGAGTGATATGCTCACCGTTGATGTTGATGCCGAATCCTTTCCATTGCAAGAGCTTGAAGGTATTTTCCAGCGCGGCAGTGAACAGTTTCGGAGATATGACATCTCCCTGTCTCACGCCTCTCTGTAGTGGAATAGCCTTCGTACTCTGATCTTGTACTCGGACGGACATGGTGGCGTTGTTGTATATACACTTCAACACTTCGATGTACCGATAGTCGATATGGCACCGCTGTAGAGACTGTAGCACAGCCCAAGTCTCGATCGAATCAAAGGCTTTCTCATAGTCCACAAACGCTAAACAAAGCGGCAAGTTATATTCCTCGGTTTTTTGTATAACTTGCCGAAGCGTATGGATGTGGTTTATGGTACTAAAGCCTTTTCGGAAACCGGCTTGTTCGGGAGGCTGGAAGTCATCAAACCTGCGTTCGAGACGATTTGTGATGACCCTCGAAAACAACTTATAGACATGGCTCAGAAGCGAGATGGGCCTGTAATTCTTCAGCAAAGTGTTATCACCTTTTTTGAAGAACAGTACCACCACGCTCCCGCTCCATGCCTCTGGCGTTGAGCCCTCGAGGAGAACGGAATTGAAGAGCCTCTGAAGGACTTTCAGTACCGGCGTTCCGCCCGCTTTCAGAAGCTCTGAAGTTATTCCGTCCTCGCCCGGCGCCTTGTTGTTTTTAAGTTGCTTCAGGGCCATCTCAATCTCACACAGGCTGATGTCCAGGATATCATCGCTAAAGTGTCGGATCAACTCGGCTCTCGGGTCTTCGGCCGAGCTAACAGCAGGTGTGGCAACCGAGGTGTAAAGCTGTCCGTAGAACCTCTCGATCTCCCTTAATACCTCTGCCCTCGTCGATACCACGCGGCCGTCTTCCGTCTTCAGCCTAGACAACTGGCTTTGCCCAATAGACAAGTCTCTTGCAAACACTTTGGAGCCTCCGTTCCGCTCAATTGTCTCCTTTTTTTTGAGTTTTTGTGGTCTATCTCTACGGCGAGATCTAAAATACTTAGATCCCACCGTATGGACAGCTTCTACCAAACCGCTGTTTAGCTCGTCCACTGCAAGGTTTTCTCCTAGACAATCAAAGCGATTTGTCAGCTCGAGTTGAAAGCTCTCGGGGTTTTGGATATGGGCGCGAGTAGGTCGGAGCGTAGATTTCATCAAGCGACGCCTTTCCGATTGGACATTGATATTCAGTGTGCCCCTAACCATTCGGTGATCACTGCCGGTTTTCACCCTGTTGATCACAAAGACATCTCTGAATATCCGTCTATTCGTCGTCAAGATGAAATTCTTTATATAATATAATATTTGAAACAATTGTCAATTTAGATTTTGGTTATTTAGGATGTGTGGTCACTATTATGTATGGACAAATTCATGTTATGAAGTTATGCTGTAGAGTTGTAGATGTTTATATCCTAATATAATACACGAATACATCCAAAAAGTTATCCTAAAGGCATGCAGAAAAAATAACTTTCAATATGATTAACTGTGATTTTTGTGTCAGCCCATATACAACACACTACAGGGTACTAGCTTCCTCTACAACCAAGATTGGTTAAGTCCTTGTGCTGGTTGGCAGACTTCTAGTAGGTACCATAGAAATTCTTTAAAATTGCTATGGTATGCAAGTTTCCTCATTATGTAACCTTCACACAAATTTGCACATGCAATAATGTTGGCAGTTGATACACTTCTAACTATGATTTAATGGAATCATTTTATAGTGATCATTTGCTTATTACAGTTAACAGAAGACCATCTAACCCAAGATAACCGGCAATTTATTGAAGAAGTGCTCCAAGATAAGCTCCAATTACAAACAGCATTAGAGTCACCTTTAAAAACAAGTGAACAAACTGAAGCAGTACAATGGAACCCAGCCACAAGGCGAGTAGGGTTAATAGCTCGAAAAATTGGGAACTACCCATTGTGGGAAAAAGATGGAAAGAAAGTTCTGAGCACACTATTACAGGTTAGTAATATCTTGGAACTCACCATGTTCAAACAAATATAGCTACTACATACTGGCAGAATAAAATGCTGTTTATCTCTTTCTGTCTCTTATTTTTATACTGGTAGATATTCAGCATGTTATGGTATTTTATTCAATCTAATTAACATATTTCTACTCATCATTCTCCTTCTATCTGGCATTTTTCCCGTCTGCCAGAGTCCGCCTTATGACAAATTCTCCCTCATGACACTGGTCCTTGGTATCCTCAATAATAAGGCTGTTGACCCTCATATCTTCCTTGACAATCATATCCTTATCTCCCTCATATTTTTGCATTACATAATTTAATATCCCTGATAATAATCTTAATATTACATACATAAACATCCCACATTTTTCTCAGAAGATTGGTAGTGGTGTAACCAGCATACCCACAGTTGGCTTTGTGGTCACATGGTAAGACCATGATGTGAATGAGAGTGAGCCTATCGCCATATTGGGCGCGAATACCTGACCAGACTGATATTTATACATAAGTACATAAACTTACGAATTTTTCCCAAAAGGGTTAGGCAGAGGTGCTTGTAGTAACCAGTACAACCATCATCCCTTTCCTTGTATGTTCCTTCCCACAATATGGTAGGGGGCAAGCCTACCGCCATATTGGGCATAAATTACTGACTCCGGGCTGAATATGAATTGAAAAATCCACTATCACTTTGCCTAACCTGGAATTCGAACCCAAGACATCAGCTTTGTAATCATACCATACATAGTATAACTACACTACTGAGGCAGGCTGATATTTATTATTATTTAACATATTTCATCCCATTGCCAGGTAAAGGTCTCCCCCCTCCACGTCCATAATTTGTGCCCTAAAGGAATTTCTGTTGACATGGGCTCATAAGCATCCAGATTGTCTCGCCAGCGTTTTATAGGTATCCGTGGGCGTTGTCGACCATCAGATATCCTTACTCCCAAAGGATACCTGATTTGATTTTGGATTTGCCCAATGCTCTAGAAGCATTGGAGTCACATCATCATCATCATCATATCAGCCACAGGAAGTCCACTGCTGAACATAGGCCTCCTCCAAGGATTTCCACAATGACCTGTTGGAAGCGGCCTGCATCCAGCTACTTCCTGCAACCTTAGTCAGATCGTCCGTCCACCTTGTAGGCGGGCGTCCGACATTTCGCTTGCCTGTACATGGCCTCCACTCAAGAACCTTTCAGCCCCAACGGCCATCGGTTCTACGAGCTATGTGCCCGGCCCACTGCCACTTCAACTTGCCAATCCTATGGGCTATGTCGGTAACCTTGGTTCTCCTACGGATCTCCTCATATCTAATTCGATCTCGTAGGGAAACATCGAGCATAGCCCGCTCCATGGCTCGTTGAGTGACTTTGAGCCTTTTAATGAGGCCCACAGTGAGAGGCCATGTCCCGGTGCCGTATGTCATCACTGGTAACACACAACTATCGAAGACTTTCGATTTTAGGCACTGAGGTATTTTGGACGAGAAGACGTCGCGAAGTTTCCCGAACGCTGCCCAACCGAGTTGGATTCGACGATTGACCTCTATCTCGAAGTTGGACCTGCCAAACCGGACCACTTGTCCTAAATAGACGTATTCGTCTACAACTTCGAGAGTCGAGCCCCCAACTCCAATAGGGGTGGGCACAACATGGATATTCGACATGATCTTCGTTTTATCCATGTTCATTTTAAGATCCACCTGTTGGGAGACTCGATTAAGGTCTTGGAGCATAGTGCTAAGGTCTTCAAGCGATTCTGCCAAGACTACAATATCGTCGGCAAATCGAAGGTGAGTAATATACTCGCCGTTGATGTTGATGCCGAATCCTTTCCACTGCAAGAGCTTGAAGGCATTTTCCAGCGCGGCAGTGAACAGTTTCGGAGATATGACATCTCCCTGTCTCACGCCTCTCTGTAGTGGAATAGCCTTCGTGCTCTGATCCTGTACTCGGACAGACATGGTGGCGTTGTTGTATATGTTACTGTAAAAGCTCGAACTGCAGTAAATCCTAAGATATTCCAGTAAAACCTAAGATCTACCAATTCCTAATGGTAAATGTTCAAAAAAGTTTGCGATTCGAACTCTTACCACCATTCCGTTGGTAAATCTTAGGATGTACATTAATGGCATGGTAAATGCTGAAAAATAAAACATGTCATAACGTGCTCGACAAAAATATGCACATGCAGATTATTAGGATTACTTTGTAATTCTAAATGCCACAATAGCAATCCGTGTTGTAACAAGTGAAATGTTGTTTTTAGGTACCTTACCTATTAATCAATTACATTTAATTGTCTTTTTTTACTTCTAAACCAAGTAATAAGGGGGAAAATTTAGAATAGGGTAGCACGATGTGGTGGGGTGCGGGGTGTGGAGGAGGGGAGGGAGTGTCCCACTCACCTGGTACCACTCCCGTGAAAAGGTAATGCTCCATTCCTGAGATATATCAATTTAAGTAACCTAACCTACAAAAGCACTTGTTGTCAATTTGCTTCTGCAACGTCTCCGGCGCTGCGGGAAGTGCAGCCCCTTCGCCCTTGCGTAACAAAGAATAGGCACCCACGCTCACCTCTGCAGCTTCGGCTTGCTGGTCGCCTCGGGCGACCAGCCTCAGCCGCTCCGGCTCGCACGGGTGCCTATCCATTGTTACAGCGGGCGGGGGCTGCTCTCCCTCCGCGCCTCCGGCTTTTTATATACACTCTAGGGTCGGTACCCAAAAGACTACGTGAAGTCGGGGTGCCCTGAGTCGGTTTTGGAGCACATTCGACCTAACCGATTCATAAAGTGGTCCACTAACTTCCTTCTGAATATAATTTCTAAGGCGTTATAAAACGTAATATAACAACAAAACACAAACAAATCAATATTGGTATAACGCAGATACGAAATTAACAACCAAAAACAATCAACAAAACATTATTAATTTTTTGTTGACATTGACACCTCATTATATTAATTTCTCAAAAACTAAGCATTTCCTTTTAATACGAGTGATAACGTTGTAATTAGGAACTCAATCCCTATCACCTGTGATCACTTTTAGCCCTCAACTCGTGTTACCCTGAACTAAAGTCCGCCCTCAAAATAATTTAAATAAGTTGGTATTAGTTTGTACTTATTACTATCATATAATACCTTTATAATACTATGTACCTGTTTTGTCTAATAATTTAGTAAAGTAAATGATTAAGAATTACTCATTGTTTTATTCCTAAAATCAACATCTACCAGCTGACAGTGGTAAAACCTAGCATATACTAAATTCGAATGGTAAAAGCTCGAAAAAATCGTCGTATTTTCAGAAATACTTACATTTACCAACTCATGTCGGTAAATCCTAAGACTTACACTTAAATCTTAAGATTAACCGTAGTTCGAGCTTTTACAGTAACATATATACACCTCAACACTTCGATGTACCGATAGTCTATGTGGCACCGCTGAAGAGACTGTAGCACAGCCCAGGTCTCGATCGAATCAAAGGCTTTCTCATAGTCCACAAACGCCAAACAAAGCGGCAAGTTATACTCCTCGGTTTTTTGTATAACCTACGTGGTTTTCAGGTGAATTTCGATATATCCACGTTATCACTCAGCCCTATTCCCAGAATGCGGCGCCACAATCTTGAGTTGGGTCTTTTTTGATTTGGTTACTGACCATGTCTTACGGACCAGGTCATAAATGCAATGTGTACCTCGCATATCAATGAGTGTTCGTTTTAACGATAAAGGAATGTTGCTCATTGTGTATGGTTTCATGGAGCAGTAGGTCTTTCTGGTGTTATTAACATAGTGCTCTAGCGAGTTCTCCATCAATTTGGATGTATCGCTTACCATCTGGCGAATCGCATGCTAGTATTGCTATTCATAACAAGACAAAGAAATTGAATATAAACATCGATGGAATATCAAAAACCAGCTTTGCCCGACCTCAATACAAACCTGATATCTCAACGTTTTAATCATACCGTTGTTTGTACAACTGCGCCACTGCCATAGAGGTTGTGCTGCATAATGATCGAAAATAATATAAAATGGGTTTCATTTTTAACCAAAAGATACTAACTTGTGACTAACAATAATATTTGATTTTTTAATTTCAGGTGGTTGATAACCATGTCATAAAGTATATTCCTCCAGAAGAGTTTAAACCAATGGTCCATAAAGTGCTAAGGCATGATCACAAAAAATTGGGTTGCCTTTTAGTAGGTGCAGAGAATATTGATCCCAGTACTGTTACTAAGGATTATTGTGGACTGTTCAACAGTGTAGGCATGTTACCGAAAAAATACCTCAGTAGGTTTATGGTATCTCCTGAAGCCGCTTTGCCAACTGGTACCCCTTTATTTGCGACTCACTTTAGGGTAGGAGATTATATTGACATCAGAGCGAATACGTAAGTTCTTTTTTTTATACCACAATTGCGAAAAAAAACCATAAAGTTATGAATGCCTTTGAATAAAGAAAAATGGAGCCTACATACTCAACTGTTCTTTAAATCCAGTAAATTGGTGAACAAATTTATTTTATTTCCTTAAATAACAGTGTAATTTTTTAGTAATTATTCGTCAATATAACTTTGGTAGTAATACATGCAATAATACTATTCTTTTAGTATTGATCGTGGTTTCCAAGGCGTCATGAAACGATGGGGTTTTAAAGGAATGCCTGCAAGTCACGGTGTGACCAAGACACACCGAAGACCTGGTAATATTGGCGCCGGTGGTGAAAAAGCTAGAGTCTGGCCAGGTACCAAGATGCCAGGGCATATGGGTAACAGGTGTGTTCACATGATATTATTAAGTCATATCAAAAACCATAAAAAAATCAATGACTGAATATAAGATGCATTAGGTATATCAATGATCAAACGTCGCGTCGGTTTCGTTTAAGAACAGACATTTCTACCCTCCTAGACATTTCTGCCCTCCACCTGAATCCGCGTCCTATGCCTGGGCGTCGCTCGCACTTTTCCAGACTGACAAATGACAACTATTAACGATAATAATATTTTCAGATGGAGAATAACACGTGGTGTTAAAATTCTACGCATTAATACAAAACATAATGTTATATGGACTTTAGGAGTCGCTATTCCTGGGGAAACAGGAGCTATGTGTTACTTGTACGATACAATTCTGCCACTGAAGAAACACAAGACTTCACCACCATTTCCGACACATCCCCCGTCAGACGATTTACCGCTAGAATATTACGACGAATCTATTCATCAATTTGAATCATCAACTATTTCGTTTGAAGAGTCTTAGATATTAAGTGCAAATAAAATTATAGATGTCTAAGTTTTTTTTAATCACAACCGCCAGTCTACTTTTCTTCATTAGCGGGGCTAGCGTTAGGTTGACCCGGGGCGTTAGTGTTGACAGGGCGCCTCATGTAGGGTCTTACAGTTGTTCGCTTGGGGATGGATCGTAGGAAGAGGCTATTGGTAGAGACTAGAGAGCGTTATTAATGCTAAAACAGCTATGGTTCATGAAAACGTGAGTATATGTCCCCATTTTGTGAGCAAAGACGAAATGCTCTTCGCTCATTTTGCAAACATTCATCAGCACTTTTCTAAGATGTTGTAATCCAATGATAATTAATACGGAAACGCATGAAAGGCGAATAAATTTTTAGCCGACCTAGCTAACGCGCAACTAGACAATCGCTAAGTCAATATAACTTCGATCCGCGACTTCCTAGAAGGATGTTCATATATTTCGTATGTAAAATCTTAAGTTTTGAAATTTTATTTTTCTCTGTCTAATGTTTGGCATAGTTTTTTAATACACTATATCAGTCAAATCTCAGAGAAATATAGTAATACCCCGGACTCAACTCACGCGAAGTGGGACAAAGCGATAGCCGTATCATAAGTCGCTTAAGTCGGGGTTCAACTTTGCAACTCCAAAGACAATGTTTTTTTTGTCTTAGGTTCATATAACTTGTTATTTCCTTTTTTGGATTACACAATTAAATAGAACTTGTCGTAAACCGAACACTGACAAGTGCAGGACGGAGTGGGGAAGCCGATGCGCAAGGAAGACCTCGTAACTTCGAATTCGCGTAAAACAGGGTTAAAAATTAAGTTTGCCAAAAACTCATGCTTAATACATTGAGGTTCAATTCTTTCATAAAAGCAACAGCCAAAAAACCGAGTGTTCTTTTGTCATCACTGCCTCTAACAACTGATGCAACAATGTAATATATTTAAATAAACAGATTTTGTACTATTTTTTTTTTCAGTAATCGTAATTAATTACCTTGTTTTTTTTAAATGTGCACAATAGAGTATGTTTCATTTATAATTAAACTGGCCGAGAAATTCCATTGTACATAGCAGCAGCTGTCGCTTCGCACTCCCCTCCACGTTTTTCTGTTCGAGATCCCTACTGCTATTTTTATACACAGGTATCTTTGAAAAATGTTCCTATATGTCTACTCAGGTAAGATTTAACATATAAATCAGGGTTGATGCGAATATTCGCATCCGCATCCGCAAATGCGGAACTTCCGCATAGATTTTGACATCTGCATCCGCATCCGCATCCGCAATAATCGATGCGGATATTTATGCGGATGCGGATGTAATTCAAGATGAGACAAGATAGAAATTTGGTGGTGCCGGCGAATGGTATGTGCAGTCGCACATGACATTGACCAGTGGAAGCGAAAGATGTGGATGAAAATCCTCTTAAGTGGTGTTCATCGAGAGGAATTTAAGATAAACTCATTTGCAAAAAAAACGGGCACCTAAGCAATGAACCATTTCAAATGTTATTATTGGTTTGTTTGATAATTATAGGTAGTTTTACTTTCACAATTTTGTAAATTAATAAGCAAATAATCGTTTTCGTCAGTATTATCATACAATTTTGATAAAATTTATGGGTTTTAATGCTAAAGTTTACTAGTAGTGTATGCTCGCTAGTAGTGCATATGCTCGTGAAGTAAAAGTTAACAAAGATTTTTGTTTGTTTTTTTCTTTAATAAAGTATCTGTATCTGTATCAGCCCATATACGTCCCACTGCAGGGCACGGGCCTCCTCTACAATCGACAGTACGATTGAGAGTGGTTAGGCCATATAGTCCACCACGCTGGCCTAGTGCGGGTTGGCGGACTTACATACCATAGAATTTTTAATTTTTAATAAAGTAAAAGCAGATAAATGTTTAGTATCGAGTGTGACCCCCTCTATCTGAAATCACAGCTTGAATTCGTCTGGGTATGCTAGCGAGGATATCCCGGATACTTGCTTGCGGAATACGTTCCCACTCCGCGGTAATCACATTCTTCAGCTCTGTGATGGTCTGCGGAGCCGGTTGTACTGATCTCACGTGTCGTTTCAGAACGTCCCAGACATGCTCTATAGTAGGGATGTTGCGGATGTCGATTTTTTCACATCCGCGGATGCGGATGCGGATGCGGATGTTTAAGATCCTCTATAAATATAGTATATGAATGAATATTAAAATTAACCTATTATTTACGGATTTTATCGCTTACTATTATTTATCGATTTATCTATATTAATTTTTATATATTTTAACTTCCCGGCATTTCTATTACTTTCCACTATTCATGGTCAAGGGGCGGACTGAGTATAAGCTCATCCACTCAGTGACTATTATAATTTAACTACCCATAATTTACAATTATTAAATTAAAAACATAATTTAAAACGTTAGTCTGTTTTTGCGTTTCAATCTACGCAGAAGAAGCTCACTGTCTTGATGTCTGGCAGTTGGTCTTTTCGGTTCCGATTTATTTATGTGTAGAATTCGATCCCATCCTTGTGCAAGGTTCTAGCCATCTTTTCTATTGATAACTAAATTCATTACCTTTGTTTTGAGTAGCCCCAAGTGATCGCAAAAGAGCACCATTTTATTTATTAAGTATAACGTCGCCGTTTCTAATACAAGGCGGTAAGGAAGAGGTTCGTAAATTAAACCTGCAAATAATTGTTCGCTAGGATCACTAATTAGTGGAGTGGATAAAAATCTTCGTGCTATCGACAATAATACACTCATTTGCAAAAAAAACGGTCGGTTTTGATTTTAATTCTTCTTTAAAAAAATACGGTACCAAAATGATTTCAATCATTTGTACATGTTACTGGCCGGTTTTACAAATGCCGTGGTGTTTAAAACAGTACGTTCTAAATTCAAATTTTCGTTTGATGCTCGTTTTTACAGAAAACCACTTTTTATCCTATATTTTTGGTGCGAAGTCCCAAAAGATAATATCGGTTTTCATAATTTTTGGTCAATTTTTATGAATTTATTTCATATTCTTAATTGTCAAAGCTTTATTTATTGCTGTTTAGCTGTCTCAATAATGTTAGAGAAAGTGGTAAAAGCTACAAAAATTATTGCGCTGCTCGAAGAGGGTTGCAGCCAATGCTTCGTGGCTCAGAGGCTAAGTGTGAGTCGCTCGACGGTTCAAAGGACCTGGCAGCGGTATCAAGACACCGGTTCCGTCGAGAGAAGGCCTAGTTCTGGAAGAAAACCATGTACCCAATCACAGGATGATCGTTTTCTTGTGAGTCGCGCATTGAGAAATCGCAAGTCTTCGTATATAGACCTTAAGAACAACCTCGAAGAAGTAAGAAATGTGCATATTAGTCTATGGACGGTCAGGAGGAGGCTTCTCGCGGCCAATATACGCAGTCATCGCCCGGCCCGCGGCCCTAAGTTACTCCGTGAGCACAGAGTTGCCAGGCTTAGGTTTGCTCGAAATTGTGAGTCATGGACTCAAGAAGACTGGAATAGGGTATTGTTCTACGATGAAGCCAGGATATCTCTGTTCGGTGAAGATCGACGTCGGCGAATGCTACGAAGACGAGGAGAACGCTTTGCAGAGGCTCGTTTTGAAGAAATCACACCTTATGGTGGGGGCTCTGTTATGTTTTGGGCAGGAATAAATTCAATGGATCGTACAGAGTTAGTCTTCATTGAAAAAGGCTCACTGACTGGACATCGATACATAACGGAAGTTCTAATTTCTCATGCACAACCCGCATTGGCCGCTTGAAGCGAAGACTCAATTTTTATGGACGACAACGCTCGCGCCCACCCGTCTGGCGATGTGGAAGCGTATGTGCAAGAAGTCGGCATTCGTCGTTTGGATTGGCCAGCTCGAAGTCCCGACCTCAATCCTATAGAGCATGTTTGGGACGTTCTGAAACGACGCGTGAGATCAGTACAACCGGCTCCGCAGACCATCAGAGAGCTGAAGAATGTGATTACCGCGGAGTGGGAACGTATTCCGCAAGCAAGTATCCGGGATATCCTCGCTAGCATACCCAGACGAATTCAAGCTATGATTTCAGATAGAGGGGGTCACACTCGATACTAAACATTTATCTGCTTTTACTTTATTAAAGAAAAAAACAAACAAAAATCTTTGTTAACTTTTACTTCACGAGCATATGCACTACTAGCGAGCATACACTACTAGTGAACTTTAGCATTAAAACCCATAAATTTTATCAACATTTTATGATAATACTGACGAAAACGATTATTTGCTTATTAATTTATAAAAAGTAAAACTACCTATAATTATTATCAAACAAACCAATAGTAACATTTGAAATGGTTCATTGCTTAGGTGCCCGTTTTTTTTGCAAATGAGTTTATCTTAAATTCCTCTCGATGAACACCACTTAAGAGGATTTTCATCCACATCTTTCGCTTCCACTGGTCAATGTCATGTGCGAACGGCACACACCATTCGCCAGCACCACCAAATTTCTATCTGGTCTCATCTTGTATTACATCCGCATCCGCATAAATATCCGCATCAATTATTGCGGATGCGGATGCGGATGCAGATGTCAAAATCTATGCGGAAGTTCCGCATTTGCGGATGCGGATGCGAATATTCGCATCAACCCTGCTCTATAGGATTGAGTTCGGGACTTCGAGCTGGCCAATCCAAACGACGAATGCCGACTTCTTGCACATACGCTTCCACATCGCCAGACCGGTGGGCGCGAGCGTTGTCGTCCATAAAAATTGAGTCTTCGCCTCAAGCGGCCAATGCGGGTTGTGCATGAGAAATTAGAACATCCGTTATGTATCTATGTCCAGTCAGTGAGCCGTTTTCAATGAAGACTAACTCTGTACGATCCATTGAATTTATTCCTGCCCAAAACATAACAGAGCCCCCACCATAAGGTGTGATTTCTTCAAAACAAGCCTCTGCAAAGCGTTCTCCTCGGCTTCGTAGCACTCGCCGACGTCGATCTTCACCGAACAGAGATATCCTGGCTTCATCGGAGAACAATACCCTATTCCAGTCTTCGTGAGTCCATGACTCACAATTTCGAGCAAACCTAAGCCTGGCAACTCTGTGCTCACGGAGTAACTTAGGCCCGCGGGCCGGGCGATGACTGCGTATATTGGCCGCGAGAAGCCTCCTCCTGATCGTCCATAGACTAATATGCACATTTCTTACTTCTTCGAGGTTGTTCTTAAGGTCCATATACGAAGACTTGCGATTTCTCAATGCGCGAGTCACAAGAAAACGATCATCCCGTGGTTGGGTACATGGTTTTCTTCCAGAACCCGGCCTTCTCTCGACGGAACCGGTGTCTTGATACCGCTGCCAGGTCCTTTGAACCGTCGAGCGACTCACACTTAGCCTCTGAGCCACGAAGCATTGGCTGCAACCCTCTTCGAGCAGCGCAATAATTTTGGTAGCTTTTACCACTTTCTCTAACATTATTGAGACAGCTGAACAGCAATAAATGAAGCTTGACAATTAAGAATCTATATATTAATACGTGATGCAAAAACTTTGGATCCCTTTTTACGAAAATTGCGCGAACGCAGGAGCATAAAATTTGGCACACTTATAGTTTATGTGTTGGGGAAGTGGAGAATGCTAATATTTTTCAATAATAATGCTTATAAAGTACTTTAAATCAAAAAATAAAACATTACACACACTGCTATGCATTTCACACACACATCCATACACAAGTATACATACTCTGGTGTCAAATTGTTTCTTTTCTTTTTCATTTTGTTCTTCTGACATAGACATATCTAAAAAAAGGTTTTATTCGCCTAATGAGGTAATAATATTAATATTAAAAGAGAATATTAATTTTAAATGAGGCAATAATATTAATATGAGGCCTAATATTAAATTGAATATATAAAAAAAGATTTTAATAATAATGCATAAAAAGTACATTAAATCAATAAATAAACCAGCATGCATTTGACACACGCATACACAAGTATTTGTACACGTATACATACTCTTTGGTCAAATTGTTTCTTTGGTTTATTATAGACATCGTTGAATGTCAATCAGAAAAAATTGTTTACTGTGGTTTTGTTGAATGTCAAACAGAAAAGATTTATTTAACGAATACTACGTGCAATGCTGAGCGCTTATACAAATTGTGTAGCAGTAAGATACATTTAAATGTACACGGACTATCATTATATGCATAAAGAAAGTTCTGTAGCAGCAATCTGCAATAACAACATTCAGGTACAAAAAATGTGCACGAATTATCAGAATAACAACATCATCATACAGGTAAAAACTTTTTCTCTTCTTGATTTGGTCCAATTTCGATCACTAGGCGACCACTAGTATGAAATAAATTCATAAAAATTGACTAAAAGTTATGAAAACCGATATTATCTTTTGGGACTTCGCACCAAAAATGTAGGATAAAAAGTGGTTTTCTGTAAAAACGAGCATCAAACGAAAATTTGAATTTAGAACGTACTGTTACTGTACCACGGCATTTTTAAAACCGGCCAGTAACATGTACAAATGATTGAAATCATTTTGGTACCGTATTGTTTTAAAGAAGAATTAAAATCAAAACCGACCGTTTTTTTTTGCAAATGAGTGTATTATTGTCGATAGCACGAAGATTTTTATCCACTCCACTAATTAGTGATCCTAGCGAACAATTATTTGCAGGTTTAATTTACGAACCTCTTCCTTACCGCCTTGTATTAGAAAAGGCGACGTTATACTTAATAAATAAAATGGTGTTCTTTTGCGAGCACTTGGGGCTACTCAAAACGAAGGTGATGAATTTAGTTATCAATAGAAAAGATGGCTAGAACCTTGCACAAGGATGGGATCGAATTCTACACATAAATAAATCGGAACCCAAAAGACCAACTGCCAGACATCAAGACAGTGAGCTTCTTCTGCGTAGATTGAAACGCAAAAACAGACTAACGTTTTAAATTATCTTTTTAATTTAATAATTGTAAATTATGGGTAGTTAAATTATAATAGTCACTGAGCGGATGAGCTTATACTCAGTTCGCCCCTTGACCATGAATCGTGGAAAGTAATAGAAATGCCGGGAAGTTAAAATATATAAAAATTAATATAGATAAATCGATAAACAACATCAACGGCGAGTATATAACTCACCTTCGGTTTGCCGACGATATTGTAGTCTTGGCAGAATCGCTGGAAGACCTTAGCACTATGCTCGAAGACCTCAATCGAGTCTCCCAACAGGTGGGTCTTAAAATGAACATGGACAAAACGAAGATCATGTCGAATGTCCATGTTGTGCCCACCCCCATCGGTGTTGGGGGCTCGACTCTCGAAGTTGTTGACGAATATGTCTATTTAGGACAAGTGGTCCGGTTAGGCAGGTCCAACTTCGAGAGAGAGGTCAATCGTCGAATTCAACTCGGTTGGGCAGCGTTCGGGAAACTACGCGACGTCTTCTCGTCCAAAATACCTCAGTGCCTTAAATCGAAAGTCTTCGATAGTTGTGTGTTGCCAGTGATGACTTACGGCACCGAGACGTGGCCTTTCACTATGGGCCTTATTAGGAAGCTCAAAGTCACTCAACGAGCTATGGAGAGGGCTATGCTCGGGGTTTCCCTACGAGATCGAATCAGAAATGAGGAGATCCGTAGGAGAACTAAAATAACCGACATAGCCCACCGGATTAGCAAGTTGAAGTGGCAATGGGCAGGGCACATAGCGCGGAGATCTGATGACCGATGGGGTCGGAAAGTGCTCGAATGGAGGCCGCGTAGCGGAAAGCGCAGCGTAGGACGTCCACCCACACGATGATCCGACGACCTGGTAAAGGTCGCGGGACGTCGCTGGATGCAGGCTGCCTCCAACAGGTCTCTGTGGAAATCATTGGGGGAGGCCTATGTTCAGCAGTGGACTTCCTTTGGCTGATGGATGGATGGATGGATGGAAATCGATAAATAATAGTAAGCGATAAAATCCGTAAATAATAGTTTAATTTTAATATTCATTCATATACTATATTTATAGAGGATCTTAAACATCCGCATCCGCATCCGCATCCGCGGATGTGAGCCTTTAAAAATCCGCATCCGCGGATGTGAAAAAATCGACATACGCAACATCCCTAATATAAATAAATAAAAAATACTGTTTAAAGTGAAAATATGTAGGATGACGGTAATAAAATCCATTGTGTTAATTATTTAATTATAATTATCACCACACGTTATAATTAACGGATTAACGATTTATCCGAATATCTGCGATAGCTTGTTACTTTACACACACACTTTAGTAAACACGCGTTTGTCACTGTTTCACTGCCGACTGCTGGATCTCGAATATCTTGTTTACGGTCCGGAGGCGGTTTATATTGCAAACTGTCATGCTCCCACTCTTACTCTGACTGTGGGTAGTGAAATAGAACCACAATCGGGTTTCCTTTAATAAAATTACTTCTACAACTACCCGTACATTACTGACGGCCGATTTACAATTATTTAGCATATGAGCCTTACATAAGAACACCCCGACACGGCCATACTGACGTGCACACGTCCTCGTGTGCGTGACTATATATCATCTGAAGACAAGGAAATCATTCGTTCGTTCATCCTAACTCAGTTCACATAATATAAAAATTTGAAAAATAGTTACAATTATTTCTATGATACAGTCTGGTCCGGAAAGCATTCCCTTCAGACAACGCATACCTGGACCAGTCTATGAGACCCTTCAGGTGCCAGATTGTTCCTTCAGTTTAAAACTGGACCGAACTGTGCTAGACCGGGATGATTCCCCTTTAGCTTAAACAAATTTCCTTTTTTTTTTTGCATAACTCTGCAGATCAGACTGTATTTTCTCTTCTTTTTTCACAGGTATCAACGAAACCCCTAAATAATTATAGTAATTATTAATTATTAAATTACTTCATGTGAACTGTGTCTATGAAAACGTTCACCTTACAAATCTTTTACTAAATGCTATTTCTAAAAAACTCTTGGTATCAATAGTAGCTTAAATGCGTGGGTCGATTATTGTCATCGAGCCTAGCTTGATTCTATGTTTCGGGAGTAATAAGAGTGCACGGGCACCCTGTCGTTGTTTGGACCATGAGGATATACGAAACGTCACGTAGGTATAAACGTTTTAAAATTACCACCGGATCCAACGCGGCCCTGTCCTGAGAAGACCCGGCGAAACAAACTCAGCGGGCTTACTTTACCACTGGAAATAACGCGACACGACCCAGCTGTGAGTAGATCCAGCGAATCAAACTCAGTGGGCTTGTTTTTGGTCCAATTACTAAGTAGGTCTTAATACATCAGGAATTGGTTTTGCTGCGCCAATACAGCAGTTCGGACCGGCGTGGTGGGGCGTGCTCTACACCTGCCGTTTCATCGTTGAGTCCACGAAGTTTGTCTGGAACAATGCAATATCCCTTTCTGAGATTGGTATCTGTGTACCTCTGCTTTAAGGTTGTGTTTTCTTTAAGTAATCTATCAGTATCTGTATCAGCCCATATACGTCCCACTGCAGGGCACGGGCCTACTCCACAATCGAGAACACGGTTGAGAGTGGTTAGGCCATACAGTCCACCACGCTGGCCCAGTGCGGGTTGGCGGACCCACATACCATAGGAATTCTTATAAATCGCTATAGTATGCAGGTTTCCTCACGATGCCCTCCCTCACCGTTTTAGTGCGTGGTGTAATCTATATTGTTGCGTAATTCCTCATATTTTCTTAAATTGCTCTACGAATAAACGAAAGTAAAATGGCAAAACCAAATTCAAACAAAAATGGAAAGATCTCACCAATTTGAAACACTCCTGTGAAGATGCAGGTGTCTTGGAACTTCCAGGGCACACAGTCACAGCTCCATGTCACTGCTCCTGATAACAATTAATGGCCTAGGCAGGCAGATGAGTTGGTGTGTCACCTGATGGTAAGCAGTCACCGCAGCACATGGGCTATTTCAATACCAAGGGCACAGCTGAACAGATGTGCATCAATCTTTCTTGATTGATTCTAGTAGTAGGTTTATTATTTTTTTCGTATAACTCCTTCATGTAGGTAGTACAATTTGATAGTCATCGATATCAATGTTACATTAGATAAGACGTTATTTGTGAGAAATGTGTCCCACCTAGGTGCAGTGCATGTACCGCACACGAATCTTTCAAAAACGCGTAAGCGACCTTTTGGTCGCGAGAAAACTACATCCTGAAAGCGACCTAGCGCTGCATGGTTATACTGTTTGGTTAGACGACTAATTATTTGTTCTACGCTGCAGCGATTTAGTTTCAAGTTTTACCAAAATCGAACGAGACATGTTTATGGGATAGCTTCTCTATACGAAGTAATTTTATCTAAATGTCGATAGTCATGTGATAGCCATAAATGGCAGTCACACATGAAAGACACACGACAGCTACACACGTGAGTCACACACGACAGTCACATACGTGAACCAAACATGACAGTCACATACGTGGGCCAAATATGACAATCACACACGTGAGTCACACACGACAGCTACACATAACAGTCACCAGTCATCATAATTTAGCTCAAGTTATTAGTTGTGGTACTCACGTCAGAATCTGCGCCAGCTGATGTTGATAACCAAGCGGTTGCGGCTACAACGTAGGACGATCCCGCTTCTGATGTAGGATGACGGTAATAAAATCCATTGTGTTAATTATTTAATTATAATTATCACCACACGTTATAATTAACGGATTAACGATTTATCCGAATATCTGCGATAGCTGTTACTTTACACACACAATTTAGTAAACACGCGTTTTGTCACTGTTTCACTGCCGACTGCTGGATCTCGAATATCTTGTTTACGGTCCGGAGGCGGTTTATATTGCAAACTGTCATGCTCCCACTCTTACTCTGACTGTGGTAGTGAAATAGAACAACAATCGGGTTTCCTAATGATATATTATACAAATACGACGTAGATATCGCACTAGCACTTCAAAAGTGAGGCGTTCAAATTCGGGCAATTGGTGTAATTTCATCTAGTCGCATAGCAACGGCGACAGAGGAAAGACCTCAGTGCTGTCAACATAATTTATTAGAAAAATATTGTCTAAAGTGTCGAATTGTGTGTTTTAAAAGTGTTAAAACAATGGTGCAAAAATACGAAACTAAATGGGACCTACACACCATACGTAAGTATATAAAAATCACACAAAATTTAATTTTTATTTTAAATTAGTATACACCGCTTTCAATTGTGTAAGAAGGATCGCGTAATACAAAGATTGTGAAGTGCGATAGGGACAAAAAGAGTACGTCAATAGATTTACAAGTCAGAAGCGAAACCGATCATACAGAAAATTGACGATGAAAGTCTTGAATGGATTTGGATAGTTGCATAATTGTTTCTAATTCAATCACATTTAAAACGATTAAGTTATTTGTTATGGATTATTTTCATAATCAATTCAGATAACTTAATCCAACCATGAACATTACAAAATACATAAGCTTCCTCATATATTTTGAATAACAATATTCACATATAATATTATTAATGTTTCCAGATTTCCACGTGATGAGCTTTTGAGGAGTAATGGATATACACTAAGCACAGCTCGGACAAAAGAGAGGATCGTGACTGGATGCCTTTAAAACTGATTAATATTGGTTTAGCACATTTAATTATGAATAAAAATATACAACTACGAAAATATATATATCCACCTAAAAGACCTGCGCCATCGGTTGCAGTATCGGTTATCTACTACTGGCAGGTCGCTCATACATTACCACCATGTGTAGGTACCACCGCAATGTCTATTTCCCCCGCCACACAGGCTGTTTAAATGCCATGCTTATTGTTCCGATCCAAAGGACATTCTCGCCCGAGTAATCGCTGTACTCATGCTTAAGATCTTATGTCTCGAATGGCGAGCGCAGTGAATGCAAGCATGCTTTGTATTTAAGCGGTCGTATCACTTGTCATCATTACAACAAAAAAATATTATAAAGAGATCGATTTTCAGTGCATGCTTACCATAAAACTTCAAAAATAAATATCAAAGTTGTTATGCAAATAAAAATATATTTGTTTCAGGATGGCGTACCACAGGTAGACTCATGTAGCAACCTCAAAGTTAATTTATATTAAATACTTATAAAACCAAATAGGTAGTTTTATTTATCGTTACCCTTCTGTTCTATCGCTTCGAATCTATGTTTGGATAGCGCAATGCTATCTCTTTCGTCTCGTACTTTCTGTAATGATCTGTTTCATTCACTAAAATTTTCATAAAGTATTAACAAATGAGTATGTATATGCATAGCAGTACAGTTTTTAAACGTCACGCAGTATGGATATGCGTCATCTTTATTAAAACATCATTGGGTTTCCTTTAATAAAATTACTTCTACAACTACCCGTACATTACTGACGGCCGATTTACAATTATTTAGCATATGAGCCTTACATAAGAACACCCCGACAAATATATGGTCAAACATTAATTTTTCATAATAATTTGTTTAAACAATGAAACAAACAAACAAACAATTTTTTTTTGGGTAAACATTGCAATTTATAGTGTTAAAAAAACAATATCCACATCGATCATATTAATCCATTCACTAACTCTAATCCGAGGTGAAAACCCCCAGCGCTCCACTAGGTAGCAAAGTCGGGGTATTACTGTACTTTAAGTTTCAAACAAAAAATACACCAATCTACTATTCTACATTATAGGTACGTTTAAGAAAGTTACCATGACAAAAATAAACTAGCAAAATGTTTCCATTTTATTATTAAATTGTAATTGTCAGCAAACTTAATCACTAATTTACATGAGAACCCATTTTCTTACATTTCATAATTAATATAGATAAATAGTACTAAACATATTAAATGTAAGTATACCTCGTCAAAGCTCTTCTAAGAAAATAAAGGGAAAGACTGCTTTCGCCTTTTAACTTTCACACACATAAATAAGCCGACGCCAGTATCCCCAAGAATAAGCATAGAAGCTGTGAGTACCACCCATTGATCATAGAGTTTATTTCTGTTCCAAACGTAATTGCCAGTCGCCATACCCCGGGCAATTCATATGAGATTCTTCTATCTGAAAAACTCATTCAAAATTTTATTAATGAAACTGAAGAATGTTGTACCTAGGATCTCATGTGTCAAAGCTCATTTATACTGCCACTAACTTTCAACTTAAACCCTAATTTGTTGGTATGGGTTCCCCAATATCTACTTATATAATTGTAATAGATTGCTACTGTAACCTATTGCTGCGCTGGTGGTTGGAAACCATAACCTGGATATGGTTGTGGAGCAGCTGGAGGCGGAGCCCCTGGAGCAGGGGCACGAGTGTAAGGATAGGTGACGGTGGATACTGAGCTGGTGGATATCCTTTGTTGGTAGCATGTGGTGGATATGCTCCACCACCTGGTGGATAATTTTGAGGATTTTGGGCATATGAAGTCTGTGGTGGTCCTGCTGTAGATACTGATGGCGCTGGACTTCCAGGTTGCGAAGAAGGATTAGAGTAAGAGGGTTGACTAACAGGTGGATAAGGGGAAGGCTGACCTGGTGGGGGATACTGTTGCCAGGGGGGCCAGGAGGAGGAGCAACCAGAGGCAGCTGTTGCAGGTGGAGCATATTTCCGTGTGAACTAGAATTATATGTTGGTTGATGAGCAGATGGCGATCCATAACCAGAACTCGTTGGATTTTGTGGAGTATAACACAGGGTGGAGGCTGTGAGTGAACGATTTGGTTGAGTTGTGGGTGTAGAACTGTATGCAGATGTTGGGGTTGTATTAGGGAATGGTTGAGATTGATAAGCTTGTTGTTGTGGCGGAGTAGAATTATATGTGCTTACTCCAACATTAGGATAGTTTGAGCCAGCTTGTGCGGGTGGATAAGCAGAATTTCCAGTGTACACTGGTTGAGCTGCCCCTCTAATTGGATAGGGATTTCTGCTGCAGCAGGACTGCCTGGTGGTGGTGCATATGGTTGTTGCACAGATGAAGGAGGATAGCCCGAACCAGGATGACTAGACGGAGGATAATTGTTTGGAGCAGTTGTATTGGTGGCCATAATTAGAATTTGGGGGATATCCTTGTGGTTGTTGTGATGGATTTGGAGGGCCATATCCTTGACTAGGAGGTCCATAGCCTGCTTGAGGAGGATAAACTCCTGGTCCGCCTTGGTATTGCCCTTGATACTGATTCTGAGGATATGGTCTCTGGCATAAGTTGCGTAGGTCTTGTTGGTGTAGTAGACACTCCCGATGCTGGACGATATTGTTGCTGAGCACCACTGGGCATATCAACGCACTCGATGGAGAGTTTATAGGCGGAGCTTGTGAAACATTCGCAGCCCAATTGATGTGGTGGCTACAAGAAATTAAAGCGTAGACGTTACTTTCTAAATTATGTGCAAGTAAGTCCACAAAGAAGAAATTTAGATCAAGACGTTACTTACCTGGTAAAATACTAGGAATATTTTGGTTAGCATCCGCCACGGAAGCTAAATACACAAGGTTTCTGTGTAAACTTGTTGTATTGGTGGCATTCCATCAGTTGCCCTTGGCTTGATATTCTTGTATTGTTTGTATAAGATGTGCAATTCTCGTCTAACATTTTTTGGATTTGAGCCGGACTAAGTGGCGGCCGATTACCACGAGCAGCAAAAGCCACCGACATTATGATACTCTTTCTTTGTAATATTAGACAATATTTAAAATTAAATATTTATCACATGGTACGACCTCAAAAACCAAGATCGAAAAGGAAGCAATAAACAACACTACAGATAAAAATTGGTAGCTGAACAGACAACAAGAAACCTTGTAAGGAGATGTGCTATCTTGGGCCGTTTTGTGTACGTCTAATACAAATTCTAGAAAAAAATGTGGAATTCAAATAAAATACATTTAGATTTCTTGGACAATAGGAGGCTTTATACAAAAATGCGATTGTTTTAGTACAGAAGCATTATTTTCTTCTTTATATCTGTCCTCCATGATGCCTAATTGTCATTTCGTTCAAAAATACGCGAACCCATTATCTTTAACTTGAATATGTCTTATTTTTAAAACCCCCCTACAATTATAATTATTGTCTAATATTTCTTTCTCTATATTCTTCGCTTTTAAAAAGACGATATATGTTGTTAAAGTAGTCACTTTTATTATTTTATTTATATTACATGATTTTAGTTTAAGAACGAAAATGTTTAACTTGACAGCAATTGCAAAACTCTGTGTTATCTGTCTTCGTCTGTGGCCGTAATTCGTATTATTTTTTATTATTCGCATACATTTCGCAAATGTGCATTTGCTTCTCTATATACCTGGCTTTGTTTTATGGATTCTGATTCTCGCAGATAATATATCTTGACGTTTAAAAACGCAATAACTAGTTCGTATTTTGGTGAGTTAACATATTATATATTGTTTAGAATGCCACATGTAAGTAATACTGTTATGTTTTTCTATGTTCATATTTCTCTTCTAACCAACATTCTGCTTTTCAGCACATCAAAAGTTGGCGCTTTGCTTGAATTACACTTCTGCAATTGTTGTGAAATGGTTGATTGCACTTCTGCAATCAAAAATTGAAATGGATTCTATCATTCAACAGAATCTTAGTAACTACATGGGCTGCCAATTCACTCTCGTGTAGAGTATTTCAAAACGTTTTATTGCTGAAATGGCAGAATAAGAAGTAAGTATTCTTCTTCATTAACTTGGGAAATGTAATGTTTTTATGCCAATTAATCAAGGTCAATACAAAGTATGGAGTATTACAAAAGTATTCAGTTAGAGCTGAATTGCATTGTGTCCACAGGACAAGTCTACTAGTACATAAATATGTAAGAAAGTGATATTGTTATATATTGTTGTTTAAATTGTTAAATGAATTACATTTTCTTTTATTTCCCTCTGGACACTCAGATGATCTTGTGTTATGTATAATATATTATATTATTTATTATTTCCATAATAACAACACTATGTCCTGATGGTAAGCACAAATGCCATCCAGGCGGAATATCTAATGGCATCAGATGACTGTCCCAAGACATTTCATACAATTATCCGGCCGGCCTGCTAAGATGCTTCTTTAAACAATAGTCCGTTATTGTTTAAAGAAGAAGACCCTGGGATCATACACATGTGACTGCAAAGAGTTATTTATTCATCATAATTCTTCGATATCTTCAATATTAAATCTTTTTTATTTTGTTTTAGTTATCAGGACAAGCAATTATCTGTACAAACTGCTGGCTGCAAATAAATCAAGCTGTAGACAATGAGCAAGATTTTATTCCATCTCCGCCGTAAGAAGATTGTATCAATCTCGATTCTTTGGGACACACTTAACACCCACAAGTGCTTCATGTTGAAAGGAACATGGCTGGATACTGGACAGTGGGTTGCTGTACTCATACCATGATCATACATTGGTATTAAGCCTTTAGGTTGGGCTACCAATAGTACAATATAGGAGCACCCGGCATTGTTCCTAGATGTTTTGACTGGATTATTTTTAGGTGAATATAAATAAAAGATATAAAGCAAGATCTGGGTTGTACTTTATTGTCCTTAAGTTTTGTTTGATTTAGTTTTCTTTCATCAATTATCGTACTTTTTCCTTATGTGTGCTCAGAAATAACCAGTTAGAATTAATGTCAAATACATTATTTGAAAAATAATATCTTAAACCTTAGGGTAATATTATTTTTAAGTATGCAGAAGTTCTAATATACCAAAGTATATTAGACTTCTAGGGGTAGACTAAATATAATGTTTGAAATGTTAGCTTGTACAGAAATGATTGCTAGTATGTTCTTTTACTAGACATTAAGGTATAGAAATAAACATGGCTGCTATCAGATTCTATTCCATTTTTATAGCGTATTCATTTGTATGGACTATAATAACTAAGAGCTTATTAAGGGCATATGCCTAATAATAAAATGATTATTTATTCATATGCACATAGGGCACACTCTGACTTTCGGAGTCATGTGTGTATTGATAGTCAATCACCACGCACTAAAACGGTGAAGGAAAACATCGTGAGGAAACCTGCTTACCATAGCGATTCATAAGAATTTCTATGGTAAGTCCGCCAACCCGCACTAGGCCAGCGTGGTGGACTATATGGCCTAATCACTCTCAATCGTATACTTGATTGTAGAGTAGGCCCGTGCCCTGCAGTGGGACGTATATGGGTTGATATAGATGCTAGCAGTCGGGACAAGTGATCAGTCTGTGCCGTTGCTGTATCTCATGCCTCAGCAGATTTTTATTGTGGATTATTTAAATAGGTTGTTTAGCAGGTATTATGCACCGCACTTAACGGCCAGATATAGGTACACTTTCTTAATATTAAATACTATAAACATGACGAGATTCTGACAGACTTGTTGCAATTTATTGTATAGACATTATGTTATATTATATAAGATGATCAATAAAGTATGATACTAATTCCGTTGACGTAAAAACATTTACGAGTTATATAGAGTACAGTAATTTATAGCACAGACGACTAAAAATAATATTTGATTTATAGGAAAACGAATTACGACTTCATATTTCATAAATGTCAAGTTTTGACATCGGTTGTCAAACATGCCGTTTCAGACGCCATATTGTCCCCTTGTAGTGTTGCTGTTCTTGGCTTGGTATTTATTTTTGTATAAAGCTAATATGTAACGTATAATAGTATTTCATACAGAAATCGAATGCCAATTTCACTAAGTAAATTTGGTGTAATGTACTACAAACGGCCCAAGGCCCATACATTTCTGGCCCATCTCCTTTATTTAATACTCTGGAATTTTGTCTTTTGAGTCACATCAGCGTTAAATACATATCAGGCCCGTCCAACTCCGAATAAAAAAAGTTGCACGTTAAGCTATGCTAGCTATCTCACTATTTTAATATGGATGGCGTTCATCTTACTCATATTTATATTAGTGTGTGTGTGACGTAGTATTTTATGTCACTAGGATTGAAAGATATGTCAAACGTATCTCGTCTCGTTTGCCGCCATTTTCTCTTGTGCCTTGATCAAGTCATAGTACAACGAAACTTATAATTGGAATTTAATAACTTTCTAATCACGGATTCTGGTGCTACAGTTTGCAATCAAAGGCGGTTTTTTTCCTTTTTATTGATTTTGTGTGCTTATGTTTTCGTAAAAGATAAAATAGCCTTAAGTGACCTTAGTGTTTACCGGCTCAAACGAGTAATAGTTTATTATTGAATTTGTGTTAAAATACTTGTTATTTTTGTAAGAACTATGGTAAATAAGTGCATTGTTCCCGGGTGTAAAACTCGGGGACCTAATAATAAATATTTTTGTGTACCCTTCACAAACCAAGCAAGGTGGGAAATGTGGTTAGGGGTTTGTCCATATTTACAAAACATACCTTTTGTTAAACGTAGCCGTATTCGTTTTTGTCATAAACATTTTCTTGCCGAACATATTAATGAAAAATTAAAATTAAAACCTTGTGCAATTCCGTGTTTGAACTTGAATATAAATTTAGAGAAACATTTAGAAATAACGCCCACTAATGACCATATAGAACCTTTTATTTTTAAAGTAGTTGTCCCTTCTGATATAGTAAATCAACCGACTATAAACTATGAATGCTTTAATAGTGTAAAAGCAGATATTAGTTCTGACTCTGCTGAGTTACCTGTTGTTTCAAATACATTTCAATCTAAATGTAATGAACCTAGTAGTAGTGCTATATCTCATGTTGACCCTTACATACCACCTAATAGAGAACAGCTAGAAATATGTGTTACCCCATCCACATCATCTACCCTTGCTGTGTCTAATGTAAAAAAACGAAACTGTAGTAGTCAAGTAAAATGTCAGTTAATTAAGCGTATTAGACTAGATCCAAATAAATCTACCCCTCGTAAGCAGATTTTACGTGCATCAATTAACAGATTAAGAAATAAGTTACGTCTTGCACAATTGCAAAAAACAAGGCTTAAGACGAAAGTAACCCTTAATGCTCCTAAAACTAAGTTGTTTTTAAAGAAATATAACATATTAAGTAAATTTGGAAAGTTATTAGTAGATTCACAGTTACGTTTGACTGGTACTTCATTAAAAGGTCGGCGCTATACTAATGACGAAAAAGTATTTGCTTTGTCGTTATATAAGTTAAGCCCTAAGTGCTATGGATTTTTGCGAAAATATATAGCATTACCTTGCAAGTCGCGAATTAATTCCCTGCTTACTAATATTCCTTTGAGGCCTGGTATTAATGACTTTATATTTAAACATTTGGCAGATGCTGCATTAAATAAACCTACAATAGACAGGCAATGCACTTTAATGTTTGATGAAATGAGTATTAAAAAGAACTTAAATTTTAATTATTTTACTGGGGTTATTGAGGGTTTTGAAGATATGGGTTCTGGTAAACGAACAAATAATGTAGCTGATAAAGCTTTAGTCTTTATGTTAAGAGGGTTATTTTCTCCTTGGAAAATTCCGATAGCGTTTTATTTTGCACGAGATGGGGTTAAAACATTTGTTTTAAAGAATATAATAAAAGAAATAGTGTTAGCAGTTTTTAAATCTGGTTTTATAGTTAGAGCTACAGTTAGTGATCAAGGCTCTGCTAATGTTGCTGCTATTAAGTCATTAATATCAGATTCCAATGCTGAACTTTTACGAAGTAATAATTGCACCAATGACATTTGCTACAAAATTGGCCCTTACCAATTATATCATATCTATGATGTACCTCATTTGTTAAAATGTTTTCGTAATAATTTTCAGAAAAAGCATCTCCTTATTGGTTATCGAAGAGCAAAGTGGGAATGTATAGAAAGTCTATACAAATGGGATGGCTTTGGTGGCCGAGCAAGAAGCACCAAACTTACAGAGAAACACATTAATCCAACTTCATATGACAAAATGAAGGTAAATTAAAGTATACAATTTCTATCAAGATTCTGTTTTGATGTGGTCACTAATCACAAAAAGTTATCAATATGTCAAAAGTTTTTTTTTTTTCTATTTATTTAATATAAGATCTTTGAGTAGCTCTGCGACTATGTCAGACCTATTGTACATATAATTATTGAAACTAGCTACATTATTTTATCAAAAATTGTAGAATACCAATATTTAGCCATTATACTCGTCGGTTCTGCCAAAATACTCTGAAATACTCCTGTATCCATTGGATTTACATGAAATTTATCTATCATATTTGCTCTCATAGACTCAGTTCGGGTGCAATTAAGTAGAAGGTGGTGGACATCTTCTATCACTCCACAAAGTGAACAATTGGGAGAGTCAGTATGTTTCATTAGATGTTTGAATTTATTGAGAGGCAAGTGCCCCGATCTGAGTCTATGCGCTACGACGACAAACTGTCTTCTCATATTACTTAACATACAAAAAGGTATTCGAGGAGGTTCTTGTTGGATTGTTCGGTATCAGATTCCTTTTTGAGTAAATATCTTATCACTATGTATTTTCCATTTTTCAAATATTTTGTATCTATATTTATTTAAAATTTCTGTATTTTCTAGCCTTATGTAAATTTCGGTGCCATTACACAAGGATTCTTTCGCTAGCCTATCAACAATCTAGTTTCCTCGAATACCTATATGCGATGGGATCCATTGCAACCTCAGATTAACACCTTTACTCTGCAAAAGTAATACTTTTTTAATTATGGCATATGCTACCGAAGCACCTCTTCCTACAGAGACACATCGAGCAATATGCTGTAAAGCACTTCGGCTATCTGTTAATATGACTACCTCTTTAATATCCGAAGTGGCGATATACGATATTGCTTCTGAGATTGCAAAGAGTTCCACCGCCATTATTGTATTATGAGGGGATACAATTGTATATAGCTCTTTGACATTACAATTGGGATCATAGAAAGCTGCCCCAGACATGTTATTTATTTTGGATCCATCCGTGAATATCCTATAACAGTTTTTATAATTACAATTAATCATTTCTATAACATTGTGTTTTAATAGTGAGCTATTGCATTGATTTTTAGGTACATGAGCTTCATCTACATCTATCTTTATAAACTCTGTGTTAATATTAGACATCCAGGTATTTAATTGAAACATTTGAAGGGTTTGACTTTTATTGCACCTTTCTCTTCTTGTTTCTGCGAAAACTGATACAAGCAATGGCTTCTTTTTATTTTTCCAATATCTTGTTCGACAGTTTAATGAAAGTTTTTCCAAGAGAGAAACAGTTAAATTACCAAATAATGATTGGGTTTTTGAAATATATTTCGTGGCTAGATTTTGACGTCTAATGGAAAGTGGCTGAACGCAGAGTTCATATTCCATGACATGAATGGGTGTTGTTCTAATAAAACCGCCTATAGTACGTAGTGCAATGTTTTGAATTCGGTCAATTTTTTCTAAATGTGTTTTAGTGTCATAAATAAAGCTTCCAAAATCTAGCCTACTTCGTATTAAAGCATTATATAATATTCTAAGATGAATGGGATGCAAGCCCCAAGATGCACCTGCTAATACTTTAAGAATGTTCACCATTTTTGTAGCTTTAACATGAGTTTGATTAATATGCATTCGCCATAGTAAAGATTTATCTAACCACATACCTAAGTATTTAACATTATCTACTGGTTTTATTTGGATGTTATTGATTGTTAAATTTAACTGATTACTTTGCCTTCCTCTTCGAAACAAACAACATTGTGTTTTATGTGGGGATACTTCTAGTCCTATTTCTCTTAAGTCCTCTACAACTGAGTTTAAACAATTTTGAATATCGTGTGCACTATTAACTACATTTTTATTTTGTGTATAGAAAGCAAAATCATCCGCATATTGCAGTGTCTGAACATTTTGATACCCCAAACCTATTTTATAAGTAACTAAATTAAATAATAAAGGTGAGAGAGGATCACCTTGAGCTAAACCCCTCGCTGTCCATCTAAACATTTCGTCCTTATCCATGGAATCTTTAATTAATAACCGTCTTCGGGTTAAAAAAGACCAAATATATTTACAAATTTGAGTTCCTACTTTTAAAGTATCTAGTGTTGAAACTAATTTTTCTATGGAAACATTATTGTAAGCACTATGAACATCTAGAAAAACCGTCAAAGTTGAAATATTTTTCGAATTTGGGAAGTTAATCGCACTAAGCAGTCAATACACGATTGACCTTTTCTAAAACCGCTTGTGGTAGGCGCTAAGATTTTATTGGTTTCTACGAACCACTCTATACGCTTACATAACATATGATGAAAAATTTTACATATGCAGGACATTAATGAAATAGGCCTGAACTCATTATCACAATTCGGCTTTGGTATAGGGACTACTTTTATATTACGCCATTGGTCTGGTATTATGGAGTGTTTAAAAATCATGTTAAGTATCTTGAGTAGCAATAGTTTTGCTTCAGTTGGTAGGTAGTATATCATGGAATAACTAATTTGATCACTTCCTGGGGCCGTATCTTTTTTTTTTAATACTATTATTTAATTAATTAATGGAAAAGTTGCTTTCTAAAGAACTGTTTGTAGAAAAAAATAATGGCATTTGAGGCTCAACGGTGTCAGGAGCAAGGCTACGTAAAAGTTCTTCTTTTTGTGTTTAGGAGCTTCAACATATTCGTTTTTTACACCTTTCAACCAACGCATACGTCGCCAAATCTCTGACGTGTTTACCGTCTCGTCTAAACTATTACCGAATTGTTGCCAACTTTTTGTTTTTGCCTGTCTGTGGATTCGCTGTGCGTTCGCTATTTTTTGTTTTAATAATATAAAGTTATTAGGTGTAGGATTGCGCCTAAAATTTTTAAGTGCTAAACGACGTTCAGCAATAGCCGCAGATAGTGATGGAGTCCAATAAGGCTTAGGACTAAACTTGTGTATAAGTCCACTACAACCCTTAAATGTAGGAATACTCCAGTTAGCCGCACAGCTAATTTCCCCCATAAATATGTGGTGTGTATGTGGTTTGAATATTATTAACATCAACTATTATAGAATAATCAACCTGACTTTTTAGGATTTCCTGATATAATTGCCAATTCGCCAGTTTAAAATTTCGGCGATTTCCTCTTCTGGCAGAAGCTATATATTGCATGGAGTACTTAATTAACATATTATGATCACTGCCTAAGGATTCTCTTGTTACCTGCCATTTCCAATAAATCACTAAATCGGAGGAAACAAAAGTAATATCTGGTGAAGATTCTTGCAAAAAAGAGTTAACTCAAAGAGTTAATTCTGGTACTGTCTCCGTTATTAAGTGGCACATAATTGTATTCAAAAGATACATCAAGAATTTGCAATCCTCTTTGATCTGTTTTACATGACCAACTTGCATGGTGTGCATTAAAATCACCGGCTATAATAGTTTTTGTTGAAAAATGAGAAAATATATGCTCCCAGTCATTTCGAGTAGTTCTAACAGATGAGGAGCAATATACGGACGTTATATAATCTAAATTCTTACAATTACAAATTTTAATGCATATTATTTCAATTCCTGAATTATTTACACTTATAGGATGTAAGTATATGAGCTTTGACTGACCTATGTGTAATTATAGCTACTCCGCCATACGAATCTAATCTGTCATTCCTAAAAATATTGTAGTCCTTTATTTTGATACTAGTCTCTGAATTTAGCCACGTTTCACTAATTATACAAATACTGATTTTTTCTTGTGAAAGAAACAACTCTAAATCATACTTTTTGGGCATCAGGCTCTGAGAGTTCCATTGAGCAATATTAAGAACTTGCTCAAATGAAAAGTCAGCGCCCGATGTCCCAGTAACATTTAAGAGTAGGGCATTATTATCCATTATAGATAGTGTTTACAATCTTATTTAAAAAATCTTCACGTTTGACTAATTCTACAAGGTATGATATTATTTCTTCAAAAAATATTTTTAATATTTGCTGCAATTTCACTTCCCAACTTTCTTTAGACAGTACAACTTCTTTCAATTTCCATAGTATGTTCCAAAAGTCAATTTTTTTCTTCTTATGACATTCTCCTGCATATGGTTGGTTACTGTCTTCTGGTGTCTTCACATTTTTGTTTCTGTCGCAGACATCAATGTTCCTTTTCTGTTTCTTTTTTGGGTTTCTATTTCTTCTTGATTACTCTTTTCCTAGTGTATTATTATTTACTTTATCGTCAGATTCCACTTCACTATCATCTGTAAGCTCTTCATTAATTTGTTTGGTTGTAGTTCCTGTTTGACTATATTTTGTTCTTATTATTTCGTTATCAACTAAATGTGGGTAGCTACCGTCATTACTAACTTCCACAAAGTTGTGTTGTTGTTTCTGAACATTAGCTTTGCTTCTTATATATTTGGTTAGAGCTACCTTGTATGTGCAATTATTTCGGCTCATAATTGAACGAATTTCTTTTTCTTTAAGGAAAACAGGACATCTCTTATTAAATGCAATATGCTCACCCCTACAGTTTATACATCTGAATTTCGTTGTCTCACAGTTTTCATGTTCTGCTCCATATTTAGGGCAAATTTTTTTCTTACTTGGACAAAGTCTTGCCAAATGACCATATTTCCAGCACTTTGAGCATTGAGTCACTGGAAAGGTATACGGTTCCACCTTAAATCTGCAGTCATATCCGTAGATATAAAATGGTAAAGTCGGGCCATTAAAACTGAAACGCACTGATTCACTGTCCACCCATTCACCATTTTCTGACATACGTTTTAATCTTTTTGCAGCTACTATCTTATGTTCACATTTAAATGCTTTGAGTAATTCATCATCACTTACGTCCATTTCTAAGTATTTTACGACGCCATATGTTGTGCTTACTTCGCTAGTTGAATGACAGCGGTAACCTAATTCCTCCATAATATTTTTATTATTAATTAACTTATCTGCATCTTGTTTCACTTCAAAAGTAATTAACACTCGGCATGGATTTTTATATTTTATTCTTGTTATATTTTGAATGTTTTCCGATTTCAAAATCTTCGCCAAACCAATTTGCTTAGGAAGTAGTTGATGGGATGCCATACATACTTCATATTGTTCATTCTCATTCATATTAATGTTTGTATTCATTAAATAATTCTTCTTTCCCTTTCTTTGTACTAATGTAAAACCATCCGATTCGCCTTCCTCGCTACTATAACGCAACCGCTTCGCCGTCCGTTGAGTACTCATAAGTATGCCCGAGATCGGTGTCTGACATCTATCGTTACGTTCATCGTGCCCTGAAATTAATTGGTCACAATCTTCACGTATCTCTTCCTCACTCATTGCATCGCTTCCAATAGACGACGGCCCGCGATGGACCTCGTCCATCACATTATTATTAAACGAATTTAATTGACGCGTCACCGATAAATAAACACGATACGTGCACTCGTTAAGCGGCACCGCGCGCAACTGATGTCAAAAGTTATATATTAGTATAGACTTTATATTGATTATTGCTACACAATAATTAAAATGCTCATACATTACAGGTCAAACTTGCAGCCCAAGTTTTTAGCCGGCAAGTGGCTACATCACTACAAGCTTATACGAAGAGTATCCAACATCTCCAAGAACATGATTATTCTACTTTTAATCCTAATTTTGATAATAATTTTTTCACAGCAGAAATAATTACCTTCATAAATGATTTGTTTGATAGTTTAAATGGTTTTGGCCGCTATGGTAACAAATTGACACATGCATTGTCTTGTAACTCTGAACACATAGATTTCTGGAATGAAGCTGTAAAAAAATTAATGTCTATGCGTTTTGACTCTCCCAATCCAAGGGAAGCAAAACCTCTATCACTGAAGCATTTTGTGCATAATGTCAACTCAATAAAACATTTGTGGTCAGATTTGCGCTCTGTTGAAGGTGTAAAGTTTCTAAGTCTCCGACGTCTTAATCAAGATCCGATAGAAAATTTTTTTGGACAGATAAGGGCACATGGTACTTTTAATACCAATCCTGACTGTACTCATTTTGTGTCAGCCTTCAAAACATTATTGATTAATAATATTACAACTGGAAAATCATTATATACTAATTGTTCGGATGATGACGATAAAATGTTAGGTACATTAAATAACTTAATTAATCAACAAAAATTTAGTTCCTACCCTGAACATCTTAATCCTGAGGAAAGTAATCTTATAGAAAACTCCATCCCTAATGAAAATATATATCAACACAAATCTATACCATATATTGCTGGCGCAATTTGTCGCTCTTTAATGTCAAATTTAAAATGTAATGATTGTAGTAACTGTATAAACTCCCTATTAAGTAAGAGTGAGTCATCTCACCAATTAATTCGTTTAAGAGAGTATAGTACTGATGTAGATAGGTTGTATTATCCTTCCAAGAACTTGAGTAAAATTGTATGGCAGAGTATATATATTATTGGTAAGATTTTACCATCCATTTGCAGTGTTTACGTTTATTCCGAAATAGTAAGTTCATTAAAGAAAAATATTGATACTACATGGTATAATTGTAATAATCATAAAGAGTCTTTTATGGAATCTTTTTGGTTGTATGTAATTAGAATGCAGGTTAAACAATGGTGTTGTAATTTTAATAATAGAATTAATAATGTCGATCACAGGCCTAAAGATGTAGAAATGGAAACTCTAATCCGTGAAAAAGTTACAAAAGGATTGAGTTATAGAAAAGTAAGGAGACGTAGTACATAATAATAGCTAATAGTCATCATCATCATCCTCAGCTCACAGCAGTCTCAACTGTATGTTGTCAAACTCAATCCTTAGCTTTGTTATATAGAATAAATTTGTTAATTGATTTAAATATTATCTTAAATTTAAAATTCTTAAATTAAATTTGAGTGTCGCTCAAGTCTACTTTCAGGGTGTAAAATCATTTTAGTTTCAATTCAAGGTTTTCTTTAAAATAGACCTATGTTGCCAAACATTTTCTTATACGTTAATATGAACCTGTTTGATCGTTGTCAAAATATTTATATATATTAAATTGAATGTTTATATATATATATATATATATATATATATATATATATGATTGAAATGTAGAATCCTGAAATAGAAATTTGTTTGTTTCTTAATCATAATATTGCATCCAGTATTTTCATAATCATTTTACATGTAAATGTGCCTTTATATGGTACTACCAATTATATTATTATGCATGGAATGCTTCACATGTTGCAATATTTGTAATAACTTTTGTTAATTCATTTAAATATTGTATTACATTTAAAATTATTTTATTAAATTTGATTGTTGATGCTCAAGTATCCTTTTAGGGTGTATAATCATTTTAATTTAAATTCAAGGTTTTCTTTAAAATAGACCTTTGTTGCCAAACATTCTATTACACCTTAATATGAACCTACCTGATGGTTTTCAAAATATTTATATATATTAAACTGAATGCCAAATCTTACATGTAATTTAAATGTAGAATCCTGAAATAGAAATTTGTTTGTTTCTTAATCATATTGCGTCCAGTATTTTTATATTCATTTTGCTTGTAAATGTGCCTTTATATAGTATTACCAATTATATTATTATGCATGGAATGTCTCACAAGTTGCAATATTTGTAATAACTTTTGTTAATTCATTTAAATATTGTATTACATTTAAAATTATTTTATTAAATTTGATTGTTGATGCTCAAGTATCCTTTTAGGGTGTATAATCATTTTAATTTAAATTCAAGGTTTTCTTTAAAATAGACCTTTGTTGCCAAACATTCTATTACACCTTAATATGAACCTACCTGATGGTTTTCAAAATATTTATATGTATTAAACTGAATGCCAAATCTTACATGTAATTTAAATGTAGAATCCTGAAATAGAAATTTGTTTGTTTCTTAATCATATTGCGTCCAGTATTTTTATATTCATTTTGCTTGTAAATGTGCCTTTATATAGTATTACCAATTATATTATTATGCATGGAATGTCTCACAAGTTGCAATATTTATAAACTTATTTTGTAGTTTTATTTATATTGTATTCAAGGGTTGTATTATTTAATTGTATTTTATAGTAACCAATTTGAAATGTATTATTTTGGTACATTAGAATGAAAGTCTGCAATGATGTATTAAATTTCATAATGACTTGTTTTTAATTAATACAAATAGTATATTTGTAAGCAGACATTTTTCGCAATACTCTTCATTGTAATCATGTCCATAGCAATACTTTGCCGGAAAATGTAATTAATTTAATTTTATGCTTTGAAATATTGCATAGTAGAATCATATAATAGTTTGACTATTGTATCTCTACTCTCCTTTACATGGTTTAAAAACAAAGTAATCTTCAATATGTTTATCATTTTGCTAATTGAAAAGCATAATATGTTGTTTTAAACTGTTTATATGAATCATGCTTTTGCACCTTTCATATATTTTTATTGATTTGCAATGTAATGGAAGAGCAATTTCGATCATATCTTTAAATGATGATCTAGTGGACCATGACCTATCTCAATCTCAATCGTTTATTGAGGGGGCCCACGTATAGGAGTGTATGGATAAATATAAATTATTGAATTTCCTCAAATTATTGAATCCAACATTTTCGTTTTTTTATGCAGAATTTTTAAGAAACTATCTTCGTGATTAAAAAAATATTATGTTTAATCTATATACATATATGGTTTCAAGATACTAACATTATATTGTATTCAGACTTGTATTTAACTTATTTTGTATTCGATTTAATAATACATTTGTAATGTTACACATGGAATGGCTTCCATGGTGTAATAATTTGTAAATTTACACTATTAAGTTTTTAGCACGCTATTCATTTAATGTATCTAAAGTTAACCATAATGAAAACATTTCATTAATTTACTAGAAGCCTGAACTAATTTGGGTAAATTTATATCGCCAACTACTATGATCCATGCCAACCCTGTAGTTACTAACATAAAGAAACTGTAACTGTAGTTGCTAACATAACTTAACATTCATAAGGCTTAAGATATTAAAAAAAACATATTAATATTATGCTTATATCTTATAGAGCGTTGGGCGTTAATTGTAAAATTTCTAGTTACGAGGGGTCTTAGAAGTAAAATATGTGATAATAAGATTTATAAGTAACATATCGACGGTGAAGAACCAATACCTCCTATCTGAAATTTTATGAGAAATTACCTTCTTTATTGTTTTAATTGTAAAGGTGTATTAAGCCGATGTTTTTGTGAAATCTACTAAGTGTATTTTACCCTACATTCGCATTGTTACTATTCCCCACTAATAAATATATTTACTACTCATTAATGAAACAAAAAATTAAACTTTTCTTTTCAGTTTGTGTAAATTTATGACTTTCAGTTAGGAGCTATTGGCACTTCGCCGTCGATATGTAACATTTTTTCTTTTCAGAAACAGGTAAATGTGATAAATAATTTGTTGTGCTTCTTACTTTCACATTATTTACTTCCATACAACCTTACATCTCTTGATTGAGGAGAGAAATATTCTAAATTGTCATGAATCGCTATCAAACGCAGATTTTTTCTTATCTTAGTGGTAGTTTCCTAAGATTATCCCGATTTAACAAACAAAAACCTCATAACGAATTTTAAAATATGTATGTTAGGGTCAATCAGAAGGTAAAATGAACGAAACCTAATGTATTTATAATATCATAACTTTTAATTACTTTGAAACTACTATTGCCATTGCCAATCATTGCTTTACCGGAACAGTGTAGACCAATTGTGCGTTCTGGTTGACTTCACGTATCTCAGCTGTATAAAATGACCTGTAATATTGTGATCAATTGATTTTTATACATGAATTGTGAACTTTTCTGAATTTAACTAATGCATAATCACTGTATTGTAAATATATTATAAAAAAGCAACGCTAGAGTTTCTTGCCCGTTCTTCTCTAGCGAAGACAGCCTTGTGAACCGGGTGGTAAAGAAAAAAAGTGACAATCTAAATAAGGATTGTTTATGGTATTTTCAGAATAACAAATTAATTTAATTTTCATTGTTTATAAATAAAGTTATTTATTTTTGAAGTTTATTTTATTTATTTCTTTAAAACCAATATACAACTACCTAAATCGGTAAAAAAAACCGGTAAGTTTGAGGCACAGATGTCAACCGGAAAATAAAGCCATCCCTAATTAAATTAAAGATCGGTATCTCGATAAAGTACCGATTGTCACAGCACTGCTACACATGTATATAACCACCGAACGAAAAGTAAAGAAGAACACTCTGTCAAAATATGTACTGGATAGAAAGAGATGGACGATTAATTATGAATGAATTGTATAACATAATATAGACATAAAGTACATATTTGGGCTTTCACTGTGTGAGTTCCCTTATCGTGTTAAAAAATTTGTATGGACTCGGCTGTCTGTCTTGTTTATTAGTCTGTGATACATATATTTATGCCACCCTCATTGGGGCACGTCACGCACAACTTATGTACGTCTCTTAACTCCTAACATAACATATTTATAAACTGATTGCGAACAGTTTCTAGTACTACTTGGTCTGTGCAGTTATCTAGCGAGGAGTATACATGTAATTTCATTTCTTTATCATGTTCAATATAAAATATAATTAATCGACTAAAACAGAACTGTTTTTCTATCGTTCAGGTGCGGCGCGACGCGACACCACTTAACATTAAAAAAAAATAGACCACTAGACTGTACTGTGGTTTTGACCTTTGAAATTGGATCATAAAATATATTAAGCATTAACTCAGGGATATAATTTAATTGCAGTATAGTTACATTTTGTTTATCCTTGCGCACGGTACGATCTGGAAGCGAGGTAAAGCTACCACTTAATTTCATATTTAATTAATAATAAAAAAAAAATATTTCCGGAAATTTAAATGATTATTCTGTAAATTGCGATATGAGATATATACTAGAGGTATATTACAAAATAAATGGTTACAACAATGAACAGTACCTACCGTACCACTCCTTTTTCTATCTCCATTACGCATAGTGGCTTTTTACATCAAGTACCTACTTTGGGCCTGCGCAATAAGTATGTGTAATAACGCATAATAACGAGAATGATAAATTTTTCGCCATTATTTTAGTTCACTAGTTCTCCGATTCTGATGGATTGAATCTAATAAAATTCTGCTCAAAATTAATACTGTTTCTGATCTGAAATATGTGTCAAGCCATTATAATTCCGTGACTTTTTTATTGACTTCACCGGCAAATGTGTATGACATAGTAGTGTACGAACAAGAGGTCAACACAAGTGTCGTCATTTTCCATCACATTCATTATTTGTAGTTACTGTAGTTAGCGTTAAATTAATTGTATTCCACATTTTAAAATAAGTAGAACGAAACCATTAGCTCTTAAGTGCTGCAAAGTTAATAATTAAATTAAAATACTTACCTACATGCATAGCTTTAGTAACTAAGTAGATTGTAAGTTTTAACTTAATTGTTGATTTACAGGAGCAGAATTGAAGATGGCATTGCGGGGTATAAAAGTTATAGAAATCATGGGTCTCGCTCCTGGACCATTATGCGGAACTATTTTGGCAGATTTTGGAGCTAGCGTTACCGTAGTTCAAAAGGTCTTGTTTAACTTATACACTGAGTAACGTAAATACGACTGTCTGACTTGTTGACTGCCCCAGTGAGTCAGGAATTTGTGCCCGACTTGGCTATAACCTTGTCCCTCCTATCACATCTGAATGGATGTCCGACCACGCTACCTAGGGGGGGGGGGGGGTACTGCGTTAAGCGAGTGCCCGCGACGGGCAACCGTCGCGCGTCTCCTCGCGTGGACACGCGGGCGGGCTCCGTGAGAACGCGACGGTCCCTGTCGCGGGTACCCGTCGCGGAGACCGGATTTACGCAGTGTCCCTGGTTAAATTTTAAAGGTGTGCATGTACAGTCATGTCGATGGAGAGCTTAATATATTATTACATAGCAAAACGACGACTAGCAAAAAAAAAACGACAGCCAGGAAGGCTGTTTATTGAATTTAGGTTGCTAGACGGAAAATTTGTTGTAAAGTTCAGTAAATTAAGAGAAAATGAAAACTCATTGTACAAATATTTTAAAGTTTCGATACCGGTCTATGGCGAATTATCTCCGAAACTGGAACCATATTTGATGGTCAACAACTTAAGGGTAAAATCTGTATCAGTCATATCACCAACGGAAAGGCTAAAAAATCTTTATTTTTGCTCAAGTATATTCATCATCATCATCATCTCAGCCACAGGAAGTCCACTGCTGAACATCGGCCTCCCCCAACGGTCTCCGCATCGACCTGTTGGAAGCAGCCTGCATCCAGCGACTTCCTGCAAATGTAGCCAGGTCATCCGTCCACCTTGTAAGCGGGCGTCCGACATTTTGCTTGCCTGTACGTGGCCTCCACTCTAGAACCTTTCGCTATGAATCATCTATAGAATCCTTTGCGCTATGTCGGTGACCTTTATTCTCCTACGGATCTCCTCATTTCTGAGTCGATCTCGTAGGGAAATACCGAGCATAGCCCTCTCGATTGCTCGTTGAGTTACTTTGAGCCTTATAATGAAGCCCAAAGTGAGAGGCCACGTCTCGGTGCCCTATGCCATCACCGTCATGTTACCGCTGGCGGACACCGCGCGCTGTACCGCGCGTGCTCCCGCGACGGGTTCCGACGCACGGAGCCGGGCCCCGCGGCGCGGGTGCGGGACGCGCCTCCCCGTGCTGGACGCCCGCGCGGATCCCCGCGACGGAGCACTTTTGTACGAAACCGCGCGAGTGCCCGCTTAACGCAGTTTCGGCCCTTAGGAATCATTAGGTAATAATAGAATCGTGTAATCATAGGAAGAATATATTATGTAGCATTCTAATCAAAATTATGTGTCTAGAAAAAAATACACGTGATATCTTCCTAGAACCCCCCTCCCCGTTGGGATATTTCGTGATTTTTGTCCCCCCCCCCCCCATTCAAGCCACGTGTGATTAATGGACGACTCCTTACATCTTCTGGGAAAATGGGCAACAAATTTAAATTTTGGCATGTGACACCATTTATATTTGTAAGATGGTACCCTAATGGATGAACGGTTATTTAGATAATGAGTCATTTTAAAAACTGGATATATATAACATCATAATAAACTTGATTCTAGTATAACTCTTGAATTAAGTTCCTACATTTGTATCGACCCTTTTCAAAATTCATTGGTAACTAGGGGTTGAAATTTCAAATCGGAATGCCGTCACATCAATCAATAAACAGATAAATATACCCTACAGTTCACACATAGTCTTGACTTCAAATTACGAACAACTAAGTCTTTTGTTTTAGGCATTAGAAACGACGAGAGGCCGTGGATTCGATCCCCGCACAGAAAGAAATGTTTGTGTGGCCCACAAATATTTATTTCGGGTCTGGGTGTTTGTGAGGCCGAAAGTCTCTCATAGTTCCTGATACCCACCACACAAGACTCGATCTCAGTGTGGGGTCAGGACTATATAATATATGTGACTGTTGGGTGTGATTTATTTATTTACCGCTCTGATATATGTGATCAATAAATACTTATTAGTGTAAGGTTTGTAAAAAATAACTTGTATGGGGTCAATTCTATGTAGATATCTGACTACAGGGGTAATTACTGTTTTCTGTATCTGTATCAGCCCATATATACGTCCCACTGCAGGCAAAGGGCCTCCTCTACAATCGAGAATACGGTTGAGAGTGGTTAGGCCATATAGACCATGACGCTGGCCTAGTGCGGGTTGGCGGACTTACATACCATAGATTTTTTTATAAATCGCTATAGTATGCAGGTTTCCTCACGATGTTTTCCTTCACCGTTTAAGTGCGCGGTGATTGACTATCAATACACACATGACTTCGAAAAGTCAGAGGTGTGCCCTGGGATTCGAACCCGCGACCACCGTGAACATGTGGGTAGCCGCGTCTAGTCCGTTTACCAACGGCCACCACGCACTATTTATTTATTTACATACATAAAAAAAATACGGGACGATCGTTAATTTGTGATGAAGAAACATGAAATACAATTTTAAACCTAACTGAGGTTGAGTGAAGGTCTGAAATCAGTATGTAACGGTTATTTTTTTTTTTTCAGATAGAGCCGACTCCATTTGATGTCATGTCTAATGGAAAAAAAATGATATCCGTTGATTTAAAAACAAAGGAAGGCGTAGAAATTATGCGGAAGTTATCAACATCGTCAGACGTCATCTTGGACACATCTCGGCCCGGAGTAATGGAGAAATTGGGTTTAGGGCCGGATCAGCTTCTTAAGGAAAATCCGCGTCTTATATATGCAAGGTTGACAGGATATGGCCAGAGTGGGCTCTGTAAAAATATGGCTGGGCATGACATTAATTACGTAGCAATGTCTGGTGTACTTTCATTATTGAGTACGAACAAGCAACCACCATTACCTCCAATAAATTTCATGGGAGATTTTGCTGGTGGTAGTGTGCTGTGTGCCTTAGGAATTTTATTGGCACTCTTTGAAAGAACAAAGTCAGGAAAGGGCCAGGTGATCGATGCAAGTATGACAGAAGGAGTCTCTTATATATCCACTTGGTTGTTTAAATCGAGAAATTTACCAATTTGGTCAGGTGAACCAGGTACAAATGCGCTGGATGGTGGTCTACCCTACTATAATACATACAAAACTAAGGATGGAAAGTTTATGTCTGTTGGTGCTTTGGAGCCAAAATTTTACTCAAACTTTTTAGAAGGTTTACACCTATCTGAGAGTGAATACAGCCAAACACATGACTCTGATAAATGCAAAAACAAATTTACAGAAGTTTTCTTGACCAAAACGCAAGAAGAATGGTGTCAGATATTTGATAATTTAGATGCTTGTGTCACTCCTGTTTTACAATTTGATCTTGTAGACAAATATAAATATCATGTTTCACGTAATACATTTTATAGGGATAATAATGACACCATTGTGCCTCAGCCAGCACCAAAGCTATCTCGAACACCAGGAGTATCTGTAGGACATAACAAAACACCAAAAGCAGGACAACACACAATAGAAATATTAAAGGGTCTAGGATATAGTAAAAGTCAAATAGAAGAATTAATAAAAAAAGGGTATGTATATGTTAATAAAAAGGCACTACTATGATCAAGTAAGCAAAATGACAATGTTTATTCCAAAACATTGATAATTGCATTTTTTAAATTCATGAAGTCACATTTGACTGATGATAAAATGTCTTTATTATGGAATATTGGGTGGATGTTTATTAGATTTAGGACATTGAAGATAGTCCTTAAATCAAATTTGGTATGGTTTGGTCCTAAAGTGAAGTTTTCAAACATAATTTGCCTTTTATTTTGGAGTAGAGACAATCTCTTCTGACCTATGTAACATAAAAACTTTATCATAGCTTCAAAATCCATTCCAAATAGAGATTTTAAAATTAATTGACACTGCACAGGATAATCAGGAGTTTCTTTAAACTCGCTAATCTCATTCTGCACAGATACTAATGTTTTAGCCATAGATTTCCAGACCATTTGTATGTTACATGCATTTACCCAGTTATGATTGATTGATATAGTATCTTCTAGATTAACCACTTGATGATACCACCCAGAGGGAACAAATATTCCATCACCTCTTTGTTGTATAAGTTCAAAGTATTTTATATTTTTGTTTTTCTCTGGATCAAATCTCATTGGCAAATTATTAAGTGAGTCCTTTAGTTTTTCCTCTTCACCTGGAGGAAATAAAATCCATTTCTTTTTACCTATGACATTTACGGACCAGCTGTATGATGTGTACACATCTACATGTAATGGAGTCCTGAAAACAATCAAATTACAATTTTTAAAATATCAATTAATTTAAATACATATTAAGATAATACTAAGAACATTATAAGTAATAATATTTTTAATGGTATACTTGGTTGGAAATTCATAAGCAGTCTGTGAACCGCTATAAAAATAATTTGATAATCCTATATAATCAAAAGAAAGAAGGCAATTAGAAATAGAAGAATGTAATGGTTGGGTTTGCCTAATAAAAAAGTATAATGGTTTCTTAGATATGTGAATTTAGATTAATTTTTGACTTCCCAACCTTTCAAAAAACAAGGACTCTTAGTTATTCTACTTAAAACCATTTTTTGCTTATAAAATAATTCAAGTTTTATTTGTACTAAAAATGGTATTTTTAAAGAAATTACTATAAATACTTAAGTTGTAATAATGTCTTTTACTTACCATGAATTCTTTGGTCCAATATATACAAACATAAAATCGTCTTGTTGATTATCTCGAGCATATTCATTCAGCCAGTCTGATGCAAAAATCTTTGGTATTTCATAGAATCTATCATTTGGCCGCAATTTCTTCAAATGCCAGTCTTTTAAATAGAGAAGTTTTGACTTCTCAGGGTCTTTAAGGTAATTTATATAGTCAATTACTTTCATATCACATTTACAGTGTGCGTTATATGATATATTGTTACAATCAGCCACTGGAGCCTCTAAGTCCCCATAATGTTCAATAAAGTAATTATGATTGATTGTATCGTTAATAATCCATGTCTTTGTACATTGCCATTCAGCAGTAATATTTTTAAGTATACATGGTATATTATTCACTAAATGATTATTGTAAAAATCTTCATAAGTGATGTTATTAAATGTAGATTTGTCGCTTTCCCAGTGAATATAACCATCTAAAAGCTCCGGCTCCGACTTACTGCCCACGTTACATCTTAGTTCTATTTCATACATAATATAATAATTCAACAGTCCTGAGAAAATACGACAGAATACAACGATGATTCTAAGTACTGATCACAATTTTACATAGAAATCACATAGAAATAATCCCGTAGACAGTTATAGGTCTACCAGAATCTCATGGCATAAAATTTAAAAGAAAAACAATGATTTTTATGTGGCAATACCATCGGTCAACAGCTGATTCAAAACTTGAGTTATGTCATTCGATGTGAATATTTTAAGACTTCTATCCTTTCTTAGCGAAAATGTACAAATTGGTTCTACAATCACAAGTGCGACACATTGTTTACAAAGTTGTCTGCGACTACATCATCTATGATCGGCGGCACAAGCGCCGCGCGATGCAGCTCTGCGACTGCATTGTGGACTGCATCATCTATGATCGGCGGTGCGCGAGCGCCGCGTGTTGCGCCGAATCAGATGGACGCTGCATCACGTCATCGCGCGTCCGACCAATAGGCGCGCGCCAGAACATCGGTGGCGAATCGTGGGCCTTCGCGGTGAGCGCCTGCGCCGCAGCCGAGAACATTCGACGACAACCCAACGCCAGCGCTCCACATGCGCACTATTTTAGTATTCAATTTGTATTCTTTATTGAATATATGTTCAAAAGTTTAAAATCTCTTCTTATTTTGTTCGTGCGCGAACAAAAAAATGGCGACCGTGACAGGACGAGCAAAACTACTGCCTAACTGAAGAAACTAATGGTCATCGCCACGTGCCCACGCGTTCCCGCAGCATCGTGCAGCCAAGACCTTCTTCAGATCTACCCAGCCAAGTTCAAGCCACAAGCCTAGTGAAGCAAACACACATTGTGAGCTCGTTCCATTTTTTCCTACTTACCCAATCAATCTGTGCAAAACAGCTACCTATTTACGCTAAATTTGTGACATGCGTGTGCATACTAACGACGCCATTAACTTCAACAAATCTACTTTATCTATTTACCATTGTTGCTAAATGCCTATTTAAACAGTTGAAGCGGTGATCTTTGTTGCTAAGTGCCTATTCAATAAGTGCATGGGTTTGGTTCCCCCTACATATGTCATAGCTTGCACTCCGCCAAATACGCCATTACAGGCGGCTAAACATTCAATTAAAGTTACTCTATAATTTTCAATAATGCGTGAATGCTCCCATGCCTGCTCCATACTGCTTATTAACAAATTGTAGCTGACTATTCGCAACAACTCAATTCCAGAGCACCGGTACGGTGCGACGAGGCCACGTAGCAACGCGTGACTTCACCAGTTGTGAGCGGTGGTGCCTGCCAACTCAGCGGTCAACCATCAGGCAGCTGAGTGCACCAGTTTGCCTGCTGCTTGCTGTGACTCAGATAAGTGGGGAGCGTACTATATTATTTGTCAGTTAGTAACTATTTTATATAACTTTAATTCATTTAAACTACTCAATTAGTTACAATGGAATCTAAAAATGAAGACAAGCTCTTAAAAGAGCTTATAGCTAAACGCAGCACTATTAAAGGTAGAATAACAAGATTCAAAAATTATATAGAGGAAGTTCAGGGCCAAGACAGTCTGACAGATGTAGACAAATGCAAAATTCAGTTGAAACTCTGTAGATTTGAAGAATTATTTAAAGTTTTTGATGAGTTGCAGTCACAATTCGAGTCCTTGCGCAATTTACCTATAGATTCCGAATTAATATTATGTGAGGCCATGGAACAAGACTTTGACCATTATATTTCACTTGCGAGGTCAATATTAGCTCGCAACCCGGGATGCAATCTTAACGAGTCTGAGTTTTCTAATGCAGAGAATGCATCTTGTTGTGGAGATGGTCAGGGATTTGTAGGATTCAAACTACCTGTGATTAAAATATCAAACTTTAATGGCACATACTATAAATGGCTTGAATTTAAAGAAACCTTTCAATCGTTGATTCACAATAACAATAAACTTAAAAATATTTATAAGTTTCACTATCTTAATTCATACTTGGAAGGTGAAGCTGCTCGAGTAATTAGCAACCTTGAGGTCACAGATAAAAACTATATCCAAGCCTGGAACCTCTTGTGTGAGCGTTATGATAACAAACGACAACTTATTAATAATCATTTAAAATCTTTATTTGAATTTGAAAGTACAAGAGAAACTGATAAGTCACTACGATTTATTATAGATCATGTTACTAAAAATTTAAGGGCACTTGGTACACTAGGACTACCTACTGATAAGTGGGATGTTTTAATCATATTTATGGTGACAGCAAAGTTAGATAACACTACAATTTATAAATGGGAAGAACATAAAAATTCTTTATCTGAAATCCCTACTCTTGATGAATTCTTTGCATTCTTAAAGAATCGTGCAGATGTTTTAGAAACCGTCACTCATAGTAAACAGAATAGAATTAATAACAGCAAACAAGCAGTACCTTGTATCTCAAACAAAATGCAACATAAGGCCTTCATGTCCACGTCTCACAAAAACTCAGTAGATAAACATAACTATGAATGTGTTGTCTGTAAGGAGAATCATCGCCTTTTTAATTGTGCCATGTTTAAGGCAAAGACTCCTGAAGAAAGGCAGCTCACTGTAACATCATTTAATTTGTGCATTAATTGTTTAAGGCCCGGGCACAATGTTGAAAAATGTAGCCTCCCAGGAAATTGCCGTTCTTGCAAAAGGCGTCACAATACTCTATTGCATCCCTCAGAGACCCTTGAATTAAAATCACAATCCCCTATAGTCACTCATGCAGCGGCTTAACCTACCTATACAACCATCTAATATTGATATATTTGCTATTGGCAACACTCAACTTAAACTAAATACAAAACGATGCATGCTGCATTTGCAGTCTAATGATAGCCTATTTAATGTTACAATGTTTTGTCAAACATTGCCTAAAATATCAGACAATATACCTAAATCCAACTTTGATTTGAACAATCTGGACTTATCCAATTTTAATTTAGCTGATCCTAGTTTTGACAAATCATCTCCTATTGACATGTTGATTGGTGCTGATCTATTTTGGGACATTGTAGGTTCCCAACAGCATTCCCTAAGTGACAAGGGGCCTATTTTACGCAGCTCTAAATTGCGATGGTTAGTGGCAGGTTCTATGTTTATTTGTAAACAATCAAATGTACCTAACAAGGCTTATCGCACCTTTCATGCTCACCTAAAGAAAAATGACAATTACTCTAACTTAGAGCAGCAAGTAGCCAAATTTTGGCACCTAGAAAATTTCCCAGAAGCTAAACCTTACACAATGGAGGAAAGGCTTTGTGAAAAACATTTCCTTTACAATACTACTCGTTTAAGCGATGGTCGTTTTTGTGTAGGGTTGCCACTTCGTAACGATAGAGAGTGTTTAGGTGACTCATATCACACAGCTAGAAAAAGGTTTTTGAACTTAGAAGCGCGTTTTAGAAAACAGCCAGATTTAAAGGCTGCCTACAAAGAATTCATAAATGAGTATGAGGCTCTAGGTCACCTATCTGAAGCACCTATACAAAGGCCTACGAATGGTTTTTTCTTACCCCATCATCCTGTAATCAAAGAGAAGAGCGAATCCACTAAGTTGCGCGTTGTTTTTGATGCGTCAGTTCGGTCCACTTCAGGTATATCAATTAATGACCTCCAAATGGTTGGCCCCACTATACAAGATTCTTTGTTTAATATCCTATTGAGATTCCGTCTTTATAAATATATTCTATCAGGAGACATAGAAAAAATGTTCCGTCAAGTGTCAATGAGGGAGGCAGACCGAGATCTGCAATTAATCTTATGGCGCGACAATGAAAATGACTCTCTTCGCACTTTACGTTTAAATACGGTGACATATGGGTTTTCTTCTGCAAGTTTTCTTACAACTAGATGCATTTGGCAAATAGGTGAAGAATGCACAGATCCTAAGGTAAAGTCCATTATTCAAAACGATACTTATTGTGACGATATTTTGACAGGTAGTGATTCCGCAGAAGAATTGCGTTACCTCCAAGGCTCCCTGTCTAATGAGCTAGCCAAAGGCTGTTTTCACCTGCGAAAATATAGGACTAATTTGCCTGACCTCTTTCCAAATATAGAAAATTGTGAAATGGGCAATCTCATCATCAGTAATGCCTCTAGTACTCTAGGTATCGATTGGTGTCCAGCTTCAGATCAGTTGCAATTTCCGTTTCAATCTCCTATTGATTTATCCACTACTAAAAGGTCAATTCTATCTTCTATTAGCAAAATATTTGATCCTTTAGGACTGTTGTCTCTATACACTATTAAGTTTAAAATTCTTTTACAAAGGCTATGGGAACTAAAATTAGGTTGGGACGAGCCAGTACCTGATGACATCCATATACTTTGGCAATCATTTTGTAAAAATGCTTCAAATTTTTCTCAGCTTAAAATTCCTAGACATGTCCTTATTGACATGCATGTCTCAACTGAAATGCATTGCTTCTGTGATGCATCTCAGCAAGCATATGGGACATGTATATACCTTAGATCTATTGATGCAAATGGTTCCATTGAAGTGCATTTGTTATGTGCTAAGGCCCGTGTAGCACCCCTAAAAGCCACTACTATCCCAAGGCTGGAGCTATGCGCTGCCACACTAGGCGCACAGTTGAGCACAGCTGTGTTGAAAGCTTTACAGCGTCCTATTGATCGTTGTTTTTATTGGACTGATTCTCGTGTAGTCTTAGGTTGGATTTTCACGCCCAATAAAACTAAAACATTTGTTGCAAACCGGGTCGCAGTAATAACTGATCTTACTGAATCTACAAGTTGGCGCTATGTGCCCACTGATCTAAACCCGGCAGATCTAGCCTCACGAGGTATAGAACCTCAAGATATGTCCTGTAATCAACCACCTCTGTGGTGGCATGGACCCCCATTTCTCTCGCAACTAGAAAGTTTATGGCCTACAACATCAAAGTTTGAACTCGCAGAGTTACCAGAGTTAAAAACATCTTCGGTTTTCGTGGCGGAGGTTGTGCCTTCAGCACTGGTTAACTTTAAAGATTTTTCTAAGCTGTATAAACTTCAAAGGCTTTATGCTACAGTAATGAGATTTATATACAACTGTCGCAATCCCAACAATAAATTAACGGGAATATTACAAGAAAACGAACTAGCTCTATCACTTGAAATACTCATAAAAATCGCCCAACAGGAATCTTTCCCCACCGAATTAGTTCTCCTCCAGAATAAAAAATCATTGCCCCCAAAAAACTCTTTAGTAGCTCTTAATCCATTCCTGGATCCAAAGGGATTGCTCAGAGTAGGAGGACGCATACCCAATTCGAAATACTCATATGATAAAAGGCACCCCATTGTATTAAAGCCAGATCACCTACTAACTAAATTATTATTTGAAGCAGAACATAAACGTCTACTGCATGCTGGACCCCAACAATTACTCGCTTCTCTTAGGGACCGCTATTGGCCTATTAGGGGTCGTCAACTAGCTAGAAATATAATCCATAACTGCTTCACATGTCGCAGGTTTGAGGGAAAAACCTTATCAAACCTGATGGGCAACTTACCTAATGACAGAGTGGAAGCTAACTTTCCGTTTATCACTGTTGCCACAGACTTCGCAGGGCCATTTCTGATTACCGATCGTAAAGGCAGGGGAGCTAAACTATCCAAATGCTATTTATGCATATTTATATGTTTTAGATATAAATGCATCCATCTTGAAGCTGTCAGTGAATTGTCCAAGGATGCGTTCATACTAACTTTAAAAAGGTTTATATCTCGAAGGGGTATACCAAAGGTAATATATTGCGATAATGGTCGAAATTTTGTTGCCTCTGCAAAAGAAATAGGCATGTTGTTACAAACTCACAAGGACTCTATTTGTGATTATGCTGCTCTTCAAGGCATAGAGTTTAAATTTTCTCCTGTGTACGCTCCTCACTTTAATGGGTTAGCTGAGGCAGGAGTAAAGTCAGCAAAATATCACATTAAACGCATTTTAGGCAATACACATTTAACCTTTGAGGAGCTCGCGTCTCTGTTTGCACAGGTTGAAGCTATCCTTAACAGCCGACCCCTATGCCCTCTTAGTTCATCTCCTAATGACCTTCAACCCCTTACTCCCGCTCACTTTTTGATCGGAAGACCATTAACGTCACTGCCTGCAAGCAGCTACACAGACATCAACGAGAATCGGTTAAAGAGATATGAACGGCTGGAGAAGTTGAAGCAACATTTTTGGCAAAGATGGGCATCAGAGTACATCTGCGAGCTTCAGCAGAGGACAAAGTGGCGACAGAGGTCCAGAGACCTCCACTTGGACGACATTGTTTTAATCAAAGAAGATAACGTCCCTCCCCTGTGCTGGCGTCTTGGACGGGTCTACAAGATATTTCCAGGAAAGGATCAAATTCCTCGAGTCGCAGATCTAAAAACAGCTCAGGGAATAATTCGAAGAGCAATAAATCGACTTTGCCTCCTCCCCAATCCAGACAGCGTTTGAAAGTTCGAGCTTTCAACGGGGGGGAGAATGTCTGCGACTACATCATCTATGATCGGCGGCACAAGCGCCGCGCGATGCAGCTCTGCGACTGCATTGTGGACTGCATCATCTATGATCGGCGGTGCGCGAGCGCCGCGTGTTGCGCCGAATCAGATGGACGCTGCATCACGTCATCGCGCGTCCGACCAATAGGCGCGCGCCAGAACATCGGTGGCGAATCGTGGGCCTTCGCGGTGAGCGCCTGCGCCGCAGCCGAGAACATTCGACGACAACCCAACGCCAGCGCTCCACATGCGCACTATTTTAGTATTCAATTTGTATTCTTTATTGAATATATGTTCAAAAGTTTAAAATCTCTTCTTATTTTGTTCGTGCGCGAACAAAGTTTATCGCCAGATCCGTGAATAATTTGGTCAAATTTAAACAAAATCGTCGATTTTAAAATCGACGTCGTTTTAACAAGTAAGTCGGAGTGAATAGTTTTGATACTTAATTTTTTTGGTTAGTGTTAGATATGTGCATGTGTTTTATCGTATATACTTTGATATAATTTTTTGAAACTAAACAGTAATGCATTAAATACCTATTTACAGGAAGTTCTAGAGATTTTAGATAAGGAACGGTTTATTATTATTCCTTTATCTTCATCATCTTCATCAGAAGATGTACAGGAAGAGTATTTAGAAGTAAGCTCTGACTAAAGTGTTAATGAAATAAAGAAGACTAAAAATAATATTATACGTTTTTATTTTACATCTTTCATCTTTCGTATAACATTTATCGAATCTAATAATTATTTAAATAAAACCGACTCATAATCAAACTACTTACAATTTAGAAATTGAAAGTTGTTTGATTAAGTGAGAACTAATAAGAAGAGGGAATTAAAACGAAACTGGTGGCTCGGTACCACCATTTTTATCTATATCTACGTTTTGAAAGTACCAGCGCTCCCTCTATATTATAAATACTCGTAAGGCACGTATGTATATAATTTAAAACTGAAAAAAATCTTATTTGCCTATTTTAATTGGCTATTAATCTAAGAGTACAATTTTGAAGTAATTTTAATGTTTAAATAACCTATATATTTTACTTAAAACATTATGTACTTTATTTACAAAGTTGTACTAAAAAAATTAAAATTTTAAATAATAATTAATTACAATTATTGAAAGTTTCAAAATATGTTCATACAATTACCCCAGTGTGGCAATCCGTAAATTCAAATTTCCCAAAATGCCATGAGAATCTGGTAGACCTATATGACCACAATCCACAGACTAACCCGCTCCACAATCACAGACCAATTAGAAAAGTATTATCTGTCTACGTTAGAAAACCACAATGGACCACAATATTGACAATTGAATTGATGTCAAATGGGAAATGTCAATTTATGTAAAAAGTATAGTACGGCCAAGAAGCTTCACTTTTATATACGGAATGCAATCTCCATTTGGGTATAAGCTTCTTGAGTACGGCCAAGAAGATTATACCCAAATGGAGATGTTATTCCCTTTAGAAAACTGAAGCACAGAAATTTGACCTTAGGTATGGTCTTCGATCCTTTTCTTATGTTGCCAAAGCTTACGAATTATTTCCCCAAATAGCACAAAGTATTTATGGTATTAATTAACTAATTAAAATAAAAAGGTTATGTTTTCGACCTGTGCGTTTACATAGGTTTGTATGGTCATGATATCCTAAAAAACTACGTATTTGATTAGGATTTGGTGTTTATTACTTAACTTTATTAATATTTTTGTTTTACATTATTTCCTCATTTAATTGCTCATTGCGCATACATTGCTAGGCAACACTATAACAAAATGACAACTTCAAATAACAAAATCATTTACTGTTGTTATTTTGTAAATGTTCTTTTCTGCGGTTATTTCACATAATTCAACATTTTTACGTATTTTTCAGTGTGTGTAGTGATTTTCCAGAATGAGTTGTGTATTGTGTAGTTGTAATAACTAAAATTTTTAATAAAAAAATAAAAACCGACTTCAAAACAAAAAACCACTAAAAACCAAAAAATAACAAAATAATAAGTACCACTGCAAAGCAAAAAAATAATATTTGTTTCATGAAACTTGCGCTTGTTGATTAATTTGCTTAATGACTTGACTAGCCAACAAATCAAAATATATGCATAACATATCGAAGGCGGGCCGCCAAGTACCAAACATGTAGGACCTATGCCTTATATTAATTTAAATATCTATATGTTTGGTACTGGGCGACCCGCCTTCAATATGTTATGCATATATTTTGATTTGTTGGCTAGTCAAGTCATTAAGCAAATTAATCAACAAGCGCAAGTTTCATGAAACAAATATTATTTTTTTGCTTTGCAGTGGTACTTATTATTTTGTTATTTTTTGGTTTTTAGTGGTTTTTTGTTTTGAAGTCGGTTTTTATTTTTTTATTAAAAATTTTAGTTATTTTTATCTTTTTAGTGTTGATAGGAATTTAAATTAAGAAGATTTGGTCCCCACAAGGAATATGTTCTTTCCGATGATAATGAAATCGCTAAAATCGGCTAAAAACTGCCGAAGAAATTGGAGTATTCACATGTTTATTATTTTTCTCTCCACCCCCCCCCCTTCCTTTGCCCCTGCCCCCTTTTCCCTCCGCCACTGTAGCTTAGCTTTTATACTGAACCCAATGCAAAAAGAACCATTGGAATCCTACTAAATTTTGAAGAGTTCTACACTCCAGGTCCGAACATGATCATCAGATCTTCATGTTGTGTTCCTGGGATCAACCTGTCAATACATTCTATCCAATGAAAAAGAAATCACTAAAATCGGTTAAAAGCTGCCGAAGATATTAGAATTTACGTGTATTTTAATTTTATCACCTACCCCCCCTCACCCCCACCCCTTTTTCCGTCTCTCACTGTAACTTTACTTTTATAATTAACCTTATGCAAAAAGAACCATTGGAATCCTACTTAGTTTTAAGGAGTTCCCCTCTCCAGGTCCGAAGATATTCATCAGATTTTCACCATATTTTTATGGGACCAAACGACAAGCACCAGCTTTCAATCAAAGAAAGAATGGTCGAAATCGGTTCACACAGTACAGAGAAACGAGGTAACAAACATAAAAAAAAAAAAAAAAGCAACATACAGTCGAATTGAGAACCTCCTCCTTTTTTTGAAGTCGGTTAAAAATGTTTGGCATCCAGTATCTACCGTGAAATTACACAGGTAAATCGATTGTTATAATTATTGTGAATATTTATACAAAAGTATTAAACACATAGATATTTTACATATGAACTGTGAGATTAACGTGTCTTGCATAATTCATGAACACTGTTTTCATATAAGCGTAAAGATAAACGTGATTATTTATATTGTGAATATTTTGTAAACAAAGAGACTAGGGTGACCATAGTTTAACCTTTGGCTGCAATTAGAGTCATTGAATTATGAGGAGGTGAAAACTGACATTAATTGATATCGTTTTTTTGTTAGGTGTTTACAACAGAAACATTTCTGAAGTGCTATCAAAAAGTTTTTTGAAACATGAAGTTACTTATTTTAGTTGGTACAACGTTTAAATTCGTAAATTAATATGCGAAATACCGAAAAAGTAGTGTCGCTATCATTTTTCTCTAATTTAAAACTGCGTGAATGATCTTACCGACTGCATATACCAGTGATTCTCAACCTTTTTTTTGTTGCGGCACATATTTAACGATTTCAAAATTTGGCGGCACACATTTAACGATTTCAAAATTTGGCGGCACACAAAGAAAAAGATAAAAGTTATTTACTTACTACAACACACTGCATAAATAGTTTATGCCAAAATATTTAAATATACGAAATAAACTATTATATACTACAATAATAACTAAACGTTTATTAAGGGATTAATTACAAGCTAATAATAAAAATATTTTTAATGCGAAATTTGAGCTTGATTTTTTTTTTTTGATAATTTGATTTATATTTATTTGGTCGTAAAAATGACAATGCTACTCTCATATCGTAAAGAAAAGGTGCAGTAACTACTATGCAACACCTTGTGAATCCCAACTATCACTAAAACAACACGTTTTGTACGCAGAAGTGGCAAGTGTGCGCCGACTTGAGACATATTCCTATTGCTATGCACGCCGCTTCATCATAATTTGGCACTAAGAAAAAACGCGTTGCAAAGCAAATAATAAAATAATTAACTTTTATGTGGATTTAAATATAGATATATATTCATGTTAAAAATATTTTTCTTTTTAAATGATATAATTTAATAATATTAACATTATTATATATTTGCAAAATTTGGCGGCACACTTTTGAAATTTGGCGGCACACAAAAGTGCCGCGGCACAGTGGTTGAGAATCACTGGCATATACATTACTTAGGGATCCTTCAGTGAGTTAGGTTAAATTAGCCAAAGATCATATTTTGGTAAGTATGTTACCTAGCTTTTAAAAAACAGTCAACATGTGTTAAAAATCGAAAACGTCATTGTTACAGATGCCTTTCGATGTCCTTGTTGCTAAAAGTTATTGGAGGTGCCGATGCGCTGAGTAACATTCAACAAATAGCCACAAAAGTTACACACAGTTACAAAATGTTACCGTATTTCACAGAGATACTCCACTGCGGTGTGCACAATATAACCAAGCCGTGATTTATATTATATTTTTGCTTAAAAATGAGTATAAATTATTCTGTGGTTTAATTTCTCTTTACAGTTTTCCTAAAAATCCGGATAGGCGGGAAAAGAGGTTAAATAAAATACCACTATTAGGAAAAATTTATTAATCTGCAAGAATTTTGTTGTGAATATTTTATTAAAGATGATTATAATTCTCAAAGACCGGAACATCTTATTAATCATTGTGTACTATTTTATGTATTTGAATAATTGTCATAAATTAAAGGGCCAGGCTGAAAACGCGTAATTTTTTTCGACATAAGTATTTTTTGGCAGCCTCCGTGGCGCAGTTGGTTAGACGCCGCCTGTCATAAGAGAGGCCGCGGGTTCGATCTCCGCACCGAGAGAAATGTTTGTGTGGCTCACAAATATGTGGCTCACTGCCCAAAAGCGAGTAGGTGGACTATACATATACAATCATACCATTAAAAACTTATAAATGGCTATTGTATGCAGGTTTCTTCACGACTTTTTCCTTCACCGTTTTATGAAACTTTGTTCATTCAACACTATATTTTTACGGCCTACTTGTCCAGACTTACAACTACATAACTTATATTTAAACTTATTTCTAGCTGGTATTATAAATTATCATGGTGAATTTAAACCGAATTATGTATACAGATAAATATTTATATGATTCAATTCCATATTACAAAATACTAATTTGGTATGTCCTGGTTTAAAAAAAATCGTTGTCACCGTAAAGAAAAGGATAGCAGAAATCAACAAATTCATTCAAGGGTAAATTTTTGTGCTTCACTTTTATGTACGGAATGCAATCTCCATTTGGGTATAAGCTTCTTGAGTACGGCCGACGAGTCCTGGCCGCCGTGAACATAGTCACAGAACATTGTTTGCGCACGTACACTCAGGAAGAAAATAGTTAAATACCAAAATTACGAAAAAACTAAGAATCGTTTAAAAAATAAATTGTGGTGAATTTGCTCGTAAAAAACTAAATTATAATAGCGACAACGAAACGAATGAAAATTATTTTCAACAATGACTATAAAATAATGATTGTTGGCTATAAATAACTGATACAATAATTTACTATTGGTTTTCTTTGGTGATATTTAATTAGGAATTAATAAATACAACTATATTTATTTTTAAATGCTTGTTTTTGAAAGTTATTTACAAAGAAGTACAATAAAACTAATGATTTGTTAGACAGTTTTTATTTTAACATATTTTATATTTAGTCACTGTCACTTAAAGGTGAAACTCCAGACATCATAGTACCTAGCGAGGTACTGGGCATAGGCTCGTCGTCAGAGTCAGTCAGAGTCATCAATTTCACTTTCCGATTCGCTATCGGACTCTGATCTCGTTTGTATTGACATATTTGGAATAAATATGTCACAGTTCACAGCCTCGTGTTACAACGTAATCGTCAATAATAGAAACAAAAATAACAACAACAACAACAACAATAACAAGCAACAAATTAACTATAACAGATAACAAGTCAACAATGAAACTTATCAAAAACGCTCAACAAAAGTATTATCAACGCGACTGCACTTTAGAGAGAGACTGCAACACAAACACTAAACAAATGCTGAAGTGAGCGTGAGCTAGGGATAAGGCTATGGCGCAAAAGCAAACTAAATTGCAATAAAATCGAAGTCGATTATGATTTAATATACTATAACTAAAAAAAGCAATTTTAAATTTATTTCTTATTATATAAATTGCACTCGTTTAGGCTGTTTTGGTATTCATTATTTATTAAAAGAAAATAGTTAATTTTTTTGTTATCTTGATTAGTCTTTTTGTTCGGTTTTATTGAAATGAAATTTATAAAAGATTATTTGTATGCATGTATTAAAGTTAACATTTAATATTCTATACTGTAATGCAATCAGAAACTTAAAAATGTATTATAATTTCAATTTCAACATTTCATTCATTTGAGACGATGTTTGTCAATAATAGTTTATAGTTGTTAGTGTTTAGAAATTTAAATCAGTTACATCTCTAGATTATACAATAGAGCATAGCCGCCCCTGCTCTTCACCTCATGCCACCATTTAGTTCCAAAAAGTGCATTCTGCGCATCCATTCGCGCGAATTTCAGGCCGGCCGTAACTCGTCGGTTGTATTGTAAACATAGGGGGTAGCCCTAGTGGTTTATTCTTTGGGGATAGCCATAAAGTAGTTTCTCCCTTTTATTGGTCTGTGGTTTCTCCATCTACGAACCTATAGGTTTGTATGGATGCCATAAAAATTCTAGCACCAAAAATAGACTGGTGGCTGGCACTGGTCAAGTGCACCACTCTGCAGCAAACTCTGCAGTCTGCACCACTGGCACCACTCTTTACGAGCCAATTGTGGCTTGGCAGACAATGTTTGAATAGTCGATTAATATCGACAAAGATTAGTATAGGTACTGTCTAACTCAAGATGAAAAGAAAAGTGGTTTCTGAACGAGTGATTGTCAAATCTGTAAAAAAAAAAGATAATTTGTCATATTGTGATGGCGGTGCTTGGGGAGTTTCGTTAATTTATTTCTAAAACGTACGATAAAGTATAATCGTATTGTTTTGATAAACATATTTTTGTTGAATTTATGTTTTTTTTTTACATAAGTGACAATTGTCATGTATTTTCGTGTGAGTTTTGTGATATTTCTATGCACTTTAGTTGTTCGCGCTACGAATATAATGACGCTCAAGAAAAAAATATACTTATTGGAAACTTACTAACACACAAAACGAAATTATTCAATCAAAACCCGTTTAAAAGTCTGTGGTATTTTATATTGTTTCGGAATTGTTTTGTTGATGTTTGAAGAGCAGTATATCAATATGAATGATGTTCGTGATAAAGTTGTTGCGGGATCTTCAACGTGGGAAAACACCATAACACACAGCGACTCATCTCCGGAGACCCAGTCCTCGCCGAGTGCGAGTGGTGAGACGCCGCAGACGCCTGGTGCGCCTGTACCCCTCGCGCCACATCTCTCAACTGAACTTCATCCAGATCTCATACAGCAAGGTTGGAGAAAATATTGGTCTAAGCGAGAAAATAGGCCGTATTTTTGGAATAAATTATCTGGCGAATCTATGTGGGAGCTTCCTGCTATGAAGAGAGACTTCGATCCAATAACTGACCCTCTTGGAATTTGTCACACTGGTTCAAATGCTGGGAATATGACTCCAAGTGCAAGTAAAAGGAGGCCATCAGAAGATAATGGCCCACCTGCCAAAAAGTTTGTTTTAGCTGGACCCTGGGATATAGAAGTTTCCACTAATGTTGTAATATATGAACGTCCCCCAACAATTTGCCCTCACCCACATCCTGACATTGAGGGTTACAGATTTATTTTAGCAAATAAACTGCGGCAATGCTATCAAGAGCTATGCCACACTAGGGAAGGAATAGATGCACCCAAAGATTCTTTTAATCGTTGGCTGATGGAGAGGAAAGTAAATGATCAAGGTGGATCAGACCCTCTACTACCTAGTCACTGCTTTCCAGAAATATCACGGTCCATGTATGAAGAAATTATGAATGACATTCCTATCAAATTAACACATCCAAAGTTTACGGGAGATGCCAGAAAACAACTTTCAAAATATGCCGAAGCAGCTAAGAAAATGATTGAATCAAGAAATGCTTCTCCTGAAAGTCGGAAAGTTGTAAAATGGAATGCAGAGGACACATTTCAGTGGCTCAGGCGCACAGTAGGCGCTACATATGATGACTTTCAGGATAGATTAGCACATTTAAGGGTAAGAAATATTTATTTGACCAGTATTTTTTCCCTCGTTTTAAATTGCTCAGCCAACATTATTAGAAATACTTACTGTAGATTTAATTAAAAAATTTAAATGTACCTCTAATGGCATAAAACCAAAAACCTGGAAGGAGGGGAAGGAGCTGTTTGCCCAACAGTAGCACATTAAAGATTGACAATAATAAAACAAAATGGGAACCACTTTTTACATGTCTCGTAAATATTGTTTTAAACAATATCCAGTTCTTATCAGAATGATGGAAATCTACAAACATTTGTAAACATGAAAATAGCAATAATATTTGTCTATTTGTGTTTAATGGTTTGTGAAAATGAACATAGGAACATACTTGTAATTGTTTAGGTATAAACAGTATGTGATATAGTATAAGCAACAAGAAAACTGATGCATCTAACTAATTATCAATTTTGAGTAATTATTAGAATTATGCATTTATATTTCACATACAACAATCTGACTAACATTGCTCGATATTCAATTATATGTTGGTCAACTTAAAGAAACTAACTTTGATTTTGATTACAAGATGCCAATGTTTTTCTAGGATTTAGTTGTAAATGTATCAAAATGTAATGAATATTTCTATACTCAATTTTATAAATTTATTTAAATTATGCCAAAATAAAATATAGACTAATTATGGGTCCAATTTACATTGTTATTTTCAGAGGCAGTGTCAACCACATCTTGCCGAAACTGTAAAAGCTTCTGTAGAGGGTATTTGTCTTAAGATCTACCATTTGTCTGCTGACTATGCTCGGAAGATAAGAGAAAAACACAGTGCTTTACTAAAAGAAAATGGAATACAGGTTCAGTATTTATAAATTTCTTATTATTCAATTATCAACCTAAAATAATACTAAATCAATATATACCAGTACCAACCTACCTAGTGGCCGAGTTCAGATATAGAGCATATTTCATGTTAACATAATATGTGCATTATTTCGCGGTTACAATGAGGTAGTCCTAATTGACAGCCTCCATGGCGCAGGTGGTGAGACGCCGCCTGTGAAACAAGAAAGGTTTGTGCGGCTCACAAATATTTCTTTCCGGTCTGGGTGTTTGTGAGACCGAAAAGTCTCTCGTAGTTCCTGATACAAACGACATAAGACTCGATTTAATTCTTACGAAAATCTGACAAATATTTGTTATTCATCCAACCATTTTTCTTAGTCTAGAGATCGAACCTGCGGCCCTTGATTTCACAATTGTGTTCTTACCACCTGACGCGCGGCATGCGCACGCTATGGGCTATTATGAATATTTTATTTCAGACAAAAATACAATCAGAATAATGGAAAGAATCTTTTGTACATACTGTTGCGTGTATTTGAAAATTCCAGCCATTTCTTATTTGTGTCATACTTGCTTAAATAAATATAAAATGGGTGTAATAATCGTAATAAATGAAAACATTAATTCAAAAAAATATCCGGTAAATAACATTAAATTGCGTCTGTCATAAGATCTTGTTCATAATGTTCATTGATATAGATCCTAAAGATTTCTACAGCAACATGTTAGAAATTAAATATAATTTATCAGATCTATTTGAAACAAAAAATACACAAAAATGTGAAGTTTCATGTAGGATAAGCAGTTTGATGTAGGATAGTTGTTAAAAGGGAAGTGGGACAGCTTGACTGGCTTGGTACCACTATTTTTCTGAAAACTGTCAGCATACGATGCTTTGAGATTCTATTTGTGAGTAGAATTGCTGAAGTTTCACGTGGTGGGGAGGAGTGGACTGGTGGAGGCTGAAGTTACACAGGTGTAAAACTCGCCGCAGTGACCTACGCGAGTGTCATGTTTTGAATAGGCCGGCATAATTGTTTCTTGGTTGTTAATACTTTCCTTGGATCGCACTATATTTACTGTCAGCTGTTATTGCTGTCACATTTCCCAATCAGAAAAAAATATAGACAGCGGGCCATCAGCGGGCCTATGTAAGAGTGGAATGTAAAGGTGAAATCATACTATAGTATTCCGTCTTACGCATATAGTAAAGAAGCGGCCATAAATACTAGAGAAACGCGTCCTAGACCGATCTGAACAATGGATTCTTTTGTTGTGTCATGTGTGCACATTAGTGTTGAGCAGGACATACAAGAGGCAGTACATTTGTCCCGAACATGACGTCAAAATGTAAGAGCGGCTCAACTTTTTAATGTGTACTACTTCATATTTGGTGTACTACTTGGTCTGTAAGGTCATTTCATTGACGTGAGCCGTGGGGTAAAGTTAAGAGCCATAAATAAGTGTCAGTACGCCTCACTTCAATTGAAGTGGGACATTGTACTGGCTCGGTACAAAAATGAGGATACTCTTACAAACTCTTTTTCAAGTCATGTCCTACTCAACACTAGTGCACATTATAAGTAGTACGCTTATAACGTTACTGTACGTTCCCTTGTCCTGATTGGTCAGTTAGCCGCTTCTTTACTCTATGCGTAAGACGGAATACTATAGTTTCATTTTACCTTTGACCTTTCAAGACGTGGTGAGTAGTGACACAGTATACTAAACTAAAAGAAGTCAAGCTTCATACAAAGCGCGCAAAATCAACGCACACATAGACAGCGTTCACCGACACGATATTTGAAACCAGTCGAGACCACTGCGAGCGCGAGTTTCACCCGCTTCGGGCACGCACATAGTGATATTTTTTGTGCAAAGATAGAACTAATGAATAAAAGTTATTACATTTGAATATAAAACACCAGATTATAATAATACAATATAAATTTCTTTAAAATAATACATATATTATACAAAAAGAACAAAAAAAAACTTAGAATAATGACATACACATTCTCAACGATTTCATAAATACAATTAAAATTTATTTATTTTATTGTTGTGTTTTATATATTTTATTTTAAATATTGATCAAACATTACGAGTGCTATTAACACGAGACTAGTTTTCGCATAAGCCAGAGTTAACAACCCTTGCGCGAACGCCGAGCGTAGTGTGAGTGTGGCAACAAAAGTAAAGTACAGTCAGCAACATAAGTCGCTACACATTCACGATATTTGGAATTGTCTTATCATCCAAAATAATAATTATTTTCAATATCGTATGGCACTTCTCGGCATAGATGAATTTACTTGGTTATATTTGACGACTACGGAGTAGTACGTACAAATTTTAATTCATAAAAAGGTTATCAAAAAATGTGAAGTGTTCAGCGACTTATGTTGCTGACTGTACATACACAAGCTTGACTTCTGTTAGTATTCTGTGGTAGTGAGTAGTGTTGTGCAGTAAGTAGTACGGAGGTGTTGCACTGTGCAGGAGTTGCCGGCGCCGCTGCAGCAGGCGGCGCTGCGCAAGGTGTGGTGCTACCCCGTGCAGTTCGCGCTGCCGGCGCCGCGCGCTCCGCTCGTCGAACACTTCGTCGACCGCGACCCCGCCATGTTGCGCTACCTCGGGGAGACGCAGATCCTGAACGCCACATACCTGCAGAAACTGGTAAAATACAATAAAGTTAATTTATTTTTGATGTGTTGTATAATTGTGTTATACAGGGTATATCAAGACTGCTACCGAAAACGAAGCTGGGTGGTAGTATAAGCGATTTCAGACACAATGCAACAGAAAATTTTGCAAAAAAAAAAGCGTCAATTTTTTTTTGTTATGTTTTTCCTATGGCCATATTTGGGTAGTAAATACATTTTTTTCCTAAAATAATAGTGTATACCCTTTTATTTATCAATACTCCAAGGTATAAAATAGTTTAAATTATTATTTTAGCAAAAACTATGGATTTACCACCCAAAAATGACGATATTTAAAAAACATTAAAAATTCATGTCGCGTTTCTTTGCGAAATTTTTAGTTGCATTGTGTTTGTAGTCACTAAAACTACCACCCGGCTTCGTTTTCGGTAGCAGTCTTGATATACCCGGTATTAATATTGCTTATTTTTACATACAGGGTATATCAAGACTGCTACCGAAAACGAAACTGGGTGGTAGTTTTAGTGACTTCAGACACAATGCAACTAAATTTTGAGCAAAAAATTGTGACGAATTTTTTTTGTTATTTTTTTTCTATCATCGTATTAGGGTGGTAAATACATAGGTTTTTTAAAAGTAATAGTGTAAACCCTTTTATTGTTCAAGATGCTATGGTACGCAAAGCTTGAAATTATTATTTTAGCAAAAACTATGGATTTACCACCCAAAATCGACGATATTTAAAAATAATAAACATTAATAATTGTCGCGTTTCTTTGCGAAATTTCTAGTTACATTGTGTTTGTAGTCACTAAAACTACCACTCGGCTTCGTTTTCGGTAGCACTCTTGATATACCCGGTATACCTTCGTATGGAAATACTTGTAATGTCTGTCATGGCCGTCATGGGAGACTGTGGAGTGGTGCCTATTGATAGTCAATCACCACTCACTATAACGTTGAAGTAAACTATAGTGAGTCTTGAGAAAACGTGCGTATTATAGCGATTTGTAAGAATTTCTATGGTTTGTAAAGCCCGGTAACCCGCACTAGGCAAGCGTGGTGGACCATATGGTCTAATCCAGCTATACTCAATCTGCGGACCAGTGGCCTTATGAATGGCCCGTCTGGTTTTGCAATACCATCATTTGATTTTTCGCCCAAACATAGAAACTAAGCTCGCTGAGAAAAAAAAGGTAACTACAACCGTACCGTGTTAGTTGAGTGGACCCGCAACACTGTGCCTAATTCGTGTTTGCGGCCTGTGTAAGAAAAAGGTTCAGTACGGCTGGCCTAATCCTTCTCGATTGTATAGGTCTGTGGCCTGAAGTGAATCAGACATTATATACCGGGTATCTCAAGACTGCTACCGAAAACGAAGCCGGGTGGTAGTTTTAGTGACTACAAACACAATGCAACTAAAAATTTCGCAAAGAAACGCGACAATTATTTTTTATGATTTTTTAAATATCCTCATTTTTGGGTGGTAAATCCATGGTTTTTGCCAAAATAATAATTTAAACACTTTTATACCTTAGATTATTTATAAATAAAAGGGTATACACTTTTATTTTAGGAAAAAAAGTATTTACCACCCAAATATGATCATAGGAAAAAAATAACAAAAAAAAACTTGTCGCTTTTTTTTGCAACTTTTTCTGTTGCATTGTGTCTGAAGTCGCTTAAACTACCACCCGGCTTCGTTTTCGGTAGCAGTCTTGATATACCCTGTATAATATATCGTCTGATACACTTCGATCAGACACATCAACAGGAACAGGGGCCCTACTATATAAATCCGAAACGAAGTTCGAAACTTCGGACGATCGAAATTTATATACAATATGAATTTATCTACTCTGTAAAAGTTCGTATTTGTGTAACGTACATCCTAACTATAAGTCTATGGTTACGACTATAAGTCAATAACGACCATAAGTATATGTAGGTACATTCGTATCGTATATGAACTTCGATCATCCGAAGTTTCGAACTTCGTTTCGTTGAATATAGTAGGGCCCCAGATGTAAAAAAACAATCACCATCACGATATATAATAAGGAATGCGCAGTTTTATATCGCTTCTGCTTTTGTATTTATACGCACTGAAAACAAATTTAATGGAATGTACAAGAAGAATAAAATATTTATTGATTTATAGAAAGTAATTATTATTTTGTTTTTGTTCATGTTTACTATGTATTATATTTTGTGTAAATTACCCTAAAAATAAATAAATTGTATGCGTCAGGAATGCCTGTACCGCTACAACTGTTTCGACGACAAGAAGTTCGAGCACTTCTTGTCGCGCGTGTGGTGCCTGCTGCGTCGCTACGCGGCGTGGGTGGGCGCGGGCGGGGACGCGCAGCTCACACAGATGGCGCTGCCGGTGCCGGTGCTGGACTGCCTGCAGCGATGCTTCGGAGTCACCTTCGAGTGCTTCGCCAGCCCGCTCGACTGCTACTTCCGACAGTACTGCTCAGCGTTCGCTGATACCGACACTTACTTTGGTTCGCGAGGGTAAGTAACGTATTTAAAAAAAAATGTTGCTATTTATGGCGAGACGAGCTTGCCGTTCGCCTGATGGTAAGCAAATAGTAGAAAAACCAAACAACGCCCTAAATTACAACGCAATGCTTGGCATTCCACTGCGCTCGTCATCCTGATACATAAGATTTTTAGTCTCAATAGGTCCAGAAGTTACTGTAGCTACAATGCCCTTCAAACCAGAACGCAACAGTGGATTTGCTCTGCTGTTAGGGGATAAATAGACAATGCGGTGGTACCTACCTAAGCGGCCTCTCACATGTGAGAGACCTACCACCCTAGCCGTAGGAGAGACGTACTACCAGTGAGGCGTTACAGGCGGATTGCTATTTTATATTCTCTAAATAATAATACCTCGACGTATATCTTTTTCTCTTCAGTTAAACGTATATTTTTTAATGCCATAGATAACTAATGTTAAATTTTGCTTGTACGTCAGGCCGTTCTTGGAGCTGCGCCCCGTGTCCGGTTCGATGGTGGCGCACCCGCCCTACTGCGAGGAGTTGTTGGAGGCGTGCTTCCGTCACATGGAGCGGCTGCTGCAGGACTCGGCCGAGCCGCTCAGCTTCGTGGTGGTGCTGCCCGAGTGGCCCGACCGACAGACACACGCCCTGCACAAACTTCAAGCCAGTCATTTCAAAAGGAAACAGGTCAGTACATACACCAATCATTCACAACCTTTGTCTCGTAGACTTGTTTTTGTGTCTATGCATACACCACAGGTCACTCCCAATAGATACCGCATAATGTCAAATATGTTTGAATCCAAAGGGCGGGCAAGCGAGGGACGAGGCAGCGGCTCGTAGTGATGTGAACAAAATATTATTGTATAAAACAATGTGTTAGGAGAAGGGTTTCCAAGGCGATGCGTAAAAAGGACATGCATACAATTACAGTAAAGAGTGAAAGAGATAAATACGAAAATAACCATTATAAATTGAGCTGTGTGACACGTAAAATATAAGAAATATTTTACCGATGTAAACTTATACCATCTTTCTTGTATCTGGGTGACCTGCTATTGCTCCCACACCACTTGAAACTGCACGTAGTTATATTTCCATATTATTTTATAGACGAAATCCATAGGAATAAACCGTCAAAATAAATAGATATATTTTATTTCAATGACGCTGACAGGTCAAAGACGTGGACGCTAGTGACGTTGCGCGTAGTTCCACAGTGCATCCTACGTGCAAAAGCACTAAAGGCATTACACGCGTCAGTTGCTGTGATGTGGTATCTATTGGGAGTGATCTGTGGCATACACCCATCTCTAACCCTTTCTATATCAGCCCATATATGATATACGTCCCACTGCAGGGCACGAGCCTCCTCTACAATCGACAGTACGATTGAGAGTGGTTAGGTCATAAAGTCCACCACATTGGCCTAGTGCGTGTTGGCGGACTTACATACCATAATTTTGTTTATCCTGTTATTCCTCACGATGTTTTCCTTCACCATTTTAGTGCCCTAACCCTTTATATTATTTTGATTGTTTTACTTAAAAAAATAAACGGTTATATTGTTAACTAGCTTTGAATCATTGGAATCTAAAAATAAAAGCCACTACTTGTTAAGGTTTGGACTTCTACCATAGATGCTAAATTTTTTTCAACACACCCCTAGTCTCGTCCAGGGCCGTCTTTACCTATGATGGGGCCCTGGGCACACAAGAATTTGGGGCCCTTTTGAAAAATAAAGAAAAAATGTAATCTAACATTTATCTATTATGATCATTTCATATTGAAGTTATATATCAATCTTGTCGGAATTGTCCCTCTCAAAGGGATGTAATGTAAGAAACTGTGTATAATAAATAAATAAATAAATAACACCCAACAGTCACATACATAGTCCTGACCCCACAGTAAGATCGAGTCTTGTGTCGTGGGTATCAGGAACTACGAGAGACTTTTCGGTCTCACAAACACCCAGACCCGGAAGAAATATTTGTGGACCGCACAAACATTTCTCTCGGTGCGGGGATCGAACCCGCGGCCTCTCGTTTCACAGGCGGCGTCTAACCAACTGCGCCACGGAGGCTGTCAAAATGTGTATGATGTATCTAGATCTTTCTAGCTTAGCTCATTACACAGGTTCACTAAAATGTTTTTATTAGTGAGTACTGATTACCACTAAAATCGTTTTTTTTATAAAACGATGTATTATTTGCGATGTTTTTTTTTATTTATATGGTATTAATCGTTATCAAAATAATTTCGTTTTTAATCGACTTAAAAAAAGGAGATTATATATTTGATGTGTAAGTATGCAATTTTGTCAGATTTGCATAGTTTTTGGATATGTTAGTCTATACCAGCGCCTGAACACGAATTTCAAATTAAAAATGTATGCATGTTTGTATGTTTGTACACGCGTATCTCAAAAAGTATAAGTCGGATTTCAAAACATATTTTTGCTTTCGATTAGATATTGTCCAACTAAGGAGTAGTATATGTTTCATCAAAATCGGTTACTTAGTTCTTGAGATAAGGCAGGAGTGTCCAACTTTTTTCAGTTCGCGACGTGCATACATGTTGACTATTTGGTCTCAGCGTCCTAACCTAGATCGGTAAGGGTAATAAGTTTCGATTACCACAACAGATTTAAAAAAAATAAGAAATAGAAAATAATTTAAAAGAATTAAACCGTCTTCAAAGTTGTAATAAAAAGAGAGAAATAAAATTAATCTTTTAATAAAATAGAAAATATCGTAGACAAATAAGGAAATGTGGATTAAACGATTGTGAAGCAGTACATCTGGTTTCAAGTGCGTGGTGGCCTGTTGGTAAACGGAATAGACGCGGCTGCCCACATGTTCACGGTGGTCGCGGGTTCGAATCCCAGGGCACACCTCTGACTTTTCGGAGTCATGTGTGTATTGATAGTCAATCACCACGCACTAAAAACGATGAAGGAAACATCGTGAGGAAACCTGCATACCATAGCGATTTATAAGAATTTCTATGGTATGTAAGTCCACCAACCCGCACTAGGCCAGCGTGGTGGACTATATGGCCTAACCACTCTCAATCGTATTCTCGATTGTAGAGTAGGCTCGTGCCCTGCAGTGGGACGTATATGGGCTGATACAGATACAGACATCTGGTTTACAGAAACCACACTTTACAGATGTAAAAAATAGTAAGTAGTATCTTAGGAATTATTTCGATTACATCAATGACATGTTGTCTATTGAGAGTCACTCTCGGGATTCCATTATGGAAAGACGGTTTCAACTTGTGTCTGAAGTCAAAAGCTCTCTGGGGCGGGCCTCCGAATGGGGTGAATTGAACTTAGTTCAATTTAACCCTTCGAAGACACAAGTTTGCGTGTTCACTGCGAAGAAGGCCCCCTTTGTCATGACGCCGCAATTCCAAGGAGTTACTCTCCAAGGATCCGAGAGTATTGGGATCCTTGGCGTCGAAATATCAAGCAAGGTCGAGTTTAGGAGTCATTTGGAGGACAAAGCCAAACTGACGAGCAAGAAGTTGGGAATTCTGAACAGAGCCAAGAGGTACTTTACGTCATAGATTGACGCTTTACAAAGCGCAAATCCGGTCCCACGTGGAGTACTGCTCTCACCTCTGGGCAGGTGCCCCAAAATAACAACTCGACCCACTTGACTCCTTGCAGCGACGAGCTTGTCGAATAGTAAATGATCCCGATCCCACGGACAAATTGGAATCGTTAGGACTGCGGAGAGACTTCGGATCTCTCTGCGTGTTCTATCGTTTGTTCCATGGGGAGTGCTCCAAAGAGTTGTTTGAGATGGTACCACCGTCGTCTATGTACTATCGCACCACACGTCTCCGCAGTAGAGTTTATTCCCACCACCTTGAAGCGTACCGCTCCCGAACGATACGTTTCCAGCGTTCTTTCCTACCACGTACGTGCAAGCTCTGGAATGAACTCCCTGCATCGGTGTTTCCTCAGCGCTATGACCTATTCTTCTTTAAACGAGGTTTAAAGAGAGTACTCTCATCGAGTTAGGCAGTGACTTTGTTGTGCTGGTCCCCTGGCACTACGGAGGTCCATGAGCAGCGGTAGCTGCTTACCATCAGGCGGGCCGCTAGCTCGTCTGCATACATGGCAATAAAAAAAAATATCCAAGAATTGGTAAACAATCCAGCGAATTGTTGATTGTCTCTTACTAATTTTATAAATCAATGTTACATTCCTTCTCTGCTTACGGCATCTCGGGCCGAGGACCCCTTCGGGCCTGAGGCCTTTCAAGCTCGGGGCCCCCTTGGACCGGGGGCCCCCTACCTTGGTGTTATACAAATGTTTTTATGATGCAAACATACTACCTATATAGTATAATTACTATTTCTGTGACAGAGAAAACATTTATATACTATAAATTCACTTTTAGTTTGGAGGGATCTCTTTTAGGATGTGGAGTTATATTATCACTAATCTACTGAAATAGATGATTATTACTTCTTACAATTTTGTAAATATACGTACATAGGTGATAGGAGTCGTGAAACGTGTGAGTAAATGTGTGAGGAAAATTTTCGGTCTGGCTTTTTTTTTATACTTGCTCTTCTACGGGGCCCCCTTGAGGATGGGGGCCCTGGGCACGGGCCCCGTGTGCCCTTAGTGTAAAGACGGTACTGGTCTCGTCGTTGTCTCAGGAATCAATATAGTCCACTTTGGGTATCAAGATTTAAAAGATAAATGTTAAGTAATCCTTCACTTTTATTTCAGGTGGTAATCCCGGCCTTTGAGCACGAATACAGGCACGGATTTCAACACGTCCTTCCCAAGTGAGTACCATTCAGTTCAACCTTGAGTTGTATTTATTGTTAAAAAAATGAATTAGAGATTCTTAGACCCTTACGTCTAAGAGATACAGTACTGTTTAATATTCAGAGCTTATATATTTATTAATAGGTTTATAGAGACTTTCCCGCCCTCACACCCGCCACTGCTACTCCTGTCAGCCAGGATCAACAGTGGCACACAAAGAATTGACACCGAGCTCCGGAGCTCGGCGAGACTCTCAGGAACACTAGCTTGTCTTTAACCCGCAAAGAAATTAATCAGAAAGAAGAAACAAAAGGAGGAGTTGGAAACAAATAGTTGTCCACTTCCTTCCGCAGCAAAGCGGGTGACAATAAATATTAAGTCGAGAGGTATTATTTACCCTCTGATATAAAGATATACAACTGGAGAAGCCAGATGTATTAAGCACCACGGAATAAACAATTACATGGGTCCTGTAGTTTGAGCTGCTAAATTATTAATAGGTTATTCCATTAGTATATAAGTAGGTTCTAATAAAAATATATCAAATGTTTATTCCAATATTTTTTATAGGATTTACCTATAAATAAATTCATTTTAAATTTCTGCGCGTTAATGTAAGAAAACGCTAGACACCATGTTTTGTGTAACTACCGTCACTCTGTGAGTTGATATATATATATAATATGTTCTGGGCCAAGTGATTAATCGGGCATTATTCATCATGCCCGGGCAATATGAATAATGCCCAATAAGAGCGGGCAATGTCATTATAACCAATCAATTTATAACATTGCCTGAGCATTATGAATAATGCCAAGTGCCTATTGGGCAGAGTGATGTAAAGCGAATCAAAATCAAAACAATGAGCCGAAGTAGTAGAATTTAGAATAGGGCAGCACGAGGGGTTGGGTTGGGAGGAGTGGAGGGAGTGTCGGACCTCCCCTGGTACCACTCCCATGAAAAGGTAACGCACCATTCCTGAGAAATATCTATTATAGCAACCTAACCCTTAAAACACTTGTTGTCAATACAAATTAGCTTCTGCATCGTCTCCGGCGCTACGGGAAGTTCAGCCCCTTCGCCCTTGCGTAACAAAAGATAGGCAACCATGCTCACCACCGCAGCTTCGGCTTGCTGGTCACCTCCGGCAACCAGCCTCAGCCGCTACGCCTCCTCCGCGCCTCCGGCTTTTTATATACACTCTAGGGTCGGTAGCCAAAAGACTACGTGAAGTCGGGGTGTCCCGAGTCGGTTTTGGGGCACAGTCGACCTAACTGATCCATAAAGTGGGTACACTAATTTTCTTCTGAAGATAATGTTTCGGACGTTAAAAAGCAACTAAACATAAGCAGATCAATTCAACCTTTGTAATTCATGGGTCCATCGCAAATGCGACAATGCGGCAGCGCACCACGTAAAAAATCACCTATTAATCACACTGCCCGATCATCATGTAGCCATATTCATAATGCCCTGGCAATCTGATAAATAGGTTAGTTTAGAATAATGCGATTAATGCGAGCAGTATTCATAATGCCCAGGCAGTATGAATATTGCCGAGCCATATTGGGCCAAGTGATTAATTACAATGTAAACTCACCTATTTATCACATTGCCAGGGCATTATGAATATGGCTACATGATGATCGGGCAATGGGATTAATAGGTGATTTTTTACGTGGTGTGCTGCCGCATTGTCGCATCTCCGATAGACCCATAAATTAGAAAGGTTGAATTGATCTGCTTATGTTTAGTTATTTTTTACGACCGAAACATTATCTTCAGAAGAAAATTAGTGTACTCACTTTATGGATCAGTTAGGTCGACTGTGCCCCAAAACCGACTCGGAACACCCCGACTTCACGTAGTCTTTTGGGTACTGACCCTAGAGTGTATATAAAAAGCCGGAGGCGCGGAGGGAGAGCAAACCCCGCCCGCTGTAACGAAGGATAGGCAACCGTGCGAGCCGTAGCGGCTGAGGCTGGTCGCCGAAGGCGATCAGCAAGCCGAAGCTGCGGAGGTGAGCATGGGTGTCTATCTTTTGTTACGCAAGGGCGAAGGGGCTGAACTTCCCGTAGCGCCGGAGACGATGCAGAAGCTAATTTGTATTGACAACAAGTGTTTTGAAGGCTAGGTTGCTATAATAGATATTTCTCAAGAATAGTGCATTACCTTTTCATGGGAGTGGTACCAGGGGAGGTGCGACACTCCCCCTTCCCCTCCACTCCTCCCAACCCACCCCATCGTGCTGCCTTATTCTAAATTCTACCACTTCGGCTCATTGTTTTGATTTTGATTCGCTTTATATCACCCTGCCCAATAGGCACTTAGCATTATTCATAATGCCCGGGCAATGTGATAAATTGATTGATTATAATCACATTGCCCGCTCTTATTGGGCATTATTCATATTGCCCGGGCACTATGAATAATGCCGGATTAATCACTTGGCCCATAACATATATATAACAACGAAAAGCGTCGTCGCTCACAACGAAGCTATATGATGCGGTGCGGCTGCGGAGCGGTACTGCTATGTCATCCTACATACAATATACTATGTCCACCACTTAGAGTATTTACAATATAGAGGGAGCGCTATCATACATTCGTGCCTTGAAAAAGGTAGATATTTTCTTGTTTGTAATGATGGTAGCAATCCTCTATTCATTCAAATTAATTAATTATTTAGCAATTAATTGCTATAAATTCCTTTGAAAACGGAAATTATATCTAGCTGGTATTCTTTTAAGGAGATATTTTTTTAGATTTTTTCTCATTTATAGTAAAATACCCTCTTCAGACTCCTCGAATAAGATATCGTTTGTCGATCCATAGATCAACTAGATGAATGCGTGTCGTCATAATCTGTGCGCGTAATGTTTGTCAGGACGGAGGTGTACTTCCGTTGGGGCGGCGGCACGGTGGTGGTGTGGCTGCAGAACGCGGCGGGGTTCGCGCGCTGGGGGCCCACCGAGGAGCGCGTGGAGGCGCTGCTGGACGCGTGGCGGCCGCGCGCCAAGCGCACCGAGCCCGCCGCGCCACCCGCGCCGCCCGCGCCCCCCGCGCACGACGCCGCGCCGCCGCCCGCCACGCCAGACCGCCGCTAGTCACTCTACACTGTACATACTTAGCGACTAGCGACTAGCGGGCCGACGCGCCGGCGCCGGCTGCCCTTAACTTTTAGGTACCTTTTCTCTGTTGTATAGCGCGATAAAGTTTTATTATGTTTTGATTGTTTATTATATTTTCAGAAAAATATTTTATTGTTGTATTTACCCGTTCCCGACCTTCTATGGTGATGAGTGTTATATTCGATCATTATGATAGTGCGGCTAGGTGTCGCTGCGAAAGTGTATATTGTCCATGGTTTTCGATGTCAGTTGCCGTGCTGTGCGACCTCTGTCGATTTGTTAATTTTTTAAGGGCTGTGTTGATGAGGCTAAAGACGGGTTTACTTTGAACGTCTAGCGTCGGCGATGTCTCTTTATTATTGTGTGTGTAGCATACAAATACTGCTTTATTTCTCCTGTACAATTATTAAGTAACTTAGACAACTAAATAGGTATAGAAAAAAAGTATATGAAAGAAATTAATTTTATTTACCAATTTCATTTTTAAATTTGAACTGCATCTTTAGTTATAGATTATTTGTTAGTTACGTGTTACTCATTAAAAGTCACTACTGAACTCTTCGATTATATATATACTAGATACAAGGTCCGGAACAAAACCACACGCCAAAAGTGGCCGACGTTGCTAATACTCTTACATTTGAATTTCGTTTACGAGATGTAGCAAAATCTTAAATTATAATCAACTTCAGGTAACAATAAACCCTATTCCTTTAAATTAAGATTTATTATGTTTTGGACCAGACTAAAATCAAACGCACACAAGAGCACACATAAGTTTATTTGTGCTCTTATTTGGTTTAAAAGCTGAGATCTCGGGTTCGAATCCCGGGTTGGACAAAGTGATGTTGGATTTTTCTATTCATTATTAGCCCAGAGTCAGGAATTTACGCCCGATAAGGCGATAGGCTCGCCAACTATTACATCGTGGGACATAACATACCAGGCGAAACGTGGGTGGTGTCCTGGCACCTCTGCCTACCCCTTCTGAAAAAAAAGGCGTGATTTTGTGTATGTATCTATAATCTAGTGTATATTTTATTGAAGACTGAACCGACTTGTAAATTATGACTGCAATAATTACTTCACATTTATCTTATAGCTTGGCAAAAAAGAGTACGACGCGGTGACAATTGGCATTAAAGAAAAATCAATTATGACAACACCATTAAAAATCTCATTTTGCTGAGTGAATAATTTTATACATAGGTTTATATATATTTTCCTACGATTTTAGTTTGTTTTGCGATGTATAAACAAAGAGCCTATTAACAACAATCAATAAAAATAACAGGTATCTAAACCTTTTCCGTCGTAGTATATCGGGTTGCCATATTAATATTAGTTGCGATATTAGCGCCCTCATTAAAAACAGACTTTTTTGCCAAGCTATGAATGGACATTGTTAGAAACTAATTCAATGTAAGCCCGCCTTAAAAAGATGTGAACACATCATGTTTTATATTCCAATTTGGATAATAAACAGCTATGCGTAATTTAAGGGAAAGTGTCCAATAATTCGGAAACATATGCAAGATGTTGCAAATCAAATATTTAATTAAAAAAACTAGGGTATTTGACTGAATCTAATATTACATTATTTTTTTATATGAATTATATTTTCTATATTATAATTTGTTATATTAATTGACTCAACGTAAATTTATGTTGAAATATAATGTAAATTATGTTAAGCGTCTGACGCGATTTACGTCTTCATTTGGAGATAAAAAAATACAATGTATTTCAGAGAATTTAATAATCATTTTTTTTATTTATGAATTATGTGGTCTAACAAGGGTCATGATGAAACTGGGCAGAAATGGCTTCGTGAAAAGAGACTTATATTTTAGTCCATAAGTGCAGTCAAATATACTATTTACATAATTTCGGAAAATTTATCATGACATTTGTTACGACTGAGCAGTTCTTTACACTGAAGATGTCAATTAAAATTAGTTTATGGAATGTAAAATTGTAATCAAATTTATTTAATGTGGATTTAAAGGAGAATATTGTTTTTCAAATTATTTCTGGATTTAACGTGCAATTATTTGATCTGATTTGATTTTTATACTATACTGTATATAATTACTATCAATTATTTTGAACAGTCATATACCCTATATTTAATGAAATCGTGTTTGGGACCAAAATACGATGCAATGAGATGTAAAGTTGATTTTGTAACGACAATGTATCATTGGTGTAATTTGCGTTAACTTACGTCTCCTATGTCGAATTGTCGGTATATTGAGTTTATCATAAAAATATCAAAATGTACGTTTATGTTGTCGGGACATTATAACGAAAATAATAAAAAGATGTACATATTCTTGGTTTTTGTTATTTAATTAAGCAGAAGAAAATAAGCTTACGTAATCTTATACATTTTATGTTAGTGAAGTTAAAGAAATGTAGTGCAAAATTAAACATATAAAATCAGCACATGACGAATACCTGCAGACAGTTTATATACAGCGTGTATCTAGACTGCGATCGAAAACGAACCCAAGTGGTAGATTTAATGACTAAAGACACAATACAACTAAAACTTCCGCAAAAAACAAGCGATAATATTTTGATAGATACTCTAGTGTTTTCGTGTTTGGTGTTGGTGGTAAATACGTAGTTTTTGCTCAACCAATATTTAAGACCCTTGCGTAACATTGCGTCTTTAAAAATAAAAGGGTGGCAACTATTATTTGAGGAAATAACTATGTACTGAAATTGAAAATTAAAGTAATTGAAATGTCGGGAAGTCAAAAATGTAAAAAAATAAACTAAATTTGCGATGAAATTCGTAAATAATAGTTTTATTTCAATTGAAAATTAAATGCAAAAAATCGTTTGGTTTTGTGTTTTTTTTTTAGTTTCTCTCTGGAATCATTAAAACCACCATCCGGCTTTGCTTTCTATCGCAGTCTAGATTTACCCGGTATAAAAGCTCAATTTCGTCCTTGGAATAAGGTCTTTAAAAATCCAAACTTGACATTAAAAAGCAAACACTATACTCTGAAATCGAATCTGAGATCAAAAATGTAAACAAAAAAATGTCATTGTAAAAGTGACATTTCAGGGTTATGAAACATTTTTTCAAAAACATATTGGGTATAATTTGATTAGTGAAGAAATTCAAATGTTGAGTACTCGCAACATTTGATGTTTTATTTATTTATATTCATGTTTGACTTTTGAACATTTTGAATGTTTTGTTATGCCTGTCGACGTGACCGTTGACTTCGGCCCAAACTAATTCTTATGAGTTTAACTCACTGTGATTTTCAAAGACCATAGTGAGTTAGGAACAAAATAGAACAAAAACTTAACAGAAACCGTGAAACCAACACCACGACGAAGTAACTTTATCACATGATGCACATTCATCAAGTAAAGCAACTAAATGAACTAAAGGGAGGTGTCGCGGGCGTCAAAGCAACGTATTTGTAGTTAAGAACAATAAATTTAAAAAATAAATATTTCAGTGCCTAAGGTTACGAATGTCTGCATAATACCTGTAGCATAAAATATTTTCGTACCATTTTTTTCACATACTTAAAAAACAAGTTGAAATTGTAGTTTATATAAATATTATACCAAAGAATTTTTATTTGGCTTTGTTTTATACTTATTTAACGAATGAGAATAATTCCAACTTATTTTTTTAACGGTTGTCAACTAACTACCATGACAAATTATTTTATTGTAGTGGTAACACTTTTGCTTACATTTTTGATCTCTGATTCCATTTCCGAGTATAGAAAATTGTGACAACTAGAAGAAACAAGCTAAGTAAAAATGCAAGATAGAGTTATAGTACACAAGAAAATTATAAATAATTTATAAATGAAACCGAATAGAGGGGTGGAACTCATTAAATATATATAGGTTACAGTACACATTACTTATAATCTACATGAATACAGACCACAATATTATAATTTATTAATAATATTAATGTTTGGAGATGAAATTAAAATATTGCTCCTTAAAGTTATGTGGTCTAAGGTACAAAATCACATTATCTTATACTTTATACATTCAGAAAATATTAGCAGCACCGAAACAACTGAGCTATAAGAAATTATATAAATGGTGAACATTTTCCAGATAGTTTTATTTTATATTCAGATTGCGAATTTATCAACATGAAAAAATCCGTGGATTATTTACAGGTATTTGTAATAATCCTAGGGGAGAAAACGCGAAAAAAGCATTTGCAACATAAGTCACTGTCGATCCTACGGAAACACACTATCCTTCCCCTCGTTCCACTGGGAACCTGCATGCCTGGCACGCACGTATACATTGTGTTCGGATTGTTCGCCCCTTAATGTAAACAGGCATGTGAATTATCCTTAATTATATTTCTCAATACAGGAATTATACATATTCATTTAGTTCATTAATGTATCATCCTGAATCCTCCACTAACCGTATGTATATAATTTACACACAATCATTGATTTATTTTTTCGAATATCCACAATTAATAACTCACTATAAAATGAATTACTTATATAAATTTATAATTCGTCCACTTAGGGGTTACAACTGAACTGCTACATAATTAAAATGATAAAATAATTAATAATTCTTATAATAACACGTAATATTATTTTTAGTCTCTGCAACAAGTACAGCTTATTGTAATGGCTAGGAAACTAATAAACATATATTTTTAGTTTCATCCATCCACCTGCCTAATAAGTGCAATATAAAATTAGATCATACAAATTCTGTTAGTGTAGTTTTATAATTATTTGTCTAATTACATAAGACAATTGGTGCTAAATAAACATTTCTGTTGATAACATAACAAAATTTGCCTAACCGAATTCTTTGATTATATAAAATAAAAATTATCAGTAGCTTCTTATAAAATTAGGAAACATACAAAATAATATTATTTTTTGAAAGAAACATAATTTCACAATCAGAATTAACACTTCGCTAGTTCTCCGTCTCTTAGATATCATCCAAGTTCTTAAACACTCACGTCTAAACTATTTTCCACTCAATTATTATTTTATGGTACCTATGAATCACCAAAATAATATAAGGACTATCGCAACTTAACATAGGTGTTATTTACTAAGATAAAAAAAGTAGACAATATGGTTGAATTGGAATTTTCGTTGAAATTAAACATCAGTTGTTATAAATGTTGTAAGCTTAACTATTCCTATATTATTATAACATTTGAAAAATGGTCTGGAAATACATATCAACTTCAGTTGTACTCGTCGTCTTCGTCCATAGCAAAGTCAACACCGGAATCAACAGCACACACTGGGCTACAAAAAAAAATATGGTTAAGAATAAGCAATTCATACTTCTATCTATATTCGATTTTTAAATATATTTTTTACACATTAGGTTTTAAAATACTGTCTGTATTTGACAACCTAATATCATAATTTGAGAACCTGTTTGTTTGCCATATATTAAATAAAAATATTTCCATTCGTTTTATTCATTACCTATCATCACGTGACTGAAACCAGCTAGAGTGCACTGACGTCACTGACCGCGCGGTAAGTAAGGTAAGCCAATAAAAGCTATTCCAAATATTAGTTAACATCCCTATTTATTTGAGCATTGGCATCGCCGTTATTGAAAATAATTATATTGCTGATAAATTAATGGAATCCTTAGTTAGTAAAGCATCACAAATATAAAATATATATCAACCAACCTTATAGCCCTGCAAGTAAAGAAAACGATCCTTTTCAACTTCTTATTATAAAAGAAGTAATTATAAGCCCACAGGCAGCCTGGTTCGCCAAATGGATCACTAGCGAGGTCCGGATTGTAGCTGTATATACGGCATTCGTTAAGAACCACTTCCTCGTCAATGGCGGCCCACAGAACTGACCGGAGCTGACGCCATTGTATTCCACCGACAGCCGACAGAGCAGCGTCGACTGCGCCTTGTACCCATGTGAGTGATGGTTCGGCGCTGAATTCACTACTCTATAGAAATAAACAAACAAAAAATTAAATTACAATTACTTTTCATTTATAGTTTTTATAGCATTACTAAGTGTGGTATCTGAGGTTGTATTAATGGGACTAATCTATATTTTTACGTCAGGAAAATTTATAAAATACATGTCATAGTAAATGGAGTAAATTCTATCTATTTAAAAAAGGCGATATTGGTGGGTTTGTAAACGGGATTACAAACTGCATATATCAAGTGACGAAATGACAATACTAACTCGGATTTAAATATTTTTAGCCCTTCATAGTAAGCAGATGAAACCTTCATACCCACAAAGTTTACACGTAGTGTGCATCTTAAGACTCGGATGACGGATCAGTGACCGTTATCTTCCATACATAACTACAAATAGACCTCATGAATACTTGGAACAATGGATTGTGAGTTGTATTGTTTATCCTTTTGTTTCAGACTATATTCACAATAGGTGTTTTTATTTATCTATACATATAACGAAAATCATTTTAGATGTTTTTTTGTCTGTCCGTTTGTTCCGGCTAATTTCTGAAAAACCTTCATTTATTCAAGGTAAAATTTTTGTGCTTCACTTTTATATACGGAATGCAATCTCCATTTGGGTAAAAGCTTCTTGGGCTGGACCGATTTTGACGGGACTTTTATTGTCAGGTAGATGATATAATTAGGAGTAACTTAGGCTACATTTATTTTAGAAAAAAAAGTTTTATTAAAAAATAAAGTTTTTGTTAAATTCCACGCTGACGAAGTCGCGGGTACAGCTAGTGTTAAATAAATATTCGTGCTTGGTAATGGATTACAATAATTGCCTATATTTAAATTATAATATTAATGTGGAATAGTCATTGTAGTTCAATTGTCAATAAGAAAGTTGTAATATGTTAAACGCATACAATTAAACCAAAATGAGTGTTAAGTTTATGGCAAAATGTAAATAAGGCATAACTCTATGTATATTTTTTTTGGTATGTCCTCGAACACACATATTTATCAATACTGCATATTACCGTTAAGTTATGACATTTTTTGTTTCAATTTACACCTACTTATTAGGATACATCCTTAATCAAAACTAAACAGTTTAAAAGTATGTACCTCGTAATACACACGGGAGCAAAAAAATCGACTCTAACTTTTAACTGCCGTTGTAACATCTCTGACAAAAAAAACAAAACCTAAATACCATTGTTTATCCTAAATTCTTTAAATTCTAGGTCTTGGCTTTTAAATGAGCCTAGGTTTAATAAAATTAATGGTTTGGTTCACTACTAAACATCAGCTTTAGTGTTAAGTAGCGGAAAAATACTAAAATGACAAGCGAAAAATAAAAACATAAAACAAGTTCATGTCAGTTTTTTTAAAATTAATTACAAATGAAACATTATCAATATTTAGTGTTACCCCCCCTTGCCCTAATTACAGCTTGCAATCGGCTTTTCATTGTTTTAATAAGCTTGACCACGTTATTCTGCGGTATAGCTTCCCACTCCTCCGAAAGTGCAGCTTTAAGCTCGTCTTTGGTTGCTGGGATAGGATTTCTTGCTCGAACTTTCCTTTTGAGTTGATCCCACAAATGTTCAATAGGATTTAAGTCCGGGCTACGCGCTGGCCAGTCCATAATTTTTATTTGCACTTCATGTAGGTATTGTCGTACGCAGGTTGCTGTGTGTGGACGCGCATTGTCGTGCATCAGAACAAAGTTTTCGCCTGTAAATACTGCGTAAGGAATAACGTGTTCTCCCAAAATTTCTTTAATATATCGTTCTGCAGTCAGACCTCTTTGCCGTCCCCCAGTTTCTACAAAAACCAACTCGGTTTTCCCTTCGATTGAAATGCCACCCCACACCATACAAGACCCTCCTCCAAAAGCAACATTTTCAGCTATGCAGCATTGTGCAAATCTCTCTCCTGGCCTTCTATACACTCGTCCTCTTCTATCGCTGCCATGCAGACAGACTCTGCTCTCATCAGAGAATAATACGGTGCGCCATTGATCGTATGTCCAATCAACGTGTTCTCTAGCGAAACGAAGACGAGCTGCACGGTGGGCTGTGGTTAGTTTGGGGCCTCTCACTGGTCGTTTTGGGGTAAGGTTGGCTGCCTTGAGTCGTCTTCTTACTGTCCACCTACTGACAGATAAACCCCGCGTTTCTCTGAGTTGTTGTTGAACTTGGACGCCTGATAGAGCCCGATTTCTCAGTGAAGTGCTGACAATGAATCGGTCATCTCTCTCTGATGTGGACCGCTGTCTGCCAGAACCTTATCTCCGACTAAAGCTTCCAGTGTCCTGGTATCTTCTGTATACTCTTGAAACGGCAGACTGACTTATGTGCAGCACTCGAGCAACTTCGCGTTGTGTCTTTCCTTCTTCCAATAATGCAACCACTTGGGCCGCAATTTCACTTGTTGTGTCCATTTCCAGGTAATATTGTTTACTCGTAATTATGCAGATGTGTACCAGGTGACGTTTAAAGGGCACCTGATAGAGATTAGGCTAACAGATGGGCTTTTATGGGACTCATAAACTCACAATGAATGCAGGGCTGACGAGTGTAATATCTTCTCTTGACCTATCACAGTGGCCTATTGAGTAGCAGAAAAGATGAGACTGTAAATTTTGGTATGACCTTATAGGTAAGACTCAGAACTGTAAGGTGTTGAACCCAAAAATTTATTTTATGTTAAAGTTTTCGTCCTAGAGACATTTTAGTGCAAAGATGCGCTCTGAGTCGATTTTTTTGCTCCCGTGTGTATAATAAATGTAAACGTAAATAATAATGTTTTTTTTTCATTTACGCGAACTTTACACATTAAATATAACTGTGATTTACGGATTAAAGCGCGAAATTAGTTAAAATTTTTACATTTTTAGCAACAACAGTTCGCTTTTTAACCGTAAGGGGGCTCCATCACCAATTATGCGATTGTGCTCCGGCTACGTAGTAAAAATAATTCGACGACTAATTAGTCTCGTAGTGGGCTTTTTCATGGGCTTCGCAGGGATACGAGCATGCAGCCAGTCTGATGGTCAGCGGGCGCCGCTGCTCATGGACCTTCGCAGAGCTAGGGATCCAGCAAAATAAAATCGCTGACTACCATAAGGAGAGCACTCTCTTACAGCCTTGCTTAAAGAAGGATAGATTATAGTGCTCAGGGAATAACGAAGCAGGAAGTTCATTTTAGAGCTGGCACGTGCGTGATAAAAAGAATGCTGGCAACGTACTTTCCGGGAACGGATAGTTTCCAGGTGGTAGGAATAAACTCTACTGCGGTGACGGCTAGTGCGATGGGAGAATGGCAACATCGGCTCCATCTTCCTCAGAGCACTGCCCGTGAAACAAGTCAATAGTTCACATAGAGAGACCCGAAGTCTTTCCGTAATCCTAACGGGTCCAGTGTCTCCGAAAGATTACCGACGATTCGAAGAGCTTAGCGCTGTAACGACTCAAATAGTCCGAGCTGGTACTTTGGGTCTTCCACGGTCTACCAAATGTTGCCAATCTCCGCATTTATAGAGTAATAACCGATGACCCGTCAAGAACTACCGCATGACTCTGTTGAGAAACTCTAATTTTTTGCAAACCAAATTGTCCTTGCCTTCCCAATGACACCAAAACTGCACTTTAGCATATTTCGAGGGCAGGAATTTCAGTACTCTTGGATGTTTGGAGACAGTGGCTCCATAGCAAAATGGTCCTTCTTAGTTGTAAACGCGCAAACTTGTGTCTTCGTGGGGTTAAATTGAGCCAAGCCATTAAATTCGTCCCGTTGGGAGGTGCACCCCAGAGAGGTCTCAACTTCCGACTCAAGTTGAAATCTTTCCACAACGGATCCCCGATGCTGATTCTGTAGTCCGATATGCCGCGTCACTGATTTACAGGATAAATTGTCGGCGATAGCGCCGAGCCTTGTGGAACACCAGAATTAATGGTCTTGGTCGAGAAGCAAATGTCGTCCACCACGATTTTTACGCTCCGATCATACAGAAAGCTGGCTATCCACTTTCAGAGTTCCTCGGGATGAAACACAAGTCAAGCTTCGCCGAAGGCGCTAAGCAACACTTGATCGAAATTTCAAGGCCTACCGTAGTCACCTCACCCCCACTCTCCAAAGCCTCGTGTGACGTAAATGAGAAGATCACTAACCGATGACGAAAACGGTGACGGACACTAATCAATTGGCGATACTTAAAAATACCTCAGGAGCTGCGTATTTATAACACGCTCCAAGATCTTGGAGAGTAAGTATGTGACAGCAATGGGCCTGTGATTTGACGGATGCGACCTGTCACCCTTTTTGGGATTGGATGAATAATAGCGAAATTCCATAATAATTTAATTTAATAGGAAAGATGGTAAAAGCGCGTGAGGGGCAGGAGTCATCTCAGGGGCGCAAGTCTTGAGAAGTACTGCGGGGATACATTACGACCCACTCAACTTGTAGATACCGTTAATTTTGACTTGAGGTGATGAGCGCACGGAGCTTTAAGCAGCCGTCGGTTTAAACCTCTCACTCCTGGCCTTAATTTTTTCCATCGCCAGAAATTCGGGATTTTGGGAAAAGGTCATATTGCGGTTAACGATAGCGATCGTGAGTGGAAATATCCCATTCTCCGCCGCCTTCAAAATAGATCACATCAGGTTATGATCTGCATAAATGACGCTTGTCAGACTTCAACTGTCTATCAACTTGTCAGATACTGCTTAAAATTTATGATAGCATTTTTTTAGCACATTTTTCATTTTGCTCACAGACTCAAAGCAAAAAAAGATTTTTTACTGAACTTCAAGTTTTTTTTCCACAAACTCCAAGCCTGGGTTGCAAATATTATGTTTATTGAAAATATATATTTTTCCCTACACAAAAAAGTAGGTCTAATCGAGGCATAAAAATCTTTCTACCAATACCAAGTTTCATAGTAAAATGGGCAATTTCCTTTAAATAATGAAATAAGAAAAAAAAATTTACCTCACAAAAACTTTTTACTTACCTTTGTCATAGAAAAATCATAATCTGGAAAAGCAGCATTTAATGTAGCAATCAGGTAAAATAAAGTTTTCCGAGAAATTGTGTCACACAGCACCCCCTCATCATCGCCAGACAAACTGCGGCTAAAATCAAATAATTGACTTAAATGTAAAACTTTTACAGAATAAATCTAGCTACTTTTTTTTTATAATAGCATTATACACTGCACTTATCCATATTACATCCATAGACAGTTTATAAATGTGTTTTAGTTATCAAATATTTTGTCTCCTTCACTCAAACTGTATTGAAAAGCCATTCAAAAGGGACAAAACATTTTATAACTGAAATATGTTTATAAACCATCATGTATAAGGCCATCAGTTTATACACAATATGATAAATATGGTTTAAAGTTTTCTACTGTTTCTAAGAAGTCTTAACATTTAACAACCTGTACATAGCTCCTTCTGGTGGTGACAGAGCTTGGAGGCTTTTAGAAGTTTCTCCAGCAGCTGTGAACTTCTTGTAGAAGGCTTTTTCCGTGCCAGCCATTTTGCAGCTGTAGCTCTCGACTCGGCCCTGAACGGCGCTGTCGCCGTTCAGGATGGCCAGTGCCCTGCTCAGTGCTTCCAAACGTCCACTCTCTAAGAGCTTCATGGTGAACTCGAATTAAGACCTTAAGAAGCTTTACCCACTAAGCAAACTTGTTATTATCGGTGCAGTCGTATTTGTACAGCAACTTGCACTATTTCTGTACATAGCCGTGGGGTGTATGAATATTCCTTTTCTTTTGGAGTGTAGAAGGTTCACACTCGGAATCAAGTTCGTCTTCTTTTCTTCTTCCGCGCTGATGGAATGCGGGAACATCACAAATGAGAAGAAAAAGTTGAGTTTGTGAAGTGCTGTATGAGAGCAAATTATTTTTAGATTGTTGTTAGCTTTACACAATCAACGGCGTCACTGCACTTGTTGTTCTACAAAATTATATAAACACTACTACAAACGTTACAGCCCAAAATCCATAGAATACATCGTCACAAATTGTTAAATAACAACACTAAACGGTTAATTTGTGCTCTTCTCGTCGCTATACTATTAAATTACAGCAAATATCAATTTTATTTATCAAACAATAGATTTCCGCAGTCAGTAGAAATCGTAAATATTTTTTTTTAATACATTTAGTGTTTACAGCTCTAAATATACATTTATGCGCATAAAACTACTGTGAAAGAACGTAACTTTGACCCAGAAATAATTAAGAAACTTCGTGTTGCTTGTATTTTTTGGTGTATTAAAATTAATAGTATATTAATTATTACTATATTATATATTATTAGGATTCTGTAACATTGTGGCAAAGACCAAAAAGTACTAGACTATTGTCACGATATTACAGTATTTTTTGTGGAATTTTTCATCTATAAACACTGCTCTGTCAACGTCAAGACAAAACAGACAAAATCCAAAAATTCCTCCCATATATTCCTCCATATATTCCAATGATTATAGATTATTTGATATATTCCTCCCCAAATGTCAATGTTCTTGTTGTGGTTCTTGTAAATTGAAACTGTGATTGAAACCTTATGATATTGTGATCATTATTTATTATTACAGTTGCATTAAAGAACAATGTCTATTTTAACTACCATTGCTAGAGATATATTACGATCAAGATGTTCTAACTGCTTAATTTATCGAAATTATGGTGAGCATTCGTTATACAATACTTTGCAGCATGCTAATATTTGTAAGGTTCAAAAATGTGTTTTTTTTGTTTATTTCCTAATAAATCACTAATCACACATTGTGGCTATGTGACGATGGTTTACGAACGTGTTGTATTTTTTTTCCAACGACTTCAAGTTATTATGTATTATCAGTAAATATGTTTTATTATCAGTAGTGTTTCTTTCAATCAATATTTTTACGGTTTAAAAAAATCCTTTTAACCAAGTGTAATACGTTAAATTTTAGCCACACGGAAAAGATTTTATCGGAACACGGGGGTCATACAAAATGACAGTAAATGGGAGGTAACTTTAGACCACCGAAGATTAAAGACTCCTAATGGCCGTGTTCTTCTAGTGAATAGTGAACCTTTAGCCCGAGCTATTGCAGCTGAATGGGATGCTCAGAGTGAAGCAATTGCTCAGCCAACAATGCATTTGGTAGGTTTGGTACATTATTCTACTAATCACCTTTGTTTTATGTTAACTACATGTTTGGTCGAAATAAATCCATGTTTAAAATATATATTATACAGTCAAAATAAAAATAACCAAATATCATAATGACTGAGACTGCCTCGGTAGTGTAGTTGTACAAGAGTATGGTTATAAAGCTGAGGTCTCGAGTTCGAATTCCGGGCTGGCCAAATTGATATTGGATTTTTCTATTCATTATCAGCCCAGAGTCAGGAATTTGTGCCCGATATGGCGATAGGCTCGCCACCTATCACATTGTGGGATGGAACATACAAGGCAAAATGTGGGTGTACTGGCACCTCTGCCTACCCCTTCTGGGAAAAAGGCGTGAGTTTATGTATGTATGTATGTACAATGACTGAGAGAAGGCAAGCACTGTGGAATGCCAAGAATTGCTTTGTAATTCATAGTGTTGTTTGGTCCATGACTGATGATATTGCTACCATCAGGTAGATGAATGACATGCTCATCTTGGCATTCATGGGAATTAAAAATCCTCGAAAAATGATAAGAATAATTTAAAAAAATAATGTATTTTCAGACAGCTCTATGTAACACGGCACTGGACAATCCTGGCAGATTGACTGCACATGATATAGTCACATATTTGTTGGAGTACTTCCCTACAGACACACTACTCTTCTATAATGAGGTATGACTTTAAGGCTGCCCTCTATTTATCCATTTATAAAATCCATCCCATGGTTGTCTGTCATATTGCCTTTGAGCGATAAGACTGCCAATTGTACTTTTATGATTGTGATCTTCATTTTATTTGTATTTTTTTGTGTGCAATAAAGTGTATAAATAAATAAATATGTCTGTCACATTTCTATAAGTTCTGTTGCCTATTTTACAATTCGTTGAACAAACCTGGCTTATTTAAACATAACTTGACTAGAACTATCTATAAACGAGATTGAATAATCTAATAATTCACCATCATTTCAGGAAGAACGAGAATTAAGAGCACTGCAGGAAAGGAAATGGGGTCCTGTATTGAGCTGGTTTCAAAAGAGATTTGAGGTTATCCAAGAAGTATCCAGTGGCTTTGAACCGCCACCAGTGTATACTGAAACCAGAGCAGTCCTAGCTAGACACTTGCTTGCTTTTGATTTTGCTTCTCTAAACGGTATGTAAAAAAAAAATACAACATATTACATATGCATAAATTTTAGGGGCATAAAATAATTGCTGCTTATTATATAACCTTAACATATAGTCTACCAAAATTACTGATCAATTTCAAAAACGGCAATACATAATTTTTTTTGAGCCAGGGGAAAAAGTAAGAGTTAAGCTTTCGGTATCTCAGGGGAACCTGAAAGCCGTAAGTCCGTATCAATAGTCTTCCAGCCCAGCACACTAATGTTGCGGTGTACCTAGCTAGGTCCCTAACAAAACCTATGCCTGCATACTAAAACTAAAAACCCTTGGAGACTGTCACACGCTTTATGGACGGCACCGGACATTCCAGGGCCAAGAGCGCCCCGATTTATATCCGCGTAATCACCAGTCCGGTTCATTCGACTTACACGCTTGTTTAAGATTTTATAGGCGTCCATGATAGAGACTAGCCCTAGTGCTCCACTCCACATCACGGGGTCTTTATACGTGAGGGCGACCCGTACTTACAGCGAAAACGGATCTAGAGGGGAAGGTCATGGGGGTCATGAGCCCCCTGGCTCCAGATTGACAGAATTTATATATTATCATGTTGATAAAATATATAAGCACAATTAATTCTTTGTGTGTCGATAAATAAAGTAAAAAAAGTGTGGTAGTCACAAATCATGGCTGTAAAAAAGTAATTATTACGAATTCGAGTACTGAAACCGGACCTCGTGTTCTGACAAGAACTATATGACCTCCCGCCTCCCTGGCGTAAAAGCAGGATCCGCCCTTGCCTTGCAGGCTGTCCTGCGACCCCATAGACCCATTTAGGCCGCCGGAATTCTTGAACACCCGAGAAACAGGGCAGTAAGAAACAACGATATTATACCTTAGTTGCATTCCTATATGTAGACAATTTATGAATGAAATTTTGGTTGTATTTCACCGAAAAATTAATTTACATTAATCTTTACAATGTCAGGTTATATGTATATTTTCTTGCAACATGTTTTTGTTTATAACATATCTTATTTTTTGTAACAGCAATAAACTTTGGTGTTGAAGCTCTTAAATCACCAATTTTAATGTTGGCGTGCATAGAACGACAACTAGAACCTAAGGAGGCTGTTATGTTAGCCAGGCTGGAAGAAGAATACCAGGTAACATATACATACTACTTATATTTGTTCAAACTAAATAGTTTATAGGAATTGTTTAATTACTGAGAATTTTGCGTAATCCTATCTCTTGGTATCCTGTATTCTCATATTAAAAAAAACATAGCGTCCGTGGCGCAGTTACCCTTAGGCCGTAAGCTGACTATGAAATTATTTAATGCATTATATTTTGTGTACGTAAACAGAACTAGTTTGCTTAGCAAACATCTGACAATTATCTGGTTATGAGCTGAAGATTCGGCATTACTTCGGGGCAGAAATGACACAAGTATTAGTTAAAGATTATTTAGATGTGGGGTGTGTGGATGAATTTGTTTGTTGAATATTGGAGTTAAGGTGCATCCAAACCGCAGTTTTTTTTTTACCACCATTGTGCAACAATGTTATCGATTGTTACTACATGTCGTATAACATTACTTGACATATAACGTTGTGTTATTAGCTGTTGATGAATAACATTTGGAAATGCTACTCAACAAAAAATTGCAGTGGTTTGGATGCACCATTAGAGAGGATTTTCACGACGCGGTTACGGGCTCGCAGAATGCATACATATATACATCTTAATATATATATTTCTTGTGTGCGTGTGTATGTGACTGAACTCCTCCTAAACGACTGGACAAATTTTGATGAAATTTTTTGTGTGTGTTTGTGGAGATTCGAGAATGGTTTAGATTTACAGTTTGGTCTACTGGAAAATGTTTTTTCAATTAATTTCTTATTTATAAGGAGTTGTTGATTTTGGTTATACCATACAAAATGTTCATGGGTTTGTAACTGTCAAACATTTAATGTTCATACCGTCAATACGGTAAACTCTTCCCTCAAATTAAATAACGTATTTAAATAAAGGTTTCGAATCGACAACATATATCCACAATATTCGATTAATGGCGTATTTTAGATTTTAAAGATGTAAAATAATGACAGTAATGAAAAGTGGTTGACATTTAAATTGGTTGTCAAATATTTATGCATACGTTCAGAAATTTAATTTGTGTAAACTAAAGAGTATATTATGAAGCTAAATAAATATAGGACAATCAAATAAATAATATTCACACGTAAGAAGTTTTACTTCTTTTCAAGATAGAATGTCACTTGAAAATGAAAAATCTTTCATAAAATAACACATAAAAATAAAAACTGAACTGAACTGAATAAAATAACAATTTTATATAATTATGGAGAATATTGCAGGGATTCTCAAATTAGGCGTTGTCTGTGTCTTGAGAAACCAGTTATATATAATTGTTACTACCGTTACTCAATGACCGTTACTACATTAATTGTGTGTGTGTGTATTTCTATGAAAATTTATATTTAATCTCTTTATTACTAACAAAAAGTAATGGCGTAATGTTTTTGGAAAACAGCATACTGGGGGTGAAATAAGGGATGGAATATTGCATGGATAATCAAAATCGCTAAAGTGTTTAATGTCAAAAATTTATAAGGCACACTATTTGGATATGGAGAAACGGGATATAATAGAGTGGGAGGTAGGGGAGAGGACTGGGATAGCTGACACATTTGATAGGACGAAATGTAAATGCACGGTATAAGACGGGATGGTCAATGAAGAGAAAAGACGACGTATCGGGAAGTGACTGAACAGACGGGATGGGACGGAATTGAGCAGGACAGTAGGATAGCTAATTCATGTTTAGGTATACAAGAGCTTATACGAAAAATAACATGTATTTGGTGTGGAGTAAAATAAAAAAATATCTGCATCCAGGCAAAGGTGGGTCGGGCTTTTTTGCTATGCTAAATAATTCAATATAAAATTCATCATATAATAACTAAGCCATAGCGAAGCGTGGTCGGGTCATCTATGGTATCTTTTAATTGATTTCAATGAATGTCGTCGGAGTAGTAACAGTGTTATAATATTTCCACAGCAAAATAATGATTTGAATCTGGAGAGATGGGATAGAATAGAATATAAGGTGGATAAAATGGGACATAAGAATAGGTACAGGATGGGATTGAAAATGGATAAGCAGTTTAGACAACGGCTGTCATATTGATTTTAAATAAAATATGGACTGGAATCTGTATTTGCACCCAGGCGAAGCCGGGCCGGGCCGCTAGTACATACATATAATTGACAAAACGGTGCGAGCATAAATCGCTCCGTGAAATGAGTTTTTGTATTTTTATATACTGGGAGTGGAAGAAAATGGAGCACTTGCTAAGTTGGATACAAGGGTATCTGGGGACACGGCAGTGCCCCCTCCAAGTCGAGCTAAAAAGCGGCACTGTCGTACCATCCTTTTCTCGAAGCGATTCAGACCATTTTCAACCCCCCATAAAAGCATCAGCAAAAAGCCTGAATTTTCAGTTACTAAGCAGGCATTGTGTAAATACGGTATATTTAAAATTTCATTCAATTTGAACCAGTAGTTTAAGAATTGTAACTTGTCAAACTTTCTTAATTTTGTCACTCACTGACTGACTGACCAGCAGCATTATGTATAAATTGTACGATACATTATGGTTTCATGCGATGGCTTAGTCGATTTATTTATTTACAACGTAAATAATTTTTAATATTGATATGATAATAACTTACGTAATAACTTTATACAGAAGGTCCCTTAAGCAAGGACATGCATCTCACAACTTTTTGCGGTAGAAAACCTGAGCTGTGAAACTTGGAATTTTTTTACAGGATGTTTTTAATGGGATAATTTTTGACAGCCTCCGTGGCGCTGACGGTTAGACGCCGCCTGTGGAACGAGAGGCCGCAGGTTCGATCCCCGCACCGAGAGAAATGTTTGTGCGTCCCACAAATATTTCCTGGGTGTTTGTGACTTCGAAAAGTCTCTCGTAGTTCCTGATACCCACGACACAAGGCTCGATATTAGTGTGGGGTCAGGACTATGTATGTGACTGTTGGGTGTTATTTATTTATTTTTATTTATAATATTAATATGATAATAAATTAATAATATTTGGAAAATATCTATCCGTTTTGGGTGTGTTAACCATTTAAAGTTTTAACCACCACTTTTCCCATAAAACCAATTGGAATGGCTAAAGAACAAAATGAACAATAAAACTTTCATAGACTTCGCCTTAACATATAGCCGATGTCGTGAACTCTCAGAACTTTGGCGTAATATGTTAAGGGGAAGCATGTGTAATGTTAATTCTTGATGTGTCGATAACCTTGTTATTAATAGATCAAACTACGTAAATTCATCCTAATACAGACGCAAAGACTATTTACTAAAATGTATAATAGCAGGTTTTCCTTCACCGTTTTAGTGACTATATGGCCTAACCACTCTCAATCGTATTCTCGAGTCTCGATTGTAGAGAAGGCCGCGAGCCCTGCAGTGGAATGTATATGGGCTGATACAGATATTAGCAGGTGCGCCATTTCTTTGGACACCCTGTATATCAGCTATCTGCAGAATCTGCGTGCCCGCAACCGCAGCGGCCGGCGGGTGCAAACGTTGTGAGAATCGTCTCTAACGCCCGAATACTGGAACGCAACTTAAATATAAGTTTCGCTTAACTACTTTAATCCCGCTTAAATGTACTGGCTAAATGGGCCGTGCGCTGTTAAGAGCAACTTATTGTTTGAATGGCGTTCCAGTATTCGGTCGTTAGAGGCGCGTTGCGTGTATGGTGTTTCAGTTGTCGCGCTGGGGCCGCGTGCCGTGGGCGCACGAGCTCAACCAGGCCGAGCTGAGCGCGCGCGTCGCCGCCGCGTTGCTCGTCGTGCACTGCTCCAGCGATATGCACACGTCCAAAATGAAAACGCCGCCACACCAACAAATCACACAATAAATTATTTTAAAATATATTTTTTTTTTTTCATAATGGTGCATCCACGTTGCTTTTGTTGAGCAACATTTGCTAAACATTAATATTTAGTAACAATCTATGTAACAGAAAATAATAAAGTATGAAAGAATAACATTTTCTAAAAATGTTACCGATTGTTGGGAAATGTTGACTGTTTTTAGAATATATTATACTGATTAACATTTGGAAAAATTGGTCAACAATAAATAACTTCGGTGTGGATGCACCATAATGCATGTTCACCATTGAGGTACACATTAATACTTCAATGATTAGCATACATTTTAATAATTGTTCTGTCACAGAATACTAAACTAACAGAAGTCAAGCTCCATACAAAGCGCGCTAAATCAACGCACACATTGACAGCGTTCACCGACAGGATATTTCAAACCAGTCGAGACCACTGCGCGCGCGAGTGTCACCCGCTTTGGGACCGCAAATAGTGAGATGTTTTGTGCAAAGATGGAGCTAATGAATAAAAGTTATTACACTTGTATTTAAAAACACCAGATTATAATAATTGAATATAAATTTCATTTAAAAAAATCATATATTATACTATACAATAAAAAAAACTCAGAATAATGACACACATTCTCAGCGAGTTCATAAATAAAATTAAAATTTATTTATTGTATTATTGTGTTTTATACATTTAATTTAAAAATTCAATCAAAGGATAAGAGTGCTATTAACACGATACGTGTTTTCGCATAAGCCAAAGTTAACAACCCTTGCGCGAACGCCGAGCGTAGTGTGAGTGTGGCAATAAAAGTGAAGTACATACACAAGCTTGACTTCTTTTAGTATTCTGTGGTTCAGTGTTCAATATTTTCTGGAAAAATGTGTCTCTCGTAAAATGCACTGCACACGAAGGTGGCATTCTCAGTGCAGTGATTTGTAGCACAAATTACATGCTTTTTTAGAGTGTTAATTTTTCCTTCTTGGACAGTGCGCACAAAGAGGTTCTAGCTCGGTTTCCACGTAACGAAAAGGTATGAGCCGATTTATTCGGAAGTTGGGATCCGTGGGAATGTTCTACATGGTTGTTTTCGCAATAAATGTAGTTTCACTAACTCTAGAAGCACAATAGGCTCTTTGGCAGTACATATACAAAATATTGTGTTGTTTCCATCCGCGTAGATTATTTTGTTTTAAAACAAGTTGTAATCATATATTTGATGAGTTTATCGGTCAGCCACATCAAGTATTTAAGTTCTTAATAATAAACAACATAATAACTGTCGTAGAATATAATAAAAATCATATACTTACAACTTTCGGCATGTAACAATGAAAGTGCGTGGTGGTCTGTTGATAACGGACTAGACGCGATTGCCAACGTGTTCACGGTCGCGGGTTCAAATCTCGGGGCACACATCTGATTTATGTGTATTGAACATCAGTCATCGTGCACGATGACCGTGATTGAAAACATCGTGATGAAAGAATGCCCATTCATAGTTCCGTTAAAAAATATTGTTGATTCCGATACCGATACTGCTTTAAATTCATTATAGCATTTTTTATGGTTTGTCCTTAAACGTTTACCTGTTTAATCCCGGGCGATTTGTTTTATAAAATAATGTGATTATCATCACATTTTGCTCATAGAGTCGAGGCAATTTTTTTTTTATAGTATTTCAAGTTAATTTCTCCAAGAACTCCGGGTCTGGGTCGCAATTATGTTTATATTAATAGAAAATGTAATATTTCTCGCACCGATACTAAGTTTTATAGTAAAGTGTGCTTTCTCCTTTAATTATCATGAGTAAAATGCCGCAAAGTGACGGTATTACGGGGTAGCGCAGTGTAGATTATGGTGTTTATACATAATAGGTATAGAAAATAATCGCGGTGGATTTTTGTATGACAGAAGTGCTCGTAGCGTATACTCTTGGGTTAAAGGTATTTTTCCAACTTAACAACATTTACTAGGGATGATTGACCTTATCATAGGACAAAGGCGTACCCGATTATATAGGTACTACTAATTCACATATCATTCAATATTCATTGACTACTTGCATTATTTTTCTCCATCTTCGCGCAAAGTCCGGAACGATATTAAGTGCTATGTGAAGAGTCTACTCTAATATTTCGTATAATCTGCCTCTGAATTCAGGTGTACTATGTATCATGTCAACGACACAAAACCCACAAAGTTTTAACACACCGCTTTGTTTTGAAAACACAACTTTGCGCGTCGGGAGAATAGAATTAAATATCACTAAATGCTTTGCAGGTAGTCATTACGTAGTAAATAATTATAGATGAACTTAGATCGTTATTTCGCGTGGTGCACCCATGTTCATTCTTTAGTGGGACAAGGACGTCGATAGAACAATAAAAATATATAATTTCATCAAGTTTGTATATGTCCTAGTTTTAACATTTAGTTCATCGGCAACTGCGGGAGGCATACGGCAGTTGGTGGTTTTTTATCTACTGCGATTTGGGTGTAGAATGTTTACAATACTTAATATAGAAAAAATACTTGCGGGATTTAAGTGAGTTGGGAAAACGAGAATGAAATGAAAATAGCAAAAATCAAGGCGCGAAGTTCCTCTAAATATAGATGGGCGGGCGGAACGCGGCGCAGACGCTGCTCACACTCAGTGCTCTAGATTGACCTCGCTTTGTTCACTGTCGTCCACCTGCGCGAATATACATTGTTTTTTTTTAAATATATTTTACCATCATAACAAAGCATTACTAAAATACTGTGGTAAAGAAATATGAATGATAAATATCTAGAAATGTGTGTAGTGTAAGGAAAATTGTGTCATAAACCATCGCAAATGTGGTAAACTGTAGCTATTGTGCTCTAGTTTTGCAAATCCGAACTCACGGCTGCTGATTCACTTTACCAGATCGTAAGTACCGGCTGCTGATTTATATGACCTACTCGACCCACATGTTCCCGATGTCACGCTGCTCAATTCCCCTTATTCGCGCTCTGTAGACGTTTGTTCTTGTCTATTTAGACACTTAATATTTGCATTGCTTATAGTAATTAATTACACAAGTGTCACCATAATATTTGTTATACTACTTCATCGTATCGTAGTTATGTGGTAATATTTGTGGCTTTAGAAATTGACCTTTTTATAATCCATGTGACTAGTAAACAAAATCTTATCGTGTTTAGTGTTTACGGTTTATACTTTTGTGTTGCAGAGGTAATGAACGGGGACGTGGAGGGTGTGGCATCTCGGCCTCGTCCATTATCTGGGGGATTGTGGACACTATTTTCCTGGCTGCGTCGCGACGAACGCGCTTCTTCTAACGAGAGTCTGTCAAGTGTTGGTTCCGATAGGACAGCAGCAAGCTTTGCATTCCTAGCACCCGCCCATTACAGCATAAACAATTCTCCAGTGCTCTTACCACCCCAAAGTCCGCCTACAGACTCTTACAAGAAAAGAGTTCAAGAAAGAAACGTACGACGGCAACACGAACGTGACATTACATTGCATCGGAAATACGGTCTGTACAGAAGTGACGGCACTGCAGGTTACGACGCCTTCAGCTTACCACCATCTCGAAATCTAGGCGAAGGCGATATATCCTGTAAATGGGAAAGAGATCGAAGAGCTACAAGTGAATGTTGCCAGCGACGCGCTTTGCATGTCCCTGGTAAACGCCGCGCTCCTCTCCCACCTATTCGTGCTTCTCTTAATTCTCCAAAGATACATTCAAGGGGTCCCCGAAAGCGACGAGCGCCTCAACCACCAATCAAAGTAAATAAGGAAATCGAAGAGGCTAGAATAGAATCAATCATTTCTATACCCATGAATTCACAAATAATTCGCGAAGAAACTTTGCAAAATTCTAGTGTAACGGCGATAAATACCTCTGAAAAATGCAGAAAAAAGGAATCTGGGTCTAAAGACGCTAAAAATCGTCCAGAGAAGAGTTTTCTCAAGAATATATTCGAAAACCGTAAAAGAAATTCAGCGATAGATACTTCTGCAGTAAAAATATTACCTAGCATAAGTGAGTTAGATAAACAAGCCGCAAACATAATAGAAAACGAAAAGCTAAGAAAACAGAACTTAAATGAATCTGATTTGCAACATCGACAGACATCACTCAACAATTGCAATAACAAAACCAAAGCTGAAAGTTGGTTTTGTATTAAATGCTTAAGAAAATATGATTCCTCTGTGTCAGAATGCCCTTATTGCATATTTGAAAAAGTAAATACCACTTTGGAAATACACAAAACAAATAGCGCTAAAGATACCAAAACAAATGCTTCTGATATTCAAACACAGACCGACAGCCACGTTATAAGTCAAATACTGAGCAGCAAATATAAAAATGAAGAAAAACAAAAACTTAAAGAAATGTTGAAAGAAATGAAAGATTCTCTTCCAAAAAGATCGAAACATGAACACAAAGAGCTCATTACAAGTAAAAAAAATAATTCAGTTGATTCCAGTTATGGTCAGAAAGACTCAGTATCGGAAACCCCTACGCTAAGAATAGGTGCTTCTATTAGTAATAGTAATAATACTTCTTCGTTTCCAAAACCATCGACATCGGGTGTAAATGAAAGTTCCAACGTTACAAAAAGCACGACTCCATTAGAATCTTTTCAAAACGTTGTTACGACACAGCCTATTGTTATCAACCACGAATTTAAACATAATAATGATGAACGAAATGATCAAAATTCTACATCCAAACAGAACAATCTTAATGCCGCTGCCACTGAAGGTAATATTTCTAAAATAATGCCTCCTTCAGTAATAAATGTGCAGAAAATAGAAAACAATTTCGTGAATGCGGGTAATGGAAATAAAAGCTTACAAATACCACTTCGGATATCATCTCTTTTAAATCCAGTTTATATACCAAAAATCGTTAATTCTAAACCTGTGGCGACTCAAAATAAGATACACGTTGAATTACAATCTGAGAGTAATGTTGCTAAAGTTGACTCGAAATCCGTTGGCTTGATATTAACAAAACCAGACAGTGTAATAAATAGTAAACCGAAGAGTTCCGGTTCATCAACACCCTATCAAAATGCGGACCCAATAAGTGTAATTAATAAGAATACAAACTTAAGTATAAGCATCAATAGCGTTGAACAACAAAATTCATCACTGCTAACAAATGACAACATCATGAAAAGTACAAAGGACACCACAAAACTTTCAAATATTACAAATAATGCAAGTAATGAGCCGTTACCATCAACTTCTACAGATGTGGCGGCAAATGATTCAAAAATTAAGTCATTTGATAAATATGGTCCGAATCAACACATCAAACGTCGAGAATTGATCAATCAACTGGAAAAGTCAATAGCCAATGGAGATGAACACGCCGCTGCAGAAGCGGCTATCAAATTAGCACAACTACGATTATCTTGTTCGGTATTATCCTTTTCTTCACAAATTATTTCTGAACCATCTCCATCATCTACAGTAATAACAGAAACAACGAAAGTTTTAGAATCAAAAAAACAAAAAACAAAAGAGGCATCCAATTTATCTGCAAGTGATAATGTAATAGTGAATGATGAAGTATTACATCCTAGAATAAATACTGTAATTACTCCAATCGCCTCTTCATCACAAGATAAATCTGTTCTACAAAACGAAGTAAAAATGGATAATTATTCAGAAAATGCCAAATCCGTCCTGCCTGTGGTTAAAAAGGCATCTGAAATACTTAAGCTTCCTGCTATAAATAACCAGGAAGTTACTCAAAATTCCGCATCAAATGAGATTTCAACAGCGAGAGACAAGGAAAACTCTGATGTATTGTGAGTATGATTTTACAAAAAATAGCATTACATTTAAACCGCTACTTTGGATCCTCACCTTAATTTCAATTGATCTACACTGTACGCAAATATTCTGTTAAGTAATATATTTCCACGTCATCACTATGAATAGATTTTTTATGAATCTTTTACAAAACCAAAATGCGTCACAGGAATAGCATGTCAGTGTATGTATGTACATTTATGTGCAGCTTTATATTATTTGACATAAACTTCGATCAAATATACACTAGATACACAGGTCCCTATAAATTTTCTGTTAAAAAGTGGCATCGATGCATTGAAACAAAAAGATCACATATTCCAAATATATTAACACAAATTCCACCTTATTCCTGGAGCTTAACGTAGGTTTTCAAATAATATTGTCTAAGGTTCTGCGACGTTTTAGAAGTAACGGTCGGTGCGTGACTGAAGGAGAAAGAGTGCTTAAAGCACTGTTTTTTGGTGCAATTTTCTAAGCGCTCATGTTGTATCTAGTCTATATTTGATCGAAGGACATAAATTGTTTTTCAATAAATGTTTAGTATATTTATTAATTATTTACTTTTATATTTTAGAATATCTGTGTGGGTGGAAGATAAAGAAGCTACCAGAGGCCCTATTAAATTAAAGACTCAACGTCACGCTAGCGTTGGCGAATTAAGGAAGCAAGCTCAAACTGCACTTGGCCTTCCCTCTCATTTACAACGCTGGATTGTTGGCCGCACTCTTTGCACAAACGACACAACTCTTCTTGTAACAGTCGCAGGACCGGAATTTAACGCTCCATTTTATCTTTGTCTCGTGGAAACAGGTTGGTTTCATCATTTAAATCATTTTTTTTTAATATCCATTGTCCTATGTTGTACATCAAGTAATCAAGGTGTATTAATTGACACGTCAGATTAAGACACTAACACGTAATTTGATGTAGAACGCACTGCGTCCACATTTACCGCCAAGAATAGAATAATACTATATGAAAACTTACCGTCTAGGAGTGAACAATTTAACAACATTATACTGAGTATATGGTGCAATTTTTAAATATTGAATAAGAATTAACTTCCAAGTCCTAGTTCTGAAAAAAATATCTCAAGCATGTCTGTGAAGTTAAGCCGTAACTTGAGTTCATATAACGTGTAATAGTTTATTGGTCTGTGGTGTAATAGGCTATCATAATTGGATTGAACGTTTTACTTAATTTTTGGAGTTGGACTTATATCTACATAGATATATGTATACTACAGCGATAGTTTCACTCTAACTTTAGGTATAACCATTGACTTCGATTTACAGCCGCTGCCAATAAACAAACCCAATCCAAAATTTGCCGTTTTAGATTGACAGCTCAATCGTTTTTCTGATACTATATTGCCAATAATCAACCTCAGTAGTGAATAAACTATGGCAACATGACAGGAGACCAATCGAAAAGTAGAAAACAATTGACAACAAAACAGATTGACTTCAATCTAATTTTTTTCGATTGATTATTGGCATCGGCCGTTAGACATACAAACCCGTCAATTTCAGTTGGTTACAACATATTAGCGTATTTATTCGTTACGTATGTTACGTATGTTTCAGTATCAGCCCAGAGTCAGGAATTTGTGCCCGATATGGCGATAGGCTCGCCACCTATCACATTGTGGGACGGAACATACAAGGCGAAATGTGGGTGCCCTGGCACCTCTGCCTACCCCTTCTGGGAACAAGGCGTGAGTTTATGTATGTATGTATGTATGTTACAGAGCAACAACCTGTAGCTGGCACAAGTAAACAAGTTAAAGAGGAAACCACGAATAACAAAAGTGACCATAACGTTTATAAAGAGCTAGTGGAACTGGAACAACAAGCTTTAGTGCCTAATGCAGAAGTTTTTGAATGTGGCGTTTGTATAGAGGAATGTAAACCAGGGAGTGGTGTTGTACTACGAGAATGTGTTCATATGTTCTGTAAAGATTGTTTAGCTGATGTAGTGCGCCATAGTGGAGAGCCAGATATATCTTGTCCCGCCATGGGTTGCCCAGGAATTTTACAGGAACGCGAAATACGAGGACTTGTGACGCCGGACGATTATGAGCGGTGGTTAGCAAGGGGTTTAGCTGCGGCCGAAAGTGGAACAAGGAACGCATTTCATTGCCGCACCAAAGATTGCACCGGCTGGGCGCTATGTGACCCTGGTGTTCGAAGGTTTCTTTGTCCTGTGTGCAAACACAGCAATTGCGTTCCATGTCAGGTAAATCAATCTATATGTACTTACAACGTTAGCTACAAATTAAACTTTTTAAAATAAGTTATATTTATGATTTATAGTATTTGAAGTGGGTCCAAGTTATTTTTACCGCATTGAGCTGGGTATCAAGAATATTATCGTGAATAGTATCATAAATATGCAATTGAATACCTATTTATAATATTCACCTGCCTTAGGTGTACGAATTGATCAATGTTCAAATTACTGTGACATTCAGCAATACTGAATGACATAACATGTGATGGTTTCAGCTCGTACTCTAGGCGTAAGGGAGTGCTTTGTCCAGCAGCAGGACAAAACACAGACTTTTTGTTCCGTTGCTCATAACAAACGACCAGTAGATTTAGTAACTATGAGATCAACTTTATTTGTATGAATTATGCGGGTAGGTCCATACTAATTCATTTTATGTTAGGCTAGCGGTCGGGCCTGGCTCCGCCCGGGTGCATACACGTTTTAAAATGGCGGTCAAAATGTTTAATTCTGACTATCAGTTTAGAATATCGACCAATCGGACCACGAAAAACGAACAAAATTTCCTCGTATTTGCTAGAAATATCACTACTGCTTTCCTCCTATAGGTCATAGCGTGATGATATATAGCCTATAGCCTTCCTCGATAAATGGACTACCCAACACTGAAAGAATCATTCAAATCGGACCAGTAGTTCCAGAGATTAGCGCGTTCAAACAAACAAACTCTGCAGCTTTATAATATTAGTATAGATTAATTATTCTTACAATCAAATAATACACTCATTGCATTATTAGGGGGGGTTACTCTGTACCCCGACACGACGACGAAAGTTCGAACATCACACGTAAAACTGTACGAATATGCCTAAATATATTACAAAATGTTCGAATCTTGTATCGTGCGTCGTAATCTTAGATTAAGTTCAAAGTGATTAATAAGTTTCATAGAGAATAGTATTGATTTTTTGAAGTGGAAAACTTGTATCTTATATGTTGACATTCATCGTCTGAACAAATCATCCGCAATTATTTATTTGATCGTTAGAATTAATGGATACAGATGTATCGTTCGTTAGTGGTAACATATTATCGTTAACAATAAGCAAATGCAACAGACACACATAGCACGCACAGTCCGTTATAAACCCTGCATTAAGATCAGGAATTTCTTCGGTCACACAACACCTCGACCGGGAACAAATATGTGAATCATGAAAATATTTTTCTTATTGCGGGGCTCGAACTTTCAGCGGGTTCAGCCTCTATTTTCGCAGTCGGCATTTTACGTCATGGGAGACTGTAAATTTAATAAGCGTCACACATTTTATTCTAGGCCATACACGAAGGCGAAACCTGTGAGAAATATCGCGAGAGACTTCAAGCTGTGTCCAATCAAAATTCAAATCAGTCCGACGACAGCACACGCGCATTACTCAACAATCTCATCAACAAGGGAGAGGCTCTCGAGTGTCCCGAATGCAAGGCTATCATCACAAAGATGTGGGGTTGTGACTGGGTGAAATGTTCTGCTTGCAAGACCGAGATCTGCTGGGTGACACGCGGCAGGCGCTGGGGCCCTGCAGGCCGCGGCGACACCAGCGCTGGCTGTCGTTGTGGAGTAGACGGCAAGCGATGTCATCCCTCTTGTGGTTACTGTCATTAGTTATTATTTTTTCACAATAGATTATCAAATACTAGCATAAAGAATCATGTATTTTGACATGAGGGCAGTATTAATGTATGAGTTTACCTAAATTGTATTTACTTTCATAGATTCCAGTTTACAAAGTAATTGGAATGAAAATAATTTTAAATGGAGAACTTAAATCATAATTGAAAAACTTTGTATCCCAAATAGATAACACTAGAAATTATACATAATTCGTATACAATGAAGTAAGTATTCTGCCTATCATAGATATTATAAGTCCAATATGAACAATTCACATAAATGAAATATAATTATATGCATGAAATATTTGTTTATAAGTATTATGCATATTTTCTGCAAGAATAGATTTTTTTTTATTTGCGTTAACTTTTTTTGTAATACACCAGTTAATAAAAATATTTAAAGATTGTGTTTGAATGCAACACACTGATTAACTACAATATATGTGTAAAATACTTGTGCGTTATACAGTATAAGTAGATTTAAACAAAAATCCTTCTTACTTATCAATTGTTTTATTATTATTATTACTGTATTACTGCACGGCTGCCAATATTACGGATTCAAATCCCAGGGCTTACCTCTGACTTTTCGGAGTCATGTATGTATGTATTGATAGTCAATCACCTAGCAATATAAGTGTGAAGGAAAACATTGTGAGGAAACCTGCCTACCATAGTGATTTGTAAAATTTATATCATGTCTAAACTCTGCCAACCAGTACTAGCTCAACAAGGTGGACTAATGACTCTCAATAGAATTCTCGATTGTAGAGTAGGCCCATGCCCTGCTATGGGACGTATATGGGCTGATACAATACAGTACTGCCCAGTACTATGTTATTTATTCAATGTTATAAGGTTCATAGATGGTTAATAATGATTAAAAGTATCATTATTTCTGTTTAAACTTTAAAGTATGTGAGTAGGTAGTTACTTATAATGTGTAGTAGAAATAAATAAGTGAAGAAAATATATAGTGTATACTATGTATGTTGGCATCAACTACTTCTGTGGTAATTAGTGTATATTGAATTTCAAAATATCACATGTTTATTATATCATAGACAAAAATGTAATTTATGTATAAATAAATAAGTATTTTTTAACATGTTTTAGTTCAGCACAATATACTCCTAATTCATACTGACTACTGAGAGTGACTGTGTTATGGGCCAAGTGATTAATCGGCCATTATTCATAATGCCTGGGCAATAATGCCCAATAAGAGCAGGCAATGTGATTATAACCAATCAATTTATCACATTGCCCGGGCATTATGAATAATGCCAAGTGCCTATTGGGCAGTGATGTAAAGTGAATCAAAATCAAAACAATGAGCCGAAGTGGTAGAATTTAGAATAGGGCAGCACGAGGGGGTGGGTTGGGAGGAGTAGAGGGGGAGGGGGAGTGTCGCACCTCCCCTGATACCACTTGTTGTCAATACAAGTCAATTAGCTTTTGCATCGTCTCCGGCGCTACGGGAAGTTCAGCCTCTTCGCCCTTGCGTAACAAAAGATAGGCACCCATGCTCAACTCCGCAACTTCGGCTTGCTAGTCGCCTCCGGCGACCAGCCTCGGTCGCTACGGCTCGCACGGTTGCCTATCCTTCGTTACAGCGGGCGGGGGCTGCTCTCCCTCCGCGCCTTCGGCTTTTTATATACACTCTAGAGTCGGTAGCCAAAAGACAACGTGAAGTCGGGGTGTCCCGAGTCGGTTTTGGGGCACAGTCGACCTAACTGATCCATAAAGTGGGTACACTAATTTTCTTCTGAAGATGTTTCGGACATTAAAAAACAACTTAATATAAGCAGGTCAATTCAACCTGTCTTATTTATGGGTCTATCGCAGAAGTGACAATGCCTTATTAATTACATTGCCCGATCATCATGTAGCCATATTCATAATGCCCGTATAAATAGGTGATTTTAGATTGTAATTAATCTCACTTGGCCCGATATGGCTCGGCAATATTCATACTGCCCGGGCATTATGAATACTGCCCACATTAATCACTTGGCCCACAACAACTGCACTAGCTAGTTATAGATATTGAAGATGTTGACTGAAATATGAAAACAACAAACTATCCAATAACATACACCAGCTATCATGTCATGGCCAATAGATATTATAAAAGAAAAAAAAGAGGATCACCATCAATGAGCATTTGCTTGGTATATTATTTCCATACAGAAATGTAGTTTGGCTCCACTATTTCATCGGTACTTTTGTGAATTTCATGTAGTAATAATGCGCTCAGGGTGTACTGGTGGATAGTTTGTTGACAATGCAATAATTGATTGTAACGTAATTCAAAATGACAGATTTTTCTTTACATTATTTATTGTTGTTTTAAAGTTACTTATAATTCTATTAACTTATGAAAATAGTACCAACTATATAGCCTACACAAGTTGAATTTAAGAGATTTTTGAAGATAATGTTATAATGTTTGGGTAAAGACTTGAAAACAGCAGCAGATTAGTTGCTACATCATTGGTAAGATGTAACTTAACAACAAGGTTAACATAATTCTCTTTTTTAAACATCTCTGGGAAATCATAGCTCTTAACTATGTTGTACCCAGACTACATTTTCCTTAGATTGTCAATGCCTATGGTATTGTGGCTGACGGTGACTACATATAATCAAATAGCCATCACTTTACTTCCTGCCTATTGCATAAAAAGATATAAATAAATACAGAAAGATTTAAGCTGATAGACCTAAAATCTATCCTTTATTCACATACAAATTTTATTATCACCCATATACAAAATGGAATATTGTTCAACGCAGATTCAGTAGCTGACTTTCAAATAACTATTATTTTGTAGTAATTTATTTAGTAGTTTGATTAAGTTACCATTACAAGTAATGTAAATATTCAGCACTCATGCATCAATCACTATACTTACTTTTACACTGTGATCTCTAATCACTGTATGAACACTTATTGAAGAAAGATTATTCACTCAGTATTGTATCAATTTAGTAACGTCGCATCCCGGGGGGGCCCCTACCACCAGGGCCTCCACGTCCCATGCCCGGTGGGGCTCCCATCATTCCTGGAGGAGGGCCTCCCATCATGGGACCACCACGCATTTGAGGTGGTGCAGAAAGTTGCCCGCGTGAACCAGGAGCCATATGTTGTTGAGAAGGTCCACCAACACCACGAGCTGGTCCCTGAAGTCCTGGTGGCGCCCCTGAAGGCCCGGCACCGCGACCCGCCGCTCTACCCCCTCCGGGGCCGCCCATCGCTCCGGGTAGAGGCACGCGCGGCAGACCCTCTTCCGGAGGTGGTGGTCCTTCTATGGTTAATGACACAATATTTTCCCCACGGAGCAAAACAAATCCTAGAGTTCGTTTTTCCTCTCTATCTGCAGTCTTGCTGTTTTTCGATTTGATTTTTCTAAATTCTTCACAGTCTCCCAATATTAAATTCATATGTTTATCGAAAGCTTTGAAAGTTCCAATAAAAGTACGAGAGTCTTGTAAAATTACTCTGACTCTGTAGTTTATATGCTGTTGCATCTTGTTATTTTTCCCGATCGTCTGTAAACAAACATAATTGCTTTTGATAACACACATTTTTGTTTATAAAATTCATATAAGATAAATAGCCGGCGTTCTGTTGTCATTTTGGCGGTCTTTACTTTTACAAAGTGAAAAATATATACTCGGATGTAAATAAACAAATCACAATAAAAGTTTGATAGCATTACGTACCATTTTGGCGTTAAGATTATTATACAATTCTTTGATAACTTTTACAGTAACGGCACTGCTCTAGTGTCGTATTTTTCTTTACATCAAATGAAAATATTTGATAATGGCCCCTGTGTTGTGTTTTTTGACAGTTACCACAGAGTAGTGACAAGTGAGTACATAGATTAGAATATTTATGAAGATACAGCCAAGAGTCACAACAACGGCATTAGCGCCATCTGTGGGTGTACGACGTTATAAGGAAACAGGTCTCGCCGATATTCAAGTTAAATTAAATTAAAATTTAAAATTATATTTACCGGTAATTTCCAAAAGCCAGAAAATTTCAGTTGAGTAGCGTTTTGGCAATTATTTTAGGGAAAATATATACCTAGTCAGGTCATAAATTCTGTCACATGTTTAATATAAAATAATTGAAACAAGTTTATTCATTATGTAACCATTTATATACCAAAATGAACTTAACAAAATATAGATTCTTATGACACTAAAGTTTATTCAAAATGACCTCCGTGATTTTGAAGGCCTGCCTTCAATCTGCGCGGCCAGTTGTCTATCGCAGCACGAACGAGGTCCATGTCAATATCGGCGGCTGCCTTAATCAAGGATGTCTTGAGTGACTCCAAATTGGGATGAGGCTTTGAGCACGCCTTTTCCTCCAAGTGTTGCCATATCTTGTAATCTAACGGATTCAAATCTGGACTGGAGGAGGGCCAGTCTTCGTGCCGGACGAAGTCGATTTCACGCGCCGCCAGCCAGTCTTGTGTGCTCTTCGCTCTATGAGCTGGCCCCGAATCTTGTTGGAATACCCAGTGCCTGTTATTGAACATGGTATGAGAAACAGGTTCCACAAGGTTCGTCAGGACTGTATTTTGATACACAACTGCACTCGTTTTTACACCTTTCTCACAAAAATGTACCTGTGTTAAGCCCCAATAAGAAACTCCCAACCATACCATGAGCGAGGATGGAAAATGACCTCGTTGGACTCGCGGAATACGGTTGCTCGCTTCTTCACTACTGTGTGCGTACACCTTATCATTTTGTTTGTTGTAGCTCTCTTCTACGGTAAAAATTTTTGCATCTGAAAAAAGAATTTTCCGATATTTTTTTCCCGCTTACTGCTTCAACAAAGCGCGGCCTCTCTTCAGTCTCAGGTCCATTAGACGACCATTCAAACGATAAATAAATAACACCCAACAGTCAAATACATAGTCCTGACCCCACACTAAGATCGAGTCTTGTGTCGTGGGTATCAGGAACTACGAGAGACTTTTCGGTCTCAGAAACACCCAGACCCGCAAGAAATATTTGTGGGCCGCACAAACATTTCTCTCGGTGCGGGGATCGAACCCGCGGCCTCTCGTTTCACAGGCGGCGTCTAACCAACTGCGCCACGGAGGCTAACAAATAGAGAAAAAGATAAACGAATCTTTTGGTTATATTCAAATTTTTCAGTATGTAAAAAATTTGAATTGGCGCGTAACCGCAACGATGCAACGCAATAACTGCAACACGGTCTTCTTTAAGCGTCCACTCCATATTTAAAAATGAGTAAAATTCTAAAAAGTATACATTTTTATTTTCATGAACAATTATTCGAAATTCGAATTCAATAAACTTTTTTTATGGCCAGCATTCTAAAAGAAAAGTTTTTACTGTGTGACAATACTTATGACCTGACTATGTATTTAGCGGCGGTGTAGGCTGATAAAATCACAGTTTAGCGGTTGTATTCCAAGTCATTAAAGGGCTATTTGTTAAGCAAATCGGTGTTTAGAGCTCGAGTCCTAATATCATCGTAAAAGAAAAAATATTCGAGGTCCGAGAATAAATCAAAATTGTCCTAAACTACAGAAAAACACGCGAAACACAAATACTGCCAAATTACCAAACTTTTGTTCTCGAAAGATACATAATTGATTAAATCTAATTTTTTTTCTTAACCTTTAAACATATTAGATATTTAGAATAGCGACATCTACTGCAATATACAAAAATCTTTCCAGAATAAATAAGAAAACAATGTATGAACTGTCTGTTATATGCCACTGACAGACTAATTTTTAATTAAATTTTTACGCTGAGGATACAAGTACTTTTAGCCTGCAACAAACCTGAAATATTATAAAACGTATGTATATATTATAAGTCAATTGTCATATAAACTAAATATTATTCGGAAAAAATAATGAAATCAATGGAAAACTGAATTTCTGGGCTTTTTTGGAGCTTGTAAATTGTAAAAATCCTTTTTTATTCTTGATTAATTTGCTAATAAAGTATACATCCATACTGCAAAATTAAAATTCACGGTGGGCTTCAAATCTCATGGCTGCTTCACTACATAGTATAAAACAAAGTCGCTTTCTCTGTCTCTATTAGGGACATAGGGACCCTATGTCCCTTTGTATGCTTAAATCTTTAAAACTACGCAACGGATTTTGATGCGGTTTTTTTAATAGATAGAGTGATTCAACAGGAAGGTTTATATGTATAATACGTACATATTATTGTACAGAAATCAATTTGTACCCGGGCGAAGCTGGGCCGGGCTGCTAGTTATGAACTAAATCCTTAATTATAATTTATTCTTAATAGGGAATATGCATGTCATTTTTTATATTTTTAATCGATTCTGTATGTTATTACATTACCGTAAAAAAATTAAAGTTTTTGAAAATGTTAATTAAAAAAGTACAAAAAAATAATCAAAACTGCTATCTGTTTTGAAGCATTTAAACGCCATTTTGGCGCGAACTCGCTGTGACGTCAGAGGTCACGATATGAACAACGTAGTATTTGGATAAGTTTCTTTCATGAATTGTTTTTCGTGACAAAATAATCCATTTTTTTTAATAATATGGGGCCATTCAAGTATTACGTAAGCAGATTTCTTATAATTATATACCCCCCCACCCCCCTTGTCAGCAAAAGTAAGCAAAGCTCTTACCCCCTCCCCCCATGCTTACGTAAACATTTTTGAATCAATATATTTTTAATTTTTAATGATTCATGAGCAGAAGTTATAATTCTAAAAATAAGAAAATAGATTTAGGATAGAGATTAGATTTTGCTGACACGGTATTCAACATACGAGTAGAGTAAGTTACAAAAATATTATAATATTAGCAGCCCGGCCCGGCTTCGCCCGGGTACAGATATAGATTCCCGACTACCCAGTGTATTACTATACTCTATGTTCCCGACCATATTTTAATTAAACTCAATTTGACTGCGCGCCTCTATACTGCTTATCCCATCCCGTGCTATAATATTACATAGTTCTTCTATCCCAATTTGTCCACCTTATATTCTATTCCATCCCATTTATCCAGATTAAAATCATTATTTTGCTACGGAGATATTATGAAACTGTTACTACCCCGATGACATTCATTAAAACCAAAATATGTAAGGGCAACATACACATTGGATTATATCTACTACCAAAATGTCGAAATATGCTTATAATGCATTTACAAAAGGTGAAATACGAATAGTTATTTGAATGTTCGTTTAACAATGCCTGCATTATGTATAAAATATAGCTGTTTTTTTGCGATTAACTTCGCGTCAAATAGTTTTTTTATACTTATTTTTGCGTGGTGGCCTGTTGGTAAACGGACTAGACGCGACTGCCAACATGTTCACGGTGGTCGCGGGTTCGAATCCCAGGGCACACCTCTGACTTTTCGGAGTCATGTGTGTATTGATAGTCAATAACCACGCACTAAAACGGTGAAGGAAAACATCGTGAGGAAACCTGCATACCATAGCGATTTATAAAAAAATCTATGGTATGTAAGTCCGCCAACCCGCACTAGGCCAGCGTGGTGGACTATATGGCCTAACCACTCTCAATCGTACTGTCGATTGTAGAGGAGGCCCGTGCCCTGCAGTGGGACGTATATGGGCTGATACAATACAATACTTATTTTGCAAATAATACACAAACAAAATCATTGTGGTTTAGTTCAAATAATATGAATAAAAAATTCAAGATGGCCGTCAAGTATCCATTCAATTTCTACTATGAATTCAGGTTATTCGAACAAAGTGTGCCTCAGATATCGATTTCGGGACCAATCGGATCAATAACTAAAAAGTTCAAAATGGCGACCAACATTTCCAGTTCTGAATATGAACTTGCATTTTTGAAGTAGGTATAGAAAAGTATAACAAATTTTAAACTTCATGTAAATTTCGAATTTATACAATCAATACAAACCTAAAAAGGTTTTTCCTATCCTAATGATTTCTATCAATGAGTAAATTCCCCAAAAGGCATTAAGAAATTTCCTTAAAAAAAACCCTTTTCGCTCCTTCAGAGCCAATAAAGAAAACTATGCGTGACATTATTTCTCGTTAGTGGCATTTAACCGAATTATGATTTTTTTACATTTATAGCTTCAGCAGTTTTGATTTTCCATATAATATTTCATACCTTATTTTACCCCCATTAGCCGTTATCCAAAATTTTTGGACGCCATTATTTTTAATTTTTACTTTGTAATAAGGAGCTAAAAGATAAATTTTCAAAAAAATATCTTCAATAGTTATTATTTTCCATTTCCAGTTTAACCCTTATTTCAACCCCTTTAGGCAAATACAGGGTATATCAAGACTGCTTCGGAAAACGAAGCCGAGTGGTAGTTTTAGTGACTACAGACACAATACAACAAAAAAATGTTTTTGGTAATTTTTTCTATAGTCGTATTTGGGTGGTAAATACATATTTTTTTTTTCAAAAAAATAGTATAACCATTTTATTTTTAAATAAGCTATGTATTTTAATTATTATTTTAGTATAAACTATGGATATATCATCCAAATGGCACTAGGCCAGCGTGGTGGACTATATGGCCTAACCACTCTCAATCGTATTCTCGATTGTAGAGTAGGCCCGAGCCCTGCAGTGGGACGTATATGGGCTGATACAGAATATCACCCAAATTAAAACATATTTAAAAAATTACAAAAAACAATTTTCTCATTTCTTTGCAAACATTTTAGTTGCATTGTGTTTGTAGTCACCAAAACTACCCGGCTTCATTTTCGGTAGCAGTTTTGATATACCTATATATAACCTATATCTTATATCTTCTAACTTTCTTTTCATAACATCCCTGTGTTTCTTCTGGGCAACTGCGTTTTGAATCTTCCTGTTTAAAGATTGTTTTGATGACGTAATCATCATCTAGACCCCCCTACCCCCCATGTCATCCAAAATAAACAAAGCAAAGACCCCCCGCCCCCCCTATGGTGCTTACGTAATACTTGAACGGCCCCTATAAAGAAAACACAAAATAACTTATAAACAAACGTAAAACAATATACTCAACAAGCTAAAACATCATAAGATGTGACCAATGTCGTCGCTTTCCTTTTCAAGCAATAGCCCCGCATTTCGATAAAATTGCGCGGCAAATATGAAATGTCATTTTTAAGTATTTATTCTTAGAGTATTTATATATAGAGGGAGCGCTGTCATACATTTGCGACTTCAAAAACGTAGATATTTTCTTGTTCGTAATGTTGGTAGCACTGCTATATTAATGTTACCAATAAATGACTTTTTCACGAAAAATATATAAATAAATAAATAAACGGAAATTAACATATTCACGTTACATTGTTTTTAGCTATCATAATACAAAATATTAATAATAAATGAAAAATAAAAGTCACCCTTGGCTCATTATAATTTATTTCGCTCCAAATTCAAATATTTTATATTTTCTAACCTATCTGTATCTGTATTAGCCCATATACGTCCCACTGCAGGGCACGGGCCTACTCTACAATCGAGAATACGATTGAGAGTGGTTAGGCCATATAGTCCACCACGCTGGCCTAGTGCGGGTTGGCGGACTTACATACCATAGAAATTCTTATGAATCGCTATGGTATGCAGGTTTCCTCACGATGTTTTCCTTCACCGTTTTAGTGCGTGGTGATTGATTATCAATACACACATGACTCCGAAAAGTCAGAGGTGTGCCCTGGGATTCGAACCCGCGACCACACTGAACATGTGGGCAGCCGCGTCTAGTCCGTTTACCAACAGGCCACCACGCACTTCAAACTCACAACACAAAAAACACTTTCTAACCTAACCTAACCTAAAATTATTCCGGAACATTTTCGGAATTTCAACAATTTAATTACTTGCAACATTGAATAAAAAGGTGTTCGAAAATTCAAAAATATGAATGTTTTTCTGTAAAATAATTTTAATTATTTCTTGTTAATTAATAAGAGATTGGATTTATTGTCGATTCTAAACGAATGCACAGTTAATAATTAACACCTAAAACAAATTTGGATGGTTTTCGAAAGCGGTAAACTACATTTTTTGATTTTTATTTTTCATGTAAGTCATGCGTATTCCAAGCTGTCACAAATCACACTGGATGTAGGGAAGAAAAAAGGTGGCCCCGGCACCACCATTTTTATCTACGTTTTTGAAGTACCAGCGCTCCTCTATATATATATACTCTAAGTATTTATTATATTACAGATTTCGAGTTGATGAATTTAAAAAATATCTTTAAGGCTTAGAGTATTTATATATAGAGGGAGCGCTGTCATACATTCGCGTTTTAAAAAACGTAGATATTTTCTTGTTCGTAATGTTGGTAGTGCTCCTATATTCGTAAAAATTAAATTAATTATTTAGCAATAAATTGCTATAAATTCCTTTGATAGCCGAAATTATATTTAGCTATTATCCTTTTAAAACGAGTTTGAGTAGAATTAAATAGACCTAAACTACTTATTTTTAATTTTTTTTTCAAATTATTTATGTATGTTGCACAACCTGTTTAAATATTAGCCTGTTTAAATATTTAGGAGGGCAGAAAAAGGTGGCCCGGCACCACCATTTTTATCTACGTTTTTGAAGTACCAGCGCTCCCTCTATATATATATACTCTAAGCTTTTAGGTATATTTCTATACCAGTAAAGATTGCAAAAAAAATATTTTGACTTATTTTGGAGTCTCATGCATATTCCCTATTGTAATAAAAATTAAACAAATTGATTTTTAAACTAGACATTCTGTTTATTTCTATTTTTTCCTGAGTTTCGACTCACCCCGTAATTCAGTAAAATTTCAAATGAAAAAGTAATCAATTTCCCGAAAATTTTCCGCATGAAAAATTTAATATTTCTGAAAAGTTTCAATACCTAACAGTATTCACTACTCACACGTGTTAATCCATCCATCAGCCAAAGGAAGTCCATTGCTTGATATAGGCCTTTTCCAATCATTTCGACGGTGACCTGATGGAGGTAGCCTGCATCCAGTGACCTCCCGCGACTTTTTCCAGGTCGTCTGAACACCTTGTGAGTGGACGTCCTACGCTGCGCTTTCTCCTACGTGGCCTCCATTTGAGATCTTTCTGGCCCATTGTTCATCAGTTCTCCGCGCTATGTGGCCCACCCATTGCCACTTCAACTTAGTAATCCGCTAGGTTATGTCGGTTACTTTAGTTCTCCTACTGATCTCCTCATTCCTGATTCGATGTCGTAGGCATATTCCAACTCCGAGCATAGCCCTCTCCATAGCTCATTGAGTGACTTTGAGCCTCTTAATGAGGTCCATAGTGAAAAGCCACGTGTCAGTGCCGATATCATCACTGGCAAGTGGCAACACTCAACTATCGAAGACTTTCGATTTAAGGCACTATGGTATATTGGACGAGAAGGCGTCGCGTAGTTCCCCGAAAGAAGCCCAACTGAGTTGAATTCGACGATTGACCTCTCTCTCGATGATGCAACTGCCTAACCGAACCACTTGTTTGAAATAGACATATTCGTTGACTCGAGTTCCCAACTCCGATGGGGTGGGCACAATATGGACATTCGACATGATCTTCGTTTAGTCCATGTTCATTTTAAGACCCACCTGTTGGGAGACTCGATTGATGTCTTCCAGTGATTCGGCTAAGATTATAATATCGTCGGCAAATCGAATGTGAGGGATATACAAGCCGTTGATCTTGATGCCGAATCCTTTCTACTGCAAGAGCTTGAAGGCGTTTTCCAGTGCGGCAGTGAACAGTATCGGAGATATGACATCTCCGTGCCTCACGTCTGTATGTAGTGAAATGGCCTTCGTGCTCTGATCTTGTACTCCAACCGACATGGTGGTGTTGTTGTATATACACTTCGATACTTTGATGTACCGAAAGTCGATGTGGCACCGCTGGAGACAAGGAGCACAACCCAGGTCTCGATTGAATCAAAGGCTTTCTTATAATCCACTACCGCTAAACAAAGCGGCAAGTTATATTCCTCGGTTTTTTGTATGAATCGTATGAATGTGGTCTATGGTACTAAAGACTTTTCAGCAACCGGCTTGTTCGGGAGGCTGGAAGTTATCAAACATGCACTCGTACCACCACGCTCCTGCTCCATGTTTCTGGCGTTGAGCTGAGCCTACGAGGAGAACGGAACTGAAGAGCCTCAGAAGGACTTTCAGTATTAGCGCTTTCAGATGCTCTGCAGTGATGGCAATGACGGCGTCTTGTTGTTCTTAGGTTGCTTCAGGCGCATCACAATCAGTAAAGTAAGTAAAGTGTCGGATCAACTCGGCTCTCAGGCCGAGCTAAAAGTAAGTTCGACAACCGAGGTGTAAAGCAGTCCCTGGAACCCCTCGATCTCCCTTAAGAGCGTATACACCTTGCGCGCAAAGTCAACTATAGGTATTTCTTCGTTAATTTCACGCACACATAAGCGACCAAAGCTGTGTGCGTAGAACTGCCGCGTCGGCTCGCTATACAATCGGCTCAAACAACTTTGATCCGTGCGCTTCAAATATTCAGTTGAAATGTAACCGTAATATAATATCATAAAAATATTTTATTTGCATTATAAGTAGACAAATATTACTGTGCAAGCAAAGAATAATACAAATTTAGATACTAATCATATTTTCGTTATTATTACATTGTTAAGTTGCATTCAAATCAGTGTTCAATCAGTAGACACTACGGATGTTTTATTAATCATTTCGTGTTCGAACACATAAATAGTGTTAGGGGCCTTACAACCCCTTACAATTACGAAATATATTTAATTTTATATTACAATACATAACATAATTTAGCCTCGGAATTACATCCCATTATATTACCTGATACATAATTTATACTCACTACAAAATCATTGTAGGTAATAAAAATAATTAAATATTTTACTACTGCGATTACTACTAAGATGTGGTAATCGCAGTCCGCGCGTGGCTATTTTTACTACGTACGGCATAAATCGACTGCAGCTAGGCCGGAGCGACGAGCGATACGTCCTCCCTATAGAAGGCCTTGCGGCGGTCTGATTTGAGCCACGTCGGACAGCGTGTTTTAAGTGGTTTTTAAAATATTTGTAGAAAATATGAAAACTAATTTTGTTGAAATATAAAAATGGTGATTTATTGATAAGATGTTCTTCTATTATAATATGCAATTGCTATAAAAAATTATGTGCGATAAGTTGGTGAAAAAAAATATGTTCTTGACGAGAGTTTCTGAATAATTTCGCATTGTTTAAATTTTTATTTTTCAGGAACTAAAAACAAAAAGATTATTTTTCTCAGCAAAATCCCTCCATAAGGGTCTTATTAGTCTGATAATATTTTTATTTTCATCTTATATTTAGTGGTTTCGGATATCTTAAGCGTCTAAATTGCCATTTAAAGCCTAAATAACGAAACTTGTGTTCAGTAATCCTTATAGTACTCACAAATTATCCATCAATCTATAATGTTTTCCACCAAAATCCCTAGATGACAACCTTTTCTAAAATTAGTAATAATTATTTTTCCTTTAAATTGTTTATTGGTGGCTATTAACTCATTTGAAAAGTCCTGTTTTTAAGCCAAAAAGCGCGTGCAGGGTATAAACGCTCTTAATACATGTCGAGACTATGCGCCCGCCGCCCGTCTTCAGCCTATATAACTGGCTTTGTCTAATAGACAAGTCTATTGCAAACACTTTGGAGCCTGCGTTCCGCTCAATTGTATCTTTAATGCGCACAGTATTGTGAGCACGCACTTTGTGTCGCATGGACTTCCAGATCCGTCTATTTAGCCGCCGATATGCTTCGGCGTGTTCGGAAGACTGCAGCAGCGATCTGCTCATCTGTTCAGCCATAAGGTCAAGATAGTGTATCGAGAGTTTTTGGTCTATCTCTACGACGAGGCCTAAAATACTTAGACCCCACCGTATGGACAGCTTCTGCCAAACCGCTGTTTCGCTCGTCCACTGCAAAGTTTTTTTTCTTTTAGACAATCAAAGTAATTCGTCCGCTTATGTTGAATACTTTCGGGGTTTGTATGTATGCAGGTTCCCTGACGATGTTTTCTTTCACCGTTTAAGTGCGTGGTGATTTACTATCAATACACACATGACTCCGAAAAGTCAGAAGTGTGCCCTGGGATTTGAACCAGAAACCACCGTGTACATGTTAGCAGTCGCGTCCGGCCAGTTACCAACAGGCCACCACGCACTTTTTAAATTAAATTATTCAAATAATATACTAAATGAATAAGACATTTAATAAATACATTAAATAATTGTAGATAAATAAATAAAATTAAGAACGTAATATAAATAATACTATAGAAAACATCTTGTACTTGTATAGATATACACACATCGGTACAGATTAATTTCATTTCATACTATTAATTTTAATTTGCATATGAAACAAGACACAAAACACTGGCACATTTCTTTTCCAAATTGCACTTGTCAAGATGAGTCCTACTTCATTGGAATATGCGTTTGTTCTAGGCATTTTTATAAGTTTGGTTTCAAATTGGAGTATTATTTCCACCGTAATTTATATGACAAAAATACCGTAGAAAACTACACAGGGTACATGGTAATTGATAATTACCGGAAACGTGCTTTGGTAAAAAAAAATACCATGCATCTATGTTAGTGGTTTAGTTATTGTTCTGTGTTAATTGCCGTGTATCTGAGAACACTGCTGGTTATAGAACAAATAAGAAGAGTTCGTGTTTTCATCTACCGTTTTACAGCTTCATAAACGCTTTAAACTAATTCAAAAACTGTTCTTAACAGAGGTTCCTACTATTTTGATTTTAGAGTATAGTAGTAATACAATGGGTAATTTTGAAAACAGTATGACAACCACGCATTCCCACGCCATAAGAGCATAGATGATCTAAATAAAATACGTGTAAAATCACATTACCTGAAAAATCTTACAAAGCCTTGATAGTTATATTTTTTATTCAAGTTAGTCACATTGGCTTTGCTGAATAGACACTAGACAGGTCATTTGCGAATACTTTGGAGGCCTTATTCCGCTCAGTCGTCTGTTTGATGCTCACAGTATTGTGAGCTCCCATAAGACTTTGTTGTAACTTGTATCAGCCCATATACGTCCCACTGCAGGGCACGGGCCTCCTCTACAATCGACAGTACGATTGAGAGTGGTTAGGCCATATAGTCCACCACGCTAGCCTAATGCGGGTTGGTGGACTTACATACCATATAATTTTTTATAAATCGCTATGGTATGCAGGTTTCCTCACGATGTTTTCCTTCACCGTTTTAGTACGTGGTTATTGACTATCAATACACACATGACTCCGAAAAGTCAGAGGTGTGCCCTGGGATTCGAACCCGCGACCACCGTGAACATGTTGGCAGTCGCGTTTAGTCCGTTTACCAACAGGCCACCACGCACTCACGCACGCAAAGGCTTTGGTATTTGTTTATTAGGCCGGTATGCCTGAGCATCACCGGAAGATTGCAGCGCCATAGATCGACGATTAGCCATAAGATCCAGGGTTTGAACCGAAAGTTATTGAGGTCAACTTCGAAGGCCTGATGTAAAGTGTTTAGGCCCCACCGCATGGACTGCTTTTACCAACCCGTCATTAAAATCGTCGACTGTAACACAATTCTATAAGCATGCGAATCGATTTGCTAATTCAAGTTGAAATTTTTGGATGTTTTTTATACTTACAGATACGCGTTTGGCGGAGCGTAGACTTCATAAAGCTTTTTCTAATTTGACATTGATATTATATGTGCCATTGCCACTGACTATTGCTCGAGAGCGCTGCTTGTTTTCACCGCATTGATCACAGCGACATCACTGAATATCGGTCTTTTCGTAGTCAGGTTAAAGTCTATCACATTTCTTGTGGAATCGTCAGCGCTCATCCAGGTCCATTCCCTGTGAGGCGGCTACTGAACAAAAAAGAGTTCATTGCAAAGAGTTCCTCTTTCTCCAGAAAGTCGGCTAGCCTGCGTTTCGCTGTACATATCCAAATTGCCCCATTTTCAACTCTTCATCGCTATTTCTGCCAAGCTTTGCGATTCCATAATTAATTATAATTTTAAATAATTTCCTTGAGTTGTGAATCCATTTTTGAATACATAGATATATCTATAGGTACCCCACAAGTATGGGTTAGATGAAAATAATAATTTGAATTTCAGTTCTAAGTATGGGGAAACCCCAAAAGTTGTTTTATTTTCACATTTTTTGTGTTAACATCTTAATGCGTTCCACAGGTTTTTTTTGTATATCAATGGTTCCACAGAAGACATCTAGGTACTTACCAAGTTTCAACAGTATAGTTCTTCTTATAGTGTCTGAAAAAAGTGGCTGTGACATATGGACGGACAGACAGAGAGATATGACGAATCGGGAATCCATAAGGGTTTCGTTTTTTGCCATTTGGCTACAGAACAGAAAAAGGTGGCACTGGGTCTAAGGCATTGTTTTTATAATAATTATGATAGATACGCCGTGTTTCGCTTATTTTTTTTGTCATATAAAAATTGGACATAATATTATGTCTTCAAATATAGCCTGCCGTTTCTTGAAATGCTGACTACACTTTTGAATGGCGTATACTTAATCGAAGCTTCTTGCCAAAGTGCCTATAACAAAATGTGTGTAAATGGTTTCGATTCCCGCTTCAAACATACGATTATTCAAATATCTTTGAATTGAGTCGCAAACCAAAATGATGTCTTCTTTTAATAAAATTGTATATCCATAATGATTAAGGTACTTCCCTACAGTGCGGCATTGGCGGAAGCCGTCCTGTACCTATATATGATTTTTTTCACTGTCGAAACCGTTTCAAGGCAGTTCCTTGCTTCTGGTTTTCATTAGGGTGAAACTGGGGCAACTGTATATATAGGTACATATAGACTGTCCATGTACATTGATTTTTCGCTCCGCTAAAACTTGAAACTTGACGAATAATGAAAGCCTTTGAGGTATTTGTTGAGCTAAGGTCTATAGTTTTCGTTCAACCATACAAGTCTGTTTTGAGGCAAACTTTTTAAAGCCTTAGATTATAATAAACTAGCGGTCGGGCCCGGCTCCGCCCGGGTGCATCTCGTATTTGCTAGAAATATCACTACTGCTTTCCTCCTATAGGTCATAGCGTGATGATATATAGCCTTCCTCGATAAATGGACTACCCAACACTGAAAGAATCATTCAAATCGGACCAGTAGTTCCTGAGATTAGCGCGTTCAAACAAACAAACAAACTATGCAGCTTTATAATATTGGTATAGATGACGTCATATAATCTAAGTCAAAACTAAATCATTTTGTATGAGGTTGTTAATTTTTTCTCCTTTTATTTTGCGTTTATTATTCACATTTATATAGATAGGACTGGATTTGTTTGAAAAAAAAGTATTTGAACTGGGATTGTAAACTCGGCGCTCTGCCGGACTTCATGGAATCAATATTAAGGCTTCGTACATAATAGAGTTACGGAGTTATAATTATTAGCATGCAAGTAGTTATAAATTCTCGAATGAGTTATTTTAGTATCGCACAATGTAAACAATTGTAAGGGGTTAATAGGTATCCCTATTGGTAAAATAATTCTGGGGATTTTCTTTTTAATTTCGTGCAATATATTTAAAAATATATTTATTTGATTTTGTCTTCAGGAAACAGAAAAAAAATGGACTAATGACGAATGATATATTTCGCTTAATTTGCTAAACTTAAAATATTTTGACTAATTAGATAAATATAATACAAAACTTAAATTAATCTTACAGTATTAACGGCACTAATGCATTCAGACAGCTCTTTAATTAGTCTTTTGAATTCTTAAAAACTACAAATACACTTGTACACATTTGGTTATCATACGCCCACACGTTTAAGTAAAGTAGCTTTACCAGATCAAAAATGACATCTTACAAGTTTACATCTAACATCTAAATAAGCACTACAATCTCATACAAGCAAGTCATTAAACAGCCTTCAAGTAGAAAACGCAACATATTCATGTACCTACGTTTAATATTTTTACTAAGTATTACACAATAGGAAAGACTACTAAGAATCAGCTGCCGCAGGCGCGAATTGTATAACTGAAGTATGCCGTACCACGGGAGTGGTCTCTATATCGGTCTGAGGGATGAGTTTCCGTTTTCGTGGAGGCAAGCAGGAAGGTGCTAGCGTGTACTGCAAGGTAGCCGTCGTCGGAGGCGGCGTGGGTGGCTGTGGCGGCACCGGGGATGATGTGACGGCCGCAGCTGCTGGGGCGGTCGGGCACTGAGGAGACGGAGGAGAACTCGGAGGCGTCGGAGGCAACTGCTGTAAAGCTGCTTCCACCAAATCGCACATAACGTTTCCATTCACAACTACGGGTGCCGTAGATTGTTGCGTTCGTGGTGTATCCGCCCCGTGCTCTTTGTATATGTGGGCTTCCATTTGTTTTTTGGTATTAAATGTTCCATCACACACCGTGCATCGATAGCAGCGTTCGCCATAGTGTTGGAAACGGTGCAATTTCAATACGTGATTATAGCCGAAGTCACGGAGACAGATGTCACAGGTGTAGGGGCGTTCTCCGGTGTGGGTGCGAGAGTGGACTTTTAACTGTTTGGAGCAAGTGAATCCTTTGCCGCAGCCAGGTGCCGGACACCGATAAGGTTTTTCACCGGTGTGCGTGCGTAGGTGTATGACGAGCTGTCCCGACTGGATGAAAGTCTTATGGCAGTGCGGGCAGGCATGCGGGCGCTCCCCCGTGTGGATCCGAGCGTGGCGGTGGAGCTTCCCGGAGTGCTCGAAGGCTGCGTCGCACACGCCGCAGCGGTAAGGGCGTTCCTTGGTGTGAATACGACGGTGCACCTGCAAGTTCTCCTTCACACTAAACATCTTATGGCAGTACTCGCACTCGAATGGCCTCTCGCCGGTGTGCGTGCGGTAGTGGCGCACCAGCCGCGCTGGCACCGCGAACGTCTTATGGCATACGTCGCAGCGATGGGCATCTGCGGTGACCCGGTGAGAGCGCGCGTGAGCCGTGAGCGCGCTCCGAGTGGACAGCGTCAGCCCACATTCCCCGCACTGATGTACTCGTTCCTCCTCGCCTGTAGAGCGATAATGTTTCAAATGTAATGTCGATAAAGTTTCCATTATATTAAAGATCGCCTGAACTGCCTGGTTTAATACGGACGACCGTTCACAGTACAGTGTCTGTTGTGTATGGCATGCAACGATCAGGAATATCAGGATGCACCGACATAATACGACCACAAAGGGGCAGGAGCGGCGAGAGGGGAGCAGGGCATAAACGGAGTGAATGTCCTCTGACTGCACGTGGAGGCCAGCACCGCGGCATTATCGCGCCGAAACCGCGGTACGGGCCTCCACGTGCTTGGGCCGCCGACCCCAATGTCCGCACCGTACCCGCCCCTCTCGCCTCATTTCGTATATTATTGCTCTTCTTTCGAAAAATTACATTACCAACACAAGCACGGGTAAAAAAATATTCATGAATGAAACTAAAAATATTTACGACAAATTATGATGTAAGTAAAAGTAACAAAAAACCAATTAAACACGTTAACTATGAATACAAATGGAGATTAATTTAAATTATTATGTTGATTTTATGTATTAACATATTTTATGTATCAAAACATGTCATCAACATAATTTATTGCTCATTAAAAATCACACTAGCCTATAAGTGACAACGTACATCGATTATGACTGTTCCTGGGTTCCAATCCCAGGTAGATCAATTCTATATGTGATTCTATATCTGATTAGAAAACTATAATTTTATACTACACTAAATAAGTTTACGATACATTACTTTTATTAGTTTATATTAAATGTAGATAAAATATGTGATCAATTACGCATGACTGTTAAATTGTTATTACAAATAAGTAAAAAATAATATTTATCGATTCCATTTAAAAAAGTTAACTAATAAGCAGAGCCTTAACAGGAAGTATAATTATAAAAATACCTATCTAGTAAAATAGTAAAAAAAGCATATATTTTCTTATTTTTTAAGTAATTTAATGACAAAATAAACGTGCTCTGTATGTCAAAAAAAATAGTATAGTAAAAATATTATAATGTTAACGTAATGTCAGTTATAATGAGTATTATCGATAAAAAGCGTTCAATAAACAATCTATCTTACCTATCATGTTATTCAATGACGATGATTTTAAACGAAGTCCAACGGATTTGATGTTGGTGTAGGTTGTGAACGACGCAAACAGAGAGCGGCCGTAACAAAATGCACTTTCTCGACCGACAGTCTCCGGTCGAATGACGCTTGTCGCTTGCCCGAATCCGTTCCGTTGCGACTTGCGAAACGCGCGAACTGAGCGAGTGAGACCAACAGAGCCTCGACTCCTCTCGCACCGATGAACTACCACACCGCCCACCTACTTCTCTATTCCCAGTATCGCCTTAAATTCATTACTGCATTGTATTTGTTTATATTATTATTTAAGTTATTTAAACATAAAACTAAGTTTCAATACTTGGTTTAGAAATAATATTAAGTGATATTTTGTAAGGATTATCAGAAAAATGTATATATTTAGAAATATAAGAAAGAAAGAAAGAAATACAATTTATGAATATGTGTAAAATATCGTTTATTAGTGAATAATACAAGTATCGAATCCTAATGTTGATGTTATAAATTCAAATTAAATTTATACATATTTTCTGATCATCATTACAAAACAAACTTGCAAGGTGTTTCGATTTTTCTCACGAGAATTGTATAATATGGCAAATATTATGCACAGTTAGGAAAGCCTTAAATTATTTATTTATTTATTTAAATCCTTTATTGTACACTAAGATAACTTAATAATAGAACATTATATTACATAGTAGTACAAAAGGCGGTCGTATCGCTCGAGGCAATCTCTTACCGACTACCTTGGTATGGACAATAAGAGATGGAAAAAAAGAGAGGGCAGTCAATAGTGTACCAAGTTTATTCAAATTATGTGCATATTATAATGCATACTATCTACTTATGGGCAATAGCAATCTTGAAAAATATGGAACTTTCATGTTTATTCATTATTTAGTTATATATAATAATTTGCCTCAATCCGAGGACAGTTAGTTGGTCAAGGTTATGCAATGTTACCATCATTTATTGCAATTCAATGTATTGTGCATTCATAGGCTCCTAGTTAAATCAGCCCATAAAGGTCTACTTTCAGACAGGGGCCTCCCCCCATTGCATGAGGTGTAAGTCTTTTAAAATTATCCTCACTGAAAGAACATTTATTTTTTATAAATTATTTTATTGGCCATTTAAACCAAGTATTGAGCCTTTAAAAGCAGGATTTTTTAAAGATTTTGTTGGGCCCTTTTTAATACTTATTAAGTATGTACTTAATGTTTTTTGCGTTGGTACACTAACCTATTTTTGTTGGCAAATCGTAAAAGTCGTCTTTATGTAATAAATTCCGAGATGTAAAGTGTATTTATGAATACTTTAAACATATACCTATTTGTATTTGTTTCTCTTCATTACAATGTAATGTTAACTCATAGGGTATTGAATTATAATGGGAACATCCAAATATGCAATAAAGGATTTACGAGCAGGAATGAAAACACTATCCTTTTAGTACTGACATATAGGCAATAGGTAATTATTATAACCTACTTGAGCTTGTTTTTATAATAATTATTAATTCTGCATCGAGTGAGAAAGATCTACAAATTATATGTATTTTTACCTATATGTATCTGTATCAGCCCATATATGTCCCACTGCAGGGCACGGGCCTCCTCTACAATCGACAGTACGATTGAGAGTGGTTAGGCCATATAGTCCACCACGCTGGCCTAGTGCGGGTTGGCGGACTTACATCTGTATCTGTATCAGCCCATATACGTCCCACTGCAGGGCACGGGCCTACTCTACAATCGAGAATACGATTAAGAGTGGTTAGGCCATATAGTCCACCACGCTGGCCTAGTGCGGGTTGGCGGACTTACATACCATAGCAATTGCCAATTTCCATAAATCGCTATGGTATGCAGGTTTCCTCACGATGTTTTCCTTCACCGTTTTAGTGCGTGGTGATTGACTATCAATACACACATGACTCCGAAAACTTTTTTACCTATAATATTAAAAAACCACCATTAAAATAGGCAATTTGGCGTATGTGTGTGTATATATTACACGTACGTAATACGTATGTATGGAGTATGGACATGTATAATACACAACACGATAGACGGTGCGCGGCGCGTTTGTTGAAGGTTGGTTGGAATGTACGACTACGACCTGAGCGGGCAATGGCTGGGCGCGGGTCGAGGGAGGAACCACGTGGAGGCCCACTGCGGTTTCGAAGCGCGCGTGTGAACTCTCGACCAGCGCGCGTGCGTAGCTCGAGTGTTGCACCCCTTGCCCCGCGCACACCTCCTCCCGTTTGTATTTATCTGTCTAGGACAACATAAAACAACTGAGATAGGTATGTTTTGTGGACTTATGCAATTATTTAAAATCTTTTATCAATTAAGTCGATACACATGCTAGCAAATTGTCTGTTTTACTTAATTGACAAAGAGATATTAAACTGGTTATAATGTAATGTGATAAGCGAAAGATAGTGTTATTGTATCGGCTATTACCCATTTAACTATATTTGTAGCTTGCTTTGTGAAGCAAGTTACTTGCTACTATAATTATTATTATACTTGCCCAATTGTAGTTGTATTGACGTGATGTTATGGATATACAGCATAATTAAACTAGTGGCTTATTTTTTTTTTATTTATTAGATCAGCCAACAATTGTTTACACCAATACAATTTTATAATAATATGAAGTTTTGCAGGAGATATAAGTGCAACAATTTTTTACAGGCTAATACCACATGCATAATATGATTAGGCTATGATTTATATACAATAACAGAAATAAACGAAAAATACAAATATGGATTCACAGTTACATTAAATACCTAATAGTGTTATTTTATACGACTTTATATAATAATAATAATTTATATATTAAAGACATTTTTTTTTATTCCAGACAGTGATTTTACAATCTATACAATAATAATAATAATTTAATGAGCAGCGAAAACAAATTGTATGATAGTATAAACACATATAGCATGGCTATGAGACCACAATGCAACCGTTATTAGGAATGAGAAAAGTTTTCAATAATTTTATTATAAAATTTATTAATATTGTCATAGTGCACGTCTACCTCATCACTAATGCTGTTTAGGATTTTACACAGTCTTGGAATTGGTGAGGTTGCACCTAGAACCGTCCTTCGCAGAGGAGGACTGAGTGGAGTAATGCTATATCGAGGATATCTCGATGGGACACGAAATCTTATTTGATTTAGTAATTTAGGGCAATCTATTTTATTTCTTAAAAGATTATATAGGAAAAGAGCATCAACAATATTATATCTACAGGATAGTTTTTGAATTCGAAAGAACTTGAGGCGGCTATGGTTAGAGGAGTAGTGCTTCGATTTACCAATAGAGTATGCTAAGTGCCACAGAAACCGCTTCTGGACTCTTTCCAGACGTAGTAAATGTGACGAGAAATGTGGCCTCCAAACAACACTACAGTATTCCAGAATACTCCGTACTAGGCTTTTGTATAGAATAATTTTTGTGCTACTGTGCTTGAAACCCCTGGTATTTCTTATAACAAATCCCAACATTTTGTTTGCTTTTTTTATCATCTATGTGCGGAACAAAGGTAATTTTCTTATCAAATATTACCCCTAGGTCTTTAAACGTTTCTACTTCTTGTATTTTATTATTGTTAAGGAAGTAGTCACAATTTATCTCACGATGTTTTCTAGAGAATTTTAGGTGGTAACATTTTTTTAAGTTTAATTCCATATGATTTATTCCACACCACTTAACAAGCTGATTGAGATCATTTTGCAGGAGCATTGTGTCGGCAGACGATTTAACTCTTTTAGCAATTTTCAGATAATCCGCATATAGATAGCAATCTGAGGATTGAAAACAGTGGGGTAGATCGTTTATAAATAAGTTAAACAGCAATGGGGCCAGATGGGAACCTTGTGGAACTCCGGATAAAACACGTTTACTCTCGGATTGATAGCCATTTATTACAACATAAAAATCGCGATTGTTCAGGTAACAATTTAGCCATTTCAGAAGAGACCCGGTAATTCCATATGCACAGAGTTTTTTTACAAGTATGGAATGAGAGATTATATCAAAAGCCTTACTTAGATCGGTGTATACTACATCATATTGGTCACCGAAATCAACAGCTTGTACAATAGCTTCGGTAAATGTCACCAAATTCGTGTTAGTAGACCTCGATGAGACAAAACCGTATTGGTGATCACTTATGTATAATTTTAGATGGTGTTGTATAAAGGGACATACCAGTGATTCGAATATTTTCGCAAACGACGAGAGAATCGATATAGGTCTATAGTTAGAGATTAATTCCTTTTTGTCTGATTTGAATACGGGAACAACCTTTGCCTTTTTCCACAACTGTGGGAATGTTCCAGTGGCTAAAGACGTATTAAAGATATGATGTAACGGAGTAACCAATGCCGGAGCATAAGTATAGATAAAGAAAGGTGGGATTCCATCGGGGCCAGCTCCCTTATTAATATTAACGGACTGCAGCTTTTTTAAGTTTGCAGTCTTCTTCCAATAGAGGAATAGTTAAGCATTGGCTGTTTGCTTTTAATAAATCTAAGAATTGTGATCCAAATTCGACATCCATGCTATCCGTTTTGGAGTTATTATAAACTAAGGGGAAGTAGTTTGCAAAAAGATTACATATTGTGGGGCCTTGAGATGATATTGTTTGTCCATCAGTCATTGTCAGGGGGTAAGCACTTGTTCCACCACGTTTAGTTTTAACAAAATTCCAAAACACTTTTGGATTTATTTTTATATTATCCTGCATGTTATCCATGTAAGTTTGGTATAAACTCTGACAAATTTTGACATCTTTTTGAGACTAATTTGAGCTCAATTTTATCTCTAGGGTTATTGTATTTTTTTAAGCGTAGTCGTATATTATTCTTTTCTTTTAAACTACGTTTCAGAGCTTTATTGAACCATGGCGGATAATTCTTTGTTGATGATTTACTAATGGGCACAAACTTTTTTATAGCTGTATTTAAAACATCATAAAATGCTGTAAGCATGCTATCCACTCCATTTTTAGCTGCGAAAAGCTGATCCCAATCTACCTCGTTTAGATATTTCAATATTCGCTCGTGATCTGCTTTGAAAAAGTTGGGTCTTGTAATAACTTTGCTATATGGAAAATGTAAGTTTTTACTTAGTGTAACGGACTGGTTTATCAATAGGTTTTAATGGGCAACAGGATTTGGTAACTTTACATGGTTCGATTGTTGATAGGACTAAATCCAATATACATCCCGAGCTGTTTTCAACATTATTGTGTTGAAAAAGTTTATTTATATTTATAAAATCTAATAAATTGTGACACGTTTGTGGGAGGGAGCCGTTTGTGGCTTTTTTGTTCCAATTAATTTTAGGCAAGTTAAAGTCACCTATGATACAGATAGGAGTATTCGTGGTCTCAAAAATCATGTTACAGTTTTCTATAAAGTAGTTAATTGCCGAAACACATACAGGCGGAGGAAGGTATATTACACAGAGAGCCATATGACGCGATACAGAATTAGTGCAGGTGTCGATATTTATCCAAAGATCTTCACACTTACTTTGCCATGTGTCAATGCGTTTCGAGCTTATTCGCGTTGAAACCGCGATCAAAACTCCACCACCATCCTTATTATTTTGAAAACCTGCTGTCTCCCTGTCCCTTCTGTATACCACGTATCGGTTATCAAATAGCTCACTACTCAATATTTTACTGTTTAACCAAGTTTCTGTTAAAATTATAATGTCATAATTTACGCAAGCAAGATTACAATAAAAATGATTAGTTTTGGTTCTTGAACCTCTACAATTTTGATAGTAAATTTTTAGATTGTTGAATTTTAAATGTTTGTAATGTAATAACATGCTAAAATGAAATAAAATTAAATATTAATTGATTAAAACAATTTTACCAAGACAGTTCATATTCTTAATTAGTATGTAATCTGCACCATCTGCTTTCCTGACGAATATTCTACTATTTCTAACCCAAACGTACTTGTAATCCAGTTCCTTAGCTTTTATCCTTGTCGCTGCATGAAGAGCCCTGTTATTAGGTGATAGATGCTCCACGACGTACACAGGCGATCTTTGGTCAGAGAAACCCAGGTGGCCACTGTTGAGTTTGTCGCGGGGGTTGTCATGATTGTACTTGCTGATCGATGCAAGCAATTGATCTCGAATTCGGGGTGATGCTAGTTGTACGATTATGGATCGGGGGCGTTTACTAGATGGGTTGGATTTAGCAATGCGTGAACAATGTAGAATATCCTTCTCCTTAACATCACAGTTTACAACTTTTGCTAATTGGGTAATAATGTTATATAGATTTTCATTTTTGCGCTCCGGCATACACTGTACTTCAATATTATTAGCTCGAGTTTGTTGCTCAATATTGTTAATTCGCGTTTGAAGATCTCCAATCTGGTTTTTCAATTCTGCGTTTTCAGACTGTAACTTTAAAGTTATCTCGCTGCACGTTTTCTGCTTCTGTTCAATGTCTTCAAATTTTCCATTAATGAAAGTCATTGATGTAATAATTTCTTTCATCTCTTCTCGGGTTGGTTCCAGCTCTCGGTTAATTGTAGTAATAAGGCTTTCCTTTAGTTAAAGGACACACACACACACACACACACACACAGTTAACACAGTTGTGTTAGCATTTCGTTGAATTCGGTTTTTATGATTTCCTGTATAATAGAACGGATTTCTTCTTTATTGTCTAGAGATGCTGTTGGGGAAGGTGAACGCGTAGCGGGTCTCTTATTGCCCCTATAGATACGTTGCGTGTAGTAGTTGGGTCATCTACACTAATATTATAAAGAGGAAAACTTTGTTTGTTTGTTTGTTTGTTTGGTTGTAATGAATAGGCTCAAAAACTACTGGACCGATTTTAAAAATTCTTTCACCATTCGAAAGCTACATTATCCACGAGTAACATAGACTATATTTTATTTTGGAAAAAAATAGGGTTCCGTAAGATATTTGGATTTTTCGGACACAAACTGAAAAAAAATCAACCAAAAAAGTTACTTATTTTGCGTACGCTGCCTAAACTACAAAAGATAGAACCATAAAATGTTATAATTAATTGTAGATCTTATAAATATCTACAAAAAAGTCCGCGACACACTATACCTATCTATGTCGAGTGAGGCACAATAACCACATTTTTATTTAAAAATCTTGAATTTTTTTTGGACTACATTTAAACGCGTTTATTTTACTCATGCTATTAATCCTTATCAAAATAAATTATTTCATCAATAAGTACAGTTTATGTTGATAATATTTGGTCTTTGAATGATTAAAATTGGACGTTTGGTTTTGAAGTTGTGGTGAAATTAAAATATTACGATTTCTGCTGCACGGCCCGTTGCGAAGTGGGCGTCACCAAGGCCAGGGGTGCGCGTGCGCGTGCGCGTGCGGGAGAGGGGTGTTTATACTTGATATTTTGGCGGGGCCGAATTTGAAATTTAAATATTAATAAATATTCATATGTTTGTACACAAGATATAGTAAACAGGACTTTTTTATATGCTAATGTTATATTCCGCACTCATATGTGGTCAAGGTTATATATTTTTTCATCTACACTGATATTATAAAGATTGTTTAATTAATCATCACATTAATCTTTGACAGAAATGCTCGCATAAGGCAACTGGCGGACATGCACGCGGAGTTCACGCTTATGCGCTAAGCCCAACCGTGAATGTCGCTTGTATTGCGTAGAAACGGTTTTTATTCACTCACCGTCATGTCAGCTGAGATTGCAATATTGTGATCGTTTCTTTTGTCAATAATCGGTTAAAACACTGTTTGTTTTATGTTCTTTTAACTCAATGTCACGGATTGTTGATTTGTGTTCACTTTGTATTAGTTTAAATAAACAAATAAGTACTTTAGATATTTACGACAAATAATTTATCAAAGAGCACAATCACATGTATATTCACCATTTGGTCTCCCAACGTTATGTCATAAGATACATGCTTGAACGGTAAATTTTGCAATACTTGTAAACTAAATGCAACATTGAGGTCAAAATCACAAGAAATATATAAACATAGTTTTTTTAGTGTCTTGACATAGCTTTTTCAAATAGTTCATTTAAATAACAATATACTATAGGGATAATCATAATAAAAATTTACCTTTACGTCAGTGTTTATTTACACTTTTTAGTTATTAATTGGTTTTTCTCTTTTATGAATGTATTCATTACATAATTTAATCAATTTTCAATTCATAATTCAATAAATAAAAATATATTGTTACCTTTATTCCTATAATTCGTAGTGTTGAAAAAATATGCTTGAGCAATCTTTTGGCAATACATATATATATATATACAGGGAGCGCAAAAAAATGGCGCACTTGCTCAGATGGGTACAAGGGCATAATATTAATATCGTAATAAAAAAATAATATTTGGAAAATACCTATCCGTTTTGAAGTTATGACCGTTTAAAGTTTTAAGTTTAATCACCACTTTTTCGCATAAAACCAGTTGGAATGGATGAAGAACAAGATTTAAACACATACGTATTTTTTCGTTTCGTCGTTAATTGAACGGTTAACGAATTATACCACGAAAACCATTTTTAACAGCATCAAAACTTCCTTAGACTTCGCTTTAACCGTTGTTTACACATGGGTAAGGTCATGAACTCTTAGTTGTATAATTTATCCTTCTCTAATTTCAAAACAGGATATTTTTTGTTTCATTTCAAATAAATAAATCAGTTAAACAGGGACGTACTTAGATTTAAGCGTCAATAAATTAACAACATAATAACTTTAGGTGCAGTTGCATCGTGTATGGATTGACTATTTTGTTTGTCATTATTTTCCTTAGTGTCACAAATCCAAACTGAAAGACACCAAGAAATCACACTGGTCATCGCTTAAATCATGTAAGATTGCGAATTTAATTATAATTAGAAAAGTTTTGGTAATACCTACATAACATTTAAATTTTCTAAATAATTAATATTCATTGAAAAAATAATCTGATGACACTGATTAATAAAAAATAAGATTTTTAAAATGATGGCCCAATTCGGCCCTATTAGTCAAAGGAAGCCGCCGGTCATAGTGTACTTCGTCGGATCCAACGCGGCTCGATTATTCTTCCTTTGAGGTTGCCGCCGCCCTTTGTGAGCGCGAGCCGAAAGGCGGCGATTTCTTTGTCGGTAACTTTTAGCATTTTGCAAAAGAAGACCGACATCTTGAGGTGTGTTCACACTACACACTTGATATAACTTAATTTGATTAAGTACCTATTCCGATATAAAAGTTACGTTAAAAAAAAGATCTTATTGGACTGATAGAATGGTCCTTACTTGCTCAAGAGCTTATAATATTATTTAAATATGTCATCAACCGATCCAGTCAGTTACAAATTGCCTATTTACTTTTGCTTATTATTGTATTTAACATTACTTTAATGTGTTTTGAAAATAATGTTACTTTAAAGTGATAAAATTTCTTCTAAATTCTTATACCTAGAGAAATGTCGTCTACCATTATAGCATAGAATTTGCATATGAGACTTCTGTGAGATAAAATTAGTGAAATCAATAAACACTAAGCACTAATTTACTGCACTGGAGACCCCGTGCCCTGCAGTGGCACGTATATGAACTGATACAGTACTAATACTAATTGTTCACATGAATTATTATGAACTCAAATAGGAAAGCTTTGTATCTAATGTGAACAGGCCTTTATCTTTCAAAAATCAAAATAATAATTTATTTTTTATTAGTTGAATTCGGATTGCGATCGCGTGTGCATGTATTAGTCGTGTGCATATTATTGTAAATTCGTTTTCAGTTATTTTGAGTAAATTTTATTAATTTCATTATGCTTTGAACATTACCCAATTTGATAGCTTTTGATGTAACTTGTGTTATGTGAAATGTAAAAGAAAAAGTGATTTGTGCTACCAAACTGTGACAGTGTTTTCGTGCGGGTTTTGGCGGATCCTGCGCTTCCATCCTTGCCTATCAAGGTCATTACGGTTTACATTACAAGGTCAGTTAACTATTTTAGTGGTCATTAATGACAACTAACCAGCCCATATGGGTCACCGACGGCCTCCGTGGCGCAGTTGGTAAGAACTGCCTGTGAAATGAGAGACCGCGGGTTCGGTTTCTGCCCCGAGACAATTTCCATGAACCATAATTATTTTTCTAATACCCGCGACACAAGATTTGTATCTTAGTGTGGGGTTAGTACCCATGTATGTGACTGTTGACACTTGACAGTATTAATTTAATATCTTTTTTATGTACCCTGAGCGTTATGTATACAATCGCACGACTTATAAGTAAATAATGAGCTCTGCTTATTTATTGTTGAGTGTCTACCGTTCAGTTGCAAGGTTCAATCACTTTAGCCGCTTAGCGTAATGTGTTAAGGGTTAGCATATGTAACGTTAGTTTTTTTTTTCTCGGCATCTTTCTTAATATTCGCTAGCGCCATGCAAATCCGTCTTAATTAAGATGCCTTCACCATATACTATAATGTATATTGGCAGGTGCGCCGTTTTCTTGTCCACCCTGTATATTTATTAAATAATTCTCAACAAATTTCATTTAATTATCTGTTACAGAATTTAAATATTTTTTATGATTATTTTCACATAGTCCAATTTTGATTAGAGTATAAGTATTATTAACATAATCTTTACACCTACATCATGGTTAAAACGTAACTATAGAAAAATAAGACTTCAATATTATTTTGTGTAAGTACTGTAGTAAAAGTTAATTATAATTATACAATTTGCCGCATTTTTATTACAGTTGTAGATTTCCACACATAGAAATATTTAAGTTTATTTTAATTTTAAAATCTTGATAAATCTCTTCGATCATATGCATATATCTGATATCTGATCGAAGATAAATCTGGTATAAACATAATATGTAGACCTTTCATCATCCCCTATAGGCCAGATAATATATGCTTGCCCCAGAAACATATTCGATTTTAATTTATTCATGTCCATATCGCTGATAGCACTACTTGAAAGTTATTCGAGAACTCAATATAAATCCTAGACCTATATTAAGATTTCGGAAAAGGAGTTTTATAATTTCGATCGGTATCTCCTTTAAATCTGATTGTTATGATTTATGACTTAAGGTCTTTTTAGTGAAGGAGGTCGTGGTCAGACGGTGCAAAACTGATGAAGATATATTTCAACTTACATTATGATACGATATTTGATTATCATGTAGAATTATTACACTTTTGCTTCTATATATTATAAGTACATTGCAGGTGGATTAGTACATTTTTGAAAGGTAGGATTAAAGACGTGCCGTATAATGTAGTCCCGGAATATATACGGGAATATATAATATTTATCTGTCTCTGTTTCGCTTTCGAAATACAGGTATACAGGGCATCCCACGTCGATGCCATACGCAGGGGAAGTTCCGTAAATATTGTAGATAGACAATTTACAAACACAAAAAATTTAAAAAATACAAAATGAAGGCATCATTTTAATTTTGAATGCAATTCGAACTGCATGTAAAGATATTTAGATAATTTCCGTCCATGTGTCACCGCCGCCGTTGGACACCCGGCATATCTTGATTACACAGTTTGGGAACATGGTTTATATAGTTGTAAAATAAGTGTAAGAATAGATTTTAAAACGTCTAAAAGGTACGTGGTATTTGGCATTTGCAATGCGCATTAGTTGACCTTCAGAGGCAATGCTATATTCGATGGGATCTGATTTTCTTTTCAAAACAATTTTGCTAATAAAGGGATTGAGGAAGGTTAGTTAGGCACACCGCACACGGCATTTTAAGGTAGAGACTTGATTTTTTTCAAAATGTTGTATTGACTGTTTATTATAGTACCTAACGTACAATATAGATATAAATGACAGCAATGATGGCTGGATACAGCGTAAACCTTAAGTTGCATTTTTTTCGGCGTCGCTTACAATCATATTTTATAAACAAAGTTTTATCAATCGTCACTGATATGAAATGCTTTTTATTTCACCTTCAGCGATTACTTTTTTAATCTGATCACCGCAAATCAATATTAATAGCTATCGATTTATAAGAGAGTAGAGTATAAAATCGCACATTAATATGAAAATTTTCTTTTCATGGCTGAATATAAACTGTCATCTTCAATCGGTCACGATCTACGATTAGTCTAATATGAATACATAAATTATGTATAAACTATGGACTTAGTTTATTGCTTTAGCTTACAGAGTGAGGAGGGTGCAGGCAAGAGAGTAGCACGGGGCGGGGCGAGACGCGCGCGGCAGGGAGAAGTCGACACGCGCTGCACGGTCACTGAACGTTCGAAACCGCGGTGCCTGAGGCCGCTCGACTCGTGCACCCGATTCAACCTTCCTCAATGCGACCGCAACTGACCCCCGCCACGAGCCGTGCCGCTCGTCCCCGCAGTCCCCGCAACCGCCGCCGCCGCCTTCCTCCCTTTCTTAGTCGCTTCTCCTACGTGATAATCATTTCCCATTGAGTTTGAATTTTGATCGACAATAGGGTATTTGACTATGATGAAAATATGAAACATATTGTTACTAAACTAACTGTAAATATTTTTTTAAACCATATTAACTAATAAAATATTTAAAACAATGTTGGATTGCCTTAAGAAATCATTATAAAATTAAATAAAAGGACATGGCCAGTTTTTGTATGGCGCTGTGCCTAGTACTTCGAATCTCGTCTACATCAATTAGTTTTGCATTGTTGGGGTAAGGTTTGTTCCAAGATTAATACAGAAAAGTTACAAAGCCTAGGAAGTTCAGGGTTTTTAGATATTTACAAAAACATATCTTATTTTCAGGTTAGGTTTTGTAGGTTAGGTTTTGTAATTTATTGAATCGAATAAAAATACGTTTACAAAAATGCTTTATCATCGAATTTGGAATTTACATTAACTATTATTTTATAATTTACACAAAATATACACCGAGACGTATTTTAATTGTACCACAATGTAAACAAATAACAAAAAAAGTTAAATAAACAAAGCATGGTTCCTGTCAAGCAACTGTCAAGTGTCAAGTATTTTACTGCAGCGTTTAGTTGTTGCAATGAAAGTGTGTAAAAATGGGAAGAATATATGTGTAAGTATATACGGCAAACATTGCTTTATATATATTTAGTATTGTTAATTATTATGACTTATTACCTACTTATAGATTATTTTTAGGAATATTTTAGACAAAGTTATTATCTTTTTCCTGCACTTGCTTTACTGCGAACGAAACGTTTATGCGGGGCCAACAATGGCGGAAATGGGTAGGTATCAATGCAAAATCTTATTAAACTTTATTTTTCTCCCTAAACTTCTACAGAAATATGACATGTTCTTAAATTAATAGTCGATTTTTTATATTCATTCAATTATTGCCTTGTTTTTGTACATGATAAAAAGTAACTAGGCAGAAACTGTCCAGGTCCTTTCGAGCTTGACCACGTGACTAAAAACGCACGCCATTGGTTGCATTAGAGTGACGGCACTTTCTTGTTTTCAGTCGATTTTTAGAACATTTCATTTGTTTTCGCAGTAATTTCTGAAATATTGATCCAATTGCGCCGCTAAGGGCACAATGCGAACTTTATCTCTAATAATTGTACGATGGAAACTAAAATATAAAAGCTGACAGTGGAAACTTTGCAAAAATAGACGCGATAGAGGTCGGACTATTTTGTTAAACAAATCTTACTCTTACGCTGCTCAATTAAATTATTAATGTCAAACCTTATAAACATACCTATGTAAATATCACTATTAGTTATATTATAAGCTAAAGCATTTTCGAGTGGTAGGTCTCACATCTGTGAGAGGCTGCCTGGGTAGGTACCACCGCAATGTCTATTTCTCCCGTCAAACAGCAGTTTAAATGCACTGTTGTGTTTCGGATTGAAGGACATTGTAGCCAGAGTAACTACTGGACATATTGAGACTTAACATCTTATATCTCAGGATGGCGAGCGCAGTGGAATGCCAAGCATTGCTTTGTATTTCAAGATATTGTTTGGTTTTGCTACTGTTTAGGAGCGGTCGTATCGCTTACCATCAGGCGAACGGCACGTTCGTCTCGCCTTTCAATACAATAAAAAAAATTCTAAGCTAACAATGTATGAAAAATACAAGAAATTATTGTATCCCACTATTATATCTATATTTATAAAAGAAAGTCGTGTTAGTTACACTACTTATAACTCAAGAATGGGTGAACTGATTTGGCTGAAAATTGGTAGGGAGGTAGCTTAGAACCAGGAGAAGGACATAAGATACTTTTTATCATGTTCCCGGTTTCCCGAGTTTCTATTAGCTCATTAACATTTTCTCATACAAAATGTTCATGGGTTTGTAACTGTCAAACATTTAATGTTCATCCCGTCGATACGGTAAACTCTTCCCTCAAATTAAAAAACGTATTTAAATAAAGGTTTCGAATCGACAACTTATATCCACAATATTCGATTAATGGCGTATTTTAGATTTTAAAGATGTAAATTAATGACAGTAATGAAAAGCGATTGACATTTAAATTGGTTGTCAAATATTAATGCATGCGTTCAGAAATTTATTTTGTGTAAACTAAAGAGAATATATTATAAAGCTACATAAATATAGGACAATAAAATTAATAATATTCACACGCAAGAAGTTTTACTTCTTTTCAAGATAGAATGTCACTTTAAAATGAAAAATCATTATTAAAATAACAATTTTACATAATTATGGAGAATATTGCATGAGTTTTCAAATTAGGCGTTGCCTGTGTTGGCCTGTGTCTTCCCGTAAATATAATTGTTACTACATGAATGATTAATCATGTGTGTGTGTGTAAAAATGTGCTAATAGTGTATGTTTTGTGTGCGTGTGCGTGCGTGTGTGTGAGTAAAAAGTAATGGCGTACTATTTTTGGAAAAACAGCATAGTGGGGGTGAAATAAGGGATGAAATATTGTATGGATAATCAAAACTGCTAAAGTGTTAAATGTAAAAGATTTATAAGGCACACTACTTGGATATGGATAAATGGGATATAATAGAGTGAGAGGCACGGGAGAGGACTGAGATAGCTGACAGATTTGATAGGAAGAAATGTAAATGCACGCTATAAGACGGTATGGATAATGAAGAGAAAGGATGGGACGTATAGGTACGTATCGGTAGGTATCTATAGCTTTGAATTATTTACTCTTTATGTAAATAATCTATAGACTGGACGGAGGGGAGTCAGAACCAAAATTTGTGGCCGCCATTTTGAACCTTTTTGGTATTGATCCGATTGGTCTCGAAATCAATATCTGAGACACCTTTTGTTCGAATAACCTAAATTTGGAGTCAGAATCGAAATTTTGTGGTTTGAACTTTTTTGCTATTGATCTGATTGGTTCCAAAATTGATATCTAAGGAACCCTTCGTTTAAATAATCTGAATTCACAGTTGGAATCGGAAAATTTTGGCAGCCATTTTAAAGTATTTAGTTATTGGTCGGATTGTTTTTTTTATTGCAATGAGTAGCTAGACGAGCATGCATGACTTCACTTCACGCTTTTTTTGGGTAGGCAGAGGTGCAACCAGGATCTACGTTTTGTCATGTATTCGTCCCAGTTTGTGATAGGAAGCCTATCGCCATATCGATCACAAATTCCTGTTTTTTTTTGCACCGAATTGCACCATTACCATCGTAACAAAGTTAAGAAATTCAAATTTGGTATTTTACTGAGACATCGGGATAATGCACTATTGGTATAGATGTAATACTAGAAATTTCAGGTGTTGAGTGGAGTGAAAGAAGATCTCTACCCAGGCGAAGCTGGGCCGGGCCGCTAGTCATATAATAAATAAATAATACCCAACAGTCACATACATAGTCCTGGGGCCCTACTATATTCAACGAAACGAAGTTCGAAACTTCGGATGATCGAAGTTTATATACGATACGAATGCACCTACATATACTTATGGTCGTTATTTACTTATGGTCGTAACCATAAACTTATGGTTACGTTGTACGTTATACAAATTCGAACTTTTACAAAGTAGATACATTCGTATCGTATATAAACTTCGATCGTCCGAAGTTTCGAACTTCGTTTCGGATTTATATAGTAGGGCCCCTGACCCCACACTAAGATTGAGTCTTGTGTCATGGGTATCAGGAACATTTTTTTATTTTTTTTATTGCAGTGAATGGCGAGACGAGCATGCCGTTCGCCTGATGGTAAGCGTTGCGACCGCTCATGAACAGAAGCAAAACCAAACAACACCTTGATTTACAAAGCAATGCTTGGCATTCCACTGCGCTCGCCATCCTGAGACATAAGATGTTAAGTCTCAATATGTCCAGTAGTTACTCTGGCTACAATGTCCTTCAATCCGAAACACAACAGTGCATTTAAACTGCTGCTTTAAACTACGAGAGACTTTTCGGTCTCACAAACACCCAGACCCGGAAGAAATATTTGTGGGCCACACAAACATTTCTCTCGGTGCGGGGATCGAACCCGCGGCCTCTCGTTTCACAGGCGGCGGCGTCTAACTGCGTCTAACCAACTGCGCCACAGAGGCTGTCATCATTTCTGTCATGTAATCATTCCATTATTATAAGAGCGAGTTTTAACCACTTTACTCGAATCTTGGTGTTCTTTGTAATGCTCACGAACATTTTATCCGGTGTTTTAGTAGATGTATTCGTGCATTTTGAGACTTCACACCTGTATTAAAGGATGGGAATAATTTTCGCATCTTTTGAGGGAGCGGCTCTGTAGTATTTACAAATGAAACATCAACGACAACGGTTCAAAGTGTAATGAATTTTCAAAAATGACACTTATAACGAAGCGCCTGCAGGAATTATCATAATATAGGTATGCTTATATATTTAATTGATATTAATAATATACTAGAGCGAAATTATCGTAAAGAATTAACTTAAACTATAAAATTAATGGAAGAGATGCTGCAACAACACCATTTATAAGGGATTTTTAGCTGTAACCTGATCAATGTTATTCTTGATATTGAATCAAAATGTTTGCTTTGCAAGCAAGTGACGTAATAATATCACGTGACCCGCATATATGGCGTCCATCGCGTTTTGGCGGTCTTATTTATCATTCAAACTTTAATCATAATTTTTATTGAAAATATAGCAGTTCACAAAGAAATAATCAAATTGCAAGTGTATTATGGTAAAATGAACAATTTGAGATACTTTCCAAAAAAACAGTCAAATACCCTATTCCCGTTTTGCACCATACAATATCAACATTTTTGGTACAAAACGGGTAAAATAGTTCTAAAATAAGTGTAATACTTGAAGACGTAAACAATTTCCAAGTCCCATACCTACTTATTTAAATTAGTGGATAGTTAATAGTTGATAGGTACTGGAAAACTATTATGGAAAATATTGTAATAAACAGATAGTTAAACAAATATGCGCCTATATTCGTAGGTTTTACCTATTTGGATTTGCAACACAAATCGAACATTTTACATAAACATAAGGAATTAATATAGGTACGTAGACCATTTAGTAGTACAGTCGACTCTCGTTAATTCGAAACTCGAGGGACTCTTAAAATACTACGAATTATCGAGTGTTCGAAATATCAAAAGGTTCAAAATTTGTGAGAGAAAGTAAATACAACTGAATTATTAAGTGTTGATCAATTATTATTTATTAACTGCTATTCAATAACAATGACAAAACTTTAGAGGTACATTCGTGTACATACATGTATTCATAATTTGAATTAATTAATATTTCTAAAGAACTATGTTATACTGGTTTTCCTCTTTCTCTCTAAAACTTTGAATTACCGAGTGTTGGAAGCCGTTGAGTTCGAATTAACGCGTTGTTTTGTTATATAGCAAAGGTTTTTTTCGTTCGAATTACCAAGTGCATAAAAATGTATTGATTTAGTTCGAAATATAAAGAGATTTTGTAGGGAACTCGTGATAACTTTGAATTATAGAGAGGTTCGAATTACCGGAGGTTTGAATTAACGAGAGTCGACTGTATTTACAATATAGAGGGAGCGCATACATTCGCGTTTTGAAAAACGTAGATATTTTCTTATTCGTAATCTTAGTTCGGAATATTTGTACTTTGTACCGCTCCTATATTAGTGAAAAATGAATTAATTATTTAGCAATAAATTGCTATAAATTTCTTTCATAACCGAAATTATATTTAGTTATTATCCTTTTAAAACGAGTTTGAGTGGAATTAATTAGCCCTATACTATAATTTATTTTTACTTTTTTTTCCAAGTAATTCATGTATATTGGATAACCTGTCAAATATCAGCCAATAGGAGGGCAAAAAAGGTGGCCCGGCACCACCAGCGTTCCCTGTATAATATATGTATAAACTCTAAGGTGACAATCTACATATAGGAATCTTTTGGTTCATGCTGAGTTGGTTTGGACCATCAAGCTATGGCTTCGCAAGCCAGCACGCGTGGTTCTATGTAAGGAACCGGAAAATCTGGGGGAAGAGGACTCTTAACGATATTTTTCGGGACCCAATTAAAACTCGCTCGCGACCCGCAAGTGGGTCCACCACCATGACCCATAGTTTGTAAAATGCTGCCTTGGAGTATTTCATGTCTAGAAATAAGAATCTCTGAAAGTGCTGCCACAAAGCGTCGCGTCGTCAAAAACGCAGATATTTTTGTTCGTAATGTTAGTAGCATTGCTGTTTTGGCGGATATTGAGCTTAAACTGATCTGCAATGAAATACTCCTTTAAATGTAATTACTGTTAGTATGTAGAATTCGATCTGGTGAATCTAGATCTGTTTTCCGTTTTTTGCTATCTATATTTTTTGTGTTGCTTTTTTTAAGGTGCTGTTTTTATACATTTTCTTAACCCTTCTTGTAATATCACTTTTTTATTATGTTTTATAGTAAATGACTCGATAACAACGATAAAAAAAGAGAAGACGAAATGGGCTGACGTCATCGATATAAATGTTACAAATTACTTAAATGTTATTACACGTAACGTAGTAATAGTATATCTGAGAATATATGTCACTGGCTGGCGGAGTTATTTTTCATAATTTTATATAAATAGGTACAATATTACAAAGGAGGACTTTCTTCGCCATACCCTAAGGCCATACCCATATGCCATAGTATTATAATATAATTTCATTTTCCATACTATTTATTCTTCTTGCAATAAAACTTTTCTAATAATATTTAGTAATATTTATAAAATTTTACTTCTTTCTAAAATGTCCCTTATTGTTAGAACTAGAGACGATAGTGTCTAAAGCATCGATATCAATGTTGCACTAGATAAGACGTTCCTTGTAACAAACGTGTCCCACCCAAGTGCAGTGCATGCACCGCACACGAATCAGTCTGCCGCGTGACGGCCGCGCAATAGTACGCCTCTTTGTTTATATTTATAAGTAATTTATTTTGACTTCTGTATCAGCCCATATACGTCCCACTGCAGGGCACGGGCCTCCTCTACAATCGAGAGTACGATTGAGAGTGGTTAGTCCATATATCAAATCAAATCAAATCAAAATATTCTTTATTCAAATAGTCTTTCACAAGATCTTTTGAATCGTCCTTTTCTGCTACCACCGCTTCGGAACGTGTTGTGGCTGTGAAGAAGAAGCGGCGCAAGAAACTCCCTCAGCAACACGAACTGTCTTCTTTTTTTTTGTTTTTTTATAGTCCACCACGCTGGCCTAGTGCGGGTTGGCAGACTTACATACCATAGAAATTTTATAAATCGCTATGGTATGCAGGTTTCCTCACGATGTTTTCCTTCACCGTTTTAGTTTATTTTGACTTATTCCCGTCAAACCGACAGCGAAATTTTCTGAAGTTACAATATGATTAAAGAATACAACGTAAGTGATATAATATTGCAGAATAATGCCGATAATACAGATCTTTTATTTATTAATGGATTAAATATATTTTAGAGCTCGTTAAAATACAAGGTGAGCTCCTTAATTGTACCTATATCTCCTTTCCGCGCATAAAAATTGCCCGTCGAGTGAGAGAGACGAACTATACAGGGTATATCAAGACTGCTACCGAAAACGAAGCTGGGTGGTAGTTTTAGTGACCACAAACACAATGCAACTAAAAATTTCGCAAAGAAACGCGACAATAATTTTTAATGATTTTTTAAATATCGTCATTTTTGGGTGGTAAATCCATAGTTTTTGCTAAAATAATAATTTAAACTCTCTTATACCTTAGAGTATTTATAAATAGAAGGGTATACATTAATATTTTAGAAAAAAAAAATGTATTTATCACCCAAATATGGACATGGAAAAAAAATAACAAAAAAAAATTTTCACTTTTTTTTGCAACATTTTCTGTTGCATTGTGTCTTTCGGTAGCGGTCTTGATATACCTTGTATAAGATATAGATTATTCAAGGGAAGTAAACGTACTAGATGTCGCTACTGAGCTTTTGACAAATACGGGACAAATAGTTTCTATGACGCGCCTTGTCTATCGGTAGAATATAAGTCAATGGTCTAAAGTATTTTATTTTTTATATTCACGTAAGTTCAACAGCTATCTTATAGACTACAGTTTAATTGCCATCAAAATGCAAAAGAATGGAGTTTTCAAGCTAAGACTACATAAAAAGGTAGTTTCGGGTTAAATACTCGTATTTTTCAATACTTACCACATACCAATTCAAAAGTATTAAACTTATCAGAAAATGGCAAAATAATCCAAAAGGGAACTTTCTTTTGCATATTAGTATTATTTAACGATAAATTGGTAGAAGTTCCGTTGGTAACCGAAACTTATTTAGTTATTATCCACCCAAAACAAGTTTCAGTGGAGTTCAATAACGCTAAACTACATTTAATTATTGAAATAAAACTATTATTTACGTATTTTATTGCGGATTTGGTTTAATTTTTTACATTTTTTACTTCCTGACCGGTGTTGCGGTGGTACCCACCCAGGCAGCCTCTCACATATGAGAGACCTACCACCAGTAACCAATAACCAATTTATGTTACAATCAATTTTTTTTTCAATTAGTATTGTAACGTATTTGGTTTGATTTCATTTTTTGAATTGAATACTTAATTGTAAAATAAGAGTAGTTATTATGTTTATACCTATTGATTTTTCTGAATGTATTAGCCCATATACCCTCGCTGCAAGGCACGGACCTACCTTACAATTGAGAGAACTATGGAAAGGGGCTAGATAATTCACTCAGGGAATACCGCACGGTCTTGTAAGAGGTGGGTTGCGTTCTGGCGGGAACACTGCCGTGGGAGCTGGACGCAAAGTGCCTCTCGTCACCTTTTTTCTGGCGAGAGGAGACGTCCTGGCGTGGCAGAAGCCAGTCCCCCGAAAGGTCGCAGTCATGCTTGCCTCCCTCCGCAAGATTGCCATGGAAGAGTGGCGTTCCAGGCTGGAGAACTTTAGTGTTGGTACGAGGACCGTTGCGTCAGTGTGACCTATCCTCAATGTGGCTGGACTGGCGTCACGGTGCGCCAACATACAGGCTGAGACAGGTGCTCCCGGGCGCGTTTGCTGTGCTGCGTACCTGTGTCACGTAGCCGGAGCGGAGGGGCCTGATGGTACCATTACTGTGGTAACTGCCGTGAGGATACGACTCAGCTGGCGCTACGCTGGCGGAGTGTCCAGTCTGGGACGAGGAGCGCAGCGCCCTTATTGGGTTCGTGGGTAAACGCTTACTGCCGTACTCAGACATTTAATGTCAATCAAATTATGACTTAGTGTAGATTTTACATACAAAATCTTTGCTAAGGAACGGTTTTATTATCATTAACTGTCTCTCAGTACGGCCGTCAGTATTTTTATGGTGCATATCGTATTTAGATTACTCGAATCCCAAGTTTATTTGAGCTATTTCTGAAAGTCCCGTGATGCAGTTCGTTAGTCGCCGCACCGGAAAAAATATTTTTGTGATCCACAGGTACTTATTTCGGAACTGGGTGACGGAAAACTCTCTAGTGGTTTCTGATTCCTACGATTCACACTCGATCTTAGTGTGGGGTCAGGACGCAGGGGTAGCCACTGTATAACCTCGTATGATATAGAGATATATTGTAGTAGTATTGTCAGTTTGAAACGTTTTCCTAAGGCGTCGGGAAACTTGAATTACTCTTTAAAAATATAATTGCTAAAAATTTATTTCTCTTCTTCTACCTGGCGTTATACCGGCCGGTGCCAGGGTCCGTCTTCCGGCAAATTCTCCTCCATTTCGCCCGATCTTCGGCATCTTCAATAGTAAGGCCATTGACCCTCATATCTTCCTTGACGACATCGAGCCAACGCTTCTTTGGTCTACCCCGCGGTCGAGTTCCGGGAATATTGAGGCTCAGGCACACATTACCGACGTACTCCTGTGGTTTCCTTAAAAATGATATATCTCTAAATATTGATATTTTAACTTTGAATGAAATTGCAATACGCATACATGGGTCGCCACCACCAGTCACCACCCAGAACTTTAGAAACTTGTTTAGGTTAGTCACTATCCAGTGTGTTTTATAAAAACACTGAATAACATTAACATAATTTAAGTATATAATTAGTGCTTAAAATAAGAACCATAGTAATCAAAAGGAATAACAAAAAAATATCTACTACGCAACCATATAAAGTACATTACATACAAGGAAAAGTTTAATAAATATAGATAATAATTGACGTTTGTTTTAAAATTTGTAATTTAAATGTATCTGGGGGCACGGCACTGCCCACTCCAAGTTGAGCTAAAAAGCGGCACTGTCGTACCATCCTTTTCTCGAAGCAATTCAGACCATTTTCTATCCCCCTATAATTTCGTTGTGGTTAAAGCAAGAACCCTGATTTTTAGTTACTAAGCAGGCATTGTGTAAACACGGTATATTTTAAATTTCATTCAGTTTGAACCAGTAGTTTAGGAATTGTACCTTGTCAAGCTTTCTTAATATTGTCACTGACTGACTGACGGACCGATCATCAAAAATCTAGGCATTTAGTAGAACCTTTAAACGAATATAATTAGTGTTTAGTGTCTAAATCAAGGGAAATCTTAAATATTTCTTTCTTAAAATTTGCAGTTAATGAATCATTGTACCCGTATATAATGGAATAATAGTTGTAGATAGGTATCTATATATATGTATATTGTATATACACGTTCAGTTTTCGCATTTCTTACGTGCGGCTCACGCGCAGCTAAACAATTACAAGAATACCATTTTGCACTAAAACGTAAACTTAATTGCAGCAGTTTGATTTTAGCCCTATCTTTACATGGCTATATTTTTTTTACCATGGCAATTTGGCACTTATCGCCGCAGAAGAAGTTGTAGCACTTCCAAGACCATTCCACCGACATATCGCTTATAATTATTATTGCTTATTAGTAAAATCCATAACTCCATACATAATAAAACGCTCGCGTAATTTTACGTAGAAATATTGTATTTCGTACAGCGAATTCAGATTTATTGTCAAAGAAATAGTTGTAGCATATGAAAAGACCTTTAGAATGATAATATATGACTCGTTGGTATTGGTCAAAAACCTAGACTCCGAATTGATATTTTGCATCGATATCAATGTATAAGTCAATGGTATTTTAACTATCGCACATCTTTACATGTCGATATTTTTCTTCCTATGGCAATTTGGCACTTATTGCCCTGGAAGAAGGTGTAGCATTTAAAAATACCTTTTCATAGACGTATCGCTTGTTTTTATTGTTAACTAGACTGAGGTCAATACGAATTATGCTCGTGGTACCTTTATGCCGGTATTTTATTTTCATACAGCGAATTGGTATATCTTGCCAAAGAAGAAGCTGTAGCATTTGAAAAGACTTTTAAACGACGTATTGCTTATTGTTATTGCTTCGCAGGCGCGAATCCATACATGTTGAGCCTTCTCCTTTGATGACTGTTTTTGAACAAAGAGTCTAAAATCGCTATTTATAATAAAAGTTAATCCAATTGATTTTTAAACACGACCTCCAGTATATTTCCATGTCTCCCTGTGTTTTGATTTACCCCTCATTTACCCCGTGGCATAGAAAAAAAAAGTACGTGGTGGCCTGTTGGTAAACGGACTAGACGCGGCTGCCAACATATTCACGGTGGTCGTGGGTTCGAATCCCAGGGCACACCTCTGACTTTTCGGAGTCATGTGTGTATTGATAGTCAATCACCACGCACTAAAACGGTGAAGGAAAACATCGTGAGGAAACCTGCATACCATAGCAAGTTATAAAAAGAAAATCCATGGTATGTAAGTCCGCCAACCCGCACTAGGCCAGCGTGGTGGACTATTGGCCTAACCACTCTCAATCGTACTCTCGATTGTAGAGTAGGCCCGTGCCCTGCAGTGGGCTGATACAAATAGAAAAAAAAAATCTAATACAAATCGAATGATATCCGGAAATTTTCCATTTTTCCGCAAAAAATCCTAATTAATAATGTCAAATTTTCGGAAATACACTCTAATGATAATACAGGGTATATCAAGACTGCTACCGAAAACGAAGCCGGGTGGTAGTTTATGCGACTTCAGACACAATACAACAGAAAAAGTTGCAAAAAAAAGCGACAATTTTTTTTTTGATATTTTTTTCCAATGGCCATAGTTGGGTGGTAAATACATTTTTTTCCCAAAATAATAGTGTTTACCTTTTTATTTATAAATACTCTAAGGTATAAAAGAGTTTAAATTATTATTTTAGCAAAAACTATGGATTTACCACCCAAGAATGACGATATTTAAAAAATCATAAAAACTAATTGTCGCGTTTCTATGCGAAATTTTTAATTGCATTGTATTTGTAGCCACTAAAACTACCACCCGGCTTCGTTTTCGGTAGCAGTCTTGAGATACCCGGTATATAATGTGTTACCTAAATAAAGGTTATAAGTACTTATTGGGTGCAATTAAACTTGGGAGTTGGAAGAACCAAATACTTTTACTTCTCCTTACTGTAGTTTTACAACGTTTTCTTTAACCACATTATTATGTATTGTAACACACACACACACTTGTGATGCTTATTTTATTATACAATAATATATTCCAAGCGAAATTATAAATATTTAATACATAAAATACCTCTATGTATAGGAGTAGCGTCGATGTCGAACACTTATTATGACGTTTTAATATGGCATTATTATGTTAATATAACAAAAGAGACATTGTCCAGGAATTGAGCAGGAAGATAAATATTGCTTTGATGCGTGCCCATTCCAGATACCATATAACTGTCATAACATGGGCACAGCAATCAACAGTTCTACGAACAATTACAGCAATATAATAATGCATCTATACCGGAAACATTACCATCAACTAATAAATAAATAAAATGTATTTTTCGGTTTGGATGCCAACTTAAAATTCTAGCTCTTAATAAGAAGCAGTTAAGAAGTTATTTCCCCCTGTCAGTTAGTTCCTGACATTTTCGCCATTTACGTTGATATTTATAAAATCTGCCTTCGAGCTATTTAAGTTCAGGATTTAAGTTGGAGGAAGTCGTTGGATGCAAGCCGCTTCCAACAGGTCAATGTGGAGATCCTTGGGGGAGACCTATGTTCAGCAGTGGACTTCCTGTGGCTGAGATGATGATGATTTAGGTATATTCTTATTTAAGTAATTTGTTTCAGTGAAAATTAAATTATTAGGTACTAGGTGTCTTTTAAGACAAGATTATTTTTTCTCTTTCTGGATATCATTATTTTGTTGGTTAAAATGCTTATTATAGAAACATCACACGAAATCATCAGCTTTTAGAGAATAATAAAAAGATTACGGACTAAAATAATATAACACCCAAATCCACAATTCATCAGATAATTTAAATATTGGAAATACTTTCATGGCGTATGATCTTTTACTCACTTTACTCTTTGCGTGTGATCTGGGAATGTATAAAAGAAATGGTCATGTCACTGTTTTTTCGGTAGCTACTTTTTATTGTGAAAATAATATTCCTGGAGTACTTCAATAAACGAATAGTACAATCATTGTTGATAAATTGAGATATGATTTTGTAGTAAAACAGTAAAGTGGGCAAGTTTAGGCCTAATTTTGGGCATTTCTCTTTCCATGGCCCAACAGAAGACGGATGTTTACTTCCTAAGCAAATTATACAGGAATGTAAAAGGAACAAATTAATTTTAAAATTTACAAGCTCGAACAAAGCTCAAAAATATATTTTTTTTTAATTTTTTTTCCTTGTTTTAATTGTTCCGCAAAATATATTTTTTGGAAAATTACACATCACTAGCAGTGCGTTCGATTTGAAGATCGCAACGACCACGCTCACGACCGCGATATTTACCGTTCCACTAGCTCGTGAGCGTTACGATCGCAAACCCAATTAGAACGAGTTATGGGGCGTTTTGAGCGTTTAGGTAATAAATATTTTAAAATAGCTATAAAAAGGTTAGGTTGCATTACGTGTTTAACTACCTGCACGTCCACTGTCAAAGTCAAATTTCAAATTTTTAATATATACCCTATTTCTATTTACATTAGGCTGACAAATTGAATTTGACAAACGTCAACTGTCAAAATCGGCGGTCGGGACGTGCATTAATTTTCTCCGGTGACATTTTTTTGTTTTGACATTTCAAAATCCCGCCAATATTCTCAACTAGCACCACGACCCACCTCTTGACATGGGTCGTCGTGGGCGTCGCGTGAACGTTTGTCATGACGTCATTAATGACGTGTTTACCGCGAGCACGACGATCGTGATCGTCAAACGGAATGGCGAAATCAGTGTTTTGAGCGCCGTGAACGCCAAATGGAACGCGCCCTAGGTGCAGCCAATGAATTTTATAATCTGTGGATAAAAAAGTTTGTCTACTGACTTTTCATTTGTCAATTTGACAGTTTACTGTGTGGTTTACTGACACGATTGTGTTTGGAATTCTGGAGTGGATTTCTAAAAAAATAATTTAAATTGGGTTCATTGGTTTGTTGGGCTACTTCTGTAAATATGGGAGGCGGTGATTTAGTAAGTCAGAATCATAGTTTCAATTTGTAGTCTTTAATTGTGCCGGTTTTATTCAAATCACAGGAGATCTGATAAAATATTCTCATTGTGTTTTTATTCGAATATATTTTTGTAGAATTCGAAGAAATCATGGCATCCAAACACAATGAAGAACCAAGAGCGGGTTTGGAAAGCAGAACAAGCTGCGGCCGAGGAGAAAAAACGTATCATGGAATTGCAACGCGAGCGGGCAGAGGAGAGGGACAGAGCTGAACTTAATAACATTATCAAACAGAATTCCCAAGCTAACATGGATGACCGGCTTCATTGGATGTATGATGTGCGTACAAATTATAAATATTATTTAAACGGCATATATACCTACATTAGGTGAAGGAAACCATAATTCCCTTCTAACCAAAAATGTTCTATGGTAACAGAAGTCTGCCAAACCATATTGGGCGAGCATGGGAGACTATTGTCTAATCCCTTTAAATCAAAGAAAGATTTTAGTTGAATCTCATAGTCAGTGGTTATGGGTTGATGCAAAATACAAAATATTTACACTATATCTTTATTAGACTGTACTTAATATTAATATCATTATGCAATCAACCTTAATAAACTGAATATTTTCATCCCCACAATCCCCTCACTGAAACAAATATTTGTGTAAACCACAAGTATTTGTTTCGGGTCTGGGTGTTTCTGAAGCCGAAAAGTCTTGTAATTCTTGATACCCATGACACAAGACTCAATCTTAGTTTGTGGGAAGGACTATCTATGTGATGGTGGGTGTATTTATTTATCGGCAATTTCTGCAAATTCTTGAAATCTTGGCTTGGTGTCATAAGTTTCAAGTTGTATAAAAATAATAACAAGATATTTATATCTATATGGAGGGCAATATTAATATAAGAAACTCTGTAAACTGTATGATTACTTAACCTAACTTTGAAATAAAATGAGCAAACAGCCCGTAACGAGGGATGCTTGCAACAGTCATAAATACGGGATGTTTTTAGATATACATTATGTTGATATATTGATGCATACAGAATATTTTTCTATGTAGAGTTTACTGCTTTACCATGCGTTTTGCATGCTAAATGCAAAACGCTTATAAGCATGCATCCTTTTTTCAAAATTGAATTGTTAAAATTCTAATTACCAAGTGCGTATTGGCCTGTTGGTTAATGGGCCAGATGTGGCTCCCAACATGTTCATGGTGGTTGCGGGTTCAAATCTCAGGGCTTACCTCTGACTTCGGTCATTTCTGTATTGACAGTCAATCACCACACATTGTAATTGTAAAGGAAAACACGCTGAGGAAACCTGCATACCATAGCAATTTGTAAGAATTTCTATGGTATGTAAAATCTGCCAACCTGCACCAGGCCAGCATGGTGGATTATATGGCCTAATCACTCTCAATTGCACTCTCTAATGTAAATGAGACCTGTGCTCTGCAGTGGCATGTAAATTGGTTGATGCAGAACTATCAAAGAAAATTTTACACATTTATGTTTACATTATTCAAATCTGGGCATTCAAAGTTCTGTTTAAATCCAATGTCATGGAGGTTAATTATTACCGATATTAAAATGGTCAGTAAAATTAATTAGGTAAGTTTGTTTTTTTTTGGCTGCTCAGATGACTGTTATCTATGTCTTCGGGAAAAGAAAATTTTCAATACCTGTGAATACTTAGAAAACACTATGATAACTGCTTATTCTGTATTCCTATCCATATTTTATACATGTTTTTACATAAGTGATAAGTAGATTTTTTAAAAAGAAAATCTAATGGTTTCTTAGATTTGCGCCAATGTCACACATTGAAAGAAAACGATTGAACGAACGACGGACTGAGGTATTAGTCATTCGCTCAGTGACTGTTACAATTTAACTATAGTTACTTTTGCTACAATCAAAATGAAAAGATAAATTTAAAACTTAGTTCGTATTTGGGATTTCATTTTTTTATTGAATACATAATTGTAAAATAAGAGCAGTTAATTTTTTTTATACCTATAGTTTTTCTGAATGAATATTCTTTATGTATCTGCCATTATCAAAGGTATCAGCAACAAATTTTGTGTTCCTGGGCGGACTGTCCGCATTAAAATCGTTATATTTCAAGAAAAGCCAAATTAGAAACTACTTAGGAAACTAAATATTTTATTTACAAGTATGGTAATGATCTATAAAATATATGTATATAAGTATTAATATACGTAAATAATGGCAATGGAGTTGTATGCATACTACGACATTATTAATCTGCAATATACTGTTTGTTTTTTATAGAAGCCAGATAAAAAAGTTCAGCAGGAAGAGTATCTACTTGGAAAATCAATTGATAAAAATAGTGAACAAGTTGACAAATCAGAGGCTGAAACTATTCCAGCCGTAGCTCGTCGTGTGGTTGGATCCAGCATGATGTCAACTGGTGGGGATTCTCAAGTAGATTTAATCAGGAAGATACGTGAAGACCCACTGTTATTGATCAAAGAGAGGGAGAGAGCTGCCAGAGCTGCTTTATTAAATAACCCCTTACAACGTCGTAAGATTGCAGAGTTATTACGAAAAGAAAAAGTGAGTCTGTACATTTTAATACCTGAATATTACATATTTACTTAAAATTATTCATTAAATTTTATTTCCCGCAAGTGGCATATATAAAAATACTAACCGATAGTTGCTGTCAGCATAGTTTCTGAAAGTACGCTCACATTTTTGTTTTTGCATTCTTATTACAGGATCAGAAAAAAGAAAGTAAGAATGTCAAAAAAGATAAAAAGAAAGGTAATGACTTGGATAGTGCCCTAGCTGCCAAATTAAATGCTCTTGGTGGGGAAAAAGGCATTGACTTGGCTGCTCTACTCGATTCCGACGAATCGTCATCTAATTCGTCATCGTCTGAAGACAGATCTAAGAAGAAAAAGAAAAAAAAGAAACAACAAAAAAGTAAGAAATCGAAAAAGAGTAAGAAGAAAAAGAAACATTCGTCAGATTCAGAATATGCCTCATCAGATGATAAGAAGAGCCATGAAAAAACTAACAAAAAATCTAAAAGCGATGCGTCTCCAACCAAAAGTCACGATAAATTGGCGAATCGAAAGCGACGCTCGAGTTGTGATGTGCCATCTGAAAGTGATATTCACCCAAAAAGAAACAGAAGAGATCAAAGTCCACAGAGACAATCTGACCGTGATCGTAATCGGCGTCACTATCCCTCAGATAAAATTCGCGCTGAACATTCTCGTCGAACTCCGCCTTTACACGACAAGTATGCGTCCAGACATATAAAACGTGACGCTCTAAGTGAGGAAGAACGAGCCTCCAAGTTAGCGGCCATGATGGCGGCGGGGGCCGAGCGCGAGGTGGAGCGAGGGCGGCGCGTGGCGCAGCAGCGCGAGGCCGACGAGCTCGCGCATGCGCACGCGCCACGCACCGCCGCACGCAACGAAGCGCGCTCCTTACCCGACTCGCTCGAAACCCGCATTCATTCGAACAGACATTATATTCAACGGAATAGTCGCCACATGAATGAACATTTCGCTCGTAGGTGAAAACAAAATCAACGCGAATGTAAAGACTGTAAATAATACAAAATAAAGACTAGAATATTATTTATTGTATCATTTAATTTAATAATAGGTATACATTAAACTTGGGAGAATGTGTTGTACTGCAGAACCCATTAAAATGTTGTGGTTTCTATAAAAATACCCAATTTAGCCGCACTAATCGAGAGGTATTTTCTCTCTCACAATCTGTAAAAGAATAAATAATATAAAGTCGATATTCAAATAATTGTTCACATCGTCTATGGCTAAATCTATTAGTTGTCGGTAAATATGATGAGTATCGTTGTTGTTACAGTGTGAGTTATCAATAGCAAATTTATCCCGTGATCTGATCAGGCTGCGTCGCATTTTTAGCGTAATATAATATTCAGTACCTCGGCGCACATTCCTGCATAGATGGGGTCAGTATCCCAAGGGCCGCGCTCGGGCAAGGGTAGTGCGCGACGCCGAAGTTCCGCAACCAGTTCGGTCACGTCCATGATGGGAATGGGATCGAGCCCGCGAGCCAGCCCCGCCAGGTACTCCACGTAATGAGCCCTGTCAAGAATGCAAGAATACGGGACGTGAACACACCTCGACAAGGCCTCTCTTGTAGAGGCCGTCTAGCGAGCCGTAGGGCCGCGGTGGCGGTCGGAGAGCGGCTCGTCGCACCAGAGTCTCAAGGTCATCCACGCCCAGGATCGGCAGAGGGTCGACCACGTGTCGCCGCACCAGTCGGCTGAGGTACTCCAGATAATGGTTCCTGTAAGCACATGCCGAACTGACCCCCCTGCTTGTCATCTACATGCTTTTTACAGTTCCAAGACTGATATTTATTTAAATCTTGTGGCTTCATACAAGCAGGTACAAAACTGTCGACATGACCTTACAATGATATACTATTTCCGTATTACATCTAAATGATTCGCAAATAGTACTTACTTGCACAACCCTGCGTAGTTTTTCGGAGCCTCGCTCCCGCATGTGCCGTCAATGAGACCAGTAGGAGTTTCACGTTGCAGTTGTATTGGGCAACGTCCACCACTGCCTTCTTCTGGTTCCGTTTCATATTTCACGTTATTCATCTACAGTTTAAAATAAATATTCTTTAGTGGTATTGCAAATGAAGTAGAACTATTGGATCGACAAGTTTTACTAACCTGCAATAAAGTTTGAAGTTCATGCGGTTCTTTGTCTCTTAAATAAAAGAGACAATTTCGTGGATGATGTGCATGTAGTCCTAATTTAGCACAATATTCGCTTAGTCCACAGCGTGCACCCATAGTGAAGGGTTTTCCACATCCATAACAAAACTCAAACTTGCACTGGGTGCATGTGAAATGCATACAACCACCCCTGAAAAGGATATGATTTAATTTTCAATTTTGTTAATTAACACAAAAAACAAACAAAGTTAGCTAATATCTGGGGATGACTAACTCTCGAAACTTACTCGAGAGAGTAAATTATTATGAAGTATTTGCACTAACTATGTGTTTGTCCACTGAATATATTTTGGTTATAGGAATTTCGTTGTAAAAAATCTTTTTAACTTTATGCTTCATGATTAGTCCTTCCACGTCCACTGTTGGACATAAGCCTCTTGTATGGCATGCCGTTGGGCTTGATCTTCATCCCAACGTCTCTAACCGCTACCAGACGTTCTACGAATACCGTTTCTCCACCTGGTTTGAGAACCTCCCACACCATGTTTGCCTCGGCGCGGTCTCCTCTCGGGAATACGCCTACTTTAACGGTTGTTGGTTCTCGAAAAATGTCCCAGTGGCCAACTGCCACTTGGTAATCCGTTGGTCTTGTTAATCTTTATGCTTATTAACTTTGAAATGCCATTTGAGCAATCGTATAATTATTTTGATAAGAAATTAAAACTATTTTAGAAAAACTAATGATATAAAATTACCTGGATAGAGAGTATTTGAAGTGACACCGCGGACACTCAATACCATTATCTCGTAAATGTTGTTGTATTACCGAAACAGACTTTTCAGGGTCGTTATCTTCTAACCAAGTTGTGTACTGATCACACGTTAAACCCTCGTGGTTAGCTGTCCACTGAAAATTAAAGACCATAAATAGGACTATTTTTCCGTTAAACAACTTAAGAGCGTTTATACCCTGTGCGCGCTTTTTGGCTTAAAAACAGGACTTTTCAAATGAGTTAATAGCCACCAATAAACAATTTAAAGGAAAAATAATTAGTACTTATTTTAGAAAAGGTTGTCATCTAGGGATTTTGGTGGAAAACATTATAGATTGATGGATAATTTGTGAGTACTATAAGGATTACTGAACACAAGTTTCGTTATTTAGGCTTTAAATGGCAATTTAGAAGCTTAAGATATCCGAAACCACTAAATATAAGATGAAAATAAAAATATTATCAGACTAATAAGACCCTTATGGAGGGATTTTGCTGAGAAAAATAATCTTTTTGTGTTTAGTTCCTGAAAAATAAAAATTTAAACAATGCGAAATTATTCAGAAACTCTCGTCAAGAACATATTTTTTTTCACCAACTTATCGTAGATATTTTTTTATAGCAATTGCATCTTATAATAGAAGAACATCTTATCAATAAATTACCATTTTTATATTTCAACAAAATTAGTTTTCATGTTTTCTACAAATATTTTAAAAACCACTATAAAACACGCTGTCCGACGTGGCTCAAATCAGACCGCCGCAAGGCCTTCTAGAGGGAGGACGTATCGCTCGTCGCTCCGGCCTAGCTGCAGTCGATTTTTGCCGTGCGTAGTAAAAATAGCCACGCGCGGATTGCGATTACCACATCTTAGTACTTTGGTAGTAAAATATTTAATTATTTTTATTACCTACAATGATTTTGTAGTGAGTATAAATTATGTTTCAGGTAATATAATGGGATGTAATTCCGAGGCTAAATTATGTTATGTATTGTAATATAAAATTAAATATATTTCGTAATTGTAAGAGGTTGTAAGGCCCCTAACACTATTTATGTGTTCGAACACGAAATGGTTAATAAAACGTCCGTAGTGTCTACTGATTGAACACTGATTTGAATACAAGTTAACAATGTAATAAGAACGAAAATATGATAAGTATCTAAATTTGTATTATTCTTTGCTTGCACAGTAATATTTGTCTACTTATAATGCAAATAAAATATTTGTATGATATTATATTACAGTTACATTTCAATTGAATATTTGAAGCGCACGGATCAAAGTTGTTTGAGCCGATTGTATAGCGAGCCGACGCGGCAGCTCTACGCACACAGCTTTGGTCGCTTATGTGTGCGTGAAATTAACGAAGAAATGTCTATAGTTGACTTTGCGCGCAAGGTGTATACGCTCTTAATGAATGCGTTTAATTTTTATAATGACTTAATGATTACCTGTTTTCTGCAAGAGGCGCAACTCACTGCACGACATTCTGGGCAGCGTACTTTTTTTTGTTTCGGGTGAACGAAGAAACCCGATGCGCATTCCATGCACCATCTAAAGTTTGGATCCCGTGCCAAAGTTCTGTCACGCAGCTAAAATTTAATTAGAATTGTTTTAGTTGGAAGAAGTTTCGCATCTTTGTTGCTTATATATCATTTTGTTACATGGGACGTCATTAAATGTTAAACATACCTTCCTTTGAAATAATTCGTGTATTTCTATATCTAGTAAAGTTTTCAGAAGGATATCTAAATGTGCAAAATATTCCAACCAGGCGTCTTCAGGAAGGTTTTCCAAATCGGGAACTTTACAGTAAGGGCACACACAATCTGCAATGCTCCTCTCTGTGATTTGTACTATGAAGTAGTGGCGAGCGCATTCCCGACAGCATCGATGAGTGCAGCGCAACATAGACACCATCTATAAACATTTGAAAATTTGAGGTCAATGTGCTTGTTGCAGTATTATAAGTATCTTTTTAATAAAATTTTTTGATGAAATTTAAGGAAGCAAATAATTACTTATTAATTAGGTCATTGCCAGTATTTATTCCATGCATTTTAATAGTTATTAGCAGTCGTACTTCGTGCTCAGGAAGTCGCGATGCACAAAGTTCGCAGTCCTGTTGCAGGTAGGCGAGGGCGGTGTCGAGGTCGGTGCATTCGAGTGCAGCCATCAAGGCTGCTGATGTTTCTGTTCCCTGCGCTATTAACTCTACTGCCAGTTGAGCTTGATCCCATGTTTCAGTTGCTCCTTCAGCTAACAGCATGCGAGCTTGTCTCTAAATGACACATATATATTTAATTTATGATTTAATGGTATAAGCTTAGAAAATTGGATAGATGTGCAATTATATTTTTCATTATGGATGTTCCGTATATTTCAATTTAAAATGTCTAGCCATAACATTATAAATACAATAGAATAATACATTATTCAGAAACTAGTAATAGTTATATAGTAAAGCTTGTTTATTTATCTCTGCATGTGTATTTTCTCATGAAAAATAAATCATTAAGTGTCGTCCCATACCACAGGGTATATGCCGTAGATTGAATTATCTATTCTCCAAACTAGGTATAGGCGGCATAAATAGAGCGTATTTATAAAATATTTTATTTATTCGACCTAAACGAGACATCCCTCAAAACAATGTGAAAACAAATAATTAGGAAACCTACCTCTGGTGATCCCTCAGGAAGGCTGATCTTAGCTAAATCAATGAGTTGGCCGGAGACTCTGCGTAAAGTGATTGGTGGCGGTGGACTTAATGGCGTTGGTTCTTCTTCCGTTGTTTTTTTAATTTGTATTTGTGAATCGTCTGAGTCGCTATCTGTCCACTCATCTTCGGTGCGACACGTTTCACGGAAGAAGTTTTTCTTTTTATCCTTTACAGGTGATACTTCTGGTGATGTAGGTTGTTGTTTGTTGGTCGCTTGTTGTTGAATAGGTGGTGGCGGAGCGGGATTCTTCCTGCCCATTGTTGAGGTGGTTGGTTTGGGTTCGATAGTTTCTGGTGGACTTTTATCTTTTTTTGAATTGGAATTAAACAATCTAGTTTGTAATTGTTTCACGTGACCGCTTTGAATATTTCCAAAATGTGATTTTGGAGGGGACGGTGCAGGGTACTGCTTAAGTGAGGCTCTACGTATAGGTACCTTTGATGCGACATACTTTGGTGCATTTTTTTCAATTTTAGTTTTAATGTTTTGAACACTTTTGACCGGCTTTGGTATGTTAGATTTGACAGTATTTTTGCTATTTGAACTATCGGCAGTTGAAGTTTTTAAGCTAGGAATGTTATTGCTGATGAGATTAGCTGCTTCGTGGTCTATAACTGCCGATTCTTTTAAGCTATCATCCTTATTCCTATTAGTTATATTTTCGGAAGCCGCATTATCAGTCTGCTCTGCATGGGTAGTTTTATTAGGAGATATATCATCATTGATGTAACTTTTTTGTTGCGATTGTAATGTGGATAAAATTTTAGAATTTGCGGCAATATCTATATTATTTCCTATAATACTCAGAGGAGTCGATTCAATATATTCTATATTTAATTGGTCATTGTTTGTATTTTTTTTTATTTCCAAGTTTGTAACATTATGTGCAATACTTAGATCATTTATTGTTTCTTCATTTTTGTTTGGTTTATTATTTGCAGTTATTGTTTCTAAGTGAATACTGTTACTTGCATTTCCTATTCCTAAACCTCTATTATGGTTTACAGTTTCTGATTCCAAGCTAATAGTAGTATTACTTTCTACTTCGGATTTGTTATTGAAGCTATTGTTTTCTGTATTAGATGCATTTTCTCCAATAATTCTCTCAGTTTTTGCCTCATTGGTTACTATATATGCAGTTTCCGCTTTAGTGCTACTTGGTAAGTTTTCAGTTTTTATGTATTGTACATTAGAAAAGTTTTCTGCCGTAACATACACAACATCATTTTCAATATTTTCTAGAGTAGCATTAAATACAGGCTGCACATTTTCGTATATAATTAATTTCGTTGGAGCTTCAGTTTTAAGCGCTGAAATAGTAATAGTCTGTTTTGCGATTGCATTAACATCAGGCAAAACGTTGTTTATTTCTTTTTCTTTGATATTATTTACTGGAATATTTTTTTGATCATTTGAACTGGTTGCCTTAGAATTTAATTCTGCGTAGATTTCTTCAAAGGAATTGACTGCTACAAATAAATTATTATTAGCATCCTCTTTTCTAAAATCCGGTGGGCTATTGATTTCTATAGAAAATGTTCGGTCTTCTTGCAAACTTTGAGCTATTGAGTCCAATAATTGAATATTTGTATTTTTAAAATCTTTAGTTTGACTGTCTAAGTTATCAAGTGCTTCTTCAAATTGTTCAGTGTCCTCTGAGCTAGTGCGGGCCAGCAATGGAGCCCGTCTCTCAGATTGTATGTTAGATTCGTCATCACTACTAGAATCATCTTTTTCTTCTGAACTTATATTGTCTGATCCATCTTCTTCGGATTCGCTGTAACTACTTTCCTGTTCGTCATTAGAACTGCTTTCGTGTTCACTTTGTGAAATTGTTCTACTACCAAGAGAATTTATATCGGAATTTATTTCGTCTTTCATCTGTTGTATAAGTTTTTGCGTGTTATCTACTAAGTCGTTTAATTTCTTCGATTTGTCATCAACTGGCGGGTCTATTTCTGCATCTACCGTAATTTTAGACATTATATTTTTATGAGATGTTACGTTTGTTATGTTGGTTTGATCAGCAATATTCGCATCTTTACTGGTCTTAACATTCACCTGAGATTGTATATCAGTCTTATGTTCATTGTTATTCGTCTCTTCGACGTTTGTAGAATTTTGTTTTAGTGGCATGACATTTAGGTTATCTTTTGTGCTTGTCTGCACTAGTTCCTCATTATCTTCTTGCTTATCTTGTGCGATTGGTTTGTTTCCATTAAAAACAAATTCATCCTGTTTTATGTAGGATGGGTCACTATTTTTGTCCATTTGCGACTTGTGTGACGATTTGTTTAATGTCGGTAATGGGCTCGCTCGAGTTAAAGCATTGTAAGCATCTATAAAGTCACTCTCGGTTTGTACTAAATCAAATGGATTTAATCTATTATTAAATACATCGTCACTTTCTCCCAATTTAAATATGTTATCTGAAACTAAACTTTGCAAAACTTTTTCATCAATAGACGGTCTGTCGAGAAGATTCTTTAGTGACCGAGCTACATCGTTAGCGTCGTCGGGCGGAACATCGTACGCGTAGCCACTCCATAAACTAGGATTTGGTTCCGTGCCGCGTGTATACTTTACGTTTACGTCCAAAGGAAGATACATCCAATCGTCGTCTCGAAACTTCGGCCGGATAGGCGCGTCTAACTCATCAGAGCTATCTTCAGCTGAAACGTAAACGTTAAAGTTATGACGGAGTACGATGGCGTCGCGATCTCGAAAAGCTAACGCAACGTCAGGGATTCAGAGGGCGATCGAGTTTACCGCGCGCGCGGGACGAACGCCGCGACGAACCTTGCGGCGGCGCCGCGTCATCGTCCGCGCCGGCTGGAGAACCCCAAACGCGCCCACGCATCCGACCCTCTTCTCCGATGCTACCGGCCTCCATCTGGAAATTAGGGAAACTAGTCAAACAGCACAGCAAACTAAAAATACATTTCAGATTTTCCTATCGTGGCTTCAAGGCGTATTTTAGAAGAATTCTGTTACTTTGTGTATAAATATATTGTTTTACATTTCATCGTAAGCGTAATTCACCTGACGTCGATATTTTTCGACACATTCCGTGACAGCTGGCCACATAGCGCCCCGATGTCGTGCAAGAGCCGCGCGCACTTCTAGTTCAGATACATTAATGTCCGGAGCCAAGCGCATGGCTGCTGCTCGTACTCCGGCGCATAATGTTGGCCAACGAGAGCGTAGCCAGGCGAGAGGTGCAGCTGGACTTTGTGCCAAAGCCGCTTGCACCTCTGCCGCGCTAAAGCCGAGCCGTTCTGCTTCGCTCATAAGCCGAGCAAGTTCGAGACCGCGCTCTGCTTCTCGCCGAGACCCTGCGCCTGCAAGTGCTTCTAGCGAAGCTGCACGATTCGTTCCGCTCGGCTCGGGCGATGCAGCCTGTAAAAAAATATTGCCTTATCAGATATTAGTTTATTGTTAATCATATTACAAAGTAACACATGTATAATTATTTTCATGCATATTTATGTATTATAGGGGAGAGCGGGGCTACAAGTTCCGTTTTTTATTTAACTTCGAAAAATGTTATGAAAACTTGATTTTAGAATTAATATAATGCGATCAAAATCAACATACATATCTTACTTTGGTATTAAGACAGTTATTTAAGGCATTTTTTGTGAGATTTTTTTGTTATTAATTTTTTAATGCCTAAAGTCGGAAAGCAACAACTTACCCCGACTTGGGGTAAGTTGTTAACAAGCCGGGGTAAATTGTTACCGTACTTGTTGAAGCTGTTATTTGTGAAATAAAAACCAATAAACGACAAAACTGAGCCTGTTTATTTAAGCATTAATCAACAGTATCGTATGAATCATCGGTTGAATATTTATATGTAATATAACAAGTAACCAAACTTTGTACTTAAACAATTATAAAACTTTTAAAAATTAACAGCTTATCAAATAACTTGCAGCTAATCAGCCTTGATAATTAGTTCAGTCTTCAACCAAATTGCCTTCCATTAGGCTCAAAACAAAAACAATTATATTGCCGCCATAGGTAGAGAACATATATACCTACTTATAATTAATCATCAGAAGATATATCAGAATCACAGTTTGGGCACAGGTAGGTTAAGTTTTGTTTTTTTCCTACATCTGGAATAGGCCCAGTTCTTACATTCTTGACGCTGAACCTATTTTTCTCCAGAACGTGAATTGGAGTAACTGTCACAGCACACTAGACCAAAATACTCCAAACTGTCCTCTTCACTTTCTTTCACTACTCGTTTGTAAAACCTGTCGTTTCCCCTGTAATTTTCCCTTTCCACTTCTTTGCTTTGTTTTACTCTCCCCTTTTTCATGGTTTTTTCTCAATTTTTCATTGCCGATGCTCACTTTTCTTTTCTTGCTTTGTTTTCTGCTAAAGCTAGTTTTTCTGGAGTATTTGTTAAAATAGTAGACTTTCTAAGACGTCTCTTGTTTGTTCCAATCCTTGGCGGTGCCTTCGGAAGAGGACGAACTGTTTCTGGGCAGAAAGGCCCTCGATCTTCTTCAGTAAAGACCAGTCTTACTTTATTGTAGCCAGTAATGATATTTTCTACTCCACACTTTAACTTTTTAATAAATATATAATCCATCCATCAGCCAAAGGAAGCCCACTGCTGAACATAGGCCTCCCCCAATGATTTCCACAGAAACCTGTTGGAGGCAGCCTGCGTCCAGCGACGTCCCGCGACCTTCACCAGGTCGTCTGACCACCTTGTGGTGGACGTCCTACGCTGCGCTTTCCGCTATGTGGACTCCATTCGAGCACTTTCCGACTCCATCGGTCATCAGATCTCCGCGCTATGTGCCCTGACCATTGCCACTTCAACTTGCTAATCCGGTGGGCTATGTCGGTTATTTTAGTTCTCCTACGGATCTCCTGATTTCTGATTCGATCTCGTAGGGAAACCCCGAGCATAGCCCTCTCCATAGCTCGTTGAGTGACTTTGAGCTTCCTAATAAGGCCCATAGTGAGAGGCCACGTCTCAGTGCCGTAAGTCATCACTGGCAACACACAACTATCGAAGACTTTCGATTTAAGGCACTGAGGTAACGTCGCATAATATATAATGTCATATGACAAATATCTAATTCTCTGGCAACAGTTTTTATCTTCCTGCCATCCTTGATAACTGCATCCGCTGCTCTTTGTATCAACTCCTGTGATACAGAACCTCGTGTTGATTTTCGCGTATAAGTCAGCATGCTACAAAAGAAAAATAACAATATTTATATTCCATTGTTGATATTATAAATCAACTGGGGCAAGTTGTTCCGAGGTCACAACGTGCCCCGAAAAAAAGGAACATCTAGCCCCAAAGACACGTGTTGAAAAAATGCAAAATGTAGAATAGATTATGAAACATACGTAATTTAAACATAGTGAACTGATACAGTAGACAAATGATTTAATTAAAATACTAAAATACAAGGGGCTTATCATTAAAATTCGCGAGAAAGACCAAAAATACCAAATACGAAAATATTTACTTACGTGAACTAGTGACGCACGTGCTGTTATACCGATATTTCGGATGCCACTGGCCTGCTTGAAATGGCAGCCGACGGTGCGCTATTGCGTTACTTTTCAGGCCGTGTTTAATAAATATTGTTATCTCTTTTCTTCGCAAAGTTATTTCAATCGGAACAACTTACCTCGGTAACTTTTAGCCCCGCTCTCCCCTACATGTATTATTGAAAAATACATAATAGCATTCTAAGGTAGGTAAGACACAAGTATATTTAGCAAAGATAAAAACGCTTGCGGATTTTACCTACGAGTAGATTTGATGGTCCAAGAGTGAAATATGTAGTGGTATATTTTGCACCGTTGTTTTGGTAATTTTATGTATATTATTATCACCACTTACCCCTGAATCATAGTATCCAGATCGGCGATGAGGACGGGTTCTCCGTAAATCGAGGTGTGAGGCACGACGCGAAAGTCGAGAGCTCTCACTCCACTCGCCGCTGGGACTGTTATCACGATCACGCCAGTCCCACCTTCCGCTGGCTCCCACGGTGCGAACACTTCTATCACTTTCCTTAAAAATACATTTTAAAGACATATTAAAATACATATTTTCGCATAGATAGTTTTTAAACCTATTTTTTTTATCTAATGTAATGCTTACGAACGAATTTTCTTATCAGTTTGGGCGAAGAAGGCGAAACATTAGATAATTAAAATAGATTTTAAAACCGTCTATAAATAAGGGCGTTTGAATATGTAGCAGTAAAATTTACTTACTCGAGTATCGCTAGACAGAGAATGTCTGCTGTGGGAGCGCTCACGACGCGCGTCGTCTCGGAAACGGCGTCGGGATCGTGATCGTGGAGCGGACGGTGTAGGCTCCCAAGAATTGGGCACTTCATATGTCTGTCAACACAGGTTTTTGGTTGAGCTTTAGTACAAAACCAGATATATAAATATAAACAAAATGTTTAATAAAGCTCTCATACTACCTGCGTGGAAATGCTTTGCGGCGGCGGAGATGTACCAGTGTTAGACATGTTAGACCTCGCCAATGGAGACTGCTTAGCAGCGGTTAAAATGCGAGGAGGCGAGGTCCCAGTGGACTTTTTTGGAACGCTTGTTACAGAATTTGCTGATAAGGAATCATTTGTATTATCACGAGGCGGTGACGGCCCGACGGACACGCTATGAAGTTTGGGTGAATCATTAGGCAAAAATTCTTTTGAACCCATATTTGTTAATTTTTTCATTCCCCTGTCTGTTTCTGATGCTGGAGATATTCTAGTATTTGCATAATTTACAGAGTTATCGACTTCTTTGGGTGGAGAAGGTCCCACAGCCATATCGTGCCGCTCCCGCGGTCCGTCTGATCGATCAACATTATTTTGGTCCCTGGTTGGTGTCTCGAGTCGGTTTATTTGTTTAATTATCTTTTTCTCTTCTCTAGGCGGAGACGGTCCGCATGCTATTGATGATCGTTCTTTTTTAGAATTTGAAGACTTCTTTAAGCCATCTGTAAAGAAAAAAGACAGTCCTTAAATTAATTATATCTAAGAACATAAGTAAGTTCTACTAGTATGTCACTTACTATGTTCGATTCTTGTATTATCTTCCTTCGAAGATCGTCTAGTTGAAAGGGAGTTGTTATTGGTTATTTTTATCTTTTCAACTTTATCTTTGATCTCCTCAACAAGCTTGGGCGCGACGGTGGGCGTGCGGCAGCAAACTGCACAGACACGTACGCCGGGCTCATTCACGTAGGTGCAGTGCTCGCACTGCCATGACACCTCAGAGGGCGGCGGCACTGGACCCAGACTGTCCTCATTATTTTCTGGAACTGTTTTTACTTCAAAATGTTCATCGCTATCTACGTTGCTTTCAGAGTCGGCATCGCTTGAGGGCAGCGGTGGCGGCGATGGAGTCCGATGCTTGGTGCGACGTGACGTGCGCGATCTGACGCTCATCGCCGGGGAAGCGGCACGCGAGGCTGCACGGGAAGCTCTGGATGCCGTGCGACTGTCTACTGAAACGCAACGTTCCCAAATATTTAGTGTTTTCACGAATGGAAGGAGTTATGAGAAACTGTTAATGATAATATTTAATGTGAACATTTACCGTAGGTACCTCTGCGTTGAGGTTGTGGAGTGTGGGATAGGTTATGTGCGTGTTGGTGAAAACGCGGGTCATGTGGATGTGAGGAATGTGGCACGGCACAACACGATGGTGGCCATCCACTCTGCCACGGATGGTCGAGGTTGGCGCAGCTGCCGTACCGCCAGCCTGAGGGCACGCACTGCGCGCATCCAGCACAGGCGGGATGGTTGCCTCCTAACTCTAGGACAGATGCACCTCGGCGTAGAGGGCGGCCCCAACTTTGGCCTGTCGGTGACAGACTTTCTGGTTCCCACGAATCAGGCGGTGCGGCCTGTGGCTATAAAAAAATAATACAAACACTTCAACTAAACAACAGGACATCTCACGATAGAACGGAAGTTCATCATAATCTTTACAAACAGAAATATGCTTTTCAGAAGATTTTTCCTGTGTCCTATTATATATTTTCACATAACTGACCTGATGTAAATTGAATCCCTGTAGAGAGCCGCGAGGTCGATTCCAATTTGTATTCAGGTGACTTAAAGTGTGGTGTCCTTGAGGTGGCACGACAGATGCGGGCGCGTGAGGCATGGTCGTGGGGAGAAAAGGCATGCTGCCTAAATGGCTCGGTACGGGTGTTGTCGTCATTTTCGTTTGTAAGTGTAGCGGTATTTGTTGACGCATGTGCTGGTTTAAATTATTGTTCATCACAGCGTGGTCTTGCCCTCGAGGTAGAATTGAGAGATGATCTAGTGTAGCTCGTCTTTGATCTAATTCTGGAGGTTTTGGACTGGCAGAAGTCTGTAATATTTATGCATATATTCGAATGTAAAGTACATATTTATTTTTTTGTGTCTTATTTTTAAAATCCTTATTATTAATTTTTACCTTATGTCTTCGTGGTGGGGGTACCGGAGGGGCTGCTTTAGGTGGCAGCGGTGGTCGTTCGTCACGTAATTGAGATGTTGATATAGCCTGTTAAAATTATATCATAAGGTATTCATATTGTTTGCATTATGTTTGCTGCAGTTTATTTCTTTGTGGCATCACGCCAGACGTGAAATATACGCTAGTTGTATCGCTTGTATATATGGATGCCAAATCGCACGCAATGCACCTGCTTGTAGAGAATTTGCATTTAACTTTTTCCAACTCGATTTCATTACGTGCAATTACAGGCAAAATTGTTTTCATTGCTTTTTAAAAAAACGCTACTTCGATAAGTCTTTCGAATCGACTTCAATAGAGAGTTCGATTTTATTTTCTTCGTGTAAAATTAAATGATAGGTATTGTGTTTATTTATGTTTGATATTTTTGCTACTTGCTTCATTAATGCGCGCAGGTGCAGGTGTACTCTTACACGGGTTGAATACTGTTGTCCTAAAATGTAACTAAGGGTACTTTGTAAGCGGTAAGTATATCTAAGGCCCAGGAAAAGTAGAGCTTTGTGATATTAAATTATAATGATATTTGATTGGTTGATTGTTGATTAATCTTTAATATTGTATTGGGGAGTTAGCCCCTTAAAGCTTATTCCGTCTGTCGCCGTAGACACTCGAAATCAGAAGTATGTAAATATAACAATCGTTTTTCAGAGAGCAGCGTAAGTTGTCTCTAAAAAGGAATGTAGAACTGTTTTAATAGTACATTAGAGAAGGTAGAGTATTTATTGTACATTGTAATTAGGGTAGATATCACAGCTATGTTTATTTCCGCCAAACAACAGTGTAAGTGCACTGCTGTATTCCAGTTTGAAGGATATTATAGCCAGAGTATGTTATGTCTCACGATTGCAAGAAGCATTGCTTTGTAATTCATTTGTTTGGTTTTACTGCTGTCCATGAGCGGTCGTCTCGCTTACCATCAAGAGGCTGCTCGTCTCGCCATATATAGATACAAAGAAACGCATCTTTAGAATTAAAGAGATGCAAATAAAAAAAATCTTTTTTTTTGGGAAACATTCATTAAAGATTTGTAACATAAGAAATTTTTCACTTATGGAAGATACATCTAGAAGACCGTTTTATACATATTTCTGCCTTCTATGCCTGTAGGTCCTTCTTAAATAACGGGTCGATAGGTCATTTTGAGCCAAAATATGATTAAAAGCCAAAATCTATTTTTTTTGGATTAGGTCACTTTAATTCTAAAGGTGAATAGTTAAGTGAGACCTGTCGCTGGTGGTTGCGACGCTTGGGATGGCGGTGGTACATGTCGTCGCAGGAGGCGCACAGCGCGCGGCGGCCGCACTCGGCGCAACGCACGCGCGCCCCCCCTCCGCCGCACAGCCCGCACGACGCCACCTCATTCAGGTGACCTGCCATCATTATTCAAATGTCACCTTTAACGGCTTTAGCTTACACGTGTCCCCTTCACTTCCCACTTAGGTTCTACTTATTCATTAGATCAAGGCAGCTATGATTAAAATTCGGAATGTTTATTTATAATGTGTTTGTCAGCCGGCCTCTAAACAAATTAATTTAATTCCTGTCCAATGTAAACAACAGTTGATTTAAAAATATATAAATATTTAATAATATACATTAATTAATACATATTAAACAGTCTGAATAGGTATTCTAGGCTATAATTTTATTTATTATGTAAGGCCTGTTCGAAGGCCGTCATTAATTTGTGGGTTCCATCGCTTTCTAGATTTTATTTCATTCTAAAATGTATTTGTTTACTCTCTAGTGGAGGTGATGGCTGGTTGGTAACGTTACCAAACGGTACCGAAACGGTGATTACCTACGGGTTTGAACTTTGAACCCCAGGGCACTTTTCTGGCTTTTTGGAGTCATATGAATAACAATCGTAATTGCGACGCCTTTTACCAAAGAAAAACATTGTAAGAATACTTGGATGCCAGCTTTGTTATATGGCATGTGAAGTTGTCAACCCGCACTACACCGGTGTGGGTTATTTGTATCTCTGTATCAGTCCATATACGTCCCACTGCAGGGCACGGGCCTCCTCTACAATCGAGAGTACGATTGAAATTGGTTAGAGGTTGGACTTACATACCACATAAATTCTTATAAATCACTATGGTATGCAGGAAACCCTCACGATGTTTTCATTCATCGTTTTAGTGCGTGGTGATCGACTATCAATACGCACATGACTCCGAAAAGTCAGAGGTGTGCCCTGAGATTAGGGTTCACCTTTTATTAATTGTAGTGGTGTTCCGAGACCCATAGGAGGACACAGATAGTCTGGAATATATTATTATTTGTTTACGAACCTCAAGAACGTGTTTAGTCTCTACTAGAAGGTAGAGACAGTCTTGTCTTGTCTTGTGAATTGTGGACTTTAAGGTAATCACATAAACATTGAGTCATAAGTGACTGATAATTAGTTTACTCTCTAGCGGCTGCGCGTAGAAGCTTAAACCAGGAGGCACTGTCCTAGATTTGGTTTTGAATTTTGTGAAACAGAACTAATTTTCATACGATTGTATTATTGCGGTTAGAATTACACGCAACACCGAAGATCGTAAATCATCATCTATCGTTTTGCGATTAGCATAATAAATAAAACTGATTTCACTGACAACAGGTTGCTGTATTTTTCCTTGGAGGAGGTCTACGTGAAGCAGAGGATTTTTTGTCGTTCAAAGTGTCGATGATGCTGACATGTCAGAGGTGTAGAAGAATAATAGTTGTCTACAAGATACTGAATGTTTACCTGAGGGCGGTCTTGGTGGAGGAGGTGGCGGCGGCTGTAGCTTCGCGTTGACATACTGTTCGCTTGGAAATTCCACTACTTCATAATCCGGTTCAGGTTTAGCGAGAGGTGCTCGGGACATTTGCGGAGTCCTTAGTATTGAAGTGGGGCTACGAGCTGTTGGCGAGAGACCCGTTGGTCGGACAACGTGGTGCGCGGTCGGCGTCGGAGGCACCGCTTCCCGCGGGTCTCTTCTTCGACCCTTCAGCATGTTTACTGTCTGCATCAAATCAAATTTAGTTTACATTCAATGTTTACTAACGTCCTTCATTAAGACGCATTTGATCTAGCGGCGTAATACTTTATCGTGTATGACTATTGCTACTGCATGTTTCGTGGGACTAAAATATATTTTGGTTTTTATCGTTATGTGTTTTTAATAAATAAATAAATAATAATATTAATAATGTTAATGTAATATTTTGGCAGAAATTACTATATATTACAACATTTAAAACTTAATAACATTGCAAATATCATAATTTACAAAAACAACTTGAAATCTTGCTTCTAAAAATCTTTTATAACTAATAGCAAATACGTTTTCATGAAACTAAAAGCGACATCACTCCTGTAAGTAATGATGTTCAGAGAAATTTAGTCTAGGTGGCTCTAAAAATAAATGGTAAAACTTAGTATTGATAGATGAAAACGTAGTGGTCTATGAAATAAAACTGCTACATTAGAAACTAGTATGACTATGAGCTATTTTAATTTGCATTTGTTTTGTAACAAAAAAATGTGTAATACAGACGTAACCTTAATTATTTAGTATTGTTATTATAGCAGTAGTATTAATAATATTAAGATATGCAGACGGTAGCTGTGACCGGGATAGTGCGGGCGTTACCGCGTCGCCGACGCCTTGTCGACCCATATTCCGCCACTCATATCCCAAAATATCAAAAGTGCTTCGTCCTATATGTATACCATTAAACAAGTATCTTTATTAAACTCTTGCAATCACTTCATTGAATTTTTTGCTATTACAATGAATATTATTAGAAATAAGACTATTCATTCTCGGCTACTTATACCGTTACAATTTTATAATTGTATAATGTCACTAAATTAAAAACCACTACTTCGAATATAAGAACCGACTTTCGTTTCAAAATTGCTAAGTTCAAAATATATAGAACACTTCATACCTATTTAACTTCCAGTATAATTTAAGCATTCGAAGAACAGAACAGCGTAACGAAGTATTGTATTGCAAGACACATGTCTGCAAATATATCACAAATTATGCAACTGCGCACTGTGTTTTTCACTGCACTCGCGGGAGCGTGATCCGAGGAGTTGTATCGCCCCGGGGACAGCTGGCGGCGGGCAGGCCAGTAGAGGGACTCGCGGAGTAGCCGGCACTCGGCAGCCGCTAATCGTGCTCCCTATCCGGTCGAAATTGACAGCAGCAGGACGCGTGTGCCCCCGGCTCTATTTCTGTCCGCGGCCGCGTTGCCCCGATTCTACTAAAATTACGACGCGCTGCTATTTCCGCACTCATCCCAATGCGCCCTCTCGCCGGAGTCAAATACCTTGCAATACTGCGTGTTCCCATTATCAACCGAAATCATTTTATTGATAACCGATAGACCTATTTCACGCCTCTTCCTGTCGCTAATTTTACGTTTATGATTTAGGTTTGTAATGTTATACCAAACAGTTATCTACGTTAAGTAAAAATCTTCGATGTATAATTCATTGTTGTTATTAAGTTTGTGTTAAACATATGCTACCAGACTCATAAGTTTTATAATATCGGGCCTACTGAAAACGCTGTTATAAAAGAGTTCAGCCATATTCCCAATATTCCAGACATTCCTACCAATTTTTGTGTACTTGATACAACAGGTAATAATTAAGGAATAAAAAATATAGTTTTCCGCCAGAAAACTTATAATCACAACTGTTTGATATGTCCATTTAAAATAATGACTTATAAGATGTATTTCACGCAGAAGATTTATTTGCATACGTTATATTTTAATAATTAATTATAGTACACGGATATGTATATGTATATGTATTGTATTAAACAAATCAGATTAATATTACTTATTTTTCTTTCCATATTGAACCTGCATGGAACAATGTCAATTTTTAAATGTAAAATGCCATTTACCCTAGTAACCACTTGTATGTAAATATAAGCGCTGAGTGTTGATACTGTTGTAACTATAACGTGGCATGGAAATTTTACATAATTTCAAACAAAATGGTTATTTCACATCTGAATTGTATCACTTGCTCGCTAAAAAGAAGCTACTCCATGCTTCAGAAGAGGTAACTTGTGCTTAACATTTATATCGTTTAAAATGTTTCTTTGTTTATTTATTTATTTCACTGAGGTATTACAACCTGTTGTAATATCGCAGTGATTTACATAACATTATAGCACTCACAAAAAATACAAATACATAAAACGAAAATCACATACATAAAAAGTACGATTTGCGTTCTTATTACTAAAAGGCAATAGACTTTTTATCTCTAAGCTTTATTTTATGCCATATCATATAAGAAAATATATAAATGATTAATTTTGGCCTATAATTTTTCTACATACATATGTAGGTATCTGAAACGTAACATGTGGTTTATTAATTTAGCCTGTCTCAGAACTATATAAGGTGTTCCTTTAAAAATGTTAAATTCTCATTTACAGATCACTCCATCAGAATACCAAAAAGAAATGAAAATGACTACACAGCAGAGACTACAGAGCTTAAATAAAATAGAAATAGATAACATTGTTAGCATCGGACAGAAACCTAAACATATAGTTCTTTCATTTACGCCTAGGATATTAGTTTTTCAGAATTTCAAACCGAACGAGAAGATTGTTGCTAAGTTTTCGGTTAAGAATGTTAGCGAGGTAATATTACAGTACATTGATCAGGATTTACGTTATTCGTTTTCAATTAAAGCAATTATATTTTGTTGTGTGTTACATAGGCTCCTACGTTTTTAAATATGGTTTACAAGGAGTCATCGTATTTCTTTATTAAACCATGCGGCGGTCAGTTGCTCTCGCGTCTGGCACCTGGGATCAGCGTGACCTTTGCTGTCACTTTTATGCCCGTGCAATATGAAGATTACACCCACAGAGTGACGTTTTATACAGACGTAGATCAGTACGTCCTGCCACTTATAGGTAAGAATTGCGTGGTAACAATATGCTTCATATTATATTTATCTATACATTTGTTCAAAATGTTGTTAAATGTTATAGTAATAATTTGAATATCTTTCAAATGTAAGTGCTGTAATTACCAAATTATTGATGTACTTTTGTCCTATGTAGCTATGGGTCCCAGACCTGTGTTCGACTTTCCCGACGAAATAGTCGTCCCTGAAGTGCCTCTCAAAATAGAAAAGTCAGTTTTTGTGACAGTGCATAATATTGGAGTAGTTCCAGCTGGATTTACACTTGACACGAGATGGTAAGAATAATAACTTGATAAAGATTATAATAAAAGGACGTCATTAATATACAAATAATTTGTTAATTACAGTCCTTTTTCGGTGCAACCAAAATCTGCTTACTTAAGGCCTAATGAAAAAATTGACCTAAAAGTAGGTTTTAAGACGATGTATTTGGGTGCATCTAATGGCATAATACGAGCGGTTTTTGAAACTGGTGAGACGAAAACTTCCTACGAATGTTACATCGTTTGGTGATTTAATATAACTAATATTCATACATGCAGGAGAAATATTTTTTATCAAGATAACGGGTAAGACGCACACTGTAAGTGTTGAATTAGAGAAATATGTGGTGAGATTTGTCGACACATACAACACAATGGTTCGTCAGCAGACTTTTAAGATTATTAACAAATCTGATCACCTGCTTACTTATATGTGTATGAAGAACGATTGTGTCTTCAATGGTAAGACTTATTTATTTATTTTTAACACGCTTATTAACTTCGACTGTAAGTAACGGAATCTTTGAAGTCGATTTTCAAACAATTCCACACCTCGGATTAATTTTTAAATATTGCACAATTTTCAAGGACCGGTAAGGATAACCTATGTTGAAAATGTCTCATTATGAGCAAGATCTTCCGGATTTACATAAGACTGCCCATTTTATTATATCGGTGTAAAAATTTGTGCCTCGATGAAACCTGTTTTTTAATGAAGAGAAAAATAAATATTATTTAATGAATATTATTATACATAATTGTGACTCCGGCCTGGAGCTCTTGAAGAAATTAACTTGTCCAATAAAAAAATATTTTTTGTCTTCGGCGCTGCGAACAAAGTGTAAAATGTGATGGTAATTAGATTATGTAAAAAAATATTTTTTCTACCGATACTATGAATGATCATTCTCCTTTTTACGTCTACAACCATCCTTGGATATAATAGCTGTTTATAGTAAGAATTAAAATAAAATTATTTAAAGAAATACACGCTTTGTTAAAAGATCCCACTAAAAAATAAAAATAATTCAAAATTATTTTAGAATTAGAATAATTGTTAAAAAACGTGGTGCTACAACATCATACACTTCAAGTAGGGGAGACCGAGGGGAGTTGAAACAATTTTCACGTTTTGTTTGATATAACTCATACTATTATCAGAAATCTTATGGTCCTAGTACCAATCGATAGCTTATTCTATACACTTGCGAATGGCTAGCATAAAGAAACTGTAAGCGTTAAAAATTGTGGTGAAAAATCGACTTAACCGTAACAAGTCAACTTGTTTCAACTCCCCTCATACCGAGGTGAGATGAAACAGAGGTCGAGGAGAGTTGAAACATTATGATTTTGGGGAGTAATAGGAGCTGCAAAATAACAATGATGATTTGATTTAAAGGTTTTAATTAAAATTAAAGTTTTCAAGTAATCAACGACCGTTGTTAGTAATATTTTATTAATAATTAATAAATAATTGTTAATATTAGGTCTAATACAAGTAATTAACTACTAAATTACTAAAAAGTAACATGACGGCCTATGCGTAACATCCATGGTAACATCATTTGCCAAAGGTCGATTAGTAATTTGACTCGGAAGAAAATCAGCGTCCTGGAATATTTCAGTGTTAACTGGTCGAAGTCCAGTATGGACAAATCCGGAGGATATATTGCAAGGTGTGACAACTATATCAAACGAAGTTTTAACTATCCCAGGAATATCATATATGGACATTATTTTTCCAGGATTAGACCGCATCCAGTTGTCGCAAGAAGTATTAACTGCTTTTTTAACTGGTCCAAAAACCGCTCTGTCCATTGGCTGCAACTTGTTGGTGTGGTGGTGCAGTGAGGTGAAAAAGTCACCAGAGTAATGCCATTAACCCTGCAGAACTCGACATTTTTAACAGATGTGTGAGAGGCGTGGTTTTCTAACAATAAAAGTGCTTTGTTTCTGTTGATGGCCGAACCTGATCTTTGAAAAATTTAAGGAATACATGGAAATCGTCTTCTTTAATCCACCCTGACCCACTTGCTGAGCCAATGGATCCAGTACGTCTATCGAGTATAAAATGATCATTAAATCTTTTTCTAAGGAAGATGAACATCGGGGTATGCGAGTGGCAAGGGCATTTTCTGCTAGGGCTATAGAAACCAATGTTCCCCTCTCTGCGGAAGTCATGGCACTCACTTGTTTCTGTCTAATGACGCGGTCTGGTTTTTGAACAGTTGTGATTCTATATTCGTCCATGTTCCATATGTCTTTCCATTGCAACTGGTATTTGTCATCTACCATGGTATAATTTTGAAAAAAATAGTTCCACATTTGTTCTATTAAAACTTGTAGCTCTAGCGATACTTGTTGATTGAGGCAGTCTTAGAGAAAGAACAGGATGACGTTACATAAATCATCGAAACTAAACTGCTTTTTTTTTATTTAAATACATGACGAGACGAGCAAGCTGTTCGCCTGATGGTAAGCGATACGACCGCTAATAAACAGTAGCAAAATTCCACTGCGCTCGCCATCCTGAAACATAAGATGTTAAGTCTCAATATGTCAAGCAGTTACTCTGGCTACAATGTCCTTCAATTCAAAATACAACAGTGCATTTACACTGTTGTTTCACGGGAGAAATAGACATTGCGGTGGTACCTGCCCAGATGACCTCTCATATATGAGAGACCTACCACTTCTCCAGCCATTTGATTCTCTGTCCAAGAAGACGGAATGTTTTTATTATATTCCACAGCCAACTTATAGGCAAAAGTTCTGGTTTCCTTAGTACTCAGGCCAAAGTTAGCAGCAGTTAGTAGTTCCTCTGAAGCGGTAAAACAGTTTTCTCGGTGTATCCAACCGTTGGAGCATCCACAGTTTCGTCAGCTTCATAAGCGGTCTTTTTTTTTTTTCATATACCTGTAGAGGTAGGTGTGGTTCAGGTTGTAACTCGAAGCCGTTTCACGGAGACTTTTGTGTCGTAAAGTGACTTCTTCAGCAGCGAGATCGTAAATCTCGCGACACACCATACTTTTGTAGGTCTTTCGTTTATTCAGTAGGCATGCTGAAACAATTTCTTAGCTATAATCAGATATTAAATTGAAAACGAGGGGAGTTGAAACAGTCTGTTTCAAATCACCTCAGTGAGAAAATACCTCCCAATTTTTATTCAAATCACGATCAAGCTGTTAATACACAGAAATCAAATTTACCAATTATATTTCATGAATCTATAGATAATGAGTTATCAAAACGTATATAACTCAACCCAAAATACAAAACCACTATTAAAGTACGAGCATCGTAAAAAATCGTGAAATACTTACTTTTTGCGATTTTCGGCACATGTCACTCAGAACTACACAACCACACGACTGACGCCTAAGGCACGAACTGACGCGGTAGCGGGTGGTGGGAGGTGGTTGAAAAGTGACGTTGCCAGATCCTAACGGTTTTAGGTTCCGATAAAACGGGACTGTTTCAACTCACCTCTGTTTCAAAACCCCTCGGTCTCCCCTACCCTAGCTTTTTAGCCATAAAATGAATGTATTTTACATTACTTGCTAATCTTAAACTTATTAACAATTTAGTTTTTTATACTATTCTTTATTAGAGTACCTAGGTACCAAGCCCATAAATGTTTCACCTAAGATTTATCGTTTAAATTTTTATGACGCAGACTTTGAAGAAAAAATGAAACTGGCTACTATTTTTTACGACTTGAAAGAAAGTGAATCTGAGAAGTATAGGAAATTGGTGCAATACGACGTTTTGAGTAGCGACGAACACGAAAGAGTCTACACAAGGATATTTTTCGACGAAATCCAATCTCTAGTTGCCGACGAGAAATTGCATTTTCAGAATACACACTTCTCTATCACTCCAATTGTTAGTAGTCTATATCATAAAATACTGAAATATAAACTATAAAATTATCATATTCAAATAAAATATATTACGTTTAGAAAGGAAACTTGTGGCCGAATAAGCCGACGGAGCTTACGGTAACATTTTCACCCAAAGAAATAGGAGAATTTACTACAACTGCGTTTTTGGATATTGACGGAGTCGACGATCGAATTGCTTTGAAGATGATGGGGACATCTTTGCCCCCATCGATAAATTTAAACCTAGAGACATTGGACATGGATTGTGTCTACATAAATAAAACATATAATTATGAAATAGTAGCTATAAATAGAGGTGAGCAAATTACTGATGCTTTATGATGCACCATATAATACGTGAATGTAAATATTTTACTTAACTAAATAGGTCACATAAACGGCGTGATAGTGTATAAAGAAGTGCCAACATTGTTTGGAAGCATCATATCATGCACCCCTGAGATGCATTGCTTACGACCTGGAGACAAGGAAATCTTTGTAATCTCTTTTTGCAACTCTAATCAGGGCCCTTACTTCGAGGAAATTAATTTTTCTATACGAGATACAGACGTCGTGTTGAAATTATATTTAAAGTAAGATTAACTTATTATTGACCTTCAAATCAATATTAATGGCTTTTCGTAGTAATTTGTGAGTATAAACATGATATCCTACTTTGTTTATAGAGGAGAAGTCATCTACCCCTCATTAACATTCAGCATACCGTGTTTGGACTTTGGCAAGGTGAGCTTAGGTAAGATATCAGATAATATATTACCAACTAATTATTTTTCTTTAGCCACTCCGCTAAACAAAGTTATAACCCCGAGAATTTCCATTGTGGCCTGTCGCTTACGGCTTGCATCACGCAACCGATCCAACAATGTTTCTGCATAATATTTATTAAAATAAATAAACAATATAAATAAATGCACCTAATATATACATAGTCCTAACCCCACACTAAGATCGGGGCTTGTGTCGTGGGTATCAGGAACCACGAGAATCTTTTCGGTCTTACAAACACCCAGACCAGAAATAAATACCTGTGGTTTATATAAATATTTGTTTCGGTTCTCTCGTTTCACAGTTGGCTTTTAACCAATTATGGCACGGAGGCTGTCAAACATTAGTTATCGTACGTTTTTAGGTGTACCTAAAACGATGGAGTTGGATGTAATAAACGAGTCGGTGGTTCACGTCAATTGTTCTGTTAAAATATCATCGGATGGTCCTGAGATCAGTAGTATTACACTAAATGATTATGCAGTAGCGTCCCCAAAACCGGAAGTACCCCAATGGCCCAGAGAGTTTAACATCGAACCGTGCAAAGTTGAAATAGAACCTGAATCTAGAGTGTCTCTGAAGGTAACACATGAATCATAAATCACGTATTAGCATTTTTATGATCATAAATCAAAACAAAGGTCAGTATTTGTGATTTTTGAGTTTGCCACTTAAAAAGTATCGCAATAAACGCCTGCTAACTAGTTTTTACTTTCCCTAGGTAACATTAACAGCTAATTTGATCAGGGCTAACCAAACATCTCTAGAATTGGAGTTAGAGAAGTCTGACAGCCCTCCAGTTATTCTCCCGGTAATGTTCAACGCTATGGTACCTCATATCACACCCGCACCGGACATCAAACTGCGGGCGTGTTTTCTGGATTTTCCTTATAAACAGCAAATAGATATAACTTCCAACGAATTTTGGGGGTATTTTACCTTGGACGAGAGCAAGGTATAACACTGTAATTTAACGTAATTAATTATGATAGTCCATTTAAAAAGTTGTTAACGCGTTTAACTACTATTGAAAATTATTAAAAAATGACTAAAAGTTTCCTAGATTGTATTTTTAATATGATGCTTGTGACCCATTTACTAACTTTTTTCTGAAATATCAGGGCAGTGGAGCACTCCTGAAAATATATAGAAATTAATAATAGACCAAAAGCTACTATTACTCTGTTTATACCTTAAGCTTTTATTTGTTATGTTTCCTGCTGATGCCATAAACAGATTATAGCTAAATATACGGCACGATGTACGAAGACCAACATAGTTATGGTGTATAACAAAATGTAATTAAAGTTTATGTAATGATCGGTTCTAGGAGGAAACGCCTTTAGAAGTCGACGTTGGCCTTAAAGAGGGATGGATTGAACCGAATAGCACGATATCTTTACCAGTTGTTATAAAAACTGGTATACTAGGAGTTCAGGAGTATACAGTCCGGTACATAAAAAAAATTACTTTTTGCATATTGATTTTATAATACCAACTGATTTTAATTCTTATTCTCGGTGATTGCATATCAACATTTTGAAAACATTGAACATCACTAAAATCTAAAAGTTCAAAATGGAGTTAAATTTTAACATATATTATATTTGATTAACAGATTGCATTTGTTCGGTCTCTCTCAAACTATCGAGATATGCCGTGTGGCTGGTTGTGGAGTGCGCCCTATAGTAACGTGTACTCCCATGGCGTTACATTGGGGACAGGTTAAACTACTCACCAGGTCTCAGAAAGTATTAACACTGTGCAACGATTCACCAGTCAATGTATATTTCAAGGCTTCACTGGTAAGACTATTTAAACTAAAACGTACCTCCATTGTTATAGGTATATGAAGACGTTTTTAAATGTCATTGATATATTTTTTAGCTAAATAAAGACGGACGCTGGCATATACAACCCACTGAAGGGTACATTGAACCTGAATCGGAAACAGATTTGCTGCTATCTTTGTATCTGATAGACGCTGACACCTACACAAATAAAGCGGTGCTTCAGTTGGAAAAAGTCAAAGACATTGTTAGTAATTTAATTGATAATGATGTCACCCAATTCCATTTCCTACATATTTTCTAGAAATATCTAAAAGCTGAAATTTGTATGTACACTTTAAACAAATTCTTACAAATAGATGATTTATTTGCTTTACTTGAATTTCCAAAGTCCTGATCATAAGTGTTATTTATATTTTATAATTCTGTAGTTAGTGCCCTTATCCGCTACGGGTATTGGTACAAGTATACTAGCTGGAGAGTTTCGAGACAAGATTGTACTCGGACGGCATTTCACCAAAATACCACTAAATGCTAAAGTGATCATGGAAAATCGGGGAACGCGCATGCACGCCCTAGAGTGGAGTGAGCACTACAAAGCTCCTAAAACTAAACAGCACACGGCGTATGTATACAAAGTAATAATAACAGATATAGTTTACATTTCTAATTTATATTGAATGTTATAGTTTTGTTCCAGCGGATTTTTCAGCTTGGATCCCAAGGTATTTAAAATGGCTGCAGGAGAAAAAATTGAATTGACTATAACAGGGTTGTCCTATAAAGTAACAACCGTCAAAGAAATGTGGTATCTTGTTGGCAGCGTCGAGGGTATTAATAAGAAAGAGTTGCTCTTGGAATGTCAGGTTATAGCCGAGTTCGTAGATCCCAAAATAGAAGTGTCTTCTACTGTAATAGATTTACAGTATGATTATGGACCGTATAGCGAATATTATAAATTAACGGGTAAAGCACTTGTATTGTTATAGTTTTAGTAGGCTATTTATCTCTGTATATTATTTTAACTAGCCACTTATTTCAGATATTGTCACAATAAAAAACATATCTAAATTGCCATTGGATATTGATATAACGGTCAAACCACCTTTTGCCGTAATACAAAAGCAAAATACCTACAAAATATTGCCCGAAGAAGAAAACCTTTGTTGCTGTATTTGCTATGATGAATCGGATTTGAATGTATCTAACATGGTTAAAGAAATAGGTCCACATCAATCGCAGATATTTGTAGATTACTTAACTTTAAAACCTGTGGAGCCTTTGCGCAAAGGGCCCTTGCATTTTTTTGAAGACATCAATAAAATAAAAATAGCGTTTAATCTCACACACTCGGTAGAAGAACGTTTAGAAGATCAAGATGTTATGAAATTACAGATTTTATTTGATACAACAAAACATCTTTCATTTAAGTCCAGAGTCTATTGTGATCTAATGAGGATTAAATTCAAAGGTCATAAAAACAAAGTAAGTAATATTTTAAGTTTGATGGTAATCATTGACGGTAATCTCGATCATTTAAACGGAATTCTGCTTATATTTTTAGGACGCAATTAAACTAATTGGGAAGGTTAATTTTCCGAACATGTTCGTATTATCACCCAGAGTAGATTTCCAATGCATACTTAATGGAAGTCTGGAAAGCAAAACCATAAAGATACAAAATATTACTCCTTTGTTAGTTTGCTATAAATTGCAATGGAAAAAATGCATCATATCCTCAGCACCTGTGGTGAGGCTGATATTTTATATCTCTTTTATACGTGGTTTCCTAATGTGAATTTAATAGAACTCATTTACCTATATATTTTGTTGTATAGTTGGAGCTACCTAAAGTTGGATATACGCAAAAGCCTAGTCAAACAACTACAGAAACGACCCAGACGACCTGTAAGACCCCTAACAACTAAATAACCGTCACAAAAAATTTCAATATTTATATTGAATCATATTCATTCAAAAGCCTGAATGCATAGGTTTCACACAAGGAATCATGTTATTTGATGTGTTTCAGTAAGCCAAGTACATGAAGCTGAGGGTTTACCGTCGCTGGGTTCCAATGTGGAGAAACAAATAGAGCATGAAAACGTTTTAAAAGCGCCTACGGATGATGAACAAATTGAAAAGGAATCAATTATTTACGCTGATTCTGTTGCATCATTTGAATATATGAAAACGCGAATCATTAACAAAATAGCACCTATGATACGTGACGACTACGAGGTGCAGTTTGATTGGGTGTGGAAATTTTCCAAGATAATCAAATCTAATAAAATCAACGTCAATGATGTGTTGCAAACGGTTCCACATAGGGGGCTGTTAAAGCCGGGTGAAATACAATATATCCACGTGATATTCAGACCAAAAAACAATATTTTTGTCCGGGCTATTTTGGAGTGTGAAGTGTTGGGGGGACCTCCAGAATCCATCATAGTTACTGGGCAAAGCTCAGACCTAATGTACAAAATAAACACTCAGAAGATTAATTTTAAAATCAGATCTTTCCATGAACTCGCTTTTGAACAGCTCCTAATATCCAACATGGCACAGTTACTATTTGAATACAAAACTTACCTAAATGAGCCTATATTTGAGAATGAACTGGAAGGAACGATTCTTGACCTAGTACCACCAGAAAAAATATTAGAACCTGAAGGAGTCGCTGAAATGAAAATAGTAGTGAGACCGGGTGTAATAGGTCACTTCAAAAGAGTATTTCTTCTAGAGATAGGACATCTCCCTCACATACCAATTGAGGTATTTGGTTGGGGTGTGATACCTCAAATATACCTAACTTTAAAAAGACCAGGCATATGCGATGTAAGTACCAAGAGATATTCCTTGTTTGTAGATAATAGGTATTCTTCTTCAACTTCTATTTGTGTTAGAAAACATGATTAAAAATAATGTTAATGTAAATCGCTTAATCCATTTAGATACCTCCTGAAATAGGATATTTGGCTATCCCTATGTTGACTATGGAATATTTGGAAGCTGTGGGTGAATTTTTTACGAAGTTGCCCTCGGAACATCTGAATTCTCCCCTCACAGAAAAATGCTTCGAAGATCCTGATTTGCAACAAGATTGGCATATTTGTTCCTCTTGGGTAACTTGATGTTCTGTTTTACAACTTTTGCTAATTTTAACTGAATTAAAACGTTGTTAACAAATTTTTGATATTATCAAGGATGGTTACCCTTCTGTTATGGATATAGAATTGGCAATAGAAAGAAATTTAGTAATAAATCATATAAAACTGCGCCCAGATATACTGACAAGTTATTCTAATACAACGAAAATGGGACCTATACCGGGATTTCACACAACATCTTATGTGATTGATTACGGGGTTGTCATAACCGGGAGTACGGTACGACTTTTTTATACATTTATTTTATTTATAGGAATAATGTCAGTTTATATAGATAATATTGTACTATTATAGGTACAATGTTTGGCTGAAGTGATTAACTATGGGCCTATAGCTACAAAACTGCATTTTGCAAAAGGGACCAGAATACCTTCTTGGTTAGCAATAAAATTATGTGGAAAGCTAGCCCCGGGAGAAGTTGGCAAGCTAGAAATTGTGTTTTCACCAAATTCCGTTGATTTTGTTCAGCTGGAAGAGACTGTTGAAACATATTTTAATTTAGAGGTCAATATCTTATTACTTGTTTGTTCATTTGACTACAGAAAATAGTTACGATATGCTGAATAGTATTTTAATGTTATTTAATGGAGGTTAGTAATGCAATCACAATTATAGTGAGATAACCATATTTCAAATATTTAGTTGCCCACCAGACGATTCTGCTATACGAATGCGAACGGACTACCGTTGGATAGTAGAATCATAGTTAATGATCGTAGGTAATATTCCTCTTCAATCCTTACGAAATCATCAAATAACACGTATTTTCTGAGAAATATTAGGTGTTTTAACAATATCTAATTTCGAGATTCGGATGCGATTTGGCTTACCTTCATTTCCATAATCGGATGTCCGATAGATCGAATCCGATGTATTTATTTTTGTGTAGTTATTTTAATTAATTTCAATCATCATCATTTAAAAAAACAATTAAAAACCTGACCCAGAGCATCGAACCCACAATGTTGTAGATCAAAATCTGTACAAATTAAATGTAGCGTCAACACAGTAGTAATGTTAAAAGCTATTTTTGTTTCGTAGGTACCATATGGCGTCACTATCCCAATTCAAATAAAAGCACTATGTGCCGTGCCGTACTTGGTGTCCAACGTTTCGGAAATTAATTTTGGGTCCGTAAGATGTGGAGATAAAATTATTTGTTCAATACCATTAAAAAATGTGTATGTATTTTTAATATTAAAAAATAGTTGCTCTGCATATATAATTCATAATAAATAATATTGATTCTCTTAGAGGTAAACCAACTTGTATTTGGTACGTGACATTAAGACTTAAGGCACCTGGCCCAAATCCTATGTTGATATTGGATTGCTCAGGCAAATACGAACCTGGCGAAGGAGGATGGCTAAGTGTTGCCTTCAAACCGACGATGGAGGTTGGTGGCATAGAATTTGATCATAATTATTATTTCAAGTTTGTTAACATGATATTATATTGTACAGATGTCGTACGAGGGCTTGCTGATATTTAGGTTCCACATGAATCCGACACGTATGACAATTCCAGTGACAGGTCAAGGAATCTTGCCACATGTACATCTTATTGGAGCCAATGTTAGTTTTCCTCCTACTCTACCGTGGGCAGAAACTACTGAAATCTACTTTGGCATTACAAATCCTTGTCCTTTTCCAATAGAATTAATTATAGCTCACAGCGATGAGTAAGTGCGACTTAACATGATTACAATTTTTGGATAGTTATTTTTTTCTGACTTCTATAGTAAAATAATATTCCAGAAAATGGCAGGAAGAAGATGAAGTATATCAGTTACTGACTAAGTATTACAACAAACCGGAAGAAATGTTAGTACCTGCTGTAAGGCCTGGAGCTGGTCTACCGTTTGAAATAATGAATTTCTACAGGAAATTTACAGAAAAAGTTTCAAAGTAAGCGATATTCACAATATCGACATGTGCTAATTGCAATAATAATAATTTATTTTTCGTTGTAATTGCTAATTAATAAATATTTTAGAACTATGGAGGAGGAATCGGCGGCTGCGAGAGCGATAAGTACCCGAATTCCTGCAACGGCCAAGTAAATATTTTTTTATTAAATCCATTGAACGTATTTATAAAACTTGATAACAAAAAAACAATAATCTCGCTCTCTAATTGTTGCCAGAAAATCTGCCAAGAGTCCAAAACCGGCTCAAAAATCAAGCGCCCCTAAAGAAACCACGCCAAGAAAGTTCAGGACTGAAACTGAAATTATTGCTGGTTTTTATTAATGCATAATTTATCTTATTTGTGCATTATAGTAATGTAGAATAATACATGCCAATTTGATTACAGATGAGATTAAATCAATGAAAGAAAATAATATTGATCCTCTGAAAGAATGTTTACATGTATTTGATCATTCATCAACCGAAACAAGAACAGAAAAAAATGCGAAAGGCATTGTTATTTTGTTCCATGGGTCACCATGTGAAGGTAAAATGGTTTTCCGAACCATAATATTGTAGGTGTATTGAAATAAAAAGTGATTTCTACTATCCTTATCATTTAAAACGCAAGCGAAAATTTACAAGCGAGATGATAAAACAAAAATTGGAGGCTTGACTCCAAGGTCTAATCCTCAGGTTTTTTAAAGGTTTTTAAACGTACATACTAGAGTATTTCAAAGTGTCTATAGTGATATCTACCAACGGGCAATACGTCAGCATGGTTGACTAAAGCCTAAAACTCTCACAAACAGTAGAGGATGCCTTTCTCCTGCACAGCAAAAACAATTGATTACATTCATCTTATTTTAACTTCATCAGAATCGCAGTGTCAAGAGATGGCCTACTCCGTTGGCAAATATTTAGACTTGCCGATAGTGAACGTCGACTATTGCATTGTAGAAGCTCTATGTACATGCGAGTGCCCTGCAAAATTAATTTTAACAAGTGCCATACATGAAAGTTATGAGACATCACGAAAACATGCTAAAGGGGATTCAGAAGACACCTGCGATATGAGTCAAGGTATTGTTAAAATGACAGCTTCCGTGGCTCAGTTGGTTTGATCCCCGCACTGAGACAAATATTTGTGTGATCCGTAGGTATTTGTGTCAATTGTGTGTTGAGAACGAAAAGTCACTCGTAGTTCCTGATACCCTGATGATATAAGACTCGATCTTAATGTGGTGTCAGGACTATGTATATGACTGTTAGGTGTATTTATTTCGTAAGTTTAATAGGCTATTTGACTAATTTTTGAAAACCATACCACATTATGAAGCGGGGTCTATAGACCTTACAAATGAAGGTTATTTTTAATTACTATATCTATATCATTTGAAAATAAATTTACAAAATACACTGAAAAATTACACTGTCAAAACGCTCTATCTGACAATGTGGCGTTTAGTTCGTAAACATCCGTTCCACAGATTCGTTCGCATATATCGCTCATTCTTAAATCATCCATAGATCAATCAATCAGTCAATCGTCCGAATGAGTTTTTGCATTGAGGTATTACAACTGGAGCGGATTATATTATAGATCAAGTCGGCATTGCTGCAGATACGACACTTCATATATTTGTTACATTTGTTACCTAATGTTTCAGAATAAAGTAAAACGAAATATAAAAGCCCAATATAATCATACATTTTTAATAAAGCTACATTATTATATAGATTTTAAAAACAACAAAACCTATAATAGGCTATTTCACTGTATAAAAATATTGACTTATTTGTTTCCATCCGTGTAAATAATTTAATTTTAAACATATTTCATTATCATACATTAAAAATATTGTATATTTTGTCTGAAAACCACAATAATCATTTAATTTATTTTGAGTTCGCGCCACGTGATCGTAAACGATTTTGATTGGCTATGACGTCATGCATTAGTATGAACTACTCACGTACAGGAAATGAATGGGATTGATAACGGCTTAGATGCAAATTAAATATTAAAAATACCTTTAAAACGCGTTATTTGTCATTTGTACCCGTGAATTAATAATATTATCATGTCCAATGTAATAAAATGTGAAAAAAGAAAAAAAAATTTTTTTTGACAAAACCTCATTCGGACTATTGATTGATTGATTGATCTATGGTTGATTAGAGAATGGGTGACATGCGAACGAATCTCTTGAATGGATGTTTACGAACTGAACGCCACATTGCCAGACAGAGCGTTTTGACAGTGTAATTATTCAGTGTATTTTGTAAATTTATTTTTAAATGATATAGATATAGTAATTAAAAATAACCTTTATTTGTAAGGTCTATAGACTCCACTTCATAATGTGGTATGTTTTTCAGAAAATAGTCAAATAGCGTATTGAGTTATCCTACTAAAAAATACTTTTGTGTCAAAAATATGGATAGTGAAAAAATATATTTACAATATCCAATGTATCTGATAAATATATTAAATAAAATAAATAAACGAAATTTTCAATATTTACCTATTTGTCCGTAACATTAATCTTATTCTATAATTTTGTTAAAATATGACATTTGTCAAAACGGCTTTGGTACATAATCTAATTTATTAATATTTTTGCTACTTTATTCAAATTATCGTTAATTTACGTATGGAATTAAATTCTATATTTTTTTCAAGTGAACTGGAATGGTTTTTACATGTCTTCAGTTGGGAGTACGGTATTTTGAAAGCAATTAGAATAAATAGCATAAATGACAACTGCCATAGCCGACTGTCAGTGTAAGGGTACATGTACCCTTGCAAATGTTCCAAATTATTTGGTCTAGATCCCCTCCAGTTGTATATCTCCATGAGTTTTTGTCAAAAAAAATAGAATTATATTTATTTCTTCACATTTTATTACATTGGACATGATAATATTATTAATTAACGGGTATTAATGTCAAATATCGCGTTTTAAAGGTATTTTTAATATTTAATTTGCATCTATGCCGTTAGCAATCCCATTCATTTCCTGTATGTGAGTAGTTCATACAAACGCTTGACGTCATAGCCAATCAAAATCGTTTACGATCACGTGGCGCGAACTCAAAATAAATTAAATTATAATTGTGTTTTTTAGCCAAAATATACAATATTTTTAATGTATGATAATGAAATATGTTTTAAAATTAAATTATGTACACGGATGGAAACAAATAAGTCAATATTTTTTATACAGTCAAATAGCCTATTGTGTGGATTTATAATTTATATTCTTTGATATGGGTATGATTTCGCAGAGGCGTTCAGTGAAAATGAAGATGAGTTTGATATCATTTTAAAAAAGATTGAATATCTGGCAAATAATAAGAATGTTGGAACTCCACGTTCAAAGGCCAGCGACAAAAAGAAAAAGAAATCATCCAATTCCTCAATTGCGTCACATACCGCTTTAGGTGCAATGGGTTCAACTACATTATTTCACATGGTGATTATAAATACGTAATAAATTAGAATGTTTGATAACGTGACAGTATCGATACGTCTTAATTTACTTTGCAGGATTTAATTAATGAACTACTAACAGAGTTCTTCGCTCAACCCAAATTCTCGAAAGGCTTCGTAGTAGATTCTTTGACCAGTGTTGTTTTAAAGAATCCTCCTCTAGTCCTGACAACTGTATTGAGATGTAAGTCCACGATTTGGAACGTACACCTCGTTTTGTGTCATTCAGATTTTTACAAATGGGCACAATTATATGAAGAACTCCACAGGGAAAATGATTTGCTTGATGAGTTAGTTAAATATTTTTTAAAACTTAATTATTTATATGTGTCTACGAAATATTAAAAGTTAAATGTATTATAGAAGCGTGTCAAAAGTTTACGACGAAACTGAAATACAATGTATCATACAATCGTTTGAGGAAATGACCGCAGAAGAATATGAAAATGCACCATCTGAGTTGAAATCAATTTACATAAATTATGGATTGGAAGAACGAAGAAAAAAATATTACGATTTAGTTGGGTTAGTAATCATTTTTGGCAGTACTTGTTCAAATTCAAATAAACTTTTAAATCAATTATTCTAGGCAAGCGGGCGAAGTTTTGAGAAAAGAGAAAAGTGGTAAAGGTACGGAAAATTACATATAAATATTTTGCCTTTCGTACTGAATATTTTAAAAATTCTTTATATTTTTCTACTAGATCGTAGTAGATCTTTACTGCAAGTAGACACATCGGAGTCAAAGAAAAAAATAAAAAGAGAAGACACTAAAGGTATACTATGTTGAAATTTTTATTCAAATTCAGCCCACATACGCCCCACAGACTTCCGCTATCATCGAGAGTACGATTGAGAGTGGTTAGGCCGTATTGACCACCACGCTGGGCTAATGCGGGTTGGTGGACTTTTACCATAATATTTTTTATTAAACGCTATAGTATGCACGTTTTGTCACGATGTTTTTCACTACAACGGTGAAGCCGTTATAGTGCGTGGTGATTGACTAGCTATCAATATACATATCAATCCGAAACCAAGATGATGCCAATCGATACTCTGCCTATACGGCATTTGCGCTTAACATCAAACATCAAGTGCAGTGTGGTCAATATGCCGGGCCAGTATTAAAAAAAATACTATGTATAGACTATAAAATGAATCGCGGATTCACTTAGCTTCGCCCTACGAATATGCCATTAAATTCGTCTATTACAGCGCTTTTTGTAAATGTATATTTCCTGGTAAGATTTATTTTATTTGTAGGGAAGCCCACTAGTGAATTTTTGGTCATGAATACCAAATACAACGATTACACGAAAAATACATATGAAAGTCTCATAAACATTGCTAACAATTGGGTGTTTGAAGAAGGCGATGTGGGCACACCTTTATATAGCTTTAATGGACAAGTCGTTGGAGCCGCACAAAAAAAGGCCAAAAGAAAATCCGAAGTTCAATTCCAAGTATATTCTAAAATTTATAATTAAATGATTTTTTACCGCGTAAATCTAAATTGAAGTTTTATTTTCAGGCATCGGAAGTTAGTTTTGAAGAGAGAGGTTTCCCCCTGACATTGATAATGTGTCCTTGTATGCACTACAAAAAGGCTTTGGTGAAAATGTTTATAAACTCGCCGCTGGTGCAGGATGCTTTGAAGGATGAGGAAGAGTGTGATATTCTGATGTGCCCAGTGAACAGAAAGGAGTATACAGTACTGCTACCGAAAACCTTCCCTATTATACATCATGAGGAACCATTAAAATGGCGTTATTTAGACGAAATGCCGGTATCCATGTTTTTCCTTTACAACTTTCTAATTTTGGTACCTATAGATTATAAGGACGATAAATATGCACGTCACGATAGTATGATAGCAATGCATTTTGAAGCGTAAGAATCTTATATAAATTTGCTTCTTAGTGTAAAAGGAAAAAAACCTGATATTTGGCAATAGTTGTCTTTTTTTTTATTGCAGTGAATGGCGAGACGAGCATGCCGTTTGTCTGATGGTAAGCGATACGACGGCTCATAAACAGTAGCAACATTCCACTGCGCTCGCCATTCTGAGACATAAGATGTTAAGTCTCAATATGTCCAGTAGTTGCTCTGGCTACAATGTCCTTCAATCCGAAACACAACAGTGCATTTAAGCAGTGTTGTTTCACGGAAGAAATAGACATTGCAGTGGTACCTACCCAGATGGCCTCTCACATATGAGAGACCTACCACCAGTAAAGTCTTGTGGTATTACTTTTGACGATAGGCTCAGCGGGGCTGTTAGTAAAAACACTTATTGCGAAAAAAGAAGCTGCGGTTCGATCCCCACCCGGAAAAAGTGTTTGTGTGATTCACGTGTAATATTTTCGGATCTGGGTATTGCGACATCGAAAAGTGTCACGTATTTTCTGATGCCTATGACACAACACTTAAATTTTGTTACGAGATCGGAAATTTGTTTTCACTTATGTGTGTGGCAAAGTTGCCTAGACTCTATCTCTAAATAGATAATTTTGTAAGTTTAGTCTAGTAATAAACGGTGACACATTGGAATAATTAAGCTGGAATAATAGTTAACATCTTTATTTCTTCCGCATTTTAGATTCGGAAGTGTGAATGCAATCAGCTTACTGACCTAAATTTATTAGATGATTCAACCCAAGATAATGTTCTAAACATTTTGTCCAAATGGCATTGCACTTGTGCCAAGAAAGTGAGTAAATAATTAGTTTATACGATCAGTTTTTATACTCTAGCGAATTAACAAAGATACATTACTGCATTACCTGACCGTATCCTCCAGTTAACGTCCTCACAGACGTCTACGAGTGAGATTCCCTCCACGTCGGTAGAGAACATCGCAAACGAAGAGAGCGAGTTGGATATATTTTACCCGCCGCCGTTGCGCAGTGTGAAGTCGATGGCTGGTAAACGAGCACACATTTTATTCACTATTCTAAATTTACTTTAACAAGTAAGCATTGTGATATTGTTTCAGCGCCCAATGGCCGCCTGGTGCTGCAGCCGGGTGACCTGGTTAGATGTAAATACTCGTTCAGTCCGCAAGTGGAGGGCAATTTTAGTGTTAAACGATTCATTGAAGTCAGCGGGTGGCCCGATTCCCGCGTCGATGTTAATGTTGTTGGTATTTGCGATTTACCAAGGTATATCAAAAACCAATCTATGTTTAGTCACATAAATATGTGACTAATACACCAAAAATAAATATATGGATTATTTCAGACTCGATAGCAGACCCAAAAAAATGTTTCAAAATTTTGTACGACGTGCTGTGGAAGACAAAGTATACAAAGTGACATATTTAGATAACTTAAAGATATTTGAATTTGGCCCTATATTCATAGGAGCCTTTAGGTATACAAAGTACATAACGTTTTATTTTATTTATGTATATAGATATTATTATTTTTAAATGTCAATTCACCAGAATATATGAAGAGGAATACACAATTGACTTGAAAAACTCATCGTTAATGACGGCTGATGTGGAAATAGAGTTTCAAGAAGAGACTACTGTTTTTCAAATAGATAAAACCTTTTTAAGATTAGAGGTTAGTAAATAAATCGAGGGGTTAATTAGTCATAATTAGACCCGTTATAATCAAAATTTAATGTGTGTCCAGCCTGGTTGTCGCGGTAAGTTAACCGTGTCAGCTGCACCGGCCGAAGTTGGCGTCCACAACAGCGTGTTACTGTTTAGTGTGAAAGACAACCCGGAGATAATATCTATCAACATCGGCTGCAGCGGAGTTGTGCCTGTAGTAGAGATATTACCATTAACCAAACAAATTGGTTAGTCACAAAATAATTAAGTACTTAGTAATAATAAAAGATTGTACGTGAGCCTAATACCGCTATATGATCATTCTACAGAATACGGAAAACTTTTATTATATCGCCGTGAAGATGATAGGTTCATTGTCAAGAATGATTCCATTTTGCCAATAATGTGGAAAATTCGAAATGCCCAGGAGTTTATGGAGGATTTCATCATTGCCCAGACTTCAGGGATCGTGCCCAGACACGATAATCAAGTCGTTCCCGTAACCTACATTGCGTGTCGAGTCGGCGTTATATCGCATAAAGTGCTCACAATTGACGTGTGTATTTAATATTTATTATTTTAATGTTGACCTATCAAGATCTGCATCATATTGGACGTAAAATTGTTTAATATATACCCTTTGTAGTACTCATTTTGTGCCGAAATGACTGGCTTTACCTACATAGAGACAGAAACAGTCTGTGCTGATGCAACAATCTCTTTATGACAAAGTTTATTTTCAATATATTTGTCAAATATAATATGCATTAGCTTATTCAGTCAGTTTTAAAACTATTTTAGTTATCGACTGTTTTATCTTCTTCGATCAAACTGAATTCATAAGTCGTTCGAAAATAAAGCTGATCTTTATTCCACTACTACTACTTGCTAGGTTTTAATAAATCTTTGGTTAAGACAGCGAACCACGGGTAAAGACGCTCAGTCCCCAAGTTATAGCATACTATATACTACTCAAGTTATTAAGAATTATGAAGTACGTACTTAGTATATTGTTTTGTTTTTTAGATTTATGATGACCAAGGCCGAGGGGAACCTATGATAACAGATAACATAAATCTATCAGCTGAATGTTACGATGTCATGGTTGAGTGTGCTTACGAAAATCCTGCTGAAACCTATCTCAATTACGGAAACGTTAAAGTCAACTCAACAATTGTTAGAGAAATGTACCTACTCAACCGCGGAAAATACAATATTTATTACAAGTAAGGCGAGCATAAGTAAACTGAAAATCTATTTTATACGTAATTAAAGCGGGGTCAACGCATTATGATTCTAAAGCTGTGGAAGAATTGGTATATTTTATGGCCGTTCGTCTGGCAGCTAGCGAATATGACTCGACTATGAAATAATTAAATTTCACAAAATTTAGATTTGTAAGATAATGATAAGGCTGTGTAATCGATTTTTTCTAGATTGAAGAAAGTAAAGAACTTTCCTGAGCCGTCTCTTCTCCGGTCATTTGAAGTGACGCCGGAGTGTGGTATAATCCCTTCCAGTCTGAAGCTGGTGTCCATCGAGTTTGAATGCACGCCCACCACCTCGTTCAACCTGGTGAACGTGCCCGCATACATATGCTCTTTATTGGACGGCAGTAAAGACCAAGTAGTTGTTGCCAAATTCCCTGTTTGTGTTACAATTGCATCATTTTACAACACGTAAGTTTAATAACACTGCATTCTTGTTCTTGAATGAACTGTTTAGTTCCGAACGATTAATGTTCGTTCTTGTATTTAAATTACTCCAAATTCGTATTTTGTGAGAGGTAGAGCGAGATGCTTTTGGTAGTTTATGGTAGGTATCACATGATTTTGATGTCACAATCGTGATGTTATTATTGAAAACCAACATGATAAGATCAATTACGAATAAAATTATAATGGGATTAACCAGCTATGTTGAAGCGTACGCAAAGAAACTCATCATAATCGGTTCTTAAATAAACAAGTTTTGCTCGAACACACGTAAAAAATAATTGTTTGGCTTCTTTTATTAACGTTTCGTATAAGAGTTTGCATAATTTATACTCTATTTTTTTTCTGATTCATTGGTGTGCAAAAAAGAATAAATATAAATGTTTTTAGGTTCACGCTATTTCCATTGGGTGAACTAAACTTCCACATCATACCAGTTGGCAGCGGAGTAATGAGGGACGTTATACTAAATAACACAAGTAAATGTCCCTTTACATACGAAATTATTTTACCTGAACCCTATCAAGTGGATCCAAATGCGCCCCAGCAGGCCATGAAACTTAAGGATAACAAGTAAGTTTCAATTGAGACAAACTTTTGTGTTACAACGTATCGTAACACCTCATTATCTCATTGACAGGTTGAAGAACCCACCAATGAAGTGTGGAAACTTTATTATAATGAATGATGACAATTTACTCGCTCCTGGAACAAGTCGGACACTGCAAATACAATTCTTAGCGACTGCGGCTAGGAAATTCGAGGAAACAATAAAGTTTATAATAAGCGATACTTGCCCCGCCGAGGCTCAGGGAGTTCCGCTTAAACTGGTTGGAACTGGAGCCATGCCTACTCTGGATATATGGAACATAGAGACCACGTTTAGAGAACATTTGATCGTTAAAAATCTTTCTGAGTATAAAGTGCCGGAAGTATGTTGTGATTGTTATGATGAATTGCTTTACAAAAAGCGTTTCTTATAGCTTTCATGGATGTTTATGCTTTCAGTCATCGCCGCACTGCGTGTTTGTGGAAAACTCGGTCACGCTGCACTTTTTCTGTGTCACTGTAAATACGAATTTTCGGGGAGCCATAGATTTATACAATAATGGACTGGTCGCTTGCGCATTAACAATGAAACTTCACTACCAATCTAATACTAATCAAAGTATTTTCTACTTAGACAAGTATGATACTCATATAGAACCTTTGCTGCACAAGTCACTTGGAATTATTTTCAGTCCAAAAGCTCTTCGGGTAATTAACAACTTTAAAGGTTCACAAACATTGTGAATCTCATAATAAAATCATGATACATTTGTGTTATTCTAGGAATATAGAGCAGTTTTGGAAATAAAATTGAAACTGTTGGATAACCAAGAGCAGTCATTTAAGATATGCTTAGTGGGTGAAGGTGTTATTCCAAGGCTACATCTGATATCACCGCCTGAGAGGCATCACAGAATCGCCCTGCTACAGTTCCCCGTTACATGCCTTGGCTCCGAGAGCACCAAACCTATTAGGTTTAAAAATATCAGTTCTGTGAAAGCCGTCGTGGTGTTGGATATCTTACAGCAACCTTATGAAGTACGCCCTGTGTTTTGGGTTACTGCGGCACCCAAATCAGAAAGAATGGTTATAATTGGTAGTAATGGTAATTATATTAATACATACATGAATCCATCCAATAGCAATTAGCCAAATAGATGGTAACTCTACGTTCCGAAGTAAGTTATAAATTTTCCATTTTTAAAAATCAATACTATTCTCTATGATACTTATCATTCACTCCGAACTTAGTTTATGGTTACTACCTACAATAGCGGATTCGAATATTTTGGGGGGTACCTAGGATCATTCGTACAGTTTTATGTACGACGTTCGAAAATTTGAACTTCATTTCCGATGATAAAGTAAATTCTCATGCGTTATGCTTCAGAAACTACAACAGATTTGGTTTTGCCTATACGAAGACACAAAAAAATACATATGTATGACTCGCGCAAACATTTGTATTGGTGCGGGGTATGATTCCGCGTCGTGTGGTTTCACAGCTAGTTTCATAAACAACTACAATGGGTAAATGGTTTATTGAATTCAAATTATAAAAATATATAGAATTATATTATACTTATCCACCACAACATAGAACATGTTGTGGTGGACTATATGGCCTAACCACTCTCAATCGTATTCTCGGTTGTAGAGGAGGCTCGTGCCTTCAGTGGGACGTATTTGGGCTAATATAGATGCAGTTGTTTGGTTTCTTATATTGGCAACATTATCTTGCAGAAGATATGAACATATCGATGAAAGTTATGATTAAACCACATGAAATTGCGACTATAGATGTCCATTACAACCCGCTGAAGAAAGGCAGAATCAGTTGTGATGTAAAATTAACTATCGTTGATAACCCATATGAATATTTTACGGTAAGTTGTATAAGTTTCCATTGTGCTTTGTTTATAATTACTAGCTTTAGTAATAATATACATTCTGTGTAACAGGTTTTGTGTGAAGCTGAAGCATTTATGGAAGACGTTATATTAATTGGGATTGAAATGCTACCGATGGACACAGATATAGAAGCATACAAGGCTTCAGCTGACGGGTATGCTAAAATTAAGCGTATTTGGAATTAACAATTTTTGGCAGTCATTATTATACCCGGCCTAAGTTGAATTTACTAGGTAAGAATCATAAAATCACTGAATAGTTTTAAATTTTACTTTTACAGCACTCTTTCAACTGTTTCAACGGTAGATAGTAGAAAGAAAAGCCGTAGTGCACCAATAGATAAGAAAAAATCAAAAATAGGAGATGCTAAAAGAGGAAAGAAAATGTCTGTGAGCTCAATGAGACCGAGCGAATCGTCGAGCCAACCATCGGTTTTAAAATACATTTTGGACTTTGGCGGTTGTGAACTGTGCTCCCTTCAGAAAAGGGCATTTATCATGGTCAACAACTCTGATAAAGTTTATAAGTTCACTTGGGAAGAAATTGATCACATTGTGATAAGGCCTTCCTCAGGATATATTTCACCAGGCGAAGAGAAAGATTTGGAGATAATGTTTTTCTCTGGGCAACCCATTTCTATCAAGATGGTAAGATATTTCTAAACTACTAACATAACGCCATAATATTTCTAAAAATAACGAATTTTCTTTACAGGGTTTGATAAATTGCTCATTAACGGCAATAAGCGACGATACATTAACTATTGATATGAAAGGCGCCACTTGGGACAACCGGCAGATTGTAACTTTATTTGATCGTGACAGGTAGAAATTAAGATAAAGTAATCTTAAATTATTTTATATATTTTTTATGATCTTTAACTATACGCAATAAACCATGTTTGTCTCAGGCGTGTGAGTCTAAACGAAAGATGTGAAACAACAGTTGACGAACAACTTGTGACGCCTTCTGAAGCATTCCTGGGCGCTATACATTTGATTATTCTGTATTCAGCAATGACAGAGTACACTAAGTATGTATGCAATTTAAAGGAAGAAAAGTCTATAAAGGACACATTCATTTATCAAGTAAGTATTAGTTTAGTCTTTTGTATATAAAGTGATCGCCTAATGTTATAAACAACAGTGAAGGGCGCAGTGGAAAATAATCTGTTTTTTTACCCCACTGTAATGGCTCTTTTCTTAAGAACCCGTAAAAAATGAATTACCTAACTGGGTCCATCGCTTCCGTAATTTCATTCTATCAGTAAAAGAAAGCGAAAGATTTAAAGCTCAAGCCTCAATAATAAACAATGTTATAACTTTCTTGCAGACTAGAACCTTTGAATTTTACGTGGAAAATGTCGGTAACGTTCCCATGAAAATAAATTGGAATTTCCAAATAGACGATGAATTTCCAGCTAGAATAGATAAATACAAAACAAAACAGGTTTTGAATTATTAAGTTCAATTTGAAATTTTTATTTTGTTTCGTTTTAATAAAATCAACTGATTATATATTGTACTTTTCAGAAGGCAGATGGGAACGCCAACGGTAGTATACATGACGCTAATAAGTCAGAACCTGATCTATCAGAAAAATTACAAGGCACGTCAATAATTCACAATCTGTTCTAAAAAGTTATGAATGGTATAAAATTATTTTTCTATTATTCTTGATCAGCTTCCAGCAAGGTGACTCTATTCAGCGGAAGCGAAGGACGAGAGAGCGTGGATACTTGGTTCGAAGTGGATTTGCCATTCCGAATCGAGCCCAATAAAGGCTGTCTGAAACCGAATGAGAAGAAAAAGTTCAAAGTTATATTTTCTCCCCTAGAAGCATTTAACTACATCGTCAGGTTGAAAAGCACTATAGGTATGATTTGTGAATTATACACCTACATTCACAAATATACGCAAGCGCTGTGAAGCCCGTCTACAAGGTGGATGGACGACCTGGTTAACGTTGGAGGAATTTGCTTGATACAGGTCGCTTCCAACAGGTCGATGTGGAGATGTGAGAGAGTGTGGTCGAGTGAACTTCCTCTAGCTAAAACGAACGAATGCACGAACTATTCACAAATATTTTATTATATCTACGTGTATCTTATTAGTATCTATACATTGAATTAAATTGTATAAGTTTTTGAACTAATATGTTTACAGATAATTTGGACCCCTATGATCAAAACGTGGGATGTAAAATTACCGCAAAGTCTTTGATACCTTATTGTCATTTGGATATAGAAGAAAGTGATTATTTGACATCGGGAAGAAGAAAAATAACTGGAGTTGCTCTACCTCTACACATGACCGTCCTGGAGTTCAATGTCTTAGGATCCGGTTGCTATAAAAAGTAGGTGCAGATTGTCCATATCCATTTTTGAAAGTATATAGTTCTATTCTCCGAAATTTATGAACAAAATCTTGTATCTTACAACCTTCTTTCCAGAACGTTTAACGTAATTAATCCTACATCTGAAGCATACGAATTCATATTCGAAATGGTGATGTCAGATAAACCGGAGTTGACTCCGGTCCACTGTGACATGCTTAAAGGTTTTGTCGAAGGTGGCACATCTACTGAGGTCACATTCACGTTTTCTCCTACAGCTCCTGGGGTAAAACTTAATGAATTTATTGTGGTTGTATTCAGTTCATTGAACTTTTTACTAACTAGTCTATGATTTTAGGTCTACGAGTCACAATGGAAATTCATAATCCCAGTTTTTAATCTCGTAATAAATTTACTCGTGGTCGGTTTAGTAAGAGAACCTGACGTGGTATTCGTGCCAACTATATTGGTAATAAGGAATTCTCTGGTTGGCTTTACGAAAACAGATGTGGTGGTTTTAAAGAATAATGAACAGGAGAGCCTTGCATTTGAATTTAAAGGCAATTCATTGTGCAATGAGTCTGGTAAGACGCCTGTAGTTGTCGATCCCGAGTACGGGGTTCTGAAACCGCTCTCCGAAACACCGATCAAGTAAGCGACATTAGATTTGTTTGATAGGGACCATTTTTAAGAAATTTGAATATCGTTAATGTGATTTCAGGTTTATTTACACTCCAATTCAAGATGGTCCGCTGTCGTTTAAAGTGTTTTGTAGTATAACATACATGACAAAGTATTTAACGCTTTGTGTAAATGCGTTGAGTTACGAAATAAAACCCAAAGTTACTTATTACATCATTGGCATTGAGCACATTCTAAATAGCGACGCAGTAACGAACATCCATCTTGATCAGGTATGGTTTTCATAAAATATTTTGGATTGTTAGCCCAGTCATATTAGGGCTTTCACCTCGGAATGAAAGATAATAAGCTGCAAATTGGTATGAACCTTTGTTTTGTCATTCTAAATGTTGTCTCAAAAGTCACAATCGTTATCGTGTCCGCGTCTCAAGATATTCAAGGTCAAAGGTCACAAAAATCGGTTTTTCGCGAATATCTGGCTTCCTATCGGTTAAATGAGATTTGCATTTATTATAAAAGTTGTAGGCTATAAAATTCCCTACAACTTTTGTTTAAACTTTTTTTTCATACGACCAACCGTTTTGAAGGTAGAGCGCGAAGAGTGCACATCGTACAGTCATATACGGCCTAATGCAAGGTCAAGCGTGAGTTATGGTTATCAGTACGTTATAAAGTCAATTATTTACTTGGAAATTATAAATATTAAACAATGCCTATTATTTATGTACTAACTATTAATTATTTATATTTAATTAAAGTAAGTAACTTGATTATTTATATATAATTATTCATATTTAACTATTTAAGCATAAAATATTATTAATTCTGGATTATATATTTTAGTTTTATTTTAAGTTAAAATGATAGTAAGAGTATATATTTTACACATATTTTTATTTATTATTAAATACGGCATAATATACATTTATCAAAATGTGAGTTCAAATATCAAAAGTATCTTTGTTGATTTTAATTGTAATGAAATTGGAAATGGAAGCTAATTATCTTCTTCTTGTTCGTCGTCTTCTTCTTCTTGTCGCTCAAAAATGTTCGATTCATTGTCATCATCCTCATTATCTGTCATGTTCATCTCCAAACCTTCCAGAATATCGGGATCATATGTATTTTCTTCATCGGGATTACTTGGATACAGTGAAGCGTTGAGGCAAGCTTGTCCGTTGCACTGGCCGCAAGCTAAAGAACATTGTAGCCCTGATTTTCTGCATCCACAGCGGGAACCACAACCATTTTTGCAATTGCAAAATATTACGTTTAGTAGTTCGGCTGGTGCTGGAGGTAATAACGTTCGTATGGGCTCCAGGATTTCATTTTCAAGCATCCAGCCCCATTCTTGAGGTTCTAAGTCCTTCCCTAACCACGTTTGAATCTGGTAGTAGACACGTTTTATGTGTTGATGAGCTGCTACACTTGTTGGTGGAAGTGTTGACAGTTGTACAGGTTTATTTAGTTTTGTAAATTTGATGAATTGCGTGTAGCGGAAATGATCAATGTTGTCCTCAGATTTTGGAGCATTATATAATGCCAACAAGATGCGCACTCCATTTTCTAATAATGTTTGTTTTGGGCAGTTTTCTTGTTGAAATACTTCCACCAGTTTATCTAAATCAGGAATTTTTTCCAATGCTCTAGTAACAGTTTTTTTTCCTTTTTTAAATAGCGCAGAAGTCGTGTCACAGCCACTGAATGCGTGTAAAAATAAAATGTGCTTTTTAGTACGAGGATATTGGTCAAAACTTTTAGTAGAATATATTTGTGTTTTGACATTGCCTTTGCCAACTTTTTTCAAAAAAATTTCCTGATGATGTGACTGAGTACGTCCAATTAAAATAACGAGCAAATCGATATCTTCTCCTATGATGACAGCCGATAGGAACCGTTTAACCGATAGGAAGCCAGATATTCCTTTGACCTTGAATATCTTGAGACGCGGACACGATAACGATTGTGACTTTTGAGACAACATTTAGAATGACAAAACAAAGGTTCATACCAATTTGCAGCTTATTATCTTTCATTCCGAGGTTGACCCCTTTTTTTACCTAATATGACTGGGCTATGTATTCACTCAAGAAATGAAAAAAATAAACGTGTAAATAAATATAATTTTCAGACCGCCTCAACCTATGAGAGAACCATACCGTTTACTATAAAGAACGACGGCTCTGCTACCTTCTTCTTTGACTGGCAGTTTACAATTAGCGCGGTGAAGAAATATCTCGAGGTTAGCATAGAGCCGAGGAGCGGACATGTATCTCCGGGTAACGAAGTGGAATGTACTGTGTATTTTACACTTAGACAAGTGCCAGTTCAAGCTTTCCCTATTACTCTACAGGTATGAAAGTTTCTCATTAGATTTTATAGATATATTTTATTTACTCATGATTACTTAATGTTTTTAAATACAGATCTCTGATGGACCTGAATACAGCATATATCTACACGCGGAAATTGAGAAACCCCTGTACCGCTTCTCCTGCATGGAATACGATTTTTCAAAATGTATTGTTAACGCTCCAGATAATACATATAAAAAGAACATTGCTTTTGTAAACGAAGACAAAGTTCCGATAATGTATAGTATGATTCAGTAACAGTGCGTGTATTTTGTCAAATGTTTTTAAATATGATTTCAATAAGGTAGTTAACTCTTTTCAGTCTCGACCTTAACTTTGCGAATGTTCCTGAACTATTTGTAGACTACCAAGATGTGTCAGAAATAGAACCAGGTAAACGGTTAAAAGTAGCAATTTACTTCAGACCAAAACAAGTAAGAGAATATGAATTTAAGTTGCAATTTTGGGTAAATTCTCTGTGCGAAGAAATTGTTACGATCAAGGGAGAAGGTGGGTTGTAATTTAGCACGATGCCTTAGAAGTGTTTTATTATTTTTAATTAATTAACTTTTTGTGCTTCAGGAGTTCCCCTGCTCTTTGATCTTTACGAGGGTTGCCAAAAGAGTTTCGACTTAGGGCCCGTAAAAGTTGGGGAAAAAATAGTGCGGACAATTGAAGTGATGAATCACAGTAAAGTTCCAATAGAGTCCACTTTTATATTTAGAGATATGTATCCTATCATAGAAGATACGACGAATTCTGAAATGACAAGCGTATGCCTGAGCCCAAGCACAGTAAATTTACAAGCGAGCGCAGGGCCATCCAGGTAAAAATAAGGACGTCGAATTACTTTTTCTTTCCTATAATTAGATATACAAAAATATTATTATTTCAGGGGGAAAATGCTACAACAACACAAGGATAACCAAATTCGGGAACAAATAGCTATGGATATTCAAAATGCATTGTCTTCACTGAAAGTTGTACCTAACAAGTGTATAATAAAGCCGTATAAGAAAGTTCCCCTGAGGATTCAGTTCAAACCTGTTGGGATGATAAGCACTCTCAATGTTCAGGTCAGTATTTTACATATTTACCAATGCCAAAGCTTATTCTCCCCTGAGTCAGTTACCATACATCTAAATACTTACACAGAATTGCAAGAGGAGAATAAATAGTTTTAATTTTCTTAAACAACGCACAGAAAAGTCTATGTTAAATATAATAGTTCTATACTGAAGTCTTAAAACTATTTGAAGCAATAAGAGTTCTCGCAATGTTCTGTATGTGTTTGTTTTATAGAAAAGTTTGTTGAGTTTCGTTTTGTTATGCAGAAGGTTCTGAAATGTGTTAAAAAATGATTAATTATAAATTCTAAATATAAGTAATTGATAACTTTATACTCCATTTTCATAGTTAAACATGCGCGTGTTCGATTTTGAGCGTCCACTAGTGCGTTTGAGTGGAAGTGCAACCGGCATGAGTTTGTGCTTCAGTCAGAACTCTTTGCAATTCGGCCGGGTTCGCAAACGTGGTTGCAAAATATTAAAAGTGATGTTGCTAAACAAAGGTGACTTCGGTGCCAGGTATGTACCTACCTAATTTAGTAAGACATTGTTTAACATATTTTCGCATCGATATAAATAATGTTCACTTGATTCAATCGCGATGAATTAGATTGTAATAAATGACTAGTCTCCAATACCTATATCTTATAATGAAGCGTCAACAGTCAGTATTTCTCCAGAACTTTCTACTGCCCTCAATACCGCTTAAAAAGCACGAGCACCTTAAAGGTGGCGTTATTCCGTCCTTAATCAGATGAATTCTAGCTGTTTTGCTGCTGCTGATTCATATCGATCCGAATTTCATCACAGATTTTGGTGGCAGCCCTTAACATCGGACGAATTCACAATATCTCCGCTGCAAGGGAACGTCGCAGCTCGAACCAATGTCACCTTTACCATAACGTTTAGGCCAGTTAATCACAATCCATTCATTAAAGTATGGGTGAGTATATACTCGCATAAATCCTGGATATTGTATCCATGTTTAATGTTGTAGATTTTAATACTAATAACAATGTCCACTACTATTTTAGGCGAGCTGCAACATAGAGAACTACGTGCCGCTAGAGTTGGCGCTTTACGGCACGTGTGTTGATATCGGAAATATTCAAAACAAAACATTGTACTTGGAGTGTCCAGTACGGGAGGTGCACACTGAATACGTAGTCGTTACTAATCCGTGAGTAATCTATATCACAATTCTTAAATATATGGATAATAATAGTTTTTAAGAGTGATTGATGCGATGAAACGCGATTTCCGCTTTAATTTGTTCAATAACTATCCTTTAATTAAGTTAATAATGACTCAAATTAAAATTAATGTAACTGCTTGACATTGTCGACAACACTCATTATGTAAAAAAATATAATATGTTCATTTTCATTTCGAAACACCATTAGTAAAATTGCAACCCATCTCAACAAAAGCCATTCTAAAATTAAGGTCTATATGTATAACTATGTAAGTATTAAGTAGTTTAAAGATGAGAATGACATGTGAGGTCTAATCGTAGTTCGGATGATATGTGGTTGGTGTTATCGGAAGTTTCTGGAGGACCATTCGAAACTTTGAAAGAGTTCCACGTGGAACCAAACTCTACCTTCGAAATACCCGTGCATTTTAAACCTAAAACTATTGGGAAACACGAGGTACAATTTTACGCTATTTTTAATAACTGTAAATATGTTGCATTAGATTAATAACACAAATACATAAACTCACGCCATTGTCCCTGAAGAGGTAGGCAGAGATACTACCAGGGCACCCACATTTCACCTTGTATGTTCCGTCCCACGATGTGATAAGGGGCGAGCCTATCGCCATATCGGGCCTAAATTCCTGAGTCCTGACTCCAGGCTGATCATCAATAGAAAAATCCAATATCCCTGCCCGGCCCGGGATTCGAACCTGGGAACTCAGCTTTGTAACATGATGCTTTGATTAATTAATTATCGGTAGTTTTACGATTTTGATTCTAGGTAGTATAGTTGCATCAAGTATTTTTCAAGGTTGCAGGAAGTCGCCGAATACACGCCGCTACCATTATACCGTTTATTTCGAAGTACTTTTGACAAAGTATGCTTTGTCAAAAGTGCTATTTAGTATATTCAGCAGTCGTTTTAAAAGTAGCTCAGCGATGGGAAATCTACTTATCTTTGTATTTATAACTTCATGTTAATGTTTCAGGCACAAGTTTTGTATTCGCCTCTTGGTGAGAGTGCTTTGTTCATAAGTCTAATAGGGGCCGCGACACACCCCAATCCGAACGGAAATATTTTGATTACCGTGCCAGCAAAAGACTCACATACTCAAGAGTTACTCGTTTACAATATAACAGAGGTATATTTAAATAATATTGTAACATAGGTCTAAGAATATCTTTAAAGAGCTTTAAGAATTTTCTTATTGATTTTGAATAGCATTGGTATTTAGAACTGATAGTTAAATCCTTCCTTAGTCGATATGGTTCCTATGCACTTATCTATGTCCACAACACTAGACAATACTTTGGTTTAGTATAAATAATACCATGGTAATGTATAGTTTCCAGAGTCCTACAGCGTTTCTACAGAAATAATAAAGATAGTGCCAGACAAGTTTGAAGGATATTATGAGATATTGCACGCGGACACCATCAAGGTGTGGGGAGAAGCGGCCGCCACGTGCCGGTGGACTTATGTCTGCTATGAAGAATGCGAAATGCATCTTAAAGTTTGTATCACACAGCTTTTCAATGCAAAATTAACCGTCTTTTTATACTAATTTTCCATCTTTATATTTTTCAGGTAATGTTCGTTAACCAAGTATCACGGGAGTACCAATTTTATAATATTGTGACGACTGTGACGCCGAGCAAAATAGTGGACACGTTAAGATTTGTGTCTCGCGCCAGGGAATCTGTGCAGAAAGAATTAACTGTTGTCAACCCCTTGTCGAATGAGGCAAACTTTTACATTAGATGCGACAAACTTAAGTGTCCTGACATGCTGACTATTGGCAGACATTCGGAGGTAATGTCCATCGTCCAATGTCTATAATATATGATTTAAAGTTGTGGACATCCTTTATAGCGTAGTTAGTTAGGAATCCACTTATGAAGGAGAATTCGAGCGATCTATAAAAACAGGAATATTTGATTTGGGTTTGCCTGCTGTTACAGCAAAAAGTCTCTTAGTTTCTGATTCCCACAATATTTTTTAATCTGAAGTTAATATAATTAATACAGAATAATCTCAAGTTAATAGGCAATAATTAGATAAGTTTATAGTTAAGGTTGCAGATACTCGCTGGATGCAGGCCGCTTCCAACAGGTCGACGTGGAAATCCTTAGGGGAGGCATAGGCCCTGAACATAGGTTCAGCAGTGGATTTCCTGTGGCTGAAGTTAGAGAGAGAGGTCAAAGGGGGGATCAGAACTGTGTGATTGTTGGATGATGGTTGCATGTTAAAATAAATATGCAATATATTGACAAAGTCGCACAGATAATGTAACGTAATTACAATGCTTTACAGGAAACACTAGTAATGACTTACTCGCCCTTGGTAGTTGGCGAAGTAGAAGACTTCTTAGAAGTGGTCAATGAACTCATTGGCTCATACATTTATAAGATAATGTTGAAATGCCTTCCTGCTAAGGAAAAAAATCTGGACTTTACGACCTCTCTTGGAACTATTATTCCAATCCGTTTGAGAGTACAAAACAGAACGGACTTGAAAGCGATCTTCACAACCTCGGTATGTAAATTATGGTTGTATCTGTATGAATAGTTGTTGTTATTTGATATTTAGTATTTATTTCAAGGCATTGTTTACCTAGTGACATGGTAACATAGCATAATATTTTATTTAATTTTGTTACGTCATACTACAAACATATGAAACGAATTATTTTAATTTTAGGTATCACATGCGTCCATCCAAACAGACAAAGATTACTCGCTAGGACCTTTTGACAAAGGAAAGTTTTTGGTGTGGTTCGAACCGACAGAGCTTGGAAAACAAACTTGTAAAATATCGTTTAACTCGCCTGTCGCTGGTGAATTCGTGTATGTTTATTGACATTTTACTACACAATATATTTGAAGTGGAAAATATATTTATAAGCTATTTACTTTCTAGTTTCAACATTAAAGGAATAGGGACTGAGCCGAAGCCGCAGGGACCTTTTGAGATAAAAGCCGGCAGCTTCACAGCGATCAGATTTAAAAACGTATTCGAAGATTCAAGAATTTTTAAAATATATGTTGATCGAGAAGAATTCTTTGTTAAAGTTTTATATGAGACAATAAAGCCTAAAAAGGTAAATATACCATCATTATTATACTGTATAGTAAACTGCTAAATTCTAATTAGAGCAGCCTGCTTTCATCGAATACCTACAAACCAAATCCAGTAGTTCGTCTACCTTGTGAGTACACGCCAATATTCTGCTTTATTTTTCCGCGCTAGGTTTTTTAATCCCTGTTCACTGCCATTCATCCTGCATAAGAGTTTGTCGGTAACTTTTATTCTCCTAGGGATCTCCTAAATTTTGCTTCAATTTTATAGGGCAGCGCCAAATAAATGCTTGTTTTCATGCTGTACTGATTTTCAACAAGCTGTTTTCTTACAGGAGACCAAAGTTTGTGTGTATCTCATAGATCGACCATCGCAAGGCTGGGCTGAAAACCCAACTGGCAGTCTCACAATTGAGACCTATGAACCAGCAGAACCGAAAGTGCAGTGGACTTTTTTTCTTCAAGGGATTCCTTAAGTTACGTTATTTGTTTAGTTCATAGTTTGTTATAATTTAATTATCCAATAAACACTTAAAATGAAAACAATGTTTCTGTGTAATTTTTTATTGATCGTTTAGTCTGGTTACCAATCATTAACACTAAAATCTTGTACAATGTCATCCTTGTCTCCAGTATCTTCGATTTCGACTGCTGCTTTTTTCTTTTCGTCTTTCTTCTTTTTGGGAGCCTTCTTTTTAAGTTTTTTTTCTTTTTTAGGAACTTCTTCTTCGTCTTCGTCTAATTTGAAGTGATCATTTTCGTTTTCACTGTCCGACGGGAATAAGACTAACGGTCCTTTATTTTCTGGTTTTGCGATTTGTGTAGGCTGCTCCGAAATCTTAGCCCTCTTGATCATGGGCAGCTCCGTCGCCAACTCATCGTTTTTAGTAACCTTCTTACGTTTCTGAATCCTATTTATCTTATTCCAATTTTCGAAGAACGCAGACAGTGGCGTGCCTTTTGTTTTAATACTTGTTTCCCAAGCTGTTATCATTTTCTCTTCATTTAAATTGAACGTAATCTTGGCGCGTTCACGTTCAATGAATTTAGCGTTATCTTCTATTTTTTCAAGTAGCTGCCGTAACTTTTTCGTGTAATTCGTAACCGAGCAGGTTTTGAGGAATTGTTTCAACTGCAAGCATATTCGTTTTCTTTAATGACAATTATATATTCAGCACATGCATGGAATAAGGGACACACTTGCAAAGCCGAAACATTAATAGCACTGTATTTTAATGTAAAGTAATAGCAACATTTGGAAACACTCTAACACAATCTTAAAACACATAATATGGCAAAATGCATATTTAAAATTAATAGCGTCATAAAATGATCTTTTGTTATTAGAAATATAGAGTTATTTAGAACAAATGGTTTTTAGTTTATTTTATTTTTATAAAAACTGCTGTAGTCTTTTGCTTTTGATGAGGCCAATTGTAACCACCTAAATGAAAAATAGGTTTTTGAAGAATAATAATTATGAAAGTACTATGATTTCATAAAAAAAATTAATAAAAAAAAACATTTTTTTTCAACTTATCATATTGGTTGCTATTTTGATGCTCATTGACCAAATATGTGGTATAGAAATGCTTTAATTTTTTAATATTTGTGCTTCTTGCATTAAACAGGAAAAATCATTTTAAAGCAATTTATATTTTATCTCTAGCTGTTAAAGTCATTATTACCTGTATGACAGCAAGTAGACTCAAATCTGGAAACGCAATAGAATGTGATTCATTCGCCATATATTCCAGCAGGAGGGCATATAACCTTTCTATTACAGCATCTTTGAATCCATTCTCCATCATCTGGGATTTTGCAAGTCTCAATATGCAATTGAAGTCCAAAGGTTTCATAGAAACTTTTTTATGTTTTTTATTGAAATCAAATGATAGGACCTGAAAAAACACACAAATTATTATTAAGATAGTAAAAAAACGAAAACATGAACCAACTCAATTTTAACATATTGACTGCACCACTGACCAAAACAATGCAATAGCTGAATCACACATGAAGACATTTTATAACAATGTAATGCATGTTTTTGTGCAGTCAACATTTTAAGAAATACTTATCCAAAATAGTGATTTGAATCTTACCTCTATAAGAAAAGGCAGTATTGGTATAAATGTGTTTGTCTCCTTTGACAAACTAATAAGGATCTCAACACAGTGGAACCTCAGAGGATAGTACTGGTGGGTGGGCACAAGTTTTATAGTGTTCATTATCACCATCACCAATGGATACACAAGAGGCTGCAGCTGTGGCTTATTTGATGTTGCCGATAACAAATCTGCCCATAGATGCAAAGAGTTCACATACTGCCAGTTGTACACAGCTTGTCTATTCTCAATCTTTTGTACAACAATAGCATTCCTCAAATGTATAGCCAGTTGTCTTATATATAAGAACACATGTTGATACGACACATTTAGGTCCAAAGAAAACATCTCCACAAGGGATCTCCTCATGAAATTTATGCCAGGCCATGTTGTAGGACTGACAAATTTACAATTCCTTACATATGTCATATACATAGCTTTCAACACAATGTCAAGCAAGGCAGTTTGTTGGTTTCTTGTTATTCTTAGTATGCATAAAAATGCAAGTACCCTTACAGTTTCCTCCCCTGTACTCCAAAGAGTGATGAGTTTTTTTAAAGATTGTTTTGCTATTCTAGTGAAACATGCCACATAGTTGGACATCTGGTGTAGATGCTTCAGTAACACAGTTAAAATATTCTCTGAACTGACCCCACTCAGTAACTTTAGTAAATCATTCAAATATGCCACAAGTGATCCTTTGATTTTGACAAAATGTTTGCATTTCTGTGGATCTTTGCCAGTTTGTTCCATTCCTAGATACTTCTTGATAGCTCCAGGTAAATAAAGCACACACATTTGTATGACGGCATTGAATATTGACGAGCCTGAAACATGAATAAATAATCCATTACAAACTAGTGCAACATAAAATAATATTTTTCTAGACTAATCCTTACTAATATTATAAAGGTGAAAGTTTGTATGTATGTATGGATGTTTGTTACTCTTTCATGAAAAAACGGCTCAACAGATTTTGATGAAATTTGGTATAGTGATAGCTGACACCCTGGATTAACACATAGGCTACTTTTTATCCCGAAAAATGTAGTGTTCCCGTGGGATGAGTCAGGAAACCAAATATACATATTTTCTACTCTTTCAAATTCAAATTGTTGGCACGGGATGTCCTCTCCTACGGAAGGGAAATATAGTCGACGGCACGCGGGAAATATAGTTAGTAGACACGCGAAATAATATGTTCTTGATGTGGATTGGACTCAAAAACTATCTGCACCCGGGCGAAGCCGGGCCCGACAGCTAGTAAAGTTATAAAACTATGACAGTCTTATTAATAAACAGTTTAAAAACCAATTATAGCTATTAAATTTTTTGTCTTCTTTGCTCCAAATGTATTCAAAAGTTGTTTAAAAGTTAAAAGGCACAAACTGATTGAAAAAATTTATTAGTTTTATAAATTGTCCATGAATGGCAGTTATGCTAAATATTACCTACTAGGTGTTATATTTTCCTTAAGGATACAAAAATATAACAATATGAGTTCACAATACATCCTATTTGGATATAAAAATATTTTACTGATAGGCCTCTCATATGTGAGAGAGCCACCTGGGTAAGTGCTACCGGAATGTCTATTTCTCCTGTCAAACAGTAGTGTATATACACTGTTGCATTCCCGTTTAAATTCCAGTGTAGCCAGCATAACTACTGGACTTGACATCTTATATCTCAGGATGACAAGCACAGTGGAATGCAAAGTAATGCTTTGTAATTCATGATGTTGTTTTGTTTCACTACTATCCATGAGCATTTGTATCGCTTAATATCAGGTGAATGGCAAACTCCTCTCACAATTCATTGCTTTATAAAACTTTTAGCTTATTACTGTATAAATATAAATATGATTAGTAAACTGACCTTCCACTTTGAATTCCCCCTGTGAAGCTCCATCCTCACTGGTGACTCTCAACATAGCGGCATTGAATGCTTTTATTACAGCCGTGAGAGTACTCAGTTTTATTTTGCCTTCATTCTGCAATTCTGCTTGCCATTGTGTCACCATTTTATGGGTCACTTTCCCACGAACAGGCTTAGCATCTTCTGCCTTAAATTAAGAAAAAATATTCACATACCTTGAATTTCAATGAGTTTCAATGTTATTGTTTTAATATTTTATTTTTATTTATTTATTATACTTCATATACATTGTATACAAGGAGGACTTAAGACCAGAGGCATTATCTACCAGTCTATCTTTGGGTGATGCAGAGATGAGATGAAGTGGGTATACTTTATTTGGAAGTATTTTAGCCCACACAAACAATATATTAATAATCATCAGAAGTAATATGATATTTTCTTTCCCATTAAGTTAGTTCGAATAACTCTTGCAAGTTATGCAGTTGGCCATAATGGTAAACAAACACAATGTATCACCTCAAAGTCACTCTCGTCGCTGTCTCCAGTAATAGGGCCGGGTTTATGCACCGTGTCGTCATCATCATTAGCCCCTTCATTATCAGATGCTTCCTCATCGTCGACATCAAAGTTAAGCAAGTTCTCGTCATTTTCTTCAAGAAAATTGTAGAAGTCGGGATCTATTTTCTTGAGCTTCTCCAATGACTTTTTGTGAATCTCTGGACTCAATTCTTCTTCAGAATCTAGAAGTAAATACAGTGTTGATGTAAATTTATTGATACAAACCGAGGTTAGTTTTGATAAAAACACGTTGTAGTATACAACTATTATGAATGAAATTATTGATCTGCACAGATGGTGGTTTGATTTAGCATACCTGAATTATTCGGAGAAGTCATTTTAGTTTGGGGTTTGATATTTTTTCTATACATAATTTAGGTGTTTCAAACCGTATACAAACTCTAACAAACCCACATGCGCGTTTTAATAATGACAACATTGACATCTGACAAAATACAAATGACACATGACACTAGAGGTGAGACGTATTTACTGGAACAGTGATCTAATTAATCTGTGTGAAACAGATCCAAGGAACAGGTATTTTTTATTACTAGGTGGCACCGGCTCTAAGATTCACAATATTTATCCACCATTATGTTACGTGATACAAGTATTTAATACTTTTAGCAGTTATTAGGCCACACGTCGCGTCCGCGTCGTTATATGCGTTTTCTAACTCACTCATACGACGACTCTCACTAATAAGAAGCAAAATGGTGTACATAAAAAAATACATTGAAGTTAAAAGTAAGTCTGTTTTATTCACAAATATGCCTGTATTTCTTATTTATTTTATTACAAGGATTGTTTTTCTTCACAAGTATTCTAATGTGTTGTGTTCCAAACTCTTTGCGTATCGATTTTGGCAAGTTGACAATACTTTCAGACTGAAAGTAAATAAATACCTTCAGACTTCCGTCTTCCAAGTATTTTCTGCTCGTACCACCTGGCGCCATAGGTATAGGTCTACCAGAATCTCATGGCATTTTGGGAAATTTGAATTTGCGCATCGCAACACTGGGGTAATTGGATGAACATATTTTGATACTTTCAATAATTGTAATTTATCATTATTTCAAATTAACATGATTTTTTTTAGTCAAACTTTGTAAATAAAGTACATAATGTATTAAGTATAAATATATAGGTTATTTAAACATTCAAATGACTTCAAAATTGTACTTTTTGATTAATAGCCAATTAAAAAAGGTAAATATGTTTTTTTATATTCTAAATAAATAAATAATAACACCCAACAGTCACATACATAGTCCTGATCCTACACTAAGATCGAGTCTTGTGTCGTGGGTATCAGGAACTACAAGAGACTTTTCGATCTCACAAACACCCAGACCCGGAAGAAATATTTGTGGGCCGCACAAACATTTCTCTCGGTTCGGGGATCGAACCCGCGGCCTCTCGTTTCACAGGCGGCGTCTAATCAACTGCGCCACGGAGGCTGTCATTTTAAAAGGCTGTCAAATTACAATATAAATACGGGTCTTACCTTACGGGTATTTATAATATAGAGGGAACGCTGGTATTTCCAAAACGTAGATAAAAAGGGCGGTACCGAGCCAACAGTTTCGTTTTAATTCTCTCTTCTTATTAGTTCTCACTTCATCTAACAACTTTCAATTTCTAAATTGTACGTAGTTTGATTATGAGTCGTTTTTATTTACATAAATATTAGATTCCAAAAATGTTATGTGAAATATGCAAGATTGTAAAATAAAAAAACGTATAATTTTATTTTCAGTCTTCTTTATTTCATTAAGTACTTCCACGTCCCGACCGCCGATTTTGACAGTTGACGTTTGTCAAATTCAATTTGTCAGCCTAATGTTAATAGAAATAGGGTTATTTTAAAAATTTGACATTGACAGTGGACGTGCAAGTACTTAACACTTTAGTCAGAGCTTACTTCTAAATACTCTTCCTGTACATCTTCTGATGAAGACTATGAAGATAAAGTATTATTAATAAACCGTTCCTTATCTAAAAACTCTGGAAACTCCTAAAAATAGGTATTCAATGCATTACTGTTTAGTTTCAAAACATGATAATAAAGTAAATACGATATAACACATGTACAAATCTAAAACTAATCAAAAAACATTAAATATCAAAACTATTCACTCCAACTTTTTTGTTAAAACGACGTCGATTTTAAAATCGACGATTTTGTATAAATTTGGCCAATTTATTCACGGATCTGGCGATAAACCTTGTGAACAATGTGTCGCACTTGTGATCGTAGAACTAATTTATATATTTTCGCTAAGGAAGTATAGAAATCTTAAAATATTCACATCAAATGACATAACTCAAGTTTTGAAACAGCTGTTGACTGATGGTATTGCCATATAAAAATCATTATGTTTCTTTTTAATTTTATGCCATGAAATTCTGGTAGACCTATACTTTTTTATTTATCGGGTACTTCGAAGTGAATACCTGGCACTGTGAATACGTCTCAACTCTAGTGTAGACTGCATAGTCTGTGCCTTGTGGATTTGTCGTCTGTGGACTGCAGAGATTGACCATAGATTGACAGAGTGGGCAGTAGTGTTGAGTAGGACATGACTTGAAAAAGAGTTTGTAAGAGTAGCCTCATTTTTGTACTGAGCCAGTACAATGTCCCACTTCAATTGAAGTGAGGCGTACTGACGCTTATTTGTGGGTCATAACTTTGCTTCACAACTCAAGCCAATGAAATGACATTACTGGACATTACAGACCAAGTAGTACACCAAATATGAAGTAGTACAAATTAAAAAGTTGAGCCGCTCTTACATTTTGACGTCATGTACGGGACAAATGTACTGCCTCTTGTATGTCCTACTCAACACTAGTGGGCAGAGATTAAAGAATTGCGGATTGAATGACGCAGTGACGGCAAGATCAATTTTCCAACATTTTCCATTTCCAGAACAGTTCAGACTTCAGAGATCCCACGATTTTCAGCGAGTTGTTTAATAACCGGCTTGTAAATAGAGCGTATCAGTGCCATATAACTTTTCCACAATTTATTTTATCGGTGCGTCAAAAATAAATTGGTTGGTATTTTGGTGGTATTTACGCAGAAAATAAACACGTAAGTCGATTTATATTTTTTTAATTTATATAATTTTAAACGGCAATCTATCCTATTTATCTTCGTTTTACAAAGTTTTTCTCATGAAAGACGTGTTTTGTACTTTACTCTTTGGTGTTACTTTCAGATTGCATCAGAATGTTGTCACGAATGTGTTTAGCGCGCTCGGCTATAACCGTAACGCACACGCTGAAAACTCCTGTGCCACAGAGATTCGTGCCCAAAAATTATATCATCAGGAACTATTCACGAGAAACTCGCTCCAGAGTCGCCACACGAACTAAACCTACAGTATGGGAAAAACTGATGGCACCTGCTGGACCTAATGGTATAATATTCCTATTTTATGCTTAATGTTTTATTAATTCATTCAATTTATAGGAATGCTATTATTACATTCAAACCAGTTATTCAGCTCACAATAAACTTATGTAGTAGTCAAAATTGCTACTAATATGCGAAAAAACTATGTGTAACATAGACATCATTTATTAAGTATTAACAGTATACAATTAGAACTTAGGAAAGTAAATGCCGTTTTTATGCAATGCAAGTACTGCTTTGATATGCAAGCTGATATTTATTAAAACCTTTTTCCAATTTCAGCCTACAGCTTGGGTAAAGGTGCCTTGGCAGGAGCATCGGCTGTCGGTCTCGTGGCACTTTGCTACTATGGATCTGGTGTGAAGCCTGGAACTTTACAGGAGGCACAGTGAGTGATAATCCAAACATGATAAGATATGATTAATAAGTTTAATAATACATCATTTTAGCAATCAATCATTATGTGTGTACTAAACAAGTCATTCTTGTTTATTTGGCAAGGTAGTACCTATTGTTAATTTGGTTCAATAATAAGCCTTTTCACATCTTGTTTTCTTGGAGTTGATTTTATAAATAAGTATTGGGAAACCAGTAAACAAACCAAATGTTCAAATATAATAAACACTATTCAAGGTGAATTTAACAGTCATTGCTTTTCACATGTGATGTTAAACGGAGGTTGCATATACTACTTACCAGGCTAAGCCAAAAGTGGTTATAGCCATTTTGGAAAAACTGACTTGTGTTTTTCTTAATCTCTACAACTTTGGCTTCATGCCATGTTATTGTGCATAATATGATGTTATTGCACAATACAAGGTTTTTTAAGTAATTTTTAAACTCCGTTGATATGTTCATGGATTTGTTGTTTAGGTTCATTTTAGTAAGAATATGGGTTATTTTTTTTTTCATTTTCTGATGAAATCTAGATCAAATTAGAGTAACTAGTAATAATTGGATAGTTCATTTTGGTTTGGGACAGTGGTAATGTTGATAATTGAATTAATATTTAAATGGTATTTTAGCCTCTGGCCGCAATATGTAAAGGATCGCATCAAGGCCACATATGGATACATTGCTGGCTCTTTAGTCTTAACTGCTGGAAGTGCGATGACAGTATTCAGAACACCTGCCCTACTCAACTTGGTCACAAGAAATGGCTGGATGGTAAGTAATACTAAAAAAGTGAATATGTTAAAATTTTATGATTTTTACCGAGCATTCTGTCTTAATCTGTAAAGAACAATACAGAGAAAGTTAAGTATTTGATACAATTGATGCATTGTTTTTCTTTGAAATTCATTGTACCACAAACATATTTAGTATAACATATATGTTGCATATGATGTTTCAAATTGGCTTATAATTATCAATTTTTATTTCAGTCAATTATTGTAACCATGGGCTTAATGATTGGCTCTGGCATGGTTGTACGGAGTATGGATTACAAACCTGGTTTCGGTGGTAAACAATTAGCATGGATGGTTCATACAGGCATCATGGGAGCTGTGATTGCACCTATTTGCTTCCTTGGGGGTCCAATATTGATGCGGGCTGCTTGGTAAGTAATTGTTTTACCATTATTATATGAATTTGTCGTAATTTTTTTTTTACTTTGAAATATAAAATGAATAAAAATAAATTGTTTTTACAGGTACACTGCGGGTGTGGTAGGCGGCCTCAGCACGATCGCTATCTGTGCCCCGTCTGGTGAGTTCCTGAACATGCGCGCGCCCCTGGCGATGGGTCTGGGCGCCGTGTTCGCCGCCTCGCTCGCTGGAATGTTCTTGCCTCCCACATCAGCTCTCGGAGCAGGTAAGAATATTGTAATAAAATTTGAAGTGGGTACATTGATAAATATATTCGACTCTTTTTAGCATTTTTTGCTCTTAAGTTAACAACAAACTAGTAAGAAAATATTTTTTTTAATTGGTGATTTCCTTAAAAATCAATTTTAAATTAGTATTTTAAACTTCCGGGCTTATAGTTATGGAAACGCTAGACGTCATGTTTTGTGTGATTACGTCACTCCTCTGAAAGGATGTCCTGGGATTTGAACTCGCGAGTAAAATTTTTTATATTACATTTTGTGTTGCAGGTCTTTACTCCCTCAGTCTGTACGGCGGTTTGATCGTCTTCAGCGGTTTCCTGTTGTACGACACCCAAGCTATAGTTAAGCGCGCAGAAATTCACCCGCCTTACGGCTTCCAACCTTATGACCCTATCAATTCGTAAGTTTCTCATCTCATCTTAAGTCAATCGTATTCCCCCATGCACTGGTTTCTAATAATTTTGATTTTTTACAGGGCCATTTCCGTATATCTGGATGTTCTCAACATTTTCATGCGCATCGCTATGATCCTGTCCGGCGCCGGTGGCAACAAGAGGAAGTAGACGTAAACCAGAATATTACTCGTCAGACTGCAAACGTAACCATCTATAGTCACACTTAGTGTCGAGTTCTGATATTAAAACTATTAATAATGTAATAAAAAAAATTATTTCAATATGCTTGTAGTCTATGACTCGAGTGTCCTGAATGTGATATTATTATGTAGGCTAAGGCTATCCCAGTGTAAAGACTTTGGAGGAAATAAATTAACAAGTTATACGTAGCTGAAATATTGTCGTTTCATTATTCATCTTGGATCTGATTATTAGGAATATTAGCTTACATACATACATACATAAACTCACGACTTTTTCCTAGAAGGGGTAGGCAGAGATGCAGCCAGGACACTCAGGCCACGGTTCAACTTGTATTTTCCGTCTCACGATGTAATAGAGGGCGAGCCTATCGCTATATCGGACACAAATTCCAAATCACAGAATCCAGGGAGCCAAAAAATAGAAAAATAAAATATCACTGCCCGGCCCGGGATTCGAACTCGGGACCACAGCTATTCAATCATACTGTAGAACAATTTAGTTTTTTCTTGGTGGTCCTATCTGTAATGGTCTAGATGGATATTGCCGCGATCGAAAGGGGTTCGACCTTATACTTTCGCCTTTCGGAGTTATGTGGTCAATCAGTAGACCTTATGTACTCCACAATAGGTTAAAAAATATATGATGTGGGCAATCCGCCCACTCATATATGTGGGGTGTGGTTGCTCAATTTAACCCCGATTGTAGAACTACCCCGATGTGAAATGGGCTTACATAATATGCTTACATTATTTATATTACTTATTTCCTTATTATAATTAATCTGTACTTCGTAATATAACATTTATGAAGTTTTTTTTTAGTCTCTGGCCTGGCATAGTGGCGGCATTGCAGCTGATGGTAAGCGCAAATGCCGCCCAGGCAGAGCATCCATTGGCATCGGACGGCAGTCCCATGCCAATGGAAACAATTATGCCGACCTGCTAAGGTGCCTCTTCACACTACGGCAGAAGGACCCAGGATTGTAGGAAGGAGGGAACACGTGAGACGGCAAACAATTCCACAGCCTGACGGTGTGGCAAAAAATAATTTGAGAACCGTTTGGTTCGCGCCGGGATGGTGTAGACCGTCAAGCTATGGCTTCGCAAGCCAGCATGCGTGGTTCTGGTAAGGAATGGAGAGGAGGGGATCAAGTTGAACAATTTTAAAAAGTTTTATCAAGGGCCCTTTAGCGGGCCATATCAAAGAAAACGATAAAGACTTTCAATAAGTTTTATTTACAGATTAAAAAGATACATACTGCGAGTAGCATTGAGTTACATAATGTGGGTACCTACTTTATATGGGGACTAAGGAGTAGGCCAGCGGGAAGCGGGAATGGTAGCAAAGTGACATTTCGACCGTAAGCTGCCTATTCCTCCTAAGTTCTTTGAGGTTAATTTATAGAAAATCGAAATATATTAAAAAGCTTTAATCAAATAAAAAATCCTAGTTTATTCATTTTCCATTAGTTTAATGTTGCTATTAAAAAATATATTAGAAAAATTAAACGGATGACGGCAAAGTGTTAGGAGGTATTGGCGGCAACGGTCAATTTGTCGTTTTTATGGACTAGAAATGTATATCGGTTGAAATGTTTTATTTTATCCCTGGTTTCTTATAACATTGTTAGTAAGAATTGGAAAAGGTAGAATATTGTGCACAGGGGAACTTATACATTACGTTATTATTAAAATATATTTTGTATACCCAAAGAATCCATCAATCATCACTACAATAAAATTGTGGAGGACTAAACTGTACATTACAAATACTTTCACGAATACTTAATAGGATTGTAAATGAGCAACGAAACATGAATTGACCGTTTCACAATTTTAAGTACGTAATTAGTTACAGCAACAATAATACATTTGGTATAATAATAGAAGCGCATTGGAAGAAAAAATATACAAAATAATCATATTTTTCGGGTATACATAAACAAATTCGAAGTGAAATAAATAGTTTTGTACATGGAACATATTATAGTGTGTAAAATTATAGACTATATAAATAAATCTAAGAGAAAATATCACAATTTTTAAAACAAAAGCTCTTTGGAATTCATAAAATCACTTAATCAAATCGAATATTTTGGTCAAAATACATACATATATTATACATTAAATTTACCAGGAGCTTAAAAATAATAACATGGTTATCTATAAAAATAGCACTGATTGCTATAATTGATACCGCACTTGCATTAAGAAAATATCGTATTTGTTCCAAAATATAATAATATCTACACTACTTGGTATTTAGAATGTGTAATTATGACCAAAATTTCATATTATTGATGAGCAATCAATTATGGAGATCTTATATTATGAATACGATACTTTGGTTGGTTAAGTCGACACGTCGGCAGTCTTATGGGCTTGTTGTTTTAAGTAAATAGCATACATCTGCCTGGCTTGGTTCAGTACCCTGTTCACGTTGTGTTTACGTACCATTTTGTCAAAGTGCATCGCTAATTCATTATAGTCCATGCGATTGCGCATAATATAATCTCTGTGTTGCAACAGCACAGTTAAACAAAGAAACATTAAAAAAGGATTGCCGCCGCCAAAAACGATTGGCGGAGGAAGACTACTAATACTACCTCTTGTTGAACTATCTGAAGTAACAGAAGATACGCTGACCGTCTTCTGTACTGGAGGTTTGAATACTTCATATTTTTTTTGAAAATTGTTTATGGTTGACGCCACACTGTGTAAGTTTGGCTGCTTCACATTCAAAAGTGATTCGCAATTTTTTCTAGCATTTTCTAATTCTTGTGACATACTAGAGAAAAATTTCTGGGAGCGTGAAGCATTCGTGCCGCCTTGTTGAATAGTGTTTTCTGTCGTGACGTTAGCGGAGTCCATATTTTCATCCCTTTCAGAAGAATCTGATTCACTGGACTGGTGGTTCGATGTTTTTGTATCTTTGGGTATTTCTGGAGGTTCTGTAGACTTCGTTTTTCTTAATAATTTTATTGGTGTTACGGACTTTTTCCCCGAATGTTCCTCAAATATTTCCCCTGTGTCGCCATCGAAGTCTAATTCTGCTTGCTCGTCGGGAGTTTGGGGGCAGCTGGCAGTCGTCCGCGTTGTTGGCGTGTTTCTATGTAAAGGATTCTCCCAAAGGTAAATGTCTTCCGCACTTCTAGCATTTGATTTTAAAGTATCAAGTAATGGAGATTTTTTCATTATGTCAGTTAGCTCCATGACTTCAGTTCGTGCTTCTAACACATCGACTGTAACGGAATCTTGTTTAATTTCAGTGCACTCATTAGTGGGTTTATCATCAGTACTGGTCGACTCCGACGGAGAGTCACACATCATACTGCATCTGTTTATATACGACGGTCCGAAAACATGACGATCTAAATGTTCTAATTCTAATCTCAATTCTCTAGTCATTGACGTTGTCATAGGATAATACTCCTGTGAATCGTCTGGACTGCTGCCTTCATTTTGATCCGCTGCCATGCTCTTATTAACTTTGTGCCGCTTTTCGTCCTGTGAATGTTGTTTGCCGACAGTTTGGGTAAGTGTAATGCGCGGACACTCCTTTGTAGATGCACTTTCTGTCGAAGTTGTGTTTTGTGTGCTATTTTTGGTTCCTGTTGCAAAATTAAGAAATTCGTTTAAATTCTTGATCATCTTAACTTTTGGTTTATGCGAGGACTCGATAGCGACGTTGTCATCTAGTTTATCTAAAGATGAGAAGAACTTGTTGTTATGTATGGATATGCGATCCCTCAATAGTCTTATTTGATTGCCTAGAGGTGTGTCTTTATTTTCTGCGTGTGTTGTTCCATTCGTTAGGTTCCCTGTGCTTGACCATTCTGTAGAGAGCGAGTCATTTGTTTCAACTTTTGCATGTTCAGGCACACTTTTCATACTACGTCTTGCGTGAATTTTCGATTCTTTTAATGATAATACACTGTTTTCTTTATTTTTATCATTGTCGTTACTGTATAGCTTGGTATTTTGAATCTGCAGTGCGGCATCATCCATACTTTGAAACTCTTTCGAATGTTTTAGTGAGGAATTAGGGACGTTACATCTCGTCGCATTTTCGTCTAGACTGTGATTCATTTGTTTGCACACCGCAAGTTTCGGAGCTTTTGTGTTGGCCAAGCTGAAACTGGAACTTTGCCGTCTAATCGCGCAAACTTTTGTGTAAGCGTTTTCCCGAGGTGCTTTAATGAGCGGACTAACGGGGGGTGGATCGTCTTCTAGATCGATACTGGGGTCGAACTCTTTTTCTTTTAATGACAATTCTACTGAAGGGGTTTTTTGGGGTAGTGATGCCCATAAGACTTCAAGCATCCTAAGAGCATCATCAAATGCAAATTCTCGTTTCATTTCTAATAGCAGCCATCTGTAGCAAAACAGTAAGTCATCTGCTTGTTGGGACTTCAAATAATTATAAAAATCCGGGTCATATACTTGCAACGACTCCGTTAAATGCGTAAACTTTAGAGTCATTGCTTCACCGTCTAACAAAAAGTTAGGATATAAACGTGTCATTAAAGCGCATAGGCAGATATACGCGTGCGCTTCGTCACCCATTGTCACCAATAAAGGCGAGGCCAGGTCCGACATTCCTTGACAATAGCTAACCGTGGGATGATTTATCGCGTACCTGTGAAACACATTTTACTTATAACTCGTGTATTTTGAACCACTATATCGGCAATGGGTATAAGACTCACGTTGTTAATATGTTAAATAGAGAGGCGATGTTCTGGTTGTCGTCGCTTCCCGCGTAGAAAGTGTGATGCCGATCGGTACGTAACACATCTTTGCGGACCATACTTGTTACGTACGCTAAATCTGCATTCACCTGAAACAAAAAAAAATATCCGTGTATATTTGTCTGTGTATTATACTTTAATTCAATAGTTTCTTAGTGTTCCAACCTTTCCTTTTTGTATGCAGTCTTTCCAGCGGGCTCGGAGCGCGTAATACTCATTGGCTTTCCTTTTGATATAGTCCATTCTCTCTTTTCCTGTCATCCCATCTGGATACACGTTTAAAATGTGTTTCCAAACTACTTTTCTGGAAATGAATTGTTATTTTAGAAAAGAAAATTAACACTATCATGTTGGTCTGACCTGACGTGGTCTGTCTGGTGTAGGAATTTTCACATGAACTAGTTTTGACTAGTTTGATTAATATTGTATCTACAGAAAAATAAATGAGAACTAAACCATAACATGTTCACTGAGAAAAGACGGCGTTCAATTCGAACCTGTGTAGTTCTTAAAGGCCGGACTATTGACAGAATATAACATAAGAATACTTACCTCAAACTAGGGTCGATTCCTCCGCAATATATAACTTCCCTTAGTTTGGCGGTGTTGGTGATTTGTCCGACCGCGTCTAAGAATGCCCTGAATTCGATGTCACTAAGCGGAGGTCGCGGGGGTGTGTTGGGATCTTCGTACAAATTCAATGCTCTTGATACCATGTTAAATGTTTTCTCAACCTAATAAAATGCAACAACAATTAACAAATTGTACGCACAATATTTCCATACAACTCTTAAATTTTGAAATCTTCAATGATGTTTAAATATTCAATCTATCGCGATCTCGTCACGTCTTAACAAGAACGGGCCTAAAATCACTTATCAGTCTGGCTGGCTGGAATACAACAACAACTCCAACAATCAAACAATTTCTACGAATTTTCAAGGAGAGCAGCTTACAGATTACTAATCCTTTTAAAGAAAAGTTGCGAGCAAACGAAGTACTCGCGCGTGACGACCTTTGATGCTCCAATACAGGCCGCATAGAATAACTGAAGATCGGAGTCGAGACGTTTAGATTCAAGGACAGACTTGTTCAAAAATTTATATATTTATGCATTCTATTCAGGATTTATTAAACTTACAACAAATTCATAACGAAATCATTTGATATAGGAAGAAAACTTGAGAGAATATGAGTTATAGTACCTTATTTCGCTTGTAAGTATGCTGAATGCTGATGTAGTAATGGATGGAGCCAGGAAACTTATACTATAATGTAAACCACAGAACCGCAAACGAAGTGTAAGTCGCCTTGAGGATAGATGTAGCGATAATGTTATAAAGTGATTGGTTGGGGCTGTATTAGAGACCTGAAGAACTTAGTCAGCAGCGCGCAATTTTAGAAGCAAATTGAGCCGTTCATTGTCTTGCTTGCAATTAAGGAGGGAGATACTAATGTTTACTTTCCGATAAAATCGCAAATCGTATAACAACAATGTTATTCTATATTAAAAAGTATATCAATATCATTGACATATCAATATTAATGCGTATTTTTTAAATTACGGATGTATGTAGGTGGCGATTATCAGCAAGATGGATACTAACAAACTATATGTTTAAAATTAGAATTCAATGAAAATACTGTATTGATGTACTCAAATTAATTCCTGTGGGAATCGTTTTTAGATATATTTGTGCTTTTCATCCATTTATCTGACAAGCCATATCACAGAAGTATGTATATCTGACATGCCCACTCATAAATATTTAATGTCAATTAAATTGTTGCTTAGTTTAAATTCTCTTCATATACAGCCGCTGCCAATAAACAAACCCAATCCAAAATTTGCCGTTTTAGATTGACAGCTCAATCGTTTTTCTGATACTATATTGCCAATAATCAATCTCAGTAGTGAATAAACTATGGCAACATGACAGGAGACCAATCGAAAAGTAGAAAACAATTGACAACAAAACAGATTGACTTCAATCTAATTTTTTCGATTGATTATTGACATCGGCCGATAATCTACACTATGTTTTGACTTAATTGACGTTAAAAGTCTGTGAATACAGGAGTAATATCAATGTAACAACCAACCAGTATTATTCAGCAACTTCTTGTCCTTGCAACTTGAATTTGGTTTGACATTGTACTAACAATGAAAAATACATACCTGGTTCATGATCAACCCTGGAAAACCAGTTTGTGTTTCCTGTTTCTCCGTTTGACTTGGTGGTGGTGCCACTGTGGGTTGTTCCTTGTTCATTTGGTTCACCATGTTTGTGGTGGAAGTCATGACCGGAGGCTCCCAATCCTCGGATGCTTCGGCAAAAGGTTTCATATCCACTTTTAATTGTACACATGGTTCAGATCGTTGTGTGAGAGCTACGTTGTGAGCCCTAGAACAAACATTATATTCACATTTATTTATGTTATTGTGTTCTATACATATTATAGTTATTATTATATATGTAGCATTATAATGTTTTTTACTTACTTAAGAAATGCTGCATCTAAATCCCAATCAGAAAGTAATGGTAGATACACTTCTTGACCATAATCATCAACAGTTCTGAATGATAATGTAAAATCAGACTTTATGTCAAATGCTTTAATCAAAATGCTTTGCAACACTTCTAGTGAAGTTATTTGTGGATCTACTGAGAATTTTCTCAGTTCCGGCTGCAGCTTTCCTTCACATTTCTGGCATAAAAAAAAATTAAAATTATGTAATGTGATAATACATCAAGGTAGATATGTTGTAAAATAAAAAAAAAAACTGAAAAACCAACAAATCAAATCTCTGAAATTATTGTAACTAAATGTTAGTTGTTAGTCACATTTTCATTATATGGAAAAAAATGAAAAAAGTTTTGTGACAACACACATCAAAATAATTAGGTAAACTCATAAATCTTAAGGTTATGATCAAAAATCCTTAAGTATTACTAAGCAAATGTTTTTTACAGAGTAAATTAATGTGTACATACACTTTATTTCCTTTTAAGTGTATTTATGTTTGGTAAAATTAAAATGGAGTTTAAGTTACTATTCATAAATCTAATATGTATATTAGGGACAATCAGTCAAAAACTAATGAAGACATGGTAGTAAAAGAAATATACATAGAAACTGTAAATGAAAATTAAGCTATTTTTCTGGCTTGGAGCCATGAAAGCTACATATTATGTAGCTGGCCTTGACATAAATGAAATAACTGCATTTCCTACACTGAACAGACTACTAATGGTAGCATATACAAGTTATATTCTATCTTCCAACAACATTTTAATCAACTATATTTCATAAAATAATAATGTTATGGATTTGCAATCCTTTCATGTGGTTTGTAATAATTCTATAGATATATCTATAAATCTCTTTAGTCTTTACCATATAATATTGAGAAAGACTATTTATTCTAATCAAATGCACTTTTTTATGTTGATGTTACATATTATTTATTATTTACATAAATGAAATAAAAAATCCTATAATATTTGGTTGTAGATGTTAGCATGGAATTTTGTCAAAAGGACTCATCAAAACAGTTTATTAATTAGGATCTTACAGAACAGAAGAGAACAGAATAGAAGAACAGAAGTCTTAGAAATAAATAAAGGAAGGATATCTACTTTTTGTGATGAGCTCAAATCAATATAGAAATTGGGCTAGAATCTTTTTCATGAATTCAACTTCAAATTGTATACATATTCAACATTAGAATTAAATAATACACCTAGAAATAATTTGGTGTATAACATAATTACTGAAGAGTGCTAATTATAATTGAAAAGATGAACTCTAAAATAAAATTATGTGGGTTGTCCTGCAAACAACAAAGGCAAATTATTGTGTTTCTGTATTTACCAGTTCTGAAATTACCAGTATAAAAAGTAAAAATATTAATAATTACAGTTAATAGTGCAGGTTTTATGTACATAATATTATGTGCCTGACAACAGAACAAGTTGTACTAACAATATGTTATTAATTTTCTAAAGATTCATTAAACAAGATTTTAATGTACGCATGGATACGCTCTGTTTACATCTAAATAAAAATAAATTATATGACACACTTTTGATTAACGGAATTTCCAAATATTGATTGCTCCCACTTCCTAGCACAAAGTATGCTACTACGAAAAGTTATTTTGTGCCGTCTTTACAGAAACTTATGTTAAAATACCCTTTTTTTTTGTTAAAGTATACATATAGTTAATTCTAAATTGCGAAAATTCTTTCAATAAGTTTTAACAAACCTTGACTTTCACTCTAACAGCTTCTTTACTGTACCCAAACATTTTTACACATTACTGTTCATAGACTCACACAATCAAATTAATTAATCGTTGAATGGTTTAGGCATTACTAAATGTACAATAATTATTCATATTTATTATAAATAATAAAAACATTTTTAAAGCATTCGCACAAAACCAACTCCGGCACAACTAGGGGTGATGCGTATTTATCGTAACAGTTCAAAAGAACAGGTAGAAGCAAATCACAGATAACAGTTGTTCTCACTGTTAACAAATATCTGTTCCTCAGGCCTAATCTGTTCTTAAAAATATAACAGTTGGTATTAACAAAACTGTTCTCATCACCCGTCTCTTTTAAATGTACACACGAATGGCACTTGTTAAAACGAGACACACCTAGTATTTATGCGAAAAAAAGCAGTTGGCAGTCATGTACGAACAAATCGTCTTTAAAAAATACTTCTTGAATTAGGTCGTGTTACTTGTTATAACGTTCCGTCTCCCTCACACCATCTGAATAGGCCTTTGCTAGAACGAGAAGCACCTAGTATTTTATTTGACAAATACAATATGTAGCGCTAGAAGAAATCATACATACAAAATGATATAAAAATAACAGGCTGTTATTTAAGAACAGTTATTAGGAACTGTGATTTGGAAGGAACAGTAACAGGAGGAACAGATATTGAGTTTGACCTGTTATAACACAACTCTAGGCACAACCCCATAGATTAGAGGAATTTGACATTTCACATTTTTGTTTCTTCCATTTATTCAAAAATAGGCAAAAGCATTTGTAACTATTCTGTCTTGCCTCTCTGGATTGTTGGTATTTACATCACATAAACGGATTTTAGTGTATTTCAATATAATATGTTTTCTAATGTTCTTCATACGGTCAGCAACTTTTATATCTGTGGATACTCTGTGCGAATTTGTATTCGCGAACTGTGAAATTCTGTTACACATTCTGCCTTCGAAATAAGAAATATTTTCAACTTAGCAGCATGGTGTTTTTGACCTTAGCCGGTTTCATACAGAAAAAATAACAAAAAAAACAATGGTGACATTTGCCAATTTTGTCACGACACCTGTCAGAAACTCAGAAGTCAGAAACCGTCTTGACCCGTCTTTAAACTGCTGTAAAATAAGTACGAAAGAAAAAGTGATAAGTCTTTATTTCGTATTCTTACGTACGATTCGCCTGAGTTTAATTTAGTGCAAACGTAAATAAACAGTAAAAATACAAGCAGAGAGCTAGTATCAAATAATACTAACTTGTTAGTTTGTATCGGTCGAAAATGACTAGTAACACCAGCCACATCGATAGAGAATTAGATTTATCTAATACGGGCCGTGGTGTATGGCTTGTGAAGGTACCGAAATACATTGCTAACAAATGGGAGAAGGCTCCAGGTGACATAGCAGTTGGCAAGTTGAAAATATCACGTGTCCCGGGCCAGCGAGCGCAGGTGCAGCTGTCTCTGCCCGAGGCAGTACTATGTCTGAAGGAGAAAGGTGAACAGAGCATACCAAAGGAACATAGGCTCAATGTATCTAACGTGACCAGGCAGTCATTAGGGGTCTTCTCACACGTTGTGCGTAAGTACATAAGTTCATTCGTTGTTCAGATCAAATATTTGATTCAATTTGGTATAATTAAGCATTCTGTTAATGGCGAGCTGGTCCATTGTGAATAAATTGATAAGTTTATTATTTACAAATTATAAGGTATGGTAACATAAATTAATTGCTCTATTTTACAGCATCAGATACAACTGCAATAGTTCCTGAAACTGAAAAACTGTATATGGAAGGCAGGATTGTACAAAAATTGGAATGTAGACCTAATGATGACACCACATACTACAAATTGAAGTTTGAATCTATTAAGAAAGCTTCCACACCACAGAGACAAGTGCAGCAACTCGACAGAATTGTGCAGAACTTCAAGCCTGTGTCTGATCATAAGCATAATGTAAGAAAAACACTTATTTCTAGGGCTCAATTTCTCAAATTGCAGATTTGTACTTTACTACTTAGTTTACCAAGATACCACATACCCTACCCTTAGTATACTAGATACTCTATCTACTACCTACTATACTATAGTAGGTAGGTAGGTAAGCAAAGCCAATTATGATGTGGTTATATGAATTACTAGCAGCCTGGCCTGATTCTGTTGAGAGATAATGTAGGATTTTAAAAGTGAAGGTATTTTTTAAATTTTTCCAAATGTTTCAGAGCCTATGGAATACAAAGAAAAAAGCAAATTTTTCTTCTTTTTTTTAATATTAATTTAAATATCACCCTGGCTGTAGTTATGGTCAGTATAAAAATGGATAAAAGATAGTGATCTACCATTTCTCTTTTGTACAGATTGAATACCAAGAGAGGAAGAAAGCAGAAGGCAAGAAGGCTCGTGATGACAAGGAAGCTGTTCTCAACATGCTGTTTGCTGCCTTTGAGAAACATCAATACTACAATATTAAAGATTTGCAGAAGGTAATTTTGCAATCACAATATTACTGCTAATATAAATAAATATTTAAATGTATAATAGGACACACATTTAAGAGTGTTTATACCTTCCGCGCGCTTTTTAGCTTAAAAACAGGACTTTTCGAATGATTAATAAAACGTCCGTATTGTCTACTAAACACTGATTTGAATGCAACTCAACAATGCAATAATAAAGAAAATATGATTAGTATCTAAATTTGTATTGTTCATTGCTTGCACAGTAATATTTGTCTACTTATAATGCAAATAAAATATTTTTATGATATTATATTACCAATATATAAATCTTAAGTTACATTTCAATTGAATGTTAGAATTTTGAAGCGCACGGATCAAAGTTGGTTGAGCTGACTGTATAGCGAGCCGACGCGGCAGCTCTACGCACACAGCTTTAGTCGCTTATGTGTGCGTGAAATTAACGAAGAAATACCTATAGTTGACTTTGCGCGCATGGTGTAAACGCTCTTAATATGGTAATCAATATTATGTCGGTTACCTTCACGCCTAATAAGGAAATATACTTTATTAAAAAAGTGAAGAATATTGTCACTTCACTTAGGTTCTAAAAGTAGAGCAAAGTACTTAACACTAATTTGAAAATATTCTTTTTAATTTAACTGTTGATTTATTTATATAAAATATTATTTATTATAGCTTGACTACTTTATAGTATATCTACTTTCAGATTATTTTTATAAAAACTTAATTTTATCACACATTCTGTAATATTTGTTAATTATAATAAATGATACTTGATGGTAATAATAGCATATATCAGAACGCTTGCAGCTCAATTGGTGTGGTCTATTTTGAGTGATTAACCCTAACATACCAAATAGAATAATATACTTTACTAGTTATATATACTTTTTGTAAGTGAGTGGCTAGAGGTCTACAAACAGAGGTTTTGTCTGTGTATAAATATTGATTATGTTTATCTATTTGTAATCTCCAAATGTAGATATGTATGATGATATGTATGTGTGTAGAAAGGTATTTGTTTGGAGTAAATAGTGTACAGTTAAAGACATACTTTCTGGAGAAATCAAATTGATACTTAATGAATTGTGGTATGTAAACAAAGATTACCATGAAAAAAATCGAAGTATACAGTTCTGTATCTTGTTTATGTATAAATTGTTTCTTCTTTCCAGATAACACGACAGCCTATAGTATACTTGAAAGGAATTTTAAAAGAAGTATGCAATTATAACATAAAGAACCCACACAAAAACATGTGGGAATTGAAACCAGAGTACAGACATTACAAGCAAGAAGCACCTGTTGAATCAAAGGAAGATAAGAAAGGTTCTGATAGTGACTAAATATTCCAAAGCATTGTGAATACATTTATAAGAAGAGACAATCTCTATAAACAACAAAAAACTATATTGTCTATTACTACAGTGTCTGATTGAAGAATTCTAGATTGTAAATATTTATAAGACTGTATGATATGATATTATAATAAATGATTTGACCAATATTTTGTTTATTTTTAGTAAAGTACCATTTTATTGTTAGGCAACATACATATCTATGGTATAACTAATTATTAAAATTTTAATATTGAAACTTCGGTAATGTTTTCTATATAGTAGTAAATAAAATATAATTAAAAATAGTAAATAAAGTAAAAAATAAATAATTAATTAAATATTAGTAACCTAATATAATTTATTTTAAATATATTAAGTATCACATTATTAAACGTCATTTAAAAATTCGGAAAACAACATCGTAGACATTTAAATCTACCTATATCAACCATGGACGTAGTATACAGGGTATATCAAGACTGCTACCGAAAACGAAGATGGGTGGTAGTTTTAGTGACTACAGACACAATGCAACTAAATTTTGTGCAAAAAATTGTGATGTTTTTTTTTGGTATTTTTTGTTCTGTCGTCTTATTAGGGTGGTAAATACATAGATTTTTCTTAAATAATAGTGTACACCCTTTAATTTTTAAAGACGCTATGGTACGGAAGGCTTTAAATTATTATTTTAGCTAAAACTATGGATTTACCACCAAAACTCGACGATATTTAAAAAATAATAAAAAAAAATTGTTGCGTTTCTTAGTGAAATTTTTAGTTACATTGTGTTTGTAGTCACTAAAACTACCAACCGGCTTCGTTTTCGGTAGCAGTCTTGATATACCCGATATAAACTACGTCCATGATATCAACACATCAATAGAATGTATTTAGTCTTACAATCAAATATGCGATATTCAGAGATTTGACATTCAATGTTTCGGAGCCATTGTTTCAACCTACTACGTCTTCATACAAAGTTATGTGATTTCCACCTCCATCATATCATACTTCGCATCTTGGATGGTGAATGCAAGGATACAGGATAATAGCGTTCCACATGTCGGTAATATGGTTGTCGCAATACCCAGAAATACAAATGTATTCACGTAGTCGTCTATTGTTTTTGTTATCACTTGGTAACAACCCTGAAATTAAACCAAAATATATGACGATTGTAACAATACGGAAATTACAAATTAATTATTATACTAACTTTACATTATTAAATAACATTTTCCAACATGTAACAAGATTTGTGTAGTGGTACAGTGTTTAACCTATGAACCGAAGCCATGAAGTTATGGGTAGGTCGGGCAATCCAATTATTAATTTCGGATTGAAAGATCATATAAGAGTTATCTAGGACTTAAAGTTTGCACGTTGATAGGCTCGCCTACTATCACTATCACATCTTGAACGTAGGGGTCCTATATGTATAACAAAGTACTCTTTGGTGGGAGTCTAGGTGGTCCTCCTGGCTCCTATCTAGACTTTCTGGGTTATAGGCGTGAATTTATGTAACAAGATGACATAATATAGGCAGAATACTTAATTCCCGAAAGGGTTGGTATCAGACAATTAGGGAGAAATGTACTTTGTGATTAGGGACTCCTAATCACAGAGTAGAGTTTCTTGCCCAGAAAGCTTGCTCTAGAGAAGAACTCTATTGAAAACCGCTTTCCGAAAGGGGTAGAAAAATGAATTAATCTAAATGATTTTGAAAATAATAATGGATGCAATACATTTTTTTCATTTTAATATATCATTTTTCTTCATCGTTAAACTTAGTTAATCATAGTGCAAAATAAATAAATAAAAATAAATTGCGCGTATTCTATGTAAGTTTAGAATGACGCAAATGTAAAGAAAAAATAGCTTCAAGATATACACGATGAGTCATGAGACAATGTTTTTTTTTAACTTCACAATTTACTTAGAAATTAATAATTACCCGCTGATGAATGTCGCTGTAGTTGGCTGTAATACAGTTATCAGGATCTACACAACAGGAGGTTGGGATTACACGACTTCGAGATATTCGTATCCAGTCTGTATAATTGTTTACTCCACAGCAACGCATCTGTAATTGTATTTCAAAATAATTGATCGAAGAAAATAATTAAACATTACGTATAATTTAATTATTTTGTATCATTTTATAAAGTAGGTTTCAATATATTTTCATAAAATTATTTATTGTACCTATGTCAGGATGACACTGGTCTTGGATTGTTTACTTTGTTGAATAAGAGAGTAGGTATTGCTCGTTAATACGCAATTGATTCAGAACTGAGTTAAAATTGTAATACGATCAAGTTCAGATTTAAGTATCCCCCTCTCAATTATACTCTTGTTTGTAGAGGAGACCAGTACCTCGCAGTGGGATGTATATGAGGTGATACCGACTTAGATACTGAAAGATAAAAATGATCACACTTGACATAGATAATCGTCTTGATACTCCAGTATCGAAATTCGAACCAGTTTTTTGGTCCCACAGCACGCTTCTTCACGAATTTGTGCCAGTCGGCTATTATGGATTTAATTGCCATGGTTTCAAATTAAAATATTTTATTTACCTTTTTTTGAGTGTAGTCGAAGTAATTAGCAATGTGATCGTAGTTGATGACAGCTTTATTCAGCCCATTGAACAAAGACATCGCATAAGTGTGCCGAAAACACGTTAGCGTTGCAATTAGTCCGATACACATCATGAGGATGCACGCCAAGAACCCGCCGTACTGTAGAGATAATCGCATAATATGCATTAATAATGTGTACGTACCTATAGATATATAGTTAGTCATTGGTACTTTAAAAAGGCAGTCGTTGAAAATAGACTTAATAGATAGTTTTAAAAGTGATAGAGCCATGCTATTAGTCATGACTTAGCATGAATAGGCAGGTTCGTCCAGGGCGATACCACATACTGTCTCATAAGAAATCGACGTGGAGCGATAGCTTAGCTGTTGCATTTCATTCGGTGAGTGAAATTATCAGATGCCCAAAGCTACTTTCCTCTTCCTATCATTTTTTTGCCGCGCTCCTCCAATTTTGATGATCCGAGTATAGTGCATGTTCATGGGCGGTACGGATCACTTACTGTTAGGTGACCTGTTTGTTAGTTTGCTCGATCTAAGAAGGACTAATATACTGCGTTTACAATGTTATTGATGACATACAATTGACGTCCCCTAATTGCTTAATTCCTTTCCAGGTTATATGCATAGTAGGTTTGGTTTTCTCTCTACCTCTCACCCTAGACGAGATTCCTATGGTTACCCTATCTGTTGTCCAACCTAAAAAATTATTGAACCTAGGGCTCAATTTATCTGATGGCCTAGGTGGCTGCCCAATCGAGCTGTACCTTACGCCACTATTATTAATTGTATGAATTCAGTACGGAAACAAACTATGAAATAATAAGTATAACTCACCAAGTAAAGTAATACTGCTTGTGTTTTTAAGATGCACGAGAAGGCTATTGAGCTAACTATGAATATTAAAATGCCGAGTCCAATAAAAATATAAGGGCCGGTGCCGGAAAATTCCGGCGCCATTTCAACATAGTCATATAGACCAAATTCAGCCCAAAGGCCTATAATAAGGAATATTAAACCCACAACCTGAAATAAAAATGATACTAATTAATTTACTTCTGTTCAGAAAACATTAGAATTAAAGTATATAATATGTGTGCACAGCAAAGTTTAGGTAGGTAAGTAACTTCATGCTAACGCAACCATCTAATTTTATTTATATTTTGATATCTACGTAAGGCGCGGAAACATTTGTCTCACAATATTAGGTGGCGTAGGTGTGGTTCATAAATTATTTTTGATTGAAAACTAAGAAAGTAAACGATTTCTTTTTTTTTTTTTTTTTATTGCAGTGAATGGCGAGACGAGCATGCCGTTCGCCTGATGGTAAGCGATGCGACCGCTCATGAACAGAAGCAAAACCAAACAACACCTTGATTTACAAAGCAATGCTTGGCATTCCACTGCGCTCGCCATCCTGAGACATAAGATGTTAAGTCTCAATATGTCCAGTAGTTACTCTGGCTACAATGTCCTTCAATCCGAAACACAACAGTGCATTTAAACTGCTGTTTGACGGGAGAAATAGACATTGCGGTGGTACCCACCCAGGCAGCCTCTCACATATGAGAGACCTACCACCAGTAAAAACGATTCCTTATATATCTCTGCATTGTATGTAATATTTATTTACAAATAATAGCTTTTAATTTCACCGATTTTAAATACTTGTTATGTTTACTCTTACCCAAAATACAACGTTGAATATAAAGAGCAGCATTTGTAAACAACCGACTCCCGCTGCATGTTCAAATTGGTTGCCCATGTTTATTTCACTTTTAGTTCAGTTTCCACTAAAAATATTTTCAAAGCTACACAAAATGAGGTCTAAAATTCAGGATTACCCAGTTTTAACATAAGCGCATGCGTTAGAATATTGACGTCGTTGTATTGGTAAATATTGGTGCACCTAGGGTCTTGAATGGAGCTATAATGGACTACAATTTAATCGAATTTTAGGTACGATTAAAAAATAGGGGTATAAAATTTGAAATGAGAAATTTATTTAATTTTCAAAAATAACATATAACAACATCAAACACAACCAACATAGTTTGTGTTTGTCTGCAAGTTCGTCGGGATAAGTCTACTACGGCGCAAATAGAGAAAAAAAATACCTCAGCTATAAACTGATCTAAGGCAGTAAGGGTAGTCGTTGACTGTTAGTAATCGGACCTACCTATTAACCCCACAAATTGGGAGAGCCGTAAGTACCCCGTGTATTACTACACTATGGTGCTCTAAGGCTGTAAGTGAAACGTTGTTTCTTGGTAAGGGTTGTTGCGCGTTCGGAAATCCTACTGGCCAATTAAACATAACACTGAACTTGTTATTTTTGGCTGTTATTTCGTAAATTTTGTAATAAATGTAAACTTTATTAACTAATCGTGCCAATTTACGTGCAGTTTTACAACCATTTAAATAAGTTACTGGGCCAGGTATAATTATTCATACCCAGATGCTAGACTACGAACACGAGACTTTCATTGACACTTTATGAACCCAATAAAATTCATTAGATAATCTAAGCATGCAAAATTTCACAAATCACTCGGGTTAGGATCGGATTGCCAAAGCGGAAGTCACGGGTTCAAATCTCGGGCACCCATCTTTAATCAATTATAAGTAGTTTAACTCTAAAGAAAAATTTTGTGAGAAATGCCTGAAAAATTATTATCATCCAGAGTTCGATATGTGATATCCATAAAGTACCAAACGCATTAGGCCAGTTTTGTAAGTCCAAAATATTTATGGGAAATCACTTTTCAAAATCTTGTTTCGCCTTTATCCGGAGACGGTAAATTTACAGGCAGAAGAAGACTATCATTTAGAACATACACAATCTGAGTTATCACATCACATTACAACAAACAAAGCTACATATTTGGACTGAAATACAGAATTTAAAAGCTTGACTCTACATGAGATCTAATAAGTTGTAGACAATTTAAGGCATATTGCCTCGTCATGACAATATTTTACATGAAAATGTTTATGGTGGGATATTATTAACTTGTATCTTCTTGATATTTATTTCGTACAATAATGTGCGTATCGTGTCTAATTTTCCAATCTGGTATTTGCGATATATATATTATTTTGCTCTTGTTATTGTTTTTATATTGTTCTAGTTGTTATAAGTTTGGTTAAAAATCAAACTGCGTTTTGCAGGCTAGAGTAAAGTAACTGTGCAGCTTTGGTGAGGCTCTACCATTTGCATCGGTTAGTCCATGGTTAGTCACTCGGCGTCCGTTGTAGTGAACGCATGGCCACAATAGCTTCGACAATACTTCGAAATATATTACGATAACTCGAAGTATATACATATTACATAACACTAAATATACAAAGATAATGTTGATATCGAACGTGAAAATTAAGACCTCTTCGATCGACGTTATGTTCGTCCGCGCTAGTTTAGTATTAATCGGAGTGATTTTTGGTATATCATCAGTATCACCCATCTCAGAGACTGATTCAAATGAAGGTAAGATTTTGAAGTCCTTGTTAATATTTTAAATAAAAAATAATAGGTATTATCAGTACCTATCTTTATTTAATTACGCTTTTTAAAATTATCTGTATCTGTATCTGTATCAGCCCATATACGTCCCACTGCAGGGCACGGGCCTACTCTACAATCGTAAGTACGATTGAGAGTGGTTAGGCCATATAGTCCACCACGCTGGCCTAGTGCGTATTAGATTTGTTAGTATTAAATATATGTTGTTCCAAACTTTAAAACTAAATATTGGGGTGTGGGGGTTTTCGAAATATTTCTTTTATATTTACATATGGATATGGAAACAGAAATTGAATCCTAGCCTTCTTAAATATTAAAATGAGTAATGAAGTAGACATTTAAATATTAATGCAAGAGCAACGGCTACATGACTCTACCAATGTTCACCAGCTAAGTGTACCTATATAACAATATTCCTATAGGACTCTAATCAGAAAATACCCATCGAAGCTAAAAATCTGCAAAAGTTCCCCTCGTTACTGAAGAGTAACAAATATAATACGGATCATAATATTTTATAGGCACCATAATACATTTGATCGATGTTATAAACAACTACATTATCAAACTGCTAATGCGTGGCTCGTATCCCGTTTAGCACACACTAAAGTTTACTATCGCCTCGTTGATACAGTAACAACGTGCATGGCTTGTAAACCGTGAGCTCCTGAATTCAAATTTCAGGTCGGCAATTATTTTCCCGGTATTGGAAAACATACGGTTTTTTTTATCCCTATAATCGTAAAATGTCTTATTTAGTCAATTGGTTCTTCAATATCTACTTGTAAAACCATGATCCAACCCTATGCGAGTGTGTGTGAGTACTATGTGAAAGCATAAGGGAAAATATATACTCTTTGATGAGTATGTAAAAGTTGAAATTGTAATCTATATTTTTTTGTTTGTCAATATAAACGTTGGCTTTTAATTTTTGTATCCAATTATAGAACTTTTCAGAAAATAGTAGAAGCATCGTTATTGTTTGATCTAAATGAATTTAAAAACGCTAACTACTCCCAAAATGCGGACTTGACTTAAAAAAATACTTGTTACGTCACAAAGCACTTTTGCGCAAAACGTGTCATTATTATTTAATGAATAGGGGAGAGTCCTACAGTACCGTCACCTTAAGGTTTATCAGCTAAGAAATCAAAATACCTAAGGTTACATGTTCAATACCTCCTGATACATTTAAAAGAACTATTGTGCTACTCATAAAAATAAAAAAAACAATCAAATCATTTATGAAAATCTGCTTTATTATTATAATTCAAAGATTAGAAAAAATTAAACTTATTAAAATTGTCCTTCAGTACCGGCCACTAAGTTAGTAACTATTATATGACACAATAATCACAAATGTATTGATCGGAAAGCTCTGATATGTTTGCACAGGCTTCATGGACCCAAACCTTACAGTTTCCACATTGTTTCCAATCTTCGTCGTGAGATTCAGCACACAAAGGGCAAACTGTCTCTTGTTCAGTCGACTTGTGTGGACGAGGTAGGTTTTCGTTGGTGGTTCGTGTTGTTTTTTTACTGACATCTTTTCCTGATAGTAAACGCTTACCTTTTTTACCTTTTCCTGAAACATTTTTATCTCTTGGTCTAAGGAATTTCATATCTCGCTTAGCAGATTCGACATTTCTTTTATCACCTCTTTTCTCTTCCAGGATCTTTTTGTAAGGGGAACTTGTCATGATTTCACTTCTTTCAGCTTTGCGACGTCGTGCAGTAGCTCGTCTTTTAGAAGCATCACTGGAGCAATGGATATCTCTTTATTGTTTTTAATAGCACTGATTCTGTCGTTCAATGTACTTCGGTGTACCTGATAGCGTTCTGCGGCGTGACGCACACTCATCTCGTTATTTAGAACCTTTTCCACAGCTTTATGCATATCTTCCGGATCCCAGGTGCCCTTCTTTTGCTTTGTCAGAACATCGTTTGTGTCCCTAGGCATTTTGAAGTATCTGTAAATAATAAACACCCATTAAAAGTTAACTCAAGGAATGGCCGGTACTGCAGGACAACGCTATGACCGGTACTGAAGGAAACCGAAAAAAAAAATAGATTTATTTTAGAGAAAAACTAACGATCAAAATTTGATTTAACATTCGATTTTTAATAGTCATATAAACATTATTTACTTACCTGGAGTTACTTGTTATAATTTGAAACGTGAAACTTTGAAAATCACTAACTGAATTATAATTACGTAACGTACGTTACTCACGCGCAACACAAATCTTCGCGCTGGTAGCTAACCCGTCGCGACAGGTTGACGCCGCGCGGGACATATACTTGCACGAGTGTATCGCACTAATGTCGGTAAAACTCCTAGCCCCATCTATTATAGGATTATAGAAATTACAACTGGCCGATACTGGATGCCGGCCGGCACTGGGGGACTCTCCCCTACATACCAAGTTGTGAGCAATTTAAATACATAAATGTGTAAAAGTGTTTTTAAGACCTATCTGTAAATATGTATCATAAAAAATATTTGAATTTAAAGAACAGTTATAATATAAAAAGACGTTTTTGGAAATCAATGAGATTAATGGCGTTACATCGACTGTATGCATGTCAAACTACAAAAGCGGATGAGATTCAATTTCACCACATGTTCTACATAGGTGTGGTGAAATGGATCTATCGAATCCTCGCATTGAATATAATTGGTGTTAAATGCTTTCTGTATATTTCGAACTGCCGTGTAACTGTAACGAACAAGCTCCGACCGCGTTTATAGCTTTTTTAACACAATTTATGGTTATGATACATTTTTAATCTGAAAAGGAACTATATGGCACAAAATGTAAGTTCGCGTGTTCGGCATAAACATCAACCTACCTACCTACTTTTAATTGCAAACTCATTTCAACATACTCCGCTTAACAATTCAGAATAACCATTAGAATGAAAGAGTTTAAGTGAACGTGTTAATTGGAATTTTACTTTTGTGTTGATCACCTTGTTGCCAGTTGGACCGTTCATTATGAAATAAAAGCGGATGTAAGTTGACTCAATTTAATTGGCAATATTATTTTTATGTCATTCGTAATTTTATGGCATTCAGAATGCATTTTCGAAATTACGTCCGTTGCTAAAGGTTGTTAAATAAAAGTCGTGAAATTATGCTTGTGTCATGTTTGTCAATAAATTCGTTACCTTACTTATAGACTGGAAAATACATTACCTAAGCTTTATAGCAAGCTGGAGACATACCTACATGTAATGTTATCTGTGTCAGGGATCAGAGTCGGAGCGGGACCGCGTGCCTATCTGGACGATTTATCGCGCCATCTCAGAGATACCTCCGGCCAAATTAACTGCACGTTACGGAACAATTCCTACAACCACAATATTACATTATTTACATTCTAATACTGAGGAGTTTCTAAGTCCGATAGAATGTATTATCCAGAAACACTCGTTTTAGATCGAGGATAAAGACTAGGATAATATATTACCGGTCCCGCCCGGCCCCACCCGGGTGCAGATAAACTTTTCATAATGGCGGCAAAAATTCAATTCAATTCCGACTATCAATTTAGAATATCGACCAATCGGACAAACGAACAAAATTTCCTCGTGTTTGCTAGATTTTTCACTATTGCTTCCCTCCTGTAGGTCATAGCGTGATGATATATATCCTATAGCATTCCTCGATAAATGACGTATCCAACACAAACAATTTTTTCAATGGGAACCAGTAGTTCCTGAGATTAGAGGCAACAAACAAACTCTTCAAACTACAAACTCTCAAACAAAAAAACTTTATATACATATATTAGTATAGATATAAAAAAGGTTATTTATACAAGATGGTCGATAGTCAATAGTAACGTTACGTTGTCACATTATCAATGAGTTCCTGTGTAAGTATGCGGTTTGAACGTGGTAACGAGAGTCTAATGTCTAAAGAACCGTTGCTGAAACATCGGTATTCTACGTAGGTTCAGTTGATGTCCCTCCACTTGCATTATGATTGATTACCTGTGTCAAAGTACCGCAGCAAAATGGTCGAATCGTTCAAGTGCGAATGACGTTGTACGCTAATGTTCCTGCGAATTGCTCTATCTTCTTATTTGTATAAAATCTTGAGACGTAGAAAGTAATTTACGAAGGCGTGTAAGATATTAATCTTGTGGTCTTAACTATACAGCGAAAACTTGATCGTGGCATCGCAATGTCGATGTTGTTTTTTGTCGTGCCGATCTAATAAATTACCACGAATATTGAGACGACTCATTATGTATATGCATAATGCATTCTTATTTATCATATGTGTAGCTTTGCACATGTTTAAACAATACACAGAGTATCAATTTGGAAGTTAGTTGGCAGCAAATCCATTCAAAGATTGTATTATTTACGGCAACCTGTAGACCCATTTTGCATCGATTAATTTCGTATAAAATATCCTTGGGATAATAACACTTTCTGTTAGAGTTTCCTTTGTCATACTTAAAATACTCCAAGTTTTTAAAATATTCCACCACTAAATATTATATATACAATTATTGTGACAATAGAGGGTTCCGTACATTGTGCATGTTATTACGTCAGTGGAACAGCTCGCGGTCAGCATTAGCATACGCTAGTCGCTAACGGTAGCGCGCGAGACTTGCCTACTGCTTGATAACTCCGATCTGACTAAACAACCAATATCTAGTCAGGAGTCACTCTCTGTAAAGTGTTGATAAACTGACCTAACATCTATAAAACATGATTGCTCTAATGTCGTGCGACTCACTTTTTTTTTGCTACCGTTGCTGTAGTGCACACTCACTAAAGGGGCCATGTATGAAACCGCTTTCACTGATTTGAACACGTTTGACGAGACGTCGCATTAATTAGCCGATAATTATGTTTTAGATCTGCGCAAAGATTAGACCAATAACTATTGTCACGCGTGTCAGATTTAAATTAGAATGTTCATTTTAATTTGATCGATTGAAGTTTAAATTCCTTCTATACAGTGTACTAATGACCTAGATTTTAATAATTTTAACGTTTGATAAAGAAAATCTTATGAATTATTATAATTACAGAAATGTCTTTTAAATAAAGAGCGAATAATTTCCAAAGAGGAATCTTTTAACATTCTCATAATAGGTTTACGAATTATTGAACAATGAAAGTAATAATAAATTGTTACATCTCACAAGACATCTCAATGGAAGCTGGTCATTAGGAGAATTTGAATTGGTTACATTCAATGCTTTGTAACACAAATGAAGTCGTATTGTCATTTTTTTACAAACGTCTACCAAGACTATTCTGGTGTGATATGATGTCATTATTGAAAAAAAAAATACCTTTGAAATAGGACATATTTTAGTTTTTACAATCTTTGTATTTCATTGTAGTTAATATTAGTTCAAATATAAATAAATCTGGTAAGTAATAAAGGAAGTAGTGCATCTTAATTTGCAGTTAGCATATTTGAGCAATTTTTTACTTGGTTAAATGGAGCGTGTCGATATAAGTATGAAATCGCGACATCTGCTTTTTCATTTTTGTTAATTTTGGATACCCATTTAAAATAGGTTAGACACAATTGAAAAAATCAGCAATAATTATTCCCGTTCTTATTCTGGGCGTCGTGTTTTCGGAGCCTTGGCGTGTACTGATTGTGACGACTTTTAACACCTAGACAGTTTCTCAAAGAGAAAGTGATCAGTATACCGCTACGATATACAAATTCATGCAACAAATTCGTCACTATCACAATTCTATAATAAAATGTTATGCGGAATGACTAAATATTTTGAGAAATTCATAGAATGACTGTGGATATCCGAATAAGTCAATACCCGTATAAAGGTTATTCGTGTTACAAAGTTATCTTCCATTTATATTACGCGATTGTACCGTTGGTCACGGATGCAAGGTGGGTGCTTACAGCACAGCCCGATGGGTCTCGTGTAACTTAGTAAACGATGTAGGTCGTCTGCATCCTTACCAAGCTGCCCCGACTAAACTACTCTGAACATGTCGTGATCAAAACACTTATTATTGTTTATTTACCTATCCTGTGAAGATTTCAGTATTATTTATGTTTATTATTCCCTTCATTTAGTGTATTTCATTTTTAAATATACATACTGGGTATCTCAAGACTGCTACCGAAAACGAAGCCGGATAGTAGTTTTAGTGACTACAAACACAATGCAACAAAAAAAATCGCAAAGAAACGCGACAATTATTTTTTATGATTTTTAAATATCGTCATTTTTGGGTGGTAAATCCATAGTTTTTGCTAACCTAACAATTTAAACTCTTTTATACCTTAGATTATTTATTAATAAAAGGGTATACACTTTTACGTAAGGAAAAATGTATTTACCACCCAAATATGGGCATAGAAAATAATAATTAAAAAAAATTGTCGCTTTCTTTTGCAACTTTTTCTGTTGCATTGTGTCTGAAGTCGCTTAAACTACCACCTGGCTTCGTTTTCGGTAGCAGTCTTGATATACCCTGTATATAAAAATAATTGCCTTGATAGCCACATGTGGCTATCTTATTAATATCTTTATTATGAATCAACAACATCCATTTCCTCTGCGTATTTGGATATGAAATAATAACGGTCAGAAGACCTAATGAATTTAGGCTGTCCTCGTTTTACACTTTATCCCACGCTGGCACATTCCTTTTATATTTAATATGAAATTATGGAAGTTGTATAAAAACAACTTCATCTAGTTTAAACCTATTCATTTAATTTTTGGCTAATCTCATTACGATACTCATTGATGTCAGAGTTAAAAGCAATTAGGTATCACAAAATAATAGATGTGATTACATAAATAAACATTTTCATGTTTATTCGACGTGATTACAAAACTTTAGTGACTACTAAAATAATATTGTGCTGTGAACAATTTAAAAAACCTAAACTCTTATAGGAAGGAAGGGTTAGAAAATGCCAGTCCTAATAAAAATATTATTCACAGTAGTACATACTTTATTTAATTCAAATATTAATTCGTATTTTTGAACAGGTACTATTTAAACGGTAGCATCCCTCTCACCTTCCAATTACTTAACCATAAACTGTTACGTTTTTATTGGAGGTTGTGTTAAGCCGTTACCTGCAGCAATTTGGCAATGGCGCCTCTGCATTATATTTTACTTGCGATAGTAAAGGTAAATGATGTTAACCGCATAATTTGAGTGGCTCATCATTACTTGTACTTGGCGAGGCCAGGACCACTAGTCACTACATGCCTGTTAAATGCTTTGAATGCCGCAAAACTCTACATCGTATATATTTGCTTACATTTAATGGGCAATTTTAAACTACATGTGGCTAAAGTATGGTATATACAGCTTGTAGCAAGTCGATACATGCAGGTTTGTTTGGACATATATGGTATATGATGTTAAAAGTTCCTGGACTCTACTTGGGCAAAAGTTCAGAGTAGTTATTTCTGGATTTGCTATATCAGTATTTTGTAAGTGACTATATTTTTTATAAACTTTGTTATTGTAATGCATCATGAGGCAGTTGAAGCGAGGGAGGACATAGGAGCTGCATTCCTCTGTGTCTTCGCTGGCCCTATATGTCTGTGATGTTTAATTCGTGGGCAACGGGGTTGGTTGCACTTTAATTAAATTTTAAGAAACTTAATATTAAGTATAGTTATTAGCAAAGTGTAATTGTTTGTTGCTCCTTAAAAATAAATGAAAAAAATAAACTTTATTCCTTATTCAATCAACACCGCAATTATCAATTTAATCGAATTTATTTATTAAATAAAGAGTTTTGTGGATACGTTGATTTCAAAGTGAAATTAAGCATATCCCTTCACACACAACATCATAAATATTTTAATAACAGTCTTCATGACAATCGTTTCCGAGAAATCAGTTTAATTTTATGCAAATTACTCGATATCCTACCGAAAGATAATTTTATACATGAGAAAGCCTCAGAGTTTACCTTTCACGACTTGTAATCACGCAGACGTAATGGAATTGAATTATATTCCCTCAAAACGATCTTGCTAGAAATATTAACGGATATAATAATAGTCTGGAGTCTCCATCGAAATTTATTGCACAACACTTCCAAAACATGTGATGGTCGTGTACCGTTGTTATACTAACCATTAGTATTATTTTATTTTAAGTATATTTCTACATATTATGTTAAAAGTTGATGATTTTGTTAATTTTGGAGCAATCAGTCCGATTTGAAGAAACGACGACCTTTGATAGCGAAATTCCTAAGGAAGTTACAAGCTGTTTAACAGTTACCTTCAATAGGACTTGAAGTTAAGTAAAAGAAATGTGTTTTTACTTATTTTTATTTAAAACCTATCTTTCAACATTGCGAAGAAAATCCAGTTAATAGAAACCAGGCAAAGCCGAGCCGTGCAGCTAGTCATTTTAAATGCCTTTAAACACAGAATAAGTAAAAAAGTGGAGCATAAAAGAAAAGTAAAACATGTACCAATGCCCCTACTTTAGAAGAATGTAATACAGTGACAGTCTCATTAGATAGGTAAATTTTGAATAGTCGAAGACAAAATGATTGTCACAAATACAGAGCACGAACTATACCTAGTTCTCTTGTTGTACCTAACAATAAATAGCTTCATTATACTGTTTCGGTATAATTCTGCGAACTCAACGGTGTATTGTAAAAGACATCATTGCCTCAATTTCGATTCAATTAAGTGGTGTAAGATTTGTTTTTAACCCTTAATTTGGCAAGATATATTTTTCTTTAAAATATATGTTTTTTCTTAAATGATCGTTATATTATATTCCATTAGAGACAGAAAAAAATAAGAAAAAAATATTCATCCGTTATTTTTTTTTTTATACCCATAGTATAATATACTATACATAATCTTATGCTTAGAATTGTACATATCGGATTGTTTGTATAATATACTATACATTTGCAACTTAAAACCGTAATGTAGGAAATATTAAGGTATTTAACTGCTTACGAATTTAATAATATTTGCAAAAACTATTAGTTTGGTTACCGTTAGATGATTACATATCGAAACTAATGTATACACGCTTGTGTCTTGGTTTAGTTTGCCCTCTTTAGTTTGGTGTCATCATGAGGAGCTTATGTTATTGTACGGATGGGTTGGCTGAGGCGTAGCAAGTGAACTGTTCAGAAAGAGATTCCACCGCAGTGGGTCACATTTAATTGAATTCAGTAAAACGGTTATTATACACGCACGGCCAACAATACAGATTTGCATCGTATTTCTGTTAATAGTCGGTCGAATATAATGGGATCGATTTTCTCAATAAACTTATATAACGTATGAATTGCGGAATTCTAAACTCTATTTGTGGATAACAATGAGTACCAATCAAATACACTTAATTCTGTACAAAATATTCAGATGTATTGAAATAGTTTTTTCTAGGGCATGAAAACACTAGAACATTTCATTTACTAAAAATATTTTTTCAATTATACGGTACGCTGCGGGAGTGACGCAGCCCCAATAATAAGTGAGTTACAATTGTCGTCTACCCGTTATGGCTCCGCGGCGGCAAACCTAAAACAATCAGATCTTCACCTTCTGGACGTGAGGGCATTCATGCATATCATCGACCTCCTTATATTTACTTATTCCACGTAGAAATGGGATAACTTGCACGATGCGCTTATTCGAAATTATGCGGTTATTTGAATTTATGATTCTCATTATCTAGATTCCCATGCGCAGAAAATAAGACTTTCACAATATTAAATTTGTGCATCATTAACTTCGATTCTAAGCAATATTATACGTAACTTTAAAATTTATTTTCATAATTTTGACTTCCCAAAACTTTCCAACGTTTACTTTGGACATAGTCAGTTGAATTTAAATTTGTAGTCTTAATGATTTGTCACATTAAAGATACGAATTGATTCAACTTATCATGCATGATGCAATGATTCAGAATGAAAAGCATTTTGGTACGTTTGTAAATCGGCTGTCAGTGTGGAATCAGATGACCCCATATAGCCCAGGCAGGAAGAGCACGGCGCGTGAAATGCTTATTGTTTGTGAACTGCCGTATCGCGCCACTCAGCCTACACAATGATGGTGCGCACATATCAGAACATTTTGCCATAAAAGATTTTTTGTATGAAAAACAATATGGACGTTGGTACGCGATTGTTATTCACTGAGTATAAATTATGTGATTGCAATATTATACTGTAGCATAGGTGTAATGGAACTGCATGTATTGTAATCTGGTAGATATAATTATTGGTTTTGAAGAAAAGTCACACATTTACTGGTTTTTCTTTTTTTTTTATCGCAATGAGTGGTGAGACGAGCATGCCGTTCGCCAGATAGTAAGCGATATGATAGGTCATGGATAGTAGCAAAACCAAACATCTCAATATGTCCAGTAGTTACTTTGTGTACAATATCCTTCAAACCGAAACACAACAGTGCATTTACACTGCTGTTTGGCGGGAGAAATAGACATTGCGGTTATACCTAACCAGGAGGCCTCTCACATATGAGAGATCTACCACCAGGAAGTTGCTTTCAATAATCTTCAAGCATTTACTAATTATCTGCAATAGGAACTCTACTAAAGAAAAGTTTTAATATCCAAGCACAGACTACATAGAAAGAATCTTCATAGAAAGAAAGAATGTATCCAAGGTACTAAAAACTAACATTAAAACTGAATAAAATTTGCGGGATGTAATTTGTATGATTATGTAATGGATTATGGATGTTGTTATGGTTTAGGAACGGATTGTACATATTGATTGCGAGCTGGTGATTTTTGTTCACAATGGTCGTCACGGTCCAGTCGTCAGGTCATGCTTGCGCATCCGTCATACTCATGCCAATCTGTGTCATTGAACATACTACTCTGTGTTCATGAGTTATTATAATGGACCTTTTTATCATAATTCTGTATGTAATATACCGGGTATATCAAGACTGCTACCGAAAACGAAGCCAGGTGGTAGTTTTAGCGACTACAAACACAATGCAACTAAAAATTTCTAACTAAGAAACGCGACAATCTTTTTTTATGATTTTTTAAATATCGTCGAGTTCGGGTGGTAAATCCATAGTTTTTGCTAAAATAATAATTTAAAGCCTTGCATACCATAGCGTCTTTAAAAATAAAAGGGTGTACATTATTATTTAAGAAAAATCTATGTTTTACCATCCTAATACGACGATAGAAAAAAAATAGGAAAAAAAATTCGTCACAAATTTTTGCACAAAATTTGGTTGCATTGTGTCTGAAGTTACTAAAACTACCACCCAGCTTCGTTTTCGGTAGCAGTCTTGATATACCCTGTATAATAAATGAAAATTTTACAGCTTAATAATACTAAATAAATAAATCGATACACTCAATGGTCACATAACATACACAGTCATAATCCCAAACTACGATTGAGTCTTTTATCGTGGGTGAGGAAACTACGAGTGACTTTCTGGTCTCACAAAAACCCAGATCTGAACACAGGACCTGAATAACTATTACTATATACTGAAATTAGGTACATGGCAAAAGTAATCAATAATATGTAATGGCTCTTAATTTTTTTTACCACCTACACTGCACAAGTTGTTCGTGCAGATTATGGAATATGGTTAATTTGTGCAGCTTTCTGTTTAGGTATATTTCAAGCATAATGTAAAATTATCTGAGTTTCCAAGATTGTCTGTTAGTCTAGTATTTAGAATTAGGATGGAGGATTATGATAAAAATACAGGAAGAGCGTATATTCATAAAATGAATACCAGATACCTAACATTTAACTCCATCAACATTTGAGGTACACAAGTAAATAGTAGAACACACAGAAGTATTCGCGACCAAGGTAGCTAAGTTTTTGGAAAAATTGAGTTCAAGTTGCACTTTCAAGAATTGGCTGTTATGGTTATAGGTAAACCATTCAAAATTTGATTGCATTTTTACAAATATTAGCGGTACGTAGAGTCGTTACCCGGTATAATAGTTCCAAACCGCTTCCTTTTCAAGTGGCATGCGAGGCCACTGTTGTTTTTAAATAAGCTTATTAAAAGTCTGCGGTCACAATGCCGGCAAAATTTGTGCACTAAGCATTGCAAATACTTTATCGTATTTAAAACCAATATTGTGTAATAAGGTTTTATCCAGTACCTACATACTATTTAGATACTAATTGTCAGCTGTACTTCATTAGGTTCACATGTTTTTAACGCACAACGTTTTTTTTACACGACTCTCAATCAATTTGTTTTATGCATTTTTGTAGTTCTCTTTTAAGTAGTAGAGCCTATTCATTACGTTGTAGCCGATTGTGTAGAGCATGCACCATTTTTTCCCAAAATTTATATTTACCGTGCATTTTACTGTTAGGGCATTGAAAATACATAAACAATGCATGGAACGAATTTTAGTTTATAGGTATGTAACTGAAATATATATCGAAAGAATTTGTTATGGACATAAAATGTGTGAATCGCGTCGGCAAAATCAGTGCTATAAAATTGTTACTTCAATAGTAAAATATGTTTCTATTGGTTTATATTGATAAAAGCGTTATTATAGTACGGGTAGTACAGACCCTAGCCCTAAGGCAAACACCGATAACGTAGCAATGTACCGTTGCAGGTAGGTCTTCCAATCAGATTATTCAAATAGCTGGTATAACCATATAATATTATTGCTGATGCTATCCAAAATAGTTATTGAGAAAATAAATTTCCTACTGCTTTGAACGTTGTGAAGTTGTTAAATATACAACACCCTATATGTTTTTAATAGATTAATTTCGCTCGTACGCGTACGTTGCTGGTAAAATTAAAAATGTAGTATTCTAAAATTAGATCTAAGTACTCCGTATACATAAAATTAAAAATATAAGAGCAAGAGGAATCGACGAGAACTAGTATTTTTCTTTTTGAATTTAGTCTACCTAAAACACCACGCTGAAACAGCATAAGTAGTCATAGTTTTATTACGTGTGTCCACGGAACAGATAAATATCGTGTTTCAATAGGAGGTGTGGATTATAAGTAAATTGTTTTATTTTATAATACATAAAAAAAATCACGGCTTTGTCCTAGAAGGAGTAGAGGTGCTACCAAGGCAACCACGTTTCGCCTTGTGCCTTCCATTCTACAATTTGATAGGCGACGAGCCTATTGCCATATAGGGCACAAAATTACTGACTACGAGCTGATAAATGTATCTATAGAATAAATTCAGTATCCCTTTGCCCGACTCGGGATTCGAACCCAAGATCTCATCGATTAAATACATTCAATCGTCAATCGATATCGTCCATTGACGATTGTACATTAGTTCTTGCGAATAGTTATGAGAAATAAAATGCAGTGATTTACGCTGAGGCCGGTTTAAATATCCCTACTTAGGCACGCCGCGGGTACTGCAGAATAAGTCGTGTCACGAAACGGGTTCACTAGGGATCTCATTACAACGGCGATACTAAAGTTAGTACAAGCAAAACGGCTCAGTGAACAAGTCATTGGGTTAATAGTACGTCCGGATCGTTGCATCGCTTATGCATTCAAGTGTATCATGACAGCTAGAGCATCCGTCACCTTGAAATAATTTCTTTTAATTTCACTAGTCAGTATTAATGCTTCCGTTTTCCAGAGGTATTACATTTGATTGGCGAGGCTGACTTTCGTGACGTGCGTCTACGATGGGAGTTTGGAAAGCCAGATGAAGAAGACCGACCAAAGTTACTCGCGTTCCAAGTTCATTACTGCGAACTGCAAGCATGGGGACAATATAGATGCCGTACCAAGGTCAGTACAGCACAAACAAATCTATCTATCTACATATATCATTCTATGTCAAACCACTGCTGGGTATAGGCCTCTTCATTTGCACGTCAATATTTTCTGTCCAGTACCAAGCGAATCCACGGTTTTCCCGCGACTTTCCCGATGTCATCCGACCCTCTGGCAGGTGATTTACCTCTTAGCAGCCTTGCCTCTTTGGGCCACCACTCCATCAGTATTTTAGACCACCTACCGTCTAAACGTCTCGACAGACGCCCTGACCAAGTCCACTTCATGCTGGTGGTGATGCGTTCTCCCACGTCAATAAACTTCAAAATAAATAATATTAAAAAATACAAATGTTAACATAATTTTCCGCAGCATGTTGCACTCTAAAACGGAAGATAATTAGCCCTGGGTTTGTGCATAGAGCATGACGGAGACGTGACAAGGTAGAGTCCCGGTAGACAGTACTGTTACTGTAGATATGAAACTAATAACTATGATGGCAGTGACTTAGCTATGCGCCTTTACCATAACATCCGTTAAGATGGCTTTTTGATTAACTAGTTCCGTGTAGGCGCTCTGCTCTAAACGGATACACTATGTAATCTTTACTTAATAGCTTGCCTTGGAATAAAAACGAAATGATCGCTGATAGGAAATTAGCCCACCATGGTGTCGTGGCCATTAGTGCACTGATATGTTTTGTAAATGTCTCGAAAGACATCGAAATGAGCGCGGTGATGATGATGTGAAGTTGGATTGACAATCAATGGACTACCTTGTTTAATTTAGTTTTTGTAGCAAGTTTTCTCTTATAGGTGATAGATAATTTAGAAGAAGAGACATCCGTTCGTCATGTGTCGGGTGATTCGTCAGCCACGACGACGCAGGTGCCGGGCGCGCGTCGGGGCCGGGTGTACAGCTCGCGCATCACGGGTTTGCGAATGGCCACCACGTACTCGTTTGAAGTACGCCCCGTCAGGCGAGACGGACGCGACCTCGCCGACCCACAGTCCATCGGCTCTAAAATAATTATAGTCCCCACTAAAGGATGTAAGTATTCACAATTTATCTAAACAGCCATTAATCACAAAAACACCTGTATAGGGTTGCTCACCTTCCTAGATTATGAAAATTAGATTCTTTTTGTTATATTAGAAAACATGTATATAGCTGTAAGTTGTTAGGAACTGCTTCATTAGTTTCAGCTCGGGCAACACAATGCCTACCACACGCTAGCGAAGTGGAGGTATCAACGGGCCCGTTTTTCGGTGGTCGCATAGCAGTAGAGGCGGCAGACGGCGGGCCGGAGCGCTGCTCCATCCAGGGCAACCCTAACAGCGCGCAGGACGCGTACATCCTGCGCATCCACCACGACGAGTGTGGCTCCGAAGTGAATGACACCACCGTCGCCACCTACGTCATTGTGCAAGAGAATCTGCCTATTCTCACCCACAGTACTAGGCGGTAAGTATTACGAATTGTACATTCATGGACCTTGGTTATTATAAATTTATTATTCATGCCCTATCAAAAATATTAAAATGGATTTTTAGTAGTTTCATAAACAAATACGGAATCTATGATGAGTGTTTCTTAAATATTGTAAAATCCATACACAAAGGCTCTGAACTAAAGAAGAATACATTTTTTCTCTAGGCTACATAATCCTGGGAAAGATTTGAATCGCAACCTCCGGTATTGTGAGCCAGCTTCTTAACCGTTGCACCAACGTCAAACCTTAAGTGTTGAATACCAAAATACTGCGAATGTAGCATATTTTATACTAATGTTTACTTCGGTCACTTACAATTATTAATTACGTCGATTTGTCACCATTATCATCTTCAGCTACAGGAGGTCAACTACTCAGGTATTCTCATGATATATCAAGACGGTCGGGAGAAGTGCTAATATTCGCTACGCTTTACACGCGTGTAGGCGACTGCATAATTATTTTACCTTTGCAGGTTTCTAGTTCTTTGCACATACAAACCAGAGACGCTGACTGTTCGAGCTGGAATTAACTTGCCTAAAACAAATGCTGAAGATGTTTTACATCCAACGAAAACCCATAACGGTTTTGTGGAGCCTTATGAAAACGAAGATATTGATAATAATGAACTGCAACCCGCTCGACTTGAAGCGAGGAAAGAAGAGACCCAACAAAGTAAGAATTTTATGAATAAATAAATACACCTAACAATCACATACCTAAATAGTCCTGACCCCACACCACAGATCACTCCCAATCTGTACCCACATTAAGATCCAGACACGTAATGTGGGTATCACTTATCAGAGACTTAGGCTCAATTGCACAAACTAACTTTGCCAATACCTTTGCCCTTGAGACTGTCAATTCCATACATTCGCAAGGTCAAATACATCTCAAATGTATGGCGATGACATTTTCATAGGCAAAGGTATTGGCAAAGTTACTTGGTGCAACTGAGCCTAAGAGAGACTTTTCTGTCTCACAAACACACAGAATCCGAAACAAATATCTTTGGATCACACACAAATTTGTCTCAACACAGAAATTGAACCCGCGGTGTCTGGTTTTATAGCCGGCGCGGCGTCTAACTAACTGCGCCACGGAAGCTGTATTTTATATAGAAACAATTATTTGTGGACCTATTGCCTGGGTAGCAAATACTGTACACGGTGGTACTACACGTATTAGGTACATATTCGTGGCAACCTTTTCGGAATTAGGTATGTGTATATTGAACCAAGCACTACAACGGTCATGGATACTACGGACGATTTGTTAGAATTTCCATGGTATTTAAACTCTGCCAAATAGCACAAGGCTAGCTTGGTGGACTATAGCCTAACCCATTTCAATCCTACTCTCGATTAAAGAGGAGGCCCGTGCCTTGTAGTGGGACGCATATCTATGGGCTGAACAGATATCTAGTTTCGAGCAGGTCAGCGTCTTATATCGAACATTATAAGCACTAATATAAGCAAATTCGACAGCCTCTGTGGCTCGGATGGTTAGACGCTGGCTGTGAAACGTGAGGCCGCGGGGTCGTTTCCCGCTCCGAAACAAATATTTTTGTGATTCACGGGTATTTCTTTCGAGTCTGGATGTATGTGAGATCGAAAATTCCCTCGTAGTTCCTGATACCCACGACACAAGACTCGATCCTAGTGTGCGGTCAAGACTATTTACATAATATGTGCCTGTTAGGTGTATTGGATAGATATTTCATTAAGGTTGCACAGCGCTTACGACCAGTCACACAATTTAATGAAGTCATTTTCTTGTACTAGTATAGAGAATATTAAGATATCTCTTAAAGAAGTAATGAAGGTAGCATACTATAAAATATTTCCAAAGCGGTAAACACGAATGCTTATACTGCACTGCAGTAAATTAAAACGTGTTGCGCCGGTCGGTTTAGTGAAATGAGTGTACAGATGACGAGATAATTTGCTTAATGTTGTACACATACCATGTATTTCCTGTTTATGATTATGTGCTTAACTATAATGGTCTTTACAGAATACCATTACAGGAGAAAGGTCGTTTGTTTTTATGATATCTAATTTTGGAATGTTTTTCATTAATTTCAGGTGTTTTTGGTGAAATTTCTCTTGTCATGTTCCTGGTGATAGCTGCTTTTGGAGGTATCGCGCTGTTAATATGGAAGGTAGTACCTCAAGGTGAACGAGACAATGCATCGATTGCCACTGTGTCCTCTCTATCTCGCAGTAGCATCTTTGGTAGAAGAAATAGAGATAGATTCTCGGACCGAAGTTCAATATATTCTATTACGTTATCCGAAAAAGATGAAGGCTTTGTAAAGAAACCTGCAGAAGGTGATAATACTTCCGAAGCATGAAACACTTAATTAAGTTAAATTATGATATAATCAAGTGCACTTTTTGTCACAAATAGTCGAATAATATTCGTGGTAGGCGAACGTTTATTTCGAGAAATCTATGGCTCGTTGTGATATGTTATTTTAAAATATTGGTTTATTTAGTTACGGCCAGTATTATGACGCAATTATATTTATTTTTGCCATAGGGGATAAATTATTATTAAAATTAGATCATTTAATCTTTTGTGTGTATCGATAATATTAAGTGACCAAAATTGTTAGTAATTTTAGTATCTAATGGACGTTCTTTGTGAATGTTTTTAATTATAAAAACTAAATTGGATGTAAAATGTACATAGGTGTTTTGAGAAATTCATTACGAGAGGTAGTGAAATAAAAAGTGTGATATATAAAAATATGTGTAGTTTTTATTTGAATGTCTCCTCTGGTTGGTCTAGTACAAATATTTGTTTTTCCATCTTTAGTTCAGGGAATAAGAATTGCTTGACCACGTCATTTAATTCCTCTAGTGCCAACTGAGCGTGTAGCCTTACGATTGAATCTTCGTTCTCGTCTCTATACAATTTCTTTAATGTTCGGTATATGGGAAGCAAGTTTTCTTTTAGCTGTATCAATGTTTCCTTTCCTAAGCCTTTGAATAGACTGGTTATTATCATCACAGCAGCTCTTCTGCACTCCACAGCTTTGTCGGTTTCTATAATACTCCCAATACACAGTAACATCTGAAACACGGTAAAATAATTATTACATTCCACACAAGTCAGTATAAGTCAAAACAAAAATTCATACCAGCTAAATGTTTTTTTTAAAGAGACCAGAACCGATAGCTTTTCTCTATCGGTCTTTCAATCGAAATTAACTATAGGCGATATGTAGCTTACGCAAATTACAATTTGCAACGTAATAAAAACGAATATAACTTGTGGTCTGCCATGCTTCAAATTCTCCAAAAGTTTATGTATTTAAGTCCCAACCTATCCTGATTAATCGATTTTTAGCAAAGAGAAGAAGATAATTACCACTTCAAAAATTAAACTAAATAGATGTTTACCTACCTCGTAAATGATCGATCCTATTTTATAATGTAAAACCAAAACGATCTCAGCGAGGTTGGACAATGCTGATGTCCTTATAAGAGGGTCTTCGTCCCTGCTCGCGCACAACATTGTATTCAATAGCACAGTTTTGTGGACTATAGCCATTTCTCCTATAAAAGGAAATATTGGTAAGCTATAGCTGCATTACGGTAGGGGTTTTATAAGAGATAGTGCCACGCTGTTGTCAGCCAGAACCCAGCATGAATTTGCAGGCTCGTCCAGGGTGGTACACAATACCACCGCTTATGGACAGTAAAAAAAACAAACAACACTATGATTTACAAAGCAATGCTTGGCATTCCTCCTTGGCATTCGTTAAGTCTTAATATGTCCAGTAGTTACTCTGGCTACTATGTCCTTAAAACTGGAACACAACAGTGCATTTACGGGAGTTTCAGTGATATTCGCGGGAGAAATAGATATTTCGTTTCTACCTTTCCAGTCGGCCTTTCACACATAAGAGACCTACCACCAATGTGTTAGTGTGGTGAGCCATATATAGAGTCGCAAGGTAGGTGAATATTTGTGAAAAATGTATAAAGAATTTGTATGTGATCATAGGATATTATAATACATTTTTTGTCGCTGTCGCCGATGAACACCCGGGTGATCAAAGTGGAATAGACTATAGTATTATGGGCATCTACGACAGATGAGCCTCTCATCTTCTCCCACGCGCTTTGTCTGTCTCGGAAACGCAGTTTGTGCACCGCCTCTGCCGCACGTCGAGCTAATCCGATGACTCTTTTTGGTTGCCTTCTACGACGGGCAGGGTTACCTTAGCGGCAATTTTACGGCTCCATAAGCACGGCGTGGAACTAAATTAGTATGCTCACTTACCTAATTTTTTAGTGACTTTCACTATTACATCACCAATTTTCATTCTTAATTCTGCCATTTTGTTTAGAACATCTTGAGTTAAAACATCTTTTGGCTCAATGGACATTTGTAGGAATTCCTTACACAAAACATGCAGTACATCCTCAGTACAATGTGTGCAGAGAGATGCCAGACCATTGATAGCAGATAAATAAATATAAGAATCAGTATCTTTCAGTTGTTCCTGCAACACAACATAAATAATTATGAAATATTCAAATCATATACTAGTCTTTGAAATTCTGAAGTTTATAAGCTAGTGTAGGTGTTATAATATATCTAGAATTGGATAAATTACAATAATTTGAGAGTTGACTGTTAAGAAGTATTTTATGATGAAATTCAAATATATATATTAGCTAATTATTAAGAACCAACCTGGAAAATACAAAATATGTAATGTTTCTTGGATATTGTCTCTGGGTCAGAAGCATCAATCAGTTTCGTCAATTCCATCAAACCATGTGCCCTTACTGGTAACAAGTTATCAAAGACATTTGCAAGTGCCTTCTCACAAGCAGATTCTGTCTTATGCTGAACTCCTGGTGTTATTAAAGAAAGTGCCTCTTTTGACAATATGTGGTTCAGGCTGTTAATATTACTGGATATTTTCTTCAACACCGGGATCACATTGCCTAGTCTTTTCTCCAAATCCTTGCTTTTATTTGAGTTTGATAAAATTGTGTTAAGAAGCACGAGAGCTATTGTAGCACATTCTTCATTTGAATCATACTCCTCTACTATAAAATATTCTATAAACTTTATGACCATATTACTGTTATCTTTTAAACAATTTATCACTTTTGGTAGAGCAGATATTTCTGATAACAATTGCAATATAACAGCATATTGCTGGTCATTTTTGTCTAATATGACAGGATCTTCTTCTTCAAAGAACAATAAGTCTTTATTAGTTTTCTTTCTTCTGTCCTTGCTTAACTCTATAAGTATTTGCAATGAAGATTCAAAAAAGTTCTGAACAAGTTTGCTATCAGATATGGCTTTAAATAGTTGTATGAAGTATAACAAACATTCTTCATCATTGTGATTTGGTTCTGAAGTAGATTTTATTCCAATTCCCGCATCATACTCCTCAATCATAAAGCAATGAGAACTGGTCCCTTTACCAAATAAAAATAGTTTCAACATACTAAATATTTCCTCTTTCTTCAATAGTTCCAGACATTTTAGAATAACATCCTTTAATTTTGTCTTCATCTCTTCATTTTTTGTGCATTTACTACCAATCAGGAATAGTGTATACACATTAGGTTTCAATATATCAATTGGCCAGTCTAACTTAGTACACATGCAAGAATGCAGGATATTCACTTTATGCTCAACCTCTTTTGGTGATAGCAACATAGTGCCCGGAAGATTAGAAGAAGAAACCAGGTAATCATAATCAAAACCTTGCAATATATCTCTTACTAATGCTTTAATTGAATTAGCTTGGGGATACTTCTCATATAAAGTCAATGTGCAAGCCACAGCTGTTGCTAGATAGTGAGTATTATTTAAACACAATATCTGAGTCAGTTGTCCACATATATTGTTTATATACTCAGTCTCAGAGCAGGTTCCATGTTTAGCTGAAACTATTCTGCAGATCATGTCGATTTTCTTCCATTCATATCCTGTGTCAATATTATAGCTTTCAATGAAACATCTGATGAGACTTAATAGCCCACCAGAACAAAGTAGCCTTCTACTCATCTCCTTGGCAATAACTCTCTTGACAAATGCCGGAGGAGAAGGATCGGTAACACTTTGGATCACTAGCAACTCTTTCATAAGTGTTGGTTGAAAACAATTAGCAACAAGATGCTCATAGACTTTTACATACTTGTTTCTTTCCTCACACAACTTGTCATACTTTTCCTGGGTCATTATAAAATTGTTGTAAGTGCCAGGCTTCTTTAATGGTGCAAACGATAACTGTATCAGTGCTGCTAAATAATCAGAAAGGTGTAATGTGATGATTATATTTTTTAATATTGGCACTTCATAGCTTCTTATCAGGAAGTCTGTGCAGTTAACAAGCATCTCATATTTCTCGTCATCGTTTAACGGTATAGTTGGTAATATAGCTGAGGATGAACATCTTTTAGACAATGCAACACCTAAGCCTGGTATCAAACAAGGTGACATACCAAGAGAAGTGATAAGCTGAAAGCATGTCCTTAATAATTTCTGATTCTTTATGCTAACAAGGATACTATCATCATTTCTGAGTTCATTAGCAAGCTCATCGGTGGCATCGAATAATTTCTGTAAAAATGCTTTTAGCAAAATGTAGTCATTACTTTTCTCTTTTGTCTGTTCTTGCTGTTGGGCCTTCCAGAAAACCGAAATGAATTCCCGTTGGCCATCTGTGAAAAAGAAAGCATGATAAAATAAATACAAATTATCTTTACATACATAAATTTCTCAAAAGTAAAATATTTTGGTTGTGAATTCTAACCTTCATGAGTTAATTTTTCAATTTTTTCAAATATTGAATTTATTGTTGACATTATAAAAACCGTAATAATTTTGAATAAATGCCAATAATAAGATTGTATAATTGAGATTTTTACGAATTCCACAACTTTCCGTAAGTTCTAACTTTGTTTATTGTTTTTCAATCGTATTCGTCAATGTCAATCAAGATGTCAATGGTCATTTTAGTGACAAATGACAATTGTCTTTTTTTGTAGATTTGTCTAGGGAAATGAAATCTAAAAAGCCAATCTTTTAATTTGGACCTAATTTATACCTAAATGTATTTGTATTAAATAAAACAGTAGTCATAGCGTAATTAATCTTATATTAATTTGACAAGTTACCAATTTAATTGTGATTGAGTCATGGGTTGAGTACTGTACTGTAAAATCAAAATTCACGATAGGCTTCAAATCTCATGACTGCTCTTTGAACAAAACGAGTCATAAATTATCCTTAATCCCTTAATTGTAAATTGTAATAAAAGGTAATCAAATTGATTAAAAATTAACCACGACTCAATGTTCAGTTTTGGTTTGTTTATATTTGACCTTGAGTTTCGATTCCCCTGTAATTCAGTAAAATTACAAATGACGAATTTTATTTTTTTTCCGTTTACTCCGAAAATTTTCTAAATTAAAAATTGCAGTTTTTCGTGAATTTTCGTGGCCAAAGGTGTACGTTTACAACACACATAATATATATTATATGTTGACAGTTGGCATTTTTATTTTCTGCTAAATACCGGTATACATCCCTTGCACAGAACAAAGAGGTACAAAGAAAGAGCCTGAAAATTACTCATATACTTATCCTGTTTTTTCCAATGGGCCAAATCATGGGAGAGAATGAGACAAATAGTATGTGCTAAGGACGGCTCATGTTCACTCATGAAACGTCAAATTGCTATGTTGGGTATGATTACGCAGCCGAATTAAAAAGTGAATTTATGTCAAATGTTACAAACCGGCAACGCGCCAACACAATTTAGTTACGTTATACTTTCGTGCGCGCTTGACATAGTCGTCTCCCGATTTTTTTAAATATTTTGTGTTATTTTAATAATTAAACAGTGCCTGTGTACTTTACAATCAAGCCAAGCGAAATACCAATGTCTTGCATTATTGCAAGATGCAGATCGCGTTCTTCGCGCACTCAAAAACAAGCTGAAATCATCAGCTTCCATTTGTGAGTAGACAATAAACACATAATATTTGCTAAAAACTTATACAGGGTTGCAAAATATCTAATTAAACTTAAACTTTATTATGTTGGTGTCATATTCTAATAACCCGCAGGCCATTCGATTCAGTAATTTTTAAATATTGTTCATTTTTACCAATTTGGTAGTCATGTTCAATAGTGATGTGGTGCACATTTTATCGATAATATAAATAATGTATATTTTAGTTTACTAGCCATGTTACATAAGTTGGCTTGTACTTTAAATACTTACATACTTAAATACTTTGTTGGCGCAAAAAGGAGTTATACCTCGAATTAAATTCTTTCTAACTCGAGTTTGAAAATCGCGGTAGGTGAACGCAAGTTGGTACGAAAGAGTAGCAAATATGCATATTACATTTTCGGGATACATAGTATCCTATGCAACATATCAGGGTATCAGCTACGTACGAAATTTCATCAAAATTGCTTAAAATTTTAAAGTAACAGACTCATCGCGGCCTCTTACATATGAGACACACATAACAGTACAGTCTCATACCAGTAAAAACTATAAAAACCTATCTAATTCAATCCTACCTACAAAGTTGGCACATCACTGCCACAAACTAATAAAACTTGTGAGCGTGGCATGCCGTGTGCGCCGCGCAGATGACGCGCATAACGCATTTCGTTGCTCACTCGGCGACAAGCGTTTTCATTTTGTTGCGTCATGGCGCAATTTTGAGTTAACTCAGTGAGCCAGCGCAGTTAACTGCGCTGAGTTACTGAGTTAACGCAGGGATTTTCGCTGAGTTACCCATGTCTACAATATTTATAAACTCCATCACAGATAATTTTCGTTCTTTGATCTCAACATTGAACCATTGGATCACTTCCAATGGTTCAATGTTGAGAGCCTTGGGGGAGGCCTATGTTTAGCAGTGGACTTTCTATGGCCGAAGAGAGGGAAAGAGAGAGACATAATAATATCCCAAATCAGCATAAAAGTAGGCCGTATAGTTTTACCAATCCAATAGACTGCATATTATATTCTTTATTTATCTTACAATACTTTTTTTTATCATCCTTATAATTTAAAAAAACCCATTAATTTTCATACATTTCCTTAACGACCTAATCGCATTTGTTTAACGTGATAAGCTTTTCTCATTTGCCTGGACGACTCTTTTCTCTGCATAAATTTATTAGTGGAATCTACTGGATTCTGTACAACATTTATATGTAATCTATATATTTAATTTTCTGTTTGTTTCCCAAATAATAATAAATAAACAAATTAATTAATTGTTTCAAAACATTCCTTCTAGCTACCCAACAACCCGCACTAGGCCAGCGTGGTGGACTATATGACCTAACCATTCTCAATCGTATTCTCGATTGTAGAGTAGGCCCGTGCCCTGCAGTGGGACGTATATGGGCTAATACAGAATACAAAATTCCTTCTAGACACTACCTTCCTTTCCCCAAATTTATGATCAGGAGATGGTTCTCCATACATTTATACACTTGATTTAATAGCATATCGAGAACTCGCATTTTTTTTGCCAATTTTACAGTTTTCGTCAGAAGTACCCACTAACATGTGAAATGGTACCCTACATAATGAATAGCGAAATGACAGAAATCCGTTTGTAATATTAAGTGTCAATAAAGAAGTTCCCACCTTACTCTTCACAAATTTCGATTTCATCATGTTCCTTGCAAAAATTGACTCTATAGAGGTTTTGCGTACTAGCAGAGTAACGCAATCAAACATGTATTGTTTTTTTTTACATTTACATGATTCATGTATGAATATCTACCGATGTGTTTTATATCAAATTAAAGTTTATTTTATCATGCCTACGAATTTGCTAAAAATAAAGTTCATCTATCGATATCGATAACTATCAGACGAGATCACAGCACAATTATTTCTTGTTGTCAAAATTAGAGTGTACGTTGAAATGTCATTATCGTTTCTTCTATGGACCTCATTGTTCTGTGATCCCTTGCCTATTTTTATCTGTGCGAAACTGTCAAAGGCAAGTGTCAAAACTGTCAAATCATTTACCTGTGCATTTGCCGTAAAAGATAATCGTAAAGTGTCGTAAAGTGACTAAGGAAATATAAAGCTCAAGAATTGTAGCTGGATTTTATATTAAGGGTCTCAAATAACTAGAGTCAATAAAAATGTTGATCAAAGTGAAGGTAAAAATATAGATATTGAATGAAAGGAGGTACTTACATTGAATATTTTCTAACCTTTCTTTCACTTGAAACAGACGCTTACAGGCAAAGAAATCGAAATTGATATCGAACCAACGGACAAAGTCGAGAGAATCAAAGAAAGAGTCGAAGAGAAAGAAGGCATACCCCCCCAACAGCAACGCCTTATATTTTCTGGAAAACAAATGTAAGTGTCCATAGCTGAAAATAAGCTTTGGAATGTTTGTAAAATTCAGCCGATGAACTCATCTTATGTATTAGGAAATAATTCATAGGAGGCGAATAGAGTGTATGATTAATTTCGTTGAAAAATACGTAGTTTCTTCAATATAATGTATTGTCAAATAATCATGTGCTATCACAGTAGATTATGAAGTACTATGTTTTTGTTGTTCACTCTTAGCGCCTTTTGTTTAGCTTTACAAACATTAAAGAGTCTTATCACATCCATCATCATTTCTATTTTTGTGGTTACACAGCATCTGCTGATAATTTCAATGCTGTCAAAATGTAGCATGAAAAGATGAAAGAGTAGTCTCCTGTCATTTGACACAATGTTTCCATACATAAATACTTAAATGTCACACCTATATCTCATAGAGGTAGGCAGCCTGGATCTCTACTTTGGTAGATCTTGATATACCACTTTTGCTCTATCTACTTTCATCAATCTCTTCAGCTATTATACATACCTTCTAAAGTTGTGATTCAATTAGTTGGGCTGTAGTTACCAATCGCTGATGATAAAACAGCCATGTGGTAGCAAAAATGCCAAACATATTTCTACTACAATATTACCAAAATGTAAATATTCTACATTTAATACATTATTTGAAACAACCCAATTAGTGTTGTAACAAAATTATAATAATATTAAAATACAGTTTTTTAAATTATCTTATTTAGTGTTTGTAAGTAGTGTTCATTTGAAGGTACTTTTGTATGAATGTTCATTTATATTTTATTGTGCTTCATATACATTTTCATTGTATTTTAGGTTCATTATAGGTTTCTGCTCAATTACTTCAGGTTAAATAATTTAGTTTCTTATATTGATTTTTCCTGCATAGTATATGTTTTTCTTAGCTTTCTTGAAATCTAAGAAACTGCAGTATCCTTATTTAAAAATACTAAGAACAAATTCCTTTCATAAATAAATAAAAACACCTAACAGTCACATTTAACCCTGACTCCACATTGATTGAGTCTTGTGTCATGGTTATCATACATTTCAAGAGACTTCAGTCTCACAAACACCCAGACCTGTGGCGAATACCTGTGAATCACAAATATTTATCTTGAATGCGGGGATCGAACCGGCGGCCTCTCGTTTCACAATTGGCTAAGTACTGCACCACCTTAGGCGTGTTCGTATTGAGGTCCCAAAGCTCCTCCAAAGTACAGATGGAGACATGGGTTTTTAGCCAGTAAAAATGCCCGGTCTATCTGGACAGTCGGGTATCCAATGAGGATTTTACCCATTAGAAAAAAAAAGTAACTGCACCACAGAGGCTGTCTTACAAACATACATTTTTCCCCAAAGCATAAAATTGGCGATTGAGATTCTAGTTTATATTCGCTTACAATACAGTAGGGAATAAGCTTCGGCTTGTTCATCATGTAGGTAAATTAGCTTTTTTTATAAATTGAATTCAGTAGCTTACAATCCATCATCGGAGTCTGTCTAATTTTTTTATATGGTTTGTACAATCCAAAATAAAATAATGTGGTTTAACACTTGCATAACATATTGACTTGTGCACAAACAATTAACTTTCTACTTGTGCAGTCAGTTATATTAGGGGAAAACAACATGACCATGATGTAAAACAACATGAACATGGCATGCTGTATGCCAAGGCATTTTTTCTAACAGAAAGCTAGTGATAATTTAAAACTTTGGTATTATTAATATTGATAAAGTAATATATGTATAATATTGATAAAGTAATAGTATTGATAAAGTTTGGTATTATTAATATTGATAAAATCTTTTAATAATTTTCAATATACAGACTATCTCCAGACTGCTACGAAAAACAAAGCATGGTGTTATTTTAGTGACTACAGACACAATGCAAAAAATCGCAAAGTAACATGATATATTTATTTTGTGATGTTTAGCATATCATAGCGTCTTTAATAATATAAGAGTGTACAGTATTACTTTATAAAAAAAATATGTTTAATACCCACATATGATGATAAAACATAACAAAAAAATATTGTTACATTGCGCCTGAAGTTTTTATATACGCTGTATGAAAGCTGAAACAAGTAAGTTGTAAATAAACTGAAATAAGGGTTTCCTGTAATTAAGGGTAAAAAGTAGTGTCACCTCAGAGTTGTGGAGGTCTTTAAATATTTTTTTGACACTGGTAGGTGACATTGGCAGTGAATGGGATTTTCTCTAGGTCATATATTGCTATTTACCATTTTGTATTTGAGCTCCATAGTTTAAAATAGGTTAATTAATTATGTTCTATTCTATTAGCCATTTGCACAAAAAAGAAAACTTATTTGTGCTGTTACAGATATAAAAAGTTGTTATCCTTTTTTATAAATTAAACAATGTAAACAAAAATTATATTTCGAAATATGTAGACTACAAGTCTGAGATTATTGAATTTTTTTATGTATAGTTGTCTTATGTGCTGTTGTCTTTGTTCCAGGAATGATGAGAAAACAGCCCAAGACTACAAAGTCCAAGGAGGTTCAGTGCTTCATTTGGTGTTAGCGCTTCGAGGAGGACAGTGATCTGGCTTGTGATAATATTTCTTTTGTATTTATAACAGTTAACTTTATTTTTCATTACATACATGTATAAACAATTATAATGTGATTATATTGTTTTAATTACACAGTCAGGGGAAATAAAGCTGTGTCTCCTGTAAAGGACAGAATTCGGAAATGCAGTAAAGAAAATTAGTCATCATTTGAGCAAGTAATTTATTACATTTACAACATCATACATGACTACTCCACATTTATATTACTGAGGGCATCAGGATGTAAACAGTTGTAGCAAACATTTATAATAAACTGCTGCATTTATACTTATTTAATTGAAAGATTTTCATGTAGACAGTAAAATAGCACTTATAGACATGTATATTCTTATTGGGTTTCAATTAGCAGAGTTTTTCTTCATTTTTCATCATACACAAGATACCATGTCTTCTTTCTGATAAAAGTGAGCATGTATTCTTGTTTATAAATATTAGTGCACGAGACAATAGGTGCAGTTAGTTTAATATTTTTCAAATATTCAACCTTTACTATTTCTTAGTAATACTTCCTGTTCGAGAGAGCTTTATTCTCGGTTTCCAATTCTTAACTTATAGGTACATATTTTTTATTGAAATTCACAAAAATAAAAGTTCTTTGGTTCATCACACAAACAACATCAACTTTCTAAATTTTATTTAAATATCCCAAAAGTATTCTCATATTAGTCATTAAAATTATCAAAGAAATGTAGATTCATTGATGTTTTGTTGTCAATTTGGCAACTTTAATTACTCATAAGGAAATCTTATATAAATTTAACATTAGTTTTACTTAACCACAAGCCTTTCAATTCACAATATAAGAAAATTATTCACTAATTTGAGCATTATTCTACTCAATGCCTCATAATAGTTGTAATAATTTGACTTCACTACAGTGCATTACGACAAGCACACTGTAGCATGTGCATATTGTTTATGACATGTTCTTTATTCCACATTTTGGGAAAAAAAGAACATGTGTGACATGGAATGGTAAACTACTTTAGAATTTTTTGGTGAATTTTTGTTAATATGTAGTACCTTCTACAATTTTATATTCTATCAAAAATGATTGTTTAAATGACATTGGGACGGAAACATTTTCTTTGAATTTTCAATTAAAAACATGCTGCAAATATACGGCGACCAGATTATAGTAATAGGATTTTAGATAGTGATAATAGTTTAGTCAAGACAAAAATTGAGCTCCCAGTAAGAAGTAGGCAATGAGCATAATTGTTATATTTGGCACAAATATAGTCAACTATTTACTATGAAAGTGGGTGTAACATATTCTTCATATGGGACATTTTTTTGACAATTTAGATTATTTGACAATACATATAATTTTGTAATTTTATTACCAATCCGCATTACCTCGATCATTATAAAATATTTCGAGTAACATCTTTAATAATATATATTTTTATCAAAATTAATTACATTGAAATAAGATTTAAATATATTGATATTAATGTAAACATATTATTTTTAGTAATTCATTGACGAGACACGACATTAGCGATACTTTCTACCCAAGATAAGCATTTTATATGTGTGTAATACATCCTAAAACAAATTGGTGTCATTTGTTCATAAATGAATATTAATTTATATTATTAAAATAATCTTGTATAACACACTGTATATGATTAAATTGCATCGCCCCTATTCATCATTAATATAATTTAACACATACATTTAAAACAATTACTCCACTAACCTTATCGTGGATACTAAACTAATTACACAGAGCAGAGCATTATCAAAATTTGCACTAATTACATTTAAAATTATTCTTGAAGAATATCTAATAGAGATCTTATCTGCATTGCAGTCGAGCAGCACGAGCTGTAAGAAGAAAAACATGATTCAATTGATTGTATAAATTGATAAATGATGCTGTTACGAAATCTCGCGCGCACTGCGTCGCTGCGGTGTAGATTCAGGTCAATGTTACTAACCACTAACCATTACCCACTACTACTGCGCAGTGGATGTGCACTCACTGCACTTCATTGTGAATGGACCTAACGACGAGATCCATTCAGCCATGACCGATCATTCAATGTGCAAATCAAACATTGTTTCTTCCTATTTCTCAACAATAATCAGAGTTAATAGCACTCATTCATGGAAATATTTTCTTATTAATAAGGCTTTCAAGAACAATTGCGCATATTTCCTTGTTTGTAATCAATGTCATTTTTTTGTGTATAATGGCGTAGGCAGACAATTTTATTCGTAGAGAAAAATATGCAATAACATTATAAGGTGTCGTAGATAGGTCGCAGATGTTTATTATTGGACACCGGTATGTTGTACCTATGTTCAGCCGTCGGAGAGTGCCGGTGTGACCCAGCCGTACTTGTCGTGTGTTTTGACAACGGATCGGAACGCCTCTTCGGCTCGTCGGCGGGAGAATTCGCACGAGGGTCGTGGAGGCGTCCGCGCCACCCGCCCCTGACCCTTCACCACCGACGCTGCGAACTGCATCACCACAGCCTCCACTGTGTACGCCGACGCCCAACCTCGCGGTGTTAACAGTTCCATGCATATTGCGCCACCTAATTACAGAATAAACACTAACGGCCTTATCCATAGATTTAAAAACTATTTTAGCTATCAAATGTTTCGTCTTCTCTTAAGTTTTAAAACTGTATTAATAAGGCAGTTACAATCAAAGTCTTTTGCATTAACGTCCATTTAAATCTTTGGATCACAGCCAATCTCATCTTGTACATACCGTTGAATAATTAACGAGACTTTGACGCATAATCAATTTATTATGTAAAGATAGAAGTTCAAACAGACGTATGCCATTTGTGTTTATACACCTGTCATGAGCACTAGACAGTTATAGATGGAAAATACTTATGCGTGACATTTGAGCATCTACTTAACCCTGAGCCCGTAGACAACAATATTTTAATAGCATTATAGTTACCTTCCATAACGAATCCTTTTTCTATCCGAGGTTCGATAACTCGCATGAACGGCGGTGCGAAGGGGAAGTTCTCTGGGAATACCAGGTGCAGAAGGATGTTTGGAATGTGCAGTTCGCGAAGATCGTTCGCTAGATCGCTTTCTGGGTCTATTTGGTGTAGTCTTACATGCCATTCAAATAGATTGTCATTTACTAACTCCACCTGCAACGAATTACATTACATTTAAATGAAATTATTTTCAACATTTTCCCAAGTCCGAAATTATCATTAGAAAAATCGCTAGTATTTTTTTTACTAATTTAACCGAAACTATAGTTAGATCTAAAACTGTGAAGAAAAACATCGTGAGGAAACCTGCATACCATAGCGATTTATAAGAATTCCTATGGTATGTAGATAAGTCCGCCAACCCGCACTAGGCCAGCGTGGTGGACTATATGGCCTAACCACTCGCAATCGTACTCTCGATTGTAGAGGAGGCCCGTGCCCTGCAGTGGGACGTATATGGGCTGATACAGACGGTTAGATCAACGAATTACTACATTGAAGTCATGTATAAAACGGACAAATAACTAATCAGCCTGTTCCTTATTCAAATTGAAAATAAAATATAACACAAACCACTGTGTCATTGATTCTCCAAGATTCATAGCTAAATATTCAATAATTATCACTACGGACTATCATGACTTATTGAGAATATGAGGATTAGAAGAGACCAGTTTAAATAGATTTTGGTTTTCACCGTTGCACAATGCCGAACTATTTTGCAATACCTAAGTATTGCAAAATATTCGTACTTACTTCTTACATAACTTTCAATGGTAAAAAACAATTCTGCGCAATCCGTAACCATAATGCTTGAAAGTGACTCGAGCGTGTTATCGATAAAGAAAGCTAACATTAAATAATACAACGATTTCGTACCGTAAACACGGGATCGGTTCTGTTCTCCTGCAACCGTTTGATTTCTTTGAGTTCCTTCATGAGCCTGCGCGTGCGCACGGCGGCGGCGCGTTCCCGGACCTCGTTTGCTCCAGGAGTTTTCTTCTTCACGAGCGCTGATGATGCCGGACTCGCAGGAAGGCTAGCCGCTGCCTCTGCTGGACTGACGCCATCTCTGTAATCGATACATTGAAGAATTAGTCAGTGTACAGCGAACACTTAGGTGTAATTGATAGGGCGCGGCGTGCCTTATCTACTAGATATGCAAAATTCTATCTATGTGAAATCCTGTAAAACTAGACTTGCAAGCACCCCGTGATTTTATCGCGATGATTTCGCCCGACCCCGCCCTTCCCTAGCGTTTCTATTGAAGCGAAATGTAATGTGTCGTTTTTTGAATTTATATCCCTATTTATCTTCGATACATCAAAAGAGTTTACGTAAAAAGTAGATAATCACGCAATATAATCATTCATAATGATTTCTGCAACAAGCATTCGTGAGATATTTGAATACCGAAATGTAAATAGTGTGAATTTTCTTTGTAACAATTCTCATTGTTGGACAGACTGTTTTTGTGAGGCTAAATATGTAAGTATTTAAGTGCTATCCTCCTTTAGTATTCTCAATACAATACGACGCCACTGTTACAGTGAAATGGATACAGACTGCTAGATGGTAAAAAAACTAACACAGAATGTAGGACACATATGTTTTAAATATGTCGAGCTACTTTAGCGTGGTATTTTTTTAAAACATAATGCTATGTCTGGCGAGGTTAATTAGAATACTGCATGGTCTGAATACAGTTTAACTAATGTTGGTTATTTTTGTTGGAAGCGCTGCATACCACCGCTTTGTTTTGTTAGGCATGTTATTATGTGATTTCTGTACATCATCACTACATAGTATAAAACAAAGTCGCTTTCTCTGTCCCTATGTCCCTTTGTATGCTTAAATCTTTAAAACTACGCAACGGATTTTGATGCGGTTTTTTTAATAGATAGAGTGATTCAAGAGGAATGTTTATGTGTATAATACATGCATATTATTGTAGAGAAATCTATATGCACCCGGGCGAAGCTGGACCGGGCCGCTAGTATTTGATAAAAATAGTAAATGTAGATTTAAGAGCGTATACACCTTGCGCGCAAAGTCAACTATAGGTATTTCTTCGTTAATTTCACGCACACATAAGCGACCAAAGCTGTGTGCGTAGAGCTGCCGCGTCGGCTCGCTATACAATCGGCTCAAACAACTTTGATCCATGCGCTTCAAATATTCAATTGAAATGTAACTGTAATATAATATCATAAAAATATTTTATTTGCATTATAAGTAGACAAATATTACTGTGCAAGCAAAGAATAATACAAATTTAGATACTAATCATATTTTCGTTATTATTACATTGTTACGTTGCATTCAAATCAGTGTTCAATCAGTAGACACTACGGAAGTTTTATTAATCATTTCGTGTTCGAACACATAAATAGTGTTAGGGGCCTTACAACCCCTTACAATTACGAAATATATTTAATTTTATATTACAATACATAACATAATTTAGCCTCGGAATTACATCCCATTATATTACCTGAAACATAATTTATACTCACTACAAAATCATTGTAGGTAATAAAAATAATTAAATATTTTACTACCAAAGTACTAAGATGTGGTAATCGCAGTCCGCGCGTGGCTATTTTTACTACGCACGGCAAAAATCGACTGCAGCTAGGCCGGAGCGACGAGCGATACGGCCTCCCTCTAGAAGGCCTTGCGGCGGTCTGATTTGAGCCACGTCGGACAGCGTGTTTTATAGTGGTTTTTAAAATATTTGTAGAAAACATGAAAACTAATTTTGTTGAAATATAAAAATGGTAATTTATTGATAAGATGTTCTTCTATTATAATATGCAATTGCTATAAAAATTATGTGCGATAAGTTGGTGAAAAAAAATATGTTCTTGACGAGAGTTTCTGAATAATTTCGCATTGTTTAAATTTTTATTTTTCAGGAACTAAACACAAAAAGATTATTTTTCTTAGCAAAATCCCTCCATAAGGGTCTTATTAGTCTGATAATATTTTTATTTTCATCTTATATTTAGTGGTTTCGGATATCTTAAGCTTCTAAATTGCCATTTAAAGCCTAAATAACGAAACTTGTGTTCAGTAATCCTTATAGTACTCAAAAATTATCCATCAATCTATAATGTTTTCCACCAAAATCCCTAGATGACAACCTTTTCTAAAATTAGTAATGATTATTTTTCCTTTAAATTGTTTATTGGTGGCTATTAACTCATTCGAAAAGTCCTGTTTTTAAGCCAAAAAGCGCGCACAGGGTATAAACGCTCTTAAGTTTAACCGATAGTTTCGTCAATATATCGATTACCGAGTAGGCGTAGATATAAAGACATTTAACGGCAATACAAACACAAGTCATTGAAAAGGTTTTTAACCTATATTGTATAACAGCCGCTGCCAATAAACAATCCCAATCCAAAATTTGCCGTTTTAGATTGACAGCTCAATCTTCTTTCTGATACTATATTGCCAATAATCAAACTCAGTAGTGAAAAAACTATGGCAACATGCATGTCCGCCCCGTGACCACGAAAGCTGTAAAGTAATCGAAACGTCGGGAAGTTAAAAATGTAAAAAATTAAACTAAATTCGCGATAAAATCCGTAAACAATAGTTTTATTTCACTATGACAACATGACAAGAGACTAATCGAAAAGTAGAAAACAATCCAGATTGACTTCAATCTATTTTTTTTCGATTGATTATTGGCATCGGCCGTTAGGCGTCACGTAATTATGCAATACCATTATCGCGTGACATAACCGCTATAAGATTATCGTGTTTGACAAAATACTGGGTATGTCAAGACTGCTAACGAAAACGAAGCCGGAATGCAACTAAAAATTTCGCAAAGAAACGCGACAATTATTTTTAACGATTTTTTAGATATCATCATTTTTGGGTGGTAAATCCATAGTTTTTGCTAAAATAATAATTTAAACCCTTTTATACCTTAGAATATTTATAAATAAAAGGGTATACACTATTTTTTTAGGAAAAAAAAATATTTACCACCTAAATACGACCATAGGAAAAAAATAACAAAAAAAATGACGCTTTTTTTTGCATCATTTTCTGTTGCATTGTGTCTGAAGTCGCTTAAACTGCCACCCGGCTTCGTTATCGGTAGCAGTCTTGATATTATACCCTGTATGTTTACACGATGCAACTTTTTTATATCCCTACGAATAGTTGTATCTTCGATGCGAGAAACTCACCCCGTGTAAATGGGGCTTTTGGAGTAGGTACGAACTGCTGAAGGGATATCATGCATGTAGTTTTAATTGAAGGTGTCATGTCTCTAATCTACTAACCGGTATTTATTTGAACTTTTTTATAATTTGTGCTAGTACGAAGAGAGGTCACATAACCCAGTTGGCGCAATGCTTTTTTGTAGGCCCACTGAGCTGGGGTAAACTAGTTTTAAGCTAAGATGTATCGATGTACGATCATATTATTTGATTATCGGAAAGCGTCTACTGCCAACAATCTTGATTCTTTTCATTATCTAGGTTTTAGTCAATGAAAGACCTAGATCATTGTAGGCACTAGCCAGCTAGTTACGTTAACATGGTGTTTTAAAGCTATAGATACTCAGATACCTGAATGCCTAGACGTGGGACAAAATTGTATTTAACAAGAACAAAGAATTTTATGTCAACGAATTGTATTATTCAAAATCATTTATATCAATGTTCAAAATACAATAAGTAAGCGTTGTTCATCACGCAGATGCAAACACGTCATGAATACTTGAATAGCGATTAAGGCCCTTTATGCCTCGCGGCGCGTTCATCTTATTACGTTCAATAGATCAAAAATAATGCAAATTTAATTCATTGAATGGTGATATATATGAGGCGTCGTTGCGACAGGTACGCTTGGAGCGATTTCGAACGTGTTTGGAATGCAGTCGGTCTGCAATTCTCACGGCGGACTATGTAGTTGTGTCAGATTTCAATGTAAATAAAGCCTCTGGACTCATTCGGCTTTATAGTACTACACTACTTTTGTAAATTAACTAATTAACCTACGCGTAGGTTGGGTTGGATCTGGGTTGAACTACATATTCAGTTAAGAGAGAGACGGCTTGGATGAGAATTTTTATACCAATTTGTATGATTTCTTAGTGGCATCTTGCGTACTCTTCACCATGGAAAATTAAATCCTTGAATTTTTTATAATATTGAAATAGTTGCTTATATTTTTGAAATTGTTTTATGGACGTTACAACGCTTTAAATATGAAACAACGAGCTGATATAATAGCTTGAATTATTCTTTGTAGTAATTTAACCACATTGTTTTGTTACTTCGTGTAAAAAGATAAATAGAGTAAACTTCTTCTACAAAGCACGTTTAGTAATGCGAGTGTTGACATGCCACATGTGACTCACGCGAATGAAAGCTTTCCTCATTAGGGTCGTTAATCGACGTGTGAAAACGACATTGTAAATAATCACAACCTTGGATTGGATGGTATCCAACACGTCACGTCGGGTTTAACGCGCCACAGATCGGTCATTGACTTCCAGGAGATTTATGTAAAATTGCTTCCTACCTACATAGATTACGTAAACAGCATACATCCACCGATAAACGAACTCGCCAATCTTGTGCGCTAAATATAGTTATTGCATTCAATACACACCTACTTATAACTAACATATTTTCGATATGTATTCTAGTTTGTATAATTGCTAATATTTGCACAGCGTTAATAACCATTCATATTGACGTTACGATTTCCAATAATAACTCATTTTGTCATTTTAATTTACTTACACTCCATTTTCATTCATTAAGTACACAGATAAATATTTATACTGTTTTTGGTGTAGGGAATAAATTAAAAAGTTTTAAAGTATGTACACAAAAAACGCATTAAATCACTAGTTTAACCAGATGTATGTTTACGACATACAATATACATTTCCTACTTATTAAAAAACGTGCGTCAGTATTGACATTATTTCTTTGACTCATTTGTGTCACGAGTGAATAGTGATATATCTGTGTTGAACGGTGTAGTGGATCCCGGCTGGCTCTGGGATATGAAAGTTGGTGGATTTGATTACACCATTATTTACGGTAACTATTTTGATATGTGGCCATTGCAAACAAAGATACATTGTCCAGACCATGCGAAGCACAAGCACCAGCTCCATTGTCTCTGAATGTTATAGGATAATAATGACTGGCAAATGGACATTGGATGACATGGGTTAATTCTGTATCTGTGTTATATAAATTATAATTTCCCTAATATATCCCATTAAAATATATTGAAATTTAAAAGTATTTACTTCTAATCAATTTCTAAAAAGTGACTTAATTAAAGCTAGTTTACAAATTCTGGTGCAGCTACTACTACGAACCGAACGTCACGTTAGGCAAAACAGAGACTGGTGCGTAATTGTCTGCAGCATTGAATATTTAAAAATAGATCTTAGATCCACATTTATGAATTTAACCGTTTTATTGGCAAAGTAACAGATGCAGCAAGCAATTTTACTAACGGCTCAAAAGTTGATGAGTTGTTTTACGCTTTGAAATTATAATAAGTATTGTTTATTTTTTATAGGGACAAAGAGTATCTATCTATTAAAAATTCTCTCGTTGAGATAACAAACATTGATCAGAATACATGTTGCTAACTGCTAAGTTCTTTACCTAACATCTAAATTGTTATTGTTATTATCAAACAATTTACGCACGTTGCAATTAACCATAGCAAGCAGACAACATTGATCTGGAATCTGTAAAATGAATAATATGCGTTGGGTGAACCGTTTAAAATACAGTATGGTTAGTAATATTTACACAAAGTTCCTTTTGTCATTAAAACATCAAAGCTCGTTAACCTGTGATGTCTTGGTCCGACTCTAACAAGTCGATGAAGCAAAGCCTGTATGCCCTGTGTGAGTCGACACTCGACAACCGGTGGAACATGTGTGTATTTATATTGCAACCGGCTACAATAGAGCATACAGCCGTGTCTATCGGCTACTGTAAACAAACAATGTCTTTGTTTCTTTCATGCAGCATGTAAAATGATGCAGGATCAGTTGCACTTCCTCGAACGCCAACATAATTGTCTATTGTTGCAGTCTGTAAATATGAACAATATTAATTACTTTGTACGTAAAATCATTTGTTTATGAGTTTGTTTAACTGGTTTGAGGTAATTAGACTGTTAGAATAGATATCCAAATAGTCAAATTGTTTATAGTATGTATCTTGTACATATCTCTAATAGAGTTCAAACAGAACTGATTACTGGTGTTTGAAAATTCTTTCTTTTTATATGACATTTTTAAGTTGTTTTTTGTTGTTATTGCCTTTTTTCGTTAATTTAAATTAGATGAAAAGGGCTTCAATCCTGACTCTCCGAGCTCTAATTCCTCTCCATCTACTCACAAGTCCTGGTGCACAGCGCTTGACAACTTGAAATTGAGGCTAGACCAACCAACAGATGGCGAGGTAACCTTCATAAAACTGATTTAGACAAATAAGAGACATACAAGGCTATGCCCTACGCTCGGCCACAAGTCAGCCAAACGTGACGAAGATAAACAATCCCTATCATATATTAGGAGACGTGTAACCAATAGCGGGTTTCCTTAAATGTGAATAACTATACAAGTGAGATATAATATTTAAAAAATATGCATTCTAGGCACTGTTAATTCCAATATACTTTAGTAGGCACATTATTATTGGTACCCACATACGCTGTGTAAAGATGAGTAAGCAGTTACATTAAGCTTGTCGCGACGAGACCTTTAAAATATTCACCGTACAAGTGTATGATGCCAAGTTTATGTGGCATTGGTTTGTGTTATATTTGTTTTAACGTTCAGACGCCACTCAACTGTATGGCTACCTACCTGTTCATATTGACCTTAACAAAATAAAAATCACAAAGCGTGCGTGCTATAAAATCAGTCCTTACCTTGATATTAATTCGAATCATTCATGGAACCTTTATGTACTTACAGTTGCGTTTTAGTAGCGTGCTCTATTAGGTACTTCATTCCAATTGTATTTCCGCTAAAACATTCTTTGTTAGTTCTAAAAGATATTGTTTATACTATTTGCTTATACCGTCAGGTAATTACTACGATGGATAAAAGAACCTATCTTGTTAGAAAACTTAGATAGTAACGGTCGGTGATTTTATTTCCATGACACAAGCAAAGTAGACAGTAGATATGTACAAACTGTATTATTCTAGTCGATATTTTTAAAATAACATTGATTCAAAGGTGATCATGATACACACAATGGATATTAGGAGACAGAAAACGTACTTTTGTTTATATATTTACATAATTCTTAAATTAAAAAGTCCTGTAAAGTCTTAGGTAGTTTAATAATCGTTCTAGTAAATTATTGTCGGAGATATCTACACGGCTACTAAAGATATAACTAAAATTAGTTGACATTTGAAAGGAATGGACTGTCTCACCTACGGATGTTTTTGTTCGTGGAATCATGTGGATTCCGTGAAGTTTCCTCGTAACGGTAAGGAAAATAAAATCTGATTGCCAATTTATACATTCATCAACAATCGAATGGCTTAGTTTAGATCGTAAACTTAAAAGGATGTTTATGTTACACGGCGATAAATATAAACGAAAACGCGAATTAAATGAACCTGAAATCTCTGTAACAAAGACTATAGTATCAATAAAAAAGTAATAAGTATATCAATAAAAGATAATATTTTTTTAAATAGGTACACTTTTTGACCTGAATTTTAACCTGAACTTTGAATACGAACCCAGATGCTCAGTAAATCGTGTATAATTCTAGCTACTACCTAGACATCAAACTATTTAAATGTGTACTCAGTTCATTTGCTTAATTTTTACATTTTATGTTGACTATACAAATGAGATATTTGTATATTCATTCAATTCCTACCTATAATTCCTGGTTCTCTCTGGCCATTAGCAGCCCATCTAATGGGCTTCTGTAATGTTTTTGCGTGATTTATACTTACGTTAGGTCATAAAACGGTGTTTAAGTGAACGATGTATACGCAATACGTTAAAGCAGTTATTTAAATTCAATACGGATGAAACCGAGTCTTTGTGTTTCATAATATAGGTACATACCCATAGTTAACCGCTATTGATACGCACACCAGTTTTATATCTATGTACGCCAGGTCTCTTCATATTTATTATTGCTTATCATTTTATTATTTCAGTAGCCTATTTTTATTACAATTCATAGTATCCCATAGGATACTACGTTTGAGTATGGCTCTGGATGTTTATATTGTTAAAACACACATTATAAACATCCATTTATTTAATAATAATTTATAACTTATGTATGAAATATCTTCATATTTTAATAAACTAGTCATAAATATATTTAATATCACTTGAAGCGTGTGTGTTTGAATAAGATTTGGAAAGAAATTGCCTAATATATAATTATAATTAATAAATGGGATTGATCTCCGGTATGGTAAGAGGCTCTATAGATACGCAATCGATAGTTGATTTTAATGGCTGTTATAATAATTCATGAGCGATACGTAATATAATAGAACTAGTTATAAAAAGTGGAATGTTCTTTCCAAGCAATCGATTATTATCAAACATTTGCCGCATAATTCTGTTGATGACATAAAACGCCGCTGGTGACTTTAAACGGTTTTGTGAATTCATATTGTTTATGAACCTTCTTATCAAAGGAGAGTTTTATAGGCACTCTATCAAATGTTTATGTAGATGTACATGGTAAGCGTTTAATGAAGTAGGTATGTACGGACCTGTGCCGGCGGAGCAGGCCGCGCCTCGCCGGGGAGCCGCTGGGGCCGGCGCCGTCGTTGTCTAGTTTCTCTGGAGATCGGAACAGCTTCCGGAACGCAGCCGCCACTTTTTCCTTCGATCGCGACGTCATATTTCACAGACGAGTACTTTCTACAGTTGCACTTTTCACGACTCACGAGTATCAATAAAAATCAACTTTCACAGAATGTTTATATCACGTTTGTTTGTTTACACCACTGCGCTTCAGCACGTCATGTCAAATTCTATTATTGTTGAATCTGGAACGGCGCTCGCGAGCGGTATCGCGTTAAAGAGGTTGCATCACTCAAGCGTCTCGCACGGCGCTGATGCGCGGCTGCTGCAACACACGTGCGACTACGAAGTGAGAGCGACGATGAAATCGAAACTTGGCACAGTGGAGGAGGTCGGTTATCGCACCTCGGCGGACGCGTCGTGGAGCGGCCACAAGTGTGTCACAGTGCGTTCGCGCACGACACGCGCGCAGCCCGCGAGCGCAGCCGGCCGCACTCCGACCGCCTCAGTGTCTCCGATGTGTCCGGCTGCAGGTGCCGCGTCTGCCTCCGATTCACTTGAGTATGCAGGAACTGTGTACTGCTGAGAAAGAGCCGCTCTTTATCTTCCCAGAGTTGAGCTGAAACAATACAAGCAATTAAGTTGACAATTTTGTTTCATAATTATCTCAGGATATTTATTAAAGTTGTTATGATTTAACGCTTCGTACTGTCGGTAATGACTAATATTATAAGCAATTATATAACTTTGATAGCGAAATATCTGTAGGTACCTGCATGGTTGCCTTGTTTCTCACATTTTAATATTTGCAAACGAAAGTTTACGACACCCTATTACAGACTTACTATTTGCTCACATATTAATGACAAATTCCCTTTCTAGATTGCTTGAGCTAGAATTATATTTCGCTTAATTCAGAATGTATCATATTAATCTGGGTTCTGGAGGTTGAATTAAGCAATTCGTTGAGAGTCAGAGATCAATACGACGTAAGTACGCTCAAACCTTCGCTCTGTTCCACGCGTCATTGTTGACATTTCAAGATAAATATTTTTCATTACTGGATTTGCATCAGCTACTTGCGCAATAAGGTAGGCATATCGTCACAACACGCAGGGAAATGATAATAACAATGAATTTCGTCAAATGTGTTATCCAGTAGCATAAATCCCTATACAAACAGCGTGTGTACCTAATCATATCTATCTGTTATTTACTCAATGAATCAGATAATGTACGGTATATAGAACTAGAGTATACAAGACGCCAGTATTCAGGGACTTACCAAGTTCGATTTTAAAAGTTTGAAGTGATCAGTATTCACACACTCTAAACTCTGAAGTGAAAATTGACAGTTAGGAAAGTAGGTACCTACTAGCTACGGGTGGGATGTTCTTGGTATTAACTTGAAACCTTAAAACACGGAGTAATATAAGTAATTGATTATAACAAATGAGCTAGGGCCCTACTATATAAATCCTAAACGAAGTTCGAAACTTCGTGACGTTTTTCGTTTCGAAACCTACTCTGTAACACGAAATTCGAATCTTCGGATCCAAGAATGAATTATTCCAATATATCGGCAATACGAACATTTACAGAGTAGGTACATTCGTATCGTCACAAACTTCGTTCGTCCGAAGTTTCGAACTTCGTTTCGGATGAATATAGCAAATAAAAATGTAAATGTTCGGATTGCCGATATATTCGAATCATTCATTCTTCGATCCGAAGATTCGAATTTCGTGTTACAGGGGCCCTACTATATTCATCGAACGAACGAACGAACGAACGAAGGACCCTACTATATTCAACGAAACGAAGTTCGAAACTTCGGATGATCAAAGTTTATATACGATACGAATGTACCTACATAAAACTTATGGTCGTTATTGATTTATGGTCGTAACCATAGACTTATAGTTACGGTGTACGTTATATATATACATTCGTATCGTATAAAAAACTTCGTTTGTCCGAAGTTTCGAACTTCGTTTCGTTGAATATAGTAGGGTCCTTCGTTCGTTCGTTCGTTCGTTCGTTCGATGAATATAGTAGGGCCCCAGAGTAGGTTTCGAAACGAAAAACGTCACGAAGATTCGAATTTCGGATTTATATAGTAGGGCCCCTAGTTCGCTTTTAAAGTATATTTTCATATAATAAAAGGTTGCATCCAAGTGCTCACATATAAAAATTCTCAAAATATCATGATTTTCGAATCACTATTAGGTTATAATACATTTGCACTAAATAAATATTTACGTCATTTTAAAAGATATTTGCTTCGTCAAGGAAATCCAGCGGGTGAACAATGCTAATTGTCTAATATAAGGTCAGCAATATTGTGATGCCATCGTTATCGATGCCATCAACAATAAAATCGATTAATTTGATTACCAATTTGCTTAATTCATAATAGGAAGACACGACTAAGCTGAGTAAAAATGTTCTATCACTTATTAAAATAAATTTAAAAATCTAGAATATACTTAACGATCCATTTTCAACATTTTTCGTTGAACTCAAAAATGAGGAAAATTAGCAACAATTAAAAAAAACATACCTATTTACTGATAAAAGAACATCTACAACATGTGAGTTTTATGAGAAGCGACTGAAAGCGACAGTAGATACTTAACCGTCAAAATTCAAATGGGTTTTCTGTAAGCACGCAAAATCAGAATTCTATTTTATTTTATGGAGAAAATGATTGTTTCGTGCAACATATCATCATCATCATCATCATGTGCCTAATAAAATTAGCTCGTATGGAGGTAAATGCTTCCGAAATATACCTACCGAATTCGAAATTTCTTTCTTGTGAGAGTAAAATCAGCCGTTCGCTTTTTAGTACATACTGACGATACGCGGATCGAATCAAATCAAAGAGGTTTTAACTTTTAAATCGGAAAAATGTAAACGAATTTTATTAAACACAAACGAAACATTATCGGCTTTATTCATAGATAGTTTATAAACCTATTTTAATTATCGGATGTTTTGTCCTTTTTCAACGACTTTTGAATTCAGTTTGAACGAAGAAGACAAAACATTTGATTGGTAAAATACGATTTTAAGCTGCCTATGATTCAGGGCGTAACGTAAAAAGTCTAAAAATCTATAAGGCGTAGCAAAAGCACTGGAACCTTCGATCAAATATGTAGGTACGTGCAAAAGTAGCTATATCGACATAATAAATTAATGAACTTTCTCTCTTTTTTTGAGGTCTCTGTGGAAATCTTTGGGGGAGGCCTATGTTCAGCAGTGGACTTCCTTCGGCTGATGGATGGAAATTATTGAACTTTAGATTAATATATTTTGAATCATTATATTATCTATTGAATTTTATATATGTCTAAGTGTATCTATTGCTGCTTAATGCTTAGGATTTACCATTATTTCTACTCTTTTAAAACTGATTCTGAGATCTAAGTTTTTTATTAGAAACAATGGTTTTATTTACTATTTGCAAAAGTTTATATAATAAGATAGCCAGTAGTAATAAAGGTTATTGGCTGTATGCTGCGGCCAATTAAAACAATAAATATTAGCTTGGTGATAATTATGACCTAAGATGTATCCCAAACGTACAAACCTCCTACACTAACGGTTTGATAAGCTTATAAGTAATAGGTATTTCTATGTACCGACTTGTATTTACATTGTTAATAATGATGTCACTACATTGTGAGTCATTTAATGTATCGTTTCTTTAACTTCATAAGGCTTTGAGTATCATCATATATATAAACACGGATGATAAACAATTTGTTTTGATGTATCATATTTTCCGGAAAGAATTTCAGGGTCTCTATAGATAATTAAGGAATGCATTGTTTGTTTAGTTCGTTAATGTTGAAAATTGAGAAATTAAGCAACAAAAGTAAACAGATGCAGCATCGAATTAGCTTAGAAGCTTAAGTGAATAAGTTACTGAAACACTGCAAGGCTAAGCATGCTTATAGGCTAAGTTTATTGAGGCCTTTGATTCCTTCATATCAAATTAATTTTATATCCTGCTAGCCTCAAGAACAGAAAAGAATATAATAAATACATTTTGCGCCTGAATACTGCTACACGGCAATCCTTTCAAGTGTTCAAATTGAAAGTATTTTCTTACTAACGCAATATAGAAGATATCCAATATTGCCTGAAGTGTGGGCGTCTGTATTTCGAGCCAAGAAATGTCCATAAATAACCCAAAGGTCCAGGTGAGCCGTGGGCGCGTACCGACTAGTTGAAGGGCAGGTTATTTTATTACTAGCAATATTTTTAATTAGAGACTTTGTGATCTATTTTTTTTCACGCTTTATCTTTGTGTTTATACATTGCAACAATGCCTATAACTGTCAGCAAGCACAAAGGAGAACAAAGTATAGGAATTTAATTTACGCACACTCGTGAATAAGTTGCCCTGTAACATAGACCAGGAATTTTTGTTTCGTTTAGTTATGTGGGAGGGCTTTTTTATTTATGTTAAATTCGATTCGAACCAAGGTCGAAACCACGCCTATAATTGATCAATGGTTTCCGTTATACACGTTGTTGTGATTCCTCTAAGCATACGTGATAGCTGAGCGAAAACACCGCACATATTTAAGCAAATTATAAATTCGTCCGACGCATGGCTATTAATAGACTTTATTACATTATTATGATTGAGAGTGAAAGCAGTTATCGGAGTACGAAACAAGTTAGTAAGCGCGCTTTTATAGACTGGTGTTAATGACGGTGCAGGAAGACTTGATTGCGGGCTAATGAAATGATGCTTTATGTTTCAAACTATGCAGTGAAGGAAAATACCGTGAGGAAGCTATTAGTAGGAATTGATATAGTATGTCGCCAACCCGCACTAGGCTAGCGTGCACGAGCCTCTTCTACCATCGAGAGTACGATTGAGAATTGTTAGGCCATATAGTCCATATGGCCATATGTCCATACTCATTCCAACTATATGGTGTATCTCGATGGTGGAAGAGGCCCGTGCATGCTGACCTAATGTGGGTTGTCGACATACTATATCAATGTGTGTGTGTCCTACAATGGGACTTATATGGGCTGATACAGATTTATGTTTCATTGAATTATCCATTATAGATAGATAGATTAGACTTAAGTATATTTACAAACACCTCAATCTGGAATATGGGGATCAAAGGTCAATATATCTTGAAACTAGTTAGGCTAGTTATCAGTTTAAGCGACATTTAAATGTCGTTATTTTAAGTACCTAAAATAACAACATCATGCTACAAAAAATCCTATATTTATAATGTGGCTATATTGAGCGTAGTTTAAGTTTTCGAAAATTAAATGCAAAATTATGAATGAAAAAAAAATAAAAAAGTAAACCACTGTTTTTATTAAATAGGTCCGGCAAACGAGGAAACATTTCCTCTGATGAAAAGTGACCACGTCCATGAACATGTATAACGCTTGGATCATATACGAGTATGTAAGTGTTACTGGCCTAACAAATTTATAGGGTAGCGAGAAGGAAAAAGGACGGGGAATGGAAAGGGATATTAGACATTTGGAAAACTATTTTTATGAGCCGTTCATAAACTAGGCCCCAGCATGACTGTCCATGAAGAATGTATTGGCTTCACAGTTCACCGCGGTGGCTAACAAAGAACCTATATAAAATGTTAAGCAACAATACGCTGCTACAGCTTTACTATCACTTATGGTATTCGCGATTTTCGGAAGTCTCCATCGTCTCAATCTTTCCATTCTTTGTCTTCATAGAATGAAAATGAATCCACAATATGTAATATAGATATGAAAGTCAATTAGCTTTGATAGTATATAAGCAAATTATTATCGTCTGGAATGGTTATAGCTTATGCCGTCTCTACATTACAACAAATTATTTATTTATTTATTTATTTTTATTCTTAACTGCACAAAAAAGGATAAACACTTAAATATATTACAAATGAAAAAAAAGTACAGATGGCGGTCTTATCGCTCTATGCGATTTCTTACAGACAACCTTTTGGATTTATCGTAGTCAGTCTTCGATAACATATAATTCTATCAAAGAAAATAAGTTATTTTTGTAAATTATGGTACACTTATTCAGCACGACATGAAGTAGGTATTATAACATAAAATTACATTTCGTGGAAGCCCGCGCGAAGTCTTTGATGGCGAAAAGCGTCGACGTCTGCTCTAATATAATGAAAACCTTTTATCTCTACCAAGGTAAGAGGCTTATATATATATATATAGGCGATCTTTGCCTATATCAGGATTGGCCATAGCGTCTCGCGTGGGTATTTGGGCGATTGAAATAATCTTACAGCGAGATTACAAACAAAGTTATTTTAATTCGGAAGTATTGATACGTTGCAAGGAACTATAGCGGTTCGTCTGAGACGTGGTGCACAGTTTTCCATAATCCCAATTTTACTCCTCCAGAATCATCACAACGCTCCATGACAACGCTCCATCGACCAGACGCTCCGCTAGACTGACAACTGCCAATCTTGTTCCTTTACAACTCAATAGATGGCGCCAAGGATGCCAGCGCCGTCACGGCCGGACTGACATGCGACCGTCCTCGGGCGCTTCGTTTTGCAATCCTGTAACAATCACATAAATACCTATAGCCCTCCTTGTCATACAACCCGCTCGTCCTACCTGACATTCCTGTAATACATCTGATGTTATCACTACCATAAACGAGTTTACTTCTCTAGTTTTCCAGGCACCTCAGATAATTGGAAAGCGTGCGTCCCTTCGACTAGGCATAGACCGGACGACACTATTCAACCATCCAGACTGGACCGGACGGGTGTGTCCTTTCGACCATGCACACGTGCATGGACCGGACGACACTGTCCTTTCGACCAGTGTAACTCACACGCCTGGACCGGACGGGTGTGTCCTTTCGACCAGCCCCAAGGGCATGGACCGGACGACACTGTCCTTTCGACCAGCATAACTCATAAGCCTGGACCGGACGGGTGTGTCCTTTCGATCAGCTCGAAGAGCATGAACCGGACGACACTGTCCTTACGACCAGCGCAACCTCGTAACTCACAAGCCTGGACCGGACGGGTGTGTCCTTTCGATCAGCTCGAAGAGCATGAACCGGACGACACTGTCCTCACGACCAGCGCAACCTCGTAACTCACAAGCCTGGACCGGACGGGTGTGTCCTTTCGATCAGCCACGACTGCATGACCCGGACGACACTGTCCTTTCGACCAGGTTCAAACACAACTTATCCTTAAAAGTCACATAAGCATTAAAAAGGCATACGTCTCTATTCGTCATGGACTGTCGTGATCAATAATTGCATAGTCAGAGTACTTACTAGTATCAGAGTCTGCGGTCAATGTATCAAAACTACTCTATCTGTCAAGGCGTTCCATACTGAATTCTAAGTCTACCGGCGCCGTCTCGGCCTCCTCTTCGCGTATTATATTGGTACTAATTTCAATTAATCCCTCATGACCTCAGGGTACTAATCGTATGTTTTCAGCATATTTAAGGGTACGATTTGAACCGGATATGTTCCTTAACTCGTAGCGATCATTATCAAGTACAGCAATTATCACGAAAGGACCCCTAAATTTTTGTCTATTTTAGCTTGTGAACGTTCGCTGCTTTTTATAAAAACGTAATCACCTTTAGAAAAAGGTTTAAATACAGAGCGACCTCTATTAAATTTTTAGGCGAGGGACTACCGGAAACCTTGAAATCATTTTGTAACGTGCAACTTTTCTGTACAAGATACATTCCGAACACTACATGATTGCCCAACTGTGTCAGGGAAACTATTATTTGTGTATTTGTTAATTAAATCCTAGATTCGGGTTACGTTTCTGTTCTACAGAAAGCCAGCCTTGATGCAGTTCAACAAAATTAACAGTTTTGTTTGTTGGGACATAAAAATGTTTGGAATGTAGATGTCTTAGATGTACTAGGATTGGGCAAGGGATTCCTTGAAAGATAATCTGCATGTTCCATTCCACTACCCTTGCGGTATACGATATCGAAATCGTAGGCCTGCAGAAATGCCCACCAGCGATGAACATGGGGGTTAGCTCCTTTTTGGATTTCGATGCCTGAAGTGAGTTGCAGTCCGTAAAGACTCGAACCCGGCGGCTATATAAATAATGCCGAAAATGTTCTGCCACTCGTACAACTGCCAGTGTTTCCAGCTCGTACGAGTGGTATCGGGACTCGATTTCGGAAGTACGTCGGCTAAAGTATTCTATGACATGGGGAAAATTGTTTCTCATTTGTATAAGGATTGCCCCATATGCTAGCATCGCAATGAAATCCGACAGGCAACACTGAGTCGAAGATGTTTAGGACAAGTTCAGAAGTTAGTATGCCTATAATTTTGTTACGGATCTCCTCGTGCTTTTTGTTCTATTGGATTGGGCCTTTTAGTTTTGCTAACTGATATAATGGGCCAACGATGTTTGTGTACCCAGAAATAAATTTCCGGAAGTATGAGGCTAGGCCGAAAAACTGTCGAACTTGTGTAACCGTTGTTGGTGGAGGAGAATCTAGGAGTGCTGTATTTTTTGGAAATTTAGCCTGACTTTACCGCCTTGAATGGAGTAACCTAAGAAATCGATAATCCACTTTATAAACTTACATTTATTTAAGTTTAACGAAAACCCAGCAGCAAACAATGCGTCTAAAACTTCATCAAGGCGTTTCAGACCTTCAGGGATACCGCTGGAGTAGCATAAAACGTCATCCATGTAAATTGAGGGTTTGTGCTTCAGCTGATGTACGGCTTTAATGATGCAACGTTGAAAAACTGATGGGGCGTTACGTAAACCAAAGGGCATCACAACATATTCGTATTGACCCTCAGGAGTAACGAATGAAGTCTTATTAATCGAATTTGGATGGATCGGAATCTGGTGAAAACCTAAGACCATATCAAGTGAAGAGAAGTAACATGCACAGCTAAGCTGATCTATTTGTTCATCAATTCGGGGAAATGAGTAATGCTCAGGTCGCGTGTTACTATTGAGTTCTCGCAAACGGTAACGAACTCTCCCGGATGACACCCGCGTCAAGGAGCTAATGAACTTTTTTTCTAACTATTTTTTTCTATCGGAGCTAGTCTATAATGGCTCCTATGAACTATCTTATTTGCGTTTTTTAATTCGATTTGCAATACTCCTGTTGTTACGCGTCTACCAGGGACACCTTTCTCAAAATTGTCAGCATACCGGTTCAGTAGTCTAACAAGCTCCTGTTTATCATCGCCCGTTAAATTTGTGTCTATTTGAGATAAGTCTGGCTTACTGATATTCAATTCACAATAAAGTGTTTGTTCTGTGAATAAAAATACAAGGTCATCGTTATTAATTTGAACGTTAATACCGGTTTCTAAGATATCCCTCCCAATTATAACAGGGTCTCTAAGACAATAATCAGGAACTATGTGAAATGTTAAGGTTTGCGAAATTTTGCCAATGATTATTTCACTCGAAATTTGAGAAACACTCTCTCACTCATTTAGTCATGACCAATACCAGTGAGATACACAAAATTCTTAATTTCAATGCCCGGGAATTTACCAAAATAACTTTCTTCTATTAAAGATCAAGACGAATCACTATCAAATAAAAATGGGTCAGACTCACCGGATGACATCCTCAGTGTACCTCTCGACATTGGTTGCATACACAGATTGACCTCCTTATTAGTGACAGCTGTTCCACCGGTCTTTTTCTCTAGACAAGTTGGTGCAAGGTGATATGATTTGCGACATGTGTAGGTCACAGTTCTTTCGGGTGTACGGGTTGAACTTAAAGCACCTTGTGGTGTTATCTTCATCATTGATTCTTCTTGACGCTTCCTGCAGTCAGCTTGCCGATGTCCTGGTATACCACGCCAATGACATTTCCCTGGGAACCTAGTATCCAACAGTCGAGGTGGTTTCAATTCAGATTGTTGTATGTCCAAGATATCCAAGCAACGCTTAAGAGAAATGCCACCGAGAATTCTATAATTGAGTCTTGGTCGTAAAAGTATGTGCATTCAGTTCGCGGTGAAGTTGACCATCCTTTTGACATAAAATCAATATCAAAAAAACCTGTCACGACCTCTTCTAAAAATTAAATCTTCGGTTTATGCTCAATCATAGTCTGTAAACATATACCGGCTTCAGCTGCGATTTCTTTAGCTCCAATGTGAAAACGAAGTACATCATCAAAGTAATCTAGATATGTATCTGGCTGACAAAATGTAAAATTCTTTCTCCGTGTTCCATGTCTACGTGCACTCGTAAGGGTAATCAGTAATTTCATACCCTCAAGGCCTTTATTTTTGACAATAAGTTCAGTGACTTTGCACCAACCTTCTATATCCGCGTCTGGGTTAAATATCATCAACTTCACAAAATTAAACTGAGCACCGGTACCTCTTGTCTCAGACGGGGACGCAGTCAATACTCGGGTAAGTAGTGTTTCCATAGTACTCAACAGCTTCATGGCACAATTTTCATCTGACGGCATTCTATCCTTCTGTTGTTGCCCTTCGCATCCCACTTCTGATATAGGCGATCTTTGCCTATATCAGGATTGGCCATAGCGTCTCGCGTGGGTATTTGGGCGATTGAAATAATCTTACAGCGAGATTACAAACAAAGTTATTTTAATTCGGAAGTATTGATACGTTGCAAGGAACTATAGCGGTTCGTCTGAGACGTGGTGCACAGTTTTCCATAATCCCAATTTTACTCCTCCAGAATCATCACAACGCTCCATGACAACGCTCCATCGACCAGACGCTCCGCTAGACTGACAACTGCCAATCTTGTTCCTTTACAACTCAATAGATGGCGCCAAGGATGCCAGCGCCGTCATATATATATATATATATATATATAGTATCAGGTATATTATAGAAACTTGACAAAGGAATAAGTATTTCGTAATATCCTTAGCTTAGGGGATGAAAAAGGAAAAAAAATATGATGGTAGAGTCAATAGCGGACTTAACTATGATGGCAACACATATCACTAAAAACAGATTAAAGACATCCGAAATTAGGATAGTATTGACAAAAAAAACCAAGGTAAGAGACGTTATAGTAAGAAATCGCTGAACGCAGGCCGTTTTGAAAAGTTCTGTATGGAAATGCAAAGAAAAAAATGAAAAACTTGAGAGGTGTCACGGGACACCCGAATGGAACGAAGTGGATTTACATAATGAAACTATATCTAAGACTTCAGGGCTAGTAGTAGGCATCAGGGCAAGAGTGGGCACCGGTACTGCGGTCAACAACTTGTTTGTCAACATAAAACACAACAAATAACTGAAATGAAACGATACTGTATGTTGCTCGGTATTATCAGATTATTAAATTTTACAGATTGCGATAATATTATAATGCTTAAAAAACTCACTGAATTTATAATATAGTGTAACAAAATAAGTATGTTTATAGCAAATATGTAAGTAAACAACTAAATGAAGTTTAGATTTTATAGCTATATTTAGTCTGATTTGAAGGTCGTCGTCGGTATGTTTTACGCAAAGATTCATATTGTTTTTATTTTACGATCGCTATACGTACTGCGATATCAGAACGAATATATATTATCGATCGTTTTACTGCCGTCCATGCTATTAAATATGAATGTTTTGTATTTCTGCATAGAATATTGATTTGAAAACTGAAGTGGAGAAAAGGCCCCGAATCAAAATATAAAATACACAATGTTATAGTAGGGGAGCCCAAGAGGGGATTTGAAGAGTTACTCGAGCGCGTCAGAAAACTATATGAGGAGAAACCTTATTCCTTGTAATGTACTCCTACCATATATAAACCCTTTATATAAGGGCGTGCTTCGAGGACAGCCCGTCAGATTTGTAAAAAAAAAATCAATCCTCAGAAAAACTCGAGCGCGTCAGATTAATGGCAGGTAAGTTAAATACATACAGAACAGAATATATTTCAATAATCTGATGATTGTAGCGTGGCATAAGGAAATGGGTGAGTGGTAAAATTGTAAGAAAAAAACGTCAATATGAAATACTCGAGCGCGATTAATTTTTTTTTATTTTGAAGGAAATCCTGTAAGAATTACAGAATAAAAATAATCTGACGATTTTCATGGGGCGATGTAGCTTAAGCCATAAATAAAGTGTGGCGCGTACAGCTGCTGAGAACTGAATTGAAACTCCGCGCCTCTGTTTCCTTCTCACTCTTTCTTTATATTTCACTCTCTCGCACTATCCCCACACCAAATTAGAGCCGACTTGGTTTCTTGGTAGCCAACTTCCTGAAGCATACGAAGATATTGTCATAACACCTGACATATCAGGAGATACTTTTGATTCAGGTACGTTTTTTTAATACTATAATCATGGGCGTAGCCACGGTGGGGCAGAGTGGGGCGCTTGCCCCACCCTGGATTTGATCTGTAAGGTACTTAACCAACTCTAAAAAAATAAATGATATAGGTAAAGTACTAGGGAGGTGAACAATAAGAAAGTATTTAGGATAATTCGAATTATAAACACAGATACAGGGTGTAATAGAAGAATACCGTGGGTACAGTTTGTTAATTACATATGATTTAAGACTTCTGCCCCACCCTGATCCCACGGCTGGCTACGATCATGACTATAATACAAAAGAAAAAGAAAATTTAAAAGTTTATAACCCTTCCTTTTTACAGAAACAAAAAAAAGAAATTGACCAAGGAGGAATCAATTTTGAAGATGAATCCAGTGAGGATGAAGATTAAAAAATTGTTTTTTATATTTTTTAATCTATTTCGTATTAATAAATAATAATATAATTACACCTACATATATGTGTAATAATTTATTCCACTCAGAAATTGGAAGAAAAAAAATTTCTTTGAAATTAACAGATTAAGAATATTCCTTCATATATTTGTCAGATTATCATTTGGGACCTTGTTTGGGACGACTAGAACATCAAGTTAAAAAGTTTGTGTAAAAATCTGATGCGCTCGAGTATTTCAAGGTCACTTTTATTTAACATTTTCAAAAATCTGCCATGACTTTTGATCACACCCAAATCGTCAGATATTTTAATAGGACACTTTTTTGAGTTTTCTAAATATTCCCTTCGAATATCTGACACGCTCGAATAACTTTTGTTTTTCTGACCTTTTCTACAGCCATCCTCCCCTAATTACTCGTCAGAATAATATCTCTCGGTTGTTAGAAAAACAAAGCGAGTAAGCACCGTGAATGTCTGAGGCGCTCGAGTATTTTTATGTAAGTTATTTTTTATAACATTTTTGACAATTAACACACGCTCTCCTCCCCACCAAAATGGCAAAGTGAACATAAATTATTTTTCGTTTTAGGCCCAAATCTTCACAATCTAATCGGTCCCCATGACGCTTTAGTAACTGAAAATTTAGCGGTCCGGGCTCCCCTACTATTATACTCATTTGAATTATCTACAAAACATTATGTATTATATTTAGACTTAAAGTGCGTGGTGGCCTGTTAGTAAACGTACTAGACGCGACTGGCAACATATTCACAGTGGTCGCGGGTTCAAATCCCTCTGACTTTTCGGAGTCATGTGTGTATTGATAGTCAATCACCACGCACTAAACCGGTGAAGGAAAACATCATGAGGAAACCTGCATTCCATAGCGATTTCTATGGTATGTAAAGTCCGCCAACACGCACTAGGCCAGCGTGGTGGGCTATATGGCCTAGAGGAGGCCCGTGCCCTGCAGTATGACGTATATAGGTTGATACAGGATTAAGACTTGTTTAACTGAAAGGGTAAAATTAGGCGTTAATTAATTGATTACCCACTTTAGATCAGTTTTTTTTGTGCCATAGAGTGGGGATAGATATAAATGAAATATATTTGAGGGCTATGATTTATGTTCTCTAGCAGTAGGTGTATTGTGATATCTATAAACTTACGTGCCTTCGCTAGGACTATACCCTTGACTGGCTTTGTTTATTGACATTAAAATGTGATCGATCCCATACACGCATTTACCATTGCCGCAGTGTATCATGAATAACCCGAAAACTATCTGTTTCCGAACAGTTCTTTTTTACCATACGCGTGCAAGATCTGGAATGAACTCTCTGATTTGGTATTTCCCGAGTGCTATGACCTGTCCTCCTTTAAACGCGGCTTAAAGAGAGTCCTCAGCTTACGGTAGGCTACAAACTGGCTATGCTAGAGCCCTGGCATTGCGAAGGTCCATGAGCGGTGATGACCGCTTACAAAAATAAATAAATGTATATAAATGCTACCTACAGAATAACGACTTGCGAGCCAGTTTATTTTTTTATCATATCGATAAATGCTTTTTCAGGCACTTGAGACATATAAGAATATTGTTGTTTGAGATACGGGAAACTTATTTTTGCTCTTCTGAGAAGTTACTGATTTACGAACGCTTGAGTGTTTTCTTCGTAATGTTTTTCTATTGAAGTAGGTAAGTATACTTGAGTGTTCAATGGGATTTCATATTACAGAATATTCCACTCTCGATTTCCATATTTCTAATTTCTATTATTGACCTTCTACAAAAACTTTCATATTACCTTTAAATGTGGAATTTCCAAAAATCTTTTTTTAATGGGTTTCAGTTCAGGTTTTAGCATTATTTCTTCCTGTTTATGTGCCTCCTAGGACCTGTGCAAAAATCTATTGTAACGAAGTCTAGGCCCATCTTGTTAGGCTGTGCTTTGTCTGTTAGTCATACAATTATTTCCTATTAGGTATATAAGCAATTCTTTTATTGCTATGATTGGCGATGCGACCCCGCATGGACAGTAGCAATGCCTGGCATTCCACTGCGCTCGCCTTCCGGAGATACAAGATGTTAAGTCTCAATATGTCCAATAGTTACTCTGGCTACAATCTTTCAAACCGGAACACAACAGTGCGTTTACACTGCTGTTTGGCGGGAGAAACAGAAATTGCGGCAGTAAACCCTTTATTTCTAACCATTGGCAAAAGCCAGCTTTTGAGCTAGGATTACATAAGTATTCTCTATTATCTACATATGTGAATTGTATTACGAAAGCTTAGTATGAGGTTATACCCAAATAAAGGATGCTTTGAAAATAAAAATATTTTATAAGAGGGACACATTCCACGGAGGGTATGAACCTGTAATTCCGATCCGAATTAATTAGAGGCACATTCTGCGATAACGGCACGGCTGCCACTAGACGGGGCGGGGAGGCTTAGGGTGGCTACTGGCATCCTCTGCGTCGAATGACGTCATACTGCCAACGAGGCGCAAATATCTCCCCAGCTCTACCTACCCAAACATATTTTGGAGATAACAACTTGTAGTTATGGCATTATTCGCGTAGGTTAGGACTATAATTATTACTTGGCATGGAATTTTTCGCGAAATATTTTTTTGTATATTTTGAACGAGAAATTAATTCTATCTTGTTGTTGAAATTATCTCGATTAATTACAAGCTGATAAAAGTGTTGTAGTTTAAAGTATCACTACAAATAACTAGTTATTGGTATTGATTTAATCGTGTATGACTTTGCCAGTGTTGAGTCGTGCCCAGATTATAATGACGTCAACGGTTGTCGATGACAAGTAGCAGTATGGAATGCGAGCCGACATTTGCTGAATTGTCTTTGTTTAAGATCAGCTCTTACGTAAAGAATTTCACTTGATTTCAGCCGGGTGCATGACATTATGTCTTACCTTAATAAGTGCGTCATTCAGACATGTAATGCGGTTTTGCCTTTTGTATACCAGCAGAATAAACTAGTTATAGCCAACGAGTAGTCAATAAAACACTCCGGTATACTTCCTGCTCTACTAATACGTAATTTCTGTAATTTCGGTTACTTTCAATTCATAGTACTTTTTTTCCAACAAACAAAGTCTCCATAAAGGAAATTTAGTCATAATTTCAGAAAGCGAAACGGTTCTGTAAAGTGGCCCCTGGCTTTACACAAAGCCTCCACTAGCGCAGTTTATAAGATAAAGCAAGAAGACTTTTGCTGAGACTGGTGCGAATATCTTTTGAATTGAGCGAGGAAAAAAATTAACAATTCTCTTATGCGGTATTACTTTTATTTGAGCTTATAATACAGCAATTTGTGAATGCTTGTTTCAAAGTATTGTTTACATTATTATGTACGATCTTTTTGTACAATACCATTTAAAGGTCCTGACGATATTAACATTGCTAGCATATTATTGTTTTAGATTTAATATATGGAGCAATACTGAAATCCAATAAAGTCGAAACCCGAAGCAAAAAGGTCACGCAGACCCAACCGCTAGGTAATAATCGGGACTATTTTTGTTTTTTCCAGGTTTCCTCGCCTCGGAGTTATAGCAAGCGAGACCTTCTAATGAGATTATTGATGATCCAATAACTTTCGAGCAAAATACAAGAACGTCTGAAAATATATTTTATGAGCGATAGGCCGCACAGCACATTTTTTTATAGAATCGTTTTGGAGGTAAAGTTTTCTAGACGCTAGCTCCCAGTAATTATTCACTCTTTATGATGATTAAAGGCATTGACCAGGTATGGCTCGAATTTTCCGCCAGTCCCCATTTATACGATCTTAAAAAGCCAATATGTATTTAACACAATGTTCGCTTAGGAAGGCTCATCGACATGCTGGAAACTAATGATGAAAAGTCATTGAAATCAGAGGGGTAGATAGTTATAGGAGTGGAGTGGCGAGCAACGAGCAGCCCGGGGCCGCGGCGCCATCAGCTCGTCTACACTCGTTATGTGTGGGTTGTATGTAGGTAGTACTCACTACTCGTTACCGACCGGAGGGGTAGAATTTACATTCGTGCATGTATGTCGTGAACACAATTTGTTTTTATTTCATGTCGCCAGATTCATTTGCGTGCTAATAGACTTCTCGCAAGTTTTAACGATTTGAACGATAAAACGCGCCCATGTAGGTATTTCCTTTTTTATGGATTTGTACCTAAACGTGTACCTAAACATTTATGTTAATTATTTATTTGCTTTTTAAAATGTAATACCTAATACTGTATTTAGATTTATAATCTTGTTTGCCTTATGTGGGCATTTTAGAACACCTTATTATTAAACTGTTATACCTATCTTCCACCTGCTCTTATCCTTCACTTACACCGAGTCAGTAAAACGATTTCCAACGATTAACCATGTTGTACAATGTTTTAACTCATATTTTAACGTCCGGTTATCTGCCATCCACTTTTCAGAAACAAGCTTTTTTCGACCCCGCTGGCTTCAAATGGTTGATAAACTTCACAAAACTCCGAAACTCTTGCTCATATATTTCAGATAGCTCATTTTTTAGATATTTTGATTTCCTCGCGATGTTTTCCTTCGTCGTTAAAGCTAACAATTAACGTAAATAGTTACAAAGCGATAAAACAGTTGTCACTTTGCGATGCTAAATATACTGAGTAAACGAAATATAAAATAAAATGTGCTACAGTATTGGTAGCCCTAGTTTGTAGACACTCATCTAAATGAAAATGTGCGGTCACCCCGGGTTTCACACCATTTAACACGAAAGTCCTTTCCCTAATAGCGTGGCTCAGGCCATTGACAATTGTGCGAACCGCCGAGATATGTTTGCTAAGAAAATCGCTTAGTGTGGCTGAGGGAGCAAATTCAATAATACCTTAGTCAAATGTCATTAAGGGACCTAACTGCCTAAATTATCGTGTTTACCAAACATACTTGGTAAACAGTCTGTGTAAAATGTATTACCTTTTGGATTAGATTTATAGAGATAGTTGGCATGGTTCATTAATTGTAATCTTCACATAAATTAATGTCAAATATCATTTATCTTTGTATAATCGTTTAGATAGGTGCATTAAAAGACAATTAATTGCTATATTCCGAAAATTGCTCCTTGTCGCTTTTGCTGGAAATTATCCTCATAAATAGTGATCTATTCGGATGTTAAGGAAAATGCCGACGAAAATTACACGATATCAGATTTTCTATGAAACAACAAATATATACACCAGAAAGACACACTAACCTAGATTATTTAGTTTATTATATCTTCAATCAAAGTAGATCAAAGTAAAATGTGCTACATTAGCATTTAAACCGATTTGTGCTCGAGATAATATGCAAAAATATTTCCGTTTATAAATTTTGATTTGAGTAATCTTGTTTCTCATTTTTTCGGTGAGGTAAAGTGGTTTCAATAGTTTCGCATTACATATGTACGCTCTCAATTCATTTATTAAATTGAGTTAAAAAAATTCGTGGTCCTTTCTTTAATATTGTTGAACATCCTAAATGTTCTGTTGTAACGAATAATTATTTATTTTCCAATGTATTGCCTTATAATAGTTAAAACTGTTAATAAATAGGTATATACTAAAACTGGTATATACCAGATCTCTGAGCGTAGTACAATATTTAAGCATAGATTGATAATTATTAATTTCGTACTACACCAAATAAAGAGCAGGAATTTTATTTGTCAATATACCTAATCAGTATTATTATTTACAATATTCCGTCTTACCTAAATATTTTATTCTAAAATTATCTTTAATCCCTTTTAATTATCTGATTTTCAGTATCCTTAATGAATAGGACTCAAACGCCGAATCCGGGTACTTTTGCGCCTGATTTACCTAACTCCTGTAGTTAGTTACTATGTAGTTGTTAAAGGTTACGAATCGGCTACATACATCGCTAGTTCAGGAGTGCCACAGGGGTCCCACTTGGGTCCTTGGTTATTTAACGTACTTATCAACGACATAACAGATTCAATTAAACATAGCCAAATCTTTCTTTTCGCTGATGATCTTAAAATATGCAAGGTCATCACGTTACCAGAAGACAGCTTATTACTTCAAAATGATCTAGATAATTTAGCAGTTTGGTGTTCTAAGAATAATTTAACATTAAACTATTCTAAATGTCATCACATCAAATTCTCTAGGAAACATAATAACTATCTCACAGTATATAACATAAATGACATACCCTTGCAAGACACCAATACAATACGCGACCTAGGCGTTATCTTTGATGGGAAGTTAACATTTCTTCCCCATATAGACGAAATCATTTGTAAGGCGTCCAAAATGTTTGCATTTGTATTGAGAAACGGCAAGATATTTAAAAATTCACACACGAAAATAGTACTCTACAACACTTATGTCCGATCTATATTAGAATATTGCAGTGTTGTCTGGTCTCCACATTATAATATACATCAGCTACGAATTGAACGCATCCAAAAAAGATTTACGAGACATCTTGCCTATCACAGTAGAGTTAAAAAAAATACCATGTCTTGTACAGAGAGGCTTAACTACTTCAATATGAAAAGCTTAAATGACAGGAGGAAACTTGTTGACATGAAATTTTTATATAAAACTCTAAGAAACCATGTTGACTGCCCACCACTGCTAGAGTTGGTGACTCTGCGCGTCCCTAGCCGTTTGCCGCGGCGGCCTCTGGATCTGTTGTATCCACGGGGGGGCAAGAACTAAACTTGGATTTAACTCAGCACTACCGAGGCTTTCACGCACACACAACTCTCTAGGACAGTCCATCGATATTTTTGGCAGTTCCTTAAAATGCTTTGAAACTGAAGTCTTAAAAGCTTTGAAAAGTAATATTTAAATTCTTACAGTTGCAAACTTTTGCATTATTGTTCAATCTAATAAGTTAATTTTAGTTCAAGCTTTTACAGTGATAAATTTATATGTATCCCTATTTATGGCTAGTAGTTCAAGCCGTAAATATTTCTATGTTTTTCTTTAAATTTAATGTTATGTTTACTTTTTTGCTATTTTTTCCTAAATGTCAATGCATGCAGTGGTAACTAAAGGTAATGCATTTAGTTTATTGTTGGATTTGTTTTTTTAAGTTAATTATTGTAATATAATGTAATTACCACTGTTTGTCCTTAAACAATTAAAAAAAAAACTCCTGTGATCAATACAGTATAAAAATAGGTACCTACCCACGGCATTTGATTTGATTTATTTTTATTGCTTATTGAGGCACAGTGTGAATGGCGGACGTCATGCAGCGACGACATAGCGCCATCAACCTTTTTATTTCAGCGCAAATCTTGTTTAGCATTAGCTCGGCTAAGGGATATTGCCCCACCAATCAATCGTACTTGTAGAAAACACTTCTATATACAATTTTTTAAACACGGTATATTTAAAAATAAGAAATTGTACGAAATTACTTGAAAAGGATTTTTAAAATTATATTTATTACATATAATACCTCGCTGTCTTTCTTTTGATTTATATCCTTTGCACCATTAAAAACATGGCCATGTTTAAGGTTTAAAGTCAACAACGGTTGGATTAAAAAGCACAATACAATACCGATTGTTATATATTAATAACGTGACCATTTATTTTTTGTGCCAAAGCGGGACATCAGTGGAATTAAATAATAATAATAATAAAGTTTTTAGTGCTTTACAAGTTTTTATCACAGAAGATTGATTGACATAAAATAACAATCAAAATCGTATTTTTGTATTTGATGTTTTTACGAAAGTGTTGGTACAGTCACGAGCATAAATATATTACTATGGGGAGATTGGCAAAAATATATGTCCCAAGAACGAGTTCAATAATATCTGACTGCACGTACGTTGCAAAAATATCTGACATTATCAGGCAGCATAATAAAGTGGCATCAAAATTATGTGACGAAACATGTACATCAAATAATTGTGATAACCTTTCGAAGCAAAAATAGGTGACGTTACAGATGGCAAAATGTTCTGATCCCTTGTGGAAAGCAAATATATGTATGTATCGTTTTCTATTTCTGTAATTTGCATTGATTCCTCACGAAAAGCATAAATATGTGACATCAACCAGGTGGCAATAATATGTATTTTTTTTAACAAGAGGAAAAATATATATATAGATTTAATTTAATATTAATACGATATAATTCTAGAAATAAATTTTATGTCAGATATTTTACTACCAACAACGCGTATCAGTTACCCTGAAATGGCACCTATCTATGTGGTGCAAGACAATAGTTCCATTCATAACTCTAGAATAACTCGTGAGTGGTTTAATACTCAAAGAGAGGTTTTAAGGTTAATTAATTTTCCTCCAAAGTGCCCTGATTTGAATCCCATTGAGAATTTGTGGGGTTTAATGATCCAACAATGGTATCCAACTCAGGTTCGATCTCATGACTCTACGTTGTCACGCCTTTGACATTTGGGAGTCACTCCGAGGCTCACAAGTGTGTGCTAATATAGTTTTGTCAATGCCAGAAAGGCTACAGGGCATAATTAATGCAAATGGTGGCTATACTCGATTTTAATTCATTATGTATATACAGGGTATCTCAAGACTGCTACCGAAAACGAAGCCGGGTGGTAGTTTTAGTGACTTCAGACTCATTGCAACAGAAAATGTTGAAAAAAAACGACGATATTTTTTGTTATTTTTTTCCTATGGTCGTATTTGGATGGTAAATTTATTTGTTTCCTAAAATAATAGTGTATACCCTTTTATTTATAAGGACTCTAAGGTATAAAAGAGTTTAAATTATTATTTTAGCAAAAACTATGGACACACAAAAATTACGATATTTAAAAAATCATAAAAAATAATTGTCGCGTTTTTTTTGCGAAAATTTTAGTTGTATTGTGTTTGTACTCACTAAAACTACCACCCGGCTTCGTTTTTGGTTGCAGTCTTGATATACCCAGTATATTGTATACTTGAATATACATTATTTTTCTTTGAGTGCCTGTTCGACGTTGAAGGTTTGACGCTGATACTGGTCCACTTCCCTTCCACTTATTACAAGTATACATCATGAATTAAAATAATTAATTCATTAAGTTGATAAGGCAAATAAAAACGTAAAAAAAATATTCATAGGGTGTTTTTGTTCATATTCTTTCCCCGCCAAAATAGATCATTCTAATACTATTCAATAAAACACTTTACTGGCGCTATACATAAGAAACATTTTATTGTTTACAAATTGTAGGGATGTCATATATTATTGCCACCTGGTTGATGTCACATATTTATGCTCTTTGTGAGGAATCAATGCAAATTACAGAAATAGAAAACGATACATATATTTGCTTTCCACTAGGGATCAGAACATTTAGCCACCTAGTTGATGTCACATATTTATGCTCTTTGTGAGGAATCAATGCAAATTACAGAAATAGAAAACGATACATTTATTTGCTTTCCACAAGGGATCAGAACATTTAGCCACCTAGTTGATGTCACATATTTATGCTCTTTGTGAGGAATCAATGCAAATTATAGAAATAGAAAACGATACATATATTTGCTTTCCACAAGGGATCAGAACATTTTGCCACCTGGTTGATGTCACATATTTATGCTCTTTGTGAGGAATCAATGCAAATGATAGAAATAGAAAACGATATATATATTTGCTTTCTACAAGGGATCAGAACATTTTGCCACCTGATTGATGTCACATATTTATGCTTTTCGTGAGGAATCAATGCAAATTACAGAAATAGAAAACGATACATATATTTGCTTTCCACAAGGGATCAGAACATTTTGCCACCTGGTTGATGTCACATATTTATGCTTTTCGTGAGGAATCAATGCAAATTACAGAAATAGAAAACGATACATATAATATTTGCTTTCCACAAGGGATCAGAACATTTTGCCACCTGGTTGATGTCACATATTTATGCTTTTCGTGAGGAATCAATGCAAATTACAGAAATAGAAAACGATACATATATTTGCTTTCCACAAGGGATCAGAACATTTTGCCATCTGGTTGATGTCACATATTTATGCTTTTCGTGAGGAATCAATGCAAATTACAGAAAAAGAAAACGATACATATATTTGCTTTCCACAAGGGATCAGAACATTTTGCCATCTGGTTGATGTCACATATTTATGCTTTTCGTGAGGAATCAATGCAAATTACAGAAATAGAAAACGATACATATATTTGCTTTCCACAAGGGATCAGAACATTTTGCCATCTGGTTGATGTCACATATTTATGCTTTTCGTGAGGAATCAATGCAAATTACAGAAATAGAAAACGATACATATATTTGCTTTCCACAAGGGATCAGAACATTTTGCCATCTGTAACGTCACATATTTTTGCTTCCAAAGGTTATCACAATTATTTGATGTACATGTTTCGTCACATAATTTTGATGCCACTTTATTATGCTGCCTGATAATGTCAGATATTTTTGCAACGTACGTGCAGTCAGATATTATTGAACTCGTTCTTGGGACAGATATTTTTGCCAATCTCCCCATAGTAATATATTTATGCTCGTGACTGTATAATACGACCTCGCGGTTTTCAGTAGTAGTTTGGTAAAGCATTTCGAGCGAGAAATACATTTTAGATTTTTGTTTGGTCTGTTTACAAAAGCGGGACGATGTCGGCCTTGCTGGGGACACCGGGACAGACTTCCTGAAAGCGGGACTGTCCCGCCTAAAGCGGGACGTATGGTCACGTTATACATATACCAACCAAGTGAGGATAACACAGCTAAAGTATATCATACTGACATTTTCGTATCTAATAAGCTTTGAGTGTGACTGTGGCGTGTGCACTATGCACATAGCGAAAAGTTATACCTATTACATTCCGGAGACGAAACTAATTTGCCAAGAATAGCTCGTGATAGCTAATGATTACACAAATTGGAGTTACGGGAACATAACAACAAATTCATTGTTAAAACTTCCTAGACAGACTATTAAAAAAAAGTACTCTAATGTATATCAATCATATCACAAGAAAAATACAGACAACTGACAAGATTCAAATTGTTATTATGAAGTCAGCCGAAGATATTTTGAAGAGAAGTTGCGTACTATCACAGATCACTCCCATCTGATCTGTGCGTACAGTGGTTATTACCAAGATACAATTACAAATTAAATCAAAATTAGGTACACCTACGTACATATAAGGTATCTACTGGTTATTATTTGTCAATCACACGTGCGTAAATACAGTTTTCATTGGAACCATTCAAGATCACGTTAACCGAAAAAATATGTTTTGCTAGACAAAGGAGTAAAAAATGAAATTAAATTGTATTACTTTTCGTTTCAAAAATATCTAAATGTGTTTTGAATTATTTGTGTACCCAATGGCCAACGCGGTCTGGATGACAGGGAGTTCAACGTTTTAAATATTTACATATATCCGGGTTTAACACGACAAAAGGAGGAATTGTTATTAGCCAATACCTATAGTTGAGATTCTTGAGGAGTGCCAAGTGGGTCACCTCTCTATAGATGGACAGGTACATGGAGCCCATTTACATTATTAAATACGAGTAATAAATAACTCATTAATCTTCTGTTTATACCACACCAAAACGGCCATCAATTAATGTCAGAAATTTAATTTATTAAAAATTTCCATTTGTGCCTTCATGAGTAATTGAAATACACTTTTTATCATTTTTATTTTATTAACAGCTTAATTTTATAGTTTTTCAAATATATGTCAACCACAAATATACAATGTACATATAATAAAATTGTGGTAACTGGTAAGGTATATATATATAACTATTCAATAATAGGGCCGGGTAACGCGGTATTGGATTTTCTATCAGCCCTGTTAGGAAAGTATGCCCGATACACAGATCTGGAAGTGATCTGTGGCCCGATATGATGAAAGGCTCGCCCTATCACATCGTGGGACGGAACACACAAGGCGCAATGTGGGTATCCCGGCAGCACCTCTGACTTTTCTACCAGGGCGAAAAGTATGATTCCTTTCTCGCAAACCCTGGGGGACGGGTGTAGAAAGGATATGTGGGAGTCACCGGTATTCCAGCGCGGTGCTTGGGAGTTAATACCAAGCTCGTTTCTATAACGCTGATTTCCTACCCCGGCATACCGACCAAACTCCCTAAATGGTCCTATATGCGCATATTAGGATAACTGCAGTTTCTGATAGCGTGGCTCGCCCGGTGCTATTCCCCCGCCATGGTATGTAGTTCGTAGACCCATAGTCTCGTCCTTTTCAATAACAGCAATGCATACGCGCCCCCATTAACCTTATTCTAGCGGTCGCCTCGGGATGACTCAGGTGAGGACGCCGCCCAAGAGCAGCCAGTGATCTCAGTGGTCCCGTTTAGTAGCCTTCTACCAGAGGCAGGGAACACCGTGATGGAATTCTGGTAGCCCCCTTGCCATAGTAACCCCTCTGCCTATTCCTACTGGGAAGTAGGCGCGGCGGGATTTTATGTGTTTATGTATGTATGTATGTAGATAATTATTTACCTGCCTCAAATGGAAAATTAAGGCTGTTTCTATCTTCAAAATAATTTCTTATTTCTCTCCGTCACAATATAAAAAAGATAGGTGGGCGTGGTTTCCAAATTCAAAGAATTTAATATTATTAGCGTCTGAAATAAGAGGATTATACCAATTATAAGATAATTGGAAAGAATTATTAGGCACGCAAATTATAGCTATTAACTAAAATAAATACCTACTTTATTAATATACTTTAAAAAACGAAAATACTGGATTTTATTTTATATATGAGTTTTACTAATTAGTATTTAGGTAATTGATTACAAAAATAAGAACCAATTTAATTGTTAGTATTAATTAGCCTATAAGTGAATAAAAATTATAAAGATAAAAATATTTTTGTTTCCAACACCCACAAACATTCTTAGAATTGCTTTTATCAGCAAAACTTGGATAAAAAGTGGGCAGCCAAAAGTAAACTCAATAATATTGAATTTATATCTAACATAAAGTTCCGATATTGTTCAAAAACAACCTCTTATGTGTGGAATGCAAATACCTAATCCACAGTTTACCGTTAGCTTTTAAAAAGTTTTGCGATAATGTAGTAAACAAAAGTAAAATTTTATATCCACTTATGAGGTAAACTTTGTAAATAACCAGTAGATAATAACATAATATAAATGTGATTTGCAAAAATTGAACTTTGTAAGAACTACAGAGAATGCAGTTCACAATGTACACTAAATTCTGCGCTCAACTTCTTCGCACAACTTTTAATTTCGCCGTATAAAATGGATGGCTTACACTCGCGTTTTATTAATTTAATTGAGTAGCAAATGGCTAATGTTAATCGTGATTTGGCTCGGTTCATCAACCTCTGCGGGTTAAAGGACCTTGTTGAAGCATATGTTTAAACAAAAATACTTTTATGACATCAACCTTATTTTACTTCGTGTTTTCATTATCGTGATATTGCGTTCTTTGAAATTTATAAACACATCCCATTAAATAAAGAAGAATCGTTTTAAATTCCTATACAGAAGAAAACAAAAAGATTCTAACAAAGCTGTAAAAAGCATAATATTCACTTAGGTCCATACTATACTACAAATGGCTACATAGGTAGTATTTCAAAAAATTACAAGTCAGAACCGTTGTTGTATGATGTGACAATTTACAAACATTGTAGAGTCCATGCATTTGTATCACATTGTAGATGCAAGGCGCTGGGAAAATTACACTTGCAAATATGAATTCTGATGCCAGCAGTAACGCAAAAATTATGCTTCTCTTGGAGACCTTATATTTTTTAATAAAAAATAATGTCAACCACTATACTCGTACAAACTAGCTGCTTATTTTGGACTAAAAAGCTTGTTAAATGTTAATGTTTTATGACCAAATCTAAAGCCGCCTTTACAATAGGGTAGGGGTCCGCAATCTGCGGCTCGCGAGCCATATGCGGCTGTGAAGATTTGGATGTGAAGCTTGGATACGCCAATATTATTTATTTATAAAAAATAAACATTTAAAAAACATTCTGAATCGATTAACGAGAATTAAGCACCATTTCTATCTCTGAGCCACTTGTAATCGTTTTTTACCGCAATCTTCCTCGTGACAGGCAACTTCGCTGTGGTTAGAAAAAAATGTGGCTCTTTAATAGCTTAGAATTGTTAAATTGTTGTTATCGACTTTTCCGACTCAAAAGGTTGCCTACCGTTGTAAAGGGACATGTTGTGTTAAAAAATAAATATGGAATACCAAACGTAACGTTTGAGGAACGCGTATATCAAAAATCGCGCGGGAACATAGTGCGGCAATAGTGCGTAGATCGAGCCATCCGAATCCAAATAAATGGATTCTTGGAGCGAAATTAGATTTGCAATACTGGTAAATTGGCTGGGACGTATGCATATCCCATTAAAGCTCTTGTTTCATATAACTTGACGTGACGTCTCACAATACGACATAACGTTATATTGCTCTAGTACTAGAGTCAAGCGTAAATCCGACTTCACAGACAATTCACTGGAAAGCAATACATATCTACAAGCCCCATTTAGAACAGATATAGTCGAACAATAGTAGGATTTCTAAGTAATCTTTAGAGATTGATTGATTGATTGATTGAAAGATGGCTTTGATTTGCGGAAATCTTTTCCACCGTGAAAAAAGAAAACCAGCCAAGTGATATTGATTAAGGCTTTTACTCGCTGAAGCCATATTTGTATAGCGTTAAATTGTAAGATAAAAAAATATATAAAAAATAATTGGGTATGTAGGTAGGACTTGAATAAAGGTCTGATTTTAGTTGTTGTTGTGTTACCACGCGACTTTTCAGAGTAGAAAGAAATATTTTTCATCGCCAAGGATACGGATTGCTTTCGTTATAGGTATTTAACATCAATACTTATTGTTATGTTTTATCAGCCTAGATACGTTACATTGCTTATTAATCAAGGGAAATCTCTTTAATCTCAGAACCCAGGGTTTACTGAAACGACATTTGACCGTTGTATCAGTGCCAAACGAATATAAATAATAAACATACATGTATTATTTCCATATCAAGTACGGAGTACCTATATACGAAATATTTATTTTGATTTTAAAGATCAGGAAATAAATACAATTAAATCAATATTTTTTATAATCATAAACAATACATACATACCGGGTATCTCAAGACGGCTACCGAAAACGAAGCCGGGTGGTAGTTTTAGTGACTACAAACACATTGCAATTACAAATTTCGCAAAGAAATGCGACAATTATTTTTTATGATTTTTTAAATATCGTCATTTTTGGGTGGTAAATCCATAGTTTTTGCTAAAATAATAATTTAAAATCTTTTATACCTTAGAATATTTATAAATAAAAGAGTATACACTATTATTTTAGGAAAAAATGTATTTACCACCCAAATATGGTCATAGGAAAAAAATAACAAAAAAAAAATTGTCGCTTTTTTTTGCAACTTTTTCTGTTGCATTGTGTCTGAAGTCGCTTAAACTACCACCCGGCTTCGTTTTCGGTAGCAGTCTTGATATACCCTGTATATAATAAACTCACGCCTTTTCCCAAAAGGAATTGGCAGATCTGCAGCCAGGACACCCACATTACGGTTTCGGATGTGGTAGGGGATGAACCTATCGCCATATCGGGCACAAATTCCCGACTAATTCAATATTACTTTGCCCGACCTGGGATTCGAACCTGAAACCTTAGCTTTGTAACCGTACCGTAGTAAAACAAAAAAGAAGTAAAAAATATTTATTTACTGCTTACAACAAATTATTATCATAAAATATGCTAGCCTTTTAAATAAATTTAATGTATTTTACTCCATTTTCTTTCCTTATATTCATTAATAATCCTAGTTACTTTTTAGTTGTCTTATACAAAAGCGCGTTTCTTGATATTGTTAACTATTATTTATTCTTCTATTAACTGGTCTGAACTAGCATTTTTGTCGTTATTGAAGTAGTTTCCATAATATCGGAATATAAATATAGTGAATGCTCGTCGAGAAGTATCTAATATCATTTTATGTAAGGTAATATTCGGATAAAGTTCTCGGAACAAAGATGTTCGATACACAAGATTAGGTATCTATCGTCATATTTGGGAACGCAATTTCTGCGTGTATAAGGGGCATTTTCAATATCGAAACCATTGTCTATGTCTACCATACTATATTGTTCATTATATTAAATAAATATGGCACAATTTAGTTTTATACTAAGTTATTGGAGTTTATTTTGATTGATTACAAAGATTTATAAAATGATGGTTGCCAGTTAAGTTTCATATGCAACAAACTAGTTGAAGACAAAAGTGAGTGACTTGATTGACAACCCAGTTGATACCCAGCATGTCATGTCGGTTGCAAAAACTGACTTATAGTTAATAAGAAAACAGAAGATTATTCCCTACACCTTTTATTTGGGCCTCCTTTGACGAACGAAAATGATATCGGTAAGTCCATGGTAAGCATAAAAAGAACATTTATCGCACCCTGTTTGCGGCGCCATCAATCAATTACGAAACGTTCTAATTGTGGGTCCGAGGAGGTCCTCTTTGTAGGTACAAAAACCATTCAAGTGTAATAAATTTAACATTGTAATAGCCATATCCCGTGAAAACCGAATCTACACAAGCTAGTAAGGTAATAAATTTGTACTGCGATTTGTGTGAGACTCAGCGATAAAATTGCCTCACACCATACTCAGATTTGAAGTAAATTCTAATCCGATTATAAATGGTTACTGCCGTCAATAAACATCCATAATGCTTGGATCATGGATTTGTTGCTGAAATAGAAAATTGGAAGAGGAGCGGGAAAAAAATGTATGCGAAGAGCAAAGGGGAATCGGGCATTCACCGAACAAAACGTGACAGCTAACCTGTCGATCGCGAGTGAGATAGTAGTACCACCATGGATGATTTTGCCCAGTTAGGTATGTTGAGTCATTGCTGACAACAGCGTGGCTCTACCACTTCGAATTAAATATAAATAAATGGTGAGAACCTAACACTGTTTCACTTCAAATGGCTTTTAGTTTTACTTAAAGAAATGTAAATACTAAATTAAGTTTAAAAAAATATTCGACCTTATCCCGATAAGGAGAGGCGTGCGGCAAGGTGACACTCTTCACCTAAGTTATTCACTTGCGTCTTGGAGGACATAACTAAGAAACTGACCTGGAGTGAAAAAGGAATTAACTTGAATGGCTGCTATATGTCGCACTTGCATTTTGTCTACGATCTTATTTTTATGACTGAGACCGTTGCAGATCTTCAATTCATTATTAATGAGCTTCACGAAGCATTAAGAGAGCGTCGTTTTGTGGATGAACATGACCAAGACTAAGGTTATGACCAACATGCCACAAAGGCCAAAGAGAAACAGAAGACAAAGAGTCTTAGAAAATAACTGGGCAATAGAGGTATTTGAAGATTATATTTATCTTGGTCTGTCTTTTGACCGGAGCTATCAGCTGAGCGAAATTGCTAGACGTATTCAACTTGGGCGGGCTGCAATTGGTAATTTGGAGGATGTGCTTAGGTCAAAAATCTCCCAATACTTAAAGACCAAAGTATTAAACCTCCAAAGTATGCCGATTCTCAATAATGGAGCTGAAACATGGCCACTGACATGCACAAAATTCGCGTAGCGCAACGAGCTACGAAAAGGGCCATGCTAGGTCCACCTGGTAAACTATGTGCTTAAGCACATAACTAAGTTCACTAGTTTGTTTAGTTTCTAAGTTAGAAATTCGACGTTGCACGAAATTTGAAAACGTGGGCACTTTCATCACTAGGATGAAGTGGTGATAGGCTGGGTAACTTGGCCAGGCGGCAAGATGATGATAGGTGGAGCAAAGCGGTTATGGAATGGTACACTAGAAATGGACAAAGAGGCAGATCACCTACACGGTGGTCAGATGATGTTGCGAAGTTTATAGACAAGCAGTGAATTAGACTCACGGAAAACCGGAAAGAATGGCGTGACCGAGAGGAGGCCTATACCCAATAGTCGGTTGATAGGATCTTAAAAAGAAGAAGATGATGGCATGCATAGTTAATACAAGGAAGATGGATTAGACATATAAATCCTACCTCATGTAACTGTGAGATAAACAAAGTCAGAAGATGACGGTTAAACATAGTTTTCTTTTAAAGACAAGTCCGCACCAAAAGATTAATTAAAACTTAATTATCATCAAGGATGACGATTCATAATCAACCTGAGTCCTGAACTAGATGTAAGAAATCACCGTGTGTGATTTCTTGCAAACGGCCTGCAGATCCACCGATCAAAAAACCATGCAATTATATAAATTCCGCTATCCAAATAAAATTAAAACATAAGCGCTACTTCGAAGCATAACAATAAAATTAAAGACTGCACATGTACAGGCTTAAGGACAATACCACGAAAATAAATACAGGATTTGAAAAATAATAATTAAAGAAAAAAAAGCTTTTTAACCTTCAATTGTCAATGATGAGAACAAATAAAAATGAAATGATAATAACCAGGCTTTGTAGACAAATCGAAGATGGATAAGGTGAAGGTCCCGCAAGGATGGCATATGCGACTCGTAATTTATTGCGACCTTGACGGTGATCACAAACATCGGCACAAAATAAGTCACCCCGCGTGCGACGTTTTTGTTCTGATAAACCTAACGTTTGATGTGTCAATGAAATTTTCGCATGAATTGATTGCTTCCAATGGTTTACTATATGTGACCTTTAACATTATTTCTTAAATAAGAAATAAGCATGTATCCCGATCATATTTAAAAAATCTGTTAATGAATAAAACATAATATGATGTAGGTGTGTATAAATAATAAAACATTCTGTAAAACTTATAAAAAATATTTAGTAGGTATGTAAATATTTTGTTCACCTTCAAAACAAGAGATGGACTGAAAATCCATCTCATAGTAATGAATGATTTTAGTTACGAGTTGTATAACGTTTAAAAATAAACCAGGGTCCGCTATCTGGCGAGTGCTATCACTGTTTGTACACTTCCACTTATTATATTGACAATACAAATTAATTTACATTTCTATGTTTACTATACATTAAACTAATACGTTTGTAGAGCATTAAATATTCATAATACCAGTAATTTGTTTCTGATTTGACAAAGCGTAAAATTCAGTTTAAAATAAACTAATTAGCGTAATGCATAGACGTTATTAATTTGACGAGGTGTTTATGAAAAGTTGCGCTATTTTTCGTTTCTCGAGTGGGTGTAAGTGTTTGGAGTGTTTACTGTAGTATTAGTTAGCGTATGGGTGAGTGGTTTTGGTGTGATTGAATGTTGAGTGGACATGCAGTAGTGGTGTAGTGGTGTACTCACCTGCGTGCGGGTGGCGCAGGCTGCATGTGGCGGGCGCCACAGGCTCGCACACTGGCGACTGGCGCGGGGAGCGGACGCGCTGTGCCGGAGCGAGCGCGCGCTGTCGCCCCCCGCGCCATCGATCCACCCTACCTACACATCCCTGCACCCTCGTCCCTTTCTATTACGTCATACGCGAGCCAATCATAACAAACAGAAGATGTTTCAGGCATTTCATGACGTACGACTGCGTAATGTTATCACACTTTCGCGTTACGAAATTATTCGAAGGAACTTATGATATGCAGACTCTTTGATGGCTCTGAATTACTGTGATCTTCAGTGGAGAGGAATTTGGGGGATTGAGTAATATACAACTTGATTAACAAACAATATAATTTTTATTACGTGTAATAAAATGTCAACTGATAAAATCACAACTTATTTACGTACGTCAAAACATGTGCCGAGTATTTACAAATTCATACATATTACGATATCTACATACGTAATAATTGACATATACATATATCATATTTGCCAACATAAATAATAATTATGTACTGAATATGAATACGATATGTTCCATCACATCTGTAAATGTTACATCTCTCTTTAAGTTCACCCGCGAATTTATAACAAAATAAGAGTTTTAAAAAATGTCTTATTAATAAATATGAAAGTAATACATTATGCAGGAAGACTAACATAAAAATACAAATCAAAATCGGTTACAAAAATAGGGTACACTTATAATATATTTGCAAGAAATTCATTGAAAACTTCACTTAATACTATAACAATGCCAACTATTTGTACTTACACATTGCTAAGTTGCTAACGGACTTGTAATGATGGAATTAAAAACAAATTATAAACATTTATAAATCGTGACTGCCATCAAGTACATAGTCAATCATCAATAACCGCCTGCAGTTGCAGTAATTTGTACAATAACATATCAAAATATATTCTAAATAAAATAAACGTAACCTTCTTGGTACACACTCGTAAATAAATGGTCTATTTAAAACATCAATAACATTCAATAATTTGTAAATGCTGCCACATTTGTATATCACACATTAAACTAAATATTTGTACAGCAATAAGTGTGAAGCAGTGACCCATGGGAAACTTATGGATCACCTAATAACGCGTGATTGAAAGTTTGTACATATGAATGGCATTCAAGGAGATCTGCTAATACCGGTTCGTGCAGCATTCCTTACTTACAATTATTTTAATGCAAACATAACTAATTGAATGGTATCGTTTTGTTTAAGGCGAAGACAGTAAATATGTAACACTTCGCCGTTGACCACACATAAAGCTGATTACTATTAATAATAATGTACTATGAACAATACAATGACAAATCGAATTTTAAATACAAAAATACATCCATATTCAACTGCGACTATTACATATTTATAACAAAATTATTTATATTTTTAACGTCATCACGTGCTTTGAGTATGTCCGAGTGTATTTTGTACAATAATTACATAAAGAAATACATGTATCTGCATTCTTGAATATTAACGGGGATGATTACTACAGAAAAGGAGCGATCAAGTACATCACTACATTCTTACATTTCTTGTGTACTCTACATAAAATAAAGCTTAATCGAAATACCATTTATATACATATTCCAATGAGACATGTTCTTAAGTCGTTGAGAATAAGGTTTTAATCTTAATCTTATCACGACTCAGTACTGTAGAAGTTGTTTTAAAAGCAGTTGTACAAACAATACTGAGAACTTGTTGAATTATTAAAGCTGCGTCCTGTTGTAATGATTAAGGAATTATAAATGCTTATATTTGGAAATGTTTTACATATTATAACCAGAGATGACTCAATTAGTGACAAAGGTACTAAACTGTTTCAACTAAAATACAAAAGACATTTCCCAGAATCTATGAATCATAAAGACAAATTTAGAAAACATTTTCAAGTTGTGAGGTACAAAAACCCTCTTGTAGTTTCGTTCGTGTGATCATTGGCTATATTCTTATGTTATACGGTCTACAGTTGTAAAAATGCTAATATATTTCAATATGGTGGGTTAAATAAACAGGGGAGGTGGCAAGTAAACACAGCATAATCAATAGAAATACTCATAAAACTTGCTTTGGACTAGCAATTAGCCCTGCAACCTTAATAGCCTGTCACAATTTGAACTAAAAACCTGATTTAATGTCAATTTTAAATGTAGAACGGTTAATTAATGGCGTGATATATTTAGAAGATTAATTTATTAGATGATTAATTAGTGTCCCACAATGTATGCTGTCAACCTTTGACTGTTATGCAACATGGCGCCGGACGACTAGACTTTCTACATTCTACGTCCATTCTGACGGGTTCATGAGTTAAATTAAAAGGATCATAAATTGCTGTGTGTTTGTATGTGTGTCTAAGCCCCAGATGTGCTACATCATTTTAAATGAAACAGTAAAATAAAAATGTCATTCATAAGCAGCAGTTTATCACATAGGGCTGCCACCTTTAACATCAGAAAAATTGGCACAAAGGATGGAACGCTGGATCGATCAGACTACCGTCTGCAAGTGGTAATTTAAAAAATAAATACTCAAAAGTTACGCTTATAGTTTCTATTGGATTATACAGTTTCACTGAACGACCCGGAACAATCAGAGCCATCGTCACGACATATCAAATTGGGACGACTTTTGTTAGACGGGACGAGAGACAATATTATCGAAATTATGACAGTTGGTCCCGGAAAATCAGGACCGACGGCAACCCCGAGCTCTTTTTGTAAAGATATTATATTAGTTCTAAGTGTAGCGACTTGTCAATGATGTAACAGCATGATTTGCATACCTATTCTTAATTTATGATTGAACTAATATATCAGTTAGAAACTATTTGAACTTAGGAACGGGTCAATTATGTGTGACCAGAGTAACATTATACATTGTTTATTACAGATAAGTAATTTACTACGATCAGGAACATATGTAACTAAAGCACAAAATGTCACTTTTCAATTGGAATATTTATATAAATGACACGCAATAAGTATCTAAATTGAAACATAGGTCTAAAAAATATACATACTTGCATTGGTTGTAAACGGTAAAAATACTATTAGGGGAACATCGCCGAGTGATATCGAAACGTGTGCGCTGTCTTAACTCTGTGACGCATTTTATGTCTTTTAATAAAAGAAGTGCCGGAAGCGCCAGCAGTCTTTCGTATAGCTTCTACATTTGGCTTAATACCTACGTATATTATTTGGAAGTAAAGCACGTTCATACGTGTCATGAGTTCTCACTAACAATGCCGTGCTTATCACATCTCCGGAATGTTACGCCGCATCAACACCTGCAGCTAAATTAATATCTTTAAGTGCTCCAACATAATGTGAACATTTGTCTAAGTAAACACTCGCTCTGTCGACGATTTAAAATATAATTGTACCTATTATTTACATATATAACTATAACGTATCTCACAGCTAGACAAGTCTTGGAATAAAGGTGTCAAATGTACTACAGCACTGTATACAACTAATTATTACATTACATACACCATATCGTCATTTATTCAACTTTAAATGGATTTTTATTTGAATAAGAAGAAAGTACACATTTGCAATGTACAAATTCACAGAACAATAAAACTAGGTTATACTGAAATCTAGCAAAAGCTAAGCGTGCTTGTCTATTGCCTCTATATAATTGTAACGACTAGTAAAAATTCATCTTAAATATAGGAATATAGTTGGTCATTCTAAATCATATCATATAAGATCCCTATCTACTTTGATCATTCACAGATAAAAGGTCTCCACTAGAACATTACCTCGTTGATAATTTAGGCACAAACCTATAGCACCGTACACATACGGACCCATAACAACCTTAATACATACATATCAATAATTAAACTACGTTTTGTTTCAACAAACGCATTCGCACCATATTTTTCTTATCTATAACGCCATTACTTTCCTTTGAAGAAACGATTGGCACGTGTCGTTAACGTACTAAGTGAGGACACAACCTATAAAAAAAAGTACAAATCGTCCAAAAGATAATTCACTCGCTACAGGGTGGTAAATACTTTTGGAATACTGAATTGCGTTGCCCGGTAGTTAATCATAAATGGTAGGGGAGGCAGAATAAAGGAAGAGAGTACACTACGAACAGCAGTTGTGTGTCGCGCGACACGGGGGAGACCGGGGAGGCGGGGGAGGGTGGGGAGGCTGGGGTGGCCGGGGAGGTGGGGGAGGCGGGGGAGCGTGCGGCGCGCGCGAGCGAGTGTGGCTCGGCTGCGTGCTATAAGTCGGTTTCCGTCCACTGCTAGTCGCCGCGCCGCAGCCGCCTCGCCGCCGCCGTGTTGTGACGGTACAGCCACACCTTGACACACAGTCATCTCGTTATTGCATATCATACAAGCTCCTAAAAACTTGGGGAGCCAAAGTATATGTATTTTAGACGATGGTAGATTAACGTCCTAGTCCTGTTATTTAAACGCTTTGAGAACCTAATAGAACAATACAAAATACTATACCATCTATCTAAGACTTAGCTTCTAAGTGCTCTTAGATTGTCGGGGCCAATTTTCCCCTTCCTCCCAAATTCAAAAACAGCTAAGAAATATATATTTAGTACCTAGCAAACGGGTAAGTTTATGTCTACCTATGTTTAAATTGAGTCTACTTTCAGTATAAATTGATGTTATACTCACTTGGAACAAAATAATAGCATCTAACGAGACTTGAAGGCTGCCACAAACCCAGAACTGTGTCGGCGCTTCTCTTATTATAAAATACGCAGTCTTGAATATGTCACCACATGTCCACATTATCACCATACTCACACTACGACAAAATAAAATATAGTTAGTATAACCATCCATGTTTAAGATTTATTCATACAACATAAACTATCGATTAAGATCTATCAGGTATAGAATATGTTTGAGAAGATAATTTTAAAGGCACTTGCCTACTTTTAAATAATGAACTTTAAAAAGATGGCGTGCGTGGTGGCCTGTTGGTAACGAAGTAGACGTAGCTGCCATTATGTTCAAGGGGGTCGCGGGTTCTAATCCCAGGACATACCTCTGACTTTTCGGAGTCATGTGTGTAATGTGTATTGATAGTCAATCACCACACATTGTAACTGTGAAGGAAAATATCGTAGGGGAACTTGCATATCATAGCGATTTGTAAGAATTTTTATAGTATGTGATGTCCGCCAACCAGGTGCAACTATGTCGCACTAGGCTAGCGTGGTGGACTACGGCCTAAACTATCCCAATCGTACTTTCGGTAGTAGAGGAAGTCCGTGCCCTGCAGTGGGGCGTGTATAAGCCGATATAATACAAATAAAACGACGGAAACAGTATGACCTATTTCTATCTCCAATCCGACATGATAAGGGCACTCTAAGCCGTATTACGTGCTCGTTGGCCAGTTGTCGCTAAACTTACTTATGCCTACGGTAAATAATTCAATGCAATCGGAGGCAATAATTATATTTATTTATTAATTTAAAAGAAATTATTTTTAGAACTGATTGACACCTATATGCATCGTGGATGTGATACTAGGAGTATTATTACATGGGAAAATATATCTTATGTGTAGAGAGCCTATTAGTAGATAGTTCTTTATTTAAAGGCTCTAAGGGTATTTATCTTAGTCAATAAAGTATTCTTAATATTTGTGGTCCAGATTAAACATTAAATCAGCTTTGATTAGGATATGCTCCTGTAAAAATATCCAACAGTTATACGTGTATATTTTTTAAATACACAAGCCACATCGTATCGCATTATGTACCTTGACCATGCCTTAAATATGCAAGGTAAAAGCGATATCGGCCCATATCGTCCTACTGCAGGGCACGGGCCTCCTCTACGATCGAGAATACAATTTGAGATTGGCCGTATAGTCCACCATGCTGATCTAATGCGGGTTGGCAATGCGAGGAAAAATATTTGGTTTGAAATAAAAATCGTTAATAAGCTTATAACTGGCATGTGCAAAGAAATTATAAGTATGTAACTGCAGCCGTTAGTGTTATAGAGTTCAATTTTTACTATGAAAATGTGTTAGAAAGCACCGGAAACAAGATATAGTAACGAAGAATATTGCGAGGGACTTTATCCTTTAGTGATATTGTATCGGTTTCGGTTGAAATCTGAGTATCATGTTTTATATGCGCTGCGGTTTTTTTTTCCAGGTGTAACATCCATCCCTGCAGACTTTTCATACAAGCAAAAGATCATTCATCCATCCATCAGCCAAAGGAAGTCCACTGCTGAACATAGGCCTCCCCCAATGATTTGCACAGAGACCTGTTGGAGGCAGCCTGCATCCAGCAACGTCCCGCGATCTTTACCAGGTCGTCTGACCACCTTGTGGGTGGACGTCCTACGCTGCGCTTTCTGCTACGTGGCCTCCATTCGAGCACTTTCCGACCCCATCGGTCATCAGTTCTGCGCGCTATGTGCCCCGCCCATTGCCACTTCAACTTGCTAATCCGCTGGGCTATGTCGGTTATATTAGTTCTCCTACGGATCTCCTCATTTCTGATTCGATCTCGTAGGGAAACCCCGAGCATAGCCCTCTCCATAGCTCGTTGAGTGACAAGCAAAAGGTGCCATTGTATAATACTACAGGTGTTAGTGACTCAATACTACTCAATAATACATAAATAGCAATTTTTTTTTAAATTAACCAAAGTGACATTCAGAGCAACATACCTCATCCCTTCAGTACTTTTATTTTGATGATTCTTGGCTATTTGAGGCGCCCCTAGCATAGCCTCAGTGAAAACTGCAAGGAAACCAATAAGCTCCACGAACGGCGAGAATTCTATCAATAAATACGTGATCGCTGCGCCCAGCACGGAGAATACAAGCATGCAGTCCACGTAGCTTTGGAAGTCAGTCCAAGCCCAGAAATACTTTTTCTCCATATCTGAAAATAAGTTAAAATATTCCCCTTATTTTTGTGTAGGAAAAATCTAGCTAGACTTGACTAATTAAACTAATAAAGGCATACTAATTAGACTAATGTGTATTAGCCGTACTTAGGCTGCCGTTAGTCATAGCGATAGGTTCTTTGAATACGAAGAATTAGTTGACAAATACATTATATACTATTATGTAGTTAAATTTTGGCTATAAAATCATACTATTTAGATAAATTCGGCAAACCGCGGCGGATTCTGAAGAATTTTTGGTAACCGATGAAAAGTTACTTAACATTAGACTTTTTACGCAAATTAAAACGTCAGTTTTGGACCAATTTGCTTTATGGTAAACTGTCGACTTCAACATATAGCAAATTGGTTCAAGGGTACATTTTATATATTTTGAAAGTTGATATAATAATAAGAAATTAAATGATATGGGTAAAATCAATTACAGAACGAATCCATGTACGAACAAGCAAAATGCATTAATGATAACAGCACTTCTAATGTGCGGCTAAACAAAGCAATTCAATTCCATATATAAACAAACAATAATGAATTCTTATGTAATAAATATTGGATTGCCACAGAAAGATGAAGCAGATGAAACAGGCCAAAATACATTCGGAATACGCAATTAAACCATTTGCCCCAAACTTGCTTTTTACAGATTACATATCATACAGGTATATTTTTCAAACATGCAGTTCTCAATATTAATAAAAACTTATAATTATAACTTAAAACAAAATAATAAAACATATACAAAAAATTGGAACTTGAATTTATGTTACAATTAACTAAGTCTGTGAGGGAAAGAAAAGTATGATATAGTTTTTGCATAATTACTGTGAAAATCATTCTACTTCAAAAAATCATATACACATTAGGAAATCATTTAATGAATGCCATCTAATTATGTACGTCAATTATACATTGAGAATATCAAATGATAGTAACAGTGTTTTACTATAAACTAGGGAATCCATGCCAAAGGGTAACAACATCAATTGATAAGACGTGACACAAAACTGACCCAGTCATTGTACCATTCAGATATATTACTAATAATGATTATTTGATTGTACAACCACTGAACCAAGTTAGTAACAAATGCATGATATAGTAATCATGTTTAGATAATAGTTTAACCTTATGATAAAAATAATTCAAACATATATGTAATTGTCGTCACAGATAACACACAACACATGCTATGGACAAATAAAAGCAAATCAGTAATCAAAAATGTATTTAATATCCCACATAAAATAACAAACAATAAATAAAAATAAATTGCAAAGCATGAACTGTGGCTGAAACAAAAATATTCATGATGACATATTGCAACTTAGCAATTATGAGCAAGGCAGCAGGTATGATGAGGTGGTACTTACCATAAAAGCGATGGGGTTTTTCTCCCCCGGTGGTAGCACTTCGCTGGTCCAGCCAGCTTGCCGTGTCATCTGGCTGGGCTGATCCATTCACACAACACAACAGTATATATAACATGAATATTGCACCTATTTCAACCACCAATCACACCAACCACCAAACATAAAATAATGTTAAAAATAAAAAAAAATTATAATACACAATAAAAGAAAGAAAACTCAATTCAGAGAAATTATTAGAAAAAAATATAATTAAATACGAGAAGAAAAGTAAGTAATAGTTAATTGTTAATCACTGTTCTTTGGATAGTCAGCTAGCTTCTAGCAGATATCAAGCATTAAATTTTATACCAGTATAGAAAGTGTGATTATGTGCAAGTTTATTGAAACCAACCCCAAAGCAATTTTCAAATTAATTTATTTTAAATTTTTGTTACTTATTATATTGTGCTAACTTACTGTAAATGTTAAGATTACCACTAAACACTTAAGCATAGGTGCAATAATTGTATAAATTAGAACATTTATTGGTGTTTTATATAGTGTATCCAGGCATTATTTAATACTGGTAAAAATATACATAAAAATAATTGAAATTCATCAATATCAGCTTACTCTACTTATTTTCTAGAGTAAGCAGGCAAGAGGGCCCTGGCAGAATTGAATATTTCTGCAACTTACACCATAAAAAGCGTTGTCACTTATAATGTGGAATCTAATTTAAGACTGGTTTCAATTTTAATGCACTAGGATAACAGAAGTGGGAACGTCATTAAAATAATATTTCAGTTCCATTCCCTACATTATACTAACCTGTGAAAATTCGCTCTCTAGCCCTGATTATTTGGTTCTTTTTGCGAACTGTAACACAGAGATGTATCATCACAAACATTGTGATGTTCATCACTATGCTTTGTATTAGTAAAGGCAATTCATATCTCTTGCCAAACCTGGAAATTAGTTAAACATGAACATTAATAAAATATCCATCGAAAAATATTGAATTAGTAGACCAAGGAAAAGTATCCTACCAAAATAATATCCTCAAAGTGTTAGCTATAAGAAGTGCTAAGCAAACGTATAAAGAAAATCCTTCAGAATCTTGTGATCTCTTTATTTGCCTGTATTGTGGAATATATGGAGCGACACCTCCTATAATCATAGCACCAGCCGCTCCCCATCCCACCAGATGTCCCACGGTGAGACCCAACTCATCCGAAATTATCCAATCCATTATTAGGATAAGTTTTAAACGTTTTTATGTCAATTGTCAGAACATGTGATGCTTTGTAGTCCAAAAACATACACTTTAGTTTTCATAAATCGCATAATTATAAGTAAATACTTGACTATATTATGGTATACATTTTTAAAATAATCACCACACCAACGAAGTGTATGTACAACGCAAATCTAATCGATAAGAATGACAAACAATACTCCGTGGCTCTTGTCACTTTGATGACATGTTAGGTATCTTTATTTTGTTTGTCTCTTTCATTAATATTGCAAACAAAAAGAGATAACCTCAATGTAATGCTAAAAATATAGCTGAAACTTGAAGAACGTCAACAAATCGCAGACACGAAATGTAGAAACCAAGGAACTTATACTCGTTCCCAATATGGCAAGGTTAACAAGGGCAGCTGTCCCTTTCTGGCTAATAAAAAGCTACAGATAGTACTTTTTATACTTACTATGAGACAGTCCCATATAGGTACATAATAAGAGACCTTTTTTTGTACATGTGCGTTTTATTCACCATGAGTAAGCGATATTTATGATTGTTAATACGAACACTCAGAGGCAGTAGATGCGGGATTTAGCCGCGCGTGCAAAAATCTAAAATAAAAGGATATAAAACTTATATAACCTAAGGTGATTTATACTTGCGTGCCTTAGGGTCGCGTCTGAGATCTGCTATTTGGCAATCCATTTGTCTTTCCATTCAGCTATCGAAGAAATTTTAAAATCGAACTTTTTTATGGATACAAAATGACTTTTTTTATACCTCACATTAAAAATGTCCCATTGTGTACATTGGTATGGATACACTAGTAAAAAGGGACACGGATATCATCTTGAAGCTGTACTCTTCGGAACGGTTTTGAAGTGCCCGTGAGCATTCCAGTTAGAGTTTATGTTCCTTGGTAGAAAAAAATATTCTTTGCATTTGCGCACAGACCGTGCACAGACCAAGTCTAGTGGTCTATTCTTTGGACCAAGTAGTACGCCCACAGGGGTAGCCACCATAAATAATAAACGAAATTTTTTTTTGAGTTGATTAATTATGTTCAATACATACAAATAAACCCTTTTTGCCAAAAAATATTTTTTTATCCGCATCCTTCATAATTCATGCAGTAAGGGGTTAAGCCCATGCGTTAAGCCACACGTATATAAGCTAAACTCCTTTCCATTTATCATAGACCAAATAGTTACCCTACCTTTGTGTTTTCCGTAAACCGTTATGTGATGAGTCCATTTTCAAAATCTTTTAAAACTGTCAATATCGCCATTCAACATCATACGTCCATGTTCAACATTGGCTCAATGTACAAGAAGTGCGAAGCCAAAAACCGTAGACGGAGAAACTAATAGACGGAGTCACATGTTCTATCCCTTTTCCACAAAACGAAAGAGATTTATACATAACATTCATGTAAGAAAGAGATGCAAGCTTTTGTAACCTGTCCTTATCGGCGTAACCGCTTGACTCCAGGAAATTTGACGTTTTGGAGGCAAATATTTACATTATTTGGGGTGGCCAGCGGTCCAAAGGTTGATATTCCCTAAAACAAACGATATTAATAGATTTAAATTACATATTAAAAAACAAACTTCAATAATTATCTTTTATTTTTTAAACTTTTTCCTTATATGTTTTGAACTGTATATGGATGCACAATAGATATTGTTTTTGAAATAAAACTATTTACGAATTTTATCGCGGATTTGGTTTAAGTTTTGCTTTTTTTAACTTCTCCCCGCGACGTTTCGATTACTTTACAACTTTCGTGGTCACGGGGCGGACTAGATGTTGTTTTGTTATTAGCTTTTATTACAATCGTTTTTATTTTCAGAACTAAATATTTACTTAAATTATGTTTATGTTATACAGTGTTTTTATTAGTTCTGGGTGATGGCTGACGACCCAGGTATGTAAGTGCATTGTAGTTCCCCTCAAAGTTAAAATATCGATATTTTAGCAATTATATTTTTTTAAAGAACGGTCAAAGTTTCCCGATACCTTAGGAAAAACGTGTCAACCTGGCCACACTCCCACAAATATCGCTATCTCATACTAGGTTACACGGTGGCTACCCCTGTGCCAAAAACAGAAAAAAAAAAAACAGAAATGACAGGTGACACTGACAAATTGTTATTTTCCATAAAAATAGTAAAACCAAGTAAAACCAATTGTTTTAATAATTTATTAATGATATCAGTTTTAAAATAAATATAACGATGAATATCATACCTAGATTGTTGCCTGTTCTAAGAAGCAGCAGCACAGTGGAGTGTCTTCCTGTTATGTTACAATCTAATTATAGGCTAAGATACGTTCGTTATTACTCCGGTGAAAAAGGCGGTTTAACGAAAAGTTCAGAAAGAGGAGACATTTCTTCAGATGTAAGACCCCTTGGAGAGAAAATAAAAGAGACTACGAAGACTGTGTCATATACGGGGGTTATACTGGTAGGAGTTGGCGTCACCGGAGTTATCTTCTACTATGTCTTTCGGGAGCTATTCTCTAGTAACAGCCCCAACAGTATATATTCAGAAGCTTTGGAAAAGTGTAAAAACGTGAGTTTATAAATCCCTAAAAATAATTTTAGAGCATCATATTATGTCAGTTCTGATAACACTGTTTAAACAGAATAATGTTTACATAATAAATAATCGTTTTCGGATATGGTTAAAATTTTCCTACGTACTTTATTAGCATGTTGGTTTATTTTTTCCTGTTTGCACGAAAAGTATTCTTTGACTTGTTATGTTCAGAAAAAAAGCAAAAAAGTATTTTTTTGGTCATCAATTTCATTCCATGGGTTCTTGCTCTTTAGGAAATAATATATATGTGGTCTTTAACATATTGACTGCAGAACCAAAATAATGAACAACATAACATTGTAGCATGGATCTATCATGTACATTAATAAAATTAATTACTAAATAAAACACATTGTTAATTCCAGGATCCAAGAGTTGAAGATGCGTTAGGGTCCCCAATAAAGGGATATGGAGAGGAGACAACCCGTAGAAGAAGGACCCATGTGAGCCATGCAGTTTATGAAAAGGATGGTGTCAAGCACATGAGGATGAGGTTCTATATCAAAGGGATAAGGAATAAGGGTGTGGTTGAATTAGATATGAAACAGGTTAGCTTTATATTTTTGAATACTAATTTCTACCAATACTCTCTGATATTGCTAATTTTAAGGCATAAGGGGTTCCCAGCAATAACTGGCTTCACCTTGGTGTGCATTGCAAGCATAAAATTAATACCCGATTGATATAATAATAAGAAATGGAAATAGGATGGCCTCATAAAAAGCTTGTTGTTGAGTGGAGACCACTTCTCAGCAAGCATAGTGTAGTACGCTCTTCAGCTAGGTGAAGTGACGATTTGCAAAATGGTGCAATTTGGTAAAGGCCTATGTTCATAGGCTGATGATGATGATGATGACATAGCAAGCTTTTGGATGGTAGCATTTTCTGTATGGCCGCAGGCAACTTCCTGTGGCTGTAAATGATAACATACCTAAATTTTCCCTGTACTTCGGGTGAATTTTACACACAGAAGAAGAATAATGTTTGAAATCTATATTTTTCAGAATGAATATGGGAACTACATGTGTAGATACCTATTAGTGCAACTAGATGACTTTAGTGGAAAAACATTTATTATTGAAGATAACCGAGCGGAACTTGATAAGACAAGGTCCGAAATTGGACAACAACTGCCAACACTTACACTTACTCAGTGATTCCAATATTACCAAACTTGGCAGTTATGTAAGTTATCACTATTACTAAACAAATTTCTCATTTTAAATTCCTTTGAAATAAAAACAGAAGTTGGGACACAATGTATATTGTTATGCATGCCAAATTTAAATTAACAATACATTATTCAAAATTTTGCTATCCATTTGTTTATGATTTCTCAAATTAATTAACTGGATATCCATTATGTGGGTAGTTCTACGATAAGAGGTTTCGAGCCCATAGAAGATGCGGCCAGGGAGAAAATTTGGATTTTTTTCATGAAAATGTTAAATTATGCTAATTAACCCATTGATTAACCTTTCCACCCAATGGCAGGTTACTTCACACATATTTTATCACTTTTTAGAAGGCCAGGGTAAATATCGAGGCCAGGGGAGAGATTCGGGCAATGAAATAATGAATTAAATTAATAAAATCAACTTTTATTAAACATTACACTTAACTTTTGATCGGAACATCTTTTTTATTAGACTATTAGTTATTGGTCCTACCAGCATGATTACTCTTGGAGGATCCCAGCCTCAATTCGTGATGTGCATTGAAATCCCCCAAGACCACCATTTCGGCCGACGGGAACTGCGCCTGCGCGTCATTAATCGCCTTGTTATGATACCTGAACAGCCGAGTCGTCTCCTCGTCCCGGTTGTGTGACCTGTAAAGGCACACGTAGATGCGGCTCAGGGAACCAAAATCCACATGCACCCACAGAGCGGAGAAGGAGGGGTCCTCCATGCAGCCCAGATGGCGACAGCAGACGTCCGATCGAACAAACAAGCATACCCCGGCTTTAGGCTTGAAGTTTTCTTCAAGCGAATAACCGGGGTACATCAAGTAAGAATTGTCGGTCGAACAACGAATCTGCGTCTCTGTCAGGAAGAGCAAAGCAGGCCGGGCCTTCTCGAGATGGTGATGGACCGCATTGAGGTTCGTATGGAGTCCGCGGATGTTAGTGAACTCCATAGTGAACGCGGTGGTGGGGTAAAGCACCGCTGAAGAACCTGCTCTGTTTGGTTGCACTGTCATGGTAGAAAGGATGGGATTGGTGAAGACGCAACGAGGAGCTTAAGATCACTATGGCGGTCTTTACGCTTCGTGGACGGTGGTCGCTACCCGGGCACACACCTACACCTACACATAAGTCCTACCACCACTAAAGTTCAATATACCGTTTAAATCTGACTTCAGTACAATCTAACTATGTTTAAATTACTTTGTGACTACATTATATGATATGTTTTATCTCCTCTGGCTAGTAAGTCTCTCCCTGACATTTATCTGGGCAGGGGAAATACGCCAGGGGAAAGATGTTCTCATGTTAAATTCAAATATTGTAATCGACGTATAACATTTTTGGCTTAATTAAATATCCCACTTAAATAAGTACAGTATTATTGAATAAATGTAATATTACATAAATGAATCAAATCAATAATATAACTTTTATGACTTGCCAGGGGAGAGACACAATGACTTTGCGAGACCACTACACCGCACGTACGCGTCGCGACAACTAGCAAAATGGCGGCCTCTAACGGCTCGCTTGTTATTTGTAGCTAACTTCACGTCGTTAGATGTCCTTGAGAGGAATTTGCAATACTTCCGTCTTATTTTTATGTTGGTAGTAGTGGAACAAAATTTGCCAGGGTAAAGATACAAAAAATACGGGACAAAATTTAAGTTCAGAAAATATACACAAGAAACATACTTTGTTGGATTTTTTCTTAAAATTATTATAGTATATTTATTCAAATGCATACTTACTATGCTTTAGCTTAGAAAGCGATACAAACAAATTAGGTACGGCAGTAACTTTAACTAAAATTGGCAAAGGGACAGGCCAGGGTAGATACTTTTTTGGACTTTGTTGGCAATTTCAGAAAAAAATATAATATTTTAGCATTTAATTGTGACTCTATTCATTGAAGTACATTAAAATGGTGTAATTGATTGAAAATGATTGGACAATATGGATAAAAAAACCTATTTAATATTGATTGCCGTTCAAGTTACCTCTTATCGTAGAATCACCCATGTATTTCATTATATAATAAAAATCATATAGTAGATTTTAAAGCATAAAAGCTTAATATAATAATGTTTAAGTTAAAAATTTCTATTTTTGACAGGCTTTTAATCAAGAGGCTGTGGGTTCGATCCCTGCATTGAAACAAATATATTTGGGATCAACATTTATTTGTTTCAGGTCTGGTTGTTTGTGGGACCGATAAGTCTCTCGTAGTACATATGACAATAGACTTAATTGATCTAAATGTGGGGTCAGGACTATGTGTGTTGTGTTGGGTGGATTTATGTATTATTAATTTATTAATAATCTTTTTTCAGATACAATTGATGAAGTAGAGGTGCTACATGAATATTACATAAAATTTAGGACTTAATAAAGAAAAAATAACACCTGTGTCAAAGAATAGATAATTATTAGTATATGATGATAATAATTAGATACTTTAATTGTTGTGACTGAGTTAATGTTAAACTGTAAATTTGTAAAAATAATAAATCTAAGGAAGGAGATAATAAAATAGAATCATATTTAGTCTTTTATTATAAAGTTTTCCAAATGTATCATTATTTTACATACTATTATATATACATAAAAAGTTAAAATACTGTCCATTCTAAGGTTTTGGAGCATTGACTCTTATAACTTTATTACATTTACTACATAATTTTTTTCCATGGCACTATTTCCCAAGCTATAAAAAGACGTCTTTTGAAGACATATATTTTTACTTTATTAAAGATCCAATAGAATACTACCACTATGGACAAATACTGAGGCCACATCCATTTTAATTCTTGAAGTATGCCTGGTGTGTATCTTATTTGCATTTCTGGTATTCTCAAGTGGATATTGAGGTAAGGGTTTACTGAACTTGGATGTGCATATTGAATCCTTTCATATATAGGCTTACTTTGAATTGTAACTGTAAAGAAATATAAATTATTTTAGTTTTGATAACACTCTAAATCGCAAAATGTGGGTACACCAAGATAAGCAGTGAATTTTTCCAAAAGATTAACCTTGTGCCATATCTTATTTTGTATAATATCACGATGTGTTGTTTACATAGTGAAAATTAACATTTCAGAATTCAACTAAATACAAGTCGCTTAAAGGTTACCTGTTCATTAGTACCCGGCACCGCCTCGTCGCTATCGGCCCGCTCGTCGCAGGTGGAACACGGGTAGACCTCGCGTGGGCCACTCGGTGGCAACGAGCGATTCATTCGAGACTAGTGAATTGTTAATGCACAACAACGCTAGACAAGCATGCGAGTAATGAGTTGTCATTGAGTGGTCAATTTCATATTATTAAGAATATTAACCGCGCGAGGCAAGGTGGTGCCGGGAGGGTCTAAATAGTAACTTTAACGGCAAAATGATCTACTTACCGTCTCTATTATAATATTCATTTAAAATAAAGTCCACTATATTTCCTGTTCCCCATCTCGGAAAATCTAATAAAGAATTATTGTATTTTATATCTACATGTCCCCACAAGCACGGTAAGTGTGAGGTTTGGTACAGCTGCAAGGCTCCCAGGTAATTGAAGCTGGCTGGTGGGTTTCCAAAGTCTTTTGATACCACCGTCAGGCTTTGCATGTGTATAGGACACACAGACTGTAACAAAGAATTAGTATAGTTTATGCCTTAAAATCAGTGCGTCCTCCTCGTAATGACGTACGGAGCCGAGACGTGGACACTGACTGTGCGGCTAATCCACTAGTTAAAGGTCGCTCAATGTGCTATGGAAAGAGCTATGCTCGGAGTCTCTCTGAAGGACAAAATTCGAAACGAAGTGATCCGTCAGAGAACCAAGGTAACCGACATAGCTCTGAAAGTTAGTAGGTTGAAGTGGCTATGGGCTGGCCACATATGGCCGCATAACGGATAACTGCTGGAGTAAGCGGGTTCTGGAGTGGAGACCGCGTCTTGGCAAACATAGCGTGGGACGTCCTCTGGCCAGATGACGGGATGACTTGCAGAAGAGGGCCGGCAAGAACTGGATGCATAAAGCTACCGACCGGGCTCTGTGGTATACAAACTAAATAAAATTAAATATATGCACAAGTGGCGGTCTTATTGCTTGAAGCAATCTCTGCCAGACAACCATGCCTATGTCCAGCAGTGGACTGCAACGGCCTGATGATGATGATGATGATGATGATGATACCTAAAATTGATTAGTTCCAACGATGAGGAAAAAACAAATAGGTACATAGTGATATAAAACTATTATTTCGGGATTTTATCGCTGTAAAATCCGTAATTAATAGTTTTATTTCTATGTGTAACATTCGCGTAAATCTAAGAAACCATTATACAAGCCAAATAGGTACATTTTAAGATTTACATTATAGAAAGTAAAAACACGAGTTTAAGTAGGAAACCCGTACGCTGTTGTTCGAGCCGGCTTCCTAGATGACTACGCACTACAACTACGACTATGTGACTTCATGAAGACCTTCAGTTTCTGATGATATATAAGTTGCAGATGCGACATGGTTCTCATCTTAAAGTGAGCATGTCGAATAATAGGTAAGTATACACAATAGACTGCCTCGGTGGCGTAGTTGTACTACGGTACGGTTACAAAGCAGAGGTCTCGGGTTCGAATCCCGGGTTGGGCAAAGTGATACTGGATTTTTCTATGCAGTATCAGCCCAGAGTCAGGAATTTGTGCCCGATATGGCGATAGGCTCGGCACCAATCACATTGTGGGACGTAACATACAAGGCGAAATGTGGGTGCCCCTGGCACCTCTGGCTACCCCTTCTGCGAATAAGGCGTGAGTTTATGTATGTATGTATGTATGTATACATAATAATTCGGACAGCCTCTGTGGCGCAGGCGGTTGGTCGCCGCCTATGAAACGAGAAGCCGCGGGTTCGATCCCCGTACCGCGAAAAATGTGTGTGCGGTCCACAAATATTTCTTTTGGGTCTGGGTGAGACCGAAACATTTCTCGTAGTACCTGCTACCCACGGGACAAGACTCGATTTTAGTGTGGGATTAGGACTATGTATGTGGCCGTTTGGTGTTATTAATGAATTAATTATATTGAATATTGAATGACAACTTTATAATCTTGAATCTTTGTCTTCTATCGGACTGACCCCGCTTGGTTCGAGTGAAGATATTTTTTTAGTCCAGTTCACATGATACATATATTATTTTGTCTACTGCCGCCCTTTAAAATGTTTTTTCTGTAGCGTCATATCCAGTCCTATCTCGTCATTTATTTTTTTATTGCATTGGTCTTGCAAACGATCCAACAGGACACCTGATGGTAAGTGGTCACTGCTATGAATATCCATAACGGGTGGAAATCCTGATTTATCCCACGGGGACACTACATTTTTCAAGATAAAAATATTATTATGGGTTAACCCAGGGTTTTTTTTATTTATTTTTTATTTCGATGATTGGCAAGACGAGCAAGCCGTTCGCCTGATGGTAAGCGATACGACCGCTCATAAACAGTAGTAACATTCCACTCTGCTCACCATCCTGAGACATAAGATGTTAAGTCTCAATATGTCCAGTAGTTATTCTGGCTACAATGTCCTTCAATCCGAAACACAACAGTGCATTTACGCAGTGTTGTTTCACGGTAGAAATAGACATTGCGGTGGTACCTACCCAGATGGCCTCTCACATATGAGTAACCTACCACCAGTAAAAACCAGTAAAGGGTATCGGCTTTTTCCTTTACAAATTTCATTAATATTGGTCCAGCCGTATGAGTGTGAAGAAATAAAGTACGCACAAACGTTCACCTTATAATATTAATAGGATAGGATTTTTCCATCACTCTATCAATTACTCCATGCTTTGAATTTAATGATAAGTGATTATTGCATGTATTAAGTCTGTAAAGCAAAGTTATTGACATACCTTTAGTTGAAAATTGATTCCTAATATTATTATCAAAGAGGTTAATACTCTATCTGGTGGCACATTAAGTCGAAAGCTCAGCTTTAAAGCATCATTTTTACCATCTTTATTATAGTCGATTTCATCAACCTGAAATCAAAATATTCTCATAGGAACAAAGAATTTTTTTCATAGAAAAAAAAAAACTATGTGAGAAAAGATTACGAAATATCCAGACTGCGACCGAAATCGAATCCTGTTGGTAATTCTATTTACTACATACAAAATGCAACAATAATAAACACGACAATATTTTTGATACATTTTAATTAGGTATCATCATCGTGTTTGTGTGGTAAATCCATAGTTATGCCAAAATAATAATTGAAGCCCTTGCTTACCATAGCATCTTTAAAAATAAAACGGCGTACCTTATTATTATAGAAAAAAATATGTTTTTACCACCTATATACGACGACAAGAATTTATGAAAAAAATGAAATCGTCATTACATTTTTAGATACATTGTGTCTGAAATCACTGAAACTACCACCCGGTTTCGAATTCGGTAGCAGTCTTGGTATATTCTGTATGTACCTACTATTTCCGAACTCAGCCTCTGTCTACATTCCTATAAATACCTGTAATGTATATAAATAGTGAGTGGTAGGTTATAATACCTCAATTTCAGCGCAGTTTTCTTCACCTCCAAGTTCGCTCTCATCAATAGCCTGTATTTCAGAGCAAATTATAGGCTGGCGGGGATCTTGTGTTTCAGCTACAAGTAAATATTCATATGTAAAGTGTACCACGGGCTGTTCATAAAAACTTTGTGACTTTAGCCAAAAACCTGAAAATAAGGAAAGCGATGAATATATTTCACAAAATAAATATCACGTGGATAAATCGAATTTCATAAGAAATAAGAATTATTTAAACTCTTTGTAACGAGGATCATTTACTTCTGTAACCAGTGGAATCTCGATCTAATGCCTGTCTGATGTCTCATAAGCCTCGAATAATTATATATTTTATTACTATTTAAAAGAAATAGGAAAACAATGAGTGACCTTTATTGGTGATGCAGCAATTGTTGAAATAAGACGAGGTAGAAAAATCAAAATATGTAATAGTTATAAAAAGGAACACGTAAGACGTTTTTAGATTGACCTATTGGTGCATTGAGGAAGGATTTTGCAGTTTCGATTTCCGCACATATAGATATTGCAGTAGCGGATTTCTAGTCCTTGAGGATTAGGTATAGTGATGATTATTATAATACACATAAATATGTGTTAGCATGTTCATAATCTTAAATTATTTGTGATTATGCAAACAATACCGGCAGCTCGTCGTTATCGGGAGCATTGGAGGAGTTCTATGTTCAGTAGTATTTTTTTATTTTGCAAACGTTGACCATGACTGCCTCGGTGGCCCAACTGTATTACGTTATGATTGCAAAGCTAAGGTCTCGGGTTCAAATGCCGGGTTGGGCAATGTGATATTGGATTTTTCAATTCATTATCGAAATGTGGGCTCCTCTGCCTACCCCTTCTAGGAAAAGGCGTGAGTTTGTGTATATATGTATTGTTATGGTTCTCTCAAGTATGTGTATCGGTGCGTGAATAGAATTTGTAGCATCTTGTCTAACATATGGTTCTTTAACCAATTTCGTCATTGAGTCATCATTAAAAACATAGATAACAATGTTTATTAAAATAGCCAGGAATATTGTTTACCTCTGCTCCTGTATGCTATAATAAAAGGCAGGATTATATTTAACATTGTGATGATAAAAGTAAATAATGTCGCTTTTGATAACAAATAACTTTTGTATTGTATTTCCACTTGAGAACTAAATAACTTGTACAGACCCATTATTCCTGTATTAAACTGTATAGAAATAAAATATTTAACACTAAATTAACATAAACTACGAGGGCAAGTTTATATTCATATGTCAGTTTGTGTATTTGATCATCAAATCGTTGCCTAGCAACCTTTGAGTATGGTGTTACCAAAATTAAAATATTGAATATTTTATGTGAGTTTCTTTATGGTGTGGACAGGAATAGTCCTTTCATATGCACCTACAGGCCAACTAATTATTTAATTATGTTTTGCCGACGCGGCGATCTTGGGTTCGAATCCCAAGCCATACATACATATGACTCTTCGGAGTAGTGTGTGTATTGATCCATATTTAACTGTTATGTAGTATTGATAAACATTTATTTCGACCTTTGGAAGAAACAATCGTGAGGAAACGTGCACCGTAAACATACCTATATTTACAAGAATATCTCTCGTATGTAAAATCATTCAAGTAAACAAATAAATGACTGTCTGGGTGGGGCAGTCACACTACGGTACCTGTTATCCGGGTACCCGTGACGGGCAAAGCACCTCGGAATCAGGTATTTGTGCCTGATATAGCGTTAGGCTCGCCACGAAAGAAGATAGGTACATAGCCAAACGTGGTTATCTTGGTTGCACCTCTGCCTACCCCTTCTGGAAAAAAGGCATGAGTGTATGTATGTATTTTAAAACCGCCAATCTGACTAGCAATAGCCCTAAGCCCCCTTATAAGTATTCTTGATCCAAAGAGTTCTAGATTTTTCATTTGTCAAATCTGAGTAAGTATACATCTAAAGCATGCAAGATGATCAGATATAATGTAAAATACAGAGATTATGGTTTGTCCTATAAAGCCTTCTACAAATACTTAATAAGAATAAAAATAAATTACCTGATTGTAGAAGATGTCCCATACCTATCCATGATCAGTAGAGCATGATCGTCGGATTTTGCAGTACAGTACAGTTTTGCCTAAATAGTACACCCTGCGAAAGGGTCATATTTTTCCCTTCAATAATACGTCTTGTTAAAACGTTGACCGAAAGGACGCATGTGCGTGTATCCGTTACTTTGTTTTGTGTTCTGAAACAATAGGAATGTAAAGTTAGATACATCTATTGTATCCGCCGTTCATCGTAAAAAATGAATTAAACTTGTAATTATCTGTAGAATTATAAAATTACTCTGATGTAATGATTATTATGGGATTGCCTTTGTCTCATGGACATTGATATAGGGTTCTTATAATTAGGTAGTACTGGATTTGATTTCTAAATAACCACTCTGACTATATAATTGACGAGATGGTATTTAGTCGTAGGAACCTGGATTATGTTTGATTACTTATATATCTTATAAATAAAACTGAAAAAAATAACAGGTAAACAAAATCCAAGTCTCGCAACTCAGTCTTCTACCATAAAAATTGTGAGATCCAAATCGGTTAATTAATTCAGTTCCTACTTAAGGGACAGTGTTTTGTGAGGTGTCTTAATTTATTACGTAATTAGCAATCCTAACAACATAATATGACCGTATCAATATATATTTTATATTATAGATAAAATGGATTCATCGGCCAAATAAATGCAGTTCGTGTATCTAAAACCTGGACCAAAAATGCAAAATATTTTAGTGTTTCCTTGATTTATTAAACAATAGTAGTATTCTAAATTTCAAACTTCTATGTCTGCTAAAAATGCCTTAGAGTTTTGATGATCGGTGAGTGACAAAATTAAGTAACGTTGATTAGATAGTTATGATTTTTAAACTACTGGTTCAAATTGACTGAAATTTGAAATATACCGTGTTTATAAAATGCCTACTCGGTTAAAATGCAGGCAGTTTTATCCACAACGAAGATATAGGGGGTCGATAATGGCCTGACCTGCTTAATTATTCGCATAAAGGGTAAAGATAAAACTGATAAAATAATAAAGTTAATTAAAATTAATTTACTTTTCCTTACTAGTGTTGAAACTCTCAAGTCCAATACAATAGTTCGTTTGATGTGACAAACAGTGGGTTAAGTGATTACTTGTTTAACATTAGACTCCCTAGTGCTACTGTGGCAATGAGTTACTCCGCACTAGTACAATCCAGTGAACACAAACAATGGCTGAGCCAGGAGCCGGTGGCTGTGGCGCCCGCTATGACAACTGATACCTTAGCGGTGAATGATCTCGTACTGCGTCCTTTTAGTATAAAAGCGGCGCGAAACAAGGAGACAGCACCATTCGCTCGGGTAACATCCCGGAGCACAGTAAGGTCCTCTACAGGGACTAAGTTTACTCTTCTACACGTACAGTTTCTACGCAAAGATGTCCATGGTCCGAAGATCCAGTATGGACAGAATGTCCTCCAGCATGACGTCCAGCATGACTGGCATGGGCCTCGGCGGCATCACCGGAATCACTTCCGGCATGAGCACGCTGAGCTGCATGAGGGAACAGCAGATGACCATCGGGGGAATGCCTTCCAACTACGTCCCCGGGTTGTCGGCTTACTACAACATCTCCAGCTTCTGCCAGCGCCCCGGACAAACTCGTCGCTGGCCCATGCAGAGAGCTGGACCTACTGCGCAGCATCGCCCAGGCCGCTCGCACAGCACCGGCGCTCTCCATCGCATGAAGCATTCAATGAGGAACAGCCCCAACACCCAGTACACCCACAACCTCATCTGCAAACTAGCCGACCAAAATGAGCGCCGCCGCCGCCAGGATACCCTGGAAATGATTCCACAGAGCTATTACTCGCAGCAACCCCTGAAGGTTGAGCTCACGGAGTTTTACTCCAGAGACAACTCGAAGGACCATCACACCGAGCAATACGACCTAGTAAACGACAACATCCTTCCCAATCCTGTGCTGAGAAGAGGCCAAAACTTCTTCTTTGCTGTGCGCTTCGACAGGACCTACGATAAGCAGCAGGATATGATTCGCATCGTATTCTGTTTTGGTGAGTAACATTATTTGTAGGAAATCAACAAATTCCTTTATTCTTTTTTAACAACAGTCACTAAATATACATTTACCGTTTTATGACAAATTAAATTATTATATTATATCAGATTTCAAGTAGGTAGATACATTAAATAAACTTTGTTCGTAGGACCTAAACCCAGCATCACTAAGGGGACTCGCGTCGTCCTTCCCGTCAACTGGAACACACAGCAGGGAGTGTTCCAGCATTCTCGTGACATGATGGGTATGGGAATGGGTATGGGAATGTCCCGCATGCAAGACACCAGCACTGCCATGGCTACCATGGGAACCATGGGAACTATGAGCACCATGAGTTCTATGGGCCCCATGAGCGGCATGAGGGAAACTACTACATACGGCGTCCGCCGCAGCTCCTTCAGCAATGAACCACTGCCACTACAGCACAGCCCACTCAGCCCACATGGACCCATGGACCGCCCAATGATCGATCGCTATGGTGGAACCACTCAGCACTCATCATTCGGTCGCGGATATGGCTCACGACACGGCTCGCGTCATGGCTCCATGCAAAACCTTGCCTCGCTCGCTCACGACATGGATAGATGGGACATCAGCATTCAACGCCAAGACGGCAACACTATTACCTTCCAAGTTCACGTACCCGCCACAGCTCCAGTAGGTGTTTGGAACTGCTGGGTTCAGACCAACCGATTCGGCCAGCGCGATAACCGCCACGACTACAAATGCGACGAAGACATTTACATCCTGTTCAACCCCTGGTGCCGTGAGGACCCCGTCTACATGGATAACGAATCATCCAGAAAGGAATACGTCCTCAACGAGCAGGGTAAAATTTGGTGCGGCACATGGCGCCAGCCTAAGGGACGCAAATGGATTTACGGACAGTTTGATGACGTTACACTGCCTGCTTGCATGTACCTGCTTGAGCGCAGTGGCCTCGAGCATTCGGAGCGCGGCAATCCTATCCGCGTGTGCAGAGCCATTTCATCGATGGTAGGTTTACTAAAATATTCATTGACTCATGCTTCGAAATCCTACGTGATAATATTGAATGGATTCATTTGTATTATAGATCAACGCCAACCATGATGATGACGGTCTAATGGTTGGACGTTACGACGGCGAATACAAAGACGGAGTAGCACCTCACGCATGGACTGGCTCCGTCGCCATCCTGGAACGCTACCTCACTGATGGTGGCCGACCAGTTGAATATGGCCAATGCTGGGTATATTCGGGTTTGGTCGTGACCATTTGCAGGGCTCTCGGTAAACAAAATTAATTTTATACTCATCGTCTTACTTGTTGCAAGGCCTCAATAAACAATGCCGTTATAAATTTCAGGTATTCCTTGCCGATCAGTTACTAACTACGTCTCGGCCCATGACACTAACCGCACCTTCACCGTAGACAAATATTTCGACCGTGATGGCAATGAAGTACCGAACGGTCCCGATGAAGATTGCTATGACTCATGCTGGAACTTCCACGTCTGGAATGACGTATGGATGCAGCGCCCTGACCTGCCTCAAGGTTGTTAGAATTTCATCATATGAGTCAATGTTGTATTTGAATAAACAATTTGGTAATAAGTAATTTCCCTCGAAACAGGATACAGCGGCTGGCAGATTATTGATGCTACGCCACAGGAGGAAGCTGAATCAGTTTACCATTGCGGCCCAGCTAGCGTTGAAGCAGTACGCCGTGGGGAAGTCGGCTTCCAATACGACACGCCCTTCATGTACTGCCAGCTCAATGCCGAACTTTGCCACTTCCAGGAAGAAGAAAATTCGGAATGGGGCTTCATTCGCATGGCTTCTAACCAGTACCAGTAAGTGAAATACCAATAAGTATGAATTAAACCCAACCAACAACAACAATATTAACTATGAATTTATTACAGAGTGGGCCGCAAGATCCTCACCAAGAATCCGAACCGCGATGACGACGAGGGAGAGAGCGACATGCTTGAGATCACTCATGAATACAAGACCGTCGATAGCTCATCGCCTGAGCGCCTCGCTATTATTGCGTCATGCCGCGGCTACCAGCGCCTGCAGCAATATTATGAATATCCCGACCGCAACTTCGAAGATGTGTACTTCGACCTTATGGACATTGATATTGTTCCTTATGGCCAGCCTTTCGATTGCACCATGAACATCCAGGTACATAGGCTTACACATCAATAACATTATCAAAACGCCGAATTTCATCTTACACACAGGGTTTCTCTGTTGCAGAACAAATCGCATGAAGATCGTACCATCTGGTGCGTGTTGACGGCGTCTTCATGCTATTACACCGGCGCTATTGCTTCGCGTCTGCGACGAGCTCAGGGCGAGTTCATTGTCCGCGCTGGCCAGCGTGAGGTTCTGAAACTTCACGTCACTCCCCAGGAATACATGGACAAGCTGGTTGACCACTCGATGGTTAAGGTGCACGCCATGGCCTACGTGAAACAAACTCGCCAGGCATGGTCTGATGAAGATGACTTCCCACTACATAAACCAAGAATGCAAGTGCAGGTACATAGCGTTGCAACGTAGATACAGCTTTATTAGTAGGGGCAAAGTGATGCATATACTAATACATCGTGTTCTCGTGTAGGTGAGGAGCCAGCCTTGCGTGGGACAGGAGTGCTCTATTACCTTCAGCTTCCAGAATCCGCTGAATGTTCACTTGACCGACTGCTACTTTACCTTCGAAGGACCCGGTGTCCAGAGGCCAAGACAGGTTTGTAGTGGTGCAATATCAGTCACCTGAACATCTAGTAAAGAACTCAGTGTAATTGGTATGGTGTGGCGTTACAGATCAGATTCCGCGACGTGAAGCCGGGTGAGTTCGTGAACTACCAGGACAAGTTCATTCCCCGCAGACACGGCGAGCGACGCATCGTGGTGACGTTCTCGTCGCGCCAGATGGACGAGATCTTCGGCTGCACTACAGTGAATGTGCGCGGCTAGCTAGCCCCCGGGCCCCGAGCGCCTTCGCCGCGCACCTCGCCGGGGCCGTCATCACCGCCTGCGCTGCAGATGGACCGCTCATACGTTTCCTACGTAGCGCCGGAACAACATTTGTACGTCCAAGAAGAGGAAGTCGTTATTGTCAAGGCTACCTAAACACGTGAACGCGAGATAATCGTGTTGTCTAAGTGTCGTCAGCTATATCGAATTGTAGTGTTGTACATCAAACCTGCAAGTGCCGACTTCACTTAAACCAGGATTGTACAGATGTTGAAAATGAACTTTTTTAACTTTATACGAACGAACAACGATGACGTGGCTTGTCTTAATGGATCTTAATATTATATCATGTTTTTCACCAGCACATATCAAATCAATAAAAGTTAAAAAAATAATTTTATATTCATTCACGTATTGCACGGTGTGGTTTAATTATGTGTTAAATACTTAAGTATACTCATATTTTGTAAGGAAATGACCTATGCTTCGTGTGCCATTATGTTTTGAATAATGATGTCTCTTTTCAAAAGAGCTTAGTGTTAAGGATTATAATTATCTTAGTTAATCATATTTTATATACGAATACTGCTTATTGTCTAATTATTATTTTTATTATTTTATACACCTTATGATTGATCTATATTTATATTGTAACCACGAAAATATGTTTTTTGCACTGTTTGTGTGTTTTTGGGATCTCAAAAATAAAAAGCATTCATTGCAATATGTTTTTCATTACCGACCAACCTTACACAATTGATATATATCTACATAATACCAACACTGGCATCACCGATTTTACTACAGGATTACAAACTGTACACATGATAGTATGATAACGAACACTTAATAAACAGCATTAATGATAATAATTATAACGATTTCCTCATCAGATTTAAGTTATAAGTACATTTTCCTACAATTTAGCTACAGCTACAAATATAGTTATAATGACTCAAATTATCATAGTATTTTAATTATTCTAAACATCCTTATAAATAAAGTCGAAGTTATATTTTAGACAATTTTATAACATAATAATATAATATACAGTTTATATATAACATAATATAAAGTGTCATAGTTCCAAATATTACATTGTTATCATGCTCCATTATAAAATGACATACCCGTATTTTGATATTTATCTATGTTTAATTGAAAACAGAACCTTAAAAATGAATGTTCCTTATTACATAATATTTTTTATAGCAGATATCCTATAATGTTTATTTTACGATATTATCTGATTTTGTATTATAATATACCTGTATCAGCCCACATATTACGACCTACTGCAGGGCATGGGCCTCCTCTATAATCGAGAGCACGATTGAGAGTGGTTAGGCCATATAATATAGGCCAGCGTGCCTAGTCCGAGTTGGCGGACTTTACATACCATAGAATTTCTTATAAATCGCCATGGTATGCAGGTTTTCTCACGATGTTTGCCTTCTCCGTTTTAGTGCATGGTGATTGACTCTCAATACACACATGACTCGGAAAAGTCAGAGGTGTGCTCTGGGATTCGAATCCGCGACCACCGTGAACATGCTGGCAGCCGCGTCTGGTCCGTTTACCAGGTGGCCTGTTGGTAAACGGACCAGACGCGGACCACGCGCTATGATATATGTAGGTACCTAGGATTTTAGTATCAACGGATGAAAAGGAATTTTCTATGTTTATTTCACTCTGCATTGCGAATATTTTTGTAACAGAAAGTTTCTCAGGCGGAGTTTGCGTTTATTCACAATGCACATGGCTGTTATAAAGCTATAAATATTTGGTAGCCCACTTCGTACCGGCCGAAATAACCCTAGGCAATCGTCGACCAAATTGGAATGAGCCGATACTATTAAAGAGATCTTTTGAAAACATAAAGTTAAAAATATCACGACAAAAATATACACACTAAAACTGTAACATAAAAATTAGGGACTTCTAGTTTTCCACATAAATGCAATATAGGTACATACTTACCGTCTACTTCATAATATGCATCTTTCATTCTTTGAGGTTAGAGCAATAGGATTAGTATTGTAAATTCCTATGAAAGTATAGACGTCACATTAATACTAATAAAACACGTCAATATTTATACATGTTTACAATTTATGTACGTTCGGTCATCGGTGCTTCACATTTAATACTTGGTAAATTACGTTTGAGGTAAAATAGGGTGATTTTTCGTTTGTGTTTTAGTATAATTGGCGTATTTCCTGGTATAATTTTAATTATTCGTACACTTAAATCCGTATAAAACCAATTTGTTTTATAGTAAAGCTAAAGGAATAACAGGTTTTACTTGTGTTTGTATTATTGTCTCACATTTTACAATAAATATTAAATACTGTATCATCTCACCTTGGACGCATTTTCTTTTTCCAAAACGACCTTTGTATGCCTATGACGCAGCTGAATGAGTAAGTGTTCGATAGATAAATTGTTCTTTAATAATTCACCCTTTGTTCAAAATTATGATGCAAGTGTAATGTTTTATATTTAGATTATCGTAGGAGGCGCAATGATTTCGGGAAAATCCCATCCCGGCAGACGAAAGATATATTCGCATTGCGAAATTGTTACATTGGACGGGGTTGGGTAAGTCCTAGTGCGAACGTGCCTTTATCCACTTGTGCAGTGAATCACAAAGGTGAATGGACCCCCACCGATTGACTATCAGTAATACTCACGTCTCTATCTGTATGAATCATGCCAGTCGGAACAAACCAATAAATTCCTATTAATAAAAAGGGCTAGGCTTTCGCACCCTATCATATCATAGGACTGAAAATACACGGCGAAACGTGCGAATCCTGGTTGCAGCTCTGCCTAACCCTTCTGAGTAACAGGCGTGTGTTTATGTATCTATGATGAAAAAAGACTACAAAGTACAAGATATATGATGGTTGAGTCATTTGGTCTTTTCTTTCGGTGTTTTTTGTCTGTTGATTTGTTTCGAAAATTGGTGATAAACGCGAAGGCAGCTCAGATAGACAGCAAAAATGTTCGAAGATCTGAAAGTTTGTCAGGTCCTAATTAAAGCATTAAGCATTTTATTTTCATATTCATGTAACTTCTATGCTTTGTATTAAGCTCAACAATAAATAATCTACTTCATTGTCTTGCAAAAACTCAGTCCGGTATCTATAGTTATTTTAGTCGCATCATAATATTATCAAAGATGTCTAAAAACGTGTAATTCATTGAGATGAACTAAGCAAGAATATTAGATTAAGATAAGGATATCTTAGAATTAGCAAATTTTTACTATAGTGATGATTCAGTATCATGCTTTGACTATTATTTTAGTCAAGAATCGTATATTCACAGTTTATTAACGGAGTACAAAAAATGAGGAGGTTCTCAATATACCTAACGTTTTTTATTGTGACTTTAGAACAAAACCCAATAAGAAGAATAAAAAATGAAACGACCCGAAGTTGGAATATTTTTTGAGCAAGCGTCAAGCAGTATTTACCTGTATGTTTATTTCAGGCAATTGAATTTTCGTCAGGATAAGTAGACTTACCAAATTAGGATGCAATTAAGATAAAAAATGTTAACTCATTAACCATATCATGCAGCTCTCAAGTTCGTGATAATAGTGTTAAATATAATCATTCATCAATACTTATTTATGACTGTAAGTTTGATAAATTGCAGATACCTGCAGTCTGGCGTGAAATTTATTTGTGTTAAAACTGCACACATCAGCAAAGGCAAGCGTTAATTAAACGGTTAAGATTCGCCTTTGTGTTGTAGTCTCAAAATAATAATCCAGTGATCGGGCCTTTGTGTTGTTCTAAACATACCTATATAATGTCTATTTTTACATACATAAACTCACGCGTTTTTCGCAGAAGGGGTAGGCAGAGGACACCTACATTTTGCTTTATATGTTCCATCCCACGATGCGATAGGAGGTGCGCCTATCGCCATATCGAGCATAAATTATTGACTCTAGGCTGATAATTAAAAGAAAATTCAAGATCACTTTTCCCGACCCGGGATTTGATCCCGAAACCTCAGTGTTGGAATCGTACCGTAGTACAATTGCGCCACCTAGGCAGTCGTCGTCAATGTTACTGGAATGAAAATCTATATTATATGGCGGAGGCGGAGATTTCATGTTTTACAGCTTAAACCCCGGTGTCTGACCATCATTATCTATAGCCAAAGGAAGTTCCCTGTTCAAAAAAAGCGTTCCCTAAAGATTTTAAAGTGCTCTGCTGGACAAACTATTTCCTACAAACTTTATTTCTCCGTTGCGTCCAGCTTGCCCGATTATTTAAGTAGACGTTATTGTTATCTACGTATTAACATATTTAACAATTTAATAAAATTTATATGTAAACAATTTTCATATAATAACCTATTTGTTTGGTGCGTTCAATTGTACGCCATAAAACATTAAGGCATAGAAAAGTATAGTTGACATTTTGGCTTTTCAAATTTTATGACTGTTACTTTAGTTATTGATCGCATTCACTCTCAGGAATTCACTTGAAACGTGCTTTGGCACACACTGCGTACGCGAGGAACTAATAGTGTTGTTAAACCTCGGAATGTTTCAGTTTACTTTTCCTACACTTGTTGTCGACCTATAATACTCCTTAGTCATGTGGTAGTTGGCCATACCTAATGGTATTTAGTTCAAACCACAAACTTTTCTAATTAATTAATCGATGTAGGTTAAACTTCGACTCGTCATAGCGTTAGCGTCTTCCAACCGCATGAATTTGATGTCTCATTTCTTTGTAGAATTCTAATGAAATGAATTAACGGGAGTTACTGTTGAATGAATACAGTTTTGAGGAAAAAAATGTGTTTACGTTTGAAGGCGACCTTCACGCGAGATGCGACAAATGGCTTGTTGGCTGCCCGCTTACTATCCGATGATGTCACACGTAGTAAATTAATGTAATCGCGCGTAACGTCTTGTTAAGTTTTACGATACGGAACACGGATTTGCATAACGTGAAAACAAACAATATTTTGTAGATAAAAAATCTACAAAATAAAGAGTAATTATTTGTGTATGGTGAATTAATATGAACTTTTTTCAACCCATAGGGATTGTAGAGATAATGTCACATAATGTCGTACTCACAGAAGAGATGATTATGGTTAGAAGGGAAATACAAGCGTTTGACGCGTCGCACTGTGATTCGCCTAGTACTAGCTAGCTGGACAAAAGTCACTTCTAAGAATCAACTAATTAGTGGTCACATATTGTAAACAACACTCCCAATGTCATAAAAACAAGTAGAAATGGTGAATAACATTTCACAGGGACGAATCATTGACTAGCGAAGGTAAGTAATGTAATATATGCATTAAGTTAATTTGAGTAGTTGCATTTTTGCAGTGCTTTAGATAACATCTCATTCAATTTATGTGATATATAACCGTGATTTTTGTGATGGATACTATTGTCGAGGGTCAGTGCTTTTATATTTTACCACCCATAAGATTCTAATATGAGAAACTTTGGTCCATTACAACTTGGAATATATTATTGAAAAATATTATTTTTTTGTCAAGTTCCGAAATTTTAATCGTATTTATCTTTTTGTATCCACATGTATCCAGTCCAATTTTTTTACAGTATATAGTAGTGATACTCACCTTTAAAACGAGATATTATTTTTCACCACATTCCCGCACTAAAGGATTTTATTTCATTTTTCAGTATGTGTCTTTTCCATTTCGAAAAGTGATTTTTTTGAAGAATGACGAAAACATTCCAATGAAGAGCGGAATGTTCGTTTATTGGAACATATAAGTCTTAAATTTGGTGTTAGTAATATAACCAGTGATTCGTTAAGGGCTATTAAACAGAAAGTATCTAGTATGTCGTCAAAACTAACTGAAAAATGGGCGGCATCATATAATGCATTGGAACGGTTTTTAATTAATAATAAAGATTGCTTAGAAGGAGACAACATAAGTTTTACCATTTCTGTGTGTAGATCTTGCTCATCCAGGTCATCAGAGGAGAGTAGCCTTCAAGGTCATGTTGATTTAATTAAAAAATCGATATTTTGTTACGACTTTATCTTCGGGTTACGAAATAAATATAAATATACTTGAAATTTTTTTTCAGTTACTAGGGCCCTCTATCTAAGTTTGTATTCGTGGTACTATATGCCTGTCACTGGGCATAAAATTCTTGTGCGAAGTACAGAGGTTGTTAAATCTTGTATTGTGCCCAATAGGGCAACTATAAGAAGCTCAAAAGGCTCGAAATAAAGACTGTCGTAGATTTTGGGAACTTCATACCAGGAAACAGTCACGTATTGCCACGAATAGAGATTTATTGAATATGCTTTTAATAACATCAGATCCTGTAATTAATACACTCAGAGAACTACCCAAAAAGAAAAAAAGACTGTTTACCATCAGAAGTGCTAAATTTGGTAATCCCGCCTTCAATACCAATACCTCGGGCATCAAGTAGTCTAACGCCATGTGACGTTGATGATTACTTGGTACCTGACTCGTCTGATTGTGAGAGTGATAATTCATCTGGTCAGGATTTCATTTATTTATTTTATTATTTTATTTTTAACCCTGCATACAATTTATGTATAGGTGAACTTAATTTATCTATTAGTATATAATTTAAAATGTTATTAAATAATTTTATATTTTTTTTTACTACTAAGTCGTATTATGTATACGTACATATGTTTTTATTTTGTTTTTTTATTATATATTAATTTATTTTCTATGCTGCCATTTTTATATTTAAGTTTTGCATCGATTGTAATTTGTGTTTTAATTACTATTATCCTAAAAGCCTCCTCTCCATTGCTAACCAGAATCACGCGTGCTGGCTTGCGAAGCCATGGCTTGACTGTCCACACCATCCCTCTTTCTTAATCCTGGGTCAGTGTGAAGAGGCATCTTAGCAGGCCGGTGCCAGTAGACACTGTGCCTGGGTGGTATTTGCACTCACCATCAGGCGCAATGGGGCAACTTCGCCGGGCCAGAATTATATAAAAAAAAAAAAACTTTAAGAAATACATTTCTCCTTTAAAATATTACTGTACATAGCCAAAACAACCAACATACGCACTCAAATGTTTTTGTCCAGCTAGCTTGTTCTAGACGAATCACTGTGCGTCGCAAGGTGGTGCATAAAAAGCATCACTGCCGCAGAACGGATGATTTGTCAAATCAGTTGTTGTCGAAATGCCTTGGAGCATAGAGCTCCGTCGAAATAGAGTAAAACTGCAGATTTGTGCTATTTTATCTTACAGTTCCAATACTAAAGCATCGAATATCAATAGGGGAGGAATTATATACTATTAATATACCCGATTTTATTGATTTTCTCCATTATTTCCACAAATTGCGGTTATTAATTACGACATTTTGAAGAATTCGATAATATGATAGACGATAAATAAAAAATATACATTGCTGCTTACGCGTACATACAATGCTTTGAAAATCACATGTCACTCAGTGTTGTAGTCATGTACATGGTAACTATATCGATGTAGTTATAGATTTCGTATACTCTTAAATTAGTTTTCATAGGTATTAAACAAAGAAAATTAAATCAAATGCTGCAGTAATTTTAAATTGTAGTACTCGTAACGTTTGATAACATTGACGACCTATCCTTATGTTTTAATCATCAGTCATAACTCCGCCAACTTGAGGACAACATAATACTATGTGTGTGTCTTTATAATATAGTAATTTATTCGTTATAAATCCTTTACTTATAAATTTGTAGAATAGTATACAAATGAAAATTAACTTTGAATATTAGACGTTGTAGTCTCATTAAATAACTGTATCAGGAAAAACAATCAAGTATATCGATAAAAAAAAACTGGTCTTATAACAAAGACATTTTTCCATAATTCTATCGATACTTTAAATCGACAATTGCAAGCTTTCTATATTGCATTTGTGGAGGTTTTGTGTTTCGAAAACGACGACGCTGGTTTTGATACAATTTGACGGCTATTGCCTTTCTAACCATATTCAACTGTTCTGTGGTCGTACTATATACTTGCTTTCATTTTAATCACATGTATGGACTGTCAGTTAATTTGTCGAAGATAAACGATAAATAAATACACCAACAGTCATCTACATAGTCCTTACCCCACACATTAAGATGTGTCTTATATCGTGGGTATTAGGAGAGGCGTTTCGGTCTCACAAATACCCAGACACTAGACTCGTGGTCCCTAACCTGGGGGTAATTACCCCCGCGCGGGTAAAACTGGTATTTTGCGGGGGTAACAATGAATTGGTTGTTGTCTTAAGTGAAACAAAACTTAATGTTACCAAACTTATAAATGCGAAGCAGTACCACCAACGTGCGCATTAAAAATTTTAAAATTTTATAATGTTCAGAAACAGACATTTCAAAAGCAAAATAAGTTAAATAATTATAATAAATGCGGGTGATATATCACACACGGCCATCTGATCTGCCATCTGGCCAATGTAAACCAGTTAAAGCTTGTGTTATGGGTATCGGGCAGATGGTATATAAGCATTTCGGAGTGCCCTGGGGTAATGAACGCATAATACTCCGTGCAGCCGTCGGAGTAGACCTCTCGCTCTCGGCCGTGATTCCCGCCATGATCGAGAGTCGGAGGTCGTGGCAGGCAATGCTCTCCTTCTGTGTGATTGTAATTTCGCAGAAGAAGAGTGCAGATCGGGAACGTGAGCGGAACGATCCCGTTCGCCGTCTGCGCCGGGCGCCGGGTAATAAACGGCTGAACCGGCGTTTACCTTGTGGTTCGGGGGTACAAGAATTCCGCCACGGTATCCTCTGCCCGTCGTAAGAGACGACCTAAAGGGGTCATCGGAGTCGTTGGGCACACGGCGGGGGCCGTGCGCCCTCGCGTATAACGACTCCGAGACGTCTGATGGAGCCTCGTATCCGCCATGGACGCCCATAACAGTTCGACGGGCGTCCGAAAGGGGGTGTAAGTGGAGGTCATCTGGGCCCTCATAATGGTAATAGTAGGCCCAGCAATGGTTTTGCGCGGGGCGATTCGCGGACGTAAATCGGGGCGCCCTACGCCCTGGGATGTCCGGTGCAGCCCACAATGCGTGTGACAGCTATCGAGAGGTTTTTAGTCAGCATGCTGGCGTAGGTATTGCTAGGGACCCAGCTCGGCCACAATATCCACTTTTGTACCGGGCTGGAAGGCCAGAGACACTGACATACCCCTTTCGGCCTTCCCCGGGGTACCGAAAGGGGAGTTTAATAGCTTTTCCTCTTGAAAAAAAAAAAAAGAAAAAAAAGAAAATATATAAACATACATTTATAGATAAATACATACAAGCAAGATAAATAACAGGCAAACACAAGTATTCATCATACCAATGTATGCCTAAAACTTTTAACTGATTATTGTAAAATCACTCCTAAGTTATTTTATTTTTAGTTATTATTCATCGTTTTAAGTTTAATAAAGTCTATGTATAAGTATTAACACGAGTTGTTTGAGATCATCGTTGGGAGGAGGGGTAAAATCAGTCACCCTAGTTAGATCATATGAGTAATGGACCTAAAAAGGTTAGGAACCACGGCACTAGACAAATATTTTTCTCAATGTGAGAATTTACCAAAGGCGTCTATACAACTGCGCTACAGAGGTTTAAAAAAAAAAACTATAAAATGTATGGTATTTGAAATTGCAATATAACAAGATAGTAAAAATATGCGCGAGTAAAGTATTTAAACCGTGTCGCGTCGTATAGTCACAAGACAAACACTCATTAAGATGCTGTATCGTTTTAGTTACCTAGAATTGCGTTTAATGTTGAAGTACACGTTTCTTATACGTAATAAATATTTTAATTCTGCAAATTTCAAGAAGGAAAATATAAGGGGCTCGGTTTTCATTGAAGCCATATGTATCTTCTGTGTTTTTCAGTGTATTGCGGCTGCACTTGCGTCTAGGGACCTCACCGTTTTTTATAGTGACTAATTAGAGTGATTCATTAAAATTCGTCATATTTAGTTGCGACACTAGAGGATGACCCTTTATTGAGCTGGAGTTACTGATAAGAGGTCACGTACAGCAAGCTACAGAAGGTGGACACACACACCATTGAGCTCAGACGAACCGACCTCGCGCTGAGGTACGCACGCGTTTATTAAATAGTTTTTCAATACATTGATTAATTAATACAACCAACTCGTTGAACAAAAAATATCTACAGCTGATTGTTTGTTTACATAGCGTAAGTGCTTCTAAATCGGTAGTGGTTTCCGCGAATTGTGAAAATTTAAAAGTGATCCGTATAGGCGGGAGTGCAAGAAGTTTTATGCTAATAGACGTACGTGATTGATGTGTGTGAGATGGGTGCTGCAAGAAGCAAGTTGCCGAGCTGGTGTCCGTCCAAGTGTCTCTGCTGCAATGTGCGAAACTCAGCGTCGTACGACCTGAAGGAGTTGCCGCATCCGCCGCGAGGCGACAACAACGGTAGGTCAAGGTCACACCAGATAACCGAATATGTGAGATAAATTCACCCACCTTCGTGATGTCAATGTGTACATGTTTGCGGATAACGTAATGTTTTTTTAAGCTGTTTCGGTTGCCCAAATAACGTTTTAAAATACACATCTAAAAGTTTGAAAAGTCGTAGAATAGAAAAAATAAATCGTAAAATATTGTTAGATTAGATCATCAAAACATCATTAGTTTGTCATTAATAAAAATAAACGGATCCGGCACAAAATAAATTGAACTCAATTTAATTAATTCGAGTATAGGACGTCGCATGTTGCAAAATAAATATTTGATTTATCTGCTGGTTCTTATAGAAAGAAAAAATTGCGTATGAAGTACAGGTGTTGGATGTTTTATTGTAGACACAGTTTTAGTTTGTATTATTGATTAGCACTTGACGCATAGCTGCCGGTCCCCGAGGCCTTCTTACTAAATACTACTGTTTACAAACTGGTTTATAAGTCGGATATTTTATCAGTTATTGCTACGTACTTGTACTATAGATATAACTAGCCGCTAAATTAATACTTGTGAACAGGTTAATTGCACCTGCGCTTAACAGACATTGGATAGTAATTATTTAAAAACCGATTAGTGTAATAACATAAGGTCAAGCTTGTGTTTTTAAAGGGAAATTCTGACACTACTGCTGGCTCCCACTTTTTTACTGCTACCACTAATTTCTTCGAGTATGTTTCTTCATTAATTTTGATCGATTTTCGCTTCAGACATGCGATTATTCAAAAATTTTTGAATGCAGTTTGAATTGTTTTCAAAATCAAATGATGTGTTCTTTCAGTTAAATTGTTTAGCTCCAATATTTAAGGTACTTTTCCTTCGTGTGGCAACTCCGTGGAGAACCCTGTATAGGAAAAATATTTATTAAAAAATAGTAATTTTACATAAGAAGAATATAGCAGGGGTTCTCAAATTAGGCTTTGCCTGTGTCTTGAGAAACCAGTTAAATATAATTTTTATTACAATAATTGAGTGTGTTAGTGTGAGAAAGTGCTATGTATTGCACATATACACCTTCTTCTGTAATCACGTTTTCAATCCAAATCCTTGGAATACTTTAAAAGATCTAGGCGCACCAACGTCAGAACCGAGTTCATAATATACTATGCAATGATTTAAGGAGGCACGTAATACCACCGTGTACCGGGTTACCAGTAGAGCGTGCTGTGTGCACTCCAAGTCGATAGTGTAAAGAATGTAATGCACCTGTTTTCCATCAGGGAGTGGTATTTTCTCGGCGTGTATTATTTTAGTTACCATGATACATGGTATAGGAACAATGCGTATAATTGGTTTTAAATATAATAATATGCAAGCATAATTTATATAAATATTACGGAAAACACGCATTTTTTCTATTTTATATATTTATCCTATTATTATTACTGAATTTGACAGATTTTACTAGAGTACAAAATATGTACTTAAAAAGGTTAATATAAGAAATTTCTCCCAACTTAGTTACAACTTTTACAGATTACTGCAACATAATTAAAATAAATAAGTAATATGTTTAAATTATTTGATTAAGTTCGTTACGGGTGTTCAAGTTTTATCAAATGAAATAATGTCATAATATAGCCTTCTAGATAATAAATATAGGTACGTAATGTTAATATGGATAATTATTAGTAATTTGCTAGTGGTCGTTATGTTGCAATTAATTGTAAGTATTACGGAACGTTAGGATTTTATTGTCATATTATGTAATCTTGTCAGCAATATCAATGGAATATATGAATTAAAAATAAATAAATTCTAAAAAAAAACAAAAGTTCTAAAATTTAGGAAATGTTTGATACACGTAATACTTTAACAAAAATTTTCATTGCTTTTTTTTTGTTCTGTTAATTTTTCCCTTCAAAATAGCTATGATGGTATATTTTGATTATTGATAATTCGAAAATGCATCATTATCATTAGATAGGTAGGAAGTATCCCTACATCCTGCCTGCGTGGGGCAATAAGCAAGTAATGAATAATGTAAAAAGTATATTGGAAAATATTAATAGAATTAATGATAATTCATAGTAACAAAATCATGTTACACATACGATGAGTGTTTTGCACTAGTCTATGACTAAATTCGTGTTTCAGTACCTATAATAAAGTTAATATAAATATACAATGGCGAATAGAGCAAGTTTTAACTTAAATAAAGTACTTAATGACTATAAACTTGATAGGAATTCCATTGTTCCAGTAAGTGTAGTAACCCTATCAAGAAAATATGTTATGATGAAGGCATATACATATGTAGGTACTCGACTTTGAAAATTGTTTTGATGACTACAGAAAATATAATATTTTAAGAAAATTAAGGTATTTATAGTTATTCTCTTACGTTTTTACTGTAATGAAGTAAACACCGATGTGCTCAAAAATGCAGATATAGCTTAAGTACAAAATCAAGAGTACGACTAATATTTTGTACGCTTTTTTTCATTCTTAATACTCCGATGAACTTGCACGCATCGAGTTCGGAGTTTTCTCAGTTAAGACGCATTCCATTCACGTAGTTTGAAGGTGAGCAGGTTGGTCGTATCGTACCGAGATCTGTTTATACGCCGTAAATAAAAAGCTTCTTTGACCATTGCATATTGCAAAAAAGAACAGTATAATTAACAAATAGCTACGGCGCCGACGCAACGTGCCAATATGATGAGTAAAGAGTCGAATGATCCTCTATGTATACATAATTTATGATTCGTATTTGTTTCGATGAGGAAGATGTTTCATTATTTACCTATCTGGTAAATTTTATTGTTTATAAATATGTATGTATATTCATAACAACAAATATAATGATTTTCGTATCTGTATCAGCCCATATACGTCCCAGTGCAGGGCACGGGTCTCCTCTACAATCGACAGTACGATTGAGAGTGGTTAGGCCATATAGTCCACCACGCTGGCCTAGTGCGGGTTGGTATTTTTTAGATTTTCGTATAACCTATATATTTTTGGGGATTTATCTAAATTATTTTATCTAAATAACTTCCATAAAATTTTCGCAAATGGAACATGGAAGTTTTTTTTAAAAGTACATTAGTTTCCTTCCCTAATTAAAAACATTATATTTTTTTACGACTGTCTTTGTGGCGTAGTTTTACTGGAGTACGGTTACAAAGCTAAGATTTCGGGTTCGATTCCCGAGTTGGGCAAAGTTATATTGAATTTTCTATTCATTATCAGCCCAGAGTCAGTAATTTGTGACCGATATGGCGAAAGGCTCGGCATCATCGTGGGATGGAACATACAAGGCGAAATGTGGGTGTCCTGGCACCTCTGCCTCCCCTTGTCGGGAAAAAGGTGTGGGTTTATGTATGTATGTATTTTTATTATTGAATACGATTACGTAAGATGTAGGATGTTACGAAACGTCAACACACACAGGTATAAGGATGTTCCTTAACAACTGTTTTGTGTATTCAGGCCCAAGAGGATGTTCAATATTTGAAAATGTTATTCACAAAGTATTAAATTATTTTTACAATAGACACGTCAAAATGTCACGAGCACATGATGTCATAGGAAGAGAAAAACCCATGTACCAATGAAACTGAGATTACAGGAAATTGAATGACAGCACAAGATCAAAATGCGTCCGTTTCAAATGGCAATTTAGAGGAAAGGCATTAGTAACAAATTAATATCTACATTTATAAAGACTTCATGTTTAGAACTAATTTGTTGAAAATAATGTTATTTTTGTTAAGTAAAGGCCAACACGGTCAAACTTCGAATAGGTATATATTTTTCACGACAAAATGATGGATAATATAACGATGCAAACTAATTGATAATTAAATTGTAGGATAAGAATTAGGTTTTTTACGAATCATGGAAATAATGCTCGTTGAATACAACATTAATCGTGGTTGCATTTTTGTTGTCTTATTTATAATAAAACCTACGTCCGTCGTTATACGTCTCCATCACAAAAACATTAAGATTTTAAGACAATTTTATTGAAACAATAATCAGCGATTTGGAGAGCCATTAGTCCTGCACGGAAAAGCACGTATTTGTACATATCTTCGATGATTTTTATTCAAATTCCGAATAAGTGATGCAATCACAACTTTGACATTTATTACCTGAACTCATTAATTATGATATTGCTAAGTCTTATAGAATTTATAAACAAAGGTGAAACTAGACAATTGTAGGTCAAATTACGTCAGACATGACATAAACTAAGAATTTTCATTATTCTGTATCATATAAATCTACATAAATTTTATAGAGATTAATGATATTATTATAATCAAAATATTTGAAACGCTACGTTGATGATAGATGGTCATTACCTAATTTATATACCTATTCTACATAAATACTTAAAATCTTCTGAAATAATACGATCCCTCAGTTTATTAGTGGACTTTGTCGTACACACTTGCATACCAATTCATTTGGAATTGGGTCTAGCCGTCACAAATCGTAGTAAAAATAAAATTTACGTTCATCATATGCCGGGTTTATTGGCAGAATTACTCTACTTTGATGTACGGCGCTATTTCACAGAATACTGCACAACAATATAAAGTTAATGGTTTTAAGAATAGTGAGTAGTTGTTTATTTTCGTAAAAAAAGTACGATGCTAGATATCAGCTAATGACTTGATTACGCTTTTGGAGTTATTTTTATTACATTTAGGTGGTTTTAATCTGCCTATGTAGACAGAATTTCCTTATCAAAGCTTAAGTTAACGCAGGCAAGTGTCAGAGATGAAGCAATGAAATTAGATTTGCAATCAATTAGGCTGCATTTCACATAAAGCTGGTGGCAACCATTGTAAATTGAAATTGTGGATTAATAAATGATTTATCGTTGCATGGCTACCCTAGAATTATATTTAACAAAGTGACGTCATTTACCTATTCATATGTCAGTCGATTGTAATGAGTAATACAGTTATTTTCAATTTACCTAATGTGTCTATCCTTAATGTTCTATGAAACGTTACTATGTAGATAGTTCTACATAAATATTCCATTGATAACTTGCTTTACCGACTACAATTGTGATGAATGACTTTATTTGTTTGAAGAACAATATGTTATTACTATACTAATGTATTAGATTGTTATAGCATCGAGTCACTTCTATAGAAACCTACGCATTACCTATTTATGGGCTGCGTAGGAAACATAAATACTAAAAACTTGATATAGCAATTGGCAATGATCTATCCCAGTATAGTAACCGTAACCACCTACAATTATAATTATTGCTAAATATGAGCGTAAAATAATAAATGAAAGGTATTAGGAATATGCGGTCCATGGGTTTATGGTGATCTTTTTCTATAGATTTCTGGCCTTTGCTTCCTTGTTTAGATTGTATTATATGGCTTATTTAGGACGATCGAACTATTATACTATAAATTCAATGGACCTTGATATATGCTTAAGGTATTGGCCAAGGCTTTAGACGTGTTTAAAGATCTGACTAATACACAAAAAACACGTACGGAAACAATTCGTTATTGTTGCATATGTATGTACTATGTAGTTACATAAGTTAACGCTTGTATTCTTGAACGGGTAAGTCGAAGTGTTCTTAGTTCCATAATTTTTTTTCGACCGAGCATGTCGCTATATGGGCTACAAACTCTAATCGTGGACTAACCATGTGGAAACTTTCAAACCAAACAACTCACATAATGCGAAACCCGACTGAGTAGTGGAACCCTGGACTTCACGATTCACAGCTGAAACTACCACCAGACTGTTACGGCGAAGTTAGAAAAAAGAAATGACTATTAGAATATATCTAAATATATACTTATAATAGAAAATGTAGACAGTATTTCCATTATAATGGTCGTCCGGTGCCTTAGGGTTTTTGAAAGCAATATTTATCAGCGAAGTGTTACTCTCAGTAGCATCAACGATACACTTCTCATTATGAATCTATAGTCACTGTGCACAATATGTTTGCATCAGAAACAATAAACTATTTGAATATTATTGCCAATGATAAGGTATCGGTATTTTGGGAGCAAATGACTTCAATTGACCCCAGCCAGCGTCAATCTGGATGTTAATTAATTGAATTTGTGAGAGGCTAAGTACTCACATGGGATTCCTAAAACAGGTCCGGTGTGTTTAGAAGGGACATCGCATTACATACTAGTATTTGCAACATTCCATTATGGAATTGATGAGGTCTAATTAGCATTCGACATCTGTCTAGCAAGCCTACACGCGACGTGAACATTATAATATGTTAACTATTATGCATTTCCTCAACAAGTCATGCAAACAAAACTACGCTAAAAATAAAAATGGTGCAAATGCAAACAGTAATCGTTTAACGCCGACTGACGTTTTTAATTCGTGTAACTAAGTTAATAATTCATTTTCTAATGAGATCATACCTGCGTTTTAGGTGTCAGTTTCGTAACACAGTCAAAATGAGTAATGTAGTCAAACCTTGACTGCGACAATGAATGGATCCTATTTCTCAGTAATAGGTCGAAGCTTTTCGCTTGTTGACTTCATGACATCACCCGCCGAGATGGAAGTATAGAGGAGGGGTCCACGCTGGAGCCACAGTCCGTACCGGCATGCAAATACAACTGCACGTTTGCCGAAACAATTAGTGATATACGAACGAATTCGACATCGAGCATTCTCGCGCGAAACATGCTTTAGTGCGCTGTGACTGTTGGTGTTTTGTGATGTTATCATATTTTTGTGAACATTAAAAATGGAGTATTTGAAAAATTTGTGGCAGCGGTATTTTGGAGGGCGCCGTAAATACACAGTAGTGCCTTTTAAGCCAGGTACATTACTTCTTTTATCCTGTGATTTTATAAATGAGCGCGATAAATTATGAATGAGAAGCATTATTTGGTCCTACTTTTACACTTATTACTTTTTATACTTTTAAAATAAATTTCTAAGGCGGTGTTTATAAGTAATGAAATCTGTTGCTAGACCAAGATTTTCGTGAAATTTTAGCTTTCCTAAAATAAGAAGCGTTTGCTTAAATATGACTCGTTGATATGTTTAACGCGCTTGCACATGGTTACTCTTGGTGTTTACCTATTAACCAAGATTGACGTACTGGCGAGCAGCCAATTCTTTAGCGCAAAATTTTTTGCTCATGACGAATATATGGGTAGCCTTAATGTCAATTATGAATCGCTTGTTGATTCCGATCGTATAAGTAGATACTTCGTACATGGACGCTGCGTGACCTTTAGATATTGTCAATGAATATTATACAAGATTATTCATATTGTGACTATACAGATTCTTGAAGAAAGGATTGTTAGATAAGTGAGTATTTTATTGTCACGGTAACGTCCAATAAAGGTAATGTTATTATGCATCACATGAAAGATTAATAAATTAAATAAAGTAGGATTAATCACCGTGTTAAGAAGATCAATAGTTTATCCGCATGTGACATTTGCAATAGAAATAGATCAAAAGAAACAGTGAAATATATTTAGCTGTTCGATTGATCTATTTATTAAATGCGTCTTTTTTTCTACGCCTTCGGTTAAAACATAAACATAACAGCATAGACCTTGTATTTATAAAGTAATTTATATGAGACACGCTGTTTCGTATGTCTATACTTAGATATGTTATATGCTATAAATGGGAAGTAAGTTGTTTCCTCAGTTCCATCAGGGAGCTGGATGTAGATTATGGACTGATCCTCGTAATCATCATCGTCATCATCATCATCATCATCATCATCATCATCATCATCATCATCATCATCATCATCATCATCATCATCTAAGCCACAGGAAGTCCACGAGTGAACATAGGCCTACCCCAAGAATTTCGACATCGATCTGTTGTTAGCGGCCTGCATCCAGCGACATCCTCGTAATGGTGTTCCTTAAACAGAAATTGGAAGGGTCTCGTACGATTGTATGGACTAAAAAATATGTTGTGAACAATAGCAACTTACCTAATAATATTTATGCTAGGATCGTCGTAATAATGAATTAACCATCTTAGTTGTATTTTTTATTATATAGATATTTAAATCTTTGGTAGTATTGGTTTTTTAATACCATACTACAAATATAACTACTGGTGGAAGATGTTTAACTCCCAGCTGTCGATAAATTTATGTTGGTCGGCTCAAAATTAATTATACATATGTTGAACCTGAAAGTCTTTATGGAAAGTTATCCATTATCGTGTATGTTTGTCCCAGTCTGAGCGGAAAAGACTACTAGACTAGTGCTTCATTCAGAAAATTAATTTCCATTATACATCACCCTTCATCAATAGCCTGATGTTTTTCACAAAATTAAATGATGTGATAATTTTTCGCAGATGTGGTCGATGCAACGCGACAAGGCGTGCTTGCAGTCAATGGAATCGACTTCTGTATTGACATGAATGGCGAGAGTCATCACACAAGCAAATTCAACTTGATGACAAGGCCCGAGGACAAATGCCTAGTGGTCAGAAGAGGACAGTCCTTCAAACTAGACTTGCACCTTAACAGGCCATACGATGCTACCAGAGATGCCATCTCCTTCATCTTTTATGTTGCTGGTAAGTGGGTTGATTAACATTATAGTTCCTACGGTTTCAGCATTATTTGGATTGATTTTAGAATAATTGTTTTATGAAATGCTTGTTTTTACGTGTCTGGTCGCTAAAGCCTAGGGATAGCTGTAATTAGTGCCTATCCACAATACGTAATCGGACGAGCCTCCAGACTCAGACAACATATTATGTGATTTTTCACACTGAAATAGTTGCTCTCACAAAAGGAAAATAATGATCCTGGTAATCGACAACAACCTTCTCGATTGGAAACTCGTAAAAGAGACTAATAAGGAGATTTTTAGGTATTATGGAGATAAGAGCAAAAGTAATGTTTGCATACATCATTTGTTCATGTGCCGAAGTATCTTAGGTATTTCATTCACTCCCACTGACTAAAGTGTAATATGTAAATAAATTGTAAAAGCATGTTAACTCGTACTCGCATTAAATGCTATTTAAAGCCCACTGATAAACTGAATGTTAATGTATTATGCACAGATGTGGAGAAGCGTGGGCCGTCAGACGATACGTCAGCAGCAGTACCTTTGTTGGAGAAGGGTTCGGAAACTGCTGGTGCTTGGAGTGCGGTGTTCGAGAGTCAGGTGGACTCTCACCTAATGGTTGCTGTGACGCCGGCGCCTGATTGTGTGGTTGCCGCGTGGAAAGTAGACATCGATACTAAGCTGGCCGGAGGCAGTTCACTCAGCTACAGCCACCCGCATCCCATCTACGTTCTGTTCAATGCTTGGTGCTTGAATGACTCCGTGTATATGGCAGGTAATTAAACTTTATTAGTACCTACCTACCGGACAATTAGAGGCTAATGTTTATCGAGTCGATTTCGTTGAATCACACGAGTATTATGACTTGATTCTAGGAATTTCGTGTTTTTTACATCTCCTATTTTCTATGCGTTTATGTATCTTGGTTTAAAAAAACCAAAATGATGGAACGAATACATTATTAGATGAAAACTTCAAGAAATACATATACAGTTTTGAAAGCAACTTATTAAATGCCTATGTGTATTGTAATAAAAAATATTTTTCCAGGTCAAAGTCATAGAGATGAATACGTATTGGAAGATGGTGGACTTATGTACAGAGGTGTATACAATCGTATCAAACCCATGCCTTGGAATTACGCGCAGTACGAAAAGGATATCCTGGATTGCGCCTTACATCTAGTCAGAGATGTTGGCAAGGTATTGTTTCTTAAAGTTAAATAATGGATCTTAGTCCTTCATGGTATTAAGTCATTTCGGGGTTAAGCTAAATTATAATTTGAGCAAAGAAAGTAAAACTTGCCAGTAGTTATCCTTTATTTAATTGCAGTGATATTTTGTAAACAATTAGCGTTGAAATCAATTACTCATAATCGATGTGGGTCTCGTTATAACTTGCTTTGCTTACCTATAATTGTATCGCTTTACACTTACTCGATCTGTATAATTGCTGCTAACAAGATTTCTGTTCGTTTTTAGGTCAAGGGTCGCGCCCGAAGCGATCCGATCCGAACAGCCAGAGCTTTGTCTGCTGCAGTGAATGTGCAAGATGATAATGGGGTCTTGATTGGTAACTGGGGCTCGGAACTTAGCGACTATTCAGGCGGAACCCATCCTCTGAAATGGGTTGGCTCATTAGTGATACTCCAGAAGTATTACGAGAAGAAAAAGCCAGTGAAATACGCGCAGTGTTGGGTGTACGCTGGTGTTCTCACAACAAGTAAGAATTAGTTTTCATTTTGTTGAATGGTATTCATTATTTTTTAAATTTTAATTTAAAAAAAATACTAAATGAGCTTAGTTGCAATTACTTATTGCAACAAACCAACACAGAAAGTAAGAAAAATTACGATCGAGACGAAACTAATGAGAGCTGTCAAGAGACACCCGGATGGAACGAAGTTCCTTTCGATTAATTAGTGAATAGTATAGGAATAGTAATTTTTTTTTCAAATTTATAATAATATTTTTATATTAAAAAATATAATGCAATATAAACTTAATCAGTAAGCTTACTTTTAGTAATAATTGGCAAAGATAAATAGTCAAATACATAGTCAAATGAAGGGCTGATGATTGACAGCAGGGTAACAAACTAAAATTGTAAAAAACGAAGTTTTAAAGTATCGTTACAACTTTTGGTCATAATTTTTTCCGTCTAGCCCCCTTTCGCAATGTGCGATAAGAAATTGCGTTCCAAAAAAACTCTACAAATCCTGAATATTGAATTGAATTCATTTTATTAAAGTAGAACTAAATCAAATATATGATGCTTGTAATGTTTCGTGGCAACTATGAAAGTCGGAGAAAAACTAAAGACATTTTATTTTTAGTTTGCAGAGCTCTGGGCATCCCGTGCCGACCAGTGACAGGCTTTGATGCTGCTCATGACAGCCAAGGAAGCCTCACCATCGACATCATTAAAGATGAAGAAGGAAACACATTGGAGGAGTTCACACGGGATTCAGTCTGGAACTACCACGTTTGGAATGAGGTATGTAGGGATTTTCAATCAATACATATTTGTACCTGTCCACATACATCTCACTGCAGAGCACGATCTTCCTTTATAGTTGACAATACTATTGAGAGTGGTTAGGCTTTACAGTCAACCACGCTGGCCTACTGCGGATTGGCAGACTTTACATACCATAGTGCGTGGTGGTCTGTTGGTAAACGAATCAGTCGCAGCTGCCAAAATGTTCACGGTACCTGCGGGTTCGAATCCCAGGACATACCTCTGATTCTTCGGAGTCGTGTGTGTATTGATATATAATTTTAAAATTAATTAGCGATACGAGAAATAATTCGTTGAAGTACATAAAAATGGCATCCATAGATCTATTTATGTTCATTGATGAATATTAGCACAAATATATGTATCATTTTCTGCAATGAGTAATTAAGTTGTTACTTTTTATTGCTATTCAAACGAGAGATGGATGCGAGGTGAGTCGTAGAGTGTAGTTATTTCATACCTAGATAGGTAAGTGGTGATAAGTTAGTCAATATTTTTTATGGTTTAGTAAATTTTGGTAATTATTTAATTGTATAATCCGTAAAAAGAGCGACAATTGTGACGGACAAAACAAAAGTAGAGCTAAACCAAAAATCTTTACATAAAACTTGAAACGCCAAATAAATTGCTTGAAAGTAGCCTATTCGAATCCACACACAATCGTTTATTAATTTACTTATTTACCTATATCTGCTATTCCGTTTATACTCCGTTCTTCACTTGTTTTGTATAATACTTTATGCTCCTTTTAAAACTATCACGTACACAAGCATAATAAGCAACTGTAATGTATTGTATTTTACATCATGAGTTCATCATCACCTACTACTGACCCCTAGACTCATGTACAACGAAGTGTTCGATTCACAGTTTTTTGGCCATAGTTATCTAGATGGCCTAGCGCCGATTGGTGGACATAAACAAACTTGACTCTAATTCTCTATATATTCTTCTAGGTATGGATGGAGCGGCCAGACCTGGGTGCGGAGTACAGTGGCTGGCAGGCCTTGGACTCCACTCCGCAGGAGACGTCCGAGGACATGTACCGATGTGGGCCCGCCTCATTACGAGCTGTTCTGGAAGGAGAGCTGCAAAGGCCTTATGATGCTACTTACGTCTTCGCTCAAGTCAATGCTGATAAAGTAAGGATTGGTAAATTTTACCACTAACATAATTTTATTGGCCGACACCCTCTGTGGAGCAGTTGGTTAGACGCGGGCTATAAAACGAAAGGCCGTGGGTTCGATCCCCTTACCAAGAAAAATGTTTGTGTGAACCAAAAATATTTGTCTCAGGTCTGGGCGTTTGTAAGCCCGAAAAGTCTCTCGTAGTTCCTGATAGCCACGACACAAGACTCGATCTTAGTGCTGGGTCAAGACTATGTATGTAACTGTTGGATGAATTATTTATTTATTTGTTTAGATATGAAGTGACATTTTCATTGGAAAGCTAGAACGGTTGGGTAAAATACAACAATTGAGGCTTAGTTCTTTGGTCACAAGAACATTTCTACATATTATTATGATGAAACTTCTGGCATATTTTTTGGAAATTCGAAACATTACAGAAATCATAAATGTAAGGCAATTAATAAATTTACTCCTTGTATAAACTGTACCTTGTGTGGAATACAGACCATAGAACATTTTTTAGACAATGTTTTATATCGTATATTTGTGATTGTAGATCCTGTGGAAATACTCTGGTGAAATTCAACCTCTCAAACTACTGGCACGCGACACCACATCTATCGGACAGAATATTTCTACCAAAGCAATCGGCACTATGGAGCGGGAGGTAAGTTTCGTTCTTCATGTCTTTTATTAAGTCACAAGTTTGATATTTATTCAATATCCATATTCAATTAAAGCAATCTGCAAATATAGATTAGCTGTGGGTTGTCTAGATAGCGTCATGTTTTCTAAAATGATGTCATGTTTAAAAATTATCACTTCCATGAATAAAGTAAAATAAACACTTCGCACCAAAATGCATTGGCGACAATATTTTAGATAACTTAATAATGATCGTTTCTCTTAAAGGACATCACGAACACATACAAGTACCCCGAGAGAACGAAGGAAGAGAGGATGACAATGGAGAAGGCGCTGCGGAAGTCTGAGAGCATTTTCGCTCGGTACTACTTGAACGACGCGTTCAATGACGTCATCTTCGAGTTTGAACTTAGAGATGACATTAAGATCGGACAAGACTTCAATGTGGTGAGTTGCTAATGCTTATTTTGGTAGCTTTGTGGTGCAGGTGGTTGTAACCCAAGCGTGGAATGAGAGGTCGGGGTTTAATTTGAGCATCTTGTAAAAGGCTTGTGCATGATACCTCAAAAAATCTTTGGTAGTCTCTGGTTGCCAAACCATAACACTTGTATCTCAGTCACTCTGGGGTCACTCTGGGGTCTATATCTTTATATTTTTTTATAAAATAGGTTTATTTAGCGCCCAAGAACATCATCATATCCTTTTGGATTTGTATCAGCCCAGATACGTCCGTCGTAATCGAGATATTACACACTCTCATCACCATATTCATCTGTTTTGTGCTCTCATCATATCCATTCATAAATATTGCTAGTATTTGAAATAGGTATTTTATTACAACTTATATCATCTAAATAGTGGATGAATTAAATTATACAATGTGTGTAATATCAACACTGTATAATCAATGAGGTAATATTTATATATAGATAATACATCATTCGTCATTTACATAACGTTAAAAATTAACATATAAATAATTATATTTATTGGCAAAGAAGGTAGCGTCATGACATGTTGACTTCCATAACATTCTTAAAGTCCCATTTACAATTTGACGTCACACGATATCAAAAGACAAATTGCTGTTTTTTGGTCACTGGGTTTCCAAAAGCGACACACAATTTTAAGGGAACTGTAGAAGCATTAGTGGCAAGTCTATTTCTCCTTAGTCGGCTTAAATGTATCCGAAATCTAATCTGATAATAATTCCTGTAGGTCCTGCACATGAAGAACCGGTCTTCGATTAACGAGCACCGCGTGAAGGGAACCCTCCGCGTGGACACCGTGACGTACACGGGAGTGACGGGCGAAGGAGTGAAGAGGCACGAGTTCGACGTCACCGTCGCGCCGGAGACCAAGGAGCAGATCCAGTTGCTAGTCACCTTCGATGATTACTACACGAAGTTGGTAGATCAGGTGGGTTCCATATATTTTTATATTTTTATTTTCTTCAACTTCAGGCAGTGGTTTAATAAGGTCATAAATGATTTATTCTTGAAGGGTGTGTACAACAGAAAAATTGCCGATCGTAAAATTATCAAATTTGTTTAGAGAGTGCATAAAAATAATGTTGTGTCACCCGTAACTTTCAGCGAAAAAAGTGTGGTATAAGAAGAAGGGGGTTGAATTTAAGTATTTAATCTGGGCTATTATTTTTAATTCTTGGTGATATTGATTTAAATATAGAAAAAAGTAACTAAAAGTAAAACTTGCTGTTTTTCCGTGCAGGCATCGTTCAACATCGCATGCTTAGCTACAATAGTAGAGAAGGAGTTCGATTACTTCGCACAAGATGACTTCAGAGTGCGCAACCCTGACATCAAGATCAGTATCGACGGCAAGCCGGTGTCGCACCAAGAATTCACAGTCCACATCAAAGTGGAGAACCCGCTGCCCATTCCTTTGAGGAACGGCAAATTCTATATCCAAGGACCTGGATTAGAAAAACAGTTGAAGATTGAATTGAGCGAGGTGAGTTTTCATATTTTTGACAATTGGTTGTAATAATCGTGACAATATAATATTTTACTTCCTGCGATTCGGTACTACTAGCGCCATCTGTTTTTATTTTTTAACATTAAAATCTAATTGTTTGGAGTTTCAATATTTGTCCGCTGCATAGTAGAGACTGGTAGAGACTAGAAATATTAACATAACTTTAAAACAATGTTAAAAAAAATATCTATGCTTATTTGAAATATAATGTTAGATTGATTGTAATATTTATTTTCAGAATGTGCAACCAGGCGAATTTGCCACTGCTGATTTCAAAATGACTCCACCGTGGGCTGGAAAACACCAGATCACTGCTAAATTCCAGTCGAAGGAGATGAGGGACGTCGATGGATTCCTGTCATTCATGGTATCTATGCCAGAGAGCAACGGTTTTCCTCCTGACACAACTGAGACCAGATATCTTTAACGTCTAAAACATAAATGAAATAGGGCAAAAGTGAAAAAGGACAATTGGAATCTATGATAGGAACCCTGTCTTAATATTCTTTAACCTATCGTCCGGAGTGATAAATAATATTTTGATCTATTTGTCTATAAGTCATAGGTATAGACAAGAAGAGTCAGTTAAAACGTTAATGAAATAATAAAAAGACCTGTTTCCATTTATCATGGATGTCCATTTATCCTGTTTAGTTTCTCCCTTGTTGACTCTACCAATAGTGTATTATCTATGACTCAACCTATCCTCATTAAGGCTAGTTTAAACTACATACCAATAAGTATTGATGTGTGAATGTTCATTTTGAGGATGATTCTGTGTTTGTTAATTTATTAAAATGTAATTTAGAGTAAGAATTAACGTGTATTGTTGTTTTAATATTTATTGCCACATATATTTATATCTGTTCACTAAGTACTTATCATAATTGTGATATGTACATTATATTCAAAATTATTTATAATAATATACAATTGTTAACACAATATTGTTTTTATTTAAGACATAATTATTTTAATATTAAATTAGATCAGGCACTTCCGGATTGTCCACAAAATCAGGAGTTGGTTTCTTTCCACCCAATTTCAGTCTCTGATCAATATAGTCAGGCCTCGGTTTCGCCTGAGTCATCTTAGTAAAATCTAGTACATTATTCGGTGGACCTATTTCTAAATATTCTCTTTTCGATTGTCCCGAACCCATACTACAATCTTCAATTTTGTGCTCTGTATGCAGCTGAGCTAACTTCTTACTCTCTTCCTTTGGTTTATTGTTGGGTTTAATATATCCCTTAGCCTTAGGCATCGTCACTACCAAATGGCCGGTTATTTGAGATCGTTTCGCAGTTGAGTTAGTGATATCAACGTCCTCCGGTAGATGGAGCTGAAATATCTTATCTCGTATGGTGACGCGTACGTAATTCACTTGTATATCGATGTCGAGTAAACTAGTATCTAAGTGTTTGAATATAGCTAAATCCAAAACATAACAACTAGGATCTGAATCGTTGAACATAAAATCTATTTTCGCCTGATTGATATTGAACGGTCTGCCTTCTTGGGTGAATAGCTTGTACTGACGTTTTTCTGGCTTCTTTTCTTCAGTCTCATAACTTTTTAACTTCAATTGACGCATTTTTTCTATTTCATGACGCACTTCAGGCGCATGTTCACATTTCTCAGCCCAGAATTTTTTGTTCCTTTCCTCTGCATCCATATCTTTATACTCATTTTCCCATTTGTTTTGGATCTCATGTTCCAGACGAGATTTCTGCTTCCTTCTTTGGTGTCTATAATTTTCTTGTTCAAATAATATATCAGATCTTATGCGAGGTAGATTTTGCAGTGCTTGAATTCTGTCAGATCTCTCAATATCTTTCCCGTCTAAGGTTGAAAGTTGTGGTAAAGTACCGATGACAAAATCTCTATAATTGTCGTAATCGGTGCAAGGATTACCAGTTAAATACAAGTGTGCCAGATTGTAAAGTCCAGAAATATTTTCCACGCTCACAATTTCACCTATAAAATTTAAAGTGAGGTCTAGTTTTTGCAGAGATTCACATCTTTCTAGGTTTTCTATAATCTCGATATTGTTTAATGCTAAATTGAGGTAGACGAGATGTTTAAGTTTATTCATATTTTCAATTTTCCCGATGAGATTACTCTGCATGAGTAATATTTTAAGTTTCGGGCACCAGTCCTGTATGTATTCTATTTTTTCAATGTTTTCCTGGTGTAACGCGATCTCCTCGAGCGGCGCCAACTGCCGGTCGTGGTGTTCTGCTTTTTTACGCACCATTTCAACAGTTATACGCACCATTATGTTTTCGTTAAGATTTTAGTTTTATTTGCACTGATGATTCATAAATTTAGTATTTATTACTGATAAAACGATGTCATGACAACTGTTGCTTAGCTACCAATAGTTGTTGTTACCTAGGCTCTGCATTTTTTCATTTCGTTCCAAAAAGTTATATTTATGTATATTGGCAGGTGGAAGATTTTACAATGAAGGTCATTAGAACTAGATTCCTCATAATTGTTATTATATCGACATATATCTAAAGCTATTGGTGGGCTTATAAAGTACGTAAAGCCAAGTGTGTTATGACGACAGCGATAATCACAAATTTATGGTAACGAAGTAAAAGTATGGCTAAAGTCGGACAGCTGGAGACCAAAGGGCATTTGTAGGATCCAGTGCGGTTATCTTTCGATCTCGGCGGTCGGTAATCCGTCATTTAACATTCCAGCGGTGGCACCGGGACCGCTCAACTCAACCGTAGTAAATTAAATATTGCTGTGATGTAGAGGGTATTAAAATATTTTAAACGATGCCATTTATAATATGACGTTCAGATATCAAGTCGAGAGTACAACATATATTATTCCAAGAAACTGCCAAAAGACAATGAGTATGAAGGATTACTATCATCAGGGATTCGTTTTGTTGTTAATGTTCGTGCGCTCAGGGGACGAAAAAACGTAAAGGCAGAAAAAACAAGAGACGTTCGGGTGAAATAAAGCATGAGATAGGGAAAGACGGTGTTATTAGAGTGCAGGGCGCAGGCAGGGTGCGGCGCCCCGCGGTCTGTGTGTGTTTAGGGGACCTGCGCAGCGGGGCGCCGCACCGCACCGCCACACCGCCGCACCGCTCCAGCCTAATAACATACACGACGTGCCTACCTTATTGAAAGCACCCAATTTAACATGTTTTTGGTTAAACAAACACCCAAAGCTCTACTAGTTTTATTAATTTTAAACTATCGCCCATTTATATGATCGATGTCTCCACTTTGTATTATTAGACGAAGGCGTACGGAGTTGTTGCTATGATACAGCGCCCAGGTTACTTGTTAGTTTTCAGCTTCGTTCACAGATGTCTCTGTAGTGATAGCCTATTCGTTTTAATGATGATTAAAGGATATAGTGATTAGTTACAATAATTAGCACAGTTTAACTTATGCGTGTCAATTGAATATGTATCATGTTACTTTAAAGCAAAATTATTTTGAGTCTTTGTTGTTTTTGAATATAAAAACAGGTAGCCGCTATATCGGCTAATTTTGTCGACAGTATTTTCGGTCCGTCGACTCAATATCGGAGGAGATGCAAAGATTTTTAAACACGCAAGTGTCAGTATAAGTCAAAACAACCGTCATCACTCAAACACTAGGCGTTGAGGAAAAATACATTTTGCTCAAAATCTCTTACGCTCTGATACACATTTTTTGTACATTTTGCTAATTAGCGTTGTATCATGTTAAATAAGCGTGATAATTCGATGTGACTTGTTTGATTTACTTGTTTATAATATTGTTATAATGCATTAAGGACGTGAAATATCATTAAATATATTTTACTTTGATATACGACATGCCGCGTGATATAATAAGTGTCATAAGTAACGATATAGCAAATCCATCACTGGGTTAAAGAAATAAATTAATGGCAAAATTGTTTTATAGCATATTATGTGTTTAAAGTACTCGATTCTACTAGACGCGACTGCCAACAAGTTCACGGTGGTCGCTGGTTCGAATCCCAGGGCACACTTCTGACTTTTCGGAGTCCTTTGTGTATTGATAGCCAATCTCCACGCACTAAAACGGTGAAGGAAAATATCGTGAGGAAACCTGCATACCATAGCGATTTATAGAAAATTCTATGGTATGTAAGTCCGCCAACCCGCACTAGGCCAGCGTGGTGGACTATATGGCCTAACCACTCTCATTCGTACTTTCGATTGTAGAGTAGGCCCGTGCCCTGCAGTGGGACATATATGGGCTGATACAGATACTTGATTATACAAGAAAGGAGAGAAAGGAAATATTTTCTTTATACAATGAATGGGTTTCCGTATTTTGATATTTGACCTCATTTAGAGGCATATAGAGCTTTAAAAGTTATTTAAAATACCCAATGTTTTTCTTCGCTCAAATTGAATTCAAATTGAAGACTTTGGAAAGGTACAAAAAATGCCATAATTAAAATGTAGGGTTTAAAACACTCTATAAATAAGTCTATAATAATAATATCTACACTGCTATCGATGCAGTCCCATTAGGTTATTTGGTAATTGCAATGGGGAATAGAAAGTTAATTTATGCGAGAAGTTGTTAAGCTCTTCTCCTGGTACTACGAGAGAGGCCAAAAGAGTCTCGCTAGCATTCAGATAGGTAGAGTTGTGAATGTTAGAGCCTGATTTGTTTCCTCATAAGTTCTACATTAGTAAATTGACTTCAACCCTTCGTTGTCCTCAGGCATTTTGGGCGGGACTACATATCTATGCCGAGTGGTATTGTTTTTTATTTTGAAGTGACTTACGGGAATTACTCCATATGAATAGCCTTATTTTTAAGCATATTGGAGTCTTCCATCGATTATTCAACCTACTTAAAATACGCCCAGCGTAGATAAGTTGGACTTTCTTAAAAGATTACGACAATGAGCCATGGTAGAGTCCTGTGTTCAACGATTTTTAATATGTTGACAAGAGTTTATGTGAACTTAGTTTGTTCAGATTATTAAAAATGATGAATTTGACAAATCTCAGTACATAGTGATGTTGATGTTCAGTAATTAGTAAACTCCGAATATACCAATTATTTATGAAATTCTATGTGTCATATCGTGTAAATTCTAGGTCATTGCTTATACAAATAAGTAGTTGAAATATTACCGATGACTATCTTAATCACTGATAGGTTTCAAGCAAAATTAATTTTCGTCAGCTAAAGATAATTTATTTAGTAGATACCTAATTGTTATATCAAACTGTACATCAGGATGAATGAATTTAATGAAGTTATCTGCGACATTGTCACTTAGCAAAAGTAATTCCCGCGAGTTACACGCAGATAATTACACTTTTCTGCAGCGTAGAGATAATTGATAATGATTGCACATCGTCAGTGCGTTGAAAATAAAGGCGCAGGTGTCTCCTTTATAGAGCGGCGTTATTAATGTTTAATTTGGCTTCGATGTGGCGTTTTATGTAGTAAGTGGATGGAATTGCTGGAGTGGTGTGTGATTGTGCGGTGCGGCTGCGCGAGGTGCTGGCCAGCGGAGCGTGAGCAGCAATCTGGCGGCGGCATCTCGGCTCGCGCGCAATCAACGATTCGTTCCGGCGACGAGGAGCGCGGGGCGAGGCGGCGGCCAGCGCGCCGGATTCGGACCATTCTCACGTAAATAATTACCGGCGAGTCTCAAATTACAAGGCGCCGCTATAGCCTGCCGATACGTATTCATCACGTGTTCGCGCCGCGCGTGACAGCTTCCTCAGGGCAACCGTGATACCGAGCACTGGGCACCGAGCACCGGCCGCAGCGTCACATCACACATCTTCATACCCTTTCCTGTAGCTTTAACAAAAAATAATTTTCACTTGTACTAATTACATTTCATTTTATTTTTCAATTAAATGCCATTACATCGAATATAAATAGTTACTTCTAGTAGGTAGGCACTTTTGAAATAACTTATTTTAACCGAAATTATTTGTAAAACGTTTTTTATGTTATTTTCTTCAATAAATAGTTAGTATTGACCGTAAACATGTATTTTTGTCCTGATATTACTTAACGTCTCATTACTCAGTCTATTTTCTGCAATGAAATAGAACAGTATCTGAGTGATTAGTTTGAGTTATTTCAGTATTAAGTTATGAAGGATCATCAACGTCAATGAATTCGTAATTAGAAATATCGCAACTCCTGGCGCGAGGCGGCCTAAGCGATAAATTATGCACTCTGTGAGGGTTACTAATTTCGATGCCGACAAATTTTCCACAACCGCGATTTTAATGCGTTTCAAATAACGTCTGTAGGCAACACTAAATGATAAATCGTCGAAGGAACGCCCCCGACTCGAGTTTAGTATAAACGAGCGCAGGTCCCGCTCCGCCGGCCGCAGAACGACCAAGACGGACGCGTCTGCTAAAAAACGAATAGCTCAGGTGAGCGCGCGATAGTGTTGAGATAATGACAGTGGCCGCACCGCCGCCGCACCGCCACACAGCGCCTTTGAGACGTCCGCAGCCGAATATCACTATTAGCCCTCATTTGAATATCCTTCCGTAAAACAGCCTTTGTAATTTGCCAATCATCTGCTCTCGACGTAATTTAATAGACGTTCGTCCGGTTGTCGTTGGGCATTATGTTAAGATGTGGCGGCCGGAAGGCTTGGCTTCGCCGTGGCAGGTTGGGGTGAGTAAAACAAACAAGTTAATTGTATTTATTGTAATAGGGCTGGGCGTGGGCGCGTCGCAGCCGTCACACCTCATGAATAGGCATCGGGTGCACACTCGGCCTTCCTCGCTATGTGCATAGTCATGCCCCCGCTCTTATATTATCCGGCCTGCTGTTACACTCAGACGTATGCAAATTCAATGCAATACCATTTTTAGGTATTAGAGATGTTTCGTACGACAAAAATATAGAAATTATAATATACATACTTGTTTCTTGACATACAAGTATGTATATTATAATTTTTATTAATACTTACAATTAAATTTTATAAAACATACATTTTTTTAACCTGGGTTATGCCTTTAACATTGTTACGTAGATACAAAAAATAAAGCCACCATTATCGAAGAGAACATAATATGAGAATATCATTATTAAAATAATATAAAGATTGACTCAAGGAATCGTACTTCCCTGGGATTGGGAATGAATCAGCCGTGGTTTTGAAGGCTCCTTATAATAAAACTTCTTTCACACCTACTTATTTTGGATATAGTAAAATGTATTATTCATTAGTGAGTACTATACACTTCCAATTCTTCTTATGCGTGTAAGAAAAGTACCTTGATTGTAGCTAAGCATCTTATGTAAAGTTTTCTTTTGTTTCTACACAATATATTTAACTATTTTAAAATTAAGAGAGCCGTATTCTCGCATAGTCTAATCACATGCATTTTTGTATTTACATATTGAGTAATGGCGAGGGGACGCGACACACTGGGCGGAGTCGCGGCTCCAGACATCGAACCCCGACCTAACATGATTATGCTTTACTATTGTTACTGACACGTAACAGCAAACTGTTTTCCTGTCTTTGAATTTGATGTTTAAACAAACATTTATTGAATGTCGTTAAAAGATTTACTACGTAAATCCTAGTACATAATTGTTGGCTGGTTATGCTTGCCTCTGTATTTCTTAAAATAGTTATGTGAAAATGTTGAAGCGGAAATGATCAGTGCGGAGAGCATTTCAAATGATATGGTGGTTGGCATCTAGATTATACATATTTTGGAAGATACTACGGATGAGATATTCTTAGAAGAATTTGTCAAAAAGATAAAGCCAGAACTCTATTAAAATAAAGAATGGTATGAGAGTATCCGTTTAGTCTTCGACAAACTCAAATGGCCACTTGCTATTGGCCTTGCACAAGTAGGACGAAGCCGTAGAAAAAAGTGCTGACTTCATTTAGATAATTAGGTGTTATTATGAAGTAAGTACGAGCACAATAGAAAATTAAATAATAAATAATCAATGCCCGTGCACAACAACTTATGCATTAAAGCACTTGGCTAACATTTTTCACACTTTATTGTTTGATTTAAAGATCCTACTAACTTCATTTTAAATTCATTTGCAGAGCAAATTCACGAAATATGGTAGGTTTAGTGACTTCAGACAGTATGCAAGTAAAAATTTAATAAATACGACGATTGATTTTTTTAAGATTGTTTAATTATATAACATTATTTTGGTGATAAATACAAAGCTTTTTTTTAAATAATAATTACACTCTTGCATTCCATTGTCTCTTATAATAAATTAATGTATATTATTATTTCAGGCTAAAATACTTATTTACACCCATACACGACAATAGAAAAAAAAATAATTAAAAAATTGTGTTTGAAGTCACCAAAACTACCACACGCCTTCGTTGTCGGTCGCAGTCGGGATTTGCTCTGTTCATAATTTATATGAATAACGCGCAAACCTATCTTAAAATTCTGTACTAAGGCTTTCAAAGAACTCTAAAAAGCTTCGGTACGTTATAAGGCAGCCATCCTCAACATCAGAGTCTAAAAATTGTACAATAGAAAAATCATGGTGTCATGTTGCGCCGACCGAGGGGTCAGCGTGTTCTTATCCCATACTTACATGTGTAAGTACAGGATAACGGCAGGCAGAAGATTGACACTAATTATACATTAGTGCAGTACGACGTGGATTCTAATTATTAAATATTATACCAATATAAAGTAGAATGGCTGAAGTGTAATTGACACTAATACGTTTGAAGAACTTGAATTTGCGTGCAATGTGGCGACCAGCGGAAGACGTTGTTGCAATTAAGGATGTGGTAGGAATTGTAAAGGTAGTCAGTGACTTCGAGATATTGACTTGGTACATTCACGTCAAAATCTCGAGGCGGAGAGACGGAGGAAAATAAGTGTTACTCGTGTGTAATTTATTACCTATTTATATACCTACATTGCAATTTTACCAGCGGGTGAATTGAAGTCACTCATACCTGTATAAAAAATAATGTCGAAAGAAGTCTGACCTCACCAAGATGACTTACAAGCCCTTAATGGTATGCATAAACACACAAACATCAGATATCGATCAGCTATTAAATACAGATTCCCCATCTCGTATGACAAGGCGCGCGTTTAAGTAAGTCAAACTAATTAGGTACAGTATGATAGCGTCACCTTACGGCGCATAATCCGATTCGCTCCGGCCGCGTCTCATCCCTTGACAATGGAACAAGCCAAATGTTTATTTGCACAAGATATTTAGCCGCCCCAGCGGATTACCGATGTGAGGGGCAGCGGCATAGATAGAGACGCTAATGGCAGGGGCGGAACTCCCCAATACTGCAATAATTGTGCCACTTACGACGAGTGCTTGGGTATCAGTTCTCAGCTTCCGATTTGTATTGTAATTTGTTATGAATATTTCTACTTACACGCGGTTTCTTTTTAATTTATCACATGGCGATTTTTTTTTAATCTGGCCCGGATTATAGCTTTGGCAATACTTTTACTTGCATATAAAGCATCTACCTCCGGTCACGCTCATTATACATAATTTGTTAGGTATATTTAAAAGACAGAAGTGTCCATAACCTGGGAGCCGGCAAGGCTTTGAACCCCTATATTTTTTGGTAACCCACTTATAAGATGTTTGAATTAGTTCTTGAATATTTCATAGTGCATGGCTGCCTCGGTAGTCCTATTGTATCTGTATCAGCCCATAACCGTCCCACTGCAGGGCACGGGCCTACTCTACAATCGACAGTACGATTGAGAGTGGTTAGGCCATATAGTCCACCACGCTGGCCTAGTGCGGGTTGGCGGACTTACATACCATAGATTTTTTTATAAATCGCTAGGAATGCAGGTTTCCTCACGATGTTTTCCTTCACCGTTTTTGTGCGTGGTGATTGACTATCAATACACACATGACTCCGAAAAGTCAGAGGTGTGCCCTGGGATTCGAACCCGCGACCACCGTGAACATGTTGGCAGTCGCGTCTAGTCCGTTTACCAACAGGCCACCACGCACAGTCCTATTGTACTACAGTTTGATTGCAAAGCTAAGGTCTCGGGTTCGAATCTCGGAGCGCTCACAGCGAAATTGTTTTTTTTTTATTTATTATCACTACATAGTATAAAACAAAGTCGCTTTCTCTGTCCCTATGTCCGTTTGTATGCTTAAATCTTTAAAACTACGCAACGGATTTTGATGCAGTTTTTAAATAGATAGAGTGATTCAAGAGAAAGGTTTATATGTATAATACATACATATTATTGTACAGAAATCTATTTGTACCCGGGCGAAGCTGGGCCAGGCCGCTAGTCAGATTATAATAGTATGTATGTATGTTTCATAGTGCTTTATAGCACTGAAAACCAAGTTCTAAAGGCACAGAAAACGCTCCACTACAAAGGTTTTTTGATGCACCAAATTAAAGCTATGTTTATAACACATCCGTCTATTGAAACATGAAAAGTATCACGAAAGTGTAAGAACTAAAACATTAAATCTTGATTTGTTGTCGCGTCCGGAAATGAAACAGCTTAAAAAGGAATTTAAAAGAATTTTTTATCTGTGGGCGCACAACATGACCATAAATAAAACGGATTGTTTGCCCATTGAATATTCCCTAAACAACATTAGAGTTGAATAGTTAAATTGTCACTTTGTCACCGTAGCGAGTGAAAAAGAGGCTCTGCAGGAGACGGGTTGACAGCCGGAGGGAGTCGCGACCAGCAGCGGGGGGCGGGCCGAGCCAAGCCAACTTTATAACCAACTTGTTTTTCTTTGAAAAAGAAAAAGAAAAGAAAAAATGCTTTATTATCGCGCAAATTAGCCGCATACAACACAGTACAATAATTATAAAAATGTAACAATACAATAAATAAAAAAAAAACAAAAAGAGACTAAATATAAAAAAGGAGAAAAAAAAATAACAGGTAAGTATGTTGCGCAGCTCACTCGCGATAACGCTTTGCATACACTTTAGAATTACTCTCAAATATTTGACCAACAGTATGTCCTTAAAACTATATATTATATATGGAAATTAAAGTAGTAACTTATGCGTCTAATTTTCATTTATTATGTGCCACTCGTATTTAAATGAACGGTGGAGCGGGTGATGATTTAAGTCGTAACTCATCCGTTTCGGGTTTCACGAAGTGATTGATATGCAACAAACATTCCAAACAGTGCATACCATTAACAAATAACGTCGGCTGGTAATTATTAACTGTTCACTTATTACGTTTAAAGCGATTTTTATAGTACGTCCAGTTGGATTTATGAAGTAATTCATGGTATCTTAAATTATTTGAACCGCTTTTATTCCGTGTTTAATACTTCCCAGCACCGTATTAACAAAGTTAAAAAGTTTCAGACCTATTTCGTGACGCTATCGTATATTTGCTCAGAATTTAATAGCCATTAAAAATTCCCGCAACGCATCGGCAGATGTACCATAAATGCAATACAAAGATGCACTTTATTATTCTATTATTTAATTTGTCGTTACATTGTGTCCCGCGCTGCGCCGCCACGCGGGTAATGTTTCCGTATTTATGCTCGCAAGCGGAATCCGGACAGAAGTCAAGTTTTGCCTGTGTCAACATGTCAGCTCGACAATGGCCGTCACATGTCACCCGCTGTCAATCTAGAATCATGAGAAGCGGGCAGCGCGGCGCAGCGGCCCGGGGGACGCGCGCTCGTGGGATCCCTGTCATTCTGACTGCATCACTACAAAACATATACTGTTATGAAGTTTCTTTTCCTTGTTTTCACGATGAACGATTGGTCCCATGGTAAAAATTATAAGCAGAAATGTTAGTTTGAACCCGCCGAAGCTAGCTACCGAACGTTACAAAAGTTATAATAAATAATTCCAGATATAATTTACGATTTGTGTACATGCATGATGAATAGTCAGTTATCCACATTCCATTTGCGCCGTTCATTGTATGGGATCACACCCATTCGGTTTAAGGACAATCGCGAGCTGTAAACGAGTGTCAGTAAATCGGGACGAGTCCGCAAACAAAACGGGACGTTTCACCGTCGTCGCACAATGAGAGATTAATGGCTCCGTTTTTGTTATCGCGCGATGGTCTTTAGTCGTTTTGTGGCCTCGTTTCACGGTTTATTTAGCTGTTTAAATACCAATGAGCGTTAAATTGCAACTATGTGCATACAAAAATCAAACAAAAACAGCCATTAACATTTTTAATTAATGTTTATTACCGAAGAAAATGTTGCATTATCAGTATTCCTTGTAAGTGTGCGAGGGCATTGCGAGTTTCTAAACAAATATTGTGTGTAATTATCGAGTAAATAAATAGCGATGTCAAGCTGCGCTTTATCAGAAACCATGGAGTGTGGTATAGAATAGTACAACAACAAAGTTTGTATGAGGCAGAGTGCATGAGTTTAGTTTCTGACGCTGTGTGAAGCGAGAGGCTCTCGCTGCGATGCGTGAGAGTCGTTTTTTGGTCATTAAATGTGCATTTTTTGTGCTCTGCGTTAACTGTCGTCTTATCATCGTGTCGAGTTGTCGACGCCTCCAGCCAGTCGCAATCAAAACACCATTCGAGCTGGTCATTAAAAATGATATAAAGTTTAATTTACAGCGCTGGCGCGTCTCCGGATTAACGGTTATCGGGAATGTAATGTCCACATTCAGGCCCACTGTGAAAATTGTTTTCTTTGTCAATATTAAATTAAGATTTTTATTACTTAATACTGGTGCTCTTATATTGGTCATGTATCATCACTAACATTTGGAATCGTTTGTACCGACTGAGTTTTACTTCCAATTTTACTGACTTCTAAAATTATAGTGGTAGAGCCACGCTGTAGAAGACTATTCAAAAGAAATCAGTTTGAATAAGGTGTCTAGACCGAGATAGATATTGCCACGTGGTTCTTCTAACCAACTTGAAGTAAAGGCTTTCCTGTTACATTTCGTTCAGTCAGTAAAAGAGCCAGAGCCTTCTTGCTATTTTTTCTATACATATCCTCCCAATGCATTTTATAATTTATCTTCAAATGTCGGCAATGAACGTATTATATCACTTGAGCAGCTGTGTTTGTTCACTGACGGCCATGACCACGTACTGTCAAGTGCGCCAATTGATTGTTTGCACGTTTATAGGTATAAAATGTATAACGACTACAGTACCCTCACTAGCGACTATTTTGAATGTCTCGTATACTGCGAGCAGTTGAGTTGAGTTTATCTGTAACTATCATTTATGAATAGCCTATACCCAAGTAATTTACGCAAAATTTAGAATAATCTACCTTGTTGTGGGGAAATACATTTGCAGTTTTTCATTTATGAGTATTGACAATGGTGTTCGCGGTCGACAAAATTTTTCCAAACAGATATATTTAAAGTGTATAAATTGTTTTTATTTGCGCTTGTGTGTGGTTTTGTGAGTTTGGTGTTGAGTGGTGTCGGTGGTTCGCACATTTAGCTAGCGTCCGCCCGCGGCTCCGGCGCGCCTCCCCGCGGGAAGCGTATTGTTTACGAGTGTACCACTTCTACTACAATGATTTACGAACCGCCCGCGCCCATAAAAGCTGGGACAACGCACTAAAAGATACAAAAGGTGCTAAAGAAAAAGTAATATATTTTAAGTTGGAGCGAACGGATATAAAAGTTTGGTGAAATATATCAGTTTTAGTGTTGAGCGCGAGTGTTTGTTTATAGGGCCGATTACGCACGCCTCTTCACGGGCTATGGTTCATGGTTTGTGGTGGGCATTCGTCACGACCTTTCTCACGTCTCGTCGTGCTTACGCACAATGCGGCGCGGACACTGCAACATGAACGTGCAACGCGCGCCGTGCAACGAGCGCCGTGCAACACTATACGCTGTTTACTGTCTGCCGAGGAGTACTGTCCTCATTACTACTTACTCCATTGTAAACGGTCCATGTTATAACGTGTCCTTAAACACACAGCGATGGCGATTATGCTAAACTCTAAGGTTATCCACGTACCTACAGCATAACGCATGCACATGTTTTGATGTTGTAAAAACATTTGCGGCAAAACCCAAAATCACCAAATATAATTTAAAATAGTGGCATCAGTCAGCGAGTGTGCGGAGTTTGTTTTTTCAGTGGCCCTTTCACCGGTTGCGGAGTTTCGGGTGTCGAAGGCCGGGCCAACGCCACATTTACAAAAAATCACTTTAATGCGTTTGTATGCAATAATCTATGAGGATTTATACCGAGCATGTCGGCCACCCACGTGGTTCCCGTATTTCTTCCTGAACGAGCTAACTTCATTATTGTGGCATGAGATACAATAGTTAAGAGCACGATTTATAAGTCCAACACGTTGACTTCTGTTTATAGCTAGCGGCGGGCGGGGGCGGGGGCGGCGGGCGCAGCGGGGGCGGGATTACGTGCGTCTGCGCACTGATTTATGGGCGCACCTCGATAAAAGCTTAAATACTCTCGAGTGAGAATTATTTAATAGGCTTAGCTTCGCGAGGCATAGGAGGCATTGTATTGTCGTCATGCAGCCGCTTCAGCGCTCCACCAGCCTAAGCTAGATGGTTTCTTTCCAAAACAGAGCTTTGAAAACCAAAACCAGTTATCAGCGATATTAACAATCAATGAAATGTAACATAAATATTTAACCATTTGCGTCTATTGAGAGAATCACTGATTGACTCTACGTAGAGATGTAGTTGTGTCGTGTAACAGGAACCACGCGGGTTGTTTTCGGCAATTAATTGGAGCGCCTCGAGCGGTGTAGTTAGCAGTGAGTCGAGTGTCAAGGGCAGAGGGCGCGCTATTTCCGTGTCGCGGAGGGTGCGGTGCTGTGGGTGCCGGCACAGCGGGTGCGACGCGCGAGGCTGCGCCGGCCGCGCGTCGGAAAGTAAGCTGAAACTAATCCGGCGCGCGGGTGGGCGCAACCCGACACCGCGTGCGCGCAGCTTACATTTGTCATTTATAATGCGCGCGATTTGTTGTGGTGCTCAGTGCTCACCTCGCCCGGCCAGCCACTACGCAGCCTATTTATGTTCACTTATTCTTTATTCAAATATTCAAAACGCGCGATGTGCGCAATATTTTTTATGACATTTTATTGCTTCAGTTTATCGTAAATGAACAGTGATATATTTTTTGACGTGAGCCATAAACACGGGTCACGGGGTGAACGCATCATTCGCCTGATTGGTACGCACAATAAATGACACCTATTTACGATCAAGATTGCCATATTTCAATCCGTCTCGGAGTAGCGAGTAGGCAGCCGTGACGCTACATCACATTTACCATCGCTGAACGTATTCACGGGCGCTATTAAATAAAGCAAACAAAAGCTTCGACCGGCCGCGTGCAATAACGAGTAAATTGATCGGAAACAGAAATTATTATTTCAGAACAAACGTAAAATTGATTTTGTCGCGCGGCTCGTCGACTGAACACTTCATTTCACGGTTGGCGTGTGACCGATGTGTCGTTGATTTGATTGCGTTCACTTGTAACGCGAAAACTCATAACTTTCTAATGTTGCACAATGTGGCCGACACGAGCGACACGCCGCGCCGTCCTGTGTGGGCCGAACCAGCGCCATGCACCACGCTGTGGAGTCGGCCGCACGTACCACACAATCACATTTGGCAGATATTTGAAAGGTTCAATGACGTTTTGACGGCCGATTTACCAGTTGAAAAACCTTTCTGAGAGCGGCTTTCGTGTAACCCGCAATCCACACAATGGAACGAGCATTGTGCACTAACACCATAACGTTCATTCTTAGATCATTTCCTACTTTTTGTTGGCGTGTCAATATTATTGATTTAAGAATGGATTAGTTCCGGCAATATACAAACATTGCGTCCCAAAGCAAATTTATTATCAAGGAGGATTACCCGAAAGAAAAATATGAATGGTTTTCTTCAATCTGTTGAAGTCAAATATAACTTTAATATTGTTAACTTTATTGAGGTTTAGACTTTTTTCATTTAAATCTAACTTTGATGCTAGTTATTATGCTAATAGTAAAAGATAACAAATAATTTGATAACTGGAAAGTATGGTATGGTAAAGATATGAATTATTTTCTTCCTGGACTGGAAACAATCATCACTATTTTACATTTTCCACAGATACAATAATTGTTGGTAGATGTAGAGAGGAATATATTATTTATACTGCACGTTCAATAAAAAAAGGAAATTGTAAGCCAAGCGCCAAGCATCGTTGAAGTATTTAACTCGGGTATTGCCATAAAGATGAACTCCGCAGACGCCATTCTACCAAATTGAAAAACATCCGAGTGCCTCATAATGCCTCTTAATGTCTCACTGAAAGAGTTATAGGCCTTTAAGTATCCAGTATTTTTCATATTATCGCAAATATTACACGTGCATGAGAACATTCGGGGCGCAGTTGTATAGCTACACTGACTTTTGTTCATAACCTTTAAAAAAATTTATTGAAGTCGAGCCATTTAAAATAACGCATGTTTTGTGTTGTAGGCGCGGTAAGCGAACTTGTGACGGAATTGTACTGCATTTCAGGGGTAAAGTTTTAGTAAAACAAGATGTTTGAGTGGTTCAGTCAAGGTGTCTTGTATCTTAAACCCTTGAAACATGGATTTCAGGTTCACTCTTGGGTGAAAGATGTCACAATAAATTAAACTTTCGTATTAAGTGTGCAACTGAATCAAAAAATATGAAGACAATTGTCAAACAAGTATGACATTTTCGGTTCAATTGCTTCAACGGAGATAAGCATCAATATTAATATAAAAGAACACTGGTGTATGTGGTATGTAGACTATGTTGTTTTCAACATCTACGATGTATGATTAAAAAATATGTAATGGCGTAGTTGGGAATAAGACTTTAAGTCAGAACAGAAATTTAATCTTCGTTCCTTGTGCACACATCTAACTTAACCAAGTTATTTATGTAGGCCTAAGTAGTTAATTAAAGTTTGTTTTTAGGGCAAAGGTAAATAAAATACGGAAGAGATGGAGAGGAAGAGAGAGTACAAACCGCTGGGTGACTACACCCAAGAAAACACAACTGCAAAAATATCGCTTTATGTAAGTTTTTTGAAAGACTGCAGAGACTGGCCGACGTGTCTCGTCCAAACTATAGTATTAAATAGCTTTTGGTGGTGGGCCTGTACCATTTGCAAAGCATAGAAATAAATACAGTACAGCTTCAGTGCTTTGAGCAAAGAACATATTTTGTTATCCTTACTAATATTATAAAGGTGAAAGTTTGTATGTATGGATGTTTGTTACTCTTTCATGAAAAAACGGCTCAACAGATTTTGATGAAATTTGGTATAGTGATAGCTGACACCCTGGATTAACACATAGGCTACTTTTTATCCCGAAAAATGTAGTGTTCCTGTGGGATGAGTCAGGAAACCAAATATACATATTTTCTACTCTTTCAAATTCAAATAGTTGGCACGGGATGTCCTCTCCTACGGAAGGGAAATATAGTCGACGGCACGCGGGAAATATAGTTAGTAGACACGCGAAATAATATGTTCTTGATGTGGATTGGACTCAAAAACTATCTGCACCCGGGCGAAGCCGGGCCCGACAGCTAGTATAAAAATATTTGAATAACTGATGTTGTGAGAGTAAAAAGTAATTCGTTGTTTTTGAAACCCAGGACATGATATTTGTTATCTTATTGTCATCAAAACTATGCATGCCATGCTTGGGTATATTTATTAAGTAATGCATTATTTCACAATCGAAATTCTACAAGGTATGCCAAGCAGATAATACTTATCATTTTCAGGATCTTTATTTCCGGATAACAGGATAGTAAAGTGCGTGTATTTTTACCCACGGGTGTACACCGTTTCTCCCCATTTGCGTATGTTCCCCCAGCCTGCAATACGTCCCGCGCGAGAAGGCAATATTTCACAGTTTATTCCTAATACATGAACACTCGTGACGCCTGAATAGACGTTTCGTGTTGTTCTCCAATTTCGGTTAAAGCCGGTTGAATTATTAAATACATGTATGCGCTATCTATTAAGGTGTATTAGACATTGCGAGATTCTTGACTATGTTCATGAGTTTGCTGTAGTCGTTTTCATTACTTTGGAGTGAATTAGTTTGCCTACAATGGTTAAGTACCACTCCATTTTACTCTCCTTTATAAATATATGTCAGTAAACAATATTTCGGCAGGCCTATATTAAAATTAATGTTTCGTATACTTACGTTAAAATTTACGATAAATTAATTATTCCTGAAATAGCATTATTTTTCATGGATTTCGCCGTGGATTTGGTTTAGCTTTTATGGTTTATAACTTCCGGACGTTTCGATTACTTTACAGCTTTCGGGCTTTTGGGTGCAGTTTATTTCAATGTGTAATATTCGCGTAAATCTAAAAACGATTACTTATTCCTCTTATTTATGTATTCTACTTTAGAGAATGACAAATGTTGCTCTACCTTGTGGTAAAATATGCTTTCTCCCAGAGTATGTTTTGTGCGTTTATCTGGGTTTAAAATTAAGTTTTCATGGAGTTACAGTCAAGTTTTATACCATATAGGTATCATCAATTTGATGACACCGAACATAGTTGGTTAAGGTAAGCCTTACGGGTTGATTTAAGATAAATTAATATATAGATTATTATCTACGATCTTTTGGTATCCGAATGCGTTGTTGTCAAAATATTATTTATGAATAGTTTCTCTTTTCACTTTTTATTATATTTGGCATGTTAATACTATTAGATTACGAGTATATATGTGTAGTTTATATATGAAAACATATCTAAAGAAATATATTTAAAAAATACTTCCAAATGTCACCACACATCAATAGAATTTACATTAATTGTATATGATTTTCACCGTCAAAAATTAATTAATTGACGTGATTGCCATATAAAATGTTGTACAACGTGAGTAAAAGTACACGTACTTAGGGTACTATCCTTTTATCTGATCTTATTATCTGCCGTGGTATATCTAGAAGACTTTCAATTGTAAAATAATGTGTAACTAAATATATATATATATATATATATACCCAGGCATCATACGTATAGTTTTAATGACAATAATATTCCAAATACCATGGCATAGGTTTCAGAAACAACAAAAACAACATCTAGTTGGTAGTATATCAACACATTACTGTCTGTAGTGGAATGTCAAGCACTGCTTTGTAATTCTTGGTGTTGTTTGGATTTGCTACTTTTGTTAGCTGTCGTATCGCTTACCTACTATCAGCCACGTCAGCGTCGAAATTTATTGCAATATATTTTATTTAGAATTTGTTATTATGATAAAATGTTCACCTTCGAGTACCTACCGTGGTTGGTGTTTGAGTGAATACAATTATTGTACTGTTATTAGGATTCTGCTAATCCCATAAAGTTCCATTCATCCAAGGAACTCAACAGCTATGTTACTTCGCTTCCGTTTTCTACGATATATTGAAACCCCTCGATCGAACCGATCCATTGGTACTGTAGCTCTAACCAACTGTACATCATTATGTAGAGTAATAGCTCTACACGAAAACTTCACATTATGAGTATTTTTCAATTGTACATTCGATATTTAGGAACCTTACTGATGCGATGTTTGCCTGTAATCCAATATTATTATAAGACAATCCCATTAATTTTATATTCTTAGTTAAAACTGAGAGGCTCTACTTGGTAAAATAAAATTGCTAAAAATAAAAAAAGTATCTAAACTGAGTAATTCGTCTATTTTGGTATAGTGTTATATAAATTGCAATTAATATCAAAATCTTGAAAATAAGCTGACGTCCATTGAACGTCCTTTTCTGTTTTAAATATTACTTTGCAAGGCATTAAGATGAAGATTAGAAGGATGTTTATTCCGTCTTATAATTAATAAGATATCTCCGTTATCTAAGAGCATTGACCTCCATCATAGAATTGAAACAATGGAACATGGGGAATTACTTTAAAAAAAACTAATTTATGTTTGTGAATAATTCTTAGAGTAAAGCAATAAAGGTTTTCTTGGTCGTGAAAAAAGGTATTTATAAAATATAAATATGCAGGCGAGTGTAGTCGCGGGTGTAGTGTTGATGTTTTTGCGATGATTAGTGGCGGTGCAGTACTGTCGCGGCGTGAGGTGCACTCTGTCTAGCGCGGGCCGCCGCCGCCGCCGCCGCCGCCTAGCGCCTTCTTGCTTCGATACACTAATCTCTTTTTATGGGCGGCGCGTTCGCTTCATTATTGCGCGACCGTTTACACTTAGCCCCGCCGATACCCGCGCTTGCTCGTTTCATTTTAAATACGTCTTATGAACAGGATCCACAATATTATGTTAGTATTTTGAAAGGATTCGTGTAAATATTTCCAGTAGCAGTCTCTATCACGAAGCCTTTTTATTCGGAGAAGACAGTGTGAAGTGACACGTGAGCTTATTGAGGAGAAAATGCATGATTAAATAGTTATTATGATTGTTTAGCGGGGTGCGCGGGTGTGGGCGCTGGTGGCGGGTGGTGCGGGGCGGCGCGGTGGAGGGAGTGCTGGTGACAGCGGGTAGCGCGGCGAGTGGTTGCGCCGGGGAGGCGGCCGGCGGCCCCGCCCGGCGCGCCCCGCGCTCGCGCCCGCGCCGCGACCCGCGCGCTCAGTCCGCGCTCGACCGCCGTACCGTTTTCGTTCGCGCGCCTCCACTACGGACATTGCACGCACACGCGTATAACTATTCTTGCAAACCAACAAAAACGTCCAAAATTACACGTGTATATTTACGCCAAAGTGTAAATTTTTTGTATATAGATCGCATAATGTATTCATTGTCAAATCGATAACCGTAACTCATCGGCTGCGAATTTTCGTTATTGTTTTAATAAATACTAATCGAACACGATGAGTAGAAGAAAGCAAGCGGAGGAGGCAGTGAGTGTCGCGTTCGGTGAACATCAGCGGTGTGCGGGACAGAGGTACTGAGAGGTGTTTGATGGATGTGGAAAGCGCCGAGTGCTGGAGGTCGGGAGGCGACAGGATGGTGGCCGAGGAGAGTAAGACGCGGGCGACGGACTTCTCCATCGCGGCGATCATGGCCCGCAGCGCCGTGGAGCCGCGCAGCCCCGTCGCGCGCTCTCCGCCACACACCGGTAATTAGGCCTACCTATGCCTTCATTATATTTTATAACATCCGAACTAAAAACACGCTTAAAGTCAATGAATTATATTTATGAGACTCTACATCAAAATATGACTGAATATCTAAACTAACAGAAAACTTTGAGCTAAGAAAGTGCAGAAAAATCAATTCTATTCCTCAACTAATAAAAGTTTTTTACAGACACACTTAATGTATGTCACATAATGTTATTAATTATGTTTTTAAACCACTGGTATTTAAACTAACGAGATATATTTTCCAATTAGAAATCCACCGAAATGTGTAAAATCATATGCGCTCTAAGCTATCAATAAATAAAGTGGTGCTAATTAACTTAATATTAATAAAAATAAAGTAGAGCTTATATGAATATGTTTATATCTTATCGCCGTTTCAGATCTAATTAAACGATTTTACGGTTTAACTAAACGGTTTTTTATCGACGACTAATAAGAATCGGGAGCTGACATTATACATATGGCGATAAGCCTTAACAGCAATAAAATATGAAGTTGAGGCAACTAAACACGGAAAAACCATAAATTTAATACGACGCCATAAAAATAACGATTAAAAATAACAGTTGTATTGGAATCAAAAAAATAATAACCTTTTTAATGATATGCCAAAGCCTTAACCATTAGGGATAGGCAAAAGGTCAACTTGTGTACCTGCATACATCTAAAGCTAGTGCCAATTGGTATGAATTGCCGATTACAAATCGGATATTTCTTTTTTTTTATCTTTATTTATTTAGGGTCTTTTAGACACGAGTCTATGACAGCCCCATCATAGCCTAATATTACATTGAGGACAATTTAAACTAGACCTTAAAAATATGTTTGTTTATTATTTATTTATATTTCATTGTACACAGAAAATATAAAAAGTAAGAACTATAACATTAAAAAATGTTTAGAAAAGTGGGCTAGAATCTCTCTCATAATGGACAACTTAAAAACAGACTGAGAGCCATCATAACGTAGACAATTAAAGGACTGCTATTGAAGCGAGAGGTCGCGGGTTCGATCCACGAATCGAGGCAAATATGTGTGTGATAATGTAGTGAGGCTTTTGCAGTTTCTGATACCTAGCGAAGCCTTGGTTTCTATCTTTTGGCGCCATGTTTTATTTTCTACTGAATAGTCCATAGCGTGTTTTTGTGATTGTTGGATGTATCTATATGTTTGAAAAGTAAAATGATGATGGTATTGATCGGACAGAGATTTGTTGTCACCTAGTTTATGTATATTGAAGCCTAGGGCACAGAAAATCATCTGATTTGTCTTAGCACCAAACGTTCTTAGCCTTAACGAACAGTCGTATGTAAAAAAAGAATTTAATACCAGGCTATGTCGCATCTTTGAGGCGATTCTTCGTTTCTTAAATGAAATAATCATAATATTTGAATACAGTCATGAACATTAATTAGTTAACAAAATTGCATTTTATATTTGCCACGAACAATAGGTAGTTATTATGTACAGATCATTGTAAATAATTATAGACAATGTAGATACTACAATTAATGAATAAACTGCATACGTATATTCTACTACTAATGTGTTACTACTAACTTTAATCGAAATTTGAATTTAATTGAAAAATTTAAAAGCCTACTTTGTGGCGCGGCCCCTTGCTGCCTTGTCATGTTGTAAAATGATTTCCTTTATATTTCCCTTATTTTTTCCTTTATATAAGTAGTTTAATTTAATTGTGTCACTTTTTTTAATCTATTCATTTCGGGAGTTAACCTTTAGACTTTATATAACAAGATCTGACGACCATCTTCCTACGTTCTAATTGGAGCTACCTCGACCAGAGCTAGATACCGTTTTTCTAATTCAATTATCTTTTTTATTAAGGGTTTTCTTTTACTTTAATACTTTTGGTAGATGTCGTATATGTAACTTGTTAAATATGCAATTACTGGGAATGCTAATAGTTAAAACGTCTAATGATAAATTATTATTATTGATCATAGCGATTGGCGAAAGGCCTTTGGCCAATGGTGGGACGGAAAATACAAGGCGATACGTGGGTGTCATGGTTGAACGTCTGCCTACCCCTTCTGGGTAAAAGGCACGGGTTTATGTATGTATGATCAATAGAAATCTTATTTCAAGATCTTCTGTCAGTTAGTTATTTCGTTTAACAATGTTCTACTTTTGTTCTATCATTAATGGATCGATGTTGTTAGACTCTATAAAATACAGGCATGAGGGTGTTTTTTTCCATAAATTATTTATTTACAGAAAAAATTACAAATTAGTAATGCAATGTGTAACACCGCATGTTACTGAATGACAGAATTGCATTGTTTTTTTTTTCAAGTATTTTAGACACTAGGGAGAATAGGAATTAACTAACAGCAGCACTCTTGTGTTCCAGTTAACTACTAGGCATATCGAGATGCAATATCTTGTATATCAGGATGGTGAGCGCAGTGGAATGACAAGCATAGCTTTGTAATTAATGATGTTTCTTTTTGCTACAGGAAATGAGCAGTCTTATTGCTTACCTTCAGTTGAATAACATCATCTCGCCATTAAACGCAAAAAAGTCTAAAACAAATATCTAACTAAAAGATAAATTTATTAAGTATGCACAGTGCACATATTATATGGCTAAATATAAAACTGACTCGGTTATGATTTTATCATACCTATTCTAGAGCGCAATTATGTCGTGGTGCATTTTTAATTATGCTTTAATAACCAATTATTATTGTAAATTAATTTAGTTATCTAGTTCCACTGATAATGTCCAGTCACCATTAAATATTATAGCTTTAAGTATCTGTAGGAAAATTAATTTAAAAAAATCATTTCGAGCAATTCCTAATCCACACGTCGCAATAGGCCGTATTATACTCGCCCTTATCAGTATTCTCGTGTCGGACACACTAATTTGTCATCGTTCCGCGCGTTACAAATGTAATGGTCTAAAAAATATATTGAACAGCGAACTTTTCTTGTCTTAGAAAAAAATACCTTGCAGACTAAGGAAAAAACGGTTTAATGCTAATTGGTGTGGTGGAGTCGGCTCAGCGTGTATGCGCAGGCGTCGTGTTACGGGTCAGTTCGTTATTTCAGATTAATTGTGTGGAACCGAACACATTGGACACCGGACCTGGCTGTCGGCTGGCGGGCCGCGGGGCCGACGCCGCACGCAACATACTACACACGACCCAGTGCCAAGCACCGGCTATAAAAATTATATGTTCCTCGCTCTGCTCCTATTAAAACACGTTTTTAAGTCGCTTACTATTGGGTGTTGAATGCGAATATTTGGATATATTAAGCGTTATGTAATTTATTGCGTCCGCTGTTTTTGTGAACGGCTTATTCTATTAAGATTTATTTTTATATTGGCGTGACCAAACTGCTGTACAGACGTTGATATTAATATTGCAATTCAAATAATTGCTGGTGAGTTATAATAACATCTTATTAATTTTGCACCATCATATACGATATCCTGTCATACATTTTTGGGTTTTCGGAAATATTACTATGAAGAAAACCCGAAAGCAAAGTTTGTTTCGCCTTGTATTTTCGTCATAATAATTCTTGTATAATCGCACAGAAGGGAGTAATATGATTTCGAATATTGAATTTTAAATAATTATATGAAACCTATAAGTAGCCTATTGTTTGACATAATTTTATTTTTATTATATTTTCCCTGGGGGATTCATCCCATTATGTAGTGATGTAGCCTTCGCATACTTTGGAAATACTGAATATGTAAACAATTACTTAGACAGTGAAAGAAAATCGTGGGACTAGACTAACTTCGTAATAGACTTGCGACTATGAGCTAGGTTAATCGCAGAGAAGGCCCATGCCCTGCAGTGGAGCGTAAAGTGTAGTCTTTTTATTAAATTATTATAAATTCTACGTATACAAGATTTCTCACCATACCTCCGTAGTAACCATTCAGTAATAATATATTAAAGTTACAATAAAACCCTTGAAATAATGCACTGACGTTTCATTCAGCTACTACTCGTAGTAGCCATCGCTCACACCAATTTATGCTATATCATCACAATAATTTTAAGGAGAGTACTTTCCTCGAGGTAGGCAGCGACTTTGTTGTGCTGGTCCCCTGGCACTACGGAGGTCCATGAGCAGCGGTAGCCGCTTACCATCAGGCGGGCCGCTAGCTCGTCTGCCTACAAGGCAATAAAAAAAAAAAAAAAAAATTAATAATTTCCACTACATTCTTAAAATTACGTACTGTAAAGAGCACGACAAAATAATTACAAAGCTGTGTAAATACGTGTATTTAGACAGTTTAATAAATATCCAACTTTTTATTGTTGGCTTCATAATTATAGACTTGGTGCAGATAGGAATTGTAATTACGAAAAATATTGTTGTATTATATGATTATGGATTACTTAATTATTGACGATTGTAATAGAGTAATTGGGTTTTCAAATAATTGGATGATTAATTTTCGGAGCAGTGCATGTATTCACGTGCACGATTAGTTGTACACATATATTCCTCGTAATGTTTTGAGAAGGATTTTCATTAGTTTATCTATACTCTTACTAATCATAGGGGTGCGACTTTGTACATGAAAAATATTGAAAACAATTATTTCGATTCTAGCGCCACGATCTGGCGAGAACGGGAAATTGTCTTGTAATTAGATCAAATCTAATTGTCAAATGGCGGAAGACTACCACTAAACTAAGAAATATGTTTTGTATGTAGATATTATGAACAATTTCAACTTGTAAAAAAGTTAAAATTACAAAAGGTTACGAAAGATACACATTTTAGAATATTGGAATAACAAATATGATATTTCGCGCGTTTGCCTAGCGCGCCCTCTGATAGCGAAATCACGACGGAAAATTAAAAAAAGTAAGAGTTGCGCCTCGTTCTCTGTGTATAATCCTAATCTATGGTACTAATATTATAAAGAGGAAAGATTTGATTGTTTGCATTGCTTAAGCGCTAATACTACTGCACGGATTTAAAAAAATCTTTCAGCATTAGAATCCTACATTATCCCTGTTGAACATAAGCTATAGAGTATTTTCAAAAAAATGTATTTGTACCCGGGCGGAGCCGGGGCGGGCCGCTGTTATTGATATTTTAACTACATACATTAATAATCTCACGCTAGTACATCCCCGACGGGGTAAGCAGAATTGTTATTACTCGTACGTTAGTGATTGATTTGTTTCAAGATGTGAACGAACTTAGCGATATACCTGACACATAATATAGACTCAAGTGACTCATACACCACCGCACCGAAAATCGACCCACGACCTCAAGATTCAGTCTGCATTAAGTAGTTACGTTATTCAACCTATTTGCACTATCTTGTTTTGGTCATAAAGACATTACTTGTCATTTAGAAGTGGTAGAGCCTTGCAAGAGCATGTTAAAGTGAGTGTTAAATAAGTGACATAATATAATCTAGTAAATTAAGTACATATCGCCCCAGCAAGGCTTATGTCATCGCGCATATTACCAACAGTTTACAGAAAAACACTCCAAAGGTAGAGTTGTTGAAGTACTATCCCACTAAACTAATAGGCACCGTTTGACGCTACATACTTTTCAACTTTATTCAGGTGTCCTAATATGATGTCAGTAACATTTTCTGTAAAGCCACAATTCTACGATTTAAATTAAAACTGTGTGAGATTCGCATGTAAAAAGTTGTACCTATTAGTTTAGTAAGGTAGTAGTAGCCTTGTTCGTTATGGTCAATAACTAATACCAATAGAACAGAAAACTGAGATTAACTACTTTGTTGTTGCGTAGTGTTCTATGTATGCGATTATTGGAGACACTGGTTGGTGGTAGGAAATAAGTATCCAGTTAGTGGTCATGGTGAAGCATGGTGGAAAAACGACATTGCGTTGCGTTTCGGATCTGGTTTGTATAATGTATATACTATCTGGTTTCCAACAAGCTAGCACAATATTGGCAATTAGACAGATCTACACTAACAGCCGCTGCCAATAAGCAATCCCAATCCAAAATTAGCCGTTTGAGATTAACAGCTCAAACTTTTTTCTGATACTATATTGCCAATAATCAATCTCAGTAGTGAAAAAATTATGGCAACATGGTAAATGACAAATCGAAAAGTAGAAAACAATCCAGATTGACTTCAATCTAATTTATTCGATTGATTATTGGCATCGGCCGTTAATAGACTGACTGCATTTGTCGGGTGTATGAATGTCATTTTGTCGTACTAAATACCACCAAAACCTCCTGAGTTATTTGTACAGAAATTACTTCATCCAGGAAAACTTTATTTAAATACTTATATTGTTAGAAATATTATTTTTATTGGTATAAATACCAACACGAAAATATAGAACTGACAAGGCCCCATGGGTTTCATGTCCTTTGCTAATTTACAAGGTCATGAATATAAAGTAGTAGATTAAGTAAAAAGGTACGGACTATTTCATAGTAATAGCATTTCATGCGATGGAATTTATATTAATTTCCGTCACTATAATAGATACATAGTTCTCAATAATATCATTTAAGTAAAAATCTATACAACGGTGGGAAAATAATAAAAATTAAATGTAAATAAATCCTCTTTTGCCACAGTTACTCGTGCTAGCCGTCTGAGGATTGGAAAGTGAAACGAATATTATGATTAAATATAATTTATATTTTTGAATTTCGAAAAAGCCGATGAGCGCGAAACAATTGACAACCATGATTTATTAATTAAATACAATGTTTAATTACGTAAATTATTAATTGTTATATTGTATGTTTGTTATTTGTATAAAATATTGTAATTAGAAGGGTTACAGAATGAATTATCAACGTAAAAACACGGTGATGATTATGGAGTATTTTAATTAGCTTATTGTGTTACTAGGTTCAGGGTCGAGGCAGAGTTCGCCGGCGTCGCTAAGTTCTCGGGCATCAAGCTGCCGGTCGCCCATCCCCGACGAAGATGTTGAGGTGGACGTGGAACAGTGTTCCGACGGGGAAAGGGACGCGTCCGACCACGCCGCGCCGTCACCCGCGCCTTCTTCTGGTTAGTATATTTTGAATACAATTTTATAGTCATAATTATGAAAATAAAGAAATGAAAAAAATCTTTTGGTTAAATAAATCGAAATATATTTTGTTTAGACATAGAGTGACAAACCCTTATTTGCAAATTGGCAAGGTTTTATTGATTAAGGTTTGGATTGTAATTTTCAAGTTCTGCAATAAATAGAACTAGGTAGTATTCAGTATGTTATAATTTCGTTCTTATAACCGTAGTTATGTATATGTTGTAGTAGGAACTTGCAAAGTATCGGGAATATAAATTCCATTTCGTTATATTGAATTCATTGTACTGAGAATTTCAGAGAAAAATCCGCAGAACATGCAACACGAAGGATCTGTAACTGTATACGGTAAAAAATCATACACACGGTTTTAATTATGGTCAGACAATATACTGGAAAACCGGTATTTCTGGTTGAATATTTGATACGTTGCAATTTTGGCTGTAGGCGATATTTATATGTTCACTGATTCAATTTGTGTTGATGAATTTATCGGCTTCATAGCAGTACACTTTAATTCCAAACAATTAGCGCCGCGTACAATTTCCCATGATATGTTAAATGATCACGTTCCCCATTGTAAATTATACTGTAGCACTAATCACTATTTAATAGTTTTCTCAGAATAGTTCTTACTTATTGTAAATCAGTTCGGGATTCTTCAAGTCTAAGTTCTACTTTTCTTGTTGATTAGTAGATGCTTTCTGGATGATCATAGCTAGATTATTTATAGTTTTTAAAACGAAATGAAACCTGGTTCATAATTATGTGTAGCACTACTATACTTGTTTTAAATAAGAAGTGTCCATGCACTCTATGTGTACCCAAACTTTATATTATATTATATTTTTATTAAATTTAAAATAAACTTCATATAATTAAGCAATGAACCATTATCTAGCGACATACTACCTTTGACAAAAAAAAATATATTTTTACTTGTAAATATTTAAATTGTAGTAATTGTAAAGTATTTCCTAAAATAGTTTATAGTAAATAATGTAACTTTCTGATTGAACCTCAAGGATCTCACAGGATATGAACTGTTGGAAAATCGCTCTAGTTTCATTAAACGCTCAATTTCCATTAAACGCTGTAATAACCACATATAAATTGTGAGCAATTTATTATTTTACGAGACAGCACCGACACTCGCTTTGACGTAAAAAGTAAATTGGAGTTGCGATTAAAGAAGTATTATTATCATAATAAACAAGCTTTCTCATACAAACACTTGTAGTTTCTCACCGTGTCATTGTGCTCGCTACTCCGCTGCTATTTAGTGCGTGCATCCTCATAATATCCTACAATTTGATTATCTTTCTTGTGGATATAATTCTTATTAGATTTTATACTACAGTAACCGTGATTTTAAACAACAAAGATTTGCAAGTGCTAGAGTATTTTCGGTTGATGCGAATATCATGATTTGTTCTAACCATACCCATGTTATATTCTTCATTTTCCAGTATAGCTTGATCACTGTATGAAAAATGGTCTAAGAACATTTAATTGGATGGACAAATTGTTACAAAGTAATTTCGTTTTTTGAGTTATATTCACGTTGAATGACGAACCCATGGTATTAATTAGCACCTATAAATATTTCTGAACCGAAATGAGAATCTAACTTAATCGATGGATATGTAACCACTTACACTCGAAGAAAAGTAAATATTTATCAACTTCTTAATACAATTAATTAATGAGATTGTATGAGACCGTTTAAACTATTTATAAAATATATTACGAGATACTCCGTCAGTACTGTTTGATACGGGATATTTCCTTAAATGTTTTATGTACCAATTAAATACTGTTGTATAATAGGGGACCCTATGTAACAATAACAAGTCTAAGATTGCAAAGAAAATTATAATAATTTTCGAATTAATATTAGTTACGTACATGATAGGTATCTTTTAGTTACGTTTGGGTTATTTCGTTAATTCGTCTTAATTTAATATAACGAAAAATAATGTGTGCATATTATTCATATTTAACATAATAATATTAGTATGATTAATGTCTCAATAGTCAGATTTTGCCACAAATTAATTAACAAAGTCAGCAAAACAGTTCATATATTCTAATCCGCTGAATACTAATTTAGTACCTATTTATGTAAGTTATTTAAATTCTGTAAAATGATAAGTTATGACGACTTTAACTCGCTAGCTCGATGCTTTTGTTCTAAGTTACTATTTGACTACTATTTTCATCTGTTGTGGTCATTGTTCAAGTCCACGTGTTGAAGACGTAAACCCGTTCGCATTTATTTTATATTGAGAAAGAATTTGGTGCACAGTAGCGTGAAATTAGGTATATGGGTAATTTTAAAATTATGGAACTAAAACGGCCATTTATATCAAATAATACCTCAGGAGCATATTACACCAACAGAAGATTAAACAAAAAAAAAAATCGGTTATCTCAGACTATGGGAAAATCTGTTCTCAGCATTCGGGCACATCTATACTAATATTATAAAGCTGCAGAGTTTGTTTGTTTGAACGCGCTAATTTCTGGAAATACTGGTCCGATTTGAATGATTCTTTCAGTGTTGGGTAGTCCATTTATCAAGGAAGGCTATAGGCTATATATCATCACGCTATGGCCTATAGGAAGACTACTGCTTTCTGCAGTAGTGATATTTCTAGCAAATACGAGGAAATTTTGTTCGTTTTTCGTGGTCCGATTGGTTGATATTCTAAACTGATAGTCAGAATTAATCATTTTGACCGCCATTTTAAAACCTGTATGCACCCGGGCGGAGCCGGGCCCGACCGCTAGTATTAAATATCAGCCGATAATGAGAGGAATTAAGTTAATTTAAAAATTAATTTTAGTGTTTTTATAAAAATTTGCATTATATTTTAATTTCATTATTTAGACTTAATTACATTTTAGCATATTTTTCATAAAAGCTGAAGAAACTCAAAAACAAATCATTATGCACATTTTTTTACAATCTAATATTTCATTCATTATCATCAACCACAGGAAGTGTGTTGAATTATTCTTTTAATATTCATTAGAATTACTGAAAAGCTGGTTGCATAATAAACTACGATTTAATGCTAGAAAATGTACGCCTTTTATGACATTTAATTAAGCAACAGCTTTAGGAAATGAATTAGCTGAATTCCAAGGGATATCATATCCATCTAATCATCAGCCAAAGGCAGTCCACTGCTGAACATAGGCTTCTCCCAATGATTTCAACAGTTACATGTTGATTAATTTGAGGGATATCATGTAGTTCATCTAAAGTGCTCCTTTGTGCAGAGCTGGGAGAGCGCGACACGCCGTCGCCGGCGCGGCCGCTGCCACCGGCGACGTCGTGCAACTGCGAGGAGTTGCTCACCGTGGACTGCCAGCTGGAGACCAAGGAGCTCTGGGATAAGTTCCACGACCTCGGCACCGAGATGATCATCACTAAGACTGGCAGGTAAGGCTCTATAAATTCTAATGAAAAAACATTTAATGTATCAGCGTGATAAGTGTTAATTTTTGTTGAATATTGAGTTCATTTTTACTGAACAAAATGATTTGGTAGTATTTTAGAAGGTTCCACGAGTGAATGCTCGTTTAAAAGATAACTTACAAATTGGTTTTAGATTTTTAAGACCGTTAGCCATATTTATGTTGTCACCATTATGGTTATCGTGTTATTTCTATAGACCTTTAGCCGTATTAATTATGACGCAAAATAATATAGTGATACCTTCTCTAGGTTGATAAATCATGAAGTCTTCGTCTTTTAATGTACGACCAGGCAAGTGTCTAAGTCTACGCTTAATAATTTTCTTCTATTCGTTTTATATTCCTTCGAAAAACCTCGTATTACTGTTTGAGGAATGCGGATGTACTTGGTAATAAGACGATGAACTAGACGTTATTATATGCGTTGGAAATCCTCAGGGCAATATGGCTGCATTTGTGGCAATTTTGTTTAACCTCGGGGGATATTTAAGTGTACACATGCCATATTGTTATGTGCAAATGGTTAATATACCTAATACAGGAAAGGATAAAAACTTGACAATATTGTACGAAATTATGATATTTGGGTAGGATCGTGCTCATTGTGTTGACGTATACGGCGACCGAGATGTATTTTTAGAGCGAATTTACAATGTCGTACGTTCAAGTTACAACCTCCTTCCACTTCTTTTTGTGGCAAAACAGGCCCGAGCAATGTTGGCTGCTGATATTTAAAGTGTTACTTTTTATGCTTAATAATTTCGAACATAACACTGAGATGACATATCCTTTCAAAATATATTAAAATATTGATCGTAAATTGACTACTGAATATCAAAGATTGATAAAAAAATCAGTTAGTACCTCTTTTTTTACTTAGCAAACGATATTATTCAGATATTGGAATATCAATTCGTAACCTACATATAAGTAACCATATTTTATACATTGTTATACGTTCAAACTAATATTGCAAACTTCTTTACGAATCATAGTTCATCCTAATATCGAACGTTTTTAAAACAAGTCGCTGAATCAGAAATAATCATTCAATTAATTTCACGGCTCATCAAAATAATGTAATCTTTCACTCCGTCGAGATCGGAGTCCCAAACAAATTAATTCACTCTACAATCGACCCCCAACAAAGGGCCTAACGGAATGGATTCATCAGCTAAAGTGGCCAATTCCGGAATAATTACTTCGCGAACCCGGCCGTCCTTCAACCCTTTAACGAGATAAATTAAAAGTACATTTTTTCTAACTGGCGGTGTAATGCCGGGCTATAAATTTACAAAGCCCCAAAAGACAACAAACAACGCTGCAGGGGGAAGGGGAAGATGTTTTTATAGTCACGCCGAGAGGTTTATCTAAATAATTGCGTAGTCGGTGGCGCTGAGCGGAAAATTGGCATTGTGTACGGGAGCCGGGACGAGACGAGAGTGCACAGACTGTCGCCCCCAAATGTGGCAGCGCTCTCCGCACTGACACGCGACGAGAGACGACTCTCCCGAGACGCGCTCACGCATATCACTACCAGCTCGTGTTCATTTAAAACGAAACATTAAACTTCTCTTAACGCTAATTTATATTTCAATGACTTGGTTTTTTTTAATTTTATGTTAAAATTTATTTCTTACGCTTTACGGCCGACAATAACAGTGTTTATGACCATATTTTTATTCAATAATGGTGATATTTATTACCTGCGAAACGAAGGTATAGATCGCGGTTAAAGACTCTTTATCCGTGGTAGGAGCTGCGAACAGGTTTAAGATGTGTCGGACGTTAAATAATGCGGCATGCAACTATATCGCATGATGTCCACAGTGCAGCCTCGCCACTAATAATTTGAGGTGGTTATTTCAACGTACAAACCGGAACAAGTGCACAGAATGAGTATAATCCCGGTATTAGATACACGTCATATGTTGTCTGCTGGAGGGTAAGAGCCCCCGTATCGCAACAAGTGCAGTTAGTCTAAATCACTGTAGTTGATACTAACCCCGAGAGCGTTTCAATCTCGAGGGAAAGCCATTGTGTATTGGGACGAAGCGGTCTTGATACGTGATGGCAATTTAAAAATTTCAAATAGCATATTTAGGATATAGAAATGTTAATAAAGCTAAAATCATTAAAATATACAAAGGCCTTTTTATACGATTTATTCCTTATATATTTTAAAAAGATTATGTAACTATATGCGTACCTATGTAACTAGCTTAAAATACTTATTGTAGCACTACTTAAATTTATGCAACTTTTACTCGAAACTTGATGTTTGAAATAGGTTTAATATGTTCTATTAATTGTAAAGTATCAAAGAGGTTTGTGTATATTACACGGTCTAAACAAGAGATAAATCAACGCGTCCAATCAAAAGGGGATATCGAGGACAAATTTTATCACGGGAGGGTGTCGCGGAGCGTGTTTTTAAATTGCTTTACAATGAATTATCTATTCATTTAATCTTAGGGCATATTTATAAACTTAATTCACAATCGGAGTGACTGGTGGTAGGACTTTCATATGTGAATGGCTGCCTGGGTGGTACCACCGCAATGTCTATTTCTTCCGCCAAACAGCAGTGTAAATGCGCTATAGTGTTGTGGTTTAAAGGACACTGTAACAACTGGACATAATGAGACTTAACATCTTATGTCTAAAGACGGCAAGCGCAGTGGAATGCCATCCATTGCTTTGTAATTCTTGGTGTTGTTTGGTTTTGCTTCTGTCAATAAGCAGTCGTGTCGCTTACCATCAGGCAAATGAAACGCTCGTCTCACCATTCATTGCAATAAAAAAAAATGGAGTGATTAAAAGTCCGCGGAGGTGTTACAAAGGACCACCAATAACAGTGGAAAGTGTTACTGGACCATTTTTACGTCAAACTTAATATGAAAACATAAAACGGGCCCTTATCTCCGGACATCCCGTAATACGCTTTATCTTTTTTTATTGCGATGCACAATCCTTTCCTTTCCACATCGACTAAATCTGTCGGGACCTCCAAAATATCATACTTTATTATCGACCAGTTTCTAATTCCTCCTATACCCTGAGTTATAAACATTATCTTTATGGCTACGGAATTCTGTAAATATTTTCTTTATTTATGTCATAGAAGTTTATTTTAATACGCGTTTGGGAAATTATTTCAATTATTGTTTTCAATAATTGAAATAATTAAAAATAAGGTAGTAGGTATCGTTGAATTGAGGTTTAGAGGTGTTAAATTGGATTATTTTATCATTTTATGTGTCAGTTTATATGGTGCATCCCTAAAGAGCTCATGAGAAATGTCAGTCCGTCTGGATTCCTTTATTTTTTTCATCTTTTCGATTCGACGTTTTGATTTACAGGCGGCCACTTTACTGCCGAGTGGACTTTGTTACGGGGAACTAACTGGTGAACGATTTATGTATTCTGGACCTCTTTCGACAAAATGTTTGTCCAAAATATTTGAATGTCAAGTCATAACGCGACCTTTTTATGACAGAACGTTTTTGTATGTTAATAATATTATTGCTTACTGCGTTATTGGTTTGCGGTTGGCTGGGCTGTGTTCAATTCGGCTGAAGTAATTCTGTATATTTTAGGGCTTACATTATAGGCTTGGTTATGGAATTCGTGTTATTATTTTATTTTGTTTATTGGTGAAACAGTTGTAGTCATTTGATTGTTAACAATGACATAAACATTATAATTATATAATTGACAAAAAGATAATCTATTTTCTTTGAATGAGCATAACTAAATCAAGTAACTGTATGTAATTATTTTTTAATTTTCTTTTGATCAGGGCAATGGCGATATAACCAACAAATAGTTCAAACTTTCTGTCGTGTGCTGAATGTAATGATGTATTTACGGCTGCGCTGCGTTGGTGGTGCCGTGGTTCGAAAGGGGCGTCTACTTAAATTATCCATATCCGCAACTTGAGCGATCGCTGGCGGTATTAATTGTTTATATAGGTTTTTAATACATCGACAATTACCCACCGACGTCGGCGGACGTGATGCTCATGTTGATTATGTGCGTGTCCCAATAATTAAACACGGCACATTGTAATCTTAAGTCATTTTCAGCGTAACCTTTAGGAGAAACCGCTGAAGTAATTTGTCATAACTGCATCATGTAAGTTCAATTACGTTGAGTCAATTACGGAGTGATAATTACGTTAGCAGTACATATTTAGTTTTTTTTTAATTATTTTAATTAAATTTAAAGTATATTAGATGATGGTAATGTCAATAGTATTCATAGATGTTACTTAGGACTTTGAGGTGACTTTTTTTTATTGCAACGAATTGGTGAGACCTCATGGACATTTGCAAAATCAAACAACATGATGACTTACAAACCAATGCTTGGCATCCTGAGACATAAAATGTTAAGTCTACATAAGTCCAGTACTTACTCTGGTTACAATATCCTTCAAACCAGAATATGAATTTCAGTAATTGGAATTTCAAATTGATTTGGGGAGAGCAATAGACATTTCAGTGGAGCTATCCATGCGGCCTCTAACATAGTAAGGAATAATGATAACTAGAAATAGTATATAATTATGCTCTATACATAATACGTCATGAGATTTCCACGTGGATGAGATGGTGCTTATTGCGTTATGCGTGTTACATGCGTGTAATATGATTGTTTGAATATTAAAGTGGCAATATCAGCCGCCAGGTAAACGTGTGTTAACCTTTAGCACCTGGCCTTTCGATCGGCTCCTACACTCCTTTGTGAGACTGGACAAAGGTGCGGACCGTTATAAAAAACATACAAAACTCACGGCATTTAACAAACAATATTTAGTGCCGTTTTGACAGTTATTATAGGCAATGATTACCGTTCATTATGATTGAGTTTAATTCGGTTTTTGCTTCTTGAGGGCATCCTCAACAGGTGCTTGGCTATTAAAATGTTATTTAATTTAAATTTTTGATTGCGCGGTGGATTTGGTGTAGGGGAATTGATTCTATGACTCAATTATCGTGTAGATATGTAATCATTAATTGCACGTAATCTTAATTAGGTGTGTGACTGTATATGAAGTTAAAAAAATAGATTAAATTGAATATATTCCAGTCAAAAGTATTGTTTTCTTATGAAAATATTAATTAAAATAAAACATACATCCAACATACAACAGTTACATACATAGTCGTGATCCCACATTAAGATCAATTAAGTCTTGTGTCGTAGGCTGGGGTATGAGAATCTACGAACGACTTTTCGGTCTCAAACGCCCGGACCCGATACAAATACGCCATAAGTTACAAACATTTGTCTCGGCACGGAGATCGAACTCTTCTTCACCTTCTCGTTTCACAATCGGCGTGGTTTAACCAACTGCGCTAACTGCAAGTGTAGGCTGTCAATTTGCAACAAATTTTTCAAAATGGCGTAAACATAAAATTCAATTTTTATTTTAAAGATTTCAAAGCATTCTTTTGAAGATATGTAACTTCAATTGGTACAATAATTGCTTAAGTAAATAACAACGTCATCTAACACATTAAAGTCGCCTGAATTGGCAAACCAATTTTATTTCAACATTAAATATAAATGATTATTTTAATATAATGAACGGCGCGGGTATTTTATTACCGATGTCATATTCGGGGGTATAAAATGCATGTACAGCGATAACAAGTGCGAAGTTAACCGGGCGGTGGCGCGGCGCGGCGGTGGTTTAGCAACGTAATCGCTTTTCGTAAATCGAGTTCGGGACTCGGGCTATGTCCGGTGGGGGACGCTGGTTCCCACTCCGACACATGCATTAAGCTTAATTGAAATTTTCGTGGCTACATGTTATTTTGCACTTATGCACCTTTTAACATGACGTGTGCTCTTGCGCACCTCTGAATTAAGGTTCAACGATCGATGCCTTATTGAACGCTTTTATGTTTTTTTTTTATAATGATTGCCGTGAAACATGGTAGTATTTTGTGTAACTCAGTAATCAAAATGTGTGTTACTGGTGGTGGGTCTCTCATTTGTGAGATGCCGTCTATGTAGGTACCACCGTAATGTCTGTTTCTCCCGTCAAACATCGGTGTAAAAGCACTGTTGTGTATCGGATTGAAGGTTGTACCCAGAGTAACTATTGGACATGTTGAGACTTAACATCTTATGTCTCAAGATGGCGAGCGCAGTGGAATGTCAAACTTTGCTTTGTAATTCAAGGTGTTGTTTAGTTTTGCTACTGTTCATGAGCTGTGTATCGCTTACCAACAGGTGAACGGCATACTCGTCTCACCACACATTCGCTATAATCAAAAGTAGATTAAGAGGTATTAAGACCATAAAGTCCACCACGCTGGCCTGGTCAGAGTTGGCGGATCTTACTTAGGGTACCATAGATTTATTTACAAACCGCTATGGTTTGTAAGTATACTCACGATGTTTTTCTTAATACATATATCTCGGAAATGTCAGGGCTGTGCCCTGAGATTTGAAACCGCGACCAGAATGAACATGTAGGCAGCCGACACCATGGTATATTTTGGTTTTATTTCTTTATTATTAATGTCCAATGATTGACGTGACAGGTTATAGGACTCTTCAAAGCATGTAGGGTGAATTAGAATTAGAAATCAGTGTGTGCAATCATATGGTGTTAAATAATATCTATGTAACCAGGAATCTGTATAAAACGGTATTCTATACAATATCGAGGTTATGTATCGCATACCTAAAACTTGTAGGTAATGTATGAAATATTACGTATATACGTATATTCTATACAATACCTAATGTGCAGCCGGTCATGTATGTGAAAGATGATACCAAGGAGTGGGAGGAAAAAAATATTTACAATTCATAATTAAAAGAGAAGCAGCAAAAACTAAAAATCCAAACAATACAAAATATTCGTTAGGTTAGTTTACTTTTTTAAATAAAAAAATAACTTAACTTTTCATTTTATTCACTTTTGTCATTTATCCTATCCTACATTTTCGTTACATATACATTGATAACATATATACATATTATACATACATTCAGCATTGGATCATATTAATTTTCTTTGTTGTTTTTTCAACATATATTTTTTTATGTAGGTTTAAATACATTGATAATTATAGACCATCTAATTATTTTACACAATACCGGTGAAACAGCAGATACTTTATAGGTAGGTATAGTCCCTAAGAATTGTATACATTATCCAGGTAAAGTATGTAATGGACAACAATATTCATAATATTTCAGACATTGCCTGCACGGCCGAGGTATTTTATACATTGCCTAGATATTATATATGCTATATTGTATATCTGAGTTATACAGATTGTCAGTACATTTTGCCATGCGGCGTGCAAAATTGTGGTGTGTGACAGAATCATTGTTACCAAACACAATTGCTCATCATCGTGGATTCTAAATTCCTTTCGAGCCTCTTTTCTTATTTGGTGTTAATAATTAATGTATAATGCAGAAAATGTATATTGTGAAGTGGTTTCATGTTTTTCAACTTGACATGAACAATTGTGCTTGGCAGGAGTTATTCTGCAAGTCACTAATTACTTAACCACGATTAATATTTGTAAACATTACTAAGTAATTTTAAGTTATTGGCATGAAATAAATATTGTTTATTCTGGTCTTGACCTTTCAAAGCCTGCTTCAATGAGTCACGTCTTACGCTCGTCTCATCCAGTTACTTCGTTAACTTATATTGCATGGTTATTAATAATCCAATAACACAATCAGTTATTAAGTACCTCGTGAATAGTTAAGTAGTTTTACAGTAAACAGTGATTACCTTAGAGTAATTATTAGTAAATACCTACTTAATGCAAGAACAAAGGCGACAGGCATCATCGATGAATATTACTTGCTTGAATTGAATCCCAGTATATGTATATTTTTATGGGTTTCATAATTTTATAGCTACATCAGTTTATTATGATTCTTGCAATAGCGGCCTGAATGTCAGAACATAACAGTAGCATGGTAATTGAACGTTAAATCCACAATCTACTTATAACCTCTAGATAACAGGCGTGAGTTTAATTATTGCGTGGATGAATAATCGAGACAATACCAAGAATGTGAATGAGGCAGTACATTTATTATAACAAGTAACTTGCATAATGTCAATGATTAATGTTGAAGGCATTAAGCTACCGGTTAGTGTGATTTCAATGAGAGAAAATGAGATGTGCAGACAATGAGCGCGCCCACGCACACGTCGCAATTCGCGCTGCCTGTGAACTGTCAGCTACCGTTCCAGCGCGCTTGCGCAACTGTGATCCGCGCAGCGCCGCCGGCACACCGCACCACACTCCACACCACACAACACAACACACAACACATCACAATACGTTCATTTATCACCGCACATTCATGATCTGTGGAAACTTCTACTTAACTCATACAAACCACTGCATAAAATAACTTATTATGTTCGAAATGAAACGTGTTTAAATGACCAATTTGAGACAACGCACATTACTTAAATGAAGCTGGAAGACGGACGGGCATCATCAAGAGGGTGGTCATTTAACAACCATTAACGCCTAAAATATAATAAGCTATGTTAAATAATAACGAAAAAAGGTGTAAAAAGCCGTTGAACGCAGAGGAGAGTGATGCGCCCGCGCAGCCCGATGAAAGACTGACGGCGATGCCGACGGAGATTGATTACGTAATCATGGACATCGCCTGATTTCGGGATACTCATAGAGAGTAATCATAATTCATCTCTCGGCTCGTTGACGTTATATTGAAGTGATGCTCGTCATGCGAGCTTTTGATTGTAAAGGCACGTAATCGAATTTTGAAGTTAATTTTACGCGTCGATTAACGTTGCAGAGGTCGAGGGAAAGTGTTTGATGGCGCAGCTCGGGCGCACAGGCGCCGTATCGTTAATAATGCTGGTACTCGGAGACAGTGGCTCGGTGTTAGCATCACTAACGACGAGGTGGTATCCGGCTGTCGACGCACAATTAGCCCTCCATTGTGCAGGGGGTATTGTGCGGGTGCGCAGACGCTGTTGGTTTTACTCCTACGCCCATTGTGAAGGCGTCTATCGCACAGCGCACTGCCATTCCACAATCCGCTCGCTGCATTCAATGAGATATTATCTCCTACATTATTAGCTGAACATTAAGAACTCAATGATTTAATATTCTCCTCTATCGATTACGGATTCACAATGATTGATTACTTTAATTTGTTTAATGCCGGGAGCTGATTTTCGAAACACGATGCTTTATTATCCTATTGTTAAATTTATGCGTGTATCAATTTCGGGTGTTGTGTTTTAATTGGAGTTACATCATTATCATTCTTATGATTTTATTGATTTTTATTGATCGATGAGCAACTTGACTATTAGGATTGAAAGTGTTTACCACTACCTTTTTAAAAGTATGTTTATTTATTAGTAGCTGTAATATTATGATCAAATGTTTATGTTATGCTTACATCCTAAGCGTTCTATTATGCATTTGTTTGTAATATACTAAATCCACTTGTAATTGCCTATTATTGAGCAAGGAATTTTCTAAAAACGAGGGTTTGATAAAGAGGGGATTCTTTTAAAGTGTTGCAAAATGATATTTTTACTTTTTAAACTACTTGCCTTTATATAATCATTGTACACATATACATAGATAAATATTTTACAATGGAATTAACTATTTCATTTGTGAATATCAATCCAATCAGATAACATTATTAAAAGGAAGCCACCGTTAAATTGACCTCAAATAATTCATACAGTCATAGTTACATGCCTATGCACGAGTCCACAAAATACAATAGGAATTATTTTATTTCATACAAATGATGATGAGCGTTGTCAGATATTAAAGAAACAATAGCATGGTCGAGGTGCAATTTAATTGAGCAGCGTCGGCAAACGGTGGGTCACCGAAGTCAGAGTCGGTGGAATATCGGTGCGTTGTGGCTGTGTGTGGTACAATACGCGCGTAATGAAGTGGGCCGCGAGGGGGCGGCATTGTCGGCCAAACGAGCCATTGTGATTGCTCGCGACCCCCGACCTGCTCCTCGTTACCGCTGCCAGTTCAGACCCAGCGCTCACCTTACCACCCCGGAACACAATATACACTGTATAAGCGTTACAAGCAAATCTTGTTACCGTTCTCCATTTTTGACAGTACCAAACTCTCACCGCTAGAAGTATCACAAATATGATTGACGGAATTGGTATTACAACTCAAGGTTTGTTTAAATCACTGCGACATGTGTTAGTGGTGTTAAGTTGTTAATTTTTCCATAGAGTGACTAATTAGAGTTAGTTATGTGGTGCCATTTCGATTGTCGGCGACATACGGAAGCAATTCACAGCGAACGCCGGTTGCACCGTGACTTTTTTAATCATGGTTACTGTTTCAGCATAGAAATGAACAAAAAACCCAGTCGTGTCGTCACATTCACACGGTATGACATAGTAAAGGATGGAAGTCGAATTAAATATCGTCATGTGGTGTCGCTTTTTTCAAGTAGAGCGTTAAATTTTCATGGCTACCCCTCGGCGGTGAGAATAAATTATATTTATGTAGATACTGGGTGGCCACCCGGTAACGCTAGTTCATTACACAAACCAAAGGAAACGTTGCGGAAGCTTATATCAGCTGTTTATATACTTACTTGTTTATTATTTTAGATGCTACAGAAGTACGATTGAGGTACATAACAAGCCGCAGAAAGGAAATCTAAAGAAGTCGCCATCAAAACGTTTATTAAGTCTTAATCTTTTATTTTGTTATTTTTTATATTATTTGATTATGTAGGTTACCTTGCATCGACAAGGTAAGTAGGTATTTTCTACCCTAACTTTTATTGGCTTCACCATAAACGGCCCTATCACGCATTATGGTAAAGTTTTCCTACAAATGAGGTCCAATGCGAGTAAATTATATCCATAGTGCGCCGCCCAGCGATGAAGTTATTATTTTCCATTTCCGTGGCGGTGTTAAGTCGATAATTCGAAAATGACTGCCATTTGTATGAACAGGCAACAATCTCCCCGCACGTGCTCATTATCGAATCGTAGAACTCAAAGGTTTCTCGAACTGTGTCGCGTAACACTTCCGCACTAATATAAATAGACTTAGGGTTTACACCTTATTCGAATACTTGGATTATTAAGGATCATTTCAATTGAGAAGTAATGTTTAACAAACATTATCTAAAATATTTTTTTGATGAATGGTATCTTGCAAAGTATACTCGGTATATTTTTCCGTCAAGTCAATATATTGGTGATTTTATTTGAAGCCACGTAATGTTTATTGGATTAATAGTTCCTACGGCAAAAAATCTAATTAAGTTTCCCAAACTTTAATGTAGGTATCTGGTATATGTTTTAGAATAGGTGTTGATAATAATGGTCTTAAATAATGTATAATGTATGTTATATTATATCTACATCGCCAGGGCATGTTCTAATATGGCTCTAATAATTGTCTTTTTTTTTTGGAGAGCCATAACATTTAGACATCTTGTAGATGATGATAAATATATCCTCTCAACGTGAGAGATTATATGATAATTAGGTATGACATTATTACAGAAACTTATACAGTTGTAATTACAACAAATCTTTAACCAGATAGAATAATCTAAAACTCACATACAAGCCTGAAGCATCAATTAGGTCCATCATCATCATCAGCCTATTCGCGTCCAGTGCTGGACATAGGCCTCTCCTATGGCATCAATTAGATTAGTATCAATTTAATACTAAATGCTAATTTGAGTACATTATATTTATCATTTCGTGACCTATATGTAATTCTAGCCTAATCAAATTATGTAATTTGTGAAGAATTTGGTGAAACGGAAAGTAATGTAGTGTGTCGGACAGCGGGGTGTAGCGGGCTTGGGGCGGCGGGGGAGGCGGGGTGTATGGACAATGTTCAATAGATGAGGACACGCAAGCCGCTCGTCAACCCGCCGCGCCGTGTTGATGCTTTAGTTCCTCCGTGTTATAACTCACTCAGTCCTGACATCGCGGTTAATTTGCTACCCAACAACAGTTATATTTTGTATTTATAATCAATTTAAAGCTCTTTCACACGGTCCATCAATGTTTAGGGGTATCGATTTTCTTCACTACATAGTATAAAACAAAGTCGCTTTCTCTGTCCCTATGTCCCTTTGTATGCTTAAATCTTTAAAACTACGCAACGGATTTTGATGCGGTTTTTTAATAGATAGAGTTATTCAAGAGGAAGGTTTATATGTATAATACGTACATATTATTGTACAGAAATCTATTTGTACCCGGGCGAAGCTGGACCGGGCCTAGTGGCCCGGCCCAGCAGTTTATAAACTAGTGTTTATAAATAAATATTAAGCAGCAATTCTTTCAAAAAGAATAATATTAAATAATATTTAATATCTAAATTATTAATAATAGATTGGGATGACATTGTCATCTTATTTAATTCTGAAAACATTTGTTCGTAGATTAATACGTTCTGTAAATACATGTAGAGCTTTAAAATGTTTCGCGAAGATATTGTCCGTATTGTGTTGCACATTTGTGTTGGTGGGAATAGGTAAGTATACGACGTGAAAGTTCACGTAGTGGATTCCTGGTATTTTCCGAGCGGCACGGAAGTATGTCGGGCGGCGAGTGGAAGCGGGATGCACGGCGCACCGCCGCGGCGGTTTCGTACATCGCCACCCGTCCGCGCCCGTAAGCTCGTAATTTGCCTTTCTATTAGAGCGAGGGCGTGAAAAAAGGAAAGCGTTTACGGCGTGTTTAATGGGAGCGAGAGGGAAGAAATATGACCAACCGTCGGGAGAAGGGAAAATTTTGGTTTTCAGACAGTTTTTGCAGAGATGTGCATCGGCTTGTGAAGTGCGAGGGGGACGACAATGTTTGCGGAGCCGCTCCCCGAATAATTAGCGGAAGTCGTGGCTTAGTTCACCCCCTGGCGGGTGAGTTGCGGGAAGGGAGTTCCTCTATTTGTCGTTTAAGAGTTAATCGGACGAGTGATTCGTCACCCTCGAGAGAGCATGCCGCCGGCGATATTATATCTTTATTAAGAGCGTGTCGTACAACACTGCGCCGCTGCCACCACGCTCCCGGCCCATAACCAAATCTTGATTATTGATAAACTAAACACGACACGTTACTGGAAGCACTCGTGCTCTTCATATCCAATTGCATTTATATTTATTGTCCCAGTAACATTGTCTTTTTTATTTTTACTAATTTCTAACAGGAAATTTGACTATTGGTTAGAGTGAGATATTCTTGTAACATTTATATATTTTTTTTATAAAATTAATATGACATGTAGTTGAATAGTCTATGTGGTTATTTATTTGCCTGCATGTCTGTTTCATTCAGAAGGTATCGTCTCGCGCCTGCCGCTATCGATTGTTCCCTACTTCCTCTGGCAACATTCTGTAAAACCCTTTTGTATGTTATTTTGTATTTTCATAGTTGGTACGTGCTCAGCATACAATATTTGCCTAGGATAATCAAGGTGATCATGTAGTTGTCTTTATAAATAACAAAGTTTTTTCATAAGACAACTGTATCGTAAAATGATACTGTGGTAGTTTTAACTGACATTATATCCTTTTACCGCGTGTCATATAAATGTGCTGTAGTAAGTTGTTATCTAAAATAAAGTTTAGGATTCATACAAGATAGATATGTTAATTTGAGATTGAAAAAAAAAAATATTACTTAAATATAATATCTATGTAAGTACTTTAAATTTTGCTGCGAATTTTAGTTATTTTCATAATAGCTCATCTTTAAAGCGATTTTATTCAACTGACGATAGTATAGTGGTTTATTAGTATTACTTATATTATAACCGTTCACAAAAATATCGGTAATTATTTAAGTCTTACTTATTTATTAAACAAAATTATGACATCGAAACATATCATTTGCATAGTTTGTTACTCGTTTGAATACAGTCTTTTTGCTTCATAAAACTTGCTAAACAGAAATACGAAACTTTCGTTATAATCGCATTCGCTCTAAGCGAGTTTTTTTAAATGCGCAATGTTCGCATTCAATATGTCATACGGACATGCACGGCGGTAAACACAAAAATGTTTTGTTTATTTTGAAAAGTTTCCTTGGGGCAGAGACGTGTAATTTATCATTTGTTGAGGGGAAGTGACAAATACAGCTGTAAACAGAGCTCGTGTGCGGACTGTCAATTAGCTGTAATAGCACACTGTCGAACGACATATGCTCCACCACCAACTTTTATATTTGTTACCCTTTTTACGATACCAAATTATACTACGCCAGAGAATCTATGTCGGTGCACCGCTGTCGCACTGTTCAATAATTACATGCTACAAATTGACACCGCGGCCTCAAGTTTTACCATGTCCATTCCAATTTCCACGTTAAAACTATTATCTCGATGGTTGACAGGTATTAGTGCGGTTTCTTCTTCTTGAATCTTAATAATAATATACTTATTTTATTATTAGTATAGTTTAAAACACTCACGTATGCAGTTTGATAATTATCTTTTTTTATATTTGCACCTTGTATGTGTGCTCATACAGGTTGATAGTAGTTTTCATAAATAATGGTACTTACTTTGCTATAGTAGGATATTATTTTTAGTAGACATTATTGTTCACTCATACATTAGTGTAAGCCTGGATTAATAGTAGATATACAGAGGTAACCTACCATCTAGTATCTAAACATACAAAAATATTGTACATTTCTAATATTGCTACCCTTCCTTTTGCCTTATAAACGTAATCGACTAAAAACAACTTCCTTTCAATGTTCTATGTTATAGTTCTACAGCTTTTAAATGTGGCCATAATACTCGAAACTCTTTCAGTTATGTATATATGATGTATATGCTATGGTGCAGTAATTGGCGCGCTCCAATCAGCGGCAAATGAACGATGGTGGTAATTAAAACGGATCGACTTACGGAATCAATAAACTTACGATAAGCTAATTAATTGCACAATGCTCGTTGGGTTTGGTTAGATGTACCTATACTGTATAGTGTATACCTATCCCAACACCGACCGTGATTGAATCATGCCTCATTTCAATCAGTCACACTCGTACACCTATAGATTGCAGTTTAAATTAGTTCTGTTATTATATCTTCAAGCCTGGTTCAAAAATATTATGAGTTTACATAAAAAAGAGAAAATTCAGATTTATTAATAACGTTGTATGTCTTCCGTGTCTTCTGTTGTATGAGTTGAGTGCACTTCTTTGGTCCTAATAAGCCCACGTAGGTCGTGAATCGTCAACTCATAACAAGAACTATGTTAAAAAACACAAAAGGGCAGTAACGTCAATGTGTGTGGTGCGCTTGTTGACACCAAAAAACAAACTCGGCTGTTAATAAATTATCAGTTTTCAGTGCATAGTAACACTCCACGGGAGGTATTCTCAGAAAGGCACTTCCTAACAGCACAGGGTGGCGAAGGATAGCTTTATTCGTAGTATCTTGTATCAATTCAATGAAGAGTTTTTGCACCTCATGTCATATTAACGATACCACAAGTATCATTTGAAATTAGTGTGAATATTGAGAAATATTTAGAAATGAAAACTTGTGTAGCTTAAGGAAAACCTTTAATGAGGTTAACTATTCTAACATTAGTCTATTTGATGGTTATAAGTAATTATTAAAGACGATGTCAAATCCATTATATAAAAGAGATACAAAATTTATGGCATTGTTATCGTCCGAGTCTCAATTACTTGATGCAATCGAGCCCAAATGTATTTTAGTTAGTTCTGTGGTCGTATCTATGTCATATCTATTTGCATGTCTAAATAAACGGATACATTTTATTGAATATTTATAAAATACGGAAATTTTAGTAGTGTGCGTGGCGGTGATTCGCGAGTAGGTCGCCGTGTGGGTGGTATTGGTCACAATAGTGTTTGGCTTGGCATTCGTCACGGGGCGCCGCGCGGCGAGCGGCCGGCGCGGCGGAGGGACGCGCGGGCGGCGCAGCCATCATGATTGATGACCCTCGCCTTGGCTACACACCGCACTCTACACTAACAGCCTTCCTTCAACCTCTACAATTTGTTCCTTATTTTAAGCAGTTTCTCTTTTAATATAAATAATATTTATCCACTTGCCTATCAACCTGTAAGTTTTATATTTTTATTGTAAATCTTAAAAGTTGTGGCAATATTCGCTATAATATGGTAATTTTGCCCCGACTGACCCTTCCAATGTGAACGTATTGACTCTTGAACACCAACATTCTTTTCTGCTTGTTTTGAGGCTATTACTTACGCATAAGTAAATTATTTATCTCAAAACAGTTAAGACAAGAGCCAACATTGGCAACTGTTGCTTAAATTATGGATTGTCATAGGTTACTTGGAGCCGTAACATAATACGCGGCTCGATCTCGGATACGATAGCACGACGAAAAATTCATAATCTCCGGCGGGCTTCGTAAATAAAAATTATTTGGTATTGGGACAGGTGTAGCGTCGGGTTACGCAGGCAGTGCCCGCCGCCCGCTGCCGCGCGGCGCGCCACTCATTAATATTCGGACGAATTAGATCGTGGATCCGACGCGCGGCTCGTACAGGTGCAACTTGTCTCATCAAACGGTCAAATTGAGAACATGCCGTGACACTATCTCCGAGATAATCAAGCTGTTTAGTAGCTAATAAGCTCCTTAAACATTTGTAATTCCAACAACAAGCACAAGGCCGCCCGAACAATTTGTACGTTTCTATATTTTAGATAAGGTCACACAGTCACATGTGTATGAAGTTGTAAAGTCGTTGATTATCACACATAACAATATTAATGTGCTCCGACTTATGAGTACTTTATTTTTGATATTTTTGTTGTGCAGTAGTGAACTCTGTGACACCGTTGAGTTGTAATACCTATCGTGTCACTAATAAATAACAATTACTATAGCCCTAATTAACTATATAAGAGGCTTGATAAGTTTTTATGTCTTAATGTCGCGTGAGCCACGATAATTTGTGATTAAATCGGGCCATGTCCTTTATAGCTGTGTGATGTTATAGATGTGGACACGCGCTTCCTATTTTGTAAATAATTATGTAGAGTCCGTATTTTCAACACTTGTCACCTGATGTATTAATTTTGGCGATATGTAGCCATGTGCTTTCAAAGGCCTGTTATAATAAAGTAGATGGTTATTGCGAAGACCAGGAATAAGTTGTTTAATACCATCTGCAAAAGTGGTAATTTGCATGATGCCTCATTAAGCCTGCTTAAGTTTCGTAGTCAGTATTTTACGATTGTAACATATGGAAGAACGGTTCTTTTTAAGAATTTATAGATGTAATATCCGTGTTTCGCTTCCGTCAGACATAATGGCGAACTTAACGGCACATTAGAGGGCATATAAAGCAATTAGTTTCGTGTAAAATGTAATTTAAAAACATTCGACGGCTTAATCTTGCATCGGGGCCCTTTGTCGGATCGACCGAGTTAATGGAGACGTTTTTAATCTGGCGGATTACAAGTGGACAACTGACTTGTCACCAAACGCTGCTGGCATGTTATCGGTGACGGATCAGTGTCCTCTCGCATCATCTAAAATCCGAATTGTTCTTCGCTTACTATGCTATAATTTGAATGTGACGTGGACGTATTACAATATGACCTTTACTGCTCACGGGTTAGAGACTTCTCGGTGTTGTTTATTTTGTGTAGCGCGGCTCGACGGCGCGGCGCGGCGGCTCGGCGGTTGAGCCTGACACGTCACTCGTTTTGTACTCGTCGCCTGATCCCGTGCTTAGCTAACCGTTTTGACAAGATTTTAGATGTAACGATAAGAATATCCTTTTTCCTTCATTTTGCCGAAAACGTTTTGTTTACATGCCAAATATATGTACTTACATTCATTCACAATCCATTAACATGTGTGTGATACATAATATAATCCTGCCGTAATAACTATGTGTAGTCTTTATCAACTATAGTGTTACTGTATGTCGTTTCAAGTTTGAAGTGCAGAGGAAAATCTTTTTGTCGCCGGGCTAATAATTAGCTCGACGTTGAATCTTTTCTATGAAATACTCCAGAGCATTGTATATAAAGTAATCCAACATTTAATTATTTAGGAAAAGGATTATCAGAATATTATCAACCGATTTATGTCCGATAGCTTAATTTTTTGTGTAATTGGATCTTAAGGCAGTGACTTCCTAGTCCACGAAGCGAGATAATATCGCCTCGCGGGGAATCCGGCAAAGGCACCGGTCCCACCCGCGACAGCGCATCACAATACAGTCGTTTAACACGCTCATCGCATTCGGAACGTTTCTTGACAGCTTACGTGTTCGAAAAAGGAACGAGTTTATTTTTTTTGGATGGACAGACTTAACTAAAATGATGATGCTAGAAATGTATGAGCTATTGCGCAAAGCATTTGATTAGGGAGCAACAATCTGTACTCTTCGCGAGCTCAGCCGTTTCAGGACAAATCGAGCCTTTTCACCAAGGACCGATAATTTGCATTTTTCACTGAGTTTTTCTTTCCCCGGAAAAAAATCTATGGTATATTTTTATTAATTGTTTATATTATAATAGTAAAGTAGTGTCATTCAAAAAGGTATTCATCGAGTTATGCGAGAAAGTGAAAAGCAATGATAGATAGAACTCTTTAATTCTTGGCGCAGATGATATATTCCCTGAAAAGGCTCTATACGTAGGTAATAGGCACCACAGTGGCACGTGAAAGAGTGTTGGTGGAATCAACAATGAGTGTAGGTTTGGAGTTGTGGTGGCGGCGGTGTCGGCGGCGTGCGCGAGGCGTGTCCGCGCTTCATCGATCGCAGCCTCCGACGCTCCTCGACGACGTCTGCTCCCCAGCACCCCAGCACCCGCCGCACCCCGCCCCGCGCCGCACTCCGCCCCGCCGCGACACCCCGCGCACGTTAGCGCTCCGACCGACTGCATTTACCACCCGCGCCACCCACACACATACACAAATACACACTTTGCAACATGTCTTCTCAATAAGCAAATATTGCATTGTCACTACATTTTTTTTATTATAAATAAGTTCATTGATCACAGAATTTACTTATATCGGGTGACACACTACAATTTAATTTCGAAGCGTTGATGCAGCGCCAAAAGTATTTCAGTTATTCGATTCTTAACAGTGTTACGTATTTTGGCGAGGAACCTGTAAATGTTTTGAGCATATTATAATAAAATTGAGTTATAAAATATTGGGCCGTCCGTAGCGGCACGTTAGTGAACCCGTACTGAGTGAGCTTTTTTAACAACATGTCTCTTTTTTTTTGTTAAACAATGTTAAAGAGTTGTCACGTATTATCTATATTATTTACATAAGATCAGGAGCGATAATCACTCTATCTGTGACGTAAAATAACAACATAAAACATTAGTGGTCTAAATTAAATTTGTCGGGTGGCGGTATGGCGCCGGCGGTGGTCATCCATCATCGGTAATGGTGCGGCCGCACTAACGATCGTGCACTCTGTCGGTCATGGGCTCATGGTACCGCATCACTGTATCACCGCGCCACGCCACCGCCACGCCAACGTCACGTCGACGCCACGCAATCACCACGCCATCTCCACAACACTTTGCCGATCCGACTACACTTCATTCATATTAGGTTTTTGTCAAAATTGCAATTTGGAAATTTTATATTGATCAAACTTCAAGTCAAGTGGAGACTGTCTTATAGATGGCAAGCATAAGATTTCATATTCAAATTAAACATTACGTAACATCTGATTTACTGGACTTATTGCAATGAACTGATGACATTAATTTGCGCAGTATGTGGGCACAATTTTTCACCAGTTTCAATTAACGAGGCGAGTAAATGCACTCGTAGAGATACAAGAATTGCAAGATAAATTCTTGTGTTCGCTCGCAAGTGGAATCGCTAATTACATCAGCAGCTGACTTCAGTTAAGTGACGATATCAATCTTTACTTGTGCGCATGTGGGAACGTGCTTACACGGCCCCAACAAAAGGCTCGTTTTATGCATTATAATCACCGGAAAGGTTTGAAAGCTTACTATGCAGTTTATTACTTGATGCATGTCCATCACTTGCTTTACATTAACCAAAATATGTGCTCATGCATTTAGAATTAGGATTTTTAAATATCTATATAAATATCATATTAGCAGAGCAAAATTGCCATGTTGAAGTGTGCAGCCTGTAATACTAAACCTGTGCTTAGATATTCTAAGGTTATCTATACCGTCTGAGAGGTAGTAGCACCTGCGTCACGGTATATTGACTTTTATAGACGTTTCTCGGTTCATTTAACCGTGTTGGCGTGGAACCGCGTTCGTCAATATGCGACCCGTCTAGCGTTTCACGACGCTACTACCATTACCTCGGGCTAACACGCATTACTATGGAAACCGGCTCTATCATTTTTCATTTTAATTACTATTTTCACTTTTATTTACATTCTTATATGTAAAGAATTATTATGGTTATAATGAGAAAAATTATAATCATATTTTGTTCTGCTTTACCAACTTTAAGCTCGTCTCGCCAACGAATAAATTTTTTACTGTTACAGTATATTAATTATGAAATAACATATTAATTTATATACAAATATGTTTAAAAAGAAATATTGAAAAGAGTGTAACGCTCACTGCGTATAACCAGGCCAATAAAATTCCAATAAGTGAATAGTCTCTATAGAAACATCGTAAAAAAATGCTGCGTATAACATTATACGTGTTGAGCCGTGATTCAATCGAAATTATTATATCGTTTATATTCAAATGAGAAGCTGGATGTTTTATATATAGTTTACGACGTTGAAAAACCAACAGATTAACAGTTTATAAATACGAATAAAATTATCAATATATTAAATTTCTACCATCGTCGATCCACTACGTGAAATTGATAATTCGTTTTAATGGCGACCCGGTAAACACGCTAATATAAATAGTATCTCTATTGCTCATTAAATACAAAGAAAATTGTTTTTTATTTGAATTATCCATACATGGGAATTAACGATGAGTAAGTACGCGTAGCTCATTTGCAAGTAGGTACATATGAGACTTGCTACTAGTGCCTGTGTGCTTTTGCAGTAAATTTAGTTGTAATTATGCGGAGTATCAACAGCTCCATTACGTTATGCTGATGGTATAATTGCAGCCTTGTCGACGACTAAGGAGCTAGCGTACCTATACAGTGAATGCTATTAGACATTAGTCGGTAGATATTTACGATCTTACAACTCTAAGCACTCGCCATGTGGTTTGACACGGTCCAATTAATTAAAAAATATTATTTCAACCAATATTAAGAAAGTAATTTGTAGTGAATCTAGCCTTGCTATACTATATTTTCTATGATTTAGAGAATGAGGTCAAATTAGAGCGAATTTTCGAGGTTATTGAAAGAATGTTCATGGCGAACTGACATTAAATCACGTAAAATATGGAAGCCAACGATGTTTATACAAATAATTAAATCCAAAAATTATTATTTAATTAATTAAAATATACTGTAGAATCTGTTCATTATGACTGAGCCTATATTAACCAACAATTTTTTATGGGACCATCTAAAAGTATAACCTTTAACACAACAAATATTTTTTCAAATGATTACATTCGTATTATATACATACAAAAACGATGCCCAAAAATTGAGCACGTCCTCTTTTCTTTTACAGTCGAAAAATAAAAATATCCAAAATATGTAACCATATTGATGAATTAAATTAAATAAATGTTACTGTTAATAAAGTGTCACAGGCCAATGCAGAATTTATTACGACTTCAATTAAAAACCTTTTTGGTCTACATCGATCCATAGGAAAAACTAGCACTAGAAGTAGAATATACCTAATTAATAAAATATGATTGATCTTACACAATAAATGGGTACCCGACAATGGAGAAAACTCATAATTTCCTCTGATAAATAAACTTGGTAGCTGATTCAAGGTAAAATCGTCTTTAGGATTGTCTTTATAAAGCATAAGTTTGCTTACAATAAACGCCGAAGCTGTAAGGCAGATAGCGAAAGGACGAGATGAGGCGGTCATTAGCGAAATGAAGCCATTAGGAGCGTGTAAAACAGTTAATTACAGCGTAATCTCGACCCGAGGTGGCGCTCCCGAGACATTTCCGACGATTATAATGAACACGGATAATGACAGAATATTTCCCTTTCTGTGCCATCTAATAGCGGAATTAGTGTCGGGCTCATTTGATTTATTTGAATAGATTCAGCCTTTATTCATTATGACACAGTTTTATTGGGTCACTAGGAATATATCTAGGTCTATGGACTATTGGTTGATCTAATATTTTGGAATTACGTTAATAATTGAAAACATATACGTCATAAATGTACACGGTATACATGGTATACATTTACGACCCCTTTATTATTAGATTTTAGAAATATATTTGCATTTAATTTTTCGTACTTAGCGTGAGACGTCCCGACAAGACGTCGCGTGTTGTCACTATTAAAATGTAACGATTATTGTTGTAGTTAATGTGTTATTTAAATAATATAAAAAATACCATGTAAAGAAATACCTTTGTAAGACACAGTCCTATTATACAATAGACGAGTAGTATTCGGGTAGGTAATGTCAAATATTTAGATTAAGATCAGTTGACGTCACTTTCTTTTATAATTGACGACATGAATGGACAGTGCAGCGTGGACCATGTACAAGATAACAAATTAACAAACTATTTGATATTTTTTGTCAATGTGTTTAAACTGTTACAGGTTGAGGTAAAGGTCAAAAAGATGTTATCTGGCTCGGCAGATCTTAGCTCAGATCTTGTATGTATTTTTTAATTATATTTACGTTCGCTTTTTATGGGGTTATTTTTATAACTTTTATTAAACATTTAAATTTAACTCTATACCAGGGAGAGGATGCATAACTAATATTTTGGTTCCTTGTGCTCATTTATAAGTAAAGAAACACGGTGAAAATTAAAATAACGTTATATTGTATATTTTTTCTTATAGTTCTTTTTAAATATTAAGAGAGCCGTGATTTTGGCTAATTAATTATTGTAGATATCTCATATTCGATTGTCTTATTATCCAATTTACAATAATAGTATTCATAAAACAAAATATTGTCATAATTTTAGATTTACTTTACATTTTCATTACTATTATAAAAATGGGAATCGATAGTAAAAAACACTAACAAAATATTAAATTATAAATCCATGGCTTATAACTGTTCAACGAGCTAAATACAGAATTAGCCTATTTCAACATTTTACAACGTTATAAAGTTATTTTGGGTGCTCAATAACCCAACAAGCGCCTAAAACTAAGCCATCGAACTACTAGAAGTCAGAATTTGAAGGGCGAATATCGCACGCCACTATAACAGTTTAAAATTAAGGAGGACACTGAATAAACATCTTACTTCTTAGATATTTATTACTATTTTGTATATAGAACAACAATAACCAATCACAATATTATATATTCGGCAGTTCGGTATGCTTTTTTAGATTATGTACATACAGGTAATAAGCAGAAATTCGGTGAATAATTAAAAAATACAAGAAGAAAAACATTACTTGAAAACATTCATGCCATAGATATCTTTATAAGAACTTTCGTAGTAGGTACGAAAATTCTGTTAATATTGTATTGTCCAACTTCGTAGATGTACTCGTACTTACGCCCTTTCAATCGAACTCTTGATTGTAGAGAAGTCCCGTGTTCAAGTATTATAGTACTCCACAATTGTTACATTACGGCATCCTTGATTTTATGGGCATTGTAAACTCGAAAACATCGTTAACCTTATCAGTAAATCAATAATCGGGTGGGTAAGTTTGTGCATTCGGCACCTTAAGCTTGTTGCAGTCAGAGGGTTCCGGCGGAAGCGTCGTAAAACCGACGTCATAGTCAGATTCCAACCGATAACAATTAAAGGGCACCTTGTTAACATTAACTGTTCTATAATTGCCCCTCATATTAATTATTATTTTATATTAGCACATGACTTATAACGTCAGAAATACCGTGGGTAAGGTAATAACCGTTCCGTCGAACTCTAATGGTGTTTCCTTCGATTATGTATTTCCGCAATTTACCAAGTTTATTATTTAAATTTTTATTGAAGGTATTGCGTCTGAGTCGTTTGTATGCAGAAATCAGTTTTAATTTTATTTTATTACAAATAGTGAACATCTTATTGAGCTTTTGTGGGCTTATAAATCAATACATTTTTAAAGCCCACAAAAGCTGATTCTGAACCCGTTAAAATAACTTCCTGTTGCTAACTTTAAAATCACTTGGACTGGTGGTAGGTCTCTCATATGTGCGAGGCCATCTGGGTAGGTACCACCGCAATGTCTATTTCTCCCGTGAAACAACACTGCTTAAATGCACTGTTGTGTTTCGGATTGAAGGACATTGTAGCCAGAGCAACTACTGGACATATTGAGACGTAACATCTTATGTCTCAGGATGGCGAGCGCAGTGGAATATTTCTACTGTTTATGAGCGGTCGTATAGCTTACCATCAGGCAAACGGCTTGCTCGTCTCGCCATTCATTGCAATAAAAAAAAAAAAAAATACTTGTCATTACTGAGCTGATATGACTATGTAGTAATATTATCTCTATGCTTATTATATTAGCTGAATATGAAACGAAATAAGGTTCGAAGGCTTAACATGTTTTATTTCTGTATTGGTTAATAAAATATAAAATAACATCTGACTAAAGGCCGAGCAGGCTTCGTGCGTAATAAAAGTTTAATGTGCACACTTAAATCATGCCTACTGCACACCTCGGCCCGCTAGCTCACCACTTTACAAAACACCTTATCATGATTTTGGATATGTAGCCAATAACTTTGCCCGTAAATGTTTCCATTAGATGGTTCTTTTAATGATTAAAAGCCATTTAAGACTACTAATTTAAATATAATTTATAATATACTAAAATTCATGTAGTTGTTAAACTGCTAAGGTGGTGTACACATTTCAGCACGTGAGTTATAAGATATTTTATTCCAAATGTTCACAAGTAACACAGCGGGATCTAATTTACCGGCAATTCCGTCTTACTTAAGAATTTCACGCTTCCACCAAATACTTTGTAATTTATTGTGAATTATCGTGTGTTAAACAATAAAACATTTGTTGGCTACAATCTTAATGCAAAACAGATTTTTAATTAGCGAATTGTCATTGTTAGTGTGAGTGGCGCCCCGCGGTGTCGCTACTTAACACACATTCACAGATATCTTTAACATAACTTTTCTTCTCATTATATTAATGCATCCATTCTTTTTTATGAATATAAAGCTTTCATTTCGATTACGAAAGGAATTCGTCAATCTGACATTTCCTGTTAGTATCATATTCTATGACTTTCAACACACTGCTGATTAATTATGTTAGTATCTAATTTGTTCTATTAAAATATTTGAAGCAGTGTTCTCGAATATATGGAAACAAGTCCGAGAGGGCTTCGAGTTAAACTCATGATATAACTTAATTTTTTTTAACTTTTTTATAATCCTATAGGTTAAAATAAATAAACGATAGCCAGTTAATAAGTAATTATTAAAATATATTTATAATGTAATTAGTAGCAATAAAATGAAATAAGATGACACAGAGTGATAGCGACTTCAAAATGCTTTGCCACTTTACAAAAGTAATAAAATGAGAGTTCCATTTCGCACGATTACCCGGGAGACGACAAAACATGTCAAGTGTCAATTTGTATAATTTACAGAAGAATTAAAATGGCGGCCTGACAGATGACAGCGCACCTCAGTGCTCTCGCGCGCTGTGGGGAAACTTTTCCACTTTTTTATAGTGTAGGCATACCTAACCTGTTGGATTCTTAAATATTTTATTGCTTTTGTAAGTTCTTTTTCACACGAGACTGGCACCAAGTAACTGGATATTTTGTTTTGAATGGTGAGATTAGCCGCGCGACGCTATGGCGCGTGGCGACATAACGAGACGTGTGAGCGACACCCAACTGACACGTCGCATCGCACCGCATCACGCCGCGTGTCGCGTGCCTCATGCCTGATGCCTGATGCTTCACTATTCACGCTTTATTTTTGTCTAACGATATGATTTATTTAAATTTTCACCGTCGATTAAAACATTTAAATACTTTAAACGCATTAATATTACACTAATGATCACCCACTCGTAAGTGTGTATTACACACTGAAAGTTTAAAGTATAAATTATAATGTCGATGACTTGTTTGCGGTCGCGTGCGAGACGATGTTTGCAAATGGATGACATTTCATGAAAACCAGTCATGTTTCTATTCTACTTTTAATAAATACGCAAGTGTGTATGCGTGGTTCGTATGAACGAGTTATCGTAACCTATCGTATAACTGATTAGATGGATGATAAATATAAATTATCCATCGCAATGTCTTTGTCATTCATAAATACGATATTAGACGTGCGTGCTGTTCGGTATTCATGATTATTAATAGTCTAGCTGACTGAAAATGACGTTTATGAATAGATTATGTCATACAGATATATTACATGTTTTCAGATTGTCAAATACTTGCCAAAGATACTGATAATGGAATAGTTTCAACGCCAGAGTGTTGCGTATGTTCTGTATTTTTTACAGCTTATACTTACTGAATAATTACGTATGCAATATTAAAATTGTACTTAATGTGTTACCAAATTTTATTAATAACCCGCGTCGAAATATGTAAATGCTAAATTAATTTTGTTCACGTTGTATGAACCTGTCTAAAACGTATGAATTATTGTATAATAGAAAGCAGCTGTATATGTTATTATAATTATTTGTATTGGGTTCTTGAGTTATTTGTGTATCTTTTTAATTAAAATTGAAATGTTTTTTTTTCTTAAATAGGTCAAATATCGTGAATTTATATGAAGCACGGTGATAGTATTTAAAAAGTTTACAATTGTACACGCAATGTAAGAAACGGTAGAAGTATTTACAGTGAACAAACTCAAATTAGTAGAATTGATGAGCTCAGTATGGTGTCGTTTAGTTAGCAATTATGTGAAAGGTCATGGTCTCTCAGAATAAACTACGAATTAATCTTATTATTTCTCCACTACGTACTTACTGTAAACTTTGTAGTTAATTGTATTCCATTTAGATTACCGTGGCAAATCTATTGTAAGCTCGCTTGCACAGTAAAATATTTTTATACTAACCGCATGTTTTTTAATCATATACAATTTCATTCATGAACTTACAGTTTATTTTTATACCATAGTAATGAAGAATGAGGACAATTTCACGCCTTATTCCGGATGTGGTGGTCCCTAATTGTTGAACTTATTCAAATTATACTTATTTGAAGCGTTCACCGTCGTAAGTTGCGGCTTATTTTACTACGAAAAATAAATTGTAAACTTGAAATATACAAATACTTATACTGAGTCGAGACGGAACAACAAATAAATGTAGTTTTTGCAACCGGCATAGCTCCTGCAAACCAATATCAAGAAAACCAGTTAAAATCGTGTGAAAATGTAAACTAATTCATACGCTAATCAAAAGAATATATAAAGTAACTTTTTTATTAATATTTTGTAAGGTTATTAATATTTATAAAAATATTTGCCACCTGCTGTTCATACGGTGCGGTATTTAGTCAATATTTTTGTATTTTAAGTGGACAATGTTTGTTTTACGACTTGTTCACACATAACATTGATCAGAATCTTGTTATACAAAGGATTGTTGCGAAGGTTCGCGTGCTTGTCTCTACAGATACGTCATTGGGTATTTGTTAAGTTTATCCGAGGGCATCGCGGCCTGACGTTTATTAATGAATTATGTAAATGTGTTCGACCCGACTATCCGCCGACGTTCCTGCCGACTTTATTACTTGCAAAACGTTGTTTTATTATGAAGATCATCGCTATTAGCATAGAACATTCAAATTCTTCTATTAGCATTTTTATGTTATATACTTCACACAAAACTGCTTCTATTCAATGCTTTAGATTCAAATTTTATGATTAAAAATATATGTATATACTCAGAAATAAGATAATGAAACAGTTTTATTATATGATGCAAATAAATGATCTATTTTAATTAGCGTGGCGGGTGGAGGCGCGCAATTTGTGGCCGCAATCGATTGTTATCCGCGCTCGCGAGTGATGGATGCTACTCGGAGCAGGGCGCCCGGGCGCGCTGGGTGGCGCAGCGACTGCACCACGCCAACCAACAGCCACGGACACACCACGCCAAGCCACGTCTGCCTTAACGACGCCCTCATAAACGCAGTTGACAGCGACTTATTGTCAAACTCGACAACAGATCTCGCGCGACCGATACGGAACACCTATTCAAAACGCTCCTTAATACGATTTATTTATGAGCAGCGGTTGGAACGCATCAATACCGTGTGCTTGATCGTCGCTGCGCGGAACTATTTTATAGCTCTCTTCTATTTGTTATTACACACTATAATACTTTCTTATATTATAAGGGTTGACACCACGTTCTTGTTTTATGGCTGCTAATAATTCTTTCTTTCACTCCTGGATTTTATTACTTACATGCATCAGGTGGAAAAAACAACGTTACGAGTACCCCTATATCAAAAGAATGTTTGAATGTTTTAATAGCCCTGTGATAAGTGTAGTGTAGTGTGAAGTGATGAGCAGTGTCCGACTAATAAAAGGAATGGTCTACTAATTAGGAAGGTGGTACTTATAATTAGATGGCCGCTGCATATCTGCATAATTTTGCATGTATGGGCGTCGTAGTGGAAACACTAGCGTGCCTCAGGGCTGTGTTGACTTTTTGTTTTACTTGTCACTCTACTTCGCACATGAGTGAACGATTCATTTCATTTATACTGGGTTTTTAACTATTTGATAATTCACTTATGTAACGTGGCATACGTAAAAAATTAAAGAATTGACAACGTTTAAATTTTAAAAATATAATGATATAATATTGGGAAAGGCTAACTCATAAATAAACGATGTTGAGATGTTATCGCGGGCGGCCGGCAGGAAGCGCTTCGACCCATTTAGGGGTGCATTAAAATCGAATACATCATATTTGTTTGATTTCCTAGTTCGCGTTTCACCCTGTAATTATACAAGTCACCGTCCGTGGCCGGATCTCTGGCAGTTTTTGTTAAGATGCATTAATCATCTTTTTTTATTGCGAGCATGTGTTTTGGTCTCGTAAAACACTTTCGAGGATTATAAGCTTTTTGTATTCGTAATATCTAATTTAGTTTTCGGTCGGTTCTTATGAGGTCATTAGCGCGGTGAGGTCCGTTTCGTCATTCTTTGAGAATTTATAGTCGAATGTTACGTTTTATGCTGTTATAATTTGTCGAAACATTCTGTTTTTATGTGAGGTACTAAAATGTACATATATAATTATTTAACAGTACGACACGGTGTTGTTGTCAACAGACGCATGTTTCCGACGGTGCGCGTGTCGTTCGCCGGCTGCCGCGCCGAGGCGCGCTACGCCGTGCTGCTGGACGTGGTGCCGGTGGACGGCAAGCGCTACCGGTACGCGTACCACCGCTCCTCGTGGCTCGTGGCCGGCAAGGCGGACCCGCCCGCGCCCGCGCGCCTCTACCCGCACCCCGACTCGCCCTTCTCCGGCGACCAGCTGCGCAAGCAGGTCGTCTCCTTCGAGAAGGTCAAGCTCACCAACAACGAGATGGACAAAAACGGACAGGTCAGTCGATATCTCAATAGCCCAATAATCAATACGCGTCCGATACGATAAAAATACACAATCGGACGGGTGTTAAAAAGATGATTAATGATGCCCGACTCGCTTTGTTAGTTGATTATAATCGTAATCTAAGTTAATAGATATTGGCCGTCGTTAACAATTTGCTGTAATGTATCTACGAGACAACGTCAAATTGTGTAGAGGTTGTTATAATGCTAAGAACAAGGTGATAAAGTGTCCAAGGATTCGGAATGAGCTATAAAGTGTTGATGTAAAACGGTTGATTTACGGCTCGCACCGGGCATCGAGGCCGAACGCTACGGCTAACGAACGCCCGCAAATACATTCGACCTTATGTAAATGATTGTTCGGTAATCTGGGCTTGGTTGACTATCCAGAACAAACATTTTGAAACTAATGTTAATAATGGTGCAATGATAACCCGCGGCTAAGTACTGCGTCCGTTGCAAACGTATCTGTTGAAGTACATTTGTTTACTTCAGCAGTCAGTAGTCAGTACCTCAGTGCGCACTGAGCGGAGTATTTGTTACACTGCAATCGAGTTTTATAAATTATCCGTCAACGTTTAATTATACACTCAGTGCCCACGAAACACAATTAAATGCTGCCTTTAACGATATGTAACTTAACACGCTATTCATTTTTGTTGCTTGAATATATTTACAAACAGTCAATAGTGAAACCGAAAACACGAATGATATTAGAGTATTAAATAGCTTTTTTGTATTAATTATTAACGATATTCTGTTAATTCAGTATTATTTTTGTAAACATACATAGTAACATGTAATTCGTATAGTTGACAGTAGTAAAGTTAATAGGTGTCGAACTTGTACCTATTCACAAACACCAATAAAAAAAAGAAAGAATTCACTTTCAACTTAATCCGTAAATATAGCGCAATGTACCTATTAAATATCAACACAATAATTTAGCAGCCTGGTAAAATTACCACCTTAATATATCCAATTAAAATCTATACACGTCCACGGAGATGTCCCCGAGTCACGTGGGCTACTTCCTTATGCGTGTGGCAATTTTATAGAATTACTGCTAAAATTGCAGTGTCGCCGACACCTCGGGCGTCGTCGGTGAGACTGTAATAAGTGCGTTGCTGCCAACAAATTAGTCGCACATGTCGTGTCAGCCGGCACCTCACGGCTACTTACCTCCGCGACGCAGGTGCCGAGCCGGGCAAATGTCACTACTCTGCCACACCACTAACCGAGAACCATCGCTCCGCGCAGATATCAACCTTGTACAGCTCATATTAAACTGGCAATATTGTTTATTTAGCTGAGCTTATTCAAAATATGGCAGTTATGAAGAGTTTACGTAGATGTTATCACTATTGTTAATTATTTTCTGCTGATGAGAGTGAACTTTAAAGGAATATTGATAATTTGCATATTTATTTCACATCAATTATGAAAGTAGTGTAGTCACGTTTTTATGTGAAGGCGCGGGCCATGCCATACCTAGGTAAATGGTGCGTAAGCGTAGTGTTTGTTGAGCAACGGTAACAGAGTGGAACGCGAGGGGAGGAGTCTCATGATGGATGCTTCCAGCTTTGACTAAAAATAAGTCTAATTGGTTTTCACGTAGCCAGGCAGTGGCAACGTTGTGTTTCTTACTGCACACGAAAAGAAAATGCACTTTAAAGTAATTTAGATGATAGTAATAATATCCAGAAAGATAACAGCTTCTACACGTATGGTGTTTATGGCAGATAATTATTAAAAGTGGTTCCTTAACAGATTATCATGCGTGAAGTGAGGTTGTCGGTGTAACACTGTGTGAAACTTAAGTGCATAATTGCTTTCAACGTAGACTACATTGTAAGAAAATAACGCACGTGATTTGATGGGGAAGTAAGTAAGACACGTTTCAAATTGCTATTCGTGATGTAGTGCAGAATACCACAGATTTTCCCTGATTATGTTACATATTTCAATATGAATATTTGTGCAATAAATCTTGGATGAGATTCAATTGATTCAATTATACTACATTCCAGTTCATGGCAAAACTAAACAATAACTGTTATCTTATAAAATATGCAGATATTTTTATAAAACATATTTGATTTTGATATTGGGTTTCTCTAGATGCCCGTACGTTCAATTACTGCGATCAGTACACCTTATATAAATTTATAAATAACTCTTCTAATGAACAATAAATATGAAAATGGAACCGAGTCGGTCCCTCGTTATTCGTTAATATAAGTAACAATATATTGGCCACGCAAGTCGACACTGGCACGCGTGTCGTCCGCCGCTCGCGCCTAATTGTGGAACAAAAACTCCATGAAACCGACGAATTAATCATCAACCGCCAACTTAACAACCTGTATTCGAATAATACTAAAATAAATGCTACATTCACGGCCCTTGTAATTTCTCAACTTGCTCAATACCTACTGATGTTTCATACTGATTCGGATTTCTTTTATACGCTCACTTTGTTTTAATAAGGCTCCTTGTTACACAGCACTATAAATCAAAATGCATATTGAGCATACGTAGGTCAAGCGCTGATTTTTCATGGACAACAAGGTTGTATGACTGTAGCTTAGTTTTTACGCCTCCAACTGACGTAGGAACTCTACGTTCCTTATTGGGAGGAATTAGAAAAGTACTATACTTGACGATTAATGAAGTACCAATTACTTAACAATACATTTTTCGAGTGTCCCTTTTTGCATCATCGTTACAATTTTGAAAGGTGATTAGAGTTTTAGACATAATTCATGCGATATGAATACATCAACTTTATAACCACGATAGAGACATTTTATGATACAGTTGGAGCGACAGTTTAATGTGGCCATACTTACGAATACTTTATGAAATTGTTGATAGCACGAAATAGCATGGTGGCGAAGGTTTACAACGTCGTTTATATCGTAATAGGAGGCACGAGAGAGTGCCCGTGGGCTCATTCGACGGACTAATGTCACGTCAGTCAGTTGTCACTGTAACCGCCTGAGGACTCGGCGCTGTACCGCGCTGTACCGCGGCCGTGACGCCGCCCGCACCACGACTTGCGCGGCCGCGGGGCCACACACACTACTTTGCAATAATCAGCGCTATTTATTTCTCAGGGAATTATGTCGTTAGACGTTTTATCGTTGTTTTCATTTTATGCAATGTCCGAGTTGAGTAGGCCGAGCAATTATAATGCACTTAAGATGTGTGCATAGAGCAGTTTATCTCATTTATGATCCGTTTTTGCTCAATAAAACGGGACGATTACGCATAACGCGCACACGCGGCAGTTAACGCTATATTTTACGTTTCAACTAGAAACGGTGCGCCCATAATGACAGTCATTAGCCAAAAAGCCGATGCTATTAACGAGGTTGTCGCCGTGCTTTACGATCGAACGGGAATCGCACGTCGCGCCGCCCCGCGCCGATCCACAGCCACAGGACCGCGCTACCGTTATCGAGACTCGCGACAACCGTATAAGTACACTGATATCTGCCACATGCTTCAAAAGTTAGAATCGGTGCAGGATCATGTAGACAAAAACATAAAGTATAAGTAACGTCGTCGCCGCGCCGCGAACTCTCCCTCATAATGAACAACAAACATTAATTTCGGACAATTATTTGCGTTTTTAATTGGTGGTCATATTTTCACGTCGTTAACATATTTTGAAATAAGGTGATTATAAAATAAACAAGCTAGACAGGTGACTTGAGTAGGCAGTGAATATGAGTTTAGGTGTAATATAATTTAATAAGTTATACGGCGTCGACGGCGGGTCTCCCGCGGCGAGTCGCGCGCGTCCCTGTATTCCTTTTCATTTGTAATTATTATACATCTCGACTTGGTCAACAGGTCCTCGCCAATTTATATTACTAATAACTGCGCATAATTAGGGATTGTGTCATGTAATTAAAAATACTGAATGTATTCCACTTGTGTATGCTATTAACAACTGATTCATATTATTATTTATTATGATTATTTATATTTAATAAATATTATAATGAATTTAAAAAAATGTTTACCTGCTTACTTATTTTTTGTCTTTTTCTATATTTTCTATTTTGAGCCTTTAAAAGCATAGACTAGATTTTCAATGTTACGATCATTGTTACTAATAAATCCAGTGCAATGACTGAAATGAATGTGGTAGAGCCAAGCTGCTGTCAGTCGTGACTGAGCATAAATGGGCAGGCTCATCTGGGGCGGTACCTATGTCTCACAGGAAATCAACGTGAAGTGACAGCTTTGCTGTCGCTATTAATTTGGTGACTGAGGTTGCCGGATGCCCAATACCTCTTCCCTTCCTCTTTCCTTCTCGCTCCCCTCGCCATTTGATAGGCTGGCAACCCATCAGCTATCCAAGCGTTGTGGATGTTCATGACCGGCACCGATCACTTACCATCAGGTGACCTGTTAGCCAGACCTAAATAATGAAAATATTTGAAACGATAGGGTAAAAGCCGGATAGTTGCCACACTTTTTAAAAAGCTCCTTTAAAAAATGTGTATCAATACATTTTTTATTCAAAGTGTATTCTCAAACATAGTTCATTCATCTTCTAACATACCCTATCTATAAAAAAAATATAAATATTATAAATTTTAAGTAAATCCAGTTTAAAATGACCTCTAAAAAAGAGGATAGTTGCCTACTATAGCGGATACTAGCCTAACGTTAAAAATGGTTAGGGGGGATACTTGCCCAATGTGAGGATAGATGCCCGTCTGTTTTGTTTTCAAATAAAAATGAACTTATTTTCGTTTAAATAATCAGTTTTTATTATAAAATACAATCTTTTATTAAGTATCAATTATAGTTAAATTATAATTATAAAATTATAACAATAATAGACTCCAAAATAGTAAATAAGTGTGTAAAATCTGTCCTTTTTTTATTGCTTTGACTGGCGAGACGAGTATGCCGTTCGTCTGAGGGTAAGCGATTCGACCGCTCATGAACAGTAGCAAAACCAAACACCTTGAATTACAAAGCAATGCTTGGCATTCCACTGCGGTCGCCATCCTGAGACATAAGATGTAAAGTCTCAATATGTCCAGTAGTTACTCTGGCTACAATGTCCTTCAATCTGAAACACAACAGTGCTTTTAAACTGCTGTTTGGCGGGATAAATAGCCATTGCGGTGGTACCCACCGAGATATCCTCTTACATATGAGAGCCCTACCACAAGTGCTATCTGATTCTGATTCACTGCTAGTAATATCTCTTGTAGTAATACCCAAGGGCTGGGTATTTTCTTAGAAGTGTTAAAATACAATTAGATAAGTAGGCAAGTATGTAAACAGATTATTATATTTATAAGTTAAATATACAATTTTAAATCCTTGACATATCTTGGGTTACCAGCAGCTGGTTTCTTTTTTCATACCGTCTTCTTAAGGTTCGAGAGAATATGCCATAAATCCGGGATATTTCGTTGATACTTTTTTGTTATTTATTTAGTTCTTCGAACGCAAGTGTTAAACTATCTTCTGTCCAGTTGATGTGGCGCGGCACCACGCCTGGCTTTCGTTTATACTTGCGAGGCATTTTGCTGTTGAGTATGTATTTTATTTAACATAAATATTAGTAAAACCAAATAAAAATCACCTAGAAAAAATAGTAAAAGCAAATGAAAAAAATAAAAAAATAAATAAAAAAATAAAAAGAAAAAAATCTATCCTTGCTTGTTAAAAACGTATAGTTACAGATAGTTACCGCAGGGCAACAATCCGCAAAAGACAGCAGGGCAACTATCCGATTTGATACGGATACTTGCCCTTTTTATTTACGAAATAAATAAAACATATTTAACAATAAAACCTAATAAACAGTGCAATTTAAACTCTAATGCATTCAAAGTAATATATTTTTGACTGAAATCGCAATCAGTTATAAAAATATTTAACGGAGATTACTTACCAATATAATTCTGGCGCTCGTCAAAGTATCACCGCGGAAGATTTTTTCATACACGGACAAAATAAGTGCGCCTACTTCAACTGCTTATGCGGCACCGAGGCCTGCGCGGGGGCCGCTTTTAATTATGATCAAAAAGAAACACTGTCAATACGTCTAACATAGAGCATTTGAAACTGAGGCATGTATCCGTCCGAGGCAACTATCCGGCTTTTACCCTATCAGTCACTATCTCCTTCGAAATACGATCATGTTGCTCGCGCGATGCTTATCTTTTTTTTGTTATGAGTTAATAAAGGTATCTATTATAGGTTCATTAATATTTTTGTTGAAGTAACATCCAATAACGTTATTATAAAAATGATGAGCATGTTTTATATTGTTTAATTCGTATCGCATTGACATCACTCGTTCGTCAACTCGTGACATGTTAGTTAAAGGCAGAATGAGCAATAAGTCCAAATTCAATTTATCCTACGTATGTATATTCCTGATACTATTAGCATACATATCTTGATTACTATCTACTTGGGTTATGAAAAAGAACGGTGATATTTTATTACGTACAATTACAAGAGGGAGCGAGCGGGCTCATTGTTTCTGCGCTATACAAAAAGCAACCTTTATACATCCAGCTCAAACAGAGTTAACGGTTATAAACTTTGTGGCGATGTTAACAGGGAATATCACGATTTATATTTTATGTCATAATAAGGCTAATCGGGCTAAAGTGTGGGTGTGCGGCAGACGGCGGAAGCAAGCATCGGCGGCACTTCTTTTTACTCATTTTACTTGAACGATTTTATTACTTATAATTTGACCGTTTATTATCAACATGTTGTTTTAGTGTAGCTGCTGTACCTTTGCCACTTTCATCGATGTAGACATTATGTATGCTTTTATTTATACGATGTCAGAATTTAAACGTGACATTAATTAGCGCTACTAGTTTTATGCGCGGGTGTAAAGTTTGCATTTTCTATAGCGTTGATATTTTGTAACTCCTAAGTGCTACACTTTTAGGCTTCCATGTTTATAAATGTTGATTGCCATATTTAGAAGAGTAGTTTTATCGTTGAAAACATGTGTAACTGACAAAATATTTAATGATTAAAGGAAATGGTTAGCGTAGTACATGGGCATAGCCGTTTAACTATTGAAGATAGATATTTTTGTGTTGAATGATTGTAACTTGAGTCTTACCGTCTGTATCATTAGTATCCATAAAAGTGAGACAGGTCTGGTTACAGAGCTGGATGGTCGGTAATAACTATGGACTGACTAATAACCAACCTAATTCAGGATACAAGCCGATTTTCTTTAGTACTTACTTGTTATTTGTGCCGATACTTCAAGCAGTTCTATATTATATAGATTTATTTAAACTATGTGTAATCAATAGGTACATGTTTGTGAAGAGTAACATTGTTTTCAATAATAAATAACTAGGACATAGGACATACGAGGCATGCACGCGTGATTATATTACGCAGGTACAATAGAAACATAAAAGTGGCGTAGAGGCGTAAATGTTGTTAACATTTTGATTTAGGTTACGTGTGTTTGTTTTGAGGCGAGCATCTCCATGTTTACGAGCAAAGCCTGTTGTCACCTGCGTGCCAGTGTGCCAGCGTGCTGCCAGTTCACTAAACATTCAGTTTTATGGACGCTCAGACAAGTCTCGTTCGTACATTATTCGATAATGTAACAGTTTCTATACCTAAAGTAATTATGCCCAAAGCTTTATAATCTCACATTTTTGGCATAGTAGACGTAGGAAAAACATATGCCTACAAGTACGTATAAAAAATACGAACAAGTAGACACATTATTAAATCTTGTAAATTTATTACATCGTTTAAATTATAATTATTAAAGTTATCGATTACATTATTATTATCAGTTTAACAATTGGGCAGTAAAAATGTGAAGTTGTAAGCGACAAGAGGCGTATGATGGAATGCCGTCTAAGGGACAGGTTGCAGCGCAGCATTGTATTGTATGCAAATATGCACAGCGCAATCGTGAAAAGTCGACATCATTTAGCGGACTGATGGTCGCTGCGTGTCACGGTGACTCGATGCTATCGATACGGTAACGTTTATTAATCAAATATTGTGACGATAAATTAAAAGAATAATCGAGGAGACAAAACGCACGGCGCGACCCGCGAGCAGCGCCCGCACCCGCGCCCACGTCACATTTCTCACTTCAATTTGTGGTCGGATTTGTTTTTCTGTTTCTATCGCCTCACTTCATTTCAATCGGAGGTCGTTTTTTAATATTACTCTTATATTATTTTCATTCCGAGGTGACGTTTATCGTTACTCCCCGGGAGAGGGCGCGACGCACGACGTGTGCCTCTCTATTTAAATGACGATTTACCAGTTTTTCGTTTGACTCCCGATGTCAGTCCCTTTACGAGCGGGTATTATATTTGGATATATTTTACTACCACTGATGCTATGATGAACGTTTACGCGCCTTAAAGTTATTTTAATGTCTCATATGAGTTTGTCAATAAAAGACCGAATTAATTAAGGTATTAACTTTATGTTATTGCGCTTGTAAGCAACCTTTTATAAGTTACATGCATGTTGACTGTAATGGCTTATCGATATGGTCTTTTTAAAAGTCATGTTTACAGATAAACTGTATTCATTGGCAATTTTGGATACTTTAGTTCATGGTTGTTTATCCGAGTTGCAAAAATATGCTGACCCTTTCAATCACTACTTACTTTTTTAATTTACGTATACGTGTTCAGGTTTATGAAGGGTTCATGGGTGTCTAATTTAATAAAAAATAAGTAGAGAATATAAATAAGTAACCGAAATCATTATGGCACAATCTAAATAAATATTGGTTTTTCAAAAAGGTATTCAGAAATCGACAAGCAAATTATATTCAAGTATTTATGAGTGGGATTTTAATACGAAATGAGTTGGTGGTTCGCACAAGGGTCAACTAATGCAAATGCGAAATCCGCTACTTTAGAGGATCAGATCTCAACACTTACCGCCGCTATTGACAATACCTCCGACCAGCTCGCGAAAAAATTTTTCAACTCAATATATTAAATTCAATACAAAATGATTTTATTAACTGACGCGCTAACAGAGTACAACAATCCTTATTGAACTGAATTTGTGTAACGTCCTGCTGTAAATTAATAGGCCAATTATATAAATCGTTATTAGAAACGTGAAGTTATGCAAAATAATTAATCGCCGGTAATATTGCGGCTCGGTACTTGCATTCACCAAACGTCACAAGTTTTAAAGGTGAAATGAGAACATTTATAACATTGTGACTATTCAAAGTTCTTGTACGTAATACCTGAGTCTGAGAATATCGATTAAAACTGTTAGTCCGTTAAAAGCGGTTTACATTTTCATAATAATCAAGTTAATAATTAATTACAGTTAATATCTAGTGGCACTACTGTGTGTCCATGTAAATAATAATTATTTTGGTTAAATTTTATGACGTCCATTAAATGACGTGAAATATACGCGCGGCGAGGGGTCCCTCGCAGCGCAGGAATGTGTTTAGTTTCATAGTTTATTTTTAATGGTTCTTAAATAAGATGTGAGTGTGTTTAGAGTTATCAATTGTCATTATTTTGTGTGGGCAGATATATACAATTACTATATTACGCTATTCTGATTTTGTGTTTTGGATATTCGGATATTTTGTTACGCTCAGGCTCTGTATTGCTGTTTAGTGATGTCAGGATGGTAATACTAGCAGTCGATGGATTAAAGCCAAGGCGGTGGGGGACTTGAGTTTTCAAAAAATATTTAATATTGTCCAGGATGTGACGTAAGTCATTCTAGGGCAGTTACGGTGAATTTTTATTCTACTAATCGAACAATAAAAAAGTAATAGAAGTTTAACACTTTAGTGTGCGATTCTACTCCACCCACGCTCAAAAGCTATTTTTATTTTATTAATCTGTTGACATTTTATATTAGCAGATGAAGCGTACAGTTGCTTCAACATAAAACTGCTGCTTTTAGGCAGGATTTTGATAACAAGTACAAGTATTAATTTATTAACTTTTTGCACCAATATTTTCGTTCATCTGTTGCAAGCTTGAAACTTAGGTACTTCTTAGTCAACAAAGTTTATTTTAAATAGGGCTCATCAAAAATACACATACAACAGATTACTGTTAATAATTAACATGAAAGGCGTTTTATCGTCATTAGTCTGCCGTGGCATATGAAAGTACGTTTTGAAAAATGTATCCTAAACAATGAATTCATTATTATAATAATGATTAATGTAGGGTACAAATACATATTGGTACTAATATTGTATATTAAGAAACTTAAGAAATAAAATAACATGATTTAATAAATACAATATTTTTCACACGCACGCAAATATTTAAACACAGCAAATAAAATTGAGTACACATTTGCAAATTGATTAAGAGGTGGAAGATGGAGGCAAGCAACACGGTGGCAGTGTGGCACCGGGACCGGAATGTACAAATGGGCCAATTTGTCGGCGTGCCGGTGCCGACTGCCGACTGCCGGTGCGGAGGCGAAAATCCGCCGTAATCCGCCGACTCGCACGCTAATCGAAATATCGACGCACGCTTATTGACGGCCCGGCTGACGGCCGCCGAGCGCCGCTCATACACAGTTTCACCGATTTATTCTAACTAGTGGTCGCCTAGTGATCGAAATTCGACCAAATCAAGAAGAGAAAAAGTTTTTACCTGTATGATGATGTTGTTATTCTGATAATTCGTGCACATTTTTTGTACCTGAATGTTGTTAGTGCAGATTGCTGCTACAGAACTTTCTTTATGCATATAATGATAGTCCATGTACATTTAAATGTATCTTACTGCTACACAATTTGTATAAGCGGTCAGCATTTCACGTAGTATTCGTCAAATAAATCTTTTCTGTTTGATATTCAACAAAACCACAGTAAACATTTTTTTCTGATTGACATTCAACTACATATGTCTATAATAAAGCAAAGAAACAATTTGACCAAAGAGTATGTATACGTGTACAAATACTTGTGTATGCGTGTGTCAAATGCATGCTTATTTATTGATTTAAGAGCGTTTATACCCTGTACGCGCTTTTTGGCTTAAAAACAGGACTTTTCAAATGAGTTAATAGCCACCAATAAACAATTTAAAGGAAAAATAATTATTACTAATTTTAGAAAAGGTTGTCATCTAGGGATTTTGGTGGAAAACATTATAGATTGATGGATAATTTGTGAGTACTATAAGGATTACTGAACACAAGTTTCGTTATTTAGGCTTTAAATGGCAATTTAGAAGCTTAAGATATCCGAAACCACTAAATATAAGATGAAAATAAAAATATTATCAGACTAATAAGACCCTTATGGAGGGATTTTGCTGAGAAAAATAATCTTTTTGTGTTTAGTTCTTGAAAAATAAAAATTTAAACAATGCGAAATTATTCAGAACCTCTCGTCAAGAACATATTTTTTTTCACCAACTTATCGTACATAATTTTTTATAGCAATTGCATATTATAATAGAAGAACATCTTATCAATAAATTACCATTTTTATATTACAACAAAATTAGTTTTCATGTTTTATACAAATATTTTAAAAACCACTATAAAACACGCTGTCCGACGTGGATCAAATCAGACCGCCGCAAGGCCTTCTAGAGGGAGGACGTATCGCTCGTCGCTCCGGCCTAGCTGCAGTGGATTTTTGCCGTACGTAGTAAAAATTGCCACGCGCGGACTGCGATTACCACATCTTAGTACTTTGGTAGTAAAATATTTAATTATTTTTATTACCTACAATGATTTTGTAGTGAGTATAAATTATGTTTCAGGTAATATAATGGGATGTAATTCCGAGGCTAAATTATGTTATGTATTGTAATATAAAATTAAATATATTTCGTAATTGTAAGGGGTTGTAAGGCCCCTAACACTATTTATGGGTTCGAACACGAAATGATTAATAAAACGTCCGTAGTGTCTACTGATTGAACACTGATTTGAATGCAACTTAACAATGTAATAATAACGAAAATATGATTAGTATCTAAATTTGTATTATTCTTTGCTTGCAGAGTAATATTTGTCTACTTATAATGCAAATAAAATATTTTTATGATATTATATTACAGTTACATTTCAATTGAATATTTGAAGCGCACGGATCAAAGTTGTTTGAGCCGATTGTATAGCGAGCCGACGCGGCAGCTCTACGCACACAGCTTTGGTCGCTTATGTGTGCGTGAAATTAACGAAGAAATACCTATAGTTGACTTTGCGCGCAAGGTGTATACGCTCTTAATGTACTTTTTATGCATTATTATTAAAATCTTGTTTTATATTACATTTAATATTAGGCTTAATATTAATATTATTGCCTCATTTAAAATTAATATTCTCTTTTAATATTAATATTATTACCTCATTAGGCAAATAAAACCTTTTTTTTTTATATGTCTATGTCAGAAGAACAAAATGAAAAAGAAAAGAAACAATTTGACACCAGAGTATGTATACTTGTGTATGGATGTGTGTGTGAAATGCATGGCAGTGTGTGTAATGTTTTATTTTTTGATTTAATGTACTTTATAAGCATTATTATTGAAAAATATTAGCATTCTCCACTTCTCCTACACATAAACTATAAGTGTGCCAAATTTTATGCTCCTGCGTCCGCGCAATTTTCGTAAAAAGGGATCCAAAGTTTTTGCATCACGTATTAATATATAGATAATTTAATAATTCTACTTTCATTTTTCACGTGCTTTTTTTAAAATTATAGTTTTATTATAAAATGTTATTTTGGCAATCACTGTCAAACCATTCAATTTGACGGAAATGAAAATCTATAGAAAAATATACAATTGTGTATAGAATGTATACTTACATTATTAATACAAAACTAGAATCACGTTGTATATATTAAGATGGTTTGAATGAAGCAACTGATTCACGGTTTTTATTTGTTATAATAAAAATAATTATATTGCATTGAATATGAAGCAGCCAGCCAATCTTATCATAAAAGTTAAATAAAAAGTACTAAATTGAATATGCACGGCGGGTAGTGAATACATGCGGCGCGGTCGAGCGGCCGCCGACATCTGGCCCCCACTGTCCGCCATGTTCCGCTCCTCCCCGTGTCCCTCCCAACGCCCTCACCGCAATTACACCTATCTGGCCTTTTCGGTGACAACGCACTTATTATCTTACTCTTCAGATAATAAAGATTAATATCACTTGGCCGAGTGGTGAGGGGAGCCCGGGTGGGTTGAGCCACATCCCTTCAGAGCGCTTCGTGTCGTCGCCTACGTGCTATCGTGCTATAGAGTGTAGAGCCGCTACTCGCTAGTCGGTACTACGTGATAGGCGATAGCATCGTACTTGTAATTATTGTAATGCTTCGTATCGGCAGTTCAACTGAGAATTTTATTGAATACATAACACACAAGCTTTTACGACTTTTATAGATAATGTAGCGTTAGTTTTTGTGGGATAGTTTTTAACGATCCCTTGTAATACTTTGTGTGTGAATTTTTCCTTACACATGGCTCAATGATTGATGATTTTAAAATAATAGGAGAGCTAAATGAATTCTAAGAATTAGTAATAAAACAAATATAATTTTATCCATTTTCCTCGTGACTATTATTTAGCATATTTTATAAATACTAACGGCCTTATTCATAGACAGTTTATAAGCCTATTTTAGTTATCAAATGTTTTGTCTTCTTCGCTCAAACTGAATTCGAAAGTCGTTTGAAAGGGACAAAACAATCTATGACTAAAATATGTTTATAAACGGTCTATGATTAAGGCCGTAAATCTAAAAAAGCAAAGCCTGAATTTCTTTGGCATTTAGGTTCTCGCATGAAAATTCCTTATTAAAGCGATAATTCAATCACATAATAAAACAATACTTGTTGATCTTACATATTTTCAATGTATAACAACTCTTTACTAATGTCTCTACTGGACTGTTAAAAATATAAGTAGATATAAAATTCTACAATTGGTTACCGGCATTTATACTTCGGGAAGGGAAGCTTTTTAGCTCCTGGTAGGGTTCGCCGTGCAAGTTAATCCAAGTTTTCGGGTGTGCACGACCCCTCTACCAGTTCAATTCACCGCCATCTTGTAAGAGGGGTCAAATCCTTTTACGCTTTGTAACCACGTTACTGCAGGTCTCACAGAAACTTTGATTCACACTTGAGAATTTAAAATGATTTGTTTTGGTTAATACCACATTTTTTATCCTTAATAGGAAAAAAAAATCCTCGGTGGAACGCGTCCAAAACATAAACATATGTATATTAAATTGTCGATAGTAAAAGGAACTTATTTATCACAGAAAATCCTCACAGTTGTGTTAGTTTCATTTAAACTAATAAAACTTGGAGTAGCTTTTCGAAAAGTTTGGCAATTGTACAATGTGTTTAAAATACTAAGTTCCAGTAGCTAGGGCTTAAGTATTTGTTTTCCTATTAGGTTCTAAGGGTTTTTAGGTCTTTGATTTGGAGCAGGAACAATGATGCTGACATTGTAAAATGCTGATCAGTGATGTTTAAAAGGAGTATTTATTCCAAATCAATATCAAATCGATCACTCATGACTACAATTAAATAATCTGGCATTAATTTCCTGATATCTAATTTAAATGTCTACATAACACTAAATTTTGGCTCATCGCAAAACATAACTTTTAATATCAAATTCATAGCTCTGAAAATAGAAATATGTTATAATACAGTGTATATGAAGACTACTACCGAAAACGGAGCTGGGTGGGTAGTTTTAGTGACTTCAGACACAATGCAACTAAATTTTGTGCAAAATTTTATGACGAAATTTCTTTGTTATTTTTTCTATCGTCGTATTGTGATGGTAAATACATAGTTTTTTCTTAAATAATAGTGAACACCCTTTTATTTTTAAGGACACTATGGAATGCAAGGCTTTAAATTATTATTTTAGCAAAATCTATGGATTTATCACCAAACACCGACGATATTTAAAAAATAATAAAAAAGAATTGTCGCCTTTCTTAGCGAAATGTTTAAGTTGCATTGTGTTTGTAGTCACTAAAACTACCACCCGGCTTCGTTTTCGGTAGCACTCTTGATATACCCGGTATGGAACTGATCTTACCTATGGGTACACTAATAAGGAAATAAATATCAACCCATTTCTGTAATAGAAGTACTATTTGCTGAAATTGTGATCGTGATACTTATCACATATAAAAATCAAATAAAATCTTAAAATATTTCATATAGATAAAATGAAAATATTCTATAGAGGTCTATATAGAGGTATTTTGTAAAAAAAAAAAGGATGTACAAAATCTTCTGCAAAGTAATATAACGAGGTTAATTATATTCCACCTTATTTTCGAGAAGAACGTGTCGATAATTGCATACAAAATGAAGTTGAAATATAGTATGAAATTAATCAGGATCTATAATTAATAATACTAGTAAACAATCAATCATTGTGATTTGGGCGGGGGCGACAACTCATTAAGGTGCGAAATTGGCTTTAGGAACGCTGTAATTGCACCTACGGCGATCTTATCGGTTATCTACACCTATATTAAGTAATAAGACAACTTCGAACGCCCATAAATGCCACCTTGATGACTCAAATTTATTAAATATGCAGATTTTATCGAGCATAGTGAAAGTTTTCACCGTCCTCGTCATTATGTTATCATTTTAATATACATTTTATTACATCAATATGAGGTCGTAATCACACAGAAGTTGTTGTTTTGATAGCTTGATTAATTGCGAGTCCCCGTGTTGTAGGAGCTTAATAAATTTGTTTGAATATATTATGTTAATTATTGTAGATTTAAATAAAATAAGTACCTACTCAATACATATACATATTTTCAATGTATTATCTATACAAATGTTTTAACAACGCGTATACGAGTGATTAGTGATTAAATAGTTGAACATTACGCTGAAACAAAAATATGATATGAAAGCGAAGTGTCGGCAACAAGTACTACCTCATGTATGAAGAGTGGTTATGATACTATTGTATTGTAATATTCAGCACATAAGCGAGTCGGCGCCTTTGATAGCGCAATTAAGTTGATTTCGTAATAAAAATAACTAGACGTTCAAATTAATTAATTTACAGACGTTAATTATCTCATCGTGGCCGTAAAGTCATGAAGCATTTCTGTGGCGTTGGGCTTATCGGCTCGTCACATCGGGCACCCGGCCCGTTGGCCCGCCGCCGCCCAATTAATTATACCACAGTTCACTGTTACGTGATGAGAAATCACCGACATTGTGTTATTAAATGTATAAAACGCATATTAATTGTGCTAAATGTGCTTCAATTTTCCTAATGTAAATAAGTGATTATATACATGTTTGCGCCACTGGATTGCAAATTATCGCGCGTGTTTTGCAGATTTTTCTCTCACTGATTACTATTGATAATAACACGTGGCTTCGACTTCTCACGTTCCTGTACATAAATTGCTCTTTAACACGCTGCCGTATTAAAGCATAATGAAGGAATTGTGAGAATCTTGTATTATCGTGAAACGTGATTTTATTTCGATAATAGAACATTAAAAATACCGTTGGTCACTTTATGATAGTGTTACCAGCATCTATGGTTACAAATATGGAAGCCAGTGAGTTCCCACGCCATGTGGTACCTCACCTGTCTATCACGCTAACTGAATTCGGTTCGGTGGACTGTATTAGATGAGGACAATCTGTCGATTATCCTCGTCGAATAGAAAACTATTTACAGTCTAGTAGAGTATTTATAACCGCATTTTCTACACGTTACACTATAATGTTCCCACCTTACAATGAATTCTGTGTGGCAACAGAAAATAAGAAAATATATATTTATCAACGTAAGTCGTATGGAATTTCCAAGAAGAACTCGGTACCATTGAAAATACAAAAAGATTGAATTATTTTCATCAAATTAGTAACTTGTTAGATTTTTTTAGCGATTTTTTTTGTCGAGGAAAGCATTACAATGCGGATATCCATTCAAAGCGTTCTCATGTAGGTACAGTCTGATGGTCGTTAAATAGTAATTAAACTTCCCAATGAGATGCAAGCTTTATTACTCACAATGAACTTATCTATGTTAAAACGCTTATCTAAGCTATCTATTTTCAGAATAATATTAACAAATTGTTCAGTAAAAATATATATTTCGTAATGTTAAGAATTTTTATGAATGAGGGTTTAACCAATGGCGAAGTGTTGCTTAATTTTAATTTTTAAAATTACTGTTTTGTTGTGAAATCTATATGTTAACGATATAAACCGTTTCATAAATGCATTTTATAACTTAACATTCGTTGTATCTTGCTAGTTAATTTGGATCTATCACTACTGAAATAACTTTTGCTGTGCGATATTGTGTTGACATTATAATAAATAATAGGACGTAATAGCACTGTAATAGTCAGACGAAAGTCAGGAGTAATAGACATAATGTCAGATACATTACAAACGATATTTATTCATATTCATTATTCTCCAGGAAAAAACAAATGTAACTAAAAAAGTAGGTACAGTCTCTAGGCAACCTTTGGGTGGATGTTAGAGAAACGCGAGAGAAAGGGCAATCTATTCATTTTACATGTTAATTAATTTGCTAACATATTAAACGCGATTCGCAAAGTACCAAAAATGTAGAAATTAAATTAATTAGTGTAAGGTTTTTTTTTTATTCCAATGAATGGCGAGACGAGCATGCCGGTCGCCTGATGGCAAGCGATACGACAGCTCATAAACAGTAGCAGAACCAAACGACACCTCGAATCACAAAGCAATGTTTGGCACTCCCTCATTGCCATCCTGAGACATAAAAAGTCTCAATATGTCCAGTAGTTACTCTGGCTACAATGTCCTTCAATCCGAAACACAACAGTGCTTTTTCCCTGCGGTTTGACGGGAGAAATAGATAAAGCTGTGATATCTACCGCCTGGCCTCTCACATATGAGAGACCTACCACCAGTAAATGCATAGACCCTATCCTATTGTAAACTACCAATAAAAGTCCTTGTTATAAAAATGAGTTTTAATACAAGGTTTGTTTTTCTTTCTATACTATTTTTTGACAGGGTCCGTGAACTATTTTAAATTTGGTTAGGGGTCCGTAACTACAAAGAGTTTAAGGAATCCTGGTCTAATTTGATTTCCATTGGTTGTTTCCATTGGTATTTATTGATTAATGACGTTGTAACGGACTGGGGGATACCTTTTGCTTTCGAACTTATAAGTGTATATTTTTTAAAGTGAAATTATAATACCTCGGAGGAGTAACTTATTATTTTCTACTGGAAAAGTTTCCGTCCATTACGTTCACGCATATGGGAATAATACATTTCGCCAGATATTCGTGGAAGAGTTGGCATCGTTCGAAGCATCTGTTTTCTTGTGTGGATTGCTTGTTTTGCATAATTTCAGCCGTTCCTCAAGTTTATAAGTATTTAAATTACGATTGGAGTAAAACTGCGTTTCGACAAACCAAGCGTAATTATTAAATGTGTAATTTAAAGCATTCGGAAATGTTAATGCGATTTTATGACGACGATGTTATGTATTAATACGAATTGATAAAATGTGATAGTTATCTACTTACCATTAGTTTCATGGTGCAGTATAATATCTGCTTAAAAGCCAGGTTACATTACCAATAAGGGCAACACTTTGCGTGGTTTTTTAGATTTGTAGATGCAATATTTATATGATAATAAATTAATACGTGTAGGAAGAGTCTAATATAAGGCGTTGTACGTATTGTTTTATTGCTACGAATGGCGAGAAGAAACAGCCATTCGTCTGATGGTAAGCAATATGACCTCTCAAGGACAGTATTAATGCTTGGCGTTGCACTGCGCTCATCCTAAGCCATGAGGTTAAGTCTCAATATGTCCAGTAGTTACTCTGGCTACAATGTCCTTCAATCCGAAACACAACAGTGCATTTACACTGCTGTTTGACAGGAGAAATAGACAATGCGGTGGTACCTACCCAAGCGGCCTCTCACATATGAGAGATCTACCACTAGTTTTGGAAACCCATTAACCAATAAACAACAATTTGTCAAACTCGAACACAACAGTGCCTTTAGACTGCTGTTTGGCGGGAATAATAGACATTGCAGTAGTACCTACCTAGGCGCCCTCTCACATATGAGAGACCTACCACCGTAAAAAATATGGTAGGCAAAGTTTAAATAACTTTGATGTATAACTGAATACCATATTCACCAATATAATTTTCTGTCCCCAGATCGTGTTGAACTCGATGCATCGGTACCAGCCGCGGATCCACCTAGTAAAAGTGCGGGAGGGCGGCGGTCCCATCACGGACCTCTCTCGGGAACAGCACCGCACCTTCGTGTTTCCCGAGACGGTGTTCACGGCAGTCACCGCCTACCAGAACCAGCTCATCACCAAGCTCAAGATAGACTCCAACCCTTTCGCTAAAGGCTTCAGGGACTCCTCCAGGCTAACTGACTTTGATAGGTAAGTGTCATGTCTCAGTATCGGCAAGTGAATGTGTATGTGCGTCTGTTGTCCGGCAGTGAGGTCGTGAATGTGTCATCAGCTACAAAAATGTACGCGTTAGTCTTCTCTTCGAAGCCAAATGTACGAAAGCGAGTACTACATGTTTTTTAATACTTAGTGTTTTCTCTACTAAGTGTGGTTTCGAAAGACACAAAGGCAATTGAAAAACATGAATGACATTAATAACGCAAAGCTGAACTCTACATTAAAGCGCAATTTTATTATGTTCGAATAATCGCTCATTCTTATTAGGATAAGTATTATGTGAATATTAACACCTGCTCCAAAACGATAATGGCCTGCCAAAGTTTCCAAGGTCGCGCCAAATGTCGAATATCGTGATGGACAAGAGCACAGTGTTCTCCGGCGTAGGGCTCGGTGTGAGGGTCGCGGCGCGGCGGCAGTGTTTCAAATCGCTGCGTTGCAGCGTTTAAGGCGAGTTTGATAAATTGGCAGGTTATTAGCAACAGTTGAAAAGCATTAGGACGGCCGCCCTGCAATTTGTGCGGAGCGGCTTTACATGAATAAAAGATTAAAAACGCGCCTCCTCCGCTGATTGCGACTGATACGAGCCCGCGCGCCGATCGAACCTTCGATTTAGGGTTGGACCTGTTTTTATCCACCATATCCGTTTAATCGACGTATAAAACTTAAGTTATGAGTATTAAAATATCGCAGTCGGCTCCGACTTAACAATGGATGCGTTTTTGTAACATCATAAATAATCACACGTGTAGTTCTTATCTATGTTTAAAAAGAGCACTTTAATGTATCGTAAATACTGTAATCGATTTCCGTAGCTCGTTTTGTTTTTTTATTGGAGTTACTACATCGCTCATGTGTACATTGCAAATATGTGTGCCTACATTAACTATTCTACTATCATCAACACGGTCATGTTAATATTGCAACTGATAAATAGAATGTCGCTCCGACAACGTTATAAACTTAACACTTGCGTAAACATTGTTAATAAACGTATTTCTATTTACAGTTACCAGCATAACATATTATTGTGAAAATCGATATTTTTCAATAATTCATTATCTACATGGTAATATTAAAAACATTAAGCATATTTCATGTAACAAAAGACTTGATTTGGTTTCACTAGCTGGTAATTATTGGAGACTACGCTTTAGTATCGCGCATAAAAAGTGTACAATCTGGTTTAATGTGAACCTCAAGCAAAATTCCGATTTCCGCTCATTAAGCCGAAAGCATGGGTGGTTTGATGTGCGAGGCGAGAATTTGCCTAGAGGCTATCGCCGCTGAGCCCGCGCCGACCACTACTTTTGGCTCGCGATCATCGTGATTAACGGGTGCGAGAACAAAAAAATATTAAGACTTGTGAGCCATTAAATCGGCGTACACGTACAATTCAGGATTACCGACGTATTGATTACATTATCAAAAACATGATGTTTCGAGTGAGAGCTCCGTGTATATGAAGGTATCTAAAAGGCTTGCGGTTTGGTGTGATCAGTTTCGAGGATGCTTAGTTGCGTGTGAGGAGAAGGCGGGGAGTGGCGTGTGGAAACATCTCACGTCAGCGCCGAGCGGCGAGCGGCGAGGGCCGGCGGCGGCGCGGGCTCGGCGGCAAGCGTAATCACAGGGCGAGCGCCTCATTATGCCCTAAACGACAAATTAAAACGCATTTCTATTATCTGCCCATCGGTGTGATGCATTTACTATAAAGATCGACGGCACGGTTTACTCGCCCCGGGCATCATATCACCCGAGCCATTTACTCGCCATAACATTTACGCGCTTTAGCAACCTGTTCAATTGAATATGCATAAAGCTTTGCTAATAAGAATCAATTACACGCATCGAAGGTCGTATGTAAAACGTCAAAATATAGATAAAACTTGGAATTAATAAATAAATATTGAACAAATCTTGTATTTTCTGTGTCGGTTTTTAAATTAATTTAGCTGTAATATATGTTTGACTATATTCAAGTTTTTTATTAAATATATATTTTTGGTGCGAGAAATTTTAGGCCTAGATCAACAAATACGGACGTCATTTCTGTTACTATTTCGTATACCTGAGGCTTGTAACTTGTAAGATTTCTTTAGCTGTTTCCGTGGGCTGGGTTCTATCCAGGGCAACGACATACTTCAGTACCTAAATGAAGTATGCAATTACAACATTGTAGTTATATAATTATACAAAAATAAATACAAAAACGCAAATCAAATATCTTACATTTGATTTAGAAACGTTATCAATAGCGAGCATCGCAAGTCATTACACAGTGGCCGCTAACTAATAAGTAATATCCACCAAGTACGGGCGCACTCCCACGGTTTTTTGCTACTGAATGCCTGCGATGATGGACAGAATTATCGGAGCTATTAATAATGTAATCGCGGTGCGCGTCACTATTCTGCTACCGATTTGGATTAATTGATACAGTGTCGGTGGCTCGATGATAGTTCACCACTGCTCTGATTGACGGCTAATTCGAGATGTTATCGGAGCAATTACGCAGCTGCCCTAGCGCGGCTACCAGCTACTAGCTGCCGCAACAATGGAGTTTTTTGTTCCAAAGGCGGTATGGGATGTAGGTGTAAATAGTAAGTCGATAACATTTTAACAATTTCTATTAAATGGAATAAACTTTATAATAATAGTAATGGTCTACATTGTCTACAAATGAATAATAGGGATACATTATTATGTGGTTAGTTGAAATATTCTTGCAATAGATGCCTATTCTTTTAAAATTAATATATTCTGATAGTTTCAAATAAATATGTATTTTGTATGCTACACATATGTGTATATATGTTATGGGCCAAGTGATTAATGCGAGCAGTATTTATAATGCCCGGGCAGTATGAATATTGCCGAGCCATATCGGGCCAAGTGATTAATTACAATCTAAACTCACCTATTTATCACATTGCCCGGGCATTATGAATATGGCTACATGATGATCGGGCAATGGGATTAATTGGTGATTTTTTACGTGGTGTGCTGCCGCATTGTCGCATCTCCGATAGACCCATAAATTAGAAAGGTTGAATTGATCTGCTTATGTTTAGTTATTTTTTAACGACCGAAACATTATCTTCACAAGAAAATTAGTGTACCCACTTTATGGATCAGTTAGGTCGACTGTGCCCCAAAACCGACTCGGAACACCCCGACTTCACGTAGTCTTTTGGGTACTGACCCTAGAGTGTATATAAAAAGCCGGAGGCGCGGAGGGAGAGCAGCCCCCGCCCGCTGTAACGAAGGATAGGCAACCGTGCGAGCCGTAGCGGCTGAGGCTGGTCGCCGGAGGCGACCAGCAAGCCGAAGCTGCGGAGGTGAGCATGGGTGTCTATCTTTTGTTACGCAAGGGCGAAGGGGCTGAACTTCCCGTAGCGCCGGAGACGATGCAGAAGCTAATTTGTATTGACAACAAGTATTTTGAAGGCTAGGTTGCTATAATAGATATTTCTCAAGAATAGTGCGTTACTTCACTTCACTGCCCCTTCCCCTCCACTCCTCCCAACCCACCCCATCTCCTCTTCTTCTTCTACCTGGCGTTATCCCGGCCGGTGCCAGAGTCCGCCTTCCGGCAAATTCTCCTCCATTTCGCCCGATCTTCGGCATATCCAACCCACCCCATCATACTGCCTTATTCTAAATTCTACCACTTCGGCTCATTGTTTTGATTTTGATTCGCTTTATATCACTCTGCCCAATAGGCACTTAGCATTATTCATAATGCCCGGGCAATGTGATAAATTGATTGGTTATAATCACATTGCCCGCTCTTATTGGGCATTATTCATATTGCCCGGGCACTATGAAAAATGCCGGATTAATCACTTGGCCCATAACATATACACGCTATGAAACTGCTGTGAATGGAGTGTTTTTGATGTTATTGAAGTTTATATAACCAAGACTCAATGAACATAGCCAAATCAATTTATCTTTATTTTAAATTTAATAAGTCTTTGAATTGTCGATGCAATAAAAAACATACATGAAAGTCCGGCTAGAACTACTAAATATACAATGTATTATGTTTAATTTACTACTGTACAAAGCAATAAAGCCAATTTGAGTTTATTTTAACTTTACTAAAATACCATCATTTCGTATTATTGGTTTGGAATTCATTGATGTCGTTCATTTAAGTTCGCGTGTAAGATAAATAAAGTTTACACTGCTAGTTGGTATTAAGGTGGGTTTATTTAACTAGTTCACGATGAAGGCATTCTGCAAGTGCAGATGTGTGCCCAAGCGTCTCGCCCGGAGCCACATGGCACTTGTAACATTACGCGTGAAATATTTTTATTTCATTCAATATTAATCGCCTGCTAACTGGATCTTATAGCACGCGAACAAAATCATAAACATATTGCAACGACTGTATTACGATATATACGAGACATGTTGGCTTGCAATTGTCCTTCTTTGTACTTACGGCAAAAGGTCTATACAATGATGGAATTCGCGACATATTTATAGGAATGAGAGCAAACAATTATAAAAGCTACATAAATAAGTACCGTTTTACATTCTAGCGATGTCGTTTAATTGTTCGATTTTATTAAAGTGCTTCTTGAAGTGCCTCTAAGAGTTGAAAAGAAAATTTGGAGGTATGATAAGAGGTGCGTATTACGCATTTGCATTAATGGGTGTCAGTGTCGGACGGTAGACTGGACAGCGCGGCTACCGCGAGCGCACTGTACCATGTGCGCACTGCGGCCTGCGTAACGCTCGGTAGTCGGGTGTATTGCCGCCAGCACGCTGTTGCCGAGCCGCGTCGGCTCACTTCAACGCGTAGGAGTATCGATAAGATCTCAATGTAAACTGCCACTCCACTGTCTGTCACTTGCCGTAAGGCGGTTTGACGACTGCAAGTTGATTTTTAAAAGTTGATTTAAGTACTTCCGCCTGCATCGTCTGTTTGTATTCACCACATCAAACTTTCTATTCTGTTTGTCGAATTCACACTGCTATAAGTGGTTATAAACGTTTAAAATAAGCGCCTAACGGTGCCCAAGCTTAATGACTTCCTTCGCTGACGTTCAAAATCGTCGGACAATAAGTATGATGAATTGCCATTGTGTGAGAATCGGGCGGCGTTATTGGCGTGGTGGCCGCGGCGGCATTTCATCCATTAATTAATAAGATACGCCCCTCGCTCAATCACGGCTGATATTTAGCATGCGAGGAGTTATATTTATGCTCGGACGCACCTCTTCGTTAATTGCGCGCGATTCACTTACGGGCTAGAAATAACTTTAACGACAAGTGCGTGGTGGCCGCGGGCGGCGACGCAGGGCCGCTCGGCTCGTGTTTTGCCACTATCTTGCTTCATATATAACACTGTACTTAAAAACCGCACAACGCTACTATTATGCTAATTTATACCATTAAATTATGTCCAGCCATGTATAAATTATATCTTTATCACGGTAAGTTCAAATGCATTGAACTTTTCGGTTTTTAATAAATGGGCGATAGTTGTAAAATATACATAGTATAGAAAACAGTATATCATTTTTATCAGATAGGATGTGCATTATGCATTGTCGAGCAAATATCGATAAGTGTAACCGCAGTGAGATATCGGGAACCGCGCTCAGAAACGCGGCCCGCGCCTCTCCGGCCGGCGCACCTTTAAGAAACGCCGCCCTGTAATTTGCCCACAGAGAGTGTTGGCTATTACTGCTGATACCCAGATCATAATAAATACGCCATTAACGCCCCCATAGCACCCGAAACGATATAAGAATCACGAGTGACACGTATGATTCATATAGCCGACAACGTTCGGGTACGGAATTTGGAAATTGCAATGAGAAAACATTTTAATTTGGGAGATTCATTTGCAATTTTAAAGAAGTGTAATATGAAAAAAATGCATACGGTTTATTTATTTATTTATTTAATTCTTTATTGCACAAAAATAAAAATACAGTGAAGAAACAACACAATAATAATAGTACAAGAGGCGGCCTTATCACTCTAGGTAATTTCTTCCAGGCAACCTTTACTTCCTAGTTAAAAATTAATATTTCACATATTATGTATTTATTTCAATAAAATCCCATGTTAAAGGAATCTAAAATTCTGCTCGACAGCATCTAAAAGAAAAAGGTAGAGTTAAAGTAGACATGACATTATAAATCAGAAATGATACAGATAATACTTAGTTATGATTCAATAATAACAGGGACGTTATTCGTCATTACAAAAATTAGGGTGTGTAATAAAAAATCTATGTTAGTAACGTGTGTGGGCACTACCTGTTTTAATTCTCGTGGAGAGAACCGAGCGCGGAACATCCAGCGCGGCGCCTTGGGCCGGTCGCGGTGATAGATTAAATTCGACACGGCATCTCGTGATGTCATGCCAATTTTGAGGCTCACCTCGAGAGAACCGTGTCGTCACGCTTATTTACCGCTTACAGATAAACGTTCGCGTTTGAGATGTAGCCTGTTATTAATAAACACCTGGAAGAATCCTCCCACAGCGCCTAAATCGGGAAGGCCTCGAGGGTTCGTTCCGCCACTATTGACTAGGCGTGAAAAACGTATTAATGTGCGTTTGTAAGTGTCGGTTGATAGTTTCGTAGAGAGGCGAAAATAGCAAGTTAAAGCGAAGTGTGGTGGCGGTGGCGACAACCTCCGGGAACCGATAAAGGATCGCGCGGCGCACTCGGACGCGCGGCGCAATAAAGCTGCGACGAGAGCACTGCGCGCCTCGTTAACTGCCTTACCACTCGTAAAGCGCTTCGGCGAAATAATCCACGGCGATATGCTTATGCTATTCAATTGCTTTCATTAAAATTACCATGTTTAGATTACATTAAGTTTACCACCCTCGACTCTAGTCGTTAAACTAAATAAAAAAAATTTTGGACTACGTACCATTGTAATAATCTGATCGAATGTACATATTTTACACATATGGGTTCGCATGGCTCCACAGTATAAAGTTTCGACAATATTGATTTAGCTCGTTATATTTAGCGTTCGCTTATTTATTTTATAGTTCAATACGGCGAAACGAGTGTTCGCTATAATAAAATGACGGCGTACAATTCCTACATAATAACCTTTATTATATTCAAAACTAGCATGTTATACGGCGGTGGTCGACGTTCGCCGAACTCGTGTTTTATAGACTACGGACCGATGAAAACCAACGAACAGGCCGGTTCGCGCAGCGCTCACATTCGCAGAATGTTATACGATCACTTTCTCTTGTGAACTCTACTTGTACCAGATTAAGTTTTCTTGAAATATCTATTGAACTTGGAACTTTAAAATACGTATTAGGTGCACCAGTTATCCCCCCATAGAAACAATAGTGCATGTTTTACAATAAAACATACTCATTATTGTAAGCATTATTAATCCCGTATTGACGAGTGCTCTTTCGGTTTCCCCAGAGACCCGATGGAGCTGATGCTGATGGAGCAGCAGTTGTTGCGGTCACCGCTGCGTTTGTACGCGGGCGGGGCGGGGGGCGCGGGTACACCTGACGATGAGGCGGAGAAGCGCGCCGTGTGGGCTCGCACGCCGGCCGCGCTGCAGCTGCTGGCGCTGGGCGGGCGCGCGTGGCCGGCCGCGTGGCCGCAGCCGCTCGCCATCCCGCCGGACCTGTGGCTGCAGAAGCCGCCCGCGCCGCTGCGGTACTGCCCCTACCCGCCGCCCGCGCACCCGCCAGCACACCCCGCCGCGCACGCCACCACACAGCACAGGCAACAACACTCCGACTCGCCCACCCACCATCTGTGAACTGTGGGCACACGCGAGTGACACAATGTGGACAATCGACGACGAACATGTGAGATACCAGATATCGACCTGTACATACAGACTTTATCGTAAAGCGAACTTTTTGATAGTACTTTAATAGAAAATGATATCTAACTGAATAGATTAAGAGGTTGTCTATAATTATAAAAGGTAATTTAAATGGTTCCTAGCCCAAAATATAAATTTAATTAGGTATATAGTAGATCGAAGTAAATATTAATGAACAATAGTTACCTGCACAATGATCCATGTAGTTTGTTTACAATTAATATCTTGTAAATTACATTCTGTGAACTGTTTTCATAGCGGCGAAATTGTTTTATGACAATTATCTTTAACAAAAACGGATGGATCGCCGTCCGTTTGACGTTTAACTATCGAGTTAAACTGCATTTTAATTATTAGTATTGTGAGTCATACCAAAGAATATTAATTCGCGACGCTGTGGTTTTGTAAAGAAACTAGTTTTTGTTTTATCCCGTAGTTGTGAGAAAATATTGCAAAAACAATGTTTTTAAAATGCATAAGCATCGAAACATGCTAAGTCTATTTTGACGAGCAAGGTTTTTTTGCCTCTATGTTTGATGTTTAAATAAGACGCCAGTTAAATGTATGAAATTAAAATGTTTAAAATGTATCTTACATTTTGTTAAAACATAAATTTTAAATCCCGTGTCCAAGTAATATTGAATTATGTCCTTAACCTTAAAACTGTTTGTTCAGTTCATGTATTTAACGTCAACACATTCCATTACATAAATTATTCCTTTGTTTTGACTAACTTCTGAATGTTGACACCAAATAGAAATTTAATAAAGATTAGAATAACTACATAATATATTAGATACGATGTACTTGACTTGTAAAATGTACGTCATATTCGCGTAGAAGGGACGTGGCAGCGTGTCGCACGTTCGCAGTAGTCGGATGTCGGATCCGATCGAAGCAAGAGGCAATCTTTGGAATAAAATTAATGAAATTTCTTTTCAATGTGTTATAAATGTAAATAGTGTCATTAAACTCGTAAGCGAATGACATATGGCACGACTTTTTATCGAACAGATTGCTAAAACACCCGACCATAGTCGTCGACAAAAAATATGGCCTCTGGTTTTATCGGACCCGACAACCGACTAGTGTGAACGTAGCGTTAGACGTACGAGTTTCCTATATTCCTGTGGATTTCAAATCAGTGATAACAATAAATGATATTATATATAAGTATTGTATGGTGTGTATATTACGGTTTAAGTTAATTTATATTCCAGTAAGGTATATGTATGTTTGTATAGCGGTGAAGTAAATTATTTTTGTAGGGTAAGCACTGTATATATCACACGTAGATGTTTATATGTAAGTTCGGGCGGCTATTGTCGATACTATGATGCGGTTTGCTCACATTGTCATCGATACTAGTTTCAGTATGTGTACATAATAAATATTTCCAATGATTTATTCATAGATTGTGTTACAGTATTTTTATTCATTCCTTTACACCAGTAATCCTTTGTTACTTATTAGCTAGACGACAAAAGTACTATATTTGAATGAACATAGTTTTGTGTATTTTAAGATGGGTTTGAAAAGCTGTATTAAAGAATCTAAATAGTAAAACTCTATGTAAACGAATAATATACTTCCTAAATAAACAAATTATCTCAATCAATCAATCAAATCACCTTCAATCCTTCTTTTGGTTGTAAGGGACGCCCGTGTTCTGCAGTGGCCGTGTTCACATGAATGTGCACAGTACAGTAAATAAATAGACATGAAATACACTGTCTTGTTCTTAAGACTTACATAAACCGGGTATATCAAGAGTGCTACCGAAAACGAAGCCGGGTGATAGTTTTAGTGATTACAAACACAATGTGACGAAAAATTTCGCAAAGAAACGCGAATTTTTTTTTTTTATAAATTTTTTAATATCATCATTTTCGGGTGGTAAATCCATAGTTATCTCTAAAATAATAATTTAAAGCCTCGTGTACCATAGCGTTTTTAAAAATAAATGGCCGTACAGTATTATTGAAACGAAAACTATGTTTTTACCACTCTAATTAGACGAAAGAAAAAAAATTACAAAAAAAATTCGTCACAATTTTTTGCGCAAAATTTAGTTGCATTGTATCTGAAATCACTAAAACTACCACCCGGCTTCGTTTTCGGTAGCAGTCTTGATATACCCTGTATGTTTATATTTTTTGTACCTACCAAAATCTCTTTTTAGTAAGCCTTATTTTGTTATTCTGTTATGTGTTCCAATTTATTGAAAAACATTATATTAGAATAGAAATAGAATACAGAGTAAAACGTAACAACGTATTTTCAACCTAAAAAAATATGTACTTCCTTTGAGTCCTACATATTTACAACCTGTAAAAATATATAATCAATAAATAGATTTAATAAAATTTCTTACAATTCCGTATACCTGTCATGATTATACGGTATCCTAATTTCAATTATATTAATTACAATTTGTGAGCACAGCGCAAACTTAATGACATATCATCAGGGTTCATCCCAACATCACAGGCGGAGCGATACGGTGCGATAACTTGCCATCAACGTCTACAAACTAATACGAAGGTCAAGGTTAATTACATTCAACTAAAGGACGCAAATAAAATAAGGATTACCCATCAAAATTATGTGGCCAGTTAGGCTCCAGGCAATTTCGCACCGACTCGATCACGTCTCTTCGCAATTTAATAAACCGAATCAAATGATCATGTTGTTTTATTTAAACCTTTACACTCATATATTACTCTCACGTCTATACTCTTAACTCTAAAGTTATATTGTATTGGTATACAATGTAAACGTCAATTGTTTGTTTGTTTGTATCAGCCCATATACGTCCCACTGCAGGGCACCGGCCTCCTCTACAATCGACTACCGATTGAGAGTGGTTAGGCCATATAGTCAATTGGTCAATTGATTGTTTTTACACTTTCTCGGCATAATGACAACCCTGGGCCTGATGGTAAGCGCAAATACCGTGCATGCAGAATATCGAATGGTATCAGACGACAGTCCCAAGACATTCGATAAAATTATGCCGACCTGCTAAGATGCCTCTTCACACTACGCCGGTAGGACCTGGGAGCATACGAAGGAGGTATTGACTAATTTGCTTTAATGCCCGTGACGGTATGTACAATACAGTCCATATACATCACTCTCTTAATATCATATCTCACAACTATGGTTTGGATATACTCAGGTTGAACCCAATTCATAATAACACACGTGGATTCTTTACCACGGTCTCCACAAGTTAACGTTCCCCGATAGGATACGTGGTGGTGCCTTTATTTCCATCCATATCTTGTCAAGCTTATTTCCGTCTCAAATTTGATAGGGGGCGGGCCTATCGCAATCAAACAAGATGTACCCTAGCAAGTTCTAGAACCTTATCAAATTAACCTAATTATAGTTTTCTGTGCTGGATGCTACATAAAGACATACATAAATAAACTCGCTGTAAGGGGTAAGCAGAGTTACTACCAGAACACCCATATTTGGCCTGGTGTGTTCCGTCCCATACAATGTGATAGAGGGCGGGCCTATCGCGATTACGGCCACAAATTCCTGACTCTATCCTGATAATTAAAAGAAAAAATAATACCGCTTTGCCCGACCCCAGTTACGAACCCGAGGCTTTGTGTTATAATCGTACTGTAGTACAACTGCGCAACCGAGGCAGTCATAATGCAGTAAAAATATCAATGAACATCATTATACGAACTTCCCATCATAACTACAGTCAAAGGAAGCCAACATTGAGAGATAGTCCTCCACCTCAGATTTCAAAATGATGGATAATCACGGTTTTATTTTATCCACTTCATACTGTAATATGGTATGATACGGACATGGATAAAAATATAAAGTATTTAAAGACACATAACTTTAAATATAAAGTTATGTGTCTGCAAATTGATTTCAAAAAATATACCCCTTTTATTGCATTTTGATATTTTAATTTAAAAAACCAATACGAAAACATTCATGATACATAGTAGGTATGTGAACTTGCACTTAGTATGTATTAAGCGAACTAATATCCACTTAATTTGTCTTTGATACAGTAACGAATTGTAGCACCATTTATAAGACACAATAAATAATCGTCACACTTTTATTTTCTGTCTTTATTAAGTGTCATTAGGCATTATTAAGCGCGTATATCGATGATGATCGGCCTTCCGTCCGTCCGGTAATTGCCGTCGATGTAAGCGGCCTACAAATTGAAAGCGGCTGCGGCCCGAGGCGTGTATTGATGGATCTGCTGCCATCGGGAAATTATAGCTGGCCCTTGCGACAGCTTCGCAAATTGTGCGTATAATGCTAGTAAATAATACGGCATTTGCTATAAATTCATACGAGGCTAGGATATAAGTGCACGTCTCACGTAGCGTGTGAGAAGTGCGGGCGGCGAGCGGCGAGGACACGTGGTGTCCCTACTCGAGTCGTGACGGTAACGTGTTCGCAAATCGCACGTACGCTCCAAATATTATTTTTCTACCTACACGCGATCACTTCGTGCATTTACGTTGTTTCATCGCCCTTTGTCTGTACGAGACACATTAAAGAAGGGAGAATAACCGCGGAGCAGGCGAGCCGGCGCTCAGCGACGCATAAATTAGCGCGGGCGTATTCTGCAGACACCGACTGATTGACTCCTTTCATTACAGTCTCTCATTGTTCGCCTCTACAGAAAAATTGCATATCCTTTTGGAATCACAACACATTTCATAATTATGGACTATTGTGGCGTTGTCGAGGTTAATTCCTGCGGGACGAACGCTGCTCGCTCGAGGAGCGCTCGAAATATATTGACGTACGTAAAGACGGAGCCTGATCCCATAATGGTTGGCGCTGATTAGTTTTCAAGGAAAACACTAGTTCGAAGAAAGGTTGCTGTTTTAATGTCCTGTCAGAGAAGTGCACGAATGGGTATTGTTAACTTCAGGATGTTGAGGTTATTTACGAACCATCCGCGTTAAGGAAATGGATTTTGGAATATTGTATTGATTTTTGTATGTACACTCTATAGACTATAATAGGAGATATTTGAAATTGAGATTTGTGTTATATTGTTAGCGTGAATTATTGCCGGCGGGAAGTACGTAAGAGATAATTTATCAATGATTAAGCACGATAAACATCCGTGGCCCACGTACGGGCGGCGCTGCGGCGGCGCGCCAGAGCGGCTCGGCGGTCGTGCCCTCTGCGAGATGTGATCAACCCACATTGCGCCTGTGGGAACACTAGGACATGTCTCAAAGTTCAAGCTAATGCAATAAACTTAATGCAGTTCAGTGACGTCGAACGTGACTCGTTCAATGCGATCAGATAGACAAAGGGCAATCGAAAGACAAGTAGACATCAGGTGAGACAATTCACGGCCCATTACCGAGGTACCGCTCGATCAATCGAGGAAGTGTGCGTTGCTCAGATTAGCAGGGCTCGACCGGGGCGGTTGTCCGTGGCAAACGTTTTTCTAAGTCAATGTTGTAACGGTGTCCGTCTGTCGGACGCGTCCGGCGTCAGCTGCCAGCTCTGCTCGTCGGATAGACAACTAAATAGAGCCGAGCTAATCGTCGCGTCCAGCAAGGGAAACGGCGAATTACTCCGTCACGGGCTCCTAACAATTGCTCCGTTATTGCCGATAGATGTGTAAAGGATAGCGTTGCGCCGCGCGCCGGCCGCGCAAAATAACTCGCAAAATGTCTACTGATTTGTTCTCGCTTCTTTGTAACGAACGCATTTTAAAATCAATTGTGTTCGAGTACGCAGTGCGAGTCGTTTCGCATGGATACGAGTGAAATGTAATTATTTTCTCACGAACATTATTATTGCGGCATTTGATGAAGCGAAGTAATGCTGGGTTTAGAAGATTGATTGACGGGGTAGTTGGTGCAAAGTAGCATGATTATCGGCTCGATGCCGGTGGTTGTGCGAGTGGCACGACGCACAGGCGCGGAGAGGAGCCGTCGTTACATTGTCATGTGATAGACATTAGACAGCCTAACAACGGAGCGTGCATACCTCGTCTCCCGGCGTCCTCCGTCTATACAATTGTTAATACTACAGTTTTGCAATAATTGGTCGTCTCATTACCTATACCTATACTTACGTACACAATAGTGAATGTTATATTTAGGCCAATGACATTAGTCAACACTGTTGTCATATTACAACACAAATTACACTAATGTAATAATGGAGACTTTGTTAAAAATTATGCAATAGGCCTTTTCAAAACAATTTTCTAGCGGTTTATACGTAATATACTTTATGTAATTACAGTATTGGGATTGTTCATCCAGAATCATGATCGTTTAACTGACACCCGATAATTATATTCCAAAAATATTTTTAGTAGCATAAATATCAGGCGGTCTAATAGTACGCTCCTTAAAGGATTCGATAAAAAATAAAATCTTTATTATAAGGAAGTTTTCCTATTTATGATGCGATAGAAAATTAAAAAATTGACGCGTAACGCATGTGTACAAGGGGCAAGCAATGAGTATATAAATTTCCAGAGTGCCCGAACATTATCGCTTTATAGGTACATGTTAATTAATCTCAACATGCATTTGGTTCAAAGACTGATCTGTGAATAAAAATATCACATTATTATCAACTGCGGTCAATATTATTTAGATCAATTCCCTTTAAAATAAGGTTTTCATATAATGTTACCTTATTATATTCACTTCTCAGAGTCTACTTAATGTACAGTTACGACGTGTGCTGAACACATAAATTGCGCTAAGTTTTCAATATGCTGATCATTAGTGGCGTTTTCAGGGTGGTCAATAATTATAGCGTTTTTTCTATTAACTTTCAGATGATTTTCAATCATTCTTGTCACTCGACATACCTACTTTTATTAATGTGTTAGTAGCTGTTATTACTGACATTACATATTTCTTGCTACTGAGTTTTTAATACGAAATCAGACCTGTATATATTTGAATGCATGATAGAAAGTCTGAAATCGCCTAGTCGTCGTTGTGAATATTTGGTTATAATTGTCTGACAACAGGAGTTAATGCCTCTTATTAACTTAACACCCACACCGTGCTCTACACTCATATCACATGGTGTTTGTAGGTAGAGTCGTTAGGTATTTGCGACCAGGATGGCTCACCTAATCTCACATACTGGGACGAATAATGCTTGGCAAAATATGAATGACTAGTAAGACCTTTACCTATCTATTCGGGGCTATAAGCGTAAATTATTTATCTATGTATCATTGTAATTACGCTTATTAATAATTGCATTTAGAAATTCCCAAATATTGTTTTAATACACAGTCTTTTATTTACAAAGATGCATTTGATATACCAAGCTTTTGCCTTACACTAGCAATTGGCAATAGGCATAACCGAACGCAATCGCTATCGTATAGTTATCGGGAGGACCGGAAACATTGTGTACAGAGTGCGTAGTGTGAGTTTCTTAAAAACGATCGAGTAACGTAACCATCGCGTTAAACGAGCAAACGTCAGTCACGGCGAATTGCGAGCAACCGCGAGTGCGAGTTTCAAACATAGTCGTCGATTCGATTGGCGTTTATTCACCGTGAGCAGTGAACGTTTTTTTGCTTATATTGGCTGCACTGGGTTGCTGTGTGATAAGCCGACAAAATCTAATACGTATTTCGTTTGTCTATCTTATTGGAGTTACCGATGTTCTCTCAAAATGGTCGGATTATGCGTCGCGTCGCTTTCAAAAGTCATAACAAAAAACTTTGAAACTTTTCAAGTGTTCTTGTAAGTTTTGGTGTGAACCGTGTGAACTGTGAAGATATTTGTTAAATATAAATTTATAACCAAAATACGCAAAATGAAGACAAGCCATCATCAATTTGATTTATTAGTATCGTACATGGAACAGTAAGTACCTTATCTGAGTTTATAATTCATATTTCTATGCTAGTGGAAGTGTTTGAGAATTTGTTTTTTAATACTAGACAAGGAGATCTCAGCAAGCCAACATCCAATGCAAGGGGTAGGGTGGTGACTTTGCAGAAATGGGAGGAGCTGACGTCCCTCCTTAACAGTGATGGTAGTGGAGATACCAAAACTACAGAAAAATGGAAAAAGGTTTAGTATTGTATTATTATTAATTTACTAGGTATTGGTGGAGGTTTATTTATTATAAAAAAATATTTAGTTGCATAATATTAATAACTCTGCATGTTTAAGGTGTGGAGTGACTTCAAAAATAATATAAAAAAGAAGGCTGCTCGATTACATAGAGCAGCCCATGGCACAGGTGGTGGGCCAGCTATATTAACCAAATTGACGGACATAGAACAAAGGGTCCTAAATTTAATTGGTGTGCAAGTAGCAACGGGCTTGGCAATTCCGGAGGCCGGGTTTTCTCAGGTTTACTAATTGATTATTTTATTTATGCTTGGATTTTTTTAATATGCATTAATTTTTTATTCATATACATAACACTTAATCTATTTCAGAATATTTTACAATTACCTGAAGAGCATCAACCTGAGGTCCAATTGGAAATTGAAGGAAGTAAGTTGTTGGGTATATAAGCATTAACAAGATTTTGCCTATAAATTAAAGAATATGTAAATAATTTGTTTTACAGTTGATCTATTGAGTGAGCTTGGCACTTCTCAACAGCAACAATGTGTGCCAGGGCCTTCTAGCCAGCAGCATGTGGACCCACCATCATTGAGGCCTATAGTTTCCCCATCTTTCATCATTGTAAATGAGGAACCAATAGAAAGTAAGTTTATTGATTTAATAGGCATCCTAGCAGCCTTAAGTTGATGTGGATATTATAATAAGTATTAAATGAGTATTTCTATTAATTATTTTTTGGAAATGTATACTAAATGCATACATAATTCAGGTGCTATTGTCTGTTGTGTTTAGTAGGTACTATGGCAGTTAATTTCAAGATTGGCACAAAAAAATATTTATTACATAAATTAGTATGTTGTGCCAGTATAATATAATTATGTATAAAAGTTGCACTAGGTTTGTGTAAGTTTAGAGTAAGTATATAACAAAAAAACAGGATATATAATTTATAAAAAATATAAATGAACTTAAATAGATGATTGTTACAATGAATTGATACAGAAATGTTGATTTTTAATATCATATATTTCTTTTGTTTGCAGATATTAGAGATTTGGCTAATTCTCCTGATCATACAGCTGCTGCATTTGCATCGCAACCTGCTCAGTTTGGGCAAACAACACCTCGTCGTAGGTTGAGGCCTTCGAGAATACGTTTGTCTCCTGGCAGTCGACCATCGCCTCGTAGGCGTACGATACAAGGGAGACAGACAGAACAAGCTGCTCAACATTTTCTCCATTCTGATGCAGAATGCCGAGCATTCAGAATGCAGCAGCACAATGATCATGTAGAGTTAAAAAAAGAGCAAAATAGAATTAGGGAATTAGAAATAAATATGCAAAAAGACTGGCAAACTTTAGGTTTAAGAGCTTTAGACATACTGGATAAATAAGTTAATAAGTTTTGTAGCGATTAAATTTAAATTGTGTATTAATAGAATAAATTTAAGTAATTAGTATAATAAAACATTATTAATTTTATAACATAAGGTTTAGGAAATAAAAATATGAACAAATTGTTTCAAATATATATAAGTTTTGTAGTGATCAAATTTAAATTGTGTATAATTAGAATAAATGTCAGTAATTAGTATAATTAAACATTATTAATTTTATAACATAAGGTTTAGGAAATAAAAATATGAACAAATTGTCTCAAATATATATAAGTTTTGTAGTGATTAAATTTAAATTGTGTATAATTAGAATAAATTTAAGTAATTAGTATATTTAAACAATAGTTATTTTTTATATAAGGGTTATGTAATAAAAATATGAAAAAAATTGTCTCAAATACATAGTTTTATTTTTAAAACATTAACAAATTACATATTAAGAAAGACATTAAATTAAATGGCTATAACTACTCATACACATCAGTCTTCATTATTCGAAAAATGTTTTAATTACATTTACAATTTTATAGATATTGGTCAATAGGCTAAAATGTTAAATAACTAAATATATAACTTTATAACTTCACTTGATGAACGATCACACAACTTAACAACTTAGGATCTTTCTGTGTTCAATCACCATCATTATTATAGCAATGTCAAAGGCTAGCCAACAGTTCCGTTTCGCAGTTTATAATTGCAACCAACATCCAACAACACCAGCGCCAACATCTCGTCACCGTTACGAACGCTATTCGGTAGACTGCCTGTAGTAAAATTTTCAGCGGCGCCTGGCGTAGCACCGCTCAGCGCCATCATCGTCCACTACTCCAGCTCTATGGAAACCCCTGCCAAAAAAAAAATCGACAACAGAAAATGTACGTGTCAATACAAACTGGAAAATACCTCAGACAGATTGCAAGGATCCGCTGGGGCCTGCAGTGGACATGATGTAACACATATGTTAGTGGTAACTTACGCTTTAAGCAGGATTTCAATGTCTGGATATTAGAAAAATAATAATGGTTGGACCTCACCTGATTAACTCTTTACCCAGCTTAAATGTTATATTCCATTATAGAAACTAACAATTCCTGTGCAAAATTATGGTGTTTGTCAAATTAAATGTTTACATCTTCAGGCATTTTTGTTCCTTTTCAAAGTCAATTTATCTTGATATTGCATGTACAGCCATTAATTCCACCTCCATTTTACCCTTTTTATTGGTATTACTCATCCTGCCTTAACTCTTCCCGCAAATAAATCACTGGTTACACTAGTGATGCCAATAAAACAATTATTGCTGCAATCTTCTTACTAGTTGATCTCTTAATACCCTTCCCCTAATAAGATCTGTTGTGGAATTATGTCTATCCCCGATTAATCTCTCATCATGGGTTTGGTCATCATTATCCTCCAATCCTACAATTAACACGAGTATACATTACAAACTATGTATAAATAGTATTTGACATTATGGATATTCTATTTTTGTTAATAAATACATACTTATGATTTCTTCTTCTTCCACTGTTACACTACTAATTCCTATATTGTGCAAAACACAACATGCCTGTATTATTTGTGAGCATTTTAATGGCTTGTAATGAAGAGCCCTTTCTTTGTTCAAACAGCACCAGCGATTTTTTAATCTTCCAAAAGTATTTTCTATTACAACCCTAGCTCTCATATGCTTTGAGTTATAATTCGCCTCTAGAGAGTTGGGAGCAGCATCTAAAATAGGAGTCATTAGCCATGGACGTTGTGGATATCCAGAGTCACCTAAAATTAGTTGCCATTATAAAGTATGTGATTGTTTACCAATTAATATTTTCAGCATAAAGTAAATTCAATGTTGATACATTGTACTAAGAAATTTTACCTAAGAGCCACACTGTTTCCCCGTTTTGATGCAAGGACTGCATATAATTGTTGACGTTACTATTCTCCCAAATAAATGAGTCATGGTTTGCTCCTCCAAATTTTGCGTTCACATTTAAAATTCTATAGTTGTCATCACATACCTACACAAAAGTAAATAAGTTAATGATCATAGAAAATAAAAAAAACACCTACATATATGCATTAAACAATTAATTTGTGATATAGATATTTACCATTTGCACATTAAGTGAGTGAAAATGTTTTCGGCAATAATACCAATGTTCTTCCTCCCTGGGTGGTGCAAATATTTTAAAATGAGTGCAATCAATGCATCCAATTATACCAGGCATGTGATATTTAGTAAAAAACCTGTAATTATAATTATTATACATTAGGTATTAAACCAATTTATTATAATTCAGGTGCTTATGTAATATCATTAAGTTATATTGAACAAACCTTTGACTAATTGCTTGTCTAGCAGCCGGTGTGTCAGGAAACTGAATATATTTATTTATAATATTTGTATGTGTCAGAGCCTTGGTTACCTCTTCAATATAAACACTGCACATTTTTTGGGAAATATGCTTTGCTACTCCCACGGGTCGCTGGTAAGATCCCGTCGCAAAGAAAAATAGTGCTGTGAGGACCTAGAATAATAAAAGTCTATAAACAATTGAACATACTCATGTCACATATAATAAACTTAAGTAACCACCGGCACCTACCTTTCTTTCCAAAGTAACCCGTTGAGAGGATTTTAAGTTAGTCAAGAGCCTTAACTCCTTACATAAAAACTTGAATTCTCTCTTAGAGAGACGATATTGTTTCCTAAATTCCGTGTCCGAGAGATCATACAATGGGTTATTACTTCTGCGGGCTCTTGCAAGAAGATCACAAGTTTTATTACGATCATCTTGTGCTCCAGCAGTCGCAACCATTCTCCAAGCAAAAAAAAATCGTGATGCCATTTTATTTTGTATGAGCACAAGTTCACAAACACAAATCTTCTAATAAAATACCACTTTACAAGCTCTCTCACTGCAAAATCCTTTGCGAATAACTTTACCGTCGCGTTCGTGAGTAATAACTGTCAAATGGGTCAAATTTGCAACTCAAACTCGCAAAATGACCGTATTCGCGCGTTATCGCGTTTGGATTCGATCGTCACCGTGACAACGTAACATAAACAAATCTCGCACTCACAAATTATGATTCACAATATTGACACTAGATGGCGCTGATCAAATGCCATACAAAACCGCGTTAACGCTAACGCGATCGAGTTGGTAAAAAAACTCAAACTACGGCCACAGGTCTCACGAGAGCGCAGCGAGATAGAGAGCGGCGCGGGCGCGGGCGCGAGCGATCCCTCAGGTGCGCCCGCGGACCCCGCCCCCTTGTTTATTGCTTATTAGCGAGCGCTGCGGCGGCACGTTTGAACTGCCGCTCTTTGTTCTCGCCGACAACAACCAACCCGCCCGCCCCGCACCGCCGCGCCCCCGCGCCCCGCGCCGCCCGCACTCGGTCACGACGCCCGCGCACCGCAGACTCTGCTACGCGAATCATAAATTCCAGCTATTTGACGTTAGCTCGTATTGGTGATACGGATCTTAGTTCAATGATATCGGCTCGTAGGAAGGAAGTGCAACAGCATCGTAAATCGTACACGTTTTCATACATTATATTTGAGTTTAGCTTCGCGCAGTACGAGAATGCATTCCATGTTCGATTATATCTCGTTTGTACTAAGACACGAACACGAGAAATGTTAGTTTATTGTCGTAGCTTATGTACTTCTAGGGGTTCGTTGGAGGCTGTTTTAATTTTGTATGAGAGTTTTCACTATGTAAGCAAAAAGAAAAAAAAATACACGTACACAGTAAACTCTATCGTCGTACAAAATAATAAGTAAGAGAAAAAATCTTTAATGATGAATCGTTTTTTACTCTGGATCAGGAGCCAGTTTAGCGGAAGAAGTTTTCAAGCCAGCTATAAATCTCCACTATAGTTATAAGTATTTGGTCTTCGAAAGCCGAATTGCGGCTTAAGGTGACCTCTGTAGCACAGATTTTGCATGTTATTCGAAAGTAGTGATTGCTTTTCGTTATTCTGCAAAGGTAACACTTGATTCTTGAATTTGTAGAAATATCTAGGAAAGTAGGACTTTCACTAGAGCATTAACAAGACAGGTAAAAGTATATCCAAGAGATTCGTTGCTCAAGAATGAAGAAGTACTTAGAAACTTCTGAGACCTACCTACAGTGATTTATACATCCGAATACAAAAATGGTGCGTAAATCGCCGCTAATAGCCCTATCAATCTGAATTTTATAAACTGGATTTCCCGCTATTTCCCACGCAATCGAAGCAATTCGAAATTGCGGGCACTTATTACTCAATTTGTCATAGATACGAAAACAATTAACATATTTTAACGACGACCTCGTAAAGTTTTCTCTCCGTGGCCGCACTCCACAGAATACAATAATATACGAGAACAATTAAACACGGCACACGGATAATTGTTTATAATCGCTTCGCGGTTGTTCATAACGCATTATACAATGTATTTAAAAAATCATTGCATGCGGAGAACGAAGCACGATGATTTAAATCGCACAGAGTGCAGATGTTTGGGCCTATGATTAGCGAATAATTATCACTCCTGCTCGCATGCGCGGAACAACTATTCATTAAATAGTAAACATCAATTCACATGGTTGTATCGAGTGGGGGTGAAGTTTTGTCTTGCCACCCTGACGCGATATTTACACCTGTACGGCTATGTAATAATAAAATATGTATTACAGCGTATATAAAAAGTATGAATCATTTTTGCCCCGAAATTATTATGTTTAAATGTTAACATTTTAGATATCATCTTAAAAATAATCATAACGCTTTATAACATCGTTTCATAAATTAAAATAAAAGGTTAAACAATGTAATTCACCTGAAAATATAAGCACGGGTATTCAGAATGGAACATATTATGTATGTCTACTCTTCTAGCAATTGTTTTGTTAAATAAGTAAATCATGTTTTCAATTATTTTTACTGGTGGTAGGTTTCTCGTATGTGAGAAGTCGCCTGGGTAGGAACCACCGCAATTTCTATCTCTCCCGCTAAACAGTAGTGTAAATGCACTGTTATGTTTCGGATTGAAGGATATTGTAGCCAGAGTAACTAGTGGACATATTGAGACTTAATATGTTTAGTCTCAGGATGGCGAGCGCAGTGGAATGCTAAGCATTGCTTTGAAATTCAAGGCGTCGCATTGTTTGGTTTTGCTACTGTCCATGAGCGGTCGCGTCGCTTACCATCAGGAGAACGGCATGCTCGTCTCGCCAATCATTGTAATAACAAAAAAATGGTATTATAAATATCTGTACCAACAACCCCATATTTTAAGTAAGATATATTTTTAATGAAAAATATGGAGGAATCATAAGGTTTAATTCATCCCTGTATACTCGCTATCATAAGAAAAAATACAATTAAATTCGCATTATACTCCTTTTTCGAACAAGACTTCTGTTTCCTACAATCAATATTCTGGGTACGTCCGTATAAACGCAATAAGCTCACCTATGCATACAAAGTGTTTAAATGTCAATTATCTCGCACAGTGCCAATTCTTTTGTAATGAAACATTGTTGAAGTTTCTATTAAACAATTATGCCACGGCATTCTATACTTTAATATCGTCGTTTATTCCTGTTAACATGAATTACCGTAATTTTGTAATTAAGTAACCACAGATCCATTTTCTAAATATCATCCACTGAAAACTGTGTAGAGCATATTACGTTCTTTAGTGGATTGTATGATTTCATTAGCAGTATCCTTAAAATATAACTTAATTACGCATGTAATAGGTATGTATATCACAGAAGGATTTATTTTAATATGATGTGTGTTTTTTTGAATTTGTTGGTTTCAAAATTTTATAGTTATGTTTAGTATGTGTTGGAGAAACCATCTGTTATTGTAGTCCGTAATCAATATTCAAAGAAAAATAAATTATTTATACACAAACACCCTACAGTCACTACTACTGCTATAAACCCTATAAATCAATCAATCAGACACGCCTCTGCTATTAGTCACTTTACTTTTCAAATAAGATATATTTTTTCCGTTACTTTTAATACCAATATTATGACATATTTGCATTGACCACAATGAAATGTTAAGTTCGTGCCGGTTCATATTTACGTAACATACAAGTACGCCGCGAGTCGCAACCTTTAAAAGCTTAAAGTGTTATTTATTATATTAATTTTTCTTGTAGCAGCGCCGTCGAAATTCTGGGAAGCAAGATCGATATCAGACGGCACTCAATGGTAAACGCATTAGGCACAAAGATGCTGGGCCTTGACGGATACATTCTCTGAATATCTATCACATGACAACCTTTGACGAAGGATCGCCTCGTCGAGGGTGTATCGGGGTAGTTATCAACACGATGGGTGAGAAAAACTGTTAATAAACTGCGATAAGTTTACCAGATTATTTATGATGACTTGGCACAGCTGCTTAAACTGCCTGATAACTAATGCTTTACAATTTTTAGTGTTAAAGAAGAGAACTCTAAAGAAACATGTCCTAAGATCCGCTGTATTTTTTATTATTATAATTATTATATGTCAGAGATTTAAGTGGATCACTAAGTGGATCACTGTTATCGCCCGACGTGATGGTTTTAATAATCTATCAGTGCGCACGTCCGGCGCCGTTCCGGCAAGAAGAACAATTACAACAATACCAAAAATATCATTTCTCGGAGTCTACTGACAGATCTCTTTTACGTTGCCATGGGCAACCGATAACTTACCAGACGTCAATCAAGTTGGACTATGTTGCCATTCCAATAAAACTAATGACCTATGCGATCTCTAACATAATATATATTTATTGTGTTTACTTTAACAAATCTATGTAAAAGCCTGTTGGTAAATGGACAAGACGCGGCTGCCAACAAGCTCACGGTGGTCGCGAGTTCAATTCCCAGGGCACAGTTCTAACTTTTCACAGTCGGGTGTGTATTGATAGGCGACTGTGATAGGCGATCACCACACACTTTAACGGTGAAGGAAATACATTGTGAGAAAACCTTGCATCCATGCAAATTTGTGAGAATTCCTATGGTAAAGTCCGCCAATCCGCACTAGGCCAGCGTGGTGGACTATATAGCCTAACCACGCTCAATCGTACTCTTGATTTTAGAGGAGGCCCGTGCCCTGCAGTGGGACGTATATGGGCTGATACAGTACAGTACAACTACTTTCACAATTGAATATCTCTGGTGGAAGTGCTGAAAAATGCAGTATTTATCTGTATCAAATTGAGCCAGACCGCATATCATTTCGCCTACCTATGTACCTTTAAGGCTACATGAAAATTTATACAAATTTGGAATTTAATTTGAAATAAATGTTATACTGAAAAGTTAGCAATGAAAATGACTTTTTTGTGCAGGACTTTTTTGAGCCAATTTTGATACCAGCAAACAGAATACACTGATTGTATCCGATTTGGGAGCGACATCGATTGAGCAAAATAATTCCTCTTGCTATTCAACACAATTATTTCATATAATGCGTAATAATCATCATCAGCCTATGTCCACTGCTGGACATAGTCCCACCTTCAATTTGCGCCATTTCAGCGACTAGTGGCTGAAGTTTTAATTCACCTTCCTTATTAGTTATTAAAGTAATAATGGATTCAACTGACGATAACCCTTTCGCCCAATAATTGGCTACTTATTAAAGTTTTACTGCCGATAATATCATCGTTTTCTCATAAACCGTGGATACCTTTTTGCTGCAATTAAAATAAGCGTAATACGACATCATTGCGGTTACGCCATGCGCACAGAAAGCGATAACAGGTGCCCCTTTACACTATGACCTAAATACCGTTCATTCTTCTCTTTCTTCGCTTTGGGAATGTGGTTTATTCATGATTTTCCTTGTTCATTATACTTTGAAGCATAACAGGCATTTGAATAATTAAAACTTTATTGCAATTATACATTGTTGTCAGTTTGGCTTACGAAATCGGAACCGAGACAGACAGCAGTTTAATTACTCCATTATTAACCCTCAATCGATGCCTATATATTCCTATTTAATATTTATCCGTTTTCTAATGTAATTACTCTTGTAGTTTTCCACTCAAAATCTATAATCAAAAGTTCTAACGATTAAAACAAAGAATGCATGTAAATGTGTACCGTAGTCATGTAAATTGCAACTGTTCAAAGAATTTCATAAAATACAGTGAAATTGAAAGGTGGTCCGTCAGTATGATGGTGTAATTTTTAATTAAATAATTGCGGCGTTTTTTTTGGAAATTTACTCCTCAATTTGTGCGAAATATGAAAATTAACTGATTGCACCAATTTGATATTTTTATGCATCCTCGAATACAAAATAAGGAATTAACATGTTTAGAGATAGTAATTTGAAATCCTCTTTACTTCGAATGGTGTGTTCACATGTTGATACCAATTATTGCCAATTACCAAATGCAGCATTTTTTGCACACACGATTAGTATTCATTAGATTAGTACTCATTAGCAGGTACACTATAAACCCTATTATTAAGTCCTGATTATGAAATATAAATATACTGACAACACATTTCCGAAGAAAACCTCCGTGGCGCAGTTGATTAGACGCCAACTGTGAAACGAGAGACCGAGGGTTCGATCGCGCACCGTGGCCAATATTTATTTATTTTATTTTTTAATCGACTTAATAAAAAGGAGATTATGTATTCGATGAGTATGTTTGTAATTTTGTCAGAATTGGACAGTTTTTGGATATGTTAGTCTATACCAGCGACTGAACAGGAATTTCAAATAAAAAAATGTATGTATGTTTGTCCACTCATATCTCAATAATATAAGTAGGATTTTGAAAAATCTTTTTGCGGTTGTTTAGATACGAGTATAGTCCAACTCAGGAGCTATATAAGTTTCATCAAAATCAGTTCCGTAGTTTTTGAGATAGAGCAACGGTGTCCAACATTGTAGAGTCCGAGGCGCGCATACATATTCACTATTTTGTCTCGGTGTCCTAACCTAAATAGGTAAGGGTAATAAGCGTTGATTGCTACGATAGAAATAACAAATAATTTAAAAAAATAAAACCGGCCTTAATGTTTAAGATCACCTGTGCCGCGCGGTTTTACTCACATAGTTCGTAGCGTGATGTTACAAAGCTTAATAGTCTTCTAACTGGCACCGATCTCAAACAATTATTGGCCTATTCTAGTATTCTAGATCTATTAAAAGATTCATTTTATTCCTCTCTTTTTATTACAGTTTCTATTGAAAGAATTATATTTAAACTGAACATGGAAACGTGGTAATAGTTGGAATAGCATCACAATGAAGAGATTCAGCGAAATGATTTAGTATGTCTGGTAGAGATCATTATGGAGTATTGTGGATATAAAAGTCATGCATATCTGGCGATAGCCGATCAGTTATCATGTTCGCGTAATAATTAGTTCATTATTACTCTTTCATAAAATCCAACAACAATGTTGATGATCGCATGAAGCGATTTACGAACCGTGAAAAGGAAAAATTAAAACGGCGATTATAAAAACTGCAAGTGTGTTTGGATTCAGTCTGTGGGTATCAAGTACACGGACTGTATTTTTTATTAGAACACCCTTACATTGTATAAATTATTGACTTAGGAACGGGTTTATTGATTTTTAAATTAGAGACTTTGCTTAGACATAGCAAGTCTTTACAAAGCTCTTCGCCGTCTGTCTGAACACGACGTTGTATTTTTTAGTCTGTTATTAGTCGCTGTTTTACACTGTAAATATGCATTAATAACTCCTTTACTAGGTATTATTAAGGCTTTTGTTTATTAAAGACGTAAATGTGTAGAGAATGAAAACTTATGTTACTCAGTGGTATCATGAATCCAGTGCTCGGGCGTTTGAAATTTGCAACTGAACATTAAGTGTAGTCACGTCTTAAACAAAACTATTTTAGAAAGCTAACATATAGGTATCCCTTACACAACAGTCTGTATAAAAATATTACACTCAACCGTCAACGTGCTGTTCGTGTTCTTTAAATCAATTAAAAATCCATTGCTACTACGAAGTAATTCAAATCATAAAAATTATTTAACATCTGTATCTGTTTCGTAACTTGGATCTAATGAACACAGAAAGTTTGCCTCGTTATTGCACTTATAAGTCGATGTTTTGTTCTATATTTTGACTATAATTTACTTATGTTTTCAGTATATTTAATATGCACATCAATGTCCTAACAACATCAATACTAATAGATCCATTTAATATTGTACATATACAATTTGTTTTACATTGAAATGAACGTGGAATATTGGCAAAACGATACAAGTTTTTTAGCGGCACGATGACAACATTGCTACATTTTATTACATATGTCTGCGCCGATCGACCGTTGTTATAACCAGTGAAGCGTTCTGGTGTTTCTATGAGCACGCAATAGGCGAGGGGCCTTCGATAATAAACGAATGAATAATGTGATCGTTTAATTGCTGCATCCGGAGTAAAGTCAGTAAATTGTAGCCTTACATTAGGCACGTTTGATGTGGCGCGCTGCAATAACACCTTGAATTTGGACACCTTTGATGGCTTTCTATGAAGAGTGCACGCGCATCTGGTTCGTCGTTACGGTAGATTAATATTCAGGACAATGGAAAATATGGACTTTTAATATGCTAAAATTGTTCGATAGGACATAACAAGTTTGACAGATATGGTATATTAATTAAAAATTCCAACTTCGGTATACGGTGATAACATAACAGAATTTTTAAATTACTATCAATCAACCTTTGCAAAACTAAGTATCAGGTAATTATTTGTTGGAGACAAAAAATTCTAGCAATATTTTAGATTGTTTGTTTAAGAAGTTTTGAAATGAAATATCCCCGAATGCCAATTTGGTACAAGATTTCAATGCCATTCACTATTTATGGATTCGTTAGATAAATTAAGGGTGCTTAAGTCAAGTTTGTATCAGCCCATATACGTCCCACTGCAGGGCACGGGCCTACTCTACAATCGAGAGTACGATTAAGAGTGGTTAGGCCATATAGTCCACCACGCTAAGTCAAGTTTAGTACTTAAAAAATTGAATGGGAAATATGATGTTTCTGGCATGGAGTGGAGTCAAAACATCTCTTCACAGAAATTATTTTATCTTATTTATGAACTGATGTAAATTTATCGATATTTTGTTCTTTTGATTAAGTAAATTAACGTAATTGATAATTACAATTAAAACTAAATCATTTTTGTTCATATATGGCAGCTCAGAATAATTTGTTATATGTAAAGGGATACAGAGAAGAAAATACAGTAACAGGCGAAATATGACTGTATGAAATAATAAAGTACAACTCTATCACTCACCGGAATCCCGTTCCTAAAGCTGGTGGGATGAAGCCGACGAAAGCGGCCATCGTTGTAGCACTCAACATCACTATGCACTTGCACATATCACTTGCACAAATATACAAAAAAAAATGGTCAATAATTAGCGCAGCAACGCAGCAGCACCCGTCTTGCTGCTGCAAGCGTTCACGAGAAACTAAACTATTAGGAAAACAAGATGACACAAGAAAACTAAGATAACTACCCTCCACCAGATAACATTTTTTAACAAAAATATAAAATCGTAAATATGGCGGTTAAAATGAAAATGAATGTTTTTTAATAAAATGTCCCTTACATTAAATATATTGTTTCGTATGGTCAGTGAGATAATAGTATTAAAATAATTACATTAATGTGACAAACCATATCGAAATCTGTTCGAAGCTGGCCTGGGCCGCTAGTCTCAAACATAACTAAATTATAATCAAAGAATATTCCTGTGTGGAGGCACACGCACGCTATCATGCTTAAATATCATAAAGGCACAGATTAGGATTTATCTTTAGCAGCGTTTATCAAAGATAAATCGGATGTTCAGTGCGAGCGGGGCGGCGCAGGCGCAGGCGGCGCTCACTGCGCGGCGCAGTCCACATCGCGCCATCTCGCACGCCTCCGTCACGAGTCGGAGGCGCTGGAAAACTTGTTACATTTCTCGCATTAGCAACTAAACACCATGTTTTTCCCAACGATTTTCTTAAATAACTCTCTTCCTCAACAGCGGCCTTTAAAATCATTTTTGTATTCCACTCTGGTTGAGTGAAACACGCCGCCCGCCGCTCGCTAACAGCTAATGGGGTTATTTCTGTCATTAGTACTGTAAGTATCATATTTACACTTGTGTTACAATGGTGCATTCTTGTGATTACGTCTTTAAAAGTAATTTTGAAATAACTCCACTAGTAGTGCGTGTCCCTTACATTTTTCTTATTGAACTTTTTTCTTACTGAAAGAGTTTCTTAGTATTACAAACAGTTTATTAAACCATCACTACATACTCATCATCTACATGAAATATAGTTGGACATTAAATTAACGAGTCTACTTATATAAAGTACGATTAATTTAAGTGACGTTAATTTAAGTGAAGAGTTTAGTATTAGACTTGGAATTGAAACCACTTAATATAAAGTGGGTGATTTTTTTATTGAAATGAGAACAGAAATTATTTATTTAGTAACTAAAACATTACAACACAAATTCATACTGCACAAATTAAAATAATCAGTAGGTATAACATTAATCTATTAAGCGTAATCAATACAGCTAATATAATACCTGTTTTAGCCAAAATCATCACCTACTTCTAACATATGCAGGAATAATGTGAGTTCCAAAATTCCAAGTTAAATTCTTCTAAAAGCGAAGATTTCGTAATGACTGGCCACATTGTGCGGCCGACGTGTGCGATAGCATCTCGTGACGGCGCATCTTTGCTAATACCTATCAAACATATTTCACTTAATGCCTCCAAAACATTGTAAAGAGTCCCACAGCGGCTCGGATCCTCCCCGCCCATTGTGCTTGCGCTAAACCCAATAGAAGATGCCGCCGAGATTGATGCCATCGCAACCAAATGCTTCGTGACAACGCTGCTTAGCATTCAGAAGTATGAGAATATCCTGATTTATTTATCGCTGATGGAATTTTCATCATTTTAAAACACTAACAATAGAAAGTTAGGTATACGTTGAAAAATAAAGAAAACGTTTTTCTAAATAATGATTATTACAGTAGTTAGTAGTTTTGTGTAACTAAGATTGTACCATAAATATGAATTAAATGTCAAAAATAATTTCACAGCACGCGAACAAATTAGCTCGCAATATTGAATTATCGTGTGTAATTAGTACAAGTCAAGTATACCAACTTACTAACTCAAATTGATAACAAAAGTGTACAAAAATGACATATATAAATATGAAAATATAAAACAACAGTAGAATTAAAGGCAGTTGAAACGAGTACGCAAGTACCACTGCAGACTGTAGTTAAAATAATACAAGTAATTAATAATTGAACACACAAGCAGGCAGAGGGAAACGTTTAATAAGCACAATATTTGCATTGAATTTATCATCACGCCAGCACCCACTTTTTCATTGCGAAACTCCAATTAAGACAATGACATTCAGTTAATTATAAAAGTAATTAGTTCTTTCTGCAAAGTTCGTTGGATAAGCTGCATTAATTCATTTCGGAGTACGCCTCTTGAGCCCTGCTCCGGGAAAAAATGAACGAAAGTGTTACAATAAATTTACCGCAGTAACTTGTTGTTGTGTCTAATTATGATTTGCTGCTGTTGGCTCGTAATATTACTTACGAGCACTAAGATAGCCACTACACCTGCGTTCATGTTTTTCACCGAGATCACTTTATTTGCCATTCATGTGTGGATGTGTTAATATCTTTTCCTATAATGTAGTATCGATAATGATATGTTACTAATTATGTGTTGTTTTTTTTAAATGACACCAAAGGTAACTTGGAAATTAATTAGTAAAATTATAATCAGTAGTGAGCAGTAGCATTTTGAGTTGTTGGAAACAACAATTACAAGAGACTATTAAGCTCATGGTACTTAACCTCAAAACCAATTAAGGTTTTGTTGACCTTTACAAAGTTATGACGAAAGGTGAGGGCAAGACTTGAGGGAGGTAAGATTTGTTAGCCGTCGTGTAACATTCCTGATAGAGTCTAAATCTAATGGAATAGTTCACTGACAACAGAAAGTCTTTACCAATATGTTAAACTTTGTTATAGGTAGATACTTGGATTTGATACAATATACTAAGAATATACACTATATATGCATGCGTGAAATTGATGGCATACGTCGCCATACTTTCTACAATTCCACAAGGTACGTCGCTAGCGTTTAAATTTATGAACATTGTCCTTACGCCGACTGCTGCAAAGTGCCAAGTGAAACGTTTTACTGTGAACGCTCCACAGAACGCTATAAAATAAAAGGTGTTATTATTCAAACTGGGCCCAGTATAGATTCCGGTCACATTCCTACGCGAGCTCGGATTTTACGAGCGTTGCATCGTCGATCACGGACCATTCCTTACATAGAGTAGCAAAAACTTTGTACACTTGTCAAACAAACATAATCAACACTTATCTAACGGCCTTATGACAGCCTCCATAGCGCAGTCGGTTAGATGCCGCCTATGAACGAGAGGCCGCGGGATCTCCGCACTGAGAGAAATGTTTGTGCGGCCCACAAATATTTCGTTCGGGTCTGGGTGTTTGTGAAGCCAAAGAGTCTCACCTAGTACCTGATACTCACGACACAAGACTTCATCTTAGTGTGGGGTCAGGACTATGTATATGACTGATAGGTGTTATTTTTTTATGCATCGTTTTTAAACCTATGTTACTTGTCGAATGTTTTGTCTTCTCAACTCAAACTAAATTCAAAAGTCGTTCTAGAGTGACTGAACATTTGATAACCAAACTATGTTTAAAACTGTCTATGAATGAGGCCGATTGTGTATTATCTATATTATTTACGATCAACACTTTGCAATTAAAAATAAATGAATTGCGTGTTACGCAGCGATATGAAATAATGAATTGCAATCTATATATCGACGGCGAAGTGCCAATAGCTCCTAACTGAAAGTCATAAATTTACACAAACTGAAAAGAAAAGTTTAATTTTTTGTTTCATTAATGAGTAGTAAATATATTTATTAGTGGGGAATAGTAACAATGCGAATGTATGGTAAAATACACTTAGTAGATTTCACAAAAACATCGGCTTAATACACCTTTACAATTAAAACAATAAAGAAGGTAATTTCTCATAAAATTTCAGATAGGAGGTATTGGTTCTTCACCGTCGATATATGTCTGATCACGTCGTTAATATCAAAAATAAGTATGAAACATATTTTATATCGACTACTCTTTATTTGATATTCTGAAGTATTAATTCTGTGTGCAAACAATTTAATTACTAAGAAATACATACGTTCTACAAGTGTTTAAACAAAAAGCCAAGGTTAGACATCGCAAAGTGTGAAGTTCATCTATATTTGAACGCGATTCGAAGTGAATTATGATATTTTTCTACTACTGGGTTAAATATACGCCTTATTTCGAGATGTTTATTACGTCCGTAAATTGGAAGCCCGAAGGATTTCCGAATGAATAATTTTGTAAAGCGTTTATTTTTTTATATTTATTAAGGAATGAAAAAAATTAATACTCGCGACAAAGAGGGTGATTATTTAGGATTATGCGTGAAACCCTTGAGTGAAACTTTTGAATATACTCTAACACTTAAAAGTATTAATTTAAACTAAATTTCTTATTGCTTTAATAAAACAATTAAATAAACATCTAAAACCTCGCAATACACTGTGCGCGGCGAAATGCATCGAAATATGATATTTATTGATAGCGGCGATGTGACGGCAACAAAGTGTTGCACATGGCACTACGTCTCCTCGTTTATTACTAACAACACTCGCGTTCTAGGAATCATTCGCTCCACTTACAGTTTACACCATGCTCTATCATCTGTCTTAGTCACATCATTCCTGACTATGATGTACTTAACTTCAATGACTGAATTGTTATGATAATTATTATTTGCCGTAATTTAAGACTTTTGTTCCAGCTGTAATCGGTTGCCATTTTATTAAAAGATATAAAATTGTACTGTACTGGATCAGCCAATATATGTCTCACTGCAGGGCACGAGCCTCCGTACAATCGGGAGTATGTCCACCAAGCTGGCCTAGTGCGGGTTGGAGGATTAAATGATTAATACTTAGACAATATGACTAAAAAATAATAATAATAAAAATGTGTTTCGACTCATATTGCTCTGACAAGTTTTATGTGAAATGATGGTTTTCGCGGATGGAAAATCGAAAATACAAGGTATTATCTAAGACAAGCTTAATATTTCCATCGTTTTGCAGATATTCATGGACGGCCATGATCACATGTCCAGAGGTTATTTAATGTTTTGATCTGATTGGTCGGTTCTCCCCTTTGCAATACTAAAAAACAGTATAACAAGTAAGTGTAATATTCATGAACATTTACAGTGGACTATAAACTAAACAGTTTACATTGCTGATCGTAATGATAGGACTTGAGTAATAATCGTAATCATATGTACCAGCTAAAACCAGCCAATAACTCCATAAATCTAAGTGCTATTTGAATTCATAATGTATTGAATATTTGCCTGTTGTCAGAACACCAACTAATTGCAACTTGAAAATGCTAAGTCATTAATGTTTTCTCATTAGCTTTGCAAGATTTTGTAAGATATTATTCGTCATGAGTACGAAGGATTACAAAGTGTAGCTTATCACAGAAACGTCGTAGGAATACTATAATACCATCTATTACTATTCACAAAGAACATTTAGTATTCATTGTATTTATAAAAACAGTTTACCAAGCGCAGGATACAATCTTTGTTAAATCAGCAGCCAGACACCGACAAGTTAATTTTACGCTTCTACACTCATTCCTTTCACAATAATAAAAATGCTGCACACCAGAATCACTTGGTTTATTTGTGAAAACATCTTCTTCGTGTTCCACTTTAGCAAATCCAGACCTTACGTAACATAACTCAAGGTTTACTATCGGTTGTATGTTTATATCAGGTCATGGGGTATCGCACGCTCAAATCATAGGGTTCCCCGATTGGGGTATCATAAGCCTGCGAGTGTATTTTGAAACAGACAGCGACAGTGATACACTTATTAGGGAAGTAGTGAGGGGTCAGGCTGTGTGTGGGTGTTGGTGCTGGCGTCAGTGTGGGTGAAATCACCACGGAACAAGTTTACAAGTGTAATTGTCGCGGCGGGTGTCGGTAATTGATTTATTCCACGCTTGTACGCTGCCCTGATCCCGCACTATATTTCTATTGTAATCGTGTGATTGTTCATTATTTAGGGGAATTTGGCAAATTGCTGTGCGATGCTCGTTACGGCTCAATAATGTTTATTGTGGTTACATCATCGTTTTGTTCTTGGGCATGTTTAGTTGTTTTTTTCTTAATTTCTTTTTTTGAAGTGTCCGATATTTTTTATTTTAAGTCATCCAGTCACTGGCCTATAAGTGCCTATTGCATCTTTAGTTAAAGGTTAAAAAGTAAATTTTGAATTCATTTTGTTGCTTGATTGCTGTGTTTTAGGATTCAGCTGTACTTTTCCCTCAACGGAGTAAACAAGGCTCATTGACACCAAGCAAGATGACGTCATATCACTATGGACATTAGCAAATAAAGTTCTCTATGTATGGGCTATAAAAACTGCCGGTACATTACAGCACGCATTACATTTCGCCGATACAAGTAATATTCCAGTTGGATACACTGTTCATAAATATTTAATGGATATTTTCCCACAATGGGGTGGCTATTCATACCCGTTAACCCTCAAGAGCGTCGTAAAAACAGAACTGATCAGAACTACATAAATTCCATTTGGTCAATGTGACCCTTTTAGAGTTTACCAATCTTGCTTAGTAAGCTAAATTGTTCAATTATTTGTGACAGCGGTTTATTTTGACATTTATAACACTGCACTGCAAATGCAATAGGTTGATTCCAGGACTAACAATCTAGAGCAAAATTGAATATTTTCGATGTATTTGGTAGCACCCTAGACTCTTGGTGCTGTTGATTTGTTTGTAACAAGAGTCTTAAGCTCCAATCAAAATCTGCAGATTACTTGAAAATACGTAACTCAGCTTGTCTAAACTGTTAATACCTCCTGAATCAGTGAATCAGTATCTACATACCTGATCAAAATCATTTAATAACTGGCAATTTCGAATTTACTTTCATTTCTATATCGAATGTTTTACTTGGAACTAATGTTGTAAATCTGTTTTTTTGAACTCGACATAATAGAAAACAAGTGCTTTATCTTGACCGCTAATTATTTATTCTCTTATTTGATGCCGGATTCTGTGTAGGATGTGGTCCCAAGGCGCGATTTGAAACAATATCTAATAAATCATGTCATTTTGTTTGTACAACAGATTAGGTAATATAAATTATTGAATATATTTAAAACGGCTCGTAATTTATAAGTCTTTAAACGAAAAATAAATGGATCATGTTAGAACGCATTTTTATATATACGTAAACAATCTTAACAAAAGTAAAGTTTGGGACTAATTATTAACTACTCACAAAACAATAAGCTATGCCACTATAGCATTGACGCAACAAGGCCAATGACCCATTTAAAGACCCACCTCAAACAACCAAACTGTATAATTACATTCTGAATACTAGAAAAATGCATGTCCAAATATTCATGTACAACGGCAGATAAATGGACCCGTCACAATTATGTAAGTGAGCCGTCTGTCACGCGGCGCGACTATTTCGAACCAACTCGATCGCCTTGTCGATAAAGCCAATGTTAAAATTTATTTTGTCGGGATTTCTTGCGGTACGGCGTTCCACCTATAGCTTGTTAATTGCCGCCCACACGCGCTCTGGGTCAGCGCTGTCTTGTCATTTCTAGGACATATCTGGCTACCATGGGTGGGGTGACCACTCTTTTGATGACAAAATTAGGGACACACAATCGCCTTTTGAAGGCAAACGCATCCTGTTCTGTAGGTAAGATGTAAAAAACTTATAACAAAGAAATAGTTAACAGTGATGTAAGATACGTCATTGCTACTGAATATTTCACAAATTTAAATATATTTCTACTGATCTATTTAACATAATTTGTTCAATCGCCACGTGGTAATTAAAGTCAGGAAAAAAACGTATGTGATTGAGTCCAATACTGAAATCAGGACTGTCCCAAAAAAATCGAGCTAAATGGCAACTCTAACTCCGGAATTATCGAGTATCGATGAACACCCACGCGGATATGTCGATATGTCGATGTGGAAGTGCCCTCGGCTAATATTAGGCGCTGTTTAGAAACGCGCGCGCCACCGACGCCATTAACGGGTTTACGTGGCGGATGTTTGACAAGCAATTAATTCTGAATACCGGACAGTTTTTTCTTCATATTGCAGGTCTGTGTTAGGCGAAAGTGTTTTAATTGATATAGATCATAATTGTGTTTTTAAATGTGCGGAAAAAATCTTAAAGTAACCTGTATTTTTTAGGTCTAGGTCAGCATATAAAACTATTCTTAATATTTCTAATTGAAGAATAATGGTTCACTAAACACTAGGTTGTCTTCTGGCAGGCATGTGAAATGGAATGAAATAAAATTGTTTATTGATCATTTAGGCAATTGAATAGCTCTTATGGCAAGTCAATACATAGTAGGTATTTATTCTACATTTACAAAATAATTGATTAAATCATTATAAAAATTAAATTTATTTAGATTTAAATTTTGGTAATCGTCTTATTTATAACTATTTATAGTAAGTTATGTGCTATATTAAGTGCGTGGTGGCCTGTTGGTAAACGGACTAGACGCGACTGCCAATATGTTCACGGTGGTCGCGGGTTCAAATCCCAGGGCACACCTCTGACTTTTCGGAGTCATGTGTGTATTGATAGTCAATCACCACGCACTAAAACGGTGAAGGAAAACATCGTGAGGAAACCTGCATACCATAGCGATTTATAAAAAATTCTATGGTATGTAAGTCCGCCAACCCGCACTAGGCCAGCGTGGTGGACTATATGGCCTAACCTCTCTCAATCGTAGTGTCGATTGTAGAGGAGGCCCGTGCCCTGCAGTGGGACGTATATGGGCTGATACAGACAGATGTGCTATTCAAGGAAATACATTATTACCTTTAATCCATGAACCATGAGTATTATCATTACTAAAACTTTAATGTTACCACCGCGCCGGATCCGACACTTGTCGACAGAAGCATAGTCCCAATAATAAATCAACCGAATTTGGTAATCAGTTATGTTGTGCATATTGGTGCACAAATCCCTCACCGATATCACAGGATAGGAAAATTATTTAATCAACGATTCAAAAATATTTCTTTTAGACAGATCGTTCACGTGTAAGGCAATGTAAATAAACATTAATCAAACGTAAAAGGTTTCGTCTTTCATGTTAGCAATGAGTGAACTCGTATCGATTCAAAACAATCAAGAGTGATTATGTACAGGTGGGCTGGCTGCTGGCTCCAAGCAGCACGTGTAGCCTCACCATTAGACAACACTATTCACGCCTCTGACTACTATCAATACAATCCAATTAGATACAGGAACATCCTAAACGACCACATAATTACACGCATTGTGAACCCTATCACGCCGCAATAAAGCGGAAAGTTATCTGACTAAATATTTCTTTTCAATTTTCCTCCAATCGAATTTGGCTGTAACATCAATCGAGTTCCCACATTTTCCGAGCGCACTTACACAATATCAATCAGGTTTTATTGGTGTTGTCTGGGTGGTGTGCGGGGGGAGTGCGGGGGGCGCGGGTGGCGCGGGGCGGGGAAGTCTATTTGTATCAATAACCTGTCAATGGGCTCAAACTCCATGGGGAGCTTTGCCGTGAATATGATCCGCAACTATATTTCTAACCGCTATAATTTAGTTAGAAATGCATTACGATAGCCGTGTGAAATATTGAAACGCAATTGTAAAAACGTACGGTGATTATTTTGCAGACATAAATCACAACATTATCGTGAAAGGCGAAAACACTGCGCGCGTTACAATGTTCAGTGTTTCACTGAAGCATTCACTCGCCGGTAGATTTATATTGCCTATAATATTAGGAGACGGTAGTGTGCATATTATGTCAAGTTAGAATTTAAAAAAGATATTAATTTGTATAATAATGACTATTTTTCCTATAATGCCAGCTTTACTTAAAAAGTATGTGGTCGATAAGTAACCTTCAGTGTCACATAATGTTCATAGTTTTACATAATATGCAGACATATTACGACCTCAAACGTCCTTTGGCAAAATAATAACAAGTTTTATATAAAACAACGAAAAAGGTGCCATTTACAAAGTTCCCTCATAACACTACATTATCTGCTATCAGTGGCGGTTGACAAAGTAAAATTGGGGACACCTTATTTCCACGACTGGTTTGCAAAACACGTTCACGCTTCCCACCTATCCCCACATCTCAACGCTTATAGATACTATCTGTTACACCTATTAGGAGTCCCTACCATAAACAGTAACTTTTCCCTTATAGCCTACATTGCTGGCTTTGCTGTGCACCTTGTCGTTGATACGTGTACTGAGGCTTCAATGTATAGGGTGGAGCTTGATGTTGTTGGTTTCGCTGTCGTTTGTGTGTTTTAATGCGGGGTCAGGTGGGCGCCTTCTTCACACCGCCGCCGCCGATAACACGCTAATGCCCTCAACTTTGCACCGCAAGGGGCGGTCAAGGGGAGGCGAGGGTTGGGTGGAAGGTGGAATCGCTCGTGGAGGAAAAATGGCAAAAGTCAGATCATTGAGTTTATTGAAGGCAAATATCTTTATGGAGTTGCAATATGCACTATTGGCAACTATTGATTTGAACGTGGATATTCCGCATTGGTTGCTATTATTGTAGTAACTTCATTTTAAAAACTTTTTATAACCAATATTAAAACATAGTGGGTATTTGGAAAACTATTATACTAACATAATAGCATACTAGGTACTATTTAGGATGAAGTCATTTTCATGTAATAAGACAATAAATATTTTTGGGAGCTTCTAGAATTCTTTAAGAAGCCGTTTTCTCCGACACAGACCAAAATTACGTTGATGATCTTCCAGGCATTTAATTGAATGTTAATGTTAAATCAACTTAGAAAACATTCTTTTGTAGAAATACATTAATGGAAACTTAAAAATTATGATCACATATTTCGTTCCGGCATCAATTTTAAACGATTAGAAATATTGACGCCGTAATGGTTTTCGCGTCGCGAAGGGCCGAAATAAAAGTACCATAAATATAAACATGTGAATTATGTGTGGCCATTACGCGTTGTCAATATCGCATGCGAGTGAGGCAATGAATACCTAAAGCGATAAATAATAACGTTGAATTCCATTAGCAAACCGTTGTGATAATGCGGCCACCTTAGCGTTAGGAGTGTGCGACGCTCCGGCCGGGCGGCGCGGCGTGGCGGTGGTGTGCACGCATTGTTTCACGGTAACGTGTACGTTTACGTTAATATTCCATAACTCACGTTCTGCCTATTCTGCGTAAACGTCGGACCCCCGATTTGTTCCGGTAGCGACTGCCAAGGTAAGAGGTACATATATTTGCGGTAATAAACGTGAATTTATTACCCTGTTACGTTTGCAGTTTTACTGAAATGTGGAGATGTGTGGGCATGGAACGGCGACATCAGCGCCGCTCCCCGCGCTCCCCTCGCCCCGGCCTCCCCGCGCACACCCCGCTCTCCTCGCGCCTACCCATTCTCTTTTGCATGCGTAAGTGCTTCCGAGGACCCACTCCACTTTTATATCACTTGTGTATAATGTTCTCTTCAAATAACTTGCCTGAACTTTTTGCGTATATCAATGCTTGCAATTTTTTTTATGGATTTTCCCTAACAATTGGTGCGGAACGTTGCAAAGATCACATTCCGATTTTTCGTACTACGGCATAAAAAATCTAAAATATTCGAGATAGGGTAGCTAAAGATGCTAGATAGTTATCTCGACACAATTATGTCAGATGACTTGTAGTCGAATATAAATAGCATCCACCATTGAGGAGGATGGTGGCTCCCCGGGCTCAGGCTAATGTATACCAACCTCGATAATAATGTAGGTATCTAATTATTTTTCTAAACCTATAGACATGAGCAATAATTTAGTATTTAGGTGCTTTGCTCATAATGCTTACAGATGTTCATAATTACCGTCTGTATCCATAAGAATCTACATAATCATCTCCAAAGAATCGCTACAGGGACTTGTTGGAAGCATCCTACATGCAGCAGTTTCTTACAACCTACATTAAAACTTATAGGTATGTAATATTGAAAACAAATACTCGTAGTATATAATAGTATAAACACAAGTGAAACGCGGCATGTCGACGGCTCCACATCAAAGCTAAGGAGTGCGAATGTTCACGAACAGAAGAAACCCGACATAAACATTCGGCGCACGTCCGCGCCGCTCGGGATCCGCAGTTAAAAGGGGATTATGAGCCGAGTGGCCAATAACACGGCATTACGTGCGATACGCTCCCCGCTCTCCCCTGCAGCGCCAAGGAGCCTGCCGATAATCCACGCTCAATAAGCTTTTGTTTTCTCTTCACTTTTGTATCTTCTCATTTGTGGCGTCATGTGGACATTTATAACGATGTAAACTACAAATAATTCAAGCTAGACGGAATTTTCGTTGGTAAAAAAATTGATACAGTAACCGCTTAGTACCTACTCAAATAAAAATAAGCAAATCAGTAGTAAGAAATTACTGAAACCACGAGACTTTTAGTTGTGGGAATCTTTAAGAAAGCCAATGTTTACATACTGAATGGACTGCTGTAATATTCTTCGGAGCCATTATAAAATATTACAAAATGGTCTAAGACAAAAGCATCAAATGAGCAGTTCACAGATTATCGTGATAGACAAACGGCCGGCATTGTCTACCTAATAACACTGTATACACGGTGCTTTCATGCTGACCACTGAATTTTTGTTGTTTACAGATGTGACACAATGATAAATTGCTAGTTCACGCAAATTAATGTAAGATATAATTATACCGAGTTAGGTATTAAGATGTGTTCCATTCAGTCTGCCCAAAACGCTGGATAAATGCCGCTTCAAATAACCTGGTATAAGAGTGCTTGGATTACTGATATCTAAGAAAATTCTATCTATTACATTTCCTTAAGTGAACAACGATCGACAGATGTCCATTACCACAGAACATCAGCAATCACAACTACATTCTAATTGAATTTGGATAACGAGTTTCTCGCTTGAAGTTAACCACCAAATGAATTATGCAGCGGAACGTTAAATTCAATCGGAGGTCAGCGAGTGTCGTCATCCCCGCAATATCCACGATTGGAAACAGTTTTACAAGCGATAAATTGTTGCAGGGCGAGACGGTTACAACATTTATTAGCTACAATCCCGATTAGATTAGCGTTGCATCCCTACAGGAGCGGCGGGACGCGGGCCCTTGGGATGTGAAATTTGTCCCAGTAATGTGGCCACGCGCCGAACTAATTCGATGGAGTCCCTCCCTCGCTCTATGTGACCGGAATGTCGCTTCGACACTGTTTCATTTTAATTGAATAGTTGCGGAGGGTGGCTGTTGTTTTCCTAAAGATAACTTTATGGCCGCTTTGCATAATCGCAGGCCGTGTCGCTCTAATTTGTTGCAATATCGCAATCTGTCACGCTGCGCTGGGATGCCCGATGCAGGGTGCCTCGTGCTCGCGATCTTGTTTTAATTGTGCTTTGTTAACATTTCTAATGTATTTTGATATAACTCCTTTTAGTGCTCACAATATTTTAATAGATTAACTAAAAAATATATGTATATGTAGTATATCTATGTACATTTATTAGTAAAACTGTACCTGTCTTTATCCCGCAGTGAAAAGTGGTCGATGCGAAAATATTTTTAAGAATTATTTATCTTATAACTTACTAACGGCTACTTACCAGCCTGTCTGTAGCTAATAAGCTACGATGTCTTTAACTACCTGGTTTAATTCGACCTCTCTCCCGATACGATTACGGTAGAGTTCTGACATCCTCAAAATACGAGAACCAAGTATTAATGACACAACATACATACGTATCTATCGTAATATTCAGGCCAGGGTACACTAGACCCACACCAACCACAAACGGCTGACCAGCCCTTCCTGATGCCAATTACAGTATTCCTTGCATGAAATACAACACACGTATAACATTGGACTATATAATTTTTTTCTATAATACGTCGCAAATTGAGTACTTTTTTAAATTTGAAATCTAATTAGTTACAATTTAAATGGTATGTATTTTATATAATTTAATATATAATCCCGGCTAGGGTCGCGTTCAATTCACAAGCCTCGGGGTTTGTTTGTTTGTGACGCTTACCGCCATCTAACGGAGATTTCAGGCACAACTTTCATGTACACACACTTTATAATTTTCCTAGTGTCTGTAAAACGCTTTCGTTTAAAAGTATAATATATTTGGTTAACTCATAATTACCGTAACGTGTTGAAAAATATTTTATTAGTATTTACTAAAAAATATATATTCGATATCTATTATAATATTTGTGATTTGTTTTACAAACACGAAATACGTAAAACTTGCTTATTTAACGAGTAACAATTATATAAGAAAATAGATACCAAATAAAAAATGTGTTTTTTTTAAATTTAATCGCGTGTTCAATTTATAATAATATATGCTCTGATATTTCTTTCTTTATTTATGGACAACCAGTAGTTGCTACATTATAGCTTATGTTAAAGAAAAAATATGACTATAGTAATAATTTAAACGCGCAACATTTTAAGGTGTCACAGCATGCACAGAATCTAAGTAACATCGGTATTGTTTGTTTGTAAGCTAGACCACTAAGATATTTGCATTATATAAACAAAACAATATATTGAGCAAGATGATAAAATAAAAGAGAAACAAAAAGTGCCTACATAAAAGAAAAATTAAAAAGAAAGACCAATAAACATACTTAAGAATTAAAAAATAAAACATTTTAAGGGCTTAATATTAGAATGTACTACATTATTATAACTGCAAATTCACCAAGGCTGCAAATCGTTTCTTAACAATGTCAAGACAACATTTTTGAAAACTGTCAATTTATCCGCAAACACATCCACTTTTCCACAGATAGTATTGTAAGCTTTAGACAAACGAGATATGGTAGAAAATAGTTTCAAATTGGTTTTGGCAGCTGGCTGATGAAGCAAACCTCCGTTAATGCGCCTAGGCACGCCACGAGGGACACGCAAAGCGAATGAATTTAAAATATATGGACAGTCGAAATGGTTTCGTAATATTTTATAAAGGAACATCATGTCAAGTAATTTTCTGCGCGTTGACAGACTGTCCATACCAAAATGTTTCAGTGCGTCTTTATATGACGTAAGCTGTTTTTGCAACCCATCAGTAAATGTGAGATGTTTCATGAAACGTTTCTGAATTCGCTCTATTCTGAGTTGGTGCACACTATAATGAGGCGACCAAACCACAGAGCAATACTCAATGAGACTTCTAACGTACGCATTATAAATAGCAATTTTTGTAGTTGGATTGCGAAACAATTTACCATTTCGTATTATAAAGCCTAGCATTCTTGATGATTTGCTAATAATGTTATCTATATGAGGTACGAAAGTTAATTTTGAATCAAATAGTATTCCTAAATCCCTAATCTCTGTTGACTCTTGCAGTATTGTCCCATTAATTCGGTATGACATCTTATTCACGTAGTAATTCCGCGTGAACGTTATGGTGTAGCATTTGTTTGCATTCAACGACATTTTGTTTACAGCACACCAATCAGTTACAGCGTCAACGTCACTTTGAAGTAGCATTGCATCCAGCGGATTCTTTATAGTTTTACAAAGCTTTAAATCATCCGCGAATAGATAAGCACCACTATGCTTGATACAAGAAACTATATCATTTATGAACAAATTAAATAACCAGGGACCCAAGTGAGAGCCCTGCGGAACTCCTGAAATAGCCGTATACATTTCCGATTCAAAGCCTTTAACCACGACGTATTGCTTCCTGTCGGATAAATAAGATTGGAACCATTTTAATAAATATCCACTAACGCCATATTTTTCCAACTTTTGTAGCAACACGTCGTGACATACTCTATCAAATGCTTTAGCAAAATCCATGTACACAGCGTCCACTTGGGCACCTGCATCCACTGAGTTCACTAGTTCATTATGATATGCAACTAAATTCGTACATGTAGAACGGGATTGGATAAAACCATGTTGCTCGTTGACAAAGATGTGAGTAGAATGACTTTTCAGAAATGGATAAATTAAAGCTTCAAAAGACTTCGCAAAGGCGGATAATATTGATATTGGTCTATAGTTAGACACATCTTCCTTATTGCCATTTTTGTAAATAGGAACAACTTTAGCAACCTTCCACGCGGCGGGAAAGATACCAGTTATTAAAGACTTATTTACTATGAGAAACATTGGCAAACTTAGTGATGAGGCGCACTTTGAAATAAAATATGGTGGGATACCGTCTGGTCCCGCCCCTTTATGTATATCCAGTCCTTTTAAGTGCTTGGCGACACTGCTCAGAGGGATATATATTCTTCCAATGCTATTAAAGTTAACTCCGCACTCAGTGGAGGGAGTCGGAGATCCAGAAGGGTTGATGAAAGTTGTACAGAAATAAGATGCAAATAAATTACATATCCCTGATCCGTCCGACACACTAGTCTTTTGTAGTCTCATAGATTGGGGTATTTGAACTGCGTTACTACGTTTATTCTTCAGGTAAGTATAAAAATATTTAGGGTTTTTTTTAATGCTGTCCTCAACGTTACTTATATAATTATTATAACAAGTTTTAGCCATCGTTTTACATCTTTTAGTTAAAATTTTCAATGATATTTCATCTAGTGGATTTTTAAAAACTCTGAATTTATGCAGTATTTTTTTCTTCTCCTTTATTAACTTAACTAATTTCTTATTGAACCAGGGGGGATGTTTCTCTTGAGTAGGCCTCGATTTTGGTACATATTTATCTATTATATCATTTAATATATTATAGAACAATTTCACTGTATCATTTAAATTATCGCAAAAAGAAAATATATGTTCCCAATTTACAGCATCAAGTTCATGTTTAATCTTGTCATAGTCTGCATTATAAAAGTTATTCCGCAAAACGTTATTATTCTTTAACGGTAAACGATCCAATAGTTCTACAGCGATATCCAAAGGAGGATGATGGTCGTCAATATTTGTCAAAGGATTTACAGACGCTCTAACGGTGGTGCTTGCTATGTTGCTCAAAACCAAGTCTAAAGTTTTGTTTGATTTGTTAGATATTTTATTATGCTGTATGAGATTGCCAAGGGAAACGAAATCCAAAAATGATTGAGCCAATGACGAGTTATGGCAAATTACAGGTTTTATAGGAGGGACACTGGTACAATCTGGCCAAGATATACAACTTATATTAAAATCGCCCACTAGGAAAATGTTTTTCATGCTTTCGGAGACACGGCTGAAGTTGTCTATAAAATGTTCAAGGATATTTTTATTTAATGGTGGGGGGAGGTAAACAGCACAAAAATAAATGTAATTCTTACGGCTAATTTCAACTTTAACAAAAAGATCTTCGCAATTACTTTCTCCTTCTTTATACCGAGTAGAATAGTATTTATTGGATACTGCTATCAACACGCCCCCACCGTCTTTATTTGCATGATAGCCTGTATCCTCCCGATCTCTTCTGTAAACTATGTAACGACTGTCAAACAATTCGGCATCATATATTTTATTGTTCAGCCATGTCTCCGATAAAATGACGATGTCATAGTTTGCACATACAATATTGGACAGAAATTCATGAGTTTTGGTACGCAGACCTCTAACATTTTGATAATATAAGTTTAGACCATTGAATTTTGTAAAGATATGTACATAGATGATTCATTAAAATTAATAACAAATAATTAAAATATAACAATATTATTTCAGTTTGTCCAATGTATCTTGATTTCTAATATAAATAAATTCATCAGCTTCCGATTTACGCATGAAAATCCGACCTTGCTTGATCCACACAAATTTAAACCCCCTCTCCTTAGCAGTCTTACGGGCAGCTGCGTGTAGTTTTTTATTTACAGGTGATAGGTGCTCAAGAACATAAACGGGTGCTAAAATTTCCTCCAATACCCAAGTGCCCAGTATTAATTTTGTCATTCGGGTTTGCCTTGTTAAAATTAATAATTTTTGCCAAAAATATGTCTCGAAGTCTTGGATTAGCGAGTTTGACTATTATTGACCGAGGTCTCATATCATCCTTGTTGCTCTTTGCCACACGAGTACAGTGATGAATGTCTGGTTCCTTAATGTCGCAAGATACAACCTTGGATAGTTGCATTATAATAGACACTAAATTTTCCTGCCGATGTTCAGGAACACACTGTATCTCGAGATTGCTGGAACGGTTGTGCTGCTCCATCATCTGAAGCCTAATCTGCAAATCCTGTATTATGTTTGACTGTTGAGTATTTTCTTCCTGAAGTTTTATCAGCGTATCTTGATATTGATTGACAGTAGATTTGGCTTCTTCGTAATTTTCGCTTAGAAATTTAACACTATCCTCCAACGTAGTTATATCGTGCTTCATGGACTTAAGTTCGCTTCTCACCATCTGCTTAAGTGTTTGTTGAAATTCTTGTGTTAACGCAACTCTCATGAGATTAAATTCCTCCCTGATTATCTCTCTAACATCTTCCTTTGTAACAGCGGATGCCTGCAGGTTCAAGTCCTGGCCTTCGCTATTATCCTTTTGCGTTGCGGGATTTACGGCTGAAGAGTCACTGTCCTCCTGTTCTGAACGAGATGCAATGCACACAGGACATATCCATTTCGAACGGTTGGTTATAGCTAACTCATTGGACTTGATACAGTCTAGATGGTACAACTGGTAGCAGTTAGCCTGTGTACATTTAATGCGTTTTTGTGTGACCAATATAGTAGAACTACAAGCGTTGCACAATACCATGATGGTGTATTCCTCGGTGATATAAGAAAATTCAGAGTTCCGAGTTCCAAATGAGAAAACACAGAAATATAAAAAAAAAATATTGAAACGTATTTGTCTTTAAAGTCGTAAATGTCTATTGTAACAACTTAATAAAAAGTAATTGTATTAAGGATTTTCTATTGTATATTGGGAAAAGGGCTAAGTGAGGAAAAAATAAATCAGTCGTTGATTTGTTGTCTTATTTATTTTATTGCACAACGGGGAAATAAAAAGCAATATGTTGCGTTAACAAACATTTAATTCTTATTCTTCATCAATATATTATTTATAATAAGTATAATTTAACTACAAAGTAAGTATGTGATACTACATACATCCGGCCGCTTGTGTCGGACGTGGAATCCTCGTAACATACACAGCGAATATATTTCTACCATTTAATTATCGACGCATCTAATCTTAATATAACATTTTAAGTATTTAAAATTTGTTTTCATTTGTATTGCACATTTTATCTAATAGAAGATGTATTCTGCCATGTTTAACATATAATACTTTCACGTGAAACAACTGGGTAAGGCCATTTCAATATATTTTAGTACCTAAAACAGTTCGACCAAACCTACCACGTATAATTCACTAACAATTTGGTCGATAGAATATAAAATGATAAACACCCATGAAACGATTCCAATGCAATTATGCTAACTCCCTAGACCTATGCACATTGTATCTCTAATAACACGAATTCAGCTGAGACCATCGCTACGAGATGAAACTATTAGGAACATATAACAATAATTACACATTAAAATTATAATTATAAATATCACTTTACAATATTATACAAGCGTTGCTCAAGCAACGCGCTCCGCGACGCTCTGAGTCCACACCACACTGGCACTCGCCACGGCGCGACCTGCGGGAGTCCTGTACGTCCGCACTGCCGGTCAGTTTTTCCATTTTAGTTTCACTTTACAATGCGTAAAATAATAGTTCACTATAAACGGAACGCCGACGCACTTCTCGGTCGCCTTTTACGAACTTTCCATATAAACACTCCCATACTGTATCACACTTTATTGCGGGGAGATCTCGGTCAGGAACTTATCCATCGTGTGATCACTAAGTGGGACTGTGCGGCGGGTGCGGGGTATGCGAGGTGTGCGGCGTGTGCGCGGGGTGAGGCGCCAGCGGCATCGGGTGCGGGCTGGAGTCGCGCAGGGAGTCGGGCGACGAGCCCGGCGACGTCCGCCGCGGAGGGTACGGAGAGAAGCGGTGCTGCGCCAGCGGGCCCGGCGCGGCGCCCAGCGCGCCCGGGTACACGGGCCGCGGCAGCTGCAGCCCCGAGCCCGACGCCGCCAGGTGCTGCTGCGCCAGGAGCTGCGGCGCCAGGCACGCCCACTGCCCCCACAGCGCCGCCGCCGGCACGCCGTACAGCGGGTACGCCGCGCGAAGGAATAACTGCGAGCGCGCCGCCAGGATCGCCTTCTCCTCGAGCGTCAGATTATTGTTGTGCTGGTCCAGATCGAAGGGCCGCAGTGGCGACCGCAGGTAATGTTGCTCGGCGAGCATCGATTCCATAGTCTCTCTGGAAAACGAAACAAACGGCATTGTACGTCTCGTTCCACGAAGTGCATATGTATTATCCTTACGTAGAGAAATGGATGATCTACCTATGACTGGCGGCGCTGAATCGCGCCTCATCGGGGAAGACTGATGTTCTGTCGTGTTCTCCCGTGATATAGAATCTCAAACAAACAAAATTAAAATAACACATTTGTCCGGTACATTGCATCGCACGTCAAACAAAACGAAAGCAATTAATAACAGGTGAGTTTGTAAAGCGAGCGCGGTGAGGGAAGTGGGTTATAAATTGCACGGGCCGGGACGTATCGCTCTGTATACGTAGATAATTTAGCCTATTCGATTGACCAAGAAGCAATAAAGCGGGAGAGTGGAGTTATAATTGCGTGCACAGAAGCAACAATCAGCACCGGCGCGCCGCACGTTTATATTTGTTTCTGCGAGCGTAACCGATAGCCGCACCGATACACAATTACAGATCAAAACCGACTCTATCGTATGCTAATGTCACGTAATGACTGTTCGTAAAACTAAACGCTATAAATATATACACATTTATATACTCTGCCGTGGCAGTCGCACGCGGCTTTATGTGCCGTTACTAATGCTCGCTACATGTACGAGATTCGTACAATTTCCTTATATCGTTTAGTAAAAGTCTCAGTGTACCACATCACTACAACCATAGATTTTATTTGACACAAAGAAGATAGTTACCTTTCAAATTCAGTGAGACGTGAAGAGTCGCGGAAACCCTTTGCGAATGGATTACTGTCGATTTTGAGTTTCGTGATCTGGAACAAATAAAAAAGAGTCACTCCAGGGTGAACAGCACAAAATTTATTATTACGTAAGATAAATATTTACGTAAGCAGAGGCAGTACTTAATGTACGCAGAGGGTTTTAATGAATAGTATGTGGCACTGGTCGGATTAGCATAAGAATCTGTTCAGAACAAGCGAGTTAGTTTCATTATGCAGCAATTTATATCTTATTGGATCATTACAGCGATCCTCCGCGGCTCGCGGGGCCCGCGGGGACCCACCACCCGTGGAGTCCTGCACACACCAACTAACAAGGTTAACTTATTGACGACATTCCACATCGGTTTATCATTTTAGTTGACTACTAACGTATAAAATTCTTTATTCCTTTTATACTACGAATAGAAATTTAATGTCGCAATTAGATAGCAGCGAGTTTCCGTTGTTTACATATTTATTCACAAAACAGCGTATAAAGTACTGAGTGAATGCAAATATTAAATAAGTTACGATTACGACGCCTTGTACGCACTTCATTTGTATACAAATTATCTATTTATTTTCTGCATCGGTATTTTACGATTAACGTGTATTCGTTTTTAAAGGTGTATAATAAGTTGTAAAGTTAATAATCGGGCGCTGGCAAATTATTACGGGGAATACGCGGTTCGATGCACTCATAAAGCAAATATTTGATTTAAGATCGAAGCGAGGTGTTAAAAAATGTGTTTGGCAGAGTAAAGGCAGGATCGGTGAAAAATCGCCCCCTCGCTGAGTGGCGGCGCTCCCGCTGAGGCTCCGCACAATTTGTGAATAATATTTACGATAAAACCTTCTTCGAGACCGGTCGTGTCGCATAGTGTCCGCCGCCCGGGCAGCTCTCAATGGATCTCACTAACCCAATATTGGAATTAATTTTAACGCAATCTCGTCAGTTTATGAGGATCAGGTGAAAATATATTAAAATGGAGCGCAAAAACAAGTGCTGGCTAGTGCAGCGTGTGTCAATCTTTCAGTGCGTCCAGGCGGCGACGGTAATTACCTGGTGATTGAGTCGCTTCCCGGCGATCGCTCTACCTGTCGTACTCCTACGCGATACCTAATTGCACATTGTTCTCACAACTCCGCGCTGACCACGCATCTCAGGACAATGAACCCCGAGTAATGACTAATGACATCTACATTTCAACCTAGATTTATTCTGTAGCAACAGTAACTTTCGAAAACAACGATAATTTCTCACAAATACGAAAAAATATGCGTTTATTTGTGCCACAATGTATAGTATTCGGAATAACTGATAGCCGTTAATCACGACAAATGTACTCTTTGTTGGTTCTATGCATTCCATTGTTGCGAAAATGAACTTTTTAATTTGTGTTAGGAGATATTTATGCGGCCGTTTGATGTGGTCCCATCAGTGGCGCGTTAATCCACGAAGCGCCTCAATAAATATCCCACGTCACAATGTTGATGCGGATCAAAGAGAAATAATAAACACGACAAAATATTGACCGCTCCGTGTCATGTCTTCGGTTTTGCGCTGAGTAATTTCTCAAGTAACGCGTCACACGGAGACTAATGATTTTCAAAATAGCCACAAGAAAACTAGACAAAGAACATTTGTTACCACTCGTGGCCCATTTAGCATTTCTATTCTATTAATACGTATGTTAAAAATACGCGGTATCACGGCTGACGATAGGTAATGAATGAGTCCATTGTTGGCTTCTTGGCGTGAATATCATTAGCGCGCCAGACGGAATGAGGTCTATGGTAATAACACGAGTGCTCCGTGAGTGATTCGAAGGACGAGTCGGTAAACATCCTGCGTAGCGGTGCTCCACTGAGCCGGGAGTCCTGTCGCTGGCGCGGGTCGGGGGTCAGGCGCGTGGTCGCGTGCGCTACACCCACCTGGCAGCCGCATTGACTACAATAGCCAGTTCCACTCGCCAGTCGCGCCTTCGCCGCACCTAATGAGTGTGCCTACAATGCGAGTGGTAGCTGACAATATTGACGTATTATGCATTATGCATGACTCGCCGCCCGCCTCGCGCCCGACTCAATTGTTTCCAATGCTTCATGTTTGTTTTCTACATTCCTTTTACGTAAACGATACCGTATCAACAATCTTATTAATAGCCGCCTTAGCGCGCGACACGTGAAATTTCAATAATATAAAACCGTTTAAAATATATTATCACCGAGATAAAACGGAGGAATAATGAATGAGACGCTCTCTCGCCAGTGACGTTTATTAGATTTAGTACAAACATAAGAACGAGCCGTGTCAAAACAACCTAATTTAAGTATCAACAAACGTTCGCCTTGGGCGGCGGTGGCGCGTTCCTGCTCACTGACAACATTAAAGGCGCCATAATGACATTATTCCCGGGCGGGAAACAAAAAATCTTACAAAAAGGCGTTAAGAAGAGAGATATAAGCGTCGCGCCGCCGCTCGCCGCCGCTGGCATACGAGTCCGCGCGCCCCGAGCTCCCCACGCTCCCCACGCTGCAAAGGATGCTCTAATTATTTCGGTGATGTATTGTTTATGGAAGTACCAACCCTGCTCTACCATTCCGGCCTACTACGATTTAGGATTAAAATGTTGACATATGTTTTACACGTGACGTGCGCTCAGAAAACGCAGGAGGTGATGACAAAGAAATTTCGCTTATTAGAGTCTGATACATTTGCAGAAACGAATGAGATTTATTTATAGCAATTAAAGGAAAACCAATATAAACTTTGCAAAATAATAAGAGCGTCGTATATCGCATGTCACTTAATACAATTATGCCGAAGACCGGTTTTAATACCGAGTTTTAAGAGACAGTGCGCTAAAAGCAGCTCACAGCACCGATTTCAGTGGAAAAATTAGTCATCTCATGAGAAACAGTGACAGTTCGGGACATACAATACGTATGTAAGTTAAAGGCACTTGTCACGTAAATAAAAAGTAAAAGAGTTGAACAAGTCGAACACGACGGGGACATAGTGAAGGATAAATAAATGTCAGTTTAGCGTGCGCCCGCGCTGCTCCTGCCTACATATCACGCTGATTGATGCCCTGCGACGAGAACAGCGCCCGCGCCCCTCGCTCCCCGACCTACCCTCATGCATGGACGCCAATCACCAACTCACTGCGATTGCTTATTACATGTCAAATACTTCACGCTAATACTAATTTATTTTTAACAATTCCCCAACTTAATATCGACACGCTGTCAGAGCCGAGACTTATCGACTTTACAATTCAAACTTCTCTATACAAATGTAAATCCAATGGCCGCGATAAATATTCGTGAAACTTGTTTATAACAGACGACGAAAACCTTAAGCCGTTTACAAATTTAATGATGAGAAATTAATTATTTGTGTTTCATAATCTTTGACCTTACTAAATAAGCGATAACCACAAAATCAAACTATATTTTGAGATGAGACTCGTAAATGTGATGTCAGCTTTATCAATGAGTTGTGGTTTGGAATTTAAATCAATGATAAGTCCTGATGTACAGTAAGTGATTCTACAAAGACAGTAATTACGCGAGATGATGGCGGGGTGCGGAGTGCCGTGACAGGTTCTCAGAGATTTGGTCTGAGCGAGCTACAGCTGTGAGCAGTAACGTAGTTTTCCAGAAAGCCGATGCTTTATTGACAATAATTCGTAAACGGTCCGGAGTAATGAACACTGCATGTGGTATCGACGTGCACGACCGGCCGCGAGTGTGATAATATTCCCGGAAAATGAATAGCTCCACTTGGAGTAAATCGGCGATTTGTAAAACTTGTTTAGTGTGTGCTGTGTGCCGTGGACATGTACCACCACGCTACGTAAACACTGTGGGAATCACTTCTTGTGGGCTTTAATTTAAATTCATTTTTATAGCAGAATGAAGTACAGAAGTTTACGAGTTAATTTGCGAAATCCAGTTATGAGGAAAGATATGAGGAAGCGATTTCTCCTAATAGGTCTACCTTGTATTGAATTGGTTAAATCGTTTTTTTAAAAGCTGGTAATCAAAGTTGATACGATAAAAAATAGAAATTACGAGGTAAATATTAAATGTAAGAAATAATATCTACAAAACATTTAGGTACTAAAAGGTACAATTTATTTACAGTCATACAAATATATTATCATAAAATTGTATATTTAAAGAAATATATTAGCGTGACACTCATAATTTACAGGCTGTCTTCTTCATCCAGTAATTCTAAAAGTAGCAAACTGTCTCTAATTGTCCCCATTGATACTATTAACGATACCGTATGCAAATTATACAAGTCTTCCGCCACCTGTGTTATAATTTGGATCAGCATTCTGCACATCCACATTATCTTCTCACAGTTAGTATGCTGTGTATCATCTTAAAGGTTTCATTGAGGATATCTTCCGTTCGATTCTCTGTTCAGTTGCCCAAGAAGTTCCTTCAAAGGGCCTACCGTCAAAACGAGATCGACTTTGCACTCGTGCCCGTAGTTCCGACTGCACACTCGAAATATCAAAGAGTAGGCAATTTGCCACATTTCAGTAGACTATTTGTTTACAACATCCAGCTTTTGGAATAGCGATATGGGTTTGACATCTGCCAAATTGACATGAATTATAGTTTTGTAGGTGCGATTATGAATACATTCTTTTTTAATTAAAATTGGTATCAATTAATAAAAATAGCCGATAGGCAACATCAGTAGTGATTTAATTAAAAAGTTGGTGTCACTAATAAATGTTTAGTTTTTCTTTGGTGGTGGAGTGCGCAGACGCAATAAATTCAGTTGGGCCGCACACGACGGCTCTGCGTGACGTCACACCTCGCGTGATCGATGGTGCGTGCGACCGAGACCGCGCTACCGCGTACACCATCGAACTCAGTAGGAACGAAAGAGACAGACTCTCAATAAATAATTTCATCTTAAATTATTTTAAATCCACTCTTAAGCAAGTACATTGACTTCTTGTATTTTCGACTTGTGTTGTTTTATAGTCACGTTGTTTATTCAATGATTCACCAATATGTCAATATTATTTATTGGAATAATTTATGTAACACAATTGATGATTTGTTAGTTTTGTCAAATCGTTAGTTTAAGTGTAGATAATATAGAAACATCACACGCGCAACCTCATTTGAACATATAAACCTTAATTTTTATGTATTATCTCAGTCCAATAAAATCCTAATTAAATTATAACGAATAAACAACTTAAAACTGAAGGTGCCAAAAGACCTTAAGAGGTTGGAAAAAATAAACTCATTATAGAGGAATAAAAAGAAGATGGAGCGCGGCGTGGAGTGCGGGGGAGAGGCGCGGGGGCGCGGGCACCGGCGGGGGGGACGCGCGTGACACCTGACCGCAGCCATTTTGGCCCGTGAAATATGTTTATTTGTCATAGCTGCCCTTTGTTATTGAAATTGTGTTTGCCTTTACTCCTTCATTATATTGTTCGATTATACTGTGCTGGAACTCGTTTGTGGATGCTCAATGTGAGAATAGCTCCGGAGATTTTGGAATATTGATTGTTGATACTGAGAAATGAGATATAAATTTCAATTAAGCGTGTATTGAGTGCGTTTGCGTCTACATGTGACTGAGAGAGTGTAGTTATTTTCGTGATTATCTCCTCAAGCCGCGTAACAGTCAGTATAATGCGACCAACATAACTGGTAGCACGATTTCTCTAATCGTTTTATTTTACGTCTGTTTTGTGCTGTCGAAAATTGTGCTAACACGCAAGAACTAGCTCTACAAGATATATGAGTAATGGATATTTTCATTGAAGTAATAATAGCTCATTTAGACTGTGGCTCATTGGTACAGTCCAAAATAATTGCGACGCGTTTGAATACCTAGGTGGCACAAAGCTGGTTGCTATTTACCGAGTAAGTGTTCTATAATAGCATAACGGAGCCTCTGAATTAATTTGTTTGTTTGTTTAGATTAAGCTCTTTTGAATTTGAACTCAAAAACCTTATGATTTATTTATTGATATTGTTGTAGCTTTACGTGGAAATTATTATTTGTCTCACACATGTTAAAAACTGTCATGGCAGGTTGCAATCCACAGGTTGTTGAGACGCATCCTCGGCGGGGTAATCGATCACAACAAATTCACAAGTCATCGACTAATAAAAAAAACTCATTGTATGCATTGAGCGTCCGCAAAGCTAACAAACATTGTCACCTCGGTGCGAGTCGAATTCCAGACAAAGGTTTTATAGAAACCGAGCAGTGGGACAATGGAGTGGTGGGTGTACGACGTTAAACATTGAAACGGGTCGAATTGGCCCGCGGCGCTTTCTCGGGAAACCGCCCCGCGGCGCGCGCGCGGCGACCAACAGTCTCACACCGCGATATACACAAAAAACAACACTATTCACTTTTTTGTACGATCCTTTATCTCGTCTTATATCAAAGTTCTCCGTGATAAAACACCAATAATGATGTTTCATTCTGAATCGATTTAACAAACGTCGCATGAGCATAAAAATTCGGTGACACTTTTTTATGACACGTAGATATCGATCGGGTGCGTTTTCCCTCGTAGCTGGCATTAGTGGCTCGTTCGAATTATGGATTACTTTTTTTGCCCACGTATTCAAATGTTTATATTTTTTGTCGGGCGTAAGTTATGCGGGCATAAGTCATATCGATCTGTGTTGGCGCGCAGGTGCAAACATGCTAAGTGTATTCTTATTGTTGTAAGGGATTGGGTTATCAGTGACACTATCTCCGCCGTTCGACGAATGTTTTAGCTGTCAGAGGTGTGACGTCAGCCAAATCGGGCCAGCCGATGCCCTTGCGCAGCCGTCTGCCCGTCGCTTAGCGTTGCCGTGATCGAAGCTTTGATATCACAATCTTACAGTGGTATTTTGAAATTAATTGAAAATAAATGTTACATTAAATTTTTAGTACCACTTTGGTGTAAACAACCTTACCAAACGGGGCCTGAAGTTCCGTAATTGAACAATAATTTCTTACATTAACGCTTAAACTAAATAGAACATGTCCAGAAAACTATATAGTATAATAGGGCTGTACTTACAAGAACTTTGCTCTAAACATTATTTTAATAACAAAATGGCGCCTAGACATTTTGCATCATTTAACGACGAAATATAAACACAACAAGAAGCGTCATAATAAACCACGCCTTCAAAGGTATGATATAGTGGGATATAAGTATATAGTATTAGTAATGGATGGCAGCGTCGCTAGGTGATAGTAGTAAATCTAGGGCCGCGTTAGAATCAATGGGAATCAATAACCGCAGCCCTGGGGAGTCGTTCGGAGCCGGCTGCGAAGGCGGAACCTGTACGTGCTGTCAATACATGCTGTTCATTACCATACACTTCATTAATATTGAACGCGCGTAAATTGCCTTTTGGAGAGCAGCGCCGATATGAAGCATCAAAATTCAATTTTTACATCGCAATTTTCAATGCTTTTAGAAATAACGCAAGAGAAATTGTTTAATGAAATGAAATTATTGCAACAAAATATGCCATCACATCAAACCACAAAACTATTAATTAAACAATCACTTTCAGAACAAAAACAACTAATTAACAAACAAATGAAGATTTATGTGCCGCGTTGTCGATATAAAGTAACGCTTCCTTTACGAACCTCAAAACGTCCTAATTATTTTACAACGCGGGAAGAAACAAAACGAGTAAGTTGGAGACGCCCAAACGCTCTTGTGACAGAGAATTAATTGCGCGTGGCGACACATGCGGCGGCGCGGACTCGCAACACGCGGCCGCACACACGGAGCGGATAGCGGGGAATATTACTTATAATATAGATCGCTCATCTGATGATGAAACCTGATCATAAACAGCTATAACTATTGGGTAGGAGGTGCGTTACCGAATTCTCGAAATGAGAGTGAAAAGAAAAACTATCCGAAAGGAGCTTGTGGCACTTCTTGCAATGTTACAATTGAAACGCGACATCCTGCTCAAGCTTGCCCATTCTTGCAGTAGTCCAATGTAACTAGTGGGTAGCTCTATCATGACTGAAGTAGTGAAGCAAAACATACAATTTAAGCTATCAATACATCAATTGACCATGAACTACAAAGCTATCAGGTCATGGTCGTGCCTATCAGACCTCCGTAGATATTGATGATTATTTTCACAACTGCACTGACTCGCGACTGGTACGACGATGATGATACAAATTGGCACGTTTCATACAGCGATGGATATGACACAAATTAGCGGGCTGCGTTCCGAGAATGTATCGGCGCGGAAATAACAGGCACTAAATGGAAAAATCATTGGCAAATGTGTTGCCGGTCGGGATGAACTGAGGTATGGCTGGTTATATTTAGGTCGGGTGAAAACTTTAATCGTCACCGTGGTGCACGCGTCAGCCGCGCTGTCCGTCCGTCAGCGGCGGCGACCGCGTGTGGCCGCCTCATGCACAAAAAATTATGTGCCACCTCCCTTTGTTCAGAGTGGACATACCTTTCAGCGAGATGCAATTAGTGTGACAGAAATAGCACTCGTCGATAGTCGACAGACACTGCTATGCGATTTCAAACAGTTCGCTCTGTGATCTATTTTAGAAATCAAATGATAGAAACAAGAACACGTGATGCCAAATAAACTACCGTTTTGCATATTAATAGCCGCGGTCAAGTCAGCCGATGTACTCACGAGCTGGTTCTGATACGCCGTCACCGCCGTGAACACGCACTCCGGGAATATGAACGTCTTGAACTCCTCCTGCTCCAAGTCCGTGATGGGCGCGTTCACGGCGCCCTCCCGCCGCAGCACCAGGTGGATCCGCGGCTGATACTTGTGCATTGAGTTCAGCACCAACTGGAACAAGCGTTGAATCAAATTAACTCACTATTAACGCGTCACTTAAGTAGTTCAGCTTATTGTGATTTAGAAGGAAGCCAACCTGTCCGTTTTTGTCCATCTCGTTGTTGGTGAGCTTGACCTTCTCGAAGGAGACGACCTGCTTGCGCAGCTGGTCGCCGGAGAAGGGCGAGTCGGGGTGCGGGTAGAGGCGCGCGGGCGCGGGCGGGTCCGCCTTGCCGGCCACGAGCCACGAGGAGCGGTGGTACGCGTACCGGTAGCGCTTGCCGTCCACCGGCACCACGTCCAGCAGCACGGCGTAGCGCGCCTCGGCGCGGCAGCCGGCGAACGACACGCGCACCGTCGGGAACATGCGCCTAGTGACAACAACAAACTGATTATTTCCGGGTTCAATTATGTTCTTTTAATCATTTTTCTTAATAAAAAACTAACCGATCCATTTTTGTAAGCCAGCATAAACCAGTTGGTTTATAAACAGCATAGCATTAGCATTGCTTTGTATTTCATGGTGTTGCTTTATTTTGCTATTTTCCATGAGCGGTTATATCATTCCATTCATTGCTATACAAGAAATGTCGGAAGTCCCGTGTTTGCCATGTAAATAATCTATTTATGCGAAGATCTAACTTTATCGGTAAAAGCTAGCCATAGCTTAACTTTAGCGCTAATCAGTCGTCACAAAACAAAGTGTTACTTATTTATGTGGAAGTTTTGCGCGCATATCGCTGGTGTTTGCATAAGAAAGTGCATATTTACATTAACATTTGTATATTATCAACTTGCACGTTCTATTGTTGTATTAAAGCGTGCACTTTCACATTAACGCAATTATTCGACAATTACTCGGCTGAACTGAAAAGTTATCGTTCACTGAAAGCGGCACAAATCGGGTTTTGCTCATTAAGTTCCGAGTTATCGCATCGCAAATTATCGCAAGTAATTAGTAATACCGAGCCGACAGTTCGTATATTGTGCACTCATAATGCGTGCAAAATAAATACCAAATATTTTTTAAATCGTTTTATTAGTTTATTTGCAGCGTCTAAAGAGAGTCCCTAGAGTCGTTTTCTGAATAGAGATTTGGCAGTTCTACCATAATAAGAAATCATTTAACTGGCATCGAAACTTTTCTATTAAATGCTGGCACATTTTCGCCAACGTACCTACATAATAAATATATGTTATAGCGATACAATGTCCATATCATATATCACATTAAGGACAAGAAGTATGAAAAAGTGTCTCAAATTATTTATTTTTATAATACTAATTCCAAACAGTTTTAATTCACTATTATTGTCATTCATATCATCAATTAACGCTTTCACGTGGTGAAAGGTTACCATTAATAACACCAGTAACTCTAAATATAAAGTTTCCACAAAATCATTAATTTGAAAGGTGATCAGTAAATATACAAATATTATTCACAGTTGAAACTGTTTATAATTAAATTAGCATTCATGCATAATATTGTACAAGAAAGTCTCAATATTTTACTTATGCTAATATAGTTTGGAAATATGAAGTTTGTTATCATAAATATTTGTGTATAAAGTGTTTTTTCTATGAGAATAAAGTGGAGGTAAGTACAAGTACGCACATTTATTTCAAGTCTATAGTCCATACCTCCATATATGACAGAAATGATATATTCTCAGAATAAAAAATAAAATCTCCAAGCTGTGCCGCCATAAAGCTGAAACTCCAGTACGTTATACCATGTGCGTAAGGGTATAAGAACTTTACTGTGAATTGTTTCATGCGACTTTGAGTTTTAGCCGTGTCGGGCCCCTTCCCTTCCTTAACGGAGATATTCTTTAATGTCTCCCGTTAGAGAAAGATGAATGGCTACGCATTTTTGGAGAGGTGTATGTTTTTGTTCACTGAATAAAATTGCTTGTGGTTGGTCGTAACAACTCCTATTACGGTTTACCGTCACGACTGTTTCCTCTTGTCATTCTTAATTTAAACATTGGGGTTGTTTATGTAACTTTTGGGGCCGAACCCCGAAAACAAAGAGTTCAAATAAAACTCATAGAAAAAATGAACAACGAAACACTGATGTAGAAACTAGCAATACAACCGACAGAATCTGATCGACGATAATAAACTCGTTGTAAACAGAAAAGAGTGTCACAAAAACTGGTGTCGGTAGCGGGCGCGTGAAACACTATCTTCTAATCGACATAAAATGGTAGTCATTGAGGCGGCGAGAACGGAAACAACAAATCTTTAGCTGTAAGTTGAGATGTGGCTTCATCTATCGACCTCTCACTTTTTGTCCGCGGGGCCCGAGGCGGCAGGCGATCCACTGTGCTGTTGTAGAACTTCGGCTGACACTTCGCTATCCGAGCTTGCGTAACACGCAAACGGAATGCGCCTCCTGACCCGCGAACCATCACAAGAACGCTCATAACAGATGACAGAAGACCACCCAAATCGTGAGCCGAGATTGCGTAAAGTCATTATGATTTACAATGCGTTGTGATTACGCCGATCACTACTAGAAAATTTAATGCCCGCACATTCAATAAATGAGACCCGAGTGGAGCACAAAGGCGGAGTGTAAAATATCTCGACGCTCTTTCTGAAGATTTTACAAGACCGTGAGAAGACGAATATAAGAATAGCATTAATAAGATTTACGCTTAGCCGCGGTCGCGAATGTCGATTTGTGCGACGCTTCTTATAGCATGTGCGGCTATGGCAGCAGTGCGCGCGCGCTGCCGGCCGCGCATCGCCTAGTGCGCGCGCGTTAATGGCGACACTCGCCGCACCGCGCGATATATTACCGCAATGATATATGACCACCGACGTCGTCCATCATTCTACCACCCAAAAGTTAGCGGAAAACCGAGCGCGAGCAAAAGGACATCGAGACGCGCCAGTGCCGCCTGCGCGCCGTTTTAATGAGCAGATACCGAAGACAGAAATAAGGGCCAACCGTTTACAACGACATTTTATTGTTATGACATTGTTAAAACGCAATCGACGCACGGCTCAAATTTAAAAGTGCCTCGTAAATTAATGATGATAGAGGAATTGACTTTGCACTTGCCATAGAACTTGGCTTTTGATCTTCCAAATCATGCGTGGGTGTTTTTATTAATAATTTGCTTGATTTATTGTTATGAAACACAATTTTATTATTTAATTGGTGTTATTCAAATTGAATTTGTTTCATGGAGTAGGAGTAAGATGTGCTAGGAGCGAGTTAAGCAAGCGCGAAGAGTTGCAGCGGTGCGCTGACGCATGTCGTCTTAATTAGAGAGGCATCATTCGAGGTGCGAACTCGTCAATCATTGTTTCCTTGGGCGACGCGTTTGATATATTTGTCGTACGCACTATTGGCGCTCTATCGACCGTGCATCCTTCGAATACTATTAATATAGACAATAGCCGATGAAATCGCACACAAATACCATCCGCGTAATATAAAGATATTATACTGAGTATAGCGGGGCGGTAGTTAGTTTATGACTCCGTGAAATCTGCATTTAGATTTAGTAATAAAACGTGGATATCGCGTAAATTAGAAGCAGACAAATTATGAACTAGTTAAATATCGGGTTTCTTTAACTCTCGTCTTTGAAGTTGGCAAATAGCGTCGCTCGTATACATGCCAGTTGTGATAAGCGAAGGAATTTATGCGCCCATTATTATATTATAAAACAGTAAATATAACGAATGGTGAAAATTTGAGTCGGCAATTAATCTCGGGCCAGCAATAGACATGTGATTATGCAATAGAAATGTATGCACGCCATTAGCGCAATGTTATCACGTCGTGATTAGGGCTCTCCGCGCGGCCAATCGGCGCGCACCGTCGTCTAATTATACAGGAAAGCGCTTTATTAATAGCAATTACACCCCGCCGCCATATTGCCAACGCGATTTAATTAACTTGATCCGTTGATTAGAGACAGATGGCGCGAGATTGCGAATACCGGCCGGGCCGCTCATTAGCGCAGTTTTGACGTTCACATCCCAGTGGCAACTGGCAACTGGCAACGTGTAACTCGATATCATTCGTGATTAATTGATTTTGAATTGTTCACCGACGTGTGAGTGGTTTTAGTGCTCTTTTTAGTGATCTATTATTAGGTGGAGTGTGAAAAGAAATTATGAAAGATAAATTACTTTCACAACTCTGATTATTTTGCGACGTCGAAAATTACGTTCAAAATGTATAGGCTTTTATTATTTAGCGCTATTAAAGAAAATATGTTATATTAAAAGTTGCCTACAAAATAATCTATAGGAATTGCAAAGTCAGTATTCACGCACCCATTAAATCGCTAGCACCAATATCACAAAATGCAAAGACAGTGTTCTAAATACCAGGTTACAAGTCACAATTGGTGTCCACATGCCGTTATATTTCATTGTTGATTTCAAAGCATCGTCTGCCATTGAGATCACGATGATGCGTCCGTACCGCATAGACGCCGTGTCTCACATAACCCGGTGCTCTCGGCAAACATTACCGTAAATTATGGCTAATAGTAGGTACGGTTCGGCCTTAAGTGATTCCTGCATCATTCCAATGACAAACACTGCGAGCACTGAATATTTCATGGCGGAATAGAAGCAGGTTTAGAATATTATGTAATTTTTCTAGAATAATTGTTAGGAACCGTCGCTATTGTATTAGATATTGGTAAAAAGCATCAAACTAAACGCTTTGATATTCAACAAGCCATTTCCGTTTGTTGAAATTTAAGTAACAAGAAAAAACAATTGTGAATTCTTGAATTAACTGAAACAAGATTTACATGAGTTGAATCGTATGAGAAAAATACCACTTTCATGCTCATACCATTACCATCATCACCATTATTATCCTAAGATGTAAAGTATTTAGTTTTTAAGACAATTTTTTAAATTTTCTGTTATCGGATGCTGCCTAATCTAGCAAACCACCTACCATGTTTATTTCATCTAGCAATTTTTATGTCAGAAAATGTGCTGTTCACAACAAAGGACAATGCCAGATTCAGGCTTAAAATACTTTTTTATTTTAAATACCGCGGACAAGCTAAATATATACGTGAACGATTATATTAAATTGCTCCATTTATTTCAATGTAGTTATTGCATCGTGGGAACTTTACAATAAACAAATAATATTTTAATTATGAATTAACATTAACCGACTTCCGATGTATCATTTAAAACTAGTGTGGGTAAGATAAATTCAAATAAACTATGAATGAATCGATACTCGTTATCGATTTGGTTACAAAAATGGCTATTTATGCAATAATCCAGTTAATAATTTATTATATCTAGTAGAGAATACTACTATTTCATATATACAAATTATTAATGGTTCTTTAAGCCGGCATGGCATATATATTTTTATACGATTAAACATTGTGCTACTATCGATCATAATCGATTACTAGTTTTCGACTTTTACCAAATGTCAATTGCTTGCGTAGTTCTAGTTTCAGTTGTCGCCTGTGGACTTTATTATAAAAAATAAACGCGCGGTAACAGAAAACAGTGAATTCAAAAGTTTTACGATAAGCATTTGCTACTTCTACGCTGTTTTACCACCTTACTAACCATAAGGATTAAGGGCATTTGATTTGGATCTTTTTATAAAAATGTCGGAATGGTGAATGTCTTTCGAATGCGGAGACATTCTATTGATAATGAGGACCCCCGTTCATTAATACAACAATGGAATGCTCTATCGGAGGTATCAGGTAAGGTTTTAGTTTGTATGAATCTATTTCCTTATTTTTTAATCACTTACACATTTTAATTAAGACTCTGGACCATAACTTAAAACAATCGCCTCCCTTAGTACCTATATCCTATAGTAATAAGGGATATGCTTATATCTTATTACATTTGTTGCAGATTCAAAGTGGTAGTGTAACTTGTCATGCCTGCTGGATTTTAATTGAATGACCTTGGAATAATTTGCGAGATGGAGTACCAACACAAACAGTTGGTCACCAAAATCATTGTGTTGGTTGTGGACGTTCTTTACATCATATACGGTCTCATTTACTGAGTAGCAGTTCTGAACAAGAAAGTGAATCAAACATAACCACATAAACATACACATACTAATTATACTTACGAGACAAAAAACAATGCCAATATTGCATCTGCTCATTTTAATTCACTCATATTATGATTAATTTTTTGCATATTGAAACTAACACTTTATTTCTTACACTGCTTGGGAATGGACCATCAGTTCACAGCTTTAATATGATAATTACATAATGCTAGCTGCTACCCATTTATCACATTTAAATAGCATGATGATGTCAATAAAATAAGTTTTGCTAGTTGTGTAAAATAGTTATATTTGAACGCGGGCCCCCTCTTTTACTGAAATATTCATATAAAACTATTAAATAATTAATCCCATAAATTATACTTAGTGAAAATGTTGCTCAGTAGAGAATTTTTTTTTTTGTTTTAGTTACAAGCATCAGACAAGATTTGCCATCCATGTTGGCAGAGGATTGTTTATACAATGCAGCGCAATTCATCAGAACCAGTGCCACAGATTTTACAAATTATTCAAGAAAAGATGTATCAACATAATACCTTGAGTGATTATGTCATAAACAATAATTAAAACAGAAGAAGGGCTCAATTTATAAATATTAATATACAGTCAGGAAATGTGATTGACTTTCTTGTATTTGAATACAATGATTTGATTTTAATTGCTTGCAAAACTTATTAATTGTGACAAGCTCTTTCCTATTACGGAGAGCACATTCAAATCAATGGATGTTATATGATACAGGTGTGTAGGGATACTTTGTTTGATCTTATAAGAACAGGATTGTCTCTCTTTCTGTCAAAGCATCAGACTTATAAGAGCAAATATCCGAAGTAGGCATGTTGGATGGAAAATATATTTTGTCTATAATTTATTTGATATAAATCTTGTGGGAAAGAGGCAGTTAGTCAATACTATTGTAACCGTGTAGAGGGAAAAGAACTGTAGGGTGTTGTTCCCATACAATGACAATTTTGTGGTGTCTTGGCTGGGCACAACATCAAAGTAATATAGAGCCCTCTGTACAGTTTCTTGACACTTTGATTATGATCAAAATGATACTGAATAAAAATATTTATAGCAACGTTTTTTTTATTTTAACATACGGAGTCATTTGTAGGAAACTATGCTATAACATGGTGGTCATAAATATACATAGCATAGTTCATATATTCATTCTATAAATATAAAAATATTAAGTAAAACCATTGAGGTTGTGTAACTCAAGGAGTAAAACTTATTCAATATGAAAAATATTGAGTATCTACTAATGTCTGAAAAATCGGGTGGTATTTTTCTATTTCTATTATCTTTATGTACCTATCTACCCGCCATGTTTTGCACTTATAAACAGGATAACTTGTATGAACGGATATGATTTGATCGTGTTTGTATACATAAAACGTCTCAATCGAGTGGAGACCCACGCTCAATATTATATGACGTAAGGTAAACAAAATTACATAACCTCAAAAGTAAACACAATTTTGAAAATAACTTTTTTTTTAACAGTTCCCAGTAAAAAATAGTAACACACAAAAGTTTCTAATTCTATGTTTTGCAAATCTAAATACTTTGCAGCTTTGTCCGTGAATATTTTACATCAAGCCGAAGTCTCTATGAAAATCTGGCATCCTTCTTAATACACAACATTGTAACAATTGTTTTAAACAAACGTGACCATGTCAACTTGACAACGATTGCGCAGTTGAATCATTGAGATGTGTTTTAAAATACCGCGGTTTCTGGTTCGCCACGGTCGTCAACTCGTGAGGGATTGCCTGATGCGTGGTGTCATGTGGAGATGTCACTCCACGACGCGACGATCTCCTCCCGGTCACGACTCATCGCTCCCGTGCCACCGACTACTGACGACCATTTGAAACCAAACACCAGCGCTACGGAGGCGTCGGGTTCGCCACAAGGCCCGCTGTCGAATGCATCATTTGTGTTAATTAAATTACGGGGAATAACTTCGTCATTAGTTATTTTTTTAATACTGAAAAGTGTACATTTAACAAATAGACTATCTTCTGAAGAATCTGTTGTAAGAAGCGTTTATTTAAATTTCACATACTACTTTGCTTTGATTGATAAATATAGCCTTGCAAAATGAACATATTATAACACCATTTTAAATGCTTTCTTGTGCGTTGTTAGCAATATAATCATGAGAACTCCAGCGGGAATGTAATAAGAAGAAGGCAAACAAGAAATTAAATATAAAGCGATGTAGATAGGAATACGCGTGTAGTGAGATATATCACATGTTCTCTTGTGCTTTTACGACGGAACAGGGCGTATCAACGGCGCTGACGCGACTCTGACGTGATGACAAATGACTTTATGTCACTTTGCGTGATTATTACTGAACACTGATACTAAAGAACGACAGCCTCTGGATATCAACCGAGATGGATTTTTTCATAACACTGATCAATCATTTTGTTCAACAAAAAGATCGCTCGCGTCAACAGTATAACCTGTGACTGTTCGCAAAGATAATTGTTTATTATAAGTAAATATTATCGACCAATATACACGGAACGAAAAGTAAACACATCATAATAAAATTATAATGACACTTATAGAAAAAATATACCGCCGTTCCCCAAACATGGAAAGAATGTTCGAATACGGGAGAAAGTGTAAAAGATTAATGTGAATTAGAGGCACTTAATGAGCTGGAGGGCGTGGCTGGGCGGCTACGCGCAGCGGGTGAAATATCGTTCGTCCTGGGAGGTCCGGGTTCCAACCCCGTCAGATTTTCGACACTCGCACGATTTTGTCAATCTCATTGATTAATATCTCTGTCGGGCAGGGCTAGACGCCGCGAGATCTCAGATAAACTTGTAGCGCGGTGCGGAGCCGTCACTGCCGCGGAGTGTCGGGTCACTGCCAGTTACCACTCAACAATAAGAGCAATGAAAAACATTCCACAAGTTTACACTGTCCACAAATCACAGGAAATTAATGAGTAATATTTATACGAGCAGGCCGGGCGAAGGTAACAATAAATTCCGAAATGCGATCATGTGAAAGCAATGCGCACACCAAAGATAATTACGAGGTTTGATGAGGAAGGCGCGCGTATGTAATAAAACATTTCTACAATTCAGTACGGTGGCCATTAGTGCACAGCAGATGTTGCGTGTAAGTATTTATTAGCGGCAACATAATTAGTGAATTTAAACAAATATTACTTATGCGTACAATTTTAATTGCGCCGCGTTGAGGTAATGACACAGTGCGGCCACCTAGCCATTGTGCTGCGCGGGCGCACGCCGCGCTCTCACCGGAAACATTTGCTTTACCCTTTAATATTATATTCACAAATTATGTTATAAAAACAATTAACGAGCGCAGTATTGGCAAAATAAGTCGGAAAGTCATTAACATTCCCGGAGTTTGTGTGCGGAGAGATGTTGGTACGGCAACTCCGTGTGTAGAATTCAGCGTGGAATGTGTCACTAGTTGACGACAACCGACTTCGTGATGCACCTACGCACATATTTACACCGTCTAATGTACAAAATACCTCAAATCAATGCTTTCCTTACACACTATTTACCCCAAATGAATTTCAAACGGTATTTACGAGCGTCAAGAGTTTTAAAAATATATTATAAAGAGAAGTCAGCTAATATATAACAGTAAACATGAAATAATTTAAAACTCGTGTTATACAGGAAATTTACAATGAAATACAAATATTAGTGTCTAATAACTTATCACCAGAGAAAAATATTACTTTGAAATGTTTTAAATGTTGACTAGAATTATCTTTAGATCTCTTTAGTGGTCATTTTGTTTGATGTACTGTTATGCTATTTTAGACTATTTGATACTACACCATTCTACTCTCTTGAATTGATCTTTTGTTTTGAGTTTATTTATCACCCTTAATGGAGAAACGAGTCTTGCATTCGCCTGATGGTAAGCGATACGACCGCTCATGGACGGTAGCAAAACCACACTACACCATGAATTACAAAGCAATGCTTGGCATTCTACTTGCTTTAGCTAAAATGGCCTTCAAACCTTAACACAACAGTGCATTTACACTGCTGTTTTATGGGAGAAATATAATAGAAGAGACTATCCACCAGTAGGGTTTTCTACATCTACATCAGGGGCCTATTGCGATTGTGTCTATGTCTCTTTCACATAACGGTAGAGTCGCAGCCCCGAGACCTACCAATCTTCAAATCCTATATATCTTTACATTCCTAATTTTTAATCTCGCTTTTCGATACCGCACATCTCTGATTTTTCGGAGTTATTCTTGTATCGACAGTCAATCACTACGCACTATAACTGAAAAGGAGAACATTGTGAGGAAACCTACATACCATAGCGATTTGTAAATAATTTCTATGGTATGTAAAGCCGATCAACACGTATAGGCAAGCGTGATGGATAAAATGACATACAGTAGAGGCTTGTGTTTTGCAGAGGGATGTATTATGGACTGATACAGTGGAGTACAACCCATAATGATTTTAAAATAATCATAAATATCTAAGTGTATGGTTGCATCTTCGTCTAACCGTATATCTAAACTAATATTAAAGAGACACAATTTCATTGTTACCACTGAATATTCTCTGAAACTACTGACTGATTTGAAATTATATTTCGCCATTAGAATACTACATTGCCTCCATGCCTCCTCCAAATTTTAAAAAGAAAATTTTCAAAAAAGTGAAATAGCTGAGCCTGGCCGCTAGTCGTCTATATCTGACCCCTTCCGATTCGATTATAAACACTTCTTAATTCATTTATGAGCGTTAATGATATTTTAAAATACATTAATCGAGAGCATTCGTTTTGGTACGAGTGGAGGCGGCGCGGAGCGTCGCGTCGCGGCTCGGGATTCCTTCTCGTTTTGTGCCTGTTGTGCGAACTTGCGCTAATGGTGTCACATTGCACACCAAACGGTGTTAGAACACGGCGGACGTTTCTTTTTCTTGCTTTTTTATTACTTTATTTCGGTTTTTTCATATAGGAGGTATGGAGGTGTGATTTTATGGTTTTCGATGTTTTCAACCTTCAATTCGTCTCGACTTTGGCTTTCTTGCTGGCTGTAAACAGTAAAATCTTAGGTTCCGTTCCTGAATCGGGCATTCCACTTTATGTGAGTTATTTGGGTGAAAAATTTTATATGAATTATATGAGTCTATTCTAAAAGTCTACTGTAGTTGACCATCTATTACATATTCAGACAGAAGTTCACCAAAATGTGGCATTGTTCTTACCACTGCCTACTCCTTCAAGGATATTTTTAAAACTATTTAATTTTTTGGGATAAAACACTGAAGCAAAAATATTTGAGAAATTTTAAAACCATCCTCACTCTTATAACCTAAATTAGGGCAAAAATAAATTGTCACGCGTACGGAGCGGTGGCAGCGCATGGAATTATTCCTTGCAAATCCCTCGCTAATTCCCGCAAATCCCACAATTTGGAATCACGTTCATACTGTGTCTGTCGGTACTACACTCGCTAAATGTGGCTCACACACACACACACCTGTGTGATCCAGGGCTAAATGCGCCGAGGACTTGGAGTTTCGCAAGTCGACACCGAAATTGGGAAGTTTCGCGACAATATTGCGAAAACTGTCGCCTGCGCCTCGCCTTATTCTACCTAATTTCATTATCGTGTGTAGTCGAGTATGTAGTATGCAGAAGGTAGCAAGGCTGTAATTGCGATATAGGTTTTGTGCGGTTTTGGGGTCGAATTGTATTTTTACATGTCGTGTTTATTCTACAAATAATATGTTTAATACTCATTGGAAGCTTATTTGATTGAAGTTACTACTATATTAAAAATTAATTAAAAGAAACATCAATTTCATTAAAACAACACGTCGGCTTAACCCCACATCAAGCAACCGATTCGTTTAAAGACTATAAAACTAAAATTTAAATTGAACGCGATGCTCTTTATGTCGACAAATCGAGTACCAAAACGCATTGCGAAAATGAGTATTAACCTTTACGTAAATATAGCTTTGACTCAAACTTAATGAAATAATATATAAACTCACGCCTTTTTCTCAGAAAGGGTAGGCAGAGGTGCCAGGATACCCACATTTCACCTTATTTGTTCTGACCCACGATGTGATAGGGGGCCGGGGGCGAGCCTATCAACCTTAATTAACTATTATTTTCTTCATAACTTCATAGATAAGAATTGCCATACTCAAAATCACAAAGCAAGCAACCATTACTACTAAATATAACGAATAAATATTTCATTATTTAGTTTAGGCACCAGAATATAAGAAAGAAAAAAAGAAATACGATTTATTTGTCACAGTCGCAACATACACAGGCATTGTTAATAAAAAACACAGAATAAAAATACAAAAAAGGACTGGTCGCGGCTGTGACTGGTAGGTGTCCACTCAGCTTATGCTATGATATGGTGCAAACCACAACATAACGCTGATTTTCAGTGGATACCTTAATATCTCGTGAAATTCCTTTTAAACCCTTTTCTCGTATAACTAGTGCATAAAATGAGCTAATAAAGACATCATAGTTGTAGTTTAATGACTCTATTTGTCTGCATTAAGTCGTAAAACCAAATCAAACACTGATGCGCATACATTATTTTCGATGAAGCTATTTGCATTCAATTAATGGTTCAATGCAAGAACAATATAACCTTGAGCAGATCATGATATAACAGGAGGTATAATATATCGTAAAAATTACCTATTAGCAATGTATGATTTTCGTTGTGTAAAATATTATTAACAGTATCCCATTTTAGTAACTAAATGTTACTTATTTCAAATCCTACAGCAGAACGTAGTATTAAAACCCTTAGATTATAAAATGACTATACTTATAATAGCGAACATGAAAAAAGGAATTAATATAACATGACGAAAATAATTAAGATGGTGTGATGTGATGGTGTGATAATAGTTTCATATATGTTTCTTTGTTTAGGTTAAGACTGCAAAAACCTATTAATTAATAATTAATCATACGAGTATGTAACACTAGTTATCACTACTTGTAATATTTCATACACATTCAATCAAATGAAGTTAATCAACTAATAATTGTTCTTTCGATAAACGTCTTGGCTGTGAAACTAGCAACAGAGCAAATTTAACTTTAGCTACCTATGTCAACGTCTGGCCGGGACGTGCCCTATGTCTGCGGCTGCTAATGTCGTCAGTTGTGGGGGGTCACGGGAGGAGCCGGGGGGATGGGGGTCGTGGGGGGCCGTGGGGGGTCACGTACTGACTGTTAAAACGCTACATGTCAACGGGGAGCGGGCGGAGCGCCTCTTGTAATCGCTCCGACAGAGGTACTTTGATAATGTCGTGACCTATATGATGGGTTGTTAGGGTCAAACTAGTTAGCTGAAAGCTGTGCTGAGATTGTGGGCCCCGTTTCATATCTTACGTCGTTACTGGGATACGGTTTTAATTTGCTTTCGGTTTGTTTTGTTGCTACGTTTCTGTTGTTTTGTGTTGAAAGTATTATTTTAGTTGAATAACTATTAAATTACTATACAATACTTGATCTTAGTGTGAGGCTAGGACTATGAATGTGATTTTATTATTATTTATAAAATCAAATTAACAATTATGATTCTATTTTTATGACCGTGTTTGACCGAGTGTCTTGAACATATTTTATCTAATAAGACACATTCTTAAATTATTATCTTTCTTGCTTCGTAATTATCACTGAGTGCGTGACCGTATATTATTACATAATTTAAATATAAAATGAAAATAATTACTAATTCGACAACCATTACTGTCGTATAATTATCCGGTATCCATGAAAAATTTATACGCACACAAAATACCTCAATTATAACGTAATAGCAGAAGTGATCGCATGGACCCAATTATTACAAATAAATAATAATAATAATAAATAACACCCAACAGTCACATACATAGTCCTGACCCCACATTAAGATCGAGTCTTGTGTCGCAGGTATCAGGAACTACGAGAGACTTTTCGGTCTCACAAACACCCAGACCCGAGAGAAATATTTGTGGGCCGCACAAACATTTCTCTCGGTGCGGGGATCGAACCCGCGGCCTCTCGTTTCACAGTTCGTTTATAAAAAGTCTTTAACGACTTTGTAATAAAATATTAATTACAAGAGGAAATCGCTTAGGTTACTTTAAAATTATTAACTCGGGCTATTAGGTCATAAATTTTAAAATGCCATTGACTTATAGGACAAACATTAACACTACAGTAAAATACTGAAACAATGTAGAAATTACGTCGAGACCTTCGAAAAATTACTTTATATCATACTTTTTTAACTATGCACGCTACACCTTTGTTTAAATGATATATAATCCAGTCGTATAAATATAATCCAGATGACACTAAAATATAAACATTATAAAAACGCCACAATTACTGCATTGATTTAACAAAATTTGCAAAGCCGAATTTCAGTTTTTGTTATTCATTAAGTTTTTCTGCTATAACAGACAGATACTGTCACAATATTGCGTTTTTGCATCAAACGTTAGTGAATGCAAACTATTAGTAACCTTTAAATTATAAGCTTTACATTCTGCTCGAATGTCGCAAGAACTTCAAATGACATACACTTATGAGTCATTACACCAACAGTGATTTAAACCAACAAACGCAGTGAAATATAAAGTTCGATAATTTGTTTATATGTGCTGTGTGGTGCAAGTCCGCAGGCTATGTTTACGAGTATCTAATACATAGGCATCACGTGCTCATTATAATTCCACATGCACCGCGACGCTCGCTGTTCATACGAGTAGCCGCCGGATGTCAACGCAGGAGGGCGGACGACCGCCGTACATAAATATTTTCCGCGTACTTACTCCCATAAATTAGTTTTCGCAAAGACGTTTTATGAATACAAGCGAAACAAGCCACCGACTACGCGTCCATATACCTATACCTATGTGAAACAACAAAACGCACACGAATTGTCAATAGTATTTACTATTGTTAACCTAATCGATATCTACCCCTTTGGTACAACCCGCACAGTATCGTCAAACAATGTTGCATAGACAAAACACTCATCAAAATAATAACCGGCTTCAACAAGCAACACGTTTGAGTGAAAATTCCAAATTACAGCTCACGGAGTTTCTCAGACGTTTATCCGAACAAAAAAGTCGTTCGACAATCACCTATCATTACGGCGAGTGGCAACCTAACGCGCACACTGAGGGTGGCACCGGAAGAAAACGACGAAAATTAAAAGTTTCCACCAAACAAAACAACAGCTGTCATATTAAACCGTCAAAGTAAAGATTACAAATGAAATATTCACGGTGAAAGCGGGGTTCAGCCCGTGGTTATGTAAATAAGTGGCTACGAAAATGTACATAATTAGTTTACACGTTTTCTCGAGCGCCCGCCACCCCCCACCCCGCCGAGCCCGCGGCATATTGCCCCCGCTAGAGGGCGGCGCGAGCGAGGCGCGAGGGCGAGATTAGCCCGCGATACACTCGCTAAGGGTACATTTACATGAATCATACATCTATTACACGCGGCACTCAAATAGCCTGCATGTGTTCACTTCACATAGCCTAGATAACAACAGATAGGGCTGAGCACAGCAATTGTTTAACGCAATTACAACAAGTACCCGTAGTACTTATATATACACATATACATACATATATATATACTTTCAGCACTTTAAGCTATTTCTACAATAATATCTACAATAACCTAATTAGATCCACTGCCATGCACGGCTTACCCTCCAGTTTATAACGAACCTATGTTCTAAATCGACCACGTTAGTCGGTACATATTGAACGAATTTTATGAGAGTAGTGAAAATTCTAATGTCAGAACTTTCAAGCTACCCACGCGTAGAGCTTCTAACGCAACTTAATTGTGTGCACTTACGAAGTGGAAACGACCGGAACTGTCTGCAATTTTGGTTACTAAACGCGATTGTTCCAGATTCTGGATTTGAACCTAAGTTCACTAATGTAGCAGTAGCACGAAAGAAAATACGGTCTACCGTCTGAACAACAACCACCTATGTCATCTACGAGTACAAATAAATATTTTTCAACGCAGAATTTTTCTAACAAATTACACGCTTCATCAAACGACGTGTTGAGAAAGTTATTACGCGAGCAGGTATTCTTTTGATAAAGTGATTCACCTCAACAGACGACACATGCCGCGTCAATGTCTTCGCCGACGCTCAATTTCTTATGCAGATGGGTGTCGGCTAATTCTTTTGCCGTTTTCAGTTCCATCAAATATGGTTTATTTGGTTTGCATACATTTGGGGCGCGCGAGTCCCCGCCCGCGGCACCGCGCTGCCGCGAGTCGCGACGCCGTCTTTCACGAATAAAATTAGTGTCGGCAACGTGACACCAACTCAATTTAAGCATAATAAGATATTTATAAAGAAATTTCCGATTCAGTGGCAAAGTTCACAATTTGACTTGGACTCCGCAAAGAGTTCGGTGGCATTTTCAATTTAAACTTGGTACAAGTTAAATAATGTGCGAGACCGGGATAACTCGATTCATTTAAGGTTTTAGTAAAATTAGCTTTTGAATTCCAATGATACTGAAATATCCACGGCATCGCTCGGATTTAAGTTTAAGCTGTATTAAAATTTCATTAGTCCAACTTCTCCAATAAAACATTTTACAATGTGTATATCTACTTAGCTACTTTGTCGAAGTACTTCTTCGAGTCATTACACAAATTAATTAACTGGCCGACTTAGCCGCTAAACTTGCTTATTATGTATGTACTAACTAATTATTAATTTCAAATGCCTGCTAATTAGATAGGTAAGCAGACGTTTACTGTAAACCTCTTCGCGTCTAATTGTCCGCCTTACGAAGACACATGTTTCAATTGCAGCCAATAGTTTCGGTCATATTTGCATTAAATAATTTAAATAAACCCTATCGTGCGTTAAACTCTAAAAAATATCACGAAACGGGTCATAATTGTGTCGATAAAGACGCGGATTGTCCGATAGAAATAAAGAGTGAGTGGTAATGGCGGTTGCGGCGCGTGTGGACTTCTCGACTTGTGCCCACTTCGCATCTAATGTGCCATATAAATCAGAGGTAACGCGCCCTCACTGGCCGGCAGCACCTCGCAGCACCTCGCAGCGCCTCACAGCGACTCACGGCGACTCACAGCGACTCACGGCGCCTCGCACCCACCTAGCCGCCGATAAAATTCCAAATTGTTTTCTCGCCCCCGGTGGGCGCCGCCCTCGGTTCGCTCTTAAACGCCGCTTCAAGTTGCACTTGTGAATCGCACTTTTTACTGTTCTTGAAATTGGCGTTGCGAATTGCTTTTCGACTTTGCTCATTCAGTTCCCCGCTTTTATGGCTCCATCGGGCTGTACTTCGGCAGTGTCACCAAAAATTGTGATCATTTTTTTGCACATACGAACTATCAGAGCGAATAGGCGGAGGCGACACGCTGGCATTGGTAAATGCGAGCCAATTAGAAGATTAAGCGTTGACAATTACGGTGTCGGATCGCGATCGTATATCAACAATTATCGCGCGAGTGCGACAAATGGCAAACTGGCCTCGTGCACGTGTAAGCGCGGTGTGCGCCCACTGCGCCGCGCTCCGCCCGCGACCCGACATATTGCCATACACCACACTGCACGCTGCACACCACGACAACGCACACATTACACTATACATTCTTATTTATTTTTTACCTAACATTGGCATAAAAACTTTAATAACCTTCACGAAGGTCCTTGAACCTCGTCGAAAAATGCTTGAACAAGCATATCTATCGGTGCACATTTATTTTCGCAGTTCGTTTGTACAATAGATGTGTATGTATGCACAGGAGGCATCACTACAGAGTATAAATTACAGCGAACATAGTTGTTCCAATTCGCTAAGATAGCAGTTTCAACATCGCAGGGCGATTGGATGATTGCTTTATAACAACTGTCATTACATGGAAACTACATTTGAATGAAACAACTTGGAACATATGTCTTTATTTGCTATTGTATAAAAATAAACGGTAGTCAAATGCAGTTATAGAATGTTATAAATATTTTACGATTTGAGTAACAATTAGTCTTTTTAAATAATTTTGTGTAGCCAAATAAATTCAATAAAACTTTACAGAGCAATATCTACAAATGAAGAAAAATGTTGAGAATCTATGTGGTTCTTGATTAATGTTTTATTTTGATAAGTCACAACATGTTCAAAGATTTGTTTTGCTTCGTAGTGTAGTTTGAAATCAAAGCTGGCTGCGAAAAACTCGCAATGTATCGTGGAGTTGATTTACGATAGGTGGGATGTTGGTGAGATGTAAATCAAAGAGGCTGCGGTGTGCCAAGTCTGCGCTCCAACGATTAAAGTGTTGGCAACGAGATCCGCCGAAAACATCTTCACCACGCCTCGCGCAGATCGACGATAGATCCTATTATGAAAACATGTTAATTTAAATCTGTTCGCGGAGTTTGCGTTTGTGAATTGTAGGTCAATGTTGCATAACAGCGTTTCAGTTTGTGTGATGTAGTGCCCGCTATTAACCTTTGTGCGCAATAATAAATATTTTTATTGAAAAGAATATTCCGAAAAATGTTTTGCATCTCTGATAAATGTCGCGGCTTGTCACTGCGTTTGTCATTATTTTACGCTGAATTTCCTACTTCATTTTTATTTGTTTGAAGAAAATTGTTTGAATCATACGGTTACAATAAAACATTTTGTTTACTAAATTATACATCATTTGGTACTATACATTCGTTTTGTATAATATGTTTGTGTAAGTTTTCCTATCTATTTGAAGTCATCATTTACCATTAATTGACTAAGTTCTTCATATATTTGGCATGAGCCAAGTCCCTAATTGTAAAATAATTAGCAGAGTTGATGATTAATACCAAGTTTCATCAAGCCTACGTAAATATTTGATAAAGTAATTAATTTTAATTCAATTCAACTGCAATGTCTAACACCTTCATGGCATTGAGTTTTATCTATACATTTTATGTCGAAAATATCAAATACATTTAGTCAAATCGTCGCGCTTACATTTCATAATTAGGGTGATATGTAAACACCGCGTGGTAGTCGGCAAATATCAAAATATTTGCACAACGGATGAAAAATGTGCCCCCGCTGAATAAACGCGACGCTGCACCGACCACGCCGCACAACAAAGAGACAAGTTTTAAAATGGAGCTTACCGCGTTAACTTCGCGCGCGATTAGCATCGCAACTAGCGGAGGACAGACAGACATATTTACATTATTCTATTACGGCTGTCATGATAATCTGTCGGGGGTGAGTGCAGCTAATGTGCTCGGCTTTTAAATCATTGTATATCCCCGCACCATATTTTATAAACATCAATTTTGTTGGGATAGCGTTTTATAAATCCACAAAGCTTCTTGGACGGATGAATGCAATCCACGATATAACAGTCCAAAATGATTAGTAAAAATGTTAGCTGATGCAATGTAATTTTAGGAGCCATCTTCCCCGGGCAGCGCCAACAGCGTGCGCACCTGAGCGTCGTAATCGGCATCACATCCTAGGACGATATTACCAGACAATTCGCTCAATCTCTGCGGGGCAATTCAATTACAGTGAAAGATCCCTCATAAGCGAATCGTTTTTCCGAGTCATTAATTTTTTCGAACGACACGGGCCCCGCGTGATATGGCGGGGTGGGTTCTCGGTCCAGGCGCGGCTATCTCGCGAGATAATGCTGATTTATGCGGGCGGGCGACGGTCGCGATTCGTCGCGCATCGTCGCTGCGACACGCGAATGTCGCGCGGTCGCATCGTCGCTCACGTCAGTTTGTTTAGTCGTCAGCCCCGGCCGCTCTCCCCCCTACATTTGTGACGGTTAGTTGGCGAGATTTATGCTAATCGACAGGGCCGACTTGGATAAGCCCGCGTGACGGTGTGTGGCAAATTGTCTCCCATTGCGACTTCCCAAAGCTCTTTGTGACATTCGCTATCGTATTTAATATTTTATTACCTCGACATGACCGTACCGAATGCGGCTATGACATGCCGTGAGAGATAGCGAAAGCTAATTGTGCGACAATACATTCGGAACCATGTCACTGGCGTATGAAACAAAATGATTGGACTGTTCGTTATTTTTCGAAATGGTTTCATTAAGGTGGCATTGTCGGTAGGCGGAGTTGAACTTATCGTGCTTGTTAATCGTAGTTTAGTAGTTTTACTATTGCCAACGTTTCTTTGTGCATACCCACTTTCTTTATTACCGACGTCATTATGTCCTTAACCTGTAACTGTTTGCAAAATTAGAGAAAGTTATGTAAGTGTATAAATTTTCTGTATTTTATGAAGCGGATTGTATGAGGAACTGTAAGGGCCGACCGTCGTTAACTCGAGAACATTATAAAGAATAAATAAGTATTAATACAGCTTTATAGTCCGTGAAAGCGGCTTCATTGTTTTGTACATTTATACTCGGCCTTTGTTCGCATTCTTTATTCGAAATCCAAGTACTTAGCATTAAATAAATTTAATGGCGGAACTGTGAAATACACTTTTAGCGCGCTAATTAGGTTCTCTTATACGTCCTACATTGCTTTAAATTGGAGAACTCGATGCAATGTAAAATAGAAAATTGCTTATGATTTATATTGTTGAGTGATATCGTTGCTACTGAAATGGATTAATGCGAGTTCAAAAGATCTAGATACCACGTCTTGTAGGCCTAGTAGAGCAACTAGAGTTATTCCTATTGGTCATTATTTGGCAATGGCGAATTAGCCTTTAAGCCTCGCCTTAATAATATTTCAGGAGGTTAAAAAAGTCTAATTCAATTTAAATGTTATAGAATTTATCCGTTTACAAGTTTTAAATGGTGTAGTGACTATCGAATCTTAGATGTTATCTAGTACGGCAGATGTAAGTCCTATTTTTTTCATACACATGGAAGAGTGACTAGACTGTATAATAAATAAATTGATATGATGTATAGTATACACAATTGTGCTTGTGTGATCAATTTATTCCGATATAATAATAAGAAACGTCTGTGAACATTCACCATAGCTGGATAGTGAACAAAAATCAATTCTGCACAAATTCCTGACGCATGACAAACTCCAACGCTGCCGTTTGAATGCGATCGCACAAAAATTCTAAAGTTAAAATCTTACAAATCCATCGCAGTATCTGAGTAAGCGAACGTTATCGAAATATTAGGTTTGCGAATTTGTTACGATCGGTCGGGTGTCGTATCGTTTGATTTACGTCGCTGTCGATAAGCGCTGACTGTTGTGTGACGCCCGGCCACTTGCTAGTTGCTATTGTTTTGATAACGCTTGTATAGTTAACCTTGTACACCTTCTTTTTAAAATAGAAAGAGGCGAGCATTAAGATGGGCTTTTTTCGTGTTTAATGTGATGCTAATTTGTTAATATATCGCTGTCGAGATCTTTGAAAAGATTATTTTTTGCTTAGATCTGGCAAACGAGCGAACAGGTGACCTGATGGTAAGTGATCATGAACATTTACAACTCTTGTCCTTGATCATTGAAACTCATATGTTGCCTGCCAATCAAATTAGGAAGGGAGGGGAAACGAAAAAGGATGAAAATCTCCCCATCCTTTCTTCTGAAAGGGGTATTGGGCATCCGGCAATCTCACTCTCCGAAATAAACGCGACAGCAAAGCTGGTTTTTCACGTCTATTTCCTGTGAGACAGTGGTACCGCCCCGGACCAGGCTGTGCTTTAATGCTGATTCATGAATGACAACAGCGTGGCTCTTTCACTCATATTTAAGGAGGAAATATTTCTGCCAGGGCACACCAATCGCGGTGGGGATGACCGGTCATAATATATGCAAATATGTATATCGCGTTTGTAGAGCCTGTATATAACCTCATATATAACCAATCTCAAGCAAGACGTCTTAAAGTTGATTACTCTATTTGGAATGCACTGTATTTATAATAAGGCATTGGAAAAACAGTTTTATTGTATCGGTTAAATTAGTAATTGCTATGGAGATCTACGTAGAAAGCCTGTATTTAGCATTCGACGTATAGTTATACCATAATAATTGTTCAATACGTCTAAGATTGTACTTTCAGGATTTTGACTCCAACGAAACGAAATAGCATCTACGCCTTAACAGAAAATTCAAGTTTATATCATTAAAATGTTCCTTTAAAGACTTCCGTTGGCTAGTGGCAGAATATTCGTATGTCATTAATGATTAGCTGTAACAAAAAGTAAATCTCGTCCTGCACCCCCACGCATATGTATGGCGTTCCTAGACAAGCCATTATAACACATACGATTTCAAAAAGACGTAGCATTGTACCCTAGTATCATAAGTGCAACTAACTCCAGTGTATAAAAGCCTAAAAATTCCTTAAACTTTCAAACAATTCCATTTTCAAATTTCAATTTAACGATGATGTATAATCGATAAAATATTTCGACAATCGTTTAAATTGGCTGGTATTGTAAACACAGCGACACGGCGAGCGGCGAGGGTCGCCACTAGCTGTACAGCGACGGTGGTCAATTGCCCATTGTTCGACATCGCGGCGAGACGGACACGCCTCGCGCCGCCGCACTGTGCCACCTACCTTATCGCCTCTGAACGCGCCGTCGATATTGCCTTGATCTCGTTAACCATATTACCTACACGGCTTTTAATTTCTTTTTAAGGTTGGGGACGTTTTTGTTGTAGGTATGTATGTGCTCTTTATACGTTTAGGAAGAATCGGTAATTCGGAAGCAAAACTATTGGGATGGAAAAGTTTGAGATTTGGTGTCCTTTCGCGCAAGTGCCAAAAGTATGTGTTTGCAGACTACGCACTAATCTAGCATACGTACCGAACCGTCGTTTTCGGATATTAATTCTTGCCTAATTTAGTAAGTACCGTAAGTGTAATTTAAAATAAAATAAATAAATAAATAACACCCAACAGTCACATACATAGTCCTGACCCCACATTAAGATCGAGTCTTGTGTCGTGGGTATCAGGAACTACGAGAGACTTTTCGGTCTCACAAACACCCAGACCCGAGAGAAATATTTGTGGGCCGCACAAACATTTCTCTCGGTGCGGGGATCGAACCCGCGGCCTCTCGTTTCACAGGCGGCGTCTTACCGCCTGCGCCACGGAGGCTGTCAAAAATACGAAGTGACTTAACTATCCCGTGCTGTATGGTGCTGTTTAACTTCATGAAGGACGGTGACCATTACCATTACATCAAAATCTATAGTAAACCAATATTTACGTGATTACATCAAAATTAAATATCAAATAACCAAATCCTACCTTCCAGTCTTAGTGATGATCATTTCCGTGCCGAGCTCGTTGAACTTGTCCCACAGCTCCTTGGTTTCTAGATGGCATTGGATGTGCCTCATCTCCTCGCTGGACCAGCGCTCCGCCAGCTGCGGGTTGCGGGGCGGGGGGGACAGCGCCCTGGACCCGCCCGCTGTGCCACTGGCTGATCCAGCCTCTGACGTAGATGACACGTCTACTGGCGAGTCTCGCTCGAATTCAGGTAGTGGGGGCGACGGGGATCCCGATGCTGATGCCGTCGCATCCACGAATTTTTCTGCAAAAAGGATCAATTGACAATGGAATGAAATACGTAAATCTTATATATAAAGATTAGATCTAGTGTGTGGGGAATAAACTAATAATGATGTATATGGACATTGACTACGTGTATGATATGGGCTGAAAAAATATAGAAGGGAGTAAGTAACCATTTGGAAATAAAGGCATTTTGTAGACTATCCCGCCGTCACAACCACCACTATACCTCTTGTAAGCCAGGATCAACAGTGGCACGCATTGTTATGATACCGAACATTGAAGTTCGGGGAATCTCCGGGAATGTCTAACTGGTTTTTAACCCGCAACGAAATCAATCAGAATGTTAAAATAATAGGAGGATTTGGAAATAAATTATCGTCCACTTCCCTCCGTGCAAATGCAAAGGATTCTTGGTGAATAATATAATATCTTATATGGCAGCCTCAACGGCGCAAGTGATTAGATGCCGCCAATGAAACGAGAGGACGCGGGTTATATCCCCGCACCGTGTGAAATGCTTGTGCGACGCACAAATATTTTTCCTCGTTTTTTTCCTAAAGTTCCTCGTAGTTAAACGAACTATTTTTGTATTTTGGATCAAGGGTATCCTTAAAATCTGATACTCCAATTCTCATATTAGAATAACTAGGCTTGTAAGAATTCCTTATTAGTAAAATACGTTCCTTTAAACGCTTGCTATTGTAAGGTTTTGTAAAATTACACTGAAAAGTATTTTTCAGTCGGTTTGGTCGTTCGGTTATGTCGGTGTAATGAAAAGTAATTATAAAAAAACAGTTGTAACTGTACAATCAAACTCGCGACAACCGGGAACATGTTGATAGGCTCTTCTGATCCATGTACCAACATGCAACACCGCATTTTTAAAAACAGTATCATCATCATCATATCAGCCACAGGAAGTCCACTGCTGAAGCGGCCTGCATCCAGCGACTTCCTGCAACCTTAGTCAGATCGTCCGTCCACCTTGTAGGCGGGCTTCCGACATTTCGCTTGCCTGTACGTGGCCTCCACTGAAGAACCTTTCGGCTCCAACGGCCATCGATTCTACGAGCTATTTGCCCGGCCCACTGCTACTTCAACTTGCCAATCCTATGGGCTATGTCGGTAACCTTAGTTCTCCTACGGATCTCCTCATTTCTGATTCGATCTCGTAGGGAAACACCGAGCATAGCCCGCTCCATGGCTCGTTGAGTGACTTTGAGCCTTTTAATGAGGCCCATAGTGAGAGGCCACGTCTCAAAGGAAAAATGAGAATTTATTACAATAACATGAGTACTTAATACATATTTTTTAAACGAAATAAATTTATCATTGTTTTTAAGACTTCATTCCATAACGGCTTATTTAAATTGTAAAGAGGGTTGACTATTTATTTAAATTCTACGACTAGATGTACCCCCCATGTATGTTAAAATGTGTTTAAACAAAATTGTTTTTAAATTTCATTCTTATAGAGGTGGTGGTGGTATACACAATTATACTTATTATAAATGTTACCACTACAGCTATTATTGCTGCAACCGCAAATTATTCAAGGTATTGTTAATTATTTTATTGTGAAGACTCAGTTTGGTGCCAAAAAAAATATTACAAAGTTGCACTACTATAGATTATAATTATTTATGGAGTTATTTATTTAAGGTAAAATGCAAGTGTACATTACATAATATACCAAAAGTTACATTCTCAATAAAATCGATTATATCAATATCTTAATAAATTTATTTTATAAATCTATCTAAACACATTTACATATTTATAACTAATAAGAAAATGAACCTAGTAATTTCTTTGAAGTTCGAAACATATAGCTGATTTCATGACAGACTCCGAAGAGCAATCGGTTAAGGAGCTGGCTACGAAACGTGCGGCGACGGTTTCGATCCGTATCGCTCGTTTATATTAGGTATTTTTATTCGTAGTACCTGATATTTTAGGGACTTTAATATTATACCAGTGTTATTTACATAAGTTTTTGGTGCATAGATTAATTTAGTTAAGAAATATTCAGAACGCGACTGAATCTTGAAAAAATTATGCATTTGATTTCTAAAAATTTTACCGCCCTCTTTCATTGTTCATTGATTGATTGTGAGTATCAAGAACTACGAGGGACTTTTTGGTCCCCCCAACATTCAGACCCGAAACAAATACTTTCGGTCCACACAAATATTTGTTTCGTGCGGGGATCGAAACCGCGGTCTTTCACGTCACATTCGGCTTCTAACCAACGCGGCCACAGAAGCTGTCAAATCTACAAAAAAGTTGAAATGATTGACAGATTCGCAAACTCATGTAAGACTAGCGATCAGTGAATTCACGATTGTTTTTCCTTATTACATTTCGTTTCCGATTTATTTATTGTCTAATTTATATCCGAATGTAGTTTGGTGCAATAAAAACTTACATAATCTTTTCAAACGAATAATGTGTATTTATTTTGCTTAGTTCTTTGTCAGGTAAAGAAACAATTATTTGTCAAATATTAATGTGAAATAAAAAGTGCGTGGTGGCCTGTTGGTAAACGGACTAGACGCGACTGCCTATATGTTCACGATGGTCGCGGGTTCGAATCCCAGGGCACACCTCTGACTTTTCGGAGTCATGTGTGTATTGATAGTCAATCACCACGCACTAAAACGGTGAAGGAAAACATCGTGAGGAAACCTGCATACCATAGCGATTTATAAAAATTTCTATGGTATGTAAGTCCGCCAACCCGCACTAGGCCAGCGTGGTGGACTATATGGCCTAACCACTCTCAATCGTACTTTCGATTGTAGAGGAGGCCCGTGCCCTGCAGTGGGACGTATATGGGCTGATACATAACATAACATATAATGTGAAATAAAGGAGGACTAAAGAGAAAAATAACTAGAAATTAATGGTTCTGTCTTCTTGCGTATTAATTTATTACACACACAAATCTATTTTGAAAAGTTTGTTGTGAAAACCGTGACAGGAAATAATATACCAACATTTAATAAAAATATATATAATAGGTAGGGATACTCTGTGTGTTGATGGAGAAAATGACTTTATAAATTAATATAACTTTGTATATTTAGAGTGTTAACACGTAGTTTCCCTTAGTTTATCGCCGTAAAATAAATTCAATTAACTTTAATGATAGAAAAATATTATTTACCAACTGCGCAGTGGCATATTTATGTTAACTGAAAACTTTTGATAGGATCAGATAAAAAATATTCGAAATATTTTTATTTGATAAGGCATTCATTATCTTTGAAATGCTATATAAGTTTGTGTGTAAACTTGTTTGCTAAAGTTTTATAACAATGGGAACAATTGTGAAGTAAGGTACTCATGCAAAATGTGAAGCCACATTTTGAATTCACGTTTATAATGTGGGGAATAAAAAAAACCCCAATTCAGTTTTTCATGACTGCCATGTAAGTTACCGCCTTGTTATAATTATTTTTCTAATGTTTAACGATTCATATCGAAGTGAAACAGATGTGTTGCTTAAAAAACTTTCAATTAGAATGAATATAACGTGTAAACTTTGTACGAAGTTTACACATTATAAGTATTGACTCTTTTTCATAAATGCAAATTTTAATGTACATTTCATGAACTCATAACTTATATGTAATTATATGATGAAGGATGTTTTCTACACATATAATTTTTACTGGATAGGTAGTTTAGATTAATGTTATGCTCTTTAAGCAAATTATAAAAATTAAAGTTTGCGTAATTTGTTTTGGTACCAAAGTGTTCAGTTACTTTGTGTTGTTTGAGTAATAAGAAATCCTAAGCAACATTCAAGATAACATGAAATGAAATGGATAGTATGAACTTTGGGTATGAGATCTTTGGGAAATTTATTAAGTACTAACCACACAGATACGAGTATTTCAAACTTCATCACGTGTTATACTTAGGTATCGATGTTGATAATGTTTAACTAGAAGTTAAAAGTGACTCACCTAATGGCGTTAAAGTGTCTTCTCTGGGATCCCGGTGCCTCCGTCTCTCGCGCCTCTCCTGGCGGTCTCTGGCCATGATGGCGGCGATGGAGAAGTCGGTGGCGCAGGGCCGCGCCGAGCAGTCCTCGTCCATGGCGGGCCCCGTGCGCGCCTCCACCAGCATCGAGCGCACCTCCGAGCCCAGCACGCCGCCCGCAGCCCACGCGCCGTCACCGCCGGCGCATCCCATCACCACACATTACCCTCCACGAGAGAAACCCAACTCTTTGACCCAAGGCGACGGCCACTACTACTACCAGAGTCGGCTAATCAGCAGCGGAGAGTCGTGTCAACAAACTTTATCTCGAGTGATAATTGACAAGAGTTTTCTTATATTGGAAAACTAAAGATATCACAGTCAGATCAGAACAACGGCGGCACAAACATGAGAATACGAGTGTGTCGGAGTATTTTGCATGGATTCGGAACGCTGTCACCGTTCGCAAGTTTCGGCGTGTGAGTGAAAACTTTTTACGCGCGGCGTGAGTGCGGTGGAGCGGCCCGGTGCGGCGCTGCGAGGCGCGCGATGTCGGCTCGACTGAGGCGCGAGGCGGCCGGCGCGGCGCGGCAGGCGGCGTCGTGGGGAGGGGCCTGCATCGCCGCCCTGCCTCCACACTCGGGCCGGGCGCGGGCGACGGCCACGCACACACCGTCACTTTTTTATGACTTGTTTCTTGTGAAGTCCGTCCCGCTCGCGCCGCGCTCGCCGCGCGCCCGTCCCTCTCCGCGAGCGAGTTTTTCTCCGTGCGATAACTATTGAAATTCGCTAAACGGCTCACCGCGGCGCGGAAAAGGCCCTCTCGTTAAACGGTGAGGTGATCGTATCGAGGTATTTATTCGCATTACTCGCTGCGCCGATGTTCACCGACGCTGTTTATGCACTCGGGAGCGGAGCGCCGGCGACGCACCACCGGACAATTACTGTGGGAGGGTTCGCGGTTACCCTATTATGTATAAACAAATAAGTTGCCTTTCTTACTTAACTTCGTAGTTAATAGTCTCATTTTCATAGGATAATCCTGTTCTATTTTGAAACAAACCATTGTCATTAAAGAAGGAACGTTAATTCAGCATTTGCATTTGCAGTAGCAACATACTCGGCGATACAATGCAAACAAAACAATTAAGCAGGGGCTAATCAGCGCGGCGAGATTGCGGTACGTTTATGGCGTTAGATCAAATTTGCGGAAAATTAAACAGAGGCAGTGTTTCCTTAGCTTGTATTTATAATAATTTATTAAGTGCGAGGGGCTCAAACTAACCATGTCCTTATGCAGTAAACCTTATCGACGCTGGACCGGTAATGGCGGCACAAATGGCTGCTTTAATGCTTATTGTGACGAATTGTTGTATTAATGATTTCGAGCGTTTCTATTGAGCGAAGGTGTACATTATACAGTTGGAACGCAATATGGAATACTTCCTGATTGTCTTGATTGAAACAAACATGCACAGGTCCTCGGTTTATTGACGTTTTAATTGAAATGCAGTCAAAAGTATAACTGTAAATATATTTCAAAGTAAAGAACTTTAAACGAGCTTTTCATTAGCTTTAGTGTTGTGTTCGCTAATGACTTCATATTGAATTTATTAATGAAAATTATTCTACACTTTGACAATCCCATAAAACAATTGGAAGAAACCTAGAACTATTGTAAAATTATCCCGAGAATGATCTTAATGTAAAGAACTCCTACCTCCGTTTTATTGATAAAATTAATACAAAATATTTAACCTCTACCCAAAAAAAGTTTCACAAAAATATTTTTCACAAAGACACAACTTAGAAAAAAACAATCACGTGCTTTTATTTCATTGTTAATCGTCATAACCATTTTCATTTCAGCCAAAAACAAAGGTCAAGACAGGCCTTCCCAAAGATTTCAAAAACATCGTGCTAAAACAAAAATTAAGCATCCATCTAAATAAGTAAACTAAATCAAATTCAAAATATCAACTCTCCATCTTGCATTTGTCACTTGCACCACACATTTAATTAGAGCATGCTATCATTGTCATATTTAGTTATTGCTCCAAATGGACACTTTCACGGGCCGATATTAAAATTGCAACCTTTTAACTTGTCACGGGACCCGTCCATTGCTTTTTTTTGTGCAAATCAACGGCCAAGTTGTGTTTAAAATTTAAAAGTAGCAACTCGTGTGAACGCACTTACTGCGTCCAACTACGGAGGGGGGATAACGCCCCTTGTAGGCGGGACGGCGCGGACGCCCACCATTTTATACTTTATTTCCCAGAAAATAGGGTTTAAAATCGAAGTGTTGTTTGAGTGCATCGAATGCAAGTGTGGGAGTGAGGTAATTCTTGCTTAGCCTCATCAATGTACGCAAACATTCAATTTTTTCGATGAGTTTCGTTATCATTATTGAACGTTGTCCCTAAATTGTGCTTTTTATTGTGATTACTTGTGATATATGAACCAATTTTATATCAGGAATTTTAAAATAAAATACTTTACTGTGTACGATTAAAGATAACTTTATTTCCATAAAGAGTAAATAAAGTGGTTATACAAACTTTCTTATTATAATTTTTTTTAAGAAGTTAAAATATTCAGCAAAAGAACGCGACATTTGTACAACACTGAAAATCATGTATAATTTTGTTTAACACAAATTTTACTGCAATTCGGTTTTTTATTTACTAATTAACAATAACGATATTTAAAAAATAACAGTGTCCTCTATACCTACTCAACAATTTTAAAACAACAACAAATACAAACACCACGCTTCAATTTTCTATTATTTTTACAACTCATACCAACCTTGTGATATAAATAAAATTTGAATAGAGTTGTCTAATCCATTAGATAGGTGGGCGACTGCGACGCAGCTGCCGCTTTCACAGGCACCATAAAATTTTAGCACTAGTGCGTTATTGAAACAGCTAAATCACTACATACGTAACAAGATGCGATATCCATACCACGGATGCGTGTGATTGCATTCATACTTGGAGCAAGTCTCTTTCTGTATTACATTTCAAAATTAGAATTTTTGTTGTATTGAATGGCGAGACGAGCATTCCGTTCGTCGGATAGTAAGCAATACGACTGTTTACGAACAGTAGCAAAACCAAAAACCTTGAATTACAAAGCGATGCTTGGCATTCCACTGCGCTCGCCATCCTGATACATAAGATGACAAGTCTTAATATGTCCAGTAGTTACTCGGGTTAAAATATCCTTCAAAAATAACACATAATATGTATGAGAGACCAGTAATTGATTCGAAATATTTCGATGCATTTCGTGGTGTAATGAATGTAAAACAGAACATAATACAATTTTCGACACCTTCAGATTTAGCCCACATTTTGTGCACAGCCTGCAACTAAAATCTTATATAGAAATAGTGCCTTTCCATCTGATCCATCTGTCATTAATATCTATATTCCTAAATTATCACGAGCAGTCAATATTTTAGGATATTGTTCTAATTATAAATTAAGTTTTATTCTGATAATTACTTTAACGTATATTTAATTCATAATCTTAATCGTCAAATTATCATACCATAAATAATAGCTATGACAAAACTTTATCAGATCGCATGACTCTTATCACACTTAAATTAATTCATATTAGTTTACCCACGCGGTAAACTTTAACTATTATGATTCTAAAATAAACACTCTGCTCTTAAAGATGATGGATGCTCTTAAAGATTGTCTGTAAAAAAAGTCTCATGGATCCTATATTTTTTTTTTCTTTTCTTTTACGTAAACAAACAACGACAAAACACAAAAAAATTATAACAGTCATGAAAGTAATATACTTATCATGCCATCAGCACCATTTACCCGATATTTATTTAATTAGGCGAGTATAACAGTGATGCTAAGGTACATTTATAAGAAATAAAACATAGATAATTTAATGGTACATGATAGAACAACAAACTAATACATTTTTCAACTAAATTATTTATATCGTAATTGCTTCAAAACAACAATCGTATTAAAAACATTTACAATAACTTCGAATTCGAGCAACAAATGTTGCAGGAAGTCACTAGATGCTTGTCGTTTCCAAAAGCTCACTGGCGAAAGCCTTGGGTCAGGCCTAAGCCTAATAGTAAATTTTCTATTACTATTGATCGATGAATTAGAAACCTTATAGTTAATATAAACTGAAATATACTGAATCAGCTCTTATAATTCCCACTGCAGGGCACGGGCCTCCTCAACAGTCGAGAGTACAATTGAGAGTGGTTAGGCCATATAGTCCAGCACCCTGGCTTAGTGCAGGTTGGCGGACTTCACATACTATAGAAATTCTTCAAAATCGCTATGGTATGGAGGTTTCCTCACGATGTTTTCCTTCACTGTTATTAACTTAAATAAAACTGCAAAATGATTTCAGCCATTTAAATTTTGCCTACTCGAATTGTTAGCTATTTTGCACTTGTTACCTCTAAAAATGATCTTCTATAATATGTAGACTGAAACAAAATATTTCCTGTAACATTCACAATACTTTTAAATACTCTGCATTGTTACTATCCACAGGCAGTATAGGAGCCACTTCCAAACAGGTCAATGTGGGCACAATGGAGGCCTATCTTCAGCAGTGAATGTCTGTGGCTGAAGAGAGATAAAGTTACCATCCATTTATGAAGAATTACAAGCAGGCTGATCAGTTATATGTCAAAAAGTGATGTAGTATTTTGTTTTAATATGGACTACACTTCATTTGTGTCGATATCAGAAAAGCACAGAGTATCGATAGACAACAAAACGTTCTCCTGTTGGTAAAAATGATAGATTAAACATTTAAGTTCATTGAGGATTACAATTGTATAATAGTGTACACGAAAAATATAATTAAATTGAAATTTACTGAAACCACTGACATGACTTAAAATAGAGGGTATTTTCATGTGGTAAATGGTAACATTACTAACAAACAATAATTTAAATTGTTCCTAAAATGTATTACTCTTAATTAATTTTGCACTTGTGTGGACGATTCGGCAAACATCAATCGCCCCAATCCAATCGGCATTCTAAAGGCCTTATCCATACACAATTAAAAAAAATACCAATCGATTTTTTGTCTTCTTCGCTCAAACTCAATTTAAAAATCATTCGAAAGGCACTAACCATTCGATAGCTAAAATAGTTTTGAAAACTGTCATATAAAAACCGTTATATGTAGCGAATTCGGCTGTTATATACCCACCAATACCCATCATAAAATAACATGACTTTCTAAATAGCCCATAACGGAATAAATAAAGGTGCTGACATAACCATCTCCAAGAACTATCCGCATTTAAGAGCATTATATCCAGATTTCAAAAGGATCATACACCTTCGACCATATTAAGCCTATGATAACTTCTACCGTACATTCACATTTAATCTAGATTTGAAAAGCCCACAGTCGATTCTAAGTGCTAATACGTGGAAAAAGCAAGGTGTCTGCCGTGAAATGGCCCCGTGGGCGCCATATTGTTAGTACCGGTGACGTAAAAGGAAAAAATGGCGTGGGACGTGTGACCACTGGCTCGGCGGTGAAATAGACCCGATCCATCTTCTTCGTGCCGTTCTTTTTGGGATGTAGCACCCGGGGCATGCGGCTGCTGTGTGCGGGAATCTGGGCAATGATCGGTAATTAACCTGTTAGGAAGATAATTTAGAGGGCTGAAAGGGAAAATGGTTTTAAAATGTTCGGGGTTGGGCATTGTTTTGGTACTGTTTCAAATTTAAGACTAAGTGCACTTTGTGTTCGGGCTGAATAGTAAATTCACCAACAATTGTCTACACTTACTTTTCACTAACTTATTTAAACATATTATATAATAACTAAGTGTAACAATTACTTAAAGGTAGACACAACATACACCTTGTGTGTTTCTATACATTATGCGGCCTGGTTGTATTTGTCAGTACACTTACGAGCTTTAAACGTAAACTACCAACGTAGGTTACTATGACGTGTTATTTACCACCGTACGGACGATATCCGAGAGGATACGAAAGCCCTACAACCAGCTGATCCACCACAGTCTATGTCACCCAGCGAACGAAACAATCGTTACCCACTCTTGCTTGGACATCTTTACACATGCATCTGCTTTTTCTATATGATACTTTCTGTCCTCGTACCTCGGTGGCACAGTTGTACTACGGTATAATTAGAAAGCTGAGGTCTCGGGTTAAAATACCGGGTCGTACAAAGTGATATTGGATTTTTTTATTCATTGCCAGCCTGGAGTCAGGAATTTGTGCCCGATGGCGATTGGCTCGTCCTCTATCACGTCGTGAGATGAAACACACAAGGCGAAATGTGGCTGACCTGATAAAACTTCTGCTTACCCATATTGGGAAAAATACTTCCTGTCCGTTTTCTGTGGAACACTCATATCAATTACCAGCCTATTTTCGTGTTATATATTAGCTTTATTTAACAAACTAAAGAAAAGCTCTATTACCTACGAGTTAAGTGACTGATCTGTAATGTTATGCCCCGTTATAGTTACTTGAATCGTCCAAATTATTTTATAAATTTAACTCTTTTATTCACTTTATATTGCCTCTAACTGGGAAATGTTAAGAATCCATTCAAAACAACTATTCAATGTCTACAACTGCCTTTTCCGCTTGAGTAAAGTAAAAATCGATGTTGCCTTCACCAAGTATCATCATCATCGTCATCATATCAGCCACAGGAAGTCCACTACTGAACATAGGCCTCCCCCAAGGATCTCCACAATGACCTGTTGGAAGCGGCCTGCATCCAGCGACTTCCTGCAACCTTAGTCAGATCCGTCGGGCGTCCGACATTTCGCTTGCCTGTACGTGGCCTCCACTCGAGAACCTTTCGGCCCCAACGGCCATCGGTTCTACGAGCTATGTGCCCGGCCCACTGCCACTTCAACTTGCCAATCCTATGGGCTATGTCGGTAACCTTGGTTCTCCTACGGATCTCCTCATTTCTGATTCGATCTCGTAGGGAAACTCCGAGCATAGCCCGCTCCATGGCTCGTTGAGTGACTTTGAGCCTTTTAATGAGGCCCATAGTGAGAGGCCACGTCTCGGTGCCGTATGTCATTACTGGTAACACACAACTATCGAAGACTTTCGATTTTAGGCACTGAGGTATTTTGGACGAGAAGAAGCGAAGTTTCCCGAACGCTGCCCAACCGAGTTGGATTCGACGATTGACCTCTCTCTCGAAGTTGGACCTGCCTAACCGGACCACTTGTCCTAAATAGACATATTCGTCTACAACTTCGAGAGTCGAGCCCCCAACTCCAATGGGCACAACATGGATATTCGACATGATCTTCGTTTTATCCATGTTCATTTTAAGACCCACCTGTTGGGAGACTCGATTAAGGTCTTCGAGCATAGTGCTAAGGTCTTCAAGCGATTCTGCCAAGTATTCACCAAGTACGAGTATACCCCTATTATTTTCAACAACTACCAGTGGTCCTGACCTTACATTAAGATAACAATCTTGTGGTTTGGGTATAAGTAACTACGAGAGATTTTTAAGTCTCAGAAAAACTAAACCAGTAACAAATGCTTGTGACTTGCACAAGCAATTGCCTCGGTGTCGAGATCGAACCTACCAGTGGTCCTGACCTTACATTAAGATAACAATCTTGTGGTTTGGGTATAAGTAACTACGAGAGATTTTTAAGTCTCAGAAAAACTAAACCAGTAACAAATGCTTGTGACTTGCACAAGCAATTGCCTCGGTGTCGAGATCGAACCTACGACCTCTTGTTTTATACCCAACTAGCGGCCTTGCCCAGCTTCGCCCGGGTACAAATAGATTTCTGTACAATAATATGTACGTATTATACATACACATAGAGACAGAGAAAGCGACTTTATTTTATACTATGTAGTGATGTCTTAAGTAACTGCACTGCGGACATTGTTATTTCTATACTCACTCAAATGAGTGAGCTTAAAATTATCGACTTTATCGAATACTCTTTTTCATTGTATTCCGAAAAGCATAGTATAAGGAAAACCCCTTTCAAACCAAATATTTTTTCGTCTAACTTGATTTGACATTTGTACGCAACCGTAGAAAGAGTATAATATTTTAATAGTAACAGTAGTATACCAAGCATTTCTTTGTTCATGATGTTTTTAGCTTTTGCTTCCGTCCATGACCGGTCTAATATTATACAGTGTTATTTTTTTACCCTAAATTTCTTTTTTTTTTAATGCCATGTTTAGTATGACAAACGAGCATGCCGTCCACCAAGGTAAGCGATACCACCGCTCCTGAACAGTAGCAAAACCAAACAACGCCTTGAATTACAAAGCAATGGTTGTCATTACTCATTCCACTGAGCTCGCTATCCTGAAATATGAGATTTTAAGTCTCAATATGCCCAGTAGTTACTCTGGCTACATTGAGCTTCAAACCGAAACCCAAGAACGCATTTACACTGCTGTTTGACGGAAGAAACAGACATTGCGGTAATATTTGTTGACCTAGTAATTTTCCACACAAGGCGACATACCGTGTTGCCTCCACGAGCAGTGTGTAGCACCGCGACGCAACGTGGCAAGCAGCACTGATGTTGCGCCGGCGACAAAACGTCGTGCGGCGGTGTCTCCATGTCACATGAATAAATTAGGACGGTCCGAGGCTAATTAATGTGCGACACATAAGGTTACTACTTTTATCGTGATTAACAGCTTTCGGGTGAGTATTTAAGTAGGTGCAGCCCGCCAATTGCCTGTGTATTCTGCCAATGGAATTTGATTATATCTATTGTTTTTAATGAGAGTAATGGAGTGATTGAGCAAGGGATGATGGAAAACTAATTCTGATATTAATGTTTCAGTTTCATGGAAATGTTCTAAGCCTGCCAGGTGTTTCGACGCAGGCCGAAATATTCTGTTTGTAACCCACTGATGACGTTTAAAAAATGTAATAACTTATATATTTCACCAACCCGTCAACCCGCACTAGGCCAGCGTGGTGGACTATATGGCCTAACCACTCTCAATCGTACTCTCGTTTGTAGAGTAGGCCCGTGCCCTGCATTGGGACGTATATGGGCTGATACAGTAGGTACAGTACAGATATATTTCACGCAAAAATACTGAACGGATTTTGATGATACTTCACAGTATTACAGAATATACATCAGAATCACATACAAACTATGATTTACAGACCGATAACCTGTAAATAGCCACAAGTAAACATTATTAATGATATTTTATTAAATTTCCGTGCTAAAAATATTAAAACTACCTAATAATATGAACAATACTTCTTTACAAAGCTACCTGTTATCGCAAGGAGTCGGTCAATACAAAGTCCCGGGGAGCGACAATACACTCCCGACTTGGCCGGACGTCCCGACTCCGATGCCTCTCCCGCGGGACGCGCTAAATCGTATTGGTTCCTCTACCGCTCTGTTTATTTATTCCCTTTCTTTTTAAATCCAACCAAAGCTCCACGGTAGCTGACTTGTATAATCCGTTTGTGAAAATGCGAATTTAAAATGCCAATGGAAGGTTTATTTGCAAGGTAATTTATTTTCTGATGTCTTTTTCTTTTCTCGTCAGTGATAAGAGTTTGTTAACAAGGAATATGCTGCATTTCTTAAGAAATAATATTTTTTGTAACATTACCAAGGTGCTACATTATTTTTCAGTCGTGATGTGGAATGGGTAGGCATGTCTTTTAAAGACCAGCTATTTGCCCGTCTTTATAGAAATAAGCTTTTTAGTTTACTACTTATTTTTCTGGCTTGAAAATTGACATTTATGACCTCAGCCGTTGTGACTATAAATTTAAAAAAAATATAATATAAAATATATATTTCAAAACTACAAATTCAATAGTCTTTCTAATACAATTGTTAATGTAGTTTTTAAAATAATTTTACTTAAATAAGGTTTCTTTTTCGTCAAAAATTCTTTCTCTCTCTCTCTTCTATCTCTAATAAGTTAATTGCCGAACCTAGGCCTCCCTCATGAACCACCAAATCTGAAGCGGCCTGCAAGATTACTATTTCAGTATATTGTCCAATCTTCCGGACTTAAAGTGTTTTACTGAAGAAAAGTCATAAACAGGTTTGAAAAAGTTGATCACAATGATACAGAACATAATTCTAGAAACAATTCAAACGTGTTATTAGGAGAGCATAAACAAAACTCGAAAATGATTAGTTTGACTCAGTAATATTTTTCGAACAACCCTTTCTCAAAGGTACAATTAGTCATAAATGGTAGTAAATGCCATGTTAGCAGCTAAATATTTCTTACAAAACAATTTATTGAAAATTAATACTACCAAGTTAATAACACAGGTTTATAAGTAGGCAAAGGTAATGTAAAATTAAAAATGTAATTGCGGAGTAAGGCAGTAGTGTCAGCGGCTTACGTAGATATTCGAATTAATCAACCACAAACTAACATTTAACCTTCGTATTTGAAGAGTAACCTATCATATAGAAAGTAATGAAAGGGGTATACGAAATATCCTTGGAATTCAAAAGTAATTGGTGTATCATTTTTCAGGCATGACTTTTTAATAAGCTTCTACTTTCCCAGTCCATTATGGTATGAGTCCTTCGTATTATTGATTTTTTTAAATTAATACACTTTGTAAAATAGGTAGGTGCAATACGGTCCATCAACTGGTCATTTATTATAATCTTAACATAAAGCAGTTTTATTTAATTTACTCATTAAACATTAACTATGCAGACATTTGGACTTTAAGTTTATACGCTGTATAATAGTATACTTTATTTTAGAAATTCTCCAAAGCGCAGTTGGTTAGATGCCGATTGTGAATCGAGAGGATGAGGGTTCGATTCGCGCATCGAGACCACACAAGCATTTGCTCCGAGTCTGCGTGTTTGTGAGACCGAAAAGTCTCTCGTAGTTTTTGATACCCACGACACAAGACTCATTCTTAGTTGCACAGTAATCAGCCAGGACTGATGACCGTTGTGTGTATTTCTTATACATATTGTTTTCTTACAAAATGGTGATATAATGAAAACAAATACGAACACTGTAGAGTTTTGGAAAAAGCACTAAGTGTGCATTGAAAACGAGCTCCACCAAGGAGTACCGGCTAATGAAATATTCAGATAATAAAATAAGGATGATATAACACAGTCTCATACAGTCATAATGTGCAAACGCCAAGCTCTCCGCGTTTGGCTGACAGTGTTCCAAGCGCAAAGCTACGTGGCGGCCCCACTTACAGCGACAACCGTATAAAAATTCAAAATAAAATTTAATTAAACTCCTTGTCACCTAACCCTTACTTATACCATAGCTTATACTTAATAATATACCTACTACAAAAAAAATTCATGTATCCTGTTTTTTCCTTGTAAGTAGGTACTCTTTATACGCACTTTTGGAACTACTTAGAGCTATTGAGATAATAATCATGTTAGTGTATAGTCTAATTAGAGTCCCCAAATGAAGAAATGAATTTCTGATTATTATGGCAATATTTTACAATCATTGCAACGACCCGAATGCTTTCGTCAGTGTTATATGCTAGAACTAGAAAATATAAATGTAAATTTTTCGTGGATTAAAATAACTGTTGCCCAACCAGTAGTGCGGTGTATAGAATAGCAACCTGCTTATTACTAAGTCAAACATTTATAATACACGGAAACTTGCCATGCAATACTAGAAGAATAAGTGCTTGCGATATTATACCATTATGCCATAATTGAACAAATAATAAACCTTACATAGTTGATATTGTTAATCCTACCTCATTTTACTTAAATTCTTTAGATTGCCCTAATGCCGCAGTATCTCCAAATTCGCCGTGACTCGCACCACACCCGAAGGCAGCGAGGCAGAGCGAGGCGCGAGCTTGCTTTATCTGAGCTGGCTCTACGCGAAACAATATATTTATTGGACAGTAGCGCGACGCCGCCGCCCTCCTCCCATGATCTATTCACTACACTTATGTTACCACTACAGATTGTGATATAGATGCTTATAATGTTTAAGCTACTGGATTATCATTTGTTTTCATTCAAAAATAATATTTTCTGTCGTTAAATATTGCTGCTAGCAAATTTTATGTGAAGTCTCATTACTTTACGCATGAAGAAATAAAATAGTCTAATTATGTAGTCACAATTATTGTTTGATAAACAATTACTAGACATAAATAAATGACAAATCAACTGATGGTATGCATACCAATATGAGTGTAAATATGTAAGAAAAGAAAAATTTCAGAGGCATATCAGCGGTGCGAGTGTTAGTGTTGGATGCGGGCGCGGGCGGCGCGGCGAGAGGAGGCCGTTCCTCATCCGTGTAAGGCACAGTTTGTAGTGTCCGCCGGCCAGCGCTCCCTCCGCGCTGCTCTTATTTTACAATGCACTGCCAGTTTTTCCAAGATTAAGCAAAACCGTGCAAACTGCTGGCATACGCTGCCCACGAATCTTATGTGCATTCCAAACTCAAATAGGTATTTTCGCTCTGCGAGAAGGAAAACAAAAGCTTATTACGTACAAATAAAGCAGAGGGACATCTCAATCACGATTCTATTTGTTCAGGAACTGGTCTCCGGAGAGGCGAACAAGATTGATCGCGGTGTCAACACAAATTTGCATCGGTTGTTTGTCTCCGCGGAGCCTCGCCGGAAAAAACACCGCAATCACATCGGGTTCGGTGCACCGAGCGTTCGCATCAGTTATCCGCCGTGCGGCTGGCTAACACGATTATCTGTCGTTTCGAACGAGACGCTCTTTTTTACGTTCCCTTGTTTTCCAACTTCACGTCTGCTCCGTGTTTTTTCTGAATAGGAAATGGGATATGTCAGACGAAAAATTGACAAAAATATGACCGACTCTCGCGGAAAATAGTGGCTTTCGCGATACCATCTGCCGGCTTCTGTTTGTTATACACGAAATCCATTTTATATAGTTTTCTTATTTGCAGAGTCTTCGTTTTTCTATTGAAGGAAAAAATGAAATTGTTTGCGCTATTTTTGTACCGTTAGACAATTGTTTTTCCAATTCAAATAAATATTATATTCGGTTGAAAACCGCAATCGCGGTTACTGCCGCGTGTTTTACTATGAAGTAGCTGTTTGGGAGTTGATTACTATCGTTTTAACGGACACGTATACTAATTTCCAAAAAAATGATTTTAGGAGCCCTTATCCTCTTGTGTCATCTCATTAACAGTGGAAGTCGCAGTGACACAAAAACTAATACAAAAACTCGGCCACGAGATGACAGAAGGGATTCTAAATATTTCGGCAATGCGCCGTTTGTGTGAAACAAGATGCGCAGCTGTGATTTACAACCTGCTCTAATAAGGCATTACAAATTGATTTACAAAATTCCCCGTCGTAGTTATTAAGTTGCGGTTCTACAGTTCCTCGACGTGTGTGATACTTCGGCCGTATAAATCTGATTGCACTTCATATTACAAAGAGCAAAAAATATTATTCGATTGCCGTTGTAAACCGCTGTTTAGTCATAAATTACGGAGACATGAGTGTGTGATTGCACCATGAATTACATAGAGAACCACACGCAACGGCACGTAAAGCCACGTCTAATGTCTTCATACACAAGCATACGAACCAGCACGACAGCTCGCTCGGAATAGAATCACCAAAGTAATAATTTCCCCGCAGTGGAGTGAGCGCGCTGAGAGTAGCTCACACGCTCTAGCCAAACCGCTGATTACCACTTGATTACACCCCACAAAAACTTTCATAACCCGGAACTTCCATCGCCGTTAGTGGCTAAAAAAACAATTATTGACGCCTCATGATAGCAATTAACACCCATCCGTTATTATGTCCAAATCTTCACTTTCAGTAGATCTACTATCATCATGTTTAATGAGTTGCGTTGAACACTATAATTCGAGAAGGAAACATTGACGATTGTTACCCCGAGGGAAATTGTGTCTTGGAGCGCGGGAGATACGAACTATTTAGATGTCTGCGGCGGGTGCACTAGAAACGTGGCGACTGTATGTGTGAAACTGACGCCTCCCGCAGGCGGCGCGCGCGCAGACCACCCGCGCTCGACCACCGGCCAACCAAGGGCGTGTGCGCTCCACACATACACAAATACCTTTCATATTGAATTTTTTGCGCCACATTCGCAAAAACTGACATGATAAATATCCCAATGCACGAGTCGGACGTACAATGCTTCACTCCGTATCTACACACTGTTATCATCACGTAACAATCAGTAAGTCCATTAACATACGTCAACAAGGTTAAATCAAGTCAGGGCACGACATTCCGTGGTGATGCCGTTGGTCTTATTTGAGTGTGGTCCGCGCGGCGTGCACGCGGCGCTGTCGGCGCACGGTCGCGAGCACGCGCGCTATGCGCCCGACCTTAAGCGTACCTCTGTAACTATGTTATAAATGAGCAGCGCACAATATTAGGCGGATCACATACATCATTTATGTAAATTGTGACGAAGACATATTTAACTCGGTCGGCCGCAGCCTTCACTCGGCTCGTCGCGCATTCCGTTTCGAATTATTGTGCATTTTATTGGTTAATATTTATAGAAACGAATAGTTCATTTTTTGTTAATTACTACGTTGTGGAGTACTTGACTTGTGTTCTGTTTGAAACGGCAATATTTCTTATAATACCAACATTAAAATATTAACCAAAGAGGTTCTAACCAAATTGGCCATAACACAAACATTATGTCACAGCTCCATTCAGTGCCAGCACTTGTAAGTGATCCGCAGCACAATGCCACACGGACCCTTGTTCTATTGTGACAACTATTGAAGTACCACACAACATAAACAAGATTGATTTACCTCTCAAACTGCATTTTATTTACGGACGTTTTGTGTGCGGCTAAATTTGATTTTAATATGTTTGTGGCAAGCATTGTTAAGATATGCGATGCAGTTTTTCTAAAACCAGGATTTGTTTTGATCGGTTTTAGATGTATCTATGACATTAGGCTTTAAATCTATATTAACTTTTTAATAAATATTTTCTCTTGTTGGTAGATAAATAATACTTTTGTATGAGTATTTATGTATCAGCCCATATACGTTCCACTGCAGGACACGGGCCTCCTCTACAATCGAGAGTACGATTGAGAGTGGTTAGGCCATATAGTCCACCACGCTGGCCACTAGGCCAGCCCGCACTAGCGGTTTGGCGGACTTATATACCATAGAACTTCTTTTAAATCGCTATGGTACGCAGGTTTCCTCACGATGTTTTCCTTCACCGTTTTAGTGCGTAGTGACTATCAATACACATATGAGTATTTATCAGTGGCGTAACTACACCATCTGGGGCCCGTGGCAAAATCATCGGATGGGGGCCCCCCTTTTGTATGGAGAGGAAAACTGTTAAGCTTATTTTCCGGTACCTCGGAGAAGACCGAAAGGAATATATTAGTGTCACTGGCCTGCCAGTAAATTACGGCCGAGGCGGGTCCCTAACAAAAATCTGCTCAGGCATACTGAATAAAACCCTGTACTATTTCGGGCGGTACTACACATCTAGTTGAGTGGGTCGGAATGTGTCCCTGCAGTGGTTCTTAAGATGTCCGCCCCTGAGATAACCCCCGTACTCACGCGTCCTTCCTATTAAAACTACCTAGACCCGGCTTCATGGGATATCGCCCATGTTCATCCAATCCCCAAGAAGGGTGACCGGTTGGATCCTTCAAATCGCAGACCGATTGCTATCACATGCTGACTCTGCAAGGTATTGAAGAGAGTTATAAATATGCAGCTCTTGACGTATCTTGATGATCATCAACTGAGGGTCGTTCGGATGGTGATCTTCTCGTTTATCTCACCCACCATCAGGTGGAGGACTTGGAAAGTGGGGGTGAGGTACGGTACGGTAGACCTTGAAATTGTCACCGAGTGTGGCATGGCTTAGTTTTGGGGAAGCTACCTGCCTGGTATTTCAACCTGAGGAACTCTGAAAGTACATCGCCAGCTTTCGGGATGATCGCAGCATAAAAGTCGTATTGGACGGCTTTTACATCGAGACCAAGACCATTAATTCTGGTATTTCATAAGGCTCGGTGCTTTCGCCGACCATGTTTATCCTGCATATCAATGACATGTTGTCTATCACCAGCTGGCATTGCTATGCAGATGTTAGCATCTGCATAGCAATGCCAGCACGCACTAGTGCAAGTGAGGTAAGATACATCTGACTACAGAATCTCTATCGGGGTTCCGTTAAAGAAAGATGTTCTCAAATTTTGTCGGAAGTCGAGACCTCTCTGGGGCAGGCCTCTCAATGGGGTAAATTGAACATAGCACAATTTAACCCCAAGAAGGCCCCTTTTGTCATAGACCCGAATAATTGATAAAATTGCAGTTTAGGTGTCATTTGGAAGGCAACGGCAAATTGGCCAGCAAAAAGTTAAGGATTCTCAACAGAGCCAAGCGGTACTTTTCCGTCCGGCACGACGTGGAGTTCTGCTCTCACCTCTGGGTAGAAGCCCCCAAAATACCAGCTCGACCCACTTGACTCATTACAGCACCGAGCTCTTCGAATCATCGATAATCCCGATCTCACGGAGAATGTGGAGCCGTTAGGATTGCAATGAGACTTTGGGTCTCTCTGTGTAATCTATCAATTGTTCCACGGAAAGTGTTCTGAGGAAGATGGTGCCACCATCGCTATCCTCCCATCACACTTCCCGTCACCGCAGTAGAATTCATTCTTACTACCTGGAAACTATCCGTTCCCGGAAAGTATGTTTCCAGTGTTCTTTTCTACCACGCACGTGCAAGCTCTGGAATGAACTCCCTGCTTCGGTATTCCCTGAGCGCTATAAGCTGTCCTTTTTTAAACTAGGCTTTAAGAAAGTGCTCTCCTTCCGGTAAGAAGCGACTTCATTTTACTGAATCCCTGGATCTGCAAAATCTATGTCTATGGGCGACGGTAACCGCTGACCGTGAGGCGGGCTGTATGCTCGTATGCCTGCAGGCCATAAAAAGAACTCCACAACGAGAGCAATTAGTCATCGTAATATCTTTACTACGTGGCCGGAGCCCAAATGCAGTAGTGGTGATGGGGCCCCCTCAGAAGCCTTATATTGAAGTTTTGTTCTTTTTTAAACCAAATCAGTACATAATAGTTAGTAAAATACGCGATAATCTAAGAACCATTTTCTTTTTATGTATCAAAAAAACTTGGTGTTTTTAATGGAAACTAATAAAATAGTATTTAATTATCAATTTTGTTGGTAATAAATTGGCTAGGTTCTTTCTAGGTTCTTTTCTCTGCTCACGGCCTCTCAGGCCTGAGGGATCGGGCCGCCGCGCCGGGGGCCCCTAAGGTCGGGGGCCCGTGGCATTTTGCGCACTATGCCACCCTATTGTTACGCCACTGGTATTTATTATGACTTAAAAAGTGAGGGATAGGAGACTGTCCCGCCCTCACACCCACCACTGTAACTCCTGTGAGCCAGGATCAACAGTGGCACGCAAAGTAATGACACCGAGCATTGAAGCTCGGCGAGTCTCCGGGAATGTCTAACTTGTCTTTAACCCGCAACGAAATTAATCAGAAAGTTAAACTAATAGGAGGAGTTGGAAATAAATTATTGTCCACTTCCCTCCGTGCAAAGCGGGTGACAAAACATTGAACTGAAGAGGTAAATAACCTCGCAAAAAGACTTTCACAGCCGGAGAAGCCAGCTGTGAAGCACCACGGATCAAATTATTATTACATTTAAATGGGACCTATTATGTGAACTGTTATGCTTGATTCCAGTAATACGTATGGCAAAAACGCCGGAAAGCACGGAAGTTCTTTCTAGTCTCTACAAGGTCCATGTAGTATACAACTCCAGATGATATTTGCATACTATCTAGCATGATTTTACGCTCATTATGCCAAAGACTACACTCCCAAAGTATATGATGCGCGGACTGCTCATACTCGCAATTAGGTGTTGAACATGAACACGCAGGCGACGCAACAAGCTTAAAAGAGTATAGTTTAGACTTAAAGTTACCATGGCCCGTGAGAAATTGTGATACGCAATAATCGACATCTAGCCACGTCTTTGTTAAACGATCACGTACGCAAGGAAAAAATTGGTATAGATGCCGGCCCTTCAAAGATACCTCCCATCTATTTTGCCATTCATCTAATAGTTCGCTATATACCACTGAAACCGGTTTAAATAATCTGTCAACTTTTAAAAGTTCACGTGCGGTGAAAAAACTTTTATCCATATTCTCTCTATTAGAGTAATACATCGCGGCGCGACGTTGCACCTCCAGGTCGACTGGAAGTACACCCGCTAGGACAGGCAAAGCTTCGGTACTAACAGTTCTATATGCCTTGCACAAGAATATCAACGCCAAACGTTGGCTCTGGAGCAGTTTTCTTCGCACAGCACCGATAGTAGCCCTATCAGCCCATACGGGAGATCCATAACAGATACATCCTAAGTAAGTTGCTCCGTAGATGATTTTTAGTGTATTGAAAGATAGCCCCCACGTTGATTTTGATATTCTTGTCAAAGCAAAAAAGTTCCTTTTCGACTTTTCCCCGACGTTCTTAATATGTTCAAGAAAGGAAAAATTCCTTTCTAAAATTAAACCAAGATAACAAACCGATTCCTTTTTTTTAACATTGATATTATTAAATTTAATTCGCGGCTGTGATTTTAAATTTCCTTTCAGAAGTAATTGGAAAGTTTTTTGTGGTGCAAAGGTTAAGCGATTTCGATGGCCCCAGTCACATATTAGTTTTAAACACGCGTCCGACATAATTTCTAATCCCGATCTACTATTTGACTCTATAAGCAAAAGGCCGTCGTCCGCATATCCGGTCAAAGAACACCCTGACGGCAAGGGAATTGCAAGAAAATCGTCGAACCCTAAATTCCACAAATAAGGACCTAAAACTGAACCTTGTGGACAGCCCATCGTAAGTGGTTTCGACACAGCATAGTGAGGGATAGACTGGAGACATAAATTAATTCATTCCTCGGTATGTTTTTTGCGAACACACGAGGCGAGCAGATTGCTTGCCTGATGGTAACTTCCCGCCTCTCCATAAACAGAAACTCCACCGAGAATGTATTTTTATAAAACACTGCATGGCACCGCACTGTGTTCTTTACCTTAATACATTATATGCTAAGTTTCTTACATACATACATAAACTCACGCCTTTTCACCTGGAAAGGTTAGGCAGAGTTGCAACCAGGACACCCATGTTTTGACGTTATTTTCCGTCGCACAATGGGATAGAAGGCGAATCTATCGCAATATAGGCACAAATTCCTGACCCCGGGCAGATAATGAATAGAAAAATCCAGCATCACTTGGACTGACCCGCGATTCGAACCCGAGACCATGACTTTGCAATCATACCGTAGTATACAACTGGACCACCGAGGCAACCTAAGAGAGCTAAGTCTCTTATCTAGTAATAAACGGCTACATTTTATTTTAAACAGGACATATTTTAATAATTAGCAAAAAACATGTCTGGCTATAAAATTGCAAAATAAACAAGCTATTGCGCCAACGACAATGCTGTTAATTGTACATTAATACAACAATGTACATATCAATTTCCTATGCAAAAAGAGTTGAATACAGTTACTAGTTAAGCAGCTACCCACAGCACACCCCAACCGCAAATTCTCGAAGCCAACATCTGCCGACGTCATACGTAGCTCGTTAGCTCCCACTGCGCGCCATTCATCAAGCCTCTCGACTCACTCGCGACACTATTAAGACGTTTTCATTGAAGCTCCATTGTTGAAGTGAGTTATAGTGGGCGTCTCCTAGTATAAACTAATGTTGGTTACCCACAATGAACGCCATATTTGCGGTCACTTCCCGTGTGGGCTCGTCCATGACTTGGGAAATATTGCTCGTTTTTATACGCTCAATTCAAGGATATGTATTGTGAACTGTACTAGTTTTTGCTTGGCACGATCATTTATACAATTTAAATAAGATTCATATCATTGCTATCGGAAATACCTATTACTAAGAGATACAATCTGGACACATAATTTAATTATTAATTTATATATTCTGAATGGAGACTCATGGAAAAACTGGAAAACATGGTCACGGTGGTCGCGGGTTTGAATGCCGGGGCCCACTCCTGATTTTTTGGAGGCATAACATGCCGCCAGCCCCACTTATGCCACCTTGGTCGACTATATAGCCGAACCACTCTCAATCGTACTCTTGTAGAGGAGGCCCGTGCCTTGCAGTGGGAATTATATGAACATATTATACAGAGAATGGAAACTTACAAAAGCTCCTAAAGAAAATACCGATCAAAACACTATAATATATTAATAAGCAACACAATAAATACTTAAACGCAAATTTTAAATCGAAAATATCCATATTTTCACGGCCATTATTTCGATTTGCTAATTACATGTGGCAGCTGGCGATGTTGTCCACGTGGAAGTCGAACGCCGACGTAGGTCTGTGTTTGGACACTCCTGCCATTACGTTGGCACCCCTGCGGCTACGCAAAACCACTTTTTTGCCCATGCCCTACATCTTGGTTTGTCAACTGGCACATTAGCCAAGGTGTTTCTACCGCGGTGGTCTATTTTTTGCCCGCCCACACTCTGTTAATTGGTGACAATTGTGATCGTCGACCATTCACTGGAGAGAGATGTTTCCTACCAGATGTGTTAATAATGTTCACGTAAATATTTTCAAAATATTCTTGTCAATAGAATAGAGATGTTGCTCTTGCTTGTCAGTGATAAATATTGTTCTTTTAAGTTTGTTGTCATTGTATCCATTGACTATTCGAGTGGCTTTTATTTTGTAGTTTAAATGCTATTGACTGTATTTTATTGAAATGTTTGAATCGAACTCACGCCTATTTTTGTTAACCCAGCTTAACAAAATGCATTCATTGCTATTACTGGTTTAAATATTTCAATTACAAAAACAACAACGAAAATATTTTTAATAATAAGTAATAACACTTCACAAATGACAAATAATACGCTAATTGAATTTCTTACTCCTATTTTCTGTCCAAATTAAGTTAACAGTTACACAAAAGAACCGTGCCATTAGGAATTAAGAGAGCTACTTACAACACTCAGTGTAGATAACCGAGTCGGTAGTTTTTCTAACCCTGAGTTGGTAACCAGTAGTCGAGTGTTGGCCTCGCGGCTTCCTCAGATATTATCCCGAACACTTTCTTAAAAGGATCTGGCGCCATGCATTCAATACAGTGTTATTTTCTTAAGAGCTCTTCAGGATATTATCAAGGCATCTACTTAACGCAAAAGTTGAGCTGGCGGCTTGTGTTTTTATTCTAGGTTAGATAATTAAGGTACTTTAAGTATTGTTCTATCTAAAAATGTTAAAGAAATCTTGTAAATTTTAATTATATGCAACTAATTATGTAGGTACATTTGCATATTTTTGAGATGGGTAAACATTATCATGAAATATTTTTATCACTTATGTTTAAAGAACATTAAGAGCCACATTTGAAATCCATATTTCTTCTTGTGTTCTTAGATTTTCCGATTATTTCAAAACTATTTCGCACTTACTTAACCCAAGAATTGTAATTCTTTATAGTTTACACGTATTATCCGTTTTTTTTTAATTCATAGTTTTTTTCCTTTTAACAAAATAATGTCACCAAAGCCTCCACATCCGTAAATGACATTCAAACAAAGCAGCTTGATACCGTAACGTTTAACCAACACGACAAAGAAGCGACAGGTGTGTTTGCAGACGGAGTACTACGGCGAGTGAGAGCAGATCGACCAGGATCCCGTCTCCATTATATTTGATCGCCATTTAAACGCCTGTACTTTACTTCTTTGTATCAGCCGCTTGCACCGAGTGTAGCGTCAGCGAAATTGGGACACAAAGGGATGGGTAGATATATTATATTTGCTGGTAAAATTATCTTTCGTCTAAAATTGTTTTGTTGCGAGAATAAGTAAATAAAAATCACTCAACAGTGGAAAATCTTGTATAATGGGTAAATATCAGAAAGTAGAAGACGCTTAAGGCTTTTCAGATTCACAAATCTTAAGCTTGAAAATCAAAGAAATATTATGCGGGTCTCAGTGCGGAGACCTCTCGGTCTCTAATTTTAGAGTTGGCGTCCTAGCCGTTTGGCTACTTAGGACGCCAACTCATTTCATGTTTATGAAATGAAAGTTATAAGATATTTTGATTTTTATAAATATCAATTTTAGCAAATACTTAAGCTGAAAGATAGATCATACTCCACTATGCCTTCTCTACAATTGTGAAATTACGCCTTAACCAGGACACTTTAGGTAATTATAATTTAAAAATTCTAACTAATAATGAAATTGAAATGAAATGAATTGAAATTCGTTTATTGATCATGTAGGCAATAGCTCTTATGACAAGTCAATTCATCAAACTTATTCTATAATTACGAAATAATTGATTATATTATATTAATTAAATTTATTTAGTTTTAGTTTTGAGAGTCGTTTTATTTATTATTTATAATTCTCAAGCAAGCATTTTAGGCATAATGAACCAGTTTTTTCTTTTAATAGACACAATATGATAAAGTGAAGAGTTTTCTACCATATGTTTGCACCCGTGACTAGAGCTTCGACAGTCACTTCCATTCCAAAATATTTTGTGACTCACTTCGACACTTGACTAAAATAAATTTCAAATGATTTATGTCAGAAGAGCAAGCAAAGTTTTTCTAAGAATAAATTTCAATCACAGTTTAACATTCTGACGGTACTAACTAGACCGTTTAGCGAGAAGAAGCGTTTTTTGTATATCGAGCTTACACGTCCGATCGCCTCGCGTATTACAACTAACTTGTAAATCATTTTATTACTCATTCATTGACTTCACAGGAAAGCGCCAAGAATTTAATACAGTTCTAGTAGTAGTAAATATACTATAAAATTTAACGGTGATGGAAAACATCTTTAGGAACCTTACATCACATAGTGATATTTTCAAGAAACTTCTAGAATTTTAAAGTAGTAAACTTTGGAGTGGGGTCTCTGCGTCGAACACTCGCTTGTAGAGAAGACCCGTGTTTAGCAGTGAACGATTGTAAAATGGGTATTAATTAAGCTTCACTCTCACAGCAGAGTCCATATTTCAATGGGTATTAGGCTATACTTTATCGTATTTATTTGGGTAATCATATCCCAAATTTAGCAAACAAAGAATTGTGTAAATCAATTCAGAATTATATAAGTGAGAAATGTTTTAAATTTTGTATTAGGAATAATAGCGGGATGCAAAACAAAACTAGTGACGTCACTAGGTTTACCCATGCATTTCAGTGTGCGCGTTTGAAAGAAACGGTAAGATATACTATACTACTATTAATATTAAATTATCTCTATCAAAACTGTACTAAAGTATAGTGCAGTTTTGACGAGATGATTTATTTTAATGCTACATTTGTTTGTACGCAAAATAAAATTGAATACCCTATTGACTAGAAAGCCGAGTGAGCAAAGATAAATTGCGGAATCAACTCCCATTTCGAGATAAATGATTGTATGATTGATAAATAGTAATTTCGAATCCGGATGTCACTTGCGTGGTGGTGATAGTGAAAAGTAGTTCCCGAAGTTGTATTTGCTGAGTTTAAGTTATTAATATTAATTATATCAAATCACTTAATCAAAAATGACCTTTGTAATTGTGTTGTAAAGTCGGTCACAACACTTCACTAAAGTCAAAGATATATTGCACTTCATTGAAGAGCGTAAACACATAAAAATACCGAGAGATTGCATAAAGCGGTCTTCAAACGCAATCAAAACTAATTACCGCGCCGACCGGATCCGGTGTTGATAAAGCCAGCTTTTTGCCGGAGATTCGTGGTAGTCGCGCAACGCGTTATAGCATAAACGATATCGCCCCTTAATGACGCTAAATATATCGCTCCGACAATATCTGTAGAATAAACCGCGGCTTAATTGTTTTAAACGGCCGACGAGTCAATTACTATAACGCTAACATGACAACACCTCGCGCCGCACCGCGCACCCAGCATCTTGTATCGCGACGCAAAATACGTGTTTGATATCAATGTATTAGACGCACATTGTGATTTACATCTATTAAAACTGGATTTGTAATTTACACGCACGATGATTAAGTATAGCTATAAAAATTAATTTGTCCCGATATGTTCCTCAATTTACATAATCAACAGCAATTAAACTGGGAGAGCTACGTTACTTTGATCATGAAAGCGATTATTTGACCCCATAAAATAATAGACATAAAAATATGAACAAAGACGCTACTTAAAATGGTAGCGCATGGTGTCGCTGGTCGACTGACACTTGCACTTATAGAGAAGCAGACTGGCAATAAAATGTATCGGCGGTCGTAAACTGGCACTCGAGCCCGCTACACGGTGCACTCGCTACCGGCGCCCGCGCACCTTCAAAGAGCAACGCCGACAAAGAGGCCGCAGCACCCCGCGACCGCCGCCGCCGCCCCGCCGCCCGCCGCCCGCGCGCCTGTCAACGCTGTCACGGTCCATACTTAATGCGCGCCCCCGGCTAAAAATTACCGCCGATCAACGTTATAAACAATTGAATATTAATACGCTGCATTTACATAAAATTCACATGAGAGCGATATAAAACACAATCGCGCGTACAAGGGTCGGCTCGCGGCGCATTGCATAAAGCAGTGAGTTCGCCAAAGCGATCCTAATCCGGCTGGAACGAGCCCAAAAACTGTGAGCGTCTCAAGACGAGAGTCGCCGTTTTAATTGGTCGCATTAGTGCTGAGCCCCTTATTAATAGGTTGATTACTTGCGGGTCGGCGGCGGCGCGGCGCGATCTGCCGCCGGACAGACTGCAACTGTTTATGCAACCGTTACAAGAAAATTCCCCGCTGTAAAGTTCAGCTTTAGGATTTCTCATTAAGCTTACACAGCATCTTCGTACCTTACACCGCATACACTACGAGTACTTTCATGTTTAAAGTAGATTGGACATGTTGTATAGTGCCTACAACTTTTTTATCTACTGAATATTTCTGCCCGTTTTATACTTCTTATCGTGTAGTATTTTAGCAGAGGAATGGAGTATCAAACTGAAGGCCGGGGTTTGAATCATGGATGTTAGATCGTTTTCAAAGTAACGTGCGTATATTAGTAAACTTGTAACCGCTAGCTTTAACAGCTGGAGAAATATACCTTTGACTTTTCGGAGTCATGTGTGTATTGATAGTCAATCACTACGCACTATAACGATGAAGGAAAACATTGTGAGAACATCGGCATGCCATAATGATACATAATAATATCTATAATAAGTTTGACATCTCGCACTAGACCAGCGTGGTAGACTATATGGCCTAACCACTCTCAATCGTACTCTCGATTATAGAGAAGGCCCGTGCCCTGTGCTGAGAGGTGTGCCCTGGGATTCGAACCCGCGACCACCGTGAACATGTTGGCAGCCGCGTCTAGTCCGCTTACCCACAGGCCACCACGCACACGCGTAGTGAAAATGAAGTAGGAAAGTTCGTAACAGGAAAGAAAGATGCGGTACCAAGGAGGAAAATTCTGTTACAAAACAATGTGACTGAAATACCACTGCACATTCGAGATAAACACTTAATGTGTTTAATGCATAACACTAAATTATCCATTTAGAGGAAGCACATTAATTCTTAATAAGTCTGTATATCATCAATTACGGCTGAAATCTCGAGCAGCGTAAGTATCCGCGGCGCGCCAATGATTCAGTTGTATCACTTTACAGAGTACTTTAACGCGTTGGGAGTTAATAGCCAGAAACATAGCGAGCTGAAAATATCAATATGTTCTGAAATACCCGCCATATCTGCGCTGTAGCTATAAATCTGCGAAGTGTCAGCCGCTATCGGCCGCTCACTCTCCGCCTGATGGTTTGTATCATTTGCAAACCAGCTTGGGATGTTTAAGAAGCCGCTACAAAGGCAACAATTTTCTTTCATGTAATATTTTCGCGTCAAATTGTTTTTTATATGTTACCTACATATTTATGGGATGACATTTTAGTTATAACGAAAACATGTACAAATCTTTTGCTACCTATCTTTGAATGTTAAGAAAATGAATAGCTTCGCGACATCAGCAGTTACTTATTGGGAAATATTTTTTAAGACAATTTTAACACAATTACTAATATTTTTTATTTTCCAACTCCTGAAAAGTAATGTGATGAAAATCAATGTTCAGTTTACTATCGGCTTTAATAAGCAATAAAATGTAACGTGTATGTTTTTCAGACGCGAACAGTTCCACCGAGACGCACATGTAGCAGGATAAAGTGGCGGTGTGGCGCGTTTCAGTAGCGCGTGCTGTTTGACTCAGCGCGGCAAGTGCTGCCCGCAATTAAGATTGCGCCGATGAAGACACACACTCAAGTGTTTTCTAATTATGTACACCATCAATCACAGCTCAGCCAGAACGGGCCAGAACACCGCCAATCAAGTAATTGCATCGCGTGCATCAGCTTTTCGGCCCTCGATAATAATAGGCATTTTATTGCCCTTAATGGAGTCTCTAGGGCCGCGTGGCTAATGCCGAGCATTAGGTATCGCTCTCCACTTTTAATTTGGATTAATATATGCAAGAACCCAGGAAATGCACCGCCCCAGTATTGATACAACATTGTTTTCGTAATCAATTAAGCCCCCGATTGTTTCATCGATATAAAACGGCGAGGGAAATTTGATACGGCTGAGTGCTGACTATCATGTTGATTGGTCGGAACAACACGCGATGCTTGTAAACAATCTGTACGCGTACGCACAGCGCCTCTCGCGATTAGTCATCCTCTAATCCGGTGGAATTTCTACGCGTCAGCTAGATTCTTTGACGGGGCATAACGAAACAAATTTCAATTTGTGCCACGGTATTCAGTCAGTGAGTGATCCGCATAAAGAGGGTGATGCTAATCGGACAGGTGATCTGACGTGGGCCCGGCGCGCCGAGCACCTCGCACCTCGGACCAGAAACCCACAGCCTAAAGAATGTTCAGTATTTGTGAACGATCAATACCTTTATTTACCGATACATGCTGAAACAATCACTTACGGCATCATTAAATGATGGATTTGAGACCCATTTTCGTTTTCAAATTTTTTGGCTTCTTTGCTCAAAATGAATTCAGAAGTCGTCCGAAAGGGATACAACATTTGCTAACTAAAACAGGTTACTCCATACGCTACAATTATTTAAATTATATGTTGTGTATTTTTAGCAATGATGGCGCAATACGAATCCGATACAGTTGATAGTATCAGCCGGCTAAATTGAATGAACCGGGCGACGTTTCTGTAATGCAGAGTAATAAATCATCATTTATTAGAATCACCTTAAGCCTGTTGACCTTTTGCAAAATTGATTCGTTCGAGTCAACTGAAAACGTGATATTGTTATAAAGAAACTTTCAAATATCTACTTATTGTATTTTATTATTTTATGTTTTATTTATGTTAGTTGGCTTGACGCCCGGACGTTAGATAACTGAAAATCAGTGTTGTGTTGTGGTTTGCACCACATCATAGCATAAGCTGAATGGACCTACCAGTCACAGCTGCGACCAGCCCTTTTTAACATGTATTTTTATATCAAGACTGCTACCGAAAACGAAGCCGGGTGGTAATTTTAGTGACTACAGACACCAAGCAACTAAAACTTTTGCAAGAAAACGCGACGAATTTTTTTGTTATTTTTTCCTATCGTCGCTCGTTTTGGGGTAGCAAACAACTAAATACATAGTTTTTCCTAAAATAAAAATGTACAGCCTTCTATTTTTAAAGACGCTATGGTACGCAAAGTGTTAAATTATTATTTTAGCAAAAACTATGGATTCACCACCCGAACACTATAATATTTATATCATAGAAAATTCGGTAGAAGTCTTGATATACCTACCTGTATTAACCATATTTGTGTTTGTTACGACTGTGACAAATAAATCGTTTTTATGTCATTATTTCAAATACCACAGAGCTCGAGGAATTATCATTTTAATGTGTTCAATCGTCCCTTTAACGTTTAAAATGGTGCATTCGATTGAAATCAATGAGCGAGAGTCGATTGTTAGAACCGATCAGCTATCAGCGGTCATCGTGTTCGTAAATCATGATCCGATGATCGACGTGATGCTACGTCAGATTAGGATGCTTCTAGCTTTTGTTTGTAATTTGTGGTTGCCGCCGAGATGTCTGGATGACTTGCGATCGCGCGGGCGGCGCGGACCACCGATACAAGAAATACGTAATGTTGGTGTTCAGTTAGTTAGTCCGGCGGGTAATTTATCAGCTATTGTTTTTGTGTCATTGATCTCTGCCGTGAGACAATTGCCTATCATCAAGTAGCCGCAAGGTTTTATACTACTGAGATTAAATTTAATATATAGCACATGTTATTATTATTATTTTGACTTTACCCCTTTTTTTGGAATTACATGTACAATAGTAAAACCATACACAATATCAAACGCTCTTTGTTTTCCTTAATATTAAATAGACATTAGTATCACTAACAAACATCAAATAGGATAAGTCAGGGATTGGCAAGGATAGCGACGAAGCCGCAATTACTGGAGGCTTAGCGTTTTGAAGCGTACAGCGTTTCCTACTAAAACTAATCGCAAGGGTCATTGGAATAAGTAATCTAAGGTTAAACGATACGTGACTACTTTATATTAACACCCAGCTTTGTCTATTTTATATTTGTTTACAAATGGAAAACTTTCGCGTAGGTTAATACACACTTATAAATAAATAACAACTCCTAAATTGAAATTCACATGGAATCATACAACTGATTTGATATTTCACGTTGTATTAAAAGCACAATTCCTCACAAAACAAAAAAACAATCCAAATCAGTTTTTGCAGCCGAATCCCATAGAGGGCATCAATCATTATTGTCACAGATAATATCACCGCAAAAATAAATAGTACAAAAGGTGTCATGCAGGACACAGATCAAAATAGGCCCCCCGGTATAACCGCGACAAATGTCGGACACGTCCAAAGGAGTCGGTACAAAAGCCGCATGTATCAATAAGCGGCTAAAGAGCTTGATAATCCGTCAGTAAAGTGCGGCGGGCCCGACGTCGACACAATGCCACATTACGTAGTGAGCCGACGCTACCCGGGCCTCGTGCATAGCATACCTACAGAGCCTGTGCTACGTTAAGGCCCCGTTCGCACGGGAGCTATTTCAACGCGCGTTAAAATAACGTTACAATTAAACAAATGTAAATCCATAATTTTGTTCACACGAAGGCGATTTTAAAACGCGACGTTGTTTATCGAGCTCTTGATTTTCGACGTTGAGCGTTGGACGTTAAATTTTCATTTCTTGTGAATATTACTAACGGCAAAAAAGCCGTCAACGTCGACGCTTTTTAAGCGCACGTGCGAATGGGGTCTAAAGGTCGATGTGTATGCAGTTTTGTTTATAGGATTTATGGGTCATTAGCATTAGTTAACGTGGCATGACCAGTCGTGTATGGTATGTTTAAGTGGTAATGCTAAGACTAGTTTCTACAAATATTTGAGCCAAATGAAGCAGACGGACTAATGAATTGTAGTGCAGAACTACCTTTGTTTTTCAAACATTTTACTTGACAAATATAGGATAGTGTAAACGTAAAGATGCTTCATTTTAGCCAGTCTATAAACGATAGATAGAGCAAATTGGTTGTTGGAATTTACGAAAGATTGTCCTCTTACACCAAACTTACACAGTACTAACAAACGTCACAAAATTACGATAAGAATCCACAGAAAAGGCAACAGTGAGCAGTGCAAATAAGACCACGACGCAATTCTTGTGCGGCGTCCAACACAACAGCTGTCAATCCGATTTATCGAGCGACGATCGATGCCCCACCTGCAGCCGCCACTGTCTGTCAATGATCTTCGAAAATAAAATAAAAAAACATGACACATCACGACATATAAAAAATATTTTCCGCTCTGAAATATATTTTTTCGAATGTGCTCCAAAAAGGGGATCGAGGATTGAAAACAAACATAGTATTATATCAAAGATAAATCCGTTTTTACTGTAACCCTGAAGATACTGCTTTACTTTTCTTTTAGTAGGTTTTGTAAATAACAGTTAAAATAATTAAAATATAACTCATGAATCAGTCATCTGACAAACTACTATTACCGTTTGGAAAGAATCAGTAAAATCAGTTTACATAAAAACAATTATAATCTACGAAAAAAATATGACTTACGTATTTCTAAAGTTTATTTACACACATTCATACCTCACAGACAAACAGATCGTTGTATAACCACATTACATCAAAAAAAGTTCACAAAGAAAGAAAATCTTTTGTATGAACTCATCATTTTGTCACAATATTGTTGAAGATAAAAAGGACGTGAAATGGCATGGTGCTAACCTTCGACGTTCGTCGGTCACACATAATTTCTATTGAAAGCAACTGTCACTCAAACGTCAAAAAATTGCTAAACAATATTGGCGATGTTTTTCTATATTTCGCGCATAATTTTCTTGATAATAGGATTATTTTTGGTTGTTGTTACTTTATGCGCCAAACGTTTGTATCTGAGTTTTAATTTTAAGATGAAAAATATTAGGTGGAGTCTTATTATAGGTACCTAATTCGTTATTTATTTTATTTGAAATCTAAAAAAATATAATGTTTGGAACTTACAAAATAATCTTAAGTCCTACAAAACTACACAAATAGATGATAATGATTGCTCTCTACCTTGTCATTAAATTTTAAAAACAGCCAAAATACCTACTGGTTCTTATGAATTAACGCCAGTACGTCATTTCTCCATACAATTGCTCTAATAAATTGCGATATTTTCAAAGTAAATTTTCAGCGAAAAAGAAGTTCGCGATTCTTATCGTCCGATATAATCACACCAATTCTCGGTTCATAACTCGGTTCTCCGAGCGCAGTTATACTACGGAAATATGTCTTACAATTTAAATTCGATTATATCAATCTGATCTATGCATGAAAAAACACGAGAGGAAAGAATTGATTTTAGGCCTCCGGATTTTTTTCTCACCGAACGCAATGCGAGACCAAAGCCGTTGCCTGACGTTGGTTCTATGCGTAATGCGAAACAGTGGTCTGGATGATTCAAACTATTCTTACAGCTGTTTAAATTAATAAGAATATAGCTCAACTTCTGTTAACGATTAAATATTTTTCGTAACTATACTTGTAAACTTGAGGTTACAGTTTCAATATTCATAATATTTATTTCTCTTTTATGTGTGTCTTTTCCAGAAACAACTAAGAAACAATTGAGAAACGCCTACATTTCGCCGAATTTTGGAGCCATGATGACTTCAGTGAATTCCAAATTACCCAATCATATGTTCGTAAAATTCTACGAATGAATTATAAAACACTGTCATTAATATAAGTTTAGCAAAACCTTAGAACCAAACTTACGCCTCTATATCATAAATACTACAGATCATTAAATCTACTACATATTTAACTATTTACTTCTACTAAGAATATACGTTTAATAAAGCTTACTTCGACAAAAGTTGCAACAATACGGACGGTAACAAAAAAATTATTACAAAAAAACATAAGTAATTTCTTTTTCCATTACATATAATTTTATAACACATTTAAAACGATTACGTGAAAACAGTCATCACGCCTTCCGTTTCTATGTGTAACACTTACCGTCCCAAATTGCCGGGGGATATTAGAAAGCTACTGTCTATAACAAAAGAATAGAAAATGATTCGGCTATTAAACGCGATAGGTTTTTGTGCGATGCGACGGTCGGTGATGCGACCGTGGTGCACGCGCGTTTTACGTGCGGCTTCGGCAAATTATAGACAAATCTCACTGAGGTATTATTTTTTCAACACGCTCGGGTGAGAAATGCATGATTGGAGGTCGGCGCGTGATTACAGAGCGCGGGACACGCCATCTACAGGGGACTCTTACTTTTCTATAATCATTATTTTTCTATAATGAAGTGTAAGAATAAGCAATTATTGCCACCCATAGAGTAAAAGGATAGGTCGTTTTAATGTTTGGCGGTTTGAAATTTATTTGAAGTGGATTTTGAGTTTTCTTTTGATAATATTAATGTGTGAAATAACATTTTATTTAATTTCTCTTCTCTCTTTCTTTTGAAAGTATAATTTACAAACTCAGATTATGATTCTAATAATTGAATTTAAGCGTGGGTGCTATTAAATATTTAATAAGCGAACGCACGACGACAAAAAACTACGTCCTGTCAAAAGTAGCTATTATTTCGCACAGTTTTTTAGCTTCTGCTTGAATGAATGTTTAAGCCAAATTATCCACTCGTAACCAATTTGGAACGATGTCGGCGATAATACAGACCATAACACGTTTCGGACTAGGTAGACGCCAATTTTGACACGTCGAATATTGCGTTAACTGTCATTAACAATTTTATGCAAATCCTAATTTGGATCACAGCTTTAAAATGGGAAAATTAGGAAGGAAATTATAGGGCTGGCGCGCCGATAGCACGTTTACGATGCTTTGCCACGGGCCGCGCGGACACGACGCCGCAGACTGCGCGAGTCCAGCCGACCACTCTCATCACTCATTTACAAGTATAAATATCCTGCAAAATAAAGGTGTGAAACTAGCAATATTTCATTAAATTACTTTAATTGTATGTGCAAATACTGGATTTAGAGCAAAATATGATATGATGTTTGCACTACCTATTAATTTCGTTTTGTTTCGTTTGATTACTCTACATTAATACATTCAACGTTCAAACATAATATACAACAAAGCCCATCAACATTTGTGGTCTTAAAATATCCAAACCAGGGCCGTATATTTTCGGATCATGCAAACACGTCTCGATGCAGGACTCGAACTCTTGGCCTCTTGTTTCACGACCGACTTATTAACCAACTACACCACTGAGGCTGTCAAGTCAGAGTAGGTATGTTTTTAATATAATATTTATAATTAGGTTTGAATTTCCGTGGCGCTTTCATTCACACGCGATTTTATTGTGTGGTATTTACCGGAATATAATTATCTCGTGTTAAAGCGTCATCTAGGAAGCATGTCTTGTTGATAACACGAGTTTATTAAAGTAGTGTTCTCATTTCACCACTCTCAATCGTACTTTCGATTGTTGAGGAGCAGTGGGGCGTATATGGGCTGATACGGTGCAGTTCTGATTTTAGCTTATCATCAACTTGTATTTTAATAATAATTTAATAAAACCGCAATACCTGCACTACATGACCCATAAAATAGACATATAAAGTTGAAGGTAGTCGTAGATATCGATTATAAATCTAATTAACTTACATGAAAGAATTCTATGGTTCACAAAACAATCAAAATTTAAATCACATCTTCAACGCTAGGTCCACGATTAGATTTAAAATAACTAGACTATTTTCAGTAAAAACTTGTCTACACAATATGTTATTATATAAACCGCATAAACAAAACAAAAACATAATTACTTAACACCAAAAATCAGTGCTGGATATTGCCACCGAGCAGGACAGAAGAATGAAGGAATTCGCTAACAAATTAATAATATGTGTGTTGCGAGTGTCGGCGGTTGCGCACCGCAGACCGGTCCGAGATTACAAGGCGGCCCGTAATAGACCCGTCGCGTCCCACCCTATACTCAACTTAATGCTCTCGCAATTTCACTCAAAATAATGAACACAATAATAAAAAAAAATATGTTTTGGCGCATCCTTAAATGAGAGCTGGCGACGTGAGCCCGAGCCTCTTGTATTGATCCGCGGTGATGATGGCCCTCGCGTTTTGATCTGACGAAATTGTTCTACGAACTCCAAATTGCGTTATTGAAAGCTTATTGGAATCGTTGATTAAATTTCAATAAGTTAAAGACAGTTATGTCACTCGCTGCCATTACTGGCGGTGGATTTATGAAACGATTACATTTTATTGAAATTTGTCGTTAGATACTAACCGCAACAAAGGAATAGACAACTTGATATATGTAAAATTATATTTCGTTCTAAACGAAAATGTGCGTTGCGGAATTAAATTAGCCATGAATTAATATTGTTACGGTTGTTTTATCTGAACTAGCCCAAGTTTCTCGAAGTTTTAAATAACCACAACAAAATTTAATTGGTGTTTGATTCATAATATGTAATATTAGATATTTTAAAGTGGTATTATTAAAATAAAACGCAATCCAAACAAATTCATAAAATATATAAGAATCTTAAGAATAAAATTACAAAACAGCCACATACTTCTAGCAATTATTATGTAATGGTTTCTTAGATTTACGCGAATGTTACACATTGAAATAAAACTATTATTTACGGATTTTATCGCGGATTTGGTTTAATTTTTACATTTTTTGAGTTCCCGGCGTTTAGATTACTTTACAGCTTTCGTGGTCACGGGGCGGACTGAGGTATTAGACGTCCGCTCTGTGACTGTTACAATTCAACTACCCTTATTTTACAATTATTAATTTAAAAAATGTTATTTCACTTATTATGTTTTAACCTTTTCTATTAAAAAAAATAGAATGATGTGTTGGGTTGTGACTTCTACATATATTATACCTATATTATTATTCAGGGACAGTTTAAAAAAATATATTAGTAATCGATTGTTGTATTTTCATCTTTCATTTCAAGTCTTTCGAAAGGGACAAAACATTCGATAACTAAAACGGGTTTAAAAAGTGTCTTTTTTTATTGCAATGGTAAGCGATACGACCGCTCATGAACAGTAGCAAAACCAAAGAACGCCTTGAATTACAAAGCGATGCTTGGGATTCCACTGCGCTCGCCATCCTGAGACATAAGATGTAAAGTCTCAATATGTCTAGTAGTTACTCTGGCTACAATGTCCTTCAATCCGAAATACAACAGTGTATTTAAACTGCTGTTTGGCGGGAGAAATAGACATTGCGGTGGTAACCACCCAGGTGGCTTCTCACATATGTGATATGAGAGACCTACCACCAGTAATTTATAAGGCTGTCTATGTCTATTGATAAGGCTGTAAATTATTAAATCAAAAAATATGTCAGTAGTGTATTTTAATAATTTTCCGTCTTAAAAATGTAGAGTCAAGTACTTAACTGTTTTGTTCTGCTTTGCTTGGATCATATCACTTCGAAAACATAAATACATCAAACTTCACAGCTATAGCCCTACTTACTCAATAAGATACCTTATCGTATCTTGGATGCCAGGAGCTACGAGACACTTATGGGCCCCAATATGGTTTCCCGAAAACCATATTTTATTTCTGCGTTGGAATTCAGCCGAAGCTACATTCATTTCTTTCTACGTCTTACGTCCACGGTTTTCCCAACACCACCAATTGTTCACAAACAATATATTTTAAAATACATTCAGCGGATTGTACATAGCATACCGTCGGTGCTATTAAAAATATAAACATGTAGATAGAACGGAGCGTGCGGTTAGACGCGAGATAGGCGCGTCCCGCGGGGCCCCATCTGATAGCGCTGGAATATGACGACAGTTCGCAACCTCCCCGCTTCCGAGGACGCCCGCCTGTTATTACGCCAGATACACATTGGGTCAATGTTGGACCTTACCTTGGAACCAATATCAGTCGTCCAATATGTAGATGCGGAGAACGCATTGGGCCTGGAGACCATGCAGGGTTGGCTTGAAGAAATGTGAAAAATAGAGTTTTGATTGAGAAAATAGTTTTGTTTCAGCGACACCGTTTATAACTGTTTACCAAATCAAGGGATTATTAAAGTACCTGAATAAATTTGATAGATTCATTATATTGTATATCTAATTAGTCACTCCTTAGTTTTTCTTCTTCTTCACCCACAGAACGTCCACTGCTACATAGAAGCTTTTGCCAAGTATTAACGTAACATCAAATTTCCACATGGAAGATTAAATTGAAATATCCTTCAAAGTTATAAGGCCTTATTCATAGACATTTTATAATTATCGAATGTTTTATCCGTCTCCAACGACTTTTGAATTCATTTTAAGCACAAAAGACACTATATTCTATAGCTAAAATAGGTTTATAAAGGCTTTCGACTATGTGGACGCGGTTGGACCCAATGCTTGGTGCTACATGCACATTGGACGAGTTGCGTTGAGGCCAACATTGGATTCAAAATGTGGACCGGCGTAAAGATAAACATACCACCTTTTTACTTATACATGTGTCTACTGCAAGTTCGTAGTCCGTTTAAATAAATCCTGTGGAAATTATCATAACCATGAGGCATGAGGCTCTCCTCTATTAAATATTAAACTATAAAATTGTTTGCATATTCTTACCGCATCATCAGATATGAATTATCTAATGGTAATGAAGAAATAAAACCATTTAACAATTAAAAAAAACATGTAGGCTGAAGATTCGGCCATAAAAACCGAGCCCAGAATGGCCATGTTATCAATATAAGTATTCCATAAATTAGTTAGTGAAAAAAAATAATGGCAAAATAATTTATTTTGAATTTTCTTGGAAAGAACCCTGTTAACTTATACGATACTTTTTCAACAATTAATATTTTACGCAAAATCTCACCCAAAGTCCTATACTAAATATAGGACTCCAAGTATCTCCAACCTGTTGAAACCTGCATACGACTCTTGCAACCTTCAAACAATAAAACAAAAATATACCTAAAAGGTAATTTGAATAAATTACGTGTAACAGTAGTCAGTAGGAATATATCGCGGCGTATTTGCACTGAAACTGCAAAATCAGGACTGTAGAGTGAAGTGGGGTGTGCGATAGTATAGGGGAGACGGGGGCCAGCTCGAGAGTGGCCAGCGCCCATCTGATACCGGTTAATACGACGACAATTCGCAGCCTCCCGCTTTGTTAGGCCAAAATAAAACAAATGCGCTTTTCTTTTAGCATTAAATTATGTTGACATTAAAATAAATGGAGTTTTTGATAAGTGCTGTATAAAGACTCGTAATTTGTGGATCGTGTAAATTTTGCAAACTAATTGGAATTTACTAGGCAATGGTTTGATTGAGGTGGGTTATTTTGCAATAGGCAAGTTAGTAGACAAGTACTGAAAGATTTAATTTGAATACGAATACTGAAATCAAACGTTATGCAATAATCTTCTAATAATAGATTTAGTAATAGCATAACATTTCTCACATCCTTTTCTTTGAGCTCATACTTTTCTCAATAACAAAGAATTAAAAAGAAGAGAATAACAAATGGATTTCAATTTATTATCTGCTACTATGAAAGGAGTTAGCTCTATCGGGAAGTTTCGATACACCGTTAAGCAACAACATCAAACAATAATTTTGGAAAAAGCAATTATCATTATCCAGATAGGAGGGTCGGAGGCGATCGCATTAACATCATAAAAGGGGCGAAGTTTGTCTGCGCGCCCTCGGGACGCCCGTTGGCGACGAGACAGTTACATATTACGCAATAAAGAGCTGTTCTCGCGAAAGGAAGTGTGAAAATGAACAACATCAAGGGGTTATCTTGAATTACTCACTAAAAACTTATTGCCGGCGCGTTGAGGCGGCTTGGGTGATCGTGGGTGATCGTGGGTGATCGCGGGCGCTCGCGGGTGTCGGTGGGTGTTCGCGACGGCGGGCGGGGGTGGATTTGCCGCGAACAGATAAGGGCGCGCTATTGGGATCGCGTCGTTCTCATCCAATTACACGGTCGAGCGGGCGCCGCGAGGAACGGCGCGTAAAAAGGGAAGCCGCCTCGACGTTGTCTCCGCAGGGATTGTCGCTGGCCTAACGTTTTCACCTACGACCCGTCCTTTGTACCCACCGACGCAATTTGAATCTCGACACTATACAAAATCAACTGTGACACCGGCGCGCCGCACCGCACAATACTCGGGTGCCTCCACCTTCGCCAACAAACACTACTCACGGTTCCTTGCTAAGCTAGGTACTTATTATTAGGATATTTGTTTATTGCGAAAACAATATAATGTTGCTGATAATGGTGAATTAGAATTGTACTCTCCTGTATTGTATCAGCTCATTAATACTAGTACTATTTTATTATACTTAATGAATCATTACTAAAACTTCGTTTTCATGGGCATCTTATCTAAGTATAAGAAATTTCTACTCTACAGTTATGGGTAATGTTATCGACACATCGAAAATGTTAAATCACGTTATGCAAATTGGAAATATGGTAAATGAGACATGTTAAAGATATCAAAACTTAAACATTAACTACGATAAATCTCAACTTAAACCAAGATCAAATGCAAATCTCTATTCGTAAAACTACATTACATTAGTTATGCATATTCTTTAGAGAACATGCTTATTGTGTGAGCTTTTTGAACGTGTGTAGCCGTCTTACAAGAGGAAACAATCTAAGTCGACATGTTAAGGGAATTGTGGACCGCCGGCTGGAGACCGCGAGCTCGGGATTCAATTAGAGCGATTGCCGCGGGACGCAGCCACTGACGACAATCTGCCTTACTACTCACAAACACACACACACGAACACATATATACGCACACTTTAGAAGACCAACTTTTCATAATGCCAACAAATAATTACACCAATTAAATTGAAGAATTGACATTGGTGAAGACGGTTGCCAATAATTTTAATTTAAAAAAATATGAAAAATGAAATGAATTATTACAAGAAACAAATTAATAATGAGTAATTATTATGTTTAATGAGACCACCTAAATAGTTGTTTCGTGAATAGCGGCTGGTTTAGATCTGTCACCTGTCATTACTAATAATTAATTACGAATTGCAATCAGTTGGCCATCTGTTTTCCTATAATTATTGTGTAATGCCATTATAATTAGAATAGATTTTATCGAATTCAATGTAGTTAACTATCAAAATTGGACATTAAATATCGAAAATATGTGGATGTAAAAAGATGACATGTCATGTATTGGGGATTTAGTTACAACTTGTAGATATTGTTTTATTGTCAAGCATAAGAAAAGCAAGAAAAAAACGTCTTATGTAAATTTTACCAGTAATTTTTCCAATACAAAACAGATTTCATAACTATGCGGTAGCACCTCATCAAAAGTTGGCTCTCTCAAATCAGAACGTGACAAAGTAAAAAAAGGTAATCCTTATCACGGTTATCCTCAAAGCATATTTCCCGTCTTAGGCTTAATAGTAGCGTAACCTAATAAATAACAGTGACATTTGTTTTGGGTACTAAGCCCCACCCTCTGTCACAAACGGAACCCAATCCGACAGCGCGCCCGCCGCCGTATGTAAATAGTTTACCGAAAGTCGCCGCTCGTCCATCACGCGTTGTCACATAAATTATGCCGCGGCGAATCCGCGGTCGAATCATTGTTTGACTTTTATCTTATTACGTACATCTCCCGATTTTGTTCGCGTCATATTTCTTCTGACTTATCGGCTTTTATCTATCGTTTTGTGGCGAGTCGCGCTATCGATCACCCGATCCCCGGCGCGGCCGACAAATGTCTCCGAATGTTTTGAGTGGATTAGGTGAAGCGGCGTTGTCGGTCGCCGGTCGGTCACCGCGATGACTAATGCCGCCCCGGGCTTATTTGGAGCGCGTATCGACTTATTGTCGCTTATCAGATGATGCGCCCGCGCCTGTACCGCGCACATCAGGATCGCAGCGAGAGCCCCGCCGCGCCGCCGCGCCGCCACCTGTATCACCTGATCGTCCTCCATACTGACTAATGGCCTCCTCCTCTTAAATGTCTAAAAATTATTTACCATTGATGACTGCAATCATTTAAGTTACGTACTCGACACCCGAGGAATTTTTGATTAACAATGTAAACTTAAAATGTACCGATCACGAATGCACCTTTTCATTCCGTTGGATAGTGATAAGTCATTTGTACAACGGGAGTTCGTCCGGCGCCGCCTAAAATGGCAATATAACACGTGACGTCATCGTGAGGGACAGAGGCTGACAAATGGTCGCGATAGGTGAACACTGAACAGTAGTCGCAGCTCGTAGCACGAGCGGCTGACGCGGGGTGTGTGTCGCGCCGTCACATGACACCGGACACCTCGGTGGCATTCCCCGGTTCCGCGTTAAATTAATGAAAACATCCATCCATAAAGACCGAACGCTCCAACCTCCTTATGAATGAAATTCCAACCTGCACGGGTTCGAATCCTTTTTTATGACGATCATAAATTAACCGACCAATTTCCAGCGAGTGTCACAGCGCGGATAAAGGAATAATTTTTATAATATCCTCAGCGCTTAACAAGGGACAAATAATGCCCACGCATATTCACGCGGCTATAAGTCGGGATCGAGCGAGCTGCCCACTGCCTGCTAAACTGTTAATATAAATAATGAACTGTGTTATGGGCTGGTGCGGTAGGTAGCACACCGTTGACTAACGATCTTTTTGTACTCGCACTCATAACTTGGCCCAAACCTTCCCAGTGGATATTGCTTGAACGTTTGTTTGTTCTTCGCAACTTTGAATGCAAAATGACTCATGATTTGTTTTGGATCAAAATGATAATGTTTTCGGAATATAATGGCGTGGACTTTACCTGCTTACTTATGGATAAGACGGAAAATAAAGAATAACAAAATATTTTTGTACACTGCGGGTCTTATTATGTATGTCTAAAATACAACCAACAATAATTCCGTATCAGGTACTAACTTGCACGAGACGAGACTTGGTACGAGATTTTGATTTTGTTTTGATTTACCCAGTATGTCCATTTACAGGGATGTAACGGGATGCCAGCCACACATTCCGGGACTCACGCCAACTTTACCTGCTCGTGATGAACATTTCTCGCCTACGACCCACGGATGGCCAGTTAAACATCACAGACATAACTTTGGCCTATTTACAACAGTTAACTGCCAATCCAATTCCAATTGACTGCCACGGTAGTGCAGTTGTGCCACGATACGCTTACAAAGCTGAGGTTTCGAGTTTGAATCCTGGGTCGGGCAGTGATATTGGACTTTTCTATTAATTGCAAGCCTGGAGTCAGAAATTTATGCCTGCTATGGCAATAGGCTCGCCCCGACCACATGATGGGACTGAACATACAAGACAAAATGTGGGTGTCCTGGCACCTATGCCTACCCCTTCTGGGAGAAAGGCGTAAGTTTATATATTTTAATTTCCAATTTTTTTTTTTTTTTTTTTTTTTTTTTTTTTTTTTTTTTTTTTTTTGCTGGCCAATGGCTAAATACGACGATATCTGGTTTTGAGCTAGTCGGCAAAGTTGTATTCGTTTTTATTGCAGTGTATGACGAGTCGAGCATGCCGTTTGCCTGATGGTAAGCGATACGACCGCTCATAAACAAAAGCAATACTTAGTACTCCACTGCGCTAGCCATCCTGAGACATAAGGTGTTAAGTCTCAATATATCCAGTAGCTACTCTGGCTACAATGACCTTCAATCCGAAACACAACAGTGCATTTACACTGCTGTTTGGCGGGTGAAATAGACATTGCGGTGGTACCTACCCAGGCGGCCTCTCCACCACTAGTAAAGTATTCCAACTTTATTTGCATTATAACCACGTTGCCATGTTATAAAAATAACATGTAAGCATTTACGCAGTGTTTACAATGGTTCTCAATTCGCAACATGTAACCCAATACAGTTGAAGGCAGGGACATGGCTACCGTCGCCCACGCAGGACACACGACACGGGATCCTCTGTCCACTAATTTATAGTCCCACCTCAGTCAACGCTGACTTATGACGTGTGCTCCAAGCTCTTTGTGTACCGTCGGTACCGGTTGTCACGATTCTACTTCTGGATGCGGCGTTTTGTGGGTTATATATGCAAATATCAGGTATGAACGTGGTGTTACTGTATCACAGAATACTGACGGGAAGAGTTTCGGTGTTAAGTTTTGTAGTCAATAAATATAGAGTAAGAGATGGTCACAAACGTTCCTATCCCAAATTTTTTCCCATAGCTTAAAATTTTGTAAATATGGTCAATAGGGTATTTGACACATTTTTTGTAATTGTATCTGTCAAAAGATATACATTTTTTTTTATTCTTCCAAGGTTTAGTGCATAGTGACTTCATTGTTCTTCGTGGTAAGTATAAACAAAGAATTTTGTACTGTATCAGCTCATTTACGTTCCACTGCAAGGCACGGGCCTCCTCTACAATCGAAAGTACAATTGAGAGTGGTTAGAAATTAGAAACGTTTTCAATCACGCAGTGAGAGGAAAAGACAAGAGATGCAAAACAAAACTACTGACAACACTAATCTTAATATGCCTTACGGAGTGCGAATGTGAAAGAAAATATGTTCCCACTACGCTCTCAATTTCATTTCAAATACAAATATTTGCCTAATGTTTGATAGTGTTTTGACAGAAATGTACGCAAAATAATACACAAAATCGACCATAACCAAATACCTTATTGTGTGCAGTGTTAATCAGCAACCATAAGGTGATTAGCTTGGTTGTTTTCGAAGTTATACCTTCATTTACATTTTATATTTATCACTCTTGTAGCGACTAAAATAAAAGTTTTTGAGTATTGTGTAATCAATGCCAAATATTACAGAAATTAAATAATCTAATTTGTTATTATATTATTCGGCATTATAAATCCATTCTTTTATTTAGATTTAGATAATGATTTCTTAGGTTTACGTGAATGTTACTCATTGAAATAAAACTATTATTTACGGTTTTTTTCCGCGATTAAATCCGTAAATAATAGTTTTATTTCAAGATTTAGATACCATTTTGGTGCCTCAATAAATGTTCATTTGACCATAACTAACGCAGCCACAACATAACTAGCTAAATATGTACATACCCCAGTAATAACAAACGCCTTTCACACCTTTGCAAGCCCCATCTTGGTAATTGTGCCTAGATTAGACAGGTGGCGGAAACTATTGACGAACACAAATAATGCAATACGGGGAGTAATTATTCTGACATGATGCGGGTTTTGCGTAACTACATTGTTTTTATTGCGTGCAAATTGGCTCGTAACTCGAGCCGAACTATCATCACTCATACAACAACTCACTCTTAATGGTGTTATTAAAATTCTGCATTTCTATGTTCTTTTTTGCATTGTTCGTTCTTTGGTATTGAGAGCGCACACGTTTTATCAAATAATTTACACACTTACATACTTACAATTAAGGATAGCGAAAATGGGGTTAAGTCACAGAACAGATGAATATGGTGTTAAGTGGACAAAATTAGGAAGGAAGAAGGACCTCAGTGCTGACCACGGTAATACCAGATAGAGCGAATAAATAACAAAAATATACAAAAACTACAAATGTGTCAAATACCAAATTCAATGAAAAAAATATAACCTGAAAACAATTGCAACTTGCAGGTCGCAAATATATGCCATCAGAACGTGGGTTGGATAATCTTCCTGTACACAACATGGTAATTTGCAATTTTCATTAATTTCATAGAAGTCATCATATAATTGTCCACTTTTCTTGTCTTCAGTGACTTCACAGCATCTAATGGGAAGTACGTAATTCAAAAATGTTGAGTGAGTTTTTATACAATTTTACTGTCCTAAAACCCTAAAACTTTAAGGCTGTTTCACCATCTTAATATTATTCAAAACGAATGAAGTCTTCTCAAAAAAATTATGTTTTCCGTCGGACCTTGATATACAAGTAGTATAGGTGATATAGCCCTACAATGATTATTTTGTATGATATTCACTTGATCTTAACAACAATATATTTCTGTTTCTTCAACGATCATATCCTTACTAATATTATAAAGGTGAAAGTTTGTAAGTATGGATGTATGGATGTATGGATGTATGGATGTTTGTTACTCTTTCATGAAAAAACGGCTCATCAGATTTTGATGAAATTTGGTATAGTGATAGCTGACACCCTGGATTAACACATAGGCTACTTTTTATCCCGAAAAATGTAGTGTTCCCGTGGGATGAGTCAGGAAACCAAATATACATATTTTCTACTCTTTCAAATTCAAATTGTTGGCACGGGATGTCCTCTCCTACGGAAGGGAAATATAGTCGACGGCACGCGGGAAATATAGTTAGTAGACACGCGAAATAATATGTTCTTGATGTGGATTGGACTCAAAAACTATCTGCACCCGGGCGAAGCCGGGCCCGACAGCTAGTGTGTTATAAAGAGAAAGCCCAAAACAATATTTAAGAAATTACTCAAAGCAAATACATTAATTGTTTATTTAGAAATTTGCTATTCTGATGCGGAAATAATTTTACTTATAAATAATGTAATACCAAGTCACTTGAACCATGGCAGTACTGGACAAATGGCTAGGAGACAGCCCTGCAGTTGACACCTGAACTCGGTCTGTGGCAACATTGATGGTAGATACCTACAGTGTGCGTCACTATAAAGTGTCCGTATAAATGATTAAGTGTTAAGTTACGATGTCCGCAGGCGCGCGCGCAGCGTGGCTCCGAGGCTCCGTGACTTCAAGCCTCCATTCACTCGCTCACATATAATATTACTTTACCGCCGAAAATATCAAATCGACAGGAAGATGTTATCGCTACGGAATGTTATAAAATTGAATATTTTCATATATTAGGTAGTGTTACCCCGTGGCGCGTCTCTTCCGGCGCAGCCTCACCGTCCGGCATCACTCCATTCTCCAACGACGATTTTTATGACACGTTTTATTGAGAATAGAGACGTTATTTAATATCACTGTTAACGTCTACATATGAAAGATATTTTTTAAATATTTTTTTTCACCCGGTATGTCGCCCGGTTGTGGAACAAGTTTACAACGTACTATAAATGTAAAGTAATGCCTCAGGTATAAATAAATTCGTTTTATTAACGCTATTGTATATGTGAAAGATAAAATTAATGCAATTTCTTGTTGTTCTATTCAATTATCTGAGTCAAAATAAAAAAGGTGTAAGGAAATGTAAATTAACTCATGTGAATCCTTGAATTAAATAAATCGTTGAATTAATTTATAATAAAGGATTTTCCACAGAGTCTCCTATCAAAGCGTTGTGGGCGTCGGTATCGGATGTAGACTTAATTTGACTAGTGACCATGAAGAAGAAACAATTAGGTAGGTATTCGATTACTGGCATCAATAATATGCTTACTTTATTTGATTTGTGTAGTGTATACCTACATTATATTTTTTAGTCAAATATATTTACAATTCAATTTGGATACTTCAATAGTTACGCGCCAAGAACAAGTTTTTAAAGAAAAAAATGTCGCAAGCTTTTTATTCCTTTTCAATAAATACCGAATTAACAACACCAACTAGTCCAATTTATGATAAAAACATATGTACCTACTGTTTATCGTTTCTTAAATGGAGTCAATAAAATTCAAATGAATAGATTGTTTTTTACCGTGGGGCGGCCCACATGCAGTTCGGCGTATAAACAAAGAGAAATATCGCGCATAGCGTCCGCCGTGACAACCTCTGTACTTATGCCACTCTGTCGGAACATTAAATTGAAACAAATCTATAAAAAACTTGCTTTAAATAAATACACTATTAAAAACACATAAAGTAACACCACTAGACTTTCAATCGACCGTTTTATGTAATCTCGTACTATTGCCTTATTTTTACTTTTTACAATGCACGATAGGGTAAGGATTAATCGTCGCCGATTTATCGATTTTAACCTTGCATTTACTTTGGGTTCACTTTCCTTCCCAAACCTCAAAACTCCAATTGCTGCTAGATATAAATCGCTGTAAAAGAAAACTATGATTTCTGTCTACTCACTTTTATAATTCCATATACGTCACGCCGCATAAACTCACGACTTTTACCCAGAAAGGATAGGCTGAGGTGCTACCAGGACACCACGACAATAACTCCTTAAAAATGAATAGCGCAAAAACAGGGAGTATCTATTTTTGCACGATGTTTTGTATATTATTTGTCTATAGATTTCACCGCAATACATTTGATTAATTTGAATTTAAGTAATTGCAAGTAAATATTTTAAATTTTATTATTTAAATTTATCTTTAGCCTAAGAAATTCACTGCTGAAAATTATTGTTGTTGTCATGCCTCGACATTGGCCTGTCGGAAGTAACCTATAGCCTCTTACTGCAACCAATACTAAGTTGTCTCTCCACCAAAATAACACATTTAAATCATTGGGTAATACAACTAAATGAAATTGTCTATTGAAATTCTTTCTTTTTGGTTCATAATCATATACGATTTTCGAGCAATTTTTGGATATAATACGTATCGTGAGATGAAAGCAAGCCTCTCCAATTTATAGTTAGACATCGACAAGAGGCGATGTTAACAAACTGGTATAATTCACGCGTGTATAAATAAAGGTGGGCGCTAAAAGAATTATAAGAGTCATTAACTCCTGGGGAGACGGTTTCATTAGCATGCTAAATTGATTCGCCGCCTACGTATCATACACTTCGGTAAAATGTTTATTATACCTATATGTACATATGTACAGAGATATGGTGCTTCGAAAACGACATTAACGGATACCTTGAATATTCGTAATTTAATTTTTTGTAAAGATTCGAATGGAGTCGGTTAAGGAAGAGTCTGATTAAACCAAATTATGACAGCCTTTTTGGTACATTCTGTGTTTCTTTTTTACAAATTAAGAAATTAATGTAATTAAAACTACTTGAAAGTAGCTATTGAACGATTTGGAACGGTTTCATATCCGTAACTATAACAAAAACCGATATATTTGTATGAATACCCAGATCTCAAATTTTATTTTATTTTATTACTATGAATGGCGACACGAGCATGTCAGCTATACGACTGCTCATGGACCGTAGCAACACTAAACAAAACCACGCAACAAAGCAATACTTGGCATTCCTATGTAATCGCCATCGTGAGATTTAAGATGTTAAGTCTCAATATGTCCAGTAGTTACTTTAGCTACAATGACCTTCAAACCGGAACACAACGATCCATTTACACTGCTATTATGCAGGAGAAACATAAATCGCGGTGGTGAATACCTAGGCGGCCTCTGAGTGACCTACCACCAATAAAAAAGCTTCCCATATTTTTTTCATATCCCGGCATTACACTTACCTATAATCAACATACGAAATCACTAATGTTCAATGGAGTTACGAACCGCGCAGTGAATGTAGCCCGAAATCGATACATTTTAGAATATTTTTTAATAAAAACATAGAGAGAGTGTCATGTCGTATCGAATATCAATTAATGGGCGTTGGTGCGCGCGGAGCTGCAAAAGTGTAAAGTGCAGTGAGGCAGGGGGCGTTACGTAAATCACGCGGGGATCCGCGTAAATCGGCAACGCTGAAATACGGTGTAGTTGACGGGAAAGGCTACTGCGGCCCGGGGCCCTACTACGAAACTACGCCGTGCGGGTAATGCACAACTTACTGCATGTGATCAACAGGCAGCCGAGATTGGGAGTAGTGCTCCAGGTTCACTGAAGATTCAGAAATTAGCTGCTTAGGTAATTCAAATATGGAAGTTCATTTGTAATTAACCTGATGATACAACCTTGGAGTATTGATCGCATTGGATTATTTATTTTTACGTATTGATTGTTTTGTAATCTTGGACACGATCGGAATAGTGGAATATTGTAGAATGTCAGAATAATTACTTTAATTGAAGGATTCGTTAAATATTTCAATACGAATACCAATTAAATAAGACCCCACAACTTTGTGAACTAGATAGGTAATGCTGCTAAAGAAATAACTTATGATTGTTATTTGAAGAAGTGTACAATAAACAGTGTTACAATTAGATAAATATCACACTGCCAGACTTGCAAGACAATATCGACAGTGTCACGCATTGAAAGTGTATCAAACATTGAAGATTAGCGTGTCTCTGGGATTATCTTGTCTATCTTTAACCCCAAACAAAATCAATAAATTGTAAAATGAAAAACATTTAAAAAATTTGATTTATCTGTTGTTCTAATCTATACTAAGTACCTACATCAAATTATTCGATAAATCTGTATGAAACTTCGCCTTTCCGAAATAATTTTGCCTGTACTCCGGGCCAGAGTACACATGGGTACAGTCCTGAGCTCTGCACATGTAAAAATGCATCGCGTATGTGCGGGCGTCAGGGCGGCATGCACGCTCGGGCGCACTACACAACACATGGCACGTGAAAATTATTGCCGTTCGGATTTTTCGAGAGCATTAATGCAAATTTATCGAGCCACGCAGCGCTAATTGCGAACGACGCGAGCCCGCTGATTGTTTTCCCGCTCGATTTATGGCAACACCTATTGCCGATTTAAAGCTTTAATTGTAAACGATTCACGTGTTTTATTGGATAGTCCAAGTGTATTTATGCGACTGCTCGCTGTGCGGTTTCGATTATTGATTTTCCACCCTGCCTTGCATACTTATTTGTACGCAGTTTTTGTATGCCCTTTGTTGATGTGACCGGTGAATTTACCTACTGTTTTACAAATTCTTCTTTGATCATTTCATTGTCTTATGCGTGATATGAGTTTCAACACAAAACGTAGTGGGAATCATTAGAAATTACATAAGTAGGTATGCTTATAATAAGAGTAATAAATTGGTGAGTTTTTATACGACAAGATTCCCTGAAACAAAGTTGTGTAAGTGGTCGGGCGCGCTACAAAATTTGAAACTACTCGCCTACGGGCGCGGCCGCTCTACGAAATTGTAGCACGTTGAGTGAGAAGTGGAAAAGTGTCGTAAAAAGTAAGAATTACCTCTTGGCGGAGGTAGGGATGTGTTAATAAATTAAGTGACGTCACATCCGAGCGGTTAACAAAGTTAGCGGCGACGGCCGGGGGCGTTTCCCGCCTTTTTCGCTTAAGTTTTCCGCGCCGCCGGCACCGGAAGTTCGGCCATTATTATTTTACGCGGGCAACAAGCGGCGCGATAATATCCTGCGCTTCGGCCTGCCGCCGCTCAGAGTGGCTTTAATGGCGGAACGTGTCTTCTTACTTCTCGCTTAATAGATGCAATAAGTTAAACAAAAAAGATTTATTACCTCTCGGCCGATCTGATCAAGTGATGGGAACCACTGTGAAATTACACCTGAATTACCCGCCGTGCGAGACTCAAATAAACGCTTATTAACAACTATTATTCCTGCCATCTGTGCGTTCGAACGGTAAAAACAATAAATAACATATTTAATGTATCTTATTAATATGGGAAAGGAAACTCAAAACTTGCGTGTAGCAGCTTACGAATGTTATTTTAAATTTGTTGCGTTCTCAATTCAACACACGTGACGGCGATATGTGACGTGTGTTTTGCGTAATCCTCGGTCCAACCTTTGTTAAATGTAAGCCAGGGTCGGCTTGGGACGAAATCTCTCACTTCGTCCCGTAAATCAATCCGCCGGTCTCAGGCGACGCGGTAAAAATAACACCTCACTACTGCCACCACTAACCCGCCGTTACTTGTAGCGTCTAATTATATTTATTTATTTACTTTATTGTACACCAAACTGTAAAAAAAAATGAAATAATAAATAGATAAAATACTTAAAACTAAAGACATGGTAACTATTGGCCGTCTTATCGTTAGCTGCGATCTCTTCCAGGCAACTTTTGGATGGACTGGATTAATGCAATTATACTAGGTAGTATAAAAAGCATAAACACAGATGCCTTATTCATAGACATTTTTAAAAACAGATTCAGTTATGGAATGGAATGGAATGGAATATTTTGTGTTATCTTCTTCGCTCAAACTTAAACCGAAGTTGTTAAAAGAAATTCGAAAGGGACAAAACATTCGGTTATTAAATAAGCTTCAAAACTGTCTATGAATAAGGCAGTAGAAACGCAAGAAGAAATATTCGAAACCACTTAATAATTATCGACATATATGGCAATATGGATCAATTCCTTGTTTTCAGGCCATATTTCTAAGATTATTTTCTTTTTTTTTGTTGTCAAGTAAAGCCTTCTGTGATCTTTCAGTATCATTATCGCAGGAGTATCGCAAATTTTAACCAGATTTTATAAGAGTAACTAATTAGATGCTGCAAAATCAACATTTTACGAGTACTAATAGGCAATATAATATACAGCAGTGGACTTCCTGTGAGTGAAGAGAGAGAATATATTGTTAAACGACAATTGGCAAGTACAACCATTTACACTTTAGGCCTTCCACTACAATACCTATTTATCCGTGCTAACATTATCTATTACAGTCAATTGTTTTATTATAATATAATGTAAATGTAATATTAACAGTAAGATTTCTCGCAACGCTCAATCTCTTTCTCTCAGTTACACTGAACTTCCTAATCCACATTTCCTTGACTTTCTTTTCAGGCGAGCTTCCGATTTCTCTAAAAAAGAAAATAATAATAGAATATACATTTGACAGTCCATTGTGTGTTAAATTATACACGAAATCCATTCGCCGCTCTAGATGTCGGGAGATTGTGGCGATACGGTGAATTACACGTGTTTCCATATTTCACGCGAACGAAGCCGTGTGATGACAATCGTGACAGCTCCATATGGAATTTTTGTTCCACTTACCCCGCTAATTGTATGAAAGCTGTACCTGGATCAATATCGTACTTATGTTGCCAGCGATTTAGACTGATGTGTTTATGTTCATTTTAAGTACGATATGGTACTTAAGTGGTATGATACTTAACCACTGGTGGTAAGTTTCTCATTTTTATTGTACTTAATGGCGAGACGAGCATGCCCTTCGCCTGATGGTAACCGATATAACCGCTCATGGAATTTCACTGCGCTTACCATCCTGAGACATAAGATGTTAAGTTTCAATATATCCAGTATTTACTCTGGCTATAATGTCCTTCTGACAGGAGCACAACAGTGCTTTACACCACAGTTTGGTGGAAGAAATAGATATTGCGGTTGTACATACCCAGGCGGCCTCTCACATATGGGAGACTTAGCAACAGTAATATGTGAGAGTCCTATGTCATAAATATTATGTGAGTCATACGTGAAAAGCCATTTAAAGTCTAAAACCACCATCCTTAAAGGAATAACATAATGAATGACCCAGTTTATAATTACGTTAAGTTAACAACACATAACACATTGTCGGCGTGTAATAATTAAAATGAGTTGTGCGACGAGAACGTCAGATATGCCCTGCACCCGCGCTCCGTCATTACTCGGCCGACGATTCAATTCGACACATCTTCAGGGTTTCACCTCGCCCAATAATTACAACCCACTATCATTAAGCCGCGTACACAACAAAACGTAATAACCTTGCAATTAGACGGTGGCTGTCATTAGATTGTAATAGAGTTTCGTACAACAATTTGTGAGTAAAATCGTCAAGCGTGTCACATTACCAGCGTCCATTAGGGCGTTTACACAACACGGAATTGAAATGAGCAGTCCACAGATTATCGTGATAGACAAACGGCCGGCATTGTCTATCTAATAACACCGTATACACGGTGCTTTCATGCTGACCACTGAATTTTTGTTGTTTACAGATGTGACACAATGATAAATTGCTAGTTCACGCAAATTAGTGTAAGATATAATTATGCCTAGTTAGGTATTTAGATGTATTCCGCCCAGTCTGCCTAAATGTTTGATAGATAGATATCACTTTATTGTTCACCACATATTACAATATACAAGTAAACAATTTAAATTCTTTTGAAATAGGGTAACAACTGACGGTGATATCGGTATTTGCAATCTCTTTCACACACCTAAATCTGTTAATTATAACTGTGTAATAATACTGGTTGCAAAAGTCGCTGGATGCCAGCCGCTTCCAACAGGCCGGTATAGAAGTCCTTAGACTGCTGCAATATACATGATAGCCTTTATTCAGTGACGGACGTTCTGTAGCTTAAAATGATGAATAAGTCATAAAGGTTTTCGTAAATAAAGATCTAAATGTGCAATCGCATTATTATTAGAGTTTTAAACGTAAAAATAAAACTGTGGAATTTTTTTCTTTATGTAGCAAGTTTGCAAGATACAGAGATGTACCCATGTAGATCTACTGGCGAAATCATGCATCTGTTACAGATATTTTAACCCTCAACAAACACAACAAAGAGCGGCATGTATACCTGTGTAATTATTGAAAGTACATAACAAATGGTAGCATTCGCCCAATGCATCGAATATCCCCGGCATATCCGGCCGATTTCGGCAGCTATCACGATAATATCCACACGTCGAGTATTAGGATCGACCGGCGATAAGATTTTATCGGTTCAACGTTAAATAACATGTTTCCTGCAATCGTCGTGGTAATTTTAATAATATAATTACAATATTCGGCCGGCGGCCTTTTCAGACGCGTAATGACTGCCGACACAAACACACTGACGATTAAACAACACAATGTATTAAATTGCCTCACACCGATCTGTCATTATACATTTAAACGTTGGACATTGGTATTCAATGTTCTACGTTTTCAATTTAATTACACACTGTGTATGAAGGTATTCGTACTGTTTTAAATTAAGTAAAAATTAATTCAAAATTACCTACAAAATATATACATACTAGTCTCTATTTTTCTTCTTCTGTTGAAACCGGAACACAGCCTTGCATTTGCACTGCTGTTTGGCGGGAGAAATAGACATTGCGGTGGTACCTAACCAGGCGACCAGTAAATATCTCCTTTGAATAAAATTCAAAATTTTAATATACCGTATGTCGAGAATCATGGACCATTAAAAATAACCTTTTTTTTTCTCTTTATTTAAAGAGTTTATTCGCTTAGCGAATATGCCACCCTTAAACAAAATTAATCACTATATAACGTAATATCTAATTCTATCACTAAATTAATAATAATTACACATTTCTAGATTTTATACCATGTTTTATCATAGATAGAAGGGGCGAGATCGCGTCAGATAAAGGAGAAGTCAAAACAGAATTGCAGGCCCCAATTCCTAACAGTTTAATTTTACTTCTCATACTTTCTGTCAAAGTTCACTCCATAAGTATATGATAAGCGTCTTCTAGAACTTTGCATGTGTTACAATCAGGTGTATTAGATTTACCCATTAGGAATGCAAACTTATTGAGAGGAATGTGTCCAGTTCGGAGACGCATAATGAGTACAATATCTTCTCTGGATAGAAGACAATTATTAAACCAAGAACTATTCAGGGGATGTGGTTGGATCGTTCTGTACCAAATACCCTTTTCTCGGGACCTTAAATCAAAATATTCCTTCCACATATTTATACAAGAACGTTTGATAAGAGGGAAACAATCTGTGTAGTAAGGGTTCACAGGATATATAATGCCATCATTAATTGCTTCTCTAGCTAACACATCTGCTTTTTCATTGCCTCGGATACCCACGTGAGAAGGTATCCACTGCAACTTAAAAAATTTTATTTTGTTTTGAGGTTTAGAATTGATTTTATGATACTGTAGGCTATCGGCGTACCTCGAACACTCGAGGTGCAGCGAGCCAAGTGTAAAAGAGAACTCTTGGAATCAGTAAAGATTACAAACTTATCTGCATCAACAGAATCAATATATGCAAATGTTTCCGAAATCGCAATCAATTCTGCATACATAATAGAAATTCGTGATGAAATTTTGAATTTTACGTGGATATCTAGTCTATCATCATAAAAAGCGGCGCCAATATTATCTTCCTCTAATTTAGAACCATCAGTATATATTGTGTAAAACTTAGAATTTATATAATTATTTATTGTTAGTGAACATTCCAAGAGGTCATGAGAGTTAAAAACTCTTTTAGGTTTATCAATTGAATCAATTCTAAACCTCAGAATATTATCGTGAAATATATTCCAAGACAAATCTACTCTGTCAGTAATTAATATAATCGTAACAAAAAACAAGTGTTATAATTCAGAATTTAATTAGTGGTATAAGACAAATTAATTTATGGCTCGATTTCCTGAGCGCGTTTGTTCCGGGGCATATATCTGGCGAACTCTCACGTCCGTAGGGGATGCGTGAGATCACTGCACTTAAACCTTTTATTATAACTTGATTGATTACACGGTGCTACTTATTTTTTATCTCGAAAATATATTGTGATAAATAAACACCATTCTGAACGAGCAAAAAGTATGAGTACCTATATAAAATACATACAAAGAAAACCTTAATTATATATTTCCCTATTTTATTGCTTGTTTTTTCAAATAGTGCGTGCGTGCGTGGAAGTGCGTGGTGGCCTGTTGGTAAACGGACTAGACGCGGCTGCCCATATGTTCACGGTGGTTGCGGGTTCGAATCCCAGGGCACACCTCTGACTTTTCGGAGTCATGTGTGTATTGATAATCAATCACCACGCACTATAACGGTGAAGGAAAACATCGTGAGGAAACCTGCATACCATAGCGATTTATAAGAATTCCTATGGTATGTAAGTCCGCCAACCCGCACTAGGCCAGCGTGGTGGACTATATGGCCTAACCACTCTCAATCGTATTCTCGATTGTAGAGTAGGCCCGTGCCCTGCAGTGGGACGTATATGGGCTGATACAGTTACAGTTACAGTTTTTCAAATATCTGGTTTTGAACAAATTAATAAATACAATTTGATATAATGACATTAAAGTGTAATCGAAGTTAATAACTAAAGCTGAAATTAATATATTTCGTCACATTAAGAGGCGGCGGCCCACAATCTGCAGCGGACTGCCGCCTAATGACGGGTAAGCTTATTGTTTTAGATCACTGCCGCCCTCTAATTCGGTGCATCGCCCATAATTAAGGCCTAATACAGAAAAAATCCACATCAAATTCACCCCTTCTTGATAACTGCATCTGTATAAAATATGGGGCGCCCGACAAAAATAACGGTCGGGAGAAAACTTATTTGTAAAATACGTTGACGGCGTGGATTTTAATCGGATCCGAGAGCAGATAGTGTAATATTTACAGTAAATCAAAGAGTTTTCCCTCGGCAGAGTGTTTTCGCTCCTATTTCAGTTGCGTAAGCGTTTGAAACAAAAAAGTTTGTAACGGCCATCCAATTAGTTTAAGAATCCGCACAGAAGCGCTTCGCCGACCCTAAATTTTTCCCAATTAAATGCAAAACTCTCCCCGACACCGGCGGCTATATAAAATTTTAAGTCCATACAATTCGCGCAACACAAATTTTTATTACCTTCGGCCGGTAAGTAAGTAAACAAAAAGAACAAATTAGCCGGCCTCGGCGGAAGACGTCGCCGCGATCTGCGCCACGTCCCACTCGGGACACAAGGGTGTAAAAAGTAAAACAATAAGGATTCCACGCGGCTGCAAGGGGATATTTATTGTTAATGAAAATGGCGGGATTTGAACTAACGTCTTGTAACTAAATACCCTCTCACGGTTAAAGCGGGCACTAATTTGGTTTTTATAGCGCGTCCTTAATTTGATTTGGCGGCATCGCGGCCGCACCACTATTGCCTGTAGGAGCAATTAATTTGGTCGGATTATATTTTTTTCCCGGCGCCCTGCGAGTCATGCGACGTCTTCCTGCGCCTCCCGCCGCTGCTCACGCGCGCACCACCATCCGACAGAAGAGGAAAAAATAAAATAAAACTTAAGCCCCGTTTAATTTGAAGGGTGGTTCTGGGCTATTAAAGTAACACGCTTATGTATTGCAAATTATATTGAAATTTGTCTTCCATTACTGAGCGTCTTCCTCACACAAATGTTGCCCGCATTACGAGCGGGAGATTTTTATTCCGCGCTACGCCCACCCTTGTCTCCCGTTTTTTTACGTCGGAACTTTTGTGGTGGTTTTTTTCTCGCTAATTAAAACTCTTCCGCGCTGTTTCCTCTTAGAAACGAGATCCGATCAATTAATTTTTAGGCGGCGTAAGCCATCTCGAAATTTACTGGCCTCTATAAAACGAGAAAAATAAACAATTTTCTTTTAAAAAAGGGTATCAAAACGTAATTGATCAAGTAAAGATTTATTCGGCAGTTTTTCAATTACAAATTATTTTTATATTGCCGAGGTTTCATTTTGTGTGTAATATGAAAATACGTAAGCAATCATCTAGTAGGCAGGCTAATAGAATCGTATTGTTTATAGAGAATGTTGTACAATCGGCGGAGCGTCAGCACTCGACAGTGTGCACAGTAAGTGGCGCGAGCGGCGGCTGGCGAGATGAAGTCACGCGCGCTATTGTCTCTCATGCCGGGGACAGGCGATTTCATCTAATAACAATACTTCAATACACGCATACCTGCACAATAGCCGATTACTACTCTAACAACTTAATTCACTTTGATCCAGTAGTTATATACGTTACGAGTTGCCGCTACGATAGAATCCTAGTCAACAAAATCATTCGTGTTAAACCGTTCCTTACGAAAAACTAAACAATTGAAGTGATTGTCCAAACAAAAATCGTGATTTCGTCAAAGATAATCGATGCGGAACATGGACAGGCATCCTTCAATCAATGGAAATGAAGGTAGGAGCAGCAATTTGCGTTTGATGGAAGCGGCTTGAGATGAGTGCCGTCCAGCGGGCCGAGCAGTGAGCACGCGCCGAATTAAATGGAAATCAATAGGAATCACCGCACGTGACCGACGACCCTCACATCTCGCCGACGGACGCTTGCTATGGTTTTAAGGCGCTATTTTGCAAATTATAAAATTTTGGAATTTTTAAAAACTTGCGTTTCGTATAGGTAACGTCGCTTGTCATGCCTGTCCTCTGAAACTTATTGTAAAATTATTTATGAAAATTATATATTTGGAATTTTTAAAAATAGTCCTATTTATATAGGTAACGTTGTATGCCATGCCTGAACTGTAAAACTTATTTTAAAATTATTTATGAAACCTACATACGTACGTGTCTGTGCAGATTTATAAAATACCTTTTTGTGTTTAAATTTGTGAACAATATAGGCATAGAAAAATAATAGTTTTTTATTGCAATAATGGCAAGATGAGCATGCAATTCGCCTGATGGCAAGCGATGCAATCGCTCAAGAACAGTAGTAAAACCAAACAAAAACATGAATTACAAAGCAACGTTTGGCATTCCACTGTGCTCGCCATCCTAAAACATGTAAGATCTCAATATGTCCGATAACACAACATGTAAGATGTCAATATGTCCAATAGTTACTCTGGCCACAATATCCTTGAATCCTGAACACAACAGTACCTTTACACTACTGTTTGGCGAGAGATATAGACATTGTGATGGTACCTATCCTCTCACATATGACAGACCTGTCAACAGCGAAACGAAAACCTGTTTTTTTGAAAAATTTACTAACACAGCAACATTTCGTCATCTTCCACAATATAGTTGAACAAATTTCGCTGAAATCATTTCGCTTGAACGTAATGATGAGATCAATCGCATTCGTGGGCAATCATAGCTTTCTACATTAAAATAACTATATAATATATCTACAGCATTCATATTTTGTTACATAGGTAATACCAATACTAGACGCCAACATGTCTTGATATCCGAGTTTATTTTTTATGTTGGCACTACCTAGCGACAACATTCAAAGTCAAAACCGATAGACTTCTAGAAGTTTCTAGACATAATAGAAACTTACCCACCCACACACCCACCACTGCAACTCCTGTCAGCCAGGATCAACAGTAGCACGCAAAGAATTGACACACTCTGGAGCTTGACGAGTCTCTTAGGGAGAATAGCTTTTCGTTAACCGCAACTAATTGAATTATTAAACTTGTCTACCAACCTATATATATAATTAACTTGAAACTCAAAATATTTACGTGACTCTTTCAGGCTTCTGGAATTCTATTCAGGCGGATGTGAATATCCGTTAATGTTACATACCGAAGGAAGCGGACCAGTAAGCTAGTTCACGCTGGCATTCATGATACCGCCTGCTTCTAGCTAGTCCATCATTAATTATTTACCAAATAACAGCAAAGCTGTACCACGTCTAACATTCAGATTATACAGCACGGATTCGAGAAAGCGCAGGCAGGCATTTTCTCTGCTAGCTACTAATCGCCACTGCCCATCGCTATAAAATATTCCATACGATCGGAAGTGAGTTGCCAATCTTTGAAAATGGACTTAGAAAACTGTTACTTCAGGTTGGAACACTGTAAAAGTGGGACTACAATGAAACTATAACTCTTCAGCATATATCAAAACTGAAGACAATTTGACCCTTGCAATATAATTTGTCCTGCGTGTCTAATAAAACAAAGAGCTTCGTAGGTATTTACTTATTTATATAAGGGCATAAACCAAGTATCCACATAAAACAAGTCTGCAAACAATTAGGGTGGGAAGACACGGAGCTACCCTCCATTGTAGGCGTCCGATGATTGATCAATCAATGTATTAGAGAGGCCACCTTAATTGCGGCAATTTCGTACGTTTGTTTGTACTGACAACCGCACGCCGACGATAAAACCCACCAATTTACTTCGTATGTTCCACCTTGCTTTTAAGGGACATTATACAAGCACGAGTGAGCAAAAGAATCAGTTGTTCGACTTAGGTATTGGTTATTTAAATGGCCCCTCGTAGCTGAATGTTTTGTAAAACGCAAACACTACTTGTTTGTTTAGCCACCGGCCAGTACATTTTTTATGAGTTGTTTGCTAATCGAAGTGCATTTAAGGCCACGTAGACAAAGACATTTACAGTCATTCGCGTCCATTTAGTCATCTAGGTAAATACCTTAAAGTGTCTATTTACGTATTTGAAAGCGGTTAGCACAAATTAAATAAATTATACAAACTGCAGGCAATTTGACATTACTTATCAAGTTCATGACTAGGCTACAGATTGTTCGCGGTTTGTACAAGCTTATTGTGATTTTGTCCCGCACAACGACTATTAAGAAACGATTTTCATATTTCGTGTTTCCGATAAGAAACTCACTCCTACGGTTACATAGTAAAGCAATATCCACAAAAGGACAAAATATCGCTGCAAATAAACGTTTAAGTTTATGGACTCGAAAGATATTACCGATTCGTGATCTCCTTTTTGTTTAGTTTCGCGTTTCGCCCGGTCGGCCATCTTGGCGACATGTGGCGGGAGATTTAGGCGGGAAACGTGCCCCGCTATATTAGATTATGTCGAAATGAATTGAGCGCTACTATTGGATATGTTATTGACGTAGATTTGCGATCGGAGGAACGAACTGATATTTCGTATTGTTATTAAAGGCGCAGCGCTCCCTGCGGACGTGAGCGGCGTCCCGAGTGCGCCGCCCCGTCCGATACTCCGACCTTATGGACCTATCGTTTAGGCCTCTTTATATTTTTCTTATGTAAATACGGATTCATATCCGATGAGCTTTATTTATGTGGGAATCGTTTTAGCGAGATAAGTCTCTCGTCTGTTCCACTGTTCGCTTCTTGCGATCCATGTAAATTTTGTTTTGTTTCGGGACACTGATTTATCGCTGGCATCACCTCTGCTATCTATAATAAATTGCGAATTTTGCAATCCCATAGAATAAAAAACAAATATATTGTTTTAGGAGTGTTCGTTGTTATCATTGTAGAGCTTTTTAAATCTTACATGTCGAAGTAAGTGCATTGTACCTGATCGTTAATCCAATGACGTTCAGAAAGACAATTGATTGTCCAGCTCTTACCATTCAACACAATTTTGTTGCCTCCTTAATTGCTACTTCAGGCTACAGAGAAAGACCCAGGATTAAAGGAAGGATGAAAGCATAGACCAGTGCAACAGCTTAATGACCAATTTTAATTATTTTTCACCATAACTACAGGGACTGCCTAGTATTTCCACGATAAACATGTTGTGCGGGCTGCAGGGACACGACAAGTGTCGCCGGAGATCAAAGCGTGTGTGTGCCAGCCAACACTGCTGTTAAAACGTCTTCAAGAGTTTAAGCGCGGTAAACAGTAGCGGCTTGGGTGCTCCAAGTTGCACACTGAAGCGATTATACTATATAAAATATATTAATATGGTTGATCTTTACTGAAACAAAATGGGATAATATTAGACATGTTTTTCACAAAATGTATCTTTTGAATTCCATAAGTAATATCCAAAAGATTCCTTAATCGGACCCATAGACACGTATCGTCGAAAGACATTAAAAGAAGAACTGGATCACGTTTATGTAAAAATGGAGTCGCTTTTACGTGTATAAAATAAATACACTGTGACATTACTGAAATTACTATTAAGTATTTATGCGTTTCTACCAATAGTAATAAATCTATATTACTCACTTTGTCACAGGTATCATATTCACATCATCAGCCAAAATATATATTTATTTTATATTATATTATGGACTACCTGTTTAAGAATAACTACTGAATATATTAAAACTTAACAACTAGTATCTCAGAATGGCTAGCCCATTGGAATGCCAAGCAATGCTTTGAAATTCATGGTGTTGTTTTGTTTTGCTATTGTTCCTGAACGGTCGTATCGCTTACCATGAGGCGGATGGCTTACTCGTCTCGTCATTAATTGCTATAAAATATTGATACCAATCGCTAGTAACTTGTAGAGGCACGCCTGGCGTCATACGCGAACGGCGGCACCTTTTGATGTCGCGAGGGTAGTTATGGAAATTAATAAAGTGAGCAACGTGTAATTGCTTCCGATAAGGCGGCGCGGCTGTACCGACGCTGGCTTGTTTTTTGTCGGCATCGTCTTAAAGAACCCGCCTCTCAATACAAACATCTTAAACGCTGTGGGATAAATTAGTATTGATGTTTAGAGAGGTCTTGTTGAAGCTTTATTGGTATTTGTTTACTTAGTACTGTAATATTTTGTATTCTGATGAGCTCTGTATCTTTCTTCTTGGAAAAGTTTAGGTTATCTCTAAAAATAAAAATGAACATGAAATCGATGAGTGAAGTGTGGATTTACGTCTCTCTTTTCTCGGGATGGTTTAGGCTATTTCTAAATAGTAAAAAGGTGACATTTATAAGTGAAGTGTACAGTCTAGAGATAACAGTCGTATTTATTTTCGACAGCCTGCATGGTGCAGTTGGTTAGATACTGGCTGTGAAACGAGAGGCCGTGGGTTCGATCCCCGAAACGAGTCGAATGTTTATGTGATATGAGAGCGGAATGTTTCTCATAGTTTCTGAGACCCATGAAACATAATACCACAGTATTAAATAATTAATTAATCCTTAATTTTTAGCATATCCTTTTTTCATCAATATGCGCTCTCAGTGCTTAGTTCGTTAGATACGGACCGCTTTAAACTGGTGGCTGTGCAAAAGCCTGTCATTTTTCAGCAATAAACTTACTTTGGCTGAAATGAACATGCAATAAATATAAATTAAACCGAACAACTAATATTTGTAGTACCAGACTCATTTAAGGACCACACCTTTCAAAATTAGTTAAGTGATCCATTCATAACGCAACAGGAGCCGTCTCATTCACAAATTGTTTATCTACGTTATCTAGGAGAACACGTGGTGCCGCCGGCATAACACTTCAAGCAATTAGTTGGTCCATTGAGGACTACCGTCTGGCGCCGCCTACACTTCAGTTTTAACAGGTTCTTTTTAATTTTAGACCCTTAGATATGAATCGGTTAAAGTTTTTAGATTTGGGTATTTTTGAACTTGTTTGGTATACTTAAATGCTTGTAATGCATAGAAGTATTTGTGAAACGAAAATATACACGTTCATTCGATTTCCTTAGTTATATTTTGACATTAAGCACTTCTTCTAATGCGAATAAGTCGTTTTAATACGAATTACAAATGAGTTTAAAGTGACATGACACGCGAGTAATATAATTTAATTTAAGACATCTAAAATTATTTATTTCGTATCAACCGATAATATATTTTCCAATCAATTAACGTCTAAAGAAATGACATTTAAATATTTCCAGTATGTGTCACAGCGAATAAATAAACATGAATGTTAAAAGAAACCTATCAATAAAACTGAACTTAACGTGTCCCGAAATAAAACACTTTGTTATTAAGTTGACAAGCAACCGTAAAAATGCTCCTTTAAAATGTAAAATAAACAGATCAATCATGTTAAAGCGATCCCACCGGGCTCGCACCGATCCCCGAAAAGAAGCCTACGTAAGCGTCTATTATAAAGCACAGATGTTACCACAAGACCGATCTGATTCTGTGTCCCGCTCGCACAATCTACTCGCCAACTGGACCGACAAGGACGCAATATAAAAGTGATACGTATTTTTTATTCTTTTTCAAAATAAGAATTGTTCTACATTGGGAGAGTGATTGACATGCGGTCGCCAGCGGCGGCGCCCCCCGACGCGCGGCATTAAACCATTTCACAAGAACGGCCCTCGCATTATTATCATTTTATAATTTATTACGCTAATTATGAAAGGACCGTATTTAAAAATGAAACAAAGGTATTACGTGTGGCATATTCGTCGGGTAAAATGTTTGCGGATTCATGGTGTATTTTCGGGCGAATAAATCTAGTCGCGTACATCAATCAACTGGCCTGGTGGGCGCGAGTTCCGTTCCACATTAGTATGTATATCCGTCAGTTGTCATTATAAACTTAAAAGTAACTTTACAATATAAAGGCATCGCAACCCTTTGAATTTTTTGTCACAATTACATGAACTGGTAATTAAGTAAATGATGTTTTAATTTCCGTGAACATAATTTCTTGATCTTCCTGCTTTCTTGTCCGAAAACTTCCGCTGGCGTATGACATAATTATAAATAATATGTTTATTTTTATAATGAAAGAATTAACTTCTCGCTCGATTTAAACAAAGGTCAAAAAATAATTGTAGTTGGTTAAGATAAATTAAATCCAAAATAGAAAGCGACTCTTCTTGAAAAAACCTGCGAGTCTGTTCGTGTGGCGGAAAGTTTGTAAAGTCAAAACAATCTCTTTTCCAAGACATGAACTGTACTAATATTTACGTGATGATATGCAATTCCGTCTAAATAGAGTACTCACTCCGACGAAAAAAGAGTATTTTTGCCGGTGCGCGAGTTAAAACAAACATAAATACTTAACGCCAAATATTGTTGATCCCAAAACGGTAGACTTTTGCTCACATCTCTGCGACTGGAATGACCAACAATTAAAAATCTAATGGGCGATCGATGCATGAACTTAATATATTCTCAACCATTTTTTCCAACTCGAATAAACCTGATAAGTGACATTTGCATGTGTCATTAAAGCATGTCTGTCGCAACCGTGTACAGCAGTGGTTCTTAGCTTTTGCTCATGAGGGCCCATTTAACAAATTGTTTATCTAGTTACTAACCAAAGAGTTTAGTTGTATGTTAATACAGTACCCAAATGTAAATAAAGAAAGGATTTGTCCATAAATAAAACATGCAAAAGAATATTGTAATGATAGCCTTAGGATGATTCCACGGAGCACTTGGGATGCCTCCAGTAACCACCAGTTCTTGGACCACCGGTTAAGAACCACTAGTTTACAGGGATCGTTTTCCAAACGGATACGAATATTCTAACAGTAACTTTTGAGTCCCCAGCCATCTCCCTCAACAAACGAAACACAGCAAATCCGAAAATGCACGTCGGTTTTCTACAGGACAGAGATGCCAATCAGGTGTAGATAAACCATTTATATTTAATTTTTCATGATATACAGAAAGTAATTTGACGTAGTTAAATTAAAAGCAAAAACAGGAATCATTAGTTGTACGTGTTGCGTTAATGATAGCCTTAGGATGATTCCACGGACCACTTGAGATGCCTCCAGTAACCACCAGTTCTTGGACCACCGGTTAAGAACCACTAGTTTACAGGGATCGTTTTCCAAACGGATACGAATATTCTAACAGTAATTTTTGAGTCCCCAGCCATCTCTCTCAACGAACGAAACACAGCAAATACGAAAATGCACGTCGGTTGTCTACGGGACAAAGATTCCAACCAGGTCCATTTAAACCATTTGTATTGTAATTTTCATGGTGTATAGAAAGTAATTTGACATAATTAAATTAAAATCATTGGCTGTACTATTGCGTTTATTGTTTTTACATTTCGTCCCTTATTGCTTTACTTCCTAATTCATTTCTCCTCAAAGTACGCCACATACCTAGTTAAACACTAGTTACACGAAACCTTCAAACATTTATATCAATGTTATAGCCAGTATCAAAGTACCGGCCAATATAATAAACATAAGGAAGTGAAGAGATCATATCTATGTAATAGAACGTTCCATATTCATCGGTGGTTATAATAAAGCAATATTGTCATTCGGGCGGGCGGCAGATTCGAGTAATTGAAACGGCGCCCGCCACGACGTGAGACGACTGCCCATCGGCTAATCCACGAGCACCGGCCACCACGACCCGCACACATCTGGCTAATTGGAGATTTCACGAGATAACACTATGACCTCTCATAACGTGTTATAGTTTACCCATATTTCGGAACCTATATTAAACAAAAGCGGCCTTATTCATTCAGTTTTAAAACCCATTTTATTTGTGTTTTTGTTTCAAAATATTTTTGAATTCAGTTTGAGCGAAGAAGACAACATTTGATAACTGAAATAGGTTTAAAACTGTCTATAAATAAGGCCTTAAATATTAGGAAAATACGTGAAGATGTTAGTAACCGCGTCTGGTCCGTTTACCAACAGGCCACTAGACCTACCCAATTAATACCCAATTAATAGGTAATCTCCGCAAAAAAACCCACATAAATAAAAAAATAAACATGTGAGTAAATAGACATAAATGAATTACCACAACGCGCTTTAGTAAATCCGCTCCAACTTACTAGCAAATATATACTGGAATGAATAATCTAAACGGAGGTTTGACGCGTGTTTTAAGTCTTCCTTAGTTCCCGGAGCTGAGCACATAAGCTCTGACGCAATTGCGATTGAAACATCTCAGCCGAGCCTAAAACAACGTTAGCTTAACGCTTTCCGCGCCAAACTCGATACCCATCTTCTTACCCGGAATCCGGGACTTAGGCACCGAAGTAAGGCAAATTCGCAACTCGAGCACCACCCCGCTGTAGATTTCTACTATACAGTTTAGACGATACAATTTACCAAAGAGCTGTCGGATTTCTCAAGTATGCGTGTGTATACAGAAAGCCGGCGAGTTTGACGTGTCTCAAGTGGCGGGTGGTAGCCTGCCTGGTAGCGTCACACGAGCTGCGTCCACTCCGCAAGACTGCGTGGTCACGAACCTAATCCTTATTTATGGCAAGACGCCCTGCGACGCCTCCGTTGGACCAACTATTTGTCAGGCAGAGCGACCGGGCAGCATCAATCTCGACTGCTGGCTTAACGCGACCTCGCCGATGCTTGACGATTCATCCCTGCGCTTCATTTATCATTCCAGCTCCATTCTGCGCAATAACATACCGCCCTTATTAACACTGACAACGTTATCCGGCGACGGTAATAAATACGAGCACATAAACTACACAAACTGACCAACAAAAGTGAAATTAAATCAACGTCGGGCCCTCGTGACAAAGAGGCGCACCGGACACTACACGCGGCCCCCGGCCCCGATGCAGCGCTCGTTAGGAAATGGCACTAAATTACTCGCAAGTTACGCGGGTCATCTTTCATTATTACGACATTATTTTGGCAAGTCACAACAGGGCGGGCGTGGCGGGCGGTCACCGATGACCATTATCCCTCTATTACCCCACTGCGACTTTTTTCTCTGGCTGCGCTGACCGCTGCCCCTATGCGGGGCCTGAGATAAAATCGTAAATTATAACCCAATTCCATGGCTGTTGGGATTTGACAGATGAAAAGGCTTAAAGCTGTGAGCACTGGCGCTGTATCGTTAACATAATATCAACATTAAATGAGGGTGCTTCCATCAACCACATTAGGACATGATTAACATCTCTGCTTTGTTGGCGATCTTACTGGTTTCATGTTTATTTAGAGCGGCAAAAAAATCGTCGTTATGCGTCCATAGCTATTTCATTTGAATAAACACTAGTAGCTTTTATATGCGACTTCTCTGGAAGTTTTCAAATATTAGAAACTATATTTATATTACATATCCAACGGAAGCCTTGGAGATTTTTTGTACTATATACACAAACTCGTGTATCTATGCCTAAAGAAATAGATAAAAAATATATAATAAAATATGAATATCGAGTTCGAAACAAAAACAAACACTACAGGACAAAAAATAATATTTATTTAATTGTACTTCTACATGTTTATTTATTTGGTTATTGACTTGACTAGCCAACAAATCAAAAACTATGAGTAACTGAAGGCGGATCGCCATGTACCAAAAAAATCAGTCGAATAGAAAACGTCTTCCCTTTTTTGAAATCGATTGTGACCATTCAAGAAGATCCGCAGTGCTACCCGTTGTTAACAATTAAACTAAACTAACAACTAATATATTTTCAGCTCATGATGTATTAAAGAGCGGGCCTTTCAGTATACACCATTTCTGAGTTTGCTTCTCTAGAAAACTCAGTCTCTCACGATCCTCACCTTAAGGAAACAGACACAATAAACAATAATAGACAATACCAAAGACTGAGATCCCACAAACAAGGAGTGATATCGATTATGGTCGGAGACGTCAATAGCACCGGGTTAGCGCGGCCGCAGATAACCGTGTGGGCGGACATTACAGTAATGTTACAGGATGGCGCCGGACGCTTAACAATACCCCATTACTTTGAAGAGTAGGACTACACAGATACTTTAGTGACGTACTTCGAATAATTGGCTATCTTTGTTTGCTTATGTTGTCAGTGCATTGGAATGAAGAATAATAAAAATGAAGGTTTTTCAAGGATGTAATTTTAACTTAACCAAAGAATTGTAAAAACTAGGTAACAATTACAAAATGATAATGTTGATCTTGAATGTAATAAATACAAGTATATTTTACTATTCTAAATGATATTTAGTTATTCACTGCTCTCTCATTTTTCTACTTTTAAATCCATTCCATTCAGGTTCCATGGAAGAATTTTTTTCTGCATTGAAATTGGTTCTTTTTATTGTGAATAATGATAAAGAAATAATGGTGCATTTGATTATTTATATAAACAAATTCTTTGGTAAAAGGAATCATATGTCAGAAATAAACAATCTCCTGACTTTACTATGTCTATCCAAAAGTCTTTAACCTTTGGCTATTGGCAGAAATTGTGTCTTGGCCGTTTTGAAACTCCCATGGACTCCCTTGGATTTATGGTAAGAAATTAAGTTGTAATATTTTAGTACTCTCTTTACATTTTTTTAAACGGCTACCCTATTCTCTCATGTATTTTCATGTTACCTACAAGATCTAAATGCCTACACAATTTTTAACTATGATAAATGCGATGGAGTTTGAATTGTGATTTAACTTATCAAGATACCAAAATACATAACGAAAAATAATGATATAAAAATAAATAGCTTATGCAACAAGCCACCTTTATAAATGCTCTTAAATGTCACTTCAGAATACATTGTACCTGTGCATATACGATTACTCTGTGGACGAAGATAAGCAATCAAACTCCAATATATCTGTCGTATCCCCATTTACGTATCTACAGGACAGTAGACCGGATTGTTGCACGATTATTAAATTAAACTGTTAAATTTAACTATTACTAAGAAGATACCGTTGGATCCCGCCCCCTGCCGTTCGCAACTATTCACTGAACCCACAAAATGCTCTCCACTACACTCGTTCCAAGGACATGAATACTTTGAATCGTGATGAATGATCGAGGGTCATTTTGTTGACAATAAAAGTTTAACGTTTGTATGTGATGCTGTTTTAAGTGATCGTATATAATGTGGCCACTTAAGTTCTGTACAAAAACATTTAAAATTAAATCTTATAAATTATTTATCCTATTAGAAAAAATATATCAGTTTAAATCTTAGGTACTTACGTACCTACATGATAAGAAATGAAAGTAGGTAATGGTGGTAAAAATATTAATTTCAATCGTCTGAAAGGAAGGACTTGCTTGGTTAGTGCATTTTATTCAATAACGTGCCAATATTTATAATAAACCTAAAACAGCTTGTAACATTGAAATACCAAACATTTAGAATGTGCTACAAGAGCTGTCTATATAACACTGGCCCATCTTTTTCAAAGTTTCATTGAAATGAATGCAATAAATCTTACGTACTAAAGGTTTAAAAATTCAGAGAATACTGGCTATGATAAAATGACTACGCAAACGCTTACAATTAAAACAATAAAACCTACAGCAGCTTAAATCAAAACACGCTCATTAGATATTGAATAACAGATGTATTGTTCACAATATTAAAAAGACAGACAGCAGTTACGACGCGCAATAAAATTTTTGATTTCTAATGGTGGACATAGATCTTGAAATAAAATAAACAAACGCTGCATTTACGAGCTATGACAAATCAAGTGTACAATCATAACCTTTGTCCAGTGAATCCTCGGCGCATTCAGCCTAATAAAATAACTCATGTCCAATTTATGTTAATACAATAAATAGTGACATAAATAATACAGGAGACCGCATAGAAGACAATTTAAATTTATGTACGGAACACTCGACCACTCTCTCAAAGACGATCATATTCGTTCACGGTCTAAATTGAATTACTCGTGCCTCCGATTGTATCTTAAAGATCAAATAATCAAGGCTAATAAATAGACACTGACAAATAGCAGATAAAAAATAATAATAACTACAATATTTTATCCTTATGTTTGTTTGATATTTAATGTAGAAGAATTATTTTCGTAGCAATTAAAGCTCAACCAATTACTGAAAGTAAAACTAAATGATATTCTGTCATTTAGTTTGTCAAAGACAGTTAAAATGCAAAACTTCCAACATCAATTACAAGCTTTTCATCAAACCTCATCACTAATAATAATAGTACAAAGAGCATACTACGAAAGGTGTTTTTACCACCAAACTCCAACGTATTGGTTTGTTGAAATAAAACTATTATTTACGGATTTTATCGCGGATTTGGTTTAATTTTTACATTTTTGACTTCCCGACGTTTCGATTACTTTAAAGCTTTCGTGGTCACGGGGCGGACTGAGGTATTAGTGATCCAAAATACATAGTATACAAAATAGATTGCGACTATGGCCTCTCCTACATAGGTCAAACAAAACGAAGCATAGGACCGGCGTAAAAGAACACATAGCTGACGTCAAACATCGACGCTCAACGAAGTCTGCAGTTGCTGAACATATAGAAGAAGGCTCCAGGCATTACCTTCGCTTTGACCAGCCCCAAGTCCTCGCTAAAGAACACCGTTTCCTGCCCAGGATGTTTCGCGAGGCTATTGAAATTAAAAAACATCCAAATTTCAATAGAGAAGATGGCTTGAAGCTTGCACAAGCATTGGATCCAATACTACATTTAATTAAATCGGAACTCAAAAGACCAACTGCCAGACCTCAAGACCCTGTGAGCTCCTTCTGCGTAGATCGGATCGCGAATACAGACTAACTATTTAAATTAACTTTTTAATTTAATAATTGTATAATTAGGGTAGTTGAATTGTAACAGTCACAGAGCAGATGACTAATACCTCAGTTCGCCCCGTGACCACGAAAGCTATAAAATAATCAAAACGTCGGGAAGTCAAAAATGTAAAAATTAAACCAAATCCGCGATAAAATCCGTAAATAATAGTTTTATTTCAATGAGTAACATTCGCGTAAACCTAAGAAATCATGATGTATTAGTTTGTTTATTAATTTTTTATACAACAATTAACTGCAAGAAAAACAAATATCAAAACGAAAAATTAAACGATAATAAAACAAATAACCGACACCAATATTATATATTGAACACAGAACCAAATTTATTAATTAGCTTCTTTTGTAAAACATACTGCGTCTTAATTTCAGAGAAAGTATCCACGTAAACGCACATACACACGACAACCGCAACAAAAGTGATACTACAAATAATTGTAATTTATACGGAAAGAGCGACAAGGCGACAGATGCTCGCGGCGATGTTGCGGCCGCGACAATAGCATCGCATGCCGGCTTCGTCACTTTGTGGTCACAATGTCGCATTTAAAATCAAATTTCGGTAATATAATACAGAGCAATTACCGGCAGCGGCCCGACACCAACCTGCAGCTATTATGTAAACGACGTGACGACGAACCTAACTTTTAATCTAATTAACGTTATCATCTTGCATTGCGGCTACCTAATTCCATCCAATTTCATGCAATTATAAGCAGCTGCATTCAATTACATTGTATTCACATTTTATTCAGACGACACGGAAGGAATTTTAACTCCACATCTAGACTAGTCGGTTTATTAATAACAGAAACTCGTAACAAAATCAAAGGAACGCCTGCCTCGCATCATTTATTCTTGATGTGTAATTTAATGGTCTCATGATTGTATCTGTAAACACTCGATATTTTGTAATAAGCAGTTTTAGAGGTAATAAAAAACAATACGGGACACGGGGTAAGGAGTTGTGAAGCGTGAAATTGCCATCTGCGTCACAAACTTAAGTACGTATTACATTGTTACCAATCTGCGACATTTTAAAACATTTAAGCAACGTTTTAATAAAAGCGCACGAAGTATTTTTTTTTAAAATAATTTCAGGCCAATTTCAGCGCTTGGCCGTAAGCTCGAACACAGAGGGCAGAGCCAAAGCGAAGTTTATTAATCAACTCAAGAGACATCTCTGGGCTTAGTGGCATTTTTCTCCAAGGATGTCGTATTCATTATTTCCCAGGAAAGGCAGGATTGTGATGAGAAATTAATCCGAGGGCGGGCAGGTGGCCGTCGCAGGTGCGGTACGCGGCGAATTTGCTGCTACAATAAGCTTGTGGCGGGCGCCGTACCAGCGCCTTCATGAATGCGTCTAATCCTCGCCTCCACATCGTCACGAAGAAAAACTTATAAAGCCAAGTAATTGGACCGTATTAAGAAAACGCTGAAAAACATTGCTGTTTCTGTACGAATGTTTGGATGGGCTGCATACATTTAAAACAAGCGAATACAATGTAAAACATTTTATTTGTAAATTTGTAAGTACTATTTTAAATATTTTAAACTTGTTTTATTATAACTATTAAAAATCTCTCTTAACTGAAAAAATATGGGGAGAATCAATTTTTACTAAGCATTACAATTATTTCTTAGTTTATCTGCAGCTACATTACGAAGATTGTACGATTCCTAGATTGCAGACTGAAATTGGGAATTTTTATTGTCCATTTAAAGTGCTTGGTGGCCTGTTGGTAAACGAACAAGACGCGGCTGTCAACACATTCATGGTGGCCGCGAGTTAGGATCCCAGAACTCTGACTTTTCGGAGTCATATGTGTTTTGATAGTCAATCACCACGCACTATAACAGTAAAAGGAAACATCGTGAGAAAACGTATATCCATAACGATTTTTAATAATTTCTATGATATGTAAAGTCCGCCAACCAGTACTAGGCTAACATGGGGGACTATAAGGCCTAATTACTCTCAATCGTACTATCGATTGTGGAGGAGGCCCGTGCCCTGCCGTGGGTCATATATGGACTTATAGAATAAAAAAACTGTCTGTAATAATTTTTTGACGAATTCATATGTAAACTATTAGTGGGTGGAAAACGTCGAAGAAAAGTAGTAATAGACATGAAGGAAAGCGCAGGGCGCGGCGGCGGCGGTGCGAGCTGCGGCGCGCCGTAATCCCGACATATCTCGGTACATTGCTCAGCGCGACACAGCGGGACTTAGCGAAAAGCCTTGCCGCGCAGATGCTTATCTCAATAACAGTTTTATTTATTTTTGTGAGCGGCTGATCCACTCCCAGCGGATCGTACTAATGAAAATAGAGGAAGGCGTGTTCAAGCCCGCGAACGGTTCCGCTGCAGCCGAGCCGCGCTTCAGACGCCTGTCTCGACTCCAGTATCCGCCCGCGAAGCCTTTAAACCTCTTTGCACTTACATATCTGTTGTTTATTTATGAGCTTTTGTTATTCATTATTGATTGGTAATAAGGAATGGAATGGTAATAAGGAATAAATTTGTTTCGGATTTTCAAGTAGGGAGAAGAACCGGGAGAAATGGCTGTAAGAAAAATGCGAATCGTAATACTGTTATTTATTTCATATACTTTATAATATTCTACTTATATTTTGCAAATCAAGTTTTCTTAATCCTTCACAATAGTCTAAATAAATGCTAATAATCAGCGCGAGAAACTGCACTCGGGGACCCAACTGTAAAGCATAGTGAGTATTGAAATCACTCGATTAAAATGATTGTCGGGGCAGCCCTGTATCCAGCAGTGGGCTTCCGATGGCTTTGTTTTTTTTATTGCAATTAATGGCGAGACGAGCCTGCCATTCGCCTGACAGAACACAAATAGATATTGCGAGTTTACCTACCCAGGTGGGCTCTCACATATGAGAGACCTGACACCAGTACTCCTGAGATAGTGGAATCTATATTCAAATAATCAACGCAACCTGATCACACCTACTCAACATTCCGTCTAAAACTTGCTACATATTGTTTCAATTGCTGTATAATTCATGTGATGTGTGCAATATTAATGAAAGTTTGTCTGTAACTGGAAACAAACTTTGACAAAGATACGCCACGTTTGAGTTTATTCAGTCGCGAATTAACGAGCACAGCAGTCGTAAAGAGCGCTTCTTGTGCCGTAAAACTGAACACATTGCAACTTGTCAAAGCTGACTGTACGTGCTGAATTAAAATTATTATATGGCGGGACCAAACGTTACGCTAGCATATATCAAGTCTAATTGAAGATGATAACGAGGTATTTGTTTATATCGATATTAGCGAAAACACGATGTTCGTGGGTTCAAATCCCAGGGCACACCTCTGACTTTTAGAAGCCATGTGTGTATTGATAGTTAATCACCACGCAATATACCGATGGAAGGACGAAGGAAAAGTTCGAGGAAACCTGTATACTATAGCGATTTGTAAGAATGTCTATGGTATGTAAAGTCCGCCATCCCGCACTCAACCAGAGTGGTGGGCTATATGGCCTAACCACTCTTATTCGTACTCTCGATTGTGGAGGAGGCTCCTGCCCTGCATTGGGACGTATATGGGCTGATACGGAGACAGAAAATACCGATCAAAAGATACTGTATCTGTATCAGCCCATATACGTCCCACTGCAGGGCACGGGCCTCCTCTACAATCGAGAGTACGATTGAGAGTGGTTAGGTCATATAGTCCACCACGCTGGCCTAGTGCGGGTTGGCGGACTTACATACCATAGAAATTTTTATATATCGCTATGGTATGCAGGTTTCCTCACGGTGTTTTCCTTCACCGTTTTAGTGCGTGGTGATTGACTATCAATACACACATGACTCCGAAAAGTCAGAGGTGTGCCCTGGGATTCGAACCCGCGACCACCGTGAACATGTTGGCAGCCGCGTCTGGTCCGTTTACCAACAGGCCACCACGCACTTACAAAAGATACACTAGTCAAAATTAATGCAAAACGAGTTTTGTATCAATTGAAACTAAGGCTGGAACTTAATCTGTATGCTTTTATACAAAACTTAGTTATAGATCGTCTAGGATCTTCTGGCGCTCGAATGCGCTTTGTCAAAGAAAAATAAGAACTCTCTTCACATTTTATTGAAAATTAAAATAATTTATTGAATCCATTAAAATGTTCAACATCATTTAGATTCATTCACTTTTATGATCTACCACCCGGTTCAGAAAGCGGTTTGCACTAGAGAAGAACGAAACGGAGATAACATTCAACATGTACTCAATATCCTTAATTTCTCTCGGGTTTTAGCATCTTCGATTGTAAGACCATTGGCTCTAATACTGATGAATGTAGGTACTATAACAATTATATGAATCTTGCACTTTATTGGCTGACCTTGGGATTATCCCCAGTTTCAAGTTCAGACGTATGTTGCGAAGGTAAGCCCGTGATATACTCGAAAATGGATCAGCACTACTCGTCACTGGCCGCATTTAAGAACTGTTTTGGATCGTCGTTAATTAATTATACTCATACAATATATTCAAATAACCCCGAATTGGGAATTGCATTTAGATAATTATACTGTTATTAAATGTAGGTACCAATACTAATCATATATTTTTCGTTAAATTAAGACGAAAAATAAAATCCCGCAAACTCTCATCAGGCGCACTAAACAAAAGAGATGTGAAAATCTTGCGATTTTAACGATGGCAGCGCACGGAGATTCTCTAATGAGGTCATTTGCAATAATTGCCAGTTCTAGATTGTTTTTTTCGCGGCGGCAATGACCCACGGGAACTTAGAAACTCTTGCTTTAATGAACACTCCTAATACCGACTGTTTAAAGAACTTATTTTTAATATACCAACAATCTTAGCTATACATACAAGTACCTTGGTATATGCAATTATAATATGTAAGTATGGTTAATTTGTATTGTGGAACTAAATTTATTTTTTATGAAGGTTTGATTAAGGTATGATTGTTTGATTACGAGCATTAAAAAAACGCCTGCCATTAAAATCAGAATTGATACTTAACGAAATCTTTTATTTTACTCAACTCAACATACATACAGATTAATTTCCGAGACTATAATAGTCCAATAGTATTACGACACGATATTATTGAATTATAAATTCCATTACAAAACTGAACACAACTTTATAAAATTATCTAATAATCGAACAAAAAATTTCATTCCAAGTCAACATCTTATCACGTTTGAGTAAGAATTTACATTTCTAGCGAGCTCAAGTCGATTTCCGGTGGATGTTGGTTCTTCATGATGTCTCGTTTTCGCAGTTCATCACTGAACAGCACAAGGTTTTCATAATGTTCTGTGGAGGCGTCCAGTAGGTCAACGCATGCCTTCATAGCAGCCGCCTGTCGCTCCCGCTCTCCACACATCGCTGTGTCGGTAGCTTGACTCACAGTCAACACTTTCTCAACCACTTCATCTAATCTGCAATACAATAGAAATAATATAAAATATGCTGTTTTAGGTTTTGGTATCAGATGGAATACGACGCTGATGGAATGGTGGCCAAGAGAGGCACGACAGCTAAGAGGCAGACCACCTGCCAGATAGTCGGATGACATAGTGAGTGTCGCAGGAAAACAGTGGATTCGCTAAGCAAAGGATAGAAAAAAACCAGCAATGACGTGGTCTCATTTAAGCACAGGACTTCAACAGTCAATAAGGAGATAACGATAGTATGCCTATTGCACTAATACCTATAGATTGTTACGGGAATGGGCTAGACATATCAGGACATGGATCTAAGTATTAGTCTACCACATGACACAAAAAAAACTTACTTTCTCTTTCTAATTTCAAGATAAAAGCAGAATAACAGAAGTATTATCCCTAGTAGTATGGTATTCAACTGCGACCACGTAACATGTTGGCTGACGATGTGGAATCGATTGACGCGAATCTTGGGCACGAAATCCCACACAGAAAAATCAGGTATAAGCAATGTCAATGGCAAAGCAAACACAACTATAGCGCCGGCAATCACGACGCCATCACATTCATTCCTTTCAGGCATTACGCATTAAATTTTGATGAAGAACAACCAACATTTTTTCTACTATTTGACAAATAGTCGACGTCAAAATCGTAGAGCGAAAACAGGTATATTAATAGAGGATCTAATTCAATGTGCACCTTTGATTTACATCAAAAACAATTTTGCTCGGCACAATATGAAAAGCACTTTCATTGTATATCAGTAATAGCGTTTAGTGTCATCTATAAATGGGAAATCGATACACCGGTATACACTCAAATGAAACTTCTGATCAATCATAAAAATGGGCTGTTTCACATGCAATTGTTTGACCTATTCTATTAAAGAGTTCAATAGCGTAGTAAATATTCTTGGTAAATAATATAATTACACTAAGTATATGTTGCCATATCAATCTCGATAGTTAGGTATGCTTTGATCCTTCATAGGATTCTGATTTTTATTGTGCACACATCATAAAACGATGGTTTCGCAATTATAGTGTTAAATCAGCTGATTATGTAACACGCAAACAAATATTAGAAACAACTGGTGATACAAAACATTAAAGGGACAATAACCATTTGCGAGGTTGAGTGCTCAAAATTCGCGAGCCGGCAAATGGGCCGGTGCCGAACCTCTGTCCGTCATATGGAGAAAGTCGACGACGCGCCGCTCGCGCGGCATATCAATTTCGACTAGGTACACACAATAAAATTGGACGGTCTCCGGAGAGGGCTTAAACGATTCGCCGTTTTGTCTCGGGGCCCAGCTGCGTAATGACCGGAGCGGGAAAAAATTGTCAGCAAGAAAACGCGAGGGTAGTTGGGTTTATGTGCGCGCGGCAGCTGGCGGCACCGGGCGGCGACGCGCTCCTAACGGCCTCTGCTTACCTCGCAAAACCCGCGCCAATTTTATTTATCGAAAATATAAACCGATTTGCGGAGGGACGTCGTAAATTCGGAACGGCTGATTTATGGCGGTTACACGGCGCGCTTAAAACAAAGTTGCTTCTTAAAGACTTCCTTGCTTATAACATCCCTACGAGGACAAAAACAACGTACACTGTATACAACCATATAAAACTTCAACAACTAATTTGATCGATATTCCATACAACTAGATATCTAATTTAAGTTATAGAAGGGCTAAATGACAAAGGAAAGCTAAAATCAACTGAGTTTAAACTATTCAGCCCTAAGTCATTATCTAATTAATTCTTGAAATTAAAATTAAAATTAATAAAAGCCAGTTTTTAATATAATAACAAAGGGCTCTCTATCGAACTGATTCCTACACGAATGAGTGACGTTCACGGAATAATAAAATATATAAATCCAGAGTCAATGGTTTTCTATTGGTTCTTGAAACGTATACGTAGAATGCTTATGTGTAGCTACATTGCGTGCCACTGAAAGCCACCTCACGGAATTAACAAGCTCGAGGCTCATCAGATCGCCAATAGTTCCCCCGAGCTTAGTAACTGAAATTACTCGCCGCACTAAGACGACAAAGCACGCAAATCCATTAGGTGATTTGAAGGTTGCGGCTTTATGTTGGGCTCTACTAGCGACTATTTTCCCAAAGCCGTATTGTGTACGACTATGCTATGTGTAAGGATAAGGGACACTAATAAATGATAGTATTTATGACACTACGTTTTACTTCGTAGGCAGCTTACAAATGTTAAGCTGAATGTGTTATAAGCATATTGCACTAACAGTTAAATTATTTTTAAAAATGTACAAATAAGTTTCATTTTGCAAACATCGTTGCTATAAAATGTTGACGTATTCCTCACGGACATTCCCAGACTAATACCTACACAAAACTCTGAAATTATAGAATGAATAGAAGGTTTTCGCCCAGTTGTATGCAAAAATTTACGTGATGTATTTATAATATCTACCTATGACAAAGGTATGTAGTAGATACAAAAGCGACAGTATTCTCCCCATCATAATCGAAAGCCTTTATATAAAAATCCGTTATTTATGTTAGGTATATTCCAGAGCGTAATGACGCACTGATAGCAACGGTCCGATTAATCACTATCAAAGTAATGAATAAAATAAAGTGATATGAGAACATTAGCCATATGCCCCATCCAAATTGCCGGTCAATTTAACAACCTTCTAATAACGAAGAAACCGCATCTACCGGCGGCCGTAACATCGCATAATTGAAGCTGAATTAATATACTTTTATGAAGGGTAAATTGTTATGGTAAATCCCCAATCAATTTACTAAATTGATTGCTGTTTACCGTAGCACGTTCGATTTGATGTGTCTACGTTGACAACAATATTTCCAAATTGATTAGTTTTTTTCTAACTCGACAAAGGGACAGTATTACACAGCTATGTTTGTACCTACATCTATTCGCTCAGACGATCGATTGACCACATACAATTATCTCTTATTATTCACCACTACATATTATGCAGGCCTACATGACTGCTGCTTTCAGTTACGAGTACAAGAACCCAGGGTTATACTATGGAAATAATCGATGAGACGGCAAAATCTCTTGGTTCGAACCGAGACAGTGATTAGTGATGACTACTAAGCTAAGAGATAGGAATACGAAATGTGGTACTGCTATGGAATACGCAACTTAATTGAGATCAATTTGCAAAATGATAACACTACATTATAGCCACAGACCAGTAAACGTTTATCCTGCTATCTATAGACGATTAGGTACCAGGTACCTACTATTTGAGATCCGGCGTCAACTATAGAAGGCAGTCTGTGCTATTGTTCACCACAGCTTAACATGGAATATAATTATACCAATACTCCAATCCATCATACTAATCGTCTATAGATAGCAGGATAAACATAATTAAGGGAATGGTGTTTTCAGTTGCGGCGCAAGACTATTGTTATGGATTTACGTGCTTTCAACCAAGAAGTACAATTACTATACTTTGCGGCGGCGTCCGCACTTTACGCCCATATTGCTTTTTCAGTTCGTCAATGCAATCGAGCGACAGTCAGTGGCGTAACAATAGGGTGGCAGAGTGCGCAAAATGCCACGGGCCCCCGGCCTAGGGGGCCCCTGGCCCGGCAGGGCTCTGGTCTAACAGGGCCTCGGGCCCGACAGGGCCCTGGCTCGACAGAGCCTCGAGCTCAAGCTCAAAAGAGCGTAAGCAGAGAAGAATCTAACATTAATTACGAAAGTAAGAATAAACAATTTGGAAGATTGAAATAAAACTATTATTCACCAATTTTATCGCGGATTTGTTTAATTTTTACATTTTTAACTTCCATTTGCAAGATGTAATTATTATGATTCCTATAATCTTGGGTCCTTCCGCCGTAGTGTGAAGAGATATCTTAGCAGGCCGGCATAATTGTGTCTATTGACATGGGACTGTCGTCCGATGCCAGTAGACACTCTGCCTGCGTGCGCGCATTTGCGCTCACCATCAGGCACAATGCGGCCACGATGCCGGGCCAGAATAAAAAAAATATGTAAACAAGACATCTGCCTTATACATTTTATTATTCTGAAGCCATTATGTCATTACTTAACCTCTGAAGAATTGACCCTGACAATGCTTGAAGATGGGCGCAGTAAGCACACGAAATACTGCAAGAACTATTATTGTGTGTATTTCTGCAGTTCAGCGAGTAGGTTTATAGCGTTTCCACGAAACTGTATCTAATCTTCGAAAACCAGGAACAGCCGAAAATGGTGCACGTGGTGGCACGGGAGGATCACTAAATGGTTTCAAAAATTTTGAGAAATCGCGCTTTAGGGCTGTTGAAGTAAAAAAAATCATAATTTACGAGCTGGAGGAAACAATCTGAGTTTGTATGCAGTAAAGCGGCCTCTGGACACCACTGAAACTCTAGGTTGAGTTATAGTAGAGAACAAGAGAATTTGGTGGGAGTGCAGTTTTTATGCAAGAAAACGTCCGCCTGCATGTCATATCTATGTCTACCTCGGGTAACTAATGCAAAATTGGGTAGGTACAACTTCAAAAAGGAAGACGATAGTGGGATTCAGTTTCAGGATTCAGGCTGACCTGCGTTTAGGAAGTTGTACCACATATTTTCGTCGGATATACCACAGAGCTTTAAGAATATGGTGTTCATTCAGTATATCCTGCAATGATTAACGGAACCGAGACGTGGACACTGATTGAGGGGCTAATATATAAGTTTAAAGTCGGTTAAAGTGCAATGGAAAGAGCTATGCTATGAGTGTCTCTGAAGGACAGGGGCAACGGGCAGGTGATGATGACGAGCACGCATAGGATGAAGTGAGACAACGTGTCAATCAGCGGAATCCACCACCAATCACGCTACGTTAAATGAAATAATAGAGGAATGGCATTAAAATATTCTTTAATGCAGTCTTTATTTCATAAAGCTAGATAAGGTACTTTTGCAGACATTAAAGATTATCTAACCGACCCTTTTTCTTTATGGTCCAGTGAATCTTACTCGCTTTCCAAGGATATACTCAGTTTTCGATCCACTTTTAAACACGAAGTAGAACAATCAACATGTATAAGGAAAGTTATTCCTCATCAGCCCGTTGCAGTCCACTGCTGGAAACAGGCCTTTACCAAGATACGGCAATGAGCCTGGTCTACTACTTTGTGCTTCCAGTCACTGCTGACAACTTGTGAAAGTTGTCCCGCCATCTGATCAGACAGCGTCCTGTGCTACGTTTCCCTAGACACGGTCAGCGGTATCCACTTCAGAACTAGCTTACTCCAGCGGTTATCTTTTCTGCGACATATGTGATACGATGTCGGTCACCACGGTTCTCTGACGGGTCATTGTTGTGAATTCCGAATTTTGTCCTTCAGAGACATCAGATAATATAGCTCTTTCCATAGCACGTTGAGACTTTAAAGTTGTGGATTAGCCCCACAGTTTCTTGAACTTGCTGCACAGCCTTAATGAAGCTTATAAACTAATAGCTGTTCTCCGTATGAACCTAGAAAAGACGAAAGTCATGTCTAATGAATTTGTGGATTCGGGACCAGCTATTGTTGACGGCATGGCTCTCGAAGTTGTCAACGAATATGTCTACCTGGAGAAATTAATGAAATTGGGTTGATATAACTTTTTAAAGGAAGCCGACAGGAGAATTCAGTTGGGCTGGACAGCGTTTAGGAAGTTAGTCCATATATTTTCGTTGGATATATGACAAGCAAAAATGTTCTACCAGTTCGGCCTCCCTGTAATTTCTACGTATACTTAAGTAGACCGAACTTTACTTGGTTACTTATAAAAACGAAATTACAACGTCAAGTATTTTTACATTTACGAAGGGCCCCATTAGATGAATTTTGCCACGGGCCCCCGATGGGCTAGTTACGCCACTGGCGACAGTGTAAAGTCGCGCATACTAATTTATCATATCTAACATTTATTAACTAATTTTTTCGAGAATATAACAATATAAATCCTCTCGCATCTTCGTTTTGTCAGCCCATATAAACCAAGATGGTGTGTGTGTCGTGGTAGCTCACATAGACACGATACATTTTGAGAGGCACTTAAAGTTTACATTTTTCAAAATGGTGGGTTAGTTATGTTCTTTGCAAACCAGTTACAATTATTATTTAATATCTAGTGAGTAAAAGTATTGTCGTGGTCCCGGAAATATAATTTAATGTTTAAGCAAGCTCCTATATTTTATATGCAAGTGTTCTTTATCCACAAGGCTGTGAACGATGGGCTACTTCGTCTAATCTTCCGCCACTTGTGGGTTTTTACCTTTCGTGTAAATAGCTTCGTGTAAATACCGCGAGTTGCGGAGTCGATCCCTGAAAATGCACGGCTTTTAAAATTTCGCCTTTGCTTCTCTGTAAAAGCGAATGTTTGGTATAGGATATCTAAGATGATTTTATATTCGCTGGGTGCGAAGTATAAGGTGGGGGAACCACGAAACGATCGCAGCGCGCGTCATGGCCAAAAAAGGAACTATCGGTGGCGAACGCTGTCACTTTTTACTAGCGAGATTTACGTTTTTAGTAAATAAAGATGAGTCACGAAGCTTGCTGCGTAGTTAATTGCAAAAACAATGGCAGAAATAGTGATAAAAAATTCTACAAATTTCCACAGGCAAGTTGGAGAAGCTCTCAACATGATTTATGTAGTGTATCAGAGCCGCAATGTGTTTACACCTGCAGCTCTGATTGTACACACAATCAGATTTGGCACTCGTAATATGACGGCTAGAATCAATCTGTAAAAAAATAATTATTTCGTTAACACCTACTAATGGTGTAATATATTACGTACTACGTCAAAAATTGCAAAAACAGTAAACAACTGCTAACATTCAAGGATGTTTTGTATGGCGTTGATGTCACTGAAGTTTGTCGAATAACATGTGCTTCAATGGTGTGGATCATAGCATCTTCATATTTAATTTCTTTCACATCTTGCACGTGTTGAGCTAAAACTAATTGTTTTCCTTTCAATGTTGTTTGTGGTTGGAAAATGATGTCGTGTGTGATTGGTCGGAATCCAGTTTTTATGATTAATTTGGCCATGTTTAACTGAAAATACATAAAAGGATGGATTATTGAGAGCACAAGCACTCATAAATAATCGTCTGCTATTTATATGAAATGCATTATTCGATGAAATTTGATTATTTCTTTACTTACTTCTCATGACAACAGCCATGAAAAATCCGTAATGTACTAAGCGAAATCTATTGATTGTGCCATTTTAGACGAAAAATAAAAAAGTAGATTTAGAATAGTTATTGGAATAAATGTAAATTACAATATTTAATTAAAATTGTTCGTTTGTAAATAACTCGTCGTAATGACAGCCGGGCATTTGACATTTCGGAGGCCACCGTAGTTGCAACCGCTAGTTGGCGCTGTCGTCGCGCACCCAGCGAATATGCGCTCCGCCACAAATTGAGGAAACCCTTGCATGGGTCCGATAAATTAGCAATCAGCTCATTTGATGCTATAGCGCACCAAAGTGGTATGGTACAAAGGGTTCATGGTACCTACGTCAATCCATGATGCGTGCGTTGGTAGCATCTTTCACAGAAAAAGGAAAGACGAAGGACATAAAGAATAAAGTTCATTTGAAGTTCGACAATCTCGCTTACAGAAAGAAACACTATACGAAAGCCATCGCTTCGAAATTTACCACCTACTTGACTATCCATTGCTTTAGTCATAGGAAGAGCACACTCTTAGATGACTTTTGCTCTAGAACAGAGCCGGCATTAGGATAGAACGCAATTGGGCGACGAGGCTAGTGCGCCAGTGCTAAAAAGGCGCTGAATGCTGGGATGTAGGTACTATACCTATAGTTAACCTACAATGGAAACAATGAGTGAATATCTAATATCTATGATTTACTATCTTTTGTTTGGATTTGGATAGTAACTATAGGGCGCCGTAGAAATCTCACCCAGGGCTTCGTTAATCATCCATCCATCCATCCATCAGCCAAAGGAAGTCCACTGCTGAACATAGGCCTCCCCCAATGATTTCCACAGAGACCTGTTGGAGGCAGCCTGCATCCAGCGACGTCCCGCGACCTTTATCAGGTCGTCGGACCATCTTGGCTTCGTTAATGCACTCTAGAAATTCTATCATTATCAATAGTAATTGGGTTAGGTTAGGATAGGTTTCTCGACACATTCTGCTTTGAAACGAGATAAAATGGTTCAGATCGCCGCAACGAGGCAAATGTTTGTGTAGCCCACAACTATTTGTTTTGGAGGAACTACAACATTCAATGTTGTAGTCCAGAAAAGCCTCTCGTAGTTTCTGATACCCGCAACAAAAGTTTAACATTTTATGTAGGTATATCTTTAGTTAAATTAAGGAGGATATTAAATAACAAAGCCATTAGGGTTAATATACTTTTAATTTCTAAATTATAGCTAAAAATGTATAAAATGTCAGTCACCTTAACATTAGGAATATAAACAATATCATAATCGCCATTATAATACATGGCAATAAATGTAAATTGACTACCCCTTTACTAGTAATCATTGAACTATTGTTAAAACAAGCTAACGCGGTGCACCCTATGGCACAACAAGCGCTTCAAGCTGCTTCAGACTTGTCTTCCCCTTATAGCCATGGAATTGTCTAGAACCATGGAATTATTAAATACTATCTTACAACTGGTGTGCTTATTAAGAGAGATATCACAAATAAACCTTAATTTTAAGAAATAAAGTTTATTTTCTATTATCCATTGACCGAAACCTTTTCAAGCATTTTTCCGCATATTCCAGCATGGGCGTAGCCACGGTGGGGCAGAGTGGGGCGCTTGCCCCACCCTGGATTTGATCTGTAAGGTACTTAACCAACTCTAAAAAAATAAATGAGTTAGGTAAAGTACTAGGCAGGTGAACAATAAGAAAGTATTTAGGATAATTCCATTATAAACACAGATACAGAGTGTAATAGAAGAATACCGTGGGTACAGTTTGCTAATTACATATGATTTAAGATTTCTGCCCCACCCTGATCCCACGGCTGGCTACGATCATGTATTCCAGTTGTACGATAATACATAATAATTGTAGGACAGACTACTTATCGATATTGACTATCGTTTTCAGAAAATAATGACAACATTATGCTTCAAATATATTTACGGCCGAATTGAAATATGTCTAAAGCTACCTATTTAGACCAAATAAATGGGCCATTATGAATATCAAAGACTTGCAGTCTTGAATAAATTATGCAGAACATCTACACATTTCAATTAATATCACAAGGCATAAAGCTTATCACGATTAAATAAACACGGTCCAATACTTGTTACAAAGACTAGAAATATCTAATTTACATTTTTGTTCAAATTCCTATTAATTATTAGCCCGGTATCAGGGATTTGAGGCTGATATGGCGATAGGCCCACCATCTATCACATTGTGGGACGAAACACACCAGGTGAAACGTGGATAGGTATCCTGGTAGGACCCCTCCTTAACTCTGGGAAAGGAGCATAATTTTATGTAAGTATGGCAGAGACAGAAACAGACAAAGATGTACATGTAGCACTGTTTTTGTTGCACACATTTTGTTTTCTATATTCCCTCCATATTTCAATATAAGTATCAAACCTAATTTTGCAATTTTGTATAATACTTTTAACGCCTAACCGTTCTTAATCACGATACCTGTACTAATTAAATTGACAATTTCAAAGTAGCAGCAATTTTTGGATTATTATTATTATTGCACCTACGATACTAGTCATCAACTTACACTCAAACACTGTCTAGGCTACACGCGTATGTCAATAACACGAATGGGTGTAACTACGAATGCCCCCTACATTTACTATGACGTCATACGACGATCACAGGTTTATTTCAGGCAAAAATCATATCTGTATCAGCCCATTTGCTGCTTATACTTGTTACCGACATTTTTCACCTTATCTAAAAGATTCATAGATCTATTATTTTATGAAACGTTGTCATAAACAATCTTCAAAAAGACTGCCACTTCTTTACGAATTAACAGCGTGTGGTAAAGTTATCCCAATATTTTCTTCCGCACATAAGAAACATAATAGTGGTATGATTTTCAGGGACTTACGCACCGACCAATTTTAAAAGGCATTTTACTTAAAGGATAATTATTTATTAAGTTTTAAAACATGTACGAGATACGAATAAAATATATTCATTTTTGCAAATTTGAATGGATCGATTCAATAATATATATTTGGAAAATAAATTTCCGTATTTAAAACATGCCGATATGTATATTTCGAAATAGGTCATATTCATGAACCAGAATAGTGCACAAATCCCTGAAAATCATACAATTCATCTACATGATTATTAAAACCTTACATTCGTTTTTGGTCATACATTTTACATTCAGCATATGAGTAAATGCCTTACATCGTATATAACATGCTCGCATGATTCTACTTCGATTTTCTTTGCATAATTTCGAGATATCAGCTATTAGTTATCTAACATTATCGATCACATTTTTTTTGCGTAATATAAAAAAAATATCGCACGTCCTGTGATTTTGATTACAAATATTCGAACGCAAGCCAGTGATAATACAAATAAATGGCGCAATATCGTCACGTGCATATAACGTACATATTTAAGTGAATAAAACAATCATTGAGCAAAATAACTTATAAAATAATATTATATCGTTCATCATTCTTCAGTTAATGTTTCTTTTTTTTATAATCTACGAACTTTTACGATTTTTATGACGTTTTACTAGTAGACATAGTATAAGCCTGCATAACATTATAGTTCATTTTGCAATAGAAAATAAATAATATCCATAAAAAATGTATTATTATTGAATACACAATAAAATGCAATACTAAAAGTGTAAAATATAAAACATTTTATAATAATGACCGTGCTTATAAATTATTATGGTTAAATATCATGATTACTTACTACGTAATAAAACCTTCCTAGATCACAATGAAATTGGATTCCGATAAATATTCTACTTTACAATAAAGATTACATCTTACTTAACTTTATGAGATTAAATATTATATTAAAAAACAATTACTTCATAAACGCAACTAACAAATAGCGACATTAACAAACAACGAAAATAGCTACGATAAAGGAAATTTCATTTTTGGTACATTTTGAACAAATTCAAACTGCTGTCCACTACTGTTAACATTAGCTGTAATATTAATTGATTTGATAATGTATTCTATAAGATCATTTTGAGAATTTAAAGCCTAGACCAGACTTATTAGGTGATGATGTTCAAGCTGTCCACAGCCTCCATGAGGCTCGGCACTGAATCCACCTTCATTCCTCGTTTGCGTAGGTCATTCAGCTCTTCAACTAACTTCGACTTATCTCTGCCAAGTGTCTCCCTGTAAATTTATAATTTTATTATTATATTAACGTTTGATGACAAATCAGCGCCGTTTTTTTAATATACTAAAATTTATATTCAATGTCTGTACAATAATATGTACGTATTATACATACAAACCGTCCTCTTGAATCACTCTATCTATTAAAAAAAAACCGCATCAAAATCCGTTGCGTAGTTTTAAAGATTTAAGCATACACAGGGACATAGGGACTGAGAAAGCGACTTTGTTTTATACTATGTAGTGAAGATTAATTTAACGAATTAATATGCATCCAGTGTGGGTAAGTACATTTTAACAATATAGGTAGGTAGAGACGTGATGACACAATAGACTTACATCTAGCAAATAGTGCTTTATCTCGTGATTGAATATAAAAAAAGAACCCCTTCTTATTTTTAATCATATTGGACAAAAATAATACAAAGTAAACTGGTTAAAAAACGTACGGTCTTTTTTTTGCATATACCATACTATTGTAAAATAATATTGACCATCTGAGGGCCGCCGTCAAAATAGTGTAAGTTGCAATCACATTTTTCTCATTCTCCATAATATTTGTCCCCCCTGGGCCATCGGCTGGCGACGCCCCTGGTTTACAATTTTACACATCACACCTTTAGAATTAGAGTGACCTAACTAAAAAAATGCCTTCAAGCTCTTGCAGTGGAAAGGATTCGGCATCAACATCAACGGCGAGTATATTACTCACCTTCGATTTGCCGACGATATTGTAGTCTTGGCAGAATCGCTGGAAGACCTTAGCACTATGCTCGAAGACCTTAATCGAGTTTCCCAACAGGTGGGTCTTAAAATGAACATGGATAAAACGAAGATCATGTCGAATATCCATGTTGTGCCCACCCCCATTGGAGTTGGGGGCTCGACTCTCGAAGTTGTAGACGAATATGTCTATTTAGGACAAGTGGTCCGGTTAGGCAGGTCCAACTTCGAGAGAGAGGTCAATCGGCGAATCCAACTCGGTTGGGCAGCGTTCGGGAAACTTCGCGACGTCTTCTCGTCCAAAATACCTCAGTGCCTAAAATCGAAAGTCTTCGATAGTTGTGTGTTACCAGTGATGACATACGGCACCGAGACGTGGCCTCTCACTGTGGGCCTCATTAAAAGGCTCAAAGTCACTCAACGAGCCATGGAGCGGGCTATGCTCGGTGTTTCCCTACGAGATCGAATCAGAAATGAGGAGATCCGTAGGAGAACCAAGGTTACCGACATAGCCCATAGGATTGGCAAGTTGAAGTGGCAGTGGGCCGGGCACATAGCTCGTAGAACCGATGGCCGTTGGGGCCGAAAGGTTCTCGAGTGGAGGCCACGTACAGGCAAGCGAAGTCTCGGACGCCCGCCTACAAGGTGGACGGACGATCTGACTAAGGTCGCAGGAAGTCGCTGGATGCAGGCCGCTTCCAACAGGTCATTGTGGAGATCATTGGGGGAGGCCTATGTTCAGCAGTGGACTTGGCTGATATGATGATGATGATGAACTAAAAAAAAACTTATTTGTAACATTAAGAAATTTTGTACTTATGGAATATTCATCTAGAAAACCGATTTACACATCTTTCCTGCCTTTCATAGGTCCTTCTTTAATAAGGGGTCGATCTGTCATTTTGACCCAAAATATGATTTAAAGCCAAAATCATTTCTTTTGAATTAGGTCACTCTAATTCTAAATGCGATATTACAATTTTCACTTTTATCTCCCTTACGCCAGAATACTGGAACGCCATTCAAATAATAAGTTGCTCTTAACAGCGCACGGCCCACTTAGCCAGTACATTTAAGCGGGATTAACGTAGTTAAGCGCAACTTATATTTAAGTTGCGTTCCAGTAATTAAGCGTTAAATAACTCACCATATAGAGATACAGGTGTGCAGCAGCGGCACGTATATGAGCAGCAGGTCCGAGTCGCTGACGGCCTCGTACCTGCGGAGCGCCAGCTGCGCCCAGCGCTCCACCGGACCCGCCAGCGCGCCGCCGCTCGCGCCTGCGCACCACACCACGCGGCACAGCGCGCACAGCACCACGCGCGACCGGTCCGTGTACACCTGCAACTCACAAGTACAACACATACCATATACAAGGGCGGATCCAGCTTTTACTCCAGGGGGGGTCATATAGTTCATGTCAGAACACTGAGTCCGATTTCAATACTCCAATTCGTAATAATGACTTTTTAAAGTTTGTTACAGCCTTGATTTGTAAAGACACACACTAGTACAGGTAACGAAGCATTTTTTCCTGCATAATTTGCCAGGAGTTTGTTTTTTTCCTGAAGAGGTGGCATATGACCCCACTAAGTTAAAAACCCAAAATACTTACAAAAATGGCGTCCGCTAGAGCCGCCATTTCGGAAAACGCGTTTGAAGCCATATCTCCGGAACCGTCCACTTTAGGCCCATCATGCTAAGGACCTTTCTTGTAGATAATTAAATTTCCCATCTAAAATATTGAACAAAAAGTTCAATATTTTTTTTTGTACCATTAACCGTTCGCGATTTACAATGTTATTAATATTCGTTTCATGCCTTTTTGCCGATATCTTTGTTAATAATTGTTTAAACAAAAAATTGTTAATGACTAAACTTTTAAATCAAGAAATTCTTAACAAGTTTTCACCCATACATTTTTTCTCTAAAATCAATATTTTAGAAGTTATCGCGCGTTGAATGGTGTACTACCGAATCAAGGTCAATGGAAACGAAGGATGCATAGCGTAATTATGAAATACCGATGGCATAAGGGAACAAAGCAATGAGGAAATAGTAAATTTTGTTAAAAATCCATGTAAAATTTATTGTAAAAAAGGTATAAAATGAAAATTAATCATCTTCTTCAAGTCTCGTCCGTTTCGCAGGTGGTGAAGATTCTATATCGATGACGTTGTCCTCTTCCTCTTCATCTTCTTCAATGTCATACAAAGATTTCAATGCTTCCATTAATTTTCCATTGGGGTGATTCATAACATCTTCATCGTCATCGCCCAATTCTGCATCGTTCACTAGGAACTCAGGTTGATTACTGCACGTTTCTTCAGAGCAGTTCTCACAAATTACAGTACAGTCCAAGCCTGCCTTTCGGCACCCACAGGCTCTACCACAACCTATTCTGCATTTGCATGAAATTCATTCCAGTAAACTAGGTGGTGCAAATGGCATCTTATTATATTATTATATTATATTAGGCATAGGATTTTCGAAATTAATGCGCGATATTTTTGAAAATATGGAATTTAGAAGTTGTAGAGAATTTATCGTTTAAAAAGTTTAGTTATTAACAATTTTTTGTTTAAACAATTATTAACAAACATATCGGCAAAAAGGCATGAAATGAATATTAATAACATTGTAAATCGCGAACGGTTAATGGTACAAAAAAAATTATTGAACAAAAAAGATGGGAAATTTAATTATCTACAAGAAAGGTCCTTAGCATGATGGGCCTAAAGTGGACGGTTTCGGAGATATGGCTTCAAACGCGTTTTCCAAAATGGCGGCTCTAGCGGACGCCATTTTTGTAAGTATTTTGGGTTTTTAACTTAGTGGGGTCATATGCCACCTCTTCATGAAAAAAAAACTCCTGGCAAATTATGCATTGCGGACAAGAGTAACCCGTTGCTTCGTTGCCTGTACTACACTTTTTTACTTTATTTATCGACATACAAGGAATTAATTGTGCTTATAAATTTTATCAACAAGATAATTAATAAATTTTGTCAATCTGGAGCCAGCCCAGGTCATGACCCCCATGACCTCCCCCCTGGATCCGCCCTTGACCATATACATAGGGTATACTGCTCCATAACAAAACCGATCTGGACATATGGCATCCAACTGTGATCCTCAGCAAGCAAATCCTACATCCAGTGACTACAGAGAGCTCAAAACCGCATTCTAAGGGTCATCTCATCGGCAACCTGGTATGCTCGTAATTCGGAAATTCATGAGTACCTGGAAATCCCCACCATCTTGGAAGAAGTCAAACACTACTCCGATAACTACAAGAATCGACTATCAATACATACAAACACGATGACTAGTGAGCTCTTGCAACCAAATCCATTCAAAAGACTCAGAGCCGACGTGTTGACGAACTACGGGGAGATGGAGTAGCGACTCTATCTCGCCAAATCCCAACCTCATAAAACCTACCTGATTATAGTCTAGGCGACTGATCGCAGGTGTTAAATAGATTTAAAAAAAAACATTGCGAATGCCCAATATCGCTTCCCTCTTTCTTCCCACTCCTCTCCCAATTTAATGGCCCCGTAACACATCCATAACCGTTATGGTTCTTCATGAGCGGCAGTGATCACTTACCAGCAGTTCACTGGATGTATATTATTAAAAAATAAATTTATTGTATGTTGGAGTGTAAATATTTTGTATTCTCCAAAACACTCAATAATTAATATATTATGCAAAAACTGCTAAAAGTAAAAGGAAAATCCCTTCAGTACTCACTTGACGTGACACAGGAAAAAGCTGATTACAAATATTGCAACATCGCCAAATATAGTACATGTGTTTTACCCACAGTTAAATGATTATTGTACGGGACTTTACTCTTGCGATTAACTTTTATACCTATTTATAATAACACCATTGTAAGTTAGTAGAAAATTCCCGACATTCCGTCATATGAATGAATTATGTGGTTTCCAATGATTACAAAAAATTTAACTAATTACAGCCAGAATTACTGATTGAACATATAATTATCAACAGAACATTTATTTAAATCATTCAATCTGTGTTTCAATCAATCCATATTTGGTTAGGATCCATATGTGGATTAAAAGGTCTGTAGTTGATCACAAACGTCAGCTAATATAAGTGCATAGTTTTATATACTACAAATTGATGATCCATATGTAAACTATCAAAACCATACTAGTTTACATGAAGAGGCAAATTCATTTAGTTATTTTAACAAAATGCAAAACTCTACTTGCAAGTAATGCAAGAAAACAAAAAAAAAGTTTATATAGTTTAAGGGACTGTTGAAATATTTGTTACGGATACACACACAACACTTGCTACTCTACTTTGGTGAGAGGACTAACTCTGCCACTATACTGGGGTGTGCTTTAGAGAAAAAACATTACAACTAAAACAACCAAATACCTTATTTAACAATTTGAAACTTGTCTCTAGCACAGAAAGTGCTTGGTCAAACTTAGATTCATTGATGAGTCTTCTTGCATCATTCAACTCAATATCTTGAAAGAATGCAATAGCGGCCAGGGAATCCCTCAGACGTGACTCACTGGCTAACAATCCAAGGAGTGTTTCAAATGCTGCACAACGAGTAGATATTAGATTTGGATCAAAATTTCCCATCACTATCTGAAAATAACATAAATAATTATTTTTTTATTTTACAAAAAAAAATACCACTCACTTTCTAAACACCCATTGAAAACACTGCAAGAATACAGCAAGTCCCATCAAATTTATGTTTACGAAAATGTACATTAACTTTTTATAAGGAGATTGAAACAAGAATGTTATATGAAGAATGAAGATGAAAAGCATAAGCAATAGGATACCGATAAAAAAAATAGATGTGGATAGAAAACTTGGCATATTAATACCAGTTTGTAGGCTCTGTTTAAAACTTAGAGGGCCAAGTCGAATGGTGTATTAGAATAAGCATAAGGACAGCATTAGACATTACAGACTGATGGTGATAATTATGATCACATCATGTCAGTTCCTAATACAAAATATAATATTATATGAACTGAACAATGTATGTAACATGTTGCATATCAATAAATATGACACATGACCATATTAGATAACTAATTAATGACTCAATAATAGTATTTCTGTCATATGATTTTATTTACAATTAATTTATTGCTTTATGTATGATAAAGACCAATAGTCAAACAACATGCATCAATTGATTGATAGCAAATTGTCTTGTCAATAAATTAATTGGTATTGTTCGTTAAAAGTCAATAAAGTTTCAATGCCCTGCAAGAAATTATTGCTTTCCTTCAAAAGGATGTTGAAAACAATAGTATTTTCCACTGAATATAACAATAAATACAATTAACAATAACAAAGCATGGTGAATACTAACTATTTGATTATTTATTCAACATAGGGCATTGTAAAAAATATGAGAATAATAGTGTTCAATTTATTTTGACTTATGATAATTTGGTGAAAAGTTGTGCCTAACAAAGTTACTTGTATCCTTCATATAGATTTTAATCTAACATCAATGTTAGTCTATGTGTAACAAAAACAATACAATGCAACATCACAAAGGTGTCCTTAGGGACACCAGGAACAAATGAAACAAGGGAAAATCTTAGGCAAAACAGAATGTATTGGCATGCTATATATGCATGATACATTGAACTTCTAGGACAAGACTCAAAAAGTACTACTAATTAGCGTACGAGTGTAAATATTTAACGTAAATTACTTATGGAAACAGAAACAGATTTGTGGCCCCACAAGGACATTTGATAATTTTGTTTGTTTTTATTGTTATCTCAAAGAAAGAAATCAGTCCAAAAACGGCTAAACTGATTATGTTAACATGTAAAACAATAAAATGACTCATCAACTATAACAAACTGCGAGAACACAAAGAATAGTCATACAAGATATTCCCATACCTTTCTCGGAAATGACACATTGTTCAGCAAATCAGGATGTTCTTTTTTCAAACCATTGTAAAGATCTAGGAAATGCGTGTATCGCCTTTCTACGTTTGCTGGATCAGGATCAAACACTCTGGACTCCGTCGAATCTTGTCTCACTTGTAGCATGTAAGCAACGAATTTTTTCTCATTGTCATAACCTTCCACTGTGCGAGAAGATATTATTTCAAATTTCAACATTATAATTCAATTCTTTTGTCAGACTCGGAATAAGTTTATAACAAGTGTCGGAAAATACACTTATAATTTTGAACACCAACAACAAAATAAAACACAAAATAAAAGGACAACATTAAATTAGATGTCAATTGTCAATTATGAAATGACAGGCAAAATCTCCGCCCACAAACGACTGTGTTTCCAGTCAACAACTGAGACGTGTTTATATCTCCAGCATTTTAGTTTTAAATTGTCGCACTGAAGTAATAAGTTAAATAACCCTTGTGTTGTCAGCTTTTCAAAATAAATTCCACGAAAACAGAACTTTGTACGTACTAGTACAATAGATGTAAGATCATATCATAAACTAAACTTTATCAATTATCGTTACGTGCGTGGTGGCCTGTTGGTAAATGGACCACCAATGACCACAACCACATTTCACGGCGGCCGCGGGTTCGAATCTCAGGGCACCCCTCTGACTTTTCGGAGTCATGCGTGTATTGATAGTCAATAAACACACACTAAAACGGTGAAGGAAAACATCGTATGCATACAAAAATAAAGCGATTTATTAGAATTTCTATGGTACCTGTGTAAGTCCACCAACCCGCATTAGGCCAGCGTGGCGGACTATATGGCCTGTGATATGGCCTAACTACCCTCAATCGTAATCTCGATTGCAGAGGAGGCCCGTACCCTGCAGTGGGACGTGTATGGGCTGATACAGATACACTTGTTTAAGGGTTTTGACTTCTTTAAGGGGGAGCGATTTGTTAGAAATCTTGTGAAGGAAAAAAACATGCAGATGAAACTGGTCCACTCATTTTCCCGACACTATTATCGGATTGAAAAATCTTACTTTACCCACTTTATTGCTATATCTATTTTTAATGGCAACACCAAATTCGATTACAGCGACTCTCTCACCGGGTCAGATAAGTTTGTGGGACTATAAGTAGGTTTTTTAAATTTAAGGTTCCTGAGATAGCCGCACAAACACTTTCACTTTACTTTTTGAAGGACATTTCTATGAAAATTATTGTGCTTTCGTAGGCAAGTTTTGTTTCTTTAAACACTAAATTCTATTTGTACAAATTATTCTTCAATTAATGTTACTTTCTTATTTTTGTAGTTATTTAATTTTGTATTTTTTATGCTAATTTTATTTTGTGAGTAGATATATTAATTCACTTATTTTAAAAGGTGGTAGTACTGGTACTGTAGGCCTCTCATATGTGAGAGGTCGCCAGGTTAGTTCCCACCGGAATGTCTGTGTGAATGTGTTTAAATGCACTGTTGTGTTTCGGATTGAAGGACATTGTAGCCAGAGCAACTACTGGACATATTGAGACTTTACATCTTATGTCTCAGGATGGCGAGCGCAGTGGAATGCCAAGCGTTACTTTTTTATTCAAGGTGTTGTTTGGTTTTGCTACTGTTCATGAGCGGTAGTATCACTTACCATCAGGCGAACGGCTCGTTTCGCCATTCATTGCAATAAAAAAAAAAGTTGCGGGCAAAAGCTATTTAAACAATAAAATTCTCCGTTTATCAAATAACAATTCATGACAATTTACTTTAAGAATTCTTTATTATAATATCATGGTATTTTCGTCCAAATACATTAATAAGTGTCCATAACCTTTCAATTGCACCTATAGGACAAATGAAAACTCCTCAAGTGAAAAATATTTAACGGTCTACATCTCCAAAAACGACGTCAATTGTAGCCATAAGAATAGAAATATCTGCAAGCATTAAACCTTTACCTAACACTGAAACACCTAATAAATGTGTATAAGAGCAAGGTTTTATAAAAACACGATAAGGTTTAGAAGTGCCATCTGCCACCATATATAATCCTAATTCTCCCTTTGGGGCCTCAATGGAACTATACGTAGCCCCAGGTGGTACCGGATAGCCCTCAGAACACAATTTGAAATGGTGAATTAACGATTCCATCGAAGTCTTCATCTCTTTACGAGAGGGTAGAGAAACCTTTGAATCGTCTGTTCTCACTTCACCTTCCGGCATTGTATTGATGACTTGATTTATAATTCGTAAAGATTGACGCATCTCTTGTAAACGTAGAAGATGGCGGTCATAACTGTCCCCAAATGTGCCCACAGGCACATCGAAGTCGTATAAGTCGTAATCGTCATAAGGTAGAGTTACCCTTAGGTCCCATTTTATACCAGTGGAACGTAACATTGGACCAGTAAAGCCCCAGGTTAACGCTTCGTGAGCGGTGACGACACCAATGCCAGCAGTTCTCGCATAGTACAACCTGTTTTCTGTAGCTAAGTCCTCCATTTCATCAAAACGTTCCGACAGTTTTGAAACAAACTCATAAATGTCGTCTAGATAGCCAATAGGTATATCTTGAGAAACACCACCAGGGCGAACGTATGCGCAATGAACTCGGGCACCACAAAGTCTTTCAAAATATTCATAAATCTTTTCTCTCTCTTCACACATCCAGAAAAATGGAGTTATACCCCCTGAATCAAGAATGGCTCCTGATACATTAAGCATGTGATTTGCTAATCGACACATTTCAGCGCAAAGTACACGAATAGCTTTTCCTCTAGGTGGTACCTCAATATTTAGTAGATTCTCAACGGCCAGCGCGAAAGCCTGTTCATTAGCCAAAGTAGAAACGTAGTCGAGGCGATCCATAAATGGCAAGCTTTGGTTATAATGCTTGTGTTCCATCAACTTCTCAGTGGCTCTGTGTAAAAATCCTATATGGGGATCTGCTCTAACGACTGTTTCTCCGTCTAATTCGAGAATAAGACGTAGCACGCCGTGAGCAGCGGGATGCTGGGGCCCAAAATTTATATACATGTTGCGGATTTTGCGTTCTACTGGTCGAAGCTGTGAATTGTAAATCATTTTGTAATATTTACTGGTCTCTTCTGTCGGGTACATCACAGGACCGCTGAAATCCTTGAGAAATTCCGGATCAGGATACCATTTGTGTGCTTGCAAACGCGCCTGTATATTGAAGTTTCTGATCTGACGAAAAGATTTCATGAACGAAGTCTTTCTCAAATAATTCATTGTAGAAGTAAATTTCGTTTATGAAAGGTACAAACGCCAATATAATTCTGACAGTATAAGTATATGTCATACAATTTCTTTTTAAGTACAAGTCCATAAAATACCTATTCAATCATGTATTTGACTAATAAGTACCATTTACATCACCAAAAATTCATTCAGATTCAGAAAATCATGACGCTTTTACTGTTAAAAACTTAAACTATCATATTATGCAGGCAGATAAGTCCCTAACTCTACAAACCCGACATATTATTTAATAAGTAGGCATGGCTCTGATGATTATCATCAGTTAGTTATTTTGTAACAATCTCTCTACTGACCGCACCGGCATTTGATGGGCTTGATCAGCTGGGCTATTATCTTATCAGAAAATTTTATCATTTTTGGCATTCGTTGTATATATTTGCAGTTAGGATCATTTGAAATGGTTTTAAAAATAATAAATAAAAAAAATACACTTTAAACATTATTTATTCCATAAATAACATGTACATTGTTATATATAGCAAATGGTTTATTACTACATTCATTTCACATTTATATAATGATAAATACATAATAATGTCATAACAATATATTTTTTCTACAATAACTATTATATTTTCAATGAATTTATCAAACGAGGTATAGATCAGTCCAGCAAGTATATTAATTTATTTCAAAATAAAAATATATTGTTACTACCACTTTTCAGCATATTGAAATCATACAGAGCATACTTCGTGAACAAAATCTGCACGCACTATTCTGTGGCACTGCGCACTTACCAACTAGGCCTGACAATGACTAAAGCTTTAGTCATTGTTATGAGAACTAGGCTTGCAGGAACCAATTGGAGCGACTAGCGAGAGGGAAGGTGGCATTATGCGCAGGAGCGACAGAGACACAAAGATAAATAGTGGTTAGATATTAAGTATACCGTTCTTCTTTGTCACAAACATTATTATATTTTGGTTACATGCCGGCACAGAGACAAATGTTTGTTGAAATCACAAATATACATCTAGGTGTTTGTGATACGCGAAAACCACTTCGTAGTTTCTGATACCCACGACATGACACAAGATTTTTTTTGCTTAATGTTGGATCATGAATATGTGGCTGTTGGGTCTATTTGTTTATTATTATTCCCAGTGTCCCTTGTCGTGTAATATGTTAATGATTCAGCATAATCCTTCATAAAATTATAATAGCTAAAATAATAAATGCAAAAGTGGTATACTTAATTTAAATTAAGCTGAATAATAAGCTGGATGCAGGCCGCTTCCAACAGGTCATTGTGGAGATCCTTGGGGGAGGCCTATGTTCAGCAGTGGACTTCCTGTGGCTGATATGATGATGATGATGATGATGATGATGATGATGATGATGATGAATAATAAGAAGAGAGTTGTGCACTTTTTGATCCTTTATAAATTCATGCGTTTGTACTATCTATACCTCGTATGTTCACAAAATCATATGACTAATTGGCCTACATGAAAACACTGTCGTGAAATTAAATCATAAGACTTTTAAAAGTGAGTAACGACAAGTACGTATGATTAATATATAAAATAATTCATCACTTAATATAAGTTCCGACATATGGATAAAGATTACATTTCTTTTTATTACGCCTTTTTTCTGATCCATCTCAAATCGTGATTCGTGCATATTTTCTAAATATATATTGTAAATATTTAATAAACACTCACTATTATAAAACGTGTAAAAATAAGTAGCAAAATTATAACTTTCTATTTAGTGTAAAATAACAGTGCTTTTAGTAGGAATGTTTATTTTAATAACACAGTCGCATCCCATGGTTATTTATATTGATAAAGCAGTTAAAAATATGTATATATAAAAATATCTTAAAAATATATTTTTACAAAAATTAAAATATATTTATCGATGCATTACTTATACATTATACATTCGAAGTTCATTCCTACACAATGACACTTAATTGAGCTAAGTGCGAAAATGTTTGCCACCCTTGTTGATTTTCCCGGGACCGTCCCACGTCCTGGTGACCAATCAAAATATTACGAATTTTTAAGACCGGTGACGTTCGCCTAATTTTTTCCAATTGATTCAATAAAAGAAGAAGTCCTATGAAAATCTTTCTGCACAAGCCAATGGCAATTGTAATATAGTCACTGCGTGTATACTACACACTGTTTCAACGAGGGTATTTTACCAGTCACACTCCGATCGTTACAGGTGACAAACCTATTGCCCCATTTTTCAGTAAAAAATAGCAATCCCGTAGAATGCTTTCAGTAATGAATCCATGAATACAAAATATACTAGACATAAAACCATAATTATTGTATTACAATATGCAATACAATCACTTATGAGAGCTATAAAGACTCTTATACGTCTTATCGTACCTTCATAATAACATATTTCATGAAATACAATGAAAACATTTTGATATATCAGTCTTGAACGCATATGTGTCGATGTGTGGTGATAATACAAAAGATGTTTCAATGAAGTATAAAATTGGACCAACATTCAACAGAAGTTACGCACCACTAGTTATTGTCCTTTTATAAGACAATTTAATATGTAAGTATAATCACCAACAATACTGAAGTATAGATCGTTATATCTAGTGAATATTAATAAGCATATCAACTTTCTACTACATATATACCATCATTTTAAATACCATTAGAGTATTTCCTACTATAACATGTAAATACATATACAGATACAGAATAATATGGATTTTTTTTAAATATATTTTGATTGAACTAATGGTTCCTATGTTAGTCTTGTAAACATGAATATGATTTTTTTAAAGTGCAAGGATTAGCTTATTTTTTAAGCTTTAGAAAGTTGACGACAAATAGCTGGCAACTCTTAAGATTTAAGTTTTGGTCTGCATAGGACATAGGTATAGGTACTCAATTTTTTTAAATACCATCCATAAAAACAAAAATAAAGCCCACTGCACACGACGCTTGTTTTGCTGCTGGATTGCTTGCTATAATTTGCTGCTGGGTTCAAAGATGGCTGTGGCGCTGGGGGCAATGATGGCTCCCTCGATATGTTGGCTTCACACGATACTTGCCACTACACGCCGCTAGGCGTGCATGCGAAGCGACGTTACTATCAAAGACACGAGTATTCATAACTTCTGCAGTACCATGAACGCTCGAGTACAAAAATTAATGCTGCTGAGATAATTAGACGTAGAAAAACTATTGTTGTGGCAGCTGCAGTTATTGTTTTTAAACAGAAACGAGAGCTTGAACAACGAAAGCGTCGATTGTAGAGTTGCGAGTGGCTGTTACGGCGTGATACAGCACAGAATGTTCTACTAAACATAGTATTTAGTGAGCTCGGGTATGTATCTATAATATTTCAACTTTATTTGCTACTATATTTTTTGAATTTTTAATTTCGTACTTCAGTTTTTAATATATTTTTATTTAAGCCCTGAAGATCGTTCCAATTTCACTAATTATCCGAAAAAACAAAAAATAATTATAAAAATCCCCAAACACGCAAGCAACCTATCACGAAAAATAGCACGCGTTCGATCACCGAAATCCAGCACGCGACCACGCTTGAGAGCCAGCAGTGACGTCACTTTCTCGCAGCGCTGCCAGCAGAGCAGCCATCGGCGAACCCAGCAAGCAATCCAGCAGCAAAACAAGCGTCGTGTGCAGTGGGCATAAATCATGTACCCCGGTGTTAACTCACAGCAGACACAAAGCATATTAATAAATTTCAATTTACTCAGAAAGTACGTTAATTTGGTTTGAGTATTATTTCATTGTATCATTAGAGACATTGTGCCTGCTCATAAATAATTTAAAGGCACTATAACCTAAATAATACTTTGCTGAAGAATTACAGGCCCATCTCGCTCCTGAGCCATGTCTATAAGTTGTTTTCGAGGGTCATCACAAATCGTCTCGAACGCAGGCTTGATGACTTCCAGCCTCCCGAACAAGCAGGTTTCCGAAAAGGCTTTAGTACCATAGACCACATCCATACGCTTCGGCAAGTTATACAAAAATCCGAGGAATATAACTTGCCGCTTTGTTTAGCGTTTGTGGACTATGAGAAAGCCTTTGATTCGATCGAGACTTGGGCTGTGCTACAGTCTCTCCAGCGGTGCCATATCGACTATCGGTACATCGAAGTGTTGAAGTGTATATACAACAACGCCACCATGTCGGTCCGAGTACAAGATCAGAGTACGAAGGCTATTCCACTACAGAAAGGCGTGAGACAGGGAGATGCCATATCTCCGAAACTGTTCACTGCCGCGCTGGAAAATGCCTTCAAGCTCTTGCAGTGGAAAGGATTCGGCATCAACATCAACGGCGAGTATATCACTCACCTTCGGTTTGCCGACGATATTGTAGTCTTGGCAGAATCGCTGGAAGACCTTAGCACTATGCTCGAAGACCTCAATCGAGTCTCCCAACAGGTGGGTCTTAAAATGAACATGGACAAAACGAAGATCATGTCGAATGTCCATGTTGTGCCCAACACCCCATCGGTGTTGGGGGCTCGACTCTTGAAGTTGTTGACGAATATGTCTATTTAGGACAAGTGGTCCGGTTAGGCAGGTCCAACTTCGAGAGAGAGGTCAATCGTCAAATCCAACTCGGTTGGGCAGCGTTCGGGAAACTACGCGACGTTTTCTCGTGCAAAATACCTCAGTGCCTTAAATCGAAAGTCTTCGATAGTTGTGTGTTGCCAGTGATGACTTACGGCACCGAGACGTGGCCTCTCACTATGGGCCTTATTAGGAAGCTCAAAGTCACTCAACGAGCTATGGAGAGGGCTATGCTCGGGGTTTCCCTACGAGATCGAATCAGAAATGAGGAGATCCGTAGGAGAACTAAAATAACCGACATAGCCCACCGGATTAGCAAGTTGAAGTGGCAATGGGCAGGGCACATAGCGCGGAGATCTGATGACCGATGGGGTCGGAAAGTACTCGAATTTAGGCCGCGTAGCGGAAAGCGCAGCGTAGGACGTCCACCAACAAGATGGTCCGACGACCTGGTAAAGGTCGCGGGACGTCGCTGGACACAGGCTGCCTCCAACAGGTCTCTGTGGAAATCATTGAGGGAGGCCTATGTTCAGCAGTGGCGGTACTTCCATACAAGCCCAAAAGCCCGGCTTGCCCTACTTAATACGTACATACTCGATACTGAACACAAACCATTTTATTTCACACAATACAATCATATTTTATTAGAAAACATCTGCAATTTTTGAATTTACCGCGTCTTGTCGAGCGCGACAGAGGTCGTTGTCCCCTCGCGCGCCTAAAAACCAAATTAATATTATTAAAAGCGCCTGCGACGGTGCACCGCGACGAAGCGCCACGCGAAATTCATTCAATTGGCAGTGACATTAAAATATAAAGTCCGCTGGCTCCACGCGCGCTCCCGCAGTCGCAAGTCGCAACATCGCACAATATATCTATCTTTTTCTCTCTCGTGTGCTTTTACGAGGCTTTTGGCAAAATCGATATTTGTATGGGGATCTCACGAGTGAAGTGCACTACAAATGTATAGGTATAGACATTTTATATAGCAATTTGTACTACACCAAATGCCCGGCTTTTTAGAATGAACATCGTACGTTTCATGGTCGGCGCGTTGTTATTTAATAATATGATTTATTAAATTTTATTTTTATTAATTTGGTTGGTTTTATAATATTAGTACAAATAATGAGGTTTTCCTATAGGTGCTTTTTAATCCTTACTAATATTATAAAGGTGAACGTTTGTAAGTATGGATGTATGGATGTATGGATGTATGGATGTTTGTTACTCTTTCACGTAAAAACGGCTCATCAGATTTTGATGAAATTTGGTATAGTGATAGCTGACACCCTGGATTAACACATAGGCTACTTTTTATCCCGAAAAATGTAGTGTTCCCGTGGGATGAGTCAGGAAACCAAATATACATATTTTCTACTCTTTCAAATTCAAATTGTTGGCACGGGATGTCCTCTCCTACGGAAGGGAAATATAGTCGACGGCACGCGGGAAATATAGTTAGTAGACACGCGAAATAATATGTTCTTGATGTGGATTGGACTCAAAAACTATCTGCACCCGGGCGAAGCCGGGCCCGACAGCTAGTAAAATATAATTGTATGTCGTAATGTTTATGTTACGTTTATGGGCAATACTGAACGAATTGCGATTAACTTCACATGTATTTAGACATTTTGCAATTGTTAGTAGTTCTCAAAAATAGTTCTTTTTAGTGATAATGTTTAGTTTTTGATATTATTTAAACTTTTTGATACTATAATGAGTGGTATTGTTTTGCTGTGATGGTGTGAGTGTGACGGTGAAAGTATTCATTGCCGTTAAAAAGGTAAATTTATTCAAGTATATTGTAACTAAACTGGCGCGAAAAATACGCCGGGATTGTGAATTTCTCAGTCGTGGTATATCACAAGAGATATTTTATCAACTCGCTTTAAACTATCAACTATGTGCGTTGTTTAATTTTAACATGCTCCACTTCAAATAGGTTATTGAACAATCGTGTTTCATAAATGTTTATCAAACGCCAAGTTTTGTGTGTTAAATTATTTGGAATATAATGATTTAAATTTAAAATAAATTAGTTCGTCCTCCAATAGAAATTTTATCAATTGTATTACACAAAAACAGAACATGAATGTATTAATAACAATTTCTGCCCGCGAAGTTATACACGGCGCCCTAGTTGTAACTATGCTTTTGCTATTAAAATGCAAATTAAAGTTACAGATGCATGTCCAAAAGTTATTTAAGTTACATATTTATTTTATTAATTGATTTAAAAACGAATTATAAGTAATGCCTTCATCATATTAGGAATATTAGATGGCTGTGAAAGTCGCGCCATCTATTAGATTTTGACTGAACAACTTATTGTAAAATGTAATAGATGTTTTCATATCGCTGATAAAGATAGCTGTTTATTTTAATGGTTTCCATCCTATTCTTATATAGCCTTAGGTGTCGGATTCGAAACCCGGGTCGTTTTTATATTTTTTTAAATTCATTGATAATATTAACATCGCAAAGGCCCGCCCCCTATCACATGATGACACGGAATATGCAAGGCGAAACATGAGTGTCCTGGTAGCACCTCTTTAAATATGTGTATGTATAGATGTTATGTGTTAGGTCTTCCAACTTAATACCATTTTGCTTCTAAATCAATACATATTAAAATATCTAAAAAAAATATTGGGCTTGCCCTAGTCCAGAACCCTAGGCACGCCACTGATGTTCAGCAGTGGACTTCCTTTGGCTGATGGATGGATGGATGGATAACCTAAATACGTGAATATTGAGGATACAAAGGTTGAAATTGCGATGACATCTCCTATACGATAAATATGAGTAAAAATTAACACGGAGCTTTTGTTTCTGAATTCCATCCATGTTAAGATTATGATTAACATGGGGGATTAATTTCGATAATTAGAAATATTTCAGATACAATGTTATAATGGAAGTACTTTTTTATGTGCAGAGAACTTTATTTAAAGCAAGTTGTCATTAAAAAAACTAAATTGTCGCAAAATATTAAATAAGCCATATTTGAGACATGGTTATATAAACGTAATAATCAAGCTGGAATAAATATAATAAAATTTCTCTAGGTATTTACAAAAAAAAAACGAAGAATCGTTTATAAGCAATTCTATTTTACTCCTGTCTTACAGTTGCATTATTTTCAATAAAATTAAAAGCAATCTAGAAGCTGTTAATTATTTCCTTGTAAGAGTAGTATGACAAGCAAGGTAAACGTAAAACTGGAGTAAAACCATTAAATTATAATCACAATAAGCGTACGATTTTGTCCGGTGTTGATGTATATTCGAACACAACAAAATGCACTCTGGAATTAAACCTCCATTTGTCTGGCTTTATTTACTTCAATTATCAGCCAGTTTCTCAATAGAATCAAGATACATGCACGCGCAAATCTTCTGTAGGAACCTTAACACGTAGCCCGAGAAGGTGTGGTACCCCTGAGGCTTGGTCTGCCACTTCACGCAAATATAGTAGACTGGTATACCGGACAGAAGGATGGCTATCCCAATGATGGTGTCCTTGGGCTGTTTGATTGCAGGGATGATAACTAAACAGGCAATAGCGATGAGGAAGACGTATGGTATGATAATGTTGACCTTGATGGGACGTGGGATGTCCGGCTTGGTGCGCCGAAGCCACAGCATGCCAACTACAGAGGCTCCAATGGACAGCCATAGTATTTGAGAGTAGTAGTTTATGAGATCATACACGTTGCTTGTTGTCAGCATTAGAAGCGAGAACAGACACTGAAACAAACAAAGTAATTTTTGATATAGATATTGTTTAGTTGAATTAATTGATACAAGTTTATTTAAAGCCTTAGTGCACAGTAGATCTTATACGGTCATGATCCAAATTGCTCTAGATTTGCTGATCAAGGTGTTGTTGCGAACAGTGATTATATTTTATCATAATGATGTATGGCGTAGTGTTACCTAGCCGTTCACTTAAGTGTTAAGGTAATAACAGGCACAATAATTTATTGTATGGCAATGACCTGTGGGGCCAATATGGACCTTCGTCTACTGGGTCGTTTACTGAATTCGTGGCAAAAACACTATACAGGAAAATGATTAATTAGTTACTAAAAAGTTGGGTTAAATTAAATAAATGTATGTTTTTATTTTGTTTTCCTTCCCGTAAGGCCCCTATCTCACTGGCTTTTACGAGGGTTGGCGATTCCCCAACGACTGTGCAGCGTCAACAAAAAAAAGGCATTGGGATTGGGGCCTAAATATTGTAAAGTTTAATCTAATAACACTGAATAGCCAAAATTACAAAACATTTATTTGTATTTGTATTGAATTACCTCCCACAACCAAACACTAAAACACAAAAGAAAAAGTAATAACAATAATACAAAGTTTTAACAAAAGACATAATATAGATGTGGAAACAATAAAGGCATATATAAAAAAATATGTTTAAGGAAAATATTTAAAATGTTGCTTTAAAACGATGTGGTAGGTGTTATAATATAATTGGATGCGGTTTGTAACTTAATGCTTGTTCATACGATAAATAGACTTCCTTGTACATATAAGGAAAATTAAATAAATGTAACATTTGGTAAATAAAATTGTTGCGCTACCGATTGACCTAGAAGAGCGTAATACCCTTGTTAAGTTGCTTGCTGGGAACATTCGCTTGTGCCCTTCACTATATTTAATACTTATTTGGAACACTAACAGCGACTCGACGTAAACCACTTTACCGAATAAATTTTATGTTATGATACATGTCGTATATTTTGTTTCTGTATCAGCCCATATACGTCCCACTGCAGGGCACAGGCCTACTCTACAATCGAGAATACGATTGAGAGTGGTTAGGCCATATAGTCCACCACGCTGGCCTAGTGCGGGTTGGCATATTTTGTTTACTATAAAGGTAATACCTTAGCCTTACTAGAGCCACTCTCCCACCTACTCAATCACATACAGGCGTAAGGTTTAATCGTCCAAATTTTGGCCGCATATAATATAAGCTCGAATCAGTCTTGAGTCACCAGAGTAGGTGGTCTTTCCAATCCTAAAATCCCTAATAAACGCTATTTAATTATCTCGCGTAGATGGTAATTGCCAATGATGGTAAAACTATCAAGAATGGTAGAGCCATGACGACTAGTACTGAAAAATGAACGCTACGGGTCAATAAAAATACATTACAATCATTATATTGGCAAAACTTCCAAGCAAATCAAAGTCAAAAATAATTTGTCTCATGAAGCGATATGCAATGCTTGAAAACCCCGTTATAGTACAAAACCCAAGTGTGACGTTTCGGATTCAAACTCTACATACAGTTTTCGGCATTATGATGTAGCCGGTGTATACGATAGGCTGCCCAGCATCATTGTATCATTTCTTAACAGAACAATAAAAAGACATCCACAATACTTACAGTAAAAATAAGGGATGGGATGGGCGTCTGTTTGTCGACATGAAACAGTGAGAAGAATGCCGGCATGTGTCCCTCTTGGGCGCCCGTGGCAAACAGTCTTGCAGAAGTGAACAGAACCCCGTTCACACCTCCGAACGTCGACAATGCCACGAACACGGGGATCATCCAGCTCCATCGACCGAACAGACGATCACCGAAGACCTGGAAAATATTTCAAATGAGTTATTTCCTGACTCGTTTCGTACTTCCTGCGTGGACGGACGCCTTAATGAAGGTTAATTAGAGACGCTGGATGCAGGTTGAGATATAACAGATCACTGTGTAACTCCTTGAAAACATTTCCTAGTATTACAAATTTGAGACCCATTTAACTCACATGATATATGTACACAAAAACTATTCGAATCTAATGATTTAACTCAATAATGTATTCATTGTAATTAATATGCATTGTATACTATTACCTATATTCATTGTCAACCACAAATAATACATTTACACAGTTGAACGAACCTAACGATTTGTTAGTTTTTAATTAGCTGTATCATACTATCTAGGTACCTAGGGTAAAACCGAAACTGAAGTACAAAATGGCGAAGGCACTCACATTACAAAAATATGTTATAAGTAAGTAAAGGATTAAAGAGATTTTTCGAAGCGGGAGAAATTAAGAAACAGCTTATCAGTTGGCAAATATTTAAAGAGACTAAAAGGCACCTAAAGGTACCACAGGTAAGGAAGCGAGTCCATCGGCGAGAGGTAAACAATTTTGGCGGTTGTCACTATTATTACAACTTCCAATAAACATCCACGAAATCGGAGAAACAATAAAGAGACCGAAAACGGAAGGAATCATAAGGCCTCAGTCTGCGATGATGATAATGTTGCATCAGAAATATGAAAATGTAATAGGAGTTTCATCATTTTTCAGGCCTATGAATTTACTCACGTGGGAAGCCAAGGACGCGATAAACTTAAGATTGCGATTTGATCGATGATAGTAACAAGAGTTGTGGTGGCGACTTTAGTAGCAGTACCTATCACAAAATTGTATACTTCGAAAGACTATCGTTAGAATTTAAAAAGTATTAATTAGGACGTAGTCGGATATACAAACAGTTTTAACTTAGAAAATATACATAACTAGCGGCCCGGCCCGACTCCGCCCGGGTGCCGCAACACTTTTCTGAATATATTCTATCGCCTATGTTCATCAGGGATAAAGTAGAATCTTAATGGTGAAAATGTTTCAAATAGATCCAAGAGTTACATAACTTATTCCATGCAAACAAACAATCAAAGCTTTCCTCTTTAGAATATTGTATTATAGATATAAAACCTACTGGCAGTTGAATTTCGGGACTCTACCTGCATATATCCAATTTTTTTCAGGGGTCCGTTTTATCTGTACAATAAAAAACATTTCTCCTTTTCACAGACCAGAACCTCGTATCCTTCATTCCGAGATCCGATGATATAGCTATGACCATATCGTCATCTTTAAATATGTCTAACAACGTGCGAATATAATTTATTTTTATGATCATTGATGACCGAATGAAGGAAGTGCTCAGAAATGGGAGGTGCGTGGGTGTTTACCGACTATCTGGAAAAATATTTTGGCCTGGTAGATCTGTTGTTGCTGGCTACAGCGTAACTAGTAATACTTACAACAATGAATATAAGCCTACACGATAGAAAAGGTTAATCGCAGGTTTACACCAATTAAAATGAACCCTTAGCAACAAAAAAGTGCCTGGATTTCGTATTGAAATCTGCACTAATTCGCACAATTAGAGTGCAAAATGATCTGTGTACATTATTTTCATTTGTTTAAATGAGACAATTTATATTACCAAGTGCTCATATCACTCTTAATTAATTCATAAATTGAAGAACATAACAAGTCGTCATGGCTGTAATTTATTGTATTCAATTACAAAAAGTCCAGAACATTCAAATACCTGCTTAATTTCTAATGGAAATATTCCCAATTTTCAAAGCAAAATGCGATAAAATCCTACCAAGTAGGTAATATAGTGTTATAAATTATGTATGTCTAGTGTAAAAATGTATAATACTCACGACGGCGACGGCCGGGTTAGACATCATTTCCGTTTTGGTAACGACCGCGAAGTAGGCCAAGTTTGCCATCACGTATATAATGGTCACCATCGGCAATGCGATCCATATAGCGCGCGGCAAATTCCTGAAATATTACATGAGCAACTGTTATCACATTATATTAATATTAATGAAACAATGCAGACAAGAGCTCTCCTACTTCAAACGAATTCAGTATTGTAATGTGAGTAATATTCTCTTCTGAGAACGGAATCTTGATAACCAAACCACTAGACTTGTAAATGCTACTTCCCGTGGCTCATTTTATTTATTTATTAAAATAACTGCTATTTCTTTACGCCTAAAAACTCGTTGGACTTTTTATAGTAATCCTAAAACCTAATACTTGGTCTTAAAATAAATTATGTTAATAATATATTTTAAATCCTTTTTATCATAAATCGCAATGATTGTAATAATGCTCGTATAGATATGCTGAGCAGGCCTGCCAGACATGCTTCCGAGGGTGTTGCCGTGGGAACCTGCTTATCAATAATCATTTTACATGCATATCTTATAGTGAATTGTTAGTAAGTAGTTTGATTATAAATTATTTTTCTTTAAACAGCAATTTCTCAAGGCCATGTAAAATGCACGTGTAGGCAACCAAAGTGTGAAAATAATTAGATTTTCCTTACGATTACTGTACCGTGGCAATCTGTGCTTTTACGACGGCGAGATAGGATTAAATGTTTCTTCTTTTTCTAAATGTTCTCTCAAGAGCCTTTATTTGAATCTAGACACAAAGGTAGAAACGCTATTTCGCGTCAGTCTGCTATACTGCGTATATCAAGACTGCTACCGAAAACGAAGCCGGGTGGTAGTTTTAGTAAGTACAAACACAATGCAATTAAAATTTTCGCAAAAAAACGCGTCAATTTTTTTTTTATGATTTTTTAAATATCGTAATTTTTGGGTGGTAAATCCATAGTTTTTGCTAAAATAATAATTTAAACTCTTTTATACCATAGAGTCCTTATAAATAAAAGGGTATACACTATTATTTTAGGAAAAAAAAAACGAATTTACCATCCAAATACGACCATAGGAAAAAAATAACAAAAAAAAAATCATCGCTTTTTTTTCAACATTTTCTGTTGCAATGTGTCTGAAGTCACTAAAACTACCACCCGGCTTCGTTTTCGTTTGCAGTCTTGAGATAACCTGTATAATACACTTATTTTGCCTACTAATTCTACGCGATTAGTGAAATAATTTGCATGCACCAACGAACATAGATTTGTGTCATGGTTAAAACGGGTGTTAAGATAAGAGAATGAAATGGACGCATGATGCTCAAAATTACGGAGGTTGGCATTCATCCAATAATCGTAAACTTTATTAAGGATCATTTTATTTCTTTGAGAATCTCAAATTCTACAAGCTCCGTGCTATCAGTAGTGTTTGACTGGGGAATTAATGGACTCGTATGAATAAAACATACAATAAGATAAGTGGGGATGAAAGGTGGGGCCGTTCCAAGGATTTATTTACGACAACAAAAACATACGCATGTAATTGCGGAAAAGTAATGGCACAGTGACCTTGCGTATGCGTCGTTTTGTTGACAGACACGATGAAATCAAACACCCACAATACAGTTCCGGCTGATTGTTTTAAGGCTATTGTAATTTGTATCCTACTACTATTTGTGCAATGTGAGAATTTTGTTTATTTTTCCAACCCAGGGGGTATGTGCCCCGACGTGACTACTGACTACTGTCAGCCTACCTACGCATGTGATATAAAAGGTGTTCAGACAGATTTATTTTCATCTTTGATAAATTATAACGATAATATTATCGCTATTGTGCATAGGTGCATTATTTGTATTGCCGCTCACGTGCTCCTTCATAATGGATGTCTCACGCAATTTGCAAGCTTTACTTACTCACAAAAAAATGACAAGCTTATTTAATGCTGGTGGTATAAAATTGGTACTATCGCAAATAGGGATGCCGCACACGATTTGGAAAATCCATAGAAATGACTCACTTTTCGGGTTCAGTGTGTGTATGTTCGTTTCCAATCAAACCAGCATAATTTTATTGTGCGAGGGTTAATTATCTCTCGGTAGAAAATAGTATATTTGGATAGCGTACGACATACCATCAGGTGCACTATTGTCACTTAGACGTGACAATACATCAGTAAATAAATTCAAAAATCCCATTATCCTTGAACTGCTTGTTTTCAAAGTGGAATAAATTTTCTCTCGCTAATGTAACATGTTTTTTACAGGTCTATACAACTAATAACGATAGATCAAATTGTATGAATTATGATTGCATGTCGCGTCGATCGACAACGAGTGGCTACTTTAAATTCTTTGTCAAATAAAATCGGTGGAGGTCTGTTTGCAGCACTCTCGTGGGAACCACTTCCAATAGATTACAGTTTCTAACTATTCTGCAATTCTATGCCTTTTCAATATTAAATCGCTAGTCTTGACACAAATACGTGTATTCATTGTATTCCAAATGATGCAATGTGTCCCTCGTATTACATGAACTTGTAGAGGATTACACCAAGGGTTCGATCACTCCGTTAACACAATAAATAGAAATATATAAGTAAGGAATAAAAGGATAAAACGGGAGCAATAAATAGCAAACTTTGATACGTGTTTGTCGATAATGATGCTTGTTATTGTCTAAAGGACACGAGCTTGCAAACGAGCACTATAACGTCTAGTATTTACAAATTAATGTCTTGGAAGTTTCGTTTATTTTATATCAGAATGTCATCGTTTAGAAAATTGTTTGTTTTTTACTTAGGCACGTTTTATTTGACGCTTCAATTCAACATTTGGTGTAGTTTTACTAAGACTGTTGGAAAAAGTGTCTTGGGTTTGGGTAATCTCACTTGCAAAATGAAACAGGACAGCAATATGTCACTTCACGACAGCTTTCTGTGAAATAAAAATACCTTGGGCGAGCTAGACTGTTCGAATAATCGTCCATGGCAACTACAGTGTCTCTACCACATGCACGAATACACCAAGGACATTGTAGCCACAGTACTTACTGGACATATTGCGGCTTATGTCTACATCTAATATATCAGGATGGCGGGCGCCGTGGAGTGCCAAGCATTGCTTTGTAATTCATGGTGTTGTTTGGTTTTGCTACTGTCCACGAGCGGTCGTAGCGCTTACCATCAGCCGAAGGGCATGCTCATCTCGCCATTCACCACAATATAACAAATGATATTTACACTTACTTGTATGGGTCCTGCAGTTCTTCCGTGACAAAGTTTAGATAGTTCCAGCCTCCGAAAGCGAAGAGACCGGAATAGAAGGCAAGCGCCACATTCCCAGCGTTGTAGTCGCCTTCAAATGCGTTATCGAAATTCGACGTGTTTCCTATAACAATATTATCTTATTTAGTTCTAAAATAATTGTCTAGCACTTGCATCTAGCATTCCTATATATTTAGTGTTGTAAGTACATATCGATTCGTAATGTTGTGTATAAAAAGGCATATACTAATCCACGGAAGCAATAAAACGAAATAAAAAATTGTAATTGTTCTTCCTAGAAGTTAATAGGTTAACTATAAACTGTTACAACAGTGTTCATAAATTTAGATATTATTGTTTATTCTATTTAGTACAGAAATATATAAGATACATATCTTATATGTTAATCTCTAATAAATATTTATTAGAGATTAACAGTATCTGTGACGCATTTGTTTCTAGGCGCCATCCGCGAAACGAGAGGCCGCGGGTTCGATCTCCGCACCTAAACCAATGTTTGTGTCCCCCACATGTATTTGTTTTGGATCCAGACCAGACCCTTTTCATAGTTTCTGATACCCACGACACAAGATTCCTTCTTAGTGTGGGGTCCGGACTATCACTATGCATGTGACAGTTGTGTATTTATTTATATATATTATTTAATTTTATAACGACAAGATTGCGTAGTGAATTATTTGTCCGACAAAATTGGTATATGTAATCCAAACATATCTGATTTTTATTATTTTATGATCCTAGGTAAAAGGCATAAAATCAGAACCCTCAATTCAATGAAAAGCAACACTTATTATTCGTTAGCGCAAAGCAAAACATGACTTGTTACCATCGCAACTACAGTTACAACAACACACAATATCGGGATAAAGTTCAAGGGTTTCATTTAAAAAAGGTTTGTGACTAAGAAAATAGTAACCCTTTCTTTTGTTAGCTGAATTCATGAACTTACTAATTTAAGTTTTTTTTTTTATTTTTTTTATTGCAATGAATGGCGAGACGAGCAAGCCGTTTGCCTGATGGTAAGCTATACGACCGCTCATAAACAGTAGAAATATTCCACTGCGCTCGCCATCCTGAGACATAAGATGTTAAGTCTCAATATGTCGAGTAGTTGCTCTGGCTACAATGTCCTTCAATCCGAAACACAACAGTGCATTTAAGCAGTGTTGTTTCACGGGAGAAATAGACATTGCGGTGGTACCTACCCAGATGGCCTCGCACATATGAGAGACCTACCACCAGTAATAAGTCAACGTAATCCTCAATTCCTAACAAGTAATCAAAAAATATTTCAGTTGAAAGCTAATTATATTATTAATAATTTACCAAAAAGAAACATTTATTATATTGGCACTAAATAAGTATTATAATTTCGTATAGAATTATAGGAAGTAGTGATAAATATCAAAAGCATTTTTAAGGGATTTAAAAATATATATGATAGTTACATACTCGGTAAAGATATTATTATAATACCATGACTAAAATAAAATCCCGCATATCATTGCAATATCGCGGACTTATTATCGCATAAGTCAATTTGTTATAAGCCGGGATATAACTTAAAGTATTTTAAATAATCTATTAGAATGTCAGGCATTTATAATTATGAAAGTTAAAGTTTTAAAATATCAAGTCTGTTAGTATTCAAAGGCAGTTTTTTATTTAACCTCAAAAAAGTGACATACACAAACAGTGGACTACTGAGAACTCAATGTTGATTTATTACCCCACTACCATTATCTGATTTATTTATACAGGCTCATAAATATCGAGGAATGTTTCCATTGACAGTTGTGTTGACATTGTACAATGAATATAGTTTAATAGCCGTCATCGATAACTTATGCGCAGATCATACAGATATATGCTGTGGAGAGCCACGACTCTCGAGATGTCTTGAAACATTATACCCAACGCAAAAATACGATCAATTACATGACCAAGTAAGCAAGTACCTACTGGCAGATTGCTAATTAGATGTTTTACTCTCGATCTTGCACGACGCATCAATTGATAATCCCAACAGTACAAGTCAACAAAATAATTTGGAATAAATAGATTAGGTTTCACACTAGCACCAATAATCAATATCCCAGGGGCATACCATACAATTACGAAATGTCACGAAGAGCAAAGGCTAAAAGCTTTTGGCTTGACTCAACTCAGAAGAGTTGAGTAGATTCTAGAAAGAATATAAATTCTACAAGGTCTAAACCTGTAAGAACCAACGCTACTAAATACAAATTCTATAAGTTGTTAAAAAATGATACCTTGCTTATTGTTTGACAGTTCCGTGGCGCAGATGGACGCTGAGACAAATATTTGTGTCTTCCACCTTGTTTCGAGTCTGTTTGTATACGAGACCGAAAAGTCTCACATAGTTTCTGATACCCATGACATAAGACTCGATATTAGTGTGGAATCAGTACTATGTATGAGACTGTTTGGTGTATTCAGATATCTAAACAACCAGCATGCGAAATATTAAGATCACTCTAGTTTACCGTCAGTGTTATCAAGACATGTTATATTATTATGGGTACCATTTCTTATCAATTTTATTTCCCTTTACACCTACATTAAAATTATACTATAATTTATAAAACAAGTTAGAAGCTCTAACACTAATCTAACACCGTCAGCTTACTTTTTTTTACGATGACAAGATCATATTTTGAAAAGCGTTGTGCCACGAAAGTTCTAAAATACACCGCATGCACTTCAAAAGTAAACATGAAATGATTTTCAATTTACCTATGCAGATGTAGTAGACACCAGCGATTATGACCACCACCAGCGCCAGGAGTTTGGAGGTGGTGAACACGTCTTGAATGCGCATGGTCCATCGCACGCTTATGCAATTGATAGCGGTTAGAATACCTGCGGACAAAAATTATTGCAATAATCAAAAAGAAAAAATAAATATATGTAGGTAACTCAAACGGCTGTTCAGTTAATTAACAACAGTTAATGTTTATTACACTTTGTAGTTTCTAATGGAGAACACGCTAAAAGGAAAAGAAAATCTAGTCTGCCATTATTAGTTAGGCCGTAAACGTGCTGAAATTATTCGTGCTATAGAAATCAGAATTAAAAATGAAATGATTTTAATCTTTTACGACTTGGCACTGTGTTTATCAAATAATCCAATTATATTTTAATACTCAAAAATCTAGCATTTTTCTTATCCAGATCTTGATATCATGATTCATACTCCAAAATACAAGGTAGAGTCATGAAATAAACAGAGTGTGAGATGCGGACGTTGTGTATAAAGTAACAAAAATATACCGTGGCAGTGGGATGCACAAGGTGTTTACCAAGCTTAAATGTAGTCACGTGACGATGCAAAGACGTAGATTTTATAAAGAAAAGTTTATACGTATTTGAAATAAATAACAAGTAGACGTGGGTAAGAAGTCAGCATTACTGAAATGGAACTGGGCAGGCCATGTGTCTCGAATGCATCCAGATCGCTGGGCAAGTATAGTGACCCAATGGACACCTGATGGTTCACGACGCCGCGGCAGACCTAAAATATGCTGGCGAGACGACCTGGATGCTTTCGAGCCCATGTGGCCTGAACTTTCCTTAGAGCGTGAAAAAAACAACTGGTTAATATTGCAGGTAGTAGTTGGATGCAGGGCGCGTCCAAAATGTCGATGTGGAGATCATTAGAGGAACCTATGTTCAGCAGTAGACTTCCAGTAGCTAAAGAGAGACCGAGAGAAACAAAAACGCATGTAAGTTCTTTTAAAGGAACTTAAAAAAACTTAACTCTAGATTTCAAATCCGAGAATGCGCTTAATAAAGGTACTAAGGTAATAAGGGTAATAAGTTACTTATTACGTTAATTCAACTCAACTCACTTTTCACTGGCACATAGATAAGAATACACTTTCCTTTCTATCAGTCGCATACAGCACGGCTAAATAAAATTCTAACTTATCGACGAAGAGTCAAAGGAAACCAACACCGCTCAATTGAGCTAAATCAATGCGGCTAGACTCCAAATTATAATCAGATAAATAAATATTGCATGACGTGATAAGTGACGATTACAAACCCTTTATTGCAGGACCCACAGGAAGTACGAATCATTACTCTTGGTACCGAGTCGGTGCCATCAACATTGTTTGAAGGCATTGACATATAGCAGAGGGGAAACCAGTAACAAATTTTTATGACGATAAATATATCACTTTTTCAATCACATAGTGTATCTTACTCAACTTATTTCTCGCATATTTCATACATATGTAGTTGCAGATTTTTATGTTTTCGATGTCGGTTCCGGTATTCTAGGTTCCTTAATAGCTTTACCCAATTCTTAATAATTTTAAGTTGTCTTTATTAGGTAATCGCATTCTATTCTCAGAAACAACTAAACTCATCATTATGTCATGCTGTTTATATTAATCTATGTAAATTTTTAGATATTTCACGCAATGTTAAATCTGATATCTGCTCAATGCCATGATATCAGAACACTATCTATAAATATTTATCCACTTCTTTCATATACACTTACGTTAATACTTCCTAAAACAGATAAGCTGATTACAGGCCGAGGTAAGCGGAGACACACAAATACGAAAATAAGTTAACTAAATGCACTATAAGCCATTTTGGATATCCCCCTTAGAAGTGATAAATACATATTACAAATACATATCATATTTAATATCGTGGGGTAACATAGCTGTAATAAAAAAAAAACATAACATTTTATAATATTCGTAAGTATTATGTTATACAATTTTGTGACAACTTTTTTGAACAAATACTCATATTTTTGTATAAGTCAGAAAAACTGAATACAATTCATTCACATTTACGAAACTTTATTATGTGTGCATACATAATATGCGGCGCTTACCTTTCAAAATAGGAGGGGAATTAAAGAAAAATACGGGAGGAAGCAAGGGACATTAGGCATTCTGGTACTAAACTAAACCGTTCCTATTATCTGAACTCCCCTGTGAAAAACTTTACGTTTGTGGAATACAAGATAGCTTGTCTATTATGTTCCAATAGCAATTTATTCTTAAACAGAGTGGGTTCCGCTGTTGCCAGTAATTAGGTTAAGTGGAACTTTCCGTTCACGATCTCGGCTCGAGACGCAGAACAATCAACGAATTGACGGATATCAATACTTGTCATTATACCTGCATTTGCTATAATGCTCGATATTCACGATCTTATTCATTGAAATAATTAAATGCAGCAATCAGACTAGCAACAAGCGGTATTACTAATTAAATTGTTAGCTTCTTGGGAAGAGAGGTTGGTAGAAAATATTTTATTTAGGCCAAGTTATTTTTTTATTGCGTTGAATGGCAAGACGAGCATGCCGTTTGCCGGATGATAAGCGATACGACCGCTCATACACAGTCGAAAAACCAGACAATACCTTGAATTACAAAGCAATGGTTGGTATTCCACTTCGCTCGCCATCCTGAGACATAAGATGTTAAGTCTCAATACTTCCAGCAGTTACTCTGGCCACATTGTCCTCAATCCGAAGCACAATAGTGAATTTACACTGCTTTTTGGCGGGAAAAATAGACATTGCGGTGGTACCCACACGACCTCTCCCATATGAGACCTACCACCAATAGTATTTGCAATATCTTTTGCCTTGGGCGGTCATGGTCAAGAACGGAATATAAGTTGGAATTGCCGGTACTAAGCTACTAGTTCGAGAACAACTTTTTGGAAAATTATCACCTGAGTTCTATATTTATTAATTAAACTTTAATGATGTAATAAACGACAATACCTCTAACGATAATCAAATATTGATGATACAAAAATATCACAGGGAAAACGAGGAATTCCTGTTTCCATTCCTCATAGTAAATTACTACGAATTAGTCATACAAGTATTTCCTTGAAATCTAGGCCCACACAAAACACTTCAATACAAACACTGTTATTTACAACTTATGTAATACATATCAATACTACACGGGGAAGTAGAGAATAATTAAAAAAGCCATCAGATCGCCATTAAGCGTCTCTACTTATGCGGAAATATCAGCTTTACGAGATCCATTAGCAATATCTTATAATATTGCACAATTTCAGTTCTGCCGATAAAAACAATCTCTCGATAGTAGAAGAGCCAGATGTTGAGCAATTCGACTATGGATTGACACAATAATCTATGAACAGGGATGGTTATGACTGTTGAAACGAAACTTGTGTACAACCCGGAGCTATGTAATTACCTGGACAAAATTATTCTCAAAGTATTATTAAGGAAAATACGACAGGATAGGTTTCACGGACGTACTGGAAGTTCGTTGGATATTAAATGAAAATTGCTATATTTGCTATAGCGCCCCGGGATCGAAGGTCACGATTCTCCTTACGAATCCAAATAATTCTGTCGACCTCTCCTGGGGTATCAAAAAAGAGAGCTTGGCAGCTTTCTTCGGACTAAAAAATAACAACAACGTGCTTAGAAAGCACCTTATATACAATAAACTTTCCATTCGGAATGGTTTATGGAGCCCTTTCTAAATGTGGTGGAAGATTTGCTCGGAGCTCGCAGTGCCACGAACCGACAAAGGTTTTTTTATACTTGCCCGGCGACCGACCACAATGCACCTGATGGTAAGCGCAAATGCCGTCCAGGCAGGGTATCAATAGGCATCAGACAGCAGTCACATGACATTCGATTATGCCGGCCTGCTAAGATTGCATTCATATCGGTTTCCGTAAAATAGCTTTAGGTACCACCCCAGTCAAACCAGTCCATATTCAGCAGTCGATTGGCTACAGTTACATTACTACAGTGGTAGAGCAATGCGTCAAATTGACTGGCGTAATACCACTATCTCACCAAAAACTAACTGGAAGTGGAACAATCCTGAAGTAAGATATCACCACTAAAACCCTTCATTTTCATTATATTATAAAACGAAAATTCATGTCCAAATTATTTTTATTTTTATTTAATATTTCCCGCAAACATGCAAACAGTGACCCGATAGTGAGGGATCACTGCGCCCATGTAAAATCTCATGTCTAATTACATTCCCACCTACAATTCTAACTTTTGCATGATCTATTTTAGAGTCCGACGCAGTTTGACGAACGCAGCGTATAATTATAAATTACAGATACCTTACTGATTAATATTTACATTAAATTTATCTACATAGTACATAATTACATGTTCGAATGCCACAACATTTTGATAAAATAAACGCGTATTTGTTTATTAAATAAGTAGAACAAGATTGTGTTCACAACGTCGGCAATTCTTTGCCATTTGATATGATTTTCTCATAAAATGTTTAGTGCCGTGCTGCTATTGTTTGTACTTTACGTGGTGACGTAGTTCTCAGTATTTTGCGACAATACGGAACTCTGTAAAGACGTAATCAAGCGTAAAGATCGATCTGTTACATTCTATAGTGTATGCTGTCGTATATTATTTTAGACATGGTATCTTATAGAACTAAAAGCAATATACCAAAAATAATAACTAAAAAAAATATATGTTTTTTTTTTTAATTAACCTATTTCATCCCACTGCTGGGCAAAGGTCTCCCCCATGTCTCTCCACAATTCACGCTCTGAGGAAAGTTCAGGCCACATGGGCTCGAAACCATCCAGGTCGTCTCGCCAGCGTTTTTTAGGTCTGCCGCGGCGTCGTCGACCATCAGGTGTCCATTGGGTCACTATTCTTGCCCAGCGATCTGGATGCATTCGAGCCACATGGCCTGCCCAGTTCCATTTCAGTAATGCTGACTTCTTACCCACATCTACTACGCCGGTTTTCAATCAAATTTCTGTGTTTCGCACTCTGTCTCCCAGCCTTATTCCCAGGATGCTACGCTCCATAGCTCTTTGGCAAATCTTGAGTCGGGACTTCTGTGATTCGGTCAAAGACCCCGTCTGAGCTCCGTAAGTTAGAATAGGCAAGATACACATGTCGATGAGTTTCCGTTTTAAGGATATTGGAAGGTTGCCCTTCATATATGGTTTCATGGACCAGTAGCTCTTCCAGGCATTTTCAATCCGGCGGTGGATTTCTAGATCTTGCCGGCCTTGGAAAGAGACTAGCTGGCCGAGATAAATGTACTCATCGACATATTGTATGACCTCTCCATCTACTTGAATGTTGACTCTTGCTCTATTTGTCATGACTTTAGTCTTTGACCGATTCATCATTAGACCAACCCCAAGGCTCACCGTGTTGAGCTTTTCAAACATTAGTTGGAGGTCATGCGCCGATGATGCGAACAGTACAATGTCATCGGCGAAGCGCAAGTTGGTAAGTTTCTTGCCGGCGATTTCGATACCCATCGATGACCAAGGTAGCGATAGATGTTTAAATATTTCCTCCAATACACTTGTGAAAATATGTATATATGTACATATTAAAAAGATAAATGCAAAAGGAATTATGTTTGTTTGTTGCCTCTGCATGGCCAAATCTTTGTGAAAATCGTAATGATATTTAGCCTACAAACTTGCCTATAACTTAAAAAATTCCTTAATATATTTGGCATGACTAAGATTAATCTCTATAGAAAACTTTTTCCATGATATAAAACATGACATGATTACATCCAATTACATCATAATATCATACAATAAATATCACAAGCGCCACATTATTGCTTTCTCTGCGTCTTTTAAATATCTTATCTACCATTAATTTTCTTAAAAACGAAGGAAATAATTCTAAAGTTAGCTAATTTGAATTACAAATGAAGAAAAATCAACAGTGCCGAGGTCAAAAACTTAAACCGCGATAGAATTGCTTATGCATATTGGTCCTTCTTTATTTCATTTTAAATTGAAAAGGGCTGTATTTTTATTTCCCATTATATTATGTATTTTACTAAAAAAAAGGAAAACTAAGCTGACAATTTAACATAATAAATGAAACAGAAGACTAGCTCGCTACTGTACTGAATACTAATTCATTCATTGTAAAGAAAGAAATATATCAGTTAAGAACTTTACTAGTAAGAAATGGTTCAATATTAATGAGTGTGCAATACATTCTGAAGGAAGAACCACTTCTAAGAAATTGCAGGTGTCTAGTAAATGTATTGTCAAGATACCGTACAAAGGCACAGAAATCGCATGTTTTTAGTATCCAACATCATCTAAGTAATCATTTGATTGTCTGGATCAACACATATATTTATTGACAGCCTCCGTGGAGCAGTTGATTAGACGCCGCCTGTAAAACGAGAGGCCGCGGGTTCGATCCCCGCACCGAGAGAAATGTTTGTGCGGCTCACAAATATTTCTTTCGGGTCTGGGTGTTTGTGAGACCGAAAATTTTCTCGTAGTTCCTGATACCCACGACACAAGACTCGATCTTAATGTGGGGTCGGGGCTATGTACGTGACTGTTGGGCGTTATTATTATTATTATATTATTATAGTATACCTCCTCTACAACAGTGAGTACGATGGCCTTGTGCCATCGGCGGTGGAAATTTACATACCACAGAAATTTTTCCGAACCGCTATTATAAACAGATTTCCTTACGATGTTTTCCTTAACCGTTGTAGTGCGTGGCTAGCAATACACACATGACTCCGAAAACTCAGCGGTGTACCCTGGTATTTGAACCCGGGACCAGCGTAGACATGTTGGCAGCCATGTCTGGTCTGTTACCAACAGGCCACCACAGACTTTAATCATTTCATTAACATACTTACAGGAAAATTACTGACTGCGCTTGGAAGATTTGATTCTATTGTTGAAATTTAAAGCAATCACATGAGTCTCAGCCATTGAAATTATTCAAATAAAACATAATTAAAATGAGCAGTATAAAATTTAGCGATTATTTCATATTTTGAAATAGACTTGTAACTTGAGTCATCCTCATTATAATGAAGTATATTTAACTATAAATAAGTTACATATGTACATGTTCCAAAGTATATCTCGTAACATTTAAGTACTGACAAAAGAAAGTGGGCAAGTAAAACAGTAGAAAGTAAAATCGAAAGTATACAAGTGTTTAGTTACATCACTAATTTATAGGAAAATTTCAGGCCCTTTCGAATTTCGGACGTAAAGTTTTGCCAAATACCGTCATGCTCTCATAGACATTCTCTTTATCTATTCATATAAATAAAATTGAAGTGTCTGTTTGTAAAGTGAAAATAAAAAAAAATCACACATATCGTTATATACACGATACCTATAACGAAAATGACCTTAGATTTTTTTTGTCTGTCTGTTTGTTCCGGGTAATCTTGAAATGGCTGGATCGATTTAGACGGGACTTTTATTGTCAGGTAGCTGATATAATAAGGAGTAACTTAGGCTACATTTATTTTAGAAAAAATATTTTATTTAAAAAACAAAACTAAAAAAACTAATTAACTTTTTTATTAAATTCCACGCGGACGAAGTCGCGGGAACAGCTAGTAAACTACTATAAATAAATACAGTTTTACTTACACAGACAAACAGCAGCCAACAATCTGACGGCGTCTTGAGGCGGCTCGCATTCAGGGAAGAACGGCTTTACCACATAATTGCCGAAAGTCAATGCCACTATTGCCTGGGTGGTCGGTCTGATGATAAGTAGAGCGATCCATAATCTCAAAAAGGCTGGTAGTGGCCCGAAGGCAGTATAGATGTACGCGTAGTCACCGCCAGACCTCGTGATAGATGTGCCCAGCTCCGCATAGCAGAGAGCTCCCAGGGTAGACAAGAGACCACACACGAGCCATATTATAAGAGAAGCCGCTACAGATCTGAAACAACGAGACATTATGTTGACGATAAAGTATCAATAATAATAATAATAGCTAAAGGTCGCTAGCAGGTGCTGGTTGCGACGAGCCGAAGACAGGTTGAAATGGCGCATTTTGTAAGAGGCCTTTATTCAGCAGTAGACAACAAGATAGGCTGATGATGCTGTTGATGAAAGTATCAACATATTAATAATGTATACACATCTACTGTATTGAACCAAAACCGAACAAATTGCTTCCAGACCTTGTAAGGGTTCATAAAAATGGGCAATAAATAAATGCAAAGCATTTGATTTAGGTAGAGCCGATAATTATTATTACTTCTTTCTATTAGTTTAAATACGAATCAGTTCATGAAACGTATAATTAATCAACTGATACAAATAATGTCCTTATATTTTCTCTTTACAGATCGATAGTCTAGAGATCGCCTAACAGAAAATCGAGTCGTTTTCCTAATGGACAACTAAGCAAATTTAGTCGGAAATAATGTTACAATATTTGTTTTAAGATAACAAGACTTGCATAATACGAACAAACATTTTAATTTTAACATTTTAATCCACAAGTATTTAATCTCTAATCAGAGATAACACGTAGAACAATACCTAACAAAGTGAAGCCATCAAAAGCATGATACGTTTCGATACTATTTTTGTGGATGAAAAAAATATATTAAACGAGTAATCGTATCTGTATACGCAAAAAAAATCAACATGGCAACGTGCTGCCTCCAATCGCAGATTTCAGGGCCACGATCAACTAGTTTTTGAGTTATGAATGAAATGAGGTAACATCACTTTTTGCGTCACAGAACATAGTAAACGGGAGTAATAGTCAGTTATTTGCAAGAATTAGAGTAATTGAAGCTATTAATGGTATTAACCCTAGTCGTTTTAAGAGCTTATAAATCATCTTTATAAGAATTGGAGGTTAGTGATTTTTGCTAACTTGCTGTACTCACTACTGCTATACTACTGTAACTCAGATTGCAAAGTAGCGATTTTTCTACAAATCACACGTTATCAGATACTCTATACAATTGAGTTTGCACACGCATTTTATACGTAAACAAAAATATTGTAAAAACACTTTTTAGGCATCATATTGTGCACCTAATATGTAGGTGAATGTCCTTTGAATATCAACATGAAGTGCAAACCGGATTTAAGATCGCAAATTCTACCTATTTTTATTGTCTAGTTAGATGAGTCTTCCACCTTGACACTATTACTAACTTGAATGGAAGGAAACCAATTTAATGTTTGCTGCTCTACTGTCACTTAGTTCTCCTAACAAGTTTATCTCGGCACCCGTAATAGTATTACTTCTACGAGGAAGATATAACTTTGTCGAGCTGTTAAGATATTTGTTTTTTATAATTATTGTTTTGATCGTTCAACGTTTGAATAAATTTTGGTATTACAGTGTATCGTAAAAATAATCAGCGGATGCTCTGTCTGTACAGCTGACATCATTACTTTTATCAGTTCAGATGGAGTGTAGTCTTATTCTCAAGCCGGAAAATAAAATAAAATAAACAAAAAGTACTATAAGTAGTCATTGGTCATGAGGAACATAAGTATATCATGATTGTTTACATTATATGAATTCAGTCCAAAGCTAAATGAACCTTATGACACTTAGGTATTTGCTAATGTGGCGGTCTTGTTTCGCTTAAACATTAGTATAGGCATAAATTCATACTCGGAATCTAAAGTAACATGATCAGGCCATGTTATATTGAGCAATGAGCCTAGAGGAATTCTCATATTAAGAAATATTTGCCAAAACACTAATTTCTTTCTTGACGAAGATGACTTCATGATTATCAAAAAATCTTCACTCCAGTCACACCCAATCATAGGGGAACTTTAAAAGCAAAGCATAAATGTATTTAAACGCCTTTTATTTTATAATACTGAAACTCATACTTGACTCATATTTGATCTGTGCAGCTGTCAGTAAATTGAGCACTAAAAATATCTGGATCTGATAATTCACTTTTAAAACCAATAAGCATTATAAGTAGCTTAATATAATATTATCTACTAATTGATACCCTAATTACATAGGTATTCGTCGCGGCTGCAGCAGATACCAATAAGAGACAATTTGTTATTACTGCTGCGTTAGCCAAAAGATCGATAAAGTGATAATTGAAATTAAATATATTTTTAGAAGGAAAACTTGCATACCATAGAGATTCTTCTATTTCAATATAAGGGAGCCTCTACCAATCTAAGCTAGCGACGTGGAAGATTATGCGGCCCAAGAGCCTCTCATTCAGAGGAAACGTTAATTACTGGTGGTAGGTCTCTCATAAGTGAGAGTCCATTTAGGTAGGTACCACCGCAATGTCTATTTCTCCCGTGAAACTGCGTAAATACACTGTTGTGTTTCGGATTGAAGGACATTGTAGCCGGAGTAACTACTGGACATATTGAGACTTAACATCTTATGTCTCAGGATGGCGAGCGCAGTGGAATGTTGCTACTGTTTATGAACGGTAGTATTGCTTACCATCAGGCGAACGGCTTGCTAGTCTCGTCATTCATTGCAATAAAAAAAAAGTCTAGTAGAGTCTGCCAGGTAGTGTTTTTACTTTTTTTTGTATTGTTTTTTATACCCGACTCAACGTGACACGACAAAGTAACTACAATAGGCCTTATAATAAGCGTAGTCACAGGATATACCCGAAACGAGAAACACATAGACTAAAAACTATTCAGACTCCTTAAACTTTAAACAATCTATCGGCCGGTTAATGGGTGCATTCGAATTTATATCCGAATTCTCCCCGATTCGCTGTTGATATGATTATCAACAGCGAATCGGGCCTCTGGAAACCACCTCCTCAAAGGAAAGACCATAATATTGGTTTACGTCGTCAGTTTTCTGTGAAACAGTAAGTACACAGTAGTACCAATCCAGTCAGGCCGATCCTTTCGTATTGTAGTCCTGGCTCTAGCGTGACTCTACTAACTACTACTATTCATTGTAGACCTATATAATCGATGGAATAATACCTATGAATTATACATACCTATGTACTAACGTTTTATTACCTGTAGATTAAAGCAGGTAATTTTAAGACCTTAATAAGAAGCAATCAAGCTTTCCACACTAAAATTATGACCGTGACTCGTTAGGTGGCTTAATAAAATTACGTAAACAAACATTATTTTAGAAAAACACAAAATAAAAATAATAAAAGTCCGCCTGGCGTAAACAACAACACGCGGAGCAGGGGTTACGAATTGCTGACAACTTGTTACCCAAACAACAAAGTATTTGTATTTGTAAAGCTATTCAATCTACGTTCTTAGTGCTTCAGTACAAGATTGAAAATCATAATATACAGCCAAGTTACTTCATGCATTAAGAAACTACTTTATCAAAAAAGGCGGGAAAATAGAAGAATGCTTACCCCGTATACAAATAAACTCCGGTTGGGGATATGAATATTCCGGAACCAATAATAGTCCCTATGATTATCCCGACACCATTGAATAATGTTATTTTACGTTTTAGAACAACTTTTTCAGCTCCAGTATTCGATTCTTCACCCATTCCGCAAAAAATCAATCGCGTTCACCGGAGAACGCAACGCACGTGGGCGATACGCGCGATTATCAGTGCCACTAGCGCTGTATATCACCTTACACCTATGTCGACGCCGCAGAATATCTCACACAACTGAATCACTTGTTACCATTTTTATGGTCTGCGAGACATAGGCTGGTGTTGGGTGACGTCAGTACGAACTGGCGACGCGAATCGGCCGAGCACACTGTGCAACCGTCACTGCGCATGTGGGCTGAGGGCTCGCCACTCGCTCGGAGTTTGTACGACATGCGTGCGGCTTGGATAGAGGACGCGGCGGCTGTACCGCGTACCGCGTCACTGTACTCGACAGAGACATCCAGACATGTCTGCAGGAGCACGCGACAGAGACAGCGAAACGTTTGTCCATGTGGAACTTGTCGCAGCCGGCAATATTTAAACCTCTACCTGCTCAACTACACTGTCGGAAACTTTAACGGGAATCCTTACACGATATTTTATCACCAACCCATTTCGTTAGGCTCTTGGAACTGCGTTAAATAACGGTAACACAGGAGTATTCCAAATCCTGATATTTTGGTAATTTTCAGTAGATGTCATGTTATACAATCTGACAATGTTATTACAACATCGCTTATTAACACGGTAACAAAAGTTATTAAGTCTCTTCATGTAAAATTTTATGAGGTTATACGTATAAGTACAGTCTGATCAAAAAGCAAGAGGCAATGGCTATGAGTATAAATAGATACCTAATATTGACCGATAATTTAAACATAGTCAATGGCAATGCAATATAAGGACATACATCTGCACATTTGTATAATTTACAACAAGAATATATAACTTAAATAAATTGTTATAAATGGGGCTAGCAGGGACTACTTTGAAAACATGGAGGACCCCTCCTTTAGTGAGCACAATGACGACGGCTTTCTAGTTTCTATAGCCGTCCGTTCTAGGTATTGTTAATAAAAAAATACAATATATTATATTAAATACTTTAGACATGCACAAACCTCTACATCATATTCTTCAACTAGTCACCTCATCAGAAATGTGTACTTTGTAGTCCATACTATAATTATAAAATTTGTCAAGGACCTAAGAAAGTAGACCTCGCACTAGGCCAGCATGGTGGACTATATGGCCTAACCACTCTCAATCGTACTGCCGATTGTAGAGGAGGCCCGTGCCGTCCATGGGACGTATGTGGGCTCATACAGAGAAGAAAGTAGAAAGTAAAATGTAGAGTTCTTATGGGAGAAAATTTTATAATTGTTACGCTGCAAAACCCTTTATTGCCTTCTCAATTTTAGTTGCATTTCAGATACAAGTACTAGAAATGTTGTCTGCTTTGTAGACAATATCAATTTCAACTCGTCATCATTAAGTACAATGATAATTATTAAAGTGTGTTCGATAATTATTTTTAAACCTTCATAGGATTTCTAAAACACACTGCACCTAAATTAATTTACTTTACCAATCACTTTAATTGAGCATATACTTTAAATAGACGTATCTAATAAAATTGCGTCCATATTCATTTATGATATAATTCAAGTCCTTTGTAAATACTCAATAGGAAAGGCCATAAGTGAAGTCTAACTCCTAGCTTCACCACATATCTTACTTGTAACCTAACACATGTCGTCTAAAGAATTTTGCAAAACGGAAATAGGCCGCGATAAACGTAGATTACCGAAATAGACATCTAATGAGGAATGTACACTTAACCATAATTGCGCATATTAGCTCAATACTGAGTACTGAGTAGGTAGGTTCTCTACTCATTACATGGCTATGTCAAGAAAATACCTGTGGGCGATGCATGTTATTATTAGACGGATATTCTAATTCCTAAAAGAATTTCCTCAGATTTCTATTGATTCATTTCTAATTTATCATACTTAGATATTTATATTTTGAACTTAGAATCATACATATAAGTACGTCCAATGATTGATTAAACGTCCTTTATATCTCCGACAGCAGTATTGTTAACCTACGATAAAATCTGACCCAAATTTCATGTTAATTAACGAGGTAATTTATCACCATGCAAATTTTTAAGACCTAAATCACTCTTGATAGTAATGTGTACAAAAAGTAATTATAAATTTTATTTTTTCACTAAAGCTATACGCTTTTTCATTAATTCGAACAAGATATGTTTATGCTTACAAACAAAACATGTACAATAATGCTGACAAAACTGTTTTCGTTTCGTTAAAATTTACAGAAAAAAGCGACTTTACGAAAATTGGCACACACAACGTATAGAAAACATACTTTATAAAATATTACACCAGATACAAAGCGAAGCTCGTGCACAAAGAGAAAGGACAGATTTATACACGTACCTCGTTGTGTTTATACATTTATTGTAATCATGTTTTTGAAGACATCGCGGGAGACATCCTGAAAATAACACTGTTTTGCAGCAGCGATGCGCCCGCGCCGCGGCGCTGCTGTCGCGCGCTTATCCGACGCCATTTTCACACACTCCCCGAGCTTTCCCACAGACAGGTATGTACAAACACCTCCACTTTGTGATATTAACACCTTAGCACTTCAATTACAAACTCACTTCGCGCCTACCAAACCCGTACGTAATTAATATAATACGCGGAGAATTAGTGCCGAATTTTGTACCGCCGCTCAAAAACAAGAACATTGACCCACCGCAGAACACGTAATAGTTAGCATGTTTTTTGTTCGCAACAATGATTGCTGAATATAACAACCTGAAATAATGCATACAAGTGAAGTTCATCCCGCACGTTACAGAAAATAAAACAGAAATACCAAATTAGTTCGTTTAGACAACATCGAGAGCTAATAACATCTAGAGGCGAACTAAGGAATGTGACCGTCATGTTTCGGTTACATCAACGCACAATCACACACAGAACGCATTGTTACCTATCTAACCGTTCGGAGCAATTAGACAGTGTGCTGTAACACTTCGAAAGACAATCTATTTATGTCATCATGTCCTTATTTTTTTAATAGATCGCTAAACATCCCCCGCAACGACAGTTTTGTGAGACATGAGTCGTGTGGCAGGTCGTGGTTGCTCTACACGTGCCGAGGATCCCTAGTGTTTCGTACAGAACATTGCTCTAAATAAATTAATAGTTTTACTTTATCGCAGGAAATACGAGTTCCAATGACACTCATACAAAATATTTGTGACTCGAAAGCCGAGATGATGGATTCATCTACAATGAAGGATGAAAGTGGGAAACCGTCTAGACCTGTAAGGAACCGAAGATACACAAGGTTAGTAGCACATTATAATGAATCATTACTTCATTAACGTTTAAATGTAATAAGGCCTATTTTCTTTGTGAGTCACCGGTTAGCGCAATTTGTTTCTTTATTCTGAAATTTAGATGTTTTTATGTACTTAATTACTATTACTCAAGGCCACTAGCTATTATCAAAATAACATGAAAATAACATGTATTTTCTTAATTTCAGAAGAAGCTTAGTTGTCGGTCAACGTCCACAAAAAAGATTATTCACTCCTGAAATAAAACGATACTTGAAAGATTGGCTGGTTCGACGAAGAGACAATCCGTACCCCAACCGAGAGGAAAAGAAATATTTATCACGTGAAACAGGGCTTACATATATTCAGGTAAGTTCAGTGCAACGCATCAAATCAGTTGGTAATTTTACTATTTTCCAATATTTACTTGTAATGAGATATCACGTTTGTGCCTACCACCAACCTAATTGGACCGATGCCAGATATTGCTATTTGTACATAAATAGGCACCATACTTGTCGCGGCTTTCTGAACATCACTTTTGTTACAGCTAATTATTTAAGTCAGCACGTAATTATGTGAAGACTAAAGTAGGTTATTACCTACCTTAATAAAAACCTAACGCAAAAAATATCATAAACCTATGTTTCAATTTGCAGTTTGAAATAATTTCCCTTATATAAGAAAACAGGTAATGTGAAATTACGACTTATCGCCAATTTTAAAGAATTCTCAGTTTGAGGAAAATTATTGCAATATTCGTTTACTATGTTTCAAATTCCTAATAATAAAAAATAGTATTACACTCGTTTTAATATAGTCATTGTATTACAGATTTGTAATTGGTTTGCAAATTGGCGAAGGAAATTAAAGAATGTCAACGGAGATAGGCACCAGCTAACATGGGGACATCTAATTCGCACTTACAACGACCGCGCACAGGGCAACGTTGAACAATTCAGTATTTGCTCCGACGACAGTATATGGAGTGAGCCTGAACTGAGCACTCCAGAACATGACAATACGGAAATAGATGAAGACTACATAGATAGTCCTGAACCGATAAGGGATCACGGTGACACCGACTCTACAGCGTTGAAGGAAAAATGTAGCAACATTAACAATAATTCCTATAGCATACAACACAACGAGCAAAATGCTCATTTAGAAGATAAAAATTTAACAAGTCCTATGCTTTTGAGCAAATGGTTAGAGAGCGCAGCACGTTTTCAACCCAGTGAAAGTAATTATGCCTGGTGGGCAAATGGAAAACGAAGAAAGCCGGAACCAAAACTTCAAAAAATAACAATAAACACAATAACACGACACGACCGCGATGAAGTAGAAGCAGCGGTTGCCCTGACTGCGCTAGCCACTTCTGCCAACCGCGTCACGGCACCATGATTGTCCTCGCTGAAATGGAAACTGTAAAAAATTTAAACATACCAGTAGTTACTGCCTATCCAATCCAGTTTTGTATTTAGATTAGACATAAAGAGAAACGCGTTAATTATTACATCGTGAAAGTTTATCGTAATGAGATAACCGTCTCATATGCCTCAATATGGGTTATTCTATTATATCTATTGTTAAACACATCCACATGTATTACCAAGACTATACTCATTGCATGCTATAACGTTGTTTTAAAATGTATAAGATTTTGCTCAAATATTATAAACAAGAGAGTTTACGTTATGTTTAATCGTACATAGAGTAGTCGCTACGGTTTTTGATCTCGTATTATTTTAGTCATAAGATGTTACTCCAACCAAAGATTGTGCTTATAATTAAATATTGCAATTAATTTTGTTTCCACGTTTTATTGGCCCATAATAACAAATAAGAAAAATAAAAGCGTAACAATGAAGTATGAATAACGATAGTCAGTGCCGAATTAAGTCAGCGGGGGGCCCTCCGTCCTTAACTCACTGTGGCGCGCTCATTGGGACCCGTTTCGCTAACGAATAAAAAAGAGACTCTACAGTATCTCCTGCATCGATCAACATCGATTAATCATCTGGGTAAAACGAGCAACAAAAACTACTGTATCACGCTTAACAAAAATCACGTGCACACAGAGATGGAACAGAGTCCCAGTGGCCGATTAATGCATGGGGCCCTTAGCACATGCTACATCTGGTATATGGGTTATCCTGCACTGACAAATATTAATAAATTAATCATATATCATGCCGACGAGAATGGTTTTGCTGTTTAAACAATATTCTTTCTTTTATGTAGCGCTGTTTAATTTTAAATAGAAAACATCGATACCATATCATCGCGACTTTCTCTTCTCGTAACCAAATGAGGATTTTTATTATAATGTGCAGTTAGAGAACAGTACGTAAATGATTTTTTTTTTTTATCAATTCGAAAAAAATGTGTTTATACGTGGAACCCTACTAGACCAGCCCGCTGGCCTACGGCATTACTATTTATACCTCTCTCGAATACTTTACAATGGGACGTATTGTAACCGATATTATTATTTCATCTTCGTAATTACGTGTTATTAAATATTACGATATCTTCAAATTTTAACAAAATGTATATTCAGCTTTTATACTCGTACTTTCAAGTTTTTAATGCAATTATTAACAAATATTTTATTGGTATTCAGATACTTTTGATAGTTCTTTCATCTTGCCAGACATATTGAAGCTGATTACTTCCAACAACCACGATCGGAACTTCATAACAGCTGATCGTGCGATGCCTTGTGCGATGCCTATGTCAGAAGTTTGCCAAGAAAGACTTTCAGCTTTTATAAAATGACGAAAGTCTTGCAGCCTTGTATATATCTGTAGTAGAGGACTGATATTATTTACTGAATTTTTAAATATTTAAAACTTGATTTTAATTGGGCGTATTTACAATATTGACAATAAATAATAAATTATTATTATTTTGTTTATACCCTTGGAAAAAACATATTTATTCATTTCCACCATCCTGTTAAGTCATAAAAAATCCACTATTAAATAAATGTTTGCCCCAAGAGTTTACACAATGGGCTGTTAGAAGTAGACCACTTCCAACAACTTTTATTGAGGTATCTGTCCAAGTTGTGAGGTGGATTTCCAACACTGCATTTGCCAGTATGTGGCCTTCACTTCTGAATTTGTTAGCCTTGTTTCAGTTCAGAATTCAAAGCACTATGACACATGAGTATGAAATAAAACATAACAATCACCAAGTATTAATTTACAACTCTTATTTATTCATACTAATTATTTCTAATTATCTTCAACTGTCCACACCCTCCTTATTACTATCAGCAGGCTCTTTGCTAGGTGTTTTCTGTAGATCTACGTGCTGCTCTAAGTGAGAAACAAGTGATTGCTGGCTTCTGTTCAGCACACTGACAACACTTGAACCAGCACTGTCAAGAACAGAACAAAGCTGACTCCGGGCAACATCCAGGCTTGGCAATTGACTGAATGCCACCAGTTCATTTTTTGACATTAACTTGTCATGAATGATGCCAGCTGAAAAATAAGTTAATTGTTTATAATTTTAAAAGGAATTTTATGGAACATGTGCTGGATAATATTTTACTAGATATGAAATAATACTCATATTAAAATTATAAGATGAATATATATTTTTGGTATATTTTTCACATCCTTAAAATTTGTATATTGCATATCTACAAAGGTTTCTGTGTCAGCCCATACATATCCCAGTGCAGGGCACAAGCCTCCTCTACAATCGAAGAGTATAATTGAGAGTGTTACATTATCTAAACCTTTATAGTGGTATCTACAAACTTTTACATAATGTTTATTTATCACAGACAGTCTATGCATAGAAAAGTTGCTTAGGTTTGTCTCATATTTCACTAAACAATAAATACTAACCCATAACAATCAGTTGTGGTGTTTTCTTCAAAATTTTGAACATTTTTTGTGCATTCTCTGGTTGTCCAAATATAACATTTTGATGCGATGTAAACAAATGATTAACTGCCTCATAACGGGTCCCTTTTGTGGCCATACTTACAATTTTCTTGCCATATGTTCTTAAATGCATATTGTTTTTGGCTAATGTTGCAAATACAGGGGTCTTTTCTTCCATGCTTATTGAGTTCACATGTAAAAACACAACCATTTTAGATGTGTTGAACCAATCCAAACATTCTCTAGCTAGAATTCTTTCGAACGGATTATCGATTTCTTTATTTCTCTTACTCTCTCCTCTATCACATACCATGAAATCAGGCAATGTATACTTCGGTGGGGCATGAACTGGCTTTGTTAAATCAATTAGAAGTTGTCTTTCGAAATGAGGTTTGCGTGGTCTTTGAATGTTAATTTTTCCCCGAAACCGTTTGGCAGTTAAAAGCGGGAGTTGAGGCTGTAAAAGGACTGAAAAACGAAGGAGTTAACATTATTTTTTGTTAAAATGCAAGTAATATCCACTACATACTTCTTTTCATTATTTACTTTTGTTGAGTGATCCCATTCTGTTTTAAATAATTATTTATTAAGTTTTATGTCCTGAAATATATGTTAAAAGATTTCCACAGGCTAAGATTTTATTTTATATTTATTATGTACTTGTTATAACCTAAAACTTCATGTCAAAAAATCACAAACCACAAGAAATGTCAAAAAAGATCAAATCATTTTTTTAGTTTGTTAAAAGATCCAGCTAGGGCCAAGAACCATACTGCCAAGCGAAAACAAAAACCAACCAAGTGCGAGCGATAAAATAAACCCTAAAAGTCACGTTTGTTCCTATTTATTAAACAAAATCTGTAAGCAGTGGATTAAGGACATTTCATTATATTGGAGAAGATATTGCGACTGAGTAGGAATTTCGAGGACAGTAAGTTTCATCTCTATTAGGATTTCATACCTAAAATTTAAAAACGGAACCCTATTACTAAGCCTCCGCTGTATGTATGTCTGTTACCACACTGTATCTCATAAACCGTGATAGCTAGAAAGCTGATTTTTTTACAAATTATGTCTTTCCGATACCACTATAACAATAAGTACTAAAAAAAGAAATTAAGGGGGGTCCCCATACAACAAACGCAATTTTTAACTCGATCTTAAGGGCCCTGTAAACGGTCAAATTTGTCTGGCAGTTGGTCAAACTTTAGGTTTTCATCAAACATTTCTTTAGATTTAGACGACCAAACAAAACATTAAACATTTTGCTCGTAGATTCCGTTTAGTCATTATCGTTATGCGGTGTGCAGAGCCGCGAGCGCTTGTGATAGCAGTTTTTGATCAAACACGACAAACACGTAGTATGTATGTCAAATACACCAAACAAAATTGCATAAGTACTATTAATTAATGAATTTGACACACAATTTGATCGTTAACAGGCCCTGATTATTGGCCTTAGCCTGTGATTTGCCAGCCAGCATAGAGCTCGTAGAATGCTTTACTTCCTCGTCTATGTAGAATGCTCTACTGAGAACCTGTCATTACCCTACGGCAAGAACGACCTTCAGTTCAGTCCTTTTGTTCTTATCCTCATCGATATCAACTTTATACATAATACAATTCAGATGCCAAATTGCGTAGACATTACTATAGTTGAATATTTAATTAAAGCTACCTACTAGAAGCAACTAGGTCTAAGTTTTACGCCATCTATTGGTTCTATTAAAAAGTACTCAACTTATAAACAAGTCCCTGTACTAAATTATAGATGGCATTAATGTTATTCTTAATTTTTAGAAATTGCACCGTCATGGCCCTGATTATTGATCGGTGCACTTCGCGTAAAAGTGACTAATTCTAAACGTAAAACTGCAAGAACAATCAAATTTAAATCAAGAAATGCCGAGTTAATCTTCAAATGTAACGCTGTGGACAGGCACACACCCCAATACACCTCAAGAATTTACAGAGGTTGGTGACAAATTTATGAATGGGGCACAAAACTTACCCCATATAGATAACTATAAAATGGTAGCGGCCAGGGCCTGATTAACCCTTAGGCTAATTAGGCTGCAGCCTAGGGCGCGAGGATCGGGGGGGCGCGCTGAACTGAAATCTTATCTTCGCATGCACTATTAATCTAGCGTCATTGCATCTACCCTACATATTTTAACTAGACCCAGACAAAATACTTAACCTAAACTGTGAACTGAAAAAACTTACGAGTCCCTGAGATTATAACAATAAACGAAATTTAAACCTGTAGCACCTGTAGGTATAACAAACGTTGACTTGTTATTAGAATCGGTCGGCGGTCGAGTGAGTGAGTAATTTTAAACATTTCACTATAATTTTCAAATCACCTCAACTCCTCAGCAATAAAATTCAATTTACCATGAAGTTAGAACATGATAACTCTCTTGCCTTCTTAGATGTCTTAGTAATCCGTAATCCTGATCGTATATCAATATACAAGGCGAGTTTTTCAAGTGGGCTTGGATGGCCAAATCCTAAACTATGAGGAATAGTGAAAAATGCTCAAAGGACTTACGAGCCCGATTTTGATGAAAACTTAAACTGCTTACTTAGATTTTTATAAATAAATATACCTAGCTAGGAATCGAACCCAATGATTTAGAACAAAAAACACAGGCTGTATTATTACACAATTCGATATTGTTGCATAAAAAGATCAAATTCTGGGAAATAATGACATACGTCAAATAAAAGAAAGGATGCCATTTTAAGCAAAATTCAATTTTTTCTTCACTTTTTTTAACACCTGGTCGCCCTACGTTGGTAGAGGAATTTTATAATTTTTCGTATTTCTTAAGACGAAATCTGTCATAATTCATCAAAACCATATCGAAATCATACTATTAAATATTTTATACATTATTCAAAAAATATGAAAAATTCTAACATTCCTCTACCAACGCAGGTGGTGAGGTGCCAAGAAACTGAAAAAAAATATTGAATTTTGCCTAAAATTACATATTTCCTTTAATTTGATGTGTGTCATTACTTCGCAAAATTTGATCCCTATTTTTATTTATTATTATTATGCAGCATGTGTTTTTTTTTCAAAATCATTAGGTTCGATTCCTAGCTAGGCATATTGATTTATCAAAAATCTAAGTATGCAGTTTTAGTTTTCATCAGAATCGGGCTCGTAAGTCCTTTGAGCATTTTTCGCTATTCCTCATAGTTTCGGATTTGACCATCCACGCCCACTTGAAAATCCCACCCTGTATATAGGTTTTGGTCGTATAGTGCGTGAGTAGCCTTTACCCTTATGTTCGGTCAACTAAAAAATGATTTGCCACCCTAAGGTTGAATATCATTCAGATTAAAGGAAAACGTTAGTTTCGCTTGCAGATCAATCTGACAACTTTTATAGGTTGTATGAATGATGCAAAACTTTTCACACTTGTAAACAAAACAAAACTAAATACCACTTTTTAGGCTCATTGTAACGTTCCTGGGCGCGTCCTCAGAATTAGCCTAGGGCGGTCAGAACCCTAGATCAGGCGCTGGTAGCGGCCCACATTGGCGCGATTAGAATGCAACCTTTATTCACCATTCTCATGTATTAATAAGTGTTCAGTTAAAACAACTGTGAAGATTTTACACTGCGTTTATCCGTACCTGTTGAATATACATAATCCATAACTATTGTGATCCCATCTGCTCCAAACTAACCACCATACTTCCTCATTAGTTTTTGAGGATTAAATTACGTAGTGAAATGTAGCTAGTAGGTGCATTTTCGGATTCGGCAAAGTCGTGAAAATGTAATCTAAAGACTGAAAAATGATTTTTAAGTTTACACTATTAACAGTCAATTGGGGTAATTTCGTGGTTTAATGCAACTTCAGCCTAATGCCTAAGCTGTTGTTCAGGTTTGATAACTAATAAGACATAATATTATTTGGTGTTTAGTTTATTTACAGAAAAGACTATTAGTTACCTAGATATTAAACTAAAACCTATATACATTTAAATCATTAATTACCTTCTTCGGCACCCACTAAAATCGGTTTATACAAAAAATATTTAATTATAAGCCAGCGAAATATATTTTTATTATATTCTTTCTTTGTAGTTTGTGATGTAGCATTTTGTTTAAAGACTGTTATCTATACAACAGAGTTGCTCTCAAATTTTACGCATGCTTTTTCTACAAAAGTAAATAGTAGAATTTTAAAATCAATTTTTGTTTTATGCTAATTTCATCAATCATTTAAAAAATCTGAACAAATGCTAAAGTCATTTGGACTATCTGGATTTAAAGTTATTTGCAAATTATGATAGCTTGTGGACACACACCAATAAGAAACTTGTGGACACCTTTTTTTAATATATATATTTTTATCAGCCATAAAGACTATTACTTTATTGAAGTGTATTAATTATGATTTTATAATAAATATTTTCTCTATATACCAATAGGGAATTTGATTCCATTCTTTTATTGTATTTAAAAGGTATCCATGTCCAAAATTTCACAAACAATGAATTTAGTAAATCATGTCTTATTTATTCAAGTTTGAAACTAGAAAGGTTTAAATTTTTTGATAGGTCTAAAAGAAAAGGGATGCAAACCAAACTAGTGACGTCACTAGACTTAACGGACATTACAGTTTGCGCGTGTGACAGAGATGGTAAAATGTTCCGACACCACTTTCAGTCTTTAATTTTTAACAGTCACAGCAAGAAGCTTATACCCAAATGGAGATTGCATTCCGTATATGAAAGTGAAGCACAAAAATTTTACCTTGAATGACGTCGCTGTTGTCTGCTATCCTTTTCTTTAGAGTAACAATGAATGAACTTCATGTGAACTTCATTCATTGTCACTCTAAAGAAAAGGATAGCAGGCAACAGCGACTTGATTCAAGGTCAAATTTTTGTGCTTCAGTGTTTTATACGGAATGCATTATGCAATCTCCATTTGGGTATAAGCTTCTTGAGTCACAGAGTACATTCTATACATAGAAAATATCAGTATTTGCCTCATGTTACATGGACATTGGACATTAATGTTTATTTTAGAGCCATTTGTTTATATACGCCAAGTTATACAAAACATCGATAATAGTCAAATATCCTATTAGTACATAAACATTTTTGAAAAATGCTGCTGTGATTGCTAAAACGTGTTAACCGTTTTAATCACAGCTGATATTACTAAGGCTGTATGGATCAAATATTTTGGGTTTCTAGAAAGAAGAATTATAATGTCAGATTTGACGTTTCAAATTTCAATGTGCATTCTTTGCTGATTCTTTGCCAAAATAACCTCAAATTATTGTTTGCTCCCCAAAGCTTAAAACAATGCGTGATCGTAGCCGAGACACACCGCCGAATTCAATAAGCGAGGATGAAATCAGCGGCGAGGGCCGCGTTAACGTGGACGAGGAGGACGTCATATACATCGATGATGTGGAAGAACTGGAGGTGGATGATGACGAGCTCGAGGAGTACACAGACGAGGAAGACACAGAGATAGAGCCTCCTGAAGACCTCGCGCATGTAGTGTTCGGCAGGCATGAAGGATCCGTGTTTTGCGGCGACCTGCACCCTGATGGCATACTAGCTGTGACCGGCGGCGAAGACGACAAAGCATTCGTATGGTCTTCACAAACAGGCGAGCTGGTGATGGAGTGCTCGGGCCACAGAGACTCGGTCATCTTTGCCGCATTCAGCTTCGATGGAGCATACCTAGCTACCGCTGACATGGCTGGCTTAATTAAAGTTTGGAAAACCTTGACAGAAGCTGATCAGGTTTGGCCGGTAGTATTTGAGTTTGATGTAGACGATATAAACTTTGGACTGTGGCATTTCGGAGCAAAAGTCCTTATGGTTGGAGCCATGGCGCACACATATATATTCCAAATACCATCAGGAAGCACAAAAGTCTTACTCGGACATAATTCAAAAGTGGAATGTGCGAAGGTGAGTTGGTTAATTAGGGTTGACTTTATTTTTGTGCAACAATGAAATTTTTGATTGGCCTTATTAGTACAATGCATCTTTTGTGTAAACCTTAAAATTATTTTATATAAATTTCATAAACTATATTAATGAACATTATCATTGTAATTTTCAAATAAATTTTGTATTTTACTCCTTAATTGCATTTTAAAAGGGCAAATGTGTAATTATTTGACTATCATTAATATTTTAATCATTTGTCTTTCAGTTGTTTTATGATGGTGTACGTTTAGCAACTGGGTATGAGGATGGAGCAGTAAAAATATGGGATATCAAATCTTCTTCAGTGTTGTATCAGGTGCCGTCCTGTATACATCAAATACGGGTGACGGCAATCGATGTAGCTCCTGACAACAGCATAGTAGCATCCGTATCTAGTGATGGTAATTCAAAATACATACCTTTTTTTTTATACTTGTATAACTTATATTTACGAAGCTAAACTAATGTAATTTCTATGGGTATCACACAATAGTCACTTAGTTCTTTATAATCAGATGTTTTAGTACAAAGATACCACTAGTACTCTGCCCATATATGTCGGATAAGGAGTTAAATTGGGAAATTAAATGTAGCTTATGTACTTTTAGGCTCGGTATATCTAAGCAGCATGAAGTTTGAGTTTTATTACGAAGTAATTATACTTGTAACTTAAAGATAAATAGACAACAAGTTTTATATTATACAATATGAAAGCAAAACATAATTAATATTGTAAGAATTTTTTTTGATATTTGGGAGTTCTGTGTCAAAATTTCTAATCTTTGGATCGGCATGGTAGATAAGGTCCTAAATCTATCTAAATTGTGAAAAAGGCCTACACAGCAGTGATTTTTATTACAAGATCTCATTGGCACTATGTAGAAATATTTTTTAGCAATAGAAATGTATATAGATTTATCAAATTAATGATAATCATACATCCACACTGCAGTTACCTTTTTATAAAAAACATTGTGCAACAATGATATCAAAAATAACCACATTTTACTCGACATTTCTTAACATATTCTGACATATCATCGTGTATTAAAAATAAATGGTATTTTGTTATCAGATATTACTGAGTTAACTTTAGGAAACTATAAATATGCACCATAATGGCCAGCGCAGAGCGGGACAGCATGACAAAGCATTTATTTTTTTACCAAAGGATATTCAATCTTATCCAGTGGAACTATAACATCAATTCCTTTATTTTAAATTTATGTCAGAGTATTGAGATTTTATTTTAGAAATTAAATCCTTTGCCATGCCATCCCATTCTGCATTGGCTCTAAGGCTCTATAAATTGTAAAAACCAGTTAACAATTATTTTTTATTATGATTTCAGGTAAAGTAATCCTGACAACAACACATAATGGCAAAGTTGTTGCTCAACTGCAGGCAGAAGTTGAATTAGAAACGGTGGCATTTGTAAAGGATGCTCAATTAGGATACTTTGCATTAGGTAAATACATATTTCTATGATAAATAGATAAGAGCCATGTTTTTATTAGCAGCTACATTCAGCAGTGGCGTGCCTAGGGTCGTGGACTAGGGCAAGCCCAATATTTTTTTAGTAAGAATATGTATTGGTACAGGAGCAAAATGGTATTAAGAAAGAAGAACGTGTTCATCATGCGATAGGGGGCGAGCCTATGCGATGTAATTAAATAAAAAAAATATGTAGAAAACGACCCCAGATTCGAATCCGAGACCTCAACTTTGCGCCATCGAGGCAGTCCTAGACCTACCACACGATCTATATAAGATTAGGATAAAAACCAATAAAATAATAACTATCTTTATCACCGTTATGAAAAAATCTATTACAACAAGTTGTTTCAAAAAAATCTAATAGATGGCGCGATTTTTACGGCCATCTATTTAATATTGCCAAAATACTGAAGGGCCCATCATTAGTTTTAAATAGATGAGTAAAACAAATGTGTAAGTTAAATTACTTTTGGGCATGCATACGTAACTTTATATTGTAATTATTTTGTAAATTAATAAACGACACTACAATAGCAAAAGTACGGCGCCGTGTTTAACTTCGCGGCCAGAAATTATTGTTAATGCATTCATGTTATGTTGTTGTGTATGCATGTGATTTTTTGATTCATCATGAGCCCTGAAAGGAAGCTAAGGAATATCTGAAAAACACTAAGATTACTGTCTACGCGAGCATAATGTTAAGAAATCTCATCACATATTATGTATATGACGCATAAAGAGGTTTCTATACGCTGTTTACCGGAATTCTAAAAATATATTAATGCATTCACATGTTTTTGTCAATTACTATAAAAGTACCAGTTTAATTATTTAAATCACTATAGCCGGAACAATTCCAAAAATTTAAGTACATCGTTCGAAAAAAATATACAACACCGACAGTATAACTTATTACTATGAGAACATTCAGCAATCTATGTAGTTATGTGCACTGATCTATAAAATTGTATTCTATAATTTTCACTACTTTCGATACACAACAAATCAGGCGTAGGTTTTCGACCAGATACGAGTAGTTGTTTGTCTACGAAATGTAATGAATTTACCTTTTCCTCGCTGATCAACACTTGCACACACTTCAAACCATCACAAGGCACATTTTCACCCATTATTATACGTAATAAACGTAAAATACTATAATTAAACGAAAACTAAACGTAGTTGTTCAGTGGTTACTGGTTAATCGTCCGCTCGAAAGACATAATAATAAGCGTGAAGCTAGCCACAGGTCATAAATGATGGTCAATTCCAAATTAAGTATTCTAATTATATATTAATAAAAATACTTAAAACATCATAATACGGTCTCAAAAAATATAAATTTATTTTATATATTATCCAATATAACTTGTAGCAAAACATAAATATTTTTCGATAAATTTGGATCATAATATGACATGTCAAGTGCACAACTTCACTCTGCGAAGCCGGGCATTTTGCTTGATACAAATTGCATTAAAAAATAGCTATATGTATAGGTACGTAGTGTCATGGTAGTAGCATTTCACCCAGAGGTGCGACTGAGAGGGCAATATACGCCAGAAGCCAGGTAAAAGCACACGAGAGAGAAAAAGATAGATAATACTTTGGTGTGTTCCATCTTTTTAAGATATTGCGTCACGCGTTGATTTTGAATGAAATAATTTTATATTAGTTTTTGACCTCGGCGCTCGCTTAGGCGAGTTGCCGGGTGCGGCGCTGCGAACGCGGGTGCTCCGTCGCAGGCGCGGGGCTCCATTACGCGCGGTAAATTTAAAAATGATAGACGTTTTGCATAAACGAATGTATTTTATTTAAGGTACTAATTTGCCTTTAGGATTGAGTATATGCGTATTAAGTAAGGCAAGCCGGGCTTTTGGGCTTGTATGGAAGTACCGCCACTAACATTCAGATATAGTTAATAAATTGAATCAAATAACAATAAAATAAAATCAAATATTCTTTATTTCAAGTTCGGCTAATCCATAGCATGTTAGTAAGATTTACTTATTATGTTATTAACAAATAAAGGCTGTTAACCACACTGGACGTTATTAGTTAACTCGGTTGACCGAGGGAATAACTTTAGTCCAAGGCTTTAGAATCAATTCAGATATTTTTATTGATTTTTTTAGACTCCTGTATGCCAGGATCAACAGTGCCACGCGATATCTAACTTGTTTTTAACCAGCAACAAAATCAAATGAGAAAGTTAAATTAATAGGAAGAGTTGGAAATAAATGTACTTATTTCGTTTCTAAAAGTAATATATTTGTGATGATATTTCCAGGTACTTTAACCGGTGCTGTGAGCATATGGGATGTAGCTAGACAAATGGTGCGCCATCAGTGCGTAAAGTCTAATGACCAAGAGAGTGGTGTCACTAAAATGATATGGGTGAAGGAAAATTTGATCACAGGCTGTTTGGATGGCGCGGTTCGGATATATGAAGGCCGTACTGGCGAAAAAGGCCCCATGTTCACAGGACATAGATCTGACATACTCGACCTGTGCTATAACGCGAAACAAAACATATTATTGACTACATCAGACGACGGCACCGCAAGGATATTCAAATACGAAGAGAACAAAGACAATGATTAATTACGTTATTTTTATTATCGATACCATGTTCGATATCTGTTGGCATTTTGTTTACCGATGTTATTATATTTATTTTAATAACGTTTTTGTGTTGAGTTTTATGTTAGTTCCCCAAAAGTTCGCTTATTTTAACGTGGCAACACATTTACGTATAAGGGCTGGCGCCTTAGAGTAATTACCTCTAGAGAGATTCACGCTGTAACCGCACATGAGACATCAATAGCTATATCTAGCAACACAAGAAAATAAGCGCCATATTGTGGCCTTAATTTAAAATAGACCCTATTTCAATAACATTAGGTTGCTTTATTGCTTGAACGACGTCGCTTTGTCGGGCGAAATTCTTTTTTCGCCCAACAACAAAACGCGGCACGTCACATGAAATAGAACATTATTTTGCATCTCATTCTGACATAAAGAAATTCGTATCGGTATGTCTCATTTTTGCGATGTACAGTACATTTCGGCTCTCTCTAGAGGTAATTACTCTAAGGCTGGCGCACATACGGGCAGCACAGTACTGACCACGCTTGCGAATTTTTCGAAACAAATTACACTTTTTGCGAATTAATAAAACATCAACCCGAGATCTTGCGAGCTCGCGCGGGGATGCGTGCGTTTCTGAATAGATCATAGATTAAGCTTCAAACTGCGTCGCGCAATGATCATGCGCTCTACACATTCCCTAATAGACATTTTAAAACTCAAAAATACTATTCGATGAGGTAATTAATATTAGACCAGCACTACGATGATAATAGTTGGCAGTAGATTAATGCACCGAGTTGCGTTTCTCCATATGTGCGTCGGGCCTTAGGCGTCACAAAACACATAATCCATTAAAAAACAACAACACAAACGTTGTTTTTGCTGTGTATTAAATAGACCTTAAAAAAAAGAGTCAAACACATCCTGTAGTCAGTATTTTTCTTTCTAGAGTTCGGATCGGTACAGGTTGTAGGTTCGTAAGGACTTATAATAAAATTAAGTAATAAAACCTTTAGAAACGACAGTTATTACATAGTTGCTTGATCACTTTGTGGCTTTTACATAGTAGTCGATTTAAAACTAAGTAATCCACAATACATTTTCTATAGTTTTCAAAATTGCATGCAGACTACGTGCATTGAACACTTCCGAGACGAATATATAAGCGATCTATAAACTAGTACTCATATACTAAGCCCATAAATCAGATTATCAAAATCTAGATGCTCAAATAAATATATCACATTTCTTCGACATCATCAACAGAGTTGTTGAGATTTTATGTTAGCTAAAATGTAACCGTTCGTCATTCGAGCTTGTAATAAAAAAGTATTAATTTTACACCCATCCAAAAACTAGGTGTATGTTCTTTATGGCCTAACTAGTAGAAAAATATAAAACTTACCAGTAATCTGTACTAAATAGGTACTTACATCGGGTATTGACGCTAAAGACAAGTGGATCAGAGTCTGACGATAGTCTAGTTCAGGGTCGACAACCTTTTGGGTTGGAAGAGCCAAAAATTTCAATTTACAACATTTCTAAGTTTTACAGAGCCATAATTTTTTTCTGACGACTTTTTCGCCGTTTGTCATTGGGGAGGGGTGCTTTAAAATGCGAGGACAAGTGGCTGCGAGATAAAAACACTGCCTACTCCTTATTAATTGAGCAAAATCTTTTTTGTATTAATTTTAAATAAATTATATTATCTTATGGAATTAAGACCTAGACATCCAAAGAGCTGCATGTGGCTCTCGAACCGCAAGTTGCCGACCCCTGGTCTAGTTGGTACAGCTGCATTGTCTAAGTCCACTGACAGATCCAGATAAGCCATATCGTAGTGATAGGATATTATTCTATATACCCCGCGTAACCAGTCTCACCCATGCGTAAAAGTATGTTTCTGTATACATCCTAGGTTCATTCAACGGCGGATCCAGGGGGAGGTCATGGGGGTCATAACCCCCTTCCCCTCCGGCTGTAATTAATTTATTTATTATCTTGTTGATAAAATTTATAAGCACTGTTCATGCTTTGTATGTCGATAAATAAAGTAAAATTATGTGTGTTCACAAATCACGGCTGTAACAAACTTTACAAAATCATTATTACGAATTCGAGTATTAAAATCGGACCCAGTATTCTGTAAAGAACTATATGACCCCGCCCTGGCTTAAAAGCTGGGTCCACCCTTTTGTTCAGTAAAACTTTTTTTTTATCGTCAGTGCTCACGCTCCGCGTTCACTTGATCTAGTACTGTCGACTGTTTGTAGTTTAATAATTTGTTGTCTTAAACCTATTTTAAAATAATTGTTCTACTATTACATTATGAGGAAATATATAAGCAAACATTGCCTACTTTATTTGTTTTTATTATACGGCAACGGCAACACATCTGGTATAAATCTATCATAGGCATCAGCTATCACGGTATGTGCCATGTTAAAGAATAGTAGCATTTCACTTGTTATCAAAAATGTTGTGTTTAGATAAATGAAGCAAGAATATGTGTTAGAATTTTAAATAAAATAATGTTTAAATAAATGTTATAAGATATGTACCTATACCTATGATTTGTCGATTATAATAAACGATACTTAGAATATTTTAAATGTGTCCAGATAGTAATCATAAGAACTTTGTATATAACTTTTTTGTAAATAATGAAACTTCTTAGCAAATGTTTTACATTATACAATGTATGTATATATTTTTGAAAATCTTGTCATTGTTAATAATAAATGATATCACTGTGCAAATATATTGTTTCTTCTTTCTCTTTATTATTATTTCCTTTCTACACTACTACTACTACTTTCTTACTTTCGTGGTGGTAGGATTTACCGCCCGGGTAGCGACCACCGTTCATAGGGCGTAAAGACCGCCATAGTGTTCCCTGTAAGGGGAACGCGTTCCGGGATCAGCCCGTGATTTTCCGGATTTTCGAGGGGCTTGAGTTCGGGCATGACGATGTACCGTGTGAGTATTTTTGGTTCGCGGTCGATGGGAGGGATTTGACCCGCCGGCCAGGGAGACCCGTAGAAACGGTTGTCCGCTGGCCACCCGCGGTACAGTGCAGGGGCCCAATCGTGGTTAACCACCACGAGAGGCTGCCTCACCATGCCGCGCATAATCTTGGGTGGGTCCGTCATGCCGGTTGGTGACCGGATGTGGGGTCCCGGCGGCCCATCCCGGGAGGGTACGGCGGCCCTTCCGTCCGGCGGATCAATTCCGCTCCTGTCGACAATTTCGTGCCGATGCTCATTCGGTCTTCTTAGTGCCCGGCCTGAAGCTCCTCGTGCCTCTTCACCGAACCCATACCATAAAGCCGGGGTATGCTTGTTTGTTCGATCGGACGTCTGCTGTCGCCGTCTGCGCTGCATGGAGGACCCCTCCTTCTCCGCTCTGTGGGTGCACGTGGATTTTGGTTCCCTGAGCCGCATCTACGTGTGCCCTTGCAGGTCACACAACGGGGACGATGAGACGACTCGGCTGTTCAGATATCTTAGCCAGGCGGCTGATGACGCGCAGGCGCAGTTCCCGTCGGCCGAAATGGTGGTCTTGGGGGATTTCAATGCACATCACGAATTGTGGCTGGGATCCTCCAAGACTGATCATGCTGGTGACTTGACACAGCTGGTGAACCAGCCCACCAGGATCCCGGATGTGGCGGGTCATGAGCCTTCTCTGCTGGACCTTCTGCTGGCGAGTCATCCGGCCGGGTATCGTGTGACCGTTAGTGCGCCTCTGGGCACTTCCGATCACTGCCTGGTTGGGTTGTCAGTACCTTTCGCTTCACCTCCACGTTCCGTGCAGGTTATGCGGAGGGTGTGGAATTACTCGTCGGCAGATTGGGATGGTATGCCGGAATATTTCGCATCCATCCCTTGGAGGCAACGCTGCTTTGAGGGCAAAGATCCTTCAGCGAGTGCCAACGCTATTGCTGGCGAGATTAGGCTAGGAATGGATTACTACATTCCTTCCTCTGAGATCGCCAGTAAGGGCCGTGGACGCTCCTGATTTAATCGTGCTTGCGCCGATGCTGTCGGTGACAAACAAGCGGCGTATCGGGCTTGGATCAGGGGTCGCGCCAAGAAGGATCCCAATATCGGTTCCCTCAAAGAAGCCTACAACCGGGCCACCAAGGCCTGCAAGAAGGCTTACGTTAGAGCGGATGCCCAGCGCGTTAGCAGGATTGGGCGTGCGTTGGCCAATCACCCGACTAGCAGTCGTGCTTATTGGAGTTTGGCCAGGGCCGTTCAGTCTAACTTCTGCCGTCCAGCATTGCCTCCGCTGAGGTACCCGGAAGGTTCGCTGGCTCACAAGCCGCAAGAGAAAGCTGCCTTACTGGCAAATCTCTTTGCGGCTAATTCCCGCCTCGAAGACCGTGGTTCCCAGACGCTGCCCACACTGCCTGATTGCGGTTTCTCAATGGCGGATATTCGCATCAGGCAGTGTGATGTGCGGTGTGAGTTACGGTCTCTCGATGTGCGGAAAGCCAGTGGTCCGGATGGGATACCAGCGGTGGTTTTAAGGACTTGTGCAGCCGTGTTGTCTCCTGCACTGACTCGCCTCTACCGAGCGTCCTACCGCACAGGTATTGTGCCGGAATCAATGTGCAACCGATCCCCAAAAAGGGTGATCGGTCGGACCTTACCAATTACCGCCCTATCGCTATCACCTCAGTGATTTGTAAGGTCATGGAGCGGATCATAAACGCTCAATTGGTCCACTACCTGGAGGATCACTCGTTGATCAGTGACAGACAATACGGATTCCGTCAATATCGATCAACGGGTGATCTTCTAGCGTTTGTCCTGCATCGCTGGGGTGAGGCGATTGACAGGCGTCGCGAGGCTATTGCTGTGAGCCTCGACATAGCCAAGGCGTTTGATAGGGTCTGGCACCGTGGTCTTCTTTCCAAGCTTCCGGCATACGGTCTGCCCGGCAACCTGTGTTCGTGGATTTCCGGGTTTCTGCATGGGCGTAGAATACGTGTAGTTGTTGACGGATTCACTTCGGCGCTCATGTCGGTAAATGCCGGAGTTCCACAGGGCTCGGTGCTGTCGCCCACCTTGTTTATTCTGCATTAATTGCTATGCAGATGACAGCACGGTTCATGGGCGATACCACTGCGGGCCTCCGGGATGCCGAGTCGAAACTGTTAGGGGACGTGAAGATCTTGTCGTTGAGCTCAACCGGACCTTGGATCTCATTTCCACATGGGGTTCCAGGAATATGGTTGAGTTCAATGCCAAGAAAACTCAGGTGTGTGCATTCACGTGCAAAAAATCCCCGTTCTCTCCCCTCCCCATTCTTCAGGGTACTCCCCTCTCAGTGCGGAATGACCTGAGTATCCTTGGTGTGGATATCCGCTGTGATCTCAATCCAAGGAATCACATTGAAGGCGTAATCTTTCACATAATGCAGGGTAGGAGTCCTGAACAGGGTGCGTCGGTTCTTCACGCCCGGTCAGCTTTATCGTTTGTATAAAGCGCAGATCCGGCCGGGTATGGAGTACTGTTCGCACCTCTGGGATGGATCCGCTCAGTACCTGCTCGATGCCTTGGATGGATTGCAGCGGTTGGCCATCCGCATTGTGAATGATGCAGACGTTACGAGCAACTTGGAGTCGCTACAACTCCGGAGGGATGTCGCCTCTCTAAGCGTGTTCTACCGCCTGTATCACGGTGAATGCTCTGAGGAATTGTTCAACTTGATCTCCTCCTCTCCATTCCTAACCAGAACCACGCGCGCCGGCTTGCGAAGCCATAGCTTGTCGGTCCACACCATCCCGGCTCGAACCAAACGGTTCTCTAATTCTTTTTTGTGCCGCACCGTCAGGCTGTGGAATTGTTTGCCGTCTCACGTGTTCCTTCCTTCCCACAATCCTGGGTCCTTCCGCCGTAGCGTGAAGAGGCACCTTAGCAGGCCGGCATAATTGTTCCCATTGGCATGGGACTGCCGTCCGATGCCAATGGATACTCTGCCTGGGCGGCCAGTTTAAAAAAACAAAATACGAACAAAAAATAATAACGAGATAAATTTCAACGTTCACAGCTGACGAATGAGTTCAGCGTTTTGAGGGAAATTGGCACATAAGAAAAATAATAAGGGATGTTAAGGTATTATGTACTTTAAAACGCTATATTTTACCGTATTTTTTTCCATATAGGGCTGGCTCCTGTAAATGTTATGCCTACCACATATTTAGGCAGTGGGGTCCTTCGCTTACCCAAATCCCATTCTGTTTGGTATATGGCTTTGCAAATCTTCATAACTACGATTAGAATTTAGCGGTTTATATTTTGTACGTTCTTGTTTTTGCGTATGCATATTGCTCCAATTAAGGGTACAATTAATAATCCCATGCATGAATGCGCACGAAAAGTAGCAGTGTGATAGAAATAGCGACGGATTGTGGAGTGCACCGCCACCTGAAAGGACGGACACGACCACTCTGTCAAGAGTGATAACGACTTAGAAGTGTGTGTTCTGTGGAATTGTTTGCCGTCTCACGTGTTCCCTCCTTCCTACAATCCTGGGTCCTTCCGCCGTAGCGTGAAGAGGCACCTTAGTAGGCCGGCATAATTGTTTCCATTGGCATGGGACCGCCGTCCGATGCCAATGGATACTCTGCCTGGGCGGCATTTGCGCTTACCATCAGGTGCAATGCCGCCACTATGCCGGGCCAGAGAAGAAACTGAGAAGAAGAATTCCTCCTTCTATATCGCACCATCAATAATCATAATAACTTTGCAAGTCCTACACGATCCGCTATCAGGCTGTAGTTATAAATATGTGAGATTTTGAGCATAACGGCATAACTTGTCGACACGTAAAAGATAATTTTCTTATCTGAATATTTGTACCCGAACCACCATACAATTATCAATATGTGCATATATTATTTATTTGACACTTTAACCTTTACCGTTAGTCGTAACCGAATAAAAAATAGTCAGAATTAGGTACTTTAACAAGCAATTTTAGGTTTGAAAAATCGTTAAATACTTTACACCTATAGTCTAAAAATCGGTTTTAAAAAAGCACATACCTATATCTTGAAGTTTTTAGTAAAGAGGCCAAAGGTATTAAAATATAAGGTATAAAACTACCTATTTTTGTTGCTTACATTTTTATATCATAAAAAAATAAAATCAATATTTAGCGGATCCACCCTTAGCTTTTATGGCTGCCGCAATCCCCTGAGACGCCTAGCGGAAAGGCTTCGTGCACTAAGCTAGGGGCGACTGTATTGATCAGTCATTTTTGATTAGGGAAAATTCATCGCTTCCTTTCTGCAAGCATTGGGGAAAGTATGTGGCAATCATAGTCCTTCCAAATCGGTGCGCGAAATCAGTGTCTGCATCGCACAAGTCTGGCGACAAGCTCTAACGCCTATATCTTATGCTGATATACCGACCTAAACCTGTAAGAAGTCATCTTGGCGCGTTGTCTATCGTAATCCACAGCCACATGAAAAGTCCAAGACACATGCTTCCGGACGTCTCGAAGTGAGGGAGCGCAGGTGTGCCCGCTATGGCATTGTGCAGTTTGTTTGTGGGCGGCAGAAAAGGGCCACACGTCTCGCCACCCCTCGATGTTATTTTTGAAGTGTCTCGACTACACCCAACTAACTTTCCCTTTACCGATATAGTATGTGGTGATTGACTATCAATACACACATGACTCCGAAAAGTCAGAGGTGTGCCCTGGGATTCGAACCCGCGACCACCGTGAACATGTTGGCAGTCGCGTCTAGTCCGTTTACCAACAGGCCACCACGCACGTGCTAAACACTAATTATATTCTAAATTTGAAGGTTCTATGTCTGCTAGAAGTGCCTTAGACTTTTGATGATCGTTCAGTCAGTCAGTGAGTGACAAAATTAATAAAGTTTGACATGTTACAATTCTTAAACTACTGGTTCAAATTGAATGACATTTTAAATATACCGTGTTTACATAATGCCTGCTTAGTAACTGAAAATTCAGGCTTCTTGCTTTAACCGCAACGAAGTTAGAGGGGGTTAGAAAATGGTCTGAATTGCTTCGAGAAAAGGATGGTTCGACAGTGCCGCTTTTTAGCTCGACTTGCAGGGGGCACTGCTGTGCCCCCAAATATCGTAAGGAAATCTTGCATACCATAGCGATTTCTAAGGATTTCGTTGGCATGTAAAGTCCGCCAACCAGTGGTGAACTATATGACCTTATCTCTCTCAATCGTACCCTTGATTGCAGAGGAGGCCCGTACCCTGCAGCGGGAGATATATGGGCTGATACAGACCATAAACATTATAGCATTAATTGTAAATACATGAATTCCGGGAAGTACAAATCTCGATCCATTAGTAACAACCTTATCGAAATATGATTAGTGATTCTCGAGTTGCTCTGGAGCAAATATTCATACGATGCAACTCGAATCAGAAAATATTAGATTGGGATAGTATTTTAAGTACCCAGTTCCTATATCGTAAAAGATTTATACAAGTTCTGATATTTACTGTTAATGTCATTAATAATAACTTATCGTGATTATAACTGTGCTCTGTATTTTGCAGTACCTACGTAGATAAGAACCGGGAATCTTAGCGATTTTTTTGTGAATTGACTCATCGTTGTTTACGTTTTGCTGTATAAATCTCGCGTAAAACGTGTGATATCAAATGACCCGTAGTTATGAGCGGTCTCGTCCCGTAAATTATACAGCTCCAGTTCTTACACTTAATATTACTATTTGGATACTGATAGAATAAGAAAAAAAGTAACAACTTTCTTAAGTACTTCAATTATTTTTTGCTCTTGCTATCAAGCTACTAATGCTTTATTGACAGACAGTCAACTTTCTGTCATTGACCTCTGCACCGAGAGCATGTTATAAACGAATTGCTCATATCCTGCTTCAGCCAATACGGTATTCGCATTATAGATAGATGGTCAATGCACCCTATTCACCATTTACATGACTCCCATTAGTATGTCACTATTTTAAATATTATTGGAAATACATGTGCCAAATGCACACGTGGTTTATAGGACGGCGCGACAGAGACAGCTAAAAACCAGTTGTATGAACTTGGCAGTGAATTTATACACCATGACAAATTCAAAAACGTACTTGTTAGCACGAAGAAAAGGTTCACAATCGATTGACGATCTCGCTTCATAAATGCCGTTTTGATTTTGAGCCGTACTGATGGTGGTAGACAGTCGCGCTCGTTGTTAACTTGCAAAGTATTCGAGTGAATAGTAAAGCAGACGCACGTAAGGTTGAACGTATACGCAGTTGTCCTCGCAGTCGCACCATATGGATTCGATCGCGGCGAAAATATTCAGTTTATTTACAGAAAAAAAACTGTTCGCGTTACCATTCGCTAAGCTCGATCTAAGTAAAAATTAAAATAATAATTGGTCTCGTATATAATACGTGGTGGTCTTTAATGTGATGCATATTTTAACCTAAAATTGGTAAACTAAATGAAATTTCCTACTGTAGGCTACTATAACTACTATTTTTAGCTCGTTATCAAGCACCGGCAGTGGTAAAGGCACTTGGGTACCGTTGTATGGGTGTTCGATGGTGTCCGGCGCCGCACGTGGTGTTTCCCGCCGCAGATCACTCCGCAGTGTGACGCAATGTTTGCATGATTGTGTCTCAGAATTTCGGAGGACAGACGTTATGACCGTTTTACCGTTAACTGTGTGTGAAAGTGTTTGATAATATCGTAGTGATATAGGGATATAGTGTTACATTTTAGTGTCGGAAAAATAAAAGCAACCATGACCAAAGTAGCAGATGTTGATGGACTGGCGCCAAGGGCCATGGAATCGGGTAACGAGGCCGTCGATGGTGAAGATAAGGAATCGAGCCAAGGCGTTCGTTTGAAAAAAGAATTGAGTTTAATGAATGGTGTGACGATCATCGTGGGTGTTATAGTCGGTTCCGGTATCTTCGTATCTCCACATTATGCTCTTAAAAACTCAGGCTCCAAGGGCATGGCGCTCATCGTGTGGGTGCTCTCAGGGTTCATATCCATGATAGGAGCGCTCTGCTATGCGGAATTAGGTAAGTGTTAAATCACCAAGATTTCATTTCTGCTCTGAATATTTTGCTAATTAGGTACATCGCTTTCCAGCATCTCATAAAATACTTCGGCCGTTCATGTTAATCAAATAATCATAATTACCGTTCAAGATTACCGTTTACGAAGAAGACTGGAACGAAAAATAATTAAGCTAGAATAGAAGTTGATTGTAATGACTTAAATTTATTTTTCCAAAAAGGACTCATAGATAAGTAGGTCACATTAGTTCATGCCTATTTTGAAGCATACCAACGGATAGCTATAATGATAAGGAATTTTATATGTAGCTCTACTCATCTCTAAAGTATTTTGTAGAGTTTTTTTTGTTTTGTTTTTATATATAAAAATTTAAATAATTAGAACACACATCATAAATCCTATTGTAGAGTTTTCATATTTTTTTTCTTACCTATGCATCAGGAAATTGCCAAATATTTAAATATTTTCGCGGAGCAAGTATCCATTCTCAATATAAAGCCAATTATAGCATGTGCTCAAACCTATCTCGGTCTCATCAAATATTATCAAATAAGAAACAATGTGTGCATTCATGCCACCAGTGACAGTCAGGTTCCGGTCGAATTCTATTCTTACGGATGATATTTTATTGGACCGACTATGAACCGTGCTTAGCTGCCGTATAAATTAAAGGGCTTATTCATATACACTTTTAAAACCTATTTTAATTATCGAATGTTTTGTTTTCTTCGCTCAAACTGATTTCATAAGTCGTTCGAAAAGGACAGAGCGTTCAATTACTAAAATAGGTTTAAAAACGATTTAAAAACACGGCCGTAAGCCTAAACATTTTGAAATATATTTGTTCACTTTGATTTAGTCCACTAATCAAATTGACTGTGTATATCGTCTGACTAGCGGGGAGATTGTTGGATGTTGGTAGGGAACCGCGAAATGATTAATATAACCCCCCATGTCGTACCTACAGCTAACGTTAATATTAGTGGAATACCGGAACCGGTTTGTATTCATTTTTAGTTTTTATTGAAATGAAATACATAGTATTATTGCGTCACGTGCTTTACTTTGAATATGTATGAGATCGATTTAGGAATACAGTCGCTGCGGATTGTATAATATTGGTGTCACATAAAAAATATGTTACAGATTTTGCAGTACAAATATAAATCATTTCGAAGTTGGGGACTTATTAAGAAGCCACCAATAGTAAAAACAAACATCTATAAGATGATTTATTTAAAATATAAAGTGGGTGAAGGTTACATCCTTTTAAGTTCGCTGGAAAAAATAGTAAATAAAATGTGTTGATAATAATTGACATTGAAGAAAACCTGCAGCTATTTACACTTGAAGTGCAAACAGATTAAATCATTAAATTCTGGTAGATGTAACAACCTACATACCGGGTATATCAAGACTGCTACCGAAAACGAAGCCGGGTGGTAGTTTTAGTGACTACAAACACAATGCAACTAAAATTTTCACAAAAAAACGCGACAATTTTTTTTTATGACTTTTTAAATATTGTAATTTTTGGGTGGTAAATCCATAGTTTTTGCTAAAATAATAATTTAAACTCTTTTATACCTTAGAGTCCTTATAAATAAGACAGTGTACACTATTATTTTAGGAAAAAAAATGAATTTACCATCCAAATACGACCATAGGAAATAAATTACAAAAAAAAATCGTCGCTTTTTTTTTCAACTTTTTCTGTTGCAATGTGTCTGAAGTCACTAAAACTACCACCCGGCTTCGTTTTCGGTAGCAGTCTTGAGATACCCTGTATATCAGAAACATCGAAACTCTATACAAATTTGTTAAAACACGTACACACGTGAAAAGACCACATAATATTTGATGAAGCAGACGGCTCACGAAAACGTGGAGTCTGAAAAATTACAACACGGATAATTTCAAACATAACCTACAGTATTGAATCGAATTATATAATGAATATTATTAATTAATACGCTTAAAAAGGAACTATGAAAGAAAACTACAATTTGAGTGTGAAAGCTAAAAAAAACATGCAATTTATTACGATACCATGGCCACTCTCACCCTAACTATATGCTAATTATTCGAAAAATGTGCCCCCCCGAAAGTAAATTTCCATTCTACGCTAAAAATAACAATAAGCATGAACCCACCAGGCTTCCGTGAAAAGGGGGTCACGTCCAACTTAACCCCATTGGCGCAAAATATATCGCACTTTAACGATCCCATACGTTTCTTCTTTAAAATCATTAATGAGTGTTCTAATATTATCTGATTAATTATAAACATAACCTAATACGAAAGTTAATATCTCAGTATTACATTTCACTATCCCTATGTGTTATAATAGAAAGGTATTATTTTAATTTTTAAAAGTAATTGAAAATATTATATTTTTGAAATTAGTTCAATATCCTTCATAGCGTTTTTATTTTTTATACTTATTGTAAATAATTAATAATTATGTTAATCAAACATTTACCCACAGCTAAGTATTGTATCAATCGTCGACTTAAGGTATTCGAAAATTAATAGATATCTACAATTTTCACAAATGACTCATTGCAATTCTATTTTATTTATAGAGTCCAAATGGTTTTATTATATCTAACTACTTCACAACGACATTGAAGGAAATGCAAAAATAATAATGTATTCCTTTTGATTTTGAGTTCCCTACTGTGTATCGGAAGGTGCGTCTACAATAAAATTAAAATATACACTTAACACTTGGACCTCGATTGAACCATACGAAAAGAGAATCATAACAATCGATTATATTAAGACAGAAAAATCGGTGAATAAACTATGGAATAAACATAAAAAATACCCACACACAATTAAGTATAGAACCTCCACCTTTTTGGATGTCAGGTAATAAGCTTATTTTGTATTCAAAGTACCTACTTAACGTTATCCATAATTTTATCCGTTACCGACCGACCACCAGGTAAAACGCCCAAACACACCATGTGATACTAATATTACTGGAGTCATAAATCAAATAATATTTTCACTTTACGGTACTTTATATTATAATCTTAGTTTTTTTTTTACATTTTAGGTATGTGCGCAAAATAGCATAATATGTCATAAATTCTTTATTAAATATTTATGACTGTATGTACCTATGTATGTCCACGTCCATGCAAGTTCTTAAATGTAGTTTAAAATTATAGTATAGTGATATTAAAAACTTGTAAAATGATTGCATAATATGCATTCAAAATCCTGTTTTTGAGGCTAACAACTCAATTCGGAATAGGTATTAATTTTGTAACGGAGGTCACATCATTATCAACGAGGCGATAAGCCTTGCAACTTTGCCGTGTGTAATGAATTATGGAGAATATCATATCCCCTTATCTATTACCATTGTTAAGTTAAACAAAGTACCATACATAAAGCTGGTAATACATCATTTTTTCATATTATGATAAGACTACTCGGCCCGCCAGTAGTAATAGTTTTGGTAGATTATACTTGATACTGAACGTTTACACGAACTTAATTAAAAACGTGTAGCGCTATCATATAATAACTTCTGAATTCTTTATGTTCTGTACTTAAAAAATATTATCATGTTGATTAAACACTATAAACATTACAATATATTAGAGGTACGTGAATTTAACAACTACATAATCCACCCAAACATTTTCAAAGATCATTGAAGATTTTTTAGCAGATTGAGGCTTTCCTGCTATAATTGATGATAAATGGGTTTTTCTATACGTGAAGACTGATCACAATTAAAAAAGCAGCTCCGTTCGTTGGGAATTATGTTGTAAAATACAGATATAGGTACTCTCATTCGGGCAGCTATTGTTAATTACTTTAATCATCAATAACATAGAGCTAGAGAAAGCACAATTTATATATTTCAATTTACGATCGAAAACCTCTACTGACCTTTGTTCCCCTGACCAATACATTAACTGATAACATACGGTATAACTACATGTCACAAGTCATCACAATAGTCACCTATACCTACATATACATCGAATGCATTTTTTATATATTGTTTATTGGGTAGGTAAACGAATTTCAATAACGAGCTTAAACATCTGAAATACTTTGGTTTTAGGTGAATTGTTGACCTCTCAGAGCTACCCAGAGTGTTCTTTTTTGGAAAGACAAGCAAATGACCGAGTGAAAGACAGGGATTTTGGGCCTCTGTACCGATCTGAACGCAACGGTCAAGTCTTCAAGTCGATATTTTTTAAAACAGTTGTCGCCCTGTATGGCCCTTAATGGTACCCCTTTCGAGTTGATCAATACCTACTGAAATAGTATTTTTATACAATACCTTAATATCTATTTACGGGCGCGACAATTGCTTGTGATCGATAAGATAAGATATTCAAATCCAACCGAAGAGTGACCACTATGAAACACCATACGGGTGAAAAAGTTATTACGCCAATTGACCGATGATGATACACATACAAATAAAATATCTATAGTTGGAATAATATTATACTTATTTAAAATATCCTTATTGCATCAGTCGACCGATAAATACTGTTTGTTTTCATAATAACCACAATATTTCCTATTTAAATGCCACAACACCACACACCATATCTACATATACATATTATAAAAATATCTGATTAAGCTTCTATTAAAATTGGTTTAATAAGAATAAACAAAATAAGAGTAAGCAATTTAAATACACTGTTGTGTTACGGTTTGAAGAACATTGTAGCCAGAGTAACTACTGGAAATATTTATACCTAAAATCGAGTGTCTCATCTAGCGAATGCAGTGGAATGCCAAGCATTGCTGCATTCATGGTGTTTTTTAATTTTGCTACTGACCATAAGCGGTCGTATCGCTCACCATCTGGAACAAAAGTAGCTCAATTCACTGCAAAAAAAAAGAAGCGTATGGGCGATTATATATTTCCTCAAAAATGTAATTAATTTGTGGATTTAAAAAATATATCCCAACATGTAAACAGTTAACTCAGGACAGCTCTCTAGAAATAAAAATACAGTTGGTAGGTAACTGAACTCTACGCAAATTTAAAAGAGTATGTATAAGATTACGTCTTGAAATAAAACTATTATTTATGGATTTTATCGCGGATTTGGTTTAATTTTTACATTTTTTGAGTTCCCGACGTTTCGATTACTTTACAGCTTACGTGGTCAGGGGGCAGACTAAGATTACGTCTTCAACTTTGTTATATTCATGAGAAGTATCAATTATCATGTTACCTATGTTATCAAACAATTATTTGACAAATTTGCTAATTTTAATGAAAAAAAATTAAGTCTGTTACGTGAATTGGCAGTAGGTATCGATAAAGCTACAATTAAAACACAACAAGAATTTACATATATTTGAGAAGTAGTAATTCTTAGTAGGGCATTATTTGCAAGAAATGCAAATTTAAGCGATAATAATTTAAAATATATAATATTAAATACACTCTAGTGCTGAGTAGCCTGTTGGTAATGGACCAGATGAGGCTGCCAACAGAGAGTCAGAGGTGTGCCTCTTACTTTTCGCAGTCATGTATGTGAGGAGGTAATTTTCAAAAGTAGTCATCTCCAAATTTACGAATTTTGCACTAATAATGCCAGATGAATCTGCTGAGAACTCTTGACAATTTAATAGTAAATAAATCCATGTAAATACAATAAAAAGCCCCCAAAACGCATTTTAAAAAGGTAATAATTTTCAAATATGGCCTATTCCATCGATGCTCAATCACAAGGCGTTTAGATTGGGCCGCCATCTTACAATTGCCATACATTATCCGAGTAACCCTATATAATCAGATATTTTTTTACTTTAAAAAATGGTCAAATCTAAACACTTATTTTCAAAAATATCCAAATCCAATTCATTTGTTTTCATAAGTAGTCAAATCCAGTACTTACAATCAAAAGTAGCTAAATCCAAACTTCAATGTCGTTTTTCTAATTAAATACACTGTAAACGTTCATTTATGTACATATTGAAATTCTCACCTCAAACATTAAAACTATCAGAATAATGCACTTCCAGCTTAATAACAGCCATAAGAAACACCAGATAAAAAATGTACAATTTCTTGATTTGTACAAAAGTGGATTTGGCTAGTATTGAAAATTATCGGTTGAATCTGCTCGACGATGTAGAAAGATTCCTAACGGGAGCACCACATTTCACCAGCATTTACATCGATTCAAAGATCATGAGAATGTAAATCTTCAGATTGAAGTGTTACTAAGAACTCTATTCCACTCACCATAGACAGTCTTTATATTGGAAATAATACCAATTTAAATAAAATTCTTATAAGAAGTTCGTGATGGCTAGTAGATCACGGACTGGAAGCGAATTCTAGTCACGAACGTGTTGGGTCGAGGGTTCAGCTCTTATGGCGCCCACTTCTGACTTTTTGTAGTCATGTGTGAATTAAAACGTGAGAAAACTGAAAATTACAATGTTTTTTTTTTAATCTACGTTAGGTAAAGTGCACCAACCCTCTGTAGGCTAGTGTGTCGAAGTCTAAAGAACTAAGTCCTCAGAACGAAATTCTCCATTACAGAATAGTTTTGTGTTTAGCAAAGGCTATAAAATGATTTATGTCAAGTCAAATTTCTAAAATAAGAATTTAAATAAACATGCATAAATTGCATTAATTGCAAGTTGGTAGAAGATAAGATAGCTTTATAATGTTTATTGATTATTTAAATACTTTTATAGGTACGATGATCCCAAAATCGGGAGGAGACTACGCGTACATAGGCGAGGCGTTTGGGTCTCTAGCAGCGTTCTTATACCTGTGGGTGGCGCTGTTCATCCTGGTGCCGACGGGTAACGCGATCACAGCACTCACCTTTGCACACAACATCCTGAAACCGTTATGGCCAGAGTGCGATCCGCCCGACGCCGCTATCAGTCTTATAGCTGCTGTTATCACATGTGAGTATTACTTTAATTTATTTTCTTTCTTTTTTTCTCCTAAATAAGAGTGTATGCTTAACTACAGGATGACCTAATATCTTTGTTTATGACCGAGTATGCTTAAACCGAAGAATTGGCGAATCTACGCTTTCATGCTAAGTAGAATATAAAGAAACTGTGGACTATGCTAATTCTTAAAAAAACTCTTTCATCTACTGTGGAACCTATATAGGAAATCAAATTAGTTCGCATCTGCATGCTTTATTTTTATATACAGGGTATATCAAGACTGCTTCCGAAAACGAAGCCGGGTGGTAGTTTAAGCGACTTCACAATGCAATAGAAAATGTTGCAAAAAAAAAGCGTAATTTTTTTATTTTTTTCCTATGGCCATATTTGGGTGGTAAATACATTTTTTCCTAAAATAATAGTGTATACCCTTTTATTTATAAATAATCTAAGGTATAAAACAGTTTGAATTATTATTTTAGCAAAAACTATGGATTTACCACCCAAAAATGAGGATATTTAAAACATCATTAAAAATTAATGTCACGTTTCTTAGCGAAATGTTTAGTTTTATTGTGTTTGTAGTCACTAAAACTACCACCCGGCTTCGTTTTCGGTAGCAGTCTTGATATACCCGGTATAATATATTTTAATATTCTTTTTTCTTGTGTCCAAAAAATAATAATTAAAAAGTTAATAAACTGCCACTATTTTTGCAAATTATTCGCTAATCTTATATATTTTTTATTCATGGTAAACCCACAGGCGAACATGAAAATCTTGCAGTCCATTCGCTCTGTTATTTTACCGAGTAATTGCAAAAGGTACTGGGAAAGTTACCATCAACTTTCTTGTGCCTCTTGGTGTATTATTACTGTGAAATGACATGTCTTACTACTCGTCTATACAGTAAATTGAATGATACTGTCGAGTTGAAAATAATCATATATCTTTGATATCTCCTTTCCTTGCCATCATATTATAAATTTAAAAAAATAAGTTTTCATTTTTAATGGATTATTCCAATGACCCAGTTTATTATTTTGTTCATTGTAGATACTATTAAAATATTTTTTTTCTAAATTTCTCATAATCAAATACACGGAACATGTATTAAAGTGTCGGAAAAAGCAAATTGCAAACCACCGCGCCGCGCCGCGCCGCGCCGTGTGAAACTTTATACACGAAATACGTATACTGGTTTTCACTGAGCAATAATTTATAATACAAGCTGGAATACAACTTTTTATTCAAAGGGCACATTGTCGTTACCCCATGCAGCGAACCGGTTTCAATACCAAGAAATTTGTTCAATTATTTATTAGGGACTTCCAAAAATCATCAGTTCGCTGAATCTTGAGCCATGCTTACTATATTTTCTTTTATTCTTAACCCATTGAGAGACTCGTATTCCTTCTTTAAATTACCTGCCATTATTAAAATACTGATTATCTTTTTGTTTGCTTTGTTTTCATGGATTATTAGTTTTCAAACGGTTATAATGTTAAATCGGCCATTCTTCCAAAAATCCAAATAGGATTGTAAGCTTGACATCATTTGGATGTGATAAACAAATCAATGACACGTGTAGCGTTATGGTCGGCCGTTTCGCTCCTCATAAAGCCCTTTACGGTGACGGAAGACCAGACAATCATGTCACAATCTCGTTGCTATCTATTATCGAAAGTAATGGAGTGAGTCTGGCCGTCGCGTCGCATCGTTCCGCCGGGTTTGTGTCCGCGTCTTTATACTTTATAGTACGTGCGCTGCGTATATAGAGGTAGAGGAGCGCGGTCGCCTGATTGTGCCTGACAGGATAATGAGGGCTTCCTCCCGCATCGTACTCGCACACACTCTTGCGCGGAATTATCTTGGCTAATAAATGTACTGTAAGGGCTTTAACATGTCATTGTGATTTTAATCTTTAATAACGACTGTTTTACTAGTAACATCCGCAGATTGTACTTTCGTTTGATTGGCTTTGTTTATCCGTCTCTACCTAGCATCTTATACCCATTGCATTTGATGGACACATCTAATAGATTCATAGGTTTTCTATTGATAATCTTTAAATTTTCAAATTCCAGTATGATGCAATATTTTTGATCTGTGTTTATTTTCACATGCGTATGCTGTACATGCGCAAGTAAAAGAACAAAGTGAAAATTAACGAGGATAATCATTACACTTGTGTAAACTAAAATTATTATTTTTATGTCAAGCAATACAATGTTGTATATTACTGCCTTTGAGGTCAAATGTTATACAATATGATTTTACCTTCTCTGGTGCGGATAAAAATCATTCATAGCATGTAGATTTTATCCACATCTATATGTAGAGCAAATCTTAGTTTAGCAAAGTCAATAACACTTTTACCAAAATCTGCTATTACAGTTGATAATTCTGAGATTACATTGACCACTAGTCAAAAGAATCTATATACTCGTAGTTCATTGTTGGTCACATTTGCGAAGTAAGGGGAATCCTGGGAAAATTTAGGCGGGTCTTAAAGTGTAGACATTTGAAAGAATAAATAACTAATATCGCCTTAACAATACAAGTAGATAGCTACTTCCAAAAATCTTGTAACTTATGCATTTATTGTTGGTCCCAGTATTATGATAATTAAACATAAATATTACTTTTCGTGTATGACGTAGCTAATGTCCCTTCCGCAATTTAATTTTTTTATTAGATCTCTTCAATTATATTGTTTTTTTATTTCAGGTCTTTTAACAGTTATCAATTGCTACAACGTGAAATGGGTGACGCGAGTCCAAGATTCATTCACAGCTGCGAAAATATTAGCATTACTAATAACGTTCTGCGCGAGTTTGTGGTACCTCTTCTCTGGCCACACTGAAAACCTTCAGAACATGATGGAGGGTACCAGCTATAACCCTGGCGACATCGCCATAACATTCTACTCGGGACTATTCTCATATTCTGGATGGAACTATTTGAACTTCGTTACAGAGGAGTTAAAAGATCCGTACAAGTAAGTACAGCAGAGCTCTCATTTATTTTGTTAGTTCTTTTGCAACCTTTGTGACCGATATGGCGATAGGCTCGCCCCCCATCACATTGTAGGACGAACACATAAGGCGAAACGTGGGTGTCATTGTTGCAACTCCACCTACCCCTTCAAAGAAAAAAGCGTAATGTTTATGTATGGAGGTATTATTTCATAACTCTAATTCGAACTCTTGATTGTAGCGGAGTTCCGCGCTCGGCAGTATGTGATTACAGACTCATACAGCACCGTACAATACAGTTATTTGATACAGTCATAATAATGGCAGGTTATTGACTTAATTTATTCGCTAGTCTCCATATACACTGACACAATTTAAATAATGTTAATTTTTACGATAAGATTATTAGTACCGCTAATAATAATTTATTATAAACCGTGACATGAAACACGTGTTACACGAAGAGCCTGTTAAATGTAGTCCTGATATCGATTTCAAATATATAATTAAAATTTTTATAAAATCAATTGTATACTTAATACGTAATACTTGAGGTTTTGGGAAACGTATCACAGAAGTACTTGAATAATTTCCAAACACAAAAGTTCCGTGGATTACGTCTGTTTGCATGGTCATTTAATATTGTTATACATTGTTAGCAATGCTGTTATTGGCATTTCTTATAAGCAATAGGCTTGCGCACTTCTCCTTACGCACAACTTTAAATAACATTACTGTTTCATACATCAATTTATTGATATATCTTCTTTAGATATTATAAAAAGTATCGTCAAACATATGTTCCGTTCACGTCCTGCGTGGTACAGTCAAGTAAAATAAAGGCCAACCACTCCTGACTTTGACTTATAAATGTCTAGGCAGGTAGGCGACCCACTTGACTAAGTTTAGAAAGTTATATATTTAAGACTATAAACAACTTGTCAATAAAAGCTTCTAATACTTTCGAATTTGTACACTCTTGTTCTTTTTGTATAAGTTCTTGACACAGATGATGGTACGGAAATAGAGACGTGACGGTGTAATATATTTAATACTTTGGGTTACCTTCAGTGACCGCGTGGCTGTGTACTAATATAATATTTATCGATAAACATGAAACAATTATGGCATGTACAAGGTTGTCCGAGTTATTTTATATTTTGTTGGATACAATGAATATATATTTAATAGACTTTAATCTTGTATTTTAAATTTTGGACGTAACCTAGATTTTTTTAAAATTAACAATAGATATTATATTTTGACCGGCTTTTTCACGGTGATCCAACTATGTTACGTAAAGCATATGCGCTAATAAACCGTCAGACTACTAGGTTTGCCAGGGCCTTTACATTACCGCATACTCCTTCCACTACCTTTAGGCTGATTTTAGAGTCACGCTGACCGCGCGCTGACCGTCAGCGCTGACAGCTCAGCGCGTAGCTTACAGTCGGGGGTCAGCACTACTAACTACGCTTTGTTCTAAAACGCTCCTTAGAAGCTCATACATTGCTATTGGCAACGCTGACGGTCAGCGCGCGGTCAGTGTGACTCTAAAATCAGACTTAAACTTCCATCCTTCATAGGCATCAACGCACCAAAGCTTCATGAGATACTTTTGGCAGTAATAACTTGACATTAAGTGATCTGTTTTTTACTATCAGCATAGGCAGACAATCTAGCGTCCCACCTACAAGTAGCGCTGCTCTTAGACTTTGGCAATGCCAATTAATTATTAAAAGCCGACATAAATTTCAGAATATGAATAATATTCTGTTTAAATCAATTTTTGACAGCCTCCGTGGCGCAGGTGGTTAGATGCCGCCTGTGAAACGAGGGGCCGTGGTGGCCAATCCACAAATATTTCTTTCGAATCTAGGTGTGAGACCAAAAAGTCTCTCGTAGTTCCTGATACCCACGACAAAATACTCGATCTTAGTGTGGGATCAGGGTTATGTATATGACTGCTGGGTGTTATTTATTGATTTATTTTATATGTGTGTGTTCCAGGAATCTTCCACGTGCAATATGCATCTCCATGCCAGTGGTGACGTTAGTCTACGCTTTGGTGAACGTCGCGTACTTCGCTGTGCTCACAAACAGTGACATCATAGCCGGAGAAGCTGTAGCTGTAACATTCAGCGCGAAGATATTAGATAAGTGGGCGTGGATAATGCCACTTTTCGTCGCATTGTGTACATTTGGATCTCTCAACGGAGCCATATACGCCTCGTCTCGATTATTCTTCGTCGGAGCCAGGAATGGCCATCTACCATTGGCTATATCATTGATTGATATCAGGAGGTTGACGCCTGTTCCTTCACTGATATTTATGGTAAGATATTTTCTAACTATAGCATATAGTATCAATAAATTCAAAGATTTGAATGGTTCAATAAATTTCAACGTTTACGTCTAAAGGGTATAGCTGTTCGCAATAACGAAGGATATATGGGTAGTTACTAGTTAGTCCCAACCTTTTATTGATGACTACAAAGAAAAGTTAAGTCTATGGGTTCCTCTTAGCTGTTTTACCTGGTAGGTATTATATTATTAACTTCATAGAGTCACGTGGTGAATCTCGAAGTTTTTCTTTTTCATCACTATATTTACATATACCGTAGTTATGCCAGTAGACAAATGTAAGGTTTCCTTCTTTTCACTAAGCATGGAATTCACAAAAGGTATAAAAACAATAAACATTGATAGCCCAATAAAGAACTTAATGACAATTTCGAACGCCTGTAGCGTGTGAATAGTTTGATTTCGCGCCGTGGTTTTATTGCTGTTACATAAATTGTTGTTTAGAAAGTGATTATAATGTTCCACTTAGATAAGATTGTTTGATTGAGGTTACTCGGTTACGAGAGAAACCAATGAAGATTTAAGAAATACATATTGGTATAGTTTGAGAGAGCGATGATTGGATACCTTTGTATACAGTACTTTCTAATTGGTAAAAACTTAGGTAATCAATCAATTGTGAATTATAAATACAGATTTGTCAGTAACAATCTTTCACTAATTATATATAAACAGGTATCGCAAAATAAAGGATTTATCTACTGTATTTAAATTGCATAAGTGGCTTTGAATTATATGAATATTTATTCGGTAGTAGGTCTTGTAGGCAACTTCACTAACCATATTATAAAATATAATCTAAATAAAGGAAAACGAATCAAGAATGTGTGTCCGAAATGGCGATATGGTCGGCTCCTATCACATCCAGGGATGAAATACACAATGCCACACACAAAGCGAAACGTGGGTGTCCTATTTGCTACCAGGGGAACCTTTATCTGCCCCTTCTAGGAAAAGAAAAAGGCGTTTATCTATGTTTATATGAAAGAACACGAATTCTTCGGCTGATAGATGAAAATTATTAACAATATTTTTATTTATTTCCAGTGCCTCGTAACGCTGACGCTGTTGATATCAAACAACATCGAGTGGCTGATCGTCTGCGTCACTTCAGTGGAAGCCTTGTTCATCCTGTTCTCAGTGTCTGGGTTGTTGTGGATGCGTTACACACTCCCGCACAAACATCGACCCATACGGGTCAGCCTTGTCTTACCCGTAGTCTTTCTCATCACCTGCACATTCCTCGTCATCTTCTCTTGTCTAAAATATCCAGTAGCAGTAGGCTTTGGCATCGCATTCACAGCATTGGGAGTCCCCGTGTACTACATTTTCATAAAATGGCAAGACAAACCCTTATGGTTCAAATCAGCTTGCGATTCCTTTAATTTAGTATGCTCTAAAATGTTCTTATGCATTCCAGAGGACTCTAAAGACTTATGATCCTTATTGACTGACCACGTCTTGTGATCTGATTTTGTATATTTATCGTGCTATTGCAGTGCTTCGTGTGATTGCATATTTAGATCTGTTAAATAAGAAGATGAATTTCGACAATATGATTCCTATGTTTAGTTTTAATTTCTATATAATTATTGAATGTATGTTGTGAGTTGTATCTATCTTATTGGTAATACAAATAAATTTGCAAGACATTGATGTCGTGTTTATTTAACTAGGTAGATACAATATTTTTAGGGTAGGCTCTACATTACATAACGATCCCACCTTATACATTTCTAATGTACTACATAAACGTGCATGGTTTTAACATTAATATTGAATATAATATTTCTAGTAAATATCCTTTTAAGTTTCGTGTAAAATTTATAGATGGCGTAGATGATGCCGTTAATTAAATATGTAATATTTCTATAATAGAGGTATGAACATAATTCTACAGACGAGTTAAGACTAAAACTATTGAAAAATGTCGCAATTTTATGTCATTTAATTGTGATTTTTATGTAACCAAATAATAAAAAATGCTTAATTGAGTTTCAGCTTCATCAATTAAAGTATCCTCGAAAATAAGACTTTCTCTAAACTACAAACCTTTATAAGCACTGTTATTTTGCACTTCTAATGTAACTGTTTTGCTGAAATACTTATTAAGTTTCTAGATTAAAAGTGAAATAAAAAAAAGACTCTCTGGGTAGTTTTTGTTTGTTACCACAAGAGGGCGTCACAAGTCTGGTACATATTGTCGCCAATGCTTCGTAGACTGGCTATCTAGGAATAAATATTGTAATATACTAGAGGGGATATCGCGTACAGATTATGTGAAATAAAAAGAGTGGTATACGTTTCGATCGAATATAAACTATAATGTATCAAGTGTATATTTGATCATGGGGTACACTGACTAGACGTAAAAATAGTTCTGGTTACCTATTTTTACCGCTATTTTTGTTTCTATCTCTGTCGCTCTTTCACATCCACATTATCTACCCTATCGCTACGCTGGATTCTAGTGGCCCTGGTTCCATTGACGTAAAATATATGGACGGGGCGGAGAGCGAGAAAAGTGTTGTCACGAAACTGGTCTACAGACCAGTGCAGCGGTTGTGACGTCACAGCGCACCGGTCTGTAATTCGTCGTAAAAATGCCCAATTGTATCGTGCGTGGGTGCAATAAACATGACCGAAAGTTCACAAAAAAAAGATAACATTTCTTATCACCGCTAAGTAAAAATTATATAACTTTAAGTCAATAAACATTTATTTTAGCATTATTGAAAAACGATTTCATGGCCGCCATTGACGTAAAAATCCAACAGATGGCGCGATTTACACAGCCATCTTTTTGACGTACCCAATGTACTGAAGGGCCTATCCTTAGTTTTTAAATCAATGCCTGGTTCATACACAATGCACACCTAGTGGTCTATTGTTTAGTGCACTCAGATTTTCTCCGCTATTTCTGCTCCAGTAAAACACCTCCCGAATAGATGAAAAAGCTGAGAAACGCTCTTAGTGCTACAAAAATAAAGAACATATAGTGATGGACTGGTAGAAGAAAAGCTACTAAAGACGCTGGTCGTTAGCTGTCGACAGGTCTATTTGCTTATTTAGAGAACCACTTGATGATAAGTAGTTATTAGTTACCACTGTTCATGAAACTCTATAAAACCTGAGGCATCTTCGAAGCTTAAAAAACAGTGGGCTAAAGTCTTATTTCTTGAATTTGTCGACGTCATACGTTGTAGTTTATTTTACGTGTCTTTTTCATTTCCACAGCAAAAGAAAATCCTGATATGAGGTGAATTATACATTGATGCATCATTATCATTTAGTTTAGTTTGTTTATGATTATTTTTGTGAGGTCCTATGTTTTGCAATGCGACGTATATAGGTCGATAGCGTTGATTATGTTTATCTACAGTGGTAGCCGTGGGATTACTAATTGTCAACACCGCAGCGGAAGAAAATAAACATATTGACGTCTTAACTCTTAAGTAAAGAATAATACCTGTGTATCTGTTATATTTACCAGGAAATGAAGATAGATACGTGTTTTTTATCGATAGCGCAATCATCGAAGCGTAAAGCCGTCATGTTTCTATTCAATCCTGAAATCACGTACACTTATGGGCCGTGAATCAATCGCGACGTCTCTTTTGTATGCCACCGTGGAAATTGGCAAGATTAAAATTTAGTAACAGTTACGGAAGGCGGCACGATGTTATTATACTAATTCAGTGGACCGGACACTGATGCACTATATAGTATTATTATTCAAGATGATTATTAAATAATACTTCTTTTATAACTGGATTTTATAAAGTAAAATAAAGTACGTGATGTATCAACAATAAACTAAAAATAGATGCTTGGCCGCACAGGCTGGCTTCACGATCCATCTTCCCAAGTCTGCGTATTTTTTTTTTATTTTTATTCTAACGGCATTATTCATAAACAGTCTTAAATTCTATTTTAGTAATTCAATGGTTTGAATCGTTCAAACTGAATTCAAAAGGCGTTCGAAAGGACCACTATGAATAAGGCCGTAAGACTATTTCGTTCTCAAATCTTACTTAGATATGTATTAGTCTAAGATCCCGCCATACATCGACCTTCACCGAGATGTTTATTTGATGAAACCTATTTTATATGCAATTTAATATGTCAATAAATATATTGTATATGGGTTGCCTTGCAAATTTCAGTCCAGAATACGATTAATTAATTATTAAAAATAAAACAATTTTTTTTACACATTTTACCTGTTTGATTATTAAACAAATTCTATACCAATCGAAAGTATGAAACCCATAGAATATGTAAACGTTAGGTTGCCTATTTTTTTCCGGTCACAACCCTCAGGTTGCCAGGTATAAACAGGTAAATCGCTACTAGCATTTTGCGCCGGTCTGATTATTGAATGGAAATTAAATGAAAATAAAGATCATTTTATTATGAACACGGTGGTATAGGGTTGCCTGCGAAAAATCAGTCCCGAATTGCGGTTGTCGAATTTAGAAAAGTGAAATATTGCTCCGAGTGACACAGCATAGCAGCTGTTCGAAGTCCGCTCATAAAGAAAGAGGGTGTGCATGCTATTTATTCTTGAGAATGAAAAGGACAGCGATAGACTCGTATATGCTGTGTTCTGTGTTACCTGGCAACCTGAGGGTTGTGACCGGAAAAAAAATAGGCAACCTAACGTTTACATATTCTATGGGTTTCATACTATCGATTGGTATAGAATTTGTTTAATAATCAAACAGGTGAAATGTGTAAAAAATATTTTTTTTTTAATAATTAATTAATCGTATTCTGGACTGAAATTTGCAAGGCAACCCATATACAATATATTTATTGACATATTAAATTGCATATAAAATAGGTTTCATCAAATAAACATCTCGGTGAAGGTCGATGTATGGCGGGATCCTATACTATATAGCAAAGCATCGATTTGTCGTCGGCTAACCGAAAAAAGCTCTTAGTTTTGGAACTCCGCTGGTATTTGTGATCGAACCAGTAACATTAAGTGAAGTGAATAATAATAGAAAGCTGCCGTCGATATATAGCGCTATGCGGTCCATAATCGTAATATTGCAAAACAGAAACAACCTTATTTTCATACATTTCAAAGAAATTTTTATGTTATACATATATGTGTCATAAAATACATAAGCTTCACTGATATTTAAAATTGGATTTAAACAGACCGTACCCATTGAGTATTTAGTTTGATCGCGCCATTATATAGTCTTTATTATTTTACGCTGTTGAAATGAAATGAAAATGAAATGAAATGAAAATATTTATTGAATCCATAAAATGTCATACACTATTTAGATTCAGTCATTTTTTTTCCACTACCACCCAGTTCACAAGGCTGTTTTCGCCAGAGAAGAACGGGCAAGAAACTCTAGCGTTGCTCTTTTCAAAAATAAGTTTACAATACAGTGATCATACAGGAGTTGAAATTCAGAGCAGTTCATAAATTATGTTGACTGCGAAGATGGGAAAATACTGAGTATGCCGCTTACAATTGGTCTTTCAGTGACCATAACAGGTCACAGGAAATAACTGGATACAGATCACTGCCAACAGGTTGCTGTGGATATCCTTACAAAAACCCTATATTTAGTAGCGAACGATCTCTAGTTGACCATGATAATGACTTTAGTCATGAATAGTCATTTAATCATTAATCCAAGACTTCCACAACTTCTTTTACTTCTATAACATAAGTACTGATGTTTAATACTTCATGAATTATCGTAGAAATATAAATAAATTGTAAATTACTAGCTAGTACTAGATGACTCCACAATAATCTATATCAAAATCACGTTTGATGTTGTAAAGGTTTTTGCTTCCGCTGCCAAGTGACTCGGCCTCTATGTATATAAGTATACTTAGCATTGTACAAGACACTTGGAAACTTTGTTGCGATAGGGAAGCAATAATGAAATCAATTATTATGATATCGGAGACGATAATTAAATTGTAATATATACTCACTCACTGATGGTAGATCTCTCATATTTAAAAGGCCTGGGAAGATACCACCGTAATGTCTATTTCTCCCGCCAAACAGCAGTGTATATGCGCGGTTTAAAGAACAATGCAGTCAGAATAACTACTAGACATATTGAGACTTTATATCTCATGTTTCAGGATGGCAAGCAAAATGGAATGTCAAGCATTGCTTTGTAATTCATTAAGTTGTTTGGTTTTGCTACTGTCCATGAGCCGTCGTATCGCTTACCATCAGACGAATATCATGTTCGTCACGCCATTCATTACAATAAAAACATAATCAATTATATAGAGAAAATCGAAATTTTAAATATTTCTAAACTGATGATAATATGATGATGACCCATAAAAGAAGCACATAAATCCACTTCCCTAGCATACAGAAAACCCAATAAATCTTTGCGAGGTCCATTGTTGACCAGCAGTAGATTTACTATGGATGAAGAAGATTTTTTTTTTAATTCTCTGGCCCGGCATAGTGGCGGCATTGCACCTGATGGTAAGCACAAATACCGCCCAGGCAGAGTATCCATTGGCATGGGACTGCCGTCGTAAACAATTATGCCGGCCTGCTAAGGTGCCTCTTCACACTACGACGGAAGGACCCAGGATTGTAGGAAGGAGGGAACACGTGAGACGGCAAACAATTCCACAGCCTGACGGTGCGGCACAAAAAAGAATTTGAGAACCGTTTGGTTCGCGCCGGGATGGTATGGACCGTCAAGCTATGGCTTCGCAAGCCAGCACGCGTGATTCTGGTAAGGAATGGAGAGGAGGGGATTAAGTTAAACAATTCTTCAGATTAATATTATAATTATTTACAATAAGATAATAGTAAGCACTCTCAATCGTACTCTCGATTGTAGAGTAGGCCCGTGCCCTGCAGTGGGACGTATATGGGCTGATACAGGAATAGTAAGCGTAGATGCGCTACTTTTACATTTGTTTGGATCAATTTCCAAGTAGGGAAAGCCCCAGTTGCCACTCAAGCTTTTCTCTAGTCTCTACATTTTAAAATCACCACGCTGACAAACAGTGTGTTCAGGAAACTCGCTGAGATTTGGAACTTGTGTTTTACTTGTGACACTTTATTAAACCCAGGCTTGTTGTTACTAGAGGATAAATACCTCCCCTATAAAAAGCCCAGAAAAGTTATTTTAGTATCCTTTTTTTGTATCAGCCCACATACGTCCTATTGCAGGGCACCGGCCTCCTCAACAATTGAGACTAAGATTGAGAGTGGTTAGGACATATAGTCTACTACGCTGGCCTAGTGCGAGTTACCGGAGTTTTACATACCATAGTAATCTTTCCGAATCGCTACAGTATACAGGTTTCCTCATGATGTTTTTCTTCACCGCACACTTCTTCACAAGCACTATAATGCTTGGTGATTGACTATCAATACACATGACTCCGAAAAGTTAGATTAGTGCCCTGGGAACCCGCTACCACCGCAAACATGTTGGTACAAACTCTAGTTCCTTAAAACGACCACACACACTTTATCCTTATTTAGCAATATCTGTTTAAACTAACTAAATTTATTATTCTATGTAAAGTCATACATTTTCCTGTAGCCTCTTGTTTAGAAGACACAATAAGTGCTTATTTACTGTAAAATAAAAATACATTTCCAGTAATTAGTACTTATCAGGTTAAAGCCCATAAAATGTACTATTGAGTGACAACCCTGTGAACGTTGATTTCAAGTGTTTTTGCCACGACATATTGTTAATATCAATATTGATAACAACAATAACTGCAATCAAAGCGTTGAAAATATTGTATGAGTTTTCATTTAACCCCGCAGACAATGAGACTTAAACCGGCTCATGATCGGAGGTAACGAATTCCATTTCAAATTTTCAACAAGCGAATATTGTGTTTTCCGCAATATTTTCCCAGATGTGTCGGCGCAAATAGGTTTTTTTAACATGGGCCTAGAAATTTACGACTTAAAATATTGACACAAGAATACATAATGGTTATGGTATTTTTAAACAGAGCCACTAAACTAAATAATTAAAATAAATACTAATATATTTGCACCCTAATTTAACTTTCCCACTAATGTGAGAATTATTCTAGGCCTGTCTAGCGAACCGAAGGCACTTGTTCAGAAAATTTCAAAATATTTAGTAAAAATAAAAGTGTTGAGACGTAGCTTAAAGAACTTGGTGGAATGCCAAGTGATAGAAGCCCATTGATCGTTTCGCTCTTTCTTTCTATCTCTGTCTACTGTTTTTCTTTATGTTCTCTTCAGTTGTGTTTTATCGAAGCAGATGTCTAATGTGTATAAAAATCCACGTTTAGGAGTCAGGATCCTAAAGTTTACGCCTCTTCCAGGCATATTGCTCAGGAATAGCGTTACCATATAGATAGGTGAACCTGTATAAATACCTGTGTAAATACCATGGACTTTGCAAACCCTTCCGCGCTCGATACATACATACACAGGTCCAACTCTAAAACCAATGCTTATCCCATTCAGTGACCAAGTTAGTATCTTATCTGACCGTGTTAATAATGGTAAAAATACTTATACCGTAACCATTTTTTATATTATTCCATAGGTACCTTATTTTATACCACAATTTGTTGCTAATGAAGAATTTCGGAAGCCCGCCTACCTTACATGGATGACCTAGTTAAAATGTCAAAAGTTAATAGGAAGTCGCTGGATCGAAGTCGCTTCCAACAGGTTAATGTACAGATTACATACAGGGCGGCCTATGTTCAGCAGTGGAGTTCCTGTCGCTAATGAGAGAGGGAGATAAACAATTTCTGACAACAGAGTAGAATTTAATACAAGCCGAAATTAAGAACGCACTGTATTTCGAGTTGGGGATTTTCGTACAAAATCATAATATTTATTGAAGCTACTATCTGCTGCCATGACTCGGAATGTTTGCTTTGATTGCAGACCGTAAATATACAAATATAAACAATAATATCAATAAGTTCACAAAGCAGCAAACTGAACGACTCAAAAATATATTTAATGACTGTTGTATAACTATTGGTATAGTTACAAGTATTTCAGTAAAATCGTAAAAAAGCGGACTTTTTTTTAAATAAACTAGATTTACTTGTAATTAAATATGGTTCACTGCTAAAAAATAACAACACAATTGCAGTTGTTTTGCTAAATTTAAAATGAATTCAGCCTATTTTCAAATGGTTCAATGCAAACCGTTCTACTTCTAGCATTACACTTTCTATTTTTTTATTGGGTATATGAAAACATCGCAACAAAAAAAAACTATAAATAGGTATTGTCACTATAAAGGTTTTTATATGAATATGAATTGTGAAACCACAATTTCTCTCACTTCTCAATCTTTCCTTCATTGATTTTTATACTTTAACGCTTGAGCAGATTTCACATTTTAATAAATAATCCGTATAGTTACATGCTTCATATAGATTACTGGTAATCCTAACTATTTTTTAAAACTATATCATGAACAAGATTAATTTTATTGCCTGGATAAGATATTTAAACTAATCTAGTTTGGCGGATTAAGTCCTAGACCTTCCAATTATCCGAAAAGAAGTAGGAAATTATATAATCGATTTGAAGTTACATAAAAATTACATATATTAAGAACTATATACTATACTTTTCCCTGCTAATATTCGTACGTATATCGCGAGCAAGGTTATCGGAGACTGCAAAGCTCGTTCAACACATGCTCGTTTTTCAGTTTACTTTAATATATACATATGTTTATCAATAAATGGTTTAATCAGCAAACAATTTCCAATTATTATTATTTGTGGACTGCCTTGGTGGCCCAGTTGTACTGCTTCCACTACGAAAAGAAACGAGTTATACCACCTAAATACCATTGTCAGAAAAAGTAACTGTAGGTACAACCGGTAGGAATGGCTGCTTTGAAAAACAATGCGACAAGCCTTGGTAGAAGAAGCTAATGTATCAAGCAGATATATTAGATGACTACCTCGATGCTACTTCTTGTTCCACTGTGGTAGGACTACTTTTAGGTCTCGAGTCCAAATCCAGGGTTGGGCAAAGTGCTATTGTCATATATGTCTTTGTGTTATATAATTATGTCTTTGTGTTATATATGTCTTTGTGCCCGATATGGCTCGCCCTCTTTCACATCGTGGGATGGAGCAGACAAAGGGAAGTGGGAACTTGATAATACCTCTGCCTACACCTTCTGGAAAAAACGCGCGAGTTAACGTAAGTAACTATGTATCGCTGCTTTAATTTGATAGTGGCACATAACGAAATGTGTATTTTTATGATAATGTTACCATTAAACACAAATTAATCTAAAATACTATGTGAATAAAACTCATATTTTTGATAGATTATACGTTGATTTAAGCAACTTTCAAAGAGTTGTCATTATTAAAATAAAATATATAAATAATCAATTATTTTATTTTATTTAAACTGCTCTCCTGAAAAAAGTTCATTTTTGAGATATGTCGTTATCAAATTAAAGCAGCGGTATGTATTATTTGTAGTGCACAACACGTTCTTTCTTTAAAAAATAGATGAAGTGATTAGGGTGAGATAGTGGATGAGTTGGGTGAATATGGCAAATCACTGAGTCAAAGATAAATTCACTTAGCAATGAGCTACATTTGACCTGTTAGCCACCTCACGTCAGTTTTCTTTGAGACTGTGGTTTCGTCTCAAATCTATATCGAACTAAACGAAACTAAACAAAAATGAATTACGGTCTGAGTCTACCACTTTAAACTAACTAAAAAGTAGCCATACCAATTTCAAATTAATTGCAGCATGCCTCTGTAGCTGTAAATTGGGCTCAAAGTGACTCTACCAATTTTAAATTGCAGCATGGCCCCATAGTTGTCAATTGGGTACAAAGTGACTCTACCAATTTCAAATTAACTGCAGCATGGCTCTATAGCTGTAAATTAGGTACAAAGTGGCTCTTCCAAATTCAAATTAACTGCAGCATGGCCCTATAGCTGTCAATTGGATACAAAGTAACTCTAGCAATTTAAAATTGCCTACGTAACGGCTCTACCATTTTATTTCTTTAATTCAGTTCATTAACTACACCGTTTCTAATAAATAAGGCTCATTTCTTGTTGTTTTTTATTGCTCTGAATGGCGTGACGAGCATGCCGTTCGCCTGATGGTAAGCGATAAGACTGCTCACGAACAGAAGCAAAACCAAACAACACCTTGAATTACAAAGCAATGCCATCCTGAGACATAAGATATTCGTCTCAATAAGTCAAGTAGTTTCTCTGACTAGAATATCCTTCAAACCGAAACACAACAGTGCATTTACACTGCTGTTTGACGGAAGAAATAGACATAGCAATGTTATGTTACTATTTATAAATAGTATTCATATACATATACTCGCGGAAATATACGTGGATATATGCTACCGGAATCCGTTCCGTGAATAAAGTGATTAGTTGAATATAAACTATTGTAATACTATTTTAGATATCATCGATAAAAATGAGGTCATTTGGGTTTTAATAAGCTAACACGTTTTCATTTTCTAATCCTAATACCATTTATATAAAATGATATATAATTTTTAAAGCATTTAAACACGCCAATAATGCTTAATAACGTGTTGTTTTTCGTTTCTAATGTATTTATTAGTATTAATGAATGTGAAAACAAATAAATGTACATTGCAATTGTCAGAAACAATTAGTAAATGAATTTATAGCACTATTTGTAATTTAGCAAATGCTATATATAAAAAAATACTGTTTATGTTAGCTAAAAATAAGTTTTAATTGAATATTATCTTCTAACGGCTGATCTATCCAGTACTCATATCTTAAATTAGAGAGTAGATGTTTTTTTTTTCATGTTGCAAAACTTACGTGTGGTATTTTATTTATTACGTAAACATAATTTCTTAGTTCTACGACTACGTATTATATCTTTCTTTAGAAGAATCCGTATTACTTTCTTTACCAATACTAATATTGCCCAATATCCTGTATTATAAGATTGAAAAAGCGTTTTGAAAAATGAAATGAAATGAAAAAACAAAATTTTTTTTTATCCTTACTATTACTTAATATTATAAAGGTGAAAGTTTGTATGTATGTTTGTTACTCTTTCATGAAAAAACGGCTCAACAGATTTTGATGAAATTTGGTATAGTGATAGCTGACACCCTGGATTAACACATAGGCTACTTTTTATCCCGAAAAATGTAGTGTTCCCGTGGGATGAGTCAGGAAACCAAATATACATATTTTCTACTCTTTCAAATTCAAATTGTTGGCACGGGATGTCCTCTCCTACGGAAGGGAAATATAGTCGACGGCACGCGGGAAATATAGTTAGTAGACACGCGAAATAATATGTTCTTGATGTGGATTGGACTCAAAAACTATCTGCACCCGGGCGAAGCCGGGCCCGACCGCTAGTTAAAAATAATAATTTTACATAACAACAATATTGCAGTATTATCAAATTAGGCCTGTGTCTTGAGAAACCAATTTTTTGAATTTGATTTTGAATCCCAACACGTTATGATTTCGCAGTCTGCACTATTAACCCTATATGATCAACAATGTTGCAACAATTATAATATCGTCGAGTGGCCGCCTAACGAGCCAATAAATACGATCTAATATATGTTTAACAAAATGGTAACATCAAATCGAAAAACGCGTAGCAAATTCAGCGTAACCAATAAAAAATACACAAAGTTTTTGTGCAACAAATACTGTTACTAATAGGTGATTGTATCCACCAGCAAACGGTTGAAATGCATTGACTTGTATTTGAATTATTTGTATGATACTTGAAAGATTACTAATCCGGCCTATGGGCGTACACGGGCAGAACACGGTCCTTTTCTACAACTGTAAGTAAAATGCCATAGTCCACATTGGACTTCACATCCATTGTAATTATGTTTACTCTATAATATTTCCTAACTTTAGCTTTAAAGGACATCGTAATTGACTATCAATACGTATATAATAATAATAATAATAATAATAAATATCTTTATTGGCAGAAAAGTTTACATACATTAACTTATTGAAAGCCCTGGCTCCTGTGCTAGTATAAACTGTGTTACAGGAACCAGTGTCTTCTCCTTACAGTAAATAACTACAGCTAAAAAACTTTCCACTAATAGATTAAAGTGCCTTACATAAACATGTTTACACAACAGTATAATTAGTATAACATATAACTCGGAAAACAATAAAAAATAAAAAATATAAAGTAATAAAATGTGAATGTGTGTGTGTGTGTGTGTGTGTTTGTATGTGTGTGTGTGTGTTTGTATGTGTGTGTGTGTTTGTGTGTGTTTGTCATTTTAGTAAATCCTCAGTTTCTTTATATGATAGACCCTGCAACCACGATTTAGCAATATTTTTACATTTGTTTAGTGAAAGCGGATATATTCGCTTTAGCTTATTAATTTTGTTATATATACGTGAGGAATTTATAAAATACTGTCGCCGTGCTAGCATTGTTCTGTGCGGGGTAGTATGACATACATTGGCCCTCCTGCTACTTGCGTTCTTGGTAAAAGGTTGTGAGGAATGTTTTTTTAGTATAACCCGGAGCACGTAGATCTGTCTCACAGATAGCACTTTGCACTCCTGATACAATGCCTGTGTGGGATACCTTCTTGGTTTGCGAGTCATTACTTTTAGTGCCACTCTTTGTGCACGCTCAAGTCGAAGCATGGATGACATGTCAGCTCCACCCCATGCTGTTATGCAATATTGGATTAATGATTCAGCTAGTGCGGAATACACAATATTCAGTATTTTAAAGTCAGCACAACGGCGCAGTTTCCTGAGGATTGGTAAAAACTTCCTTATTTTTATAACTAAATTATTAATGTGATAGTGCCATGTAAAAGTGCTATCGATTGTGACACCAAGATAAGTAATGTTGGGAACACGTGAAAGGGATGGACAATTAATGCAAGCAATATTTTTATGCCAATTATGTGCTCTAATATATAAGTTTTTAGGCTGAGTGTGGAGTCTATGGGAAAATGTAATGTATTTGGTTTTTGCAATATTTAGTGTTAGTAGATTTTGCCTAAGCCATACCATGACCTCATTCAATGCATTTTCGGCGTATTGTCGAACTACATCCCAAGTTCGACCATGTGCAATTAAAACTGTGTCGTCAGCATAAGCAATAATATTACATTGATGTAATTGTTTCGTACATAAGTTGTTTACATACAGGAGGAACAGAGTTGGACCCAGTACACTTCCCTGAGGAACACCGAAAGTGGGCGTTGCATAACTACTTGAAGCGTGACCTATTTTAACAATTTGTGTCCGATTTTTCAAGTAACTGGAGAAAATTTCTAAACTTGTTCCTCTGACACCAAGACTTTCCATTTTAGAGAGAAGTAAGGGAATTGACACGGTATCAAAGGCCTTCTGGAGATCCAAAAATATGCCTATTACTTTGGCCTTATTATCTAATTGTTTAACAATGCTTTCTGTTAATTTTAATACAGCATCCTCCGTCGATTTGTTTTTTCTAAAACCAAACTGGTTCTCGGCAATTAGGTTATTTTTTTCGAGGAATTTAATGAGTCTGTTATTTAAAAGTCTTTCGAGAATTTTTGATAAAGCGGTCAAGATAGATATTGGCCGATAGTTACTGGGGCTGTACTTATCCCCGCTTTTATAAATGGGAATGACGACTGCTGTTTTAAAAATATCCGGAAACACACCCTTGCTTAAACATAAATTACAAACGGTAGTTATGGGGGAAATCAGGACATGTCTGGCCGATTTAAGGACTGCTGCCGGTATACCATCTGCTCCTGCAGAACAATCACTACGTAGGTTTAAGATTAGGGATTCTATTTCTATTTCATCAGTTTGAAATATTGCCATCGACGACTTAGGTGATGTTATACTCCCATAGCCCACACTACTATCTGTATCATCCCGTATAATCCTAGAAGCCAGCTCCTCACCGTATATGACTAGATAGAACACTTGTTCAAGCAGTTTCGGCAGCCACTTCCGGTTTTTTACCATCATCATCCATCATCCATCAGCCAAAGGAAGTCCACTGCTGAACATAGGCCTCCCCCAATGATTTCCACAGAGACCTGTTGGAGGCAGCCTGCATCCAGCGACGTCCCGCGATCTTTACCAGGTCGTCGGACCATCTTGTGGGTGGACGTCCTACGCTGCGCTTTCCGCTACGTTTTTTACTAATATTTCAAAATTATTACCACGGAAATATATTTTTCCAGTTTTCTAATCTTTTCTGTACATAATCTCATAACCTTGGTAATATAATAATATAACTCCACATATAGTGAATTCTACGGATGTTAAGAATGTAGGGCTATTAACGCTTAATTTCTTATTTTATTGAGGTTATTTTAGGGCTAATATGTGCATAAATTAATAAATTATAAATCTTTTATAAATATCTCTTGAACTTGTCTGGGCAGTGCAATAAATGACGTCAAACATTAACCGGTTTTAGGAATCTACAAGTAAAGATAAATTGTACATAACACTTATATATGTAGGTACAGGATGTTTTATGGTTATGAGTTCACACGTCTTTAAAACTATCTAGTGATTTTTAATTTTGTTGTATAAATAATGCTGGACAGAACCAAAGATAATAGATTACACTTCCAATTGGTAACCCCATTTCGCGGAAGCCTAACTAAGACAACGCCGCTTTTAAAAATCTAATACAATAATTAAATTTTTATTTCTTCTTATAAAAACAGTACAAAATAAACAGTATAAAAATACCGATATGTTTGCATTAGCTGTAGTTCATTAATAAAGCTACTTACTTGGCAATAGAAACTTAAAGAGGAACAGAGTAATCAAATTGATGTGACGTGAGATACAACGACCTCATCGTACGCCTTTGTGTCTGCACTAACCAGATTAAAGACACCAATAAACAATGAACCGCAACATATGGATAAATAAATCGCTTTATACTACATACTAATAATCTGCAATTTTGTAACAACCTTTATCTGTTTTTATGAGATTATCTCAATTAATTATCCCATGATTGAAGTGGTGAAGAAATACATCTTTAAAAACCTACATATCGTAAGCTACTCCAAACTATTTAACAGATAAGTGAAGCGTATCATTAGGCTACCGGGCTGAACTGAAAAGCCTATTCCAAAATTAAAGGATCTATTTTCACCTTAATATTGCGATGACCCGATGTAAATGTTGCATAAGGCAGAAGAAGTTAGGAATATCTAATTCGTTTATATTGCCTGCTTGCACCCCTAACACATCGTGGTGGGACAGAAATATCAGACGAAATGTAAAAATCCTTGTTGCACGTCTGCCTAACCCTTCTGAGAAAAAGGCAAGAGTTTATGTATGTATGAATGATTAACACAACATATTGATGTTCAAACACTTGTTGTTGAGCTCTCTAAAATCGTATAACTATTAACTGTGCGTGTGTTTGTCTAAGAGGTAACTACTGGAATCGTTTCTGGCCAAATGAGAAAGACCTCTAGGCTTTGTTTATGGATGGGTTTAAGCAAAGTAATTACCAGTTTAGTTACATACTTAACAAGCCACAAATAAGGTTTCTCTGGCGACTTAGTGGCTACTAGCAATGCCAAATGTCAATAACCACAACTTCTTAATATATTCTTGTATTTATTGATGTAATCTTACATTAACACTCCACAGCATATTTTTATCATCCAACAGGCTATTCTCGACTCTGGATTCAAAAGCATCTGACTCTAGTATATATTGCGAAATTTTGTTTTACTAAATTACGAGCGTATATGTAAAGATTGTTTATTTCCTTGCTTAACCCACAATTAAATAAAATTTGTATTATAATCAAGGGTACTAAAGGTTCGGTGAAATTGCAATGATTGAGTAAGTATAGCTCTTGATACCATCCAAGATAAACATAATTAGAACGATAATAAAATTGGCTTATGATTTGCTTCTTTATGAGTACCAAATGCTAAAGTGATTCTAACTGGCACGTGCTTCAGACAGATACTAAAGGAACAACAAAACAACTCATGCGTGGGTTGTTTTTTAATTGGCTCCGTATGAATCTACAAATTGATGACAATGCCGTCGCAAAAACAATGCGAAAGATATATTTTTACGAAGGCACATGAAGACAAAGTAATAAATAATAATACGGAAGAACTCTGTGTGGTTTGCTTGTTGTATGCAAATATACGAGTCTATAATATAGAGGTAGATTGTCTGAGTCAAGTCTTCGTTCAGCAGGTCGCTATTAATAAAAAAATACCTGAATGGTACTCATATTCAATATTAAACACATTTGTATGTTTTTATAAAGATAAATGTATATATAAACCATGTCACGTAATACCCATGGAATATTTAAACATTTACAAATATGCTGTAAGTAATCGATCGGAGATATGAGGCCAGACTTACCGATACGGTATGTAAATATAAGCAACAATATAAAGAGTAAAACGTTCGCAAATGTTGATAGTCGTCAGTTACTCGCCACTCAGAGTACTGTAATAGTATAATCAATTTTATTCAGTACCTAATAGGAATTTGAAGAACCTTCACACTATCTATTGCCCTTGAATCATAGCGTTATAATGTCACAATTCTTGACCCCTAAGGCACGCCCAATACAAATCGCAAATTAAGTAGTTATCTACGTTCATTCCTTGTCAGTCGGTACAAATACACCTCATTATCACTAACGGTGTTACAACCGGCCTCGAGGCTCCAACGAGCGTCAGGTGAAAGTCTGAACGCAGACGCACAACCAACTCCGAACAGCACGCTCGCCAATTTGCCTCTGATGCGCAAAATAGTCGACGATAATCGTAAACAAACAAATAGTTGAAGAGTTGTAATCCACCGATGCGCGGGCGCACAATACGTCATATTATCACGCTCAGCGAGCCGCAGTCGAGGCTGATTGTGATAGTGTGGTGCGGAGGCGCGGGCTGGTGGCTGGCGCGGCCGACGCGTGGTGCGCACACTCAGTCGTGAGCATGTTGACAAGGTGCGCCGTCGTAGGCCTCGCGGTGGCGCTCGCCGCCGCCGCAGGGACCGTCTCCGATCTACAACTGGATCTCAACAATACACTGCCGGCTGAACAATATTTCATTGACAAGATATTCGACAAGTACGGCGATAAAGGTGTCATCACGTTCGAGGTGAGTTCCCACAATTTTTTCTGCCTCATAATAATATGTGTTGGTGCTCTATTTTCTAAGATAGGAACTGTAGTAGTTTGTAACTCTTATTTATTAGAAAATTACTAATAGGTATTAACAATATGAGCCAGTTGATTGCAGTGACTTCAAATATGTTGATCCACTGGTTTGTTATTTCTTAACGGTAAAATAAATATTTGTAGATTTACTGTATTATATTTCATAATGTTATTGTATTATTTTCTCTCAGCTTTCAATTTATAAAAGATTTGATTTTTGCAATCTTCACTTTTTTGCTGCCTAACGCCGTATTATCGATTTCTATCTGGTCAACTTGTTACGATTTTCTAAAACACCTTTCCCTATTTAGTAAACGGAAGTTCATCGAACTTAAATATTACACTATTTGTTTGGATATAACATCACGATTTCTTATCTATCCGATTAAAAGGAACATCCGCTTATCTGAAATACATTAGTTCAGTCGTGCTACCTGCTGTAATTTTTTTATAATCAGCTCCCATAACATTAAAATTGTGTCAACGTATTTTGTGTTCTCATAATATCAATTATACTATTGATGTTTCATTGATGACTAATGATTTGTTTAAATACAATTACTATATCTCATTACTGTGTCAACACAGCATGAGTATTGTACCCGTAGTACAAATATAAGTGTTGGTAGAGCAGCAATGGGTTTAAAGAGAGTAATGGACAAGCCAATCTTTGTCTTGAGGGACGGTAATTGCGGAAAAGGAAGTTGCGGATTCGAATCCCGTCGGGCACAAACCGGTGCGGCTGGTCGGGCATTATGTACATGCCGCATGGAGCATGGTTAATATGGCAAACTTGTAAGAAACGTCACTCATGTCCACAATTCTTTGTTGCAATATTTTATTTATTTATCATCAGTGCACACGCTAATTGAATTACAAATAGCGAGGCACAAAATAACTACGTATTGTAGTTTGAATTTATTATTATTTACTACGTATCAAAATTCCTCGAGTCTTAGTAGAGTAATTTAAATCGGTAAACTTAAATCTTTTATTTTGAAAATATTTTCCGTGCTGCTTTAAATCTAATCATACGATTATATTTTATTGAGTCCATTATTGCAAATATTCTTACATCTTTACGATATAGCGTGGTCCTTTACTCTACCTCAAGATGAGTTTTGATCTTTTTGTCTTTAAGAATTCAATCGCATTTAATAATTAATTAATAGAAACTTAGGAGTACGGAATACTGAATGAATATGTAAATTTAAAAAATATTAAAATGTTGTTCTTATTTTGAAAACGAACATTAATTTCTACCCGATGATAACTGATGTTTTAATGTTTCTAGCCTGTTGCATGAATGCTGCATACATATTCGTTTATTTTTTTATTTTTTAATAGTCTACAAGTCCATAAAAACTGCGAAAATCTGTGCCTCGAAAGCATTGTTCTCGTTCATTAAAGATAAACAAGTAGTGCGAATGCTAACAGATGTTCCGATTGTGTATTCACAATTAACATTTGTACAGCATCTTAATCCATATGAGTTTTTAAAAGAACTTCACCTTAAATTATATTTTTGTTATAATTTTACGAGACTAGTCACATGTCTAGTTAAAATTCGATAGTAACATACTGCGACACACATAAAATTCTGTTTAAACAAGTTGTAATTGATTTAATTAACTCAAATTTTATTATTATAAAAAGAGTTTGTACTAAATTGAGATTTGTATTTTTGTATACGAGGTTATTTTAATAAATTTTGACAGCGGTTCAAAGTCATGAAAATGCCATGCCAAGCCATTAAATATTTCAAGTAAAACAAAAAAAAATATATCGTCCGTGTATAAAAATGACCGTGTATAGATATAAATTACTCATTATGTTTTAATTGGAATATTTTCCACCATACGTTGATCAGTATTATTCTCTACACTTCAATAAAAAATATAGTCTTTCAAAAATTACGCTGTATACAAAAATGTCTTAAAACATGGCGATGTTATTGTCGGCTACAACATTAAGTTAATAATATATATATTTAATAAATTAATGATTTTACATGCATTCAATCCAATAACCTTACAATGAATTTAAGACAAGAAACTTTTATCATACATTTCTAATCAATAGAGGAAAACTGAAAACAACATTATCATACTAATGATGTAATGTTATTGATTGATTAGATTTTGAATGAAAATCATTAACTTTCAGACAGAAATGTGAGAAATGAAAATTGTGGTATTAAAGGGCATAAGAAATAAATATCTTCATAGTTGTGCGCGAGGCGTGAAGCGTGGAAATCGGAACTACTCATCTATGAATAAACAACTCTTACTTTTTTATGTAGCGGCAAACTGTCTTTGACGTATCAATCAGATAACAGTTTGTTAATAAACTCAAAATCCCAAAAAAATAATTTTTATCCTCTTTAATTCAGTTATATAGTCAACATGAAAATTGATGTCTCTAATAAAAATACATATCATGAAAAGATTTGCTACAGTTGTAGATATGTTTTTTTAGGCACGTTGATAAAATCTTAATCACATTTAAAAGCGATTTTTAAGGCATATCAATAATTTAACATAACGGTCGTAATCTTATTATTATAGTGTAAGCTTGGCAAGCACCTGGCTCTAAACCGAGGGTTAACAAGTTCAATCCGCGAAGAGCCGAGTACTAAATACGCCATTTTCTTGGAATTTCCTGCTCACTTTGTGGTGTTCAAGATATCAAAGCATGTTTTATATTACGACGTAAATATAATCGATATCTATTTGGAAATTTATTAGATGCATTATTAGTTATTACAATTTCGTGTTTCTATATCATACAGACTATTTTTATCACAATATTATCACACTATAAAATTTTAAATGGCCTTCAACTTGACTTAATATACTTGCAAAGTAAGGGCGTATTTATAAGTGGATATTTCATAATGTTAGTTAGTCAGAACAAAGGTTTAAATGTATATTTGGCGCAAATTTATTTTCTTTGTGATGTCTCTACTTACATCGTCTCTACCTGTAACAGGAGTAATTCTTGATTCTATGCAATGAGAGATAAATAAAGTATGTAAGGTGCGTTAGGGTAACACCGTAATATAGGGATAAAAGGGGGATAAACCTATACTCCTATATTTTATATGACTTTACATTATTACTTTTTTTTTTTTTTTTTATTGCCTTTCATTGCTTTTGCTGAACAGTGTATACCGGTTCCGCGGTCAGGGCGACCACACTTAACTCAGCCGTACAATATAATCATTACTATGAATAATTTATGAACTGCTCTGAATTTCAACTCCTGTATGATCACTGTATTGTAAACTTATTTTTGAAAAGAGCAACGCTAGAGTTTCTTGCCCGTTCTTCTCTGGCGAAAACAGCCTTGTGAACTGGGTGGTAGTGGAAAACAAAATGACTGAATCTAAATAGTGTATGACATTTTATGGATTCAATAAATATTTTCATTTCATTTCATTTCATTTACTCCTTACGCACTTGCATTAAATTCCCTTAAATAATTAATTGCTAATATAAAAGTATTAATATTATATTATAGTGATGTTTTGTATCATGAATAAATATACGATCTGGATTAATATGAAGTCTTCAAGTACCTGAACTAATAACAGTCTATTGCTCCTTATAAATAAAAAGTCATCTTTTGATAAAATAGGTTTGACTTCGCTGTATTGCATTTGTTTATGTAATATGTCTTAATATTCCAGGGTTTCGAGCATCTTCTAGATAATTTGGGTCTTGGTGGAAGAGTGTTTAATTCGCCGCACGATCTCGCCCTTCATCGCATCAATGGCACCTTTAAGCAGCTCCACGACAGGCTACATCGACATCGGCGATCACCCTCCACTCCGATCTGTGAGTTTATTTTATATAAAATTAGCAATTACCAAACGTCATTCTAATTAAAAAAAAAAAACATTTTAATGTACGTACTATACATATAGGGTGTTTTTATTCGTTAAAAACTGTTATGCATAATTAAAACTATTAAGGCTGTATAATCGGACTTTGACGGTAGATAACTTGAATTTCGACAATGTCATCGTCATACATTTGATATTACAAAAGTATTAAGTTATGGGCTAAGTTAGTTGATTCAACTGGACCTAAATGTTGTGGTAAAATCAAGTTTCTCAATCGGAAATTGCGTTTTTCCGATAGTCGTATTTCCTTATATGGTAAACTATAAAATGCTAATTAATCACAAATGTCGTCATAAAAAATGAAAAATAAATAACCGAAACTGGATTATCTCTTGAGCATTATGTTTCAACATCACGATATGTTTAACTTTGTGACTAGGCTAGGCTTCTCTCACGCCATGGGACGAAAAATACAAGGTGAATAGCGGGTGCATCTCTGCCTACCCCTTCTGGGGAAAAGGAGTGTGGTTAAGTTTGTGACTCGCCGAGCCTTGAAACTAACACCGTATAAAATGAAAGGAGGAAGCAAATTAATTTCAAACGAATTGAGTGTCTGTGGTTAATTTTATGACATCCTTGAATGGAAATTGTCATAGCCACTGTGTCGGGCCTTCGCGGTGTATAAGCACTGCCATTATGTTGTGACATGGTGACTAACAAACACTATATAGTTTTTTTTATCCTACTAATAAGTACAACGAACATATTTTAGGCAGTAACAATTTAGGTGTGCTTTAATCTTACTAAATAGCATTTTCAATTGATTCACAAAAAACAAACCAATTCATACAATATTGTTTTGAAACTTATTTAAGTATGTTGTTTACAATAACTAGTAACTACTAATAATATAAATAAATTATAAAGTCATATATGGTCCATTCAATACTTATCTCTACGATAAAAAGAAAAGGCTGTTTTACTAATAATAAAGTGAGTCGAATTGCAGTACATTAGTTCTGTAAAACCATGAACATTTCTTAAAATTTTCGTCATTACTTGAAAATGTTATACTTATTACCGTTTTATATAGGAATTGTCACGCCAGTATTCGTATTTTTAGGTCTGAGTGTATATTTTCGTTGGAAATACGATCTACTTAACCTCATTTTTTGCCTCATGACCATTCATTTGAGCAAAAACTTAGATTGCTTTCTACGCTGTGCCTACCTACCACTTGTTCAACGGACGGTAACAACTCATTTTGCAAAAGATATCTATTTATTTTTTACATTATTTGGCTATGCAAATAAAATACTTTTGAGCTGTGACCAATCATACAACTCTCGGTCTGATATTCATGATGTAAAAAATAAGGAAACGCATTACACAAAGCAAAGAGGATATAAAAATCTGCCTACTTGTAGATTTGAACGCCATTTGTTCAAATTATATTCGATTTTGTAAATTGAAGCTTTTCTCCCAACGGACTCATACTAGTTTAACGAAGAGCTGTTTCACAGACCTTTCTCTTTTACTTGTAGATATCTATCCCATGGCTCCATAATAAATTTCCCAGAGTTTCGAGTTATAACTTTTTACAATTTTATAAGTACCGATTTACTTGTGCTTATATAATCAATTTAATTATTTGCTCAATGTACATACATAAAAAACCTGAAGTGAATACAGAACCGAATTAAGTATACTTTAAAACATAGTTTAAGTGTGCGTATTTTTAAATTATAAAATAAGAAACGCCAGTTATGAGGCAGCAGGACGCAGCAAGAACTGACGTCTCTACTTATGAATGACAATTCCTCGATTATCCTATTATGGCCGGCAGTTGTTTGTTGTACGGTCGTAAACTAATATACATATACACTGATACGCACTTCCAGAGGACCGATTGAACAAGGAACATTTTAGAATTTTTAAACAAAAAAACATAAGTAATGATAAATATAATTCAACATACTATCTGTAATATAACATAATATAATTTTAATCAGATATATGTAATCTTTTTATCAGTCAATACATTGTAGCAGAATCCCCAAATAATCATTTGATAATGCAATATTTGCGAATAATTTTAATTTGCAAATATGTCAATAACCATTACAAAGTATACTCAAATGATCAACAGTATCGTCATTTATTTATTCCCAATCTACGTGTATTAATTGTATTTCTATCAAATGGTTTAGGAGGTATAAAAAATATGATGTGTCTTGTAGAAAGTAAAATAAAACGTTAATCTATCTAGATATAACATACATAAATTCAATGATCTCTAAAATCTTTTGTTTTTCAGCTCAACCAATACTACAAAAATCATGCTTATCACCAAGAGAAATGTTGGAGGTATACGGAATGGAAAACGAGCCCGGGGTGATAACAATTAAGCCTAAGACATTTTTAGAAATGTGTCCAGCCTTGGTTTACCAACTCGACCAACGCTCTTGTTACAAAACAGAATTACCTGCGCCGAAACTGGATAGACTTTGGAGTGAGTATTTTTACTATTAAATGATTGTAGTCTGCAGACTGTAACTTGCATACGCGCTTTATAATGTAGATGAAAAATGTACTAAATATTTTCGTTCTTATTTCAGCTTGGGTGTATGCCACACTAAGTATACTGGTGATTAGTGCGACCGGACTTCTTGGAGTAGCGATTGTACCTATGCTCAAATCAGTAATTTTTAGCTACGTCCTGCATTTCTTAGTCGCAGTAGCGGTGGGCACTCTTTGCGGTGACGCATTGTTACATTTATTACCACATGCGCTCAAATCACATGGACCACCTTCCGCCCCACAAGAAGAAACTGAAGTTGTACTCAAATGCAGCGTCACCTTCCTCACAATACTACTTTTTTACTCGGTTGAAGCCATCATGCAAACAGTCAATGGTGGTCACTCGCACTCCCACGATCCGGGCACCAGCATTGAAGAAATAAAAACTGAATCTGCAAAACAAATCGAGCCTATCGAACTCGGTGCAATGATGCCCGGCTCACCGCCACCGCCAGTTGAGCGTCCAATGACGTCAACCGCTCTTATGGTCATTGTAGGTGATGGTTTACATAATTTGACCGATGGATTGGCTATAGGCGCGGCATTCAGTGGCGATCCAGTGACTGGTTTTGCAACAGCGTTGGCAGTGTTTTGCCATGAATTGCCACACGAACTAGGTGACTTTGCTGTGTTACTGCGATCCGGCATGTCAATAAGACGTGCTCTCTACTATAACATACTATCTTCAATTCTAAGCTTCATGGGCATGGCTGGTGGTATTTGGCTGGCAGAGGATCACGAATCAGCTTCGCAATGGATTTACGCAGCGACTGCTGGGACATTCTTTTACATAGCACTAGCTGATCTGGTGCCTGAAATAAACGAAAACAATAAAGGCAAAAGTGTCAATTTATTATTAGCCGTGTTAGGTATACTCGCCGGGGGAGTGATTATGCTTATGATTGCATTGCATGAAGATTCAATACAATATCTTTTTAGAAATAGTGAAAAATAATAACGATCAGTTATATGTACATCGTGTCTTGCCTTTATAAGTTCAATTAATATTTTTTCGCCTTTAAAAGACGATTTGTAGTTACTGTGTATGTATAAGTATTAAGAAATACTCTGTTTAAAAGTAGATACCTCATACCTTAGCTCTTTGATAGTATTAGTAGTAGGACACTTGGAACCCAATGCCTACATGATTGTGTCAATTTGGAATATTATAGTCAATAGAATTTTACAAATAGCGTAATGTGGATGTGATATATTGTAAACACGGTTGTTACTACGGTACTATATCGCCCAGTTTTATAGAAAATGCTGCTCATTTGATAAAATAATTATAATAAGTACCTATATGCTAATTATAAGGTAAGTGTTTTCAGGCTGATATTCAAGTTAATAGAGAAATAAGGTAAAGATAAAATATGTCTGTTTAAGATGTATATGGTTGTTCCTTTCTTTTTATTCCATTAGGTACGTAAGTAGGTAAATAGTCTAGTAAATTACTAATTAATAGCTAATGTGGCTTTATGAGTAATATTAAGCCATACACATTCGTAAAGAATTGTTTTAATACGACTACTTAATACATACATTTATGTTAGTAATATTATATTTTTACGTAAGTTGTACATATAATTTTACTTAGGAATTGTAATTATTACCGGATGATAAGATGTTCAATTTATAATAAATAATTTATTTGCAATAAAATTGTATTGCGTTTGAAATTACAATGTTTCATTATTAACCCCTTGATTGTTTATTATTGCCTGAATAGTCTTTTGAAATTGAAGTGAACTTTCAAATAAATATACTGATTATACTCAGGATATCCTTTCATTTTTAAAAAGCTGGCATATCTTGTTATTATAATGAATCATGAGTTTTGTAGGTCTACACCTAACAGGAAACCTACGTTTTCTGACCCGCATCTAAGTTTGCCTTTACAGGTCTCACAACGGGGACCATGAGACGACGCGGCTGTTCAGCTATCTTAGCCAGGCGGCTAATGACGCGCAGGCGCAGTTCCCGTCGGCCGAAATGGTGGTCTTGGGGGATTTCAATGCTCATCACGAACTTTGGCTGGGCTCCTCCAAGACTGATCAAACTGGCAGAGCTGCCCATGCATTCGCTCTGACTCATGACTTGACACAACTGGTGAACCAGCCCACCAGGATCTCGGATGTGGCGAGTCATGCGCCTTCTCTGCTGGATATTCTGCTGATGAGTCACCCAACCGGGTATCGTGTGACCGTTAGTGCTCCTCTGGGCACTTCCGATCACTGCCTGGTTGAGTCGTCAGTACCGTTCGCATCACCTCCACGTCCCGTGCAGGTTAAGCGGAGGGTCTGGCATTACTCGTCGGCAGATTGGGATGGTATGCGGGAATATTTCGCATCCATCAAATAAAGATCCCTCAGCGAGAGCCAACGCTATTGCTGACGAGATCAGACCTGGAATGGAATATTACATTCCTTCCTCTGAGATCGCCAATAAGGGCCGTGGACGCTCCTGGTTCAAACGTGCATGCGCCGATGCTGTCGGTGACAAACAGGCGGCGTATCGCGCCTGGATCGCGCCATGAGGGATCCCAATATCAGTTCCCTTAAAGAAGCCTACAACCCTGCCACCAAACCCCCTATCCCCAAAACCGCCCTATCACTATCACCTCAGTGATGTGTAAGGTCATGGAGCGGATAAACTCTCTTCTAGCGTTTGCCCTGTATCACTGGGGTGAGGCGATTGAACGGCGTGGCGAGGCTTTTGCTGTGAGCCTCGACATAGCCAAGGCGTTTGATAGGGTTTGGCATCTGCCATCTGGCGTCGGCCCGGCAACCTGTGTTCGTGGATTTCCGGCCTTCTGCATGGGCGTAGAATACGTGTAGTCGTCGACGGACACGCTTCGGCGCTCATGTCGGTTAATGCCGTAGTTCCTCAGGGCTCGGTGCCGTCGCCCACCGTGTTTATTCTGCATATCAATAACATGTTAGTGGAAGATCACTCGTGTCATTCCGGTTCCAAAGGGTTCGTCGGGAGCAGATGTGAGTGGCTATAGACCAGTGGCTGTGCTGTCGACACCGGCTAAGGTGTTCGAAGCTTCCATCCAGCGCCGCGTGCAGGAGCAGGTGCGCGGGCAGCTTTCTGACGCGCAGCACGGGTTCCGGCCGGGGCGCAGCACCGCCACCAATCTACTCAATTTTATGGAACAAGTTATACCAGCAGTCGATGCTGGATTACAGGTAGACGCTGCCTATTTTGATTTTAAAAAGGCATTTGATATCGTTGATAATGACGTCTTATTGAAAAAACTGGCAAAAATCGGATGTACCCCACACCTACTATGCTTTTTTGCTAATTATATGAAGGACCGGCAACAATATGTCGATTACAATGGGTACGAGTCTGAACCATACTACACCAGGTCTGGAGTAAGCCAAGGTAGTAATCTAGGACCTCTGGAGTTCGTCATAATGGTAAATGATTTACCGGGTGTCGTCAGGCATGGATCATGTTTATTATTCGCAGATGATCTCAAGTTGCTGCTTGAAGTCAAAGATAAAACCGACTGTGCACTCTTACAAGAGGATATAAATAGAGTAGTGGAGTGGAGTTATGAGAACCATCTGCACTCCAATGTGGCCAAGTGCTCGGTGTTAACTTTTACTCGTAGTCGAACACCGGTGTGCTATGAGTACAAGGTTGATGCATCTCCGATGCAACGAGTATCAAAGGTGCGTGATTTGGGGGTGGTTCTCACTCCGGACTTGACGTTTCGGGATCATATTACCGATATATGCAAGAAAGCATATCGGAATCTCGGTTTTGTCTTAAGACAATCCAAACGCTTCACCAACATAACTACCGTTAGAGTGCTATATGACGCACTGGTCCGGAGCCACCTTGAGCATAGCGGGATCATATGGTCACCGCATGAGATAAAATACGTGGCTATGCTAGAACGGGTCCAGAACAAGTTCACGAGGCACCTGTACTTGAAACTTTATGGTGTATGTCCATTTTACCCGCTGATGTACCCCACATTATTCGTTCTTGGTATGGTCGGGTATAACGAGCTGAGAGTGCGGCGCGAGTTTACACTCGCGTCGTACCTGGTGAAACTGTTGCGTGGTTTGGAAATTGGAGCACAACCCGGGGGTTTTGCGCCACCTGTGCCTATGCGTGCCGGACCGATACGTGTGGAGACGGCGCCGCCCGCCGCTGCTGGCGGTACCGTCGCGTCGGCAAGGACCAACCTCTTGGCCAAGACGCCTCTCACCCGAGCAATTAAAATTATAAATAAGGTACATGCCAAAACAGATGTTTTGACATGTAACCGGTGTGAACTCGCAAGATGTTTACTGTTTGAGATTTGTTACGTATTTAGTTAATTCAATTATTTATTTCATTTTGTATTGTTCATAGTTTTAGTATATTGTTATTTGTATTATTCATAGTTTTTAATGTATAGTTGTACTTTTGACAGCCTCCGTGGCGCAGTTGGTTAGACGCCGCCTGTGAAACACGAGGCCGCGGGTTCGATCCCCGCACCGAGAGAAATGTTTGTGCGGCCCACAAATATTTCTTCCGGGTCTGGGTGTTTGTGAGACCGAAAAGTCTCTCGTAGTTTCTGATACCCACGATACAAGACTCGATCTTAGTGTGGGGTCAGGACTATGTATGTGACTGTTGGGTGTTATTTATTATTTATTATTATTTATTATACTTTTTTTTTTTGATAAAGAACTAGTCTTCCAAGATTTATATAAAGTCCCGCCAGATCGAATTAGGTTTATACCTGTAAAGACTGTGTGTGTTGAATGAATAAATAAATAATAATAATGTTGTCGCTTGGCAACATTCATTGCTATGCAAATGACAGCACGGTTCATGGGCGATACCACTGCGGACCTCCGGGTTGCTGAGTCGAAACTGTGAATGGACGCGAAGATCTTGTCATCGAGCTCAACCGGACCTTGGATCTCATTTCTATATGGGGTTCCAGGAATGGAAATGAAAATGGTTGAGTTCAATGCCAAGAAAACCCAGGTGTATGCGTTCACGTGAAAAAAAAATCCCAGTTATCTCCCCTCCCCATTCTTCAGAGTGCTCCCCTCTCAATGCGGAATGACCTAAGTATCCTTGGTGTGGATATCCGCTGTGATCTAAATCCAAGGAATCATATCGAGGGCGTTATAACTGCCACATCACGCAAGGTTGGAGTCCTGAACAGATTGCGTCGGTTTTTCACGCCCGATCAGATTTGTCGCTTATATAAAGCGCATGTACTACTGCTCGCACCTCTGGGATGAATCCGCCCTGTACCTGCTCGAAGCCATGAATGGATGGCAGCGACGGGCCATCCGCATTGTGAATGATGCAGACGTTACGAGCAACTTAGAGTCCCGTCGCTTCCCTTAGCGTGTTTTACCGTCTGTGTCATGGTGAATGCTCTGAGAAATTGTTTAATTTAATCCCCTCATCTCCTTTCCGGAACAGTATCACACATGCTGGCTTGAGGAGTCATACCTTGACGGTTTAAACCAAAAAGGTTCTCCAATTTTTATCTTTACGCACCATCACCAATGGATCAGTTTGCCATCATGCGTGTTCACTCCTTGCTATAATCTTGGGTCCTTCCGCCGCCGCGTGAAGAGGCAGTTTTATTATCATTTACTGTTGGTAGGTCTCTCATATGTGAGAGGCCATCTGGATGGGTACCACCGCTAGGTCTATTCCTCCCGTGAAACAACACTGCGTAAATGCACTGTTGTGTTTCGGATTGAAGGACATTGTAGCCAGAGTAACTACTGGACATATTGAGACTAAACATATTATGTCTCAGGATAGCGAGCGCAGTGGAATGTTGCTACTGTTTATGAGCGGTCGTATCGCTTACCATCAGGCGAACGGCTTGCTCGTCTCGCCATTCGTTTCAATAAAAAAAACGGCATCTTAGCGGACCAGCATGATTGTGTCGAATGGAATGAGGCCGCCGTCTGATGAGATCCGATACTCTAATTGGATGACACTTGCACTTACTACCAGATGCAATGCAGTCATTGTGCCGAATTAGACTAGAAAAAAAACAAATACACACGCTAACGTTGGCTTCACTATAATGTGATAGGAGTGAACCTATCGCCTTTACAGGCACAAATATGTCGTCAGGTAATACGTATAGGATTGTTCAAACCGAAAAATGTATTTATTTGTTAATGTGCCAGACCGGAACATCAGTGGAATTAAATAATAATAATAAATGTTTTAGTGTTGTACAAGTTTTATCATAAAAGATTGAATAACATAAAGTAATAATCAAAATCGTATTTTTGTATTTGTCGGCTGAACAAATTGTTTCAAACCATCGGGTTTAGTTTACAGCTGTATGAACTCAATACATGATTTATTTATATTTATTTTTGTAATCAAAATAACTGTAATTACTGCGACACTCACCTATATTTTATCGCTTGTCCTTATTTTGATAATATGAGAAAAAACTCTTTCGATAGGTCCGTTACTTTCAGGCAGATACATAACGTTCTCAATAATTGTGAAAAAGTTTATAAAGTCAAGATGTTTTTACGAAAGTGTTGTTATAATACGGCCCCCAGGGTGTTCAGTAGTAGTTCAGTAAAGCATTTCAAGCGAGAAATACATTTTAAATTATTGTTTGGTCTGTTTGCAAGAGCGGGACGATGTCGGCCTTGCTGGGGACACCGGGACAGACTTCCTGAAAGCGGGACTGTCCCGCCTAAAGCTGGACGTATGGTGACGTTAGCTATACACGCTACCACTAGGCTAATGAAGTGTCGTATAATTTCCATCTCAGTGCTCTCACTCTCTTCAGAGACAGGCATCCCTCAATTTTTTTTACAGCATCCTGCATCCAATAATTACACAGGGATTTTTCGAATTGACATGACGTGGAGGAAGAAAGTACTTATTTAACTTTGCTCTCTTATAATGTATAGGTACAACGAGCATTTATATTATTAATATCATAGTAATTACATGTAGAATGTTATAAAAAGTGAAGAGAAAAAACAAGTTTGATTACTTTAACTCATTTTTTGTGGTAAATTAATAATTTTACTATGCCTAATGCAAAATAAAAATACTTATATAACATTAAATAAATGGGATATTTATCCTTATTTATAAAAAAAATACATAATTTTACTCGTACTCCCCTAATTCGTCCGGAATTTTTAGATATATCTATTATCGTATTAGACTTATGTTATCACTTTCCAATCTAGGAGAGTTCCGTTGCAAAATAACCAAATACTCGTACTTGTATAATATTTATTGTTGTTACCATTAACACTGTTGAAATCGGAATCAGAGGAGATGCACCCATCACTCAGTTTTTATAGCAATTAATGAAGGTGCCCCTCCTTTCATTCCATATAAAATCAATACATTTACTGTTAAAATAATCACCAAATAAATCATTACATATTTTAAAATGCTTATTACACTAAATTAACTATATGAATAAAATTAACAAATACTTAGTGGTATCTTTGGAGTCAAATAAAAAAGAACATATTGTTTCCTTCCTTTTCATTTTATTTCCTACTTCCTTTTCACATTTTATATTTCTCTATGTCTGTATCAGCCCATATACGTCCCACTGCAGGGCACGGGCCTACTCTACAATCGACAGTATGATTGAGAGTGGTTAGGCCATATAGTCCACCACGCTGGCCTAGTGCGGGTTGGCGGACTTACATACCATAGAAATTCTTATGAATCGCTATGGTATGCAGGTTTCCTCACGATGTTTTCCTTCACCGTTTTAGTGCGTGGTGATTGACTATCAATACACACATGACTCCGAAAAGTCAGAGGTGTGCCCTGGGATTCGAACCCGCGACCACCGTGAACATATTGGCAGTCGCGTCTAGTCCGTTTACCAACAGGCCACCACGCACTTCCCTATGTATTTCTCTATGTAAAACTCTAAAATTTGTCCAATGTTTTCAAATATTTATTTTGTATTTCTAACAATCGTAAATAGAAATTATAAAGAAACCGCACAGATAGTACCGTAAAACGTGGTGATTAGGGATCAAAGGGAGATTAGGGACAAAACTGAGAAAACATTTTCAGGTTGAAATGTGTGCCATTAGTTGCACATAATTTATTAAAAACAAATTGTGACAATAGAAGACTATATATAGTCCCTAGTGCAACAATCAGTAACAATTAATTTGAGTTACAAAATGTCTTATTAGTCTTTTGAAAATAGCCTCTCGATATGCAGTAAAAATACACCTAAACGAACTTCGGTCTACTACAAAAACTACACCATTTATGAAGGAGATATTGTTAAACACACAAAGTATAAGTATTGGACTATCGAATTCATAAAAGGTTAGTCTCAATTTCACGTTTAATTCATGTTTTTTTGATCATTTAAAAAGTAAATAAAAAAATATGATATTTTGGGGGGGAATAGAGGCGACTTGGGGGTGATTAATAACGAGACTAAGGTTTATAGAGACGTGAAAAGGTACAATTGGGACGAAAAAGGGTGTATAGGTACAGTGTGTGTAGGGTTGTCGCAACAGCTTTTTTTTTGGAATATATTTTGTCGTTCTTAATTAACTTTGTCTGTTGATTATATTTATTTTTAATGCTGTAAAATGCTTACATTGAAAGTACTTCCACTTAAAATAACTAAAATTTTACTTCAGTTGTGGTCACAATGGTTGAGATATTATATGTAGAAACTGCAGTAAGAATATTCTTGTTAACAACTATACCTTTTTGATAGATAGATCTAGTACTGTGCGATGCATGGAGTATTTCTTTAAATATAGAAAAAACTGATTCGCCATTTTCCTCTTTCTAATAAGTAGTACACATTAATTTGGGCAAACCGCTAAACAGCAGTGTAAATGCTCTGTTGTGTTTCGTTGTGAAGGACATTGTAGCCAGAGTCACTACTGGACATATTGAGACTTAACATCTATGTTTTTTTTTTTATAATGGCCTGGCATAGTGGCGGCATTGCACCTGATGGAAAGTGCCAATGCTGCCCAGGCAGAGTATCCATTGGCATCGGACGGCAGTCCCATGCCAATGGAAACAATTATGCCGGCCTGCTTAGGTGCCTCTTCACACCACGGCGGAAGGACCCAGGACCCTATGTCTCAGGATGGCGAGCGCAGGCCTAGCTTTGCTTTGTAATTCAAGGTATTGTTTGGTATTGCTACTGTTTATGAGCGGTCATATCACTTACCATCAGGCGAACGGTATGATCGCCTCATCAGTGCAATAATAAAAAAGAGCATTACGCACTTAAGAAATTTCGTGTGTTATTTTGCCCATCAATTTTCTTCGTAATTTGTTTTGTTAGCGTATCTCATAATTTAGCACATAAGTAAGAAATCATTAGCTGATTCCAAACTATACATAATACTCTACGTATTACTTCTTAGAAGAATAATAATACTGCATTATAGAATACCTAATATGTTGATTTTTAAATTTTTGAAACTGTATCTTATTGAAATGTGTCACTTAATTTGATAAATATCATTTAAGACAGTTGTAATCTTTAATAGGGAATATGCATGTCATTTTTTTATATTTTTAATCAATTCTGTATGTTATTACATTATCGGAAAAAAATATAAGTCTTTGAAAATATCAATCAAAAAAGTACAAAAAAATAATCAAAACTGCTATCAGTTCCGAAGCATTCAAACGCCATGTTGGCGCGAACTCGCTGTGACGTCAAAGGTCACGATATGAACAACGTAGTATTTGGATTAAGTTTCTTTCATGAATTGCTACAGAACTGTATTTCGTAACAAAATAATCCATTTTATTTAATAGTATAAAGAAAGCACAAAATAACTCATAAACAAACGTAAAACAACAAGCTAAAACTTCATAAGAACGTGACCATTGTCGTCACTTTCCTTTTCAAGCAATATATCGCGTTTCGGAAAAATACGCGGCGAATTTGAAATGTCATTTTTTAAGTATTTATTTTACCGATTTAGAGTTCATAAATTTAAAAAATATCTTTAAGGTATATTTCTATATTAATAAAGATTACAAAAAAAATATTTTGACTTATTTTAAAATCTGGTGCATGTTCCCTATTATTTCATTTGTGTCAAAGCAAATTATTACGATAAATAATTCAGAATATTTAGATGTGTTGGTTAAAAAGTAATTAATAAGAAACAATTCAGTGCCAACCCTTGTTAATTTCCCTATTGAACTCGATCCCGCCTCTATTACCCCCAAAATCCCTATTAACCCCAAACCCTTATTTTGAGCCCTTTTTTTCTTATTATCCAATGGATCTAAAAAAATTGGATAGTTAATAGTCAAGACGCAACTAAGACTTAATGAAATATGCTATAACACAAGAATATTTCTGTATAATACTATCAGAAAATTCGTCGTGAAGTTGAAAATTGTCCCTATCCACCTCGTTTTACGGTAAGTACTACGAGACCATGTGATCAATGATCATTGACGAATCACTCACATCAACTGTCAATGTCAAAGTCAGATTCGTCGACCAAATTGATTGAAGAAGCTCCATACAACAGGCATAAATATTGAATTCAAAAGTTAACAGAGACTTCCTAATATTTATGAGCATCTTCACAAACATGTTTAAAGGACTGGTAAGTAAAATTTATTATTTAAAGCTTTAATGATTTTGAAATTTTAGGTTGTCTTTGTTAACGCAAAAGTATTGCAGGTAATAAATAGATTATACGTAACAATAGCTATGATAAATAATGATTTGCAACAATGAGACTAGTAACATAGTACTTGTGATTCTATTTTTATAATTATTCGAAAATGTTTATGCATCCATAGCCAAAGAAATTGCTTTCTTCATATTAGTGGGTATTATCGTACGTATTCATAACTAGCTGTCGGGCCCGGCTTCGCCCGGGTGCAGATAGTTTTTGAGTCCAATCCACATCAAGAACATATTATTTCGCGTGTCTACTAACTATATTTCCCGCGTGCCGTCGACTATATTTCCCTTCCGTAGGAGAGGACATCCCGTGCCAACAATTTGAATTTGAAAGAGTAGAAAATATGTATATTTGGTTTCCTGACTCATCCCACGGGAACACTACATTTTTCGGGATAAAAAGTAGCCTATGTGTTAATCCAGGGTGTCAGCTATCACTATACCAAATTTCATCAAAATCTGTTGAGCCGTTTTTTCATGAAAGAGTAACAAACATCCATACATACATACAAACTTTCACCTTTATAATATTAGTAAGGATTGGTTTCCTGACTCATCCCACGGGAACACTACATTTTTCGGGATAAAAAGTAGCCTATGTGTTAATCCAGGGTGTCAGCTATCACTATACCAAATTTCATCAAAATCTGTTGAGCCGTTTTTTCATGAAAGAGTAACAAACATCCATACATACATACAAACTTTCACCTTTATAATATTAGTAAGGATGAAACTGTAAGGCAAATATGAAAATGATATTATTAATTTCTTATATTTAGAACCATAAACATTTGTTCACTGAAATTCTATTTGACATAATAATTATCAAAATGTTATTAAATATTTTGAAAGAATCAATAATTTTATCATCTAGCCGTTTCATGAAACATGGATTCGGAGCCTGTCTATTTCGGTTGTCAGCCTATTTAGAGTGTGGGGTAATGGATTATCCTCTATCCTACTGAGTACACTTAATAAGTTTCCTGCTTAGTACTAAGATTATCCAAAGCCCGTACTGCAAATTATTTTTTTGCATGTTCTAACAAAATATAACATGACAATTATGTTAACTTTACTTAATTTTTTAAATAAATAATGTCAAGATGATTTGTATAGTCACTGCAAACAATTTCAATGTAATTGTCTTTACATAATCATGTTCCTTAGATTGGCTTTTATAATTACGAAGTTATTTAATAGTTTAAATTACTACATTCAACATTTTTAAGCCAATAATTTCCAAATGGTTATAATAATAAAACTGATTATTGTTATTTAAATTGTATTGTTGTAAGGCAACATACAATAATTATGGCAAATTAAAATTATTCAATTAGACCTCTTTCCCAATTTGGCACAAACTATCAAATAAAATTCAAAATCAGAAAATCAAATTGACAATATATATTTTCAAAATGTCTCCAAATAAATAATTTAATAACAAAAAAATGATTTACCCATAATAAAAATCCTTAAGTGTAACATTTTTACCTACAAATTTATGTATAATGGGTATAATAGTATCATTTTTTAAAACATCTGTAAGTTTTAAACACTTTCTGTGAAAAGTATATAACACAAATAATAAATGTTGTTTTTCTTGCAGATAATTTTTGGAGCTGGCGTGTATACAGGTGTATATGCAGCACAAAACTATCAGGTACAAACAACATTACATCATATTAGTGCGACTGAAGTAAAACCTTAAGCTTTTACCAAATTGCAAAGGAGGCCATGATTTAATTAAAGGTACATTGCCAGACATAAAAACATCACAAAATTCTGGTTCAACAAATACAAGTAGGATTCTTAAAACAAAGATATGGCCTCTTTTGTTCTGTCACATTTCTGTTAATTAGTATTTTTATTGATGTATTAAAGTAGATAAAATTAGATTGAATAATATTTTTTCTCAATACAGGATGCTGTACGACTAATTTGTAAGAGAACTATGCAGGAATGTGACAAGGCCGTCGATAGAAAGAAATGGTTTGTTTTCTTTAATTTGCTCCATTAAGTTATTTTTTGAACCAGGCCTAAAACTCGTGCTCCATATTTGGTAATCCAGGACAACAGAGTAAAAGGGTTCTTTTAAATCTTAACACATTTACTATGCACTGAACTAAGTACCTAACGCGTCATTTTGGTAGTTAATTCTGACGCCACGATAAACATGAAAATATCCCTTATGATTAAAGGAGTTATATTAAGCTATTTTTAATTCTCTATACCAAAACAGTAATAATGGAACCCATATTGGATCATTTTTTGTCTGTCTGGTTGTCCCCTTGCCAAAAAAATCTATAATATGTATATCTACTTTCCATTGTCTTTGTTACAAAAATTTTGGCAAGAAGCTAGATGTCATAGTAGAAGTATAGGAATAAATCCAAAAATCCGTAATATAGTCCAGTTTACTGGCTATAATGAATAATACTTATTATAAGATATGGTGCCCTAGGTGCAACATTTAAAGGGTACTTTTATGGAAATACTTTACATAAAACCATAAAGCTCCCACACAAATACTAGGCCAGGGTAATACGATTATTTCATGAAAGACATATACAAAGTACAGATTTACTGTTGTTTCGTATGGTGAGTGAGATTGCTGCACACTAAAAAACCTGATAGTAAAGCCATACGTTGGTGGAAAACATTCATTGTCACCTTTGCAAGTACTTGCTATTGTGTTCAAATCGATCAGTGTCCGATTTCAATATCAGACATGTATAATTGCAATGGCTCATGAGGGATGACCATTTCTTGATATATACTGGATCAAACTGCACTACATAACAGGTGCATTTGGCTATATTTACTTTGTCTTGCCAGTATTCAAATAAAGGCACCTATAGGTGTCCTGACAGGATGTGGGCCATGCAACACAAAATGTCAGATTCTTATGACACAATGTTGGATTCATTCATGAAGGCAAAATAACAATGTACAAAAGCCAAAACTATCCAAAAATGTTTTTTTAAGCAATCAAATACCAACATATGAGTTATATAGGGTGTAATTAATGTACAGCAACCACATTTCAAACTTGTAAATATTGCCCATTACAGCATTGCAGTAGAGTTCATACATAGTGTTGCAAATCCTTATTATAAGCCTGATTTGTGTGGTGGTGTATGTGTATACACACATTCTGCACTGGGGCTGAGATTTGCAGGCCATGTTAGGGACAACAGGCTTGACTTGTGGTGGTCAGCATGTATAAAGTATATGCTATCGTTTTTGGCACTCAATTACTATGATAAGTAATAATCATATAATATATTTTAACATTTCTGTGTGCACACACCTTTTTTTTTGTTTTTACTATATTTGGTGTCTTTGTGTGTTTGAAATATATGTGATAATCACATACCAGGCTTATTGTTTACCTGAATAATAAGCCTAAGCAGCACAGGTGCATTGTTTTAGCATAGTAATGTTTAAAACAACAATAATTAAAAAAATATGATGTAATGCACAAAAAAAATGTAGGTTATAAGTTTGTACTTACATTTAAAAATCTATGCAAATAAAAAGATATTTTTGAAACTTGGATAATTTTCAATTAATTTTAATGCTGTTTGAATAATTTCCAGATTGAAAAAGTGGAAGATCCTAAGGCATTATTTGAAAAATTGCAAGCTTATGTCAAAACAAAGTTGTCAGAGATCAACGATGGCAAAAAAGGAGGAGGGAACTAATAGCAGTACTTTACTGGTTTCATGAAATAAAACTACAACATTGTACATACACTTTTAATAGTCTAATATGATAATTTAAATAAATTTAGTAAACATTTTTCTAAGCTTATTATTTATTCATAAAAGAGAAACACCACCACCAATGTGTTCCACTCTGGTTGATGGCTCTTCAAATGCTAACCAGTCGCTGGAATGTGTCGGTAACAATCCCATACTCTGACATTTATATAATGCAAGCAAAATGTTCACAATATTGCCAATGAAATATACAAACTTCTGACCTGTAGCTTGTGTTCCTTCAACCATTTTGAATGTACTTTGAGTGGCAAATAAAGCTTTTACAGGTCTCACAATTAACATACCAACCATCATAATAGGAAAAATTGAGATCGAGTTGCCTGCCATGTACATTATGAAGAGGTTCATTGGCACTTGTTTTAGAGGTCCTAAGGCGACATCCCATAACTTCTTAATCAATAACAAATTCGAGTCAGAATCCTTTGAAGTCTCCACGTAACTTGCGCTTGATGATTGGCTGTAGCCTGGTGGGGAGGGCAGCTCAGTTGTTTGAGGTTTATTCCTGAAAAGTACATTTGGTTGTTAATAATTTATACGGAAAATGAACTGACTTATGGCAGTAATTCATAAAGTTGCACGTACTTTGGATTGAAGTCCAAGGCCCATTTAAATTTCTTATTTGACTTGACTTGCGACATTCTTATTATAGAACTTGATTTCTTTAAAATAACAACAATATACTTAAATAAAATAGTATTAATTTGCTGATTTAGCAATTTACTTCGCTAACTCGAGATCTGTCAAGCTGTGCTGTCAAGTGTCCACAGACTAACAGTGCGTTCCATTTGACAATCGCAACGACCACGCTCACGACTGCGATATTTACCGGTCCACTTGCTCGTGAGCGTTACGATCGCAAACCTAAGCGGAACGGGTTATGGGGCGTTTTGAGCGTTTAGGTATAAATATTTTAAAATTGCCATATTATTCTTAGGTTGCATTATGCATTTAAAGTCATTTTCTCCGGTGACATTTTTGTTGTTCTGACATTTCAAAACCCCGCCATTATTCTCAACGCACACCACGACCTACCTCTTGACATGGGTCGTCGTGGGCGTCGCGTGAGCGTTTGTCATGACATCATCAATGACGTGTTCACCGCCACTACGACGATCGTGATCGTCAAATGGAACGGCGAAATGAGTATTTTGGGCGCCGTGAGCGCCTAATGGAACGCGCCCTAAGAAGTAAACATGTGTCAACAGTAGTGCTGATAATAACTAAATCGACTAAAAAGAGATTATTGTAGTGTTGTATAATTTTCAGAAAAAATCTAATTTTCAAAATAAAATCAAAATGTAAAAATATTGAAATTCAACTACTGAGCTTTATTGTGGCTTGTAGAATTGATTTTATTGTTTTAAATACTTCATTAATTCGCCTAAAATAAAATTAACATCTATACGGTAAAGTATAATTTCAAGGTAGGGAGCCATTGAGGTATGATACTAGAGCAGACATCGGGAACAAAATTTCTGCGTATGGTGCGTGCACACGGGTACACATTAAAGCGAGAGGGAAGATATGTTACTTCGTAGGCGTGGCAGAGACAGAAATAGAATGTACCCTTCATTTTGTGATAAACATTTTGTTTGCAGTGTCCCCTCTAGTATATTATCTCAATGTAGGGAGCAAATGTAATGTCTGCCGTTTGGAGAAAAAATATTTATTTTATTGTAACGTATTGCGAGACGAGCATACCGTTCACCTGATTTCAAGCGATACGACCGCTCATAAACAGTAGCAAACCAAACACCTTTACATACTAATAAGAAAAATACCTTGAATTAAAAATCTCAATATTATGTTCAGTATTCAGGCTACAATGTCCATCAATCTTTTTTATTTATTAAAAAAATAATCAAATTAGTTTAAAAACAAGCCGTGCAGTTTCTGAATTCTATTTTTCCCTGAGTTTCAATTCAGTCGAATATCTAATGGAAAGTTATCCGGTAATATTTCACATTTTTAATGACCCAACAGCACCTACATTAAAACTCAAAACTTTTTTCCTTACATAACTAATAAATGTATTAATCTTCAAAGTGATGTTTTTGATATTTTTCACTCTTATTCAGGACTGTAATTGACAATAATTGACCTTGATTATTTTTAATTACATCGCTGCTCAAATTACATATTTTTTTTAAATTGTAAAAATGGCGCATGTAGGTACATGGGAGAAAACTGGTAGGTTTCTCATATGTGAGAGGTCGCCTGGGTAGGCATCACCGTAATGTCTATTTCTCCTGCCAAACAGCAGTGTAAATGCACTGTTATATTTAGGATTGAAGGACATTGGAACAACAGTAACTACCGGACATATTGAGAATTAACATCTTATGTCTCAGAGGCGAGCGCAGTGGAATGCCAAGCATTGCTTTGTAATTCAAGGTGTTTGGTTTGGCTACTATTCATGAGCGGCCGTATAGCTTCACCATCAGATGATCAGCATACTCGTGTCACCATTCATAGTAATAAAAAAGGAGCTTTGCTATAACGGTACACACACACCACAAACGGTAGAATGCCTTTGGGTTATCGGGAACAACTGCAAGAGCCTCACCCCCATTATGTAAAGCCTCCACCCTTTGCGTAAAGTACACAAAAAAATTACCAGCAAACTAGCCGTGCAGAAAACCGTATAGACGGTCATTGATTAGCCGGTGATCATAGAGGAACTTAGGAATTGAGTATTGAGTCCTCGCTCCATGCCGAAAATAAGCATGTAACAGCAATCACCTCGTATTTTTATTTATTTTACTTTATTGTACATCAACAAGAAATAAAAATACAGGAGACTCACAGAGAAATCTGCGGTGGAGTGCCTCCTCCGACATATAAAGTCGAGTTTGACCCTGTGGTTCAAGCCAATAGATCAGCCTTCTCCTTGGTAATATTTCCCAAACTGTTCATTAAATATTTATATAAGCAGTGTGCAAGCAAATTGCCGCGGCACCCATGCCACTTGCGAATAAAATCTTGGTGCTTTGTTAAACATTGAGGTATTATAAATGTTGTTAAAGAAATAAGGAATTGGTATAATACCAATACCGGCCATTGTAATAAATCCTCCGTGCCGTTATTTCTATTCACAAACTATCAAATAAAATTAAGAATATTTTTCAAATTCGGCTTTATCTTTATACATATAAGGAATTCAATGCTTACGTAATTAATTAAATTTCAACTTTATGCCTATAATCTAATATTACACAATTTATTAAAATTCAACTTTTAAGAAACGAAATAAGGTTATAGACTCTAATAAACAGAGACGTATGTGTTCTTTAGACTAGAAATACTTAAAACTCGTATTTTTTCTGTAATTTACATTTTTATTAGAAATTCCAATTTAAACCATTGAATGGAACTAATACTTACAAGCTACAAATAAAATCCAGTCCAGTCCAGTCAATAAAGTCCAGTTTGAAGACCATGCCGCCAAAGTAACTACTGGACATATTGAGACATAACATCTTATGTCTCAGGATGGCGAGTGCAGCGGAATGCTAAGCATATAAAGCAATGCTTGGCTTGGCTTGGGCTTCAAATCGGAATACAACAGTGCATTCACTGTTTAGATTAAGGAATAACGTCAGCAGCCTATTTATTTCATATACCATAAAATTTTCTTGTACATTATTTTTGTCATTCTGTCCGTACTTATGTCAGGTAACTTTTTTTATAAGCCCAAAAACACCCACTTTCGAGCGTGGGACTTATCTATAATCGATAGTATGGTTGAAAGAGCTATCCATTAGATAGAAACAATAAAAATACATTTTAACCATTTATTTACATAACAATAACGTGCAACAGACAATATCTACAGAACATAGTTATCTACAATTTGATACAGGCCTTATAAACCCGTATGGTGTGAATTTATGTTTATATATTCTCGAAAACAATACTTGTAAGTTATATTAAACAATAAAAAAATTCATTTAGGATATTTCTCCCTAAAATGCTCAACATGCTAAGCGCATTGTTTATTAAGCAACTCGTGTCAAGCCATTGTCACATATGACTTGTGTTTCACTGGGCAATACAATATTGTTGTCTATTTCTTTGAGCTTCTCTCTCGATATAATATGCTCCTTACAAAATTCCGTGATCCTCAAACACGCCTCTTTCAATATATCTTCTGGTACGGTTAGCACGATCCGCATGAAGTTGGGGTACGCGAAACACTGCCAAAGAAATAAGTAGCAATCATTACAAGCAATCTTTTATCAGCAGTAAATCTATTAACGACTAAGTAAAATTATAGCTAGAACAAAAATATTTTGTACACAATGAAACGTCGCCTCGTCACGAACTTAGAATCAATAGTTGCAAGTTAATTGTACCCAAGTAGATAAATTCTGCTGGAAAAATAAATATAGATAAATTTAATTCTATGGGTTACAAATCAGTACAGATATGATAATACTAAAACAGTAAAACAAGTTACAATGCTTGGTAATTTGGTAAACAAATTGGTAAATGCAAAATCAAAACCTATATCCTGACATTAATACGGATGAAATTTAATCATTGATTATATTATTAAAAAATTTGAATATTATGACTATTGGAATTTTATAAGTAACGCGTGGACAACTGGTGGTATTTATTCGCATTAAACCACATGTTTACGTCTTGTGTCGTTAGTAGTAACAAGTTTCATCCACATACCTGTCCTGGCAAGCAAAAAACTGATTGCTCCGCGACCATCCGTTCAACAAACTGAAGTTCGTTTTTGAATTCTGGAAACATTGACATTTTCACTTCGATCATCATGTACATAGCACCTTGAGGCATCACTGGGCGTAGACCAGGCGCTCGACGTAATTCTTCATACGCTAATTTTGCTTGATTCTAAAAATAATTTTATTGATTATTAAACTTGTTGTTCATGTTCACGACGTGGCTGGTCACACACATATGGATTAGACGATATATTTTAATTGTAAGAATTTATAAACATTTTGTGCTCATCAAGTTACAATAGGTAAGATTTCGATATCTTTATCAAAACATATACAAGCCACTGCAAGGCACAGACCTCCTATACAATCGAGAGTACAATTGAGAGGGTTAGGCCATATAGTCCATCACGCTGGCCTTAGTGCGGATTGGCATGGTGAAAGATTTACAAAATTGCAATTTTTATCTACTACCCGATGAAATGAACTCTCACTGTGGGCCTCATTAAAAGGCTCAAAGTCACTCAACGAGCCATGGAGAGGGCTATGCTCGGTGTTTCGCTACGAAATCGAATCAGAAATGAAGGGATCCGTAGGAGAACGAAGGTTACCGACATAGCCCATAGAATTAGCAAGTTGAAGTGGCAGTGGGCCGGGCACATAGCTCGTACAACCGATGGCCGTTGGGGCCGAAAGGTTCTTGAGTGGAGGCCACGTACATTCCTCTTTCCTCTTTATAAATACATTGAAGCGAAATGTCGGACGCCCGCCTACAAGGTGGACGGACGATCTGGCTAAGGTTGCAGGAAGTCGCTGGATGCAGGCCGCTTCCAACAGGTCATTGTGGAGATCCTTGGGGGAGGCCTATGTTCAGCAGTGGACTTCCTGTGGCTGATATGTTTTTTTTTTTCTTTTTTTTTTTTTTTTTTTTTTTTTTTTTTTTTTTTTTTTTTTTTTTTTTTTTTATAATGGCCTGGCATAGTGGCGGCATTGCACCTGATGGAAAGTGCCAATGCCGCCCAGGCAGAGTATCCATTGGCATCCGACGGCAGTCCCATGCCAATGGAAACAATTATGCCGGCCTGCTTAGGTGCCTCTTCACACCACGGCGGAAGGACCCGGGATTGTAGGAAGGAGGGAACACGCGCGCCGGCAAACAATTCCACAGCCTGACGGTGCGGCACAGAAACGAATTTGAGAACCGTTTGGTTCGCGCCGGGATGGTGTGGACCGTCAAGCTATGGCTTCGCAAGCCAGCACGCGTGGTTCTGGTTAGGAATGGAGAGGAGGGGAGCAAGTTGAACAATTCCTCAGAGCACTCACCGTGATACAGGCGGTAGAACACGCTTAGAGAGGCGACATCTCTCCGGAGTTGTAGCGACTCCAAGTTGCTCGTAACGTCTGCATCATTCACAATGCGGATGGCCCGCCGCTGCAATCCATCCAAGGCATCGAGCAGGTACTGGGCGGATCCATCCCAGAGGTGCGAGCAGTACTCCATACCCGGCCGGACCTGCGCTTTATATAAGCGGCAAAGCTGACCGGGCGTGAAAAACCGACGCACTCTGTTCAGGACTCCAACCCTGCGTGATGTGGCAGATATTACGCCCTCGATGTGATTCCTTGGATTGAGATCACAGCGGATATCCACACCAAGGATACACAGGTCATTCCGCACTGAGAGGGGAGTACCCTGAAGAATGGGGAGGGGAGAGAACGGGGATTTTTTGCACGTGAACGCACACACCTGGGTTTTCCTGGCATTGAACTCAAACATATTCCTGGAACCCCATGTAGAAATGAGATCCAAGGTCCGGTTGAGCTCAATGACAAGATCTTCGCGTCCCTTCACAGTTTCGACACGGCAACCTGGAGACCCGCAGTGGTATCGCCCATGAACCGTGCTGTCATCTGCATAGCAATGAATGTTGCCAAGCGACAACATGTCATTGATATGCAGAATAAACATATGATGATGATGACCCGATGAAAAATTTAATAGTGGCGAGAAAACTCTATAAATAATTTAATTTCGTCACATGTTTTTTATTAAACATTATTTTAAAACCAAAACAGTGTCATAAAACGCTACTTAAAAGAAAATGCTAACTATGTGATACAATCAACAACATTTTACTGACCTCAATAAATAGCAGTACTTCATCAAAAAAGCTTTGTGGCGTGTACTTTAGTATAGATGGTAGAGCTCTTTGTATCAATGTGTTTGGTCCAAGAATACGAGTTGCCAGTTGAGCAATGCCCTGCCGAACCTCTTTTTCAAAAACGTTTTGTCTGTCATGAACGATGATCCAACCCATTCGCCAGCCAGGAACTAAAAACCGCTTCGTGAGTCCACCACATGTCAATATAGGAACGTCTTTTGAAAGTGCTGATAAGGCAGTGAATTCATAATTGGAAAAGACAAAATGCTCGTATATTTCATCGGCAATGATGGGTAAATGATTTCTCGATGCTACATCCAGAATCTCAAGTAAATGATCTTTGCTGTACACGGAACCACATGGATTTGATGGATTTATGACAACTATGGCTGCTGTGTCGTCATCTATCTGGTTTTCTAAATCTTCTAAATCCACTTTCCATTGTTCGTCCGGCTAAAACAAAACACATCTGGATTACTTACAGGACATGTTTTAACCTTTACTCAAGGATTTACGCAGTTATGAAGAAAATAAAGCATAAATAAATTTTATGCAAATCCAATCAACTACAAACTGGAAACTTGTTATGTATGTTTCTAGAAACCAGTACACATAATAAGGCTTTGTATACCTACTCCACAACTCTTGATTATCTTATAGATACACATTTAAATAAATCCAATTTTTTAAATATATTTAAACAGCGACGATTATATTAACAAATTAATTTGCGTCGCAATATTTACCAGTAAATTGTAGTATTTGATGTTAATTCCCAATCCTTCAGCTACTGTCTTGTATATCATAAATCCGGGACGAGGAACGAGCACATTGTGTCCAGAGTCTGCTAGAACAGAGATAGCTAGTTCGATTGCATGCGAACAGCCACTGCAGAGTATGACGTCATCTGCTGATATATTTCCTTGGTGCGCACTATATTCTGCTACCGCCTCCCGAGCCTCCTGGTGCCCTTTAGCCGGACCATAGCCACGGCTTGTAGGCAACTCAACACTCTCGTGGACTGCTTGCAATACTTGTTCAGGAGGATTAAGGTTTCCAAAAGTTGTTGGATCCCCTGTTAATAATATACAGTTTTGTGAACTATTCCGCACCGTATTTTATGGGTAAAAAGGAAAAATCCGTTTCATTAAAATGTTGTGAAATCGCAATCCTGTTGACCTTGACTTCATAAGTGGGTCGATAATCTAAACAGGTGTAGCTTCGGGATTTAAAATGTCAACTTTTATAAATAACATTTTTCAGATACTATCGAATGTTTAGAAAATTATTACAGAAAAATAAAACGTATTAATATAAAAGTATAATATGAAAATGATAATACATAAAATGTTGTTGATATATGAACAGCATTTTAAGTTTTCATTTATGTTATTTTCATATGTAATGCATCGATGTATACAAATCATTTTATTTCGTAACTACGCGTTATTACTTGCACTTTATAAATAAATATATAGGCACAGAACAAAAAATGACTCGAAAATAATAAGATCTTTACAAATTAGTATAAATATACCTATTTAAAATACGATCAAGTAAGTCATGATATTTAAATATGTTCCCATCTTATGTAGCAGTGAATATATAACTATTATTTTTTAACTGCAATTAATCATATTATATTGGGGTAGTAGATATATTGGAACGCACGTGGTTTAATACTACTATCACATTTCGGCAGGATTATATTGGTAATCGATACAGAATTTGCAAATAAACTCACCGACGGAAAGTGCAATTAACGGCTTGCTAGGGTTTGGTTCCACCTGAAGATTTTCGACGATGTCTCTGATGAGATTATGGGTGTTGCGAGCCAACGTCGATGCACGCACCTCCCATTTGTTGCTGTCTCGTGACCGTCGCGACATCGGCACTAAACTTGTGGAATAATGAACGCTGTGGCGATACTTAAACTTGAATTGTGAATATTGCTCGCATTTCGATACACCTCACTTTTGTATCAGAACTGTGGCGTTTGACGAGCACAGGCTCTCGAGTCGTGGAACTGGTTTCAAAATGTAGATGAGGTGACGGCAATAGAAGCAGGTTGTTTATACACATTCCGTATACCACTGATATAATGTTCTGCTACTATGTAAATTTGCTTTACTCATTAATACTATAGGGATCATGATTAATGGCTAAGTTATATAATATTCGAGTATTCATTTTACTTAAGCTAAAATTATGGACTTCAGCGATATTGCGATTCAAAAAAGTTCCTCTCTCATTGTGTTTACGTTGCTGACACAAACAATACGTAATAAGGTGGTTTTAATTCATAATATTGTGCATATTGATGACAATAATATGAGAATTGTGCGTAAGAGCAATGTTTATTTTGAAATTGTGTCTTTGTAACAATGTACATAGGTAACAAAAGTGGTAGTTCTGACATTCAAGACTTAAGAGTAATATTCCAATATTACATCAATGTTTTTACTACGAAATATAATATATGTTTTTTTTTTATTATGCAATATTTTAAATACATAACTACACCTACTGAAATACAAGTTAATTTCTATGGGTCAGGATTCAGGAATGTTGCAGATGTCTGTAAGTTGCCTTAATTTATTTATATATTTTATGATAAACTAGATAGATAACTATATTTAGAGTAAAAAAATGTATCCAATTATTTATAATAAGTACCTAGAGAATTCAACATTTGGTTGTCTCTATTTTCAACTGAAAACAAGTTATCAGCATAAAAATTAACAAATTAACGTAGCACAGATTGTCTTACTAAATAATATTAGGTCAGGGTAGCATATTCCGTGTATGGGGCGTAAACGTCTACTGCTAAATATACACAGTACATTGAAATTACAGCTCTGAGGGTTAGGATGCTACAACTGCATCGCTTTGTACTACAAATTCAATTTAGGGAATAGTTGTATTTTTTAAGTGAAATGCGACTGCCACCCTCTCTTGTTCTACCAAAGATAAGTAAAAAAATATATAGTTGAAAGTATTAAGAGACCCTGTTATATGAAGTTCAGTGTCCATTTAAATAATTTTCGTACTACTTTGCTGGAAAACGCAGTAAATAGTACAAATATTCCATGCGATAAATTTGTAATTGATAGATATTGACAATATATTATGTTACTATGACTAGTAAAAATAGGTGTAGGTACCCAAAATATGTTTACAACTCCTGACTTCCCAAATATGATGAAATCGCCCCAAACACAGTTTATTGTAAATAAATCGCGAACACGACTAAATATATTTTAAGATCCTGAAGCTTATAAATGATCGTCTTTCACCAATTAACAATAGCATTCCGTGTATTCTTAAAACAAGTAATAATTAGTAAGAAATGTTGATGTATGACAGATTTCCCCGATTTTGAAGAGAAAATCCGTACAGTATCAATTTTTCACAAAAATATTTTTATTTTCTTTCTTTGGATAGTTAAATTACATGATATGCTAAATGCATTTAAAAGTTGAATAGTTTGTTTATCATATAATAAAATAACAATGCCAAGAAAATTAAATCTTGATAATTTGTAAGCAAACGAATATGAGTTTTTAAAAAACTATGCCGGAATTAGGCACCCTGACCTTACTTCATATAAAAGAACTTAAGTTGGCGTGTGGCGAAATCAAGAACTACAAACAAAATTAAAATATATCTATTGAATGCATTGTTTGAGATATGCCTTAAAAATATTTGTATAATTAATACTCGGACTCAGTATACCAATTCAATGTAATAAGATACGAAGAGAGAAAAACTATTCTCATTATTTTGTACAATAGCGCTTTCGATGACAGAAGACCGTAGATGATTTTTAAATGGAAGTTAGCCATCATACTTTAAGCTTTCTAATGTGTCGCTCACTGACTCAAGATCGAAACTTACTTTTCTATCTATCTATCTATCTATATCAGCCCACATACGTCCCACTGCAGGGCACGGGCCTCCTCTACAATCGAGAGTACGATTGAGTGTGGTTAGGCCAGTGATTCTCAACCACTGTGCCGCGGCACTTTTGTGTGCCGCCAAATTTCAAAAGTGTGCCGCCAAATTTTGCAAATATATAATAATGTTAATATTATTAAATTATATCGTTTAAAAAGAAAAATATTTTTAACATGAATATATATTTAAATCCACATAAAAGTCAATTATTTTATTATTTGCTTTGCAACGCGTTTTTTCTTAGTGCCAAATTATGATGAAGCGGCGTGCATAGCAATAGGAATATGTCTCAAGTCGGCGCACACTTGCCACTTCTGCGTACAAAACGTGTTGTTTTAGTTTTAGTGATTACGATATGAGAGTAGCATTGTTATTTTTACGACCAAATATAAATCAAATTATCAAAAAAATATCAAGCTCAAATTTCGCATTAAAAATATTTTTATTATTAGCTTGTAATTAATCCCTTAATAAACGTTTAGTTATTATTGTAGTATATATTAGTTTATTTCGTATATTTAAATATTTTGGCATAAACTATTTATGCAGTGTGTTGTAGTAAGTAAATAACTTTTATCTTTTTCTTTGTGTGCCGCCAAATTTTGAAATCATTAAATATGTGCCGCAACAAAAAAAAGGTTGAGAATCACTGGGTTAGGCTATACTGGGTATCTCAAGACTGCTACCGAAAACGAAGCCGGGTGGTAGTTTTAGTGACAACAAACACAATGCATCTAAAATTTTCGCACAGAAAAGCGACAATAATGTTTAATGATTTTTTAAATATCGTCATTTTTGGGTGGTAAATCCATAGTTTTTGCTAAAATAATAATTTAAACTATTTTATACGTTAGAGTAATAAAAGGGTATACACTATTATTTTAGGAAAAAAATGTATTTACCTCCCAAATATGGCCATAGGAAAAAAATAACAAAAAAAAATTGTTGCTTTTTTTTGCAACTTTTTCTGTTGCAATGTGTCTGAAGATGCTTAAACTACCACCCGGCTTCGTTTTCGGTAGCAGTCTTGATATACCCTGTATAGTCCACCACGCTGGCCTAGTGCGGGTTGGCGGACTTACATACCATAGAAATTTTATAAATCGCTATGGTATGCAGGTTTCCTCACGATGTTTTCCTTCACCGTTTAAGTGCGTGGTGATTGACTATCAATACACACATGACTCCGAAAAGTCAGAGGTGTGCCCTGGGATTCGAACCCGCGACCACCGTGAACATGTTGGCAGTCGCGTCTAGTCCGTTTACCAACAGGCCACCACGCACTCACTTACTTTTACAATACGAATATAATATTTGTATTCAATAGGCCAAGTATTTAAAAAAAATGTCCTGTATCTAGGGAGAAATATAGGCGACAAGTGGCTTGATATCCTTATAGGTGAAGATACGTCTCAATGTTGGTCCTTCAAACTGGGACGATGGTGATACCTCCCACCAACAACTAAGTTTGAAATCCCTTAAATTGTTTTATGCATCTATGGCTGATACGCCTCTATCCTGGCAGATAAGTGCACTATTGTATGTGTCGGAGTTAGATTCGATGACGGTCTACCTCTTCAGTATTCTCAGCGACTCTGGCGATGTTCTAATCTAGGAATACTCTATCCTTCGTTAGTTGTTCCTCTTAGGCCTCTATGACACTGGCCTTTTTCGAATGTTGGCGTTTCCCTGACGCTGTGTTACGCTGCTCTGACGCGATGTTGGTGATGATGATGCGATGACATTCGACGGGAAACACTGCTGTTGGCTTTGCTCCTCCGACGAAAACTACGTAAACGCAGACGTTGGGTAAACGCCAATGTTCGTAAAACGCTAGGTCCGTATATGAAAGTTCATGTATGCTGTCAATAAACCCAATACTAAAACCTCTACAACAATTTCAGATTTAAGCAGATAAAGTACTGGAAGCCATTTTTACCAATGATTGTACAAGTAAAATCACATAAAATAATGAATGTTTTACTAAATAGAAACTTCAGATTCACTATCGTAGTTATAACACAACAATATGTGTAAGGATCATGTGCGTATTTTTTGCGCTTTCTACGCGTTTTAAAATAGTTCAACTACTTACCCCATATATTTTGTCGTCTTCGAAGCTTTACCCTTGATTTTTAATGTCGTCAAAATTATTAACTTATTTTAACTATATGAAAAGCTAGACACACGTACCTATTAACAGTATCTATACATAAGTACCGCACCATGGAAGAGTAAGTGTATATATACTTATATATATCACACATTGTAATTTATGTCGAGATCGTAAAAATATAATGTATTTAAAAGTAGATTAACAAACTATTAAATAAGACATAATTACAATATTAAGAAAATATTGTTAAAATGTAATAGACCTATATAAATTATTCAGTCCACTTTATAATAACTGAAAAGCGTGAAATTATATTTATTGTATAAATATAATTTACTGTATAAAATTGACTGCCGGATAGTACTTACTCAGATATTATGTTACCATCCAACCTGGTTATGTGCATGGTAGTGCTTTCTTCCTAATGATGCCTGAAAAGAATGATAGTAGAGATTGGGTTCTAAGTTTCTATACAGTAAGAGGACAAACAAACGTAAATTTTAATAATAAGCACACGTGTTTGAAAGCCAACAAAGACTAACTTTAACGAATATTATGGTATGTAGCTATTCTTATAAAATTACATTCGTTAATTGATAACGCCTTATTTGTAAAGTTGGTTGGAATATTTATATGTTTTTACAATAAAAGTACGTATTACTTAAAGTAATTAACAAATACTTAGTGTAAGTATTTCAAGATAAATTAATATTGATCACCGTTTAAATAAATAAAAATGAGCTAACGATATCTTTATATTCCTTATGTATTTAATACATATTTAAAATTACCTTATCCGCAGCATCGTCTGCGTGATTAACTGTTCTTTACAATATCTTATATATATTTAAAAATCGATAGATACCACGATACCCTAAACCTTAATTCACCCCCTTCCTCACCTTAAAAGGAGAAAGACCTAAAACCACGAATTACGATGTTATTTATTTGTATTTTTTCCGTCCCTTTCTGTTATATCCCGCCCGTTCCGTCAAATTACAAATTAAGGCATATAATCAAGTCCCATCACATCCCTTTGAGTATAAAAAAAATAGCACCCACGGCCACGAGATCACAATTTTTTTCGGAAAAACACTAGCCGATGTGTTAATCCATTATCTCGACACCAAAAATACACTTTTTTATCGTTTTTTGGGCTCTATTATGTTAATGTAGTCTCCCCAAAATAGTTTTTCTCATATATATTTCATGAACAGACATCGATCGGTTACAAATTTATTATAATTTAGATAAAGGACATGATGATTTGGTCTAACGGGCATTTTACGGAAGAATTTTGTCAAACTGGATCTGGCTCTTCCCTTGTTCTAAAATATCGTATTTTGAAGTATATTTGCAATTATACGTATTTTCTACCTAAAGATATATTGTATAAATAAAATAATAATAAATAAATACACCCAACCCAACCGTGACATTCATAGTCTGGACCCCACACTAAGATCGAGTCTTGTGTCGTGGGTATCAGGAACTAAGAGAGCTTTTTCGGTCTCACAAACATCCAGATACACACCAACCAAATCAAAAAACTGTGGTTATAATAAATAAATACACCCCCCTCCCCCCCCCCCGTATTTATTATAATTACAAAATCTTGTTTTTTATAATTGTTACGCCCGAATACTGGAACGCAACATAATCATAAGTTGTATTTAACTACGTTAATCCCACTTAATTGTACTGCCTAAGTGGATCGTGCGCTGTTAATAGCAACTTATTATTTTAATGGCGTTCCAGTATTCGGGCGTTAGAAGACGTTTAACTGGTGATAGGTCTCTCATATTATGTGTAAGGCCGCCTTGGTATGTACCACCGCAATGTCTATTTCTCCCACCAAATAGCAGTTTAATGCACTGTTACGTTTCGGATTGAAGGAAATTGCAGCCAAAGTAACTATTGGATATATTGAGACTTAACCTCTTATGTCTCAGGATAGTGAGCACAGTGGAATTCCAAGCATTACTTTGTAATTCAAGGTGTTGTTTAGTTTTGCTACTATTCATGAGCCGTCGTATTACTTACCATCAGGCGAACGACAAGCTCGTCTCGCTAGTCATTGCCATAAAAAAATTGTTCAATACAAAAGTAATTTTCGTGTACCAAGTAAAAATTAAACGTGAGAACCTAAGGCACCTCACTAGCACGTCTTTATCAAAAGGAAGTATATCAAGGTACCTACTGCATAAATAAACGATAAATTCAAATATATTGGGAAAAGTATTCAGAATAAATATCTATTGTTTAATTGATAGGAACATAATTATATTCGATCTTCTACATTACTAACAACAATACTTGTCGGAGCGGTTTTATGATATGATAATATGATTGTTAAAGCCACAGAAATATGTCTGGGGCTAAAGCAATTGTAAATAATCACTAAGCATTCTACGGGTAGTTGCAGAAGTAATTTTATTAAGACGATTATTAAGACGCGGCTGCCAACAATAAACCTATTCACAGTGGTCGCGGGTTTCATATCCCTAGGCACACCTCTGACTTTTTGGAGTCATGTGTGTATTGATTGTCAATCACCACGCACTAAAATGGTGAAGGAAAACGTCGTGAGGAAACCCGCATACAATAGCAATTTATAAGAGTTTCTATGGTATGTAAGTCCTCCAACCCGCACTAGGCCAGCGTGGTGGACTATATGCCCTAACCACTCTCAATTGTACTCTCGATTGTAGAGGAGGCCCGTGCCCTGCAGTGGGACGTGTAAGGGCTGATACAGAATACTAGAATTTTTATGTTACCAATAATCGGTATATCTGTGTTGAACATTCTACATTACAATATCATCAGGGGTCCCCAAACAAGGTTACGCCTGTAACGGGTACCTACCTAAAATATTTCTACCGGTAATTACTGCAATTCTAGACATCTGATATTGTTTACATATAATACTCTTTAAATGTATAGACCTATGAAATATCTAGCAATTTGTAAAAAAATAATCTTAGTTTTACTTAGTAAATTAATAACGTGTACCTACATGTTACAATTGTACATATCGATACTGTCAATCTCGATGTGCAAAAATTAAACCACCGTCGCACATTATACAATACAAACATTGTCTTTTTAATTTAGGGCACTTAAACTGGTTTTTATACACATTTCATTTTCAAGGCAGCATTAAAGTGGGTTATCATCATACGTGAAGTATTTCATACTTGTAACATTAAATATGGAACAATGCGGTTTTTTTTAGATAATAAAAAAACCATGAGACACTAAATCACAAACAATTCTCTTTGCAGCAATCTAGTCTAATCCTACTGTACCAGCCCATTTACGTCCCAGTGTAGTGCACGGTCTTCCTCTACAATCGAGAGTACGATTGCGAGTGGTTGAGTCTAATCCTAGTCTAGTCATAATCTGATCATTGGGCGAATCCTAGCACTTTCGGCTTAGGACACCAGCAGTGCTAAAATCAGCCTGCCTTAGCATAATTATTATGTTGTCAACTAAGGCATAATCTTATCTCCGTAATTGCAATAAATAATTATATAAATAAATTTCAGGACTTTCGACAAATTGTACAAAATTCAGCATCGGTATGACATTCAAAATATTGGAATACACGTTACTAAGTCCCTTGTCTGCAAGGGATGGGACAAGATATTCATATCCAGAGATTTCAAAGCCTGTTGTATATATTAACTCATCCCAAAATTTTGGGCGGACTTTAGTTCAGGGTAGCACGATTTGAGGGCTAAAAGTGATCGCAGGTGATAGGGATTGAGTTCCTGATTACAACGTTATCACTCCTATTCAAAGGAAATGCATAGTTTTCGAGAAATTAATATAAATAGTTCCTAACCTCAAATCACATATTGGGTAAAACGGAACGTTTTTATGGGCGATTTACAAACAAATCATCAGTACTAAGTCAAATATGTTGTCTATGGTGTAAAAATCGGTAAAACGGAACGTAAAAAACCATAAAAACTATACGAGTTGATTCAGGTGTCAATGTCAACAAAAAAATTAAGAATGTTTTGTTGATGGTTTTTGGCGGATTTCGTATCTACGTTATACCAATATTGATTTGTTTGTGTTTTGTTGTGTTATAATATGTTTTATAACGCCTTAGAAATTATGTTGAGAAGGAAGTTAGTGCATCCACTTTATGAATCGGTTAGGTCGAATGTGCTCCAAAACCGACTCAGAGCACCCCGACTTCACGTAGTCTTTTGGCTACCAACCCTAGAGTGTATATAAAAAGCCGGAGGCGCGGAGGGAGAGCAGCCCCCGCCCGCTGTAACAAAGGATAGGCACCCGTGCGAGCCGGAGCGGCTGAGGCTGGTCGCCGGAGGCGACCAGCAAGCCGAAGCTGCAGAGGTGAGCGTGGGTGCCTATCCTTTGTTACGCAAGGGCGAAGGGGCTGCACTTCCCGCAGCGCCGGAGACGTTGCAGAAGCAAATTTGTATTGACAACAAGTGGTTTTGTAGGTTAGGTTACTTAAATTGATATATCTCAGGAATTGTGCATTACCTTTTCACGGGAGTGGTACCAGGTGAGATGGGACACTCCCTCTCCCCTCCTCCACACCCCGCACCCCACCAAATCGTGCTACCCTATTCTAAATTTTACTCAAAATTTTAATCAACAATACCAGTAGAGGACGCTAAACACTGAGTGATATTCTTCGATCATTATGTAAATGATCGGAAGTTTAACCACAACCTTATACTCTATCTTTCCTGTCTACAACCCTCTTGTTAACACTAGCAAATTACTTGGTAGCACTAGATAATTAATTCATTAAACACGTTGAAAGCATTCCGTGAATCCTCCAAGGTTTTGAAAACGTTTTCCGTTTATTCAATCAGCAATACTTTCAGTATTGCAAATTGCTCTTGTAATCATGATAAACGACCTTCAGTTGTCACTTACACTTACTTGGTCTTGATGAATTATTGATACAATTTATTACATTTTCTTCGTTACTACGTCGCGTCATAGATTCTCGTAGCGGGTTTCGTAGAATGCATGTTAGTGGAAAGTGATACAGTATATTTTTATGTTGAGTGCGTACTAAGTTTCTGAATTGTATCTCACAGATTATGTGAAAAAGTAATTGCCATTTTAGACCAAAGAGCATCTATTTAACAAAAAAATACTATCTATTAATAAATGCGAAAATAAGACATTAGGTACCTACAAATTTTCGTTGATTGAATAGAAAGAATAATTATATGTATGTTTTATAAGTTCAGTGCCAGAAAGCATAGCATAGTTAAATTTGAAACCACGCCGTATACAGATTAGGAAATATCTCTCCTTAATTATGCCAGTGAAAATAAATCTAGCAAGAAGGAGACCTCATGCAACTATAAAACTTATTTAAGGAAGAATTTGAACCAAAAAGAACCGCAAACTCTCTATAAAATGATATACACATGGTTGCACTATATTACGCAATATCACATTTTTTAAAGGTCATGTCTATTTCTGACTTGTTTAATAAGAATAAGAAATATGTCGTAAAAACTAAAAATGGCGATCGTTTCAAACCAATAGTCAATAATTCCAAAATGTATAGAAGAATAAAATAATTTTATATCTTATTCGGAAGTCTCTGATGGACAAACAGCCATATCTTTAAATAACCCGTCCTTTAAATAATGAACAAAATGTAGCCAATTAAATAAAACTAATGTTAGATAGTCAAATTAATTTATTCAATTCACAAACGAAAACAATAAGACAAGATATTTTTACTGACGTCTATTTACTTACAATAACAATTGATTTTTTGTTATATCTATTTCACGTTGGTATTGATAAAGACTCTGGTTTACTTGGTCCCTGCAAAACGTGAGCCAAACTGGTGCCATTTGTACACACTAGCTTTTGTTGTTCGATATCTATGTCTGTAAAATATTCCTTACAAAACACTATTATTCTATTACAAGCTTCTAGCATAATATGCTCTGGAACAGTCAGTACGATTCGCATAAAATTTGGGTAATTGAAGCACTGGAATGCAAAAAATAAACTGATTGTGATTAAAATGTAGAAAAAGAAATTACTTTATGCAAAATGTTTAGAATTTTAAGAGTTATTTAACACTATAAATACTACTTTAGCTATCGGTAGAATGTTAAGAATTTTAATAAGTGTTCAACAAGATATTTTTTTTGTTATTGTATTTGTTTTTTTCTGGTGTACAATAAAGTTTATAAATAAATAATTTAAATTAAATTTAACTATCGGTTCTTACGTACATATGTTAAGTTTACTCACCCTTCCAGGAATACAAAGTATTGATTGTTGAGAACACAATCCTTTAATGAACTGAAGATCATCACAAAATTTGGGAAAGTACATCATTTTAATTTCGATCATCAGGTACATAGATCCTTGAGGCATAATTGGTCGTAAGCCTGGAGCCCTCTTCAGTATCCGACATGCCAATTTTGCTTGGTTCTAAAAATGTAAAAAATGAAATTGATATCGGCACCCCCAAAAGTATAGTGAAAAGTTAGCAATGACCTAGGTTTAATATAAGTAGAATCATAAAGTATTTATCCGCCAGATACATCCACAAACTAAGGTATTTTAAAATCTCAGCCAATGTACAGTAAATCTTCTTTTATCTATATCACTCTTACCTAATTCACGAATACATATAGAAATCTGTTAAAATATATAGCTATATTGAAAACTGTTTGATGTAATTAATTTAAGTCAAAATAAAAATCATAATCCATACCTCTATAAATGATAACATCTCGTAAAAAGAATCTTGATTTGCATGTTTCAATATCGTTGGTAAAGCTTGTTGGACCAAAGTGTTTGGTCCAAGAATTCTCGCAGACATGTTATACAGAGCTCTACGAAACTCTTTACCAAGTATGTTGTCTCTATCATGAATAATAATCCAACCCATCCGCCAACCCGGCACTAAAAATCGCTTGGATAATCCACTACATGTCAATATGGGGACGTCTTGAGACAGTGATGATATAGCAGAATAAACGTGCCCCGAAAAGGCGAAAAACTCGTATATCTCATCCGCTATTATCGGCAAACGATACCTCGATGCAATTTTCAAGATTTTGCTTAAATGTTCTTTCGTATAAACTGATCCACATGGGTTTGACGGGTTATTTACCACAATTGCAGCAGATTTTTCATCAATTTGACTTTCCAAATGCTGTAGATCTACTTCCCAATTTTGATCAGGCTGAAAAAATACCCAAGCGATTTATTATCGTTTGCAAAAAAATTAACATAATAAGTATGGTAGTAGACAGGTAATTTTAGCACAGCTTTACACTGAACAATATGAAAATTCTGAGAAACTAGATAGTATATCTGACAAAAGGTCTTAAGAGACTACACCTCGAACAAAATTAAACAAGTTTGGTATTCATAACTTACCAGTAAATTATAATACTTCATTACAATACCTAATCCTTCTCCAACAGTTTTATGTATTAGGTAACCAGGTCGTGGCACCAGTACATTCTGTCCTGCAGATGCAATAACTGAGATAACAATATCGATAGCATGGGAGCACCCGCTACACAGTATGACGTCGTTTGCTGTCACAGCACCTTGATGTGCACTGTATTCGGCGACTGCCTGCCTTGCTTTCTGATTTCCAATTGTTTGCCCATAGTTCCAACTTTCTTTTTGCATTAAATTTTCCCTAATGGCATTCAAAGTATTATCGGAAGGTTTAAGATTTCCGAACCATGTTGGATCACCTGAAACGATAAAATTATTTCATGCATTTTCGCGAACGTCCAACCAATACTATGTAAAAACGGTAGGTGTAATATAAACACATATTGAAATGAATTGTTTATCGATGTTAACGGAAATGTATAAAATCCGTGATTGTATACAATTCCTAGGCAATCTATACAATTCCTAAATAGCGTTCGGTCAATACATTCTGGATATCAATGCGTACGAACGCTAACAAATACAGAGGTCTAGAGTCTAGACGAAGGGATACTTAAGTAATGTTAGGTTAAGATTAAGATAAATAATTATACAAGAACAATTTAAGTGGATATTTTTTTTTATTATTAAATGTTTATTAAAAAATAGTAATAAACTGATCTAACCTAACGATTGTTTCGCTGCGGTCGAGTGTTTTGATTCTCAGTTTACTAATGCGTATTTTATTTTATTCACAGAGACATTAATTTTTATGTATTATAGGGAATATATGTATCCTACTAACTATAACTATATGTAAACATGCTCAGAATTGTAGGTATACATTTCCAAGGAATTGTACACAATTCGAAGTTTTAGTACATTTCCGGTAACATCGATGTACTTTAGAAATCGTTATTGAATACATTAGTGGTAATAAAATACATTTTAGTTTTGAAAAATAGTTACTTTGCAAATAACGTCATACTTACCCACCGAAAGAGCAATAAATGTCTTATCCGGGTTAGGAGTGATGTTTAGATTTTCGACAATATCTCTAATGGGACTGTTGGTGAGAAGGGACAGCTTGGATGGCCGCACGCGCCAGCTCGCACCAACCCCGTTCTGATGAATACGTGCCATCTGTCTTGAATCCCTCAACAGCAATAACAGTTATGGTTTATTGCGTCACGCTTTTATATCATTGTTCTAAAGCCTTGAAATTCTTTATAAAGGTATAATACATATTTAAGTAGTGCAGGTAAACTCTGATAGAATTATTATTACGTTTTTTGTAGCGTGGCAAATTAATTACACCGTAGATACTTTTTATTAAATAGGTACGACCATCGCCTAAGTCAATGGAAATGGGACAATATTTTTAGGGGCTTTAATAATTAAAATCGGACCAAAGTGACTAATAGCTCATTTCGAACTAACGAAATGGTAATCAATTGCCGACTAAGTTATTAGTGAATTATCCCTCTTATAAAAATATTCTGGCCGAAGGAGCTCATGAGAAATCTATTGCTGAAAGCAGGCCTCTGTTGAAGGTAGACCTGTGCTTTCAACAGATCACAGCGTATTTTCTTGCGAAATTCTTTATGCTATAATTATGAATTTTAAATTAAATAGGTGCCTGAGTGGAACCCTCATTGTCTAGTGACAGCATATCTAATTTTTAAAACAATCAGGATTATCAACTATGATGACGCAGTCAAGGATTAATTAAGTAAAAAAAGAAAAAGGTACAGAACTCTGATTCAATCAGTTCTCATTTGTTTGCGATTGACGTAACTAATCGTTAACAACCGAAGACAGAGAAATTAACAACATAATATTCTTGTCGACGACGGCACATTTTATACACTTTCAAAACGCAAAAAGTAAAAAAATTATAATGAACGAAAACACATGCTCAATTGTTGTAAACTCCACACGTAATATCATAACATTAATTCATATCCATAAAAGTATTTTAATAATATTCGATTTCGTAAAAATGCTTTTTGTATAGCATTCGCTACTGATGGTATTGTAGCGGTATTGTGAAGTTATCACGATGCATTATGTCCACAGACGATGCGAGACGTCTACGTTATTGTGAGGTAGATAGAATAGTTGTACCAGAATTAAAATAAAAGTTGTTCACATTGTCGGGAATACTCCGTGGAATAATTTAATCTTGTCCCACCGTTTTCTTTCCACAAAAGATCCTTGGCCAGTATACCTAGCAGGAGAAACTACAGACCGCCCTGTTATTACTACCATCCTGTGTAGTGTCCATCCATAGATTCATTCATCTTGGTGGTAGAGATATGAATCTCTACCGAATTATTAATATGTGGAAATACTTGTGGAAGAGTGGAAGTTGAAACTGTCAAAAAGTATAGCCAGCGTATTTTTTATTTTATAGAATGCAGGGAGATAATTATCTTCACCAGCTGAAGCTCTATCTGTAATCTGTATTACTCTACATTGATGATAATCAAGTGTAATGCCATCAGTTTGTTGAACCTGCATTGAAAATAATTAATACAAGTCGTACAGTGTTGATTTTCAAATAATATTTCCAGCGTTTCTTTTTCAATGTAAGGTATACACATGTGTCGCGTAACATTTTGTTCTTCTAATTCATTTAACGCGGTAATCGATCGTCAACAGTATTTTTTTTTATGTCTTCATAAATGACAACCTCCCGTGAGACCGAAAAGACAACAGAAGAGTCAGTGTGGGGTCAGCAAGGGCGGATCCAGGGGGGAGGTCATGGGGGTCATGACCTCCCCCTGGGCTGGCCCCAGATTGACAAAATTTATTAATTATCTTGTTGATAAAATTTATAAGCACATTTAATTCTTTGTATGTCGATAAATAAAGTAAAAAAGTATGAGTAGGAGTATTGAAATCGGACCCAGTGTTCTGACATGAACTATATGACCCCCCCCCCCCCCCGGGCGTAAAATCTGACATGAACTATAATGTGACCCCCCCCCCTGGCGTAAAAGCTGGATCCGCCCTTGGGGGTCAGGACTATGCAGGTATGTGACTTGGGTGTATTTATTACCTATTATTATTTATAATTAAATTTCAATATGGAACAAACTTTTCTTACATAGATTTGGAAAGAAATCCATCCATCCATCAGCCAAAGGAAGTCCACTGCTGAACATAGGCCTCCCCCAATGATTTCCACAGAGACCTGTTGGAGGCAGCCTGTGTCCAGCGACGTCCCGCGACCTTTACCAGGTCGTCGGACCATCTTGTGGGTGGACGTCCTACGCTGCGCTTTCCGCTACGCGGCCTCCATTCGAGCACTTTCCGACCCCATCGGTCATCAGATCTCCGCGCTATGTGCCCTGCCCATTGCCACTTCAACTTGCTAATCCGGTGGACTATGTCGGTTACTTTAGTTCTCCTACGGATCTCCTCATTTCTGATTCGATCTCGTAGGGAAACCCCGAGCATAGCCCTCTCCATAGCTCGTTGAGTGACTTTGAGCTTCCTAATAAGGCCCATAGTGAGAGGCCACGTCTCGGTGCCGTAAGTCATCACTGGCAACACACAACTATCGAAGACTTTCGATTTAAGGCACTGAGGTATTTTGGACGAGAAGACATCGCGTAGTTTCCCGAACGCTGCCCAACCGAGTTGGATTCGATTGACCTCTCTCTCGAAGTTGGACCTGCCTAACCGGACCACTTGTCCTAAATAGACATATTCGTCAACAACTTCGAGAGTCGAGCCCCCAACACCGATGGGAGTGGGCACAACATGGACATTCGACATGATCTTCGTTTTGTCCATGTTCATTTTAAGACCCACCTGTTGGGAGACTCGATTGAGGTCTTCGAGCATAGTGCTAAGGTCTTCCAGCGATTCTGCCAAGACTACAATATCGTCGGCAAACCGAAGGTGAGTGATATACTCGCCGTTGATGTTGATGCCGAATCCTTTCCATTGCAAGAGCTTGAAGGCGTTTTCCAGCGCGGCAGTGAACAGTTTCGGAGATATGACATCTCCCTGTCTCACGCCTCTCTGTAGTGGAATAGCCTTCGTACTCTGATCCTGTACTCGGACCGACATGGTGGCGTTGTTGTATATACACTTCAACACTTCGATGTACCGATAGTCGATATGGCACCGCTGGAGAGACTGTAGCACAGCCCAAGTCTCGATCGAATCAAAGGCTTTCTCATAGTCCACAAACGCTAAACAAGAAAGAAAATTACATACTAAATTGAAATTAGCGGCGTAAAGGGGAATCGATTGCCAAACACCAAGGGTTGACAATAATAACTCACACGTACAGCCAAAGAAAGCACACAAATCTACTTCCTTAAAGATATATCAATAAGTAAATAACAAAAATAATTGAATTCTTTGCTCATGCCACTTCCCACGGGGACATTACATTTTTCGGGATAAAAAGTAATCTATGTGTTTATCCAGGGTGTCAGCTACCTATTTGAAATTGTTTAAGCTGTTTTTGAGATTAAGGTGCACACAGACACAGACAAACAGACAAAAATTCCAACAATTATTTTTTTTCAGTGTTACAATCACTAATTTGTCATGGCAGTACCTATGGTGGGGAGTGCCATAAAAAAGTGGGCAGGTGCCATAATTAATGGGGAAGTTTATACTTCCTAGATAATTAAAAAATAAGTTATTCTAGAAATCGAATACTCATTATAGCTAATTTATAAACATTCCTTGAACATAAATACCTCCTATAGTTACCTAGTAAGATTACAGCATCTTAAAGGAAGGCCGACGCGAAGGTAGAATTTCTTTAGATTATGTTATATACTGGATTCTAGAGAGAGTGCTCGAACGTCAAAATCTATCTATATATATAAAAGAAAGTCGTGTTAGTTACACCACTTATAACTCAAGAACGGCTGAACTGACTTGGCTAAAAATTGGTGGGGAGGTAGCTTAGAACCAGGAGAAGGACATAGGATACTTTTTATCACGTTCCCGGTTTCCCGAGTTTCTATTAGCTTATTAACATTTTCTTATACAAAATGTTCTTGGGTTTGTAACTGTCAAACATTTAATGTTCATCCCGTCGATACGGTAAACTCTTCCCTCAAATTAAAGAACGTATTTAAATAAAGGTTTCGAATCGACAACATATATCCACATTATTCGATTAATGGCGTATTTAAGATTTTAAACATGTAAATTAATGACATTAATGAAAAGGGATTGACATTTAAATTGGTTGTCAAATATTTGTGCATGCGTTCTGAAATTAATTTTGTGTAACCAAAAGAGAATATATTATGAAGCCAAATAAATATAGGACAATTAAATAAATAATATTCACACGTAAGAAAATTTACTTCTTTTCAAGATAGAATATCACTTCAAAATGAAAAATATTTATTAAAATAACTATTTTACATATGGAGAATATTGCAGGGGTTCTCAAATTAGGCGTTGCCTGTGGCTTGAGAAACCAGTTAAATATAATTTTTATTACATTAATTGTGTGTGTGAGTGTGAGAAAGTGCTAATAGTGTATGTTTGTGTGTGTATGTGTGTGAGTGTGTGTGTTATGTGTTATTATGTTTACTTTTATCACGAATTTTTACGGTGGCTTTACCTTCGCTATAATTTACTGATTGAAATATTATACATTTTGAACTGTTATGTCGAAGAAAATCGAAACCACTGAAGTTATTTCTATGAAAATTAATATTTCATCTCTTTATTAGTAACAAAAAGTAATGGCGTAATATTTATGGAACAACAGCATAGTGAGGGTGAAATAAGGGATAGAATATTGCATGGATAATCAAAATCGCTAAAGTGTTTAATGTCAAAAATTTATAAGGAACACAATTTGGATATGGAGAAACTTGGATATGGATATAATAGAGTAGGAGGTACGGGAGAGGACCAGGTTAGCTGACAGATTTGATAGGACGAAATATAAATGCACGGTATAAGACGGGATGGATAATGAAGAGAAAGGACGGGACGTATCGGGAAGTGGCTGAATAGACGGGATGGGACGGAATTGAGCAGGACAGTAGGATAGCTACGTCATGTTAAGGTATAGAAGAGCTTATACGAAAAATAACAGGTATTTGGTGTGAAGTAAAAAAATATATATCTGCATCCAGGCAAAGGTGGGTCGGGCTTTTTTGCTATGCTAAATAATTTAATATAATATTAATTATATAATAACTAAGCCATAGCGGAGCGTGGTCGGGTCAGCTATGGTATCTTTTAATTGATTTCAATGAATGTCGTCGGAGTAGTAACAGTGTTATAATATCTCCGTAGCAAAATAATGATTTAAATCTGGAGAGATGGGATAGAATAGAATATACGGTGGTTAAAATGGGCCAGAAGAATAGGTACAGGATGGGATTTTGATAAGCAGTTTAGACAACGGCTGTCATGTTGATTTTAAATAAAATATGGACTGGAATCTGTATTTACACCCAGGCGAAGCCGGGCTGGGCCGCTAGTATATATATAAAAGAAAGTCGTGTTAGTTACACCACTATAACTCAAGAACGGATCAACTGACTTGGCTGAAAATTGGTGGGGAAGTAGCTTAGAACCAGGAGAACGACATAGGATACTTTTTATCACGTTTCCGGTTTCCCGAGTTTCTATTAGCTTATTAACATTTTATCATACAAAATGTTCATGGGTTCGTAACTGTCAAACATTTAATTTTCATCCCATCGATACGGTAAACTCTTCCCTCAAATTGAAGAACATATTTAAATAAAGGTTTCGAATCGACAACCTATATCCACAATATTCGATTTATGGCGTATTTTAGATTTTAAAGATGTAAATTAATGTCATTAATTAAACGGATTGATGTTTAAATTGGTTGTCAAATAATGCGTTCAGAAATGTATTTTGTGTGAACTAAGGAGAATATATCAAGCTCCATAAATAAAGACAATTAAATAAATATTATATTTCTTAGTATTTACTTCTTTTCAAGATCGAATGTCACTTTTATCACGATTTTTTGTAGTAGCCTTTCCTTCGCTATAATTCACTGACAAAAATTAATGTAATATGTGAGTGAGATAGGTTATATTTTACCTAAATAATGCTTGCAATATTTTTGGAAATGCAGCATTGTGGGTGTGAAATAAGGGATAGAATATTGCATGGATAATCAGAATCACTAAAGTTTTTAATGTCAAAAATTCATAAGGCACGCTATTTGGATATGGAGAGAACTGGGATAGCTGGCAGAATTGATAGCACAAAGTGTAAATGCACGGTATAAGACGGAATGGATAATAAAGAGAAAGGACGGGACGGATCGAGAAGTGACTGAACAGATGGGCTAAGACGGGATTTAGCAGGACAGTAGGATAGCTACGTCAAGTGTAGGCATAGAAGTTGTTAAGTTATTATGCTAAATAATTGAATATAATATGAATCCTATGATAACCAAGGCAAAGCGAAGCGTGGCCGGTTCAGCTAGTAGTAAATAAAAATGGTGCTGCTGGGCCACCTTTTTCTACCCTCATATTGGCTGGCTTTCTCTTGAATTGTTTGAAGAAAAACAAAAAATAGTTAAGCCCTATTGAATTCCATTTAAAATTGTTTTGGGCGGATAATGTTTACTTGTTCATTGGTGGTAGGTCTCTCACATGTGAGTGGCCGCCTGGGTACCACCGCAATGTCTATTTCTCCCGCCAAACAGCAGTGTAAATGCACTATTGTTTCGGATTGAAGGACATTGTAGCCAGAGTAACTACTGGACCTATTAACTGGACTAGACTGGACTTAACATCTTGTGTCTGAGGATGGCGAGCGCAGTGGAATGCCAAGCATTGCTTTGTAATTCGAGGTGTTGTTTGGTTTTGCTACTATACGTGAGCGGTCGTCTCGCCATTTATAGCAATAAAAAAAACATTGACTATTTTATCGACAGCTTCTAGGGTGTAGTCAGTTGGCTCAGACCCTGACCGATGCACCCTGTTCAGAACTCCACCCCTGGGTGATGTGGCAGGTATTACGCCCTCGATGCGATTCCTTGGATTGAGATCACAGCGGATATCCACAAAAAGGATACTCAGGTGATTCCGCATTGAGAGGGGAGCAACCTGAAGAATGGGGAGGGGACAGAACGGGGATTTTTTGCACGCGAACGCACAAACCTGAGTTTCCGGGCATTGAACTCAACTATATTCCTGGAACCCCATAAAAAGAAATTAAATGAAATGAAAATATTTATTGAATCCATAAAATGTCATACATTATTTAGATTCAGACACTTCTTTTCCACTACCACCCTGTGCATTTAAATTTTTAACGTATGTCTCAAAATGTAATCTCTCGTCAAGATGAATTGTGAGATGAATTCCGAGGTATTTAATTATGTTTGTGCGTTGGATACTATCGCAGAGGTCGCAAGAGAGTCGGTTTACAGAGCTGGATATGGATGGACATGAATGGAGTTTAAGTTCGGATATTGTTTTGGAATTTGTTGGATTAGTCGGAGGTCTTGTGGAAACATAAAAATTTGTTTTTTTGGTGTTTAGAGTAAGTAGGTTTTGTTGTAGCCACTTTTTTATTTTGCTCATGCCTTCTAAATGAGATCCAAGTTCCGGTTGAGCTCAATGACAAGATCTTTGGGTTCACTCACAGTGTCGACGCGGAAACCTAGAGGCCCACAGTGGTATCGCCCATGAAACATGCTCTCATCTGCATAGCAATGAATGTTCCCAAGCGACAACACGTCATTGATATGCAGAATAAACAGGCTGTGCGACAGCACCGAACCCTGAGAAACTCCGGCATTTACCGACATGAGCGCCGAAACTTGTCTGTATACGACGACACGCAGTCTACGCCCATACAGAAAGCCGGAAATCCACGAACAGAGGTTGTTGGACAGACCGTATGTCGGAAGTTTGGAAAGAAGACCACGGTGCCAGACCCTATCAAACGCCTTGGCTATGTCGAGGCTCACAGCAAGAGCCTCGCCACGCCAGTCAATCGCCTTACCCCAGCGAATTTTACGGCTATTTGCCCGAAAACACGGTATTTTTAGTCTGCTGAAACGTTAACTTGGCATTTTTCATCTGGCAATACTGTATCGAACCAATAGGTATTCTTGTTTCCATAGCCGTAAAATTTAAAAAAAAACCAATAGGTATTGCCCTAGCCGTAAAATTAAAAAAAAAATAGGTATTGAAAATAAGAATTTGTGATAAGAACTTGTCAGACCGAAAAATAAAATGAAAAGAAACTACCTATTTACTTATTCCAGTAATTTATACAAATTTAGTAACATCAATACAAGATTTATTAATAAAACCGCTACATCGAGCGAAGATGCAGTAACGTATTGCGCAAATATTGTAAGGTAACTAGTATTTATTTTTGGTTATAATATATTTACCATTCAGTATAGCAAAGTATTTTAGAAATATATTATAAATATTCTGGTACTTCGTATTTTTTTTACAGATAGACAGCACGACTATGAAAACTTTTTGGCATCTCTTCTTATGACGAAGTCTATTCGTTCGCCAGCGCTGGTACTGAGGGCCTTCAACGTAGAGGTGGCGCGGATCCAGGATCAAACATCCGATGCACAGACCGCTGCGCTAAGACTGCAGTTCTGGCAAGATACCATTAACGATATTTATAAAAACAACCAAAAATTACAAAATGTACCACATCATCCGGTCGCACAAGAATTGTTTAAGGTACTCTTGTTAAGCTATTACGTTTACCAATGTAAAAATCTATACGGATAAAATATGAATCACAATGATGTTCAATAATTAATAAAATTCGTTTTTTTTAGGTTTGTAGCTGTTACAAACTCTCACGCAGACATTTAGAGAGACTGATAACATCGAGAGGCAGCTTATTAAAGACAAAATACTTTCGCACTTTAGAAGATCTGGAGAGATATGTAGATGATACTGTGTCTACTGTATATTATTTAATTTTAAGTGTTGCTGGTGTAGCCAATGTTCATGCTGATCATGCTGCATCACACTTAGGAAAAGCACAAGGAATAACAAATACACTTAGGTTCGTAAATAATGCTGCACTTGGTTTAAGTAACTAGTTTTTAATTCTAACATCTTAAGAAAACTACAGTAGTATGTCGGCAAGGTTTACCTGAGCCTCAATAATCCTGGACTTTGACCAAGAGGCAGACCAAAGGAGTGCTAACTAGATTTAGTCCTTACTATAGAGGATGTTGGTAGGCAGCACTGGCTGGGAAAATGTTAAGTAGAAGAAAGGAAGGATGCCTGTTATCTTAGCAGATGTGAATATACTGCCAATTTTTGGTTCACCAGCAATCTTATTCATCATATAAAATGCAACTGAAAAGCTATAACAAATTGGTTTGCTGTAAGATAGTGCTACAAACCTCGTCTGCTACTTATAAATTGACTGGAAAAGTCATTGGACATCCTCAAAAATATTTTTAGGAAATTGGACAAATCACTTTGCTGTCACTTTGCCATGCTAATGTAAAAAAAATTATTCATCTCAACTAATATTATAAATGCGAAAGTGTAAGTTCCATTTTCAGGCCAAACAGTTGAACCAATTATTTATAAAAAAACATCGAGATAGACCATGGGGATAGACAAATTTATAAAAATGTTGTGGTTTCATGAGATCAGTGAGGAATTCAAATTGCATATTTGCTACTACTCTTCCAAATTCTAATGGATGGTACAGGACAGGAGAGAACGTAGCAATATAGTACATGAACTGGGCTGGGCAATCGGAACCAACTACTAGTTATTTGTTGTAAATTTCTGTATAAATAATAAAAAAAGTTATTAATATAAAAATTAAATATTGTGCAGTATTCAAATTTGTATAATCTGAATAATTATGTTTTAGGTCAATTCATGTTTCTAACCACCATAAGATGGTTTCTATACCCATGGATGTTCTCATGAGATATCAGATAAGTCAAGAACAAGTGTTAAGAGGGATTGATAGTGAAAACATGAGAAATGCTATTTTTGAAATGGCCAGTCGAGCAAACAGTCATTTAGAAAAGGTAAGGATTCTATATACACCCAAAAAATTTATTACATACAAAAAATGGGCCTATACTTCTTTAGCAATAAGTCATATGAAAGGTTTTAAATAATACTATACACTGGTCTGATGCCTAAATCTGGAACTCCACGGAATATCGAAAATTACTTAAAGGAATCATGAGTCAGATTTTAAAGACAATTGAATTTGAAGAAAGCAGGTTAAGCTAAGTTGTTTCTGTATCTCCATTAGGCTTAAACCTCCAAATCTATTGCTCAGTCCAGGCATCTGAAAACTAAGACTAATACTTTCATTATTTTTTTTAGTATTGTAATGTTTTTGTTAATCCAATCAATTTTCTTTTTTAGGCAAGGAAGATTGAAGTGCCACAAATTGCATCACAAATATTTTTACCTGCAATTGCAGTCAACTCTTACTTAACTAAATTGCAGAAATGTCATTTTAATGTGTTTGATAAATCACTGACAAAGAAGAATGTCATTTTACCGATCAGTTTATACTACAACAGGCTGCTACAGAAATACTAGATTGTATTTGAAGCCATTTTAGTCACAATGTAATTAGATAGTTTAGATATTAATAAAGCTCTTTCAAGAGGTAATACTTGTTTATGCTTTCCCTTAATAAGGAAGTCTTAGGTATTAGGTAACCTTTAATTACTACTTAAGTCGATTATAAACTGCCAACATTTGTGGGAGACAAAATCTTTCGGGATACATTTTGGTCACCATTTTTCTAATACATAACTCTTAGAGATCCGTGATGATCTCTAACAGCCGCTGCCAATAAATAATCCCAATCCAAAATTTTTCGTTTTAGATTGACAGCTCAATTTTTTTTTCTGATACTATATTGCCAATAATCAATCTCAGTAGTAAAAAAACTATGGCAACATGACAAGAGACCAATCGAAAAGTAGAAAACAATCCAGATTGACTTCAATCTAATTTTTTCGATTGATTATTGGCATCGGCCGTAAGAGTTCTTCTTTTCTAGAATTACTTCTCTTCTAGATTATGATATCCCAAATCGGTAGGTAGTTATCATAAATAGGTGTAGTAAGTAGGTATAGAAAAATACACATAATACAACACTAAAATATATTATAATACATCTACAGTACATATTATTATGCTTTTCTTGGATTACTACCTACCTATGTATGTATTGCCAAGAATATTATTAACTAAAATTGAAATATCACCGACAATGCACAAGTGTTCTAATCCGCCACGATCCATTTTCTTTTTCAAGCATTTTTTGCGTAAATTATCTCTATTTATTAATGATTATATACCCTACCATTTATTTGACAGCCTCTGTAGTGCAGTTGGTTAAACGCTGACTGAAAAGCGAGATGCCGCCGGTTCGATCCCTGCTAGGAAACAAATACCTATTCGTGTGAACCATTTGTTTCGGGTCTGGGTGTTTATGAGACTGAAAAGTCTCTCGTAGTTCATTGTATTAACAAACAACTTATTTTTATTACTTAATACTGTAATTTGGTGTGCAATAATTATTGTATTGTATTGTAGTTCCTGATACCTACGACACAAAACTCGATCTTAGTGTGGGGTCAGTACTATGTATGTGACTGTTTGGTGTTATTTATTTATTTACGAAATAAGAATGTAATATATAAATGACGCTTTCACTTAAATACATTATCGGAGTTTAGGTATAGAAACTTGTTATTTTTTATTTGAAGATATAAAACTTGGTGTAGTCCTTTAAATGCTCATAAATAACTTTAAAGAAGTAACACGGGATACATTAATGAGAAATAAAAAACATTGCAGTGCTTTCAGATTTATTTTTATAGAAATAATTGCACTGTTTCGTTCTAAGCTTCTTCATGCAAATAAATAGTTTATAATAAGAGATTCAAGCAATATGTTTGGCAACCTGAGTACCTAATAGTACCTTAATAATTATAGAGCCACTAATAATGCTACATTTGATACTTTTTCAAGATGTTTCATTTGGAATGACAATTTTTACAGCAGTTTGCACAATTCATAACACAATTTAAAAATAAATAAACTGAATATATTAATATGAGTATGGTGAATCTAATAATAAATTTCACAAAATCACATTGTTATTAAAAAGGGAATTGTTCTCCGCAATTCACAATCAATAACTTTGGTACTGAAGTAATAAAACCTTCAAAGATCTTTGGTTAAAAATATTATAGTTATAGTCCATAATAATATTATGTGATGTGATATTATTAACTAAATGTACTTTGTGTGATTAGCTGACTGAAGCATGTGCATAGTAATACAACATATTTAATCTGCCACTCCAATAAATAAAAAAAATGTTTTGCTAAATAAATAATACTTGTTTTGCGATATAAATTCGTAATTAAAATATAACTCATGGATGTGAAACAAAAATGTGGTGTTTTAACAAAAGCTTTAGCAGTACCAACATTATATTCTTACCATGACTAATCAACTAAATACTTTAAACATAGTAAAAGGATAAAAAACAGTAACCAACACAGCCAATCATGACAATTGTATCTCTAATTTGGAATGTAAAGTTCACAAAATTAATAAAACTATTTATAGAGAACCACTTAAGCCTAATGTAAAAAAGCTAAGTAAGTACTAATGTAATCACAATGAAATTGCTGCATAATAATAAGCTGCCTCAATATAAATATTTCCACGCATTACTCAGAAGGTGTCAAATCTTTCTCTGGCTCCCCTTCACATAGTATCTGCTGCAAGAGATCATATATGGGTTCAAAAGCCTTCCGACAGGCTGCATTGCTAGGTATGAGGTAGTCATGCATGTCATGGTGACTGATGCTGCCATCACTTTGGATGAAGCCTTTGTCAATGAAAACCATTTCTACTTTATTCATATTAGCAGCCTTCTCACGCAAAAGCTGATTAATTTTTGAGTTTTTCTCCCGTAACAAATTTGGATATTGACCACGTGGCAGTAGACTCTGTAACACATAGAGAAATGTGATGAAATCAATAACATTAGTTACTATAATTCTTATCATATATTTCAAGTAATTGATTACTTACAGGCAATACAATATAAGCACTTGGGTGTTTTTCCCTGATTGTTTTAACTATTTCTAAGATTCCTTCACACACTTGTTCAGCAGTATGTTCAACATTGTTAGTTCCAACATGCACCACTATAACCTGTAACAAAATAAATGTTCATTAAAAATACACCCCTAATTTCATCATCTAATTGCAATAAAAATATAGCTTATATTTACCTTGGGATCGACGTGATCGAGCTCCCCATTTTTTATGCGCCAAAGAACATTTTGGGTTTGGTCTTTATGGATACTAAAATTAAGGCAGTGTAAGGGTGCAAACCATTGGTTCCACACTTCAGTATGTTCCAATGCTTGCAAAATAGAATCACCTATAAAAATCACATCCGCATCTTTTCCTTTAGCGTCCGACAGGAATCTGTTATGCTGAAAATTAATTAATTAATACATGTTTCGTTTCTTGCGAATAACCAATTTTCTTGTAAATAGGGCCGTAACAAAATCTTTTATACTTATAAAGAACCTCAAAAAAATGTATAAAAAATTATTAACATGTAAACCACGTATGTAATAAGTTTCTTGCAAAATTACAGTTGAAACTCACGATACTGTTCCATCTTCCATCACCCTCAGTATCTTGTTGAGGCGCTGGGACCGCGCAGGGATTCATTATTAACAATTTATACTAACAATAGGTATTGTTTTACCATGTAAATAGTTTTAAAAATGGGCCAAAATCGAACACTTCATTAAAAGCAGGGACGAGAAAAGAAAATAGCTTGGCGGTTTCGTTGGTTCATTGGTTTTTGCCAATCTGTCAATGTCATTGTCAACATTTTTATTCCTGGTGTCAAATTATAGGCTCCATTAAATGACGAAGCTCTACGGGTTAGAAACCTTTGCCTTCCCTTATGAAGGTAGAATTAAGAAAAAAAATGTTCTTGACATTTGACCAAAGCATTTGACATTAATGTTTAAAAATTATCGCAGAAATATTAAAACTTAAAACTGAGAAACACAAGAGATAAAGAACTTACAAAAAGAAAAGAAGTACCATTAATAATTTTAGGTATTAACTACTTTTACGTATTATTAATATCAGGTAGGAACCAGGAGTTCTTTGTTTCATTACTAACGTGATTGTAGTGAACTAATAATGGAAAGTGATCAGGACTCACATGCAGCTCTAGAAAACAGGCACAGAAAAGAGAAAAAGGAATTACAGGCAAAAATACAAGCTCTAAAAAAGGCTGCGAAAAACGATAAAACTAAGAAAAAAGAATTAATAGCTGAAGTAGCAAGGTTAGAATTTGAACTGGAAGAGAGGCATAAATATGAAATAGAGAATACGCAAATGGCAGTTGAAGAAAATAATGTTGAAGATGTGTCAGAAAGCGAGCCAACTAAGATAAAAGTTTCAAAAGCGCAAAAAAGGAGGGACAAGAAAACCCAACAAGAAAAAGAACGAGAAGAACAAATAAAGTTGCAAGAACAAGAAAACCTTCATGGTCCTAGGAATATGGAAATCCAAACCATTAGCACGAAATTAAAAGACAAAAACTTGAAGATCTTTCCTATCACATCAGATGGGGACTGCTTGTATAAAGCTGTAGCACATCAGTTGGAGCTCAAGAAAAACAAAACAATACCTGTAGAAGAACTTAGAAAAAATGTTGCAAACTATATTAGACAAAATAAGGATGAATTTATTCCATTCATGAGTAACCCAGAAACATATGAAATGCTTACTGAGGCAGAATTTGAAGAATATTGTGACAAAATAATCAATACTAAAGTATGGGGTGGGCAACTGGAGATAAGAGCTCTTTCAAACTCTCTAAAGTGTCCTATTAATGTGATACAAGCTACAGGGCCTGAATGCATTGAACAAGGCTCAGAATTTGATAATCCTCCATTAGTAATCACTTATCATAGGCACATGTACCGTTTAGGCGAACATTACAACTCAACTTGTGCTATTGAAACAGAAAGTGCTTAGACCATTTTGTATGCTACTGTAAAAGGAGAATGACCATTCATAGTATTGGTAAAAAAAATATTGATCCAAATACCAATACTGCTTAAAATTCTTTATATTTTTTTTATGGTTTGTCCTTAGACTTTGTACCATTTTATCCAGGCTGACAATGTTTTATAAAATAAAGTGGTTATTATCCCATTTTACATTTTGTTCACAGAGCTGAAAACAAAAAATACTTATTATTGAACTTCAAGTTCAAATCTCCAACAACTCTGGGCCTGAGTCACAACAATGTTTTTATTTATTGAAAATATATATTGTTTCCCTACACAACAACAAAAGTCATTGAGGCACAAAAATGTTCACACCAATACTAAGTTTAATAGTAAAATGTGCATTCTCCTTTTAGATTATTTTGCATTCAGAATGATAATTGTAATGGATGCTTTTAACAGGTATGCAAATTTAAGAAGCAACAAACAACCTTTTAGTGTACATATTCTTAAAATTATCATCTGGTATGTGATAACTAACAAAAAAATAAAGAACAAGTGTGTGCACTACAGTCCATGAATGAACATATTATTGACTGTGGCACCAGTGCATTCAGTATAAATAGAAACTATGCACTTGATTTGTAATAGCTGCAGTCAACATATTAAAGGATAATGTATACAGTATACTTACCCCTTATTCTTAAAAAACCGCTATACAATCATATAACTGTAAATTAGTTAAATCATGTTACAAGGAGACAAAAAGATTTTTATTCATGGTTTTTCTACATATTTTAACTAATATTGCCGCATCACAAAAAATAGTCGTCTTTTTTTGCCTAAACAAGGTTCTCGGCCACTTTTATATTAGTAATAAATATATCGCAAATTTTACTGCTCTTAGAGCATTAACATTGAATGGCATATAGTTTTTTCAGCAGACATATAGTGACAATTTTTCCGTACTTTGAGTTGCATAGTTCTTTATTTTGGCACTGGAGGGAACATGATTAAAAATATAATTGAGCCCAACAGGAAGAAATATAGCAATCAGCATAGCTGTATGGATGTTGTGTGGTTGTATATTATATTTATAACACTTTGTTGATTAATTTTAATAAAACAATTAATAAAATTTTGTATTTCTTTATTTGCAAACAAATTTTTTACTGAGTGCAAGCATTATAATTGGCCTATACATTATTTGTAAGACAAACACACACTGGTATAAAATATCTATGTGGCTATGCTCCATTTGTAACAGGAGCCCCCTCTGGGGCACTTTCTTCAGCAGTATGCTTGTTGGGGTCATCTGGTTTCATTGCAGGGAACAGCAATACTTCCTGCAACACAAAGTTTCTACTATTTAGAAAATTATATTTTCGATGTCACATTTACATTGTAACAATCTGATGCCCGAATAATCAACGCCATTCAAATAAAAAGTTGCTCTTAACAGCGGACGACCCACTTAGTCAGTTCATTTAAGCGGGATTTACGTAGTTAAGTGCAACATAATATTTATGTTGCGTTCCAGTATTCGAGCGTGAAACTTCTAGTGGGCAATATTTGAGGGTGATAAATCATGGGTAAACAAGAGTCTGTTATACATATAGAGAGGAGAGTAAAGGCGAGATGGTATAGAAAATAAAATTTTCGTACCTTGATATTGTTAGAGTCAGTTAAGAACATGGTGAGTCTATCCACACCCAGGCCCCACCCGGCAGTAGGTGGAAGTCCATATTCGAGAGCAGTGCAGAATGCCTCATCTGTTGGCGGAGTTTCATCATCACCAGCAGCACGATCCTTTGCTTGCTGTTCAAATCTTTCTCTTTGTGTAGCTGGGTCATTCAATTCAGTATAAGCATTACAGATCTCCTTCTTCATAACAAATAATTCAAATCTAAAAAAAATAATATTATGTCACAGTTGATAACAATAATCATTTGTTATGAATAAATGTTATTAACATTGATTTATAAAGTAAAAATAGGCCCTTCAGTACATTGGGTACGTCAAAAACATGCCTGTGAAATCGCGCCATCTGTTAGATTTTTACGTCAATGGCGGCCATGAAATCGTTTTTCAATGCTAAAAGAAATGTTATATTGGCTTAAAGTAATATCATTTTTACTTAGCGGTGATAAGAAATGTTATCTTTTTTTTTGTGAACTTTCGGTCACCTTTATTGCATCCACGCACGATACTATTAGGCATTTGTCAACAACTTACAGACCGGTGCGATGTGATGTCACAACCGCTGCACTGGTGCTGCGGAAAACTTTCGTGACAACACTTTTCGTGCTCTCCGCCCCATCCATATATTTTACGTCAATGGTTATTATTATACATATCTGTATGCATACAGTTGTGGAAATTTACCTTTCAGTCAGTCCAGGTATATCTCGATGGTATTTAGACAATGGGCTCATAATTTGTGGGTGGTCCAAAATAAAGGTTGGGTTGACACATTTTTCTTCTAAAAACTCTCCTACCAATTTGTCAAGTAGTCTAGCTGTTGTTCTAGGTGCTGGGCATTCCACCTAAAAAAATATATTATGTATTTATTAAAATTAGTTAAGAGTAAAAAACTAAATATAATAATGAATATTTTATATTTGTTTAAAAAAATAAAATTACCTCATGTTTTTCACACAACTGGCTTAAAATCGCATTCGCTTCAGGAGTATCTAATTTATCAGCAGGTGGCAGTTTCACGTTCAATACTTTTTCCAGTGTAGCAATCATAGGCACTCGTGCGAATGGAGGGGTAAAATCAATCTCTACTTCTTCACCATCTGGTCCATCAGGATGATATTTAACCTGAATAAGATTTAGTAGATTAATATATTGTAGTTATAAAATAGAGGTATGTATATCGAATACTGGCATGATATTACATTTAAAGAATAAATAAAATTCAATATTATGTTCATTTGGAATAAAAATGTTCTTTTTACCTTGTATGTGCCATGAATGCTCTTGACCATTCCTGATAACATGGTTTCAGTAATGGTGATCAAATCATTGTAATCTGCATATGCCATATAAAACTCACATGTTGTGAACTCTGGGTTATGAGTCATATCAATTCCTTCATTTCTGAACTGCCTTCCAATTTCATAAACTCGGTCTAGGCCACCAACCACCAACATTTTGTGATATAATTCCGGAGCTATCCTCATAAACAAATCCATGTTGAGGTCATTGTGATGTGTGATAAATGGCTTGGCTGTAGCGCCACCAGCAATCATATTCATCATGGGTGTTTCTATTTCTAAAAATCCCATATTGTCCAAGAATCTCCTTACATATGCTATGATCTTTGCTCTTGTGTAGAAAGTTTGTCTTACCTAACAACAAAATTAATACTATAAAAATGTGAATTAACAGGATAACAAAAGTAACAGTAAAGAGAGAAATTCAATGTGATGAATGGCAAGATGAGCATGCCATTCATTCAGTTTCCAGTAATTATTGTGTACAATGCCCTTGAAACCAGAACCCAACAGCGCGTTTTCACTGCTGTTTGGCAGGAGAAACGAAAATTATGGTGGTATCTACCCAGGCGGCCTCTCACAGATGAGAGACTTACCACCAGCGAGATAGTGTAGTTTTCTGTGAGACAGCCAACAGGGTATTAGTCTCGTGGCTTTTTTATGCCCTACTTTTATGGTATGAAAACATACTCCACATTATAAATATGAATGAATTCACTATTGACATATAGACAGACGTCTATTTTCAATAATAGGCCTCAAGCATGACAACGAAACCAATACAAGGTGTTAAGATACACAAAAATATTTTTGTACAAACCTTATCATTCAAAATGAGGTCAAGATACCTCTTTCTAAATCTAGTTTCTTTATCTTTCAAGCCAAAATGTAAGTGAGGAAGCATGTGTAGGCAGGGTGAGAGCAATTTAATTGTCTTAGGTATAATAGAGAGTTCCCCTTTCTTTGTCTTTCCAGGGTGTCCCACACAACCAATGATGTCACCTCTTCTCAGTTTATCAGTGTCTGCTACAAACTTATCTTCTGATTCATACATTTTGGCATTAGCCATGACCTGTAAGTTAAGTAATAAACACCTTTTTACAAACATTCAATCATTAGATATGTACTAACAATTTGAGAGGTCTCAACAAAAAAAATAACAAAACCAATTAACAACAATAAAAACATATAGGAAAAAATATGTAATTTAGTCTGTGGATGCCTAATACTGCAAAGGAATAAAATAAATTTTGATTAATTTTAAAAATTATTTAGTTCTCATCAACATAATCAGAGCCTTATATTGAGCATATAACTTCCTTCTATAATTTCAGATAAACCTGTTAAAATATACTGCATACTCAAATACATTCAAATATCAGCAGATTAATATTTTTGTATTACTTAATTGATATAATAATATGTAGTAGTATTATAAAATAATAGATCTACATATGCGAATTAATACAAAAACACATAGTTATAAGCAATATTAATATGTTATTTATAGCATAGCTTTTATTTATTTCAATTCAAAATACCAAAAAACAGACAAAATATGTGTCCTTCAAAATAAAAAATGGTATTCAATGAATAATGTAACCATGTCTATAATTAATTTTAGATTGAAATCATAACATATAAGTTAAATGAACAATTTGTTTGTTTAAAAAGGTTCATCAGAAGATATTATAATGTTTAGACAATCACTTTACTTATTATGATAATTATACATTATAATACAAGGGATTATCTTGCATTACTTTAGATAACAAGAGCAAAAGTCATGTAAGTCTAATGAGATCTTTGTTTCTTAGACAAACATTTGATATAAAATGTCTCACAATTCACAAATAACAATATAAAATTACAAATGATTTTAAATACTAACAAACTTTCCAAGACCACTTACAATAATTTAGCATTACAACCTGCTTGTTGGTTCATTCATAATTTGAATAGATTACATACCTGCAGTTTTACACCCTCGCCCCTTAAGTCATAAAATATGAGTTTGGCTCCAGATTCACGGATAGAATGCACTCGGCCAGCGACTGACAGAGTAACATTTTCTAATACTTCTCCACTGCTCAAATTGTTGTACTTCTCAATGAATTCATCTAGAGATGTAGTAACGTTAAACTTGTGTGGATACGGATGGTCATTTTTGGAGCCTTCCTTTAATGCAGCAACAGCAGCCGAACGGAGTTTGTAATATTCATTTGGACTGATTTCTTCATCTTCTTTAGGTGTCTTTTTTTCTGAAATAGCAGCAGGTGCTGCTTTCTCGGCCTTCTCAGCTTTCTCCTTAAGTTTCTGTTCGGCCTTCAACCGCCGTTTCAACTCACTACAAAAATAGTAAACAATAACATTTAATTTATTTTCTATTTTAAAATAATGAAAATATAACCCACCCCTTGGCAATACCAGTCGAAAGGCCCGTGCATCTGTTGAAGATACCCTTATTTTTTAAGGGTAGCGTCGCCAAATTCTTCAAGGCGTACATAGCTGTATCAGGAAATACTCACTTCTTAGATATTTTTTCATTGCAAGTTTCTGCCATGTCGTTTTTATTATAATACTTCGTTATTAAATCTAAAATGTGCCTAACCTAAAAATCTTTGTAAGACACGTCTGTGACATCCACAGATTCGAGTTTGACATTGACATTTGACAGTGATTGACAATTGTTACTTGACAGTGCCATCACATCAAAAACAGCTTTATCCTATAAACGTATTACTAGTTTATGTATTTATCGGGAATGTCAATCCATTTTTTTTAAATTATATATTTTACTCTGGCAATATTGACGTTGAATTGACATCACAGCTGTTCGTTTCGTGTGGTCTGTCTTGCTAGGGAAAATTGTATTAATTTATCTGAAAGTGAGTTATATTTAGTTCTATTTGTGGATTAACCATCATTATAAGTAAAATAAAATACATACTTGAAATTCTTTAGAGTACAGTGCTTACGCCAGGTTGGCAATGGTTTTATAATTTGTCAAATTTCGTTTCTCTCCCATTCCCCTGAATATCAAAGTAAGTACAATAAAATGTTTCGCTCTTATAATACAGTAGTGCGTATTTTGTAAACTTTTACAGGCATAATCTTATGTAGACAGCATTGCTCAGACAATCTGACCAAATTACCGAAATACTATGCCTCTTTTTGGTAAGTCTCAGAAAAGCCCAGCGGAGCTTGTGAGATCATTGAAAGATGCTGTTACAGCTTTAGAAAGGGGTGACAAAAAAGCTGAAAAAGCTCAAGAGGATGTAAGCAAAAATTTGGTAAGTAAACTAATCAAGGGGAAATGTAATGGTGCTGAATCACAAACATCATAAAATGTATATGTTTTGGTATGAACAGGTTTTGATAAAGAATATGCTGTATGGCACGTCAGATGCTGAACCACAGACAGATATTATTGTTGCACAGTTGGCCCAGGAATTGTATAACACTAATCTGCTGTTACTTTTGATACAGGTATGTGTTGTGTGTCACCCACTACTTCTTGTAGTGTATCAAACATAATGACTCATTTTCCTAAGCTTGTATAATTTTATAGATTTTATTGTAATATTAACATACTTGATTTAGTAATTCATATCTTAATCTTGATAATTTATATTCATGATAAGTTATGGTTTAGTTGCTTGTGTTTGTTAGCTTGTGTATAGATTATTTTTATTTTATTTATGAGTTAGTGAAATAAAAAATAATTGAACTTTCTTATTGATACTGTGAGTAATTAAGTAACACTAATGACAAACTATCAAAAAATTAAAGACTATATTGAATGAAAGATATAACTGCGTATTAGGAGGTAAATTCAATGTTTTAATGCTTGTTTTATGTTTACAATTTACTTATATAAATTGGTGTCCACAGAATCTGAATAGAATTGATTTTGAAGGCAAGAAAGATGTGGCACAAGTGTTCAATAATGTGCTTAGACGTCAAATTGGCACAAGGTCTCCCACAGTGGAGTACATTTGCACCAAACCTGAAATACTTTTTACTTTGATGTCTGGGTAAGTACCAATTGTTAAATAATGTTGGAGTTGGCTACTTCAATAACAGTTGTTGTTTAGTATTTTAACTATATTCATCTATTCAACAATTTGTTTCAAAGGAAATAAATCAATTTTTTTAATAATTTTCTAAATGTGATTCTTTTATTTATGATAATATAAATAAAATAGTGGATATTTGTGATAAATACCAAACAACTTTGTTACTGCATCTACAATGCACCAAAAAAACATGTTTGGTCTCAGTTACGAAAAAATACCCCAGCTTCTAAAAATATTTTTCCAGTTATGAACATCAAGAGATAGCATCTAATTGTGGGACTATGCTACGAGAGTGTGCAAGATATGAGGCCTTGGCCAAGATAATGTTGTATTCAGATGATTTTTACAATTTCTTCCGTTATGTAGAAGTATCCACTTTTGATATTGCCTCAGATGCCTTTTCTACTTTTAAGGTTTGTCTGCATCATTATTAAATTAATCTTGAATTATTTTTATTTCTCATGCCAGATGGTAGTTACTCTTGAGTGCAAATATTCAAATTAGTATTATGAACATAAAATATGTAGCCTTGTCAATCACTAAGGTGCTTGATGCTAATATATTTGTAAGTTTCTAGTTTTTGGCTAGGAACATATTTTTATGATACAAAAGAGTTATTATTTCGTACTTATTGGCTAATTTTGGTTTTAGATGCATAGTAATTTTCGATTTTAATTTTGTTCACTTTATAATGGTTTTTTTTTTCTTGCACTTACAGGAATTGCTAACACGACACAAAATGTTATGCGCCGAATTTTTAGAAGCGAATTATGATAAAGTGTTTAGTCATTATCAACGGTTGTTAAATTCTGAAAACTATGTGACACGACGGCAGAGCTTGAAGCTTCTGGGGGAGTTGTTACTAGACCGCCACAACTTCTCCATCATGACCCGTTACATCACCAATCCGGATAATCTTAAACTAATGATGAATATGTTGAAGGAGAAATCACGCAATATACAGTTTGAGGCTTTCCATGTTTTTAAGGTATGTTATTTTTGACAGTAGTTTACATTGACAAATAAAACATACAATTACTTTACGTAGTTTAGAGTAAAAGCCACTAGTTTTTCAATATATTTTAATGATACATGTGTAATGAAAAGTATCAAATTTATAAAAACTCAATCTATTTTGCTTTTTTAGGTATTTGTAGCAAATCCAAATAAACCAAAACCAATATTGGACATTTTGCTAAGGAATCAAGACAAATTGGTAGACTTCCTTACAAAGTTTCACACCGATCGTTCAGAGGACGAACAATTTAATGACGAAAAGGCTTATCTTATAAAGCAAATCAAAGAGCTCAAGCCGTTGGAACACTAACACTTATTGCATTTCATTAAATCGCCACTTCCTCGTCAGAAAGAAGTTAGTTATAGATGCTATTATATTTAAATGCTTCTAAGTCACCAGAGGGTGTTGTGCGGCGCTGCAAAGACACGAGGTTCAGTAAAACATTGGTAATCAAAATAGATTTTACATTGGTCTGTGATGAATCAGGGAAAGTATATTTGTGCTACGAGCAAATTAACATTTTTTAATAAAAGAATTGTAGGAATTAGTGTTACTTATGGTTTGACTTATATCTTTTGTAAGTTGTTAAAACCATTTTTAGTTGTAATGACGAGTTTAGTGACAGTACTGGAGTCACAATCGACTTACATATTGTAATTATTAATTTGTCACATTTGCCTGCGTGTTTCATATGTTTATAATCCATCCAATTAGTTCTTGAATATTTATTATGACAAAATAGAACAAGTGTCGAAGATCTTTAGACGGTACTGGAGATTTGTATATATGACTTTTAATTGGTGTTTTTAAACGATTTTTTTGTATTTCAATATCAGAAGTATTTAAATTGTTGAACATGAAGGAAAGTATATTTTATATTACATATTAATATTATTGTCAGTATTGGTTTACATTACACGGAGACAGCAATATTGCCGCAGATTACTTTTGTGCATCAATATTTTCAAGTGGAGATTGTATTTTTTTAAATGCTTCATAGTAAATCGTATTATAAAACCTAAAGAATAAACGAGTACTTTTGATTAAATATTATTAGATAGCTATGTATAAGTTGTCCAAATTGCTCTATCATTATTTTATAACAATGATTTCGTCAGCATCATTGCAACTGCATCCTATAGAAACGGAATAAATACCATATTTATATCATTTTATTGTATTATTTTCATATGATCCTGTTAGAAAAATCCGTTGGATTTGAACGCACTGCGATATGACTTTACCTTCGCTTGTTTTGGTGACCTTTAAAAGGAGTGCATCAGGCATCTTTAATAGACCAAGAGCCAGTGGCTGCAAGGCTCGCCAATTTAGGAAAGCTAAAATTTTGTCTGTGTATGCGTCTAACATAGGCATCACAAAATTAGCCGAAATATTACGATATCTTCAAACTTTAACTGAATTTTATTTATGTTGTTAAGGAAACCATCAAAAGGTCTTCCATTGGTAGTCGGACAATATTGATAGTTCTTTCCTCTTGCCAGTCGCTGATTGAAGCTGGTAACTTCCAAAGCCACAATGATCGGAACTTCATAATAGCTGATCGTGTCATGCCTATGTTAGAGGCGTACTATATCAGCCCATATACATCCCACTGCCTGGTACAGGCCTCCCCTGCAATCAAAAGTACCATTCAGAGTTTATAGGCCATATAGTCTACCCGCGGGCTTAGTGCGTGTTGGCGGACTCAACATACCATAGAAATTCTTGTAAATCGCTGTCGTATGCAGATTTTCTTACTATGTTTTCCTTCCCTATTAGGTATAGTGCGTGGTGATTGAATACACACATGACTCCGAAAAGTCAGAGATGTGCCCTGGGTTTCGAACCCAGGACCACCATGAATATGTTGGTAGCCGCGATGGTCCGTTTACCAACAAGCAAACGCAGAAAAAAAGCTTTTCCAAAATAACGTGTCTGGCGGCCACGGGCTCTTAATCTGAAAGTCGGAAGAAGTGTGTGCTTTCAAAAAATAAAATACATTATTTTGTAAGATTTTATTAGACACAATGTAACCCTCTGTACATTATTATATAAACTGGCGATAAGTTAATTATACGATGTTGTAAGTAATTTATTTTTCACTTTTATCACAAATCATTTGAAAGACGCGTTTTTACAACAATCTCGCAAGAAAGTATCTTATATCTTATAATATTTAATAAAATAAGCCAACTCTGATTTATAAAATGATGTCAGGGTATCTATATAGGTAATATTAGCGATTAACGTTATGAAATAAAAGGAAATGCATGTATTTAACACATCATAATACGAAAACACAAAGCCAAAGAAGATAAGCTGTTGCTCCCATTTATTATTTTATTATCAAGACATTAGATAATGATCAGTGACGGAAGCTTTGTATATATTGGAACTATAAATAATAAATGTATCTATATGAATATATTTAGATTAACTATTACTATTTTAGGTGAGTAATTAAATAGGTAATTAAGATGTTATTGTTATCTTCTATCATATTATTATACTGTTAACTATTTTCGCCAATATAATAACTTCCTGATGGATGTCTAAATAATAATTAATATTCCTTAACATTTTGTTACCTATTACATATTCGCAAGTATGAACATTGTAGTTTTTGATGTTGTTGAACGTAACTACGTCGAAAGTTTGCATGCTTTAAGTAATATAATAGTTAAAAAAAACTAAAATACACGCTTTAATAAGATATACAACTAAAAAAGTAAAAATAATTGATACTGAATTTAAGATAAGAAAATGGAGTAAAATACATATATTTTATTGTTACAAAGCGTGGGGTGTTTACAACAATTACTTATCCTCCTGCACCCCACGCTTTGTAACAATAAAATATATGTATTTTACTCCATTTTCTTATCTTAAATTCAGTATCAATTATTTTTACTTTTTTAGTTGTATATCTTATTAAAGCGTGTATTTTAGTTTTTTTTAACTATTATATAATTGTTTTGACTAAAAAACATCCATCTACGGCTGTATTTCCAATCAATAACGCCATCTGTTGGTCAGTAGTAACATTTGACACTTGAAGAATACAAGAAGCTTATACCCAAATGGAGATTGCATTCCGTATATAAAAGTGAAGCACAAAAATTTTACCTTGAATGACGTCGCTGATGCCTGCTATCCTTTTCTTTAGCGTAACAATGAATGAACTTCACGTGAACTTCATTCATTGTCACTCTAAAGAAAAGGATAGCAGGCAACAGCGATTGCATTCAAGGTCAAATTTTTGTGCTTCAGTGTTTTATACGGAATGCAATCTCCATTTGGGTATAAGCTTCTTGGAAGAATACAATGTTAACGCCATCTAGCGATGAATGTAGCAATGGTCATCAATTATAAGAATAATTAATCCTAGCGAATCTAATCAGGATAATTATATATTTTAATCGAATTATTGTATTGTCATCGGTCTTTGACAGGTGTGCAAAATTTGAACGAAATCTGGCCGTTTAAAGTGGGTCAAAATCGCGCCCAAAGAAGTCGGTTACAAACAAACATACAAATATACAAACATACAAACATACAAGTGAAGCTAATATAAAGCGTGTAAAAAGTAGTCATTAGGAATAATTACAGACAATAATAATATGATAAAATATATTACAGCGTTGGTAAATAGTCACAAATATTACATTTATAAAATCATACTCGATTGTTTAACTATTTACAAACATTTTAAAAATTTTAATCAAATGAAATAAACCGTACCTTAGCTACATATAAACAAAATGTTCATTTATATTTGAAGAACATCGACAAACCAAATATGAAATATTCAATAGAGATGATAGTATGGAAAACAAAACAATATTATTTATGGCTAATCGTTAAAAGATATATTTCTCTAGTTACGCTTTAAAACCTTAGCATTGATAAAGTTAATCATTAATTGGTTTGAACTTACAGCGAGTGGCTTATGCGGACTAACAAACTTAGGATTTTTAATAACTAGCTAGATGACAAATCATAAGTTAGTCCCGCAAAACTGAATACATTTTATTATTTACAAATGTATGTTGGTAAGTGGGAGACAAACACTTCAGGCTTCTTTTCCATGATTGTTTATTTTAAACTATTATTTTACGTGATATCGGAAGCACTGTGTTGACATTCTCGTAGTTTTGTAATTTGCCGTAAAATGTCGCCAAAGAATATAGTATTTTACAGCAATACTCTATACCAAATAATGCACTTGACAATATTATTATATTTTTTCTCCATTATACCCTGGTTGAATGAATCAGTCTATAAACTTGAAATAATTTCACAACACTACGTCTAATAGTAAAAAAAGAGACTAACTACCAGTAAATAAATATGATTCCTTAAACAATGGAATTGTATGGCTTGCTATTCGTTTTACCGCATATCATACAATAATATAAATTGTACAACACAACACAAAACTTAGGTAACACTGAATACACTATGAATGTAATCGTTGAATATTACCTTTGACGGTTCACAAGATTCATAAGGTTCACAAGACATTTTCATGTGGCAAACAAAACACACATTGCACGAATATCTAAATGCAGCGACGTACAGCGTGTACTCCCACGTACAGCGCGGCGGCCCCTACATCCTCAACACAACTCTACGTCACAATAAGTAGTGTCGGATGTCAATAACCCAGTCACAGTCAACTAATATTTTTTAAATTATTGGACATATTTTAATTTATTATTTGATGCGAACGTTTCCTACTTTCTTAAGTTCTAATTAGTATTAATGAGATAATTTTACGCATTAGGTCGTCAAAACTGCTAGATATGTACATGCATTAAGAAGTCTTGGTCTCAAAACGTGCCATTTCCAGAAGTAATTATCGTATATACATATACACTTCGGAATTGATAAATTTCACACGAACATTGTACGAAATGTTCTATCAATCGAATCATTTCCCATCAGACTCGACACGAGAAAAGTGACTTAGGTTCGCGGTCGAACACCAAGCGTCGGTCATACAATTCGCCTCTTCAGTTCCAATAAAATAATTTATAGGAGATCAATCGTGTAATTACAGCATAAATGTACAAATGAAGTGGACGAGGCGTGTGTTTCCGTCAGCGTTAGCTCATGACGATGAGTTGTCCGGTGTTGTTGGCGTACACGAGTCCCTGTCCGGGCTGCGGCGCCCAGCGCAGGCAGTTGAGGCTGGTGAAGCCGTGCTCCCAGTTCTGCTCCAGCTCCTTCACCGGCGACAAGCCCGTGCGACTCGAACTCTCTGACACACAACACACACGCTCTTACCCGTTACCACCGAAAAGTTTATACAATTAATGAACAAAAAAATCATTATTACTCTGAAGAAAAGGATAGCAGAAAACGGCGACTTTATTCAAGGTCAAATTTTTGTGCTTCACTTTTATATACGGAATGCAATCTCCATTTGGGTATAAGCTTCTTGGTTGCCACGCACACACATACATACACACTTTGCTATGTAATTTTTTTTATTGCAATGAATGGCGAGACGAGCAAGCCGTTCGCCTGATGGTAAGCGATACGACCGCTCATAAACAGTAGCAAAATTCCACTGCGCTCGCCATCCTGAGACATAAGATGTTAAGTCTCAATATGTCCAGTTGTTATTCTGGCTACAATGTCCTTCAATCCAAAACACAACAGTGCATTTACATCGCTGTTTCACGGGAGAAATAGACATTCCGGTGGTACCTACCCGGATAGTCTGTCACGTATGAGAGACCAGTAATTTTCCTTTTAATTCAACATTGGATTGCAAGCACAGATCACTTCCAATAGATACCGCATTACGATAGTTTTGTTTTGAACCGAAAACGCCAACGAAGGGAACGGCGCGGGGGGTGGGCGGGTTGCAGCGCGGTCACGTGGACTTCACTGGAGAGATGAGGCATAAGTCGATAAATAAAAAATGTATCGATAGATTTGCCAGTAAGTTCATGTGTTATGATCGCTTCTATAACTTAATTACCAACTTGTTAAATGTTTGATAATATTATTTCACCGGCCTGATCTAATAAATTATACCAACCGGCAACCGCCAACTACGAATAAAATAGGATTAAGATTTATACTTTAGTATGTAACGGTTTTATTTCTATCATTCACTGTGTATTTTTGTATACCATAATGGCGAAATACCCAAATTAAGTGTTGATATAAAAGATCAGATAAAAATATGAAATAGTAAATAACTAAACCTCACGCCCTAAAGGGCTACAATAACTTATTCCGTTTCTTGAATTCTGACGGCGGCTGTAGTAAATGTAATATCGAGAAGTGACGATGAAATCCACTTGACGAACTATGAATGTTTTTGAGACGATATATACATCATCATCATCATCATCATATCAGCCACAGGAAGTCCACTGCTGAACATAGGCCTCCCCCAAGGATCTCCACAATGACCTGTTGGAAGCGGCGATATATACAACGTATGTTAAAATTAGTGCAATAGCTTGTGCTACTGATTCTCAATAAACTTAGTATACTAAAACTTATGATAAATACCCTCCCATTATATTTGAAAACGTATACAACTAGAGGGAAAAAAGGAAATTTAATTACGCCAAAGATTGTAAAAGTACCTTGCATGGGCGTAGCCACGGTGGGGCAGAGTGGGGCGCTTGCCCCACCCTGGCTTTGGCCTATAAGGTACTTAACGGAACCTAACAAAATAAATGATCTAGATAAAGTACTAGACAGGTGAGCAATAACAAAGTGTTTAGGATAAATCGCATTATAAATTTTGATACAGAATGCTTTAGGGGGTAACCTTTTTGTATAAAACACGTACAGTTTTCTAATTACGTATCATTTTAGACTGCTGCCCCACCCTGAGCCCATGGCTGGCTACGCTCATGGTACCTTGGTAACAAATTTAACTATTTCAAATTACATAAAATAACGTAATTATGGTAATTTGCAATTTTTATTTAAATCAATATATATTTGGTGACATTGTCATTTAATAAAATTAATTTACATTATTGTTATACAATATCGATATTTCTGGGAATTATATTATAAACATGCGTCAAACACTAGAAGAACGCGTGATTTCGCCAAAAAAAGATGGCATATTACGGTTATTGCTATGCGAAAAAGAGACGGCTGATTCTACATCCGAACTCGACTGTTTGACATTGATAGTTTAACCAGTATAAATTGAGCTCGCTCGGGACCAAATTAATTTAAAGAATATTAGTTATCGATGAAAACTTATTGCGTTTTTTTAGATACTTTGTTGTTTTGAGTTTTTTGCACACCATTTTATTGAACAAATCATTATTAACTGTAATATTATGTTCCCAAAATGTAATTTTCGCTAACGTGCGACGACATGTGCGGGTCCACTACTTGGACGACACTGATGACGCGACATTTTGCATCGGTTTATATCTATCTGATATCTTAAATGTGTTGGGCGCAACCGCTGCCTTGCATTAGGTATCTATTGGGAGTGATCTGTGATTGCAAGTGAAAACCAAAAATATAGAGATGAAATCACTCGCAAATAATGGAATAAAATTAAAAATATTTTTATAAACATGTCACTTTATAAACAGGTGACAAAACATTTTTGTCCGATCATGTTTGTCCGATCGATAATGATGTTATCAGGCGTTGTTAATGTGTTTTATTTGAATTGATTTGATTCATATCAAATAAATTGATATGCTTAATATAATCAATTAATTAAAAGAGTAGAAGGCTAAGAAGTAACGTGTGGCGCGACGTTTCGTTAAGGTATTTGTTACATAAATAATATAATGGTATATTGTGATAGTTATAAAAATGCGGAAAATACTACAAATGAGATATACAAATGCGCGTATTGGATCGGACGGGGTTTTGTTGTTATGCGCAATAAAATGTGGACACGTTTATTACATAATAGTTGATTGTAATTAACGAAGTTGGGTTTAATGTCTATGGAAAGTTGAAAATGACGATATTTTGCGTTACAATAGGATATCAGAGGGGTTACTCTACGATCCGAAACGAAGTTCGAACGCCCGAACTTTCGACGTCCAAAATAAATTATTAGTTGTACTAATAACTCCATTGTTGTAAGTAGTAATTTTTTAAAATCAATAACATATTATATTCTCTATGACACTTATCATTCACTACGAACTAGATTGGACTGTAAATTATAAGAGGCACAAAGTTATCTGAACTGGTGAGAGAGTCGCTGTAATCGAATTTGGTGTTGCCATTAAAAATAGATATAGCAATAAAGTGGTTAAAGTAAGATTTTTCAATCCGATCAATAGTGTCGGGAAAATGAGTTGGACCAGTTTCATATGCATGTTTTTTCCTTCACAAGATTTCTAACCAATCGCTCCCCCTTAAAGAAGTCAAAACCCTTAAAAAGTTATCTGTATCAGCCCATACACGTCCCACTGGAGGGTACGGGCCTCCTCTGTAATCGAGAGTACGATTGAGGGTAGTTAGGCCATATCACAGGCTATATAGTCCGCCGCGCTGGCCTAATGCGGGTTGGTGGACTTACACTGGTACCATAGAAATTCTTATAAATCGCTTTGGTATGCAGGTTTCCTCACGATGTTTTCCTTCACCGTTTTTGTGTGTGTTTATTGACTATCAATACACGCATGACTCCGAAAAGTCAGAGGGGTACTCTGAGATTCGAACCCGCAGCCACCGTGAAATGTGGTTGTGGTCATTGGTGGTCCATTTACCAACAGGCCACCACGCACGTAACGATGAATTTTAGTTTAGGATATGAACTAACATCTATTGTACTAGTACGTACAAAGTTCTGTTTTCGTGGAATTTATTTTGAAAAGCTGACAACACAAACTTGTGGCAACAGCTACACGATTATACAATTTTTCGAAGGGTATTATTGGTATCTGAAGCCGATTTTCTTCCTACGTAAAATTTAATACCTGAAGTTTAACATTCCTAGCATCACTTTTTAAAGTTTTCGGCAATTTTCACTAGTTTTAAATAATGCAGGAAAAATAAATACATTGAGTAAACAACTAATGGCCGATATGTCAGCGACTGGCAGATAGACTGACATTCTAAATGACGTATTTGTTTCCACTTTTGGCCACCGGGCCAGGTATCTTTGTGGCTCTATATCTACCTGCACGTCCACTGTCAATGTCAAATTTCAAATTTTTAAAATATACCCTATTTTTAATTTAGTATTTTTTTACAAAAATTGTATTGCCGTATGTTTTTAAAGGGCTGTAGCTTCACATCCAAAGAGCTGCATGTGGCTCACGAGCCGCAGTTTGCCGACCTCTGAGCTAGGCACTTTCGAAGTTGTTGGGGATGATGGAGTGAGTCAGTGGATGATGAGAAGAGATGAGACGGGCGGTAGGTCTCTCATATGTGAGAGGCCATCTGGGTAGGTACCACCGCAATGGCTATTTCTCCCGTGAAACAACACTGCGTAAATGCACTGTTTTTTTTCCGATTGAAGGACATTATAGCCAGAGTAACTACTGGACATATTGAGACTTAACATCTTATGTATCAGGATGGCGAGCGCAGTGGAATGTTGCTACTGTTTATGAGCGGTCGTATTTACCATCAGGCGAACGGCTTGCTAATGTCGCTATTCAAAGCAATAAAAAAAATATATGAATGAGTGTTACCTCGCGGGTCGAGCCTGTAGAGCAGCGCGAAGACGTTGTTCCTGGCGTGCGGCGCCGACGTGAACCTGCGCGAGCCGAGTCCCACGGCCAGGTGGCGCGCCGTGGGCGACAGCGCCACCGACACCGCCGCCTGCTCCAGCACCGCCGTGTGCAGGCACTGCCCCAGCCGCGCCCACTCCAGCGAGTACACGCCTGCGCACACGCGGATACGCACATCACTACACATACACACTACATATCCATAACTTAACGCAGTTTCCAATGCCATTAATGTGAGCCGACTCATCTCTCGATGATTCTCGCTGAATAAGGATCATTTATAGACGTAAAAAATCACTATTTGTTTTTTTAGTCTGTGAACTTATTAGTTAAATAAGGTAATTTATGAATTGCAGATTTACGAACGTTTTATATCCTCTTAAAATTATTTAATTATTTCACGTTTATGTGGTTGATTAGAGCTTTTTATGAATATGGAGGTTAGGTTAGCATAGAGTTTTTAGCAAGAGCTACCAGAAAAGTTTCCGCGAGTATAACCGACTTATAAGTTGTGGCAGCCGAGCATATAGTCCACCACGTTGGCCTAATGCGGTATGTCACCCCATAAGTATAAGAATATGCAGTGAATGACTCACCCAGCCAGTGGTTGGTGTTCCTGAGCCGCGGCACGGGCAGCAGCGCCACGAGGAGCCGACCGTCACGCGATATGTCGATGCTCGCGTCGTTGTGAATCCTGCATCTCTGTACTACTACATTTTTTGTAGCTAAAACAAAATATCAGTATTACGTTACAGAACAAACAAAAAGTTCAATGTAGGTTACAGTTACGACTCGAGCCTTAGATATCGGTCTTCTACGTAGTTATTACTTCGGTTTGAGATTTATTAGTTACTGTATCGTTTTAGGTTTTATCGAAATATTCAACCGTCAGTAAAATAATTCAACAATTTTAAAATTAAAAACGCACGCAGTCATAAAATCGATTCAAACCGAATTCCTTGCTTATATGTCATTGGCAGCAACAAACTTAACAATTCGAATCAAAATTTAGTATTAAGATTTTTTTCGTGCCAATCGTTGGCGAGGCGCCAGCAAGTCTACGGCGACCCTGAATGATCAGCAACTAGTAGAGAGAGGGAGAGAAAGAGTGTGGTCTCACTGTCGGCGATGTCTGGCGCGTCACCGGTGGTGAAGTCCCAGGCCTGCACGCGGTGCGAGGGCGCGGGCAGCGCCTCGGAGATGATGCCGGCGTCCAGCAGCCCCGCCATGCCGCTGAGGCGCCGCCCGCCGCCGATGAGTCCGCTCAGCGAGTTGCCCAGCGAGCCGCCCGGCCCCGCCTCGCCCCCCGCACCGCCGCCCCCGCCCCCGCCCCCGCCCGCCGCGCCGCCGATGAGCCCGCCCACGCCGCCCACGCCGGCCGCGCCGCCGTACCCGCCGCCGCCCTCGCCGTTGCTCGCGGGCACGTCGTCGTCCACCACCATGGCGTTCTGTACACACAGACACACAAATGTCAGATATCCAACTATAGAAAATCTGAAACTAGATAAACATAAGCGATCACAAATAACGATATTGTCTTCGTTGCTATAAAAAGTTTCCATACCAGTAGAAGCGTCGATGTTGCTTCGTTTTGGTGATCCATCATTAAATGCAGACGACATGCCGCCGTGAATATACATAGTTATGAACATTTCGTCGGAATTGAAGTGGCCCTACGACCGTCTCAAACGCACTTTGACTCACTGTGCTGTTACATGCAATGTCACTAACTTTAACAATGTAGCTAAACATGTATAGCTATATCCGTAAATGTTGATGCATAATTTTGTAATGTTTGTAGGACCGGCTTCGTTGTGGAGTGGCTGTAAGACAAGTGATAAAGCAGGTAGTGTGCGGTGCAGAGACCTGCGCGAGTATGATGGGCTGCAGGTAGTCGTGGATGCGCGGCAGGCGGTGCACGGTGAGTCCGGGCGGGGGCGCGGGGTGCGCGGGGGGCGCGGCGGCGGGCGCGGGGTGTGCGGGGGGCGCCACGTCGCTGCCGGGCGAGGCCTGGTGCGCCTGCGCGCGGTACAGGTTGACCGGCCGTCGAGATCCGGACTCGGAGCCGTTCTGCGCGGATGATCCGTTCTCTGGAGTGTCGGTGTTGCTCGGCGGCATCGCGAACATCTCGCGCACCGAAGACGGGGTGTACAGACGTATCGTCTGGAGGCGTCTGAATCTGTTTCTCGGCGTGTTCCGGATGGCCTGACTCGCGATTCTGATGAAGTTCACTCTGTCGTCTAGGTCGCTTATGTTCTCACTTCTGGACATGTGGAACTCTATGTCGGGTGTGGGTGGCGCGTTGAAGTCGATCGGCGCGTTGGAGGGCCCCGCCACGGGTTCGTTGTTGTGGGGATCGCGCCTGCTCACGGCCACGCGGACGGAGTTCGATCTGCTGGGCGCTTTCCGCAAAGCCGGGATTCTATAAGTTATTAGGGGTGGCATTACTCTTTTCTTGATGAGCGGATGCACGGATGGATTCGTTCTGTGTAGAGCTTTTAAGCGCTTGCCCTCTAAGTACAGATCTTTTCTGCTTCTGGCGGTGGCTGAGTAGTTTCTGTTGGCTGCGGATATTTGTACGGCGAGACGATTACTCCATCTCTGAGTGGGGAAGCTGGATGAAGATGCTGATAGATCGAGCACTTCGTTTGCGTGTGCGCCAGTTCCAGATTGTGAAGTTGAAGGTTTTTCGACAGTAGTGCGTTCAGGTTCTTTCTGCGAAGCTTCTTCTTTGTTTTGTTCGGTGCGCGTGTTGGTGGAGAGCGTGGCTTCGTCGGGTCCGTCGACATTGACTGGACCGGCGTCGTCTACGTTTTGTATGCGCACCACGTCCATGGACTGTAGAGGTTGTGGAGTTGGCGGCGCGCTGAGTCCGGCGCGTCCGTTATTTCTGTTCAACATGAGCATGTAACAAGTGAGTGCGAGAGCCTTCTTGAGCGTGCGCAACATGATTATAATAACTTGGCTGAGGCCGCGCTCCTCCAGGCACATCATCATCATGTTGAACATCACGGAGAGCACTTGCATGGCTCGCATGCGGATCTCGTGCCTGGTCGCGTTGATTTCGATAGCGCGCGTGATGTCTCTGCGTGATCTACTAGAATATCTCTGAGATAGCCGATTGGTGACTGCATTACGATTGCGTCTGCGGGGATCGTCGTCGCATCGCCACCTATTACCGGATAATAATCGTCGACGCACTGCCGTAGTCGTAGGAACCTCTGGCGCTGATCGACTGCGAAATATTTCTGACTGCCTGTCTCTCCCGTTCCTTGCATTATCAGCCTGATTTTCTTGTCTGTCAGCAGAATTTGGCACATCAGAACTGCTTGAAGTTGACGGAGCTTCGTTATTCCTTTCACCTTCCACATTTCCTTCGGTGTCACGTTGGACAGACCTCGCACAGCGATTATTATTTCTCGGTACCGGATCGGACATATCAGCCAACATCATGCATCTCTCCAAGAGAGACCTAGTGTAGTAGCCCGGAACATCGGGCCTACCGGTCTCTCTGTGCAATGTTATTATGCGTCGGCGTAAGTTTTCCCACATCACTCGCAATTCCCGCGGCGTAGTGCGTGTTCTGCGCTGGGACAGGTTAACCAGCTGCACGGTGTGCTTATGCAAGGCACTCAGGCCGCTTCTAACTTTCCTGTACGCTTCATCGGGCGGTATCGTACTACCTCCTGTTGTCCAGAAGGGATCTCGGCTTGTGGAGGGTCGACTGAAGTCTGGAGCGGAGGGCGGTCGGCTGCGAGAGGGTCCGGGTTGGTCGGCGGCGGCGGGTGAAGCCGCTTCTCCCGCCGATCCGCTCTGCGTCCGTACTCGAAATCTGTCATTCGTAAGCGATACGTTCACACCGTTGGAATTGCGGGACGAACCTTCCCCTTGTACATCGCCCGACAGCTCAAACACCATCCTATCAGTCGAGAACGCTCGAGCGCTCGTCGGTTCCGATGTTGACGGTTGTTCGGTTGACTCTGAATTTTCTTCTTGGAATGTAGAATTCCTCGTCCGAAGTATGTTTAGTTCTAGAGTGTTATCGCTGTCTGAGCCGGAGCTAGAAGACAGAAACTCCCGGCGCCAGCCAGAACTGTAGAGGCGTGGTCGAGGTCGCGAGGCGCGGTGCTCGGGCCTCGCTTCATTTGTGCGTTCGGTGTCTGCAGAGTAGGGACGCCATCCGTCTCCGGGCCAGGAAGTGACGCTCTCTGTACCGGCAAGCATCGACAGTGACATGTCTGTGATTAAATTTAAGAGTCTCGTACCGGAATCACGTAAAATATCGCGAATAAGGTCCAGACTTTCGTTAAGGGTTCGTGCGTCTAAAGGTGCGGGGTTGGGGCTCATCTGTGTTGACGAGTTAGCAGTCGGGGGTCTTCTTCTCTCGCTGGGATTGCGTAAGTCTGCCGTGAAATAATTATACGCCGCACGTCGCGGCGGCGACGGCAGAGTCGCGCTCTCGGTCGATGTCGATGAGTCTCCTCTTGAGGAATCGACGTCTCTTGTTGTGGGTGAAATATTTCGTCTCCGAAACACGTATACTCTCCTCGATATCGGTCCCGATCTGGCGGAAGTGAAGATGCTGGTCCGAGAGGAGTTAGCGGAGTCGGTTCCCGCGCGCTGTTCGGCGGCGAGGGATATGCGGCTGGCTCGGGCTGTGCCGTTAGAGGCAGAAAATGGATTCGGCAACAATCTGGTAGTATTTTCGTGCGGTTCCCCCACTCCAGAATACCTTCCGTTATCACTGAGAGGTTGGAATGCGGACGACCGTGAACCAAACGCAGTGCGCTCCGCTGTTGTGGATTCTTGATTTCTGTAATCATCGAGAATACGAAAATTATAATTAGATTTCGTAAGGCGTGAGTTGATCGTGAAACTGTTAAGGGTTTTTGTCACCTTGACCTGTCGTTTTCCAATGACAACACGTCTAGATTAAGAAGGCGGCTCCCACTTTCACTCTCACCATTGTTTTCGGAACTTGTAGTTCCGTGGCCATTATCATTGTCTCTATTGTTTTGTCGGATTTGCCTACTTGACCCGGTTCTCGGCCAGCTCGAATTGTCAGTGGACTGATCAGTCTCCATAGGATCAGTGCCACGGTCCATCTGAAATTAGTAGCAGCCAATCAAATGTATAAATATGCGAATTAAGTACTATGTTACACGGAGCTTACAATTTTTTATGTATTTTTATTGTAATTAAAAATAATCATTGGTATCAAATTCGAAGTATAAAAACAACAACATAATATGTATGTAAACATGTCAATTTAAAAGAACCATGCATATGGTTTTACTCATGATTTTGTTTGAAGTTCATAAATCATCATAATTCATCAAATCCTACCAATCTAGCAATAACAAAGGATTTTTATAGTAGTTTTTTAAAGCTATAATACTTTTGAACAGTGTTACATTTATGGTATTGTATTTCGGGAGTTAGTGTCATAAACACGAAAGATTACCGTAGTAGGCACTGGCGGATTATGAAGTCGATTGCGCACCATGAACAGCCGTTGATAGTTTCTAACTAAACTATCATATCGTTGCACTAAATTTTGATAGGAATTCACGATCATGTCTTGAGCTGAGCCAGGGTTGTCTCCCGGTTGGATGGCACCGTTATTGTCGCCATCTTCTCTCCTGTTATTGTTGACTGGAGTCGTAGTAAAACCCACTGTTTGGGCTAACAGCGTGTTGCTAGCCACCACTGAGCCCACGTTGCCACGCAAAGATATGCCGGTTATCAGTTTATAGCCCAATGCGTCGAACGCCACATATCTGTAATGCGTGAAATAACACAAATATGAAGCATAACTAACACCACAAGACTCTTGTATGTTTTCTTTTAATGTTAAGACATGGACTGCGGTTGTAGACTACGAACTCTCTAGGTGGCTCGGGTGTACTATGTGTGGAAATATAGCGTCATTCATTGCTCTCAAAGAAACACCACGTGTGTATACGCCGCAGTCAACGTGTTAACACGCATTTGAAAATGTTACGCACCGAACTTTTTCGTTGACATTATTGGTGCAAACTTTAGTGAAGGGTGCCGGTTGGCTCCAATCCCAGAAATATAGCTCGTTGTAGGTGGCGATGACCAGCAGTTGTTCACGAGGGTGGAACGCTAGCGACGCTATAACTGTCTCATTACGCACGTTCCACACTTCACTGCCGCCCTGCGAGCAAATGCTTCACATTATATTAATTAATAGCACAAGCCTGAAATTCATTTTTATTTGAGTCTACAGTATGCTGTGATATAGTATGATTCATAAATCAATAGGCAAAAATAATTATAGAAGCTTAAATTCGTGTAAATATTAAACCAAAATATCCACAGTACTTTTTATCAGTTTAAATAAGTAATTGTTCATGAAACTAAAAAACGTAAAAATAATAGTTAGTGAGTAATATGTTTAGAAAGTAGAGTGAAATACATTCATTTCAAAAATCTACATTAGTTTACAAAATGATTTAGGTACAATATTAATAGTGGCCCTTGTGGCATATGTATTTATTTATGAATATCAGAACTATAAATAAGTATGTATAAAGATCACTTACACTGGCAATATCCCACACCCTCACTTGGCCACCTAGGCATCCAGAGCCAATAAGTTGTGTATGGGAGGGATGGAATGCTATACACCATGGTGTCCGAGGATGGCCCTTGAGAATCCTCACGTGTTTGCCACTAGCCAGTTCCGAAACATAAACATTATGGTTTCCATGTGTTGATGCCACTTTTGTCCTAAAATGTGAATGATTCACATTGAAATCATTTCATTCTTAAATGGGGTGTATACATAGTTTTTGCATACCATTAAAACAGTAGGTATGTAGATAATTGTCTCAATTATATACTTTGTATAATTTCAATAAGTTTGTTTCAGGCATAAAAACCTACTTAAATGTGCCATCCATGGCCTCATTGTACAGCGCAGAAACAAATTAGCATAAATTTTATTACATTTAGATAAAGTGCACTTAAATTGAGCATTTTAAAAAATAGGTGATCATATATAAATATACAATAATAAAAAAATATTGTTTTGGAGGCAAGAATACCAGGACTGCTATATTAATTTAAATTCATAATATGAGATTGTATAAATCAAATAAAGTTCATCAGAAAGATTTGACATCAGGATGCCAGCCAAGACATAAAACTGTAAGCTCAATGATTCTGTAATAAGACTCATCTTGGGCTGACTACATATAAGTGTGTAAAAATGAAAACATCAAGAAAACAAAAAGGAACTCACCCATCGGGGCTGAAAACCATTAAAAATGTTGATCTTGGATAGCCAGGCAAATCACAACTCTGTAAAGAAAGTTTATTTTCTCATATAGACTTTCGTCTTCTGTAACTGTCACTGACAATTATAATTATTGTAATACATGAAATTTTATATTATCAAAATAGGCTATTGTAACTAGTTATATTCATTTATAACATTGCATACTTAATTGTTTATAAGTGGAAGAACTTTGCACAGTAATTTTGTAATTCTAGGTAAATTAACATTATTCTGACAAACAAATGTTATGTTTAATGTTATAATTTTTAAGTGCAACACTTGCTAAAATTAAACAGAACTAGATGCTTGCACCACAACAGGGTACAGCGAGCAACTTAGATTGATATTTCAACAATGGTATCATTGTTACGGTACTGTGAATACATATCAATTAAATATACAAATTCAATAAAATCTAAATAAGCTTACTCTTATTTTTAGAGGTTTTTGCACTAGTATGTCTTCAGCAACATTTTCTAGAACCAATTTATTTGGTGGATAGTGAGAGGGATTCACTCCTCGCTCTCTCCACTGCCAACTACGAGCAATGTTACCCACCACTGGGGCCTCCTCTACCTGCTCGGGCTTGATCCCGAGCCATTCATTGTCAATTCCTGAATCCATTGCTCTAAAAAAAAATCTTATTATTATTCCATATATGTAAATTTTCAAAGTAATAAAATAATAACTAGCCACACATATTGCTTGCAAAAATAAGTTACTGATACCTTTTCAACTATGTAGTAATTGGCCTGAAAAAAATATAGGTGATCTGAAATAAACAAAAATGTTATTTTAAGAAGACAGATTGTTGAACTATCTCAATTAGCTTCTGTTTAGCATTCTTATGTTTTTGATAATTGTTAATGTAATTACTAGTTCCTATAAGCATTTGTTTTTATTGTGGTTATTCTTATGTAACCTGTTAAAAATCTGTAAGTTTGTTTTTATAAAATGTATTCTTACTACAGACCACTATTGTCATGAGCACAAGGTAGTTCAGCATTTATACATGTACCTACCTACTTAAATGACCCGGGCGCTAGCGAGCCATATTGAAAATGTCATTTTATCGTACATTTTATGAATCCAACACGATATTATTGCTTATATTATATTGAATCATGTAGAAATCAAATAGCATCAATGCACTCATCACACTTTCTGTTCAAATCAGATAAAATCTTGTACACAAAACACTTATTGAAGAAATAAAAAAAGTAAAAAACAAAGGCTACCTTTTTCATATTGAAAATCAAAACTGGTAAGTTGAGCTGAAATTCTTCGAGTGTAAATTCAACTAATTACAACTAGTTTTTCTAGGATATTTTATGAAAATAATGCTTTTGCGACCCTAAAATCCATAACACAAAACAATCCAAGTCAATAAGCGCCAGCTGCGAATTGTCAAAATTTGGGCTATGTGCACAGATTAAATAAAATATACAGAAAAGCAAAACTGACCAAAACCATTTTTCATTTTTGTAAAACAATAGGTGTTATTCTCGATTAAATTACTGATAGGATATTGATGTTGCCAGATATAGATAAGTTTATGAGTAAGTAGTTTACAGGAGCAATCTATCCATAGAGTATCTTATATAAAGTGAGAATCTATCTTTGATCTATCTTGATCTATCCTAATAAGTACTTACCCTCATGCATAGAGTTAGTCCCTCATGATACATCTATTCTTTGTTACTACATAACTACGCACTTTTTTCTACTTCACGCTTCATGCAGAAAAATGTAAATAGACACGATCAGTTTTCTATAGAAATGATTTAATGACATGAGTTATCGGGATAACAATATCTATGACCATTTATTTCATGTGCCTCGTTGGCGTACTTGTACGACTTGTACTACGGTACAATTACAAAGCTAAGGTCACGGGTTCGAATTTCGGGTATGGAAAACTGATATTCGATCTTGTTATTCAGCCCGGAGCTGAGCCCAGAATCAGGAATTTATGGCCGACATGGCGATAGGCTCGCCCCCTATCACATCGTGGAACGAAACATACAAGGGGAATGTAGATGTCCTGGTACCACCTTTACCTTCCTCTTCTAGGAGAAGGGTGTGATAATTTATTGTTTGGTAATTCATATAAATGGTCTCAACAGTAAAATAGTTTTCTTTGTATGTATTAAGCGTAACTTTCTAATTTGTCAACAAGTTCTATATACAGGCCCCCTAGTAACATATTTTTACTATCTAATTATATTTGGTATCGCATGACACAGGTAATTCACAAAGAGTCTAGTTTGGGTACCTTCTTATCTCTGTAAATCTTTTTGTTTCAGCTTTTAGAACATTTGGATTTGCTTATATATATTTATATCATGGCTGTAAACTATATCATGATATTATTATAATATACAATTAAATTATTAATTACATTTATTGCTCAATTAAATATTTATTGTTTAGTTAAATTAAAAATAAATCTAAATGAAATGAAATTAAAAAATAAATAATTTAATAATTATTTTATGTATATTTTAAAAATATACATAAAATAATTATTAAATTATTTATTTTTTAATTTATTTAATTTATTTATTTTTTAATTTTTTAATTTTTTTTATTTATTGAGTGCGTGGTGGCCTGTTGGTAAACGGACTAGACGCGGCTGCCAACATGTTCACGGTGGTCGCGGGTTCAAATCCCAGGGCACACCTCTGACTTTTCGGAGTCATGTGTGTATTGACAGTCAATCACCACGCACTAAAACGGTGAAGGAAAACATCGTGAGGAAACCTGCATACCATAGCGATTCATAAGAATTTCTATGGTATGTAAGTCCGCCAACCCGCACTAGGCCAGCGTGGTGGACTATATGGCCTAACCACTCTCAATCGTATTTTCGATTGTAGAGTAGGCCCGTGCCCTGCAGTGGGACGTATATGGGTTGATACACAAATATTTTAAAAATACAGTCAATTCGGTGTGCCATGACAGTAAAAAAAAAACATCAAAAAAAGAACTTATGCCGAAACCCGGGATTGAACCGGGGACCTTTAGATCTTCAGTCTAACGCTCTCCCAACTGAGCTATTTCGGCTGGTGATGTGCATTGCGAAAATAACAATTAGTATTGTGTAAGTACAGCCAATTTCTTTTAAAAAATAAATAGTGAGTTTTGTATAGTGTTTATTGATATGTATTAATTAAAATTATAGTAATTCTAATACTTCGTTTGTGTAAAATTGCTTTTTACATAATTTTACATTAACCATTTTCAAGTAGGTAATATAAAACTTGAAAATCATAAATGTAAAAATATCCGTGTAGGAAGGCAGAAGTAAATAGTGGAGAATAAGTACGATTTTTTTATTGCATTATCTCACAGACCTTATAAGATCACACAAAAATATTTACTACACATGATATTATGGTCTTTAACAACATTTTGGATCCAATTTATTTTCTTAATGTTTTCGGATTTTAAACTTGTACGGAGAATTAATCTTTGTTATTTTTGTACCTTATTTTTTCCTTTATTAGTTGGGTAAGTCGAATATTTCGTTAGAATTTAGACAAACTCTTGGATCCACGTTGGACATAATATATAGATACATAATTTATAACCATAAACAATTATTGTTTGTTAAATACAATTTTAACTGTGACCTTTAATTCAATTTACAATTATACAGAATTTATCACCTGAAGGTTTACAAGATTTATACCAAACCAACAAAATTAAGAGCTGATATCGATAAACTTATTCGGCCTCATTAATAAACTCGGATGAGCGAAGGATTAACTTTAGGCATTGGGCTAGAGAATTCAAACGATTATTATGAATAGCTAGATAGTAATGACTATATTTAAAAAAATCTATATTCTTCAGCCTGACATGATAATTCTGTTATGGCAATCCACTGATTTTAAAAGTAAAAGGAACGGTCAATATAAATTAGTCAATTTTAAAGGTTTTGGCTAAAATTTAATCCCTCGCTCATCCGAGTTTATTAATAAAGCCCATTGTATTGCTGATGTATACATGCAACTATACAATCATATACATATGTAGAAACATCTCTACCTAATATATTATATAGTATTTGCCTAAATCTTTGTAATATGTCTGAAATGTGTGAAATGTATGGAAAATATAGCTAGGTTAAAAAAACTAAAGGATTAAACTAACTAGTACCTACCTATCAGCATCAGTTTATTCTTATTAGTATACAAATTGAATAATTTGATCGGGCGTTGATTTATTTGATCAACATTCAGTTTGACGAAACTCATGTACCAATAACCTGGTTGCTATGCGGCGCGAAACAGGTCGTACTGATCAATGATAACTCCAATAAGTAATTAACTGTTATGCCGGCTGGATACGATCGTACCAAATTAGCACCCTAGATAAAACTAAGATTTTACAAATTTAGGCAGAGTTTGAAATTTGAATCCCATGGCAAATAGGCATCTGTGATTAATTAAGTCTTTTCTTTTGCATTACTTTAAAAAATATATAAACAAATATAAATATTTTTTATATTTGCTTTTTTGTTGGTATCTGCGACTGTCGTCAAATATATGTGCAAATATAATAATTGAAGGTAAGCTATCTTTATCATTTAGCTACCTTATTTGTTCTTACAGATGAAAACTTTAAAATAAGTAAAATTGTTGATAAACCGGAACATAGAGAATGTAAAATACGGAGTGAAAAGGGTTATAGCATTACTTGGCTGTCGTCGACGTGCAGGAAGTGACGTGTGCCTAATGCAACGCCTAGCTTCATGTCGCGCTCCTCCTTACTGAATTAATTTTGACAAGCTTTCACTTAAATTTGTATTTAAAGTAAAAGCCTTTCAAATTGTCCTGTCCGCCTCGTAAGCCTTTATATGAATCTACTTACAGCTGAAGTTTGCGTCATAAAGCCACCGTTATTTAAAGTAGGCTTAGCTTGCTACTTTGAGTGGAGTAATAATTCGACCCTATGTGAACATACATATATATCACCTTTTGATACCAAAAAGCTATTTTATGTCTTGGTTATAATCATTTTCTAAGTATTTGTACTTAATGCTCAATAGCTCATGTCGCAAATTACCGAGTCATACATAATATGTATCAGCCCATATACGTCCCACTGCAGGGCACGGGCCTCCTCTACAATCGAGAGTACGATTGAGAGTGGTTAGGCCATATAGTCCACCACGCTGGCCTAGTGCGGGTTGGCGGACTTACATACCATAGAATTTTTTGTAAATCGCTATGGTATGCAGGTTTCCTCACGATGTTTTCCTTCACCGTTTTTAGTGCGTGGTGATTGACTATCAATACACACATGACTCCGAAAAGTCAGAGGTGTGCCCTGGGATTCGAACCCGCGACCACCGTGAACATGTTGGCAGTCGCGTCTAGTCCGTTTACCAACAGGCCACCACGCACTTCACCAACAGGCCACCACGCACTTCTCACATAATATGGTAACTTACAATTTCATTCTCTCCTAAACGAATTAAGAAAATATCGTTATTGATAGTATTGGTATTAATTTGTTTTATTTTATTTATACACTTTATTGTACATGAAATATATTAAAAGAAGACAATATTAAAAAAAAAAATACAAGTGGCGATCTTATTGCTCAAAGCAATATCTGCCAAATAACCATGAGATGGCTATACCTACGGGAAAGAACGGAAGTTGTGGCAGCTTCAGGCGTACAAATAATGTAACTTATTATTTTCTTAACATTGTTCTATTTGACCATATTTTCAAATAAAATAAGTTTCGAACAATTTAAAATATTGTATGCATGCAGAAGGCAACATCACTTATGCGGTGTGCCCTCATTTAGAAAAACATTTAAAAAAATACTTATGAGTTATGTATATAATTTTGTGTATTTTATATTCTTCTAAACCAATTTTAATTCAAAGCTTGCAATCGTTTCGTTTTGATTTTTTTTACTTTTTTGCCCGGAATAGATATTTATAATTTCAACTGTGCCGATATGTAGATTAAGCTGGCACTACATAGTAATGACTTTTTAGAGCATAAAATAATGATTATTTAATGTATAATGTGTAAGATGGTCGCATCACGATGTCTTTATATGTCAAAATTATATGCTTGGTTTACATAAACAGTAATGAGATTACGTTTGGTTACGTGAGACGGTGTAGAAAATTACTCTTTCATTCCCACATCATGCTCGTATAAATCTCTATACCTACCTACACATATAATATGGCAAGCGGCGACGTAACGAGATTTTTCACAAAATTTGATTCTCGGCAATTTTGCGCACGGAATGGATTATTTTTTTCGCAGGAGACGCGATGCGTTGCCATGATTTAATATCAACCCTACAGTAATTTAAATATTTTACTTGTGATTTATGGATCTGTCTGCAGGAGACTTGCGTAAATAGTTTTTCGAGAATTCATCTTCTTTCTCTTCGAAAAATAGCTACCATAACTAATGTCTTTGTACATGGAATATGAAAGTAACAACGTATGATGTGTTTGGTAATAGTGGTAATGCGTTGGATGAAGCAATAATAGAAGTGTATAATACACCATTCACGTAAGTATTTTCTTATTATGCATTAAAAGGTGTAGCACATTTTGATATGGGTATGATTGAGCGCGATCGCGCGTGAAATAGCGTCTCGAGAATCTGTTCCAAGAAACCTGGGGATTTTAGAATGTTTACATTCATCGTTTTAAAATATCAATATTTTTATCTGGTTTACGTAAATTACTTAACATTATATTTGTATTTAATGTATGCCCAGAGGTAATTTGAATTCTATAACTTATTTGGCGGAGTGGTAAAACAATATAATAGTGAGTACAAACACAATGCAACTAAAATTTTCCCAAAAAAACGCGACAATTTTTTTAAGACTTTTAAATATCGTAATTTTTGCATGGTAAATCCATAGTTTTTGCTAAAATAATAATTTAAACCCTTTTATACCTTAGAGTCCTTATAAATAAAAGGGTATGTAAGGGTAAGGGTATGCACTATTAATTTAGGAAAAAAATTAATGTACTATCCAAATACGAACATAGTAAAAAATAACAAAAAAAATCGTTGCTTTGTTTCATCATTTTCTGTTGCAAAGTGTCTAAAGTCACTAAACCTACCACCCAGCTTCGTTTTCGGTAGCAGTCTTGAGATACTCTGTATGTGTTTCAGCAGAATTGTAAGGCAGGGTTTTTTAAACTGTTTGCAGTCACGGACCCCTAACAAAATTTAAAATAGTTCACGGACCCCGCCACAAAATATGTTAGTAAGGAAACAAACCTTGTATTGAATACTCATTGTCATTGAACATGGACTTTTATTGGTATTTTCCAATAGTATAGGCTAAATGCCTTTCATTAATAATTATTTCTACATACTTGGTATTTTGCGAACCGCCTTCAATATGATATGCATGGTATATTTTGATTTGTTGGCTAGTCTAGTCAATAAGCAAATCATTCAACATGTACAAGTACATGTAATAAATCATTTTTTTTTGCATTTCAGTGGAATTTTATTGTTATAATTCTTTACTTTATAGTGGTTTTTTAGTTTTGAAGATTTTTACTTTTCATTACGAAGTTTAGTTAGGTATATTCTTTTTAATATTGATAGGTATTGCGTTGATAATTTTCTGATAAATATATTAAAGGTTTACTGAGGTGCTGCGGACCCCTAGCACACATGTTACGGACCCCACTTTAAGAAACCCTGTTTTTGGGAGAGGCTGCTATTACACTCAAACTTATTTTCTGTGATTACGATTAGGATAGAATTTTACGTCTGTAACATAAACATTAAAATAGTAGTTACTCGTTAGCTCTATACGCATTATAGATTTATCTTTTTATTCCCATCTGTACCTATATAATTAAAATCAGGTCAGTCGATCTTCAATGTTTTTAGGTTTTCATTCAACTTAAGCTAACATGTTAAATTTATAAAATTCTGATACCTTGTCTTTCTCTTTTAACAGTCATTCTTTTTAAATCGAATTTAATGAGTTCAATCAAAATATATAACCGATTGTGTAATTAAAGTATACGTTAATTGCCGATTCCTAAAAGTTTTTTTTTTTATAGATTATCTTTTTTATAAACCTAATGGTTGACTGATACCTAATTATCGGTATTAAATTTTAGATGACACGACGCCAGTTAATGATAGTAGTAAGTAGTTATAATTTTTCGTTACATCATCATATCATCTATTTATATAAATTGAAATATTCAATAATGCAATAGAAGATATTAATTCCGAGAAAGCTAAGAACTGCGGCTGTCCAATTACGTAGTTGGATTTAGTTCCTTACTCTGAAGCTTAAAGTATCCTTTATGCTTGCCATGCTGGATGAAATATTCAATGGAGCCTAAAATAAACGCTACAGATGTCGACGGATAAATAAGAACTGTTCCACTCTGGAATTGGCTTCTTGTTTTAAAGTTGTTTGCTGCCGATTCGACCGATTGTTTGGGTATAATTTGATTTATAATAAACATTCACTCATTTTAGGCGGCTGTAAACAAAAACTGCTTCTCTGAATAAATATTTTTTTTAATCAAAACAAACCTTTATACATTTTTTTGTATTGATTGTGATTGTTATTCTACATGATGTTTTACGGTATTATATAATAAATTGTTGTACACTTTAGTAAAGTTATTAAAATTTGTTTAAAGTTATTAAAATTCGCGTAAATTGATTTTAAAAATTAGTTCATGTAGCCAAGTTGAGATGATTTTTACTCAGAACAAATAAAATTAATTATTAGTTCCTTTTAATTTTAATTTATGAGAATATTTTCTTGCGGGTTCAAAACACTGATTAAAATGCATGGCCAACAAAAGACATTGTGTCAGATCAAACATTTTTGTCCTTTGTGTTTAAATCAAACGACAACGGGACGAGGGACTTTCAATTTACGATATTCTTTGTTCTTTGGTGAAACGGCTTTATTAAATGGTTAATTGTGAAAACGCCACAGTTCTACATTATTTTTGAATAAAGAAGATATATTTGGGTTAAATGTGTCAATTATGCTTTTGTTGGTTTGAAAGTATTGAAAATATTATTTATTAAAACTGCGTCCCCTTTACAGTGGTTTCAAGAAAACTTACTATTAAAACAACAAGAGGGAATTTAAAAACATCACAATATGTTTTGAATCACTTTATGCCTTCTTTTACTCTAGGATCGAGTAACAAGTAATAACTAAAAGACTAACAGTTAAATATGATAAATGAATATAAGTCCTGGTCCCTTTGATATGAATAACCAAAAGAACAAGTACGGAGTACCTAGGGTTCAAAATACAATTTATTCCATTTTTATATTACAAAATACCAGCTGATTAATTTACTTAGTCCATTAATTTAAATGTGGAATTATTTTAGCAGATAACCTTTTAAAATGTCCGGCGAAAGTTGAGGACGATTTTGCCACGTTTAACTTCAACACTCAGCGGAGTCTGCTGGCGGAGGACCGTCTGAGGGCGCTTGCAGTGCACTAATTGTCAGCCGCTGTCCTCTGACAGTTTGTATCACTCCGCGTCTGATGCAGAACACTGTTCTTGCCGCTAGTTAACCCGTTTTGTTTCCATTTGAACTAATTTGTTATTACCATGTTTTGGATATGTGGGTCTTATAGTCCTTGTTTTTACTAATAATTTTCTCGAATAAAGTATTTTGAAAAGGTTTGTAAATAAATCGTGATAGCCCAAATTGAAGTTTCCGTTTAAGACAGGAAGCTACTACATGCTATTGACCTTGTAATTATAAATTACGGAGACTTTTGATTAGAACATACATTGAACGGCATTCTTATTGAATGGAAGCGGAATGACCTTTAACCCATCTCATTTCTATATCTTCATCTTATAGCCAGTGGCGTAACAATAGGGTGGCATAGTGCGCAAAATGCCACGGGCCCCCGACCTTAGGGGCCCCCGGCAGCCCGGCCCTTCAGGCCCGAGAGGCCGTAAGCAGAGAAAGAACCTAGCTAATTTATTACCAACAAAATTGATAATCAAAAACTATTTTCGTAGTTATTATTAAAGATATCAAGGTTTATTTGTGATACCCTCCATAAAAATAAAAATGGTTCTTTAGAGTTACGCGAATTTTACTCATTGAAATAAAACTATTATGTATATATGATAATGATAATAGCGCTGATTTGGTTTTAAAAATAATTAAACTTCAATATTAGACTTCTGAGGGGGCCCCATCACCATTGCTGCGTTTGGGCTCCGGCCACATAGTAAAGATATTACGACGACTAATTGGTCTCGTTGTGGAGTTCTTTTTATGGTCTGCAGACATACAAGCATACAGCCCGCCTCACGTTCAGCGGTCACCGCCGCTCATACACTTTTGCAGATCTAGGGATCCAGCAAAATGAAGTCGCTTCCTACCGTAAGGAGAGCACTTTCTTAAAGCCTAGTTTAAAGAAGGATAGGTTATAGCGCTTAGGGAATACCGAAGCAGGGAGGTCATTCCAGAGCTTGCTTACTTTCCGGGAAGGAATAGTTTCCAGGTGGTAAGAATGAATTCCACTGCGGTGACGGGAAGTGTTATGGGAGAATAGCGATAGTGGCACCATCTTCCTCAGAGCACTTTCCGTGGCACAATTGAAAGATTACTCAGAGAGACCCTAAGTTTCACTGCAATCCCAAAGGCTCCACATTCTCCATGAGATCGGAATTATCGATGATTCGAAGAGCTCGGCGCTGTAATGAGTTAAGTGGGTCGAGCTGGTATTTTGGGGCTTCTACCCAGAGGTGAGAGTAGAACTCCACGTCGTGCCGGATCGTCGCATTTATAGAGCAATAACCGATGATCCGACGAAAAGTACCGCTTGGCTCTGTCGAGAATTCTTAACTTTTTGCTAGCTAATTTGCCCTTGCCTTCCAAATGACACCTAAAATGCAATTTTATCAATAACTCCGATCAATGAATACTCTCGGATGCTTATAGAGAGTGTCTCCAGAGAAAAGTTGTCTTCTTGCTTGTAAACGAGCAAAACTTCATGGGGTTAAATTGTACTATTTTCAATTTACCCCATTGAGAGGCTTGCCCTAGAGAGGTCTCGATTTCCGATAAAATTTGAGATCGTCTTTCCTTAATGGATCCCCGATAGAGATTTTGTAGTCAGATGTATCTTGCCTCACTTACACTAGCATCTGCATAGCAATACCAGCTGGTGATAGACAACATGTCATTGATATGCAGGATAAACAGGATCGGCGAAAGCAACGAGCCTAATGGAACACCAGAATTAATGGTTTTGGTTTCGATGCAAAATGCAGAAAGCTGGTTATGTACTTTCAGAGTTTCCCAGGTTGAAATACCAGGCAGGTAGCATCCCCAAACCGATTTCGAATTCCCCAAACCATGCCACACTCGATGACCTACCGTAACCTGATGGGAGGGTGAGATAAACGAAAAAATCACCATCCGAATGACCCTCAGATGGTGATCCTCGAGATACGTCAAGAGCTGCATATTTATAACTCGCGCAAAGACCTTGGAGAGTCAGCATGTGACAGCAGTCGGCCTGCGATTGAAAGGATCGACCGGTCACCATTCTTGGGGATTGGATGAACATGGGCGATATTGAAGCCGGGTCTAGGTTGTTTTAATAGAAAAGACGCGTGAGTACGGGGGTTATCTCAGGAGCGAATATCTTAAGAACCACTGCAGGGACACATTCCGACCCACTCGACTAGTAGATGCGCAGTGCCGCCCGAAATGCGGAGGTCAGGGTTTTATTCGGTATGCTAGTGCAGATTTTTTTTGGGACCCGCCTCAGCCACATTTTACTGGCAGGCCAGTGACACTAATATATTCCTTTTGGTCTTCTTCGGGGACCGGAAAGTAAGCTTAACAGTTTTCCTCTCCATACAAAAAAGGGGGGCCCCCATCTGATGATTTTGCCACGGGCCCCAGATGGTGTAGTTACGCCACTGCTTATAGCCTCACCACAAATAACTTTTTTGAAGTTATATATACTCGTATTATAAGCTGTGAAGGAATCGCAAGCAAATGAAAAGCAAAATAAATTCTGACATAATTAGGTAATTTTCTATCGTCCTTTGCATCGGCAATCTGCTACGACCGATGGTTTTTTTATTCCAATGAATGGCGAGACGAGCACGCCGTTCGTCTCGTTCGTCAGAACCAAACAACACCTCGAATCACAAAGCAATGCTTGGCATTCCACTGCGGTCGCCATCCTGAGACATAAGATGTTAAGTCTCAATATATGATGATGATTATGAATATATGATGATGGATGTCGTTTTATGGTCGAAAAATTAATGCATGCATAATATAAAACATTGGATACAATCTAGTTAAGCGATTATAGAGTCTTGAAAACGTCTCATAATATGCTCTCTTATCGTAACGATATAAAGATAAGATATCGTGCTTTACTAAAATAACTTACTAATATTACAAACGGGAAGTGATTCTTATACATACATATAAGAAACATTTTCCCTACTACATCAAAATATAGAAACGACAAATTTTCGTTGAAAAGTGTACCGTACATTAGGTATGCTGTAGAATGTAGACAACGTCGGGATATGACCCAGATTATCTTGTTAATGGCTAGATTATCCGTTTAATGTGCAGATTATTTGGCTGATTTGTAGATTTATAAACGGATTATCTACTGTACGAGTAGATGATCTAGTTAATCTGCTGATTGTTGGATGAATATGTCCATACCCGGTGTTAATGACGTCCTTATTTATTACAATAATAATTGGAATTAAACAAAATTCTATGTAAAAACAAAGGCTAGTGACATCGTGGTCACGAGACTAATAAGCTTAAATAAAAGGTCAGAGCTCAGTTTCACAAGTATCAACCTTGAAAGAATGATACTCTAACTACGCATGCGTGTCAACACCTGTGATTTTAATTTTTAGTGTGTCTACTGATGTGCCTGTTATATAGTTAAATGTTGAATGACTTCACAGACGTAAGATAGCAGCAGTATGTAACAGGTTAATGATGAAAAGTCTTGCATCAAATTAAGCAATCATGAATCACTAAGCAGAAGACAGCTTTAAAAGTATTTATCGAAGTTATATAAACTCTATACTATTCATAAAATCAAAAGATCAATCAGAAGAATCACTAAATTGTTCTATAATTGAATATTTAAATGTTTACAATTCCTGCAGATGTAAAGCTATCCTTACAACTGAGATAATACTGAATACAGGCCTGTAGATTGTTTGGGGAAACTTCTAATGGATATACTAGTCTCACAGGAGGTATTTCACAGACTAAATGTCTGTAGACTGTTTCAAGTTCAGTAATAAATATGTATGGTGTAGATATGTCCGTATATGTGAACAGATTAATGTTTGATTAGGTATATGGTTTTAGTTTCGATAACTATGATGACTTATTTCAGACTGTGTTAATTTATCAATGTCCAAGAGTAACGGTCCCAGTTCACACAATGTTTTGTTAAAAAAAAAAATTACTAAATCGATATCAGGGTCAGCAATTGTATCTTACTTTTAGTTGTTTTTATAGCTCGTTTAATTTTCAGTTTGTGTTTTTTTCCCTTACCAATTTTAATGGAAATAATTATGTGTAATTTCTTTGAAGAATATCATCATCCAATGGATTGGTTTCTCTCGATAGCTATTCAAATGACGTCGACCATATAACACTAACTAGAAAATAGAATATCATATTACCTAATATATTCATGATACAGGATACTTTAACAATTAATTATGCGGATTTTAGGGAGAGTCTTATGATCAGCAGTGGACTTTCAGTGAGTAAATATGGTATCTGCTCGAATATAGTTTCATTTAGGTACTAGTATATTTAAAAGTGCCGTTTATCTATTTGTATAATTTTTTTATTTTTATTTATTCATTCTTTACTGCACACAAAAAATGACAAAGTATACAATATTTTACATATAAAATTAAAGAGTACAGTTGGCGGTCTTATCGCCCTAGGCGATTTCTTACAGACAACCTTTGGATGGATATAAGAAAAGGATAAGAAGAGAGGGCAGTATAGAATTTAAAGAAAACTAAAAACATGCTCTTATAAGGAATAGGTAAACAAATTATTTATAGTGAATATATACATGATATATAATACATAATTATATAATACACTTAATATACATACATATATAAATATTTCTATAGATAAACATAGACATAAATATACATACTAAATATAAATTATAAATTACCTATTGAGACAAAAAGAGGAAATAAAAACTTCTTAATGCAGCTACTTAGAGAGAAAGATAAGTACTTGCACGTCCACTGTCAATGTCAAATTTCAAATTTTTAAAATATACCCTATTTCTATTTACATTAGGCTGACAAATTGAATTTGACAAACGTCAACTGTCAAAATCGGCGGTCGGGACGTGGAAGTACCTAATAGTCTTTAAGCATTTTTTTGAAAGATGTCAATGTTTGAGCTTGCCTTATGACAACTGGTAATGCATTCCCACATGCATTCCACAGTCGAACGGCTTGCACTGTATAGGACCTATCCATGAACGTTGTGGTATGCATAGGCATTCTCAGTTTCAGATTCTCCGACGACCTCAAGGACCTTGAATGAGACTCATGGAGAAATAGAAATCGTTCTTTGAGATATGAAGGAGTGAGAGGATTGAACAAGATATTGTAAAGAAGATTAAGAATATGAGCATTCCGACGAAGTCGTATGGGTAACCACTTGAGCTTAGTACGAAACTCAGAGACATGATCATATTTGCGCAGACCAAATATAAATCTAATACAGAAATTTTGAAGACGCTCAAGTTTATAATGTAGGTACATTACTTTCCATTCTGATTAAATAAGCGTTTTTCCCCATTTGTACAAGGCTTTATTTAATTTCATAGTAACCCGACCTTACGTTTTTCATTACGAGACGCAAGTCTATGTTCTGATAAGATAAATGTTACCCTTGTGACCTCCTTAAAGGTTAATAAGAATCATTTATCAGAAAGTTTAATCGGCAACTTGTTTTCGCTATTTGTATTTGCCAAAACTCAGCTCTGTACTTTAAGTCCGTTTAAGATTAATCGAATATTTGCAGAGTACTTATTGGTATTTTGTTATTCTCAAACCTGGTAAATAAATATTATTTATCAATTTCACATCATAAATACGATACGTATTTTTCAGGAAGTAAATAAAGCAATATAGAATGAAATACGGAGAAAATAAATATATTTATGTTCAACATATTATTGTTGGTCTTTAATAATTGGCTACAGTAGGCCAACACTTTTAGTGGCAAATAAACAAACCTTGGTTGGTGGGTTCGTTATTTCGTTGCTTAAAACAACGTCGATCGGTGGTGTTAGCGAAATGTTAACTGGGGCATGAAATTTTCTTCTATTTTGCTTTGTTACTACGGCGTCGGTTTGTGCTGACGGCGCGTACGCTAATAGCTTTTGTAGTACAATCCGCGATAATATGATACCTACATATGTATATATGATTTCTTATGTAATTGTGAAGTTAGGAACGGAATTTCATATTGTTTATAATTAACAATAATTTTGGATGGCAAAGAGACTATCCATGTTACATGAGTAAGACTCTTGCTATAGTAACTAATGTTTATTTATTTCCATAATATTTTCCTTCCTATCGTTACATAATAAAGTTCGGTTTGTACAAGCTTCGTTCTCGTTTTCTATTCTACACGTATTCAACAATATATTCCGTACATGTGAGGATTTATTTATGCGCTGAATTCGCGCTGGCTTTTAGAGGTTTGGGCCGTGCAATGGATTCTAAAGCTTTACGAAGCTTAATTCGTTCTAAATTTTAAGTACCTACATTTGTTAATACTTGTAAATTCACGCAACAAGGTATTTCAAATTAAAATTATTGGAAATTCAAAGTAAATCTAAAAATTACGAATGATAATCATTCATCACATTCTTAAGCTCGGAGAAACCCACTGCTGAACATAGGGCTCTTCGAATAATTTCCGTAGCGACTTTCGGGATGTAGATTAGAACGACTTACTTTTTCCAACCTTTATTGGGTAGAATTGTAATTATAAGGAAATATTAATATTTTCAATATGCTGTCCACAAAAATTGTGCTGTAATCAGTATCAGTATTAGCCCATATATGTATTATGTACCATTGCAGGGCACGGGCTTCCTCTAGAATCGAGAATAGGGTTGAGAGTGGTTAGTGCCGGTTTCTTCACGATGTTTTCCTTCACCATTATAGTTCGTGGTGACTGACTATAAATACACAAAATATGACTCCGAATAGTAATTGCCAGTCGTGTCTGGTCCGTTACCAATACACCACCACGCAGTTAATCATAAATATTGTTATTTATTTATCTAAAGAAGTAGGTATGTCCATACCTTAGGTATCAGAAAAAAGAGTACCTGTATATCTATAGTGACTTACTACTGAATATTTACCCCATCGATCTTCTATTTACTACTTTCGGACGATTAATGGATTGAATTCTAGGTAAGGGCAATGACATTAGCATCTGTTGTACCTTATCACTCTTTGTTTCTAGTGAAATTAAGTGCAATAAATTAAATTATTTCTTCTAAATTGGATCTGGTCGTATGTTACAGATCGTGTACGCAAAGTTTTTGTGTAGTACCTATTAAGCGCAATTTAATTATAAGTAGAGTGACGATTCATTCATTATTTCAGTCTGTACTTTTTTTCTAAAACCACGTAAGCTTTTATTCCTTGTTGCTGATGTGCTTAGTTCATACCTAACAGCACATTTGAAGTTCAAATCTGTATTTAGGCAACAGTATTAGCATTTTGTCATTAATTTGGATTCCTCATAAATGTTACGTCGTTTTACTGGTGGTAGGTCTCTCATATGTGAGAGGCCATCTGGGTGGGTACCACCGCAATGTCTATTTCTCCCGTGAAACAACACTGCGTAAATGCACTCTTGTGTTTCGGATTGAAGGACATTGTAGCCAGAGTAACTACTGGACATATTGAGACTTAACATGTTATGTCTCAGGATGACGAGCGCAGTGGAATGTTGCTACTGTTTATAAGCGGTCGTATCGCTTACAATCAGGCGAACGGCTTGCTCGTCTCGTCATTCATTGCAATAAAAAAAAAGTACTATGAGCACATGAAACAGTCCGTGGAAAATGCTATGTATATTTTAGTAAAAGGGTCAAATTATCGAGGTTTGTGACGTCAACGGGGACAGAGACCACGTAAATAGCCGTGAAAGCCACCGATTACGCCCGTGTGTGTGTGTGTCCTCATGGACGTCTGCAATTAAAGCCTGGACAAAAATAGGACTAATTTTAGGTGTTTTCATGGATCGGAGCAACCCGAATTGTTTATATTGTTTGTTTGTGGCGAGGCGAAGCGGTAGACATTACGGATAGGGATTTCGGGTTTACCTGCGGCTTGCGACGGCGGATTCATTTCATCGTTTTTCGGCCACATTTGGTTAATCATAAAGATTTTCTTTCCCACACTCTGACTTCACGTTAATGCAATAACTTTTTAAGCGATATGTAAATAGGAAAATAATTTTAGAATATTTTTAACGTAAATAATAAGTGGTAGAGCACCGTTTAAAATAATATAAACTTAAGTATATCTTAGAGAACATTATGGACAGGCGCGGCGGGCGGAATATGCTATGTAGAGATGATAAGGTATATGGTGTCCATCGTACATAAGGCTCTCTAGGGGCTCAATCTGTTTGGGGCAATTCGGCACATATTTGTTGACTGGCGTACGATAAAAATCGTTTATTTATATTTTATATTTTTTTATTGCCATGTATGGTAAGACGAGGAAGCCATTTGGCTGATGGTAAGCGATACGACCGCTCATAAACAGTAGCAACATTCCCCTACGCTCGCCATCCTGAGACATAAGATGTTAAGTCTCAATATATCCAGTAGTTACTCTGGATACAATGTCCTTCAATCCGAAACACAACAGTGCATTTACACTGCTGTTTCATGGGAGAAATAGACATTGTGGTGGTACCTACCCAGATGACCTCTCACATATGAGAGACCTACCACCAGTAGCTGGATACGAATTTTGCAGATTGCGTTTGCACATGGATACAAATGATGATAGATTTTATCCATTATATTATCATGAATATAAAGTAAAAACAGCTGATGAAATAAAATAATAAACTAAATAAGGATCGGTTCATTCATTTACGAGCTACGATGCCAGAGAGATAAGATGTCAGTTCATTCCTTTTTCTGACGGGGGTAAAAACTTCCATAAAAATCGAGATTTGTTCTAAACTAATTAATTAATTTGATCACAAGTATTTTAGGTTATGTAAGTAGTACTTATATTATATGTATATAAATATGTAGTAGTTTTCTATGTGACAAGTTGGAACACAGCCAAGAGTCACTGCTAGTGGGAGATAACAGCCATATAACATTTTGGATATGATCGCGTCTGTAAGGCCGTACGAAAACTGTAAACAAAGTAGAACTTTACACAGTTCAAACGGAAACTCTATTAGCAAAGTTCTCTCTGTTACGTTCGTGGATCCAATATTCCGTTTTAAGGAACCGTACATGTCACGTTCGTCATTATATAGTGCATGGAATAGCTAGGTACTATAATAAATGCTGGTGTTTTGTACAAGTAAAAAATGTTCAACTTTAATATACGAGTACGTTTTATTTTTGTCATCATACCCATACGTTTCTACTGTTATAACAATATATAAAATAAAAAACTTGTAGTAAGATGTAGTCAAATAAATTGTACATAGTCTTCGGTGTTTTGTCATTGCATTTTCGACAAATATTCCCGTCTGGCCCCATGATACGTCAGGATAAATAATAATTGTTAGCATTATCATATTACGTATAGCCGTACCTGACTGAAGCTTCTGGTTTTTAACGTTTATTTTCAATTAACCGTAGCAAAAGGGCGAATAACGGTGGGAACGCTTTTTGCTGATTTTGTAGGAATCCTATAGTCAGTGCAATCTACTCGACAAACTGGACGCCGGCAATCGCGTAATTTAATGAACACTTCGCTAATCGAGTGACGAGACGAAAGCCGGCCGGCAGAAAAGTTACATTAAAATTGAATTTGCCAACTTCCTATTTTCGATAATTTGTGACGTTATTTGCATGCGTACATTTGCGGAAATGTGGTTTTAATGAGTTATAGTTAAACTTATAGGAACATTGAAGAGTGCCGTTGGATAGGTAGTTATAATCTATAAATTATTATCTAATAATCTGCTACCTTAGTAGCTAGCTGCTAAATTAGTATATCTAATTAAGAATTTTGAATTTAACTAATTCGTCGCGACTTGCGGTTTCTCTAGAATTTAAAAAAAAATGACAATAACTGTTAATTTTTTGGGTTAAATATGGGCTTATTGAATTTCAGTCTAATAACTATGTGGGTATCTGTAGTAGGACTCAAGGTCATGCGGTATGCATAGGACTCAATTGTTTTTGTCGTCGTGCGAATGACACACTAATAAAAGTTACTGTTTCATATGCAAAAAACTAATTAATGTACCATTTATGCAAAGCATTATAATCTAGATCTCTTTAATCTTACGAGTGAATCTTGTAAGATCTGTTACCTTCTCGTTGACATATGGGTGACCATAATGTATTACGGGGGACATTTCTTTCCGTCATCTTCTAAATATCCAATTTATTTGAATACGTCGAGGAATATTACACGGCAACATTTGTAAGCAGGTCAAAAGAACGATTTATCATTGTGGAGATGACGTTTACGGCCGATACCGTCTGATTTGTTCCAGATCAAATGCGAATCCGATATTTACGCAACGTAATCATAGGGGTAAGGAAATATTTACTCATAGTACGCATACGGAATGTAGTGCCGCACAATCTCATCACGTATCAATCTGAATGATGACATGTATTTGCAGACCAACCATATTATACTGTCTATGTAAGTATTTTTATTGGTATTTCTTGTATCAATTGCATTAAAGTTCAGAAAAAAAAAATCGCTTGCGTTGTACAAGTACATAAATTGTTATTCAGATCGGAATATTTTAATGTATAATGGAGTTGTGTGCGAGGCATCATCCCGGCAGTCGGCACTGTTTCACTACAGTGTGTCTCCGAAGTGGCGCTAATTCAAGCTGCCGGTGTTAGATAACTGGGTTTACTATTCACATATTGTCTAAAATTCAGTAGCTTTGTGACATATTTGTAACCTAGTTTACAGTCTGTTTCTTGTCTGCTTCGAAGTATTCTATTGTTGTTTGTTTGCTCATATGACGATGGTGTTGAATGATAGAAGAAAATAACAATAAATGCCAAAGCGCTTAATGACAGCAAAGGATTTTCGCGTTAGTTATGTAAGAATGTTTAAAACCACTGCTGATATAGTTATACCGACTAAAATAAAGCTTCTTTGACGACGCAATGCGGGTATATGTCAACATTTAACAGCTGTAAAGAGTTTAACTTTTAATATTGCATTTTTGATTAAAATAGGGATTTTAAGTTTAAAAAATTACGCGAATCAAACCGCGCATCGGCGACCTCACAGTCGCTCCAACTGAACTACATAACTCTAAAAGTACAAGCATTTGTGGAGTCAGTGACGTGGAAACTACGCGCGTACATAGCTCAGTTTTCATCAAACGTTGCGTTCATTTTTTCTGTTATACCTGCGACTGTGATCCTCCCTTCCGCCCTGTGTACCTTTCGATTATCCGACGGAAAACGGAATGGCTACGTTATATTCCATTAAAACATATCAGCATATTGCATACATTGCTAAACCCAACACTCAATCTATGCTTCGTATGGATTTGCTGACTCAATAAACCTTTGCTGAGCCTATGTATCATTTATTTTTGCGTGATCCTTTGCCATAGTTCCGTTTTTTATGTTGACAAAATCAAAAATTGTATGGTATGTATAAGATTAACAAAGGACATAACTGCATTTAAGCTGTTTTGATAGATTCTGTGTGATGTTTATATCATTACAATTATTATCATAGGTATTTTCTAAAAATTACACAATGCATCCAAACAGTTCCAGCAATCTCTATTAAGTCGACGACTTTCCTGGTAAACTAATAATTAATCTTTATGGCATCTATAATAACATTATCAAAGCTAACCTGCACTTCACTTCGGGTCATTGATTATTGCTTTATAAAGCGCTGATCCAATTCCACGTGGATTACTGCTGCCACCACTGGGCAGGCTCAAATGTCAGCTCGACCTAACTAACTCTTTACAGCGACGAGCTCTTCAAGTCGTCGATAATCTCCCACGTCTAACCTTAGTAATGCGGAGCAACTTGGAGTCTCTCTTTGTGTTCTATCGTCTGTTCCACGGGGAGTGCTCCGAGGAACTGTTTAAGATGGTACCACCACCGCCATATTACCATCACACGACAATGTTTTTTGTTTTTGTTTGTTAGGTACCGGAAAATTTTACATAATTTTTCGTTGGGACAGGGCTATATATGGCGGTGAAATATACATATTATATATATATTTTTTTGTTTAATTTTTCTTTTATAAGAAATACATTTAATGTCGATATTAATTCTACAGAATCAATTAACATGAATTCATTCTGATGTAGGTATATAAAACATGATACTACATAATCAGTTTATTTATATTTGATGAAAGAAACATAAGTTGTGATATTGTGATACATATAGAGGCACTTGAGAACGCCGCCAAATCGTCTCGCGCCACCCTTAGTCTTTTATTGTAGCTTTCCAATTACATCGGGGACGGATATTTGCGTTGCGATAACGTTGGGCGTCGTACTCAACTTGTTATCGCAGAGACGGCTGAAAGGGTTCTTTAAATAAATATGAGTTTATTTTAAATAAATGTCGTTTTTTGCCATTTCCGTGTTGAGATAACATTTATCCTTGAGCGAAAATTGTTTGCTGGAGTTAATAAATTTGAAAACAGTTAACAAATTAGGCCGTCATCAATTCCTGTAAATCAATGCTTCTGCTGGTAGAACATTCAGATAACAAAATTAAGCTGCCTGCAAACAGAATTGAACACACTTTAATTAAACGTTCGAACAATACGTGCGTCGATTTGAAAAAGTAGGTTGTTATTAATCCGGCACATTTTACATGCAAATATTTGTATTTTCAACGAGCTATTCATAGTTTTTCATCGCATCGAGTGCACACAAGATAACTTCTAAAATAAACGCGCAATATCGGTATTGAATCACGATATTAATAAACTTGGAACATCCGCTGCGAGGTTTCCATTTTCCGTTTGTCTGTTATTAAAAAAACAACGCCAGTATACTACATTATTTATTTTTTTATTGCATCGGACCGACAATCGAGCAAACAGGTCGCCTGATGGTAAGTGATCACTACCGCCCATGAAAATCTACAACTTTGGCATCATAGATGTGTTGGCGACTTATCAAGTCGGGAAGGTACCGTGAAGGAAAAAGGATGGGGATAGGAAAGGCGTATTAGGCAAATCAATCCGGACGAGCCTGCCCATTTATGCTGATTCATGACTGATAACAATGTGGCTCTACTACTTTGAATAAATTATTTATAATTTAAATTATACACTTTCCATAATTAAACTAGTGTTACTTTTGCTTTTCATGTTTGGAAGTTTTGTTATTCTTTGTTATTTTAGCAAAAACTCTTTCGTAATTTCAATATATTTTTTAATTAAAATAAGATGAAAAAGTACTCTACCATTTTAAAGCCTGAAAATAGTAGCTACTATTTTAAAATTTCCAAAAGCTAGTACTTTTAGTATGTATAGTTTTAAAAATAAAATGCAGATGTTTGATAAGCAGATGTTCGCCAGCATAGCATAATTTATTATATAAATGCAAGTTTCAAAGCTAAACCTGAGTCAGTTAACGACATGGATAGCCAAGTTTTAGTGATGTAAAACTACCAGACTGATTTCCACTTGGGCACTATTTCTGCCATCTAAAATACTTTCGGATTATTATGTAATAGAGCAAGATTTATTGTATTTTTATTGCAGGAAATTTTGTGCAGACCTAAAGTCAATAAGTTTAGTTGGAGAAAATATAAATAGAAATAAGTATATTACAAGCGAACCATTTTGGTGTTGTCATCTAAGGTAGACGACTTAAGAAGGACCTGTGATGGATCACAGTTCTCCGTGAACATTGTTGAATTATAGAATGCGGGAACTCGTCACAAGTGATAGATCGACCCTACGAAAATTCTATACATTTTATATACCTACGCTTTTCCTTTCGAGAAAGTTCTGTTTTTCGTATTGCGCGTCACTCGCACATAATTTATTAAAACACTTATAAACGTATGTAATCATAATCTCTCGTAACAACCACCAGCGTGATAGAACCATCTTTCGCCTGTACTTCGTCAGAACTGATTTGTAATAACGATTTCTATAAGCTGCTTTTAAAAACATGGTTACATCGGGGACACAAACTGGTAACGGCCTGTCTTTATATTATATCTATCTTTAACAAGAGGTTAGAATAGCCACCATTACTATGTCAATACAATTCTATGCTTCAATAAACAATTAATAAAAAATAAAAACCGACTTCAAAACAAAAAACCACTAAAAACCAAAAAATAACAAAATAATAAGTACCACTGCAAAGCAAAAAAATCATATTTATTTCATGGAACTTGTGCTTGTTGATTAATTTGCTTAATGACTTGACTAGACAACAAATCAAAATATATGCATAACATATTGAAGGCGTGTCGCCGAGTACCAAACATATAGATATTTAAATTAATATAAGGCATAGTTCCTACATGTTTGGTACTTGGCGGCCCGCCTTCAATATGTTATGCATATATTTTGATTTGTTGTCTAGTCAAGTCATTAAGCAAATTAATCAACAAGCACAAGTTCCATGAAATAAATATGATTTTTTTGCTTTGCAGTGGTACTTATTATTTTGTTATTTTTTGGTTTTTAGTGGTTTTTTGTTTTGAAGTCGGTTTTTATTTTTTTATTAAAAATTTTAGTTATTTTTATCTTTTTAGTGTTGATAGGAATTTAAATTAAGAAGATTTGGTCCCCACAAGGAATATGTTCTTTCCGATGATAATGAAATCGCTAAAATCGGCTAAAAGCTGCCGAAGAAATTGGAGTATTCACATGTTTATTATTTTTTCTCTCTCCCCCCCCCCTTCCTTTGCCCCTGCCCCCTTTTCCCTCCGCCACTGTAGCTTAGCTTTTATACTGAACCCAATGCAAAAAGAACCATTGGAATCCTACTAAATTTTGAAGAGTTCTACACTCCAGGTCCGAACATGATCATCAGATTTTCATGTTGTCTTCCTGGGATCAACCTGTCAATACATTCTTTCCAATGAAAAAGAAATCACTAAAATCGGTTAAAAGCTGCCGAAGATATTAGAATTTACGTGTATTTTAATTTTATCACCTACCCCTCCTCATCCCCACCCCTTTTTCCGTCTCTCACTGTAACTTAACTTTTATAATGAACCTAATGCAAAAAGAACCATTGGAATCCTACTTAGTTTTAAGGAGTTCCCCTCTCCAGGTCCGAAGATATTCATCAGATTTTCACCATATTTTTATGGGACCAAACGACAAGCACCAGCTTTCGATCAAAGAAAGAATGGTCGAAATCGGTTCACACAGTACAGAGAAACGAGGTAACAAACATAAAAAAAAAAGCAACATACAGTCGAATTGAGAACCTCCTCCTTTTTTTGAAGTCGGTTAAAAATAGGAAAACATTTATCAGGAAAACATTTATCTTTCCAAGCTATATGCACCATATCTATATCTCTCTATCTTTGTTAACTGAAATATAAAATACATCAAAATATCTAATGAAATCTCCAGTTAAACATAGATAGATTATAGAAACCGGTCACAAGTAAACCAGTTATAAACTATACAAGGGCTTAATATTTCCAAAGCGAAAACAATTAGTACTTTTCGGTTGAGGAATCGTCAAACCATATTCGCAGGTACACATCAATGAATCCTTTTGTGCTCGCTCGTTCATTGTGTAAAACAGTAAATTCAGATGCTGTATTTCATTACCTGAACAAAAGGAATGGCTGCCGTCTGATGAAGTTTTTTTTAATTCAACATAAGTTTGAGAATGGAAATATGCAAAACATTTGCTTTTATATGAAATATTATAAAGTTGGTTTTTTAATCACTTACATCATCTTTTTCAAAAGACAGTCCGTATTATAATTCACGAGTAACTGCTACAGTTGCAACTAATACCTAATATATTTACTTTAGATTAAGTATTATAATATGTATGTCTACATCTGTTATAGTTTTTACCACGCTCATAATTTTTTTCGTTCATTTTGTGATTAAGTTATGGCTAAAGAATTTCGGACGGAATCGCTGAAAATTAATAGGTTTATTTCAGTAAAATTTTGGAACAAAACTTTGGAGTTTAAAAAAAGCAATAAATATTTTCACGGTTATGAGTTCTATCAATATAATATATCTTGTCTATTTTTAAGCAAGGTGTCTCATAAAATATTAATTATTTTACTGTTCAAACTTAGAAGCAATGTAATATAAATAGACAAAAAATTACATGAACATTATATTATGCTATATATATTTTATTGTCTTGCTTTTTGTTCTGACATTGAAATATTTTAAACATTTACCACACAAACGGCGCGGAGTTTAAAATTTTGTTGCCGAATATTTTATATATTATTTATATATTGTATTCATCTATATATGTTATGTATGTATATATATATATATATATATGTTTGTGTATATGTATGTATATATGTATATGTATGTGTATATTTTGGTATATAATCGTGTATATATTTTTTTTCTGTATCTTCGAAACACCCTTTTAATCTCATCTCTGCATCTCCTAAAGGTTGACTGGTAGAAAATGCCGACGGCATTAAGTCCGCCTGTACATATTGTATAAAGTTTAAATAAATAAATAAATAAATAAATATTTAACTAAAACGGAGCTATTATTATATTGCACGTGTTAAGTGCACAAAGTGTTTATGGGTGGTTTTAATATAACACTTAGTACGTTTACTTAAAAGCAAGCTAGAACCATACACGCAAAATCATTTTAAAAAAAAATATTTAATACGACTAAGATTCACATAATATGTAAATTCCATTTCACTCAGGTGTATATTGTTTCGAAAGCTTCAATCATTCTAAAATGATATAAAAAGTAAAAAGAACATGGAGAGTAACGGGTCTCATATGACTTAAGTATAGGGCAATATTTCGGTTTCCTAAATATCTAAATTGTTGTGATCCTTAAGTATTTGGACCTACCTACCAAACTACTACTTACGGATCGTTATATTATACTCCGAAGTGTACGCCAAGTAGGTTCTTTCTAAGACCGCTCTCTTGTAAATAAAACTTCTTTTTTGCCAAAAGTATGTTAAGAAGAGGCTTGCGCCCAGGACGTAAGAGGATGCAATTAACTTTGACCCAAAAAGATGCTAAATACTTATTGTAATTTTTTGGCTTTATTTTATAATAGTGAATTGTTTCAACATTATTGACTACATTACATAAAATGCGATAGGTCGTCTACGATCTTATGACGTCGAAAGCGCTGTTGTCAAAAAAATAAGAGTAGTTTTTGTCTCTACAAGTTACATTGGATACTTTATACATTGGACATTGTGTTTTATATTATAAAACATATCTCAAACAATACGTTATGTAGATATTTTTTCATTTTATTCCTAGATCCAAATTTTGCCACACGCCAACAGATGATAGATGAAATATCGAGAATTGAAGCTGAATAAAGCTCTTTTTTACTGTTTCTCTCTGCGCCTCATTCTAACGCAAATCATTATTCACAGGCTGATTTAAGAGTGGGCCTGAATAGTTTCTTTTTAATTATTTTATGACCAGTCGGTTGACTAACGTGACCCTTAACTGCAGGCTGCATACTTACTACTACAGTAAAACCTCAGCATTTGTTATTTTATTATAAAAATGAGAGTATATAATAATTGTATTCACTATTCATCATAGGAAGTGCGTGGTGGCCTGTTGGTAAACGGACTAGACGCGGCTGCCAACATATTCACGGTGGTCGCGGGTTCGAATCCCAGGGCACACCTCTGACTTTTCGGAGTCATGTGTGTATTGATAGTCAATCACCACGCACTAAAACGGTGAAGGAAAACATCGTGAGGAAACCTGCATACCATAGCGATTTATAAAAATTTCTATGGTATGTAAGTCCGCCAACCCGCACTAGGCCAGCGTGGTGGACTATATGGCCTAACCACTCTCAATCGTACTGTCGATTGTTGAGTAGGCCCGTGCCCTGCAGTGGGACGTATATGGGCTGATAAGATAAGATTCATCATAGTACAAACGGTAGAGTTTACTTAAGTTCTTAATGTCTGTATAATTTTAAAAGCTGATGGGTAATCGTTGCTCTCCATCTAAGGCAAGTAAGTATTTGGCGCCTTGTCGGAACTGTCTCAAAGTTGCGAGCTGTATTTTATATCCGACGGTGCCTTCGCTTTATATAAGTGGCAAAATAGTCCGCGCGTGAAAAACCGCCGCAACTTGTTTTAGATTTCAACTCAGTGCAGTTAGAGATACTTTGTCAACAACTGTAAAGTAATTTAATCGAGTGACAACATGTATTTCATGGGCTGTAGAAAGAAGACTAGATATACAACAAAAAATTTTGGATGTAAATACGATTTATTCATATAAATTAGTATTGGTTAATACTAATTTTCTAATAATACGAGTATATTAAAATTCATAATACACAGTCAGGTCATAAGTATTGTCACACAGTAAAAACATTTTGAATAAACTTTAGTGTCATAAGAATCTATGTTTTGTTAAGTTCATTTTGATATATAAATGGTTACATAATGAATAAACTTGTTTCAATTATTTTATATTAAACATGTGACAGAATTTATGACCTGACTAGGTATATTTTCATTACATACACATACATAATCTCACGCCTTTTTACTAAGAAGGGGTAGGCAGAGGTGCGACCAGGACACCCAAGTTTCGCCTTGAATTTTCCATCCCACGATGTGAAAAGGAGCGAGAGCCTGTCACCATAATCAGGTACCAATTCCTGACTCCCAGCCGATGATGAATTGAAAAATCCAATATTACTCTGTTCTATCCGAGATTCCAACCCTAGACCTTAGCTTTTCGATCATTCCGTAGCACAACTGCGCCATTCAGGCAGTCTTTTTATTACATTCTATACTGTTTTTCACAAATGTCTGCCACTATTATCTATTTTAAACTAGGTCGTTTGTATATAGAAATATAGGACTAAAAAACTTTGAGCAATTCGGAATAATTAGAGCTTCACGCAGGACTTACACACGGTAATAAGGTTAACGAGATGGGCGAAGGCTCTAACGAGCAAAAGGTTCCCTAGTTTTATTGAATCAAAAGAGACGTGAAAACATAGAGGCGTATATTGCGAGAAAAATAAAGTGTTCCTACAATGAAATCTGATACAGAAGTGGGAATTGTGATAAAATTGCCAATGCTTTTTGTATAAGCTATTCAAAGAAAACTTTCATAAAGTCGTCGCTTCCTCTTTTGATCCAAGGAAAGTTTTATGACTCGGATGAGATAGATCGGAGATCGGAATGCATTCTCAGCTATTCAATATCGTGTCATAACCCGACTGAAATATACATCTTTAAATATGAATTTAAGCGACTGTGAATTTAATTCATCATACTAATGAAGAAATAATAAAAACTAACCGAAGAACAAATTCTTTAAGCATTATTTCGCCTTCTCATTTAATGCAGAAATAATTAATTGATTAATATTATATCAGTAAATTGAGCATTCATTGGATTTGGGCGCAGGTTATTATAATATAAACAATTAGAGTTTGTTTGTTTGTATTAACGTCAGGCACAGTTCTATCAGCGAACAGACGGCGACAGCTCGACGGCTCAACGTCTCGACGATCGTCGTTGTTCAAGTAGGGAAACTTTGTCAAATCACCAGTCTAATCCTTACACTGCAGCTCTGTTTACACTCAAACTGCGAAATTGAAATTATTAAGATTGAACAGCGATTGTGCTAAAGTTCTTGGAAGACACGGAAGAGGTCGGCTCTCGGATCCTATTCAAATGCAGATTTAGGTCAGACGTCAATTGGCTTTGAACACAATAATTAATAGACAGTCTTAGAAGTTAGATTGCTTGTTTTATTAATAAATTCCCACAATAGTTTTCGTTCTCGTCATTTTATTTTCTGTTGCTACAAATAGGATATTTTACAGCATGGAAGGTATGTAAATTCGTCCATAAACACAGGCTTTCCGCCACAGCAATCTATTAAAAGTGACCTGTTTCTGCTATGCTATTCCTCAAACTTAGAACGTTTGTATATCTTATGGTGGATGTCTTATGGTGGATGTCTGTAACCGTATTTACTGCTACTTAATCTCGCTTAAAAATATTATCCCTACTCGGTCATCACCTTTCTGATACATTTACAAAAGGCTGTAGACATACATAAACCTATTGACGTATAAGTTTAATAATATCGAGAGCCATTGAAGGAAGGATGGAGAAAATACATATAAATACAACTCAATAGCCGGAGAAATGTAGGGGAAGAAGGACAGCCTTAAAGATTGGAAGATAGGAGACCACAGGGGAAGAATAAAGATTTTAGAGTTTCCGGCCATTTCACTCACCGAGCACAGTATGACAGGAAATAATTTCTATTCCCATAACCTACAGGAACTACGGTAAAGGGTAATCTATTTTTTTTAGATTATAGTTGTCTAAATCTGGTTAAAAAAAACACTATAAAATAAAACTTGTCAGCCATCATAAAAGCAAGAATACTATTAACAATTTAATCGGGTTAAAATCATAAATACAACAATATCAATCAAAAGAATTCCAATTAAAAGGATAGATTAAATATTTTTGGGAAACAACTCACAAAATAAATAAGTTGAACGTTTGATTGACGTGTTTACGATAAAAGACGGTTGAAGTCGGCTGGTACCCCATTTTCGTAGTTATTCAATGTACAGACGGATAATATTGCACAATACTCGTGTATCGCACACGGAGAGCGTAGGTTATTGCGGTAAAGTATGGTCACATTAGCCGTATCTGGAGGAATAAATGTCTCTTGATATTTTTTACTGGTATTAAGTCGAAAGTAGTTTGAACTTAAATGGTCATGTATATGATAAAATCCATTGGTTCACAATGTTTTAATATATTTTAGCAGCATTTAGACTTGTTATATTGTATAAGTAATACATATAAAAACTGTACTTAACGAGGAATCAAAAATATATCTTCTCTACTTAAGTACACAGACAAGGATTGTTCCAATTATTCCCTTAAAATATGTAACATATTATTATGTTTAAACCAAGGATCTATTTTTAAAGTATGCACCGGAAAACATTCAAGCGGGTTATTTGATACATTACATACTCAACTACGCAAATTTATCTGTAGTTATCACACGTCACGGCGGTCGAGCCGACCCATTCATGCTGTCGTCTAAATTACCTAGCCAATCTAGCTTTAGCCACATCGAGGTTCTACCACTTTCATAATTAGTTTATAAGATTTTATATTGTGCTGTTGTAAAATAGCATTGTATCGCAGAACTCTAAAGGAGAATGCCTATTTTACCTTGAAATTTTGAATTTTATGTAGAATAAAATATATTTTCAATAAATATAGACAAATGCCACCCACGCCCAGGGGTCTTGGAGAAATAAACATGGAGTCCAATTAAAATTATCTTATTGTCTTCGGCTCTGTGAACAAAATATAAAATGTGATGATAATTACTTGAATTTTATAAAAATCTGTCACTCCTGATAAAACAGACAAATATTTAAAGACTAACCGTAAAATAATTTAATAAATTTAAAGCGTATCAACGATATTTTGTACCGATACTATGAATGGGCATTCTCCATTATTAATCAACTGTGAGTAGGTAAATACATATATCCGATTTGATATACATACTTAAAAAACGCATTACTTTAAAATAAACAGAAATCTATCGATGGATTTAAAGTTACAAAAACATTCTCGCTTCCGTTTAGGATGAAAGGAACAGACTATTTGTTCTTCTTTTTACTTTGCTATAATTTGTCATAGACACACCTACCGTGGCTGTCCATCTGAATAATAGATGGCATTGGCTACAAGAAGTCTCGCGGGACAGATTTATCGTTTCCCAGATCGAAGCAAACCCCACTATTTCCGACGGTTTAAAAATAAAGTTCCGCTTTGTTATGTCATGGACGCAACCCTTCGGAGCGTAGTACAGTCGCCACTCGCCACTATCATACATGAGATCCCTCTCTAGCATATTAAATGAAGTGGGCGCGTTACTTATCATAGATCGCATTAAGCAAAATTTGCGAAGGCGCTGAAGGTCTGGCAGACGAACGACTCACGCCCTACGAGGTCGTCGACCCCGCGCTATTCCGGGTTCCCCGCCCCACATTTTTCTTTTCGGACAGTACACAGCTAGCGCGGAGCATTCTTACAAAATGTGCTGCGTCGTCGACTTGCTGAATATGCGACTATTGTTCTTCTTTTGCAGTTTCATATGTAATCTTGCACACTCATCATATTTATGTAAACATCAGACGCGTCTGGCAGCGCTGATGTATAATTTATACAATAATGATGGCATCTTACGACTTACTGTTTCTCCGGCAAATAATAAGACGTGGGTGAAGTGTTATTTTGAATGTCAATGTCTTAAATAGTAGGTATAGTTAACTTAAGTAATGACACATTTTAAATCCTCGATGGCTTGCTATTGTGTCCATTGCTGTAGTTGCTGGAAATTACTTACATACACAAGAACTGCGATTTTCCCTTGAATAATACATAGCTTTTCTTAGGGTATGAAATATTGGGTGACTTCGAAAAATCTTGAAAGTGCTGCTATATTTTATACCTAATTATATAATATGATTAGTAAAAGTAAGTTTTTAAAATGATTTGTGTCAACAGCAAGTCGTTTTGTGTGACAGCTGAAAGATGCAATTTTTTATAGGAATAAATGGCGAGACGAGACTGCTACTCGCGTAATGGTTTGCGCACATGGACAGTACCAATATCAAACAACAACATGGATTACCAATGCTTGGCATTCCACTGCGTTTGCCTTTCTGTAACACAAGATGATGAGTGTCAATATGTCCAGTAGTTAATCTGGCTACAATGTTTTTGAAACCGGAAAACAACAGTGCATTTACACTGCTATTTGGCGAGAGTACTAAACATTGCGGTAGTATCTACCTAGATACCTCTCACATATGAGAGACCTACAACCAGTAATCATTTCAGAAAGAAATGGTGTTGATAGAGTCTCAATTACGATATTATCTGTGATCGGATGATAAACATGAGAAGTTGGATTTTGTCATAGCAACTGCTACGTGTTGTTCGATGCTTTTTGGTAATAACTCCTTTTTTTAATCATTACCATTACGCAGGCAGAAAACACGTTAACTCTACTATAACCATTTAATATCAAAGTGGTTAGTTATTCAAAAGAGAGTGGACAAATCTTCTCATAACATTTTATAATTGACGTGACTGAAATTAAGTTTTTCAATTTAGCTTTTCACAATTTAAATACTGTAAAGATCGTTTTAGGTGGAGTTGCTATAAGGTGATTCGGTTAGTGTAGCTGCGAGGCTGCGAGGCTGCGAGGTACACGTTAGAGTGCAGGCCGCCACCTTAATGATGAAAATCAGTTTAGTAGTTCGCCTCAACCGTGAAGCGTCAATTTGCGGATATTTGAACACAACCCCAGACATGTCGTTACTTTAAAACTGTTCTTTTTAGCTGAAAAATATTTTTTCCTTCTACTGTATACTACATCAAATTGATACAGCATTTTTGTTTACGCTCTTTTTAAAGGTTTGAATCGATACTCTAACTTCTTCAGTTTTTTATGTTTTTGTACTAATTGGGCCACGAAATACAAAAGTATTATATGAGGTCTAATTATGTGTCACATGATATGTATTTATGACTCATATTTTAGGTCCCTGTCCAGTTTCTATAAATAACATACAAAAAGTAAATTCCATTTTAGTACGTGACGTAGTGAGACGGTCTTTACGTAATTTCATGCTTTAGTCCCACTCGCCGTCAACTTACCCAAAACAAAGAAAAAACGGTACAATTATATAGCTGTTTAAATCCTAAGCACCATCATAATGACTAATTATGTAGGTCAAAGGTCATTAAGCGGCCAGGTAAGGACAATCGTAAAGTTTTAAATTGGATAATTGTTATTTGGGTCCGCTATTATCCAGGCCACGTCAGACCCAACTGTCCGACCCGGCCCATTCCATAAACAGTAACATTTTTTTCATTTCTCTTGCCAAAACGGAATCCACATGTGCACTTCAACATCCCTTTTCAGAGTTGTCCATTATTCAGACGGATCCCTTTTCAAAATGTTAGCCATCGAAAATAAAAGTAGAGTTTAGTCATGGAAGCAATGCCTCTTTATACTTTACGCATTAACTAAAACATTCATTTTTTAGTAATACTTAAATATTTCTATGCCAGCTCGACATTTATAAGCATCCTGCGATTAAATTCAAAATCTGAGGAAAGAATGCAGTCGAACGGAATAAATGAATGGGAAAAATAAAGAAAGGCGTTTATTTTTTCGGATACTGAAGTCTTTAGTCATCAGCTGCATATAATAAGTATTTGAAGCGGTAGAGTCTTGCTATAGGTCGTCCAAGTCACAAGTCTTCTGAACCAGGTTGTTCCCCTGTCTCAAATAACCGAGGTGAATTAAAAACTTCGCGTTATATTGAAATTTGACAGCCTCTATGGCGCAGTCGGATAGACGCCGCCTGTGAAACGAGAGGCCGTGTGTTCGATCCCAGCATCGAGAGAAATGTTTGTGCGGCCCACAAATATTTCTTTCGGGTCTGGGTGGTTGCGATACCGAAAAATTTCTCCCAGTTCCTGATACAAACGACACAAGACTCGATCTTATCATGGGATAAGGACTATGTATGTGACTGGTGGGTGTATTTATTTATTTATTTATTACGTTCATTAAGATTACGTGAAATTGCCGGAGAGCATGCTTCTATATCCGAACTTCCGAAGATAGAATATTTGTATACGCTATGGCGGAAAATCCGTCATGACTTCTTGCTAAAACATAATTGTCGCCTGTCTGTAATTTGTAAACTGGATTAAACAAGTGTAGATGGACTATTATGTAATTTGTTGGAATGTGTCTGGAATATAAAAGACAGAAGGACCATTATTTAATTATTGTCTCATAAAATAAAAGCAGTTTAATCGTATTTAAGATCAAATTGTGAAATAAAACGCATAATTAGAGATGTATGTAATCGGTTGCAATAGAGTCCCGAAAATGTTGCTTATAATTTTGATATTAAGCAGGCAATGAAGATAAGTAGTTATTGCTTTATTTTATGTTGCCACGCTCTCGTGCGAGGGTACGATGACTTATGCCTTACTTAACCTGATATAATGTGCTAACTTAGCATCGGCTGCACACATGGAGAAAACATTGTGTTTATGTACAAAATTCACCCATGTTTATTGTTTATGGTAATAAATTATAATGTTTTTTTTTTGTTGAAGAACCTCAATTTAATAAAATAAAATAAAATTACAGAAGTGTTATAAACATAATTGTAGGTAATAACATCAATTGGAAACACCTTTAAAATATAAAATACTTAATAGCTGGATTTTGCAGTATTCATATAAACGTTAACTGACTATTAGTTAACCATATTCTGTGTATGGTTCTTAACTATATTATTTGTGTATGTATGACATATACATATGTATATATGTCATACATCAGAGACTTCAAAGATCACCTGAGCTGAGTTCCTGTTAACATTGTGGAATATAAAATATTACAAACTGACATGCTATGTCATAATACATAATTGACAAATAATTATAATATTCTGAATATATTTAGCCCCGGTGGTCTATACTTTATGTTGAATAAAAGTAAAAGCAAGCCCCGGCTGTGTGCAGCTATTTGAAAGGTAACCAGCTAATTAGAGATAGTCCCGCAAGTGCTCACGTATATTTTCAAGGATTTATAAATGGGTTTGCGTGAGTCGTCAAAGCCCACGGTGTTCTCTTATTATGCAGTACTGTAACACTGGATAAATACCAGGGAGCACCAATGCAAATGAACGTTTTTATGTCTCCCGGCGCGGCGCGTGCAACACGGCTGAACACGGCGCAGGGCGACCGTTGGCGTATTCGTCTGGCGAGAATTAAACTGTGCGTCTGAAAAGGTTTAAGATGAATGAGAGCAGCTCGCTCACAATGCAACAACAGTTTAGAACAACTTATTCCCGTGGAGCGAATGTAAACAGTCTGGGTTTTATCTAGCCACCCGTGTTTGCGCAACGTTCTGTGGTTACAAAAACCTTTAATTTTCATTTCATTATGTTTATTCAAGTAAAAAGTGATGTGATACATTATTTAATTGCTTTGGTGATTATATGGGAACATGGACGCGCTGTAGGTATCGATTCGCGATATTAGTCCTATATTTAGGGGTGTACGACGTCTGAACCGCGTCTGAACAGGAAATGGCCCGCAGATGAGTTGCGCCGTATAGCTTTGGCGCTCTGCTTATGTTTGTGTTGTGTTGTCAGCAATTATTGAATTACACCAAATACGTGATTGGCTTTTGGAACGTGAGTTCCGAAAATTGTTATGCCGAATTAATTGATTCATATACCACACATGAAACGAGCTTCTTCCATGCAAAACATTTCGTGTTAATTTTATATGTTAACGTATGCATTATATTATGTACTAGCGGCCCGGCCCGGCTTCGCCTGGGTCCAAATACAGATTCCAGTCCATATTTTATTTAAAATCAATATGACAGCCATTGTCTAAACTGCTTATCCAATTTCAATCCCATCCTGTAGGCTGTACCTATTCTTATGTCCCATTTTATCCACCTTATATTCTATTCTATCCCATCTCTCCAGATTCAAATCATTATTTTGCTATGGAAATATTATAACACTGTTACTACTCCGACGACATTCATTGAAATCAATTAAAAGATACCATAGATGACCCGACCACGCTTCGCTATGGCTTAGTTATTATATGATGAATTTTATATTGAATTATTTAGCATAGCAAAAAAGCCCGACCCACCTTTGCCTGGATGCAGATATTTTTTTATTTTACTCCACACCAAATACATGTTATTTTTCGTATAAGCTCTTGTAACCTAACCTAAACATGAATTAGCTATCCTACTGTCCTGCTCAATTCCGTCCCATCCCGTCTGTTCAGTCACTTCCCGATACGTCCCGTCCTTTCTCTTCATTGACCATCCCGTCTTATACCGTGCATTTACATTTCGTCCTATCAAATGTGTCAGCTATCCCAGCCTTCTCCCGTACCTTCCACTCTATTATATCCCGTCTCTCCATATCCAAATAGTGTGCCTTATAAATTTTTGACATTAAACACTTTAGCGATTTTGATTATCCATGCAATATTCCATCCCTTATTTCACCCCCAGTATGCTGTTTTCCAAAAACATTACGCCATTACTTTTTGTTAGTAATAAAGAGATTAAATATAAATTTTCATAGAAATACACTCACACACACAATTAATGTAGTAACGGTCATTGAGTAACGGTAGTAACAATTATATTTAACTGGTTTCTCAAGACACAGACAACGCCTAATTTGAGAATCCCTGCAATATTCTCCATAATTATATAAAATTGTTATTTTATTCAGTTCAGTTCAGTTTTTATTTTTATGTGTTACTTTATGAAAGATTTTTCATTTTCAAGTGACATTCTATCTTGAAAAGAAGTAAAACTTCTTACGTGTGAATATTATTTATTTGATTGTCCTATATTTATTTAGCTTCATAATATACTCTTTAGTTTACACAAATTAAATTTCTGAACGTATCCATAAATATTTGACAACCAATTTAAATGTCAACCACTTTTCATTACTGTCATTATTTTACATCTTTAAAATCTAAAATACGCCATTAATCGAATATTGTGGATATATGTTGTCGATTCGAAACCTTTATTTAAATACGTTATTTAATTTGAGGGAAGAGTTTACCGTATTGACGGTATGAACATTAAATGTTTGACAGTTACAAACCCATGAACATTTTGTATGGTAACATGTAAAAATCCAAATATCTTACGGAACCCTATTTTTTTCCAAAATTAAATATAGTCTATGTTACTCGTGGATAATGTAGCTTTCGAATGGTGAAAGAATTTTTAAAATCGGTCCAGTAGTTTTTGAGCCTATTCATTACAATTAAACAAACAAACAAACAAACAAAGTTTTCCTCTTTATAATATTAGTGTAGATGTATACTACATACCTAGTATCAATTAATAAGTTAGATTATTGAAAAACCCGCTTGTTTATTCTTTTATAATTATTGTAATCCTTTATAAATTATGTTATTATTTTATTTTCTTTACACTTTTTACAATTTGTATAATATAGATGAACTTAAGGCCCGATGCATTCCCCACCACTTCATTACAGTTTGAATGTTTTAAGTTTTAATAATTTATCCATTTGTATGAAAATATCACGTAATACTACGTGTATCGGATTTCCTCACCAGAACAACGATGAGATCTTTCGTAAGATTTTAGATTATTTGGCATATAAACATTTACTGAAAGAATATATGGTTGGCACGTACTTGTGCATGAAGATATATTATGTACCTACGAATGCACAAAACGAATTTTACATCACTGTTGGCCTCCTATAAATATTTTTACGTACCGGATCGAAATCGGAAATCTTGACCAGGATAACAACTCCTTAGTCTCTGCACTGCACTGTCGAGTCGCAGGGAACATTCATATTCACGAACAAAGAATACATACTGTGTGTAAGGGGCACGAGTATAACAATATAATTATGTATATTAAGTAATGTAACTAAATACTCGTATGTTTACAAAATGGTTTAAGGAAGTAAAAAATTATGAGTAAGTTTAGTTTAATAGGTTAAGTTATAAATAGGAATCCGTCAAAATAATACCAGAATTAAATATAAACATTAAAAACTTGAATCTAAGTCCGCCAACCCGCACTAGGGCAGCGTGGTGGACAGTATGGCCTAACCACTCTCGATTGTAGAGGAGGCTCGTGCCCTGCAGTGGGACGTATATGGGCTGATACAGATTAAAATCTTGTACTTAACTATTGTTATATGATTTTTAAAAATATTGATTCATTGGATCACAAATCTAGAGTGTAGGTAGATAAAGTCTAGACTTGTGGTTTGCGAGTCTGAATAGTAAATTATCTGATTGGTTGGCATCAGCACTTTGCACCCAGTATTTTTATGTAATATTATATTTTAAAATAAAAGTGTTTATTTTGTTTCTGTTACACATATGTATAAGTAGAATATGTAAGTCCCTATGAAGCCGGGCAGTTATCGACTCTACCATTCAGAGAGATTCAGACTTTTGTATACCACAATACTACGGCTGGGTCAGGTAGAGGCAGCTCCCAGATGTGCAGATTTCCTCAGGATTTATTATTTCACAGTTAAAGTGAACGATAAACAAACTATAACATGTGCTCATAATATCGACAATTTAGAAATACGCATCTATGCACCCTAAGATAGAACTTCTGTAGGTACTCTCATTGGTCAGAATCATCATGCTATTGCTCAAGTATGCCTTCAAAAGCATTACTTCTTAAAATGTAGGAAATATGTAAATATTTTTTAGTAAAATGTACCAAACTAGAATGTAAGAAGCAAAGAATGACCGTGGCGTGTCGGGCGGGCAGCATAGGATTTAATTTCACGTTTATCGAATCAAACGCTGCCGGCTGTAAGTGGGCACGACGGCTTTCTTGGAACTTAGGTCAGTGGGCTACCCCACGGGCCACGAGCCAGCACGCTGCCCCGTACTGTCGCATTACTAAACATACTTGCCTCTCTCTCTCTTTCTTACCTGCAACTGTACGTCATTCACATTTTTACAATAAAAACAAAGTAAACCTTTATGACCGAATTTAAATAAAAATATTTCCGTTTTACCCTGTTACGAGGCGGCCTTTTTCCTCAGGGTTGTCCCAATATAAGTCTACTGGAAGTTATTATTGAAGTGTCACGCCTCTTTAACTTTTCCCCTATATCTTTTATGAGATGGGCGTTCTTAGTGGAACTCTCAAAACTGTCTATGATAAATGAATTGGGAAGTGACAGTGACACGGACGCAGGTTGCACCCTCGGGTTCCGTCAACGGCGCGATAAAGACTCAATCACCTGTCCCCGACAGGGCTGCCTGAGCTGCCGCCTGCCGCCTGTGATCTATTGTGCCATGACTGACAAATAATATTTATCAAGTATTTATGCAATGAGTGTGCTTTGTTGATAAAATTCGTTCCAATAATTTCAAGTTCAGTATAACTATTGTAATCCATTTTTTAAACTACATGAACACATTATATATCTTTATATGGGACCACCAAACAAATAATTGATTTTGCAATAAGATTGTAATTATAGATTATTATAAAAATATTGGACTAATAAAATATGAATGTTATTATTAATGCAAAATGATGTTGCGCTTTGTATGCGTGGGTAGGCGCGCGCACTCAGCGCCAGTTGATGCGGTGGCGGTCGCGGCGGTGCGAGGCGGCGCGAGGCGACGAGGCGCGCGGGGCTTCGTCCTCGCCACTCGGCTCGCGGCGCCCTCGCGAGCTGCGACTCGCTCAGTCAGCGTCTGCTCACAGGATCGAGAGTATGTCTCTCCGCCCGGCCTCACGACGACTGCATCGTTAATGTAACAAATACATTGCATTTTTTGTGACAGGCCATAGAGGCGAATCGTTATCATAAAAAATTCTAATTTGATTCAAATCTTTGTTCTAACAAAGAAACAAACACTTTTTCAAGCCCGGCTTCGAACTTGACCTGTGATTGTTTGGTTGAACTGTCAGTGCGCGTGTTGTGCTTTATCGATAACATAACCTGTACCTATGATTTCAAGGGCACAAGACTTTTGAGTTAGTGCTGTGTATACTGTGCTGTTTGACTGTAAATAAAGCTTTGGCTTAGTTGATCTTTAAGATATTAGTGGGCGTATTCGAAAGTTTGAAAATCGATTGGGTGACGTGCCTGCGTGGGTTTACGTTTACGTAATCTTTGTTTACCTTGGAAATATGCACTGTGCTGACTACTTACTGTGATTTATCAATTCTGACCTCTGAATGCATTGACGCAAACATAGGTAAGCGATCAAATACACTACCTACTAGCAATAATTTTTCCATTAACTGTTTCTTTTTGCACATATCTATTTCCTTTAGCAAGTTTTTATGGTTTACAGCATTTTAAAACTTGTTTGCTTATTTTTGTGTTTGTAGACAAATAACCATTTGTATCTTCCGTATTTCACTTGAGCTTCAAATACATAGAAGGTAGTAACTTCAATCGACTGACTTCTAATTAGAATATATGTGTATTCCCACAGTTTTAATTACTTACTCCTCTACAAAACCTCCTTATCGATTTGTAATGTTTCCCGAAAAAAAAAGTTAGTTATCAACTTTTTCAATGTAAAATTTAACTGCGTTGCTTGTTATTGCCAACTTTCTTTAACAATTATTCAGAAAATTTGGGCGAAACTAATCAATTGTTATGATACCTCTTGATTTGAATATAGCATAGGTTTAGCATAAATATATACTTACCTTTTCCGTTAAAAATATTAAGCACCAATAAATCTGAGAATTCCGTACTGAGAATAAAAGATTTGGAAATATTTAATACTCTGTAGACGGTAAGTAGGAACCCCTTTCATTTTGAACCCCTTAGATACAGAACCTGATCAATTTAACTTTGAATAACCATCAAAAACAGGTTTTATAGAAGCGTGAAGAAAGGAAGAAACATTCTTGGCAAATAGCCGTTACAATCCGTTAGTGCTCGTCGTGTATTATATATCATAAATAAAGTCGGAATCGAAATGTTATCTATCAATAAAGATAGGAGCGGGCGCGCAGAGAAAGCACCGAGTAGTCTACACAGTTCTTTCAGAACCATGCTTACATATTTCATGAGCGGTGGTCGCGGCCACAATGGCGTCGCGATGAGGTCGTCTGGCGGTTACCGCTTACCTTTGGCTCTTCCATTACGGGCATGTAACTAGTATCTATTTTTACCGGTCGTACGCTCATAATAATAGATTTTAACTCGAACCTAAAAAGCTGTAGGTACTTCTTTCTTCGCAGTTCATCAAAGTTTTTAATTGAGCCAAAAATGAAAACACGCTTAATGATCCTCATTAAAAATAAACGAAATTATAAGGATACCTAATTATTTTCGCAATCGAATTAACTTAATAAAGCGGTTTCAAAGTTTGCTGCGTTCTATCTTGAAGCGCAAACAATTTTATTTGGGAATAGATTACTAAATATTGTTCGTTACAATTATTAATATTAACGGATTATACTAATTCCGCTGATTAGAGCAAGAGCTGTATGTTTTGTTACTGTTTTCATTGTCTGGTTTAGAAATTTCAACTATGATATTTTTTTCCCAAAACTGTAATTTTATTGTACTCCAGTGGACAATAAAACCAGAAAATCTAATGTAATGATTATTTTTGTATTGCAGCAAAGTACCTTGTCTTCTGTATCGCTCTAAATTTTTGCATTAACCTTCCTCAAGTCACATAGCTGCTCTAAATTGAATAATTACCTTAAGGATAGAAATTCAAACGGAAACCGGCTTAAGACACGTACATTGCGTTCCAGGAACCCAAATAGCTTTTAAGGGCATCATTAGTCTCTAGGGAAATTAGAACGAATTTCAAAGTGTAATAGACGTTGTTAGCCTTCGTATGGGAGGTAATATGGGAGTACATAGTACATGAAATACAAATCTTTTTCATACACAAAACTAAAGTTAATCTAATATCAAACCAAATTAAGGACTGTTCTCCTTAAACGTTCAGCGACAAATAGGCCCACCATTGGATTTGACAATTTCGTAATTTTCTGTTCCGATTAAATTTACGATGTCTGCGAATTCTGGAGCGCATTACGAAATCAATCAGAAGCTGTAACATGTACATTTATGTACCCAAATATAGTGGTGTAGCTTTGTATTCGTAGTTCTTTGATTTAATTGGCAGAGTGTTTATACTGGTTAGCGGGTATGGTACTTAAATGTTACTGTGATTGCACAGATTGTATAAATTTAAATGACCTCTATAGAGACTGGAAGGATTGCAAGTTACACAACTCGTTTTAATGCGTGTATTAATTTTTAACGACGACTCCGTCACGTTGTCATCGTCCTTGTTAATGTGCGTCGAATACAAAGAGTACTAGTTAACTCTCCGTCTATTTTCTGTTACACACGACTACAACAGTTTCCGTAATATTCTTTAAAGCTCAACACAGAAGTTTGAACCTGATAATGGTACTGTGAAAATATGAGAATGTAACTGAAAGTCCAAATTTTTCACAATATTCCGTTTCATATAAATTTTCGTCCACAGTTGTATAACGTTTAAATGGGCACGATCCTAGTAAGCTTTCACGGAGCGGCAAATAAAAATATTAAATCCTCGCCGCTATTGCCGTTACAGGATTTTTTTTTGAGACTTCTGTATAGGTATTTTACAGCTGCCATGTAGAGGCTATATAGAATTTCTGTTAAGGGTTTTTATAGGGCATCCACTTTAAATGTTTAAATGAATTTTATGCTAATTAAAATAGACATAAAACACGTTTCTGCAAATCACACTATAGGATTTATATAACCAACGGCTATTACAGCGATTTGTTACGGTATATTGTAATTTTAAAGCTACAAAATACTAAAAACGTAATAATGTTACCCAATATTGATGCAAATCAGGATAAATCTGTATATCATTGAGAGCTGAATGGTTATATTGACCGTTAAGACGGATCATAACCTCTGTACATAATTACATATTTATGTAATGATGTATTATATTATAGTTTTGTTTTTTTAACGTTAGCCATATTTTGACACCGTAGCCATAAAGTTAACGGTCAAACCGTATATTTCTTGAACGATTATATCATCTTTATTTATGACCTTCTGCTTTTATTCCATAAATCCTGCGTTAAAACGTCATAAATTCCTATGATGACCTCTGGTTCTATACCCTAAAGCAATCAAAGGGAAATAGCAAAACCAACACACGAACAATATTATAAAAGGTCTTCATTATGACTCAGACTCGATTACTTACTCAAAAAATGGTTTGTAAAATTAAATATTACAGTTTTACTTTTGGTTTAACAACGGATTTTCATGAATATAATGTTACATAAACTATGTTTTTGTTCAGTGACGAACAGGTCAAAGTTTAATTAGTTTTCACGCGACTTCATTCTTGTAAGCAATGGAAAAGGTCGAGGCCGAACCGGATACTCCTATAATAACTAGTTTAGTAAAATCAAATGTGCTCTTTGCTAAATTATACAAGAGCACTGCACGATATTGACTCTACATGTGCAAATGAAAAAAAGAGAACGGCTAAATTCGACTTGTCGTTTTACACCATATGTTTAAGCTGTATGAATAATGTCCAAAAATATAAATAATTAGAAATAATTACTGATAAACATAGCTTTTTCTATTTTTATCAAAGAAATATTCTAAAATCAAGTTGGTAGAGCTGTTTAAAATTGGGCGACAAGAAATAGATTTTTTGAAAAATTGACGATTTTGCATTCAAATTTGCATTTGCATACAGTGTTGGATGATCTCATTATTCTACGTGTGACGGTTTGCATGATCTTTGAATGCATTCAAAACACCCGGAATGACTGGCCATTAAAGCAAAATAATACTATTCTCAAAATAAAACTAACTTAATAAACAATCATTAAATATAAATATATATGGTTTTATTTCGGTCATACAAAATAATACAAAAACCCTGTATTTGGGGAGATTTAATGGCTTAACATGTTTTAAAGTAAAGGAGTAATTTTGTGCGAAGATGACGTGACGCGGGCCATTGAACTGAAAATATTTGATTTATTTATAAAGCTTATACAAAGCTGCGCACATACAATTTACGTCATTATGGGAGTCAATTTAATACCAAAAATGGTGATAGCTATTTCGATCTATTACGTAACCTCACGGTTGTAAGATTATATTCTCTAAAATTTTACTTATATTTCATCTTCATGCTAAATGCCTGTAGAATACGATTTTATTTATTTTGTCAAAGTCGAAAGAGATTTTACTACCGTCAACATCAAAAAGCGCTGCCTTATAATATAATTTAAAATAATACTCCCATAACTAATTATATGGGTCTATATTAACACACCTGCGGCAATGTATCTAGAACGAAAATGAGGTAGACCGGAACTGACGGCTGCAGTCGAGCGAGCACACCTCAAGGTCGCACAGCACCCGCCTAAATAACCCGCCAAACATTACTCATTATTACATTTGGCTAAGGAATAACTGATATTTATTAAAACAGCAGCCTTGTTTATGGTGTCTGCGTCTATTTACATATGTGCATTTGTATTTTAAGAGCTTTTGATCGGATTGTTTCGTTTGATACCAGTGTTCATATTTAAATTAGACTAATATTATTGGTAGTATATTCTCCAATTGGAATTCGAATTAATTGAATAATATTTCACATGAGGCTAAACGTGGTGAAATCATAAACAGTTCACTATGTTTACCATCTACGGTTTTAAGAATAAGTGTTAATCATTATCTATAACGATGAGATAGACATCAAGGCTATTAATTAACAACCATATCCAATATTATCAAATGTACAAAATGTTATCAGAGATAATTTAAAATGTGTCATACAATGCTATCATGTTAACCAAATTATTGATTACCTCTGTTTTCAACTACGTGTTGTATTACTTTGTAGTAAGTAAATATTTGAGATCTAGCCTATATTGTCTATTTATTTCACTTGTTTTCAATGACTAAACTCACAACTGTCCGATGTGTAGCAATATCGCAGTAACTTTGTTGAAAGATCCTTCATTTTCGCAATTTAGTATAGAAACTAGTACTAGTTGCACATAACATTGTAATAGACTAGACACTGATAATGAAAATTAAAATGTAGCACGTATGTACAACGTACTAGCAGAACGGTATCATTGAGTAAATCTGGAGTATAAATGATTGTTGTTCGGCGTCGCGTCGGGTCGGTATCAATCAGCATATCGGATGGCGGCTCGGTCCGCGTCTCATTGCAACTATTTATTATGGAAAACGGGCGCAGTCACGCCGTCATGATTTATCGACACTAGTGAATAGTGATTGCTCTGTTTCTTGACGGTCGTCGTCAACCATACTTTCACTAATAAAACTGCACTGCAGCTAAAAACATACGTAGTTAATTGCATCATCTTTATTCTATTTGTTTGTTTTATAAACCTATTCACAAATAAAAAAGACGTCACTGTGTAAATGTTATAAAAAACGTATCTTATAAATTAATGTTTGCGAGTAGTCGCGTGACTGTTGACGATTGTAGCGAGATTTCTCTGCAAAAACAAGATTGTTTCAAATCACAGGTATTACGCGAACAGCGCCGAAATAATCTTTTCTTTTTTGTCAATTCTTGGTTATATTTTAGAAAATGCAGGTCGAACATGCGATGTATACGTAATAAAACTTCCCGAGTGTATGGTGACTATTGTGTAAAATATTTTTAAAAGACGCGTTGGGGGAAAACTGTAGACTTCATTAAAGAACGTGTAACGAAGGTGAAAGCGTCGCGCGTGGTGGTGTTGACTTGAGCATTGTTAGTGGCAACGTGTTACGGTAATACCAATTGTCAGGACCCAGATCACGTCACTGCCGGCGCCGTGTTAACAATGACAAACTACTTGCTGACCTTGCTCTTTGAATTTCTTTACCACGCGTATCATATGTTCTTTATCTAAATCCTAGCCATCAGAATCGTTCAATATAATATCTATTATTCTTGTATTTCAATAACAAAGCGTTAATTTGTGATCAGAACTAGGCCAACACTGATGCGCAGATTTGTTAAATCGTTTGTATCCAAACATTTTCTTTATCGGTATTCAGTATTGTAGTGGTAATTTAACACGAGCCACGCAGCATCTCGAGTCCAGCCGAGATAACTATCTGACTCATCGAATCATTAATTTGTTCGAGTTGCTCGATCATTATTTATACGCTAGAAAATTTCACCGCCGGTTTTTCGTTTATGATTTTTTTTGGTTACTTTTTTGCGGAGGAACCTAAGTTGGATTCATCGAATCCGGTCACGGCGACATTCAGAGCGCGATGTGCGTATCAAGTATCGATCTGGTGAGCGGCTCAGCTGCGTCGCCCCACATTTTACGCTCGTTGCCAATCGCAACCAACACGTTCGCTTTGGTAAGCTTTGCTCTCGCCGGCCCATCGTGGTGCCGTTCAAGTATTTATGGATCAAAACAATCAATACAAATTGAACACTTATCGTTATTTTTATATGAAGGGCGCGCTGTTTTAATCACCCCGTGTTATGACACGAAGGGTACAAATAGTGTAGAGATAAATAGATTTTTGAATTCAGGCAAATTGAATGCAGGTATCCAAGTGAATTTACTTGAAATTCTATAAAAAACGAAATAAATCCTATTGAGCTGTTATAGGAAAAACAATTTTGGGTCCTTATGGAAACCAGATTGGCTCTAGTAGGTAGTCAGCGGGCAGTGAAGTATGATTAGTAGCTGAACGAGTCCTTTCGTAACACCAGATGTGCGCTGACTCACTGCAAGTAGGTGTCAGCCTTTACTATGACTTAATCAATACCCTTTATTATTGTAAGCAAGCATCATGCTGATTTAATTGATTGCGCAAGAGGCACGAACATTTTGTAAATTTCACATTTAGTTGTTCTATATACGGTGAAATTAGAGTTGCTATTAATAGTCACAATGTCCTCGTATCATATTGCTGCGTACATTAATGATATCATCCTTGTTGTCTCTTTGCTATATCAGTGGACATCAACGCTCATTTCGCAAACACATTTAAATGACTACATAATCTCGATTGTGAGGCTCACATAAACCTCTGGGTTTGCTCGCCGACACCGTGAGAAACATTGCAGGCAAATTAACTTTCCGCGATTACTGTCACGCAAGAAAGCATATGAAGTAAACTGAACATTAACTTTTTCTTGTATTTGTTACGTGTTGGTAATGATTGGTGGTATTAATCGATTAACATTAAAAAGTTTCACATCTATGATTATCGCCCATTTAGGTCATTGAACTAATAGAAACAATGTGAATGTATTTTGAGTCGAGAAAACATTTCATGTGACGTAAGCAAATGCTCGTTTCAGCAATATTCATCTAAGTGGGTAAATTAAAACCTTTTCTTTACCTTGGGAATAACACTTGAAACGAAATTCTCTCAAAATCGTTCAAGACCACTTCAAATGGCAGAAACAACCGGTTTACGATAGCGACCTCCTGCATTGCTCAGTAATATTTATAGCATACTAACAGTTCTTCAATATTGACAACGCAGAATGAAGCAATAACTAAAAATGAAACTAATCATCACGATCCCGTTATTAGTCTCTGCGATGAATGGGAAAGAGGGATGGGCATCAATAAAAACTATTCCTGGAAACTCCATACATCCGGATTGAATCTGCTGATAAGAGGGCGAGCACGAGAGCTGCCAGGATCGCAGAGACAATCGGCCAAAGCGAATAATGGACCTATTGTTTGGATGCCTCTAATTAATATCGATCGTGATGACGTACGATATACGACAAATCGGAGTGAACCTAGTTATTTCAAATACGTTTGCAGCTGAAACCAAGCGGCTAATGCAGGGCTTACCATACATTTGTTTATTTTCCACGTTCACGTATGAATTACTCATTAAAGAGCTTACTCTCTTCTACGTGTAAATCCTTTCTATGTTTTAGCATGCAAATTGTTTGCATACAGTACGTTTTACATATTCGACTCTACATGAGTTTTCTTTTCTTTTGTGTTTAATGTATTTATGCAAAACGCTCGTACATCTTTTAAGACTTAATGTATACAAGTATAAGGTAAGTTTGACAGCTTCCGTGGTCTAGTTGGTTAGAAACCGGTTGTGAAACTAAGTGCCCCTGGTTTGATACCTACATCAAGACAGATGTAAGTGTCAACCACGAGTATTTTTATCGGTTTGGGTGTTATGAGACCGGAAAGGTTTTCGTAGTCTTGATATCAACGACAAAAGACTCGATCTTAGTGTGGGCTCAGGAATATTCCTGTATTCCTGTATGTGACTGTTGCGTGTATTTAATTACACATAAATTATATTGAAACGAAGTTAGAAAACAACGTTGGTTGTGTTTAGATCTCATCACTGCAAATAGTTGTATTTGTATTGATGTGTAAACAGTGGAAGTATGTTTTGTTGGCAGCGTATAAGGTAAGCCAAGGTCTCGGAGTAAAAGGTGATATCATTATATCGTCACCTATTAATTTATTCTAATCAGACTACTAAACCAGTATAATACACTACTTGGTATGGTGATATTGTAGCTAATTATAATTGTTTGTGACATTATTAACACTAACACTGTGGATTCCGTGTTGTGGTATGGTCATGAGTAAATATTTTTTGTGTTTACTCGCGTATTTTTGTCGATGATGCTACGGTTACGTCAGATTTAGTTTCATCGCTTCTCGTCACATACAACGCATTTAGCCTCCACATGGAGATTTTTCTCATTTATTAAGTTCATCAACTCCAGCTCGTGTCGGATTTATTACTGTATTCCTGGAAAGCACTGTTTGCTATCGCACCACAAAATCGTTTCTAATAGGCTTCCGAGAAATTGCTCCATTACTGTATCTGATTTAATCGTAAATTTCCGAGACTAAGATATTAAAATTCAACTCATACTTATGATGTACAATGTACATTATACCTAACCTAAAAACGATGCAATATATTGTTACAATACTTTCTACTACAATTTATGACAAGTCCATACCGTGGTACGTTAAACAATATCCGAAATAATTTACTTGGGCAATATTTTTCATTTTATGAGGTGAATTAAGTAAATCTCCTTTTTCGTGGTGCGTTTCCTGTTTCAATCTCTTCATCTGTGCGCGTTCCGGAGCAACGTTGAACCGGAAATGACTAATAAAAATGCTCATAGCGCATTTGTGAATATTGATTATATTGGCGTAGCATGAGAGGCGTGGGGCGTTTATTGAAAGGCTTTGGCGAGGGGCATTCTGTGGTGATTGACAAATTGCGGGTGATCCTCGTGCTGGTGGCTGGAGAGCCCGAGCCTGCCCCACGCTCGTCACTCTGACAACAATGATTAACCCGCCAGCCGACCCGCCGCGCGCCCGATTGCCGACGTCACATTATATTTATCACCGCTGTAATGACTTCGATAGCCTTTTTGTTTTACATATATTATTATGGGATGAAAGGTGATAGATGGTAATGTACTAAAAAGGCAGTAATGGCGTTGCTTTTTGTTCTAATCGTACTCTATGTATAAAGTATAGTTTCATTTATACGTAAGTAGGAAGTAATTGGGTTCTTCAACAAACATTTTATTGTTTTTTTTTTAATAATATTATGTTTTGATTCAAATGCTACTCGTCTTATACTTATTTAGTAACATCATTGTCGCTAGAAACTGTTTTAATTTAATTATATAATTCCATTCGAAGCCCTCTCAAGCTTCTCACAGAAAGTTATTTATGTATGCTCCAATATTAAAATACAACAAATAGAAACATTTTCAAACATTTTATTATTATCTACATAGTTCTATCGCGGTGTAATACAAAGTTACTCAAGGAAAATATGTAGAATATATCCGTATATGAAATAAAACATCAAACAGTTTTGCTTCGTTGCTTTGCATAACAAAGAGCGTGAGAATTCTAATAAATATCCTGTTCATTTTAATATGCACATTTAATCCGGTCAAATGTCTCGACGGCATCCATTTCAATACAATTACATTACGGATATTAAGTTTGTTGGCTCGCCTTGCTGCAATATAATGTGCAGGATTGGCTATAGCTCACGAATGAGAGAGGAAAATTGAATCCTTTATCCTGAGATGGGGTTTTCTATCTGCGCAATATTGTTCTCTTAGATAAATATTTTCAATATAAATATTTGATTGTAAAAGTTAGATATAAGATCAAACACCTATAGTCACAGATAGAGTCATGGCTCTACATGTAAGTTTTCTATCGTGGGTATCAGCAACTGTTAGGGATTTTTAGAAATCAAAAACTCTCTAAATTGAAGCATATATTTTTCTTGGTGGGGAAATGAAATCGCAGCCTGTTATTTCACAGCTACCCTTTCAATCAACCACGTCACAGAGACCGTTGAAAAGTTGCCGTGATTAATGTTTTTGTTTTTTAGTTTTATTATAATGTATGAAAAAATGACAACTCACTTAACATAGATGCTATTGAGTATAATAATGATAATTGGTAAAGAAAACGGTAAAAATATCGCTAACAAAAACAAAACACGGTAACAACGATAATAATGGATAAATAAAAATTTAAACAATTGTGTGAAAGTAATATTCAAGTTTTTCAATTTGATGGCAACAAGTCAAGTCTCCCGCTGCGACGATGTAATGTGAAAAAGTTACGTGTCAGACACTTCTGAAGCACCAACTTTATTCCCAACATAAATATTTCATAACACTCAATAAAACGTTAGGTACTATATTCCAGTGAAACTAGGTGACGCTCACACTTCAGCTTTATTCGGGGATTTAATCCCTATTCGAGAATCTCGGTGGCTTTTAAAGGCCGTTTTGTTTACGCATAGGATATACAAAACTATAAATAGAAGATCGGTTAATCCTGGATTATAAAACACATATACGTATAAACCTGTATCGTCAATGCGATTTTCTCTGAACATGTGGGGAATCTATTTTAGTTTATTTTTATGCTATCCTTTTAAGAGATACAACTTTGAAACATAAAGCAATTTTTACTTTTATTGGATAGTTTGTATTCAAGAGTACTGTTGTTTTAATGCATAATATTTACGCTTAGTGCCACGGGATGCCAAAGCTCTGAGCGGCCAAGTATTTTTTGAAGATATAACTTTACATAGTGGCGATCTATAATCTATATGTAAGTAGTTATTTTGTCTGACGACTATTCTATCCAATAACACATTACACTGCACTTGGGAAATGTCAAAATTACATTAGATAAAAACTATCGAAATAGAGTTTTCTAAGAACATTACCTAATTTCTTCTTAGAAATGAAATAAAATAAAATTGCATACACATAAAGGCAATGGTTCGCGTACTGCATAGTAAAACATCCAGTTTTACATGTGGAGCGGAGGTCACGTCCACCCAGGCCACGGGCCCCTTGCGCACCAGTTCGACGCCCGGGACAGCTCGGCGACGACGCGGGGGTGAGCTGAAGAGGAGGGGAGGAGGGAGCTGCAATACACCGGCTCATCGTAACAATAACATCACATAAATCGTGCGACCGACGCACATAAATCGGGTGCTTCGAACGTAAAACCAAAGCGTCAAATGATTAGCAATTAAAGTATCAGTAATTATGCACCTAAACATGCCATGTCATGAATATTTAGTTCGAAAGTCGGCGATCGTGACCATCTTCAATCAAAACGATGACAGCAGTGCGGTAACTATGACTCAAATGAGCCAACACATCAATAACTTCCGCAGACCCAGCACTATCGAGAGAGTTTCACAATATCACGCACTGATAATGTTACGTGCGTAGTGTGTTTTATCGTAAGATTATCACGTAGTTGTTTTCAATTACCAAGTCCGATTATTGCGATTTAATTGATAGATATGTGAAAACATAGTATATAATGATTTACAAAAAAATTATCAATTTCTTGCGACGTAACATTTAAGTTGCGTGTAGAAAAATACATAGCACCTGTCTTTTACTTGCTAACTATTAAAGTGCATTTCACATGGCGTCTTTTTGTAGGTGTTAAGCCGGTCAATTCTTAGTAGTGAAATAAATAAAAAAATACCGCTCCGTAATTACGCTGTTGCAGAGAAGGGTCTTCGATTGTTTATTGCTTTCTGTACCGGATGTTTCCAATACTTACTCTATTTATATTCAATGTTTCCATTATACTAGTGGCCAAACAATATGTCAGTATCCGTTGGAGAATATTAATTGCTCTCCAATGTTTAATTCGGCATATTATTTCTATTTTAGTAGTGTGTTGGAAAGCGTTTTTTTTTCACTTTGAGGGGATTTACAGACTCAAGTGGAGCTAGCCGTGGTGTCTAGTGTCATGGAGACTTTCTAGTGAAATCCTCTTGTACTGCCGACCGCCGTCCGCGCTCTCAGCGCCGCGTCGCGTCGCTTCCATTCGTGACGGCGCATTGATATGCGCCGAACTCGACCGGTGTAATACGAGACCATGAATTATATTCTCGGATTTAACTTCCTTACACTATTCCGAGCACTATTAATTTTCTCGGTACCATAACAAACCTGTGATAGGTGTTTACTTTAAACTCATTATAAAGAAGCACCGTAGCGTTTGAGGTAACTCTTTTTACCTCTCCAAAAGCTGTTACGTTTTCAACGTTATCAAGTATATATTTCTACAATTTGTAAATCTCTTACACCTACGTTTTCAAACTTTCGCCACCATTATTCTTTATAGTTGTAATCACAGTTGTAATAACAATATCTTAAAACTATGGATTAAAATTTAGACGCGTATCGCAACCGATAGGCAATGTTTTGAGTCAATTCCGTAAAAATATTCGTTCGGAACATGTTGAAGTGTAAATTTATCGTGTCTGTTGGTGTTTCTAAACGTGTCCGAATGGGAACTGTCGGAGCACTGTGTTTGCTGTTGGATACGGTTGACACCTCCGGGGACAGTTTTATCTTTTAAGATAAATAAATCGTTCGAGGTCGGTGAACTTCAAGTGGAAAAGCAGAAATTAGACTCGCATCTTAGTCACGGTGAAAATATCGAAAGTGCCTCGTTTAAGAAAGAAAGCATCGATAGTAGAGATCCGCGCATTTAATGGCTTTGTAATAAATTCTAAACTGCTTTTATTATAGCTAATTCATGTTGCAGTTCAGCGTTTTATTATTGATGAGTCCGATGAAGTCGTGCGGATCTTGCGAGCAGCGAGTCCTATGCTGTGATGAATGTTTTATCGTGGAGCTCGCATGGGAACACTTGCGCTTTCGCCCGATGCAATTAATTACTGATGTTATTCAACACGTGGTGCATTATTTCACGCTTGGCGTGGCCGGCGCTCTTCCGGCGCAGCGCCGGGGCGTACGCACATCGCACGTCGTACGGTGCAGACGCCAGGTTGCAGCCGTGACTCCACTTCTCAAGGCTAAATATTATCCACACGATTCTGACATTTTTAGCTCAGCGCCCGCTTGCATCACACGCCTTTGAAATGCCGCGCCAGTGACGCGTGTCGCAATACTGTTTATATTGTAACTTCAACCTGACCCTTTTATAGAAAGTTGTTAGAACTGTTGAAATTTTAACTAAAGTGCACGCCTAATATATATCACAGGTTGTTTTCGGCATATCTCTGGGGATATAAAACATCTGACGCTCAGGTTTGCGCGCCAAGCGCGGTAATAAAAATGTTTATGTGTGGCCTCATAACTGCGATATAATATAGCTTTGTGTATTATTGTGCCCTTCACGGTAAAGTGGAGTGTTCTATATTGTTTCATATATGAAAATAAATGCATTGTGGCCGTCACAAAGCCGCGCATTACTGATATGAGTGGCGAGTAGAGACAGCGTGCGAGTCGTCGGGGCCACCCCCGCGCTGTCACTGTCGTTTACGGTCAGCGTAATCGAACCAGTGTTTTTTTTTATTGCAGATCTCATGTTGTAACGATGTGAGCACAATAATCGTAAAAGCCGGTCCCCTTGTTGAGAAGTACGGCAACTGTCCGCACGGTGATAAAGGAAAATGCATTACTTCCCCAGTGAGGGCGAAAGGGGAGTTTTCCTTAAAACAGCCCTTCAAAATGGCGGCTCGGGTCATTAATGCTCAGCTTAGGAGCTGCCCAAAATTTTAAAAGTCCACTTTTAACTTGGTTGTTACTATTTATGTGCGTTATCTTGGTGTATTACGTTACAACCGCGAGAAGATAGCGATAAGATAGTCATGATTTTTTTATTAATACGACTTTATTAAACAGGAAATACTCATAGTAATGCAATTCTTTGTGTATATACTTCATGCATAGATGCTTTTTTAATGATACAGCAACGTTAAATATACAGAATTTGAAATATATATGATGGCTTAATCTGTACATTTTCAGATTGGTGAACAAATGTTTGAATAATTTAACGATGGCCCATTAATATTTAAACAATGCCATTTAATTGCATAACAATATAATGTTCACGGATGTGATTAACTAGTTTCATTCATTCACGTAGTTTCGCATCGGATATCAGTTATTTTACAATTTAGTCGTTTCATCGCGTACAATTGATCGCGTGCTGGCTGCGTGCTAGGAAGTGGCCGTAACTTCCCTGAGCGGCGGTCTATTGACATTCAAAGTGGTCTTGTTTTTGTTGAGGCACACGGCTGAGTAGAAAGTGGTCAGATCGTATCACCGCACTGATGTATCCGCACTGCCTTGTTTGTAAACATAAACGCAATAAAAGAGTTGAAACCGTCTCGTGCGAATATCTGGGCAAAAGTAATTTCCAAAGTAAAGTAGAACAATAAATTGTGCACGCAGTTGGCTGTTTCGTAAACTTGCCACATATATCGGCACAGAGGGCGTCATACATTGTGTTGTGGAGCACGAGCCACTAACATCGCATCCACCTGTCGTTTCTGTTTTATCTCTTCGGCCCGCTTGATTTATACGCCTTATGTCACATTGTTTAACACATTATGCCTCTAAATGCATAAATTAAACTGGGTAATATCTGTGCCGTGGGAACATTACTATGAAATTGTCTATTTCTTCAACGTAAACTTCAGAGTTCAGACAATTGGTATTTAGTAATCTGATATTGCTATTCATTGCGTATTAAAAAGACAATTAAGTCACTTATAAAGTTAAACCTGTAATAATGATTTAACATGACTCTGATCGAGTACCAAGAATGTGTTCGATTTAATATCATCTCAAAAATGAGTTACGTTGAAGCGCAATTTAATTAACAGCAATATTGTAATGGGGTGTGGTTTCCATCCGGATATTTCCACTATAGTTACAGACGACAGTGCAATGAGGCGGTTAGTAATTCCATAATCCAATAAGTGTTGTATTGCGGCATTATCGGAGATGTGCCGAGGTAAATACGTTAATGCGATATACATTACGTAGCCCGTCTAGACGTATCTACTCACTCGCATTAAGCACGCTTGTCACCCGCATTACACTATAAAAGGACTGATTTAACTATACACGTAGATTTGTGCATGGTTAATGTCGTTGCGAATTGACAAATAATTACGTGTTCATAAACGACTACAATAAATCGAGCATGTTTGGCTTAAATCTAGAACACGTTAGGCTGTCGATCGCAGTTGTTAAACCAGTTGGCAGCGTTCATTAAACCGCGTCCGAAACCCTATGGGTGGTCTAACCTTCTGTCTAAATTGACTATTATTCTGTTGAACCGTTGTAGCAATCCTTTGTAGTTCGTTTACTAACACGGAATGCTCATGTTAGACATGTCCTTAGTCCTTTCCCCGCCCTACATAATGTGATAAAAGCCGGTTCGCAGTGGGTTATATTGGGATTGATGTATATTAGCACTTAAATTAGCTCTTTATAGTATAAATTGAATACCGGCTAAAGAAAATTTAATAAATGTTAATAAATAAAATCAATGTGAATACATTTCCCAGGAAGTAACTTATGTCGTATTTACCATAATGGCACGTATTATGTATCATCTGCCACATTTAGGAAGTAATGACGCAACATGGAATTGGGTAAACAGGTCGAGTTGTGCAACATAGTATGTTATTCCACACTATGTTTGTCGCATCAAATACATAAATATTTTGAATACGAATGACTGTTTGGGAAAATTTATCACACATATGCATAAAAAAGACTAAATATATTAGAATGCTTAAAAAGAAGGCATTTGGTTCCAGCTTATAAAATTTTTCCCACAAGCACTCACAATAAAAAATAGGCTGTTATTATAAACAGCATGTACAGTTCAATTTTAATCAAATCGTCTTAGTTATAGTAATTGTGTTGGCATGAAAATTACTGTCTCGTAGAGGCGTAGGGTCGGGTCGATGCGAGGTGACGCGATTGTTCTATTTTGTATGCGTTGTTACTGTTTTCCGCTGCTTCCTAATTACGCTTTATTGCACGTACTTGCATTAAATGTGGATGTTATTTTTCATGAGTTTGTTTTAGCTGGCAATGCATGCAATATTCAAAATGTTCTGTATTCAAATATTAATTCATTCTTTTCGAATCGTTCATTAAAATTGCTACCGTTTCGGAACCTACAGCTGTGAACAAGAAATGGCTCCAGAAAATCCTTTTGCTGTGTTTTTTGTACCCCTATTTGCCATTTAGCAACAAAATACCGCCGTCGGTGTATATGTCTGTCCAGACGCGGCGTTTCTCCCCTGGTTAGAGCCGAACTCACGTCGATAGGAGAAACTTTTCGTGGGAGGCGGGAGGGCGCCGGGGGACGTGACAAGTTTTTATTATGAACACAATCAGGACCTGTGGATGCCACGTCCCACCCACGTGACTGTTTAGCGGTTTTCCGAATGCGTGTGCCCTATATCTAGTAAATGGGTTAACTATGAATATATCAAAGTGAACGTTGCGTGTATAAAGCAACTTGACGCACACGTTGCACAAATTGAGTTAATAAAACAGAATAGATGGATTTAGTGATCGGGTTAATAGTCGTTAGCTGTTGCGTGTGCCGTCTCGTATCAGTGCGAAAGTGGCTAACGGTACCTTAAATTTGAGGTCGTTGACCGGCCCTTGCCTCAACACGTGCACTTTGCATTACCTGAATACAATAGGGGTTAAAAATAAGCTTATCACCGATACGAACCTCGCTGTTTTGTTTGAATCACTAATTTAAATTATATTTATGTCCTCGCTTTATTCATACAGTTCACGGCGTCATAATGGAAACAATTTTCATAAATAATGCAAAAAGTTTAAATGAGCAGGTGTTTACACGGAGCAAATAAATAATAATTATTTGGCAACTTTTTGCAATATATTTCATTACTTTGCCGTGATAATATTTAGATTTAGGTGTGTAAATTACATTATTATAATTATTGTTTGAAAACGTATTCAATTTGCTGACACAGGTGTAATATATTTATTTAATTGTGGAAAATGCACAAATATTTTGAACCAATGCATCGTATCAAAGCAAAAGTTAAGATAAATAAAAAAATATAATGTTAGTCCGACTTCTTGAAAGCAGAAACATAGTTGAGTGATGTAATAGATAAAATCTTTATTTGTGAGTCATAAAACGTAAACGTAATTATGAAGCCGTGTGCCATGCCGTGTGTAATGTATAAATATCCGTCATAACACTGAGCCGGCCATCTGCTACCGACACACGAAAGTACGCAGCAAACAACGGTAGCAATGAGAACGTTTTAATTTTAATAATGAAACAAAATGTTGATGATCGTTTAACTTCTGAATAGTTTTCTCCATAGGGTATAAAATACTAGTCTTGTCACTGTAGCGGATACTCATAAACTTACAAAAAAGAATTTATTCAAATTATTGAGACTGTAAAACAATTATCTTAAACCTAGTATAAACCCCAAAATCGCTAGTATTAATTTTCGTAAGCTACATAAAAAGAGGGTTAGGGTGGTTAAAAAAATAATTCGTAATTACGGCGATACAAACAATGGGGCCATATCTATATCTTTTATAACAATGCTTCCTCCTTGTGGGGATCCTGAATGCTGAGGGCCGGGACTCGGGACCCCTCTGAATCGGAGTGCTGTCGATGTTGCACCTTTTGTCCCTCCGAGCCGGCGCGAAGTGCGTCGTGAAACAGCCAAGATAGACACGGATTTGATTGGTTCAACTCAATGTCTGGGTTTTTACTCGTATAACGTATACCAAATTGGAGGTATTTTGAAGTATTAATAATCTATATTAATATTATAAAGAGAAAAGATTTCATTCTATGAATAGTATTGATGCTATTTCTAGTCTACACTAATATTATAAAGAGGAAAACTTTGTTTGTTTGTTTGATTGGTTGTAATGAATAGGCTCAAAAACTACGGGACCGATTTTAAAAATTCTTTCACCATTCGAAAGCTACATTATCCACGAGTAACATAGACTATATTTTATTTTGGAAAAAAAATAGGGTTCCGTAAGATATTTGGATTTTTCGGACACAAACTGAAAAAAATCAACCAAAGAAGTTACTTATTTTGCGTACGCTGCCTAAACTACAAAAGATAGAACCATAAAATGTTATAATTAATTGTAGATCTTATAAATATCTACAAAAAAGTCCGCGACACACTATACCTATCTATGTCGAGTGAGGCACAACAACCACATTTTTATTTAAAAATCTTGAATTTTTTTTTGGACTACATTTAAACGCGTTTATTTTACTCATGCTATTAATTCTTATCAAAATAAATTATTTCATCAATAAGTACAGTTTATGTTGATAATATTTGGTCTTTGAATGATTAAAATTCGACGTTTGGTTTTGAAGTTGTGGTGAAATTAAAATATTACGATTTCTGCTGCACAAAAATTTCATAAGGCAATCTTTATATGTACATGTATATGGAGAGACGGGATATAATAGAGTGGAAGGTACGGGAGAAGGCTGGGATAGCTGACAGATTTGATAGGACGAAATATAAATGCACGTTATAAGACGGGATGGATAATAAAGAGAAAGGACGGGATGGATTGGGAAGAGACTGAACAGACGGATGAGACGGGATTGAGCCGGACAGTAGGACAGCTACGTCAAGTTTAGGTATACAAGAGTTTATAAGAAAAATAACATGTATTTGGTGTGGAGTGGAATCAAAAAATATATGCACCCAGACGAAGCTGGGCCGGGCCGCTAGTATTATATATATTGAGAGGCTATTAGAAGAATACAGAATACTCGTATAGGTGATAGATAAACACAAACTACGCGAACACTATACAAACACTAACAACCGCGGTATAATTATTACAATGTTTCTCTAGTAAGAATATTTTTTATTTATATTGTATCACCGAATTTGAGTTTGGAGCGCTTCGAAAACATTATGATTTAATCTTAATCGTAAAAGTATATTTCGTTTGTAAAGTGTTGTATCAGTAGAATAAGTATTTAAAACCGCCAGGTAACGTTGCCGGTGTAAAATTCAGGTATTACTCGTATAAGAAAGGATCGCACATTTATCCCAAACTTGGACAAAAGACGGGCGGGCGCTGAAGCGCTCGAGAACGCGCCGTACTCTGCAATTTCAAAGGAAATTTTCTGCTTATCATCCTTGACACGAATTTAGTCGCGTCTTCTTCAAATCTAAATTGTATTATATAAATAAAATCTGTAACGACACGTAAGCTCTAAAAGAGAACTGAGCAAAATCTGTCCCATAAACGTGATTGCCGCACAATATGTATACTTACTTACATATCGGAAGCAGGAGAAACATTTTTATTTCCTCCACAAAATTGGGTCAACTCATGTAATATGAGCGTGAAACAGGAACAGCACCGTCATGTACCCATAGGCATATCGTCGTTCATACATTTTTATTTGCCTACTCAGTGACCGATGACAGATATTGATGGGGTCCAGCGGCCCCCGCAGGCTCCACGTAATATTTGTCAGTGATCGCGGTCGAAACTAATGGGCTGGCAGCTTTATTTATATGACAGCTCCATAAAGAGAAGCCAACGATAATATGATCGAAATTAATGGACGCATACCGAAAACAGCCAAACTTTCCCCCGAACTAATTTAATCAGGCGAAATGTTTTTCTCTCTTCTAATAATCACAAAGCGAAGTTTAGCTTGTTGTTACGTCCGATATTGTTAGGTGTTTACTTTAGTAGCCAAATTATTTAACGCCGCATGGCAGTTACAATGACGTGAATTGCATCATAACTTCTTGTTGAGAGATCGAAGATAAAACATTTCAATGCGACGCTCAATCCAATATAGGTATTGGAAATGTGATAGTGCCATTAGAGATCGCAATAAGTTTGATGTTGACATAAGTGCCTTCACTTTACATATTAAAATGTAACATTTCTGAATATTTTCGTTGAATAATATGTAGACAAACCAAATATCAAATCAAACTGTCATTTAACCCTGCGTAATAAGTTAAAATAAATAAAATATATTTTAAGGCGACGATACGATATAGCAAGGGTAACGAAACAATTAATGCCACCCGAAGCTCTTGAACACGGATGGAACAATGGATCCGAGAGGATATTGTTGAGAGGCTAAAGAATTGCACACAATTTTATTATTCAGACCACTTGACTAGGTGAAAAAGTGAAGGCGGCCGGAGTGCCTATTGTGGACGGTGATGCGTGGTGTGTCCCACCGGAACTCTTCAAGCGTGCCTGCTGCGTAAGGCACATGGTAATTAGGCGCCGATGGGACGCACTCCCGCACAACACACCCGCCCACGACACGCCGTTTATTACACTGTATTATACTTCCCAACATATACTCCAGTAACGTTTTCAAGGAACAAAAATTAGTTCAAGTCTGTCAAATAATAAATAAACAAATACCTCGTCCTCAATTCTAACTAGAAACAACAGTGTTCAATCTAATCACCGATACCGTTTTCTTGTTTCAGATAACCCACCGTTTAAAAATCAAAGGTATCTAATCATGTTTTATATGTACGAGCTGTGAGCACGTCTGCACACATGAGTTTTTATAACAACGCAATCAAAAGCAAGTGGCAGGTGGAATTCAATCGGCGACGGCGGCGCAGTATGTAGTCCGGCCAGTTCCACTACGTCAATTTCAACATACTGAAACTGTATGATTTTTTATGTAATCGGGATCACATATACAACTCGTTGGCAATGCGGTGCCGTTCTACTTCACTCGGCTAGCACACAGAACTAGGTTATAGTGAGATAATACACGTCCATTCAGTTTATTTTGCTTTAGTGTTTGGATTGCCTGCTGCGCTTCTATGTTTTATTGAAAAAACTTGTGGAATTTAATAGGCGAACGTTATTGGGCATTTTGTTTTTGCCGGAGTCGGGCAGCGCTCCGTGTTATTATTGCCTCGCCGCCGCTCTTATTTATGTTTTAAAGGTACGCCAGCACGTATTGCATACGAAGGCTGCGTCATTAACCTTTCTATAATAACTATTGATGAGAAGAGCATAGAATTGTTTTGAAGAAGTAGTTTTTTCTTTACGTACATGTTTACGCAAAATATTATTTTTGTTAAGAAGTATTTCTTTAAAATAAAAAAATTGTTTCAAATTCTATAATACCGAAAGTGTTAGAGCCTTTTAACAATACTACTTTATACTCAGTATGACTGAATCGACATTAAGAAATAGCTTAGCTATCGGGTTTCGATTTGTGAGAGGGAATGTCTGAGATCATAATACTTACTCTTCTTACCTCTTTGTCCTTTTCATTTTCAAATGTTTAATCTTTTCTATTGTTAAGTAGTATGGGTGTTTATCAGCTGGGTCGTTTTTTCGCTACGAAGAGCGGATTGTTGATTAGTGGGATGTAGTGGATAGCTATGTATATCATAAAAATTCTTCTCATACAAACTTAGCTTCAGTATAAAGATTTTTCCAAATGTGTTCAGAATAGTTTATTAGGAGTAGTTGTCACCCACCTTTTGCCATATTTATCAAGTCATCTGTCCACCGGCGCTCCGTACGTTTAACGCTGCACTATAAATATTGAAGAGCATTATGATTGTGATTTTGACAGCACTGGTGCATAAAGTTATATAACTCGTACAGCATCACGTCGAAAAATATAAATGTTTTTGAGCAGGCTAATGAGTTAAATGTGGGTGAAATTCCGGAGACACGAGCACTTTGTGTTCTTATAAAGTTGGCTTAATGTCCGGGTGTTTGCGGCGCGGCTCGCTGCGAGCTGCTGCGTGCTGACTCCACTGATTTAGGGTGGAAACTTCACTTGTTTTGCATTTTACGGGAGCACGGGGAAAGTCACCCCAGAGATTTGAATATTTTACAAGTAGGGTAACTTGCGAAGATGCGGCCCTTTACACAAGTTTCGTGTAGTGGGCTCACATGCTTTTAGGGAACTCCTCCCGTAAGCATGGTTAATTGAAATTGCCTCATAATCTCGAGTTGATAGTCTGCAACGCAGAAATCAGAGAGAAAGTAAATCGAAAAAAATATGGAATAGTGTGAGTGTGTTGGTTCTATTTCCTGGTGCGAGTGATTTATTTGCTTTGTCAGCGTGCCGTGTATCATCGTCGAACGAGTGCGGGTTTTGTCTGCTTCGGAAACGGGTTATGTAAATAGTCACATCGCTATTCATATTGGACAAATTAAATTTTCACATTCATTCGAATATAGTTTGCACTTTATCTGGTTCAAATTTTAATTAACATTCGTTCTTTTATTCAACGTTCCGTGAAATTGCACACTGATAGAAATGTAATAATTTTGGCCAGTTTTAGTAGGTTTTTGTACGCATCCGGAAATGAATTTGAATATGAATATTGTTATTGGGCTGTCCAGAATACCATTGTATCGTTATATTTTCGTCTACGTGATTGACTCGTGCAGCGACTAAGGAGTATTTTTACCAAGCCGGAAGTTGCCAAAAGTATGATGTACTATAACATACTGTTTATTTTAATGCAATCCTAGATAAGCGCTGAGTCACAACTAGAATAATATGTTCCAGCTGAAATCCCATCCAAGTTAGCCATGCCAATTATTGATCCTTGCTCTAGAAACTGGTACAATACGTTAATGCCCTACATTCATACGTTGAATATTTCGTCCTTTCATCCGATAACACATTTCCCTGTATGTATTTGTACGGCTTCTATTTCATTAATTTCTCAGAGCGAAGTATTACGTTTCCACATAATATTTGAAAAATAGAGCTTAGAATCCATTTTTTTTGGTTTGTTAAGTGAATATTAACAAAAATACGGTTCGCCAAGTGACACAGATCATTGGAAACATTTGTACAAAAAACGTTATATTAAATTGATTTTTGTGATAAAAAAATATATCAAATCATTGTATTGATAGTCAAACTATGTAGGTAAACAATGGGTTCGTAGGAATTTTGTAAAAAAAACCGCCTATTCGTATTGTAAAAAGCGATTGGATGTTTCCACCGAGTATCAGTTTCTACATAGGTACTGACCAAGTTACATGTACATGTGCCACTCGCAGCGCCCTGTGTGCATATGTTCTGCGGTGATTGTCGGTATTGTCTACGCCGACTGTTTTTATTTTTTGCATTTAAATAGTTTTTGTTCGAGAGGCACACCGAGGATTGAGGTTTTGTTTTATTCTTTCATTCGTTCAGATTTGTGATTTATTCCGGTATCTATTAAGTGCCATGCGTTGTTGAATGTATAAAATATATCCAATTCTTTATAAAGCATAATCAATCGTTGTTCACCTCTTTGCACAACAATTTACGTAATTTATATCAAAACTAGTTTCACTGATAGGAACGAGCCTTTTTAAAAGAAAAGCAAAGAGAAACAACGGCGAGTATAACCTACAAAAGCATTTATCAAAAAAAGTTTAATTAAAAGTTTGTTTTAAATCACCACTATTATTAGAATTAACATCGATAAACAAACACCCCTCTCAAGTGTGTGCTCTTCAAGTAAACTTTCATCCAATTAGTTTACGTAATTAAGAAACCTACCATAAATATATAAACAGATAATGTTGCCCTTATTTTAGTCCAATACTCAATTTGTTTATTGCTCTCAACGAGCATAAGAAGATTTTACAAAATAAATCATTTGTAGAAAACGGACTTTGCTAAGAAAGTGTTACAAAAGAAACTGAAATAAAAATTTTAGTTTAGTTATTAATTGAATTCTTCATAATTTATATATAAATTATCCTGGGTATAGCAGAAAAACAAATTCAAAATCTATTATAACATCAAAACATAAACATAATTTGCATAATGAAGAAGGTAAATGGTAGTATAGAGTCCAGTTGAGGCTTGCCTTGCCCGCGCCATCGGCCACGGCCAATAATCCAGTTAGGACGACCGCACGAGCCGCCGGCGCTGCCCTGATCGATTCGTAATTGGGTGTGCTCGCCTACCACACCGCAGACCTGTTAAAACAAGCGGTTTTTACAATTATGCACTCGCCTACTGAGATTTTATGAACTGAGCGTTAATGAATACTGCTGTGCACCGGGCGGATTTTTATTTTTGTTGCCTGTTTGGGTATTGTGTGCGATTTTGATACATTTGTGATCACTAGTTTCCTTTTCACGAACCGGACAATTCCTTCGTTTCTTTCGTAAGAGCGATACAATTACGTTATGATGAAAACAATAGTTTCATGTTTATATTATTATTTTGTTTAATAGTATTTTTTTTTTTTTTTTTTATTGCAGTGAATGGCGAGACGAGCATGCCGTTCGCCTGATGGTAAGCGTTGCGACCGCTCATGAACAGAAGCAAAACCAAACAACACCTTGATTTACAAAGCAATGCTTGGCATTCCACTGCGCTCGCCATCCTGAGACATAAGATGTTAAGTCTCAATATGTCCAGTAGTTACTCTGGCTACAATGTCCTTCAATCCGAAACACAACAGTGCATTTAAACTACTGTTTGACGGGAGAAATAGGCATTGCGGTGGTACCCACCCAGGCAGCCTCTCACATATGAGAGACCTACCACCAGTAAAATCTGTTCTAAAGAGTATACCAAATCTTAGAGTATTTCAAACTGTTACCTATATTTGATTATCTCTAATGTAATCTAATTAGTCTAATTAGACTGCCAGCGTAGGTTTACTTTCCAATCCTAAAATGTCCAATAAACACTATTGAAATCATCTCATGTAGATTTAATTACCTAAGATGACCTATATTAATTTATTTTCTATGTAATAAAACGACCTTTTTTATTTTGAGATTAACGGAATGTTAAAAGCAATTTAATATAATTTCAAAATTACAAAACTTAGTAAAGCGTTAAATGTGTGTCTTCCCAAATTAAGCGCAATAAATTATTACGGTTTGAGTTTCATGGCGTCATTTTAAATTTACATTCTAGAAAATTGAAAACGCAACGTCGCGTAAAAATATTAAACGATGCTCTATGAAAATAAAGCAAAATTTGCCCAACATTATAGTTTTTAAAATAAATACATTTACGCGTTATCCTTTCACAAATAAGGTGTGTTAAATATTTCTAAAATATGTTCTTTTAGAAATATTTATATTACAATCTTTTAACTACATTATGTATTATTTGTATAAAAATATCCAAGTTGTTACAGATAAAGATTTTGTAGAAACTAACGTATATAAAATTTCTAAAAACACTCTACTACATAAGCATCAAGTCAAATCAAGGAAGTTAACTTAATTTACAGTTGGCTTCTCATGTGCCATACCACCGCTAACCCAATCTCGCATGTTACTGTTTGTGTATTAAACTGTCGCTGAGATTGGCGTACCGATCAAACCTAGCTTACTTCCCGACTGCTGGTTGTTGTTTCGACTCCACTAAAGTAGAATTGAAATGTCAGCTTTTCAAATATTCACTCAAAGTAGTTGTTCCTTGTTCTGCCTTGTTGACTTATTTGAGATCCACTTATGTTGCTTGAGCTGCGCTGCTCGGAAATGGTCCACATTTATATTACACGGCTTATTAACTGCGGCTTATTGAAATAGACATCGGTCTTTACTTGATTGTGTTTAAATGCATTTTGGATTTCGTGGTTTTGCTCAATTTTTACTAAATGGTTTTTGGAAGGATAAATATTTAGATTACGACTATAATGTTACTACTGACTGTTGGTACTACTGACGACCTGAATGATAGTTTATGTCTGATCTCGGAGAATAAATTAAAGGTCTAAGGAATGATGAGGCTGATTTATTATTTTTAGCAAAAACTTATTTCAAGACCCAGGCCACGTAAACAGAAACGTAAAATTTCTATCTTATTCTTTTTTTGTCTGTACACGCAGACGAACTACCAGAACGCGGGTTACAAAAGCGCTTTTGTTATGTTGTTAGATGTTTTATTTTGTTACTGATTGCTATGTGATATATGTATAATAGCTATAAACGTTGGTCCCCATTGAATTTAAAGTGTGGTATAGAACAATGATCGCTAATAGTTAAAATCTTTTCTGAAGCACTAGTTATCATTAAAGATGTCAATAATAATTATTTCAGAAAATAAACGAATAATTTGTTTGAAATATTTAATCAATTTCGGCCCACCTAATTTCGAAATTACTTAACGTAAGTCTAGACTCTAGAGTAAGAAAGTTTTAGGAATACAAAGTTTGTTTTGGTTATTATTTATTAGTGACCTGACATGAGAAACCTTATCGTGTTTTTCAGTAGACTTTATATCATAACTCTATATTTATAATCTTATACATTTTAATTTGTTTATACAAATTTATAGTTGTAAGAAGGCTTTGATTTAACTAAAGTTTTGTTCAAATGTGTATTTGTCGTACTTCAGAGTAAATCTCTCTTTGTGAGATATTTTCTTATGGAAAATTAAATAGTAGCAATTTTAATGTACCAAAAATACATGTATTTTTTCTAGAATGTTTACAATTGATAATTGGTAACCATAGCTCATTGAATGATTTGGAGAAAAGAACCTTTACAAAGTCTGTTTTGCGCCCTATATACAAAAGTCCTAATGGTAGGTGATTAATCAGTACGTAACATTCCGTGGATAAAATGGTGATGATAATAATAAAACGGACAATATTCGTCTGCAAACGCGTTCGTTCGTAGGGAATTTAAAGGAGGAGTCCATGACGCATTATAGTCGACAAAAAAAAATAATTAATATGTTGCCAATTATACTGTGTCTCGTGTACCAACCAACTAACGCACTTCCTCATTTATGTAAGTACTAAAGTAAAATCTTAGTTGTGGTTATTGGTTAAATATTTCAACCCTTTTTTGTTTGGTAAAGTCACAATGATCCACTCAAGCGTGTCGCGTTATGAATTCAGCCTGTTTATATCTGGTTTTGAGAAGACCAGCGGATGAAGGCCACTGGGTATTCTATTTGGATATACTATAGTGCAATGAAAAATATCAAAGCAAGTTAATTAGAAACAATAAATATTTTGCAATAAAAAAAATTCCAATGCTAAAGAACTGTTTGAAATTCAAGCATTTTCCGTGTTGTGTGCGGCTTGTTTGGTACAGCTGTGCCACCTATCCTATCTGTGACCTACTTAGATAACGCGGAGACGTGGGATACGTCAATCGAGACAACCATTACTATCCAGCTTTGAAGGCACATTATCATCGTAATTTCCCACAGCGAGCTATTCCTGGTTTTAATGTCGCAATGGAAAAAGAACTACGTGAATCTATAATACTCGGTAGTCGGCACATGCAATACATTTCAAAACATTAATGCAAATGCAGTGAAGCAAGATTGTGTCGTGAACGTCGAGATTACACAATCAAATGCAACTGAGATGAGAAATTATTTAACGCAATCTGCTCTTGTCAGTTTTTCATCAAACTGCCGGATTTACTCTGGCAAAACTCGTAATCCCCGATTCACTGCGGCCTGTGGTTGCTTCCTCCACTGAAATATGGATTATGTCTATTCATTTGAAATTCAGAAGAGGTTTCCATCGCTTTCTCATTCCTTATGATGAACTCATTCCTTATACCTAATACCATTATATCTTCCCCTCGAAGACGCAATACTAAAGTAAATTTGCGTTCGTAGCACCTGCTGTTTACTCGGAAATATTGTTTGCATTCATTGTTTCTATTTATATAATATATATTGTGTTGTATTTGTGATAAGCAATGAAAATTATGTTGATAGTTTAAACATTCACATTTATAAAAACTCGTTAGTAATCACTAATTACCATCTTGATCAACATTATGAACGCAATATTCGGTGCATATGGCATAAGTGAGAACTTAGCAAATGGAGCACATTTTATCTGTGACCTAAGCCTTAATGTCGTGGCATTTAATAGATCTAATCTCCTAATCCCCTTAATCTTAACAGTTTGTTGAATATAAAGCACGCAGTAATGGATATTCGCATTTCGGTATTAAAGACACGTCTGTAACCTTTACATCATGAAGATATTTAGATTATCTCTACGGACCGTCTTAATCTTAGTTTACTTAGGACTGCTTTTAATAAGTTTCAAACAGAGCAAGCGCTGTCATTGCAGAATGCAGATAGCTAGAACACAATAACAGTGAAAGGGTGAGTAAATAAATAGGAAACCGAATGCTGTCAGTAGATTCCGGGACGTCTGTGGCGCCGTTCACAATGGCAGTAGCCTTGTCCGACTTCTGCATGTTCCACAATCGTTTTCAATAAACGCCGCTCGTGTAACCTTTGCCCTTTAATTATAAGCTTACGAACCAAAATAATCAGCCATAAACACGGGGGAAGTTGAAGGACTTTCATAAAATTAGTTTCAACAAAATTCAACCTTTAAATTAAAGCGTTACATATTTTCAAATTATTTATTTGTTTAGATTTTCTCCGGCGTCGTTGTCGACGGCGCTCCTGCCGCACGTCTTTCTTTTTTGTCTTCGTGCTAAAACAGTTTATTTTTTTACTAATTTATCTTAAAAGATTATTTCAATTACTGATCGTTAACGATATTAAATTACCGGTATGTTATGATCAGGCTGAGTGTTATTAACCGACTCATGTGACATTTCAACCATCGGCTTTGCGGTAGATAATTTGATGATGGCAGCTGATTTAGGAGTTGTAGATCCTAAAGAAATCAATTATATTTAAGTACAGACAAATACACTTCATTCACAATTATAGAGGCCTCCCATACTCAGTAATTTTAATTAAATATATAATTCCATTCCTTCTATTTAATTCATGCCGAACAAAACAGATATGAATGAAATAAAGATACGTATTTAAAAATATACTCACTCATGTGTTCAGCCATAATGATACTATTGAAATATTCATTAAGAGTTTGCAATCTGTCTGATTCATCTGTATAACATATTGTATAATTTCAGGTTTAAATAATTTCATGTAGATTTTTCAAACAATGGTTTGGAAAAATGTACTTACGCATGCTACCCGGTTTTAAAGTGGCAATTCGATTTTCCACTGAAAATAGAAAACCATGTTTTATCGACGTTTATTAACTAAATTATACCACTTATACTCACATATTTTTTCCACCTCTTCATCCACAATAGAAATTCTCACTGTAATGTTTTGTTATTTTTAATTATCTTTTTTTGTATAAATTAAACAACAAACAATACAACACAATAATGGATGATGACGAAAATAGTAAAAATGATTATAAAAATCTTTAAATAAAAAAAAAAAAAACTTACACGTTTTGCGAAACTGTTTAAGCTCGAAGTTGCGTTCGTCTTCGTCACGTATTGCTATATTCCCTGTAAAGTTGAATAATTTATAAAGATCACACTTCTGGCAGATTTTTGTAAGTGTTTTTTTTTTACCGACAATATGAATTATTACAAGATACATATTGCCAAACCTTATTTTCAAGAATCAATGGGCTGTAAAAATGTAAAGAAAAACAATTTCGATATTCTTACTAAAAGTTATAATTTTTATATGAAGATTTTATTCAACTTACCTTCTGAATCTCAATTGAGTTTTAATGTTGGTTTATGTAATAGTATATTAGCTTATCCGGCAACAGATTTAATAAGTATGGTTTGAAATTAGTTGATAAATTTGCAGTAGTTTTTAGTGATGATTTTATAGGGGGTCATTGTTGCTTAGCGATAAAACCCTTAAATGAAAAAAAAAAACATCTTACCTTCTTGAATAGGTTTGTTCTTTGTGCATTTTGTATGTAACCTACAAGTATCTAAATTGGTTGGATCCTCGCACTGGTAATGCCAATTGCAAGCTGATTTCGGTGTTTCGGTTTTCCCTGAAGAAATGAAACGCAATAAGGAAAAGACTTGAAAATGTAATTTTTTTTTGGGCATCACGTACTGGATGGATGATATAACATTAATCCGATTCCAAAATTTAGTAATTCCAATCTTATGAGGTTAAATTATAATACGAACATGAATAAAAAATAAAGATATGATTTATTAACCTTTTTTCCCCTTTTTCGTATTAATTACTCGTCCTATATTTTTATTTTGATATGTTCTTAACGCTGTAACAACATATTTTTATTCAGTAGCAGAATTCTTGTTTAAGATATTATTTACCTCTAGATAAAATTCATCTCAAAGATACCTTTTGTCTTGAAGTTCTTGTCGCGCACAATGACAGGCTTTTTCGATCTTTTCTTGACATGGTTTTTAGCTTTGACACGAGGCGGATTACGTGGTTCCTTAGTAGTTTCACTGTCTCGGGTCTCTCGGGCTTTGACTACTAAACGACGCTTCTTTGACAAGTTTTTAGTTAAATCGATACCTGAAGTATTAAATATAATAGGAGTATTATTTTACAATATCTTCTATAATTATTTTGGGTTTGGAGTGCCTCGTTACCTTGCCGCTTGGTCTTCTTTGGTTTCTTTCGTTCGATATCAACTTTTTTTGTAACCACTGCAAAAATATAATATGAATTGATAATACATAACTATTACGATAATAATAAAATTATTTTAAGTCTTACGTCTGTAGTGACATTTTCTTGGTCCTTTATTAACGCCTACATTTTGTCCTGAATCGGAAAATAAAAATGATTCCACAAAAGTAAACGGTAACATTTTAGAAAGAAAGGTTATAAACCTACCCTTTATATTTAAATACGTAAGCCATGGCGGTTCTGTCATAGACTGCATTTTCGATCGTATATCGGCAGCTTAGAAAAGAGAAAAAGAGTCAATTTATACAGAAGAGAAAATACAAAAAATCACAACGTATCCCTAACGTTGGGATTTCTTGGGATATGATGTGAGAAGGAATACGCAATGGCACTGTTTCAATCAACAACATTTTCTATATTGAATAGGTTGTCTTTGTGCATTATGTTTCTAGGATTCGTAAGGGCAAAATATTGTATTTTTTTGGATTGTTTCATATATAATATTAAAATATTTTAGGATTCCTTTACACTGTAATGTGATAGTATTTAATTTAAGCCAATACCGAAACACAACATGATATTTTAGATGATTTTGAAGACAGGTTTATTTAAAGTCTGGATTGATTAATAAATAATAGAGTGTCATGTATGCAAACTCATAGAGCCCAGACTTGTTGGAGTTGGTAAAATAAAAATAAATTACTCACATTCCCCACTCAATGCCAGAGCTTGTAAAGCATCTAATCCCGCAATATCAAAATCTAAACAAAACACATCAGATTTAGGCGGCGCTTGTTCAAGTAATCCGTTAACTAAGGTCTTAAATTTTACCTTTCAATGTCACTATTCTTTTCTGAGTAAAAACTGAAAATATAAAGATTATAATGAGTCGACCTGTTAAAAGCCTAAAACAAGCGGTGGAACGTTTTAAATTAGTTATACGCACAAAAAGCTTCAAATATTCTGTCGGCTAACTGTTGAGGGTTCTTAGCGGAGCTCACAATGCCTTTGCCCACTAAAATGAAAAGAGTGAGATGAATTTAAATAGATTTGGAACTTTGCAGTATTTAAACGTTAAACACCACTTACTTCCAGGGCTCTCAACTGAAACAACAAAGTCAAATAAGTATTTCGTTAATTAATTAAATGAATTCCCAATATATCATTGTCGTAATGTAGCTCAATGATTTGTATTGGGATTAGATCGTCATAGTGGCGTGATATCTATGTTATTGGACCTGCAATAAATTGTAATCGCTTCGAGGCTCATTAAACAGACCCTGTTACCCTATCACGTAATGACGGACGATGAATGACAGGTCACGAAGAAGATTGACACTTACGTGACTAACAATTTTAATTATAATTTGCATAAGCTATAAATTAATGCTATGACCTATTGGCAGAGCTGCATTGGCAATGTAACTGCTTCGCATCAAACCACATTTAATTACACTATTGTTTGTAAGTTCTCAATGTAACAATATATCGCAAGTTTTCGTAAAAACGAAGCAGCAATTTGCTTGCGTAAGGTTTTGTGCGCCGCAAGATCGGAGCACATCGGCCAAAGATAAGCCGAGCACATGATACGTCGTCGTAGACAGCGGTGAGTGGATACACAATATAGCTCTTCAGTGATATGTGGCTCCATTCTCAATATCAAGGAAGTTAAAAATACGCACAACGTACAAGTGTTGCGTTACAAACGAGATACAAACAGGACTTAGGACTGCCTGCCTCAATGGACTTATGTGTTTTCCTTATTATATTTAATAAAATATTTAAATATTGGTCTTATTTTTCATAAATGTAAACTGGCAATATTTCTTTTTTTCTTATTTTATACATTATTTATTATTATGAAAATAAAACTTGAGAAAGATAAAAGAAAAATATACAAACCCTTAAACATCAACTTTTGCGTAATAGGCAGCATTTCACTCGGAGAAAAAGTGTCGCCTGTAATAAGGACAATGTCACGTTGTAGAAATATTATTTGTTCTAACAATTCAATATAAAGAACATTGCAGTAAAATGTAACATGACATTTTAGTCTGAACAATTACTGAAATGTTATGTGTATGTAATAATAATGCTTTATGTACATTTAAGTACATATAAATAAAATGTTTCAACGCTAAAAAATCAATTATGTATATTTGAATTATAACTGTTAAAAAACAATGATATTATATTCCTTACCAGCCATAAGTGACCTCTTTTTTTCTGTAAAATAAGATAACCGATTTTATTTTCTATTATTTGTAATCAAAATATGTAAAAATAATCAAATTAATTCTTTTCGTATCGATATTTAGTTCCGAGAATACATTCTTGGATAATTTATTATACCTTATATTGTACCAACAAAGGTAAAGTAATAATCAACGAACAAAGTTAATTTATCTTACCATTTAGTGCACCTATTAATTGCAATCTGGGTGAATCGTCGTCACCATCGATAGTGTACTCTGAATCCGAATAGTCATCATTATCATAAACTTCTTCTTCTGAATTACCATCATCGTCCTGCAAATTTCCCGCTTGCTTGTCATCATCTCCCGATTCTTCGTCATTATCTTCTGATGTCTCGTCATTATCTTCTGATGTCTCGTCATCGTCTCCTAATTCATTGTCATCAGCTTCAGCATCACTTTCATTAGACTTCAAATTTTCTGCACTCTCCTCCATTTGCTCTCCATTTTCATCTAGATAATGCTTGTCATAAACAGGTTTTGTCAGTTCTGCTGAATTTATCGCTTCTCCGTTAGGGTTTAGTATTTGGTCGTGGCCACTCTCATGAGTTTCCGAGTTTTCATGCTCATTACCACGAATTTGGCCTGGCATAGTATTAGACCCATCAGGTTCATTTTCTGCCGATACCGATGGATAATCATGCTGTCTTAAACTATTCGTCCTATTTTGTGGAGACTTTTCTGCAAAATTAATCAACTTATCATGTTGAATATTTGCTTATAATAGTATATTTTTTTTGCAATTTATTTTATGACGATTCCGTATTTAGAGCAAAATTAAGGAAGAATGCAAAGAAGACTAGTTCCACCGCCGCGCCATGTGGAATTAATGGTTGGGAAGAAAGAGAGAAAGAAAAAAAAGAGGGTGCAATATACATATGTGATATATTACATATTCAAAAAGTTTGGTTAACTTACTTAAATTTGATTTTTTTGAAACTATTGATTCAATCACTTTGTACCTTTCTGGAGCTGTATTCACCTAAACCGGGAAATTTATATTAGAGTATACACTTTAACACCTTATAAAACTAGCATATGAATGACAAGCAATCTTACATAATTTAATAGTATTATAAAGGAGAAAAGAATCAAAATGTGTCTTTCCATATCTTGCTGGTTCCATGAGTTTATGTGAAAAAGTAATCATTTCGGAAAACAGTAATTACAACTGTTGATGAAAATGCATTGACCGTATAATGCGAATAAGTTATTAGTTCTTGCTACTTTATATTTGCAAGTCGACATTTGTTTTAGCCATTCATATAAACCAACAAATTAATACAGCATTGAATAACAGCATATCACGTTGAAGTGGCAGTGGGCCGGGCACATAGCTCGTAGAACCGATGGCCGTTGGGGCCGAAAGGTTCTCGAGTGGAGGCCACGTACAGGCAAGCGAAGTGTCGGACGCCCGCCTACAAGGTGGACGGACGATCTGACTAAGGTCGCAGGAAGTCGCTGGATGCAGGCCGCTTCCAACAGGTCATTGTGAAGATCATTGGGGGAGGCCTATGTTCAGCAGTGGACTTCCTGTGGCTGATATGATGATGATGATGATGATGATGATGATACCACGCTTAGAGATCTCGCGACAAATTTATTATCATCATTTACAAGCTAAGTTGAAAGTCTTCTAAACTTAATCATGCTATACTAGAAACTTAACCACTAGAATAATGTTTTAATTATAATATAAATTTTGGAGATGAGTAAATAAAACGAACCCTCACTCACGTGCAAATTGTTTGTTATTGTTGCATAATATTTTATTCAGTAAATCATTGTACAATGCAACTATCTGCGGTGAGATATTTTTCTTGTTTATAGTCTTGTTTATGCTGTTTAGGATTGCGTAGCTTGTTGCCCTGACACTTCACACTTACAACACATACATAAATAGGAATACCTTATCGTTATTGTGAAATGTAGGAGAAGTTTGTACGGAATAAATGTTTTGTAAAGTCAGATAAACAATTTTATGGCCAATATTTTATATATATCTTAATTAAATAAACTTTCCATTGAAGTATAACTTGAAATGAATGAAAAAGACATTAGGGTTACGACGACAGATTCCCCAAGTGAATAGCGAAGTTTCTGAAAAAATCAATTCTTGTATAGACTGGCAAGCTATATTGTGTAGCGGTGCAGTACATACACCATCATATCCTTGACTTTGTGTTCTTGGTATACATTATTCATACACAACATAGCCAAGCCGTATATTCAACGAGGTAGTAATAGCCCTCTAAATCTCACCATCCCTCACACGTTTTTGCTTCTCTCATACTCATAAAACAGCTAATTTATTCCCGTTTCTTCGTTCACACGCTACTCGTTCATATTATATCACGTACCTTCCCTTCCTTTCATTTTCAAAGAAGGAAATTGCCAAAGACTTAAGTATTGCAAATACACTTCAGGCTTTTGCGTAGAGTGGTGAATAAAATAACTATTTCTCGTGCAATGCACATACAATTTTGAAGTAAAAAATTTCTTCATATATATTCATTTTTACTAGATTTACTGATGTTCATGCCATTTTGTAACATAACAGGTACATCAATGTGAAACGTATTATTTTTATTATTTAGGTTACAGACTTAGACCATCGTCACTGCAACCATGACACATATTGTGAGGTGTCACTAAATTTCATTCATCTTAAATCCACGTTAATATGTAACCACCTCGTGGAATCCCGCTTAATAACGTGAGTGTCAGGTAGGTTGTTATTGTGTACACGTAACCGCATGTCTCGCCTCAGCCCGGGACATGATGCCGCAATAATGGAGCCTAGTGATCCTCGGTAACCTCGCCCTTACATTAAAATCACAATATATTCATGAGATAACAACACAATCTCACACCAATTTCCCCGTCCTCACATCTTTTACCTGATTATGTAAAGAAAAGTTATATACCTAGATATGTATCTGATGCCCGTCCTATTTTATTCTCAAGTAATGGTTATACAGTTAATTGAATTATTTCAAGTACGATTAATTTTTTTTTCTCAAGTCGAAGTGTATACAATCTAAATATATACGGTGACCTTACACACAATTATCGAATGCGTTTTGACACAAAATTCATGTTGCAACATCGTAATTTCGTTCGTGAACGTATTTCGAAACTAGTGATGTAACGAATGTTAGTTTTCTCACATTCGCGAATGCGAATGCGGATGCGAATATTCATATCTAACATTCGCGAATACGAATGCGAATGCGAATATTGTTTTTCAAATTTGGCGCGCAACATTTCGGGCCAACCATGTTTAATACGAACATAGTCGAGCATGTCGAGCCGGCCCATGCTTTGACAGGTTGAATGAACAAAGTCGTTAGAAATTATTTGTTTATTTTGTTTGAAGTTAATTTAGTATTTCTGTGTTTGTCTTTTATAATGGCAATGGCAATGGCTTTTATATGGCAATTATTTAGATAAATCTGTATCGTTAAGAGAAACTATGAAAATGATGTTGGATTCCAGCGAAAGCGAAGAAGAAACAGAAATTGATCCAATTCCAAACCCTATAGAAGTTTTAATAAAAAAAAATATTGATGAATATGTGATGGACAAGCGCATTGAAAATGATGAAGATCCTCTTCTATGGTGGAAGATTAATATAAAAAAATATGGTGTTCTCTCTCCGTTAGCCAGAGAATATTTAGCAACTCCACCCACAAGTGTGTCCAGTTAAAGAGTTTTCAGTGGAGCTGGATTACTTTATACACTACAACGAAACAAGCTGCATGGTGAAAGAGGCCCAAAATTATTATTTTTGAAATTTAACATTCTTTACTTGAAGCCAAAAATAGTCAACTGTGTTAATAACATATTACCATTTAATTATCTTTAAAGTTTAAATCATAGAAACATAAAATAAATATAAGTATAGTAGAAAAAATATAATAAGTACAGTCAAAAGACTTACGAGACGTAGATATTATCAATATTATCATCATATCATCATCATCATATCAGCCACAGGAAGTCCACTGCTGAACATAGGCCTCCCCCTCTCCACAATGACCTGTTGGAAGCGGCCTGCATCCAGCGACTTCCTGCTACCTTAGTCAGATCGTCCGTCCACCTTGTAGGCGGGTGTCCGACACTTCGCTTGCCTGTACGTGGCCTCCACTCAAGAACCTTTCGGCCCCAACGGCCATCGGTTCTACGAGCTATGTGCCCGGCCCACTGCCACTTCAACTTGCCAATCCTATGGGCTATGTCGGTAACCTTGGTTCTCCTACGGATCTCCTCATTTCTGATTCGATCTCGTAGGGAAACACCGAGCATAGCCCGCTCCATGGCTCGTTGAGTGACTTTGAGCCTCCTAATGAGGCCCACAGTGAGAGGCCACGTCTCGGTGCCGTATGTCATCACTGGTAACACACAACTATCGAAGACTTTCGTTTTTAGGCACTGAGGTATATTGGACGAGAAGAGGTCGCGAAGTTTCCCGAACGCTGCCCAACCGAGTTGGATTCGACGATTGACCTCTCTCTTGAAGTTGGACCTGCCTAACCGGACCACTTGTCCTAAATAGACATATTCGTCTACAACTTCGAGAGTCGAGCCCCCAACTCCAATGGGGGTGGGCACAACATGGATATTCGACATGATCTTCGTTTTATCCATGTTCATTTTAAGACCCACCTGTTGGGAGACTCGATTAAGGTCTTCGAGCACTATGCTAAGGTCTTCCAGCGATTCTGCCAAGACTACAATATCGTCGGCAAATCGAAGGTGAGTAATATACTCGCCGTTGATGTTGATGCCGAATCCTTTCCACTGCAAGAGCTTGAAGGCGTTTTCCAGCGCGGCAGTGAACAGTTTCGGAGATATGACATCTCCCTATCTCACGCCTCTCTGTTCTAGGCTATTCCATTAGCCTTCGTGCTCTGATCTTGTACTCGGACCGACACGGTGGCGTTGTTGTATATCAACACTTCGATGTACCGATAGTCTATGTGGCACCGCTGAAGAGACTGCAGCACAGCCCAGGTCTCGATCGAATCAAAGGCTTTGTCATAGTCCACAAACGCTAAACAAAGCGGCAAGTTATATTCCTCGGTTTTTTGTATAACCTCAATCAATAAAAATCAATATCCTTACTAATATTATAAAGGTGAAAGTTTGTATGTATGGATGTTTGTTACTCTTTCATGAAAAAACGGCTCAACAGATTTTGATGAAATTTGGTATAGTGATAGCTGACACCCTGGATTAACACATAGGCTACTTTTTATCCCGAAAAATGTAGTGTTCCCGTGGGATGAGTCAGGAAACCAAATATACATATTTTCTACTCTTTCAAATTCAAATTGTTGGCACGGGATGTCCTCTCCTACGGAAGGGAAATATAGTCGACGGCACGCGGGAAATATAGTTAGTAGACACGCGAAATAATATGTTCTTGATGTGGATTGGACTCAAAAACTATCTGCACCCGGGCGAAGCCGGGCCCGACAGCTAGTTATAAATAATTAAAAAATACGCTTATTATAATAGTTGTATTATTTATCCAGTACCATCAAAATTTGTATAAATTTCCTTTTTGTTTGTCAAAAACATTCGCCTAACATTCGCTTCGTTTCTTGCGAATACGAATGCGAATGCGAATGCCAAAAAATATGCGAATATTCGCGATTCGCGAATGCGAATGCGAACATTCGTTACATCACTATTCGAAACAGTATCAATGAACATCGATATGTTCTTTGTTGGCCGAAAGGCCGACATGTCTTGGTAAATAAACAAAACATTCTTTTTAATAGCGATTGCTTCGGTCTTTTATGCGGTCGTGAGACAGCACATCCAGTCTATATAATTAAAATCTTGTCGAGAGCTAGTGGTCAGTCGGGAATATGATATTTGTCCAGCACATTCCTTCTTAATATTGTATTGTCATCTCATTCGCTCTTACAAAGACTACCGTTTATTTGCGGTTTCCTCCACTAGATAATTAAGGGATAGACCCAACGTGAAACAGAAAACCTTTGTTTTTGTTATTGCTTGACAAACAACTCTTTGCATCACTTTTCAGATGAATGAAAACGTCGAGACGATTGCATTTTATTGATTGATTTGATGTGCAGGTGAACATGTAACAATACAATGCGATTAGATTTAGATTTAATACTCTCACTTGCATTGTTTGCGGTAATATTTACGAGTGGCTTGGCCCGCCGGGTCTGTGCGCGTGTTAATACAATAACATACAGATCAATCTGGTTGGTGAGATTGCTTGATGTCGGCGTATCGGATGGCAGCGAGTGTGCAATGGTGAAAGGTTGCAGCACGATGACCCGCGAAAGATATGCTCCCGGTAGCGAACACTTTGTTCCATTGTGGAGCCGTCAGTTTCGCCACTTAGCACCACTCTCACCGTAGAGAAAAGTTGCTAACATCCCACAAATTACTAACGAGTTTCGTAAAACACTCATTGTCCGTTTGATCTAGATTTCTTTGTTTAGTTACATTTATTCCACCAATGGGTTATCGCGAACGACCTCAATTGTGTAAAGATATGAAACAATACATTCTTAATGCACACACCATGTTACGTCCATGCTATCGATCAAACATATCTTTTGAGATTCTTTTTGATTTTAGCCTTTAAAAAACGGTTTGTATTCGATGTTTATAATGCAAATGCAAAATTTAAAAGGGACGATTAAATAAATATTTTAACAAAATATACATTATCAATAATAGGATTTTTTTAGGTGATATGCAAAACTAACGAATCGAAATACATAATACATTTTACGGTCAATAAAACTCTTCTGGCCGTCTTTTAAGTGCACCCACGTTTACTTTTACATAATCAGAGCATTGAACTCCTAATAGATTTAATAGGAATGTTGAGTTCACGTTTCTTTTTATAAAAAGTCTTTTCATATAATTGAATATATTAGTTTCAATTGAAGTTTTTCGATGTGATAAAAGAGCGCGAAGTTGCTATCAGCAGGCTGGACACGCCAGCCCCAGCGTCCCTGCCGAGACGTGCCCCGACTCCCTACTAAACACTTCATTTACTTCGGTGGTTGCTTCCTTAACCGGATTTAACGCTTAACAACTCTACCACAACATGTTCTTTTATAATAGCTACCTAAGATATGCACAGCACTGTATTCAGTATTTACAGGAAATCAAAGTTATGCAGCCGATTACCCAAACCGGAACGTTATTTACATTATTCAAACTATAGCCAACGATCCAATATCAGGATACAAGCTTTGCTAGTACATCCTGTAGTTGGTAATACGTCGTATGTTTATTAAAGAGCGCTAACCAAGAAGTAAATTAAATAAGAAAATAAAGATTGAATTTAGGCGGATATGATAGAACGGTACGTTGCCCACCCACGTCACATAATTTTACGGCATCTGATAGAGATCCGACGTGCGCCGTCTAGACGCGACAGAAGGGCTAGACTAGTTTTACAACCACATAGACGTACTCCGCCGACTTCCGGACTGATCTAGCAACAGATCCGATTTAAGAAAGCAGATGGTAATACGACGGAGGTGCGATTTCCGATGGAAACGGGCGCAAACTTAAGCAAAGGCCCGAAGAGATGTCTCGTGACATTTCTGAGTGCATCTTGAGTTGAAAGTAAATTGACGTCCTTTTAGTGGAATAGTAAAACGTTTCCTTAACTGTTGCTATTTTGTTGCACTTGTCATTGTATCGCGGCTACAAATATTTGGGGATCAGTGCGACCTCTTATAAATTGTATGTTTAAACTTCGGTAGAGATTGAATGATTAGCATGACGTTAAGTATTTTTGTTGCGAAATAAAAACTTGTGGCTGAAGTCATTTGTAAACAGAGTTATTCAACTCGTTACCACTTCGCTTTGTCGCAATATAGCTAAGTGAATACATTAGTGTCTTTAGATGTTTGAGAATGACCTTCAATTCACGTTGACTCTGACAATATCCAAAAAACAGTTCAACAAAAACAAGTGACGATTTCAAATGAAGTAAATATTATAGCTTTAATTTTGCCGATGAATAATATTGCGAATGCGTGGGACCGAAACATATGTACTTTTGTAACAACGCAAATAATTTTGTTATTTGAAACTGAATGCTGCCTTTCACTTCAAACACACGAGCATCAATTTGTGTAATCTCAGGGCATTTACTGCAAAAACAATGAACCATTACGCCTTCCTTTACAAGTGGCCAAAGCGGTGCGGCGCGGCATGCACAGAGCACTGCACATTCACCTAATAACCGACGCCGAGATAGAGTCTTTACATTTATTTTATGCGTTTTATTTCATATTACCTAGCTGCTGTTTGCATTTAAGAACAAGTGAAACAAATAATAGTTTACTTTTTAAAATTTACATACTTAATTGTTTTTAATTTGTTTATTTACCATTAAAAAGCTAAGTATGAAGAGATTTGGTCGATTCCACCTATTTTTAAATAAACAGGCAATCCCAGTATAAATTTACAAGCAGAAAATAAAGTGAAAGTAAGAGTAAACTAAGGGTGAACACTGTATTGAACCGTAGTGTAAGATATCGGCCGCGAGTGCTCTTGTCTCTAAACGCATTCTCCACGTCTCAGGCCACTTGACAAAGAGAATTGAAATCCACGAGCTTCTCGCGGGCCGTAAAGCGGCTCATAGTGGCTTAACAAAATCCGCAAACGCATATACTGAGCGGACCGGACAGAAAACATTCCGTCTGCGTATTGTGAGCGAGACACCGCTGTTATTGCAATTTTATACATTGGACAGGCGCATTTGTGAAACTGAGTAACTCATAGATGTAGTATAAAACATAGATCGGCAATGTGTCATTTTGAGCGCGACCAAAACTGATTTACGATTGTGTGCGTGAAGTTTACATGTGTGCTTGACATATAGTGGTGTACCATGCACTTTCGATACTATCATACCGATATCGATATAGCTGTCGGCCTGTAGTTGTGAAATAAAATGTTATGGGTATATGCGACATCTTATTATATATTAACAGAAACTTATTGATGTGTTTATTTCAATACAGATTGATAAACACACAAATAAATAAAGACAAATTGTCATATTATTTGAAAACATTTTGTTTGAGATGTTTTGTATGGGTATTTATGTTTACCTGAACAAAATTATTTTTTTCATTGTGATGTAACATATGTGTACATAGTACATACACCTAATAAAACTGAGAACAAAAAACTCTTTTATAAAATAAAACTATAATTTACAAAGTTTTAGGTTTATTTTTTTAATTTTTAATTTCCCGTCGCGAAGTTTCGATTACTTTACAGCTTTCGTAGTCACAGGGTGGACTCAGTCTGCAACAAAATCCATGATTATTAGTTTTTTTCAATGAGTAACATTCGCGTAAGTATATTTATACCAGAGTTAAAAAAATATGCTTATTTAAGTCAATTAATTGACTTGTAACACATTGGGAAGTGTTGGACGCCTGCTCGGCCGGAGCTTGTAGGAAGTCGTTGGATGCAGGCAGCTTACAACAAACTGATGTAGACATTCTTGTGGAAGGCCTATGTTCATTAGTCGCATTCCTGTGGCTGAAGAAAGAGACAGTTTAATAAACCGTAAAGGTTTTCTCGATCTCGTCACCTAAACTAATGTTTTTCCTATGAGAATTATAAATTTTAAACCTATACCTAATGTTATGATAAATGAATAATGTTGCTTCAAGGTTTGGACGATGATACTGTGCATAGAAGTATCGCATATTTTATAAAAATATCTAATATGTTCTTGTTTTACTATTATAAATTGACAGCCTCTTGGCAGCGATTGAAACAGGTTCTTAATTCATAAATCACACACATGAAGTGTTATAATAATTATTCCACAAATATAAAAAAATGAGAAAAAGTAAAGTAATAAGTAATATTGCAGAATGAATACTATAATAATGGCCGGGGAAATATGGCCGGGATAACGCCAGGTAGAAGAAGAAGAATGCACACTATCACAACATACTATAGCTCCATAAAAATGTAGGGAAACATGTGTTGTCATCGACTATTTCATCGACAACGTTTTATTGATCGAACCTGTCAGTCAATTCCTAGCAACATTTGATTGAAATTATTGTAAATTCACGTATTTGATATAATTTTTTATACGCAATGGATGCTTTCAGCGTATTTATTTAATGAAATACTATATTCTTTTCTACCGATATGTATACACGGATTTCCATTTAATTCTATAATATTGTCGAAAAAAAGTATTGTACAAAAGTGGCCGGTACCTGTGAAAACTTTAATTATTTCGGATTTTTACGCCTGTATGAACCACACTTTGGCACTGCACAATGCACTATAATAAACTACGTTTAATAAATATAACCAAGTACTGTAAAATTAAATAAATTATGAAAATAAGCAAATTTTGTTGCTCGCTTATTTTGACATATTTTGACTCTGGGTCACTGCAGGCTACTTCTGTGTAAACGTATGGTCGCATCATGCATCTCGCTTTAACATATGAGTTAAATTATTCTATCTCTTTCACATTGCCGATCTATGTTTTATACTAAATCTATGGAGTAACTAGTCACGATAACTAGCCGACTGTAGTTTCAGTTAGGTACAGACACTTTTATTCACAAATAGCCTCATGTTTTGGCAGACGATATTCGATTTGAATAAAACCTGTCTTTAGTTTTTTCATACTATTTTCACTGTTTTTCATAAAAATTAAAAGCATAATCATTCTGGAGCATAGGTAGGTATATTATATTTTTATAATGACTTAGAATATAAATACTTATAGGCGTAGAGTAAGTTACATAGTTTGGTAATTTATACTAGTATTTATCATAGGTAAACTTGTTTATTGCGATGTTTAAACGGTATGTTACATAAATAACGCACCGTATCCTGTTATGAGAAACTGAACGTGCTAATTTGTGTTAGGTAACTATTACACAATTACGACGTAAGTAATGTTTCCTTGAAAGATTTATTTCGGGTTTTACAAGTGTATCAAACTCAGCAGCACAATGAAAAACTAAGTTCCATAGGGCACTAGGACGGTCAAAAGATGTAAAGCTTTGAATGGTGCGCAACCGAGAGGAAAGACGCGGGAGGCACGTGTGCAACATGTTTACTCACTCTACGTCGCGTCGCTCGTCTTAAAATTGCAAGACGCTGAAGGCGTTCCGATGCGTTCATTTCAACATAGTTCTGAATTTCGGATAACGTCTTATTGCGCTACAGCTTGTACGTTGTAGTTTTAAATAGTCAACATTCTGGCGTAGTTTACTAATGTATGAAGCTATTTAAAGTTTTTTCACGGAATAAAAACAATTTATCAATGTCGTTTTGTCTTCTTCGAAATCTGTCTACTGAAACAGCGAACATAAAGATACTTCGTGAAAATTCCTTGAAATAAATACTGAAAGTCCCAGAAACTATTTTATTCAGTGACAAAAATGGCACGTTTGATTTAGTGGAATAAAAACGAGTGCCACAATATGCAAAACCAATACAGTGAATTCTCGCAGCTACTCTAACGAATAGATGTCAATATCCGTTGTACTGTTTCGCCTCCAGCTAAAAATACATTTATGGTGTATTTTTTTAACCAATATTATATTTTGGGCATCGAATCCAATATAAATTCTTGTTATGTTTGCTCATAGGTTAAACAAAATATTTTTACTTTCGATAGCCCAATGCCTGCTAAAGCATAAAGCCCTTTTATATATCACGCTATCCTAACTGACCAAAACCTTAACATTAGGTATTAAAGGAAGATTGATTTAATACCTGGTGTTAATGAGTGTGATAAGGTTTTAGTCTCCTGATTTTTACAGAACTGTATTTACGTTTTATTCCTAAAGGCATATGGTATAGTTTTCGTTAAACCCAAGATAAATCTAAAGCATATCTTCTCTCAAAAATCATGCGAGCGTGCATTTATAAAAAAACCTTACGTTCACTTTTATTAGTTTGTGTTCAAAACCCGGAAAGATATAAATTGAATAAGATTGGAAGCTATAAAATTTCCCCTTCGGACCGATTACACAGTGAAAGCAAGAAATTCGTTTTCTATTATACGAGCCTAAATGCTATGGACGATACAAACATAAATTATCATAGCATGTATCGAAATATTCGTGATACAAATTGGTGGAGACATGACGACTGTAACTGAAACTAATAAGCTGCGGGCTGGCGCTTCGGCAGTTCGAATACCTAATATAATTTCATTATGGTCTGTGGTAAAGCAATTACATAATAATTATTTCATAGATATATTCATGTTCCTGGGCTATTTCGATTGACTTCGTAATTCGCAACTATACAGTATGTTAGTAATTTTATCCTGTCAAATGTGGTAACCTTAATTATCTTGGTTTATTTAAATCCCGTGTAAAGGTTTACTCACTGAATATTTCATTCGATAATACTATGAGGGAGAGAACAGGTTGTATTTGTAGGATAGTATTCCGTGGGCTCTCAAGGGATTTCTGTGTTTATTATAAATCCGCATCCGTATTCAGTGTCTCCCCAGTGTGTTGATACCGTGTTATGCATTTTCATGAGTCACATAGAAATAGAACAGCGAACACACAAGTCAAAACCAGGCTAAGAAGTTACATTACAGACGTAACGTTTCCTTTGCTGTCCCAATCCACTAATCTAATATACATTTATATTCATACCATATCAACAGACACGATCTTCATTGTACTAGGTACCCTCGTTATATCATAAGAAGTATAATATCACAAATTGTATTACTTCAAAATAATTCGATGCATTCTGGATAAGAGTAACTTAAGCTTGCTTTCAAACCAGATGCGAATGCCTAAATTAAATCGAACGCATATTCTGAATCAAACCGGTTGTATTTGCGATAATTCAGCAAGTGAACACAAGGACAGTGACGTTTACACCGCAGACAGATTGTCTCGTCATAATGTACTTTAATAAAAATAAATGTAAGTCAAGTTCGTAATAATTGGCGTTCAATGTGAGAGTAGTCGGCGAGCGCGCGTGGGGAGTGTGAGCGAGCGGGGGCGCCGCTTTCCCAGGCTGGGGATACTGTGACGCCCGACAGCTGCGTCCGGGACCTGTGACGTCACCATTCCCAATAATTACGCTGTACCTACTCAGGATTTCCTTTATGGCACTTCGTGGAAATTATATTCGAAAATCTATTTCCATATTCCACACATGCGATGGGGATGTTAGGCTTTGCTTTGTACCTGCCTATTGCAGAGGAATGTTGGTCTTAAATAAGGAGATTGATTTCCATTTTATTGTAAGGAAAACTAGGATTAGGTACACGCTTTTTAAATTTAAAGCTCGCGTACATTTTAAAAGTGAAATAATTCTTATTGTTTAATGGCAATTTTATAACATAATATATATCGATGACAGTAAAATATGAAAAATAAATTTGATGTAATTTTACTGCTGTAAGTACTGACAGACATTTGTATGAATTAATTATTAAATAGCTTCTTATTATAGATTTTGTAAAATCTCACTACGTAACGATGTACATTATGTCTCCATGCGGCTTATAGTATTTACATGGCTACAGAAGAAGACATACCTACTTTAGATATTTAACAATTCATTCGATATAAGTTAAATGAAATTTAATATCATATTTTCCACTTTACGTTTTTGTTTTGTTATTGTTATTCATTAATTTCAATCTTTTTTGTGCATTCGTACTAAAATGCCGTTTGATTTTTTAGTGACACGACATAAAAGTGATTGATGATACTACGTTGAGCGGTTGACTATCATTGAACGATCAGCTGATCGCAGTAGGTGACGATTTTACGCAGCAACACTCATTAAGGCATTAAGGTAATCATTTCATAAGTTGGAAATCGGTCCATATCCGATGACACCACAGAACATATATATATATTCTGTTATTTTTTGATTACATTCTTAGTTGATGTGAAGAATTGTTGTTTTTTTTATTATGTTAAAAATAATTATAGGTGTAACTTCTGCATACTTTTATTGTAAAATATACGGTGTATTCACAAACATCAATATGTATGTATCTGTTTAAAGATTCAGTAGTAACATCGCGAAATTCATTTGTTTATTTATAAAGAACAGTTTACACAGCTGCAGCACGTATGTAATAACTAAACATCACTTAATGATATATTTACCTCTGCAGTTGTAATGAATTATAGATAATCTAGAGATAGTAGGAAGATGCAGCACATAAAGTCATTAGTTTTCCCAGTCCTTTGGATACATTTTCTCCAAGAGTACCATTGGGTTTTTTGTGCCATATCGTGTCTTCATTCAATTTTAATGTAACGAAACTGTATATCTACTCAGCAACTTAAAATTCACAACACGTGACTACTTTGTCTGAACATGTCTGCGTATAAGTCTTTGTAGGCGTATAGCTGTTGTCGCTAATCGAGACAACGTTTCATGCGTATTAATTTTCAATGACGATCCGTCACTGAACACGGTCCTTATAATCGATTATATTCTTCTCGAAACAGCCGCGCAAGCTGAACAGCCCTCAACCACTTCCTGTCTTGGCGCTGGATTCTAATAAAGCGGGATTACAATCTCTTTTAGTGGTTGTGGAGAGTTTCGTAGTCCCAAGTGCTTCGATATCGCAACAGCCTAAAGAGCCCTGGAAATTTCATCCTTACTAATATTATAAAGGTGAAAGTTTGTATGGATGTTTGTTACTCTTTCATGAAAAAACGGCTCAACAGATTTTGATGAAATTTGGTATAGTGATAGCTGACACCCTGGATTAACACATAGGCTACTTTTTATCCCGAAAAATGTAGTGTTCCCGTGGGATGAGTCAGGAAACCAAATATACATATTTTCTACTCTTTCAAATTCAAATTGTTGGCACGGGATGTCCTCTCCTACGGAAGGGAAATATAGTCGACGGCACGCGGGAAATATAGTTAGTAGACACGCGAAATAATATGTTCTTGATGTGGATTGGACTCAAAAGCTATCTGCACCCGGGCGAAGCCGGGTCCGACCGCTAGTCGCATATAATTTCACCCCTCACCCTCCACGGTTGTAACACAAGAGATTAGTAAAATTGATTATCATTTTAAACTTCAATGTAATATTTTTTTTTGGCTTATTGAATTTAAATTCTTGTATTTTTATTTTAAATAATATGTGTGCACTTGACCAAAAATAGTGTTCACTGTTCTAATAAACAATATTTGAACTTAAAAAATATGATTTCATTGGACACATTATTAATATAATAATTATAACATTTCAAAACAGTATTTCTACTATGCTATATTTTGCTGAAGTTGAAAAGTTTGGGATAATATTGCTTGGCGATTGCAGTTCGGAATTACGATAGAGGAAAGTTATAAATTTTTACTTAGTCTTATAGCAGAGTTTGGGAGGAAGCTGGCGGAATGCCAATCGGAAGCTAATCCTGGCGCAGAGTCAGTGCATTTTGATACTGCTTGTTTTATCACCAACACAATAATATGAATAGTCCCTACAATCAAACCTTCCTATGTACTTATTTTAATTATGAAAATGAATAAATTACTATAAGGAACCCTTTGTTACTAAATTCATTCAAGAGTAAAATTTTCAATTTATTGGTAACAATCAATCTAATGATAATGCACTCATTATTCCCAATAATTTGGCGGTCCTGAAAACAATAACAAAATATAATTGAAAAATGATCGGACTCAAATTGCAGGCAGAATATTGTTTATTCCCTTATGTAGAAAATAAAGTCAAGATAGTCGCAGATCTTGTATTTATTAATAAAATATTATCTCTTGTGCTATTTTATCTCGTATTCGCCGTACATAATGTTTTCCTTTGTCATCACTTCTTTGCATCAGTATTCATCGTGCGCGTTACTTGCGCATATATTTTTATTCTGCTCTATCGTTGTTTGTGTACCACTCTCATTCATTCATATAAATGTGATTGATGAAAAAAGAATTCACGAATATAAATAAATGTATATACTTACTAAGATATATTCAAGAAGTATATGGATTTCTATCATCCCGTTTATCTTGTAACAAATCAACTTCTCAGAATATTCACTTACTTGGTAGTATATTGATTAAATTCTTAGACTTGTTCTAGAAAATATTTGGGCAACACTACCGTTACCTATATATCGTTATATTCAATTATTTTAAAGATAAAACAAATAAGTTAGATTGAAAATTAGGGTTAGAATTTTAAAAGTAATTTTCAATTCAGTTCAGTCATTAAAGCGTGCTTAATTTAATACAACTAACTACAATAAGTTTAAAACATTTGGTTGCATGCATGTTAATTAAATTTTGTTATTACGTAACAATAACCCAGAAAATGCAGAGTTAATCTGAGGGCGGGCGGCTCTCTAAATGAGTCGCCATTAGTTTTTATGGAGTAGGAGTTTAACAGCTTCGTCGCGCTGACTGATGCCGAGTTAAACTATAAAATTACATTTCAAACTTACTTCACGCTCTTATTACAAATCTATTATAAACCTGCGCCTTTAGTCCCACGTCTTAAAATATATCATTTATTTGAAATTCAATGAACGCTAACTACATATTAAATGGTAAACATTTCAATTTTTGAAACTTAGAAAACTGCGTTATGGATAAACTTTTAACTTACATTAATTAAAGTGTTCCTAAGATAAACGGAGTGTACATACCTTCATGTACAGACTACAGAGTAAAGGTAATCCAGGCGCAAGTTAGATAAACTAAGTTGTACGTTGGATAATCCCTAAACTTGGTGCAGGTGCCTTTATCTTACCCAAACCTCCTATGATATCTATGTGAGTGCACCTTCTAATTGCTAAATTTAGGCAATGAGTACTACCCCGTCTCTCGCGCTGCGTTTACGTTTACGTAAGCCGTTTAATGACGATGTTCCACGCTCATTAAGTCGACTGTACAGAGGCATTTTGTTAACGGGCCTGTGAAATGCTAATTTGTTCCCGTACACTCAATATGAGCCTGTCGGGGAGCGCTTTGGCTACGTTTTTCAAGGATCGAAATCCGAGTTTAACAATTTACAACCTTTTGTTTGTATATGTTGATCCCCAGGCGCGCTTTAGTGAAACAATCGCGCGTGCAAAAAACAATGATCGGTGCGCGTGCCAAATATATTTATGCGTACTAACTTATGGTTTATGGGCTTCCGTTATAAATAAATTGTTGTGGCTATGAGGCAATTTTAACATGAATACTCGCATAATCGAGTTTCTAGTTTAAATGTGGAGCGCGACAAAAATTGTTTATTAGTACCCAGTGTTAACGATTGATATAATAACAGGATTTCGTGCACATTATAGATCCTAAATTACTCTAAACCCCGTTGGGTTATGTTTATACAGAATGTATTCAAACTGCGACTGGAAACGAAGCCGGGTGGTAATTATACGCGGCAATGATGTTTGTTATGTTTTAAATATTGTGTTTGGGTGGAAATTTTTGCAATAACAATAATTGAAACTCAAGCATTCCATAACATCTTTAAAAATAAAAGTGTGTAACATTATTATTTCAGACTAATCTATGTAATTACTAACCAAACGAGACGATACGAAAAAAAATCGATGCATATTTTGAACATATATCATCTGGCTTGGTTTTCGATCGCAGTCTGGACCCTGCATACCCTGTATAATCTTTTTACGGAAAACATCTTACCTACATGTCTACCATTTGTTTAATTTCTAACCAAAAACCTTGATGAGAGATATAAAAATTCGATGGGCCCTTTTAATTACATTTTCTAAGTTGGCATTACTTGCGGCAGTAAACTTCCGTAAATAAGTGGTGCCTGAGCGGAACCCTCGTCAAATTATAAAAGGAATATAACCCTGAATATTTCAGTAAACCTATTTGGAATTTGTTAGTTGTGCAAACGAGCAAACAGTTTTATTTACAGACTGTACCTACTATAAATGTTTTCATTCCTCTGGGTGATAAATTGATGTAATTGATGTAAAAGTTAATTATTAAAGTTAATAATTATTATATGTATAATACATAATAATTATAATTATTATTATTTGTATAATACATCGCTTTCTAAGATTCTTTGTCTTTACATTTGATTTGAGTAGGTTTTCAAATATTTTCATAAGTTCCTCTTTAATTTGGTTTCGCACTCGAAAGAATCGTTAGGCTTACAAAGTTGTCCTAGGCGTGACTCGGACTTATCACAAGTTTCATCAAAAAAAGTTGTCCAAGCTTTCACTAACATGACATAATTCACCGTACATTTTGGACGAAACAAATAACTAGTTTTCAGTACTTTTTAGTTTCTATTTTCTTTGATATTTATTCCAAAAATATAGTTTCGTTAATAATCGTTTGATGTCTGCAAAGTTTGTAGAGCTACGCGATGTTATAGATGATATAAAATAATGCTACAATGTCTCATAACCTTAAACGTTTCATTACATATTAAACGTAATATGCTTATAGGTGCGTTTAATTTTTAGGACCCTTCCCGGTCTCCCACCAGTATGTTAGGCCTGTAACACATTCATGATCGAAGTGTTGTGGATGTTCATGGGCGGTAGTGACCACTTACCATCAGATGACCTGTTTGCTCGTTTGCCAGACCTATGAAAGTCAAGACATAGTAACATATTCCAGCGATTTGCAACGTTAGATACACGCTAACAAAACATATTTAGATGGTACTTAAGCGTTTATTTATGGTTTAAAATATTATTCAAACTATAACTAACTATATGATATAAACTAATAACCATAATATCATATACCATAAAAATTTCAAAAGTTATCTATTGTTGCTAGAATTTATGAATGTGATTATAAATAGTTTGGTATACTTTTAAAATAATAAAGAAATTGATGCATATTGCAATATGCAGATATATGTACGGAGGCTAAGCTTCGCCTAAGGAGTGTTACAAACAGAGCATCTGTGCCCGACGCCGTGGATCTGTCTAATGGCATTAACAGCCTTTCATGCTAGGTCACTTGTATCGTATCTGGGTCATGCTGCAGCCTCAGCTTATTGTACACTGAATATATTACTACTGTTCTATTGTGTCCCTGTTTATCTAGGTGTTTACTGTTTACTCACTACGTGGGATATCACAGACCGACACTCGTGAACAATTGCCGAGCTCACTATAAATGTGTAACAATTCTGTGGGATCAAAGGGGAATATATTTGTATTGTGACGTGCCCACTGACGTGCCACTTTCCCAATTCATTGCATGTTTGTCTATCTCTTTCGGAACTATTGTTCATTGTAATTCATATTTTGAAGGCACTCAGCACTATACTTTCTTGTTTATGAGACATTCAACCTACACTTTAGTAGTTAATTTAATTTAATAAATGCTTGGTTTATTCGGTAGCTCGTATTTTTTAAAGATTAGATTACGCAAAGCCCAATTTGTATGTATTGTTAAGTGGCGTGTTCAAATAACTCATAACTTTTTACCATTAAAAGCGGCTGACAAAATAAAACGTTTTAACGAAATGTGGCCCACGATTATACGATACTTTGGGAAATACACGGACTAAAATTTTAATATTTATGCTACAATAACAATGTCAATTTATTACAATGGCGATTATCGCGGCAAGGTTAGAAACATATTACACGTTAGTTTTAATAAATTTGGGCCACTTAGCGGGAAACAATGCACGCATTGTTTAAGAGACACGATTTATTTGCACACTGCTTTCACTGAGATGTGACCTTTCTTTCATGCGTTAGCGATTTCAAAACAAACTTCATCTATAAAGGGAAGCTTTTGTTCTCATTGCTTACAGCTCGCCAATGTTGCTCTCAAACTTGTTTGAATATTTAAACTGTGTTTTGAAACAGACACTGATCAAGTTTACAGGATGAGATCAACGTTTAGTTACATTAAGGAATTATATTGTCTTATTATATTATTTATCTTACATTTTTATTACACTTATACCGATCTATTATAATTTAATTTCCTTTTTCTTCTTTCCCTTAATGATATGCAATCGAAAATAACAGAAACGATTGAAACATCATTTATTATTCCATCCCATCGTTCACTCGTTCAATACAATACGTTAGCAAATTTATAATTACATAATTATATAATCACATATGAGATGCCTGTTGGATACTGCGATCTCAAGGTAAATATTTTTTGTTACTAAACCATGTTAGACACTTAAAAAAATAAAACAAAAACATTAATTTCCCTTTAATAATCATTAAAAAGCCAAATTATTGCCATGTAACAAACACGATAGCCCTGTGGCGTGGCGTTTTAAATATAATTTTCACATAATGAAATACGAGTCAGGTACAATGTCCGCAAGGGAGTCTTTAATTGATATGTTTTATATTCTCGTAAGTCTAATGGGGCCTGCGCCACTTCAACTCGACTTCCTTAACTCGGGGAAAATTCTTTGTTTATTATTCACGGTGAATTACTCCAATTCTACATTTTTTCCCGGAGGAAAACTCAAGCCCTTTTATTTATTCAATACGACTCCTTAAAGTTACGAGACAATTCTTAGAATTTATGGATTTTTCGTTGTGAACTCTGTCTGTAATTGTATATTCGTAAAATTCTTGATACACAAACATGGTCATGTTATATTGTATACTATGATTATATGAAATAATCATGGCACTGAATTATATGAAACACTATTAGAGCTCTCAAAACCATAAATATTACCTAATTAAAAGCTTAATTTTTGTCATTTCCATTCACTTGTGTACCATGTTTCAATTCAATAACAATCGTTTTGTTAATTATATAAAAATGATCGATCTCTTGTGAGCATCGCCATAACTCGTAAAAATGTTAAGATCTCCGAGTAAATCATCGTAACGCAAGATATAAAGCCGAGCTTTAATCATAAAGTACTTTTCCGACAATGTCAAAACAAATATGCTCTGTAATGATGGGATTGGCTTAAATATTTGCTGTAAGTCTTTATTCGGATCCACGGAGCGTGGGGTGGTTTAAGTGTAAAATTTGAACTAGCTTCTATCACCCTTACATATTGAAGGGGGCCACCCTGACGTGCTTCCCTCTATGTGGCAGCACTCGTCTTTGATACACGCCTTTTGATGTCTGCTTTCCGAGCGACACAATGACACTGTTTACCTTCGCCCCTGCAACAACTTCGCTTTCCCGTCGAAAATAGACGTTTTAACGACATGTTTAACAGCGAAAGTATTTAAGTATTATTTACATTATTTATTTATGGAATTGAAGAAAGCAGAATCCCTATCATGTTTTATGTCTTTTTTCGGAGAATTAAATGTTATTCTCTTACTATGTTGATCCCTAAAGAATAATGTAAATTTTTAGCAGCGATGGTTTAACTTTATTACTATTATTATTGCGCGTTCCATTTCCTCTGTTATTTAGGACCGTAGTTTTAAAACTGTTGTTTGGCGCGGTAAAATCCGGAGCTAAATTTAATTATCTACTTTTAATAAATTAATACGTATTTGGGTATATGAGATTGACGCCCGAATACTGGAACGCCATTTAAATAATAAGTTGCTCTTAACAGCGCACGGCACACTTAGCCAGTACATTTAATCGGGATTAACGTAGTTAAGCGCCATTTATATTTAAGTTGCGTTCCAGTATTTGGGCGTGAAACATTTATCATGATGTCGCGGGAGTTGGACGGCCGGCCCGGTTGTGCCACGCACAACCATCTCGACAGTAATCGAGCTATAAAAAACTTTTACTATCCCGTTTTACGTGCCGCCTGTGAAATAAATGACCTAGTTTATTACACAGTTGTAAGCTTATTTTGAAAAGAAATCTAATCTTATTGAGTACCGGCGACGTGATGTTTAATATAAACTTCATTCTTAGCTATGTCATTAGTTATTACAAACAAAATATTATGTTATTATCATAATTTAACATTTGTATTCAAAAGATGCTGCCACAATAGGTCAGTTAAAATTAACAGCATCTTTGCTCGAAGATACAATATTTTTTCAATCTATAAGGGGCACTTTACCAGCTATCACATCAGTCACTGACTTTTAAAGCTACATTTAATTTTTCTCCAACAATTTTTTGCTTTACTATGAATGACGATACGAATATGCTGAATGCTCATGAACAGTAGCAAAACCAAACAGCGCCTTGAATTACAAAGCAATGCTTGGCATTCCATTGCGATCGCCAAACCGAGACACAAGATGTTACATCTCAATATGCTCACCTGTCTCACTAAAATATTCTTCAAACGAAAACACAACATGCAAAGGTTTGAATGATTATTTTAGCAAAAGCTATGGATTTATAACCCAAACATAATACCAAACCACACATATTTAAAAAATCACAAAAAAATATAGACCTGTTTCTTTGCGGAATTTTATTTGCATTGTGTCTGAAGTCATTACAACTGCCACCCGGCTTCGTTTTCGTTGTGACAGCGGCGCCGCTGATGCCATCGATGATTTGCCGACATTTTTGTCATTCCAGTATCATATCCATATCCGGTCCCGATATTCAAATTGGATTTTCCTACTTTGGATACATACCTAGGACGCCCAAGTCTATACTCGCTTTCACTACAAATGGGCATCTAAAATACTCGTAGTATAAAAATGGGTGGCAGTCAATAACTCTTTAAAGTAACATGTCAAGTAGGCGTGTGTTGTTGATAGCGTCCGTAACCTGATTTGGGTCAGCAAGCGCGCTGCAGCCAGCCGCGATAAGCTTAGCCAGGGATCTTTTGAATACCGGTCATTGTTAAATTTTATGCGATAGGCTCGCCACCTATCACATCGTGGGACGGAACATACAAGGCGAAATGTGGGTGCCCTGGCACCTCTGCCTACCCCTTCTGGCTAGGCGTGAGTTAGGTTAGTTAGGCTAGGCGTGAGTTTATGTATGTATGTATGTATGTTAAATTTTATCAAAGCGCTTTGTATGCATCTTGACAATATTTAACAGATATTTAGTATAACAATTTGTTAATGAGACGTACCTTTGCAAATATTCAATCGAGACAACGATTGAGAAGAGTTAGGCCATATAGTCCACCATACTAGAATAATGCGGGTTGGCAGACTTTACATGCCATAAAAATTCTTATAAATCGCTATGGTATACAGATTTACTCACGATGTTTTTCTTCACCGTTGTAGAGCGTGATGATTAGCTGTCAATACACACATTATTCCTAAAAGTCACAGGTGTGCTCTGGGATTTGAACCCGCTACCACGGTGAACATGTATATGATGGCCATGTCTGGTTAGCAACAGACCAGACGCACTAACATGCCATCACATTTTTTTTGTACTGAGTGCAACACAAAATTTACACAATATCTAACAATTTGATACGATATAAGCTTTGGCAAAATCAGTGAATTTTGTTATTCATCCTTGGGGTACAATCTTGACTAAAATACTTTAAAACTTCATACATAATATATTGTTACTAGGGATATTTGATACCATATTATTTTACGGACTATAAATCACACCATTTGTTTCTCGTGGTATTCAAATCTAAATGATTCTGCAGCTAATATAACCACAAATATAACTAACTAATTAATATAGTTAGTTATGGAGTACAAGTATTTGAGTTTTAGTCACAACGTAATTTAGTAATAGAATATTCACTATTAATTCATGGGATACAAAGTAATTTAATTCCAACAAAAAGAAATTTCTACAACAAAATATAGAGCAAAGTAAGAATATAAGCAAATAGAAAAGAATTTAAAATAAAGACAACGACTAATAGTCTACATTCTGCAGCAAAATTTACTTATATTTTATTTAATGTTTTTACTTTTTTGTGTTATCATATTCCTTCTCTTATATCGGGTACAGAACAAAGAAAAAATATGCCCTACCTATATACTTTCGATTATCTACACAATATATATGCATTTTTAATTCTTGTTATTTCGATGCCAAAGCCCGATTTCCAGTAGCAAACCTGCGCACTATAATACTCGCTGCTGTATTAGCACCAAATCCAATTATAACTGAATATAAACATTGCTTTAAATAAATAACTGTTTTGGCCAATACTGCGTCATTCGTAACAGAGCGGTGTGGTTGTACATGTCAACATTTACTCTCGGTCCATAACACTATGTTAATACAACGAGCTCATTTATCATTAACTTATAAACAAACACGAATGAAAAATTCTGTGTGACATAAGTTCTTGTTTCAGTGTGGCATATGAGAGTTATGTGACCAGCCGCAACTAGTGCAACAGTAGGGGGTTGTATCCGCTCCGATTCCTAGTTTCATTTTGTTTTTCAATCCATTCGCTGCTATTTAAAAACAAGTAACAGAACTAAACTAGTTAACTCACACGGCCGGATCTATTAGTGTTGTCCATTGTTGGTTGCGAACTGGGCCAACTCGCAGTAGGACGAAGCCCAAGGGTTCATCTCCTGCACAATGCTTTATTGACGCCGCTTTAATTTAGTTTATTGAAAAATGTATGATACTAGTACTAATACTAGTTTCTAAAATTTATGAGCGCGCCATAACTTACACTTACGATCGTTGAATACATTTAAAGAAAACAAAAAAAAAACAATGTCTATCTTTGACTACGGCCTACTATTACTGGGTGCTAATATCTGACAGTATTTCTAAGTAATTTGATTGCGTAGTGAATATTAGTAGGTACCTATGTACTATTGCATATTTAAAGTACGATCCGTTGATTGTGTCATATGCAGCACATGAGAACGTCAATGAAACAATATGTGCATTTAAATCGTACAATTCCTGTATGTGAGATGCGGCACGTATGCTCGCAAAAAAGATTCCCATCGGCCGATATTTACAATATTTCAATTCAGTAGTGTCGGCCATCGGGCGCTACCGTTGAGCAAGTTTATATCGAATGGGGCTACAGGATGTAGGTCGCATGCCATAGATACTTTTGTTCCGACTTCTGCTGTAAATTATCTGCATTCCGTTCTCCTTCATAACTCTGTATCGAAATAGTCAGTCTGATAAAACGAAAAACTGCTCGCTCTTTTGCAAAGCGAAACTCCATCGGATTTTTTAAATTTCCGGTTATTATTGGCAGAGATTACTCTTCGATGAATTCATTACTAAACTTCGCGTACAGATGAAAATTAAACAGAACATTTATCGTGCATGAAAATCAAATTAGATACCTTTTACAAAGAACGCCGATACAATTGTATTTCAGCGCTTACGCCGCAAATGGGCCCACTAAATCCGTTCGGTATGAATTTTGTCGCCGCTTGAATTGTTTTATTGCAGCCACAGGTGATAAGCGAAAAGCCACGATTTTGTGAACCTGCAAACTGACTTCCATAACATGGAGCCTGGACTCCGAACAGGACTTAACGCTCGATTGACGTTGTATAATCGGTGCCAGGTATTCAAATGACTAGGTTTTGCTGATTAGTAGGAAGAGCTAGTTGGTGAAGTGATCTGCAAACGGGTCAACACTCTATGTAGGTCATATGAATTTGTGTTGCCGTCGGTATGTGACGAGAGGTAATCGACCTCGCGGGATATTATATAAATTTTATTCGGGTGTTTATTGCGGAGCTGTTTTAATTAACACATTTTACAAAGTGCAAATATGCGTGTGCGGTTTACAAATTTCAGTAGAGGAAAACAGTAGATTGCATCGAGGTGTATTTCATTAACATTTCCCTGTGTAATGAAAAACAGACTTGCCAATCGAAATACACGTACAAATTTCAGTCATATTGTATGCTTTAAATATGGAACGGAACAGGTATCCGGACGCAGAATGAACGATTTATTTAAAAATGTAATATCATGATCGTACTCTGAAGCAATGAGCTTTTTCTATACCTCGCTGTTCATTTCAATTGATTAGCTGATGTTACCTATCCGCCTACTTGGTATTATGTATACCATTTGAACATCTACGTTTCTAATTTATATTAATAGTGCAGGTTTTACATAAAAATAAAACTTGTATTATTGAGCAGAGACGATGCACAGCATCTGTGAGAGAGCGTCTTACTTCCTTTTCCGTTTTTACCCAATTTATTCCTTTTTTTCTGTTACTTCCGCTTCGTTCCGACCAATGACCGTTGAGCAGGTGTCACGTGGTCTCAGGAGATCGCCTGTGGTGGGACAGCGCGATGTTGGATCATAGAAGTCTCTCACCAGGAGGTCTTAATGGGATGCTGTGCATCGTCTCTGCTCAATAATACAAGTTTTATTTTTATGTAAAACTTGCACTATTATTCAGCATGTGACGATGCACAGCATCTGTGAGAGATGTGTTTATAGCTCCTGGTGACCACGTAACGACGCTATGTGATAAGGTTCAGACAATGAAACACTGAAAGTTAAACATTTTTGGATTATATTATATATAAACAACTTTTTGGGCGTAATAATAAACATATCTATTCAATAGGCTCAAAATTAACTGCAAGATTTAATTCTGATGGCATTGATTTGCCAACTATTTGCTTTTGGTAAAATTTTGCGAACGTATTTGGTCGGCGCCAGTTACCTCGCGCAAGGATTTCTTCTACAGAGAAGTTTTCGTACCAATTTAAGGACGCTACTGCTGATCGTACACTGCCTGGTGAAGCAGAAATACCTGCATCTCTAAGGACCGACTTAATCCAGTTTCCAATTATTGCTCGCGTTGCACCACGACTAGGTCCTCGTATAGAGATAAACAAGGCATTATTACAATCAGCAGTGCGTCTTTTAGCTCCTAAGGCAATAACTTTTTGAATCCAGTAAATAGGACACATATTAGGATTATTATGCTTTAAAAGCTTCCAACCTGATTGTCTATAAGTACTCGTATCTGTCTTGGAGCCAAATGAGGGGTAAAAAATACAATAGTCATTGCTATTCACATAATATTCAGGAGAAATTTTTAAGAGTGTGAGATCGTGCACACGCCTTCCCGAAGCAAGGAGAAGTATACATGCTAATCTTCGGGAAGCTTCAAATAATGATACATAATTTGGTGAGTTTACTTGCAACCAGAGCACTAAATCGCTTGGGTCCCAAATGGGACGTTTTTCTACTTTGGGCTTTTGAAGCGAGATGGCTTTCAGAATATGTTTAACTAAAAAATTTGAATTTAGGTTCTCGTTGTTATTAACTTGACCAAATGTTAAAACTACTGATTTGTGCAATAAAATAGTAGGGAATGCTAGTTTTTCCACGAGAAATAAATGGGCTAAAAATTTTGACAAACTTGCACCATTTGGGTGTTTAAAATCAAATGAATTTGCAATACACCATTTGATCCATCGATTCCATGCTGGCTGATAAGTTCTTAATGTAGATTCTCTCCAACTGGACTTAAGTAAGGATTTCTCTGCTTCTGACCATTCCTTGGTAACATTGTCCCAGCCCCAATTTTCCAGACATATAGTTCTATCTCTTGAACCCTTGGTGGTGGGAGGCCGGTTGTTTGATCTATCAGTACCTGGTCTAATTGATGGATTTTCATTGGCTTGCAGAGTGCTCGTCGATGTAGATCCGGTAACCAAAACGCCCTCTTCCACATTGGAGCTACAAGTATATAGAGTCCTTCTGCCGAGTTCAGATGGTGTAGAACACGAGGAATCAGACTTGGTGGTGGAAATATTCATGCTAGTTGGAAATGCCATTGCCGGCTGAAGGCATTGCAGAATTGGGCTGATTTGTCCAAGCTGTCCCTTGTTACATATTTTTCCACTACTGTCGTCTCTCTGCTGGCAAACAGGTCTATTAGAGGTGTACCCATCCGACGAAATATCTTTGTCACTGCTGGCTGAAGGAGATGCCATTCGGTCGGATACTTTCCCCGTGATAGTCTGTCCGCTATGTTGTTGAATTTCCCCGGAATGTATTCCGCGGAAATTAAAATGTCCCATTTGTCCAATAGAGTCATGAGCTATTGAGTCATTTCCAATAGTGTTATGGATCGTGTCCCCCCTTCTTTCTGCACGTACGATACGACTGTCCGATTGTCGGACTGTAGTGTCACATGATGGTTCTGCAATAGGGAACTGAAATGCGTCACTGCCGCTAGAATGGCAAATAACTCTTTCCTGTTGCAGTGCCAGGTTCGCTGGTTGGGTTTCCAATTGCCCGATATCGTGAGGTCGTCTAGCTGTGCTCCCCATCCGTAGTCGGACGCATCTGTCGTCAGAAAATGCTGAGTTGATTTCAGGAACAAGTTGTTTTTCACTTGGCCCGATTCCAGGGTTGTAATCCACCACTTCAGGTCGATCAATGTGGACTCTGGAAGCATTACTTGTTTCCGTGATGTTATTTTGGAAATATCTCTTGAAAATCGTTGGACGTGACGACAGTGTAACCGACCCCTTCTTACTACAAAATTGGCGAAGTTCAGAGTGCCTAATAATACCTGAGACTCTCTTAAGGACATTGTTTTCTTGCTGACGATTCGCCTCAAGCTGTACAGTGTTGCTTGTGTTTTTCTCTCTGGAAGTGCCTTGAAGTTCTGTTTCGTGTTCCAGACTAATCCCAGATATTCTATTTTTTGAGTAGGCTGGATCACCGATTTCTCGTAATTGATTGTCCAACCCAGCCACTGGAGCGTATGCAGAGCCAATTGTGCCTGTGATTGTAGAAGTTTCTCGGATTGGCATGCTATGAGGAAATCGTCTAGATATACGATGACTCGTATTCCTCGAGACCGAAGATACTGCGCAACCCAATTTGTCAGGGATGAAAAAATTTTGGGTGCGCAAGATAGTCCGAAGGGCAAGCTCGTCACCTGAAGTACTTGCTGGTTGTATACCACTCTTAGAAATTTTCGATCGCATTCTGAGACATTGACGTGAAAGTACGCTGATGATAGGTCGATTTTTATCATCCAATCCATCTCTTGCAGAAAGTGAGGTATTTGGAAGTGTGATATTAGTTTGAAAGGCTTTGGTACTATATATTTGTTCAATCTTTTGAGATTGAATATAGGCCTGCAGCTTCCGTCGCTTTTCTTTGTCAAAAACATTGTTGACAAAAAGCTGGGACCCAGTCGATTTTGGTCTGGAATCTCCAGCACACCCTGATGGAGTAATGTATTGATTTGTTGCGACATTGCGGCTGATTGTTTTGTTTCGAACCGTTGAAGCAACCTCTGTGATGGATAGACCAGCAGAGGCTTGGAGGTGAATGGAAGACGCATTCCCGTAATCAGATCGAGAAGGGCCTCCGGAGCCCGAAGCGTCAACCACTGCCTGCGATGCGCTCGCAGACAGCCTCCGTAAAATCCGCTGATGTGCGACAGGGGCCTTACGTCATTGATCGGCGTTTCTTTTGACCGCTGGGCCGTCTTTCTTGAAGGATTGCTTGGGTATTGTGGTAAAGGTTCGCTTGGCATTATTGACGCCGGATGTTCCTTTTTTATAGTGTTGATGTCCACTGTCTCGAAAGGAATGGCCTCGACGCTTAATGTCATATGGATTGTTTGGTACTGTCACTGGTTTAGTGTTGGGTTTCTGTCCTTCTTTTTCTCGATTGTACCAAGGACGAATCCATTTCTCAATACCACCGGTATTATGTATATACGTCTGCAGCCGAGACTCGTCAAAAAGATATTTCGAACTCGGAGGTATTTTACTCAGACCCTCTCGCAAAATCTTATTAGGTAATTGATTCAAAATACGATCCCGACGAGTTTCTATGCACTTTGCTCTTTTTCCGCATACTAATTGCATAATTTCTTCATTATTTTTATGAAATTTGGACGTTGGTTGAAATAGCTCCGAAATTTTATCAAATACGGCGGAAGGCGATAAAACTGTGTCCGAAGATGCTGCCCAGTCAATAATTTGCTGTAGGTTATTATTTAATAATTCTTGTTGTGCAAGTAAAGCGTTGGTCAAGGACGCTACAATCCTCTCAGAACTAGCAGCGTAATCCTTTCCTTTGACAAATTGTCTCAATTCGTCGTTAATTTCTACCTCCATAAACCCCGGCGTTGCAATATGGGATTTTAAGGCGTCCGCGTACCGCACGTTTTTCCAGTCCGGATTACCAAAGCGTTGGAGCACCTCGAGTTGCTTTACCCGACTAGGTTTTGCCATAGGTATTTTAGGTTCTTTTATTGTCGTTTTTACTCCACTCAAATTTAGCTTAAATGAACCGTCTGGACCAATAGTACCCGCTGCAACGGGCCGATTTAAGGTATAACCAACAGGACATGTGCTAGGGCCCGGCGTTGGTTCTATTTCAGATTCATGCACTACTGGTAATGACAAAAATTCGTTGGAGGCGGTACCCTCTACTGGTAATAAAATCGCATCAGGCACTTGTGAGGGTGGCGTGTTGCGCCTTACCGAAGACTCCGAAAAGTATTTATGCCATAAAAGATTCGTTAAGGTGCTCACTTGGTCAGATAAGGCTTGAATTGACTTACCATGGCGGCTCCGTTTTACCTGAGGGTAGTCCGAGTTCTCGGAGCTTGACTCGCTTGATTCGCTTGATGGTAAAGAACGGCGCTTGCGACGGTTTGAAGGTGTAGTATCGTGGTCTGAACGACCAGCGCGATCCTCGGTAGAAGACGCGGCACGAACATCAACCGGCAAGTCTGCCTGATCGACATTCAAGCGCCCCGGAACACCAGAATCACTTTCGCTCATTATACTGAATAACTTTTAATTATTACAATATCAATTTTGATATTTATTCACTTTAATTCACTAACAATTTATTTTATTTTATTATAAACGATGTTACTTCTTCGAAGGAAGAACGACGCTATGATCCAACATCGCGCTGTCCCACCACAGGCGATCTCCTGAGACCACGTGACACCTGCTCAACGGTCATTGGTCGGAACGAAGCGGAAGTAACAGAAAAAAAGGAATAAATTGGGTAAAAACGGAAAAGGAAGTAAGACGCTCTCTCACAGATGCTGTGCATCGTCACATGCTGAATAATTGGTTATTTTTATATTATAATATAACATTACAAGCACTCTATTTCCCTTGTTAGTATCTTAATAAGGGTGCCATTAGGTGTACACTACCGCAATATTTTAATTCACAATTTACTTTCATAAATAAAACTTGTTGAATAATATAATATTAATAATGATGTATAAGTATAATAATGATGTATAACGTTGATTTTGTTTACTTGTTTCAGATATTTGGAATGAACCAAAATAACAAGCAACACTATCGACCCCCTGATCGGATGTCCAGGTAAACACATACATATGCCTTACACTCTTTATTACAATATTTGCAAATCATTTGCTTATATTAATCTTTATATATGCATTCAAGGTATTATATTACCAAGCCAATTCTTTACATGATTATAATAGACACATTGACCAGTAAACAAGGTAATCCTCTGTCAGGGCAACCGCGCCAATCTAACTTGCGATTAGATTACCTAAAATCGATAATGTATAACACCCATTACTGCATACGTAATTGAGGCATGGTGATAATTTAACGACCGATGGGCACATAAGTTAGCTGATGTGCTTATCAATCTCTTATAAGAACTCTTTACGTAATTTTTAAGTTGGTATCCCAAGAAACAGACTGTGCCTAGTGTGAGAACCCTTGGTAATGGATTTTAAGTAATTATCTTTTATTTTAAATAAAATATATTATTATCATTAATATTAATTAGGTTCGAGGGTTCGATTTCTGCATAGATCTTATCGACGGGTGTAAATTAAAAAAGGTCTTCTGCCTTGTTAAACCAAAGCCTTGATTAAGATGTTGTAAACGGTAAGGAATCAGGACTTGAATATTGTATCCCATCAAAAACATCCTGTAAAAAATTCCAAGTCTCGCAGCTCAGTTTTTCTACCGCAAAAAGTTATGAGATCCATGTAATACCAAGTCAATTAATTTATTTAGTCCTTGATTAAGGGACGTTCTGTATAAAGTTATTACGTAAGTTATTATCATATTAATATTAAAAATTCTTTACGTTGTAAATAAATAGATCGACTTGGCCATCGCATGAAAACATAATGTATCGTACAATTTATGCATAATGCTACTGGCCAAGTCGATCTATTTATTTAAAACGTAAAGAATTTTTAATATTAATATGATAATAACTTACGTAATAACTTTATACAGAACGTCCCTTAATCAAGGACTAAATAAATTAATTGACTTGGTATTACATGGATCTCATAACTTTTTGCGGTAGAAAAACTGAGCTGCGAGACTTGGAATTTTTTACAGGATGTTTTTGATGGGATCTCACGTCTTTTTGTAGATTCCTACTTTATTCCTTTTTGGTACTTTTTTATTTCTAGAATATATATAATGATTTTTTTTAAAGCCTCTGTCTTATGGTTTTTTCTTATTTTTGTAGGTATCAATTTATCACAAATATAGCGGATTTAATTATTAGTGTTCTTTCTTTCACGGTGATTGTTTTCGAGCTATTTAGTCTATTTATTTGCAAGGTTATCTTTGTCATGTTTTTCTAGAGGAATGTTGTACAGTTTAATGGGCTGAATACACTCTTTCCCTCTTTATACCCCCCTCCTGTTATGCCTCATATACAATATATATAGATACCAATCTACAACTATTATTCCATTATATACGGGTACAACGAATCATTAACTGCAAATGTATCTTTGTAATCCTATACATTTATATGAGATTACAAAGTTATTCATGCAGTTGGTGTATCTAGAAAACTAGACAGAAATTATGAAATGTTTGAATTTTTCCTTACTTAAGACACTAAACACTAATTATATTCTAAATTTGAAGGTTCTATGTCTGCTAGAAGTGCCTTAGACTTTTGATGATCGGTCAGTCAGTCAGTGAGTGACAAAATTGCGAAAGTTTGACAAGTTATAATTCTTAAACTACTGGTTCAAATTGAATGAAATTTTAAATATACCGTGTTTACACAATGCCTAATTAGTAACTGAAAATTCAGGCTTCTTGCTTTAACCACAACGAAGTTATGAGGGGTTGAAAATCGTCTGAATTGCTTCGAGAAAAGGATAGTACGGCTGTGCCGCTTTTTAGCTCGACTTGGAGGGGGCACTGCCGTGCCCCCAGATTCACCGTTAATTACTCAACTTGCCAAAATAACGAATAAACAATTAAATACAATAAACGTTATTTAAATAGACAATATAGATTAGACTTTTCAAAGTTCTGTTCACATTCGATGTTACTTAAACGTAGACCAAATTTCTTTAGAAAAATTAATTTGTTTATTTTTAGACGTAAGTAAGCCTGGTTTATTATATAGGACACGATAAAAAATTAACACAATTTGCATGATTATCAAACAAATTATTTGAGATTACTATGATTAACATACAAAATTCATTTGTTATTTATTGATGCCCCAAAATAGAATAAACACATAGTAAATTATTATAATCGATGGCGCCGCCGCGTTTTATTAATTTTTTATATGGATGGAGGCGATATACTATAGAGCAAATCGTTATATAAGTTCTCCATGGGGAAATCTGTTCGTTATTTATTTTGAATATAAATATTTATGGTTTGAGCATAATGTCTGGTTATTCAACTATTGAACTAAATTATGCGTTAAACTTTTCACTAATCAAATGACTTACGTATGCTTGCGTAACTTGTACCGTCCACCATTCCATAACTTATTTCCTGCGAATATATTTAAAGGACAAATCTATATGATTGGCATAAATGCCCGGAGATTTGGTAGTGATAAAATAAGCGAAGTTGATCATCCTGCTTCGAATTCGAATTTAGATTCTGTACAACCTGTGTACACTGTCAGTAACCAATGAGGCGATTCAACTTTTAATTCGTATTTAATTTGATTGTTACTGGTGGTAAGTAGGTCTTTTATATGTGAGAAGCCGCCTGGGTAGGTACCACCGCAATGTCTATTTCTCCCACCAAACAGTAAATGCATTGTTGTGTTTTGGCTTGAAGGAAATTGTAGCCAGAGTAACTACTGGACATATAGAGCCTTAACACCTTATGTCTCAGGATGGCGAGCGCAGTGGAGTGCCAAACATTGCTTTCTAAATCAAGAAATTGTTTGATTTTGCTACTGTTCATGAGCGGTCGTATCGCTTACTATCAGGCGCACGGTATGTGTGTTTCGCCATTCAGAGCAGCAAAAAAAAGTTAAAATGAAACTATAAATCTTTTTACATAAAAGTCTATATTATGAAATATGGTTGTATGCGAACAAGTGTACCAGTACCAGGCATAGTTAATGCCGGCATCGCGTGCTACAGAATATCACCCGAGTTTTACACTATATTATAAGGCGAAGTGAAAGCACACCACTAACACCGCTTGTAATCCACTTAAAGTTCATGTCATTAATGCCACATAGTGATAGGACACGCCATGCCATGTTTATTAACATAATGTGTTTATAACGCAATCTTGAAGCATCGCACAACATATGACTTAATATATAAATATCTGACCGATAATAATGAACAAGTACTTATTAAGAAAATGATGTATAACAATAATATAAACAAAAATAAAAGATAGACCTCTCAAAGCGTCCCGCACCGACATTGCCAGTATATTTGAGAGCATTAGATTATTTTCCGCTTCTTCGTCTGTATAAGCGAGACGAATTACTTTAGAGTTTAGAGTCGAGCCTCATAAATTTCCAACGTCGCTCATTGTCTACCTATCGTAGTTGATGTCGCAATTTAACTGCAGAACGCTTCGGCGCTGGAATATTCTCAACTGGTCATCCATCAAGTTCTTTTCTAAATAGATTGCTGATTAAATTGTCAGCTTGCTACACTTACATAGTTACGACTAATTGTTATTTTGGCAACTAACAAATGTTACGAGAATATTATTTTATCCAAATCTTCTTAAATAATTGCTAATAATGATATTCTTCATATACGATCATTCCGAACGTGAAACCAATTCGAATTAGAAACATAAAGTGGGTCAGCACATGACGCGACAGTTTAATCAGTTTTTGCTGCCTTATGCTGGTTAAATTGCAATTTAAATATCATCGTGAAATTCGTTAGAGAAATTGGTAAAAAAATTGCTTAGTTAGTATGACTGCGCGTGTTGTTCCGGTAATCAGTATTGTGATAAATGAGCGATATATTTTCTAGACCCAATAAAGGTTCTTATACCTTCACTTTTATCTGCTGAAGATGAATCACAAGTACATGAAACTATTGAATCCATTTTATAATTAAATATGCGACACAATAAGTATTCTCTTCAAATAAGAACCAACTAGAATTGATTAAGCCAAGGACAAATAATAAAAAAAGACGTGTGGCACTCGGAGACTGCCGCGGTAAAGCTATTGCATAGCATTTTTTATCAATTTATGTAATTATAATTATTTATTTATTTTATTTATGAAAGAGGTCAATTAATACGCAATAGATTTGCAATTCGCATTTAAAAGTACTGGCACATATTTGAATCAAAATAAAAAATAAAAAATTTAAAAGTACTGGCACATATTTGAATCAAAATGAAAATATTAAATTTAAATTTCGGTCGGACTTAGGTTATTTTCGTTACGGAATTTCTGGATTCAGTCTCCACGCTCAAGGCCCGCGATAGAAGCTATGCAAAAGCTTCAAAAAAATTATATGAGGGTGCACAGCTCTATAATAAGCTATATTTATAAATATCCGGACATTTTTTTTAGGTGGTACTAATTTTATTTGATACATAATGAGGTTACATAACTTGTATACTCTACTGCTAGCTTCTCTGTTTGAATCCTGCCTCACAGTCGCAACTGATGGCCATTCAATTCGCAACGTGAATCGTGACATAAGTCAGTAAAACGTATTATAGGGAGTAACAAGCTGCATTTCAACAAAAGACATCGTTAATATTTAAGTAGCACAATAAAACAAACAGTATAACTCTTGTTTTATCTAAATGTCAATGTTAACGAGTTCTCAAGTTTACTTGTAAATGGGAAAATATGCCCAATTAAAAATGAACTTGAACAGAATGTTTCCTTGCATAATTGTTAGATCATGTGACTAATAACAAATAAGTGAGGCGTATTTAGCGAGTGGAAGACGCGGAAAAGGCTCGTCAACGTGGACGTCTCGGCGTTAATGGATGGTGTGTTTTTGCAGGGCGTGGGCGTGAGATGGCACGCGCGGGCATGCTGCACAAGGGCGGAAAAAATGGAGCCGAGTGAGTATTTTTATTTCTTACAAGAATTACTACCACAACTGCCTAAAAGGCTCTTAATCACGTCATAAAATTACATCATAAAACAATTATATTCACTACAATTTTGTGATAAAAGAGGCACAATTTATGATAATAGGTTTTTAAAAAGGAAGACGTTAAGCTGTGCAATAAGGGCGAGCTCGTTCATTTGATACTTTATTATCTAATTTCACAATGCTAGCGTCAAGGACAAGGTAACGGCATATTCCAGAAAACTGTCTGCCTACATCCGTACGACTTTCTCTTAAGGACACGATTTGGCACTTAACTTAATTGTCACGTAACTATACACACACGTGTTTATCTGGCCTTTTATTATTTTATTTTAATTATGCAATATATTTGTTTATGATAACTCAGCATTTATGTCACGAAGCGACGATGGTTATTTAAATATCATTCAATACTTACTTGAAATGTCTTTTCTTGTATCAATGCGCTACACTTAAACCTCCAATAATAATATTTTACGGATATCTGGATTCGCAGGCTGTGGATTACCTAATCTTGAGGGCACATGTGTTTTGGTATTTTATTTGTCATTTGGCATTAAATGGGCTGGTGTACGGAGGCAGTTGCCCTTATCGCAATTCGCAAGGTGGTGAGGGCGCGTGCGGCCCTCCGGCGGGCCACTGAGGGAGCGTCAGGTGCTACCCCGATAAAGCAATTACTTATTTTAATATTTTTAATACCTGTCTCCGGGGGTAGTAGGCTGTTTTCGTCATCTGATAAAGCTTTTGCTATTATTCATGCGCTATAAACGACTAAAGAAAAGTCAGTACTTCAAAGACCTTTTCATTGTGATATAAAGACTTTATATTGAGCAATATTTTGGTTTCTATGTCATTATGTTTTTATTTCCAAGACGCGCATTAATCATAATTTCTGCTTCTACAAAAGTAAATAAAGGGTTCAACTCTTGGATTAAATAACTTGCACTCGTATGTGTCAATTGTTGGTGAGCTTTGGATTTGATCCATCGACGAAGTTATTGTCAGCTCATAATTAATCATTGTCACCAGTAATAATAGTTGCAGCGAAGTTAGTTGGCATGCGTCCTATTACATCGACAAGCCATTCGTCTTAAATCCGCCCGGCCAACTTGGCAGACGGGTTCCTGGCGAATACCTCTACATTCCTTCGCTGTAGTTGTCTTTCAATGGGAATTTTACTCCCGCTGCTTCAGGTGCATTCAAGTTTCATTACGTTTGTTATGAAAATGTCTTATCTGTTTTAAATCGAATATTTGAGAGATGAGTACTAATTTGCTTTATTTATTTCAATAATTGTGTACTAATGTATATTGCAATTTCCTTCCAAAACCTGTTTATGTTGGTAGCTATATTACGAATGTTGGTAAATAGCCGTCGGGCTGTGTTGTGCGAGGCGCGTCCGCCGGCCGTCTCGCCCCCACTGCATATTCTCACCTCAACTCGTACTCCTAGTCTACAGTCTACACTAACTTTAAATTGTTAGCTGTAACTTTGGTTCCCACTCGAATGAACTTTATTTGTACATTGGATACCGTTTCCAACTACCGATTATAGTTTTCTGGAATGTAATTTATTTTGAGATGTGGGCGGGTGATGCAGAAATTCATTTCCTTTTAAAACTGCCATCGGTGTTTACGTACAAATCCAAACAAAAGGAAATTATGCGGGTAAATAGAAAGAATTTCTCGAAATTCACAATTCCAATAGGGGACCGTACACATAAAATATTTTAATATGAAATGAAGTAGAGCACTGGCAGGGACGTCGGGCGCGCAGGCAGGAGCACGCATGTATGGAAATGTTCCCTAGGGAGCACAATATTTGATTCCATCTCACCTTATATCCGTCACGTACAAGGTCTTACCTTCACTGCCTCTAATAATATCTGTATTATTGCTCAGATTAACACACATCAAACTTAACCCTGCCTAGTGCCGTGTGCTCATAGATAACGGCTTTTGTAGAGATTAGCAGGAAAAAACTATTTCATCTCATGTAATTACGCGAGTTATTGGTATACATATATGACTAATATTAATATACAAGAACTGATATTGAATTGCCTGTAATATTTTTTTTATATACCTATGCCATTTATATGAATTTTGATTAATGATTGCGCGAACAAAGACTTTCTAACACGTTAAGAATAATTATGAATATTAAAAGCGCTGTATTTTTAAAGTCAATAAATTACTTTTACGCGGTAAGGAAATATATAAATATATATACAATTCATGGCTTTGATTGGCCTCTTCTGTCCAGTGTCCACAAGGTCTTACCGTCGCTCGGTGCCGATTGTGGGTCAATGCGACGCTCGAGTAGCCGCACTACGCCCATTCATGCATACTTCATACGATACACTTAAATCTAAAAAGAAAGGCAAACCGGATAATGCATACTTCTACTACAAATTAAGCTCCTTATGGTATTTCAATATACACAGTTTTACAATATTACGCACCATTCTGTTAACAAGTATAGATTTTTGTATTCAATATTTTTGGCTTCATCCCATGTGGTGAAACCTGGAAACATTGATAGCGTCATCACAGGGCTTATAGTTTGTGCAGGGCCCGCGAAAACTCATAATATCCAAACAAAGAACCGACAGATCTCACGATAACGTTCCGAACTCGATTGGGTACGATAGATATTCTTTGCTTTCGGCACGGTGTCTTAATAATGTTTCTTATTCATATTATAAGTTCATAATAACGGTACAAAAATTTTGATGGGATGGATATAACCCATCATAACTAATTTTACCGAGGAATTTCTCGATACAAATTAAACATACATCTATATATATAAAAGAAAGTCGTGTTAGTTACACTACTTATAACTCAAGAATGGGTGAACTGATTTGGCTGAAAATTGGTAGGGAGGTAGCTTAGAACCAGGAGAAGGACATAGGATACTTTTTATCATGTTCCCGGTTTCCCGAGTTTCTATTAGCTTATTAACATTTTCTCATACAAAATGTTCATGGGTTTGTAACTGTCAAAGATTTACGGCCGGGTGCAATACTCTGTCTGTCTTTTACTACCCGTTAAAATCGCTAACTCTAGTATGAGTTCTGTCATTTTTCGGTTTCAATAATCGCAGACAGATGAATAAACATATCTATGATTTGTATCTATCAATGGGAGGGCTCTCGCTAACCATAGTTAGGAAATTCCATACAAATTAAAATATACGCGTTTCGATAACGATTCGAACTACTGTAGTTATTCGTGTTTAACTAGCTGTTAACGTTTTCTAATATCGCTGCAATATGGTGGATAATACGTCGATTAACCCAGATATGTGGTATTTTTATGGAAAAAATCAGCAAAATAAAGTGACATTAATATATTCAGTGATGAAAGTGATAACGAAATGTTTAAAGCTGGTGGATTTGACGCCGATTATAATTTATGAGATCAAAAAAACTATGTGAATATTCTAGTTCAGAATTTATTTACAGATTTACTTTTTAGATGAAATAATACATCAGCTATTATGTTTATTTCTACATTTAAACCCAGCCCGCAAGGAACCTTCCTCCTGGTAAGCATACATATCAAATATTTCATTAAGTTTTATAAGTGTATTGAATTATTCCAAAATCATATATTCTATAATAAATGTAACAGCTCGGGAACAATAATGTGTCACTGTTCCATTAATTGCTGCTATCATTGTGGTTTTACGTACTGGGGAGAATGCATGTTCAGTAGGTAACTATTTTTGGGTATCAAAAGCTACAGTCAGCCGAATCATTACTGATGTGCCTCGGGCTATAACTGAGCTATATTAGCAGTATGTAAAAATATTAGACCACACACAGCATGGGTTTCATAAAATTGCAGTTTTCCCAAGAACCTTTGGTGCAATTCATTGCACATATTATATTCCCATAGAGCCACCTGGTTAGTAATGACTACCTTTAGATATATTAGGATTAATCAATAATTATGTATTAATATTGTCTATGATATTAACATAAATCTTGGTATTATGTATCAGTTATCTGATCACAATGTATTAATCTTAATATTTTTATTTTTAGATACAAATATACGACAAGAATTTAGGAAAATAAAGGCATTATTGTTCAAGAAATGTGTATTGCACAGTTACTTTTCATGAATGTATTGGAATGCTAGCCTGGGGCTCATTACACTACTATATTTAACAACTCTGCTAAAAGGTATTTATCTCATACTTTATATTTTGAAAGAATTCAAATTCAAATATTGTGGTACATAGGTGAAAATGGTGTTACATTCAATTGTTTTGTGCAGCTATGACCCGCCATATTGGCATACAATAATTTAAGATACAACAAATATGACAATTAAGTTGGAAGAATGGTTAAGAGAATATATTAAGATTAATACACATTTTTGTAAGTAGTTTCCTAATAATTCCCTAGTTTCAAAAGGGCCTGATGGAAATCATCAAAACATATTTTCACTTTAAATCTTTTATTTTTTGTAAATAACATATTTATTTTCAGTACAATGTGAAGAAGTTATATAATAAAATAGTAATAGATATCTAATTGGAGATAGTGCATATCCACATACTACTTTATTAACAACACTGCTCAATGTCTGCCATAGAGTATTGCAACAATGCGGCTCATATAAAGTTATTATAATTAATATTTTGCTCTTCCATCTTTTACATCTTTCTTTCATCTTTATTTCAGGTCTTATGATGTTTGGAAAAGATTTCCACACCATTCACTGAAAAAAAGTCTTTTGGGATTGCACACAACTTTAAACATAATGAGTGCCACAGCGGTGTCAGATAATATTTGAAGAATGAAAAGCATTGCTGATGTGGAACATGAAATTGACATACCAAACACTGCTAGACTAGATATAAATATTAATTACTTATTTGAAATTAAAATAAAGTTTCAGAACTTTGTCAATAATAAAGATTAAAGATTTTTCACAAATTATCTTTGAAATTTTATTTACCCATAATACAATCTGCGGAAAAGGGGGTTCTTACATTTTATTTGTAAATACCATTGACTTATATTCTACCATTCTAACATTGATATCGATGGTAAATACATTTTTATGTGATATGTAAAATGTGTAACAGTTGTTTTCTCTATAACTAGTCATTACAATTTCGAAAACTTCTAGCATAGTAAGATCACCTGAATAAATTATTATTCTTAATTAGATTTTTATTGTTTTAATTATTATAATATTCCTCAGTATTTATTTGTAGATAAGCACTGAAATGATTTCAGGTCTTTAAAGTCATATTGATTACAAAACTAAAGTAATGCAACCACGCAATGTTTTATTTTCACACTTTTCTTCGTATTTATAAATATTATGGTCTCTGATTCAATTTAAATTTGTAACTCTATCGCAGAAATAGGGCCGTAAAATTCATTTTTGAATTCATTCTTGTTGGTAAACATTGATACATGTAAACTTCTTTTTTACATTTGAGTTTTGACATATTATAAATCAGTCATACGATGCGTTTTGTTGTTCTATGTAAGCTTTGTATGAATTTTTAATTTGCCTTTATTTGTCACAATACTTACATTATTAATATATTTTAACGTTTTATTCTTCTAATTATACATTAAAGATGATTTATGATAATTCTAAAATAAAGTTAATAATTAACCTAATAAATATTGAACTCAATTAAAAGTGCAAATATTAAACGTTTGAGAGGAACGGTTCTTACCAGAGATATATGCAATATCTACGTTCATCGTTGATAACCTAGTTTAGTTTTTGTTATCGAAACATCGGTTAAACCACAGTTAAACAAAGATAGAAGACACGTATTATCGGGGATAATTTTTACCGCTTAACTGTCAATATATTATTGCACCCGGCCTTTAATGTTCATCCCGTCGATACGGTAAACTCTTCCCTCAAATTAAAAAACGTATTTAAATAAAGGTTTCGAATCGACAACATATATCCACAATATTCTATTAATGGCGTATTTTAGATTATAAAGATGTAAATTAATGACAGTAATGAAAAGCGATTGACATTTTAATTGGTTGTCAAATATTAATGCATGCGTTCAGAAATTTATTTTGTGTAAACTAAAGAGAATGTATTATAAAGCTGCATAAATATAGGACAATAAAATAAATAATATTCACACGCAAGAAGTTTTACTTCTTTTCAAGATATAATGTCACTTGAAAATGAAAAATCATTATTAAAATAACAATTTTTCATAATTATGGAGAATATTGCATGAGTTTTCAAATTAGGCGTTGCCTGTGTCTTCCCGTAAATAGAATTGTTACTACATGAATGATTAATCATGTGTGTGTGTGTAAAAATGTGCTAATAGTGTATGTTTTGTGTGCGTGTGCGTGCGTGTGTGTGAGTAAAAAGTAAAGGCGTACTATTTTTGGAAAAACAGCATAGTGGGGGTGAAATAAGGGATGGAATATTGTATGGATAATCAAAACTGCTAAAGTGTTAAATGTAAATGATTTATAAGGCATACTACTTGGATATGGATAAATGGGATATAATAGAGTGAGAGGCACGGGAGAGGACTGAGATAGCTGACAGATTTGATAGGAAGAAATGTAAATGCACGCTATAAGACGGTATGGATAATGAAGAGAAAGGATGGGACGTATAGGTACGTATGGGTACGTACCTATAGCTTTGAATTATTTACTCTTTATGTTAATAATCTATAGACGGAGGGGAGTCAGAACCAAAATTTGTGGTCGCCATTTTGAACTTTTTTTGGTATTGATCCGATTGGTCTCGAAATCAATATCTGAGACACCTTTTGTTCGAATAACCTAAATTTGGAGTCAGAATCGAAATTTTGTGGTTTGAACTTTTTTGCTATTGATCGGATTGGTTCCAAAATTGATATCTGAGGAACCCTTCATTTAAATAATCTGAATTCACAGTTGGAATCGGAAAATTTTGGCAGCCATTTTAAAGTATTTAGTTATTGATCGGATTGTTTTTTTTATTGCAATGAGTAGCTAAACGAGCATGCATGACTTCACTTCACGCTTTTTTTGGGTAGGCAGAGGTGCAACCAGGATCCACGTTTTGTCATGTATTCGTCCCAGTTTGTGATAGGAAGCCTATCGCCATATCGATCACAACTTCCTGGTTTTTTTTGCACCGAATTGCACCATTACCATCGTAACAAAGTTAAGAAATTAAAATTTGGTATTTTACTGAGACATCGGGATAATGCACTATTGGTATAGATGTAATACTAGAAATTTCAGGTGTTGAGTGGAGTGAAAGAAGATCTCCACCCAGGCGAAGCTGGGCCGGGCCGCTAGTTTTTTATAAATATTAGATGTACGAAGGTAAAACATTTTTGTTTGACGAGCGCGTGTTACGTGGAGCGACCACAGAAGAAAAGCCTTATTATGAATTACTTTTACACATCGTTCAGATGTGGGTCAGTGTCCCGTAAAAGTTTCCGCGAATGTGGTCGCCGTCCCCGCCGCCGCGGCCGATCAAAGCTTCGCTCTCCACACAATGACCCTACACTCCATAGGAACTCTTGGAAATTCATGCGTTTGTTATCCCCATTGCTACGTATCTGTTACACCATTATACGGATGTCCTCTATTTATGAGTGCTGCTCAACTTTAGCTTCACAAGACAGCTTAACTTGCGGGTCGCATTGAGGATAATTCGGTTTAGTGCGAGTTGTATGCAGTATCGCACCGCATAATTATTTCAGTGTTTGCCCTCTATTAATGACTGCCGCCGCGGTGCCGTCCGCGGCTTACTTACAGCTCGGCTACACACAGAATCCGTCGCTTCTCTGTAATCTACTGTAGCGCGTAACACCAAGTGCATAATTTACGATTTAGCTAGTTAATCCGGCACTAAATTAAATTACCATGCAGTCTCTGTGTACACTACTTGCGGTGGTTTTTACTTAAGCTTAATTACTTTCGCACATTTATCAGTTGTTAGCAAATGTTAAACAGCAAACAGATAGCGGGGAATACATCACAGCAAATAAAGGCATTGAGGTAGCTCTCTAAATAGAATACGTGAATAAATGAAAACCAGTTCATACATTACGATCGGAAAGCATCTATTAGTGAACAAAATCAAGTAAATAAAGCGGCTGATGGCTGACTGAATACGCGCATTTTCCAATAACTTTAAATAACAAAGCTGGTACGCACGCCGCTTCCACAAATTTATTACAGTGAAGAGTAAATAGCCGCATACGTTTACATATAACACATGCGAGACGTTGCCGACAGGAGATGCAAATTTTGTCGACTCACCCGGAAAGCAATTACGTGGTCTAGGGTGCCGTTCGCTTCGTTCTTCTACGGGACTCGTTAATCAATACGGCGGAGTTTATATACATTTACCTGCAAAATCAATATTGTGAAATAAATATTAAATACTTCTTATATCTTCATATAACTCTATGATGAAAATTCTTTATTTCAAATAATGTCGGCGAAGTCTGCTAGTTGTAAAATCAGCTGTGCTATAAAGCCTGCATAGTTAAACTTAAATGACAAACTTTATGCAACCTCAATTTTTTAATACGGATTTTAACAATGTGATTACATAATTTCGACGATAATTATTTGTTTAAAACTCCTTCATTTTATTTTATAGGTTTGATTTTGCATTAGGATTTCGATACAGTAGCATCACTAAATGTATTCTACCAACTGAGTTACCAATCTGTTTACGGCAATGATGTTTTAATAAAGATGACGCATATCCATATTGCGTGACGTTCAAAAACTGTACTGCTATGCATATACATACTCATTTGTTAATACTTTATGACAATTTTAGTGAATGAAACAGATTATACAGAAAGTAGGAGACGAAAAGAGATAGCATTGCGCTATCCAAACATAGAATCGAAGCGATAGTAACAGAAGGGTGATGATAAATAAAACTACCTATTTGGTTTTATAAGTATATAATATATTAACTTTGAGGTTGCTACATGAGTCTACATGTGGTACGCCATCCTGTAACAAATACATTTTTATTTGCTTACAAACTTGAAAAAATAAAAAATAAATTGATTACCGTGTTTTATATTAGTTTATGGTAAGCAGGCACTGAAAAATCGATTTCTTAACAATATTATTATTTGTTGTATTGATGACAAGTGATATGACCGCTCGTGGACATAAGCGAAACCAAGACACCTTAAATTACAAAGCAATGCTTGGCTTTCACTGTGCTCGCCATCCCGAGACATAAGATCGGCCTTTGCTTTCAAACAATTTGCTGCTTGTGATGTTAAGAAAACAATTACTCTTATTTCTTCAAATGCAATAGGTAGCGACTGTGTCAGCCGTAATATGGTTATGCCTATCCTAGACGAAATCCTTCCCATAATATCCCACATCCTCAACCATTCTATCACGACTGGGATTTTCCCGGCTACCTGGAAAGAAGCCCATATTATTCCTATTCCTAAAAAGTCCAATGCTTCTTTACTCTCTGAATTCCGACCCATTTCCATTCTTCCTTTCCTTTCCAAAATCCTTGAGCGCCTGGTCCATACTCAAATTAGTGATTTCCTTTCTAAAAATAATCTCTTAAACCCTCTCCAATCGGGGTTTCGTCCTGGGCACAGCACCACCACCACGCTGACTCATATTACGGACGGCATCAGATCGGGTATGGAGGAAGGCAAGCTGACTGTCTTAGCATTGCTGGACTTCAGCAACGCTTTTAATACAATTGACTTTGATATATTGCTTTGTATGTTACGTTCTCTTAACATATCTCCAACAGCAGTTGAATGGTTTCGTAGTTACCTGTATGGACGCCGGCAACGCATTTGTGTCGAGGATTGCTATTCCTCGTGGTGCTCCTTATCTGCTGGCGTTCCACAGGGCGGCGTGCTATCTCCTCTACTCTTTGCTGTCTTTATAAATTCCATATCTATTCAACTTCGCTCCTCCTACCACCTCTACGCAGATGATTTACAAATTTATACTCAGGCATCTTTGGGTAATATGAATGATGCGATTGCTATAATTAATAGTGACATCCAGCACATTTGTGAATGGAGCAAGACCCATGGACTGAAAGTCAATCCATTAAAAACACAGGTGATAGTTATCGGCAGCCCCAGAATGACTTTAAAACTAGACAGAGACAAACTACCACCTATCTCCTGTGATGGTACTACCGTCACATATAGTGATAAAGTCAGGAACCTCGGACTATATCTGGACAAGTCTTTCACCTGGGGACCGCAACTCCAAGAACTAAGTCGTAAGTTGTTCGCCTCAGCTAGGTCCTTGCGAAGATTACACAATCTTTTACCTGTTGCTACGAAGATTTCATTAGCGCAAACCCTCCTTCTCCCTATCCTTGATTATGCCGATGTCAGCTATCCTGATCTCACCGAGGACCAACTAAATAAACTTGAGCGCCTTCAAAACTTTATTATTAGATTCATATTTGGATTACGCAAATATGATCATGTTTCTGAGTTTCGTACTAAGCTCAAGTGGTTGCCCATACGGCTTCGTCGGAATGCTCATATTCTTTCTCTTCTTTACAATATATTGTTTAATCCTGTCACCCCATCTTATCTCAAAGATCGTTTTGTATTTCTCGATGACTCCCATTCAAGATCCCTAAGGTCGTCAGAGAGACTGGAATTAAGAATGCCTGTGCACTCCACTAATTTTATGGACGGGTCGTTCACCGTCAAAGCTGTCCGATTGTGGAACGCTCTACCAGTTGTGGTAAGACGGGCGAGGTCACTATCATCGTTTAAAAAAATGGTCAAAGATCACTACCTGTCTCCTACATTTACACATTGATGTGGATAACTTTCCTGTTTGTATGTACTGATACTCTTATATTATATATAAATATGTATTTATTTATGTATGTCTATTAGTTATATATATGTATGTATTGATGTATTTATATATATTTTATTATTATTTAGTAATTATTTGTTGTTCTTATATATATTTTTTTCCGTCTTAACTCCTATTCTTTACACTTTACGACTGCCCTCTAATTATCCTTTTATCAAATCCATCCCATGGTTGTCTGTAAGACATTGCCTTTGAGCGATAAGACCGCCAATTGTACTTTTATGATTGTGATTTTCATTTTATTTGTATTTTTGTTTTGTGCAATAAAGTGTATAAATAAATAAATAAAATAATAAAGATCTTAAATATAAGTACAGCGATTACTTGGGCGAGAATGTCCTTTGAACCGGAACATAACATGGCATTTAAACTGCCGTGTGGCGGGGGAAATAGACATTGCGGTGGTACCTACACATGGCGTTAACGTATGAGCGACCTGCCACTGGTAAACAACCGATGGTGCAGGTTTTTTAGGTGGATATATATTTTTTCGTAGTTGTATATTTTTATTCATAATTAAATGTGCTAAACCAATTTTAATCAGTTTTAAAGTATCCAGTTACGATCCCCTCTTTTTGTACCAGCTGTGCATAGTGCATATCCATTTACGTCTCAAAAGCTCATCACGTAGAAATCTGGAAACATTCAATGATATATGTAAATAATATAGTCATTCAAAATATACGGGAAAGCTAATGTATTTTGTAATGTTCGTGGTTGGATTAAGTTATTTATTATGAAAATATTTCATAACAAATAACTTAATCGTTTTAAATATGATTGAATTAGAAACAAATATACAATTATCCAAATCCATTCAAACTGTCATCGTCAATTTTCCGTATGATCGGTTTCGCTTCTGACTTGTTAATCTATGACGTACGCTTTTTGTCCCTATCGCACTTAACAATCTTTGTATTAGGCGATCCTTCTTACACAATTGAAGGCGGTGTTTGCTAATTTAAAATAAAAATTAAATTTTGTGTGGTTTTTGTATACTTACGTGTGGTGTATAGGTCCCATTTAGTTTCATATTTTTGCACCATTGTTTTAACACTCTTAAAACATACAATTCGACACTTTAAACAATATTTTCGAAATAAATTATGTTGACAGCAGTGAGGTCTTCTCTCTGTCGCCGTTGCTATGCGACTAGATGAAATTACACCAATTGCCCGAATTTGAATGCCTCACTTTTGAAGTGCTAGTGCGATATCTACGTCGTATTTGTATAATATATCATTGGTTTACGGGATATCTGCGTACAAATCATTTAATCCAGGAATATATTACAATATCGTCAGTTACTGTGTTAATAAGGTAACATATTATAAATATTACACTATGTCCTTATTCAATCAATTTAAAAAGGTATAAAAAATCGTATATTATCCAAATGAAATGCCCAATTTTCCCGATAAACAGCAAACAAACACAAGCAACCCTTTTCAACAATTTGTTTAGGGACGGATATCATCGTGACCACGCATTATGTTGCCGTCCACAATCTTGTGCATTCAAATCTCGCCATGTATCGCCATTTGAAAAATACCCATCCAGTTTTCAACAGGGGCTGTTGAAATGCCTGACATGCCTAAAAGGCTGTTTTTGTCAAATAGCAACAGTCGTTCATCCGAATGAGAAATCCCATGGGTGACCTAAAAACTTTGGCATTCGATTGACTAAAAATTTATCCGCCCGCAAAACCGCTTTTCGGGAACCGTGATAGAATATAAGAGAAAAAAATAATGAATGTAAAGGGAGGCCCTGAACCACAGTGGAGCAGAGGTCAATAAAATACCATCTTATGTAATCGTTCCAATGGGCAGGTTTAGGAACGGAATCATAGCCAAGGTAGAGGTCGCATAAGTATTCCATCTCAGAGACTTGTATGTAAGACTGCCTAATGTCTGTATACTACATTTCTACATACAACGATAGGAAATCTGCGTAACAGACCACAGGATTTTGAAGGACTGAAAACTATATTAGGCTATCGTGAAAGATAATCCGTTTTCCACGTATGTATGGGGTGACGAATTGTCATCGAATATTGTCTACTCTGTTCACACAAAGCGGATAACGGACCAAAACCAAGCGTGTGAGAATTTTGGAATACTCGGGAAGAAGCTTAAATGTAAGCAGCTTCATAAAAATGTTCAGCTACTTCTTGATCGTATTGTTGAGTGGCCGAGGTTTTATTAGTCCTGACACCCGATAAGTGAGCACTCAGAATAAAGCACAAGGTAAACAGCTGATTGGCTGTACTTATGTATAGTTTGAATATGCACCATTTAGAACATATTTACAGAATTACCTTACTTTGTAATAATGAATGAAATTGCAAGTTACAATTTTACGACTTAGGACCTTTGTTAATTGTTATAATAACTTTCATACTTAAAAACTCACATGTTTTTCCCATAGGGGTTTCGAATTGTGTGTTTCCCATGATTCGACAGAGGGCGAACCTATCGCCATATCGGGCACAAATTCCTGACTTCGGACTGAAAATTGATAGAGAAATCCAATATCACTTTGGCCGACCCGGGCTTCAACCCAAGACAAAGAAATGAAATGAAATGAAAATTAATCCATTCATACAAAATTTCATCGAAATCCGTTAAGCCATTTTGAGTTCATGTCGCACAACCGCACAGACAAACAAACAACAATTCCACAAATTGTAGTTTTGGGTTCTATTACCTCAATACAGTCCCTCCATATCAGTTTTTCTCATTTATCTTCCATGTACAGACATCGATCGGTTACAAACATATTATTTGTATAGATATTCTACGCTCACATAAAACCAAGTCGGAACATAAGTGGAAATTTCATGTAATATTTTTATTTTATAGCATTTGGAATGCCGCTCCGTTTCATATTTAATCTCTTTTTGCGTTGTTAATTATCGTAACGAATGAATTTATTAATCGCTTGCATGTTTGATTAAACTACTGAACGATAAACCTAGTTTGAATTTTGGCATTATACGTTGGGAATCGCGTGCGTTCACACATAAAGGTGTTATTTCCTTAAAGTTGTACAGTGGTAAGGCGAAATGTAAAAACAGGCCGCGCGGGTGTAAAGTCTGCGCTGTATGTTCAACACGTCCGTATTGTGGCTATGTAGTTAAATTGCTTTACAATAATTACTATACTGGATACATACAACCATTTCTATTGCTACTCAGCCCACTCTTGGGCATAGGGACACACGAGAAGGACTGGACATTTGACCTTTGACAGTTCACATGGGTCACTTAATATATTCTTAATATGATCTCACTTAATATGTTCACTATTTTAATTGGTATTTTTAATTATGTAATATTATGTTTAAAAAAGTTCATCAACGCACATCTGATCAATCGAACGTAAATGTACTATAAACACATTTCGTACATTAATCTGTAGCACTAACAATAAATTGTAAATACCGTGCAAAGAAACTCCATTACGGCAGCGACTATAAACAAAATCAATAATAACAAATTATTTATAGAACCATTACCGAAGTAAATCTATAACACAAATTGTAATATTCTAAATATGCGTATAATCTAGACAACCCATCCTCCACGCCCGTCAATTTTCATAATGGAACGTGGTCGGCTTTCGACGGCCGACTGTTATTGCACTATTTAATGTTGTAAAACAACACGGTATACAAAGAGACCGATCTGTACATTCAAACTATCGTTGCTCCAATATATTTATTAACTTTTTATTCGTTTGCTTATAAGTTGATGGCTTATTTTCCCAATATAAAAATATGATAAACATACAGTTGTCACACAAACCAACTAATATTGTTTCAAATACAGCTATTTCCATTCAGTATGCGTTATAAGATTGGATCTCGACACAATAATACGTTTCATAAAAGCAACAGCAGTCTCGTACTCTTTGAAAGATATCGTAAACCACACGAAATAGCAATAAACAATTTCTATCCCAAGGTTGTATTCATACTCCATGGTTTTTTGTACATAATAACAATATTGCGAAAGGTAGAGTCGGATCGATTGGGAAAGTTGTACAGTTTGGAAGGTCGGCGTTGCAGCCGGCGTGGCGGGTGAAAGTAAAGGCCCTCCCGGTCCCCCACACACCCTCTTTGGACGCTCGATGGGAGAAGAAGCCCCTGATGCTGGGGAAAGTACTCTATACAAATTTGCTACATGCTCTCTTGAGGAAATCCATACCACTTAATACCTACCACCTCTAGTTTCAAAGAGAGTTTTTTGTCTACATCATTAGCACGTCATCATTTACACTTAAGTAAAAACATAATAAGCTCATTTACTTACACTACAGATACAGGTAACTTATAAGATTTAGCCTACGTACATTACACAAATCAATTTTCTTTGTTATGAGTAATGACGACTAACGAGTATGGTGTCACATAGTAAAAAAAACACGTGTTTAACATTGACGTTGACACTTATCGCGTAAAGGATTTAGTAATACGACTAATCGAGTAACAGAGCGACAGAAAACATTAAATTTAAATATTTTTACATCTGTTGCATTTTAAGTAAGTTACGCATGAGAGAGCACCCATACAGTTGTGGCGTAATTTAAGCTCTTTCACTAACGAGTAGACACTCAAGTCAAGTCCCTCTTGCACGCAGCATATCTCCAGACTGGATGATATTGTGAGATTTGTAAGCACATTGTTATGTTGCGTGCAAAACAAGCTCATACGGTAAACTGTATACTACGTCATGGGGCACCTCTCCCGCCGCGCCGTTCCTTCATGTTCTATGTTATTGTTCATACACATATTTATTAAGAACCACTCCCTGAAAATATTTCTATAAAATTACGATACCGAAAGAAAATGAAAACATTTTCCCCTACACCACCAGTAAATAAAATACATGTTTAACTTTACCATTCAATAAACTAAAGAATAGAAATAGTAGTACAGTACTGAAATTAAAGTTTATTTGAACACTCATGATTGCAAACACAAATAGTGCAATTTGCATCGCGTTTATAATTGCGTTATTTAATTCTCACAATAACATTTCTATATTTAAGGGTTTTCTCTGTAGCATAAAAGCCAACGTCTTTATGACGTCATAAGAATAATTATATTCTCAGGTGTTAAATTTCCATTAGCAAGTGATGGTCAAAGCAAGTGTGATAAATCTAATTTATCCGTTTGGTGGTGGTAATTATACTCGACGCAGATGTGGGTGGTAGAAGGGTGTATTTCTTTCAGGTTGCCTGTTTAACGCCGTGTAACCCTCGCCGATGGTTTGTCGTCACTTAACTTTGTCATTTGTAGCATATTAGTTTTTGACACCACACTTTATAATAATTACATATATTTTTGATAAATTGTCTCCGCTTCTCTTGAAGGATAAAAAATAAAGCTTAGTTGAGACATAAGACATAAGTTCGTTTCCACAATTTGGTTAAACGGATAGGCATTTATTTTCCGTTTATCTTATCTGTCTGCCAGGACACCGACGTGCATTTACTTTGTGAGGGTTTTAATTAAATCGAATTACCGTGCTCACCGTTCCTATGGCGCCGCGAGAATCTTGAATCTAACTAGTAAACGAGGGAGGTATTGACATTTTGTGTGTCCCCTCCGAACCCCTCCGACCATAGATAATTAACTGCAGACATCTACCTACAAACCCCATAGGACAAGATCGAATTTTATCTACGACTTTTTGAAGTGTTTAGTCGGGTCGAAACGGTCTCGAGTGCACCGCGCCTGTGATGGGGTTGGCACAATTTGTTAGGGTGGATAGGCAAACGCCCGTGATTATATTGATTTTTACAACGACATCTATTCACAAAACCATTCCAAATTGGAGTGTACGTGCAGTGAAAAACCGCAATGAAACAAAAATAAGCTGTACGCAGCTCTTATTCTATTACAAACACCAAAATAAAAGAATATTGTTGATTTCTTACCTATGTTTCCCTTAATGACTTGCTACGAAAAAGTGACACAGTTGTTTGTACTCTTTCCTATACACAACACTCAGAGACCAATGTGAGTAGAAATCTTCGCAGTGATAAGTTAAAGATATACAAGCACTATTGTTCCAGCCAAAGTTATTATATTTATATGCATACATTTATATTGTTTCTTTTTGAAAAGGAAAGCAGTTCGTTAGTAGTTACAGCACCCCTATGCATTGTCTGTAGAATTAACGCAATACAGTCGATGCCAGACGAATAAATCACGTGGCTAATGCTGCAGCATCCGGCGTCTCCGTTTATTGTGGAGCCCCGTTCACATTTACTTGTGTTTGGTACTTGCTGAACGCCTCGAGGGTGCCGTAGGCGATGACACTCGCCATGGTAACGACAGCTAGGGAGGGGCCCACGATTTATTATTACACGCGAATTATTTTAAATGACTTTATTCCACCGCTACAATTAATAATTAATCATACAGCTAATTAATATTTGAATTGTAAAAAAATATGCCATAATTCACTATAAGAAAAACTAATAAAAGCGATATATGTTATTTGTGTAAATACATTTATTTTGTGTATGAAGTACGGCGCTGCAAAGTTTGTCGATTTACAAATGCGAACAAGTTGGTACAAAAGTTGTGTGAACAAAAAGCATAGTTTTTCATTGGCGCGTCGTCGTCTGGCCGCAGTCCGAGATCGATAGTCGCACTCGGCGGGAACGCTGCAACTTTCTACACGTTCTTCAGCCACCTTAACGATAATCTTACTAATTTTATTTTAACTTTTTCTCCACACATTTGAAAATGGCTTTTACAGCTTACCATCTTCATCTTTTACGCAAAATATTCAAAACACATTTTTGAATTCGTGTATATTTTTAAGTTGCTGACAAAATTTGTATGCAGTTTTTTACTAATACGTTGTGTCTCGACAAATTCGTATTAGCAGTCGTGTTTTTTGTTACTTCATTAAGAACAAAATTATTAAATTTTATTGAGTAGTTACCTATTTTTCATAGCTGATTCCGAATATTAAAAAGTCAAGCTGTATCTATATATGTATAACTTGAAACAAAATATAGGTTACAAAAATATATTACGCCATCGAATCAATATTTCCATTATATAGGATGCCGATAAAAAGGACACTTTTATATGATATTGTCTCAGCGGTATATAAATTAAAGCAAAATCATTATAAAATATTTTTCATTCCTAGCAGAACGTAGCATTCGCATGTGTAGCGCAATTACACGTGTCGCAACACAAATTTTCGGCGTGTTCAGCAGCCCACACATGATTTAGTGCGTAAATTAAACGACAATACAACTGCAAATATGCGCGTACATATAAATCAAAACGAAAAATGATAAACTTTAAAATGATCGGCCTTTTAAATTGTAGGTAATATGTAGTTATAGGTCATAACAGCTAATAATTAATAATTAATAATAATCGATAACATCTATATGTGTCGAGTGTCGATACGATAAATTTAAATATAATTGTTTTACACTAAGATAATGTTGGATCAGATTAGGCAGTATTTTGAAAAAGATTTTACATAAAATTTTCTTAAAATAAGCAATTATTTCGAGGCTCTGGCGAAACAAACTTTCGGAAAGTTGACGTTTAATGTGAAGAAACCGACCTCGATTTGAATATCCGTTAAATTCAAAAGATTACGTCTAGGTATTAACATTAATTAAGTCAATAAAAATGGAAGTAGATTATTAAATTACATATTCATAACGCTCGCAATGTTTTAATGTGCGTTAGATTGATATGATAAAGTTGCAGGAAACAGTCACATCTTCTTCGTCTTAATGCCTTAACGAGGATTCCGCAGTGGTATGACGAGCAGTTTGCAGCAAGTGACGACACCACGTAAATTGCTTAATTAAGACTGCAATCAGAACACGTCTAGCTATCCTTAATATTTGCCTTATGTTCGCAAGTATGGCAACCTGGACAATTTTAAAATTACAGTATATTTTTATAGTATGAGGTTAAGTTTTGTGAAGCAAAATAGTAAATAAACTGGAGTTCAGATAAGGAACAGTAAGTGGCTACGTTCAATTTTATTATAGCGGAACACATCGCTCCCAGAAGTTGAAAAGTTCAATATTGACTCACAAAATTACTTCAAGTCGGTGCAGCCGATAATAGCAGAAGCTTATTTGGAATGTCAACCTTATAGCGGGTGCTCAAGAAGGGAATTGCTTTCGTGCACTCCTCGTGGGTGTGTTGGTACAAGTCTCCGTGCTTATTGCCATGTCCTCAGAGTTTCCTTTTGACGACACGCCGAACACGATTAGGATATTCCCTATAAATCACCTCTATGGGTTTTTGTGAACATAAATTCTAAAGTTTTATTTAACACACGCAAGGGCTGTCGATAATAATAATAATAAAGGCTGTCGATAATAGCTTGGTATAATGTTACTGTACTCCTAAAATATTAATATTAATTTAAATGATAAATTTTATGTCTGTTGTTTTTGTTTTTGTTTTGTCTTATTCAAGTTTTATTAAAATGTCATTCAATTTCTATAGGTAATTTAATTTAATTCTGTTGTGATTTTGTTGATTTTATATTGCTGTGTTACTGTATTACTATTACTGTGATTTTTGTAGTTAGTTAAGTTTTAGCACTTAGGTAGTGGACTTATGTTGTTTTAGAAGTATGTCATTTTGTTATATTTATATTATGTTTAGTATGATTGTCATTCGCAGAGTTTTTACGTTTCTGTTTTTTATTGTGTTCTCATTAACCTTGTTAATTTCACCTTAATTTTAATGTTAAGTCTGTCTAATGCTCCAAAATTATATTATACATGTTGTAACACCTGCAGGCAATGCTTTAAGCATGATACCGAATCAATTATGTAATAGATTTAAAAAACATTGTAATTGCCGTTGGATATCCTCGAATAAATAAAATAAAATAATATACAGTTTTTAACGACATAAATAATATTTCCGTTTGCACATTATAGTTATGTTATATACTTATATTTTACTAAAAATACTGAACGAAACACCGGTACGGCTTCTTGAAACAAATAGTTTGAACTTATTATTGTGCGAACTTAGACTTGCCTTCGTGACTCGTGTATTATAAATAAATAAATCCACCCAACAGTTACATACATACTCCTGACCTCACATTAAGATCTTTTTAATCTTGTGTCGATGGTATCAGAAACTACCAGAAATATTCAATCTCACAAACACCCAAACCTGGGACAAATACATACTTGTGGACCATACAAGCATTTGTGTCGGTGGGGGATCGAACCAACGGCCTCTTGATTCATAGTTGGTGTCTAACCAACTGCGCCACGGAGGCTATCATAATTTGATAGCCTCCGTGACGCAGTATGTCGGAAGAAATTCGATATTAACGTGTCTCTACAATGAACTTTTTGTGAAATGTATTGAAAGGGCTTCGAGAAATACGGCTGAAGTTATCTTGGGGAGATTGTAATGTTGGTTTAAGATCGTACTGAGTGAGAAGGACCATGCCAGATTGGCACGGACAAGTGTTTCGTTTCGGCATAACAAAGTTGTTCTGTTTTCATGTGTACTCGAGCAAGGAAAATTAATGGAAGGGAGTTTGATGAAAGGACTGATACGGGTAAAAACTTTTGCGCAGTTACATCATTAGCGCTGGATGAATATCCTTTATCATATTCCAATTTCCTTTTGTATGTTTATCTTTTTTTGTAACACAGTGTGCATTCGTAGATACATATATACTCATGTTATTAGTAATCATATTATATTATTGGTGGTAGGTCTCCCATATGTGAGAGGTCGCCTGGGTAGGTACCACCGCAATGTTTGTTTCTCCCGCCAATCAGCTATGTAAATGTACTGTTATGTTTCGGATTGAAGGTCATTGTAGGCAGAGTAACTACTGGACATATTGAGATTTAACATCTTATGTCTCAGGATGGCAAGCGCAGTGGAATGCCAAGCATTGCTTTGTAATTCAAGGCGTTGTTTGGTTTTGCTACTGTTCACGAGCGGTCTTATCGCTTACCATCAGGCGAACGGTATGCTCGACACACCATTCATTTAAATAAAAAAAATAATTTAAAAAAATCTTCAATTTTACATCATATTAGAACTAGATAATAGATAATCTTGGTTAAAAGAATAAAAATGCATTATGGCCTGCTGGTAACGGATCAGGCGTGGCTACCAACATGCTCACGGTGGTCGCGTGTTCAAATCCCAGGGCACAACTCTGACAAGTCTTAAGTCAGACAGTCTTAAGAGTCATGGGTGTATTGATAGTTAATCACAACGCCCTATAAGAGTGAAGAAAATCCTGCAAAATATAGAGGTATCTTAAAAACATCTATCATATGTTAAGTTCGCTAACCCGCACTAGGCCACCGTGGTAGACTATATCGCCTATTCACTCTCAATCATACCTTTGATTTTAGAGGAGGCCCGTGAACTAGAGTGGGATGTTTATGGGCTGATACAGTTTACTAGTTAAAAGCAGGGACAGTTACTTTCTACTAGACATATTCTTATAAATTAATATTTTTTTATGTTATATACTCAAATATGAAATACTACTCACTACTACTCAAGTATAAGCATTTATTACAGTTACCCCCGGCTTCAGTCACGTTAGTTCCGTAAATTTCGATAAAATTTTGAATATTTTCTTAATCAATTCAGTTCTTATTAGTTGACACTGGGGTATTTATGTAAAAGGGATTTTTTTTATTACTCTGAAAAACAGTTTTATTATAATAACTTTTTTTGTGGCTTGAATATTTATCTAAAACGAATACAGATAAATAATATTTGACAATATAAGCACTGGTATATTATCCCGGGCTCATAAATAGGCTAAATGACGTTGTATCAGAAACTTACTGGAGACTTTTCGTCGCCAAAACATTTGCCACATTGCGGAAATGTAACCCATTTTCTCATTTTTCAAAGCAGTATTTCCACTCATCTGAACAAGAAATTTGCCTGTAGTTAAAAACTTACAGAGTGACCTTTTGGAAGCTAGTTTACAATTACACTAATGTATAGGGGACGAGCCTATCGCTATATCGGGCACAAATTCCTGAATCCGGGCAGATACTGAATAGAAAAATCCAATATCACTTTGCACGACCCGAGATTTGTACCCGAGATCTCAGCTTTGTAACCGAGGCAGTCATGTCAGTCATGGCAGTCAATCACATCGTAGAACGGAACATACTTGGCAAAATGTGGGTATCCTGGCACCTCTGCCTACCCCTTCTGGGAAAACGGCGTGAGTTTATGTATGTACATACGTATGCATGTAAAAATGAATCATTATAAGGTGATGGAATATCTTTCGATGTAAAGCATCCTATTAATTTATTCGCTAAGGTGTTTCTAAATTCAATTAGCTTCTGGTAAAATTTGGAAAGAGAGAAAAATTGTCCTAATTTTTTGATAGATCATATGACGACTATCTTTACGAGTATTTGAAAGTTTTCAACTCGGAGCTTTTTAATGTGCGACTTGAGAGTAGCAGAGCTTATATATTACAATATTCAATTATATTGAACAACGAGGCTTAAATAGAGCACTGTCCTTAAGGTAGGCCAGCGACTTTGTTGTGCTGGCCCCCTGGCACTGTAGAGGTCCATGAGGAGCGTAAGCCGCTTACCTACAAAGGCAATAAAAAAAAACAAACGTAGTTATTATTTACTTATTTACAATCAATGATGATTAGAGGTCATATTAAAATGATTTTTCTGTAGGAAGCCACTTGGTCACGGAGAATAAAAATATAGAATGGCGACTGGCACCTTAATATGAAATGACAATGATTCCAAAGTAATTTATGGTATCGACCAGTTAAATACGTAAATTATATTTAGTGCGGGAAAATCCTGAAAAAATTGCAACGGGATGCTTTTATTAATATGATTTTTTTATATTACTTAAATATTTGAAGTGCGTGGTGGAATGTTGGTAAACGGACTAGACGCGGCTGCCAACATGTTCACGGTGGTCGCGGGTTCAAATCCCAGGGCACACCTCTTACTTTTCGGAGTCATGTGTGTATTGACAGTCAATCACCATGTACTATAATGGTGAAGGAAAACATCATAAGGAAATTTGCATTCCATAGACATTTTTAAGAAATCCTGTGTTATGTAAAGTCCGCCAACCCGCACTAGGCTAGCCTGGTGGACTATCGATTATCGCCTAACGACTCTCAATCGTACTACCGATTGTAGAGAAGGCCCGTGTTCAGTAGTGGGACATATGGGCTGATGCCTGATACAGATACAGATTCTTTTATTCACATAAAATGAGAAAATTGTTGAATACAAATATAAGATATATTATCCAATTTCTAAAATGGGTTTACATAACCGATGGCATAGGTGAGAAAGGAAAAAAAAACCGAAGTGGAATTCATGGTCTCAACAGTAATTTATGTATACATATTAAAGATATCACCCACTCGCACTTGACCACCTTCCCAGATCAAGGATAACCCTTTTTACATAAGGTTAAAGGTCAGACAGGCGACAGATTCTAAAATTATTATGTAAATGATGCAATATGCATTGAAGTTTTAAATCAATTTCTGTCGTCCCTTTTTTCATTTTGGATGCCGCAGTTGAAAAATAATATAACAAAGGTTAATTTTGATCCATATAAAAACAGATTAAATGAAACCATTCTCTAGCATAACATTTCCACACAATTTGTCGCGTAAGACATCTCCCCCAATTTTGGTCACGTATAGCGTTTTGTGAAACGATACCGATTTATTTTGTATAATACAAACGGAACTATCTACGGAGCCAAATAGATACGATATTAAGCTAAATTGGGTTCCATAATGAACTTAATTATTACCTATTACACCATAACACTTCACGTAATAGTCCCATTCACATGATATTATGTTATTGTATGACTAATTAAAATAATACATTAAAATTAAATAATGTTTCATTTCAGTTAGAATTAATATTATTAGGTTAACGTTGTTATATATAAATATATATCTATAATTTTCTACAACGAAATAAGTAAACATCATTAACTTGTCCGAGACACAAATAAGTAAATTTTATTTTATTTTATGCTAAGTATTTTAAATAATCAAAAGGATCATCCCGCGCCAGTTTACGTCTTTAAACCAGAGGGGACTGGAGAGAACACTAACACAACTTTTAAGCCAGATAATTGGCCAAGTTTTGTACACTTAAAAACTAACTGCTTTCTACTCGGTTGAAACTCTTCAAGTATTTTACACTACCGAACACGAAACAATGTGACTTATAAAATACTATGATTCATGGTTTCTGACGTCTGAAGGTGTTACAAGTGTTATATAAATCATATTTGTGATACCATGGAATTCTGGAGTGCGAAACAGTGAGTGCATTGGATCGATCATCGAGTGCCCTTCAGGAGGAGTTACATGTTAAAAGACGTCACCGCTCAGTTGTTATGGTGTATGCAAAGGCAACAAGGTGGCGCGAACGTACGTGGGGTCGACGCCCGAGGGCGCGGGAGTGCGGGGATGCACGCCAGGGTTGCTTTGCACTTCCGCCTCGCTGCACTCATTTCCGCATAAATAGTAACTGCCGCGTTCTATCAAGAACTGAGTCTCCTGATAATGACACACTCCTCCAAGAAGTCAAGATGTTAGATTTGAGTGTAACGCCGAGACTTACACGCACACGCAAACATCACAATTGGCAGTCCCTTTCTTCGTAACGTCGGCGTAAAAATCCAGACAAAGAGTTTCCCCCACAGACTACCTAATCAGAGCAAACTCCGTTTAGAAACGCAATTTGAAGATCCCCTTAAAAGTTTCAAAAGCGAAGGAGTGTAAGTGAAATAAAACAAAGGCAGGCACGCGCCCGCCGCGGCACTCATGCTGAGTGCTCTGCTTTGTGGCAGGCTGGGCGATACAATGCAATACGCGATACATACGTACAAACGAGTCGCAACTCTACTTTTCCAAGCATAAGCAAATAAGCTTCTGCGTCTATCGTGCAAGCTGCATACGGAAGCGATATTGTATTGCCACTAAAATACACGTTGCTATAAATCCTACGAGTGCCTCTTTATGCGGAAAACTTGAGTGTATCGGGAGAACTTTTGACTAACATGGCGCACTGAAATCAATATATTAAACTTTTTTTTTATTACATTAAATGGCGAGAAGAGCATGCCGTTCGCCTGATGGTAAGCGATGCGACCGCTCATGAACAGTAGCAACACCAAACAACGGCTTGATTTACCAAGCAATGCTTGGCATTCCACTGCCCTCGCCATCCTGAGACACAAAATGTTAAGCCTCAATATGTCCAGTAGTTACTCTGGCTATAATGTCTTTCAATCCGAAACACAACAGTGCATTTAAACTGCTGTTTGACGGGAGAAATAGACATTGCGGTGGTACCCACCCAGGCAGCCTCTCACATATGAGAGACAAAAACTTTAAACAAAATGACGTCTTGAACATCATTTTCCTGTATTTTTCTTATTTCAATTGGATTTTGTCAAAAAAAATCCACTTGACTGTAGGTCCTTTAGCTCGACCGCGTGCTGAGATCATTAGCGAGGTGAACACTAATGAAGCTCTCGATCGCGTACAGAGATCTGCCGGAGATACAAGACGGTACCTACACAGTGTCCTGACTCCTAAAATATTATTTCCAATTAAATATGCGAATGTACATGCACATGGAATACGTTACAATATACTTAAACATAACATATTTTAACTTGTAATTGGTTACACGAAACAGCGTATTAATGTCGGAAATACATAAAAAAAAAGTAAATTAATTTTGCCTTCAGCTTGAATACGAATTTCGCTGGAAATGCTAATAAAATTCAATAAAATATACTGGCGCAGCATTTGGAATTGCTATAAGGAAGTGAAAGCCTACGAACTCTTGTGTAGAGCTTATCGAGAGATGTTACAAGAGCGCTCATCTTTCAAAAGGGTTGCTTTGTGCTTTCCACTAGGACCACTTCGCGATACATAGAAACCTACTTTTAAGACATAAAACTTCTTAAGATAGCATTTTAGTTTAGTTCGTAACCTATATTGAGGCCATCAAGTAAATAAAGTACAGTTAAAAATGAAATAAAAAAGAAGGTATCCAAAATATGAGAAAACATTTCTTAATAATTGAGTTTGCTGTTATATACTCGTAATATGTTATAAAAACCTTTTATGGAAAGATAATATTCATCTCTCGGTAATTTTAATGGAACAGTGTAAGAAAACCATCAACCTTTATAACACTATTGACCTTTAACAGGAGCAAAGTAGAATATTGTTCCAAAATAAGCACTGAATAAAATAACAGCGCCCACGTACAACTTAGGGTCAATTCGTTTGTTCTGAATAAAACCGAATGTAGAAAACAAAAAGAACAAAATAATTCGACACGTAATCAATTTTAACTCAATCAGGGCATTATTTAGGGTCACGTGAGTGTTACCATATCGTTATCCCTTAATTCGGTTCTAATAGTGGCGTTAAGGAAGTGTTTCAAAGGCGGGTCGAGTGGTGCTCGTGAAGGAAATGAGTTCAATTTACCATTATCTCGGGGAATTGGCTGGTGCGACCTCGTTCGCTACTTGTTACACTGACTTATTTAGTATGACAACCCAACTAGAAAACCATCACGGAAATAACTGGCTAGTAAATTGAGTTGTGTTACCACGTTTAGTGACCTATTTTCAGTTAGTCAACTAAGTTGTTATGAATGAATCAAAACGTGTGAGATGTGTTTTAACTAATATAATAAAGAGGAAAGATTTGATTGTTTGCATTGTATAGACTCTGAAAATACTGCATCGATTTGTCAAATTGATGCACCATTAGAATCCTACATTATTCCTGATGAACATAGTAGGTTAGTAGGAACATAGTAAGTAGGTTAGGTAGGTAGGTAGGCTATAGATATTTTCAATAAAGTGCATAATGAGCTCCCGGGTGGAGCCGGGCTCGGGAGGCCTTTAGTATCAAATAATAAGGTTATGAATTAAATTTAACCATCCGTGCTTTATTTTGAGTCTCATAGGAGTACATTCTATGAATCCGCACTTAGCACTACCGTGAATTTCGAACCGTCTATATAATTATACCGGCCTGATCGAATCAGGATATACTGGCTTACCCCAAATTGCCACATTATATACTTACAACTGTAACCGATTCCCAGTTCATTCATTCAGCAGTAGTATTTAACTGGTGGTATCTGCAAGCATCCCAAGTGGTCCTTAAAGCCATTCTAACACCACCTTTAAGACAATTTTATGCAAGTTTTACCCAAACAAGTCCACCAACTGGGTGGTCAATGTCTAGACAGAAAGTCAAATCGTCCATGAGTAAAAGGTTAAGAACCACTGGCCTACGGTGATCGTCATCTCTATGGAGACGCATATCCAGCCACAAGTTTCATCTATAGGATATTTATATAAATAATGAAGGAATGTTATTAATTATTAAAAAATAATGTTTCCAGCGGGTGCGATGACGTGCAACGTTCACTGGAACTGCTGGACCAAGTGCTGAGTGAATACGACGAGGGCGAACCGAGGTCGCTGGAGGTGCCCGCGGCGGCCACCCCCGCCACCCCCGCCACGCCGGCCACCCCCGCCACCGACGACGACTCGCCTCTCGCCGGACATACCTCGGAAGACGATGGATACATGAGCATGAACGGGAGGAGGTAAACAACTTCATAACTTTCAACTCACCAATTGTATCAGACAAACGTATTTAAAAAGAAACGATAGGTTTATATCGAAGACATTAAGGATACTAAGTTAAGTACACAGCCTCCTTGGACGAGGCGCAGTTGATAAGACGCCAACTGAGAAACAAAAGGTCGCGGGTTCGATCCCTGCACCGATACAAATACTTATGTGATCTATTATATACTATAAATTATATACTACTATAGATACAAATATTGTGTAATTTGTGTGATCTACTATCAAGATAAGTTAAGTTTGGTAAATTCCGTATGTAGTAATATTTATAAAATAATAAACTTGTGAAGAACAAATCAATGAAATTTTTGAAAAATTAAATATTACTTTACTGACGTCATAGCTGTTGCTGACAGGATGTTGCCTATTACCATTAGCGAAACATGCACTTGTGCGAGATAAAAACGAACATATGTCACACTTCAGTGAACTCAACTTGAAAGTAGTCAAGTACCCTAGCAACACACAAAATCGGATTTCAAGTATTCACTTGGTTGGTTTATATTCACGGCTTCATTAAAAAAAAGTTTAATAACCTATTTTAGCTATCAAATATCCTTTTAAATCTTCTTTTCAATTCAGTTTGAGTGAGGAAGACAAAATACGATAACTCAAAAGGTTTTAAAATATTCTATTAACAAGGTCGTAGACTCCAATTTTGATATACAATTCCATAGTCATATCTATAGTTCTAATAAGTAACGCAGAACATCAATCAATACACCCGTACCTTGTTAATAACAGGTATTCCTATTCAATGGCTCGAAGTGGCGAATTGATCACGTATCTATTGCACAAAGGAATTTGGAAATTTGAATCCAGGAACTAGGGAAGCAAAGTTCATTAAGTTCATGATATATTCTACGAGATATATCCTTAAATTACAAGTCAAGAAGATTAAGTTTATATAATGATATTCGGCAGTAAATATCAATCAACCAGAGATAAATATTACGTCATTTTTTTTAAGCCGTAAAGTGTATTTCGCATAAGCAATGGAGTCTCTGTGGCTGAAAATAAATCAACTGACTTCTGATGTATGTGATTCCAGAGCAAAGTTCGCGTTGGGTTTCCGACCGACGGAAGAACGCGAAGAGCCCTCACCCCCTGACCCACCGTCCCCGCGGTCGCCGCCGCCGCCTGAAGAAGCGCAGCGCATCATATCTACATTGCTACCAAAGTGAATATGGCAACAATTACTAACTGTAGGCCCTACCGTCGAAATTAATCATCGTCAGCCTACGCACATGAACAATTTGCCAAATACATATAGGCAAAAATAAATAATACAACTAATTATAATTACAGACATTCATAATACCACAGTATGAGACTATGCATTATTTAGTCGTATCCTATTTGGATGCAAAACAACAAAAAAAACTGTGGCATTGAATTCGCAGATTCTCATTTCACTGTTAGTTATCAGTCGATTAACTGGCCCGTAGAATCAGTCAAAAGATAGGTTAGATAGACTGTTATGCATTTCAGCGACGGAACATGGAACTTTAGATGGACTAGTGTCTATTAATTTCTCTGTTTAATTCAAGCGTAAAGCTAAAAGAAGCAATAAACACTAACTATTCTCAATCATACTCTCTATTGTAGAGAAGGGTCGTGCCCTGCAATGGGACGTATATGGGCAGATACTATACAGTACAGTACAAAGTGTAAATGAAACTATTTCTCTATTCCAGGGTTTCTCCGGCAAAGTCTTTTGAACAGCGTGAGCCGGAAGATAAATTGGATTCAATCATCAGTGTGAACGGAATCACAACAGCTACACAAACTACTTTCGTAAGTATAGATCTTGATCTTTATTATGCGGATATTGCCGCGATGACGAGTTCATACATTTTTTACGACTCAAAACGCTTCAAGACGTCTCAGACGTATGCTATGGCTAGACATATCACTCCAAAAGCCATCAAGTATATTTGATAATGCATGCTCAATTAGAGACTCAAAGGAAATTGGCCAGCGCACGATACAATATTTTCTTTTTTCATGTATGGTGTGCATATAATGTAACATTCTGACACGCAAATTACTGCCTTTCATAATACGATATGCTCTCCCATATATTACGTTATATAGTTAGTATATATTAAGAGCAAATTTTTATACAATGAAATACTCTATTACTATATTATTATGACTTGAAATCTTCGGTGGCGTAGGTGGTTAGACGCCGCCTGTGAAACGTGGGTTTGATCCCCGCACCGAGCGAAATGTTTGTGCGGCCCACAAATATTTCTTTCGGGTCTGGGTGTTTTCGAGACCGAAAAATGTCTCGTAGCTCATACCCACGACACAAGACTCGATCGTAGTGTGGCGTCAGGACGACGTATTCAACTGTTGGGTGAAAAAATAAAAAAGATCAATGTTCAGAGTTTCACTTACCCTTCTATTACTTTCCGTGTAAAACCACAACCAGAACAAATTAAAAACTGGAATACTTCAAAGATACAGATCATACGATTTAATATTTTTATTGTGACCTCTTTCAGCCGAAAACAAGACATCAGCGTCCCTATGGGTGGGAGAAAGACAACGACACAAACGGTTTTCAACTGCAACAACCGCCGGTAACTCCGCACAGATTCGCATCACTGCAGCACGGCGCCCGCCCGCTGCAGGCAGAGGCTCCCGCGTGGTTGCCGCCGCGACGCAACGCTCCCAACCAACAAAAGAAATCGCCCAGTCTCGAAAACCCACCGTTATTCCCTTTCATGGGGTTCTCGAGCGAGTTCACCGACAAACCGTACAATGAACACCCAGTCACAATTTACCCGGGACCGAACATACAGTACAACAAACAATCGCATTCGCCCACATTCAATGTTCCAAAAGTTTCCCCCTCAAACACCAAAACTTCGGACAAGAAGGGTAGTGTGAAACGCGACAGCAGATCCGATGGAGAGATGTTGTCACCGAAAGGGAGAATTCCTCCGCGAACTCTCGCTGGTTCTATGGAGAGGCATAGAGAAGTGTGTAGAGGATCATCGGAGGACGTAGTGGGCAACAGCAAACGGAGAAGTTCGAGCAAGAGTAACGATGAAGAACACTTTTCGGACGATTCTCTGGAGGGGTCGCTCCCTCCGCCGCCACCTGCTGTTACCACGCCATCGAAACGGAATTCCATCGCTTGGGAAGTGTCACTTGACGGTGACGATCCTCTACTCACTCCAGGGAGCACAAAGGTACTTGTTTCGAAACAGAGTTCTAGTTGTTTTTTTTACAAATACGTATAACGCGAAATCGATGTTTGGCTCCGCGCCTTAACAATTAAAAGAACTACATTAAATATATTATATTTTATCCCATAATGAAATGTGCACATAATATCTCGGACATATTAAAGTTGCAAATTGCGCCAGAAAATTATATTCTTAAGTGGCAAAAAGGCAAGTTGCAAAAAACTTTTAATCTTTGCATTTGAAGAATGACATTAGCAATTTAGTTCTACTTAATATAATGATTAAAAGTGATTACATATTAACACCTAAAACCTGTAACATATTTACAAACCAGCAGGACGTCATGTTATGCACAAAAACTGAATTTTTGAACCAAAACACACAACTGCGATGTGACGTCGCGCCGAAAACTTCCACGAGCATCGTAAGCACTTGCGAATCGATTGGCATTGCGCACTTTTGCGATGTTACGCCATACTTTTTGACGCCACTTTTAGTCTACTCTTAAACAGTGTACGCAATACGCGATAATAGCGGAGTTCATTGTTTATTTCTTTTACATAGATTGAAGACTTTTATATGGGACACCAGTGGCAAGAATTACAAAAAATATATTTAATAAGAAGTTTGCAAGAACCTGTGAGAAAGTTTATTTCCAAATTTGAACAAAATTATAATAATTTAAAGATATGATTCTCCTAAAATAATAAATATAATATCATAGACTTTACAAGTTTAATATTTTTACAAAACATAGCTGCAATCAGAGTTCATGATGGTAGTGATTAATGGATAAACTCAGCATTTGCTTAGTTTTCTTCGTACATACATATATGTTGATCAATGACATTAGTGCGTAAAACATTGTCAGATCCATGGCGGTATGGCAAAATATATTCAGTATGGTTAACTATAGTCGAAGGAATGGAATTACCGCACCACATTACCGAAATCGCATGGCAGCATTTCTTGTCTTAGTTTTCATATAGAGTAGAATTCGCGTCCCGTCAATTCGCAGTTTCTTGCTTAGGCCCTTTTACTTTAAAATAATACTACATATTTATTTCCACTGAAAGCAAAACCTGAAATATTATTGTCAAATATACATATTTTTTATCGGCCTTATAAAATCACTGTTACAACTAATGGTAAACACGCTTGTTTTCCGTGCCAATAGAAAGTTAACCGACTCGGAACTGCTTTGATAAGATTATGTCGGTCTTAACAGGACACACTTTTCTAGATAACTAATGTAGTTTCTACATCTTATTATACCAAGATTTTGTTGTCGTCTTTTCGCTCTTTTCCCTCGGTTACCTACTTTTTACTCATGTTGCAGAATAATTTGACTCAAATATTTTAATTACACCTACTCTTTCGGTCGTATGATTTTAAGTCTACAACGGTACCGCAAGACTTTATGTAGGTCTTGAAAATTATTGTAGGGAACCAGAGAGTATCCAGATTTCATCATAATGTTTTCCTATAACGTTAAATCAAGATATAATCGTTATTAATTAAGAGTATATAAAAACGTAGCTTTAAAAAGTCAGTGGTGTGTATCCGGAATTTGCATCCGCATACTTACTCTAGTTTAGTAATTCGGTTCGAACCGAGCTATGTATTGCTTGCTTTGTACTCTCCAAGTATAAACAAAATGTTTCTTTTTCCAGGTCATTGGTAGGCGAAGAAGAAAATCGGGTGATCAATCGCATTCCAGTACAAGTTCAATACCACAGCGTGTTGACGACGACTGGGGCGAAGAGTATTGGCCTCCACCACCGCCAATCACGCAATGCGAAACTCTTGCATCTCCTATTTCAGATGGAGAACCTGACGGCCGACGCATGCAAGACATGGCTTCTGGCACTTATGTTATACGAAAAGGCAAAGCAAGAAAACAATTACCTAGTTTTAATAAAAATGCAACCAATAAAATTTCAAATACCAGCAATTTGCTACAAAATCACAGTATAAATAGAAGTATAGATACAGACAAATCCATGGATGGGTCGAGCATATCGATCAGCGGCTCTGGATCTGTCGGCTCTTATAATTCGAGGCCGAGTTCAGATCTCAGTTTGCCGCAGTCAAGATACAGCGTCGATCTCAACTCGCGTTTGAGTCGAGAACTCAACACTCCACATTCTAGGTACAGTATAGACCTATGCACTCCGAATTCCAGATTAAGCAAAGAAATGACCTCACCGAAATCAAGACTCAGTTTAGATCTCAATAGTGGCCAAGATAGATATATTGCGCAAGAATATTTCGGACACAGTCCCAAAAGTAGGAAAACTCCCAGCGAAAAAAGTACTCATTCATCGAAAGGTGCAGTGGTACAAAACAAACTGTCTCCGCAGAGCAGATTTACTGATTTCAAAAAGTACTCTTCCACTTTTGACAATATCCAATCATTAATAAAAGAAGGAAAAGTAGAAGAAACGCCTGTGACGGAATGCAACGAAACAGTAAACGAGTTGACAACGATACCTCCCAACATGGTGAGGGTAGTTTCGCTGCCAAGTCTCGGCGCCGACGGAGACAGCAATAGCGCCAGCCGCCAGGCCCTCATCACCACCGTCGAGGAAGAAGAGGACCAGGAGAGCGGCGAGCCCGGCTCCAGCGACGACACTTCCCCGCTGCGGAAGATAGAGAACAACATTAGCGCCATACTGAGCCAGGGACGGGACCAAAAACATTTTACCCCATATATACCTAAAGACTGGAATATTCATAAGGATGAGTACTGTGATGAAGTTTCTAATGAGTTAGAAAACAATTACCGTTATAGTTCTAGAGAAAGGCAGAAGAGACACGACATTCAAAAGTCCTCGAGTCACAATGAAATACAAAATCAGAGGTCGATAGACAGACGTGATCGCACAAGAAGGTCGAACAGTATGCACAAGTCTACGAGTGCCAAAGATGTTCCTGTCGGTCTCATGAGGCAACCTTCGTCTTCTGATTCTGCTGTGTCGAGCAGTGGAGACTTCCCCTTAAATGTTCAAATAGTTGAACATTCATACCGACATCCCCCATTACCGCCATCGCCAATTTTGGCTCACGAAATGGGCCCCCTACCGCAAACCCCAGAATCACCAAAGTTCCCTCCACTACCGCCGTCTCCTGTCGAAGAAGTTGAAGATGAGTATACCGAGATAATGCAACCCACAGACAAACGTCACGTAAAGAAAGCTGATACTTTACCGACACCGACACTAGATTCCAAAAGAAGGTAAAGTCGCATTTGTATTACGTTTTCGAAGTACGTTTTAAAATATTTAATGTTAGTTTTGATATTTATTATTTGTATTTCAATCCTACAGGCCATCAGAACCTCCAGCAGTACCACCTCATCGAGATACAACAAACAGTCTAAAAACGCGTTCGATGGAGACGAGTTACAATAAAAATAGACGGAACAGTAATTTCAAGAACGGATCAACCGACAGAAGAACTCTCCCTACAGGTATAAAAATAGTTAAAAATGAGTTACCGAAGACGTAAATATAATTCTATTACAGAATTTGTTTTCTTTATAATATAATAAAAAAAACTAAAATACACGCTTTAATAAGATATACAACTAAAAAAGTAAAAATAATTGATACTGAATTTAAGATAAGAAGTGTTTACAACAATTACTTATCCTCCTGCACCCCACGCTTTGTAACAATAAAATATATGTATTTTACTCCATTTTCTTAACTTAAATTCAGTATCAATTATTTTTACTTTTTTAGTTGTATATCTTATTAAAGCGTGTATTTTAGTTTTTTTTAACTATTATATAATTGTTTTGACTAAAAACATCCATCTACGGCTGTATTTCCAGTCAATAACGCCATCTGTTGGTCAGTAGTAACATTTGACACTTGAAGAATACAATGTTAACGCCATCTAGCGATGAATAGTGCAAACATGCATTATTGACGTGATCACGCCATCTATTAGTCAGTAGCAAATTATGTTCATCTATACGCCACCTAGTGGTCAGTAGCAATGGTCATCAATTATAAGAATAATTAATCCTGGCGAATCTAATCAGGATAATTATATATTTTAATCGAATTAGTGTATTGTCATCGGTCCTCAATAAATCTACAAAGTTTGAACGAAATCTGGCCGTTTAAAGTGGGTCAAAATCGCGCCCAAAGAAGTCGGTTACAAACAAACATACAAACATACAAGTGAAGCTAATATAAAGCGTGTAAAAAGTGTTATTACTAAATATATGCCAAAATACATTTCTCAAAATAATTTGTGGATATTGTTACCAACTTCAATAACATATTTTATTTTAGCATGGCATTGTGACTGTCTTGCACCTGGGTGTTATAGCCGTCCAAATAGAGGATTATTGTATGTTGTATTATTGATCGAAGTCACCCAAGGGTTTTCAGTCGGCTGGCAAAAGCTGGCAAAAGTTTTGATATGTACCCAGCTTGGCCACAACAAGGCTGGGAGACCATTGACACTGACAGACCCCTTTCGACCTTACCAGATGTATCGAAAGGGAAGCTTAATAACTTTTCGTCTTGCACAAAAATAGTGGATATTGTAACAGGGACAAATAACACAAAAAATACGGTAGGGCGCTACAGTAATGCTACTAACAGTGTTGTTACTGTCCGGTCTACTTATAGTTGTTGAATTAGTTTGACAGTTGTTTTTTTTTTATTGCAATGCATGGCGAGACAAACAAGCCGTTCGCCTGATGATAAGCGATACGACCGCTCATAAACCGTAGCAAAATTCCACTGCGCTCGCCATCCTGAGACATAAGATGTTAAGTCTCAATATGTCCAGTAGTTACTCTGGCTACAATGTCCTTCAATCCGAAATACAACAGTGCATTTACACTGCTGCTGTTTTACGGGAGAAATAGACATTGCGGTGGTACACCAACCCAGATGGCCTCTCACTTATGAGAGACCTTCCACCAGTACATATGAGAGACCTTCCACCAGTACATGTGAGAGACCTTCCACCAGTATTATGCTTGTGTACAGACATGGGCGCGAGCGGCGCGCGGCGGCGCACGCTGCAGCGGCAGAGTCGCGAGGCGCTGTGCGGGCGCGGGCCGCTGCAGACGTCGGCCAGCCTGCCCGAGACGCCCGTGTTCGCGCGCGGCTGCGACGTGCCGCGCACGCCGCCACGGAACTCCACCGCGCCGCCGCGCAACACCGTCAACTCCATGCAGTCTATAGGTTAGGCCTTTGGTCATACTCTTCACGCTCAACATATCGACCCTCGGTGCAACAATATGACTTTTGCGAAAATGCAACTTTTCAGGAAAAACATTTGAAACTTTGACAAAGTATAAAAATATGATATTTCAAGACATTGACAAGTTGAACTGCTTCTATCACAATATCAACTTTTAATTTACCGTAAAAAAAATATGACCACATGATATTCTAAAAAATATAAGATTATTTCTTTATAACTTCCAATCTTGCAATTTTTGCATAAGTCACATTGTTGCACCGGGGATGGGATATACATAGCATCAGCGCTATTTGTTGCGCTAAGATATTCACATCGACCTGTATAATAACTAAATTATACAATGGTAAGGAACACACTATGGGATCACTGGGTGCACTCGGGGGGCGCCCTCACCAAAGGTAATTCTGAGGAGATCACCTGAATAAGGCCAATGAGAGCGCTTGTACACTCCTTCATATTAATGCAGTCGACTCTATAGGTCTCCGAACTGTATAGGTTGGCTTTGGAATAGTACCAGACGAGTCTCAATAGCAGGGACCGCTGTCACGTCACCATAATTTGCGAAGAAGGCCATCGAGCGGTTGTGGTCGGTATGCCGGTTTAGGGTTTTTGTGTAAGGGACCCTGCTCCACATTAACATCTGCACGCCGAACTGGAAGGCTGGTGACCCTGACATACCTTTTCTGAACCCTAACCCAAGGATTACAGAAAGGGAACCATAATTAGTTTAATGACGCAGCGTTGAAGCTCAGTCATACTCTGGGATTGTTTCAACTTTAACTTAACCAATAAGTAAATTCGCAAAGCGGGAAATAAAAGTATGAAGTTTAATATTTCACCGGATGCAAAAGCCGAAGGGCTTGGTGTAAAGTGACGTAAGCTCAGGATTTGGTGAGGTTTAAAGTATATTAAACGGGACCTATTATGCAAGCGGTTCTATTCGATTCCAATACTAATACAAAAACGCTGGAACGAACGCGATTCGACCTAGAATCTACAAGATCCATATAAAGTAAACTATACCAAGTGATACCTCCGTGGCCCAGTTGGTTAGACGCCGGATGTGAAGCGAAAGGCCGCGGGTTCGGGCCCGCACCGAGTCAAATATCTGTGTGATCCATAGATACTTGGAAGGAACTGATAATGATTAGAAAAATCCAATACTTATTGCCTTCTCGACCCGGGATTCGCACCTGTCTCAGGTGCTCTACGGCACGATTCAGCATTGTAATCGTGCCGTAGAGCAACTGCGCCACCGGGGCAGTTATTAATTTCCTCTCTCACTTCGGCCACAAGAATATAGGTCAACTGTTGGACGTAGGTCGAATTACACAGTTAACTACCTATTAACATAAAATAATTAACTTCTGTGAAGTAAAAAGAAATACTCTGGTCTCAAACCCTCTCCCTCGGCAGCTCTTCCCGGCCTCTATTCACCACCAAACTATCGCTCATTTAGAACCTATATATATAATACAGAATATCATTTTATTAGTAAAATCCGTGATAATAATTATCTAAAGTCTAAACGAATTGAACGTGCGCTAACAGATATCAATTATTGATTTACCACGAACACTGTCGATTTATTTGATAATAAGGTTTATTTTCCTTGTAAAAATATGTCTTTATCTTAATATTATATTATGCACATTAAGGCTAATCCTCAATTTGATGCATTGGATATAAAAGATATAAATTATTTGTAAAGTCTTACCACGTTGTGCCGATGGCGCTAAATATCTTTTGTATGTAAACAATTTCCGCTTCATACTCATTCCTGAGGCTCTGTACTTAGAACGATAATTATGCAGAGTACTACATCCACTAATAAATAATACAATTTGGTGTCTTTTCAGTATTTGAAATGCTTTGCAATTCTCACGTCATAATATGAAAAATCTTACCCGGTTTATATCGATATTTAATGATATTCAGTGAGCATCGTGTTGCAGCGTTAACTTTTTTCGACATAACTTCGAGAATAACATAAAAATGACGATCAAGATTTCCCGAGTCGTTTCGAACAACAAATACTCATTTCAATAATTCCATGCCATTTAATTTAAACTGATGATAATATTTGCACGAACTTATACTACTACTTTTTATTACAACACAACTCTTAAATTAATTGAATCTATAAAGAAATGTGATCTTTTTTTTTTATTTTTTGTGACAAGTTGTGAAATGATATCTACAAATTAATAGAATTCGCGCCCAAAATCATAAAAAAATAAAAATACTTTGATACTGGCAGAAGCTGAGGGCAGAAGCATATACAGTGCATTGCCAAGACGAGAAAAAAACCGCCAAGTCTTGCGGCGGCTTTTTAAAAAACCGCCTAAAATAAGAAAAGAATCAATGATCATACAGCCATACTATGAAAACGTATTCAGTTTGCTATTGGTTTATGCATCATCACAAGAAGAGGCGACGGAAACACTCAAAATATTATATTCGCGATTTAATTTCCTAAGACCACGTGCAATTAAAAAAATATATAAAACATAACATACCCATCCAAGCTAGCTATATTTCTCCCGAATTCAGGATTTATACTTTTTAACATTTTAAACACATTTTAAACCAAAGCAATTAAAATATACTCAGTTTTGATCAAAAAGTTGAAACATTTTCGTGAATATACAGAAATGTGCACAGAACCACACTTGTGCCTGGTCAGGAATCAGGATAGACGAGACCACAACGGTGTGATATCACGAGCCGCGAGCGTGGATTCAATATAGAAAGACGACGCGATGTAAAAAACTAACTACCGTAACATCCTTAGATTTTAGGATAACTAACACTGTAATATCCAAAGATACTAAAATATCGAGACACTAAATGCTCCTATCACGTAATGTACAATCAGTTTAACTTCCTTCTAATTCTATAACTAGAAGGAAGTTCAATTGATAATACTGACAACCGGATACTGGTATGGGATGAAAGATAAACTCTTACGTGTCATGCAATATGATAGGGCCGGTTATTTTTGTATAGACAATACTCTACATTACTGAAGGGCTATAAATTTTTTCATTGGAAAAGGAGAATGTCTATTCATGGTATGGGTATAAAATAACGTCGATCCCCATATATACTGCTTAAAATTCATTATAGCATTTTTATGGTTTGTCCTTAAACGTTTTCCGGTTTTATCCCGGGCGACAGATTTTTATAAAATAAAGTAATTAACATCATATTTTACATTTTTTCACTGAGCCGAAGACAAAAGAAATATTTAGTGGACTTCAAGACTTAATTTCTCCAAAAACTCCGGGCCTGGGTCGCAATAGGGTATTTGACTATTATCGATTTTTGGTAATATTTAACTTACGAACACAAATACGTTAAAAATAAAGCCTTGTTGTCAAAAAAGTATTAAAGTAGCTTCTAAAGCAAATATGAATATTTAAAATTAAAAAGTAGGGGTGTAGTGGAGACACAAATGGGGACATCTTACTGTCTCTTTCACACGCGCACGTCACTATTTTTGTTTTGAATTTCTTTTCTGTTACTCCCACTACACTCTGACTGCCTCGGTGGCGTAGTTGTACTACGGTACGGTTACGAAGCTGAGGTCTCGGGTTCGAATCCCGGGTTGGGCAAAGTGATATTGGATTTTTCTATTCATTATCAACCCAGAGTCAGGAATTTGTGCCCGATACGGCTATAGGCTCGACACCTATCACATCGTGATACGGAACATACAAGGCAAAATGTGGGTGCCCTGACACCTCTGCCTACCCTTCTGGGAAAAAGGCGTGAGTTTATTCATGTATGTATTGTACTCCAACTACAAGATTTTCTGAAAACTAAAATTAAAAACATTTCTGACTTGTTTAATTCTGAATGGATTTATAATTTTCTTTGTTTGTTAGACCATAGCTATGGATACGTTTTGATAAATACAATAAAAAAATTGGAGAAAATAGGATGTATGTGCTATAGGATAAGTAATTGCTGTAAACACCCCACGCTTTGTAACAAAAAAATGTAAATATTTTACTCCATTTTCTAATCTTAAACTCATTATTAATTATTTTTTACTTTTTAGTTGAATCTATTATAAAAGCATGTTTTTTTTCTTTTTTTGAGTATAATTTTATATAAATATCAAATATTATTTAACTCGAAATAATCAGAAAAATACTTGTAAAAATATAGCAACATACCTTGGCATAAATATAATTAAGGACAGGACGGAAAGCGAGTAAAGTGTACCGACGTGAGTGGTGCGCTCGCCCCAGTACATCTCTAGTGGAGCATTACTGAAATTAGTCGCCGCTTGCAATGATTTTGATAATGCTTGCTTTTATTATAACAGCAAGTTTAATAATAATGAATATATTTTTTATCGCCATTAAGACTAAATCTATTAAATTAATTTAATATTGATTTCAGGGCTGTTTTCACAGTCATCTTGTTGAAACTTCAAATGTACTGAAGGGCGTATCCTTAGTTGCGTATACAACATACAAACTCATTTGAAATAACTTAATAATTTTCCTTTAACAGTTTATTTATTCATTGGCAAGTACAAGTAACTACGAGCATTATTAATAGAATAGAATGAACTAAAAATAAATCTTAGTATTGAGCGCTGGTGCCAAAAAAAGATGACCATGATCAAAGCACAGTAACTAATCTGTCTCTCCCTTTACAAATAGTTTGAGATTTTCAATCAGCGTACACGGTTTCAAATAATTAAGTAAACGATTTTGTATTCATACCCCTTAATATATATATAGCTGTAGAACTTCTTCCTATAATCTTGGTCCTTCCGCCGTAGCGTGAAGAGGCATCTCAGCGGACAGGCATGATTGTGTCGGATGGCATGAAAGCGCCGTCTTATACCATTCGATATTCTGTCTGGACGGCTTTTGCACTTACTACTTACCAGGTGAAATGCAGTCACTATGACGTGCAAGAAAAATATATTGACATACAACATTTTTAGTTGACTGGAGTCTGAAGTTACTAAAACTATCACCCGGCTTAGTTTTCGGTAGCAGTCTTGATATACCCTGTATAAAAATATATCGTCTTCGTTCGTCTGGTTAACTTCCATGTTTATTATTTATAAGATTTTAAAGAATACATTTTAAAAAGTTTATAATTATTTAATTCAATTCGTCAATAAGAATTCCTTTAGTGGGAGGTAGGAGTTATTAGCCCCAGCCAGTTTTATAACATTATATTTAAGTCACCGAACTTAATAACATTTCTCACTAATCTGTATATAGTTTATAACAATTCATATTCAGAGAACTGATAGACATACTTAATGTAGTATTACTATTAGTTTTGAATATTGGATACATTACATTTAACTTTTGACCCAACGGCCCGTTGCGAGCCTCTTATGATGTTGGTCGAGGCTCTTTGATAGTAACCCATGGGCAGAAACGACGATCGACAGTCGACATCCCACATGTCAGGAACCTCGTCTACCAAATCTAAATATAATGTCATGTTGTAGAAAAACTTATTACTACATTTTCCCAGATAGGCTACAGTTTAGCTTTTTGTCTAAAATCGCCAATTTTATATTATGAGCCTTGAACTCCAGACATAGCGTGTCGTTTCTATAGGTATAAATAAGTATAAAAATAACCTGTGAAGTTATTATACGTAGCTCGATATGATGTCCTCATCCATATACATGTATTTTTGAAGCACTTATATTTTTATATATATGTTGGTATGCATATGAAGAACTAACTAAGCCTCAGTTGAATATAATTTTATTTAATTATATGTAGCAAGTAAGAGGATAAGACATACATTAATAATTACCAAGTTCTGTATTATAAACATCAATATGTACACTTAAACAAATATTTCCTTCCTACACATAATCTTTTAATTAACCTCAGTTTAGTGACATACAAAGTAATCCATAAAAACACACTATCAATTTTAATACATGTCCTTTAACATTATAATGACACTCCAAGGATAAAATAAAATTGGGACCGTAAAATAGTGTTACAGGAAGAAGCCCTATCTACCCCGCTTTAAAAACAGTTGCCGGATATGAACATGTATTGATATCCAAAAATTAATAAAACACTCACTGTTACCTACCTATGTTTCTTTTTGTACAGAGAGAAGCGCTACATAGGGTGGTTTAAAAAAATTTTTTACTTTGTACAGGGAGCAGCGCTACTCTGGGTGGATATGGGCGAGGTTCCATCATGGGTGCTGCTTCTGGGGTGTGCACGGGCGCGGACCTGCTGCGGCTCGGAGGACCGCCGAGGGGCTGGTATCCCCGCCAGCGACATCGGTCAGTACATTTGCATTCTATTGTATTGCATTATTGTTTTCTACAAATGGAACATTTCCTCGAGAATTTACTGATATGCTTAATGATAACCGGTCATTAAACAATTTTTCTTTTTCGTGTATGTTTAAATCTACTATACTTCACAGGCATGGGCGTAGCCAGCCATGGGCTCAGGGTGGGGCAGAAGTCTAAAATAATATTTAAGTAGCAAACTATGCCCGTTGTCTCACCCTAGTTATTTTTGTCATACTAAAAGTTTACACCCTAAAGCAGCACGTTGATCTACAGGGTATCAAGGGACTTCAGACACAATGCAAGTAAAAATTTTGCAAGAAAAGCAACGAACTTTTTGTTTTTTTTTTTCTATCTGCCTATTTATGTGGCAACTACAATTTTTTTTTCTAAAATAATAATATACACCCTTTTATTTTTGAAGGCGCTATGGTACGCAAGGGATTAAAATATTATTTTAGCAAAACTCGATGATATTTAAAAAACCCCAAAAGTTGTCGCGTTTCTTTGCAAAAACTTTAGTTGCATTGTGTTTATAGCGTGGTCAGAGATGCACCTATCTACTGACCATGGCCTGTCTTAGTATATGTAGGTGCTATGAGTACGCGACCTCGGCCCCCGAGCTACTGCAGTCACTCAAACTTCCCTTTGGTAACTGCAGTATCCACTCCTACAGACCATACTCTCCTTTCCTATGACATCCTCTACCCACAAATGCTTTTCCTTTCCCCGGTTAATAACGGGCAGCAGCGTCATTAATGCGAGTCCCATACTGCACTCGCCAACCCGCCTGTCAAGCGTGGTGAGAAAAGGTAAATACCTCCAAAATGGCGACACTTTTCGGGACGGGACGGAAGAGACTGATGTGCAGTGATGTCTCTGTGACCAACAGGGTGAAAACTGGCAGTGATCACCGAATGTTTAGGGGCACATTGAATATCAATGTCCAATTAGAAAGGCGTCGCTTGATGAAGTCTACGCTTCGATCTACTCGCGCCCATATCCAAAACCCCGAGAGCTTTCAATTTGAACTAATAAATCGCTTTGATTTTCAAAAGTGAAGTAGTTTGGTAGAAGCTATCCATATGGTGGGATTTAAATATTTTAGACCTCGCCGTAGCGATAGACCACAAAAATTCTCGATCCACACTCTTGACCTCATGGCCAAATGTCGATCTATGGCGCTGTAGTCTTCCGTTCGGCGGATCTGGAAGTCCTTGCGGCACGATGTACGTGCTCTTAATACTGTGAGCATTAAAGAGACAATTAAGCAGAACGGAGGCTCCAAAGTGTTTGCAAGAGACTAGTCCACTGGGCAAAGCCAGTTGTCTAGGCTGAAGACGAAGTACTAAGATCGTGAGGTTCTACAGATAGTTTTACACCTCGTTTGCCGAACCTACTGTTAGCTCGGCCCAAGACCCGAGGGCCGAGTTGATCCGAAACTTTGGTAATGATATCCCGGACATCAGCCTATGAGAGATTGAGACGGTCCTGAAGAACTTAAAAACAACAAGGCGCCGGGTGAGGACGAAATCATTTCAGAACTTCTGAAAGCGGACGGAACGCCGATACTTAAAGTCCTTCAGAGGCTCTTCAATTCCGTTCTCCTCGAGGGCTCAACGCCAGAGGCATGGAGCAGGAGCGTGGTGGTAATGTTCTTCAAACAAGGTAATAGCACTTTGCTGAAGAACTACAGACCCATCTCGCTCCTGAGCCATGTCTATAAGTTGTTTTCGAGGCTCATCACAAATCGTTTCGAACGCAAGTTTGATGACTTCCAGCCTCTCGAACAAACCGGTTTTCGAAAAGGCTTTATTACCATAGACCACATCCATACGCTTCGGCAAGTTGTACAAAAAGCCGAGGAATATAACTTGCCGCTTTGTTTAACGTTTGTAGACTACGAGATGAGCCTTTGATTCGATCGAGACTTCGGCTTTACTACAGTCTCTCCAGCGGTCCCACATCGACAGCTATCGGTACATCGAAGTGTTGAAGGGTATATACAACAACGTCACCATGACGGACCGAGTACAAGATCACAGTACGAAGCATATTCTACTACAGATAAGCGTGAAACAGGGATATGTCATATCTCCGAAACTGTTCAGTGCCGCGCTGGAAAACGCCTTTAAGCTCTTGCAGTGGAAATGATTCGGTATTAACATTAACGGCGAGTATATCACTCACCTTGGATTTGCCGACGATATTGTAGTGTTGGCAGAATCGCAGGAATACCTTAGCACTAAGCTCGAAGACCTCAATCGAGTCTCCCAATAGGTGGGTCCTAAAATGAACTTGGACAAAACGAAGATCATGTCGAATATCTATGCTGTGCCCACCAAAATTGGGGGCTAGACTCTTAAAGTTTAAGACGAATATGTCTATTTAGTTTTAGGACAAGTTAAGCAGGTCCATCTTCGAAAGAGAGGTCAATCGTCGAATTCAACTCGGTTGGGCAGCGTTCGGAAAACTACGCGACGTCTTCTCGTCAAAAATAGCTCAGTGCTTTAAATCGAAAGTCTTCGATAGTTGTGTGTTGCTAGTGATGACATACGGCACCGAGACGTGGCCTCTCGCTATCGCTCAAAGTCACTCAACGAGCTATGGGGCTATGCTCGGGGTTTCTCTACGATATCGTATCACAAATGAGGAGATCCGTAGAAAATTAAAGTAAGCGACATAACCCATCAGATTAGTAATGAAGTGGCAATGGGCGGGGCACATAGTGCGGAGAACTGATGGCCGATGGGGCCAAAATGTTCTCGAATGGAGGCCATGTAGCGGAAAGCGCAGCGCAGGACTTCCACCTACAAGGTCAGACGACCTGGTATAGGTTGCGGGACGTCGCTGGATGCAGGCTGCCTCCAACAAGTCGCTGTGGAAATCATTGAGAGAGGCCTATGGTCAGCAGTGCACTTCCTTTGGCTGATAGATGATGGATGATGTGTTTATCTATACATATAAATAAAATTGAAGTGTCTGTTTGTAAAGTGAAAATTAAAAAATGTCCAACTACATATCGTTATATACCTTAGATTTTTTTTGTCTGTCTATCTGTCTGTCTGTTTGTTCCGGCTAATCTTGGAAATGGCTGGACCGATTTTGACGGGATTTTTATTGTCAGGTAGCTGATATAAGAAGGAGTAACTTAGGACACATTTATTTTAGAAATATTATTTAATTTTAGAAAAATAAAGTAATGTTGCAATGCCCCGCGCGCAGCTCACGCGCATGCCACCACTAGGCCGTCACGTCGGGCGCCTCCCACCATTTCTCCCACCAACGAATCAATATCACAAAGGCTGCCTTCAGGTGTGGAGTAGAGTGAACAAATATCTCCACCCAGGCGAAGCTGGGCCGGGCCGCTAGTAGTCACTAAAACTAGCGCCCGGCTTCGTTTTCGGTCGCAATCTTGATATACCATGTTACGTATAATTTGAATAGACCAAAACATTTTCTTATTGCTCACCTTCCCTCACCACGAAATCTATCATCCAGAGAGTATGCCAATTTGTTAAACAGTCAATTTAGAAGTTTATATCTATCCATAGATAGTACTTTATACACACTACTACTAAATACTGTACTAAATAAATACTGCATACTTTACACAGTTTTTTTTTTTTGGTTAGGTACCTTAGAGGCCAGAGCCAGGGTGGGGCAATTGCCCCACCCTGCCCCACCGTGGCTACGCCCATGTTCACAGGATATTATTCATTTTATCCCTAATTCCTCTTAGTCAACAGGAAACGATAATAAAAAATGTTCAACAGTTTAAAATGTGCTTAAGCTTACTAACTTAGGTAAATTACTGAAACCATTACGTGCTGATAAAACGAAGTGGCGATAACTTTGTTTTACGTCCATTACGTCTACCTTTTTTAATGAAATAATTTTATAAAACAAGTATTAGCTTATCTAAAATTGGAAATATTCAAAACGCATCTACTTGTTTCCTATTTTCGAAGAATTTAATTATTAACTAGCGGTGTAATATTTTGTATCAATCGTCACAATGTGCTTGTTGTCGCCACTTTGAAAATAACTTTAGAAAACTAAGGTTATTTCTTTGTCAAACTATTATGGTATACAGAAGCTATAAGAAGCCTTATTAATATACATTTACCTATAGATTCCACACATTATAACGATCGTCTTTTATCATAGAACTACTTAGACGCAATACATGTCCAGCCTTAAATACTTATGTGTGGAATTCCGCTGCGGCTTTGCTAACACAAGTGTGGTCGACAGCAGGCCGGCGTCGACTGAGCACCTGGACCGACTAACAGCCTCCAAAACAGCGACGGAGCAGCCCGTGCAGTGGGACGGCTCCACGTCGCGCAAGCCTCTCACATTACCCCCCAACCTTACGCCTAAGTTCTTCCAAAAGTCGCCACGAGAAGCTCTGCGCAGAGTAACAAGCTTGCTAATACGGAAGGGTAAGCCTAAGCTACTATTACTACTTTGCTAACATTCAAATAATAGTAGTTCTCTGAAAAGACTTTTTGAATATTCAAATACACAGAGTACATTTTATATACCTACTGAAAGTCCAATGCATAATACATACCTACTACCACCGCTTTGGAGAGTCCATTAGATAGATCCCAAGGGTGGATCCCGCTTTCAAGCCAGGAGGGGGTCATATAATTCTTGTCACTACACTGGGTAGGATTTCGACTCGTTATAATGATTTTTTAAAGTTTGATACAGCGGTGATTAGTGAACACACACACTTTTTTACTTTATTTATCGACATACAAAGAATATATTGTTCTTTATTTTATCAACAAGTTAACAAATAAATTCTGTCAATCTGAAGCATGCCCAGGTGGGTCATGACCCCTATGACCTCCCCCTGGATCCGCCATTGATTATACCTAGCAGTAAAAAACAACCGACGTAATAACAAACTGCCTCGAACTGTATTTTTCTATTTTTTATGCGATAACATAATATACAAGGTCTAAACCTAGCGACAACAATTCGCCGCAAGTTCAAATGCATTTTATCCATTATGGAATAGCAAACACAAAAACACTATGAACTATTTTTTTGTTTTTGTTTACTATAATATAGGCAAGAATCAATTGTAAATGTTCGTACAATTATTGCTATTTTAACTGGAAAAATACCTAGCTTTATTTAGTACACTATTGAAATGAGTATTTAAACAAATACCGATTATAAATAAATGTTAATTTAATTATTGTCATTCAGCACATATGCAAATTACATTTAAATAGATAAAGCAAATTAATTACTACTACTAAGAAAATTCGCAAAAATTTAAAAACAGCAACTAGAGGCGAAAGATTAGATATTAGTTTCTTTTATGTAAATAAACAGAAATCTATATATGCTATTACTACAAATAAACGCTCATTTATCAATAACCACATTATTTTCCTCGTTGTAACTCGGTAGGTACATATTATATCGTTTCTAAATTTAGTGATTACGCGCTGTAATAGATGTCGCTACGGGTATTCAAATATCGTATGTATCCGCTGATATAAAATATTTTTAACTACTTTAAAACGAACGATAACAACAATATTATCTCTTCGAGATCGAGACACGTCACACGTACATCAGCTGTCGGAATACGAAATGAGTTGAGCTACTTTCGTGTGATTTTTACCTTTTTTCTAAAATGACTCATGCCGTAAGTATATAAATAAATAATGTGAGGCTAATATGACACCAAAGTAATAAAAATAGCTAAACGTTGGTTTTACACAACATTCACTAGTTAATGAGGTTAATAAGGGACGCGCCTCCATGCATTTAAATTTTGTATAACCATCGCATCCACACGAGCTACAATTTAATTAAATTGATAACTCATGGGAATTTAGAATAGCTTGTATGCGGTAAGTGTTTAATAACTTTATGTATTTTTAATTAATTTTGCGATGAGTCATCGTAACTAACAATATTATAATATGTTTATTTCTTTATTTTACTGACATGTCTGAGGTCAGTGATAAGTAAATTATGTTGTTACATATACATAAGATTGAGTACATAGATGAGTCATATTATCAGTTCCGACGTTAAATTATTTACAAATATACAAAGTGCTCTGTTAGTTTAGGATCCGGTCATTATTCCAAACTAAATAAACCAACACCGCAGCACGGTGTAACAATACGGCGTTAACAATGCATATAGGGGCCTAAAAGTTTGGCTGCACAATAGTGAATAATAGCATACAATAGCGATTCTGTTACCTGCGACATCAGTATGTGCATAATAGTATGGCAGGGTACAGCGCGCGGCGCGCCGGGGAGTGATTCAGACGTCGCGCCGCGCATTCACCCTGCATGGGTGTCGCTGACGCTGCCAGTGCCGAGTGCCGACAAGCCGTGACTCACCTCCTCACTCGTACACTCCGAACCACGATGGATGCCAATACACCCATATCATATGATTAATAGACACTAGAAAGTAGATAATGTCTGACTCAAGTTATTTATTGTTCGTCGCAAATAATTATTTCGCAGAAGTCGCCACCCGTGATTTGTGTCCGTCTGACATCGTCAGCTTGAACTTGACTACTTGCGGAGCAGATAATTTGCAGTTCAAAGCAGCATACATTTTTAACGCTAATGCAAATAATAGTTTAAGAGAGTAAAATGTTGACTACAAAAACATGATCAGACAAAACCGGTCTTCTCCAAAGAAGGCAATCTACGAAGCTTTGAGGCCAAGATCGCAGCCGGTACGCCGTACGACATATGCGCCGCCTTGTCGTCAGACTATCGCTGCGTGCCCTACATACAGTCTTACTGTTATTTTCTTACATTTATTTTCACAATGATGAATTGAAAATTATAAACAGATATTTAAAGCGATAGATAAATTTCGATTATTTAATATACATGCTGATAAATTCAAATCGGTATGTAGAACAATAGGAATTTTAAAAAAGTTTGGTGAAACGTATTTTCAAATTTACATACCTAACTATTTATTATTATTTTAAACAATCCTTTACTCTCATTTACACCATAGAATTTTTTTATTACAATAATTCTACGTTTTCTGTTTTCTTTTGGTGGAGAGTTTTATGATGATATTAGAAGTAATTTATGTAATAAAAGCGCTTTAAAAGTTGTAATTGTGATATAAGTGTTAGACTGTTATATATTGGATGAGTGCCAGCTGATCTTTCATTCATTAAAAATAAAACTTATAATAAAACTTCACTACTTATCACCAAAACTACTACATCGGAGTTAATGAAGTCGTTTAAAAAATAGATGAATATGAGAGCTAATGCATTTGAGTTTTTGGAAAGAAATCATGAGTTTTGCAATAATAATTCGCCTTAAACTTGCCTTTCGTATCGATACCAATATGATATCGACAGCGTAATCTGATAAAGTTGTGTTATCATAACGATAATATGTGGTAATCAACCACCTCAACATCACTCTTAATCGACGACGAAACTTGTACCAGGGAATGCAATTTATCTCTATTCATTAGTACTGATATGAGGACAACTGAACAAGATATAGAAATGTTACACAATTCGGAATTTTGCCGTGTGAACGTAGACAGGAGAATGATGCTATTAATAAACAAAGGGATAAATCAAACGAATTGGCCTCCTGTGCGTGATTGTCAGATCCGATTCTTGCATGAGCCGAACAAATTAACACATATATTTTTTTAAAGTGAACAGAGAGTATTGTGCAAAATAAATTCTATATCAGCAAAGTCGGTTTTCCAATAACGAGTCCAGACGGTACAGTGGCGTTGTTTACCAGACGGCACTTTATTATTTATAATTTATTCTTCGCATATTCCTGTTCGTCGTGTCGGTAAAATTCTGTAGTGGTTTGGTGCGTTGTCGCCAAGTTCACGACTTGCATGCAAATGCCCTTACATCCGTCGTGGACCAACAATACAGGTGCCCATATCCGGTGTCCACGTCATTCTCCGACGTATTCCATCTATCCGGACACACGAAACTCATATATTCATGTGTTACTTCGAAGAATCAAAATCAATAATCACTAATCTTTCTTGGTAATGTACTAATTTCTTAGAGATAAATCACAATTTCCTGCGATATGGCGTTGTTTATTGATGCAGTATTCATAATTATTTTTTTGAATAACATTTATTTCTTAACGGCTATTTTGTCCCTGACTTGGTTGAATGAATATAAAGCAGGGCTGTGTAGCTATTTATAGAGAGAAAAACAATATGAATGTGTAAGACACATTTTTGTCTTTTTTTTAAAAAAAAGTATGTAGTTTAGTCCAAGGAGATCTTCTAATAGGGATAAATCTGGAGAAAAATACTGGTGTGAATGTATGTTGTGAATACAAATCCAGTTTAATGATAAAGAAACCCAACCGCTTGATCCCTATTCATCTCTGTGGGCTCTTCGTCCCATTTTACTATCAATTAATGCTATGCTACTCCAAATGGGTAAACATTTTTTGTTGCTGGTTAGTCAACTTTATATAGCAGGGCGGTCTGAACCACCCTATTTAAATAGTACACAATAGTTAAATAGAAGAAAATATATTAATATAAAAACATCATTCATTAATGGTGATTACTCTTTGTGGATTGCATTGCCTTTACTATTAAGTACGAGGTGCATTGCAATAACTGTCATGCTTGTAATTTTTTTTATTTAAAATATACTTTTTTATCACACAACCAATGCTATTAAAACAGCGGCTAATAATCATTGTAATTATCAAAGTCATCGTTAAAGTACTTACTACTATAGCTAATGCAAGTAACGACGCATGGATTCATACGAAACGCGTGGGTGACTTCATATTTGCGTACGCGTTTAGAGCCGAATCTAAAATTCGAAGTTAAATAACGAAGTTTGGATAACGTCAGTAGATTCATGGTTTATGCCTCGCTAGTACTGAAGTATCTGTTGAATCTCAATTGTCTAACGCCTTCACCGAGCCTGGCCTTAACCTTGAAGTCCCACGTGCTTACCAACTTTAATAATATCCTACTGACGGCCTACGTCCGTTAATGAACATGTGCGCGTTTATAAATGTCCTCATTTGTTGCATTGGGCTTTTAAAAAAAGCCAACTAGCATTAAGAGAGAAAGTTCTAGAATGTGGACCATTGAAACCATATATTATGCGAATAATGTTTGAATATGTGTAGAGTGAAGTTTCGAGGTATGCATCGAACAAGTTTATTTACGCAGTGCAGACAGGGCTCTGTGGACATATTGGATATTTATAACATCGATGTTGGAACTGAGAACCGCTTTGTATATTCTTTTTGTGACGCCGTTCGTAAAACATTAGTCATAGCAGTAAGCAGTGACGATGTAAATGCAAGACGCCGCCTATGTCATGCATTGTCTTCGCTTGCTACATAAAATATATCTTAACATTACTCGAGTTCTTGTACTTGATTGTCACGTAATATTTCGTACATGTATTTTGATTAAATTGCACATACCTATGTATATTCCGTTGAGTGAGTAAAATAAAAAAAAAAGTAGTTTATTTAGCTCCAAATTAATTATTCCGTGCAATTTGTCATAATAGAGTAAAATACACACAATCCGCATGCAGCCGTTTAAGTAGAACGGTTGTTTGACACATGCGACACGACCTTTCCAAGCCGCGTAACCTATAAGCTCCGTGGACCTTTTTGTGGTCGTCGCCAACCGTCCTTACCATATGGCACCGGTACACTCGTAGAAAAAAGTCATTTTCTTCACTAAACTGTTATTATGATACAAAACATTTTCTTTTCTGTATTTTCTTGAAGCAACACATTGTACTTGCTTTGTTATTATAAAATCAGTTTGGGATTTTTCATAGTTTTAACTGCTAGAGCAAATATACGGGTATTTTTAGAGCTTCGTAAATATAAGAGTAATGATAAGGTGGCTGAGTCCGGATAGAAGCTTGTTTGTTGTATTGTTTCTCGCCTCGTGAGAAATCCGTAGTCCAACAATCTTAAATGCAATTACCCAACCTCCAACTGTCTCTACCTCTTCCTGTGTAATTTCGTATAGTAGGTTTACAAGGCGCCTAATAGTTATTTTCCATTCTCTGTAGCTTATAGGCAAAAGCGATCATTTTTAATTAAATAAGTCATTTTCTCTTTCATTTAGCGTTTGTTGTTTACAAGTTATTAATTAGTAACACAAGGTTTTCTCCTCGTCATGGAGTCATTTTTGCAGTTCTTAAAAAGTTGGATGAATAAATTATTTATTTATACAAGGATGGTGTTCTTGGCAATACTATGTTTAACCTTATTGGTATCCTTTTATACGATACGGTCAACTGCGACCTCGCAGTAATCCGATATGGCGAAGCGCCACGCTCGACTTACGGCGTGATTACTCTTTTATCACATCAACTTCATATTTCCTTTTAAATTACTAATCAAGCAAAAGGGATCATCCATAAAAAAACACGTCCAACTTAAAACCATTTATACAGTGGCAATCCTGAAGATTATGTGTCAATTAACCGCTTATTAATAAATAATTTTTATGTTATGTCAATTCCGAATAAGTATAAAGCTGCACTTGTATATACCTATAAGCCATCCTTCTCTCAATTCATAATTCAAGTGGCTGAAATCGATCGTGCCGCACCACCCATTCACTCAGCGAGAGCCAACTCAACTCCGTGCATCTGTATAATAACTGAAAACTTACGGGAGCTTGCTAGCCATCGATTTTAAGAGGACCCCCATGTGAGCATAAATGGATCTGTGTGACTTTATGTAGTTATTTTGGTGGAAATAAGTTGAACATGTTCGTTTTAAATTATATCAAACATCTATACGAAACTTGTGCGAGTTCTTGATACTGACGTTTCAAGTTTAACGACCCCAACTATTGATTTTATTAGTTTACACGAGTTCTTTAGATGTCATTTGTTGCCAATTTGCGGTAACGCATGTAACAAATGTCTTCAATTTAGCCATTATGGCTTCATCTCATTACTTTTAAAAGTAAATTAAAAGTCAGTTTTATTAAATTTGCATCTAAGGACATTCATATTTAAAATTGATATATATTAATTTATTATCAAATCAGACGCAAAATATTACCCAGATTTTCTTACGTTCTACATGGGGCCATAAAATCTACCAGATAAGTTTCAATGCGAATAAGTTGTGAAGAGTGTTGTAAATGTAGTATAAACCTGTCTGGAGACAGTTTCTCGCGAGTGGTGCGTCGTGTAGCGTTGGTCGTGCGACCGTCACCCACATACCGTATGCCCAGTTACACCTGCGCACACACGCAGCCTGCTCACTGCTCGCCTCGTCTAGCTCATAATAATTGTACATTAACTACAAATAAAACATATTATTCAAGCAACATTAATGTTACACAAAAATCTCTAACGTCCCATTTTACTAACAATAATAATGAAGTTCGCGATACACTAACTAAATTATGGATTGTTTAAGTTGATTATGTATCTCAAGTACGTACATGTAATGTATACCATAAAAAAAGTATTAGATACTTTAAAACAACATCTGAATCGTTAAAAAATCAAAGCGATCCTTAATGAGGCGACACTTTATAAAGTGTAAAAATAAAATCGCCCACATCATGTACACATGCATTATTTTTCCTGTTGATTGGAATAGCACGTAGTACCTCGATATATACATCCATTTACCAACGTTGATATACTTCTGTATCGCGCACCGTATGTCAATGATCTCATGCGTAGTACATATAAATCGCGCTGATGACTATGCCTATTCGATGCCCTACGGACAAATTGACTTGATTATTAGTAGCTTTCAATTGTAGAACTGGTTTATTTCAGTGTTATTTATAATCTCATGCCTATGGCCTTCAAATACAGAAAAGCTAATGATGCAATTGTTCACGTACGAAATGAAAATCTTCACATGCCTATGGACGGTTGCGATTTAAGGCCGCGCGAGTCAACGCCACTGCCAAGGTCGTCGATTGCTTCTGTTGCCTTCACGCGAAACAATCGAATGTCCGACTTTGATGCAACAAACCATTCAGTTTATAACATTCTTATCATTAATACCCGCACGATATCGCACTAATATTTAAAGATAAACAACTTTGACTGTAGCTACGGGTACAAAAAGTATGACTAACTGAAATATAACGACCGTGAAGAAAACTCTAGAAAATTTTCCTTCCACGTACAGCGTTTATCAACACTTAGAAGTTATGCAAACCAACTATCAATTATACGAACTTATATTCACCAGTGTCATGTCACTAAACAGCTCTAAAATATAAATAAACTGTAAAGATTATTAAGAACTTCAAAAATAAATTAGTAATCCTTTCAAAGCCCCCAATTGTTTGCTGCTCAATAGAGCGTGGCTCTTGTTTTCTGATTATTTTGATTAGGCAGATATAGCGTGTGTTCTTCCACGGAACAGAAGACTGAAAATGTGCTAACCATGTCGGCGTTCGCGATTTGAAACATTGTAGGCAGAGGAAAGTCGAACGATGTAAATTTGCGGCGTCTGTTCGGGTGAACGATCGCAATAGAACCGGTCGGACAGGCAGCACAGGCAAAAAGGATCCTCCGGGGAATGCGCTCCAATGCGGCGCAGACGTCGGACCATTCTACTACACCAGTGATTCTCAACCTTTTTTTTGTTGCGGCACATATTTAATGATTTCAAAATTTGGCGGCACACATTTAACGATTTCAAAATTTGGCGGCACACAAAGAAAAAGATAAAAGTTATTTACTTACTACAACACACTGCATAAATAGTTTATGCCAAAATATTTAAATATACGAAATAAACTAATATATACTACAATAATAACTAAACGTTTATTAAGGGATTAATTACAAGCTAATAATAAAAATATTTTTAATGCGAAATTTGAGCTTGATTTTTTTTTTTTGATAATTTGATTTATATTTGGTCGTAAAAATGACAATGCTATTCTCATATCGTAAAGAAAAGGTGCAGTAACTACTATGCAACACCTTGTGAATCCCAACTATCACTAAAACAACACGTTTTGTACGCAGAAGTGGCAAGTGTGCGCCGACTTGAGACATATTCCTATTGCTATGCACGCCGCTTCATCATAATTTGGCACTAAGAAAAAACGCGTTGCAAAGCAAATAATAAAATAATTAACTTTTATGTGGATTTAAATATATATTCATGTTAAAAATATTTTTCTTTTTAAATGATATAATTTAATAATATTAACATTATTATATATTTGCAAAATTTGGCGGCACACTTTTGAAATTTGGCGGCACACAAAAGTGCCGCGGCACAGTGGTTGAGAATCACTGTACTACACTATTCGCATCCAGATATTTCCGGTTTAGATTTCAATGTTTCTAGTTTATAAATGGACATAATGATATTTTCAATGATTTTTTTACTACACGTTTCCTGTAACTGAAGATATAACGATTGTAAAACAAGTTTAATAAATGATTAACATTAAATTCTATGTCATATTGTGTCACCAAAGTTATAGGCTAAAGATAATGCGTCGATTACGATTAGGTGTGGGTAAGTTGGCATAACAAATTCTGCTAAGTGGTGATTCTACATTCAGTATTATCGATGACTTTATCATTTTGACATTAATATCGCAACTATCGCACTGTTATAATATTTTGCAGGCTGTTATTCTGCTATGGGATGTATATTTGTAACTTAGCCTAACTATAATAATATTAATATTAATAAGGAAAACAACTGCATCGGCATGTAAATAGGTTATTTAAGTTATTTTCCGCGTTGACGTATGTTAATTGGTATTTGGTTTTGAATTTCCTTTAATTAGGATTGCGTATCAATACCACGTACAGGCGTGCCTAACTACATTGTACATATACTTGTTCCAACAATTATTTCAATTTATTTAAATATTTTAGTATACACAATTTATAATATGACCTAGGCATACCTAGGTCAATACCTATATACATACTGTGTCCAAAAAATAAGGTGACATTGTATTTATTTTGATAATTCTTTATTTATTCTTCCAAATCAATTTAATCCCCTTCAAAGTAATCCTCTCCCGATGCAATGCACTTATGCCAACGGATTTTCCAACATTCGAAACACTGATTGTAGCCACTTTCCGGGATGGCCTTCAGTCCCGTCTTCGCTGCGGCTTGAATCTCCTCTATCATATCAAAACGGTGTCCCCGGAGCGGTCTTTTGAGCCTGCTGAACAGGCAGAAGTCGCACGGCACTAGATCAGATGAATACAGGGGTTGCGGAACGATATGGGTTGAGTTTTTGGCGAAATTATCACGAATTACTAGTGCAGTATGGGACGGTGCATTATCGTGGTTTTCGGTACCAGTCGAGATGTGACGCGCTTGAGGCCCAAACATCCTTTAAAATGGTATTGACCGAGCCTTTTTATATGCCAACCTCATCAGCAAGGTCTCTAATCGTTAATCGACGGTTTTTCAACAACAAATCTTTGATTTGTTGGACGTGAGCTTCGTCGGTTGAGGTTGATGGTCGCCCAGTATGCTCTTCGTCTTGGACACGTTCACGGCTGGCTTGAACTCACTATACCACTTGTAAACATTTTTTTTAGACATAGCCTCATCACGAAAGGCTTTCTGCACCATTCTTAACGTATCCGCAGCAGAAAATTGACTCCGCAAACAAAATTTCATGCAAATTCTTTGCTCAACAAATTTCGACATCGTAAAAAACGAAGAACTCACTTTTAGCAGCTCACAAAATGACGCGTATCTCAAACACTAATGAATATTTTGACATGTAATTTGACATGGATGTCACTGACAGTACTACCAAACTAAAAAAAAAAATAATTCTCCAAATCATTCGACGCGCGCAGGTTAGATTCAAAAGTCACCTTATTGTTTGGACACAGTAGTATTATATTTAGCAAGACACATATTGCAATACATAATGAAGTTTCCATTTATTTTCTATGTGAACCAATTGGACGGAGTACCTATTTAAGTACTTAGTAGTAGTAAACAACAATTGGAAAATATTATCTAGTGACGCTCTAAGCCCTCTCAATAAAAGTACGAACATTTACGATTAAAATTACATTAATTGAAGATTCCCAAATTTGTAAGAGAAGCATTTTATCCGCGGTTTATCCGACTGCGGATTGGTCAGACTTGTGGTAGGATATTAATTGTAATGCTATGGATACTTAAACGACCTGTAGTATCGCACGATTTAAATAGTCGTATGATATTTATTTTGTTATTAAACTAATTAACATCCTTTATATTTATATGTTATTGTTTGTTTAGGGAACAACGGGAAGGAGAAAGAAAATTCTCGAAACAAGGAAGCAACTTCACCGGCAGCTCGCTCCGCCAACGGTAATAACGGCTTCCTTTCTAAAAGTACACATAAAATACAATGAAAAATACTACATCTGTATACTTATAAAATATAATTCGGTAACAAATTTATAAAATGTATCATAATGAATAAGTATAGCTAGTCACGGAATAATGAAGGCAGTACATGGCCAGTAATTCAATGTTACTGATGATAATTGCGTATCCAGCTAAAACCGACGTCCCATAATCGAGCCGTGAATCGGGAAGTAAAGGGTCCCAAGTTCGCGGAGCGTAGGGAGCAGGGACGGGAAGGGTGTTGGGTGGTGCGCACATGCCGCGTGCCCGGGGGCTGCGACGCGCACCGCGCAGCCGCACCCGGCACCCCTCGAGTGGCGCACCCCGCCCGCGCCGCGCCTCCCGCCTCAGACCCCTCGTTGCAGGGGCAACAACTCCGACCACCCCATCCTGCCATATTTTTGCGGAAATTGGAATCCTCTTGATATTCAGCTGTTCGTATATGTATAACATTTCATCGTTTTACTCATTAGGTATTATCTGTACTTATTAGTCGTCTCAATGTATGTATACATTAACCGATAATGTTTGAGGACGTATTTACTATTAACTGTCGTTAATTACGAGCATCGTCTGTTGCTAAGCCAAACAATGATCGGGTGAAGTCCAGTTTCCGCTGTTTAATGTTGTAGTCACATGCCATTACCATAGCATCACTCGTAACGTATTTAGTTTGTAGATACGTTTTTGTGTACATGTTGTTCTAATGGCGAAGCTCCTACGCCCAACAGATATGATAATAGAACGTTGAAACACAATGTTGGCATGTCATTAGACGTGACATATCAATGGGACAAAAGTAACAGATAGCGCGACATCCGTCTTTCGTGCCTACAGCCCGCTATCGGATACGTTTTTGAAATAATAATGCAGTTACGACAAATGTTTTACGCTTGCAGTAACCGGTTACGAGAATAATAATCTGCTAAATTCTGTTAACTTTGAAATCAGTTTTATGACGTTCAGCCGAGATGACGTCATCAAAAATAACAGCCACCTTAGCATTGGACGAAGTGAACGACTATTTAATTGGTTAGAGTCTTTGTGTCCATTATAGTGGTCGAGTGAGCCAAGTGTCGGAGTATTCGTTAATTGGTGTTCTGACTCGCTTCCATTATCAGCATCTTAGATAACATTGTCCTTTGGTTATGTTTTATGAACTAAAAATGTTAACGATACAACTCATTTCTATGTAACTTGTCAGTTTACTGTATTGAATATAAGATTTTACAATGACATAATAAAACTAAATTATTCATTAATGGGATCAAATTTCCTAGCAGCCACAACTGGCCACTGGATATAGGTACAGCAGCCCACGGCTACTGGTAAACATACACGTTCCTAACGCACACGATTTGGATCGGTTCCAGGGGTAAACAACTCACCGCGGGATAAAAAAATACATTCTGTTCCAAACTAAAATTGTCCATTTTCATCAATAAATTATAAAGCTAAATTATATGTTTTAAAATGGGACCTGCAGAACTACCGAATAAATTATACTAGCCAACTTAAGCAGTATATTGAAACATCAAAATCAATGAATTTAAAAAAGATTATCCTCCTATGTCGTGACCATTGCATTTTTTAAGAGTAGATTCAAATAATGATAATTTTCTAACGGTTTGCGATTAGTAAGTCTCTGACAGAAATACTTAATAATAATATGGTATTTTGCGAATCATCTTACTAATGGCAATGTACTTCCTTGATTTGTGGAAGCTTTATTTGCTTAAGGTCTCAGCGATGTTAGTCCTATGAATGCTAATATTCGGCAGTTAATTCAGACAAAATAACGTGGTCTGGTTTGAAAAATTGCACATGTATGTCTGGAAGTGGCTACTGTCCCACTAGGCATAAGGGGCAGTGAACTTCCAGCGAGCATACCTACCGTTTGTCTACAATTAATAATTCATACTGTAATGGCGGCTGACTACGAACACATTTGGCGAGACTTTTTTCACACTTGTTTCTCGAGGGATCATTCAACTTGGCATAAAAAAATCGTGATTCAAGTATCCTGTGACTCGGTGTTCAGTATACGTGTACCACATCTTATTTTTGTTCGCCTGCTTATTTAAACCAATTAATAAACTATACTCAGTTTCGGTGGGCTATTAAGATACTAGGAGAAACTTTCGTTTTAACTCTTGATATTTCGTGACGCATTAACATACACAAGTAAACCAGTTTTAGAAAGTATTAATGTAAAGCATATTATTGTGTGTATATGATTATAAATCGACTATTCTCTCCGCCTATCTGTTCTCTGCCGATTAACTTTAGTGAAATGTAATTCTGTTTAGTACAGTACTGCCAAAGCGATATATGTAATTATCTGACTAAAATCTTCTTATAATTTGAATTTTATTTTTTATGTAATTGATCTTAATACGGAGTCAGAACAATGTATGTGACCGTTAGGTGTATTTATTTTTTATTTAATTATCATGCCTTTGTATAGTGTATTAGTAAAAAAATAAACTAGACTAGTTTATTCCCTAAGAACCACGTCCAATATTTGATAAGAAAGAAATTGTTCCGCGATACAGCACATGCCGGTCAAGCGGGAGATGCACTAGCTGATACAACCGTTCATAATTACGAGCTACTCATATTGCTGCTTAAAATGGCGCGAAGAGCTGATTAAAATGTTCAGCATGAAATAACCAATTATTATTTATATATTAATAACCTGTGGTTTAAAATCTAGAATTTTAAACTTTTAATATCGTCTACCCTACCGTATTGTCGGAAGATAGGTCACAGGTCTCGGTGCGATCTTGCCAGTTTATTTTCTGTCTGTATCAGCCCATATACGTCCCACTGCAGGGCACGGGCCTTCTCTACAATCGACAGTACGATTGAGAGTGGTTAGGCCATATAGTCCACCACGCTGGCCTAGTGCGGGTTGGCGGACTTACATATCATAGAAATTTATATAAATCGCTATGGCATGCAGGTTTCCTCACGATGTTTTCCTTCACCGTTTTTAGTGCGTGGTGATTGACTATCAATTTATTTTCGTTTTGTTTGCCAGTTTATTTTCGTTATGTATTATTAAAAAATATTCTGGATACATATATATTTTTATTATTTATTATTTAGTATGCTGTGTCTACTGATAATTAAGCACACATGTTAAAAATAATAACAATTTTTTTTTATAATGAAATCGGTAAATTGTTGGGTAGGATTAAGAACGTTAAATTATGTGAAACAGCAGACTTAGTGGGCAGTCAAGTCTAGTAAATCCGTTACTTGAGCAAGCAGTAGACGGACGGTACAGCTAAGCGCACTATACCGACCAAATGTTTCAGTAAGCTGCAACATTTTACAATAACATAATTTTGACAAAGGCAGTGGTATTTTCTGCGCAAAAATATATAAATCTCGCGACTTCTTTAATTAACAAGAGATTTAGACATATAATTAGTTTTATATTTACCTAACGACTACGGTAAATATTTTTCATTCGGCTCTCTCGTTGTTAATTAGTGCATCGAATTGTTACTGTGGTTTGAAAGCATCTCAACCCGCTGGTGCATACAGAAAAATATTTAATTGTTTGTTATATTATTCTGTATCAGCCCATATACGTCCCACTGCAGGGCACGGGCCTACTCTACAATCGAGAATACGATTGAGAGTGGTTAGGCCATATAGTCTGCCACGCTGGCCTAGTGCGGGTTGGCGGACTTACATACCATAGAAATTCTTATGAATGGCTATGGTATGCAGGTTTCCTCACGATGTTTTCCTTCACCGTTTGAGTGCGTGGTGATTGACTATCAATACACACATGACTCCGAAAAGTCAGAGGTGTGCCCTGGGATTCGAACCCGCGACCACTGAGAACATGTTGGCAGCCGCGTCTAGTCCGTTTACCAATAGGCCACCACGCACTTCGTGGTATATTATACCTAATAATAAATGTATACAACTCATAAGGTTAATGACTTGTATGTAAATTGATAAAGGTCACAGCGCTGATTATAGCGTTTATCGGCCGGTGGAAGATTTACTGCATAGGAAATTAATTGTTCATAACAACTGCCAACAATCAATGTACACAAGTAATTATAGATTCGTGACGTTCGGTGTAATGACCAAAATATTAAACTGACAAGTTATCAGCATTCATGATATGACGACTGCCTCGATACCGCAGGTGTACTACGGTACGGTCACAATGCACAGGTCACGGGTCAGAATCGTGGGTGTGTGACATTGGATTTTTCTATTCATTATCAGCCAAGGGTCTAGACTCTAGAGTTTGTGCCCGATATGGCTTGTCTCTTATCACATCGAGGTGCGGAACACACAAGGCGAAACTTAGATGCCCTGGTTATATGGTTACTACCAGGTTAACCCATTCAATGCGGCAACAAATTTTGCTCTCGCTACCCAGATGCGGCATAATTATTAACGCAAACGCCGATCGGCGTGAGCCGCCCCTGAGAGATAAAAAATATAAAACGCCGATCGGCGTTTTCAGCACTTCGTTATGAATTTCGATGGATGCATTTCGAATTCATGAGATTTTTTCAGTAGTACGCTATAGTTGTTGCAATAACGACTGTTGTTAGCAAGGAGCAGAATTAATTTAATTACTTTAACCAGTTTTATATAAGATTCGTGAAGATTTGGTGATAGAAATTTCAGAAAAGGAATATCTGCAGTTTTTGTAATAGATTATGGATTTAAATGGTAAATAAATTATCTTTATTTGATAAGTATTTCTATTGTGCTCTTACAAATTACAAACATCCTGTTAAAAGCATAAAAAAATATATTATTGATAACTTCGAATATTATCAGGGGTTGCAAACCATTTACTTTTTTAATTTCACAATAATTAAATGTCAATACATAGATAATGGATAGATACTTATTATTATTAAAATGATCAAATTTATTTAAATAAAATAAATTTATTTAGTATCCTCAAATTATTGTTAATTGTCGGTGTTTCTCAATCTCATAAATATCTTCATAAATATTTTCTGTCAATCTTCTTGATAGAAAAAAAATACCTAACTGGGTAAAAGTACCTACTCAGGTATTCACACGCACGGAATAAAATACGAAACACAATTTGAATAATAATTTATTTATTGTGAAGAGGGCTAACATACTAGAACAATTAAGGTCAGTTTGATCATCAAAAATCTGCTTTTATTGATTATGGTTTGGTTTTAGCAAGTATAACAAATAAACGTACGTTTTATGCATATTTTGTGGTAACAATTCTAATTAAAATTGAATGTGAAAAGAATTGGCTACGGGAACTATTCCAATCTGCATATTCTAACAAAACTCCAATGCCAAGAAAATGCCAAGAAAACTCAGGTGTGTGCGTTCACGTGCAAAAAATCCCCGTTCTCTCCCCTCCCCATTCTTCAGGGTACTCCCCTCTCAATGCGGAATGACCTAAGTATCCTTGGTGTGGATATCCGCTGTGATCTCAATCCAAGGGATCACATCGAGGGCGTAATATCTGCCACATCACGCAGGGTTGGGGTCCTGAACAGGGTGCGTCGGTTCTTCACGCCCGGGCAGCTTTATCGCTTGTATAAAGCGCAGGTCCGGCCGGGTATGGAGTACTGTTTGCACCTCTGGGATGGATCCGCCCAGTACCTGCTCGATGCCTTGGATGAATTGCAGCGGCAGGCCATCCGCATTGTGAATGATGCAGACGTTACGAGCAACTTAGAGTCGCTACAACTCCGGAGGGATGTCGGCTCTCTAAGCGTGTTCTACCGCCTGTATCACGGGGAATGCTCTGAGGAATTGTTCAACTTGATCCCCTCCTCTCATTCTCCATTCCTTACCAGAACCACGCGTGCTGGCTTGCGAAGCCATAGCTTGTCGGTCCAAACCATCCCGGCGCGAACCAAACGGTTCTCTAATTCTTTTTTGTGCCGCATCGTCAGGCTCAGCATCCGTGATATTTATTTTTCAAATATTCAAACAATAAATAATTACAGGTTAAATATCAGTTTAACTACTATAATAAGTACTTACTTAGGTACTCGCATTTAAATACAATAATACATTTAAAATTTAATAAATTATATATATATAAAAAAATATATACATTTTTTTTAAATATTTTTCAATTATTCGTTATTGCGCGTTTCCGAACGTGTTATTCTTTGAGGTCGAATTTCAAAATCGGAACTTCAAGATGGAATGTTTTTCACTCGCTTTTTTTAAGAGCGAGAAAGATACAGAGTGCAGTGCAGTCATGAGTGCCGTATGAGTGCAGTTCGAATGTTTCGAATTGTGTTTTTTTATTGTTATTTAAATGAATGGCGAGACGAGCTTGCCGTTCGCCTGATGGTAAGAGATTCGGCCGCTTGTGAACAAATCCAAATAACACCTTAAATTACAAAGCAATGCTTGGCATTCCACTGCGCTCGCCATCCTGAGACATAACATGTAAAGTCTGGTGGTAGGTCTCTCATATGTGAGAGGCCATCTGGGTAGGTACCACCCCAATGTCTATTTCTCCCGTGAAACAACACTGCTTAAATGCACTGTTGTGTTTCGGATTGAAGGACATTGTAGCCAGAGCAACTACTGGACATATTGAGACTTAACATCTTATGTCTCAGGATGGCGAGCGCAGTGGAACGTTCCTACTGTTTATGAGCGGTCGTATCGCTTACCATCAGGCGAACGGCTTGCTCGTCTCGCCATTCACTGCAATAAAAAAAAAAAAAGTCTCAATATGTCCAGTAGTTACTCTGGCTACAATGTCCTTCCTTCCGAAACACAATAATGCATTTCAACTGCTGTTTGGCGGGAGAAAAGACATTGCGGTGGTACCCACCCAGGCTGCCTCTCACATATGAGAGACCTACCACGAGTTATTCATTGTTGTGTTTAATTCTGGGCTGAAAAAATAATAATTAAAAAGTTACTTTGTGTCACGCAGTGAGCAAAATCGCATTTTGTTAATATAGTAGGTGAACTAAACACTGATAAAGCTACTTATCTTTTAATTAAAATACAATAGTCGTAATAATCTATAGACACTTACCTAATTCTCAATTTGTGTGCCTGATAACGTATGATGCACTCAATCAATCTTTCAAAATACCCTAGTCTAAGCAAAATCACAGGATCCGGGAACAAAGCAAGGGTCGTCGAAAAATCACATAGAAAATTTAGAGAACGTCTGTTTACCGTCAATGGTGTCAAACAATGCAATTAATCAGACGTTACCTGCGCCCGTGCGCATACAAAATAAAAGGTGTGTTGTGATTGGTTTCTTTGCAGTAATATGAGTATTATTATATATAACTTCGTTTACGAGTAGTAGATTTTAAGTAAAACATAACGAAGAAGTTTTGGCTATTTGAAAATAATAATATGAATAAATAAATATAATATTGATGTTTTTATAACCAATAGTTGTGAATCCCTGAAAAACGCCGATTGGCGTTTGCCGCACCTAAGTAAGAAAACTCAACTTTTCTAGAACTGAAATATCCAGAAACTATTTGTACCAGGCTTTTCCCGGATAAATTATAAACACATTGGTCTATATTTTATAATTAAAACTTCCAATTTGGGAAAAATATAAAACAACTCTACATTACGCCGATCGGCGTTGTCAGCATCTGAGTAAGAAAAAATAATACGCCGATCGGCGTGCGCCGCATTGAATGGGTTAACCTTTGCTTACCCCTTCTGGGGAAAAGACGCGAGTTTATGATTTTAGTAATTGCACATGTAAATATGTAATCCAAAAATCTAGAATATCCCTACAAAGTGAATGCAGAGCTATCAAGTTGCGGACACAATAGCCGGCGCCCATGGCGGCAGTCGCGGTCAGTGTGGCCGCTAAACTTATATCACATTTCTATCTAGTACTTCGAGATACGCTAGTACGCCTAATGATTTCAACAATCAAATAACCATTCAGTTAAATATTTGAAGACCAATAGTGTTTCCATTGTAATTACATTCATTGTATATTTTTGTGATGATGTGATTTGCCGTATCAATATTATCAGCATGTCCTTTGAACAGCATCCACATAACATTCGTCGCTTATGAGCTAAATCAATCTCTGACGTGATAAATGTTTAGGAGATTGAGTACGTAGGGATGTAGCGCGGGTTGACTGCGGGAGGCTGTGAAGCTGCGATCAATACAGTGTCGGGGCCGTCCGCGTCGCCGCCACCGCCGCGCGCCGCCGCTATACCATCGCCGTCCGTCGCGCCTACGAAAGCGAACGCATCGACCTCGCTGTCCTTCACCGAAGTGTCGATGACCCCTGAACTCCGCACACCACAACTGCGCACCACGCGCCCCTATGAGCTCTCATCAAATCATCACAATTCCCAAGGTCCTCCACATGACCAAATTAGTTAAAAATCTAAATTCATCAAAATACATTGACATATTTATATGGACAAGGCGAAAGCGCGTAGTGTTCCGACGTAAGTGGTTCGCGCGCTCTAGTAGGTCTCTAGTGGTGCTTCACTGAAAATAGACGTTGCTCCTAACATTTTTGAAAGTGCTTTCTTGTATGATGATAGAAAGATTAATAAAAAATAAGATAATATTTTTATCACCGTTTAAACGAAATCCATTAAATTAATTTAATATTTATTTTAGCGATTTTCATGTTTTATTTCAAACTTCAAATGTAGTGAAGGGTCTATCCTTTTTTAAATCAATGTCTAAATAATTACAAAGACATTTAAAAGGGATGCGTCATCGCTGTAGTGACGCCGCACACACTGAATCACTTTCAATTCAAAGAAATACAATATCCATAGCATATTTTATACTTACTCATAAATGATTAATCTTGATTAGTCTAAATATTTGTAAGTCACTTTTAGTACAATTAGGACTTGAGACTCCATTATTTGTATACTCGAAACTACCTAGTCATCGTCTTCTAGCAAGACAAGTTAATGTATGGAGATCAACCATGCTTCCTGATGTCAACCGCGATAAAAAAAATGTACTCAGATATAAGTAAAACGGGCCTACCGACTCAAACCATTCCTCCAATCCATCCCTGTACATGCATGCTTTGAATGCGCGTCACTCCAAACCTGTGTATTGCAAATACTGTTTACAAGTTTTAAGAGTTGCTAATTAAATATTTTTAATATAATATATATTAATATAAATAGTCCCCATAAGCGCTGTGTAGCCACGTACTATCAATGTCGCATAGAAATTTTGCAGTTCTCAAATTACTTTTTGTTGAGGTTTGTCATAATTTAACCACAATTGTCGCAGATCTTTGTGGGAATTCTGTACAATGAACTTGAACGCGACCAGACCTCCACTAGATAGGAAAGCTATAAATAAAACCGTACTTTCGCGTCCAGTACTGAAAGATAGACGTATTCATGTGTAACGAAATATAGAATAGCTCCATAACATACGTTAAGTAATAAATTATTGTCTGGCATTTCCAAGTCGTTCACACTTTATGAAAGATTGATTATATTAATGTAATTTTATTTATTTGTTACTGTTCTTTTTTTAAATTTATAGATAGTATTTGTATGTATAGACAGTCTCTGCAATGAATAAATTCGGTATATTAAATGTACGTGTAGTCGGTAACTGACGTATGTTTTTCATAGTAAAATATCGAGATTCGAGAGTAACATTGCACGTGCTTTCGGTTCACGACTATTTTAGGCACCGTGCATGGCATTTGGGACGCGTGCTGGAAACTACATACTTACCGGTTTATTTTTATATGCCCCACTAACGACCTAAATTCTTACACATCGATGTAAGATGTAAAACGTTAGTTTGACAAAATTGGCATGTATATAGTTCCAAATGTTTTACGACCCCATAAACTATTGATTATTTACATATAACTGAATACTGCTGGTTTTAACTGACTATATTTTTTGCTAATATTTACGATTCACGCAGAACATTGTAACTGTAAACAAGATAAGAGATTTACGGCAATTAGCTGCATTAGGATCCATGCTTCTAAATTTTAAATATACATTCAAAAGAAAGTCTGCGCGGTGCCAAATTTTGGGGCGGGATCAATATTTAAGTAGGAAACCTTTCCCGCATGCGACTCGTTTATCGACCGCATCACCCCCGGTGGCGCCAATGAAGCGTCTGCGAATTGTACACTTGACATTCGTTTTCTCTCGATCTCAAAGGCCATGTACTAAATCGTTTTATGCTAACTAATTACTTTTTATATATTTGAATGTATTATTAACTACACGTTAGCGTCGTGCTTTCTTTCGGAATCTCCGGTATAATAAATTAACTGTTTCCAGTTGCCAAGATGCGATTAGTAATATGAAATACTCTCGTGATCTATTAATGCATATTTTTAGTTTAATACTTATATTTATATTTTATTGTATGTTTTCGCATCTGTTATCAGGGGAGGACCATCCCGGCCAAAAACAACGCAAAGGATTCTTCCGAAGTCTCTGGAAAAAATCCCGCCATTATTCCTTGGAACACCCGTGAAGTGATGAAAAGGGAAGATCCATAATTATAAGTTTCGCGAGATTACCTTTACTGGAAAAAATGAAGTTTACTACAATTCCAAGAAAAGCTAATTTGATGTATACTGATCTATAACTTGTTATCATTACATCCCGAAACGAGTAGATCGAGATCGAAATACAATGTACACACATTTTAAATAAGATGAAACTCAATCTTCATTTGTGAGGTGAAGTATGGAAAACAATAGTTTTTAATGTGTTGAAATCCTTTACGTTTTTGTTATACCTAATGTATAGTGGTACTAATTTGTCTAACCGATTAATTGATAACATAATTTATTTGTAATCTGATTAGTATTTTACTAATTCTTTTTTTATATAAATAGAATTGTAGAAAATGTAGATAACGGCATAGGGGTTAATGTCTTATTTCAAGAATACTTTGTAAACAATATACCTACTATTCACATACATATGCTAAATTAATGAAATAGGAACACATCGATAAAATACTATTTTGTCCTTGAAATGCATTTTCTGTAATCATTTTATAGTAAGATTATGATGATAAATCTTTGTGTGTAATATTAAAGAACCAAGGTCACTTTAATAGAGTTTGCTACAAGTTTAACATTTTATACCAATCCTTCGAGTGTACTTAACTCTTATTATTGTAGATTTTGTCAAAAAAAAGTTCATTAGCAATATAAATTGGTTTTACTTTTATCCTCGCATATACTACCCTTAAAGGACTGTTGGAAAAGAAAACAACAAATTATAATACAAATCATTTTATTATTAGATAGACACAGTTCCCATCGCTTATCAGAAACAATGTACAAAGCTATAGTAGTAATATCAAATATAAACAATATGCACCCTTCGATTACTGCAAGCCTTGTTTGAGGATATAGAGTACTTGAGCGCTTCTATTTTCGGCAGCTAAGAGGTAAAGTAGAACAGAATGCAAAATGTTTATTAATAACTACACAAGATATAAACGCGGCACAACAAAAAGCATAGCAGATATTTGCAATAGCGGGTATATAGGGCCCGGAGCCGCGCGCGACGCAGCGTAGGCTCGCCCGCCGTCTCGCACTGATGTATCGGATTTAACTCGCACGATGGTTCCAGTGGGACTAGAGATTTTTCATTAAACGTGTAATATTGTTTATGATGTCTTTCAATTTGTAACAAGCCCTTACACAAATGCTTATTTATAATTATATATAATATATATATATGTTGTATAATGTTGTTAATAATTTCATCTTGTGGGTATTACAAAATCTTGTCAAGCATCTTATCATTACAGGCGACGGTTGTCTAGCTGGATGGTCTCCGGAAGATCAGCGAACTGAGTCGTATCAAACGACGCTTCAGAATTTTAGGCGAGGTAATTTGTTAAGTATCACGATGCTTGAAAAGAAATCTTAAAAAATCTCTATACATCATGCTTTGAGACCGGTTCTGCAAAGCTGAATATGCTTCACTATACTGGTCGATAAAAGCAAAATTTTAAAATACAATTTTAAACCATTTTACAATAACAATTACTTTGTGGAAGCGGTGAGCGTATAAAAAAGTCCAAAATCCGCAAAGTAATCGCATCTGCATACAGTTACTAAATGCATCACACATTTGACGCCATAATTTACCAAATATCAAAACAAATGAACGGTCCTTATCACTTTATAGAATATACAAAATGCAGTTTACTTATTTCCCTGTGGAAAAAATATTATCTTATTATATTCTTAGATCACGGCGCGCTTCGATCTGCAAAAAAGAAATATTTTTCTTTATTTCCTTCAGAAGCCAAGAGAAGTTTCAACATTCAAATATTCCGATATATCGGGTACTATTAACATGTAAGGAATAAATAAAGCCACAGTAAGACTAGAAATTGTATTTATTAATAGCATAAATAACCGATTGATCTAAAACAAATACTAAATATGATTATGTACGACATTATAAATTGACAATATTAAGTCAATTAATTACTTGTCTATCATAATAACAGAGATCAACAATATCCAATGATGAAATTAAACATATATAAACTCATACAACTGGTGACCACAAAAATATTTACAACCAAACTGGCTACTGTTTGTGTGACTTATATAACATTCACACCCAACATGATTGAACTTACCTCTAATAACCACAGGTAATTAAATAGTCTCCTAACTTCTCAACTACGGATGCGGCTTGCTGGGGTTGGATGGGTTCTTCATACAGAGAAATTACGACGGCTGCAACAAAATGCCATCATTTATTACTTGCATTTATTACAACCTAAACCAAAAACTAATAAACAATCACTTTCCACTCGGCTGTTTGTCTACAATAGTAAACAGCTTCAAAATAATAATGTGTCATCCTAATAATTACACGACCGACTGCTGAGCATATTACCATTATAAAGGGATTAGACCTAAATCAAACACACAAGCCTAGTTAGTGTTGGTAAACATCACACAAGTCAGTATGTAACAATACTTATATAATGAAATATATGAAATATCAAAGGTGTGTTATACGTAGGATCGAACGTCTGATTTCTGATTTGATAACGTTGACTGAACCAACTCGGCTATCTTTAAGTAAATTCCCAAAAATTTAAATCGCCCGAACTAGCAATTTTTCTATGTAAAAACAAAACATTTCCACCGTGAGGAATTTTATATTTGATTCACACAATGTTACGAGGGCTTTTAAACGCTGTAACGTCAGTGAGCATATCAGTGGTGTAAAATATTTATAATCACATTGATTACACCTATTATTTTCAATGTACATAAACAGGTACTATATTTAAACGTGCATATGATTGAATGGTTTATATTAAAGCCCCATTTATACGGGGGGAGCTTCTCGCCTCAAAGGTATGATTATCGTAAGGATATAAAAAATTTGCATCATGTAAACATTTGTTAACACGATAATCTTATGCCGATAATGGCATACGATTCGAGAAACTCTCCCCGTGTTAATAGCGCTAACTCTTTTCCTCGACAAGTTGCAGTAAAGTAAGAGACTTGAATATAATATCAGGAGTGGTTGTTTTTAATCAATATATTCTGCCTGCCACTACCAATTATCCCACGCCTACTAGTGTCGGCACAACATGAATTTATTTTTCAAGTTACAGAATGATTTAGCTTACGCTATGGTTGATCGCCTCTGCTTCTCTTTTTGTAACTCCCACCTTTTTGTAACTAGGTTAAACACACTGGCTCTGTTTTAAGCTATGTGACTCATGTAAGCAAGATTCCTCGCGGTTTTTTTCCTGTACCGTTACAGTAAGAGATAGCTAAATATCTTCGAAAATATAGGAACATGTATGTTCCTTGATCTCACAACTGCGACCTTCCACTTGTCAATCTGGTGCCCTGGGGCCCTACTCTGTAAATCCGAATCGATGTTCGAAACGTTGGGCGATCGAAGTTTATATACGACTAGCTGTACCCGCGACTTCGTCCGCGTGGGATTTAAGAAAAACATTATTTTTCTAAAATAAAAGATTTTTTCTAAAATAAATGTAGCCTAAGTTACTCCTTATTATATCAGCTACCTGACAATAAAAGTCCCGTCAAAATCGGTCCAGCCATTTCAGAGATTAGCTGGAAGAAACAGACAGACAGACGAAAAAATCTAAGGTCATTTTCGTTATAGGTATCGTGTATATAACGATATGTAGTTGGACATTTTTGTTATTTTTACTTTACATACAGACACTTCAATTTTATTTATATGTATAGATACGAATGTACATACATATACTTATGGTCATAACCATAGACCTATGGTTACGATGTACGTTATACAAATTCGAACTTTTACAGAGTAGGTACACTGGACTAGACTATTGCTCAATTAATTGCACACTAACACTTCCCTCTAAATTGTTAACGCAGTGCCGTAAACAATTGACAAAACACAGGCACCTTGTGCCAAATTTTACACAGGGTGGTAAATATAAGACTAATGATACGATTTTAACCTGTTAGTTAAGCAAATTGTTACTTAAATCTTCGCTAAGTTCTGCAAATGCTTGTTTGTTTTTACAAAATTACATAATATTTTTCCATGTTTTGTTGGAGTATTAAGACACCTCATGTTCACACATATCAGAAATTGATTTACAGATCTGTTGAATATTAATAATATAATCGATCATATAATTGGCTAGTGGAAGCATGAATAGGTTAAAACCGCAAAATTCTAGGTTCGATTTCCAGGTTTGATCTACTGTATGCGAGATTTTCATACCAATAAAAAAAATATGGCAATAACTCATAAGCGCCATGACGATGAGCTCACTTCTTATCTGAATTTGGAACGGAAATAAACGCATCGAACTGGGTGTAAGTTATTTGTTTGCTCCTAAGGAGACACCGGGGTGCGCTTATGTTTCACAAAAAAGAATAATAAACCCTCAACTTAAACCAATATGTTGACCACAGTCAATAACATAACACCACAGGTCACGTGGCGCCACATCGGACTGGAGGAATTCATTGTTTTTTTTAAGTAACATTTTAAAGCCATCCATAGGGTTATCGGTGTGGTTAACCACTACTTAGTCATAGGGCAACAAACCAGACGCCCGGACGTGCTCTCGGACAGTGTCTAGACGTTAGAACCAAGGAACGTGGGTCACTATACGACCCATATTAGAACCTACATTACCACCTACAACTTACTATGGCGAAATAGTTTAAGGGAATTCATTATTATTATTATGAATCATTATTGTTATTACTTTCATAATGAGCATTTTAGTATGCGCGATTTTCCCACACAACCACGTCAGAAGTCCGTTAATAATGATGATGTAATGTGACAAAAAATCCAATTAATGATGTCACTATATAAAAATAAGCCTTTTCAAATAGGAACACATGCGCTAAAAGCGAATAAAACATCACTTTTCATTGGTCAAAATAAAAACATTTATGTTATCTTTATATTATTATTCATAATAACAAATAAACAAGCATACTTGTTTAAAAAATAAATTTGACTTCGCCGCAATACCAGAATCAGCTAACCACCGTTATTAGATTCGTTATTAGAAAATAGCGAACACGTGTCGATGTGCGTGAAATATACCACATTAATTAGACATTACGGTTTCGTTTTAGTAGGTTTATCAGGTAAATAAAGGTCTAACACGCATGATTTCATAGCGACTGTCTAGACATTCCAAAACACTAACTTTATAAAATATATTATTATATGTATTATTATATATAGTTTTTTTTCGGTTCAAGTTATATCGCTGTTAAAAAATGAAGAGTCAAAACATTGCGATCTTTTTCGGGTTATATATTGGTTACGCCGAGGTTTAGCTGTTATCAACATTCTAATTCTGCTCATAACAAAAACGTGGAAAATAAACTGTCACATAATGCATCATTGTGTATGATGTGAAGTCGCTCATTTTTTTATACAGTAAATATGACATAATAATGGATGAGTGCGATGAGGCTATCAGTAACCAGTATCCAGCATTAGGAACGTACCTTGCTGCGTCTTCATGCAATGCACGCCGACCTTGCCGAGCTTCGCGCGTATGATACGGTCTGTACCACTGAGGTAGATGTACCGCGTGCCCGCTATCGTGACGCCGCCGCTCGTTAGAAGTGATTCATTGTCGAAGCCGGCTACTATCTTCGCCACTTCATCTTTTGATATCTGTCAACAAAACTCATCTTGTAACATCTGCAATTATGTTCATCTTAATGCACCAATAACTAGAATTTATATTTCCTTACATAAAGCTGCTAATTTTTCGCCTTGAATTTCACACACTGAATTATTACAAGAATATTATACTAACAATATATATTTTTTTTATTTAAATTTAGTGTTCATAATATTTTATCGAGTAATAAAAACATGTGTTGTAACTTATAATAATCATTAAATATTCAGTTCGTAATAATGGTCACCATGTAGTTCTATGCCATTAAACATGTAAGAAAAACAAAAACTATGCTTTTAATGAAAACACATCCATTTATTCCATACATCCAGCCAAAGGAAGTCCACTGCTGAACATAGGCCTCCCCCAATAATTTCACATTCATGATTTGATTTAATGAAAAACATTAAAGTGTAAATTGAAGCCAATAATACAAAGTTCTAAAACCATGTGATTAAATTACTAATTCAAACCAATAATATTGACTGTCCTTTTGTTTTTTTATAATGACCTGAAAGCAATTAGCGAACATTGTTTTTTTTTTCATCGAGGACAAAAGGCATCAAGTGCAAATTGTAGGCTGCCACACCCTTTACTAATATTGGATTGCCAAATTTAATATTTAATTTTAGTAATATCACAGTAAGGGATTTTATAACTTATCAATTAAAAAACAAATGGTACTGTAAGCTACATTTCTTCATTATCTTATGCAACATTACTATGTGGAGAGATGCCAACATATATTTGCGGTAGAATGTTTTCAGTTTGCCCATTCAATGACTATTTATAGCAAGCTGAATTCATAAACAACTATAAAATTAGATCAAGGGCTCAATATATTACTAATGTTTGTTAATTACAACTTTACAATCTAGAGCCAAAAATACAACCTGCAGCAACTATGAATGAAAATACTAAGTCGGAATAATTTAGAAATATATATCGACGGCGAAGTGCCAATAGCTCCTAACTGAAAGTCATAAATTTACACAAATTGAAAAAAAAAGTTTAATTTTTTTAATTGTTTCATTAATGAGTAGTAAATATATTTATTAGTGGGGAATAGTAACAATGCGAATGTATGGTAAAATACACTTAGTAGATTTCACAAAAACATCGGCTTAATACACCTTTACAATTAAAACAATAAAGAAGGTAATTTCTCATAAAATTTCAGATAGGAGGTATTGGTTCTTCACCGTCTATATGTATATTTATATTTTTTTTATTTAGTGTTCTATTTTAAAGTAACTACATTTATTAGTGTGTAATGTAAGCATTTAATGCAATTATAGGCACAGTAATATATAATTCATATATTAATAAATAAAAAAAAAGAAAATATTAAATTTCACAGGCCACTTAAGATGCAATTTATGAATAATTTTTTAGTGTTGCACCAATTCTTTAGAAAATAATTTACAAAAATTTCATTTTATTGTCCCTAATAAATGAATTTGTTTCAAAAAACATTACATATCTTAATACGTTATATTACTGAATAATAATATGGACTACAATTTAAGTATATTTTTATGATATTATAAAAGTGAGTACGCTAACAGTTGTAATGCTAAAATCTCAATTGAATTGACCGGCGTAGGCTTCCGAAATATACCGGCCGGCAATTCCACCTACCACTATAGTACACATTAACACAAGAGAAGATGAAAGAGAATATCAAATACGAACATATTGGAGCAATGATTTAAAGTGTACCAAATATATAAAAATACTTTGGGGCAAGGAAATTAAAGTTTCCAATTTGAATAGTCTACCACCACATGTCGCCATCTTGTCAAACTCGCCGGATAAAGAATTTGCCACTCTTGGTACCTTATACTGAATAACTTAGAACGGCTGGTTTGCTTTTTAGAAATATAATATTTAAGAATTTCCGTAAATAAGTGACTACAAAGAGCTTTTGTGGATATGAAAAAAACTTACTTCGAAGCCTTCCGACTTGGCCCAGACATTTCCATCGTGACCGGCAATCGCAGCCTTTGTAACACATCTGGATGCCATTAACTGTTTGTCGACATAATCTTGCCAGCTCATTTTGAATAAGTTCGATTAAAAATAAAACTACACTTGACTAACACAATCTACTCCTCACAGCGAGCAAGCGCTCCACACGAACAAAAAGCACTGCCGTTTCAAAATGGCAGCGTAGTCATAGACACAGCCGGAAGTGCAGAACTGCCAACGTAATGATCACAAAGTGCTGTCTACGGTCCTATTCACAGACAATAATTTCAACGAATATACTACGGATGACATTCTCGCTATCAAATTAGGACGATGACAATATTGTCCTTCAATAAAACATTGACCCAGTTTTAATCGACTAAAAACAAAGATACTGAAACACAATTTAAATATAAGTTGCACCTAACTACGTTAATCCCGATTAAAATGTACTGGCTAAGTGGGCCGTGTACTGTTAAGATGCTAAATTATATATATTAAACACTTGACCGTTATTTGAAGCTTACTAGATTGAGAGTAGCATCATCGTCTTCCGCTTCCTCTTTTGTCTCTTTCACTCCTTTACCCTTACTGTATGTTCCTATCTCTTTCTTGCTTGACTCCCACCAGGTTCCCCCACCAACCGAGTGTATATAACATCGGTGTCGTTGGGTTTAGTTCATTGGCGTCAAAATTTTCCGCTGACTCAGGTCGTCTACAAGACGACCGAATGGAAACTATTGTTTCCATAAGAAATATTCTCCACGAATCGTGTCGGCGAATCAGTAAGTGATTATATTACTTATTATTACACATTTTTTGAAATAATTGATTTAGAATTGCCCTTACTTAAATCTATTGAAATAAATCGAAAAATTTTAATTGTTTTATTTTACGGCACACACAAGCCATTTAATTATTTTATTTATTTTTTTGCAAAAGAACGTGTATAGTCGCATACTAGACGTATTATCTAAATAAATACATATTAATTTGTGTGCCTTTTCGCTTAATATTCTTTAAAAGATTGCCCAAGTAATAATGTCGTAGGTATAGCCTATAACATGGCATTATCCATCATTTGCTGAGGTACAGATTACTTCCGTTTCTTTAAATTCTTTAGCCCCGTCGGAGCCACTTGAATCGAAGGGGGGAGGGGCTCAAATAAGCACATGGATAATCTGTAATTCGAATTACGAAAGTGCTATGTATCCCACAATCACCCCTTAAGATTCGATTCAGTACCTACGCTTAAATAACTATGATAATTGAATGACCAAGACTTACCTTAATTTTGCTTAAAGAAACGGAAGGTACACATTTCAATAATTGTAACAAAATTAATCTTTATTTTATAGCAACTTTTTTTTTTAAATGTATATAGCTATATGACAAAAGCACTATTAGAATAGAGTATAACAAGATAAAGTAGCCTTCTTGGCTTCTTTTATGGTCATCAGATAATACAAAGGCTTACAAATGATCGAGGCTTACAGAATGGCATCCTTTCCTTCGAATCAAATCTGTGCCTATATAACTAGTTTGCAAGCCACATGCTGATCTCTGTATGGGTCACTTAAATATGACCTTGTTGATCAATGCAGTATATTGTACCTGCAATAAGGCTGGCATGAGCAATGGCTATTAAGCTTTCCTACAGCATTAAAATGTTTTGCAAATAGTAACGAAACCACACGCTGCCTCCCGCAGGGGTCATATTATTTTGGTGCGCCGCAAGTCATTTAAATCTTTGATCACACCGATCTTGAGGCTGTCGCGAGCAATGTCTATGGTGCTATTTATAAAAACATGAACTGTTTGGCAGATAGTCACGTAAACGTAAACCCTACACTGCATCCGACAAGGATCAGTTTATTTTGTTATCCTCGCAGGATAATTACTGATTAAAAACCACCGATCTTGAAGCTTCTGCGCACAGTGACGTTGTAGTTTTGTGAACAGCGTTGGAGGTTTTACAAATAGTAAAACCACATACTGCCTCCCGCAGGGGTTAGTAAGTTTCTAGTTACCTCCGCAGGGTAACCACCCTAATAAAATTACTGGCTATGAAGCTGTCACATATACTCACTATGGAGTTGTTACTAGTAGCCTGTAACTGGTGGTAGGTCTCTCATATGTGAGAGGTCGCCTGGGTAGGTACCACTGCAATGTCTATTTCTCCCGCCAAACAACAGTGTAAATGCACTGTTGTGTTCCGGTTTGAAGGACATTGGAGCCAGAGTAACTCCTTGACATATTGAGACTTAATATCTTATGTCTCAGGACGACGAGCGCAGTGGAATGCCAAGCGTTGCCTTGTCATTCACGGTGTTCGGTTTTGCTCCTGTTCATAAGCGATCGTATCGCTTATCATCAGGCGAATGACATGCATGTCTCGCCATTGCAATAAATAAAAACCGCCCGCTGTTCTTATCAAGGGCTTGCAGACTTTATCGGATACCTCTGAGGGATATCCATCTAGCACCAAACCTACCTATCTAGTTTCGGTTAGGTACTATTAGACCAACCCGAAATAGCCCAACGTGGTGGACTATATGGCCTAACCACTCTCAATCGAGTCCTCGATTGTAGAATAGGCCCGTGCCCTGTAGTGGGACGTATATGGGCTGATACTACAATACAATACAATACTACTAGACCATGCACTCGCTCTTATATTTCTGACTGGAAATTATGATTCGGTAGTTATAATTTTTTAGAGCAGGATAATTTAAGCATTATCTGTCTAATGAAAAAACCCTCACGTAATTTTACAGGGTATAGGAATACAGGATTTTCTTTCGCAAAGAAAAAATGATCTATTTTTCAAATGACAGATCAAGAAGTCCGGGAGATAATCCCGGGATATTCTTAACACTACCGGTCACAAACTATTGTCATGGCATCATTTGTCGTACAAAAAGTTCACAGAACATATTTTGATCTTTTCATCTTGTGAATTTATGTCGCGTCTGCTGACCCGCACAAAACTATGCCATTGGTTGGAAAAATAATTAATATACGTACAGACTTTTGTGTGCTACCTTTTTAAGAGTAATTTACCGTGGGACATTACTAATTATAACTGTTCTGTAATCTGGTCTCGACAAAGCCCTAAAATATTCGAAGCTGTGACTTAGCAAACCCATTGTTTGTTTGTTTTAGAGTTGCAGCAAAATAAGCAAATTCTAATTTTACCTCACAGATCACTCCAAAGTGTTCTGTTTTGCCCATACCTACATGGTAGGTACCTGGGTCGGCAAATAGAACTTCAGAAACTAAGATCGGTTTGTGGTGTACACTCAACATTATAAAAGTGGCGGGGTCTAGTTAAGTTTTAAACGCTCTGACCACCGTACCAATTGGACAACGGGTTGTAAAAACAAAATAAAAATAAAATCTTATCTACCCACAGCAACGCGTATAGAACCCAATGTGTTTAAGATTTTATTCGGCATTAAGTGAATTGTGTGCATATTGGGGCTGATGTAGGTAATATATTTTTGAACCGTGCATCGATACAAATATTGCGTGCGGTGTTACACCGATGGCCCCCTACTGTTGTATTGTTGGTGCTGGTCACAGAATGCTAACAGAGGTCAGACTTGTGTATGTGCTTCGCTTTTGTTGCCATGCTCACACTGCGCTCGGCGTTCGCGCAAAGCATAGCGCAAAGGTTGAAACTCGCTCTCGCAGTGGTCTCGACTAGTTTCGAGTATCGTGTCGGTGAGCGCTGTCTATGTGTGCGTTGATTTGGCGCGCTTTGTGTGAAGCTTGACTTCTGTTAGTTTAGTATTCTGTGTGTTGGTGTAATAAACCGGAGTCTTAGTCTTCTATTGCTTTGGCATCGAAGCTTACAATAATGTCAGAGTGGACAAAAATATATAATATTTCCTTGGACGAGAATGGCACTCCCGCGATACAATACGATGTGGAACGCAATACAACAAAAATCCCCTTTAGGTTGTTATCGCCATCTTTCCATTGGTAATTGTTCGAAATCATTACATAAATTAGGCATCGAGCTCATAGTATCAATACATAAAAGAAGGTGGCCTCTAGAAGGGGCAAAATTGATTACGCAAGTTTAAGTTTTCTTTTTTTTTTTCCACTTTCAATCGTATTCTCGATTGTAGAGTAGGCCCGTGCCCTGCAGTGGGACGTATATGGGCTGATACAGTACAGTACAAGTTTTCTTTCCATATACCTACAAAGAAGTGTTTGTATTGCTTTAACAGCAAGTTGTTAAACTGTATTTAGTGCACTATTTTTGTGACATGTACGTCATATAATTTATAAATAGTATATGTAGTATATGAGTAGGACATTTACTATGGTCCACTGTTGAATAATGGTTACGCAAAACGCTAAATAAATATTATTATTGTGTATATACTTGGCAGCGATATTCTGTTGTTTTCACACATTTTACCTTGCAACTTATAGTTTACATTGCTGGTGTAGACTGTATACACAATATGTAGGAAAATGCATAGTCCTGGTCATTAATTCTATATTTGGGCATATGGAATAACAGGTACTGTTCACGTACGATGGTGATTCATAGTCTCGGCCTACCTCTATGGGTTTGATGTGTGAAGATTATGTACATATGTACGCATGTTACAATACAATATGTGAGTAATTATAAATCTAGTTTTCTACTAGAAACTGAACAACTCTCGCAGAGAAACTCAAAGAAACAGGTAGTAACAGCCTCGTTCATATCGGAGGTATGCTAAAGGCAGCCTCCTTTATAATACTTGTATAAATATTGGTCCACCTTACGTGACCTGAGACTGGTGTGACTAATCTCGTTGAATTGAATTCCTTTCAAAGGGTAACCATTTATTAATTCCCTAAAGCAATTCTATTCGGTGGTATAGAATATTACTAGGTGTGAAAAGCATACGCCTAGTATTTGTTTTTTGTAAGTATCCGATAAAACCTTATGGTTTGTGCATCTGCAAAACTATTATGTTCCTACTTAAATCATGGATGTAAATGTTATTATCAATACATTGTGTATTAATCAATTTGATTTCAGAATTCATGTTCCAATCTATACTTAAAATAATTTTTAATCCATATTATGTAACTAACTAATCAATTTTTGTGCGTCTTTCACATTGGCGTCATTTCCCACCAGGAATAATAAACACGTCTCAATCTAGTAAGCTTCAAATAACGGTCAAGTGTTTAATAGAAGTGTTTTACCTGAAAATAAAACACATATTAAATACTTACCTTATTTGAAGCTTACATTTTAATCTACCTGGTGTGGATTATCGACTTAATGAACTAAACCCAACGACACCGATGTTATATACACTCGGTTGGTGGGGGAACCTGGTGGGAGTCAAGCAAGAAAGAGATAGGAACATACAGTAAGGGTAAAGGAGTGAAAGAGACAAAAGAGGAAGCGGAAGACGATGATGCTACTCTCAATCTAGTAAGCTTCAAATAAGGTAAGTATTTAATATGTGTTTTATTTTCAGGTAAAACACTTCTATTTAAAGGTCGGTTGCAGGACTATGTAAACCCATTAAAGTTACGGTCAAAGTTAAGATTTGCGGTCTCTGAAACCAAAGGTCACTGAATTTGAGAATCCGTCTTTTGCACGCGCTAATCAATCGAAATTAGAGTTAAAGTTATTGTTACATGCGTCAATTTGACAAAAGTTGGGTTTCTTCAACCAAAAAATGGCTAAACTGTGACGTTGAGGTTTGATTTGATTATGAATTTAGAACATTCGGGTTAAGGGACCTTCAGATATGAAATTTAAAACCTATCGGACTATTAAATAAAAAGTTCAAAATGTTCGATTCTGACTCTGAATTAATATTATCGGGGCCAAGGGTTCCTCAGATATTGAATTTGTGATCTAGCGAATCAATACAATATGAAATATAGGGAATATTTCGTAAAAAGTAGGAAACAGTCAAGTTAAACTGAAGCCCAGTTGCAGTAAATGACCCGGTAAAGGTACACAAGGTACCAAATCCAAGCCAACTTTGCCATGTCTGTGATCTTATCCCACTGAATTTGACAATTTATCTGTTGCACCACAGTAGGAATTATGTGCCGAAGTATTCTTGCGAAAAAAATATAATTTTATCTGCGACCAGAATACTAGTGGCTCCTATAGGTTTAAGACGATAAACCATCTCTTGGCATGTTAGTTAGATTTGAGCAACCAATATATGGCTAAACTGTCTTAACGAAGGTTGATTTGACATTGTCAAAGGCAAAATTAGGTGGTACAACTGGGCCTTAAAATTATCCGCAAGACTAGTCCGATCAGACACGTTGAAAAATAAAATTAATACCTATGCTATATGAAGCTGATAAAATTACCCTATATATAACAACGGGCAATAAAAGAAAAATTAGTACTCTAATATGCTTCACTAATTAAATAATTTAATCGAACATTTTGCCAGGACATAAAATGTAATTTCGACTATTTAGAAATGTCCTTATCGGACTAAAAATTAATATATCATTGAGTAAATCAACCCTACATTACTCCATTATTCTTATATGTAACACATAATACTAAATTACGTTATGTTATTTTAGGTATTATATTTTTAATGCTTGTTTATTACTCATACGTACTTGAAAGTTGAATCACATTCAGCTGAATATTTATATGATTTATATCATTTGAATTGTGAAAACTATTGTTAAATGAAATGTTCAGATTGAAATAAAATTTTTTTTTTTCCAATAATAATAATGCTAAAATCGCCTTTTTAGAATCATTGGTCGATTACACAGAAGCTGCAGGCAAGTTTCTATGAAATGTCGTGACGCACTTCCGCCGTTTGATTTCCCAATAATTTAGTAACACCCATCTCTCGTATTAAAACATATATTTAATTTTTAAATAATTTTAAAAATCATATAAAAATATAGTAAAATTATTGTTACTTCAATATAACCCCCAGATTAGATTTTTTATTACCTTATAAAAAAAGCTTTTGCTAACTCAACTTGACCTTGCTAGTTCTTTTCCGTTCAGCTACCGCGGTTGGAACATGTCTTATTCATCAGAAAGAAGGTAAGTTCAATTCTGAGGCTTATTTTAGCATGTTTTAATGAAAGACAATGTAATATGCCATACACAGGACGCCTTAGTTGTTATGTTTGTTGTAAATCACAACATTTTTGCGTATTTGTAGTATAATTTTATTAGTCTCCGTCGCCGATTGCCAACATGGCGCTGGTAGGAGTACATTAATATAAGTTTTATTCGGTGCACGTGTTTTTTTCTTAATAACTAAATGCACTATATTTAGTAATGTAATAATATTTGATAGTCCTTGTAATGTTGAAAATGCTATACCAAACAAATGCATCTCAAATGGTGCATTAATTACATGCCAATGACAGGCGCGACAACGCAAAATTTAATGATTTTTGCTTATTCATAGACTTTTTGAATTACAAAAATATGCCATATTTTATGAAATGAATGTACTTCTGGCATTTAAATAACATGTTTATTGTTTTACAGATCAGAAGATTGGCCTGAGGATTCCAAAAACGGGCCATCAAAGGAACCAGTGAGCTATGACGGACCCCCAGGTATGGAACCCGGCGGAGTCCTGGATACTAACTGGGATCAAGTCGTGGAGACCTTCGACGACATGAATCTAAAGGAAGAACTGTTGAGAGGAATCTACGCCTATGGTTTCGAGAAGCCGTCGGCGATCCAGCAGCGTGCTATCATGCCGTGCATCCAGGGGCGTGACGTTATAGCCCAAGCCCAATCTGGAACTGGCAAAACTGCCACATTCTCCATTTCAATTCTTCAGCAGATCGACACCAGTGTCCGTGAATGTCAGGCTCTCATTCTGGCCCCGACCAGAGAGCTGGCGCAACAAATTCAAAAGGTACGATGTTAGTGCTGCGGCTAAGCGCAATGAACGTTTTCCAGTGTGTAGTGATTAATGCTTTGAAATGTTTTGGAACTAACAGTGAGGTAAATCGATTGTAGGTGGTGATAGCTCTTGGTGATCACTTGAATGCTAAATGTCACGCTTGCATCGGCGGCACCAACGTGCGCGAAGATATTCGTCAGCTGGAGAGTGGAGTTAATGTGGTGGTGGGTACTCCGGGCCGCGTGTACGACATGATTACTCGCCGGGCGCTCAGGGCGAGCACCATCAAGCTCTTTGTGCTCGATGAGGCTGACGAAATGTTATCCCGAGGGTGAGTCATCCTTCTAAATATTATCTAAAACAAAGAAATAGTGATGTTGATAATTCAGATGTTAATATTTTTTGTTAATCTTTCCAGATTTAAAGATCAGATCCATGATGTATTCAAGATGCTTTCGCCTGATGTGCAAGTCATCTTGCTCTCTGCTACTATGCCTGATGATGTGTTGGAAGTGTCTCGTTGCTTCATGAGAGAGCCTGTGCGTATCCTTGTGCAGAAGGAAGAGGTAATAATCATTTTAATGAATGTTTATTGTAATTTGTTCCCCATGGTGTAAACTAGACTTATTATTATTTGTTATTGTGACCCCATATATATTAATCTTATATTAATGATTTTTCTTCTTTTCAGCTTACTCTTGAAGGTATTAAACAATTCTACATTTCTATTGACCAAGAGGAATGGAAACTGGAGACCTTATGTGACTTGTATGACACCCTATCTATTGCTCAGGCTGTAATTTTCTGCAACACCCGCCGCAAGGTATGTATAGCTTTATTATTTGTAATTTGGAATAAATTTACAGCTTCTAGTGCAAATTTTATGAAGCCAACTATTTAGAAACTAATCATGAAACGAAGTTTCAAAAATCTGGGGTACTTACAGCCTGAAATTATGCTCCACTGTATATAATGTATAATAACTTATATCTATTTATGCATACCATTGTTATTTACTGCATTGACATGTGTATGTAATGACTATGATAATGGTAATGCTCTGGCTGGCTATCACATTGTGGCATATTATTTCCATATGTAATAAGCCTAAGCCTTATTCCGTAGTAGTAACCTGTTATAATATACTGTATATTAAATTATTTTACTAATAATTATATTCTATCCATTTAATCATTGGGTGATATTTTGTGTTACTCACTAATAGACATGATTCAGTATGGTGGACTCGTTCTGCAATTATGCCTTGTGATTTTGTTACATAAATAAAAAGGAGAATGGCCATTTTACAATGAAACATGGTATTGTGAAGTTGAACCTAATTTTTGTGTAGCCAAAAATACTTTTTTCAGTAAATAAAAAACAATTGCGACTCAGTCCCATAGTTCTTGTAAAAATGAAACAAAATGTAAAATGTGATGATAATTACTTAAATACAATAAACTTTAATTACTTTATTTTATAATGAATTTTAAAGAGTATTGGTAACCTGGATCAATGATATATTTTACCGATTCTATGAAAGGGCATATTCTCCTTTGACTTGTTCATATGTGCATAATAAATTAGGGTATCGATTTTGCAACCAATGACAGTTGTTACAAATGAATTAAAAATAGAACTAACAAAACAATTTATTTTAATGTAGTATTAATAACTAGTGATTTTATTAATTATAATACACATTAACTCAGTCCTGTGATACGTTGAGGTAGGCACACATTACATTGCTTTGTATAACTGCAAACATTCAACTAAAGTTCAACTGTTATTTCTCTGTTTATGCATGTTCTTCTTGTATGTGTACTCATTTAGTTCATGTATAGTTAGGTATTCAAATTATTTATTCCAGATTTGAGTACTTTATGGCTTTGTGTCTGTCTGTTGGTGTAGAAATATATAAGATTATGCTTAGCAGGGGTACCCAAACTTTTTCAGTCATGCGCACATACATTTCTAGCTAGTTGAAATAGATAGGCATAATGATACTACATTGGGTATATACGCACTGATATTAAAATTAAGAAAGATGAATTGATTCACAATGCGCTATACTTTTGGATTTGGGATCCCCAGGTATAAATTATACAGGGTATATCAAGACTGCTACTGAAAATGAAGCCAGGTGGTAGTTTAAGCGACTTCAGACAGAATGCAACAGAAAAAGTTGCAAAAAAAAGCGACAATTTTTTTTTTCCTATGCTCATATTTGGGTGGTAAATACATTTTTTCCTTAAAAATAAGTGTATACCCTTTTATTTACAAATAATCTATCGTATAAAAGAGTTTAAATTGTTATTTTAGCAAAAACTATGGATATACCACCCAAAAATGACGATATTTAAAAAAACATAAAAAATAATTGTGTTTCTTTGCGAAATTTTTTGTTGCATTGGATTTGTAGTCACTAAAACTACTATCTGGCTTCGTTTTCGGTAGCAGTCTTGTGATACCCAGTATAAAGTTAATTTTGAGATTATGAAATATGAGCAATTAATACATTTTATATTCAAAATCCCTAATATTTTGTAAACTTTTGTGTTTTGTACAAACTTGAATTTGTGCACTATACAATTATCAAATAATTTTGGCATTCATCTTTCTTCTGTTCTAAGGAGTTGTAGGAAATAATTGCTTCTTAAACTATAAAAGTTAACCTGACAGATTTATTTATTTGTAGTTTCTGGTATGCTTTGTGAGATAATAAACACTGTGCCACACCCAATCCTTAAATGGATAAGTGTTGATTCAAGCCTTATATAAACACATACATGGTTAAAGATTGAAGCCTTGATCCACTAAAATACTCTTCCATTACAGAAGCAATTGCACATAATGTGATGAACTGAATTTGCTTTAATTATTTTATCACTACATACACTTCTTACAATTTCATATATGCTTATTTATTTCTCATGCACACTTTTATTACTTTCCTATATTTAGTTATAAGTCAATAATTATTTTATTAGTCATCAGTGTTATTTAGCAAGTGATTCACTATTTACAGGTAGACTGGCTGACCGAGTCGATGCACCAGCGCGACTTCACCGTGTCAGCTATGCACGGCGACATGGACCAGCGCGAGCGTGAGGTGATCATGAGGCAGTTCCGTACCGGCTCGTCCCGTGTCCTCATAACCACCGACCTGCTGGCGCGTGGTATCGACGTGCAGCAAGTCTCTTGCGTCATCAATTATGATCTGCCCACTAACCGTGAAAATTACATTCATAGGTAAGTATTAATTGCTTTTTCGTTGTTTTACTATGCTGTTACATCAATATAGGTACAATGTATATACAATATTTTTCATGATTTGGGGAATTTTATTTATCCCAAATTAATCACTAAACATAAATTAATATACACATTGTGATAAGTAAAATGGAGAATGTTTGATATTGAGAATTTTGTGAGCATGGTAAATGTCTTTGGTATTGTGGTGTAGTCTGAGAATTTTAATTGTGATTGTTATTTACAGAATTGGACGAGGTGGTCGTTTCGGCCGTAAGGGAATCGCCATCAACTTTGTCACTGAAACAGACAGAAGAGCACTCAAGGATATTGAGGAGTTCTACCATACAAGTATCTCGGAAATGCCCAGTGATGTGGCCAACCTCATCTGAGGTGTCTCCGTTTTCCCGGTTTATACTTTGTGTCCTGCGTTCTATTGCGATATTTATAAGGTGTGTGTATTAGGAGGAGCCTCCTAATTACCTTTCGCTGTGCCGAATTTTTTTATTGGAACTCATTTCATTTGGATTGATATATTGGTTTTAGTTTAATTAATGATTACATTATATTATAATAGACGTATCAATATAAGTTTAATATACATAGTTAGGAGTAAGCCCGGCTCGGCCGGATGGCCCCCGTTCCGCGCAGGCCTCTCTGCCGCTTGCACAGAGGTCTTATCGGGTACTGGAGAGGCTATTTCAATCACAAAACTACTAGAAGAAAACATTGTATTGTAACTTTTTCCAGTTGTACATAATATGGTAACTGTTTTTGTAATACGCTAAATAAATATAATGAAATATCTTAATTGTATTGTTATTGAAACTTAAAAATTGTAGCACTCCATTCCCGATCGGAACCTTAATTTCTTTGACGCATTGTATTGAATTGTGTAAATTTTGTTTTGCAGAAGATCTACCTACTGAGCCTGTGAAACGCACTTTGGACAACTATGTGGAAATAATAAATCAAAATTTCCTCAATAATGTTCATTACTTTCTTTTGGCAGGTCCTTTTTGTATCCTGTACTCCCCGTAACTTATGCTTTTGCATTTTACTTTTTAAACATTGTTTTCTACATGGTTTTTATGTTCATTTCGAATTATTTATATTTTTGGAATAAATTTTGTTCGAAATATTAGTGACTTTTGACCAAATGATAATTAAGGTTCCTATTGCAATAATTCATAATAAGCAGTGAATATGGAACTGTTCAGTCAAAATCGTAGATTATGTGATATAATTATGTAATGGTTTCGGTTTTATTATAGCTAATGATAATATTTTGCGTGATTGCTAGACGTACCTTTCATAAGCTTTTTGCTTAAAATGTATTGCAGAAAAGAATTGATTCCAGCCACGAACATAGGTATATTCTAATAATATGTTTATAAATATTTATTGTTTTAATAACATTGAATTAAAAGGAATTATAAACCCCAATGTAATAGATATAATAATTTTATTTACTAATAATATAACAACATTAAAAAGTGAAACAATAACATAGAGATTTCGGAATGTTAACGGTAGGATGAAACTCGATAACATGTGTCAAGTATATCTTATGATTCTAATTTGCTCTAGATTTAACGATATAATTTACTTATTACATAACATCACATGATTAAGTTATAAAAATCCTAATAAATTAATATCACACTTCTGGTAATGTTCATTTTCACTAAAACTACGTGAAAAACAACTATAAACAAGTATCATAAGAATGCAAAAAGCAGTATCAGTAATAGAACTGCTATGGGGAATATGATATAAACAGATACTCTTGGTTGGCAAACAGAAATAAGGATAGATATGTCATCATCATTTTGTAGACCGTCCTTTGTGGGCACTTCCACTATAACGGACTCGTCACTTAAAAACCCTACATCAAACACACATTCAGTTTTATTAAGACAAATTTTCGATTCGGAATTATTAACATATTGGAATGTAGGCTTATAAATATCAAAGAGTGCATGAATATCATTAACGACAATATCATTGTCGCTATAAAATATATAATAATAGTAGCCATCAACTAACACATCATGAACAACTTTTAATATGGTAGTGTCTTCTAAATAGTTAGTGCTGTTACACTGAATAGAATAGGGAAAGAAGTCAGTAAGCAGTATATTGTCTTGGTAGCAGTCGTACAAGTTTATTTCAAAGCTAGATACTGAAGTGTCTTCGGGTTTAACTGTTGAATTAAATGCATTTCCGCCATGATGCACACCTGTGTCTAATATGGTGTTAGGGTTGTGCAGGGGCGTAGTCCTCGTATCTCTTTTTGGTCTCTCGCCGAGTGTTTCACCACTTACAATTTCTTTTGCGTCTTCTGCCGATTTAAAACCTACCTTGTTATCTTCCACATAGCCTACATTTAATTTACTGTTTTCTGCTAAATAAATATCTTTTTGTTTTTTAAGTGTATTCGATCTTACTGTAGTTTCATTTACCTTCTTTTGTCCTGGATTTAATACAGTAGCAGATAGAGTACCTTGATTTTCGACTAAAGGAGGATCTTTCTTGTATTTATATCCGTCTAAAATTCCACAAGTGTTGAGTATTCTGTCGCCTTTTACTACTAATATTTTCGAGCCTTCAAATCGAGAACATGCTTTAAGTTTCACAGTAGCTCCTTTTAAAAGGTAAAATCCCCAGTATTCGAGTGTATCGTCAGGTAATGACATAGACTTTTTCAGTCTGATATGTTTTCTTTGATCAGATAGTTCAGGTATACCTCTCATTTGAAATGCATTAAATGATTTATTCATTTGTAAGGAATGTTTTTCACAAAATACTGATGACTGTCCTTTGTGAATTTGAATGACATCAGAATCTGATATTTTATACATCACATCGGCATACCTTATATTTCGCAGATACAGAGGTAATACAATTAACATTGTTGGTAGGATTGTTGTTAAGAGACAAAACGTTACAACACGCCGAGTTCCATGCATTTTATCTCCATCTGAAAATTCATAAAAACTGCATGTAGTTGGGCAATAAACTTCACATCGTAGATAGCTACACTGCTAAGTCTGCAGTTAATAAAATTACGGATTAAATATATAAAATACGTTATTAAACATTAAGTATACCTAAGCAATAATACACATTGCACACCACCACTACCTTCACACAAAAATCACAACAAATGAAATAGATATTTACTGTGCCCGAAGTTTCATACACTAGTTGCTACATACGCTTCTTTGGCTTATCATAGTCTAAACATTAACTCGTGTAATAAAATTATACAAGATTGATCATATGATTATCATCGAAGAAATATTTTGCTAGTCGAGGTGCCTCTGCCATTAAAATCACCTTACTCGCTCTAGCATTGAAATACGCACGCTCAGAAGCGGATAGCTTAGACACATTTTGCTGATACATACTACAATTTTACGATTTCTACCGATTTAGTTCTTTTTTCGCGATAGATATTTAAGGTGAAAGCTATGATTGATCATATTTTTTTAACGAAAAAACCTATTTAAATCGATGGTTTCTAAATATATCTTCGGATACTAATTTTTGAACACAGAAACTAAGTAAAATATATGGATATTTTTTTAAGACAGAATATTGTCGCGTCTTTTATTACAATTAGTCGACAATATTCCGATATCTATTTCGTTATACTGCGGTAGACAGAGTTGCTACTAGTGCCACATATGGTACACCAAGTTTATTTCCCTTTCAGATTGTGGTAAGTAGGGGACCGGACGAGTAAATCGCCATACCGGGCGCAATCTACTATCCCAGACAACGCATATCTTATAAGATTAAATTTATATGTATTTTCTTTGTGTGTATTCTTCATTGGGAATCCTTTAATAAATTTAATTAAATTACTCGAAATAATCAAATTGTCAGGCTTGAAATCGAACATGGGACCCTGCGATTCTTAGCTTATATACGCTGTTACTTTAACACTTATGCCACAAGGAACGAACCAAGTTTCGTCGTGTCATTGTTTTGACTGCAGGTCACGTGCAATACCTACGTAGGGAATATAGGTACTTTACGTGGCCAGGCAGTCGACACACTTGGCCGAATTTAATTCGTAAATATATGCTAAATACCGGGGCGAAATAAGCGTGATTGCAGTAGTCGGATACTTGAATCTTTGCCGGCATTGGAGCGAGAACAGGAGAGGAATTTAGGGATTTAAATCATCATATAATAAATTAAGCTTAATTAGCTGTCCTCATAAGCTATGAGGACACGAATAATGTACTTATTATAAATCTTAACTATAAAAATATCTATAAACAAGTAATTTATACTAAAGCATAGGTGTGACCATGATTGTAGCCAGCCGTGGGATTAGGGTGGGGCAGCAGTCTAAAATCATATGTAATTAGCAAACTGTACCCACGGTCTTCCCCCAGTATTTTTTTCCTATATATAGGTTACACCATATAACGCCCTGTATCTGTTTTTATATTATTTTTTTCTTTTTTTATATTGCAGTGAATGGCGAGACGAGCATGCCGTTCGCCTGATGGTAAGCGATGCGACCGCTCATGAATAGAAGCAAAACCAAACAACACCTTGATTTACAAAGCAATGCTTGGCATTCCACTGCGCTCGCCATCCTGAGACATAAGATGTTAAGTCTCAATATGTCCAGTAGTTACTCTCTCTCTATAATACGAATAATCCTAAATGCTTTTTTATTGCTCACCTGTCTAGTACTTTACCTAAATAATTTACTTTTTTAGATTCGGTTATGTACCTAACAGGTCAAAGCCAGGGTGGGGCAAGCACCCCATTCTGCCCCATCGTGGCTTCGCCCATGGTTGTGACATTCTACATCTATGTGGACGGTACCAAACAGTAGGTGATGTTTAAATAGTAATCACCATTGTAGTTCCTAACTGTTTACTTGACCGATTTTGCTAATCGTGTCCATGAGCTTAAAGAGGGGCACACTCCCGCATATCGGGCTGCCCGGCCCCCCGTGCAGTTGCAACCGGCGCATGCAACAAAGGAAAGGGACGGACTCGCGCGTGATCGAGATTCCAAAAAAGACTGACAGTTCAGCTTCCTTGCCGCGTACTGAACAAAGTGTCGCTCAATGTCTGATTACAAATTAATAATTTTAATATTTATCCTCCCTATTTGATATTTTGAAATGGCTGTAGGACAGACGAGGGGACGTTACGACAAAAAATAAGGTATTAAGACTATCTATGGTAAGTAAAGTCCGCCAATCCGCAATTGGCCAACGTGGTGGACTATAAGGCCTAGTCCCTTTCTGTCATACTCTCTATTGTAGAGGAGGCCCATTTCCTGGAGTGGGAAGTATATGTAAGCTTATACAGATATAGAAGCGTATTTTAATGTAAGTATATCTAATGAAAATACCGAATAAGTAGTTATCTAAAACCTTGAAACCCTCTAGTGGAGTCGGGTCAATTTAGATAACATGTATAAGTACAAAAAATAATAATAATACAAGTTGTCCTTCATCCTTCTACAGAAAGCTACACTATTGAATACTTGTAGAATAGTGTGGAAGTTTTTATCAATAAACTAGCTAGTTATAACATCGCATTTTACTGCCTGGCCCAAAAGCCCGCGGAAAACTGTTTTGCCCTACTGAGGTGGGAGAATACATTTAATATGAAAAATTAATAATCATTAAATCTTTATTCAAATAATGACATGAAACAACTAGTATTACCAGAGATATCAAAACTAGGCAAGCCTAACTTGGAATACCTACCAAGCAAAAAATCGCATAGAACTAAAAGTGTGAGCAATATTCGTAGCTCTATTATTAATTTTAAGTAATATAATGAAATAAAATCTGAAACGTTGCTATCTATTCCATATCGGAAAAAATATCAAATATGTAAAATGTGTACTTCTCGTATTTTAGAAAAAGGTACCTATATAAGCTTTGTGTATCATAAAATGTCTCAATATTTCTTCCTAAGACCAATGTTTCTGAGATTCATCAATCATGAAAACAATTTAAAATCTTGCATTTTCAATGGTGTGACGGAGGTAATTGGAATCATATAACACTACCGATTGAATATCTTTTTAAAGTTTCATTTATAGTTGTTACGTAGTTTTATTTTTAAGACTAATCGAAAATAGCGAATATTGACAGTTTACTATAAAAGAATTTATAAGTGTTTGCAAAAAGACAACTTTAAATTACAGGACACATAAAGCACGATTAATTTTGAGGTGAGTATGGTAATAAAATATAATAATTGAAAAATTTGGAACATTACCATTCATATGCTTAAATTAAATGAAAAAAAGAATACTTAAGGATTTTACAAGCTGCTCCAGCAACAATTTGCAAAGATATTTATTCAGTACTGTAAGATAATTCTAATTACGTCCACTCAAATCCTCTAAAAATAATAAAACATAACTATTGGCCTTTTACCTTTTACCTGCCTTATAAAAAGCAGCGTGGAATTCCACAACTCCATCTAGAGTCATACCTACGCGCAAATACTGGAACGCAACTTAAATATAACTTGCGCTTAACTACGTTAATCCCGATTAAATGTACTGGCTAAGTGGGCCGTGCGCTGTTAAGAGCAACTTATTATTTGAATGCCGTTCCAGTATTCGGGCGATAGTGTACCAAAAGCGTATAAAAGGGACTTTTAGTTAGTAGTGGCAATATCACCGAAAACGGTCTGCAAGAGGGTCGGAAGCCCGCGTGGAAAGATTGTCGAGGGTTTTTATTAACAATACTAATGCATTAATTGTTGCCCTTATAATTTGCGAAGCGGCTGGGCCATAATTTTCCCGAGTCCACAAAGGATAGCCGTAATTCAGGGATGGGCGGCAAGCCCGTTGATACACAGCCTTATCTTGCGAATGGTAGTTACGAAGGGGCTGTAGTCGGTATGGCGGCATATGTTTAATGTTGTCCCTATCGGTGTTATAAACTCAGTCCGGCAACACCATCGGTGAGTAGTCACTCTTCAGGCGCTGAGGCGAGGACTTATCCTTTCATTTATCTCCCTCGAGGCCCTAATGCGTAGGTTCAGGAAGGATAACGAGCTTCTCTCAAAAAAAGCAAGATAAAGTACAAAATACGAAAGTAATGAAAAAATTGATTTTTTTTTAAACCATTGGTTTGTGTACCATACGTATTGATACGTATAGTAGATAAAGTCGTCTTAATTTTACACAGATATGAATTCACTAGAAGATATTATGCGATCTTAGCCTGTCACTAAGATCTATTATTGGAATAAGATACGACTAAATTAAATTTAACAGCAAACGAGGATTAAAACGTGTGATCCTTGATAAGGATTTATGTACATCCATACTAAAAGAATATATTATGGAATATTTTAAATTTTACTATTGATTAGTAACACAAGATAATTCTAGTTTTTTTCCACTCAAAAATACCGCGCACACTTTTATTATAATTGTGTAAATATCGAAAGATTAAAGATAAAGCCATACCCATAAATGAATACTTTCCAGACATTGAATTTAAATAATAAAAGTTTGAAAACTTACCGTCATCTTTGTTGTTAACGTACTTGTATTGGTAATTTGTATTGTAATATGAAGTACTAGTAGACCTTTCAAAGTTTTTACTCATCTTCGAAAATGTTATATGTTACTTCCCAGAGAGGACACAAGATGTGTTTATAATGACAATTAACTTACTGTATAAAAATATAAATATACTCCCTGCGCAATGGAAAAAAGATAAGCTTATCATACTATTATCAGTCTGTTAAATAGTAGGGTGTGGGTATAACCGAAGATAATATTATAAATTGAGTACAACATCTATTTGGATAAAGTCAATTTTTAAGTGCGAGACGTGACTCGTGATGTAGAGGCCAATGTCATTACATGTATGTTGTTTACAATATTAATTTGCATGTTACAAATTTCATAGCAAAGAAGCGAATTTAGGATAATCTACAACAATTTTACTGTGTAAAAAAATATATGAATCTATAAACTCGTAGCGTTCGTGGATTTATTATAAAGTGTGTTAAAAAGATAATAAATAATTGGGCTGCGTTCTTTTTATTAATTTAACTTAGACACAATCACGTATCAAATCTTGAGACCTACTTTATACCTACGTAGACGGAGAAACTAAACTTTATATTTACAAGCACTTATCGATATGTAAAGAAAAAAAATAATCAATAGTTATCGATAATATAGTTCCACTAGTGAATGTCAAATGTCGACTGATGTTTTGACAAATGTGAAATGACATATGTTGTGCGTAAGTTTGACACATGGACTAGGGATGGGCAAATGGAAAAAATATATCGATATTTATCGTATCGATATTTTTCAAATATATCGATATATATCACCCAAAAAATATCGATATTTCGATATATCGATATTTTTTGCCCAATTTGCAATTATTTATAAAAATTGCCAAAATTATCGAAATTTTGAAGCAAATACACATCTGGCCTGTTTCAACATAAGTTTTATTATTTTAAAAAAAATCGAATTGCTCGACATAAAAAAAAGAAACAAAATAAAAAAAAACATTATCCAAACCAGCATTTGTCTGATATTGACATCAGGAGCACTCTTTGTTTGATGTGTTCCCCTGTTAATCTGCTCCTATCATTTGGCACAGCCAAATTTACCACTGAAGCTACTCTTTCAGATTACACTGAAGATGCTTGACAAATCAAATATTTTTGAGCGATATCCGAGGGAACCGGCGTGTAATGTCGACAATTTACCCAGAATTATATTGGATTAGATTTTCTTTCTAAAAGTGGCAAACAGCAGAGCTTAAAAAATATATCGATTTTGATATCTGAAAATAAATATCGAAAATTTATATATCGCGGGAAAAAATATCGCTAATTTATATCGATATTTTTCTGAAAAAATATCGATATTTTGATATATCGATATTTTTTGCCCAAGCCTAACATGGACATATTTTGTATGAGCACAAACCAAAAAATACAATTTTTTTCATTTTATAATAATTAATTTAAAAAAATGTGTGATATTCTTAAACCAGATTTGATTTGGATAGAAGGAAGATGCTATAGAATAAATGATCCCACGACAGAGGTAACTTCTCTGCAAGAACATGATTTATATGAAAATGGTATGCATTTATTATTTTAATAATTATCACTAACCATCGTTTGTTTTGTGTTTAATGTAGCCAAAATAAACGTTTTTATCTATCTAGCACATTTTTTGTATACAACTATTAACATTAATCATTATCAACTCTGAGCTTTTATAAGACAAGCAATACAAAAATATATTGTTTTAAATATAGCTTATTCTTGATGAATTTACAAAATTTCTCAGACTCCATTAGCCCAAATATATTGTATTGAATAAGTCTGGTTTCAAGTAATGAGAAGATAATCAAGTAAATTTTACCATGAAGAATCAGAGTGCATTGATTTAATACATTTTATTTATAGAGTATTCTCTGCCAAAGTAAAATCCTACATGTGCTTAAAAAATATATACAAGTATATCATAAGAAAATAAGGGGTGTTAGTTTAATTGGCCAGCCCATATATATTGTAGTTTATCTTGCCACATATATTTCAAGTGTGCCTAGCAGTTTTAATGAATGGCATACCACAAAGTTTATATCACAGTTAAGGTTGTCTGTATGTGGCATAGATAAATAATACAAAAGTACTTACTGGTGCCCCATATTAATTAAACTATTTTTGTTTCATACAAACATAATATTATGCATGTGTATTTATTTTTTCCAGAAACTATGATCACTGACTTGGATGTTGATGATGATGACAATGTGGAAATTGTTATGATGGATAACTCAAGATTTTGCACCACTTTACATGTCTCAAAGTATGTGCAAAATTAAGTAACAGTCCTTGTATTGAAATCAGTCTAGGCAAAATAAAGAACCCTGTTGTGGCCCTATATTGATGGACAGCTGTAATTAAATTCTTTCTTAATAAATACTTACTCTAATGACAAACAAACAAACGCCAGGAAGAAGACCTACTCTAATGAGTTGTCTATAGACTTAAGAACTACCAGCACTCAATAACTGGAAACTTCTATGGTTAGTTTGTATTTTAAATGTAATGTTGCTTTCTTTTACATATTTCAGGCATTATATTGGCTACGTAATTGGAAAAAAAGGTGCAGTAAAATATAGAATTGAAAGGGATACAAGAACAGAAATTAAGATACCAAAAATAAGCCAGACAGGAGACATTGTTATTATGGGACCTTCGGAATCTGTAAGTGAATTTTGAATATTAGGATTTATTCATTGTTAATATAATATAGTGTTTAAAATATAGTTTTCATATGAAAAAGCTTATATTTTAAAGTATTACACTATCTTAATAATTATTTTTATCCATACTCCTGAACCATTTCTAATGGTACAAAGGTCTCAATATGTCCAGTAGTTACTCTGGGTACATGTCCTTCAGACTGAAACACAACAGTGCACTTTAACTGCTATTTGGCGGGAGAAATAGAGATTGCGGTGGTACCTGGGTAGGTACCACCGCAATGTCTATTCTCACCTTACACCTTACATATGAGAGACCTACCACCCCTTAAATAAATGATAAAAGCTCATAGGATACATCATATTAACAGTTTTATAATTTGATTATTTTATTTCATGAAGTATTAAGTAATTTGTTTCAAAAATAACTTGCCTAAAGTGGTGTCCTTTATCTAGATTCTACACCCATTGAGGTTGTGCATCTGAATATGTAATAAAAGTATGTATTAAGGGAAAAACTGAATCACGCCTAGTTTAATTGAGGTTGAAAGGCTATTTTTTTTTTTTTTAATTGCCTTGTAGGCAGACGGTAAGCGGCTACCGCTGCTCATGGACCTCCGTAGTGCCAGGGGACCAGCACAACAAAGTTGCTGCCTACCTCGAGGAAAGTACTCTCCTTAAACCTCGTTTGAAGAAGGACAGGTCATAGCGCTGAGGAAACACCGATGCAGGGAGTTCATTCCAGAGCTTGCATGTACGTGGTAGAAAAGAACGCTGGAAACGTACCGTTCGGGAATGGTACGCCTCCAGGTGGTGGGAATGAACTCTACTACGGAAACGTGCGGTGCGATGGTACATAGGCGACGGTGGTACCAACTCAAACAACTCCTCGGAGCACTCCCCATGGAACAAGTGATAGAACACACAGAGAGATCCGAAGTCTCTCCGCAGTCCTAACGGTTCCAATTTGTCCGTGAGATCGGGATCATTGACAATTCGACAAGCTCGTCGCTGCAAGGAGTCAAGTGGGTCGAGCTGGTATTTTGGGGCACCTGCCCAGAGGTGGGAGCAGTACTCCACGTCCACTCTATATGTATATGAAATACATGTATTACATACATACAACATGGATATAATATTTACATTATCATTTGCCAGAAGATAGAGCCTCCTATTTAACATTGTGCTCATGGTCTGACAATACCGGGGACCTAGTTAGTCTGTTACCTACTTTGCTATCTATTGAAAGACTAATAAAATGATAAATAATATCATAAAACACTATTGTAATTTTGATGGATTATTTATGATATATAGGTAAAGCCAAAATTATTACCACAATTTTATCAGCTCACTACACACGGAAAGATATGCTACCGGATGTTTACAATGTAGTCAGCTAATAAATAATCAATGACTAACACATCTTAGATTCAAAACAAACATAATATATAATATAAACATGTATAATATTTATAATCATAATATTATTATGATTTTGGTTACAGAATGTAAAAGCGGCCAGAAGAAGAATTAATATCATAGTAATGTCATCTAGGATGAAGCAGAAATCTACACATTTTATATCAATACCCATGAACCATCCAAATATAATTGAAAGTTTTGAAAAATTCAAGGTATGTTTATTTTTGTTGGCAAATTTACTTCCTATATTTGAAGTGTTCTAATAAAATGTAATAAATCAAAGATTTAATGATTTCCACTATAACTCATGAGAAGTTGCTTGTATCTCAACTGTCATTAAATTTCACTCTTCACTGACATAGTGAAGAAACTTGCTTTTTCTTTGTCCTAAATAATGTCTTAAAGTCCGTCATTAGTTTTTTGGATTAATTCAATATTTCTACTCTGTACAATCAGACTTAAAGCGGTGCCCTACATAACAGTAGATTCGCCATTACTATCCTAAATATATCATAAAGTATATTATAAAAGTAATTGCATTATTACTAATTACTTTTAGATTCCTTCTGTTTTTATTTAACGATATGTCGACAAACGAGACTTCTTTTCTTTGTATTTCTATAAATATTTGTGTATTTTTTATTACCATAAATGGCGAGACATGCTTGCTATTCGCCTGGATGCTAAGTGTGTAACAAGTACAACACCATGAATTACAAAGCAATGCTTGGCAGTCCACTGCGCTCGCGTTTGGAGACATAATATGTAGGTCTCAATATGTCCAGTAGTTACTCTGGTTACAAATGTCCTTTATATTGAAACACAAAACTTCCTAACAGCAGCATGTATGCTGCTGTTAAGCGGAAAAAAAATAATGTTGCGGTGGTTTTTACCCGGTCGGCCTCTCACATATGAGAGACCTACCACGGACTACAATATTGAAGTAATTTACGGACATTTCTTTGATATCACTGGTGGTAGGTTTCTCATATGTGAGAGTCTGCATGGGTGGGTATCACCGCAATGTCTATTTCTCCCGTCAAACAGCAGTTTAAATGCATTGTTCTGTTTCGGATTGAAGGACATTGTAGCTAGAGTAACTACTGGACATATTGAGAGTTAATATCTTACGTCTCAGGATGGCGAGTGCAGTGGAATGCCAAGCATTGCTCTATAATTCAAGGTGTTGTTTGGTTTTGCTATTGTTCATGAGCGGTTGCATCGCTTACCATCAGGCGAACGGCATGCTCGTCTCGCCATTCAATGCAATAAAAAAAATCATATACCCTATTTACATTTTTTTAAACAAAATGTGAACTTTTTTCAGACTAGAGTGCTTACAGAATGTCCAAATCCAACTTTCGACGAGACACTTTTTATAAGGCCAAATAAATTGCACATAACATTGGGTGTGATGTGTTTAATGGACAATGAAGAGAGATTGTTAGCATCCAAACTACTTACTGAGGCCAAACAAAATATTATTATGTGAGTATTTTCGGGATTAATAGTATTGACAATACAATCAATTGATTAATATATTAATTAACACGAACATATGTATAATTATTAATTTTAATTAATTATTTCGATGTTTTGGGCTTATCTCTGGATATGATCTTCTGAAACAAATTATATGATGTGAGTATTGAATAAGTAATTAATGTAAATTGCAGAATATTATAGTTACTAATAATTGTGTAGTTCTGATAGTAAATAGATGACAATATAGCAAATTGACGGTATTATTAGACTGTGAATTAAATTATTATTTTCATTGCTACGTAAGTAATTCCTACATTTGAAAGAAAATAACTGGTTATATTGCTTATGGCTTAAAAAAATTCAAACTTAATGATATTAAAAATTGATTAAATAAGTTTGCTATTTCCCTTACTAGATTTTTTCCAAAGTTTTATACAATTTTCTGCGTCGTTTGTTAAACTTTGTGTGATCCACAAATATTCGTGTCGGTTCTAGGTTACTCTATAAAAACGATCTGAACTTGGGATGTTCGGACGCCGTACATAAAATTTCACTAATGTGCCTAGATACTCTAAAAAATTTCTATGGTATGTAAGTCCGCCAACCCGCACTAGGCCAGCGTGGTGGACTATATGGCCTAACCACCACTCTCAATCGTACTCTCGATTGTAGAGTAGGCCCGTGCCCTGCAGTGGGACGTATATGGGCTGATACAGTACTCTACAAAATGTTGGATTTCTCTATCGTACGTAGCAACCATATAGTAATTTCTGAGAAAAATTATAAGTATAATAAGGAATAGTATTGATTTTTAGAAGTGGAAATCTTATATCTTACTCGGCACGTCGAACATCCGAACATTCGAAGATTATCATTTTAATAGAGTAACCCCCTAGATGCCTCATAGATTCTCATACAAATGACAGAAGTCTTGTGTGTGAGCCTATGTAAGATTATTAGGTCTATTTATTTACGTTTGTACAGTCAGCAACATAAGTCGCTGAACACTTCACATTTTTTGATAACCTTTTTATGAATTAAAATTTGTACGTACTACTCTGTAGCAGTGGCGTGCCTAGGGTTGTGGACTAGGGCAAGCCCAATATTTTTTTTGTTAGAATATGTATTGGTTCAGGAGCAAAATGGTATTAAGAAAGAAGAACGTGTTCATCATGCGATAGAAGGCGAGCCTATGCGATGTAATTAAATAAAAATAGACCCCAGATTCGGATCCGAGACCTCAACTTTGCGCCATCGAGGCAGTCCTAGGACTGCCTCGATGGCGTACATACTCGATACTGAACACAAACCATTTTATTTCACACAATACAATCATATTTTATTAGAAAACATCTGCAATTTTTGAATTTACCGCGTCTTGTCGAGCGCGACAGAGGTCGTTGTCCCCTCGCGCGCCTAAAATCCAAATTAATATTATTAACCACTCAAACGTCCCGACCTCCAATTTTGACGTAGGTCTGGACCTACCACACGATCTATATAAGATTAGGATAAAAACCAATAAAATAATAACTATCTTTATCACCGTTATGAAAAAATCTATTACAACAAATTGTTTCGAAAAAATCTAATAGATGGCGCGATTTCCACGGCCATCTATTTAATATTACCAAAATACTGAAGCGCCCATCATTAGTTTTAAATAGATGAATAAAACAAATGTGTAAGTTAAATTACTTTTGGGCATGCATACGTAACTTTATATTGTAATTATTTTGTAAATTAATAAACGGCACTACAATAGCACAAGTACGCTGTACGGCGTCGTGTTTAACTTCGCGGCCACAAATTATTGTTAATATATTCATGTTATGTTTTTGTGTATGCATGTGATTTTTTTGATTCATCATGAGCTCTGAAAGGAAGCTAAGGAATATCTGAAAAACACTACGATTACTGTCTACGCGAGCATAATGTTTTGAAATCTCATCACATATTATGTATATGACGCATAAAGAGGTTTCTATACGCTGTTTACCGGAATTATGAAAATATATTAATGCATTCACATATTTTGGCAATTACAATAAAAGTACCAGTTAAATTATTTAAATCACTATAGCCGGAACAATTCCAAAAATTTAAGTACATCGTTGGAAAAAAATATACAACACCGACAGTATAACTTATTAGTATGAGAACATCCAGCAATCTATGTAGTTATGTGCACTGATCTATAAAATTGTATTCTATAGTTTTCACTACTTTCGAGAAATACACAACAAATCAGGCGTAGGTTTTCCACCAGATACGAGTAGTTGTTTGTCTACGAAATGTAATGAATTTACCTTTTCCTCGCCGATCAACACTTGCACACACTTCAAACCATCACAAGGCACATTTTCACCCATTATTATACATAATAAACGTAAAATACTATAATGAAACAAAAACTAAACGTATATGTTCAGTTGTTACTGGTTAATCGTCCGGTGATCGTCCGCTCGAAAGACATAATAATAAGCGTGAAGCTAGCCACAGGTCCTAAATTTTGGACAATTCCAAATTAAGTATTCTAATTCTAATATATTAATAAAAATATTTAAAACATCATAATACGGTCTCAAAAAATATCTTTTTATTTTATATATTATCCAATATAACTTGTAGCAAAACATAAATATTTTTCGATAAATTTGGATCTTAATATGACATGTCAAGTGCACAACTTCACTCCGCGAAGCCGGGCATTTTGCTTGGTACAAATTGCATAAAAAAATAGCTATATGTATAGGTACGTAGTGTCATGGTAATAGCATTTCACCCAGAGGTGCGACTGAGAGGGCAATATACGCCAGAAGCCAGGTAAAAGCACACGAGAGAGAAAAAGATAGATAATACTTTGGTGTGTTCCATCTTTTTAAGATATTGCGTCACGCGTTCATTTTGAATGAAATAATTTTATATTAGTTTTAGACCGCGGCGCTCGCTTAGGCGAGTTGCCGGGCGCGGCGCGGGTACTCCGTCGCAGGCGCGGGGTCCATTATGGCGCGGTAAATTTAAAAATGATAGACGTTTTGCATTAAACGAATATATTTTATTTAAAGTACTGATTTGTCTTTAGGATTGAGTATATGCGTATTAAGTAAGGCAAGCCGGGCTTTTGGGCTTGTATGGAAGTACCGCCACTGCTCTGTAGTCGTAAAATATAACCAAGTATAGTTATCTATGCCGAAAAGTGCCATACGATATTGAAAATAATTATTATTTTGGATGATAAGACAGTTCCAAATCTCGTGACTGTGTAGCGACTTATGTTGCTGACTGTACATAATAATTATTACTAACAGTATATTGACAATGTTTATCAGTTTATTTAATTTTTACTGCATACTCGAACTACATGTATTATCGATTTCTATTATTAATATTATTCTATTTTACAGCCCAATCTTAAACAGACATGGCCCGTTAAAAATCCGGCTAAAAGGGTTGGCGTACATGAACGACGATCCAAGGCAAATTGATGTGTTGTATGGGAAGGTTCAAGAAGAGGGAAATTCTACGGGTGTACTGCAGAATCTGGGCGATTCATTAGTAGAACATTTCTACAAAGCAGGTTAATATCATTTGAATTTAATAGTTAAGTAATTGCTCAAAATAAGGCCTGGGTTTTTGGAAATCCTTATAAACCAATTTTGAAAATCTTTTAATTTGTAAGATTTAATTAAATATTTTTTTTCATTTGTAAATAAATTATACACAGTAAAGGCATCAATGGCAGGTTGAATAGGTTCAAAACAAGTATTATAAAATCTTATAGTCCAAGAGCTCGTGGTCGCCATGCCAACGACATTTTATAAAGCTGAAACTTTGTCGGCGCATGCCTCGTAACACAGGCATCACGCAATCACCAATTATAAAGTTTGGATCATGGTGGCTTTTGAATTTATCAGGTTTCGTTTCTGACAAGTTGATCTAGTGCACCATAGCGTTGACCTGGATACTTTGTATTGAGGTACAATTACTGTTTTACAACAAACCGACGCGCTAAATGTAACATCTTTGTTGTTGCATTCCGTCTGGACAGTAATAATAATGAACTTTAATGGGGGGTTAAAATATTGATTCCATAATTCTGCGTGCAATAGAGATTTTCAAGATTTTAAGATATGTTAAGTACGTCAACAGGCATTAACGGCCTCTTTCTATATCCTATCTATTTTTAACAAGGGGTCAAAATAGCTACCATGACTATGTCGGTACAATTCTACGCTTCGTTAAATAAAAATAGACATAAATTTATCTAATATAGCTATATATACATATATGCACCATATACCTCTCTATCTTTGTTAACTCAAACATAAATTGCATTGAAATTTCTTATGAAATCTCTTGTTAAAGATAGATAGATTATAGAGAACGGATGTAAGCCAGCGTGGTGATATATTGCTCAACCCCAGCTAATCGAACTCTTGACTGTAGAGGAGACGCGTGCCATGCCCCAGCCATGCGCTGGATTATTGTTATCATTAAGTCACTCCTAATCAGAGGCGGCTCGTGAAATTTTGTGATGAGGGTTCACAAAAAAAGTAGTTGAAAAACTAGAGCTTACTATTTATTATATTTGTATACAAAATCCATACGCCGGTCTTTTTGGCGTGCGAAGATATCTATTACTTTCTTGTGAAAATCAGAAATGGAATTGATTAAGCGTACAAATTATTTTTTAATACTTATTTAAAAAAAAAATGCGAATTAACTGACGAATTCGACGAGCTTACTTGAAGTTGTTTGTATACATAAGAACGACAACTGCACATAAGTAGGATATCCTATCGGCGCGCGCACGGCACGGCTGGCTGAACGACAACTGAGTGTAATGTTGAGTAGGACATACAAGAGGCAGTACATTTGTCCCGTACATGACGTCAAAATGTAAGAGCGGCTCAACTTTTTAATGTGTACTACTTCATATTTGATGTACTACTTGGTCTGTAATGTCATTTCATTAGTGTGAGCCGTGAGGCAAAGTTATGACCCACAAATAAGCGTCAGTACGCCTCACTTCAATTGAAGTGGGACATTGTACTGGCTCAGTACAAAAATGAGGCTACTCTTACAAACTCTTTTTCAAATCATGTCCTACTCAACACTAACTGAGTGACGCGTGAGCGGCGCTCCAGATTACGCTAATTTCTCATACGATATCTTTTGTTTCACGCGTCAGCCCGAGTCGTAGCTCTCTTTCGCACTCATTGAATACAGTACTAAGAGTCGTACTAAACTTCGTTTCATAGGAGCACAATCGCTGGCGCTCCACTCGTTACAAATTGACGCTACATGTACCTATATAGGTAATATAATAGACTTATTATAGGCATAGTAAAATATAAAGAATGTAATGTAAGGATTTATGTATTATAAATATATATAAATTATTAAATTAGCTAAGTATGTAATTTTCGTGGGAGTGCACTGCACCAGCGCTCTTTCGGATGAGCCGCCTCTGCTCCTAACATTATATTTATTATTTGGAAACAATCCAAATAGACACGAACAACAAAAAATATCTTAGTCAAATTCTCACGACATGTGCATATTCGTGTGTCAATGAATTGTATGACCTATCTTATGTTATGTCTATATGCGGTTTATGAATTAGAGTGAGTTTGAGTTATAGCAGTTTATTTGGACAGAACACCTCACAAGATTGTTCAATTGTCTTACTAGTCTACTTGTAATGTCTTATTTGCCTTTGCCATATTCTTAAGAGCGTAAATAACGCGTTAACGGATCAAAGTTGGTTGAGCTGACTGTATAGCGAGCCGACGCGGCAGCTCTACGCACACAGCTTTGGTTGCGTATGTGTGAGTGAAATGAACGAAGAAATACCTATGCTTTGCGCGCAAGGTGTAAACGCTCTTAACTATTACTACACAAAGAGACGCGTATTATAATGCACATATCTGATTTAAGGTTTCATGGATCGGGATCATGGAAGGGAAAATATAAAATTGCACGTGACCTTAATCAACTCAAAATATAGGCGAGGGTCAAGCACAATGGAGAATTCAGGAAGCCGCGGCAGAAAACCTAGGCAATGTTTCGATGGCTCGGAAATTCTCGCCAAATTTTCTGACTATGATTTTGGAGTTACGGAGTTGACTGAACTACATCTATCTCAGCGACATTCTATGGGAGATGACGGATATTATCAGCCCACCTATGTTGTCAATTTAAATTAGATGTTGTTAATAAATGGTTTATACTGTTAAATATGTTTTTATTTCTACCAATTTATTTTAATTTTTCGAGTTCCCATAACCATGGGCGTAGCCACGGTGGGGCAGGGTGGGGCACTTGCCCCACCCTGGCTCTGGCCTCTAAGGTACCTGTTCAAACCTAAAAAAATTAAGTACTATCTATAGATAGACATAAACCTCTAAATTGACTGATTATCAAATTGGCATACTCCCAGAGCCCAAACGGCTGAAGTTTGAGACATATTTTTAGATGGATGATTTCGTGGCGTAGGAAGGTGAGCAATAGTTTTCGTCAATTCAAATTATACATAACAGGATATATCAAGACTGCGACCGTAAACGAAGCCGGTTGCTAGTTTTAGTGACTATAAACACATCATCCATCAGCCGTCAGCCAAAGGAAGTCCACTGCTGAACATAGGCCTCCCCCAATGATTTCCACAGTGACCTGTTAGAGGCCGCCTGCATCCAACGATGTCCCGCGACCTTTACCATGTCTTCTGACCATCTTGTGGGTAGACATCCTACGTTGCGCTTTAGTTCTCCTACGGATCTCCTCATTTCTAATTCGATCTCGTATGGAAACCCCGATTATAGCCTTCTCCATAGCTCGTTGAGTGAGTTTGAGCTTCCTAATAAGGCACATAGTGAGAGACCACGTCTCGATGCCGTATGTCATCACTGGCAACACACAACTATCGGAGACTTCCGATTTAGAGCACTGAGGTATTTTGGACGAGAAGACGTTGCGTAGTTTTCCGAACGCTGCCCAACCGAGTTAGATTCGACGATAGACCTCTCTCTCGAAGCTGGACCTACCTAACCGGACCACTTGTCCTAAATAGACATATTCGTCTACAAATTCAAGAGTCAAGGGTGTATTTATCTCTACGGCGAGGTCTAAATTATTTAAATTCCACCATATGGAATGCTTCTACAAAACCGCTGTTTAGCACGTCCACTGCTAGGTTTTCACTTAGACAATCAAAGTGATTCGCTACCCTGTTGATCACAAAGACATCACTGAACATCTGTCTATTCGTCGTTAAGATGAAATCTATCTCGTTTGTCTTAGAACTTTTAGGACTCAACCATGTCCATATCCTTTGAGGCGGCTTCTTTATGGCCTGGCATAGTGGCGGCATTGCACCTGATGGAAAGTGCCGATGCCGCCCAGGCAGAGTATCCATTGGCATCGGACGGCAGTCCCATGCCAATGGAATCAATTATGCCGGCCTGCTAAGGTGCCTCTTCACACCACGGCGAAAGGACCCAGGATTGTAGGAAGGAGGGAACACGCGTGCCGGTAAACAATTCCACAGCCTGACGGTGCGGCACAAAAACGAATTTGAGAACCGTTTGGTTCGCGCCGGGATGGTGTGGACCGTCAAGCTATGGCTTCGCAAGCCAGCACGCGTGGTTCTGGTTAGGAATGGAGAGGAGGGGATCAAGTTGAACAATTCTTCAGAGCACTCACCGTGATACAGGTGGTAGAACACGCTTAGAGAGGCGACATCTCTCCGGAGTTGTAGCGACTCTAAGTTGCTCGTAACGTCTGCATCATTCACAATGCGGATGGCCCGCCGCTGCAATCCATCCAAGGCATCGACCAGGTACTGGGCGGATCCATCCCAGAGGTGCGAGCAGTACTCCATACCCGGCCGGACCTGCGCTTTATATAAGTGACAAAGCTGACCGGGCGTGAAAAACCGACGCACCCTGTTCAGGACTCCAACCCTGCGTGATGTGGCAGATATTACGCCCTCGATGTGATTCCTTGGATTGAGATCACAGCGGATATCCACACCAAGGATACTCAGGTCATTCCGCACTGAGAGGGGAGTACCCTGAAGAATGGGGAGGGGAGAGAACGGGGATTTTTTGCACGTGAACGCACACACCTGGGTTTTCTTGGCATTGAACTCAACCATATTCCTGGAACCCCATGTAGAAATGAGATCCAAGGTCCGGTTGAGCTCAATGACAAGATCTTCGCGTCCCTTCACAGTTTCGACACGGCAACCTGGAGGCCCGCAGTGGTATCGCCCATGAACCGTGCTGTCATCTGCATAGCAATGAATGTTGCCAAGCGACAACATGTCATTGATATGCAGAATAAACAAGGTGGGCGACAGCACCGAGCCCTGAGGAACTCCGGCATTTACCGACATGAGCGCCGATGAGTGTCCGTCAACGACTACACGTATTCTACGCTCATGCAGAAAGCCGGAAATCCACGAACACAGGTTGCCGGGTAGACCGTATGCCGGAAGCTTGGACAGAAGACCAAAAAGAAAAAAGAGATCATCGCAAAGAGTCTCTCTTTCTCCAGAAAGTCGGCCAGCCTCTGACCAATGGGGTTCCGTTGCCCATGTCCAAATTTCCCCACTTTCAACTCGGCATCGCTTCTCATGTCTAACGTTGCGTTTGAAATCGAACCCATTGAAAGAAGTAACAGAACAGTTAACTTTGTATGTGTAATTTTAGATGTGAAAAATGGTTATAATATATGGTTAGTCTTTTTTGTTTACAAATTTTGTGGGGGTAATTTAGCAATAGCAGAAATATAGGCTTCAAAAATAACAAGGTGGTGATGTTAATTTGACATAGAAATAATATCCAATACTAGATAACGTCGTCGACCACGTGGAAGACCTAGACGCAGGTGGCGAGACGAGTTGGATGCATATTTGAAGGATTGGTCATATAAAGCCCTTGACCGGTGTAGTGTAGCACAGGCCTAGTATTAAGAACATATATTACTTTGGTTATTCTTATATGTAATAGAATGTGTATGCTGCTATTTTTAATAATAAATTAGTCTTGTAACCGCATCCGAGTGTTTCACTTGTCTCCACATGGCGACCGTGACAGGACAGCATACACATTCTATTACATATAAGAATAACCAAAGTAATATATTATGTTCTTAATACTAGGCCTGTGCTACACTACACCGGGATGCATGGAAGGCGGAAAGAGAGGCCTTTGCCCTACAGTGGGAAGCTACAGGCTCATAATAATACTAGATAAGACCATCGCTGACCACACTATGAACACTGCAAATAAAAAAATCGCAAAAAACGCGATAGCTTTTTTTGAGATTTTTTAAATATCGTCGTGTTTAGATGGTAATTGGCAAATCTATAGTTTTTGCTAAAATAATAATTTAAATCCTTGCGTACCATAGCGCCTTTAAACATAAAAGGGTGTACGTCGCTTATTTTGCAAAATTTTTAGTTGCATTCAGTCTGAAGTCACTTAAACTGCCACCCGGCTTCGATTTCGGTAACACAGTTGATATATCAATGGGACAACGGGTATAGTTTGCTACTTAAATATTATTTGTGATTTCTGCCCCACCCTGATAACTAAAAGGTAAAAACGGAACCCAATTACTAAGCCTTTGCTGTCTGTCTGCCTGTCACTAGGCTGTATCTCATAAATCGTGATAGATATGACTGTTGGTTGGTCTCTCATATGTGAGAGGCCATCTGGGTGGGAACGACCTCAATATCTATCTCTCCCGCCGAAAAGCAGTTTAAATGCGCTGTTGTGTTTCGGGTTGAAGGACTTTGCAGCCAGAGTAACTACTGGACATATTGAGACTTAACATCTTATGTCGCAGGATGGCGAGCGCAGTGGAATGCCAAGCATTGCTTTGTTATTCAAGGTGTTGTTAATGTTTGGTGTTACTACTGTTCATGAGCGGCCGAATCGCTTACCATCAGGCGAACGGCATGCTAGTCTCGCCAATCAAGGCAATAAAAAAGAAAATTAGAAAGCTGAAATTTTCACAAATTATTATCGTCGCAGCTATAACAATAAATATTAAATACTAAAAATAAAAATGTAGATATTAAAGGGGGCCTCCATACAATAAATGTGTTTTCTTCTTATTTTTTGCTCAATATTATATAATAACCGCAACATAACATTTAGGTAGACGCTTAACAATTTCACAGAACATGTAGTTGTATATAGTCGTATATTACCTTCCTAATGAATTAATATAAATATTAAAGGGCTCCCATACCAAAAATGTAATTTATAAGCAATTTTTAACTCGATCTTAATAAACAGGAACAAACGTGATTTTTAGGGTTTTTTTTTATAGTTGATGGTACGGAACACTTCGTGCTCGAGTCGGACTCGTCAATTTGGTTAGCTTATTCGATTTTCGTATACGTTTGAAAATTATAAACACCTTTGTAAATCATTCTTAACTGTATACATGGGCGTATTTACCCTAGGGCTAAAAAGGCCATGACCCGCGCTAGCCTGCAAGAGGCGCCGCAATCCACCTCTCGTTCAGGTTTTGAGAGAATGCTTGCATTCCACTGCGTTTGCCGTATCTACCGAGGCGGCCTCTCACATATGAGAGATCCACATCGGGGGGGGGGTTACACTATAAAAACAACACGAACTTCAAAGGTTGTTTGACGTCCGAAGTAAGATATAACATTTCCACTTTTAAAAATCAATACTATTCTCTATTAAACTTATCATTTTCTCCGAACTTATTCGATAGTTGCGACATACGATAGATGATTCCAACATTTACTAAAGTATCTACTCTACACTAGTTCGTATCGTTATCGTAATTCGTAATTCGTATCGTTTTTGTAGAGTAACCCCTGGGGGTTATGCCTACTTTTAATATAAATAATAGATTTCTGTATAATTTTAAATAAACAAATTTAATTAAAACTGGACCATAATGGAAATCCTCATTTTGTGTGCTCGCTCATTTTCTCATCGACCCCAAAATCGCCTTCATTCACCACTAATAGATATTTATGTAACGCTGTCCGTTCGCCGTGATTAATGACCACACTTCAACAGCTGGAAAGTCGAGAAACCTCTCGAGATAACACTGCCTTAATCGTTTCACCCTCTTGAGCCTTTAATCTAACAATAAAATTCCATTAATAATTGTTATTCTTACTATCTAGCTACTGAGAAAAGATTTCGATAATTTAGTTGAAGTGTGGCATGCTGGATGAACTTGCCTAAGGAGTGACGACTAATAAAACTCAAATGGTATTTCGATTAATATACAGCATATAGGTAGTGGAAACTGACGACTAATACATATTACAATTTTTTTTCTACACCATGCACTATTAATGGGTTCACGGGCACGGGCCTCCTCTACAATCGAGAGTACGATTGAGAGTGGTTAGGCCATATAGTCCACCACGCTGGCCTAGTGCGGGTTGGCGGACTTACATACCATAGAAATATAAATCGCTATGGTATGCAGGTTTCCTCACGATGTTTTCCTTCGCCGTTTTAGTGCGTGGTGATTGACTATCAATACACACATGACTCCGAAAAGTCAGAGGATTCGATATATACCGTGGGATTCGAACCCGCGACCACCGTGAACATGGTGGCAGTCGCGTCTAGTCCGTTTATCAACAGGCCACCACGCACTATTAATGGATTAATTATATAACGAATATTATTTTTCTTTTTCTTCATTTTAGCATTATTTCCTTTTCTTTGATACTGCTGACTGCTGCGCGAAAAGACGTAATGAGACAAAACATAGGCAATATATTCTATCCAATAATTATCAAAGATATAGTAATTGATATTCCTATGCCTGCCCATTTATGACGAGTCATGACCGAAAACAGCATGTCTCTACCACTAGCACATCGCCAACGTAGCGCTACGCGAGGTGAGAAAATATACTTAATTCACAACGGGATTCGCTTGCAAGCGATTGATACACTTACAAGTTTTGTTGCAGCATTCATAAGCTGTTAACTGTGCGCTGGCTAGCCTTTTATCTGGGAATCGGGTGCTAAAGCAAATCTTGGTTCTCGATTGGACAATTCCCGAAACTTGGCTTTGCGCCCGCATATTGTGTTCTGGCGGTTTGTTTGCCTCCTGTAACATTATGGAACTAAAATACTTTCAATGAAGTGTGGTTGCACTGTTAGCGTTTTTACCATCTCCATGTTACAACTTACAGCGTACTGCTATGTTGGAATAAAAATAAATTTCAAAGATGTGTTATTTGTCGAAGTATTAAAATTGTAGAAAGTTCAAACTATGTACGTAGGTTTTTAGTTATTTAACAAAAGTCTTTTATATCTGTTAATGTTCAAGCAACATGCCTTCTTAGTACTTGTCTGTAACAGCCAGACTTTTCGTTCAATGTTAACTTACAAGAGCAATATGGGTAACCAGCGGGAAGTCACATTCCACTCGAGTCTCTACATATCACGCATTTGCTTATACAGGATGTCCAAAGAAATGGCGCAAATGTTGATATACATTTTAGAAAATCGTGATTGTGTCTAGATTAGGATGATTTTATGTAGTTTACACTGATAATAACGAAGACGCCGAGAAATCAAGAATTAACGTTACACGTGCTTCCCCGTAACAAATTACGACAAAGTTTTGAGAGTTGATGACCTCGCCTATTTGTAAAAATGTTAAGGGGAAGTTGCTATGAAAGTTTTATTGCTTATAAAAATGGTTTACATAGTATATTCCGTTGACGATTTAATTATCGAAGAAATCAAAACATACGTACCTATATGTTAAAATCCTGTTCCTTGCCCAGTAAGTAAGTCCAATTTGTTTTATGAAAAAAAAGTGGTGATAATTCCTAAAACTTTAAACGGTCACAACTCCAAAACGGATAGGTATTTTCCAAATATTATTTTTATATTATCATATTAATATCATGTCCTTGTATCCAACTTAGTAAGTGCTCCATTTTCCGGCACTCGTAGTATATGGGTGCGTTTCTTAGATAAAGATCGAAATATATAAAATATTATTGTACTAGCTGTACCCGCGAATTCGCCCGCGTGGAATTTAACAGAAACTTAATTTTTCTAAAATAAAAGATTTTTTCTAAAATAAATGTAGCCTAAGTTACTCGTTATTATATCACCTAAATAAAAGTCATAATAAATTAAGTGCATTTCACTTTTAGGGATATAAAGTAAAATAATATTTTAGTATTTTATCCATATTTTGATTTGCCACCAGTTATTATCATAGTTAAGATGTATCATTAAAATTAAGAGCATAAATAAATAAATCAAATGTATAGCATAAATAATCGTGTATGAACCCATTGTAACCAAATCATAAGTTTTGTAAAGTGTATCATTTAATCATTGCATTCAATACTATTTTATAATTAATCCCATTCGACAAGAGATATAAATGTATGTCAAAACTTAAAGTAAATTCAACTTAGCTTTTAACTTCATACTCTTTCGACTTCTAATAATTTACAAAATGCAGCTACGAAAGCCAGTAAATTTCGTAGCTCTTTACCGTAGGGTAAGGAAGTAAGGTTTGCGGGAGGGGCGGTATATCTTGCGACTAGCGAGCGTCACCGACAGTAGGGCCGCAATGCCTACGTAATGCGCTTGCCTCGACCCGTCGCGTAGCTCCCACTCGCCTACGAATTCGTAGATGCTTTACACGTGATACAATACATCGGGTTTTGTTGTTGAAAACGTAAGTTTTTTTTTTGTTCTACGCTTGTTTTGTAGTAGCTTTTCTGGTATTTTTTTGGCTTATGTGTTATGGCTTCGTGTGTTAGAAATTGAATTGGTGAATGTTATTTGTTGCGGTAATACAAACATTTTTTTTTTCGCTCTAATCACATCATGTATAAAATTAGACTAACTTTATCATATAAAGTTCTAATAATAATTAATTTCATTCACGGTTTAACATAACATTTATTTTTTAATATAAATTTTTGTTCCCTTTGGATAAATATAGCATACGAGGTTTAATTCAAATATAACGGAAGTAAATGTACGATTTAGTATAAAAGGTAGTAAAGTGTACGCTCCTTATAAGTAACCGTTGTAATGAAGGGCCCGAGAAGTTACACTCCCTCGTAAAGCAGTGATGTAAATCGCGCTCCTTAATAAAACGGTAGGGCTTTGTCCTCATTCAAATTGTACTTGCAATCATTGCTCCTCGTATTTTACGTACGTAACACTTAAGATTACGCTTACATTTTATTAAAAAATCACATTATTTACAAAAAAAAATGATATATTTATATCAAATAACATTAGAATAGGTGCATGGCTCGCTCGAAAGGGACAAAATATTAAATAACTAAAATAGGTTTTAACCTGTTTATGAATAAGACATTAATTATAAAGCATCGGTAGCTTTGGTTTCTTATTTATTTACTTGTATCATCCAACGCTTTCGACTATCGAACAACGTAATGTTATTCTACGACCGTAACATGTTTGTGTATAACTTTAGCCTGAACTGTGTCTAACCCTTCTGGTTCCTAATGAATATTTATTGATTTAGCTCCGTGAGGTACTTTGATGTCGTCGATCATTAGTATTCTCCACACAATTTAAATATCTTACTGTGGGCTTATGAAATTGTACTTTGTTCTTTTAAAAAATTGGTCCAGTTAAAATAGAAAACAAGCGAAATTATTGATTTAAAAATTAATTGGAGTAAAAATATTAGAAGTAATTGAATTTCTCGCTATTTATTTGTTTAATAATAATTGCAAATATTAAGAAATTTGGCGAACATTTATCATTATACAACTTAAGTTCAGTTGTAAGCCGAAGAATTATTTATGTTTTGGGCTAGAGTCTAGTTGCGTAACAAAACGACATGGAACGTCCCAGGCTTTGCTAACTGTGCTCAATCACGCAAACTTTTAGCTGGGCTTACACGTCAAAATCTTTGGAAACTGCCTTTATAGCCGTATAATACAAGGGTGAAAGACATAAAATATAAGGCAGAAACATTTTTGTTTGTGTTTTTTCTTCGCCTTGCTTATACTTATAATAATAATCAGCCTATGTACTCCCCACTGGCATGAAATTCCTCTTCAATAGATTCGACTGAGATGGATTAGGCCACAACCCCCTACGTTGGCCTAGTGCCGGTGGTTGAATTAACATATCAAAGGAATTAGAAAATTTTAGTCTTGATCTATAAACTAATCTTGTTGATAAAACAAATACTTAAGAAGCACTTACATCGCTTAGATAGTGAAGAAGGGTCTTCAAGCCGCTTCGGATGACTAATGGGGGTTTGGCGCGCACCGTACGCATCGATCCATACCGCAGCAACTATATTACTAAAGACGGTTAATAAAGAAATAAACCATTATGTTCGCTGTGAGGCTATTTTGCTCTATAACTTATGTATTACACAAAATTCATAACAATCTAACTTTTAAGTCATATTTGAATAAATCTATTTTTAGACTGTAAATTGTAATAAACATGCACGAGAAGTGGGATTTGGCTGTGGCACAAGATTCATTTTTTATTTTTATAAATTTAGATTGTGATGTTTTTTTCATCTAATCATTTTGTTTGGATCTGTTAGTTAATACTGGTTAGAAAATCTCAATTTATGTATATTACGCCCGTATATATCCTTAGAAATGTAATTTTACGGAGTTAAATTGAACACGTCTTCAGTGACTCGAAAAACAATCTGAACAATCTGTTCTCCTTCCATTAGAACTTAAGCGCGGCGCCTTCTTTTACGATTTCTTATGATTGCGAAAATGCCACCATTATTTTGGCTTTGTGATCGAAGAGGCTTGTTGAGAAGACGTATTATGCGCTTTGAATGAGTTTTTTGTATGTTCGTGAAATTACTCGTCAGCTTTATTTCATCAGATATATACATATAATGTTACGTAGCTAGGATATGTTGAATATTATTTTATAGAGGTAACTATGACGATAAATCAAAAGAACAAATCCCGGATATAGAGGTTTGCTTTTACCCACTAGCTAATTCAGTGCCAAAGTGTTGGGACCTCAACATGAGTTTCAGTTGCAATTCATCCAGATCCCACTTACCAAGTACCCTCCAACCGAATACCAAGTAACCTCTGTCAGTAAATACTGTTGAAACCAAATAGATTCCATTATGAAATCGGATATACACAGACAGAATTCGAAACACGATACACTTGCAAAGGTGTTGAGGGATTTTCCACTATCGTATACTGTGAATGGTGGTACACTATAATATGCGGGCGAATAGGTGATTTCGGCATGAGTGGAAAGCTGAGGTCTTGAGCTCTAATCCTAGGTTGGGCAACATGCTATTTCCTATTAATTATCAGCCCAGAATCAGCAATTTGTCTACGATATGGCGGTAGGCTCGCCCCCTATCACTTCGTAGGACGGAACACAAGGCGAAACGTGGGTGTCTTGGTAGCGCCTAAGCCAACCTCTTCTGGGAAAAATGGTGTGAGTTTATGTATGTATGTATTATCGATCATCAGCTGTCAGGTCACGTTTTATCAGTAGTTTCTAATATGTGCATTTATAATTAATTAATTAAGTGATAATATTAGAGTTTTTAAAACTATTCGTAGAAATAATATTGTTTCAGTAACGATACTCATAATTCAGGACAGATTATACGGGCTTATTTTCACTGTTATATTATGCAAACTAAGCAGGGGCAATGGCGAAAATCTTAACGCAACTTGTTTGTTTATCGTTAGCCGCAGACCCTGACCTAATTACAGAACGAATGTAGATGAGAGCCTCTCGGAGTGGGACGTACTGAAGTAATAACTGGCGGCGGTGCGCGAACAACATAATAGTGCTTGTTCTGCGGGACTGAAGCCCGGACAAAACTTACCTGTGCGCTAATAAGCACTGGGGAATGTGACGCAGTTTGCAACATTCGCGCATATTTCATGTAGCTATACCGGTGACACTATGTATGCAAGGAATTGTAAAATATGCTGCATTATAAGTTGACGATTATTTAATTTCAAATTATAAATATTTATTTCGATGTTATATCATTTAAAAAGGAATAAAATACAACAAACGCTATACAAATTACAATTATATGCAAGTGTTTAAATAATATATACAGGGTCACTAGGCACTCTACCCGTATCGATTAACCATTTGTTTTCATTTTCTTAAAATGAAATGGATATAATATGTTGTACTAAGATTTGTGGATTATCCAACCTGGAAAAGCAATCGAAAACCTGAATTTTCCACATTTTGTGACAGAACCATAGAGTTGATGCGATTGGATGACATATTCTACGATTTTAAAATTGTGGTGTACATAAATAGGAATGAATAGGAGGCTTTTCCGCGTTTGTACTAGTCCATAGATTATATAACTATCTAGAGTTAGATATAATTATAAAATACATCCTAACAATGTTAATAATGTTGTTCATCAAATATTACTTCCAAAAGTAATACTGAACATCCGAGAGCGTTCTAAAATTTCAGTTCCATTAAAGACTCGTTGAGTGAGCCGTAACGTCCTGCCTGGAGGCAATTTTCTCCATACCTCCACAATTCTTACCGCTGCCGACGTAGCTATAGTAAAGATTAAAACTCTTTCAATAAAATTGAACAACCTTGGTCGTTTTTAAGAAGATTTGGAGTTAGTATTTTTCTTCACGAAAAGAGCTGGCACAATCCTTTTAGTGTGGTTCCCGAATATTCGCCAAACGACGGTTACACCGAACTCGTAATAAGGAAAGTAACCAAGAAAAACTTCTTTGACGTATTTCCTTATTATTATTCAGTGGCGGTACGCACTTCTTCAACGTCAATTTTTGTGTTTTATGATTCAATTTTATCAATTCATAACATATATCGATAGATGTCGCTTTGTTTAGTAAAAAGTAGAAATTTAGCATGTGCAAGTAGCAGTGTGTAAGCATCGTTATGTTTCGGTTTCAAGGGCATTGTAGCTAGTGAAATTACTAGGAATTAAGCAATTTAACGCTTAATGTCTCGGCATTACGAGCGCAGTGCAGTGCCATGCCGTGCTTAGTCATATAAGTTCTGAGTGATATTGTTTCTATTTATAAACACACATTAAGCTAAGCATCAGACGTATTTATTTATTTATACTTCATTGCACACCACCCAAAATAATACACTAGGAACTAAATATAAAAATAAGTGTAATAATCGGCGATCTTATAACAAAAAGGCGATGTCTACTTCTCGATATGAATTCTGGCGATGTCTTCTTAATAAGATTATTTGATTTATTCGACTTTATTTCAAAGAATTGAACAAAATCATTTTGTTTACTTACTTTAGAGTTTCGTGTGATTTAATCCGAAAATATCCAGGTCTTGTCGTATTTTTTGCTGATGGCGCCGTTAAGTCTACAGTGAGCCCGCGGCGTCGAGACTGAAATTTTCCAGCGAACAATAAAAATCTCTGTTCATATTTCACAGACGTCGATGATCATTACGCAATTCGTTATCTTGTGATATATTTATCTTGAATTTTTATTCAATGGACTTGTTAAACAAGTGTAAATAATAAGGAAAACAGGAAACAAACAGTGCTTATAATGTGTTCTCTACTACGTGTTTCCACTAGGTATCTATTTTTTCATATAGGAAATCCCTTTTATTCAGCATTCTGTAAGGCAAGATATATATTCCTTTATGGCAGCGTACCAGTCATAAAATTACTAACTCGATGTATACAACGCACTGTACATGCGAAGACCTCTATTATCGGAGTAACCGTTGCAGATCTCGCGTGCTTTTGTTATCCGAATATCAAGGAAAATCGTAAAACGAAAGAATAAAATTATTGTCTTCTGTTGTTCTAGCCTCGTATTTCGACATAATTTACATGAGATGTCCTTACTAATATGATAAAGGTGAAAGTTTGGGAGGATGTATGAATGTTTGTTACTCATTCACACAAAACGGCTCAACCAATTTTGTTGAAATTCTGGCTGACACTCTGGATTAACACATAGGCAACTCTTTATCCCGAAAAAATGCAATATTCCGGTATGATGATTCAGGAATTCAAATAAGTATATGATATATTTAGTACTCTTACAAATTCGAATGGGTGGCAGGGGATAGGAGAGTACAGGATTGAATGCATGGATTGAATGGGACGGGACATAACGGGACGGCAAAATATAGTCGACGAAATATAGTTAGCATGCGAAATAATATGTTGTTGATGTGGACTGGACTCAAAAACGATCTGCACCCAGGCATAGCCGGCCCCGACGCTTTATATAAAAATAAAAGGTAAGCATTGGCATGTAGAGAATAATGGGTGCAAATATTTATGCTCTATACACAATATCATTAATAAAAATATTCAGCATGCAGTACAAAACAGCAAATTTGTACAGTTGAAAGATTATTACTGAGAAGTGTTGAATGGTTTATAATAACGATCCAGCCGTTAAAAATACTCTAGGGACATAATATAAAATATAATATTTTTGATGCAGCAAAATCGAAAAGAGAGTTGTAAAAACAGTTCACACGTTCCAAAAAAAAATTGCACTTGTCTGTAAAAAATGGAGTATGTAGGAGCACTCCACCGCCGTAAAATTTTGGCAAGTGTTCTTACTGCGCTCCCTTTCCAATCGAAGTGTAGGTACCGCCAGCGTCTATGCCAGCTGCCCCTTTTGTCAGACCCTTTTGACGTGGGGATAACCTCGTGGATAACCGCCCGCCTTAGGGTGAGACGAGCGGGCCATGCCGGACATTTACCGATTAAAATCTAGCTATGGTGTCACGATCGATAAGTGATATCTCTTACGAGGAGTGTATATCTTTTTGCAAGCAAAAAAAAAAAAACAGTTTTGTATATTGGTGATTTTTTTCTCAGTGCTTTTCCATTGAGACATGTTAAATAAATAATACACTAATATTTAGTAGGTACCTTATGCCTACAATATATCATTTTAGTTCAAATAACAGTTTTGCTAATCATTTCCAAAAGTACGATGCTAATCAACCTCAAAAATGTGCGGAACACCAAATATAGTTTATCTACAGTCAGTTTCTTAGGGGTACTACCTATTAGTTTGTAATATTAGATATATTTTTTTATTACATAGTCATGATTTGCAATCTCGATCAATTTTATCTTTAACCTGCGTCAAAGACGACGTGTCATCATTACCCACGCACGTTAAGCATGCAGATTTATCCAATTTTCTGTCTATTAAAAATGTGATTATTAAGAGGCTAGATTTTTAATAAATATGTAATATTTACAAATCATGGACGAAACCTTAATCTCTACCTCTATTTATAAAATCCACGGTTGTTGGCGTATTTACTCAAAAAGTATATTGCTGGCTATTAATTTAGAACAAAATATAATGAGTCAATTAAGTTTAAATTCAGATAACCGTATCGCGTCGTGCGTCATTTTGCAACGAAGCTTCACCCCATGCATGTATTTACATCTTTAACAATCAATTTGCATACACGATGTCCTGAAAACTGTCTATCTGTTAACTGCTAGCTTCCTCATTATGTTTTTAAATTATACAATAGCTCCTAAATAATTTGGACATACCTCAGTTCCGTAGCCACCAGTTGGAATGTTACCAATCTACAAAATACATGCGCATACCTTCTATGTGTATTGATTTATTTATTGTAAGTGGGTAGCAACGCACCAATAACGTACCTATTTCCAAATAGCCCAAGACAATTAACCGTGAACTACGACCAACACTTCAGCGTATTTTGTTGTGGTGTTTTTACGTTGTTATGGGACTTAAAAGATTGTTATATCGCGTTTTGAATTTCTATGCTATCGCGTAGATATAAAGATTCCAAATAAATTAACGGTCCCTGATTTCAGCTCCTATTTCGACTCTAAAAAAAGTCTTCGTTACAACCAAAAAATGAAATGAAATAAACTTGGTAAGCTTCACTTCTTCTTTAAAAATGTTTTTCGTTCAAATAATGAAGAGTAGGTCGATGTTTTGCACGCAATTTAACGTACCTATTACAAAAAAGGTGTTAAATGATTTTCTGAGATTATTTTATACCGCAACAAGATACACCGTATCCGAAATTACATTGGATATTATATATGTAATGGGTATTAGTTTTCATAATATTTTTACGAAAAGTAACTATACATCCGACGTGCATAGGCTAGCTTACGCATTTTGGGGATGATTCATTATATTTCAACAACTAACTGCGTAACTAAGTCTTTGCTGTTGTTTGGCATTTCGCCAGGTTTGGCCATTATCACGATGACTGAATTTGTTCTCGGATGCTGAGAAGGATTCCAGACATCTAAATATGGTCGCTACCGTTTTGGAATTCCAGTCTTGTTTACTGCAGAGCCGAGTTGCATGCCTCATCAATTTAAAATTAATTGCTAAATGTTTTTAAGATCAAGTAGGATAAAATAAAACTGTAGGGCAGATAAAGATAGAGTTGTATCTAATAGTGTAGCCCGTGAATAACAAGCTCTTTTACTTTTCAGATTTTTTAAACTGGATATAAAAATGTAATATTGTTTGCAGTATTTTATTCTGTAGTTCTATTAGATCCTGTAAATATAAATAAAAAATATAAAAATTTAAAGCTTATATTAGATTACCAACCCGCACTAGGCCAGCGTGGTGGACTATATGGCCTAACCACTCTCAATCGTATTCTCGATTGTAGAGTAGGCCCGTGCCCTGCAGTGGGACGTATATGGGCTGATACAGATTAGATTAACATTTATTACTCTTTCATGTAGTTATACCTAAACTAGGTTTATACACCCATTTCTGAGTCCAATTTATACAGCAAAAAATGTGTGATTTTGTTTATGATTTTTTTGTCACCGACAATAAATTAAATGTTTATTGGGTTAAACTTAAAGCCTATACAAATAGTGCTTAACATAATTCATTTATTGATCATTGAGCGACTCTTCCAGTTAAGGGAAGTTCCGCTTAGATGCCAAGCGATGTTTTCTTGCCCTCGAAAAAAGGGTTAGCGTGATTTGCCTCTCAAATAAGCAGCCTTGGTCCGCACAGACGCTTGCGAACGATAAATAAAACTGATTGGGACAAGATAAGAATAAAGTAATGCCCCGTGTACAAACGTAAAGGGACGCTTTGTGCAAATAGAGTTGTAGAGCGGAGTGAGCTTGTTATGTAAACATTGCCGAGTGGAAGTCGCATTGCTACAACTGTGTTTCTAATGGTGTGTAATTTAAAGCACAGAATTGTTACTCTTTATGTCCTTTTTATGAATTAGTGCTCTGTAAAATTTCACACTGCTTTTTATCCCTAAAATATAAGCAATCAATATTAAATTGCTCGTGAATGGTAGAGCTAGATCGTTGCTTGTTATAATGAGTATAGTATGACTTTGCTGGACCAAAGCGACTTATTATTTCGCAAATACGTGCACATAGAACGTGATAATAATTATTTCCAACCAATAATAGCCCAATACGGCAATAGAAATAAAGTCATACAATTAACGCTCAACTATAGCAAATCGTATACGCTAAAGCTAAACAATAACATTTTTATATTTACTTTACTTTTTCAATATTTTAAACCGATATGACGAACTATAATAGTGACATACTCATCATAGTGGCCAAAGCAAGTATTTCATATTACTTATATAAACTTTTTTCATATGTAACATTAAAGTAGTGATAAACAAACTAAAGAAAACACCCATGAGAAAAGAAAAGCCATCAGTGAAATTGTGTTTATTATGTGTAAGGGAGAAAGGTGTATCTTTACAAATTATTTGTACCCAGGTGTAGTCAGGACGAGAACAGAATATTTCTTAGTAGAAAATTGTGAGCGCCACCTACCGGAAAATCTTGTTAATACAAACAATGAAATCTGTCGAGAGTACCGAAGCGACATCTGTGCGTTTGCGATCTAGGCGCGGATCAAAGCCGGGTATTGTTACAAGCTTGAAGATGCCTTACGCGCCCTCTGGCTTAGAATTTTCCGAGCGAACATGAGAGGGCGCTCTCAGGCGTACATAATAAGCTTGAAACTCCGCACCACTTCGGTGAATGAAACCTTTGAAGCCACAGAAATGAAACGACCCGTTGTGTATTTTGTTCGCATTGTAGGTCATAATATAAAATTTTACTACTCTACCAAAACTACGTTGCCGTCAAATCAATGTCACCGATCTCTTTCAACGTTTTGTATATATTTTTATTGTATTATAATTTCATCAATGTTATATCATTAAATGTTCTACAAAGGAATGTAAAATTATGTTTGAATATAAAAAAATACTTAGACATAAATATAACAAATGCTCTTGAAACGCTAACGACTTTTTAGTTAGACTTGCGCATTGGTGACCTAGAACGTGGATGCAATCTAAATACTATGCCTGCATAGAAATACACTGCACGTATGATTCTGTGAAATTCTCTGGAGATTTGCGGGAATGTATGCAGAGTCTAAGATATGATTATAATTGCGGTACAAAGAGACTGATGAAAGTATGGGGATGTTATATCTGTAATTTAGTTATTTACTATGCATTGAGAGGGCAAGCGTGCAGCGGACGCTACATGTGGCGGCGGGGTGCGCGCCACCGCTCGCCGCCCGCCGCCGCTCCTCGCCGCCCGCCCCGCGCCACGCGTTCACTTTGCAGCGAGAGGCGGGCGGGGTGCACGTCACAACCGTCGACCGACGAGCGCCCACCGCCGACACTCCGCCTGCGCCACCCACATAAACCTTTCTTACACTATAACCTCGTTAGCTAAGTGACGTAAAGTTTCATACCTATAGTGAACATTGCTAGAGACGATCAGAGGAAATGGCGTAGCGGCCATCGGACTTTAGTGTTCAAACAAACACGAGATAACCTTGCTCCGTTGCATTTATTATTCAGTGGCTGCGCTTGTGCCCATAGTCAGGATGGCGCCCTATAAAGGTATGTTTTAACTATAAACTTTCGCTGTTGACCTCACTGTATACTATATTTAACAATGAGCGATGCAAAGTCATTCATTCAAGAGGTTTTTGTATTATCTTGAGTTGAAGCATGCATACGTGCCTGCAACATTGCAGCATGCTTTGTAAAATCATATTACATGACTTTATTAGTTTGCCTTTTAGTTTCAGTCTTATAATGTTATAAGCTTTAACTATATGACCTAACCTATTAAACACTATGGCCTGTCACACTATATAAATTTAGTTATGAAGAGTCCGGTTATATTATTATTGGTCATTAACTATGGCTAATAATAGATTTTCCCATTGCTATATTTTGAGCAGGCTTTTATATACCGCTATTTATGACAATATTATGACTTGTAATTGTGATTACTATATTGCTTATAAATGAGACAAAATAAATATATCCATTTATGTTCCTCAAATCTTAATCAAAAAGATCTTGAATAATTAATTATGAGTTTACTTTTAAGAACAAAATATGTATTGTCCGTTTTGGAACTGAATTTACATACTTATTTATGAATGTGTAAGTGACACACTTTATTTAAGCTTTTTTCATTAACGCTGAATTAATCATTCTGTACACGATATTATATCAAATAAATATAATATTTATATATGCGACGTAATTGTTTTAGCAAGGAGGTTACGTTGACTTGAAATACAATTTGTGACAGTTCATACATATTAATATTATATCCCAGCCATTTTTGTTCTATGTTTTTTTATGAAAATTCCATGAAAATTAAAATACAGTTGACATAACTTGACCTATGACTAATTTGTAATGGGGCTGTACAAATATGGAATCGAATCAAAACAATCAATAGGTCCACGTACCTATTGATGTATTCAAGGATATTTGATAAGCGAAGTTACTATTAAATTGAAGTACTTAAAAAAAAAACGAAAGAACTCACTGAACATGTACATCTCTTACACTGTATATTTTGTCAAAATAAATTAATTTATTTGGTTAAATTAATAAAACAATGTTTAGACTTTAAAAACAATTTTCATAATGACGCAGCAAAGCCGATTTATCTAGGCACAAATCCTATAGTGTAAGGGTAGATCTATTCCTAGCTGTGGATTAGCTGATACCGATAGATTAATCGTAATATATTGTCCTTATTTCTCATATTTATCGATATCGTCTTTCATTTAATTATAATTTATGTTACATCTACGTTTGCATTCTTCTCTAATTAATCCAATATTGATTAACTGTAGCATAGAAGTTAGAAGCACAGTACAGAAGGCAATGAGTAGTGTGGAAAAGGGCCAGTGGCGGCCGTAAGCGCTATTTACGACGCAAACGGTTCATTTACCGTCGGTCACTTTATTGCTGGCGTGAACTTTATTTAATGCATATCCCGACATTTCCCACGATACCGTCGCTTGATTTATATGAATACATAATTTTCATACGTACATTATTAATACTAAAAACTTTTTATTTATAATACCACATAGTACTCTACTAAGCAAAAAAAAAAAATATATGTAAAAAATGGCGTTTTTATCGCTAAAATTGATCGCTTCTGTTTAAAAAATTAAAAGAGGCTACGATGAATTATAATTTATCAGAAATAAATAAATTTATATAATATAATAATCATACCTGCTCTATTTTTACTTCATGCAAAGGTAGGCTGTAGAAGAAAGAAGTAATTTAACTTATATTTTAAAAAGAAACATTCAATGCGGTGTTTGATAATGATATTTTTAAATAAAAGTAGCAAATAAACTAACGATGAGTTGCAATATTGATGGAAAGAAACAACGTAAATTCTAGAGCAACAAAAGTAGGTCTGATGTCAGCAGTTTGAAATTAGTCGCTGTCTCGGGTCTAATAGAAAGGGATTCAATGTAATTGAGACCCACTATAAACGCTGAACGGTATACCGTATATATTAGCGATACGTTGAACCTATTACTTCTGCCACGTATCTGATTAGAGAACACTAAATTTATACTGGAATTTCATTTGGTTCGTTTACTAAGAAGTAGTGAAGTGTAACCGCGCGTCAATATGTGCTGACGTCATATCAGTGTTTCGCAACCGGAATATAAATAGGAAATTTTAATGTCGTCTACAAAAGATTTTTCTTTATTTTATTCTAGCACGACGAAGTGGCTACAAAGCACTTGGTAGTGAGTGTAGCGCAATTTAAATAAAATATTCATCGTTTGACACAATTATGCCAAGCTCGAAACCGGATATACAAAGACTGAATATGAAACGAGATGCACTTGCTTAATACATTGACGGATTTTTCACAATCGGCTATCTAGGCAAATACTAGTCTACCGATTATAGGCTACGGCAATCCCATTCAAAAAACAAAACGCCGCGCCGCGGCAACACTGTCACCTTTCTGTTAACCTCTATTAAACAGTCGTATTACTTTGAATGAGTTGTTGGTAATATAGGTTTATTAGATTAAGACTCTACTACTTCATATTTTATTAAATAAAGGGTTTATTAAGACTTTGAAATAAAACCATTATTTACGGATGTTATCACGGATTTGGATTTCGACTGAGTCCGCCCCGTGACCACAAAAGATGTAAAGTAATCGAAACGTCGTGAATCCGTAAATAATAGTTTTGTTTCAATATCTAACATTCTTATAAATCTAAGAAACCATTAAGGTTTATTAAGGTTAAGCTATATGAAATGTTGAAACACCTTTTAATATCATCCTCTCTAAGCACACGTGTAAATGTACTAAATTCTATTATACATACATATGTATGTATGTCGTTCCTTCCTGGATGGCGCAATCTCGGTGCCGTGAATCGTTTCCTGTAGCACAAACCACTTCATCTATTATTGAACATCTTCCGGAGCAAGCTATTGGATTTTATTTTATTGTCTGATATTACAATTGCCTTATATGTACATACTACTTACATTCATAGCGTTTCTAAATAACCTATTTGGTTAATATCAAGATAATGAATGTTCATATATCGCCGTATAAGAAAAGCCGGGAAGCGTCAGATCATAAGACGAATTTATACTTCTAAGTGAGAGGATGATTTATTTACGTGGTACAGTGGATTTTGACCGATTGTCCATGGACCACTGGTGATCCCTGAAAGCACCCTAAGATGTCGGCGAATTATATTTAAATTATTTTTTATTTTTATTTTATTACTTATAAATATAGATGGTAACACCCTTTATTTATCTATGTTTCGGTACTGTATTAACTTACAACCAAACCAGTCAACCAACTGGGTGGGCAATGGCTAAACATAAATTTTGTCAAATGGTCCATGGTGACAAATTTTAAGAACCACTGATATAGCCAGATATTAAGTAGATCATTTATAATCCTGGGTTCTTCCGGCGTAGTGGGAAGAGGCATCTTAGCAGGCCGGCATAATAGTATCGAATTGGCATGGGACTGCCGTTTGATGCCAATGGATACTATGCCTGGACGGCTTTTGACGACGCTTAGCATCAGGTGCAGTTTGATCAATATGCCGGTCAAGTATAAAAAAAATGTTTAATTAGTTTTGTAAAGGTTGTCTCTGGGTTGGTGTATGACGGACTAAGGAACTACATAATTTTACAATGTGTATTAACCATAACATCAGAGACTGTTATGGCGCATGTAAACCACATAGCCTATGCACAGGGTTAGTAAAAAAGGGGCCAATAACTCCGTGCACTTGGTTGTTGCAAGGTAGATCAAAATCATTGTTTAATAAAGCACATTTTATGTTCATTAATATTGGAAGTTGAACTGCATGTTGTCGGTTTAGATTCTTACATATCGCAAAAAAAATATGATGGCAATCAATTACTTTGGATAAAGGCGGAAGACAATGTATCATAAAAGAAGAAAGATAGCAGTATTTTACTTATAGAAATAAATATTTTTCTAAACAAAACCTTATTTAATGAGTTACTATTAATGATTACATAAGTTCTTATTACATGACTGATCCGTTCAGCCGCAATGAGCTGCATTCAATATAAGGTTTCCCAACATCTCAACAGTCTAAGTAGCAGTTTCTATATTGCTAACTTGAGAAATGGTGAACTTACGTAGTTCTATTTGTTATTTAACTCGTTCAGATGCTGAATTTTCAAAAAGTTCTCTAGTGCCCGCCTAGTTTATATAAGGTGCTTTTGAAGAGAATCATAAGCAGCGCAAGGCGTGGGCCAGCGCCCACGGCCTCGCAGGCTGAGGGGCCTCACGCCTCGAAACTTTAAGCATTTTTCTTTAACATACAAAAATATTTAAGCACCTAAAATATGTTGCCACGAGTCTGAATCTTGTTCGTTATAAAATGCCAAATGGTACAAGCTTACAAGAATCTCATCCAAGCATATTGGGTTTTTAAAATCTAGGCTAAGAGGGCTTGGCGAAACTTATCTTGTCCACGTTAAATGTAGGTCTGACTATTGAACTAAATTCCATATGGTTTCTAGATATGAAACTGAACTGGAGTATATGGGTTAGGCGTTAATAACATATACGTATAGTTGTTTTAATGTTGTTATTATTTTATACCATTATGCATTTACAATTACGAATTGTGATTCGAAAATTAGAGCAATATATAAAATTTAGAATTCAAAACAAATTGACAATTCCTGACCAAACGTATAACAGATATTCGTACAGGTTTCTAACGATAAACAAATGCGAACAAAAGATATACAGAAACTTCGAAACATACTTTCACAAAGGTATCCACGTGGGCACATTACTTTAAGGACTATTGAATACTATTTCACTGTCAAATCTCAATAAACCCACCCACGATTAAAAGTATTTCGTACAAAACAGTCAAACATCGCAAATATTCACATCCATGAAAGACTGTGATTTTCGCGCTTGGCTATTTTTGTAAGTGAATTTTCTCGTCGTACCTAAATACTGGATGAAAGTGGATGTCGTGTGTTGTGTCTTGGCGAGGTGTATCTGGCGTCTGAGTGTCGCCCGAGCGACTGTCTCGACGGCGCGACTACTCGCCATACTTCATTCAACATAATATTCACTACGTTGTTAACTTTGTCACAATAAATTGCGTATGTTCTGGGAAATTGGTTTATTATGTAAACTCGTATGTTTGATCATAAATGGCTGCTACTAACGTTATTAAGTTTCTTGAATGAAGAGGTAGGGTTTGTTTACTTATGATTCGCTGATATTTTGACTGGAAACTGCTTGTACTCGTAGACTTTCATTAATGGAGGTGCTTACTGTATTTGTTGAGAAGTTAGGCATATGACAAGGACGGCTTATATAAATGAACGACTTACTACTTTATCAAAGAGAGCTGCCGTAAATAGCACTATAACTTTCAAAGTACGTTTCCTAAAACATTAAACATAATGAAACATTCCGTTTCAACATATTCCGTGCGTCGTCGTTTTCAGCTTATTAAAGTATTAATATTTATGTGATTGCCGAATAAACGAGGGCTGTAAGGGTGTGAGGTTGGTTTTACGTCGTACGTCGACTGAGCTATCCATCATTTTGGTGGCCATTAACGCACCACGAAGGCAGAGGGCGCGGCGCGGGTCACGACATCGTAGCGCCGGCCGCGTAGCGACGCGTCTCGTAGCACACACCAATATGTGTGCGTACTGCGTAATATTATATCATAATATTCAACATAACTGAAACTTATACACTCAAACAGAATTACTGGTTGAGCATAAATAAAACGCTAATCACGTCCAAAATAAATTCCAACAAAAATACATAAAATATGGCAATTTAACATTGCCTCGCTTCAAATTAATTTTCAACAAAGCCTATTGTACGCTTCTCAATGCCAGAGGTTTCAGCCGGATTAAAATCCAATAGTAATCGAGCGTTGTTCCGAATCAAATTCGATTTACAAAGAATGTTTTTCTTGTTCAAATAAAATATCTACCGAACTTAATTAATTGTGTTATATACGAAACTCTCACTGGAATTATGTTCAGGTAATTTTATTTATCTTTCCACCTTGATACTTTGAGGATTGATGACGGTCGTGTAGGAGGTAGGGATGCTTTCGAAGGCGCGAGAAGACCTTACTATAAATATTAGATGCGGCAGTACTCGGCACGTGTGAGCTCGTGTCGTGAGAATCAATAGTAACTGCCAGCAACCTGTTCCGTGCGTTCCTTAACGTATTTGTGTACACTAGTATTCAGAAGAGCGGCCCAGGTGACTTGTTTACCCGCTTGAAATAGCAACGCAATTGTACAAGGTCTTTTATATAAATTCATGTTGTTTCAGAGGACTTTGCGGTTAGTTACGCAGTTGTTTGATCAATAAATACAAAGACTATAACTACTGGACGGCTAAAATATTTATGAGGGCCGTACAATCAAGTTAAATGTTATAGTACTGTGGGACTTTTTTTATGTTTTATTCGATAGAGTTATGAAATAGTACATACGTATGCCTAGTAGATTTTGCAGTAATGTTATGCTATTAAAAAGTGCTAATCTCCGCAAATTCAAGGCTCTCAAATAATTTTGTATTGTGACGCACCTTGGTCGACGAATATATCGATTTGAGCCCTTTGTTTGAAAAATTTTCAATTCAAATTTCCACTGAAAGTAGCCAGATTGAAGTATACTTTGAAAACAATTCTTTTTATTCATTAATTATGCGCGGATTTGAAAGGGCTTTCTAGGTAAAGGTCACCTGAATACAAATTATTTTCGGCAATAACTGGTTCTACCCGATACATATAGTTATTCCAAGGTTTGTTTACATTCATTTTTTGTTTCATAGATTAAGTGGATTAATTTTGTTTTTACCGACGTAATATAATTAGAAACTTATTTACAAGGTGTATAGTCGTAGAGAAATCTCTACGACTTCAATTAACGCAGCCGTACAAAATCACTTAACCAATATTATTATTAATCAATTATTATCATACATTTTTAATTGTATCTACTGCTCTAAATTCAACTAAACTACGACTGCTGTATGATCACTGTGTTGTAAAATTGTCTCTGGCGAATACAGCCTTGTGAACTGGGTGGTCATGACAAAAGAGAAAAGTGACTGAATCTAAATAATATATGACATTTTATGGGTTCAAGAAATATTTTCATTTCATTTCATATGAATATTTGCTAAGCAGCTAAAATCAATACTGTGTTTTATCTTTAATAAATAAATAGTAATTTCTCAGAAGGTTTTTATGTTAATAACCTTGCCGATGCTCGCAACTTCGATTTTCGTATAGCTGATAATAATCAAAAATGTAGTAAAAGACTGATTACTTTCCAACAACTCTACACGTGCTTCATAGCTAGTACTAATCAATGAATGCAAATAGGTAGTAGTTACTAGGTGTAATGTAAAAAGATAATTTAGGAAAAGATGCGGAGCGCGAGCTCAAGTTCGTGACCAATTTTAATTGTAAATAATCATTTCACTTGTATACTTGGGCACACGCCGACCATTTTGAGTTAAATTATCCTAAACAAAGATCGTTACAGCGAAGAAATTAACAATTATAAAGCCGAATTGCTTTATTTTATCGTCTTAATGTTATTATTAGGGGTACGAGGCGTCTTTTTCGTTATTTTCGCGTTTAATTTAATTCTGTTTTGCGCCCTAGGAATAAGTATATTAAAATACGAGAAACAATGTATGTGTGAAGTGTTTAAGTACTGTTTTCGCTAGCAAAAATCCTTTTGTGTCGGTGCAGATCAGGTTTTGGCATGCCGCCATGCGACCCCGATGCACTTTTGTAGTCATGACACACTCCATTATGGGATTCACAATGCTTTATACTGCTGCAAAGGTAAAGTAGAAATTGTCATGGCAGATTAAAAAGAAACAATTTAATAAGTAACGCCATTTAGAACTTGTATTGATTTGTAACGTTAGATTATTAATTTGTGCTGAACGATACACTATTTCATTTATTTTTATCAATATGATTCCGATCAAATAAAGTCGGACGCTAGATGTAGCAATTAATAATACCAGATTGAAATTTTTTCGATCCTTATTCTTAATTTCAAATGAAATCTAGTGTCAAGAGCAAGCCAGCTGTTTTGATTAATTACAGCCAACGCTTAGAACGATGAATGTATTAAAAATGCAAAACGCTTTTTACTTTGGTAATTATAATTCGCAGCGACAGATATCAAAATTATCTCAACGGTATATATAACACTTAGCTCGTGCGGATTGTGGAAGTTTTGCAAATTATGTTCAAAGAGTAGATAACGAAGTAGAAACTGAGACAGTACTTAAAAGTAATGAGAACATTCAAAGTAATTTGTGTATAGGCTTGTGTCTTACTTGTGTTTATATACGGGGAAAAATGTTTCCTCCGTAGAAATGCTTTTAACATAGTTTTAATTAAGAGTTCGGTGCTTGCCTTTTCTCATTAAATTTTGTCAGTTGCTTTATGTTAACTCTACGTTGCTTTTTAATTATTATAGCTGTCACAGACGACGGGCCCGAGAGACAAGAACAACGTCTTACAGAAAAATTGCGGAATATTAATTTAGTATCATTTTAATTATCTTGGCATGTAAAACCTCACATGGAATGATCACATGATCTATTTATGTTGTTTTTAATTTACGAAATAAGGAATCAATTTTCACTATATTACGAAAATATCTTCTAATATTTCATCTTATTTTATTCTAAGGATAAGTACAGGTCCCTAGAATATATACAGAATTCTATGATATGAATATAGCTTTGGTATTCATTCTTTCATTGATTTTATGAGAGGTTTGCAGGGTCTATTTTGGGGTCAAGATATTGTGGATTCCAGTGATCCTTGCGTAGTAAAGGCGACGAGAGTTAATCAAACTAGGAATCGCATGGATATTTTTAACACGCTATTTACACACTGGCATATAATAGTTTCTTCTTTTTATTAGAATATGGGACTACATCACTTATTTTGCACATAAATACCTAGACTAACTTAACTCAGAAGTATATAAAACTTACAAAGATGTCATAAAAAACAGCTTCCTTCATTAATAAGATGACTTATGGAATTGAATACATTTTTCTGGCGGCGAATAAATCGTACAATGGCGCTGCATTTAGGCAAACATCCTTTAGAAGTTCCCCCAGGCAGACGCAGCAACGTTCCATGCAGGGCGGACGACAGGAAATAAAAGAGACGAGACAATATAGAGTTGATAGCGTGGTCTTAGCTAGGCTTGAATCTCTCGAGCCATTGTAATCCACGGTTTCGCGCACGCCACGGGATTTATGCTTGTGCATTTTTCATTTCCCCGGAATAAAAACTCCATTGTGTTACTTCGTCGTACAAACTTTACGAAGATTAAATTTAGTAACGGCTTGTTTCGGTACACGTAAACATTAGACAAACGAGCGTTTTAATGTATAATATTAGAATATATTACTAGCACGCAAGTCTATTTTTAAACATTTTGTTTTGAGATACGGAGTTTTAACCTACTGTGCGGCTTCCACTTTACTTACATATATAGATAGATGGCTTGAGTTTCCGTGCCCCTTCGGTTCCGTGGCGTCGTCGGAAGTACGGCAGAATGTCGCTTACAATATCCGGCGCGGCCCATTAGCTTTTTCTTCATGAATTTTGTAAATAAACTCTCAGTATTATAGGTATTAACAGAATTTTCTTTCTAACTGTAACTTAAAGAATATAAGTTACTTGGAATACGTAAACACTTTCCCGTGTATAGTGTGGGGGACGAGTGGGCAAGATGGTAATGCTTAACTTTAAAATGGAAAAATTTACATAAAAAACATGTTAAAATATTTTATTTCCATCAGTTTTTAAAGAGACCCTGACAAAGTTAAACTGTTTATAAATTGTATTAATTATAATGAACATTAAATACACAATCTGCGAGGACGCACCAAGCAAAAACAGGAAAAATCCATCTTGTCCTTACCCTGTTGAAAAGATGGAATATACAGGCGTCTTACACTGATACCACATGGAGAGAAAGTACCTTAAATTTTGTATATAGACAATTTTACTGAAACAAGACATCATTTCAATTTAAAAAATAATTGGAACTGCATTCAAAGAATTTTGAATAATCGTACGTCTGAAGTGGAAAGCGAACCCTTATTTTTATGGTACCAAACAAAAGGCTCTTAAGAATTTTTTTCTCCATATAATATAGCATCTCAAATAAAAGGAATATGACACGAAAACAAAAAACACCCGCATAAGGCGCTAGCTGTTTCCAGCAGGGTAAGGTTTGTGTTTTTAAATGTAAAATAGCCTTGTGCCTCCGTGTGCTTGAAAACAAGGGTCTGGGCGCACGGTTTGGCTACTATAAAAGTTTCCATCTTGCCCCCCTTTACCCTATATCATTTCGCATTTTAAAAATGTAACGAATGAAATTAAACGATAGCTGTATTTTGTGGGATTTTTCTATAACAAAGTATCGGTTTGATTTAGATCAGAATATCACAACACAAAAGAAAACAAAATCATGTTATTCGCTACATATATAGAAATTGTTATTAGAACCGTCCCTACGTACTGAAGCAAAAACAAATAGGGATTAGATGTTTTTTTTGCTCCTTTCTATTTACATAATAACACACATATCGTTTACTATAATAAGAACTCAAAATTCACTGGTGGTGAAGGTTATTTTTAGTAGCTTTTTATGTTATGTAATAGACATAATGTAAGATTTCGTTTATGTTTGCAGGTAAACATGAGGATCAAGCAAGAAATTAGCAACGGTAACATCGCGGTGTTGAATAAAGGAGAAATATTATTACAAACTAATAACACAAATTGGAGTTCACGGCAAGACACGAACGCTTCACAGTTAAACACAAATTGCAATAAAATTTTTGATTCAGTGGAGAGTTCCGAAACCACAGTGACCTATAACTCCCGAACTGATATAGGAACTTTAGATTCTTCTAATGTAAATATAGAACTCACAGTGTGTAACAGACAATATCGGATTAACTCTTTAAATAACTTCGTTTCGTGTAATACGAGCAACACAGAAACTGTAAATCTGGAGGACAGTAAAGAAACTCTTGCTCTACGTGAAAGCACTTTAGGTAACTTACCAGCTTCAAAGCATTACATAATATATATTACCATATGCGTTTACTATTGAGCTCATTAACTAAACGGACATCATCTTCTTAAAATAAACAAAAACTGAAATAAACTTTCTTACGTTTCTGATCTATGATACTTTTGTGTTCCAGAGAGTCCTTATGTTTATTCGGATGATACGCCAGTTGATGACGAGCGGGTATTTGAACACTCTGATACAGATGAAATGTCAGAAAACGTCGTTCATCCAGTACCAAGAGGAATCGTGAATCCGAATTATCCCGGTTTCCAACACTTAGCTCACACTTTACAGGTAAAGTTCAACAGAGTAAAAGAAACCATAAAAGTGCAAACTTTAGTTGTTACGGAACCACAAGAGAAGCCCCAGTTGCTACTACGTTACTTTTGCTAAATAAAAAGTTCAAATTTCGTAGAAAAATATATTTTCTTATGTTATGAAGTCTGGTAAATAATTTATTTTTCTTTTTAAGGACTATTCATCTACTATAGAAAATTTTTACCAATCTGAAAATGATATGACCGATGATGATGCTGATATAGAAATTACTGAATTAGCGTATGAGCCAGATCAATATGAAGCATCATTTCAATTTAAAAACGTAAACAACAATAACTCAGTAAAAAACAAAATAAGCGATACATCACCTCAAAATGAAACAGTCATGTTAGATAGTCAAATTCAAAATGAAATACCTGATCTTTTGAAGACTGTCGCAAAAAATAACAATAACGGTGACTCATATTTTGATCTGACTTGTTCTGACACGGACATAGAAAATAATTTTCACACAAAAGATATAATTGGAGACTTTAATAAAGAGATTGAAGATGAAATTAGAGAATTATTGAATTATAATATAAATATTCAAGACGATTTAGAAGAATTACGTAAAGATATAAAAGATACATTTGCGAAGCCTATAGAAAATACTATCAATAACATAAGTGACGTAGTAAACCACGTTATTAAAAAACTCGTAGAGACGCAAACTGAGACCTGTGATCAAGATGAGGATATTTTTGTAACGAAAGAAAATTCGAATACGTCGTCGGAGAACGTAACAGCAGAGGAGATTAGTAAAATTAATAAAGAAAATGAAAAGAACACAAGAACAGAAATGAATCTTAGTAGGCCTACATTTTTACTTATAGATAATAACACTAGTAAGATAACAGATGCATTTCTATCAGACGGGAAAGACGAAATCAATATTAGTGAATATGATACTGAGAAACTTAGTCTTAACGTTGAAAATACAATAAAGCAGCTATCCACAGAGTTAAGAAAAATTATTCCAAAGTTAGACGAAATGCGTGAACGCGATAGATTATGGGCCGAAAGCAACAGACAACCAGCAACAATACTGAGGGATGGAAATTCTAATGAAATTGAAAGTTCATCTAAATGCTATGGTTTCATGAGTTCAGTAAGCACGAAAGACAAGGCTGAAGTGAGAAATGTTGGTTATTATGGAATACACACGACTGTAAGGAATAATCCTGTCAAATCGCAAATGTAAGTATTGACCCACATAATGTTGCATGATGGTTTCTTAGATTAACACGAATATTACATATTGAAATAAAACTATTATTTACGGATTTTATCGCTGAACGAAACGTCGGGATATTAAAAATGTAAACATTTAAACAAATCCGTGAGGAAATCCTAAAATAATGGTTTTATTATTAATAAATTAATATGTAATTAATATGAAAGAGTTTAGAGTGGTAGAGCTACGCTGTTGTCAGTCATGACACAGCAAGAATAGGCAGGCTCGTCCAGGGTGGTACCACTGTCTCACAGGAAATTGACGTGAAGCAACAGCTTAGCTGTCGCGTCTCGTTCTGTGAGTGAGATTGCCGAATTCCCAATACTCCTTTTCTCTTCTCATCCTTTTTTCTTCCCGCTCACCTCAAAATTTGATGGGCCGGCAAAACATCCATTATCCAGCGTTGTGGATATTCATGGACAGCACTGATCACTTACCATCAGGTGGTCACGTGATGGTGTTTGCTCGTTTATCAAAGCTACGCAATAAAAAAGAAACTTACTGATTACTAGTGATGCATCATCCATGTACATTTTTTGTGCAATGTTTTTTTTTAATATATTTATATATTATATTTAGGATCTGATATTTGTAAGTTCATGCTTCTTCATGCATCAAGTCTGTTGGTAACGGTCCAGGTACGGCTGCCAACATGTTCAGGGTGGTTTAAATTCAATAACACAGCTCTAACTTTGCGGAATCATACATATTACATATATCGTGTATTGGTAGTCAATCACCACACAATATAACGGCGATAGAAGCCATCTTTAGGAAACGATAATGAATTACTAAATGGCAATAAAAAATTTGCAAAAAAAGAGCCTTGGTTCTACTCGAATAAAATATATGTTTTAGTTGTATAGTGCCAACTGCCTGTAGCCAGCTAAACTTTCATAGTGCTTGTTTTCGTGCTACACATGAGAAATTCATAAGGAATTCATTAAATATGTATATGAATATACATATGTATGTTACGAAGTTATAACTTAATTATTAACACTGGATTCAAAGTAAAGATTGTTGTAGGTACATACATATTAATGCTAAATGCTAATCCAATACACCTAATGAAGCATGTCTGGGTAACGCATTGAAAATAGATATGATGAACTCATGTTATGCTTCTAAATGTAGAGGTTAAGCAAACGCGTACGGCACTACGGACCATTGCCTCTATTTAATTTGATCTAGTGCTCAGGTTTCTCAAGGAATGTTCATTTAAATTAAGTGTGTACCTAATAGAAATAAATGTGGATAATAAATAATATTGGTGTTGATACTATGCAATCTCACTCCAGTGACTCCAGAGGAGGTCGGGATTGTCAAAAACAAATAAAAAATCATTACCGCAATGCTCAATGTAATCCATCCGTCCGGAAGAATGAAATTGAAAACCCAAAAGACATTGACTTTGGTGAGTCATCCTTTTATATATTTTTCTCTCTGTATTATTTATAAGTGTAATTAACATAGGCACATACTAAAAATACAATTTTTGAATGAATTTTAGCTATAGGTACCGTTAACTGTTGTGGCCTATGGAAAATGTATTAGTCTATTCTCTAGCCTCAGTGTCCATTAGTTGTAATTCAAGCGAAGGTACATGACGCATGGTAGAGCACATATATTACATTACCACCATCGATATCAATGTTAGTATATAAGTCACATTTTGTTCGCGCCCTTGATGTAATATACTGCTACTAAAATGTTAATAATATTATTGTAAAGGCATATTTTCACTAATATTTTGATATTCTAATCGTTTTTTTTTTCTTAATTTTCAGATAGTTTCGATGTTTACAATATAGAAACTGCATTGCCTAAATTAGACTTGGACGCTATTGAAAATCATTTAAAGGCTGCAAAGGAAGCTGAAAGAAGGGTAGGTACATACAAGAAAGGTAAATAAGTTATTAGTTATTAGTACCCATGAATATATTCCCTAGTTCACTAAAAATATTTACTTACTTTTTACGGTGAAAATTCATAATCATTTTCATATCACCATAATCATTATATTCCCCCTGTAAAGATTTTTGCCCGTGTCAATCACGTGTTCTCATGTGCAATACCGGGATTTGATAAGTAAGTTGTGGTTGATAGAGTCAGGCACAAGTTTTGTCTCATTGTATCATAATATCTCAATAGCTATGGGACATGGTATTAAGTTAACAAACAGCATCTGAGCATCATATTTAATAGCTATATCCAGAAAGTGCCTACTAAGTAATAAATTAATTTATCTGAAGAGGCAGGATTATTGCAAAAAAATAAGACCTATTTATATTGATTTATAACATTATGCGAGGTATTTAATTAAAACAAAAGACGAATATTTTACGACTTATTTGTATTTCCATGTTAAATGTCATATAAAATTACTCTCTGTATTAAAACAACCGTCTTTTGAAGCCAAAGATAACTTTAAATTACCGCGCTGTTAATATTAACTAACGGTAAACGCACATTCGCGATTGAACCACGTCTGCTGCAGCCATGTGTAACAGTTAATTATCAATAGGTAGTACGTTTAGCTTTCTACGGTGATTCAGCGGCGCAGCAGACCGCCAGTCTCCAGTGCCCAAGTACCAACTCGCTCAGCAAGTTGTGCGCTCGCGTTCGTTCGGTGTCATTTTTATTGCCTCTTGTTTTATTGAATAGGACGATGGCATCAATGCCGTATTTCAATTCGGAACAAAGACATTATAAAAAGGATACAAGGTTTTTATTGGATTTGTATACAATCACCTACGATAATCATGAATCTGTGGATAATATTTGTTGCCTTGTAAGTTTGTATTTATTCCTTTTTACTTTAATTACATTAAATTAATTAAGGTGTCGGACCATAGACAAAAACGAGAAATAGTCCATGGCATGACCTTGTCCTAAATGTCAAATTGACAGGGTTGACAGGACGACAACTTTTTATTTACTTCTACTAGCATCACAAACTGTGTATAAAAAAGTAGTGCCATATTTTTGCCAAATTAATAAAGACTGACTAGTTTTTAATATGTTTGAAAGTTTAGTTACTAACATACGAAGGAAATTTAGTAAACCTTCACTGGAAATCAGCGATAATACGGAAACAGTGGAAAAATCAGGATTTAAAAGTAGATTGCACTTGTTGAAGTTGAAGCTAACGAAACAAGAGGACTTGAACCCTTCCGCGATCAATTCTGATGATACGACTTTAAGTCCACGGGCCATCGGGATAGGCGAGAACGCTCAAACAGAAATTGGATGGCCTACTATTCCAGACAATAACCCAAATATATTAGATAAATTTACTAAAATCGTTACCATAACAGAAAATGCGTCCTACGACAATAAAGTACGTTTTTTGCTGTTACTTTTGTATGCTCCCTACACACGTGATGATTTCATTGTAAATTTTCTCAGGACAAATATTTCCATTGTTTTGTGACAATGACTTTAGCTTGTGTGTACGTGCCATAACAATGTGAGTTGCACATGTAGTCAATGATGTTTTATGTATTGTATATATAATTACAGAAACGCAATGACAGAGAAGAGATTAGGAGGAGACTGGCCATGGGGGCTGATGCAGATGAGTACTACAGTATGGGACACACAGACCGTCCCGGCAAAAAGCCAAGCTTACATTCTCGACTTCAAAGTGGTAAGTCTAAATGTAACATGGGTTCTTGTAATCTTAAAATATGCATCATAGGGAGGTTTAAAAAGAAAGTGAATGGGTTAATAAACATTTCCATACTGTATTAAGTAAATACATTACACATAATTTCCATATTCATATTATGGTTATTGTCTTCTTAATTAGTTAAAGTCGGAATAATAATAAATTATTTTCTTCATAAATCTCATATTGTGGTGTGTACATTTGTTTTGTTTCTGTAGCATGTTGAGTAGTGTTTAGATATGTATCTATTTTGTATGTAGAGGAGCAGAGGTTGTGTTTCCCTTGGTAAATAATATGATTGCTTAATGATGTAGAAATAACCAGTATATTGTTGCAAATATTAACTGTTACAGATATGTTGAAATAAAGTACAAGCTATATTGCCAGCTGTCATACACTCTATTATTATAATGATAGCATGCTCATTAATTTATCACAACTTTTTTAAATGATGAGATAAAATTTTCCATCATTACGGGGATTGGTAGAAAATACAGTGTTTAGTCTGCCTTAAACAAATGTATGTGAAGATTATGTATGTGTATGAATTATTCATGAGAAATTTTAACTGACAAAGACATGCAACAAAAAAAAATATATTTAAATGTTTTTTTTTAAATAATTACAAGTCAAGGATTCACAGTATATGTAAATTATTATGATACAATTATTTTTTCTACATTTGAAAGCAATAGCAATAAATTATTTACCAAGGTTGGTAGTACATTTGGTCAAATGTTGACCACAGTAGTGTATGGTTGGGTTGCGGTTCATTTGTGTGATTAACTATTTTGTGTGTTGTGTGATTAACTATTTTGTGTGTTGTGTGATGGATACAGGGATGAATCTGCAAATTTGTTTCATGAATGAGACAGCGTCTGACAATGAATCTCAAGCAGATCTGGACAAAAATGTTAATTACAACACAAACAATCCTTCATATACCAATATCTTCAGTAAAACAAATTATAACCATCCATACCAAACGAGGCCACTGTCAGTCAACATTACAAGACATGACAAAATTAGCACAGTGCAGAGCGGTAAGTTGTGTGTCTTTGTTGTTCTATTTTATTTTGGTTGTGTTATGTCAACAAACTAATTTAGAAGGCTGTGTATTTATTGGGTTGAAGTGTGGGTGTTTTCCTTTTATGGTTTCTGTGGATTGTTTGTCATCTCATATTTTTGAATATAGTCATTATTGGGTTCATCATTTTCGTTTTTTTTTTTAGTTGGATGTAGTTATAATATCATATTGTACTGCAAATGGTTTACCCATTTATAATCTTATTTATGTTTTGTTACATCTCCAGGGGCTAAACTTCGTCCTTCATCATTTATCCAAAAACATACAAAATCCCGCTCAACACATTCGCTGGGCCACATTGAACTGAAGGAATCTGACTTTTATGCTTTACAAGCAACACTACAGACTGAGGCGAGGATTGCATTGGCCCAGGCCAAAGAGATGGCCCGCATACAAATGGAGGTATTATATTTACATATTACTCTAAACATGTATTTATGTCTTTTAAAAATATCTTTATAAGAAATCATAAAACCTAAATAGGTTTGCAGTGACAACAGTGAGTCAGAACTTGTTATTATATACAAGTTATATGAGCTCAGTGGATACAGTGCACCCACCCACATATTAGTATTGACATAAATTACAGTATTGCAACACGGTTCACCAAACTTAGCATATCAATTAAGTTATGAGTCAGGATTGTTCGAATGAACATTTTAACTGACTGGTGTCCTACATCTTATAATTAATGAAAATTGAATCATAGTAATATCTATGTGGGATTTACAAGTGTCATCTTAATGAACTATAATGTATGAACAGCAAAGATTATTAATTAGAACCGTTTTCCCCCCGAAGGGTAGAAAACGGATATTTAGGTTTTAGCCGAAGCTTAAACCACATATGAGAGTGTACCCTTTCAATGTCCACCAGCTACCCCCATTTTTCCTTTAATCTTGAGTGTGAAGAGTACCAACTATCAATGCCACTCTTTCTCTCCCCCCTTGTCCCTCACGTCAAACAGCGCAGGCGGTGGAACAGTTTTGGTTCTCAGTAGCTTGAATTGCCAGTCGGCAAGACAATTAAGTGTGGTTTAAGCTTCGGCTAAAACCTAAATATCCGTTTTCTACCCTTCGGGGGGAAAACGGTTCTATTTAGGTGTTTGAGCCTTCGCTTAAACCACATATGAGACGTGTTTACTATCTGCCGACTGCGCTGATTTATGATAAAGCGTACTGTGATAGAAAAGAAAAACAAAAACCCTCCTTGACTTAATGTTTTAATTAAATAAAAATCAACATCTTGTTAACAAAAATAATAATAATCACTATTATGTCTTCTAATGATAATAATTTAATCAACGAATTGGCAAAAAAGAATCTGCTAGTAAATTTGTATGCGAGTTTTCCGAGATAGCAATTTCCCTGAAATAATGTTTGAAAAACGTATTCTTAGACCTCCAATTACTTCTTTGTAGAACTTCGTCTATATTTAAGTTTCTATTTAGCCAGTTATCACTTGCTACTACGGATCTAAAGCTACCCGCTGACGCACTGATGTTAGCTAACGAGAAGATACTACGAACCCATCCTGAGATGACGGTGCGAGAAGCATTTTTAACTGGACCTCGTGTGGTTATAAATAAATTGACTAAATTTTTACGGCGCGTCTCCGTTACAGCTATTAATTTCCTAATCCAGTAGACAAGATCTAATGCTGGGTCTTGCTCTACAGAGCCTTTTTTCAACAACCAACCCGATTGTCTGTATGAAATGGAATCGGTTTTTGAACCAAATTTTGGCCAAAATATTATGGCATCTCCCTTATCTTCGAAAGCTTCATTTTCCAGTGTTAACAGTGTCAGATCATGAACTCTTCTCCCTGATGCCAATAGGAGGAGAACACAAGCATGTCTGGAAACCCCGAAGATACTGCTTTCGTCGAATTTGTATGTGCGTAAAAAGGTCACTAAATCTTCTATTTTCCATGATATTTGTTTTTAGTGGGAGGTCTATCTGTGAAAATACCTTTTAGCACCTGCTTTATGAGAGGATTAGAGGAAAGCTTTTCCGTGACTAATGGGTTTGCAAAGTTGATAACAACCGATTTATGTAACGCCACTGTCCTGGGTGCTAGATTTACGTCATTATAGAGGTAGCATAGGTATCTTTCAATAGCCTGTGGGTCCGGATTATCCACAGGGACACCGTATTCTCGAGCCCACTGACACCATCTTGACCAAACAGGTTTGTAGGTTCTAAGGGTCGATCGTCTCCATGAAGTTTCAAGTAGCTTCAGCTCACTGTTTTTCCAGCCTTCTGTTTGCTTTAACCAGCCCGAACCTTCCAAACCGCCAAACATAGGTCTTCCACTCCCCGTGGTGCGCATTTCGTTTGAAGATCTAACAGATTTTCCTTCAGGTTCTTGATTTGGAACGGTGGTTCGATTGTTCGCCGACGCAGATCCGGTTCCCAGAAGGCTTTGTCCCACAGTGGGGCCACAACTAGATACTGGCCTACTGAAATGCGTAGGTGCTGAAGGACCCGGGGTATTAGTGCTGGAGGAGGGAAAATCCAACCCAGTTTGTATTCCCACTTCCTGCTGAAAGCATCGGTGAACAAGCTGTGTGGGTCCCGTGCATCTTCGCTTACATACGCTGGGACAACAGCAGACCTCTCTGATGCGAAAAGGTCTATATCTGGTGTGCCGAGTGTCGTAAATATGACGCCTAAACACTCCTTGTTGAGGTGCCATTCCGGAAGAGCTTTCTGTCTCGACAGGCCGTCGGCGATACCATTGTACGGGCCCGGAATATAACGGGCAATCAAGTGACAATTTCTGTGTTCGCAAAACAGGAGAATTTTTGTAGCAATTCTCAGTAGATTCGCCGACCTCGTACCACCTTGTTTGTTTATATAAGCTATACTTGTTCGGTTGTCTGTTTGGACTATCACCGTCTTTCCCTGTATATCTCGACTCACCCGTTGTAAAACTTCGTATACCGTCCACAGTTCTTTTAGATTGCTGTGCCATTTTTTCTGAGGTGGTGTCCATTTTCCCCATAAGAGAGTGCTGTTCGCTATTGCACCCCAACCCCCGTCTGCGGCATCGGTTGCGATGAAAAATGACGGATCTGGGTAGTGTATTGGAATGTGTCTGTGACAATTTTCTTTCCACCATTTCAGTTCTCGAAGTACATCCTTCTGCATGGCTACCTTTTGATGCGGATTTCTGTGTGGTAAACAGTGAAGGGCTTTTTGAAGCCATCGGCAATGGAGGCGACCTAAGGGTACGGCGAAACATGCGAAATTGAGCTTCCCTAAAATGACTTTGGCTTCGTGCCAGCTCCAACATCTCCTTCCTATAAGCTCTCCTATGGAGCACTTTAATTTTGCAATCTTCACAGCAGAAAGTTTTCTCGTGTTCCTCACAGTGTCCCAAGTCACCCCCAAGTATTCTAGTGCTCTTGTCGCTTTTAAGGACGACTTTTCCATGTTTATTTGCCATCCCAACTGCTTTAGATAGTTTATGGCGAAGACGCTTTGCTCTTTCAGAACATGGGGATCTTCGTGGATGAATAGGAAGTCGTCGATGTAGACAACCACCCTTAGACCTCTGCGTCTTAGTTGATGAGCTACCCAGTTTGTGACTTTCGCGAAAGCTGATGGGGCGCTTGCTAGCCCGAATGGGAGGCATGTCATTTCGTAAGTTGATCCCCGATACGATAGGGATAGGTAACGTCTGTGGCTTTTGTGAATCGGAATATGAAAATATGCTTGTGAAATGTCTATTTTCAACATATAATCTTTGCTTTGCAGATGGTACGGTATCTGATGCAGGTTTATGAGACGAAATTTCGGAGTAATTACATACTCGTTCAACCTTTTTAAGTTGAATATCGGGCGATTCTCTCCGTTTCGTTTTTTTCCTTAGAAAAATGGTGGAGAGAAATCCTGTCTGTCGAAAGCTTCTTTCTATGGCTTTGGAGTGAAGAAGTTTTTGTATTTCCTTGTCCATTTCGGAGGAAACGATGGTAGCGAACTTTGTAAGATTTGTTGTGTTTAAAAGTGTTGTGGAAGGGGGTTTTCGTTTGAAAGGAATTCTGTAACCTTTTATGATGTCCTTCAGGGCTTTGGGTGCTGTTGTCCAGTGCGAGATGTATTGCATTAGACGACCCGCCCTGAAGCAGTCATTTTGCGCTTGCTCCCCACTTTTTCGCGCGGTCGGATCTATTAAAAATGTTAGACTTTTTCTTCCCTTTTCCCTTGAACAATTCATTTCTAGCGGTGTGCGTTGTATGGTAGGTGCTCGGCCCACGTCTTTCTTTATTGATAGGCTCGAACCTAAGAATTTTTTGGGATTTTTCGCTGGGTCTTGGTTTTCTTTTTCGTTCAGGAAAAAACCGCCGAAGGCCCCCTTGTTCCTTTATAGTTTCAGACAACGCTTTTTCCTCAAATATGTGGGTTTCGGAAGGTGGAATATCATTCAAGATATTTTTTAACGTCCTGTTTTGAGGCATATAAATGTCTCGCCTCTCTTGAATTACTTCTTCCCGACGCCCGCAAACGTATTGAAGCAAGTTATCAGATGTTTTCCTGAATTTAGAGTCAGCTGCTACCAGTTCTCTTTCCACAAGATGTTTAGTCTCTTTTGGGAGACTATTAAGAAGACTCTGGAAAGTGAGCCTTTGTTGAATAAGCCCGTTTGTAATGGCCCCTAGAGTAAGGTCGAAACTTTCAAGGAGCGCTACCGATTTCCACGATGGTGTGACCCCAGCCAAAATATTATTGGTTTTTAAAGCACTAAAAACAGGGACAGCTTGAAATGATTTTTGCGTATCGGCATATCGAATGTTACGCCAACTGCTTTGACCCAGTCTTTGGCATTCCGCGCCAAATTTTACGGCTACGGGATCAGCTTTAGCAATTCGTGGCTCTTGCTCCGTGGTTTGAGGGGCAAAATCAAACTCAACGCCAAATTCGTCCGAGCATTGATTTGCCTGTACTTCGTTCGGAGTAGTGACTCCCCTGGAGACATTATGCTGTACCTTTGGTCTCGGATATTGCTGAGAAGAGAAAGCAGGTACCTCCTCCGCACTGCACGTACTTAGACTTTCGAAAGGTGGAGACTCAGGTTCCTCCTCTGATCGGGTACTGTCCGGCTGTGAGTCAAACGAATGATTTAAAATATTCTTGTTTACGTTATCCAATGCGTCCTGGCGTTTAAGGATAGTCCTAATGTTTTGCCCTTGCTCCGACTGCATTTCTATCATTTTATTAAAGAGCAACATCTGGTGGTCTAGCACTCGAGCTAGTAAATCATCGCTAGGTTTAAGTTGAACCGAAGGTGAGCGCATTGGACTTAAAGCTGCCGTGCCAGAGAAATTGCATTCTTGTGTATCAATGGGACGACTTCGTTTAGAGTTTTTAAGACTCGATTCAGCAGGTCGTTTGCCTGAGACCGATGACTCACTGCCACTTAATTCCCTCGAGGCGTCACTTCGTTTAAGAAGTAAAGGTTTTATGGATTTAACTAAATTCATAAAAGGTTCGTAAGAGTGAGCATGCACTTTTTCTACTATTTTGTGCGGAGAGAATATTAGAGCCCTACCCAAGGGCCACCTGAGGACTATATTTCGTATATGTGTGTATGTTCGTTCTGATAGTACTGACGCGTTCGGATCAAATGCTCGTGCCAGGTCTATGGTCGGGATGGCGAATCTCAACTTTATTTCCAATGCCCGACTTACTTCTTGTCCCCCGAACAAATCTTCAAATGAAAAGTTAAAAACCTTCCATTCTCGCCAATCAACGGGAAAGTGGCGGTCTAGAGAGGCTACGATAGATTCAAACGCCCTCCAGTCTTCAGCTGGACAAGGAACTTGAGCCAGATCACCCATGGTCGTCAGGTCGTGCGTCACAGTCCTAGGAAAATAAATTTCCAGTAATTAGTAAAAAGTACAAAGAATGAATCGCGGAATTTAGCTTCACACAACGATTCAGATGGATAGCCGTCGATTCAATTCATGCGACGACTCAGTATATCAAGCGTCGATTAACCTTAACACACGTCGATTCAATAATTCAGACGTCGATTAGAATTCTCAAACGTCAATTTTTGAGACAGAGAATTTATACCGTCATTTGCTGACGTTCGCTGCCAACCAGGAAAAAAGGCTTCGATATCAAACCAGGGGTTGATATTAATATGTTGAAAGCTGCAAGCCAGTTTCAACTCGTCGCTGAGCCAAAAAGGCGTCGAGCGGTAGGTAAGTTACTGGCGCACGAAAGTTTCGTGCATACATCAGAGATTATGATAAATAAATAGCATTTTATGATAATAACTTACTTTCTTTTATTTGAGTCAAACTGTAAGGTTTGAATTTTAGATTAATTATATGTCTAAAACGCGTGAACGTTGAAAGCGTACTAAGAACCAAAACTGTTCCACCGCCTGCGCTGTTTGACGTGAGGGACAAGGGGGGAGAGAAAGAGTGGCATTGATAGTTGGTACTCTTCACACTCAAGATTAAAGGAAAAATGGGGGTAGCTGGTGGACATTGAAAGGGTACACTCTCATATGTGGTTTAAGCGAAGGCTCAAACACCTAAATGAAATTATTATTATTGCATGATGCATTAAGAGTATTAAGCTAAATCTTTCCAAATCTCATTTAGAGGGGGACCTTAGAAAATATAACGTATTTTTTTTCTATCAGAGCGCGGTTTAAAATTGAATATAAAAATATTCCTTGATTAAATATTTGCTCAAATCTGACACAATAGTGTTTGTCGTATTCGTTCAAACCCCGCAGAGGCAAAGTTTACAGCCAAAACATAAATTTTGAAGAATATCGCGTGAGACTAGTGGGAGGGGGATTAGGAAAATATTACGAAATCTCACCAAGGGGGGAGGGGGTTGAAAAATTCTCAAAAATGCCTCATTTCATTAATGTACGCCCCATTAAACCATATGACAACTATGCCGGCGTACTTGACGTATATTGTGTGTGTGTGTGTTTGTCAGCGCGAGCGTCGCAGCCGCGCGGTGTCGCCGGTGACGGAGATGTTGCGGCGCAGCCTGCACAAGGCCAGCGCGCCGCTCGCCACCGACCGCCGCCGCGTGTCGCGACAACTGCTCACCGACATGAACATCGCGCAGTTGCAGGTACATGCATCATATACACTTAATATCTACATTAGGTACTTGTTAGACCTTTCCCTATAGCTCTACTTACTACCGAAACGAAGTTCGAAATTCGAACATTCGACGTCCGAATGAAGTTGTAAGTTTTCCAGTTCTAAAAATCAATACTATTCTCTATCACACTTATGATTCACTCCAACTAGTCTATGTCGAACTCCGTTTCAGATCATAGAGTAAGATCGCAAGTACACACTTCACTCCTTCTCCATCATCTTCATGTACGATAGCTAAATCGATGATATCCTAAACCTGATCTGGGCCTGATCGTATGTACTACGAGCCGACCAAAATGCTTAAGGGCTTCATGAAGAGTTAGTCACGCACGTCCGGGTCGAGTAAAGTAGAGAACCTGGAGTGTTAGGCAGAGACTACTATGTTAGATTTTCGCTGTCTTTATGTTATATTGACAACCAGGCAAAATTTTACCGACATTCTCTGTGCTTTTCTTTCCACAAGACAAATGCAGGTGTAGATACTCGTTGCGGTTTTGTAGCCTTGCAGATTTTCTTGATATGCTCAGCTCAGAGAGATTCGGGTTGTAGCCACCAATTGTGATCTGATAATCGTCTCACTGGATTTTTATACGGGATATATTTAGGCAGCGACCGAAAAAAGCCAGGTGTTTTAGCCAGCCAGTTTTAGTGAATTCAGAAACGAACATTTTTTTTTTTGTAAAACTTATATTTTTTGTATTTTTGTTTTCTATCGACCCATTACGGCTGAAAATATATAGTCGTTCCTCGATTTATTTAAAACAATTAAACTCTATGGCCCGAAAGAGTTTCAATTATTTTTTTAGCAAAAACAGATGGGTTACGATACCATACCCACAAACGATGGTATCAATAAATGAATTTCTTTCTTACATCTTTCATATTCAAAAATATTACAAAAAAAATGCGTTGTTTCTGCAGTCACTAAAACTACTATAACTAACTATGTCAAATACAAAAGTTTGTTTTGTACAAAACACAGTGATTCGATCATTATTACGTAACCACATCGAGAGATATTCTCTGTAAAGAAGGCCCGGAATAAATAAAACGACTCATTTGCTATTATAAAAAAGTAATAGAAGAATGAAAGTAAAATACACGATTAACAGCAAGAAAACATTGTTAAATGTTTAGACGGATACAATGGAAATGGTTTATATTTTTTTCCTATTAGCAGGCCATTGGTGAAATCACGTAGAAAGTAATTTCACACTTAAAACAATTTTGACAATGGTAAATTGTTTTCTTTTTCAAATATTGTAACAATTATTGCAATAATTGTTTTATATTTTCTTTACTATTGCAAGTGGACGTCTTCAAGTCGCGTGAATCTCATGAATAAATGTTAGATTTATGACGGAGTGCTTTTATTGTGGTATCGCATGACCTTGCTTCTGATGTTGCTCTTCGCGTGAGCTGACTCATGCTCGGAGACCATTATTACATACAATGGATTTATTCTTCAAACCGCAACGAGTTACTGTTTTTTGTTATAAGTTAAACAACGATACCGGTTTTCGTCGGTAAATAGCGCTGCCTACATTTGAACTATACTTTTTTATTATTTTAACCGCTAATGTGTTCAACAAAAACTATAATTGGTCCAAGTTGACTGGTTATGTTCTAGACACTATAATTGTTCAGGAAAAAGAGTTCTTAACGGAAATAATGTAATATGTAATTAAATTATGACCGAGGCCGAATATTTTTATTTTAGTTTGCATGCTGATGATACAAGAGCAAGTAAATTTTACGTCTCTTAAAAAAACAATGTAGATCATCTACGATATTTTGGGGTCTGAATGCGTTGTTGTCAATACTATTACATACAGTTTTTTCTCATCATATTTTATTTTATTGGACATGTTAATACTATTAGATAATGAGTATAAATGCTTGTTGTTTATATATATTATGAAAATATATCGCAAACAATGGGATAAATAGACACTTATAAATTTTTATTTGCAGTTCTGAATTTTGCCACACACCAATAGAATTTAGACATTATTGATTATTTTTTTTAATCAAGCTATTGCGATCATTAAGTTTTTTTTACTATGTTTTTGTGCTATAGACATCCATTATCAAGATTTCTATTTTGTTTTTGCAGGTGATAGTGAACGAGCTGCACTCTCAGATCGAGTGGCTCAACGACACGCTGGTGAAGCTGCTGATGGCTCGCGACGAGCTGCACATGGGCCAGGACTCCATGCTCGTCGACATCGAGGACCTCACAAGATACTTGTATGTACCATGTGATATTTTGACCACTTTGCCATTATCACACAGGAAAAATCTTGGTCTCAATGAACGGAGAATTGAGATGTAGAAACCGACCAATCATATTGGCTTTTACAAGCCATTGAACTTATATGATTGGTCGATTTACATATCTCCACTCGTCACCGATTCAGTAGAAAGGACCAAAAAAAAACTATTCTATTTTTAGTTAATTTAAGCATATATCAGTTTAATTAATGTTATTGAACTTTAGCCTAAAAATAATTCACTATAAGTACCCAACAATTTGGCAATTGCGTGAGTCGATAATATTATAATTGCAACTAAAATAATATAACCAAGTGAGCTGCGAAACACATGTTGGAGTCTATTTTCATATTAACGCAATCCATTATTGAGTATGATCGACTATACATTTATTTCTTTTACTTAAACCAAGGTCTTTGCCTTGATCGATTAATTTCACTTGCCACGGTAAAAACTGAATTGTTACATTACCGTTTAAGTAATATCATCTTACAAATCGACTCAAAGTAATTAACTTTAATGACATTTACTAGATACATTTTAAACGTGTCTAATAATAGAAAATTGGCTTTTTCTACATAATAGGCTATTTGACTAATTTCTGAAAACCATACCATATTATGAAGCGGGGTCTATAGACCTTACAAATGAAGATTATTTTTAATTACTATATCTATATCATTTGAAAATTAATTTACAAAATACACTGAAAAATTACACTGTCAAAACTCTCTGTCTGACAATGTGGCGTTTAGTTCGTAAACATCCGTTCCACAGATTCGTTCGCATATATCACTCATTCTTAAATCATCCATAGATCAATCAATCAGTCAATCGTCCGAATGAGTTTTTGCATTGAGGTATTACAACTAAAGCGGATTATATTATAGATCAAGTCGGCATTGCTGCAGATACGACACTTCATATATTTGTTACATTTGTTACCTAATGTTTCAGAATAAAGTAAAACGAAATATAAAAGCCCAATATAATAATAATAATAATAGCCTTTTATTCCTAAACAAAGGGTTACAAGAGGTCCCTAAGTTCGGTGTGCCTTTTGGCATAGGCCTCCTCCAAGTTCTTCCAATGGGTCCTGTCCCTTGCTACTCTTAACCAGAATGGTCCCGCTGTCTGTTTCAAGTCATCTTCCCATCTCCTGACTTGTCGCCCCCTACCTCTTTTACCGTCTCTTGGTTGCCAGAGGGTGACTTGTTTGCTCCATTTGTTAGTGGGGTTACGTAGCATATGTCCAGCCCATCTCCATTTTTGGACGTCTATCTGGGTAAGAATGTCTGTGAGTTTTGTTTTTGTTCTTATGTCTATGTTCCTGACTCTGTCTTTAATTTTTAACCCTAGCATGCTTCTTTCCATGGCACGTTGGCATTTTGTTAGCCTTTCCCTGTGGTATACTGTTGTTGACCAAGTTTCACAGCCATAAGTAAGAACTGGTAGAATACAGGTCTCGAATGTTTTCTTTTTTATGTGGTTGCCTAGATCCTTACTTTTCACTATTTCCTTCAGTGACCAATATTTTCTCCATCCTTGGGCTATTCGTCTGTTTATTTCCTTTGTCATTTCATCTGAAGGGGATATTATCTGTCCTAAGTAGATATATTCTTTGACATATAAGCCCAATATAATCATACATTTTTAATAACTTATAAAGCTACATTATTATATAGATTTTAAAAACAACAAAACCTATAATAGGCTATTTGACTGTATAAAAATATTGACTTATTTGATTTCATCCGTGTAAATAATTTAATTTTAAACATATTTCATTATCATACATTAAAAATATTGTATATTTTGTTTAAAAACCACAATAATAATTTATTTCTTTTGAGTTCGCGCCACGTGATCGTAAACGATTTTGATTGGCTATGACGTCATGCATTAGTATGAACTACTCACGTACAGGAAATGAATGGGATTGATAACGGCATAGATGCAAATTAAATATTAAAAATACCTTTAAAACGCGTTATTTGTCATTTGTACCCGTGAATTAATAATATTATCATGTCCAATGTAATAAAATGTGAAGAAAGAAAAAAAATCTATTTTTTTTGACAAAACCTCATTCGGACTATTGATTGATTGATTGATCTATGGTTGATTAGAGAATGGGTGACATGCGAACGAATCTCTGGAATGGATGTTTACGAACTGAACGCCACATTGCCAGACAGAGTGTTTTGACAATGTAATTATTCAGTGTATTTTGTAAATTTATTTTTAAATGATATAGATATAGTAATTAAAAATAACCTTTATTTGTAAAGTCTATAGACTCCACTTCATAATGTGGTATGGTTTTCAGAAAATAGTCAAATAGCGTATTGAGTTATCCTACTAAAAAATACTTTTGTGCCAAAAATATGGATAGTGAAAAAATATATTTACAATATCCAATGTATCTGATAAATATATTAAATAAAATAAATAAAAGAAATTTTCAATATTTACCTATTTGTCCGTAACATTAATCTTATTCTATAATTTTGTTAAAATATGACATTTGTCAAAACGGCTTTGGTACATAATCTAATTTATTAATATTTTTGCTACTTTATTCAAATTATCGTTAATTTACGTATGGAATTAAATTCTATATTTTTTTTCACGTGAACTGGAATGGTTTTTACATGTCTTCAGTTGGGAGTACGGTATTTTTAAAGCAATTAGAATAAATAGCATAAATGAAAACTGTCATAGCCGACTGTCAGCGTAAGGGTACATGTACCCTTGCAAATGTTCCAAATTATTTGGTCTAGATCCCCTCCAGTTGTATATCTCAATGAGTTATTGTCAAAAAAAATAGAATTATATTTCTTTCTTCACATTTTATTACATTGGACATGATAATATTATTAATTCACGGGTATTAATGTCAAATAACTCGTTTTAAAGGTATTTTTAATATTTAATTTACATCTATGCCGTTATCAATCCCATTCATTTCCTGTATGTGAGTAGTTCATACAAACGCATGACGTCATAGCCAATCAAAATCGTTTACGATCACGTGGCGCGAGCTCAAAATAAATTAAATTATAATTGTGTTTTTTAGCCAAAATATACAATATTTTTAATGTATGATAATGAAATATGTTTTAAAATTAAATTATGTACACGGATGGAAACAAATAAGTCAATATTTTTTATACAGTCAAATAGCCTATTATCGTTTGAAAAATATGGTACTAACGCTGAAAATAGATTTTTTTTTAAATTGCAATGTATGTCGAAATGAGCCTGCTGTTTACCTGATGGTAAGCGTTACTTCTCATGAACAGTAGTAAAACCAAACAACACCAAGAATTATAAAGCAATGCTTGGCATTGTTCTGCGCTCGCCACCCTGAAATATGTTAAGTCTCAAAATATCCAGTAGTCACTCTGGCTATAATATCCTTCAAACCGAAATACAACAGTACATTTACACTGTTGTTTGGCGAGAGAAACAGACATTGCCGTTGTACCTAACCAGGCGGCCTTTCACACATTAGACACCTAACACCAATTAATGGATAATGGGTTCGAATAATTTGTAAAGATTCGAAAGTTTAGAAAGTTAAATTGCATTAGTTTTACGTTTTGAACAACTGAAATGCACATTCGTGATATGATTATACTGGGTATCTCAAAGCTGCTACCGAAAACGAAGCCGGGTGGTAGTTTTAGTGACTACAAACACAATGCAATTAAAATTTTTGCTAAGAAACGCGACAATTTTTTTTATAATTTTTTAAATATCGTCATTTTTGGGTGGTAAATCCATAGTTTTTGCTAAAATAATAATTTAAACTCTTTTACACCTTAGAGTCTTTATAAATAAAAGGGTATGCGCTATTATTTTACGAAAAAATGTATTTACCACAAAAATACGACCACATAAAAAAAATAACAAAAAAAAAATTGTCGCTTTTTTTTCCAACATTTTTTGTTGCATTCTGTCTGAAGTCGCTTAAACTACCACCCGGCTTCGTTTTCGGTAGCAGTCTTGATATACCCTGTATTATTATGTCTAGTTTGTCATAAATAAACATTATCTCCTTATAAACTTATGTAACAGTATTATAGAAAATACTTTCGTCGGGATTTGCATAAATGCATAGATTTGAATAATTTTCTAAATGATGTGTATACATTTACATAGTTATTATATCTAATTAAATTATATCAAAATAATTCTGCAAATTATGTTAATTTATTTTAAAAATATTGAAATAGGAGCACAAAAGTACCGGCGGTTGGAAAAGATGTCCCCAACAATGGCACTGAAAAAGAAATACAGATTGAAGAGGTTAATAAATATAATTGAATATTTGATTTCATATGTATGTTGATGGTAGCTCTCTAGTAGCAAAAGTAAAATATTTATTAGTAGATAATTGTATTCTACCGGGTATATCAAGACTGCTACCGAAAACGAAGCCGGGTGGTAGTTTTAGTGATTACAAACACAATGTGACTAAAAATTTCGCAAAGAAACGCGAATTTTTTTTATAAATTTTTAGACATCATCATTTTTGGGTGGTAAATCCATAGTTATCGGTAAAATAATAATTTAAAGCCTCGCGTACCATAGCGACTTTAAAAATAAAACGGTGTACACTATTATTAAAACGAAAACTATGTTTTTACCACCCTAATTAGACGAAAGAAAAAAAAATATAACAAAATTTAGTTGCATTGTATCTGAAATCACTAAAACTACCACCCGGCTTCGTTTTCAGTAGCAGTCTTGATATACACTGTATATATGTAATTAGTTCAGATGTGTAATGTGGTAATATATCTTTTACTTTATTGTGTCATGCTGAAGTATCTTCTTTTTCTAATTTTCCAACTCCATAGAAAAATTATTACAACAAATTGTAAGAACATAACATTTGCTATTTTCAGAGGCGTGAAGGAACAGACTAAGAAGACCAAAGGTTCAAAATCTGGAATGAAAAGACTCACATCTTTAGTACACAAATAATCTACAGCGTGGGCAACGTATATATGATGATTATTTAAATATTAAACACTATTAAAAGTATATAATACATTGTTATTGTATGTACCACCTTTTATTGTTTAAAGTCATTGGTCTGAAGTAGGCTGCAGACGATTTTCGATTTAAATACGTGTTCTAAATTAAACGGAGCAACTTCAGGCCGGTGGCTTTAAATCGTATTAATTGTAAACTGCGCAAAAATATAGTAAAGGCGACGTACTTATGCAAATAAACACAAGTTATAAAACGCTAATGTTTGTATTATAAATATTAGCCTGATGTAGATTCGAATATTTCGTATATTTGATGATATTTAATGTAAATTGTGATTGATAAAAGCATTTAATTATTGGATTATATTATACACAATGTAAATTAATTTTTAAATCTCATTCGTATATAATTAGTGTCAATAATGTGGGTACATAAACATTTGATGTTAATATTTCGTCTTATAACACTATGTATTGTTTATTATGTAATTTGTATTGGTATGTAATTATTTCACGCTCAGTGACTGGTGTTATATACTCGTGTGACGTTGTATTTGTATATGAAGTTCTTGATATTGTAAATCCGTCGCAGTTTAAATTCATTTTGATGTAATTGGAATTTTCTGTATATTCTCAATATCGAGTAATATGTCCGCTTTAATATAAATACCCACCTAGGAATAATATTTTATTATTATTCGCAGATTAGAAAAATATTTTTTCATGATAGTGCTGATGTTATATGAAGATACGAGTTTGTCTGCGTCTTCGACATTTTCGACAGCGAAGTGATCAAAATATATAATAATTATAAAAACACTGGAAAGTCAGCTCACAGATGAAGTAATGTTGTTAAATATTTCTAAAACGTCGCATTGTGAAGAAAAAAAATTCGAACCGTTAACATTAAATTGACTTGGAGAAGCAATTATCCATAAATTCTTTACGAAAGAATTTTAAATGGATTTAATTTAGAAATCTATGCAATATTATTAAAATAAAATTAAAAATGTATACATAAATACTAGTTATTTTTAGCAGTGGACTTCGCGTAAAATTAATGATTAATAATGATGATATAATGAAGCTATCGAGGTGTTCGAAGACGCAAATGGTTATTGGTTGATAGAGTACTTGCATATATGGATACCGAGGTCCGGGATCCTGGGATACCGGTCATGTTTTAGTCCCGAAAATCCCGGGATCGAATCCTCTAGATGTATGTAGACGTGCGGCGTAGTGTGCACCGGCGGGGACGGAGTATCGCCCGCTTGTTTGTATCCACGTAGTTCACATACACTTATCAAATGCTAATTACATACATACACTAAAGATAGGGTAATTTATTGCTCGGCAATCTGTAGAATTATGTATCGCGTATATAACTCCTTGTTTGGTAATTTAAATATATACAGAAACGGCTGTTGATTAGCGATATTTATGTATTACTTTATCGTAAAACAAGTGCTATACGATTCAGGTAGATGATTTTAAATCATTGTTATTAATATTTAACCCGATGATAAGAGGTAACATGACATATCAGTATGTGTAATTTAGTTGGCAAATTATAACATTTAAGGATTTACAATGGCACAATACAAAAGAGTCATTCAGTTTAGTATGAACTTGGTAGGAGACCAAGTGACGTCATTATTTATAAAATCATCGAAAAACTATTGTCAAGTGCTGTTCTTATAAATATTAACTTTTTTAAGAATTTTCTATCACTATCCTTTCTTGATTATTATCTTATACAAAACCAGTTTTTTTATTTCTAGTGTATATTTTTCTATAGATTGTCAAGTACTGGATAACATTAAACATAATCCCTGGTACACATAGACAAGTATAATCATCTATTAATGCATACTCAATATTTACTGAAAATATGCGACATTTTTTTCTTGCCTCTTATCTAAGCGAAACTATAAGAAATGGCCTGGGAATACAACATTATAAACAATCTGTGTTACTCTTGATATTTTTATTTTAAGTGGTGTAAATTGTTTATCCATAATTGGCATTTGTAATAGCATAAAATATGACTTATATTAACCCTTTCATGAGTTATACAAATATATACATTATAGGATTCGTACAGACAAATCTTCGCGACAATCAGCGAAATGAAACATTTCCTAATAATTGCGTAAGTTATAGAATTAAAATCATACAGTGTAAATCGATATCGGGCTAGGTTCAAAACACCTAGGTATTTATTCACAAACGTATTTTATCTATGAATGTCTTATATTCTTTGCTCAAACTGAATTCAAAAGTTGTTCTAAAGGGATACATTCGATAACTAAAATAGGTTTATAACCTGTCTATGAATAAGACCGCTAATCTTTCTAATATTTTGCTCATTTGTTCGTGAAAGGGTTAATTTGCTATGAGTATTGGAATGTGTGGAGTTTTTTATTGTAATCATGTTATTTCTTTAGTTAACTAAGCGGTGTCTATTTTACACATTAGCTTTGCACCTGAGACTTTAAAAAATATATTTTTGGAATTGCAAAATGTGTTAGTGGATATTATCGTAACATTATTTTTATGAATCACAATTTCAATGTTTTACTATTTAGTTAGTGGATAGTTCTTGTTGTGTATATTTTGGGATCTCATGTTGGTATTCTGTGCCTCATCACTGATCTGCTGTCGTGAGTTAAATATGCGCGGTAATGTGGTTTGTATGAATATTTTTTCACAACTACAGAATGAAATTGAGTTCATACATTTCATACAAATATTTGCATTTTTACATTGACGTCACGAACGCATCTACGATAGTGTCTGTGATTGAGGTATTGCAACGTTGTACCTATTTTTTTTTCTAAGTACCTTTTAGAGCGCCCTTGACGCTATCTTAGATTTAATTACTTAGTTACCAATTTAGTTTTGTATCGTTTGCTCCCAGTGATCATATACTTGAAAACAAAAATTCTATAATTTGAGTTCCTATTTTTTTCTTTTTTTTTCATGAGTTTATGTACAAAACAAGAGTCGCCGAACATCTGCGTATAAAATCGATTTCATGTATAAATGGGAGCAAGACATTAATATACTTATTCTTTAAGCGGTCATAACATATTGAATGTAAATCATGTACATGCAAAAGGCAGGACCGTAGTATTACTTTTTCTTTAAGTTTTATGACACAATTATAATATGGGTTCAATCGTGGTTTTTATTACGGATGTCTGTTCCTTGTTCAGTTCTTTATCCGATTATTATGTTTTATTGTTGTTCAATATTTTATCGTACAATTTTCAATGTTACTCTTAAATGTTAGTAAATAATTCGTTATTACAATAATTAGAAATCTTAAACATATATGATACATAACATATTGATTGTATTTAGAAGGTCAATAATATTTAATTGCACACATCACTTCGTTCTACAATTATTCGCGAAATATATTATTATTTAGAACCCTCGAAAAAGTTTCATGTATTAAGTACTCGCATTTAAAAATTGCCTTACAAAGCGAATCTTATCTAAATTAAAGATAAATTGTAATAGTATATTTTGGATCCAAAATGGTTTTTTATTGAAGTTATACAAAATACTCTGGAGAGGTCCGTGTTTCTTGAAATCGATGTGTTTTCGTGTTGTCTTTGTTACTGTCACTTTAGTCTTTGAAAGCTGCTCCGTGTTTGCACTTAAATGTATTTTATTTGGACCACGAATAATTTGCTACCTTCTTTACCCACTGCGTATATTCTATTATAGAGAATCATATTATATTCAAATTAACATTGACTTATTACAACCACATCAAGTATGGATGTATGTGAAATGCTTATTATTAGAATGTATATTTTCTGTATTGTGATTAAAGGAGTTTTTCCTATAATAATGCATACTTTAATCAAATTATAACAAATCAGAGTGAATAAGTCATATAATGTTTGCGGTTAAGAGAACGCTTGGCCTGCTTATTGACAAATTCTTACCGACATGTGATAAATACCTACTATTGAATTATTCTAAATAAAGGGGAAAGTATTTAAATCGTGTTTTATTTATTCCTTCTCGTTAATAGTTTCATTATGAATACACATATACTTAAACCCAAAATAAGACGCAATTCTTGTGTCGTGGATGAGAGAAATGAAAAACGCCAAACCCGAAAGAAATCTTTACAGATCCCCCAAAATATTTGATATAGTGCAGGTAATGAATATGTTTCGCGATATTTTGCCTAGAATTAGCTTAAACTGGCGATGTTAGAAATGGCAATACTTCCGATAAAGTTTTTCGACGTCTCTGTTAATTAAAGTTTTAATAAATAGACTTTAAAAGTATAGATACAAATTCACTACTAAATGTCTTCCCTAATGTTGTCTTTATGTACCCTCGTAACTTGTTTATTTTATTATCCGTCTTTATTCAATTTCAGATGACCTTGTGTTTAATATTTGAGATATAATAAACACAGATATACCTACTATGTACAATAACAAGTGAACGAAAAATGTTCATTGGCGCAGTGTTAGTAAATCAACATGAAAACTGCAAATACGCGTGTAACGTCTTATATGTTCAGATGCGGCTATTTAAATTTTCCTTCAGTCTGTTCGTACTAACATTTTGCTTTATTGACTTTGCACGGTTTTTTTGTTTATTTTATATATCTACAGCAAAATGGAGCAAACACAGTCACAGATGCCCAGAAGACATTGATACGATAAAACCCCAATAAGTATTTTTTATTTATTAAATTAGGTAAAAGTGATTCAAGTTGATCCAAGTTATTATATGTGACCATTATGTCAATGTTCACAATCCGGCAATGTTTCGTATCGGTGTCAAAAGTTCTGACCCCAAATTGAAACCGCTCACCTGCGCGTCCCAGGTGCGTCCACGCAATTAATACCATCCTCTAATAATAGATGCACCTCACAATTTATTTGTTTTATTGTCTTTATCGCTCGCATAAAAGAATTCGACATTTTTAATGCATAGAACCGTAATATATGGTTTCCTTTGTCGCAAAACGCTTTTGAAATTGATCTTATTTGTTGTTGCATTTCCTTATCTAAATAGAAAATATAGATGGCATAATGAGTTACGCTCACTCTGTGGGGTGTTTTAATTGCGTGAATGAGCAAATGCAATCTTATCTTTGTTTTATATGGATTGCGATATCGGTAACAAATTGATTTCCTGTGGGAACGGATCTAGCAACTTCGGTAATGACGAGTCCGTGTTTTAGGAGTGTATGAAAAGTGTGAGCTGAATACAAGGTGTTATTTATAGTCCACAAAGTTGTTAAACTGTTATCGTAGTTTTAATCTACTGGGATGGCGGGGCATGCAAATCACCGCACTATGAACCACAAGCATACGGGCGCCGCCATGATGCGTCATTTGCTACTGAAAGAAGGAGAAGGACATTCATATTTCCTATTTATTTTATTTAATAGATCAGATTAGCGAATGATTTTGAATATCATTTTATGATGAACAAGTTTACTATGGGACTAGGACTCCATGAAAATACTTTATTAACGGTACAGATTTATTAGAGTTTCGTAATAATTAGCAATTGCAAGGAAAATAATGAAATTATAATAATGTTATATATTTACACTTCTTGTAAAAAATTTATACTATAAGTAGCGAAGGCAAAATTGAAAAGTATTAAGTGTTTAAAGTTACATGTATCTTGATTACTTATTAATGTTTTTGGTCAACGACGCAAAAAAAAAACACTTTTGCGGGGCAATTACATATAAAAACTGAAATATACCCCGAATAGATGTTCTATTTCTTTAAAATAAGAGTAAGTGAGGGTAGGTAAGAATATTTGGTATTTGTTGTAAAGCGGCAGTTATTAAGGTTTACACGAAAAGAACGAAGTTTTTTAGGAACAGAGTAGTCCCGAAAACCATCAATTTATAGTGATTCTTAGTGCAGAAGAAAATTACTTATAGTCTTATTATTAAGTCGACGCACAAAATACTTTTTTCTACACAGTTGTAATATTTCCAAAGCAGTGATAGACTTTAGAGAATCTGCATCCAGATCGCTCTGAATGAATTGGGAAGGACTAATTTGATGGGTAAGTATGGAAATTATTTATTGGATTTGCCTTTATTTTAGCCGCAAAAAAATTGTGATACTCTATAAAGTTTTGATTTAAAATTGATTTAATCATTATATTTCCCATTGCCCAAAATAGTTTAATATCAATAGTTGCTCCACATGTGCCTACCCGTGTTAAACGTGGAGTTCAATGTCAGTGGTAGGGTCGCCGCCGCGGTCGCGCCATACGGGCCACCGCTATCGGTGCTAACGCGATTTTATACTTTTTGTTTGCCTTAACACTACATAATTTGTACTTATCAGGTTTTATAACATGACAACTATTTAAATTATGTACTCCACACGTTATTTATATAATAATTTATGATCTGTCATTTGGAAACTTGGAGAAAGAACATAAGACACAACCTTTTTTTTATAAAAGTAAAAGAGATCAATGTTAAGTAATACGTTAGCACCGTAAAAACAATACACGTACATATTTGATGTATTATGAAGTAATTAAATATCTACATTGTCAGTCAGTGTAAACAGAGATATGAAGATTTTGCTCTTGTTTGTTCCGAATACATTTTCAAGGCGAACACGTGGAAACGAAAAAGCGCTATTGAACTAACTTGAATAGTAGTTAGTAAATGTAATTTCAATTGATACTTGGTAGGTATATTCAGTGCGTAGCCTTGGCGCTTATTTGTTGAGATAAATTTTCCAAAAAAAGAGTTTTTAGTTTGGCAAGTTTGACCCCAATTTAATGTTCATTTTATAAAATTATTTTTAGTTTGGAACGTTTGAACAATTGCTTACAAATATTGTAAATCCCAAAAATTGGCTCGTTTATTACGCTTTTAGGCCTGTACTATTTAACCGATTATATTTTTTGCTGATAAAGGAGGCCCGTGCCCTTTAATGGGATTTATGTATTATGTGCTGATTTGTTTATAGTTTTTTAAAGATACGAGAAACGACGTGAGAGTTTCTTCCGTCTTAGAAAACCAGTACTATTCGTAAGCACCTAAGCAATAATAATGAGAGAAATAAATATTATTCTAATTTTCAATCCACCCTAGCTCGTTCTAATAAATAATCTGGTACCACATTCTCGTATAAAACCATTTAGAATACTTCATGATAAATGAGGTTGCCGTTACCACACCGTCATAGATGTTCAAACCTCATTAGACCTTGAACGAGGTATCTCGATGAAAATTTTGCACGCTCAACATTGTTTATGAATATAATCCGCATGGGGAGCGGCACAATGAACCCCGTCGACCGAAAAATGATTAACAAGCGATTATACTGACGGATGGGCGTTCGAGCACTGGCTTCTCTGACCATAGACCTAGCAAACTCATACACTGAACTCTGTAAAAAGCCTTCAATTTTACTGGGGTTAGAATATGCTAAGTTATATTTATATAAGTTCATCTTGTTAACATCGTTCTTTTTTACATAGGCTTAGTACTTAATAGTAAATTTATTGGTTTATTTACTATTCATAACCTCATTCTATAGTGGTAAAAAACACCCTGTGACTTTATGAAGATTGTATTTGACAAAACTAGTGCCAGCGTATCTGTATACGCTATAGGTTGTGATTTTTCATATTCTGGGTAAAATCCCAAGCCAAGCTAACTAATAAATGAAGCTTTTTAAATCTAAAAACTCTCTGTGCCTTTATGATGTTTGTGTGGGCTGTGGTAGTTTCATCCCTGAGTGCGCGCGGACGATGCGCGGGCGCACGTGCCGCGACATATGGCGGCGCGCCATACTGTTTGTTTGCCAATCATAACGGACATATTTCATCAGATAACGGCCCTCTGCCTCCAACATATTGGCCCAATATAAAACAATGTCTAACAATTAAAATGTCGTCACGCCACTGCATTTATCATCGGGATGGGTAAAGATTCGCTGCGGGTTTCAGCGTATTGATTAGTAGCTATTAGATATGTTGTTAGCAGCTTGTTGATCTGTGTTAGAGAGTGATAAACTGTTATATTAATGACCTTTTGTTTGCTTGTTCACTTAATTCCCAATTTATGTATTTTGGGTTAGAGCCCAGTCACACGACTTTGACTTTCTTAATAGATTAATTTTCATCCCATATTTTTTTATTATATAAAGCGTTTTACGATAAGGCTATAGTCTATAATTGCTATATTCTAAGGGTCGCAACTTGCAAAAGAAAACACAACATTTTTAGCAAATAACAAAAAGAAATTAAAGTACAAAATCATACGACCGAGACATGTGCCGGACGCATTTTCTTGAGCAAACATCTAAAAATCAAATACGTTAATTTCAATACATAAGTGCCAACTAATGCAAATGAATCAAACTATCCTTAACCATTATATTGAACCATGAACTCAATAATTGCTCATTAAACCACGCAACACGTAATCGTAAATCGTAAGGATCAGAAATTATATCTAACACGTTTGACATCGGTATTAAGTCCCCCTGTTTAATTCAATGAGACCAATTCGAATAACCTGCAATTTGGATAGGCAGCACGGGCGGCGGGCGGCGGCGCATGTGCCTCGCCATATGGCGTGAATCCATCGTAAGCGATTCGATGGATGACTACCAAACCTTACACGAGCTTGGGACCCAGATATAAAACCAATTGAAGTGCTTAAATTATGGAATATATATATTTATTGCAATGAATGGCGAGGCGAGCAAGCCGTTCGCCTGATGGTAAGCAATACGAACGCTCATAAACAGTAGCAAAATTCCACTGCGCTCGCCATCCTGAGACATAAGATGTTAAGTCTCAATATGTCCAGTAGTTACTCTGGCTACCTACAATGTCCTTAAATCCGAAACACAACAATGCAGTTACGCTGCTGATTGACGGGAGAAACAGACATTGCGGTGGTACCTACCCAGACGGCCTCTCACATATGAGAGACCTTCCACCAGTATTATACGTATATTTAAAAATACTCAGATATTTCGAAGGTTTCGTGAATCTAATTAAATGTTTGTCATCGACACGAGTTTTGTAACGTTACTTTTTCCCTATTTCTTTTCATCCCAGTTGTACAGACTCTCGCGTTTTATTAGGTTCCATATCATGGAGATTTACGTCTTTCGCCTTCCCATCTATTTTCCAAGTTATATTGCGTACTGAGAAAATCGGCCCGGCAGCGGACTACTAGTTGCCTCAGCAAAGCTCTTTAATCATACTTAAACCATGCTCAATAAAGTAACTTGGCCAATTCTGAAGTCTATGTGACTATCTCCTATAGTATTGAGGTCAGATGAGGTCAGAAAATTAAAATGTTTAAGAATACCCTGACACCCATTCCCATCAAAATTTTCAATAAAATTAATCTAACTTAACAGTAAAAGCGCCTAAAGTGCCTTTTCATATAAATCTTTAAGAGAAAAAACATAACATTTTATAAAAATAAATAGATAAATAGATATTGTTTTTTTACCTTAAGCTACGTAAATTTAAGTAAAACATGTCTAATTTCTAATGTCTTAGAGCTAAATTTATTTCATATATAAAATATTGGGCAGTAAATTGTTAACGATATACAAAATAAATCTAAGAAAATAATTCAGATATTTAAATCGGCATTTTTTCCTGAAGTCTATTTTCAGTAAGTAAAATAAAATTAATCAGTTTTAAAAGATTAACGCAAAACGTTCTAACTCGATATACTTATCCGAAATACTATCAGTTTCAATATAGTTCCGCCTAAAATATATTTGACCTAATCAATCCTTTTCATTAATGTAAATATTCTACTCCTTATAAATTGTTCGTAAAGTACCGTTATGTCGTTTCCAGTAACGCGATATAATCCCTAACGCCGGCTACGGTTAGTCTGTTACCCCACGAGTTTTTAGGATAACGAAAAAGTTCTTATGTTTTTATACAATGTTGTAAGGCATCATTGTACAGAATATCGTGGTTTTGTTTTACACATGCTTCCAATGCGAAGAGAAAGTTAAAAAACTAACGAACAAAAAATAACTCTAATAATACTAAGCGTTTCTTTGAATATTATATTATACTATTTTTTACTTAATTTTAAAAAACGGTAGTTACATTTATTATGCAATTAGAATTAGAATGAATTTCGAAACGAAAAATATTTTTTCAAATCACGGTGGAAAATCTGTGGTTACAATCACGGCGCGGCGTGTCGTTGAAGTCTTTTGTATTAAATCAAAGTTCGTAGCACTCGCCGCCCTATGCGGTGCGGAACTTAGTAGTAACTTGTCAAGAATAATGATGCCTATTAAAATGTTGTGGTATAATGGACATTGAAAAGTAATTTGGTAATATAATTTCTTTTGTTTTATAAATAACTTTGCTTATTTGACTGAAAATATTTCTCTTACAATATTTATGAAATATTAATAATAGTATTATCATATGCCAGCAAGAGTTTATTGCCTTTAAAAAATATGTTCTCTCCTGTTTCATAACTCCTAGATTAGAAAAAAATTATCTCAAATTGCAATTTCCTTTGGTATTAAAATCAAAGTCTCGATGGCCTCTTATTTCTTTACTGCTGTGAAATGAGTCAAGACTCGATCGCTGTCAAGAATATTTATATAAATATTGCGTGTTATTAAAAATGAGTGCATCATATTAATAGGCAAGCGAAAAACCAAGCCTCATAATCCCGATTAATTAAGCTAAAAATTATACATAACTAACCCGAACAACTTACAACATTATAATTGATTGTGTAAGTACAACAACTTATCCGTTAGTAATTAAGTGTAAAGTTATAGTTTAGAATACGGTAGTTTGCCTCAGCCCTAAGTGGCGGACGGTTAGCCCGGATCCTCGATGTTTTATTGTTATTAGCGCGGGCGTTCCCACTGGCTCGACGCCGCCGCGCCGGTGTGAACCACGCGCTAAGTGTATTGTCTTGTAGTGAGCCACGTGTGCCGGTCTCGGATGAATTCATTGGGAAAATAATTTGGGTGTCGTTGCTTTGATGGTGAAAGAAAATTTTGACGAAACCTAATTATACAGGGTATAATAAGACTGCTAACTTCTAATCTCACTGACGGCTAATTTCGCAAAGAGACGTGACTTTTTTTTTCAAATACGAGTGTAGTATATCGTGTTTGGATGGTAAATCCACGATTTTTGCTAAAATAATAATAACATCTTTAAAAATAAAAGGGTGTACACTATTATTTTAGAAAAACGTATGTACCTATTTACCAACTAAATACGACGATAGGAAAAATATCGCAGGTTCTATTGCTGTACTCTAGATTGTAGATGAGGTCCTGCAGTCGGATGAAAATAAATATGCAGATACATCTATACGATATATAATTCTGTCCACAGTGTGGTGGATTGTATCCAAAACCCTCTTAGGTAATTGAATTCTCTATTGTAGAGGATTCCTTTGATTAGCAATGGGCGTACATTAGATATATATAGAGTATTTGTATATAAACTGACTAAGACAAATATTTATTAAGTAATATAGCTCTATATTTATAACCACATTTCTATACTTATTAACTGCATAATTTTTGCCGTCATTTCTAGTGTCTAATAACATAGACAAAAGCCTTCAAGCATTCGATAGTAATAAAAGGAGTAGCCACAGGCTATTTTATGACAATAAAAATAAATAAAATTAAGTAATTACACGTATTTAAATGTATACCAAGGGAATACATAATGCATAAGCGAACGGATCAAAGACTGTATTTTCCACCAAAAAATTAAAAACATCCATACGTAATAGGCAATCGCAAGATGCGTTATGAACTAGTCTGGCGGACGCTAACACGCGCCGTGCGTCTTGCAGCGCGTCACAAATAAGTCCGTGTCGATGCGTGTGCGAGATAAACTAGCCGATGAAAATATCGGCATGTGTATGAATCATCGGTTATGTGTCTTCTTCTGCACGGTTGAAGGTTGCACGCGTCTACTTTTTACATTTTAAGTATTTCAACCGGTATTTGAATTGTATTGTTAATTCCTTAACGTCAGCTGTCTGGTACCTCTACACGAACAGCTATTCTTACTACTGAGACAAATAGTTTTGAAGTGACAATTGTTTTTATAACACTACATTAACTAAATCAGCAACTGATTAAAACAACAACAGCATTACAAACGATTTAGGTACCTCGGGGATGATGAATGAATGCATAAATATATGAATATATGAAAATGAAATGCATAAATATACCACAAAAATTAAAATATTTACTAACGTAATATTTACTAACGGTAATGTAATTCATTAGCATTGATATATTACTAACATTTTAATTTTTTGTTTTTTTTTTAATTGTTCATATTATATAAATGTACATTAATGTCGTCATGAAAAGAAATGAAATAATATTTTATGCTGAATAATTTAGCGTTTATTGACAATGTAACATAATTATAGCCCGCATGCAAAATAGGAACGCATAAATAAATATCTTACAATTATTTCAAAAGCCATAGGATATTTTTCAAATAAACAAGTCCAGTTTTTATGTAGCATATAATATTGTTGTCACATTTACCTCATCGGTACTTAAGCGATGACAAGTCAATCGACCGTTGATGACTTTAACTTTTATGTGTATAAAGTACTTTAGTCGTAATCCTAGCGATATTTTGCAGTTACGATGTAGTTAGAGAAATGGTTTAATACCCATCATAATACTATATCGGCTCGCTACCGACTACGTTCACAAGAATGTATTATCATTTAATAGCTGAGGATTACGCGCATCTCGACTCGGCGTATCTTAACAGTCGGCGGCGGGCGCGCGGCGAGCGGCGCAGACTGCGGCTAGATCCTACCATTTACCGGCTAACCCATTTATACACCGAAGCGTTGAAAACAGGAGTAAATGAATTAATGCAAATTTATACTATAAAAATTGTCGCAGGTGCGCGCGGACGAGTTCCAGCCATCGTCGGATTCGATTTAACGCGCTTGCGCCGCGCGAAAGTTTTATTTTTAGCCGCATACGGCGCCGCACCACCACTCTACCAGCGCACCGCGCCACCACGCCACCACACCATCACACCATCACCACTACACATTGCACATTACACATTACATGCCACAACAACATGTAATTTCGTGAAAAATAATATTTAGCTCTGACATTTGTTAGCTCGTAACATTGTTTGGATATGTGTGTTGTGTGTACATTTCTTTTACTGCATATTTGTAACTTAACGCGATTATATTAATTCAACTTGACAAACACGCGGCATGCGAGTATATTGCAATTTGTATCTTAAGAGCATACCGTTGTAGTTAAATATATTTTGCATTCCACATAACAATAAAATATTTACAACAAATACATACATTACTTATTCAATACAAATTAGATTTCACCATTGTCATACATTTCTTCGACATGTGAAACCAACAGTATTTTTCAAAACGATGAAATTGCAAATCTTGTAATCTGCTGATCTTCAGCTGCCTCTATAGTGACATGTATTTCATTGATAAGTGTTTGTCGTAACGGTTTATTTGGAAATGTACGCATTTACGTCGCTTGTGGTCGTAAACAAGTAATTGTTGGCAACAAAATTAATTTCCTTTCAGTATAAATTGTACACGTATTATTATTTTGAACTAATTGAAATCATAAAATTCTTATCTGTTGTTGTGAACGCATCGTCCGCGATACGATAAAATTAAGTTAATGATTTTATTTTACTTTTACGATACAGCTTAAAATGTTATAACTTCATTTATGAATATTTTGTTTTAGTCAATTATTTCAGCCTTATGTGTCTCTCGAGTAGCTGCAAACAGAGTTTAGCACCGATTGTTACTATTTTGCTCATATGGACTATACTGGAGTAACCATAGCACCATGTTGCCTAATGTTGTATTAAAATATTCATGAAATAATCACATAGACATACAATTCAAAAGGTATACATTTATTTTATTGTTGTTTTATTTTGATTGTTGCACTAATGCATAAATTATATCCATCTCCAACTATCATAGAAGACTGAGACCGCCATATCAGTTATTACAGTTTACTCTTAAAGAATATAGAATGAACCGTTGGTAATTATTGACATCAATGTAAGCAATATGTAAATGAGGCATCCGTGCGACTGCCGCCGCTATAATCCTATCTTATAATACAATTTTGAAAATATGTACCCGATGCACTAATTAACTCATATTAAATTGGTTTCTACTTTAAAGATCATTTAGATGGCCTTAAGTAGGATTACGAGTGACTTGTCCATACGAGCTGTCCCTGTGCGAACTTCGAATGCATTTTTTTGTAAATATCACGAATGCCTCAGGTGCTGTTTCGAGAAAACGCATAAAAAATATTTTATCAATTGCCCTCTTAATATTACTGAGGGAAGAAGTAATAATTCGAACAAAAACAATTGTCAACTCGTAATTAATTTGGAATTCTTAGAAACTCCATTAGGTAAAACAAGCTGTATATACTTGGGTACAGCTCTTAAAACAAATTCGTTTATCCTGGTTAACCATAGAACGCCAATACTACGACAGTACAAAGGAATACGTTTGACCGAATGAGTGAGAATGAAAGAGCCTAGAATTGTCCTATAGTGGCGCCAAAGGATAATTTCCGACAGTTCTGGCGAACAAGACATAAAATTGGATAATGGGGTATGCCGATAGAAGAACCAATAAGTGAATTTCATTTGACGATTAAAGCCATTTAAAGTGAGCCAGAAATATTATTTAAAAATATGACAGCAGTCAGAAATACGTGATTCTGTGCCCGAATGCACTTCAGTAATAATATTGTAAATGCTTTTAACGATTCCATTTAAACACCCGTAAAGATATGCAAAAACGTAAGCCGAGTGCCAACGTTAAGTTTTCATATTGGCATAGTAAATTGTACATAGGATGGCGCCGCTGCTAAATGAAGATATTTTAAACATTTTATGAATCCTTATAAGTATGCAATGGAGCATTGATTGCATTTAACGCAAGCTCCGCAATCAATTAACATAATTTTCTAATATTTAGAGTGTAATTAATGCAGAAAATATTGAAAATAGTTACGAAAGTAAATGGCGTTTCATTATTAACACAATTATTTCGTTATATTATTCTTAAATAGGTTGTAAAAGAACTTTAATTAAATAATTTTAGTTATTTATGTATACGTTTGGATTAAGCGTGCCCTTTATTATTATTATATTTGCGTAAGTGTTAATTGTAGTGAAATTTGATATTTTCCAGCCTTACTAACAATAACATAATGCAGAATTAAATTTAAATATAAATGTTTTTTATACGTATGCAATAAGCATTGAATCATAGCTTACCACACTCTTAGGAGTTATATTAAGTTAGAGACGGAAGGGGGGTAAATGGCTAATTAATCAACGCGATGTACATATTTACAAACATTATTTCTTTATTATAATATTAATATTATGCCCTTGTATCCAACTTAACAAGCGCTCAATTTCTCTACACTCCCTGTACATAAGCATTTATGCTCATAATCTAATTGTATTGTATTGTATCATGTCCAGAGTAACAAAAAATGAATAGAAAACTGACCCTCATATTTTGGTAACAGCGCTTTTGGCGACAGAAGATAAGTAGGGGAGACCAGGGATGAAAGAAACTAATGAAATTGTGAAAAAACTATGTTATCTACACTGATATGCTGTATAATCGACTAAGTATAGAAATTTCGTCCCCCCCCACCCCTCCTCAGTTCCCCCAAAGTTGCAGTCATCGCGCTGTGAGACCAGATTTTGGCTGTATTTGTGAGTCGATGCTGCAAAAATAGCCCCAAAGTAAATATTGGCTACGTTTTTCAACTGCTTTTATTTTTACTACAGTATGTTTATATTTCATATTATATTTAAATTTAACATTATTATTATATATTAACACAACTATTCTCCTCCCCATTACCATTTAAACAATGATGACTTTCTATTGTTTTCTCTGGGATGTGGTCATATGTTCGTCAAAATTAGGAAATTTTAATGTAGAAAGTTGTACTTTAAATATCAATAATAATTTAGTTTTGTATTTCTAAGTAATAACAGCCAGAATCAATGAAGAATGATGCAAAAAATAATTATAGCAGGATACTAGCGAATCTTTTTAAGTTTAAAATCCAAAAACATGAACACTTTTTTATTTTTTTAAGATATTTTGGGTAGTATAATATTATCAAAAAACTATTATCAATAAATATATTGATTAATGGAAACAATTGATATTTTTATTTACACTATTACACCTCCCCCTAGGGGTAGGGATGATTGTAACAAATTCCACTGATTTTTATTTACATTTTCAAAACAATTAGTCTTAGTGCTTCCAATCGGGATGGTGTTGATTTATAGCCAAAATACCAATATATCCCGTATAAGACCTGTAATGTTGATTGCATAATATTTTATTTTAATATACATATATACTCTCACCTTAACGTTTATATGTTGAGGGTATTTGAACTTTTTTGAGTAACGATTACTCGTTTCGAGCATAAAAGTTCAAATTTAGTTGTTAAAAAGTTATTTTCGTCTTCTGAAATTAAATTACCTAAGTGAAACTGTGTTATGTACAAAAATGAAAAATTGACGAGGTAAACGAAAGGACAATTGAACAAATTAGGCCTTTTGTTAGTAAATATTTTCTTTCTAAGTGCTTTCATATTTTCTCAAAATATAATAGTAATGAATAATTGCAATTTAATTATTACCATACTCATCGGTACTACAAAATAACCATAATTATACAAAAAACATTCAAACGATGTTGTGATTTTTTAATCTAAGATATAAAATTATGGAATCTATTACTAATTTGAATGTTCAATTATATATTCGACCTCAAAAAGACGTGTTTACCAATAAAGAGTTCGATCGGCGGACGCTCCGATTAATTATTAAAAGGCAATTACGTGTCGTCGACGGCATGTGGCGGTGCAAAGCAATCTTCGGTAAGTAGAACAACCATGCATTTCATGTTATATGGCCGAGGCAGCCGACGCGCCGCCACTTCAATGATTTGGCGCCCAACACTTTCGCCTTCAGACCTTAAATCTTTGTCATGGTATTTTTATATTGATAAAAAATGATATCTATAGAATACTTATTTTTTTGGTATTTTTCCCAAAAATATTCAGAAGCAGAGGCTAAAATTCGATTTTGGTTTTATTTAAATAGTTTTATCTAGTAAGAAACGAAGACAAATGTAGAGTTCACGGTTTGATTTCAGTAGGTAAGTATGAGATTTTTTACACGATATTTTTTTTTATTTATTAACTTACATTGTCCCACTACTGGGCAAAGGTCTCGCTCAATTCCTTTCCTTCTGTCTCCATTACTGTCCATTGTTGAGGATTTGGACCATAACCCACCATACCTCGTCTCTTTGTCAGCAGGGTGCACCGCGTGCAGGCGAGGTTCACTTGGATCCCCAAGAGATGCTATACGAGACTCCATACACCCTACGATAATAATAAATTTAAATTAAATATCTTAAGTGATGATAACGTTACACATAAGTACACATTTCTTATCTAAATAAAAATAATATAGTAGGTACTCATATTAAATCAGCATTATAAAGCCTCCCAGCTCTCAACACAAAATATCCACTTTAAATTCTAGCCTACACTCACGCATAAAGTTTAATTGCGTCAATTAGTGGCAGCGGGATTTTAATAGAACAGTGGGAAATGGGTGAAGATGTGCATGGTGCGGGGAGGGTGACGGGGGACGGGGGACGCGGTGGCGGCGCGACGCAATGTGCGCGTGCGACCTTTTGCGCGTAATTATAAGGCACGTGCGGCATCGCGCACGCACATTGCGCTGCCCACTACTACCGTCTAATACCTCTATGTGTTAGCTTCAACTGGAGCTTTTAATAGATTATACAGCTTTGGTTGAGGTATTGATATTTTTTTATTAATCTGCGTTTAGGTTTGGAGTAAAATGGTGTTTCGTTTAGGTGTAGTGGGTCTGAAAATTCATTAAGGTAGTCATGTTTAGAGCTTTACACGTCGAAATTATAATTTTCTAATTATGATTAGTAAAATACGTTTAGAAATTAATTTTATGTTTTAATTATTTATTTCCTATCGATCATTAAACTTAGTGCTTAATTTTAAGGGTTTTTTTCCCGTAAAATATATCACTCTACTTTATAAACTTATTCTAGTCTAATTGAACATGTTTAGTATAGAACTGATTGCATTAATATATTAACATTACTTAATAAAGTGGCAGCTTTACAATAAATGTTTCCAGATACACATGTCAATCGATGAATATTAAAGCTATTTGGTTCATCATTGCTTCATTATCCCTTTACGTGAATTAGAAACAAGTAGACGTTTACACTTGATTGTGTGCAACTTACAAGTACCTATATTCCGTGGAATGTGAGAACAACTTAAAGAACCATCATTCCAATGCGCATGAATTATATTTAATAAATAAATATTCATAACTACTTTAATGATGCAAAATGGCCAGAAAAATGACGACGAGCACTTAAAATAGCCACTGAGCAGAGGAAATGGTCCTGTCCACGGATTAATGGCGGCAATTAAATCGGTTCACTTCGATGGCGGCGGTCCACGTGAATCGAAAAGTTCGTTTTTTCATACAACCGCTTCTACAAGCCCGTTGCACTTAATGACAAAGGGACCTGTAGGATTTAACTGCGAAACACTGATCACTTTAAGATTAAGATACGGCTTTATGGCACATGCGCTGTTATTAGCTAAAGCCTCTTTAACTATTTTGGCTGTCTAACAAATACGACAAACCAACCATATTTCACCATCGCAACAGATAAGAACAATCTCTAGAACATAATACAAAATCGCATTATCCCCTTTAAGAAAGATCTGAGATTTAAATTGCACCATTAAAAGTAAATGCAAAATGGCAGTTAAGGTTTACTACGAGAACGTAAACAAGTCCGTTATCGTCCAGCCGTTTCATAATTACTGGAGAGCGAGAGTGGATCTTAGTTATAGTGAATTATCGAGAGCCGTTCTTCAGATTGGAATCAATTAACTGGAGGCGACGCGCTCCCGGTCCCTGCCAAGTGCGCGGCCTTCGCGCCACCTGCCCGCTCAGCTCCCCACTGGGCGACTCGACCAGCCTCGCTTGAACCCCCCCACCCCCTACACACTACATCACGCAGACCCTACAGACGCAACTCCATTGAAACGCGAAGATACACCAACCTGGATGACGTGTTAAACTTATCAAAGGTGTGTGATTGCTCATTCATTATCCGCCGGCAAAATCGCGGCACCTTTTGGTGGTTAATTGTACTAACCTAATTTATTTTGAGAACTTTAATATTTAATTTCGAGTATAATTTTAACGGAATACTTTCGTTTTATATTAATATCTATATATTTTAAAATTATTTTTGCGTGTCCTGAATTTATTATTAGGTAATTTTGTCTATCAATAAATTCTGGTGAGCAAAACTATTTTTAAATGCATGCCTAGGAAGGCCAACATTTTTTTCCTTACTTGCGACAGTAGCGATTTTTTTATCACAGTATTTAGCTTTCTTCATAAATAATAAGTTGGAAAGCTTTAATTTCAAATTTGATTACTGTTTAGAAAATATGTTAAACAATAGGTTTACTATTCGTTGCCCCATCTTCACGTTTTCCTGAAAGAAAACCATATCAAAATGTAACTGTAACCCCAATTGATTTCAATATCAAATTATACTGACATTTCAGAGAATTTTTATACATCGGTTTTATTACGGTTGATCATAATTATTTCAAGCCCTGAGTGTATCATCATTGGCCAGCTGACTTTTGCCGACGTATATGTTAGCCCGAAGGAGGTAAAGGCATGATTTACCAACAGTAGTTAAAGCTCTCATTAAGCGGACATGAGCGGACCGCAGCCGCCGCCGCGGGGCACGCGTTAACTCGCGCGCACTCTTTAACCGAGCTTCGAAACCGCATAAACTAGACGAGACTTTGATACGAGAAACAATATACAGATAAAATAAGTAAAGTTTACATTAATGCGCATTCAGCTGCTAACCGCAGATGCACTGACTTAGCTGTCGTGTCAATCGAAACTATATTTAGTATGGACCATGGGTCTGTACAAAGTATGGCTTCGGTGGGAGCCTGACCCTTGGACAGTGCTTCACAAAAACTAGTCCTACGAAAAAGGACGTGTCACATACTGAGACGTGCGCCAATACGATAGGGCTACCTCGATCCTTCGATTTGAATTCACTTAACATCGGATGGTGTACTTTTATCGCAAGACAAAAGATTATCTAAATTATATTTGAAATCAGAGGCTAAATGGTACCACATATTCAGCTTGAAGTCACTATTTAAATCAGATGCACTCATGAAGAAACCTGATATAGGTACCAGTCCAATTGATATTTATTATGTTAGGTATAAGGACGTTGAAGTTACAAGAACACTTGGACACCTATACAGTTGCAAATATCTAAGTATACGCTTATAAAATCACAACTTTATTATCCTACTTATGAAATCTATAGCCATATTCATAATCTACGGTCGCGAAGTTATTTACAGATACATACATGTATAACGTAGCATTTAGCAATAAACATAGAATCTTTTGAAAAGCAGATGCGTTTGAACTGGTTTTCCCTATTGCTGGATTAATAGCAATGAATTAGCTAAATAATGTTAGAACATAACTATAGTCGTTAATTACCCGCCATTATATTAATAAATATGTCCGTACGTGATATGTGAAAACAGGACATGCTTTATTATTAGACACCAGCTCGCCAACCCAATGACAAGAAATCCAAGTATGGTCATACCGCATTATAGAACATAACGCAAAGGGCTTTTAATGCACCTTTCCAATCAATTACCAATAAATAGCGTATAAGATAGGCCTGGAGGACGCGCGGCGACGAATTCCGCGCTTCACTGCCTGAAGCGTGCACCTACTTTTTGCAGTGGCAGGTGTAAGCGCATATGCTATTAAATTGTCAAAGAACACACGTATGCATGCCTGTGTTTATGCCTCTGATAGCTTCAAATAATCAAAAGTCAAGTTCCACTCGAGACCGTTTACAAGTACGCATTATACAAGTACACAATACGTATGTATGTCTGTGTGTTTGCACCAAGCGGCGTACACGCGAGCCTCCCAGCCAGCGTAATCCAGACAAACGCCCGCCGACCGCAAACCTTAACTGCAGCGTATTTATTAATTTATCAATAAAAGGTTTAAAATATTTATAGTGTACAAAGGTGATTTTTTGCTGGGGACGTGTGTAATCGTGTAGTTATTACACAATTACTTGCAGTAATCGAAAACCGCAACACAGCAGTCTGCGGCCTTGGAGACGGGAACATGTGCTCGCTGAATATGGGATCGCGTAAGAATGATCGCAATTAGCAAGGAAGAGCGGAATTTTGCGTTGTAATAAGCGGGCGTGATGTGGTGGGCCGCAGCCCGGTGGCATACAATGCCGCTCCTTGTGCGCGGCCGCATGCGCATGCGCACGTTCCGCAAGCTTTTACGGTTTCGGCCGCTTGTCGCCCGCCATATGACTCCGCGCCTAACTGTGCCTGATGCCTCCCAACTGCTCGCTGCTACACTCTGCATACATTATTATTGTGAGTAGTAAGTAGCGACATCATCTCAACTGAACGACTCCGATTGAGACATAATATATGCCATTGCATCTGAACACGAACGAAAATCGAATGCACATTAATGTACATATATGTAAATAATTTTGAAAATATGTGATTTGATGATCACAACTCACAATCTAATACAATATATGGTTGCTTCGTGGTTAAACTATTCTTATAAAAAACAGCTAATTTCTGAATTTGGACTTATGTAATATACTTTGAAGTACGAACAATCGTGGTTTAATCCCTATTTAATCATGGTGTAATTTATGGAATTTGCATTTTCTTTATCAGAAAAATATATCATTGTAAAATATTTACAATTGTTACTTTCGTGTTTCTCTACCTTGAGATGTCTTAGTTCTCGATTACCAGACAAAGACAGTTTTGGGCTTACTAGATAATGTCATAGAATTATCCTTAGGCACAGTCAGTTCTCCGCGTTATGGCTATTTCTTAACTTACACCTAGCAAAAAACAGTAAAATTTCAAGGCTGGTATGGTTACAGTACAAAAAAAATATTTATTACAGTATTATAGAACCACTTCTAAGTCAGGCACCTTCCTAAAAATCAACTTTGCGTATTTGATAGTTGTTATAATGGGAACAATTTTTTGAACTATAATATGTATTAATCTAATAGATACTGCCTTAAAAAGGTTGAAAATGTGCAGATGTGATATTACATAATTCAAAGTTTTTTAACATATTCTATATTTGCGGTTTTAATACGTATAACCAATGGTATAAGCTTATTTTATTAAAAACAAAGATTGAAGTATTTTTTAACATAAAAAGAGTGAAATGTGCAAATGTAAATACTGATTTTAATTTTTTATAATATTCTATAATCTCTTATAATCATTTAAAATACCTGTTTCTTTATTCTATCAAGTGCAATTGGTTTGTTTTGAATATACATTTGTATTTAACAGAAAGCGGTGTTTTCGAGCTTTCACATTCACACTGCCGCATAAAAAATCCTTTCTTTGCTTCACCCCTTCATATCCAGGACTTTGCGCTCTCTATTATTTACGAAACGATCTAAATAGCCGCGGTTTTTAAATATTTTATTCATTTCAAATAGTAAGTATATTTCCATTTATCATTAACCTATTTTTTAGCTACGACCAGTATTATCTGTGCTTTGCCTGTGTGTGTCGAAGTATAATGCCGGCTACAATTAGGCCTCAGTCTAATTGGGGCTGCAATGCATTACACAGCAATCCTGTTTTCTATGCACTTGTTCTATTTTACATTTATCCTCTTCTTTTCTTGTACATACCTACATTAGTTTATTTATCGTTAATTTGTTGATATGGGCATGTTGAACAGAGTAATGCAAATGAAAATTTGATCTATATTAATTCGGACCGACGTAATTAAGAGGATTCGAAATCACATCACAAGTTTTATTTATTCTGCAATATATTATCTACAACGAAACCATATTTCCTCCAACATGAAATAATACGATCTAGTCTTGCGGAAATAAAAAGTTTCATTGAATCAACTAATTATAGATGACAAAATCTAAACAAAACAAATTTCAATTCTCGAAAGAGGCGACGTATGTTAATCAGTGGTCAGTAAAAAGCGCGCGTGGCGAGGGTAGACGGTGGATGGTAGATGAGGCGCATTTTAATAAATCCGTTAAGGGTGCACATGCCGCGGGCCGCTCGGGTGGTGAATCTTGTCGCCCGAGACTTCGCCCGCTAGTCACTGCCGACAATCGACTTAGAATTATCGATAAATTAGAAATTTATTAGGGTTAATAATATGTTAAATCTTAGTATACAGTAATGTGCAGTTTTTATGATATTAATACAAAGTTGATGTGTATGTGTTGTGAAATAAACGCAACGGATGAGTTGATTTATAATATAATACACTTGAATATTTCTGAACTTATACAAAGCTTCTTTTAAAAGGAAACATTTTATATGGATAAAGCGAATTCTGTTGCTGGTAATTTTACGTGCCCTAACCTATAGTGTGAAATAAGTTTATAAGACCAAGCTAAAGCACAATAAAATAAACAAATGTAAATAAAGGAATTAAGTCTAAATGAAAGCTGTATAATTTCTTGTTTATACCCAATTATAACGTGTATGTAAAGTAAAATTCCTAGATGTCAGTATGAATATATTGAATTGAGAGAACCGTCAGATAAGAGGTAATTCCGATATAGTATCGATATGAAGTAGTGGCGAAGTAGCATCCCTTATCCGTAGCCACCTGCCACCCGCACCCCCACGCTATATTTTATTCCACTTAATAGTCTTTTCCGTTATATTGCCTTTTTTACTCGTACATAAAGCAAATATTCCCGTTTCTATAGACGCTACGCTGCCAGATAGCCTTTAACTAGAATAGACTGTTTTAATTGTGAATCTATAAAAGGTTTGGAGAACTGTTCGCCATATAAGGGCCAGGCATTCATCATGGAGGCCGTGCTTCTTCTCTCATCTGCCCAATTAATAAAAGTTGACTGTAAGAAATGGCACACGGGACTGGGCCGGGACAGCCGCGCGGCCTGCGGTACCGGTTCCCGCGCCGCCACCTGAAACATGCTTACCTTTCAAGCGTTTTATTTTGATTTACTTTATCTATCAGCCATGCGCAACTCGAATCTGTCCCACTGTTACACGGGATTTATATAAAATTTATATTCAACAGTGATTAAGATTTCGTTTCGTCCGATCAAATGTTAGGGAAAAATAAATCGCATGACTACATACTATATTTTCCATGCTATATATTTCAATATATATTTACAAAACAAAATCAAATCTCACAATAAAATTTATGTCGTGCAATAAAACCTAATGTTATTTTTCAAAAAGATCACGTGACTATCTAATTTCTAGAAAATCAGTGAGGAGGCTTTAATTTGAATTTGGAACAAAGGGAGAAAACAAAAACGACAACAGAAAAAGGCTTATAAAAAGCGGCGCGGGCGCGTGCCAGGGCGACATGTGCACGCGCCGACGATCCGCGCTAACGGGCCGTGACGCCCCCCTCCACCCTTCCCCCCTACCCGCGGTAGGTCGGTGCTCACCCCGCGCGGAGGCGACACGCGCTCGCCGTTATGTTTACAGCCCCTCGCGGCTCGACACCGCTCCATCGCGCCGCCTCACTGAAGCACTTCCCCTCTGAAACCATACATTGCCCATACGTAACAAAACACGCAGTAACCAAAGCAGATTAGCCCGGCTAATTGAATTTCCCGAGATTGTTATTGTAATGGGTTAATGAAGTGAATAATTTATTACTGTAAAATTACCTGCAATGTGAAACTGAGACACATTTTTATGCGTCATATATTTGTTGCACCGTCTACAAATTTTTCAAGTTTACTATAACAATACCTACTAAAATATATAACGATGTTTCGAGTTGAATAAACTTAATTGAGATAAACAAAATACTTTACTTATACAGGGTATATCAAGACTGCTACAGAAAACGAAGCTGAGTGGTAGTTTTAGTGACTTCAGACACAAAGCAACTAAATTTTGTGCAAAAAAATTGCGACGTATTTTTTATTATTTATTTTTTATCGTCGTATTAGGGTGGTAAATACATCGTTTTTTTATAATATTAGTATACACCCTTTTATTTTTAAACACGCTATAGTACGCAAGGCTTTAAATTATAATTTTAGTAAAAACTATGGATTTACCACCCAAACTCGACGATATTTAAAAAACAATAAAAAAAAATTGTCGCGTTACTTTGCAAAATTTTTAGTTACATTGTGTTTGTAGTCACGTAAACTACCACCCAGCTTCGTTTTCGGTAGCACTCTTGATATACCCGGTATATTATGCTAATTTTCTTAGCAAAAAAAAATAAATGTTAAAATGAGTTAGAGGTACTGAAATAATTTCATACAATACATAAGCCTAAAAGCATAAAAAGTAATTTTATTACCTGTTATCAAAATAGGTATTACGTCATATACATACATCATTGTTCTTTCTACTATAAAAGTTCATAAATCTAACTACTCTATAAAATGATGGATAAGATCAAAATTCATCTTGTTGCATTAAAATATTTTTTAATTCTACCAGACCATGGTTTAGCGAATATATACGTAAGTCATAAGATAGTGATATTGTGTTACTGTAAACAATCTAACTGAAAAATACTTATTCACTTGGTCAAACAAGAAGTAAGAACAAAGCCAGGTTTAATAGGTCGTCTCAAGTTCAAGTATGAACAAATATAGCATTTATTTGGCAATGTCATGTTACCGTACCGCTGCTGTGGTATTATTTTATTCGAAGAATAAATAAACACTCCTACAGCCACATACATAATCCTGAACACACACTAAGATCAAGCCTTGTGTCATGGTTTTCTGAAACTACGAGACTTTTCGGTCTCATAAACACTCAGACCTGATAACAATATCTTTGGATCACAAAACATTTGTCTCGGTGCATCAAACCCGCGGCCTCAGGTTTCACAATAAACGTCTAACCAACTGCGCCACGGAAGCCAGATACCTTAATTAATAAATTCTGTATCCATGTATAGGAAGTACTTACACACTCTTTATCTCACCTTCCTACCTCAGCTGGTAGTATTGTACAAGTTATAAGATTTTTTTTATTGCGCTCAATGGCGATACGAGCATGCCGTTCGCCTGGTGATAAGCGATACGACCGCTCATGAATAGTACCAAAACCAAACAACACTTTTAATTACAAAGCAATGCTTGGTATTCCACTGCGCTCGCCATCCTGAGACATAAGACGTTAAGTCTCAACATGTCCAGTAGCTAATGTGGCTAAAATGTCCTTTAATCCGAAACACAACAGTACATTCACAGTTGTTTGGCGGAAGAAAGAGACATTGCCGTAGTACCTATCCAGGCAGCCTCCCACATATGAGGGACCTACCTACAGTAATTGATAGATCTGGTACTTGTTTCCTGATATTTGGAATCCATATCCCAATTCAACAACAAAAACACTCAAGAACAATATCTCTATTGTTATTTGACCATATCAATGGATTGGTGGCAAAGAGCCATCCATTATCTCTAGAGGCTCTCAATGGACAGGCGAAATGTCACTTGCAGAAAGAAACGGTAGGCATCGAAAAAGAGATTCTTCATGTTGAATCCCTAACCGGCAGCATGGGTCTTGATGGTCCCGGTAGAAGCTGGAGCGCTCTTGCTTCGGGTTTCGTTCCAATTGCGCTGAAGAGGCCAACGCGGGATTTTGGTTGGTATTCCGATCAGTGAATCCAACATAATCGCTCCACTTTACCCCGGGGTGAGGCGTTAGCGGTAACCAGGTTTCCACGGGCCAACAAAAAAAAACCATGGGTCTTGAGCCTCACCATCAAGTAATATGTATTATTATTCAAGAAAAGGTATGGTTTAATAACGATAAAAATAATTAATTTTCCGTATAAATACTTTCAGAGGAAGGTCAATATTGACGTCACATCATCTGTACATCGCAACCGTTTTGTTATTTTTAACCACAGTTTTAACTATGCTGCAAATAAGTGAAAACCCAGTCATATCAATAATATTCCGTTTTTAATTTTTTAAACACTACTTTCGTGACAGATAGCTTTAATTTGCATTCGTATTCCAAAGTCTAAATAATGCACAATATAACTAGTTTGAAAGTGCACACGAAAATACAAATTCACCGAATGACTTATAGATAAATGTGCAAGTTTAGTTTACTTAGAAAAGTATTTCAAAATAATGTGCGTCACATAGGATTTTCCATCAGGAACACATTGGAAGCTTATCTTTACAAAATTCTTAACAAATTGAACACTAACTACCATATCGCAGCCCCGGCGCAACACTTTTGCAAAAATTACAAAGGTTGAAAGGCAAAATATTTTTTACAATATTATGTGGTCATTATTTATATTGCTATAGGTTAAAAGTTGATATTGTAATATAAGCTATTCATCTTGTCTTTGTCTTGAAATATCATTTTTGTATACGATATCAAAGTTTCAAATGCTTCTCTTGAAAATGCACCTTGCATTTTTGCATAAATGTCAGTGTCGCACCGCGCGGGGGTGCAATATGAAATTTATTTCATGACAACTTTCACAAACTTCTCAAGCAATGGGAATTCCTCTGATGAACAGAGGCTTCCTCTAAGTATTTCTACAGCATCTCACTTGTCTCTAAAAATTCCCACCTGAGTGCTCACTTACATTGTATGAAGAGCTCTGCGAAATTATATGCTTCTACAATCATCACTTAAAGTTGTGCGTTGTCTGTCAATCATTTGTCACAGTGTTACAGATATCTTTATGTATAATCTTGGTTATTTGACTTGTAGTTAGTGAATAGTTTTGTACGACATTGGCACACGATAAAAATAACACACCGCGTCATGAAAATTGCCGTGTCATAGCCACAAACTGTATATTTATTTGTTTCATAATAACATTTCGTAGTACAAAAATCCTTGTAGCACATAAAAATCTGTGTAGATCCGAACAAAGTTTTCAATCAGTATCTAAGCAACGCTCCGCCCCGCGTTAGATGGCGGCCAATGGCGCGGAGTGGGCGGAGCGCACTGCTTCAACAAATCTAAGCTCGCTGCCTTTCAGCTCCACTGTCTGTCACTAAACTTCCAAATCCTACCGACAATTCAATACTATAATATAGCCGTGCCAACATTATATCCGAACACCAACTGAACCAGTTCAGACAACTAACTAACTTTTGCGCTACATAATAATACTCGAGTTTTAATGTCACTCGAGCAGTAACCGCTTATTTGCAAGCATTAATACTTAAAAGCCATTTTTCAGCGCGTCCTCCGCGACGTCAACGTAAACGCAACCAACAATTAAACGTTGTATGCGAGGATGCGACGCGAGCCACCTGTCAAGCGGTCGTTTCATCAAATCATTTCTTTATTGCGCAGCCTCCGTCCGACCTCTTTTTTTTTGTTAGCAGAGTTTTGAAAAAAGAACGTTAGTGTGGAGGAGTAGTTGGATAGGTCGGGGCGCGCGAGCCTCGCTTCAGTCAGGTGCCGGGCGCCAAACGCGACGCACCTCATGTAGGGGCTTTAAGTTCCCACGTAGTCTCCCGATATCGCGCCGTTGTATTGTAGCAGCTTTACGCCTTCGCATTGAATGGATAATGTATCATTTAATCATTAAAATGATTTTATAATTTTGGTGCATAACAAACTGAACATTAGCCGAGTATTAAAAATAAATTAAATCTACGCTGTGCATCGTAGCAGTGTGTGCAATAGAAATCGTAGCAGCGTAGAATAGATTCTCAAGGTAAGTCCGATTAACTTTGTAGTTTGTACTGAAAGCGGATTTAAAAATAAATACTAATTTTGATTTTAATCAACATAGATTCGTATTTTCACTTTATGCTAAATAAAATTATTTTATTTTAAAAGAAATATGTGAGTTAGTACATTCAATGTTACTTAATATTTATTGAGGTGTAGATTTTTAAATTATTGCCGCAATATATTTATTTTTGTTTATAGTTTTTTTATTATTATGTTCTAGAGTTAAGAATGCAATTAGTTAATTTGTAAAGGTTTATAATTTTTTTCTACATGCGAATAATTATTATTAACTATTATTTTAATTCTAAGATTTGTGCGAAGGAAGCAATTATATTTTAAAGAAATCTATTATTTTGGCTGTGAATATTACAAACGATAAGCAATTATTTGTATTTTCAGACCGCCATATTCCTCCTTTTATATGTATCAGTTGTGTGGAATTAAATATTTTATTACGTTATTAACATTTCGATATCCGACACAATGCAGCGCATTGATAATAATCTGCGTCGTCTTCTCACGGCGGCAAACAAGGGAAAACCAAATTTGTACATGTGTTTCGATCAGACACAACGAATCCAGTAGGTAATCAACTAAACAGTTGTGAAAACATGCAGTCGCGACGCATAACACTCTTACTCTTCTTGTAACTTGTCTTTTTTTCCGGTATGTAATTATAATACTTGTTTTTCTTGTTGTAACATCTAATTGCGGATTATTGTGCTTTTGTTTAAGTTTCCTTTGAAGCGCGTTACACATTTTCATGACGTTTGCACAGTGTCAACATATTTTTGAGCTCAAGTTTAAAAGCGGCAAACGTAATTCTTTGTTCACGTGTCGCATATATTATATAAGAGTTTTAATATCATTCTGTAAATAGTATTAATATTCTGTTTAAATATAATATTTCAATACCGAAACATAATTACAAACTAGAGCATTTTACAGGAAATATAAATGGAAAATTACTAAAACATTTATATTTTCCACCTGAATTTCATAGCTGAAAAATTGTAGAGTTAATGCATAAAAGGGTTTATAGCAATTATAATATTTTTACCTATATATGGAAACAAGGAAAATTACTGTATCTCTTAAAATATTTTGATATAATTAAATAAATTGTTAATAGTTACATTGTTCATTATTTACTTTCAAACTTTAAAAGTATAGATTGGCATTCAAAAATTAGCCAAAGGATAAAATTAAAATCAACGATAGTTTTCCCACGCACATTTAACTTAAAATATGTTAAGAGGCACCAGATTTACAGCGATGAACACGATATAGAGCTGAAGTACTTCTTAGAGATTTATAATTTATTTAGGACTTACATTATTCGGACACACCTCATCTTCCATAATGTTTGAGCACGAATAATAGCCGCGAAATCCTTATATACAATTATATATAATTAAGTTATAAAACCACTTAAAATACATGAATCTGGCGCACTTACGGTATATTTATAATTACTTGTATTTCTTCAATAGTTACTACGTGTTTATTAAGGTAAAATAAACACCTGTATCTGATATGAATGTCATTATAACGGTTGCAAAAGCACAATCGTTGTTGTTTCAATCAGGTAAAACAAACAAAAACAAAACCATATTTAGAGACACAATGGATATATTAACAAGTGCAGATTAAAGCCAACCTCGATAATATTCGCAGTGATTGATTTTCTCAACATATGCTCAATTTCTCAGTCTATTATGTGGTGAGAAAAAAAAATATGCCGGCGGTTGCGCGAGCCACTGTAATTGTCAGTTGATTTGCTTTATTGATACAATAACTTGTCATACACTATCCTTGTATCAAATAAATGTAAACTAATTAATATTAACAGCCAGAACCAAAAACGTTTAATTTATGACATAAAAAAATGACTTTACCGCAGTCCACCATTCAACTGCAGATACAATTTATTCGATCTTTATCTTGGAAAAAATATCCGCTTATTAACTCGAGGTACGCATTATCGTAATTAGGAAATTTAGCGAATCATTGTAATATATATCCATTTGGGTTTGACATTTTCCCTCGTATTAATATTAACATAAGGAAAGTTTAATAATGGAATGCGAGGTAGTGTGGATTGGATTAGAGTGGGCAGTGGGCACACAATCGTTTATTCCGTTAATACGTAATGTGTATTAGTCTAATGAAGATTGTTTTTGTCGACATGTGAATTATTAATGCGCGTACGCAGTGGGCGCAGTGGGCGCCGCGAGCCGCCGCGTCCATTATTCTGATTCTTCATTTGCTTGATTGAGCTTTTAATATGATTTGCTGACAACAAACAAGCGATCAGATTAATCAACGAGTGCTGTTAACTCACCGTCTAGTCTGTGCAAAAATGAACGCTAATGACAATAGATTATCACTATTAGTTAAATTGCCTAAACTATTAACTAACACCATGAAATATGGTGAACCTCTGTTGATGCTTTGCCCTTTGTTGAATCAGCTGTAACTTAGGTATTCTCCGGTCCTTTGTCTATGAATAGACTTTAATTAAACAAGTGTTAAAAAGTATGCGGACTGTTACACAAGATCCGAGATTGTCTGTTATGATTTAGTACACGGTGTTAGAAAGCTCGTGTACATTCCTTGGTTAGTTTCCAATTTATATATTAAATCAAACAGAAACTACAAATTTTAAAAATAGAGCATGTCGATTATAATGTAAGGTGCAGATACCATATGTCCAGATTAAATAGTTTTATTGCGTTGATTTACATATGGATTATTTATTACACATTTTAATGACGCACCATCGTGACAACTCTATATTTCATAAAACTTACGAAACTCTGGTTTGGTGAGGGTCGTCTTTTGCTATTTTAAAAGTTATATTTCTTTTGCTGCATTTGGAAAAAGTTATAATAATAAATACACCAACCAGTCACATATATAGTCCAGATCCCACACTAAGATCGAGCCTTGTGTCGTGGGTTTCAGGAACTACGAGCGGCTTTTTGGCCTCACAAACACCCAGACCCTAAATAAAATCCCTGTGGATCAGACAAATATTTGCCACGGTAGTTGCAAGAGTAACATTTTAAAATACGAGCTCACTAACAGCCAAAAAATCGAGATGATGAATTTATTTAAGGACTAGGACCGCATAAACTTGCCGGAGATATGTTTGTACTAAGGTATCTTTCTATTCTGCGTGTTCTACAGTGCGTGGTGGCCTGTTGGTAAACGGACTAGACGCGGCTACCAACATGTTCACGGTGGTCGCGGGTTCGAATCCCAGGGCACACCTCTGACTTTTCGGAGTCATGTGTGTATTGATAGTCAATCACCACGCACTAAAACGCTGAAGGAAAACATCGTGAAGAAACTTGCATACCATAGCGATTTTAAGAATTTCTATGGTATGTAAGTCCACCAACCCGCACTAGGCCAGCGTGGTGGACTATATGGCCTAACCACTCTCAATCGTACTCTCGATTGTAGAGGAGGCCCGTGCCCTGGAGTTGGATGTATATGGCATATCTTTCTATTGGCGATATTTTTAATTGAGAGTGTTGTGTGTCAGGATGTCCCGGCACGTGCTGCTGTCTCGGCTGGCGGAGCAGTTCTGGCCGTCGTCGTCGCCGCCGCCCGCGCATCGCTACCCGTCGCCGGAGCGCAGCGTGTCTCCGCGCTCGCCATCCTCTACCCGCTCTCCACCAAGATCCCCAGACTCCGCGGACCAACACCGCATGGAACCTCTGCAGCTGGGCGACATTGAGCTGGCTGGTCACGCCCTTAAAGAGTACGCCAGGGCTACTGGTCAGTATTCAAGCTAATTAGATTCTTGAAGAACGAGATAACATTTCGGAATCGTATCATGTAGAACAATTTGATGACATTGTGATTTTAACAGATTTAATGACTTTAAAAAGCAATTCTTACAACATCACCTTCCATAGCACGCTTGACATGCAGCTGTGTAAAATAAAAGCAACATGATGACATTGTGCTTTTAACGTTAGATTTAATGACTTTAAGAAACAATTCTTAAACATCACCTTCCAAAGCACGCTTTATAAAGCTGCATAAAGCTCTCCATTTGCTTGCACTAATGGGGTGATACAGCTCAATTTTCATAGATCTATGCACGTCTCACCTCTGGTCTCCCTCATTTGTCTATAGTAGTTAAGTAATAAAACGTTATTTGTCCAGAGCTACGAGCGCTGATGTACTGCAGCGGACTGGGCGCGCTATACGGTGGCGCGGGGGTCTGGCCACTGCTCATGCCGCGGCCGTCCTCGCAGTTCCCGCACTCCTCCGACCACGTCAGAAACACCCCGCCCAGAGACGGTAACTATAACTAGTGTATGTTTTGCTTGGAAATTTACCGCTGTGGTTAGTAGTTAGTATTTTCGTGCTACAAAAATCTTTACAAATAAACAGTACGTTAATACTTCTCAATCCCCTACATATTATAAATTAAATATACACACCAAAAGTCACATACATAGTCCTGATCCCACGCTAAGATCGAGACTTGCGTCGTGGGTATCAGGAACTACGAGAGACTTTTCGGTCTCACAAACACCCAGACCCGAAACAAATACCTGTGTTTCTCACAAATATTTGTCTCGGTGGGAGGATCGAACCCGCGGTCTTTCGTTTCACAATCCAACCAACTAAGTCACGGAAGCCGGCTGATTACGGTAAAATTGTCTCAAATGTCTCCATTATCATTACAAGTGATACCTCTTTGAACAGCGCAAAAATAAAGAATTTCAAGAATCTAAAGTATGCAAATAAGATACTTTTACGACGTTACAAAATACAAAATTTGAGTTCGCCTCGGCCTCCTTACGTGGTTTACTTCTCCTGAATAACGCTCATTAGAATAGTTATCAGTGTAAGGCACCGATTAATAACTCGCGACGCTGAGGTGTCGTCGTTAACATGTCGTTTACCTTACATGCTCACTTGCCTCATCACTAAACACGAAGGAAATTTCACTATATAAGGTGTTTTGTAAACACAACTTAAGTTTGTAAATTACATAACTATTGATCGACGACAAAACGATTCTGCGACTTGTTTATACTAACATAACGCGTCTGTGCCCTAAACTAATAAAATAGTACTAACCCGTTTCAGAGAGGAATAAAGTAAAATCATAAAGGAAAGCATGTAAATGTTTTAAAATCATAATTCAATAAACAAAATATTGTATGAAACATACAATGTTGTTAATGAAATAGAATTTGAACGTCAAAATGTGATCGCATTTATTTCGCACCTTGTATAAGTCGCACGTCGCTTTTTGTCATCGTTTAAAATTCTTGAAATATTCTAATTGGTTGTTATCCTCGCCTGTACCGGTTCAACCTCGTAGATAACGCCGGAAGCCGCGCTTCGCCAACCAATGTGTACTTGATTTTCGATTTACGCTCAAGCAATTACTTTATCAGAGTATACTTATTCGATGCTTTTCAGTTTTAAATACGAATGTTACTTTTAGTCAATCCAATTTATATGCTAATATGATCACAAAAACGATTCAGTATATTTTTCTTCAATGCCAGATCATTTTAAATACGATCTTTAATAATTAAACATTGAAATTGTAAGCAGTTTCTGTTCAATTTCAGATAAAAATGTACTAAATTAATACAATAAATATAATATATAATGCGCATTTATATTATTTTTCATATCTATCTTGTATATACCTCAGTTCAAGTCTAGATACATATATCTACTATTTTTAGTACAAAGTAATGAAAGGGAATACCTAGTGGATTTATACTTTACAACGCCAGGAGCAAAATGTTATATTTGATATGTAGATTTGCCTTGTCTATGTTATTATAACTAGCATTCATTTAATAGTTAAAGTCGACTTTAGAACGTCGTAAACTAAACGTTAGCGTAAGAGTAGACAAACATCGGCGCACCTGTACAGATTTCATAAGTCATTTTACAGCGACCGATTTGACTCGTCTGACTTTAAATTTAATGTTATGAGCGTGAAGAACAGTCAAGATGACAAACACACCACCTAAATTCATCTGTTTATGTAGTGTGAGACAATACTTGCACACGAGCAATGTTGCCACACACCTGCCTCTTGCAAGTCGCTACTGAGCAAACACTAAGCACAGATGGTGCTGAAATTTAACTAAACTTATCTGAAAGTATTACATATTCCGTGTAGCAGACATATAGGTATATGTGCGCAGTGTTATAGAATTATATAAAACCACATTTTTTGCAGATGATGAAGAAGAACTACCCCTCAACCTGTCGACGAAAAACCGTCAGATTTGGTCACCCGGGAGTGCTTGCGAGCGAGAAAAAGACGATTTAGGCTCGCCGTTGTTGAAATGGGACATGCGCGGAGAGTCAGAGACTCCGCTGGAACTAGTGAAGAGGTGTCGAAGCAGCCCCGACACGTCGGAGCGGCCTCCGCTCGTGGAGCCGGCACGCTGTCCCTCCGCCCCTCCTCAACAGACGTTTCAAGTGTCCGCCCCGCAGCCGGCCGACATTAACTTCTCGCTGCTGCTGAAAAACGAAAACAAGAACGAAAAATCATTCCAGGTATTTATTTCGTTTTGCATTTTAGAATCACAACCGGTCGTGCCGATGAACGGCGACATCCTATAACAAGTCCAGAATAACTGTACAGTTTCCGTTCAAAATGCTTTAAAATAGCAAACCAGTATCCGTTTAGTCTCTTTAACAAATCAAATAGCAAAAACTGCCCCTGTCTTAATAAGTATGGGTGTATCGGAACGAGTCGCGCGTCCCCACACGCAGCTTCCATCGAGCCTTCTTGCTCGTCTCTTGCCATTTTTGTGCCTTTCGTTTTTTATGCACTGTCGTTATAAAAATCCGCATCGGTTTTAATCAAAATTCCAACTTTTAATATCACAACGCTGCAGCTTATAATTGGAAGCATAATTACCTTGTGTCATACGGCAATAAATATTATGTTGCATCGATATTCGATGGTTTCCACACATTGTCATTAAATTAGCGTGATGTAGTTAAAGTGCGTTATTACTTGTGTGTCGAATTTACATGTTGCCAAAATCAATACCTAATTAACTCGCATTATAGGTTTATGCGTGTATTGAATACCGTGTATTGTTTAAGCGCTAATCCACTCGACTGAAGGAAAGCCGATCAAAAAGTATTTAAAACGTACATTTGTATGATAAACCAACATTGCTATCTTAGATTTATCATCTAAATTTGAGGTATAAATGCAAAAATAATGTTATTATATAATTTATGTTTCAAATGTATTCATAACTTTCAATTATTAATATAAAGTGGCAAATATGTAACAAACAAACCTATCGAGAAGCAGATATTTGCTATACAGACGCTAGGTATAAAGAACATTTATTTGCATTTTCTGATGATATTATGCCAATAATTATAAAGGTCAAAGCAATATTAAATCAATATTTATATAAGTGCAAATAATACATTCTGTATCAGCCCATATACGTCCAACTGCAGGGCACGGGCCTCCTCTACAATCGAGAATACGATTGAGAGTGGTTAGGCCATGTAGTCCACCACGCTGGCCTAGTGCGGGTTGGCGGACTTACATACCATAGAAATTCTTATAAATCGCTATGGTATGCAGGTTTCCTCACGATGTTTTCCTTCACCGTTTTAGTGCGTGGTGGCCTGTTGGTAAACGGACTAGACGCGACTGCCAATATGTTCACGGTGGTCGCGGGTTCGAATCCCAGGGCACACCTCTGACTTTTCGGAGTCATGTGTGTATTGATAGTCAATCACCACGCACTAAAACGGTGAAAGAAAATAATACATTAACAACGCTTATTTTCTATATTTTTTACGGTTTAAAATAATTGTAACAGCATGTAAATTATAAACTCATTGTGTATATGTTATGGGCCAAGTGATTAATGCGAGCAGTATTCATAATGCCCGGGCAGTATGAATATTGCCGAGCCATATTGGGCCAAGTGATTAATTATAATCTAAACTCACCTATTTATCACATTACCCGGGCATTACGAATATGGCTACATGATGATCGGGCAATGGGATTCATAGGTGATTTTTTACGAGGTGTGCTGCCGCATTGTCGCATCTCCGATAGACCCATAAATTAGAAAGGTTGAATTGATCTGCTTATGTTTAGTTATGTTTTAACGACCGAAACATTATCTTCAGAAGAAAATTAGTGTACCCACTTTATGGATCAGTTAGGTCGACTGTGCCCCAAAACCGACTTGGAACACCCCGACTTCACGTAGTCTTTTGGGTACTGACCCTAGAGTGTATATAAAAAGCCGGAGGCGCGGAGGAAGAGCAGCCCCCGCCCGCTGTAACGAAGGATAGGCATCCGTGCGAGCCGTAGCGGCTGAGGCTGGTCGCCGGAGGCGACCAGCAAGCCGAAGCTGCGGAGGTGAGCATGGGTGTCTATCTTTTGTTACGCAAGGGCGAAGGGGCTGAACTTCCCGTAGCGCCGGAGACGATGCAGAAGCTAATTTGTATTTACAACAAGTGAAAAAGTTTGAAGGCTAGGTTGCTATAATAGATATTTCTCAAGAATAGTGCGTTACCTTTTCATGGGATTGGTACTAGATGAGGTGCGACACTCCCCCTTCCCCTCCACTCCTCCCAACCCACCCTATCGTGCTGCCTTATTCTAAATTCTACCACTTCGGCTCATTGTTTTGATTTTGATTCGCTTTTTATCACTCTGCCCATTAGGCACTTAGCATTATTCATAGTGCCCGGGCAATGTGATAAATTGATTGCTCTTATTGGGCATTATTCATATTGCCCGGGCACTATGAATAATGCCGGATTAATCACTTGGCCCATAACATATACATTGTAGGAAGCTCTATAGGCATGTGAGGCAAATGAGTAAAGCGGCGCGTGGCTGTCACGTGCCGTTTGTATGAGGGGCATGAAATCCGAACAAAGCCTAATCTAGACAAAATAGCCAAAAATATTCTTGTGTACTATTTAGTCATAAGAAAAATTATATCAAGACCTCTAATATTAAATCAATGAGTCTATATCACAAAAATAATAAACGGCATATTTTGCGGTTCAAAACCACTACGTGATATTCCGTGCTTTCTAATGTGGCTCTATCTATCGTAAAAATCACCTACGCGTTTTATAAAGCGATAACCACATGTGGACGGTCATACCCTAGCACCTGTGTTATTTATAAGAGTGCATCGATATAAAAAGACGACCGAAAAAGTAGCGGTTTTTGTGAGGCGCGAGGCGAAGCAGCTGCCTTGCCAACTGTCACAGAGCCGCTACGCGGATTTGCCTTATAGACCACGGATTATCATGCGGCGCATACTTAACGTCTATCCACTCAATTAAACACGCTGCCACGGATTCTTGACAATATTTATTCTTTATTTAACCCTTTGATATAATCTATTATAACCACCATTGAGACAAATATTGAAAAAACAAGCTTAACTAATTACAATATTAGGTACACATTAAGACAGTGTGTCAAATTGAAAGTATGTTCAAATAAGAGTTATATGTACCTAAATATCTATAGTGTTAAAAATTAAAGGAATTAATGACATCGTTAGGTTGTTGTAACAGAAATATTATGTAAATGAACGACCTCAATATCGAATTGTACTCTACTGCACCTTAAAACATCTGGTTAAACAAATCTATTTTGGAATCACAGCGCGTTCTTTTTCTGTGGAATATATGTACATATATACCCACTAACTAAGGTACATAAATAGGACGTATGAAACAAAATTTAAAATAATTCGAGATTCTAATGTCGCGGTGGCAGATCCTTCTCTTCTTGATATACATTTATATATCAAGTAACATTTATTGGCAAACATTAAATACTCTCTATTATACCATAGCTCCTAATAAGTCAATTAGCAATTGACGTACGATACAATTAAGTAAAAATTCAATATATGTTGTAGGTATGGAATAAGTTAATAAAATAGCTCCAAAACAAAGCCTGAGTACGTCGCATTGAAACGGAGTTCCTTTCATATAATTTTTCTATGTGTAAAACACGCATAATAACCCTTTCCCGGGGCCTAATTACTGGGCAAAGAAAAAAATTCTTGCGGCTATCATGGCACTGAGGAAATCAAAGAAAAGTGTAGAAAGGGGTAAAGTCCAGCCCTGTTATTAGTTTATTACTAGCTGTCAGCGTACGAAGGTGATAGACGCCGTCAACTTACTTTTAATTATCCCTACCTACTGATTTTATATTCGGAATCAAACTGATAGTTTGAGTTATCAAATGTTATATAGTTAATTGGCCTTAACTATAAATTACAGTGTAAAATTTTTAGTCCTGTAGTGAAATGTTCAGTTTTATTTTTGAGGTTAATATTTTCGATTTTGTTCCTATTTGATTTGTTTTGTTTTCTCCTAGTGTAAGCAATGCGGCAAATGCTTCAAGCGCTCGAGCACGCTGTCGACCCACCTGCTGATCCACTCGGACACGAGGCCCTACCCCTGCCAGTACTGCGGCAAGCGATTCCATCAGAAATCCGACATGAAGAAACATACTTACATACACACAGGTACTTGAGAAATCCTATTCTGCTTATACTGACATTTATTTGACTTAAGATCTTAGACTTAAGATTAAGATTTTACTGGTGGTCTCTCATATGTGAGAGGCCATCTGGGTAGGTACCACCGCAATGTCTATTTCTCTCGTGAAACAACACTGCGTAAATGCACTATTGTGTTTCGGATTGAAGGACATTGTAGCCAGAGTAACTACTGGACATATTGAGACTTAACATCTTATGTCTCAGGATGGCGAGCGCAGTGGAATGTTGCTACTGTTTATGAGCGGTCGTATCACTTACCATCAGGCGAACGGCTTGCTCGTCTAGTCATTCATTGATATAAAAAAAAAAAAAGATAGTGACAGTGGTAAACTTAATTGCAATTCAATTAATAAAACACAAATAATATAATGAAGGTTTATAAAACAATGAATTTATAGAACAACTGTGTCTCATACTTTGATAGTATTTCCAAAGCTTCTAATGTGAATAAAATTATGTACAATTCAAAACAGTTTAGCGTAAAACTAAAATTATTATGACAAGTGCTTCACGTAACTTCGTCGTGGTGTTAACATGAGTGTCCCTCGGTCGTTACAACTCGCCTAGCCTATTATTTCATACTAAAATATTCCCGCTTAAGTTAATAAGAAATTCAGTTTAATGGAATTCAGTTATGAACTCATATTTGCTGTGAAATGTCCCTTTTTAGGAATAAATCTACAGAATTCATTATTTGTAGTAATCAAGTACGAGATCGCCGACCAAAATGTTTAAAAGTTTCTGCGACAAATTCTCTTTAAGTCGTAATTATAGAGCTACTGGAGATGTTACTCGATTTTATCCCCGTCAATTTATTAAACGGCAAAGGGATATGTAGTCATATAGGCTGCGAATAGATCGGCCACTTGTACACTAGGACAAGTTCATTAAATCGAAAACGTACAGGTATGTTCCCAATAAAAACAATCACGCGACACATCGCTGCCGATGCCTTGGGAATTAAACATTTAAATGCTGTTCAATTACCTTTTTGACGGCAAATCGCAGCCGGTTCACAGCGCGTAAATGAATTTTCAATGAGCAAAAACTAGCCGCCCAGTACTCGGGAGTCAGGTTCCGCTATTGCCTTCTTGTCGGAGGTCGCGAACATATTTTACGTTCCCATGTATAATTGCTCATTTTATGGCTATACTGAAAAAAATGCAGTCTTGTTCAAACTTAAATAATATTGTTTATCTTGTATCCATGACTAATAATTTCCATTCCATTTAAATCTCAAACGATAGCAAACATACCTACATATGTCTGAAGTCTAAACCCGATTGTACGAGGTATTATTGAAGAATGCCACCATTCTTTCCAACATTTACGCATAATTTTCTAAAATATGCACGAGTGCTTTTGCAAGTGTTGGCAACGAAGTAACACTAGTTTTAGAATTTCCCAATGTGTCCCTTTAAAAGATTTATCATTTAAACTCGTATAGAGACCATAAAAACAGCATGAAAAATAAAACTCATGACTGTTTTTCAATGTCCTGACCACTTCCAGTGAGCTCCGCGAGACGAATTATAGTAGCTAAAAAATGTGGCGGACATATTTGTCTTGGCCGGAGACATCTCGTCACGTCTCTACCCTGTTCCGAATGATTTACAGCGGCCTTACATGGTGCTCGTCCTCCCGATAAATGCCTCATCATCAATATTCCAAAATGCGGCTCGGCCTGCAATTAGCCGCGCAGACTTCACAGGCCTTCATGCGCGCGGCGACCAAGGCGCAAACAAAAAATAAAACTTAAATCCTGTTCTATCTATAAAATTACATTTGCATTATTTTGTTTTCTTTAAATGAGTGTCGTCCGTGCCTTTGAGGGAAAATAATCTTGGACAAGTAACTATCGAGTCAACAATTACTGTTAAAGCTAATAAATACCAGACTACGAGCCGGTGTTGCATATTAAATCAGTTCGGAAACCGCACGATGTATTAATAATAAATAGCTGATGATATGACAAGTATTGGTCCACTTATACAAGCTTTAATTACCTGTCGACGTGATAAGTGCTTATTAGCTGCTTTCACGTATAATTTATGAATTTGGTAACCGAATAGAATACTACGAAGGTTATTAGGTCTATAAAAATGTAGGGCGCAATTCCAATAAATTTTTAATCATAAATCGTTAAACATATTCAATGTTTATTTCTTTGTTTCAGGAGAGAAACCACACAAATGCGTTGTGTGCTCCAAAGCCTTTAGCCAGAGTTCAAATCTTATTACCCACATGCGCAAACACACCGGGTACAAGCCCTTCTCGTGTGGGCTCTGTGACAAAGCTTTCCAGCGCAAGGTGGACCTCCGCCGCCACCGAGACTCTCAGCACTCCGACGTGAGCGACTCACCCTCCGTGACCCTGCAGGTACCTCACCGCTACAGATACTACGGAGACGAGCCCCCGGTGCCGCTCGCACCACTTATCACCAACTGATTTCAAGTCACGTTCAACACGTAGTTATGATATTAACTGCCGCGGTATTGAACATCTATGTAACATGATACAGTTTTAAATGTTGATCGACACAATTATTAAAGCTGCGATATTCGCCTGGCACCAATTGCCTTATATCCGAATCTTATATCGCATCTCACGATCATACTGGCCAACGTTGGAGGTTTCTTTGTGTCTAAAGATAGAATGAGGTACGCGCAAATTGTGTATAAATTTCCATGAAAATTTATCTTAGTATAAAGAAATGAAGTTTGTGTGAAATGTTTAAAAAATTAAGTTATGTGTAAATGTGACTTAAGTGTTTGTAAATCTATGTTACCTTGTCTAGTGCCTTAAAATGGCCCATAAATCATAATTGCACGTAAAGTATACATACAGATAATTGTAAGCATGTAATGATAATAATGTCAGTAAACCATGAGTGTACAAAACATGAATCCGTCCTTTAAACGTGATATATTGTAATTTTACTTGGAGGTAAGTTTTGTTTAACCCGCGTGCCTGTTTGACAGCATTCAGGTTATAAAAATAGACCAACTTTTACGTAATTAGATATATTTATGTTGTCTAATGCGAACCAAAGTACCTATTTTATTCTATATAGTCGAGTGTGAAACGCTTTATTTATTTGTTTAGTTTTGATAAGAAGACCACTTTGCTTAAATAATATATTTTAATTACCAATTGAATGCTGAGGTACAGATATAACTATTGGAATAATAGTTGCAGATAATGTTAAACCGTGATTATAATTTTGTCATTCCAGTTGTGCTACTTTATAAGTATAAAAGGATTAAAAGTAGCGGGCAGCACACAAGCACGATAATATCGGCATCCGTGCTACGCTGATGCCTTACAGCACGTTGAGAGGTTCCGCGCCTTCGGATATACCGTGTCGCAGCTACTTACTCTGTAATAATACTTTATTGATACGGCCGGCCGCGCGGGTGCGATCCGACCGCTTATGACGTCACAAACCGGTGGCGCCAACAACTTCGCTCTATATTGCTCTTCATTCAACAGACATTAAATTTCTAACTAATGCAAAATCTTTCAAAAATTACCAAATAATTAATTATATTTGCTTTGTTACCACTAATTGAATTGTTACCATTTAGTAAAAATGTCCAATAAAAAATCCTGCACCACGGTAAAATTAAATGTGTAAATATTCGCAACAACTTATATAATGCATTTAGAAATAAAATAAGATAAATATTGAATTTATTATATGTGTAAAGTTAGTAGAGGCTATACCTTACTATTATAAGAATGTGCTTGATTTAAAAAAAGCTCGAACTGAAAAATCAAGTGACCATGTAAAGTGCTGATCGTAACACGTGACCGAAGTTTATTTAGTTATTTTATTGTAAATTATACCTTGCATTTTTGTATACTAAATTATATAACGTGAATACATTTTTATTACTCTTGAAACATTGGAAACTGTGACATTTGGGCAAAATATATTCGACATAGTTACCTTTATGGCAAACAAATATATACATATCTGCAAACATATTTTTTATGTTTCAAGAGATCTTACGCGAGTTACAAAAGAACTTTACTCGGTTAGTTTAGAACGATATAGTAATTGACCATTGCATTTCAATATAAAGGTGTATCAAGACGAAAATTATATACCTACGCGAAGTTTTAACGGCTAGAACACCAAAGAAAAAGAATAGCTCTACAGCTTTGATGTCTTTTAAACTATACCGTTAACGACTTTTATTGTGACTGATAAATTATGGCGCGGTGCATGTACCGAGCTATTTAGAATAAGATTATTTACTTCGTTTTGTATACCAAATTGTCGACGATGAAGTGACCCGGTGAAACCGTTGAAGCGCTTGTCCCTAGCTGGGAATACCGTATAGTCTGTGTTTATAGGCGCCAGCCAACACATCTAGAATTATTTTAAGTTGTAACTTGTGTAGGCCAGTTCGATATAAATATTTATGAAATATTTTGCTGTTTTATTTACACACCCTGGCAAATCCTCTATGAGATGAAGAAAATTAAAAAGCAGTGCATATTATTTTTATTGCATTGAATGGCGAGAAGGTCACGCCAGTCGCCTGGTGGTGAGAGATACGATTGCTCATAGATAGAAGCAAAACCAAACAATATCATTAATTACGAAGCAATGCTTGGCATTCCACTGAGCTCAGGATCCTGAAACATAAGATGTCAAGTCTCAATATCAAGTAGTTACTCTGGCTACAATGTCCTGTGTCAATGTCAAACCGGAATACAACAGTGCATTTACATTGTTTTTTGGCGGAATAAATAGACATTGTGGTGGTGCCTACTAATTTACAGAATGATGAAAACATGACGTCATAATAAAAAAAAATTAGAATTTAAATTATATATTAATATACTTTTAAAAATGTGGATTCACACTGTAACTACCTTAATATACACATATATTAAAATTCTGCCAACGGCCTCCGATTTCTACAAAAAAGATTTGCAGAGCTCTATAGGCTCTATCTCTAATTTATAGGAAATAAAAAATACATCATATCTTTCAGCATATCATATCTTTCAATATCTTATTATATCTATCATATCATATCTTTCATAATCATAAATAACACCCAACAGTCATATACATAGTCCTGACCCCACACTAAGATCGAGTCTAGTGTCGTGGGTATCAGGAACTACGAGAGACTTTTCGGTCTCACAAACACCCAGACCCGAAAGAAATATTTGTGGGCCGCACAAACATTTCTCTCGGTGCGGGGATCGAACCCGCAGCCTCTCGTTTCACAGGCGGCGTCTAACCGACTGCGCCACGGAGGCTGTCAAATCATATCTTTCATCATCATATCTTTAAAGAAGCCATCTTTCACCTATGATTCTAATTTCTACAGGGTATTTATTTATTTTTATTTATTTATTAAATCGATACACCATCGGTGCGCCACCGATAAAATTATATGTTGTTATATATAAGTATTGTGCAAGGTGACGAGCCTTTATAGGTGTATACAGACAGCATTACAAATTATCTTATTTAACAATACAAAAGCACAACTTAATCTAAAACAAATTAACTAAAATTGAATAGAGCGTATTACAAAATAAAAATAGAAATAATAATTATAATCTAGAGACATTTTCAGTATTAGATGATAAAATTTTCGCAACCATATAACATAGTTAAAGTAAAGAAATTACAGCAAACAATGAGATCTAAGCGAGCCTTAACATAAAACTAGAACAATTATAGGAAACATTGTTAATTTTAAAACATGGTGTTACACATATGTCGTATCTTAATAACACTGTCCACATGGAAAATATCAGCGGTGCCACTGCAGTTTAGATTGTTATAAGTCCTAACTATGCGATTCAACGGGGCATTTTGACCCAAATTTGTTCTACAACTGGATAAAGAAAAACTATGTTTTATAGGATACCTCGGTAAAACGCGAGGAACTGTGACATTTAAATGACTTAATGATTCAGGGGAACTCATTTTACCGTGTAGAAGCTTAGATAGAGTTATAATATCTCCAATTTTGCGTCTATCATCAAGAGATTTCATTTTGAAATGATTTAACCTCTGTTTATAGTTGGCGCGGTAAGGACAATTTCTATCTAAGTAAGCCAAGTATCTGGTGAAGTTACGTTGGACGCGTTCGATTCTGTCTGTATGTATCTGATAGGATGGGTTCCAGATTGGAGAGGCGTATTCCAATTGACTACGCACCAGAGAGTTATAGAGAGTAATCAGGGTTTCAGGGTTTTTGAAGTTTTTACCGATGCGTTTCAAGAAGCCTAGCATTTTAAGAGAGTTTTGTGTTATCTTGTCAATATGTTCCGTAAAGTTTAATTTTGTATCGACTATAACACCCAAATCTCTTATTGACTGCAGCTTCTTCAGAAAAGTGCCATCAATAGTGTAATTTGAGTCAATTGTGATTTTATTTCGAGTTAGCTTTAAGTGATTGCACTTCCCAGCATTTAAACACATTTTGTTGGATACGCACCACGCTTGAATAGAATTTAGATCAGATTGAAGGAGTTCTACATCACTTGGAGATTTAATGTTTTTGTAAAGTTTTAGGTCGTCGGCAAAAATAGAAACACAGCTGTGTTTAATGTGGTCAGAAATATCATTCACAAATATCAAAAATAAGATTGGACCCAAATGCGACCCCTGCGGTACCCCTGATGAAGGCGTAACAGCATATGAACGAAACCCAAGTGCAGTAACTATTCGTATTCAATCAAATTGAACTCAAAAAGAACATCTACTAACTTCTCAGATACGTGGGGGATCTAATGTTTCGTAGTTCGGTAGTATAGGTACCGCCGACCACCCACTTTATAATGTTGGATAATCTTAATCTGACGGTAGTTATTACAATACAAAGTACAAAATATGCGGTTCATTAACATTTCAGTTTGCTCCGTAACCACGAAGGCTGTAAAGCCTTCATATCGTCACGTCGGGAGTTTACAAGTAATCAATACCGCGACAAAATCATTTTCATTTTATTTCAATGATTGACTTTTGCGAAAATACTGTTCTATATTCTAATCATGCTTTCGAATAACATGTTTAATATTTTTTTCAACGTTAAGTCCTTTAAATTCGCTACATTCAATTCAAACACATTCTTTTCATAAGTTTTATATTTCCCAATAAAAATAGCGAAATTATATTATCTATTTAATTTCCCTTTTCTACTATTAAATCGAATCTTCGCTAAAATAATTATGGTGAAAGTGATATAAGGAATTAAAATCTGTTCGGGACTGACGGCCGGCTGAAAGCATTGCAGTGATGGTGGACGCTGCACGTTTTCCTGTTTTGATGTAGAGGTAAGTTTAGAAAGTTCATGTAATTTCGGAACAAATCATGTTTTTAAAATATCTGTTAGAGAAAGTATTTTGCTGGGGTGACTTTTATCTAGCGTAAGAAAATTTGGGAACGCATAACTCATTTTTCCTTTTTGCTTTTCACGTTTAATCACATCGAGAGTGGCCGCTACCGTCATTTTTTTATTTACTTAACGCTGATAATACCTTTTAAATGATTTTCAATAAATGAGATCATATTTTATTTTCCTTAATTAAATTTGTAACATTAATACTTGTTTAAACGCGTTTTTGAAACCCTTTCCTTTTTTCTGGGTCGATTAAAATCGAGTCAAATCCACCGACATATTTATATTTATTCGAATTCATAAGAAAGTTTTTTGAACATTTACCTAACCAAGATTGATAATATTAGATTGATAAGAACCCATAAGAAATACGTTTGTTGAACACTGCACATATAGTTAATCAGTACAAGCAACACGAAATAATCACCAGCCAACATCAACATGTGTACTCGTATTAGACATCAGAACGTAAACAATTACTGGATATGGAATTGATATTACTCACGGCCACCAGTCATTCCGAATTAATCGTGTTTGTCATAGCATTTCCATTTCATTTCAAAAAGCAGACTACTACGTAGTACTTACTAGAGAAATCAAAATAACGGTCGCGTGATGTCCATCAATTCCGTGATATCGCAGCGCTAAAAGAATTTTGTAATTTCGTCCAACCCAATTACTTCAATAGCTTTATTAATACGTAACATGATTGTAGTGTCAACAGACCTATTCACAACACTTTTAGTGGATTACTCAAATCTTATCTTGCATATTAAAAATTGTTAGAGTTTATAGTCGCTTTAGGGTTTCATACAAGCGTACAGATGCAAAATGATAGATCATTGCAACGTAATTGCTAGTCTTGAACCAACAATAAATATGGCAAGTGAAATATGTAGGCCCTTTAAAAATTTCTAGAATTGATTATAATTTAGTATGATCGGCCACGGAGCGTACACTGCTAGTAAGGGTAATCCGAAGTTTTCCAGACTGTATTTATACTATCGACCTTAGGGTAAAATAATATAAATAAATATACCAACAGTCACATACATAGTCCTCACGCCACACTAAGATCGAGTCTTGTGTCAAGGTATCAAGAACTACGAGAGACTTTTCGGTCTCATAAAGACCCAGACCCGAAATAAATACCTGTGGTTTACACAAATATTTATTGCGTTGCGGGGATCGAACCTGCCACCTCTCGTTTCACAACCGGCGTCTAACCAAATGCGCCGCGGAAGCTGGCAAAATGCCTTTGGGCGCCCGCCCAAAGCGCCTTAAGAAAAGACGTATTACGTGTCGAATATTTATTCTTCTTTTCATGCATTTGGATGACACTTAAAGGGCTCTAAAGTGCTAGTGATATTAACCCCTGTACTATTAACTCCAACCCTCAACTAAGCACAGTGAGGCTCTAAAAATTTGGAAGAACAACTGCATGTATTTTCTGTTTACTTTATAAGAGAGATATATAAGAGTATTCATATAGATTGTGTCCCGCCAAATAGCAGTGTAAACGTACTGTTGAGTTTCGGTTTGAAGGACATTGTAGCCAGAGTAACTACTGGACATATTGGAATACCAAGTATTGCTTGTAATTCCAAGTGTTGTTTAGTTTTGCAACCGTTGATGGGCGATCGTATCCCGTACCATCGGGAGAACGGCTTGGTGGTTAAAGATGGGATTTACAAATCAAAGTAATAAAGATGGTACTTTCACTTTTAAATCTGGCATCGGCTCTACCAACTCTACCTTACAATCAAATTTATTATACCTTCTGGTGATCGCTCTTAATACTTTTTACTACACAATAACAAACAATATTTTTACCCACTACACAATCTTTAATGCTATTGCTGAAGATTTAATTTTAAATTGTATTAAAATTTCTTGTAAGGTCAATGTTTTATTTAATGTTAAAGCATTAGTTTATTTTCTAATTGCTTTTATATTTTTACTATGACACGTCGTTTGTAAAATATATTGTGATTTGGAATGTATTTAAGTTGCTATGTGTAGCACGTGTAAGTAAACGGTAGTGTCAACTGTCGGGTAGGTGTGGATTGTTCACCATATTTAATCCCGGTGGCGGAAGCCGTACATGACACTATTTACTAAACGTGCACTACCCCTTTACCCGCCTCCAATACGATTTTGTAATACAATTAGGTAAGTAGGCAGAAAGACAGTGAACGACATCAGAATCCATACAAACTGCCTGTGCATTGGATAGTCCCTAACAAGATTTTTACTATTATATCATAGAGGCGCAAGTACATAGCGACATACTAAGCGAGGTAATGTGCTTTCGTGGTCCTATATAAAACTTTCTTTTTGTTACAAAAAACTAATAGTTGAATGTAAATACCATTTGAATTATGGACAATTATATTCAAAAAAACTCAGTTAGTTTCCTTTAATGTTATCGAGTTATGGAACGCACAAGGAATTACAAAGCTTATTTCTTCAGGCCATAGAAAGCAAAAATAAAAGATATAAACTCGTACCGACTTTCAACAGCCACATGCACGAGTCAATCAGGTCAGTCTATCAGTCGGAATAAGGGTTCAGCTTCTTCTATTCAACTTGTATGATTTTACTACGTTGGCCATGGGGCCAACCTTTACCATGGGGTAAAGGCTTATGTCGGTCCGCAACTTGTTAATTTATCAGTATAACGCAATATTTGGAGATTCTGTTTGCACTTTGCAGATCCAAAACCTAACATATAATGTCAAAAGTAAACTAAGTCGGCAGAGCTAAATTAAAATGTTTCCCGTGCACAACAAAAACTAAACAAAAGCTCAGTATCAATTTTATTAGACTCACATAGCGAAGTTTACATAGTTTGCAGTCTGCATTCTGCACACAAGTATGAAAAACTGCGTCGGCTATGCGAGCTAAGCAAAACTAATTTAGCTCTTTGTTTGCAACTGGCACTAGTGACCCCGAATATTCTTTCTAGTCGCCTTTTACACAAATCGGTGAAAAGTACCGACACCGTACTAGATCCTTAGTGATATAGGTTACCTGTAGCTTTTAGGAATTAGGTACCTACTGCATTTTTCCCCATGTATGTTCCTAACCCCACATTAAGATCTACAAAGTTTCACAATATCCAAAACTTGTAAAAATCCTTTATGCTGATCATTTTAACTTTTCTTATTTCTACGGAATCAAATCTGTGGCCTAAAGTTTCTCATAAATGTCTCTAAATATCATACAATAAAGTAAGAGATGGATACTTAAAGTCTTGTTGAAGTAGTATTCGAATATTGGAACAATACCTATGTTGTTAATGAGTGAGTGTCATTCAATTCAATTTCAATTCTGTTTTCAATTTTCTCTTATGCAACTTATTCCAACTTATTCCACTGTTCTTTCGTTAGTACTTTATCTTCGCATGTTACGTTATGATATGTTCACGATGTATACATTTTTGGTAGTAACTCTTATGTATTTCACACAAACAAAACACTGTTAACAAAAAACAGTGAACTAAAACACATTTACTGCTGGTAGGTTTCTCATATATGAGACACTGCCTGGATAGGTACCACGGCAATGGCTTTTTTCGCCAAACAGCAGTGTAAATTCACTGTTATGTTCCAGTTTGAAGGATATTGTAGCAAGATATACTACTGGACTTATTGCGACTCATCTATCATCTTATTTCTCATGATGGCGAGCGCAGCGGAATGCCAAGTATTGCTTTGTAACTCAAGGTGTGGTTTGGTTTTGCTACTGTCCATAAGCGGTCGTAGCGCTTACCATCAGGCGAATAGCACGCTCGTATCGCCATGCATTGCAATAAAAAAATACTTGAGTCAAATCTTTATCTACCTACATAACTACAGCAGATACCGAAAAAGTATTTTTAGCATTTACTGATAATTCCATAAAATCTTGGCAAAAGCGACTTGATTTTTTTTTAGTCTATAGTAGGCAGATGGCCCGCCTGATGCTTACCAGCATCGCCTCTCATGGACCTTCGCAGTGCCAGGGGTCCAACACAGCCAGATCGATAGCCACCGTAAGAAGAATAGGTACCCTATCTCTTTAACCCTAGTTGTAATACGGCAGATCATAGCGCTCAGGAATCACTGAAGGAGGAAGTTCATTCTAGACCTTGCACGTGGTAAAAAAGAATGCTGAAAACGTACTGTTCAGGAATGGATTACAATTTGGTAGAAAAGATTAGTAGAACTCTACTGCGGCGACGGTTGTTTCGATGATAAAAAGGCGACGTTGATTTGGTACCATCTGAAACAATTCCTCGAAGCATTCCCCATGGAACAGACGCCAGAACACACAGAGACTCGAAGTCTCTCCGCAGTCATAACAGTTCCAGTTTGATTTTAAAATTACAATATTTTTATTTCTGATCTTCAAAACATGTTGTACCAATACATCAACCTGAGAAAAAAATTAATACGTAATTTATTCTGATATTCAATTTACATAATGTAAATAGGTTTATAAGTAGCAAGCGCCCCGTGTTTTAATACTACTAACGACATCTGTCGGAAAACAGGAGAACATGCATTTGAGCTAAATTTAATTTTTTATTCAGTGATATATTCATGCTGCGCAGCTCTTGTAGCCAAAGAGTAGAATTAAATATGTAGAACAATGTGATTTAGTCATTGTTCTGAGGCGCAGTCATCAGTGACCTCAGATGATAAAAGATGAACTCTTCATACTCCGCTTTACACGTTATAAAGTACATATTATGCGCATTCAATTAGCTCTAGTTGGTAAAGCGCGCAAACAATGTAGTAACGGATTTAATTAAGTCGTGGTTTTAAATTTAAATTTTATTATTTCAAAATAAGTACCTATCTCGAAAGTACACAAAATGAAATTGAAATGAACATAATATACGCATTAAGCTTTATTTGGTTATTTAAGAATATAATACACTCCTGTTATGTGGAAGATAAGTTGATAAGGGTTCCATACGATCCGTACAACTAACAAGATACTAATATTATATTTATTCGAGTCCGTAAATATTAAACATATTATGTAGGCATGTATTATTATTTCACGCAGACTGCTACAACCTATACAACAAAGGATTTTAGCTCGCAGCATTGACTCAATGTGGCCTGATGTGATCGATCTATTATAGTTTTTATGATACTGACGCACATTCTTGTTTTACCTAATTGGTTTATTATTTAGATATTATGGCTTTACGACTGTTATTATTTGACAAAATTACTAGTAATCCTATCTCTGACGCCCGAATACTGGAACGCAACTTAAATATTATGTTGCACTTAACTATGTAAATCCCGCTTAAATGTACTGGCTTACGCTACAGAATACTAACAAAAGTCAAGCTTGTGTATGTACTTCACTTTTGTTGCCACACTCACACTACGCTCGGCGTTCGCGCAAGGGTTGTTAACTCTGGCTTATGCGAAAACACGTATCGTGTTAATAGCACTCGTATCGTTTGATTGAATTTTTAAAATAAATATGTAAAACACAATAACACAATAAATAAATTTTAATTTTATTTATGAACTCGCTGAGAATGTATATGTCATTATTCTGAGTTTTTTTTTAATTGTTTTTGTATAATATATGTTTTTTTTTAATGAAATTTATATTCAATTATTATAATCTGGTGTTTTATATACAAGTGTAATAACTTTTACTCATTTGCTCCATCTTTGCACAAAACATCTCACTATTTGCGTGCCCAAAGCGGGTGACACTCGCGCTCGCACTGGTCTCGACTGGTTTGAAATATTGTGTCGGTGAACGCTGTCAATGTGTGCATTGATTTAGCGCGCTTTGTATGTAGCTTGACTTCTGTTAGTTTAGTATTCTGTGCTTACGCCCGAATACTGGAACGCCATTCAAATAATAAGTTGCTCTTAACAGCGCACGGCCCACTTAGAAAGTACATTTAATCGGGATTAACATAGTTAAGCGTCATTTATATTTAAGTTGCGTTCCAGTATTTGGGCGTTAGTGGGCCATGCGCTGTTATGAGCAACTTATTATTTGAATGGCGTTCGAGTATTAGGACGTTAGACTTTCACCTTCTTTAATTAGAATTATGATAATCATTTAATGGCCTTATTTGTCCCTTCCGAACGACTTTTGAATTCAGTTTGAGTGAAGAAGACAAAACATTCGATAGCTGATATAGGTATTAAAACTGTCTATGGATATCGACATTAGTGTTTAGTCTCAGACAAAGTTAATAAGTACTGGCTCCAAGAGCCAATTACCTACAGATAATACTGAATTATGTTGCCATTATAAGTAGGTATTTGCACATCAGTTATTGACAAAAAAGGATATCTATAGTCCATACTGTAGTCCATTTGCGTAAATTAGAATTTGATGTTTAAGTCCATCAATATCAATGTTACACATATAAGTCAATGTTTCAATCATATTGTGTATGAAAAATCAATTGTACATATCTTTAATGTATATGGTCCAAGCAACTGCTACTTAATACAGAAGATATTCATGTGTCTTGATAGACAGCCTGAGCCTGAGATGATTCACAGGCCCATATATCGAAAAAAAAAAGATATTTATTGCTTATTGGAATCAACTACTTACTTGAATATTTTTTAATTTAATTTATGCCTAAAAAGGCAAGCTGCTCTCAACAGGTTATTGAAGTATTTCAGGGTGGCTATGTTCACAGATGTCCTGAGATTGAAAATGATGATCATATTATGTAATCTTACAGAGGACAAAGAATCAAGTACATTAGCAATTTATCCTACTAGATTTTACACATCTATTTATAGGAAGTCGAGCAGCTGTCACATGAAACAACAGATGTGTCCGGTATCATTTTCTTGTGTATTGACAGGCTGGCCACATTATAAAATAAAATATATCATAGTATAAATTACTTATCTTATTCATTACAATTACAATTAGAATGGCTATTTTGAATGGGAATTTGTATAAGATAGATATAATAAGAATAGAGAAATGGTGAAATCTTGTAGCGTAATGTTCTTATCTCTTACATAGTTTCATGAGAATATAATTTTATAACTCTTAGTATCTTAAAATATGTTTAAGCAGTTTTTCAGTGGAAGAAAATAAAAAATTTTTTGCTTCAAGAAAATTTTATAATATAAGTTTAAAGTGCATGCAACACTTATCACAGGATCTCCATGGTTATAAATCTAATAACTTTTAACCATTACATCCTTAGATTTAATCATCCCAGTTGACTTGGTGACAATCATGCCATATGAATGTGCCTTTCAGTGACTGTGGTGCTTCCAGGGCCAGGTAGAGCGGGGCACGAGCACCACGCTCTGGTGTGAAGTCTCCCATACCTTTCGTCATTTCAGTCATCACAAACCCAGGGTGGACACAATTGATGGATATGTCTTTCCCTTGCTCATTGAATTGCCTTTGCTGCACAAATGTCAATGCAGACATTGCTACCTTTGACACTTTATAGTCCCCATAATGACCAGCAAATGACACAAAAGAATTTTTGCCACCTTTGGCTGCATCCAGGAAGTCCTCAACAAACTGTAATATTTCTGTGAGAGTCAAATCATCCTTCACCAAGGTATCCAACCACACCTGTTTTCTTATATTAGATAATAATCCCCAATCGCTGCTTAGATTTATTATTCGAGCTTTGTCTTTAAGTAATGGGTACAATATTTTTGATATTGTTAATAAACTCGTAAAGTTTGTGTCAATGAGCCTCTTGGAATCTTCATATGATGATACAGATTTATCAAAATCAAGAATGCCGGCATTGTTTACTAAAACATCGATGCCGGAATGATTTTTTGAAATGTAGGTAGCGAACTCTAGAACACTCTCAGTGCTTGTGACATCCAAAATGTGAAATAAAGGGTTTAGTCCTAGTTCTTGTAATTTTGCAACAGCCTGTCTTCCTCTTTCTTCGTTTCTCGCTGTGAGATAAACAGCACCATCGAACTTTTGACACAAACCCTTTACTATCTCGTATCCTATGCCTTTATTGCCGCCAGTCACAACTGCCACTTTGGTTTCCATTTTGTACATAAAAACTTATAACCCTTATATTAGCGTACAGATTTATTTTAGTAATAGATAAGAGAAAATTATTTCGTTATAAAAAATTAAAGTAACTATTTTATCACTGATTATAATTCTGTGACATAATTTATGACATTTTAAGACAGTACTAGTCATCTGTCAATATGACGTTTTTACTTTTTCATCCTTTTTAAAAAGTAAACAACGGTAATAAGAATGGACAGCCTTAATCTAAGTAGTGTAAAAGCTTTCTATTTATTATGATAATCTACTCTTTGGTAAAAAGCGCAGAATATAGTCCGATTCTTTAATTTAAATATTAGTTGATAATCTTAATATATCCAGATATAATTCCAACACGAAACGTGATACACTTTTATACATGGTTCCACTTGCCAGACCCGTAACCGTTGTGTACTTTAGTAGCTATCTGAGCAAATACCCGTAGCAAATACATACGACAATTTTATGTGATTATTCTACCTTTCTCAGATTATTATACTAGTAATAATAATTTCCGGCGGCACTAGCCTTTAGGTTGCATTTATTACATTATACATTAATTCTACATAGGTTTCACAACACCAAAAATTTAAAACAAGTAAAAAAACAAATATTTATATTCACGCCATTGATTTAAAAACTAAGGCCTATTAACTATCAACTTAATGTCTATGAAATTAAGTTGATTTCATATTCATTTTGTCTAAATGGTGATAAAAAATATCACCTTACATACATACATAAACTCACGCCATTTGCCCAGAAGGTGTAGACTGTAGGCAGAGGTGCCAGGACACCCACATTTCGCCTTATATGTTCCGTCCCACAATATGATAGAAATTTCTGACTCTGGGCTGATAATTAATAGAAAAATCCAATATCGCTTTGCCCAACCCGGGATTTGAATCCGAAACCTCAGCTTTGTAACCGTACCTTAGTACAACGACGCCACCGAGGCAGTCATAAAAAATATAATCTCCATTTTATTAAACTTTCTATAATTTGAAAACATTTTTAAAATTGTTGCAATCGACGATTCATTCTGTAGCGCTCTACTAGAGATGTACTGAAGCACGCACCACTTACGTTGGAACCACAGAATAAGAGGAGTAGTTTTTTTTAGTTATTCTGACCCGGCATAGTGGCCACATTGCACCTGATGGTGAGCGCAAATGCCGCCCAGGCAGAGTATCCATTGGCATCAGACGGCAGTCTCTCCAGCTTCTGGAGGTGACGGAGTAGACGCCGTTTGTATAGGTAGGTGCCAACGATTTCAGTCCATTTGTCCCGCCAATCAGCACTGTTTAAGCTCTATTATACCCGGGTTTATGGGACATTGTAAGTTTAACTAAGGAAAATACCGGAAAATAAGATCCATCTAACGTCGCGAGGTGTTGAGCTCAGTGCAGTGCTTAATAATAATAATTCATTATTGCTAATTAAGAGAAATAACTACTACTTTTGGATAGGTTTGTCGCTAATGTGGTCGCTAATCATCAGGCCCATGACTTGCTCGTCTTATCAACTTAGCTAATTAAAAAATGATTGGAGTAGTAAACTGAACATAGAATTACGTTCGAAAAGATGCAGAAGAAGCATTTTACTCACAAAAAATTAAAAACCTTTATTGTGGTGTATGAGAATTTATTGTATCATATCATTTATAAAATGAACACAGCGTGAAATACTAAATAAACTCATAAAAAGGCGACAAAACAATATATGTAAGTCCAAATGATTCCTATGAAGCCGCTGCAACATTTTGTAGTCAAAATACAACATAAAAAAGATCATTTTCATTAATAGCGTTGAATTACAACCTTACCCTAGGTATTTACATAAAACAAATGCATTTTATTAATTGCGAATTAACACTCATTGTTCATTCATACTAACTTAATAAAACAGCAATTCAGCATAAACTACTCAGAATTAATCTATTTTTACGGCACCATATATTTTTCTAATGAATGTGTAGGCTGCAAAGAAACCTATGGTGCCAGTAAGAAGCCAAAATGTTAATACCATCAGACCTGAAACATTTAAAAAAACACGTATTAATTCAAACTGGTCGACAGTTGTACGATTCACAATGTATAATTGTATAGTTGAGGAGTGTACTTGTTTCAATGTGCTAATTAATTAAAGTTTGATAATACCAATATAAAGGAAAATTACACGCTATTAAACATCACTGCCTCGGTGGCGCAGTTGTACTACGATATGATCGTAAAGCTATGGTTTCGGGTATGAATCCCGGGTCGGGCAAAGTGCTATTGGATTGTCCTATACATAATCAGCCCGGATTCAGAAATTTGTGCCCGACTTGGCGATAGGCTCGCTCCCTATCACATCGTGAGATGAAAAATAAACGGCGAAACGTGGGTGTCATGGTCGCACCTCTGACTACTCTTTCTGGGAAAAAAGACGTGAGTTTGTGAATGTGTGTGTTTGTGTAGTAAATACGCACTGCAAGCTTATGGAGTTGAGTGATTCAAAGAAATTAATTAATATGACACAAATGTTTCCAAAAGTATTTATGTCGAGTAAGTGTTTGCTACTGGGCAAAGCCAGACCGAACCGCCGTTCATATTACAGAAAAATATACCTGTGTATCCTATATAGAGTAGTGTTGGTATAAACTCTGTGATTTCCAATTTCTTGAAGAAATAAAATATGGAATATATTAACACGTATGCAGCAGAGCCCCCCGACACAAAAAAGCTTTTCCACCACCAGTGGTAATCCTGAAATAAAAAAAAACCTCATTTAATTTATTCAAATATTTGCCTACTTTCCAAAGACAATATTACATTAAATTCAACAAGACTATCTATTTATGGGACCTCGCGCACTAATTTTCTGACACGCTCTGCATAATAAAGAATTTAAAAAATATTTGAAACATGTGCTCAAGATTAACGCAAGCCTCAATACTCGCGTGTAAAAAATGTAGTTACAACATACTCTTGATAATTTCAGTTACTGTTTGGATTTTGAAACACAACGGCAGATCCAGGGGGGAGGTCATGGGGGTCATGACTCCCCGCCTGGGCTGGCTTAAGATTAAAGAATGAACTGAATGTATTTATTACCTTGTTGATACGATTTATAAGTACAATAAATTATTTGGATGTCGATATATAATGTAATGTAAAAAGGCTGTTGTCAAGTTGTCTGTAACAACTTTAAAAAATCATTACTACGAATTCGAGTATAGAAATCGTACCCATTGTTCTGACAAGACAACATTATGAACCCTGGCTTGAAAGCTGGAACCGCCCTTGTAGAAACATGGTGTTGTTTATTTCTACTTCACAATCAAAATATGAGACTAAATACTGCACACTCGTTACATTCCCTTTTGTTTTCTAACGGCAAATGCGCGGATAGCCTCGCGACGTAAAGTGGTTCACCTTTATTTTTCTTTGTCCTATATCTAAGCATATAACGATTATTATCCAGTGTTGTAACATTACGATTAAAAAAACACGTAAAAAGGTAACAATGAATCTAAAAAATAGTTGTAACAAATAGTAAATATATTTACCTCTCCACAAAGCTGAAAGTAGACCATCACTATTGATATCTGCGATACTGACACAACCAAAATACAAAATACTAGGAACAAAAATCCAAACAGATAGTAAAATTGGTTTTCCCATAGAGCATTGTATATGAAAAACAACTCAATATACACTGCCCCGAATGGAAGTATGCCAGCCATCAATGTGCTGAAAAGAAAATACAGGTACTTAATAAAATAAAATGTAGCATTTACCTTTGTAACTTTGATCTTTTACATAGGAGATACGAGTCAATTTGTTTCGCAATAACAGCTATTTAGCCCAATCAATTAAGGGTTTCACCTCGGATTGAGAGATAATAAGCTGGAAATTTGTATAAACCTTTATTTTGGTAATCTAAACATTGTCTCAAAAATATCATAAAGTCTCAGCGCCGCTAAGCGAGATATCAAAGTTTAAAAGCCCCGATAATCAGTTTATTGCAAGCATCTCGCTTCTTATGATTTTTATGCTATTTGCATGTATTACGAAATTGTAAAGCATTAAATGCACTACAAATGTTGTTTACAACATTCTTTGTACGATTAACCATTTTTGTGAGTCAACCGTGAGTCTCGGTAAAAAATACGTTGTATCATGTATGATTGAATTACTAAAATTAATATTATTTTGTCCAATTTGCATTTTATTAGTCAATACGCCAACAAAATAATGTTTTTCATTTATCATAAATTAATACGTTTAATAATATTGGGTGGTTTAGTAATATATTTCCTCAATAAAATATTCAATCAAATGTTTATTATTACTGCCTCGGTGGCGTAATTGTACTAAGGTACGGTTACAAAGCTAAGGTCTCGGGTTCGAATCCCGGGTTGGGCAAAGTGATATTAGATTTTTCTATTCATTATCAGCCCGGGTTCAGGAATTTGTGCCCGATATGGCGATAGACTCGCTACCTATCATATTGTGGGACGGAACATATAAGGCGAAATATGGGTGTCCTGACACCTCTGCCTACGCCTTCTGAGATAGAGGCGTGAGTTTATGTATGTATGTATGTATGTTTATTATTACGACTTTACAGTTACTAGTGAAAAATGCTCTTCCTTCGTTCAAGTGCATAAGTTATGAGATTTTGGAGACACTGTTTAGAATATCAAAATAAAGGTTTATACAAGTGTCCAGCTTCTCTCTCAATCCCAGATTAACCTTTTCTCTCAATCCCAGATTAACCTTTTCTCGTCGTAATTGACTGTGCTTTTTTTAGTTTACATGTTAAGAAAATCTTGTTATAAAATGAATCCCTTGCTGGTGGATGTTTTGATTGCACTGCATTTACCATCTAGTGCATAGTAGTCATAGTTACTGTTTGTCATTTTGTGTTGTTATTGCATAGTTTCGGCAAACCAGCAAATAGGTCCAGTGATGGTAAGTGATAACTACCACCCATGAACATTAGTAACACTTGAATCATGGATATTGTGTCGCGGGTCCTTTTCGTCATAGTAGAAAAATAATAGTTTTATAATTCTACCCTGTTAATGTAGATGAATTTGGCGCTAATTGTATCACTTTCTTGGTTATCTCAGATCATATTATTGTGCGTTTTTTTTTCAATGTAAAATGAATAAAATCTTATTGCGCTGTACGCGAGTCAAATTGCCTTAAAGCAAATAAAAAAAGTGATGTCCTTACCATATGAAAACATTCATGTACCAGAGCTGTTCAGGAACTTTCCTTGGAATGAAATTAGTCCTCACAGGATGTTGGAATGGTTGCTTGCGGCATCCAAAATAATAACCCAAGTACACCAATGGCAATGATATACAGAACCACAGGCATAATAAGGCCATCATTGTCGAAAACGGCACTGCACCGCTGGAATGCTTGCCCATAATGAAGAAATTCAAAAAGAAACATGTGCCAAACACAATAGCGGGGTACAGAGTGGCTGTGAGAAATGCCGCTTGCTTCCATTGCTTTCCTTTCATGGTGTTGTACAGGCGCGCCGAATAGTAGCCCGCGATGAGGCCCATGAACACGTACAGGAATATGGCCGCAGTCATCAAGGCACCGCGACTTGCTGGCGATAACATACCAAGCATAGCGATAACTGAAAACAAACATTACGTGAGGAACTTGATATGGCCCGGATATGGGTCACGTTTTGTCATCTCATGCCATGGACCTCTTATGCGGAACCGTTTTCAATAAAATCTATATGCACCGCATTGTAACTTAGTATTTTTGAAGATAATAATCTTGTCAGTAATAACATCATCTCTTTGAATCATCAACTGCATTATTTTGGGTCACTCCCTTGCTTACTATATTGGAATGGTTAGAGTAAGACAACAGTAGCAGTGTACAAAGACCTTTCGCCGTGTCAAGCATTATATCAGTTTCCGGGCATCTCAAATGAGTAAATAAGGATATCGAAATTATTTAGAAATTAATTGTTTAAACAACGAAACGACTTACATATAGTTATAAGAGCCATGAGGAAAACTTGTATTCCACTCCCTATTATAGCGGCAAAAAGCATCCTTTTAGGAGGCGGACGAAAAACATCTCCATGAACTAATTTCCATCCAGTTTCCTCAATCATATCATCAATAACTTCGTCAGAATTGTAACGAGCTATGTCACGCCTCAGGGTGCGCACCATAATCATTGTTAATATACCTGAGAAAAAACAAAATAAATAAATATTTTTGCTTTTATATTTGGAGTAATGGATACAAAACTCGCAATATGATGGGAGAAGCATAAGAATGAACATATCAATTTCAAAAGTATTTATTAGGTTTAAAAAAAATTTGAAAAGTCCCGTGGCGCAGTGGGTTAGACGTCCACTGAGGAGCGTAAGGTTGCGGGTTTGATCCCCAGACCAAACAATCATTCTATGATCCAAAAGTATTTGTTTTTTATCTGGGTGTTTGTGAGACCGAAAAGTATTTCACAGTTTCTGATACAACACTAAATTTCCCATCAAGAAGTATCTTGGTGTTGGGTTAGATCTATGTAGCTGTTAAGTGTATTTATATGAAAACACCAAAATATTTATATTTGCTGTAATATATTCAAATTCACTTTTTGAAGTTACACTTCATTTTATACTTGGAATAATTTCATTGAGTTCCATACCAAACCTTCTCTAGTGCTACATTTGGGCGAGTGTTTATTTATGTGGAATCAAATTTTACCATAACTAGGCTATAATTTTCAGCTGTGAACATGGGAATTTAAAAGTAACACAAAAATAAAACATTAGTATTTAAATGAAAATATAGATTGCAAGCCTATCAAGTTACTAAAAAAACTACCAAAATGTAAAGTAATATTAATAACCATGCTTAATGCATATTGTTATTGATAAGCACACACCACTGTAATACAATGTGGTGTATATATTGGAATTTAAAGGATTTTATTTAAATATGGTACATTATAATTTATAACCATCCTGACTAAGAGAGAAGAGTAAAGTTTAACCCCACTCCATTGTAGAGGAGTCTCATGCCACGTAAGAAAAGATTTCAATTTGGATAATTATTCAACAATAATTGTAAAACTTGTCATGCTTTTGTTTGCACAGCCTTTCATAATCAAGCAAATGCTCACCTGAAAGGAAAAAGAGAACCACAATGGAATTAACAATTGAAAACCAATGTATTTGTACATCTTTCATTCCCAAGTATATGTCCCATCTGGATGCCCAGCTAATGTCAGATTCACCCCATTCTACTGAGTATGTGAAATAAAGCTTTGTGCCAGTGTCTTCATTAACTAACTGAGGCTTCAGATCAGTAGGTAATTGACAAGACTCATCAACAAAAGTCAATTCATCCTTGTCTACAGAGAGTGTCTCGACTTCAAACCCAACCACTCTGTAAGAATCCCTGAAATAAAACAAACGGGCTTACTCTATGGATCACCACTTACAATGTAATAAAATTACTATGAACACTCATAGCAATGTATTTTTAGATTGATGAGCAACTGAAAGTAAACAACACCATGAAATTTTTGTTACAATTGGACAAACAAAACCTGTTCAATAATCATGAATCACTTGCTAATTACTGGTTAAATCACACTTTTTAATATGTATATGCTTCATAAAACAATTATTAAAAATATGATTTACTTACTGGCTGTATTTATGGTATTTTAATAATAGTTTTAAATGATTGTTAATGTATGCTTTGCCTTTCGACATAAAACCAAGACGGTATCCTTGTTCTATGGTCCTTTCAGATGTCTCTGAGTTAATTACCCTGGTGGCCACCGGTAAATTGTCTACCAATCTGAAAACAAATTTTTGATGCTTTTGAGTTTATAAATATAGGAAGCATTGTAAAAATCATAATGGGTTAAGTAATTGTTTATTATTTAATATTAATTTACTCACAAATGCACGAAATATTCGTGCTCTATGCGACTTGCAACTTTTTCTGATTCTTCAACACTCCAGTTCATTGGTTCATTTTTCTTATGACAAAGCAGTCTACACTTAATATTTTCAGCCATATGTACCTCGTACGGCGTGTTCACAATACGATCGCCTCGTAAAACTTCACCCAAATTCTCTGATTTATACAAAAATGTACCATTTTTCGGTAAACACAAAGGTAAGGAATAATATTCATATGGCAGCTGGGTGTGTATACTGGTCATTTTAACTGCTTTAACTTCAATCTTTTGACCTTTTTTGAATTCGACCGGAGCCACTCCGGGAACGTAAAATCCATGACTTAAAATAATGAAGTTGCTAAGTAAAAACCACGGTAAAAGAACCTAGAAAAATAAAATAATCATTATGTCATCCTAAAGAATCAAATTTCAGACATCTAAATAAGATTTTACTTACTGTAAACATATTTATTTTGTTTATTCAATCAAAATAAAAGATAAATCAACATTCTCGTTTCCCTTGTGTCTCCGCCTGTACGTCAATTGATTTTGATAATTTTGACATTTCATTTAATTTCATGGGTGGGATAAAAAAAAAAACATCCAAAAAATTCCTGAAATAGAAATTAAATTGTTTAATTTTATCGAGAATGTATTAAATAAATATGAAAGTATTTAAGTATGTTTAGAACATAGATTTAGTATAAAACATAGATCGGCAATGTGAAAGAGATAGAATAATTTAACTCATATGTTAAAGCGAGATGCATGATGCGACCATACGTTTACACAGAAGTAGCCAGCAGTGACCCAGAGTCAAAATATGTCAAACTAAGCGAGCAACAAAATTCGCTTATTTTCATAATTTATTTAATTTTACAGTACTTGGTTATATTTATTAAACGTAGTTTATTATAGTGCATTGTGCAATGCCAAGGTGTGGTTCATGCAGGCGTAAAAATCCGAAATAATTTAAGTTTTCACAGGTACCGGCCACTTTTGCACAATACTTTTTTGTGACGATATTATAGAATTAAATGGAAATCCGTGTATACATATCGGTAGAAAAGAATATAGTATTTCATTGTATAAATACGCTGAAAGCATCCATTGCGTATAAAAAATAATATCAAATACGTGAATTTACAATAAATTCAACCAAAAGTTGCTAGGGATTGACTGACAGGTTCGATCAATAAAAGGCTGTCGATAAAATAATCGATGACAACACATGTTCCCTACATTTTTATGGAGCTATAGTATGTTGTGATATTGTGCATTATTCTTTTTCTTCTTCTACCTGGCGTTATCCCGGCCATTATTATAGTATTCATTTTACAATATTACTTATTACTTTACTTTTACTCATTTTTTTTATATTTGTGGAATAATTATTATAACACTTCATGTGTGTGATTTATGAATAAAGAACCTGTTTCAATCTCTGCCAAGAGGCTGTCAATTTATAATAGTAAAACAAGAACATATTCGATATTATTATAAAATATGCAATACTTCTATACACAGTATCATCGTCCAAACCTTGAAGCAACATTATTCATTTATCATAACATTAGGTATAGGTTTAAAATTTATAATTCTCATAGGAAAAACATTAGTTTAGGTGACGAGATCGAGAAAACCTTTGTAGTTTATTAAACTGTCTCTTTCTTCAGCCACAGGAATGCGACTAATGAACATAGGCCTTCCACAAGAATATCTACATCAGTTTGTTGTAAGCTGCCTGCATCCAACGACTTCCTACAAGCTCCTCCGTACACCTCCAACGCGGCCTAGCAGGCGTCCAACACTTCCCAATGTGTTACAAGTCAATTAATTGACTTAAATAAGCATGTTTTTTTTAACTCTAGTATAAATAATATACTTACGCGAATGTTACTCATTGAAAAAAAACTAATAATCATGGATTTTGTTGCAGACTGAGTCCACCCTGTGACTACGAAAGCTGTAAAGTAATCGAAACTTTGCGACGGGAAATTAAAAAATAAACCGAAAACGCTAAAACTTTGTAAATTATAGTTTTATTTTATAAAAGTGTTTTTTGTTCTCAGTTTAATTAGGTGTATGTACTATACATCACAATGAAAAAAATAATTTTGTTCAGGTAAACATAAAGACTCATACAAAACATCTCAAACAATTTTTTTTCAAATAATATGACAATTTATCTTTATTTATTTGTGTGTTTATCAATCTGTATTGAAATAAACACATCAATAAGTTTATGTTAATATATAATAAAATGTCGCATATAACAATAACATTTTATTTCACAACTACAGGCCGACAGGTATATCAATATCGATATGATACTATCGAAAGTGCATGGTACACCACTATATGTCAAGCACACATGTAAACTTCACGCACACAATCGTAAATCAGTTTTGGTCGCGCTCAAAATGACACATTGCCGATCTATGTTCTATACTACATCTATGGTTTAGAAATAAGATGAAATTAAATATTTTAATTCTCACGCTTGTCGACAGTCGACACCACAGACCAAGAAGCTTATACCCAAATGGAGATTGCATTTCGTATAAAACACTGAAGCACAAAAATTTGACCTTGAATGCAGTCGCTGTTGCCTGCTATCCTTTTCTTTCGAGTGACAATGAATGAACAAAATGTCATTTTCATTCATTGTCACTTTAAAGAAAAGGATAGCAGGCAACAGCGACGTCATTCAAGGTCAAATTTTTGCGCTTCACTTTTATCACGGAATGCAATCTCCATTTGGGTATAAGCTTCTTGCCACAGACCAATTAGAAAGGTCTATCAGAATCTCATGGCATTTTGGGAAATTTGAATTTACGGATTGTAACACTGGGGTAATTGGATGAACATGTTTTGATACTTTCAATTATTGTTATTAATTATTATTTCAAATTGACATGATTTTTTTAGTACAACTTTGTAAATAAAGTACATAATATTTTAAGTATAAATATATAGGTTATTTAAACATTAAAATGACTTCAAAATTGTGCTTTTAGATTAATAGCCAATGAAAATAGGTAAATAAGATGTTTTCAATTCTAAATTATAAAATACATACGTGCCTTACGAGTATTTGTAATATAGAGGAAGCGCTGGTACTTCCAAAACGTAGGTAAAAAATGGTGGGACCGAGCCACCAGTTTCGTTTTAATTCTCTCTTCTCACTAGTTCTTTCTCACTTAAACAACTTTCAATGTTTAAATTGTAAGTAGTTTGATTATGAGTCAGTTTGGTTTGAATAATTATTCGATTCCAAAAATGTTATGAGAAGGATGCAAGATTGTATAAGAAATGTATAATTTTATTTTCAGTCTTCTTTATATCATTAACACTTTAGTCAGAGCTTATTTTTAAATACTCTTCCTGTGCATCTTCTGATGAAGATGATGAAGATAAAAGATTAATAACAAACCGTTCCTTATAAAAAAATATGGAAACTCCTGTATATAGATTTTGAATGCATTACTGTTTAGTATCAAAAAATGATACCAAAGTATATACGATAAAACACATGTACACATCTAACACTAACCAAAAAAAAAATGAAGTATCAAAACTATTCACTCCGACTTATTTGTTAAAACGACGTCGATTTTAAAATAAACGATTTTGTTTAAATTTGACCAAATTATTCACGGATCTGGCTATAAACCTTGTAAACAATATGTCGCAATTGTGGTCGTAGAACTAATTTGTATATTTTCGCAAAGGAAGTATAGAAATCTTAAAATATTCACATCGAATGACATAACTCAAGTTTCGAATCAGCTGTTGACTGTTGATATTGCCACATAAAAATCATTTTGTTTGTTTTAAATTTTAAGTATTAGCGCTCCATCTATATTATAAATACTCCTAAGGCACGTATGTATATTATAATTTAAAACTGATAAAAAATCTTATTTACCTATTTTAATTGGCTATTAATCTAAGAGTATTTTGAAGTCATTTTAATGTGTAAATAACCTATATATTTATACTTAAAGCATTATGTACTTTATTCACAAAGTAGTAGTAAATAAATCATGTCAATTTGAAATAATAATTAATTACAATTATTGAAAGTATCAAAATATGTTCATCCAATTACCCCAGTGTTACAATGCGTAAATTCAAATTTCCCAAAATGCCATGAGATTCTGGTAGACCTATTTATGTCTTTACGTAGACGATTTGATTTGATTCTGTGATTTGATTTGATCATTAGTGGTTGTGTGGAGACTACAATATTATTTTTTATTTATTTTACTGGCAACCTTGTAGTCTATGCTTGCTGGCAACATTATTATTTATTTCAGAAAAAAAGCGCGTCGTCGCTTGAGTAATGACTATTTTTTGTTACAAATTGGTTCAATGCAATTCTAGATTTTTGGATTCATCACTAAAAGAAGCACAAATAAACCAGAGCAATTCTATGCCAGAAAATCTTTAGTTTCTCGTTCAATAAAAGGCTGAGTTAGCGAGCAACATGGTTCAGGTAAATTGTTTTGATTTCTTCATGTCAATCGACCCATGTGAGTTCTGTTTTTTTTATTAGATCGTTTCTTGGATCATGCATCCCTCGTACATACTATTTAACAACAATAATGTAACGTATCACATGAATTGAAGTGGATAAGTTATTTTATTATATGTCGCAAAAAATCGTGTAAAATTCTTGTTTCAGGCTACAGACGAAATGGAGCAACCGGATCTTCCACAAGCTGTAAAACTGTTAAAGGAGATGAATATGAATGTGCAGCAAGTATCACAGCTTGTTGACAGTATGCTAGTTCGCGTCAAGAGTGGAGAAATATCAACAGATAAGGGCCTCAGCTTTCTTGAAATGAAATATCAAATGCTTCTAAGTTACTTAATAAATTTAACATTTATTGTCTTAAGGAAATGTTCAGGTGAAAAAATTGAATCAGATCCATCTATTGACAGACTTATTGAAATTAGGACAGTACTCGAAAAAATTCGTCCGATAGACTCTAAACTAAAATATCAAATTGATAAACTAGTAAAAACAGCTGTTGTTGGTGCCACATCTGAGGACGACCCACAGACATATCATGCAAATCCTGCAAATTTGATGAGTAAGTTAGACAATTCTGAAGAAGAAACAAGTGAAGAGTCTGAGGATGAAGAAAATAAAACAGAAATCACCAAATCAAATGTCTATGTCCCTCCCAAGTTAGCAGCAGTGCATTTTGATGAAACAACTTCAAGGATTGATAATGAAAAGAAGAATAAGGAAAAGTCTAGGAGGCAATTTCTTAACTCTAGTGTTATGCGAGAGCTCCGTGAAGAGTACTCAGAAGCTCCATTAGAAATAACTACAGGAAACTATGTGAAACAATCAATATCTAAACATGAGCAGGAGAAGACTGAGTATGAAGAGAATTATCTGACTCGCCTGCCTGTTACTAAAGCGGAAAAGAATAGGAGAAAGCAGCTAACTACAGTTGGAGTACTGGCAGATGAAATTACTGGCAGCAGTGGACGGTTAGCATGGAAACACAAAATAAAGTCCAAGAAGGGTAAAGGTTTTAAAAGAAGGCGTACACATTAAATTTCACCAATCTTGTAGATCATTTGTTATTACATTCAATATGAGAGACTTCAGTGTGGCATTTCGAAATCTTTGAATGAGTTTGTACTTTCAATGTTTAATGTTTGTTAATTTTCGATCGGAATATGTCTGTTATTATAAGTGGCCTTTTTAATTTGTTTTAAATAGTATTCCATCATTATTTTCTATATAGGTCTTATTTAGTTGATGTAATTGAATCCTAATCATTATTTTCTTCATATTATATGTTGTCAGCTGTTGTAAAATTCAACTGAAGTCACACAATATTAAGGTCACAGGGTGAATTGTCATTTTCCAAATATTCTGTTTTATTTGATCCATAAATTTTAAAATGTCATAGTAAATTAAACTTTCCAAATGTTGTTTTAGCACAAGTATATTAAGTATACACATGGACAAGAGAATTTTAAGCAATGGTTGTGCTAAAACTATCTGTAAATAAATGAGTTGATTGATTTAGTCTGCAGCATACGTCCAGTCTGGTGCTAAATTAATCAGATCCTTACTGTGTCTTACAACTTTGTGCTGCTACTACCCTAATACCACTAAAGTCTGTTGCTGTACCTATGTGTTAAGTTTATAAATTTGTTGCAAATGTAAATGTAATTTATACAATAATCAATACAGTGGTATTTGTGCTATTGTTCAATAACAATATATATTTCAATATAGTTGACCTCAAAGGTTCCCACTAATAATTAACAGCTGTTGAATATATATAATAATAATAATACATAAATGCCTTTAATGAAAACTTTGCAGTACCTAACTAAAATGAAACATTTTGTTACTGTAACACCATTCATATATTTTTTATTACTAACAGGGGTTTAAAACAAATAATAAATTTAATAAAATATTCATAAAAGCAAGATGTAATTCCAAATTATTTCAATTTTCTTTAGTATTTTTAAATTTTGTTACACTTGTTTCTTTTTTTTTTGTTATTTTTCTTTAATTTCGTTTGTGTCGTGTTTCTTTTTGTATGAATCAAATAATAAGAATCTTAAAAAGTTAACTCTGTGGTATTTTACTTGACGTCCAATGAATTATTTAGTCTGGGGAAATCTTGGAGACAAGATGCAGGGTTGAAGGATTGGTAACGGAAAAGTCTCATCTGTCGAATGTGACCGATGGGCGTATGAGTGTCCAAGCACTGATAGTCGCCAGGCGGCGGCGCGGTACCGCCGCTGTGAGTCAGGTCCGAGCGAATGACGCGATTCAATAACCAAGTCGGTGACGCCATAGTCAACTGGAAATTAGAAATTACGTGTTCAAAAGATGTACTGTGAAAATCAACCATTTCGTTTAAGGCTTCTGAGTTCTGGCGATGTAGAATTTTCCAAATTTCATTTAAATAACAATTTTGTATGCTAATAAAAGATGGAAAAACGGTAAATGCAAATAAGGAAAATTGACTCAAATGATTTAGTCGCACGTATCCGGGTGCAAGCTTACTGTTCCAATAATTTATTTAACCTACGCCCGAATACTGGAACGCCATTCAAATAATAAGTTGCTCTTAACAGCGCACGGCCCACTTAACCAGTACATTTAATCGGGATTAACGTAGTAAAGCACAACTTATTTTTAAGTAGCGTTCCAGTATTCGGGCGCTAGTGAGTTAAGATTTACTATATTTCTATCGTCTGTCGCCAGCTCCGAACCCACATTTGAATCGAGTGGGTGCAACATGATTTGTTACACACATACACAAGTTTCACAAGGATCCAAAATGATTTAACTTATAATTTAAAGATCAGCTGTCTGCTGTCGTATACTTTTGGAAAGATCTATTCAAAGACCATTGCGGCTCTTCATTGTGCATTCAGGATATAAGTCTTGATTTGTACCCTGGGTTCTTGTTTGACTTGCTTGTCTGAAACTCCGTTGCTCTCAATAGAACAAATTATTGTTACTTATTGAAATTAACCTATATTCACCACATTTTTATTTAAAAACACATACCGGTTGAGTTACGGACGGGAATGGATTCCGGTAGTCATCTTGCTGAGTTGTTGAATAGTCCATAATGCCAAAATCTGGTGGTAATTGTGCTAAGTCTGCGTTTTTCATCAATTTATTCCTGCCTGGTGTACTGAATTGAAAATACAGGGTCAATTGATGTAAATAAATATAATTACATACTCCCAACAGTTACATGTACACGGCAGTATGTATGCCGACGTGGTTATCTAGAGGGCAGTAAGCTATTTTAAAATTAAATCCTACTTATATTATGAATGCGAAAGTTTGTGTGTTTGTTACCTCTTCACGCTCAAACCGCTGGACCAATTTGGATAAAATTTGGTATGTAGGTAGCTGACTCCCTGGATTAACGCACAGGCTACTTTTCATCTCGACACGATAAAGTGTTCCCGTGGGAAGTGTATGAAATATCTAATGACAAGTTAATACATAGTACTTATTCTTTATTTACAAAATCATTGATACTCGTAAGCATTGATTATATCATTATATGGAATTGAAATATATTCGATACACCCAAAGGAATGGAATGGTAAGCTTAAAATACGGAAGTAACGTTGAGTTTAAATACCTATTGAAAAACGTCATAATCTGAAATAGATCATGTTTCTAAGTGAACTGGACTCAAAAAGTATCCGCACCCGGGCGAAGCCAGGCCGGACTGCTTGAATAAAATTAAATATAAATAATTCTAATATAGAATAAAGAAGAAGGCTATTCTAAATTTACTTATCGAACAAGAAAAAGCACTTAATTTTTTTTTTAACCTTTGGTGAAGACAGAAACTAGCAAATACAAACAATACACGAGAGTTTGTAAGTCCGATTAGTTGTACAGGTGTCCCGTAATAAAGCGCAATTTATTAAAAGATAAAGTATTCAATAGTTATGAACAATTTGCAAACAATTAGTAATTTCGTCCAAAGATTAATCCGGCAGTGTATTTATAGTTATTACATATTGGAGACTTACTTAGATATTATGTAACTTACTCCGTGCAAGGGTAGGAAGTGAAATTGACCAGTGGCTTAAAAGAATACACAGGGTCAGTTCTAGTAAACACTTGACCAAGCATGTGTCGTGTTTCAGTCATTTTCACACCTTGGTCTTCATTACCCCAACGCTGGTAGGTGCTAAGATGGTTACTCAGTCCGTCTCTGTACACATAGTTGTCTTTTTTCTCGGCATCGATTGCAAAGTTCCAGTTTTCTACTTTCACATGAGAGCCGTACGTATTCTTAGAAAATAATATCTGTTGGGGCTTTTTCGCCATAGGATTTTTGGTTCTCATTTTGGTGGATGAGACTTTTAGCTCAACAAAAATAAAATCTCAAAACCAGTGTGAGGTTTTCTTCGTATTTTGGCACTATTATGGCTTATGGCAATAAAGTTATGTCAATAGTTGAGTTTTCTAGGCGGTGTAAAAAAGTTTAGTAGGCTTATGTGGAAAATTGAATTTTTTAATACTTTAATGTTTCCCCATCAACTATTAGTATACAATCGTCATTTAAATTCTCATTTTTACGTATCTACTTAACGACGCTACGTCGAATAAAGTTTTTAATATTTTTTTACTTTGGCATAACACGTGTTTTTTGATATTCCTGTTTCTCATTTTTTTTCTTGAGTCTCATTGGCGTTGTATTTAAAATGGTAAACCCTTACGTTTACTTACTTAATCATATTCACTCTTCTTACATTACAAATCATTTGCAATTAAAACGTATTAAGCTGATACAGTATTAAAATTAAATAAGCTCATGTCTTTACGTCATCCAAAAGGAAGGCAGAGGTGCTATCAGTTACAACCTCCGTGGCGCAGTTGATTAGACACCGGTAGTGAAATGTAAGACCGCTGGTTCGATTTCCGCACCGTGATAAATGTGTGTGTGATCCACAGTCATTTGTTTAGGTTTGTGAGGCCAAAAAGTCTTGAGAAACTGGCACAAAGTGAAGTACCCGACGTAGGAATAGAATATAGGATTTCATTATTCTCATTTCATATACCTACTCGCATCATTAGATACTCAAAAAAACAAACAATTAGGTTTATTGTTTTTAAAATATATTTCAATTATGTTATTGGAACTTTTTCACTTAGGTTTCACCACATACGAAGGAATATCAATGTCATTATTAGTAAATTTCTCCCTCCATCGCAGCTCTTCGTCTTTCACCCGGATACTTTCTTCGGCACATGCAACAAACGCCTCAAAGAACTCAAAAAATGTGATCTCTATATCAAGATTCATAATTTTACCATTTTCGCAGAGTTGTGGGAAAATTTGTTCAAATATTTTGATAATTGTTTTGCTAGATAAATTGCTGAAATTGAATAATTTCAAATGACTATTGCGTCCTTCAAAGTCTTCCTCTTCATTAATATACAAGGCGTCATCTGTAATAAATGTAGGTAATTAGACACTATAACCAATTTTAATTTTTTTTATTGTGAATAACAAGAATTAAAAGTATCTGACGGATAAAAAAATAAACATAAAAAAAAAACAGAAATAGAAAGATAAGCCGCCTGTGAAACGAGAGGCCGCGGGTTCGCACCGAGAGAAATGTTTGTGCGGCCCACAAATATTTCTTTCGGGTCTGGGCTCAGAACAATGCTTAGTTCTTGTTCTGAGGGTCTGGGTGTTTTGAGAGACCGGAAAGTCTCTCGTAGCTTCTGATACCCACGACACAAGACTCGATCTTAGTGTGGGGTCGGGTACCGTCAACTTCCCCGATTTTGCCTAAGGGTCCTGTGTTTGCCTAAAACGAAGAAATGGGAATATCTAATATAATTTATTAGTTTGGCAATCGAAACGTATGTCACTTTTTAGAAATATTATCTAGCAACAATAATTTGGAGACATTAGGTTGGTAGCGTGCATAGTTTTTGACAGTTGTGGCTCAAAACAGAGCACTCAATTTCGGTTAATTTTAGTTGAGAAAAAACTTTTCAGATAAGTCTTCACAATACGCAAATTTCTTTCTTGTTTTAATATATTCTATAAATCTTTGAAAGCTTAATCGTTTGTAATTGTTACTAGTGGATAAAACTCAGTACGTAGTAGGAATTATTGGAATAGGCAAAGTCAAGCAATTTTTTTTAACAAATGATTGTGACTTTGCCTAGGTTAGGGTTGACCCTTTTGTTATTTACCGACATCGAAAACAGGAGGTCTATTTTCGTGTATGTTAGGCACTATTTCAAATATTTTTTCATAATAACAATTAAAAGCTGATTGGAGATGTACTATTCTATATATTATCTATATATGTATATATTCATATGATAAAAATTAAAATGTAGCTTCTTTATGTGTTTTCTGAAGTACTAAGTACGTATCAACTTAATTAATGTCTTATTTTATGATGATGTAAAATGCTATCTATTTACTTAGATTTTGCTTTTTGTTTAAAGGACTTTCAAAATGGACAGATCACGAAGAAGATATAAAGACTATGATGAGAGCTTACTAAACATCGCCGTAGGTCTCGTACAAAACAAAAATATTTCGTCATACGATGCCGAAAAACAATTCGGTATACCTCGCCGCACAATTTTAAATAAAGTCAAACAAAAATATTTAAAAAATATTGGAGGTCCCACTAAATTGTCACCAACAGATGAATAGAAAATTGCTAGTTGTTTGAGATTATTTTATTTGATAACTACCTACCTGTCTACCAAATGTGTCTTCTCGTCAACAATAAAATTAGTTACTATTTTATTATAAATACTTTTTAATAAAAAGATGCTACATAATTATTGCTTCAATTTTTTAAGTCACGAAGGAGACAACCCTAACAAATTTTTATCAATGTATTGAGAATGTGCAAAATGATATCCAGACATTGCCTAGCCAATTTTACCTCCTAAAATACTCTCAGAAAATGTCATTTAAATTGGGTCGTATTGTCATGATATTAAACTATATTTTAGATTGTCCCAGCATAAGAGTTTAATTAATTATTTCGGAGTAAATACATTAGGCAATGATACAGACATGAGATCCTAACTTTGCCTGATTTTCAAAATATTTCTAAAACTATATTTACAAACAAAAAATTAGTAAATTAATTTAAAATTACAACATTCTTGCGGTTTTTCTACGTTAATATGTGTAAGTACCATGAAAACCGAACGTATTTTTTATTTTATTTTATGTTAAAGTGCATAAATATCAAAATCCGGGCAAAATCAGGGCAGTTGACGGTATGTATGTGACTGTTGGGTGTTATTTATTTATTTATAATTAACACTAGAAAGCAATCCATTAGTCTTTTTGTTTTGACAACATTAGGCACCATCGGCATATTTCCACATGTAAGATTGTACCAATGCATGTAAATACGATTAAATATACCGGGCGTGCAGGAAAATGAAGCACTTGCTAAGTGCATGATATATGACAATGAAGATATAATATTTAGATAATATCTATCCGTTTTGGCGTGATGAACATTTAAAGTTTTATCACTACTTATTCGCATAAAACCATTGGAATGGCTAAAGAACAAAATTATAACATAAACGTATTTTTGCGTTTCGTCGTTAATTATATGGTTATCGGAATATATTTATTATTCATAACGCTACAATATTCTTGTAGGTACAATCAGACATTTCTTGGGTTTATTGCAGGCACTTGAAAAGCTTAGGTAATTGAAAAATCACCTGTAATGAAAGTTATTTCATCGCCAAATATATAGACATTACGTCCAATTGGCAAATTGTCATTGGGAGCGTCAATAATATCCGCTTGTGATTGGTCTATGTGATGTGGTGGTTGTCGAACGGCACGCAAAAAAGTGCGTACGGTGTGCGGCTCTCCTAAGCTGCGATATAATTGGTATGTACCTTTTAGAGGTACAAATGTTCCGTATAAATTCACCAATCGCCCTAAAAGTAAGATAGTTTGGTAATTAGTTAATTATAGTTATTAAGTATATATTGTACATTATATGTAACAATAGTGTGACTCCTCAAAATCACCTCTTCGTCGTCCAACTCCAGGCAAAACATCTTGTTCCATGAAACATCTAAAGGCGCTTGCTAATATAGTATCGGGTCGTTTGTCTGGCAGTTGTCGTTTAGCATATAATCTGCTAGCGACGGAAATAAGACTGTGTAAAAATTGCCAGAAGTATATCTTTTCAAAAGGATTGTGAGGTGTCCTCGCAAGCCATTCAGGATTATATTGGAATATTTTGTCAATTTCCACAAGTGTTAAATCTTTTTCGTGTATATTACAGTCATAATATAGTTGCCATAAGTACAGACGTATTAGGACTGGCGTGAAATATATCTCTTCTGTGTTACATATTGTAGCATATTTATAATAAATATTTTTTAAATCAATTTCGTAACATCTAAGTGACTTGTGTAAGGAGCTTTCCTCAAATCTAATTAAATCTTCAAAATGTAAAAGTGAATCTTCTACTGGGTCTTCCCTTCGCGTACCCGTTGAAACTAATACTTGGTACATTTTGTTACTTTCGAAAAAATCATTAATCATATTGCTTCTAATTTCAGCTTCTTTATCTAAATTCTTAAGCGCTTGTTCTATATGGTAAAGAAGACCAACCGTCTCATCGCATATATCAAATGTATATGGTTCTTCAACTTGGCATCGTTTTATATCTTGAATCCCCGAGCCGTTGTCATTGTCGTCTGGCATCAGTGATCCTAAGTTATCATCGTTAAACAAATGCTTATCTTGTAATATTAATCCATTATTGGTAACAAACTTTCCCACTCCATGTTTCTTATTATTTTTAAATTCCCCCTTATAATGTGCTCCTAACCCCAATCCCAAATTTAATACACCATATCCATTACGTTGCCCTTTATACCAAAGACCACGGTATGCGTTAATAGAAGGTGATGACATAGAGTTATTATAATACGCATCCCAAATATAAATGCCATACCCAGACATCACTCCATTTTTCCATTCGCCACGATAAAACTGAAAATAGCGCAAGTAAGTGACTAATTTTCACATTTTGTCATGTTGATAAGTATTACTGGTGAACAGATGTTACTTGAATATTTTATCAACCTAAGGAAAAACCCAATATACATATATATAATATGCAAACAGCTCATGCAAACAGTATCTATCTACTATTAAGTAATGACATTAGAAACATAATGTAATTAAAAAATATAAATTACAACGCACATCATGATTTGGCCAAATCATTAACCCCTTCCCACTTCGTACGTATTTATCCCATTCACCTTTGTAACCACTTAAGTCACAGTATTCTCGGGAGCCATATCCGTGACGAACATTCTACAAAAGTTGATTAAAATTTAAATGTCATTAATGTTTTAAAGAAAACTGACTCAAAACATACTGTAAATAGATTGACTTACATTAACCCACTGTCCGTCGTAAGAATTTTTAAAGGAGCCTGAGTAATAAATGACTCCTTCCCCGTGTTTAGTGCCACTTTGCCACCCTCCTGCGTAAGACCGTTGGTTTCGTGAATCCACGTAGAGGCCCCTGCCATTGCGCAGGTTTCCGACAAAGTCGCCTTCGTACCATGTATCATCTTTCCATTGTATAAAACCTTTTCCATGCATCTCGTTCTCTTTAAATTGACCCTAATTTTTTAACATAAAATGTTAGATTTTCATTCTAACTACCTATTCGACAAGCAGTTTGTCAAAAGTTTTACAGCCGGCGTCCAACCAACGGCACCACGGAGATCAAGTACTAACCAAATATATTGTTCCATCAGCCCACTGAAACCTTCCTTCCCCGTGCATGCACTTCATCGAAATGTTTCCTTCATAAATATTGCCGTTGCGAAATTTGATTATAGCTCGCTCGTCGGGTGAAGACCACCACGCTTGGTTTAGTGAGTCTACCTAAATTAAATGTTAATTTTCAATAACCCATATTTTTTTGGATACTTAGGTAATTATACTACTGTTACTTTGATACCTGTCCAGCGTCAATCATTTCTAGCTTCGATCTGCTTCGTTTTGTTTTAGACGGCTTTGCTGAGATGCAAGCAAAACAAAAAATATTTAAAAATGAAATCGTATGTATGTAATAGTGTCTAGCAACCTATTCAGAACATATATTTTACATACCCATATTCTTTTTCTTCTTGCTCATAATTGTTAGCTCGCTAACTGTTTTTCCAAATTCCATATTAGGTGTGCTCTCCTCCAGTTTTTGTGGAACTATTACCTCCCACGATTCAACAATACTATCAAGCATAGATTCGAAAAGCATAGTAATTAATTCTTTTTCCACTGAACCTTTGGGTCGGTTACCTACTACAGAAGTGGCAGACTCGCTCGTCAATCGGGCTGTGGACGGACCGCGTGCAGTGGACAAAAAATCATAGTCAGTTCTATCTTCAATGTTCAGATACCTTTTTGATGCAATTAACGAGCTTTCACGACGTGTGACGGTTTTTTGTGAATCTACGTAATACATTTTCGTTTAATAGTCCCTATAATATGAAAATATATCTAAGTGATAAAATAAAACTTGATATTGCAAAATATATTCGATTTATATATGAATACAATATGACAAATGTAATAGAAGACGATTGACGACAGGAAAGGCTTACGTCAAAAAACAAATCATATCGGATTACGTATCGGATTGTATTTTTTATTAATGATTTATATGCGTTGATGAGTTTTTTCTCCAAGTTTTGGAGAGTAAATGTAATATTATATCTACTCTGTATTTGTATCAGCCCCTATCATGGCCCCTATACTAAGAGTACTGAGTAGTTAGGAATGTGTTAACGAGGATATTGTTCAATAAATTTTTAACGTTGTATTTAGCAGTCATTGGGGGAAAAAGACGATTTATATAGTGTTGCAGGCATACATAAATATTATATACATTCAAAACTCACGCCTTTCCCAGAAGGGGTAGATAGTGCTACGAGGACACCCACGTTTCGCCTTGTGTGTTCCGTCATATACATACATATATTAATGTACTCTGTGTTTCCGTCCGGGAATATATTCCTGACTCCGCGCTGATATTGAATAGAATAATACAATATCACTTTGCCCGACTCGGTTTTCGAACCCGAGACCTCAGCGTTGAAGTCGTACCGCGCTATCGAGGCACCGAGTATTGTGTTAATAAATGGATCGACTTGGCCATCGCATGAAAACATAATGTATCGTACAATTTATACATAATGCTGCTGGCCAAGTCGATCTATTTAGTTAAATCGTAAAGAATTTTTAAGATTGATATGGCAATAACTAACGTTATAACTTTATATAGAAGGTCCCTTAAGGACTAAATAAATTAATCGACTTGGTATTACATGCATCTGACAACTTTTTGCGGTAGAAAACCTGAGCTGCGAGACTTGGAATTTTTTTACAGGATGTTTTTGATGGGATCTCACGTCTTTTTGTAGAGTCCTACTTTTTTCCTTTTCGGTATTTCTTACTTCTAGAATATCACTAACGATTTTTCTTAAAGCCTCTGTCTTATGGATTTTTCTTATTTTTGTAGGCATCAATTTATCACAAATATAGCGGATTTGATTATTAATGTTCTTTCTTTCATTGTAATTGATATTTTCGAGCTATTTAGTCTATTTATTTGCAAGGGCATGTGACATGCTGAATACACCATTTCCTTCTCTATATCCCCTCCTGTTATGCCTCATATATATAGATATCTATCTACAACTATTATTCCATTATATACGGGTACAATGATTCATTAACTGCAAATGTAACTTTGTAATCCTATACATTTATATGGGATTACAAAGTTATCCGCACCGCCGCTCATGCCCGTCAAGGTTAAAATAGTAATACAAATTGCCCTTAGTGCGACCGAAATGGCCATATTTAACGGATTTCTAATGCATCCAAACGCGCCACGTCATGTCAACTACTAGTTGACAGTTGGTCTATCTAGAAAACTAGACACAAATTATGAAATGTTTGAATTTTCCCTTACTTTAGACACTAAACACTAATTATATTCTAAATTTGAAGGTTCTATGTCTGCTAGAAGTGCCTTAGACTTTTGATGATCGGTCAGTCAGTGAGTGACAAAATTAAGAAAGTTTGACTAGTTACAATTCTTAAACTACTGGTTCAAATTGAATGAAATTTTAAATATACCGTGTTTACACAATGCCTGCTTAGTAACTGAAAATTCAGGCTTCATGCTTTAGCCACAACGAAGTTATAGGGGGTTGAAAATAGTCTGAACTGCTTCGAGAAAAGGATGCCTATAGCTCGACTTGGACGGGGGCTCGGCCGCGCCCCCAGATTCATAGATATTGGAAACCTATTTCCTCATTTCTTCATGATAAAAGCAGTCCCAGTGATTGTGCTTATGTACAGTCATTTAGGGTGTCTCCGGTTCAATTTCCGATCTCTTGTAATTTAATTATTTATGTATTTAATTATTCATGTACATATTTTAACCGAGTAGATAACCTAATTATAAGTACTCAAAGATTAAAGTGTCTGTAGATTCTATTGTAAATTTTTAATTTAGTTTTAATTCAAACTCTTCATTGGTTCAGTTGCCTCTACCGAGTAGTTCGTAATAATATGTGATATTTGGAATTAGGTCAAATTAGTGCCCGGCAAGGCGACGGATTCGTCCCCTTTCTTGTATGAAAATAGATACTTTACTAAATGTGCGTGACAACATGATGTCTTATCTGAGTACTGAAACGGTGTTACTCATTTCTGATGTGAGTTACAAAGTCTTAGTTGAATAGGATTAACATCAATAATGAATCGATAAAATAAACCATACTACATCTCAAACTGTTGTATTTTGAAGAGGAATTTTACTTTATTTTTTATTTTACCCTTAGGTCGATCTCCATGAATTCGGTGCCTTCCAGTTCCGCTCTCCCATCTATGAGGGGATCTTGTTAAATCATTGTTTAACATAGAACGACCTACCACAAACAAAAGAAGTCGTCAGTTACAGGCATGTGGACACAATGCTAAAGATTACACAATTAAAATGTTATTTTAACCCCATTTCCATAATTTCCAAGGCCTCCACAAACGCCAAATTGAAGCGTCTTGTTTTAGGTCGTCAGAAATAGAGTCGAACGGCTTTATTGGTGTCTCTTGTTGACGTGACTGCTGAGTTGACTCCTGTTCTCCCCAACACGCCCGCAGAAAGCACAGCATGGTTAGGATCGTCAGCACCTTTTAAATAATTCGTTAACATTACTAAAATTGTTGAAACATTTACTTATAAATATTTTTAATAGCAAACGCGGTGCAGTGGTTAGATACCTACGTATTATGTTAACTATGAATAAAGAGGATGCGTGGTCTATCTCCGCACTAAGACAAAAGTTTATTTTGTTTAGAAATCACAGTTTGCATGTTGGCATAGAATAATCTTTATGTTCATGGGCGATACCACTGCGGGCCTCCAGGTTGCCGTGTCGAAACTGTGAAGGGACGCGAAGATCTTGTCATTGAGCTCAACCGGACCTTGGATCTCATTTCTACATGGGGTTCCAGGAATATGGTTGAGTTCAATGCCAAGAAAACCCAGGTGTGTGCGTTCACGTGCAAAAAATCCCCGTTCTCTCCCCTCCCCATTCTTCAGGGTACTCCCCTCTCAGTGCAGAATGACGTGGATATCCGCTGTGATCTCAATCCAAGGAATCACATCGAGGGCGTAATATCTTATATCTGCCACATCACGCAGGGTTGGAGTCCTGAACAGGGTGCGTCGGTTTTTCACGCCCGGTCAGCTTTGCCGCTTATATAAAGCGCAGGTCCGCCGTCCGGCCGGGTATGGAGTACTGCTCGCACCTTTGGGATGGATCCGCCCAGTACCTGCTCGATGCCTTGGATGGATTGCAGCGGCGGGCCATCCGCATTGTGAATGATGCAGACGTTACGAGCAACTTGGAGTCGCTACAACTCCGGAGAGATGTCGCCTCTCTAAGCGTGTTCTACCGCCTGTATCACGGTGAGTGCTCTGAGGAATTGTTCAACTTGCTCCCCTCCTCTCCATTCCTAACCAGAACCACGCGTGCTGGCTTGCGAAGCCATAGCTTGACAGTTCACACCATCCCGACGCGAACCAAACGGTTCTCAAATTCGTTTCTGTGCCGCACCGTCAGGCTGTGGAATTGTTTGCCGGCGCACGTGTTCCCTCCTTCCTACAATCCTGGGTCCTTCCGCCGTGGTGTGAAGAGGCACCTAAGCAGGCCGGCATAATTGTTTCCATTGGCATGGGACTGCCGTCCGATGCCAATGAATACTCTGCCTGGGCGGCATTGGCACTTTCCATCAGGTGCAATGCCGCCACTATGCCAGGCCATTATAAAAAAAAAAAAAAAAAAAACAAAACTACCATACAGTATGATAAACCCACACCGCAGTTTAACTTTGTAGAGCAATGTTTCCAAATGTTACTCAGAAACATTTGATAACAAAATGTTATAGCACAATGTTAGTAAATGTCACCGTGTTATTAATTACCTAGCTTGAAAAAAACTGTCAATATTTGGGTCATCAGTCAATAACACTGTAAGAAAATGTTGTTACTCTTTGTTATCTGTTATAAGCGGTAGGTGTGGCGGTAGGTATGGACAGGAACAGAAACATGTAACAAATAATGACAAGTAGATAGCAACAAAAGTTATAGATTGTTGCCTATTGTTATCGTTATGCACAATGTTGCTCAACAAACGATAAAAGCAGTGTGGATGCACCATTACTTGTACTGAAAATACCAAGGGCACTAAACATGATACGCACTTTGATATGTTCGAGATATTTTGTTTTTAAACTCTTTATCATCGTATTTTTAATTACCTTTTTACACATTTTATGCAAGACACAATTCACTGTTTTACTTAGGTATATGCTGTTTTAATATTTATACGCGTGAATGAATCGTGCAAGCAGTTATATAGTCTGCTCTAGAAAAGAAATTGAAAGACGTTTCATACACTGGTCCATTAAACTACTGTGGCAATTTCAGTGATCCAAATCGTAATTGCGTAAATTTAGACTCATTCTTTGTACATTATTTTACATCTATATTGGCGAGGATACACTTTTTTTATTTTCTTTACCGTATAAAACATGTTATAATATTTTGTAACTACAAAACAGGAAGAAACTTGGGTCGTTTACCTATTCTCATCGAAATAAATAAAACACTTTACATAACAATTTTATTTAAACAAATCAACTTAGTCTAAAGTACCCAAAAAAGAAACTAGAAAATATCTAGAATTCAAATACTTATAAATGTCAATTATCACACAATAAATACAAATCAGAGTTATATACCTGTTTGGCAGTACCTTTATCCAATGTTAATATTTAAAAACTGAAATAAATTATAAATACAACACAGTATTAATTAATTACAATATCAAAAGCACCCATAATACAATTTGAAAACGACTAAAACAAAGACACAAAATATAGCGATAGCGTAAAAAAATATGTTGCACCCAATTAAAATAAATATACACACATAAGTACGTAGTAAGTACATACAAAAACTCACGCCTTTTTCGCAGAAGAGTTCTTAGGTACTACCAGGCCTCTCACGTTTCGACTTGTGTATTTCGTCCCATGATTGCATGTCTATCAGACACGAATTCATGACTCTGGGCTGATAATAAATAGAAAAATCCAAATTCACTTTGCCCGATCCGGGATTCGAACCCGAAACTTCGGCGTTGGAATCCTACCGTAGTGCAACTGACCCACCGAGGCCATCAACATGCTGATACATCTTAATATATATTTTAAAAACCTCAAAGAAACTATTCTATTTAGTATTTTTTATTTAAAAACTTTTACTTTTATCAATATATTTACATATCTAATATTTTCTCCAGGTATTTTCTTCACGCACATTTCGTTAACAGGATCAAGGGACTGGTTAAATTTATGGGTACTGATGATTAACATTTTGCGTTCGATAAAAAGACATTTGAATTGTGCTACATTATTCAGTAACTAAGTATTACGTAATACGTACCTATATTACATGTTATAATTACAAAATTTAGATTTTTGATACATTGACGACATTTTTGATCGGTTAAATAATTCATTAGCCTATAGTAACTACACTGTTAATATAATTTTATATCACAGTCACATCATTTGGCTTTCATTTCACAGACGATTATGTATCCTCTGTGGATATCTACAAGTTCGCGTAATTATTACATTACATCAATTATTTTTATCATGATGAAGGTTTCTGCAGCAACTTTGCTTACAATGATGTGCTATTGGCATATATTTTATTTCAGAAGAACAAAATATATTGGAGAGTATTCTTTGTTTGTCTTTTAAGTTTTATACGTTCCTAGTATTTACGGTTAGGGGGCTTCTTACCCGCAGTTGAATGCAGATTTGTATGAAAAAACAAAACCACATTTCACGCGAGCGGCCGCGGGTGCAAACCGCGTCGTGAGAATCACCTCTTATGGTACTGAACGTTGGGAGTGGGTAAGGCTCTAAGGCCCAGCGCAGATCGGAACGTCGCGGCGTGGCAACGAATTTAATTTGAAAATTGATGTCGCGGCACCGAGAAATGCCTTTGGATGCCACGGCATAAATTTAAAATATTGGAATTTAAATCATAGTTCCATCAAATAAGTTGAAATATCCTTTGGTAAAAAATTAAATCAATTGCCATGCCATCACGGCCTGCGGTGGCCTTAAGCGTTTGCGGAGCTGTAGAGTAACATCTTGCGCCTACATACCATTAATATGTACGAATTACGTTAGAAGGTTCCTGAGACCATCAAACAGAAATATTTTCTTGTGATTGTGGTCATTAGACTAATAACTTTAGTAATTTGATCGACTATCGGATGGAAGATTATCCTTTCTAAAACCTCTCTCCGCAATAAAGCTTAGTTCATAGACCGGAAAGGAGATAAATTGACAATCTTATGTCAACATATAACTGGTGATAATGTAATTACCCGACTATTCATTCACTATTAATTAGTTTAGAAACAAAACGGCACTATAATCTGAATGTATTAAATAGAAAGTCAATTGGCAACTAGTAACTACTTATCTACATTTCAATTTAAAGTAAAATGCTATATTTGTATAATTATAAATAAAAATAACCTGTAATTTAGGCTGAATAGTGTAGGCTACTTATAACTACTTAGTAGTAGGCCACATTAATATTTACAAATGCAAATTTTCGTTGAAGTAATATTATTTATTGAGTTTGAGCATTGCTTTTGTGACTAGAATTACATTTGTGTGTGAGTTTTTAATCCTAATTATTTATTTTTGAATTGAAACTCATTCCCTATATTTAGGAGTTATAATAGTTTGGGGAATATTACAAATAACTATAAAACAAAACCAAATACATATATCTATTTTGACATTAATCTTGCTTAATTCATGTTTTACTTGGCTTATAATTTAGTCATAATAGAAAATTACGTATATCTAATAAAAATATTACTTGCAGTATTAACAAATATAGAATATGTTTTATATCTACATAAATTAACGAAATATATCTAAGCTGTAAAAATATCAAATTTTATTTTAAGCCTATTTATTTAAATCTGCTAATAGCTATAGATGCGTATATGAAGGTAAGATTAAATTTTAAGAATATTAAACGCACAGAAGAAAATTAATACTTGTAGTATGCTAAATATTAGATTTGATCTATAAGTACTTAAATTATATCAACTGTTATACAAACTTTCAACTTCAATTCGCATAATATGAATATTATATAAATAGCTAATACAGTTATTAAGGCCTATTTACAGAGTAATTCCCTGTCACACTTTCCTTAAATCTAGATCTATAGCTGTGCGCAAAAATAATTAACATTTAATTATTCACTACGTTTACTGCATCGCCAAAAAATAAACTATCTACCATTGGGGTCGAGTATATTATTTAGGCATATTTACACCTGGCGATCGATTGCCGCACTTGTGTGGCAAATACGATATAATCGTAGAGTCGCAACACAATTATACTATTTACTAGATTCTGCTATGTTTGCATCTTCAAAAACGTATATATTTTCTGTTCGTAAAATTGATACCACTACTTTATAAGTGAAATAGAGCTAATTATTAACAAAAGATTGCTATTTTTGTTGGTTGGTGATTTTGAAGAGAATTCAATAGCGCTAAATTATTTTTCTTTTTCTTATAATTCGTGCGTACACCAGCACTGTCAAATATCAGCCAATAGCAGGACAGAAAATTGTTGCTCGGCACCAATATTGTTATCTACGTTTTTAAAATACGATCGTTCTTTTTAGTTTTTATTCAAGAAGTCCCAGTAATGGGGCATTCCACGCCAAGCGGACAGGTAAAAAATCTCGATGTTTCCGATTTCAGAAATATTTGAGTATGTTCTACCTATATATGTCCTTGATTCGTGTGTCAAATAGTTTTCTAATATAGTAACTGGTTAAAGAATTAAGGAACTTTGAAATTTTGGCCAATTGGTGGGCATACAGTACTTCAAAGCCGTTTATCTAGTCATAAAGTCATAAAGTCACTCAATTTATATTGAACGTAGTACTTAAATAATTTGTGATCTTATTTTTAAACTTTTATCTCATGTAACCTGGGTCTGGGTGTGTATCATTGTATAGGTACACACCAGCTCTTTCTTTTATGTTATTGTTATCTGTGGAAACTGTTGTGGATTATGTATTTCTAGTTGTTGTTGATTCTATGTTATATTGTATCTGTTGTTTCCCAAATAAATAAAAATAAAAAATAAAATTATCGATTGAAATAATTAAACCACTGGATTTAAAACTTCATTTAATAAGCTTTTTAATTGAATTTTTGGATACTAAAACAAATTATTTTTTTCCATAGTTTTTTTATTTGAATTTTTTTAAATTAGATTTTCACAAAAATAAACAATTTCGATTTTTTTAATATTTTTTAAGAAAATAGCTAGTATTGTATAGAACATCCTTGCCAAGTTTTATTATGGGCGTGAAAGTGGTTTACGAGCTATACTGGAAATATGCGCCGCACCGCGCCAAACGCCCGCCACGTGCGTGAGCTTGCAGACAATATTTATTTTGTACTTTGATATAATATTTAAAATAAAAAGAATTATTTTTATGTAACTATGATTAACTACAAATTTATTAACTATAAATATAACAAATATACAATTTTTATGATTAACTACAAATGTATTTACAGGCTTTTACAACTTTAAATCTTGCACTGTTACTTGTGCGTGTTACTATAATACCTTCAGTAGTAGGAATGAAGGCATGATATTTTTTTGTGCCTGGTATTGTATTTGCCGACTCAAATCTGCTTTTTATAGACAATCTGTTCTGTTGAATTTCCGTTTTTCGAGCATAGAAAATGTGCGTTTGTGGCATTGATTTTGTCGCCCAATTTTACAAACGCTCAGCTGTGGTTATTGCTTCGTTTGACGCCGATTGTAGACTAGCTCGAGTCGCTAGACGTTTTAAGTTGCCCCCAAGTCCATCACATGGCCCTTTGCCGTGAGCAGTGGCATGAAAATTAAAATCAGCTTCGGTACCAAAATCCTGTTTTAAATAATTCGCACATTTTCTATGCTCGAAAAAAGGAAATTCAACAGAACAGATTGTCTATAAAAAGCAGATTTGAGTCGGCAAATACAATACCAGGCACAAAAAAAATATCATGCCTTCATTCCTACTACTGAAGGTATTATAGTAACACGCACAAGTAACAGTGCAAGATTTAAAGTTGTAAAAGCCTGTAAATACATTTGTAGTTAATCATAAAAATTGTATATTTGTTATATTTATAGTTAATAAATTTGTAGTTAATCATAGTTACATAAAAATAATTCTTTTTATTTTAAATATTATATCAAAGTACAAAATAAATATTGTCTGCAAGCTCACGCACGTGGCGGGCGTTTGGCGCGGTGCGGCGCATATTTCCAGTATAGCTCGTAAACCACTTTCACGCCCATAATAAAACTTGGCAAGGATGTTCTATACAATACTAGCTATTTTCATAAAAAATATAAAAAAAAACGAAATTGTCTAAGTTTGTGAAAATCTAACTTAAAAAAATTCAAATAAAAAAACTATGGAAAAAAATAATTTGTTTTAGTATCCAAAAATTCAATTAAAAAGCTTATTAAATGAAGTTTTAAATCCAGTGGTTTAATTATTTCAATCGATAATTTTATGACTAGATAAACGGCTTTGAAGTACTGTATGCCCACCAATTGGCCAAAATTTCAAAGTTCCTTAATTCTTTAACCAGTCACTATATTAGAAAACTATTTGACACACGAATCAAGGACATATATAGGTAGAACATACTCAAATATTTCTGAAATCGGAAACATCGAGATTTTTTACCTGTCCGCTTCGCGTGGAATGCCCCTAATGTCACTCAGGTCGTATTAGCATTATTGGTGTAGGGCACTGCGCTGGTATTGCTAAATCCGGTATTGACTAGAGTTCCACATTATACATGGTGTTAACAATTGAAGTAATATGAAAGGTGCCGGACACCCTGACGCGGCGGTGTGTGGCCGTGTGGTTGTGGTGGGTGGGTCATACTATCTTGGCGAGCGCGTGCCAGCGATACCTTCCAGCGGCGGATACAACTAAGAAGCTTGAAGCTTGAGAACCTCACCGCCGACCCGTGCTGTCGCTGTTGTCCCGCTCCATCGTCCGCTGGTATTGTGGGCGCAGCCTAAGGAACATGAGCAGGACGCCGTGGTTGTGGCGACACTATATCCATGCGGCGGGGCGGAAGTTGTCGACGATGCTGGCGCGGCGCGTGGGGCGCGGGGGTCGCGCGGGTCGCGGGGCGCGGGGGCGGGCGGCGCGGGGTCACGAGTCGTGCAGCAGGCGCTGGTAGTGCGGGAACACCTCGTGCGGCGGCACGTGCAGACCGAACTCCAGCGCCACCAGCACAGCGAACTCGAACCGCATCAGGTCCTTGCGGTTCAGGCGGAATGTCGTCTCGATGCGCTGCGAACGATTTGGTATCATGATACGACTAAGTGGTTGTAAACGGAATACCAATCTTAAGCACAAATCCTATGTTGCTTAAATTGGGATTTGAAATAAAATGATGTATTGAGAGTGAATTTTTCAAAAGGGCGTGGATTGCTAAATCTGACTCTGTGAGGAATAGCGAAATTATTTTTCACTAGGAGTAACGAACTCGATTTTTATGACAACTAAAACTGCATACTTGAATAATTACATAAGGGAAAGTAAAAAGTTCATTTTAGGTGAAAAGCTAATTTAGCTTCATTATCTTAACTCCTAGTCTCCTTGTATTGAGAGTGGAGTTTTATAACTTTCGTTTTGAATAAAACTAATTTTTAAGAATTTTATCACGAATTTGGTTTAATTTTTGAATTTCTTTACTTCCCGACGATTCGATAACTTTAAAGCTTTCGTGATCACGGCCTCGAACATATCCGTAAAACATATTAGGTATATTGTTTTATTTCAATATAAATAATTCAATTATAAATAAAACCTATTTGTAAATAGAATATTGTATAACTTAAAACTTACTTCGATTAGGGCTTTCAACATTTCTCCTTTAACATCATTAAGTTTGGCTGATAGCAACAGACAGGCGCCAGCACATAGTTTTCTGTTATCCTTATTTATTAGATTGGCTAATATTAACTTCTCAAAGTAAACATACGCCTGTGCGACTGACAACAAGTCGACTCCTCCACTGTCATGTTTCGCAATCTTACGCATTTCTTTCTTTATGCTGAAAAAGAATTAAAATGCGAATCAGTATCATTCTTTGTAATAAATTATTCATTTCATAATTATTTTATAGGCACTGATTAACACTGAATACGTCTATAATTAGGGTTTTAGGAAAATATGCGAAAAATACGATATAACATAATATAAGTAGGGTAGTTAGTAATCAGTAAAATAAGTAGATATTAGAACATACTTACCTTCTCAGTTTGCTAAGAGTTAGTTTAATATGCGGGAATTTTTCTCTAAACTTATCGTTTAGTTCCTTTTTAAGATCTTGCGGTCGGACGTAGTCAATAATAGACGTCATATACGATGTAAATGTTAATAGGGTCCGGTGCTTGCCTGCGATCAACTCTGGATCATCCAAGACATTGGGGCAATAATGAAGCTGAAATAAACAACAATTGTAGATAACATTCATGTGACAGACGACCTAGCTTTGGTTGATAGGAGGTGCTGGATACAGACTTTTTTAAACGGGTTACATTGTGTAATGTTTCAGCACCCTTTTAATAATCATACCAAACTTGTTACAAATTCATTCAATATACTTACAAATTTCTGTGAGATTAGTGTGCTCTCTTCCCAATCAAATGTCTTATTATCAACAGACGAGTGTGGCGGTGAAGACGCTATAACTGTTCTTTGTGACGATTCATAAGAAAAGCACCTAGAATAAACACTTCCCTTAGTCATTACAGTTTAAATATGGTCATACCACCATGCAGTCTTTAAACTTAATTATTAGAGTAGAAACTATAATACATGCAAAATAAATAAAACAACATCTCACACTTCCACAACTTAGTTATAGCATCTACCTATGTATATGTTAAGTTATATTCAACATCCAAGATATTAGTATGTCCATGCATCTGTGGCCACATATTCCTTGCTATGTGCAGACTACATCCAGTTGTTAATGATTGTGTAGAAGGATAAGTGCATGATATAAACATGTTTAATCCTTAGCAAGTAGTCAGCACCCCTACCATTTCCTAATTAACTTCACCATATAGCCTTACAAAAATACGACCAAAACCCATAATGAAATTACTGCATTTATATATTTATAGTTTTTATAAAAAGTATACTGGCTACATGTACAAATTATAGTTATTAATAAACTTGTGTGTAATTTTAAAGCAAGGGTTGAACAGCATTAGCAAAATCTAAATGCATAGCAAACTTCATTTTTTCATTGTTTACCATTTTTTATCCTTGTGTCTCGTCAATAATTTAGTCCTGAAATTTAAATTTGTTAGTGATGAAATGATTATGATTGTTTCATAATGATAATCAAAATGCATTTGATAAAATCAGTGATGTGTAACACATAGTTATGTAAGTCATGTATGTATGTATGTATGTATGAGTGCAGAAGCATTCAGATGATGTGTCTTGATTTTGTTTATAATCTTGATTTCAAACAGAACAGTGGTTTCATCTACAAAATATAAAGTGGATACAATCTATAAACTGAATATTAGCTTTAGTACTATTTAAATATAAAAAGAAATTCAAAATATATGCTAGACATAGACTGTTTGTTCAATCAAGTTTAAGTTACTGTTTTTATTGTTGCACAACCTCTAATTAAACACGAAACAATAACACAATGTAATGTTTATTATTTAAATAAAAAAATAAACAATCACATGCACAAAAGCACTTTGAACATAATTCAGGAAGTAAAACAATATTAGAATGTTTGTAAGCTTATCTGTTCTCAATCAATAAAACTAGTAACAGCTTAATTTACCTGGCAATGACGTGGGGATGACGGTTTATTATTTTCCAATTAGTTTTGTCTGTAAAGTCACTGTCATACATTTTCCTGTATTGTTCTCTTGTGCACACTCTAGATGGCACAAGTAATTTTGAGTATGATATATCTTGCCCATTTTCTTCCTTTTCCAAGCCAAGTAAATCAAATGGATCCACACCATTGTCAGTGATTGATGAGAGAGGTCTAGGGCCTGATGTATTCCTTCTGCGAACACCATCCTTTCTAAGGTCAGTTCTGAAAAGTCCAGATACCAGGATTTACAAATCTGTGCAATTCTAATAATTTTACATACATGTATGTAGGTTGAATTAATAATCACCTATTTTGAAGTTAACAATAATAGCGTAAAAAGATTTTCTATCCATATATATATGTGTGTAACATAAGAAAATATTAAAGAACTTTTCCAGGAATACTTTCAAAATCTAATGTAACACAAACATTGTCTAAAATCTCTTGAATCATACATACCTTACATTACGCACAGTTTTTGAGTAAGGAATTGTGCTGAATATCACACAGGGAGCACCTTGTGATGGCACAAAGGCAAGTCTCTCATCCCTAAATGTTACACCTTTAGTTGGACGTACCAAACGCACTTCTTTTGTTAAAGCATGATTCTCAGGTATACATGTATTGCTGGTTCTAAACCGACCTGAAACAATCCACTATAGTATATAGTTATATAAGACTTATATGTAATTTTAGTACCAAGGTGTTTTAATAGAAAATAAGTACATTAATTACAGTAGGCCACTTATCATATAAATTCTACAACTTAAAAACATGAATAATATTTTACCAAAATTTAAACTCTCAGAGCTGCTCTTATCATCTGTATTTATTCCTGCAAGAGATACAAGGTGGTTCTTTTTGGCCCGAAAAGATGTATGTTTTTCTTTGAATGATTCAGTGTTTCCAGAAGAGCATCTGAAATAAAATAGAACTCAGATAATACCATTATTCCTTCCTATGACATTCTAAAATACTTTTGTGTCTAACAAGTAAATATAGGATATTAACAAATCTGTACCAACAACCATTATATTAAATCAACAGAATTGTAATATTCTGAATCTCATCACATTGAACTGTTTGAATAAATTAAAATTACCTCTCCCTGAAACTAGAATTTGTAACTCCTTTCACAGGCGTCGCCGTTGAAGTATATTCAGATTCTGAGCTCAAGGAATGATTGTCAGGGCCAAGTTTATGGACAGGACTAGACTGTGGAACTTTATTGCGAGACCGCACGCTATTCTTTAAGATGACATCCTTATCTTTATGTATGTCCATCGATTTAAATCCATTATCAGTCTTGTCATTCTTGGATGTAATCTGTTTTAATTCTGAATCTTTGTATTTACCGTCAAGAGATATATTTGATAGAAAAGTAACAGCCGCTAAACGTCTTCTTGCTTTCTCGTATTTATTACGATGGTTTGACATTGTAGATAATTATGCTTATGGTATAACTCTTGTTAAAAACACTTTTAACTGAACTAATGTATTAATATAATATCATTTGTCAATTTTATCGAGCTCCGATTTAGTATTTTCATCAATACGGAAATATGAATTTGTCAAATATTTTGACAACGTCAAAACTGAAAATAAAAAAATGGGTTTATTTGTTCAAGGAATTATTACGATTTAGATTACATTTTTACTAGTAAAAGTATACGAAGTAATAAATTAAAATAGTAAATCAGCTATTGGTATAAATCTAATAAAATATTAATTTTGTCAATTATCATAGTTATTTTTAATTTGTTTACATACATTTCTGAACGAAGTAACAAATTTCACTGTCAAATTAAAAGTTTTGGTATTTCTGTGCAGTAAGGTGGAGCGGATAACTTTTAATTCATATTAGAATAAACAATAAAAGGTTGTTTTTAATGGAGTCTAATATTCCTGGATCCTCTTCTACCACTAGAGCCACACGGTTTATGATGGAAGGGGTCGGAGCTCGCGTAATAAGAGGACCAGACTGGAAGTGGGGCAAACAGGTAAGATGCACTGTTTATTTTTGTTAAATATTGCATTATTTCTAGAAAACAGACAGGTTGATACATTGATCTCTATCTCGAGATATTGTAAGGTGGTGTATCATGTCACAGTTATGTAAAATTGTGTTGTAATTCTGTTTGTATTGCAAATGTCACCTATACTATGTATTGTCCATGATATTGTTGTTATAGTTTTATAATTTCTCTCTAATTTATTTTTACTTCTTTGCAGGATTGGTGGTGAAGGCCATGTGGGTACTGTAAGAAATTTGAATCTCCTGAGGAAGTGGTTGTAGTATGGGACAATGGCACTGCTGCCAACTACAGATGCTCCGGAGCCTATGACTTGCGCATATTGGACAGTGGCTCCAACTGGTGTAAAGCATGAAGGAACTATGTGTGATACTTGTAGACAACAACCTATTTTTGGTGAGTACTTCATATTATTTAAGCTTTATTACAGAATGTTATTTATTGTTTTGATTAAATTTAATGTTAGTTTACATAGCTAAGTATCACAATAATTCTTATAACATTTTAAAATATTTTCAGGTATTCGCTGGAAATGTGCAGAGTGTAGTAATTATGATCTCTGCTCTGTATGCTACCATGGAGACAAACATAACTTAAGGCACAGATTCTACCGTATTAGTGCACCTGGGGCCCAGCGCTGCCTGGTAGAGCCTCGACGTAAAAGCAAGAAACAGGCTGTGAGAGGAATATTTCCTGGGGCCAGAGTTGTAAGAGGGGTGTGTACAGTGTTAATGTTTTTCTTTTATTTTCTTTTTGAAATAAATACCACCTTTTCCCAGAAGGGGTAGGCAGATGTGCTGCCAGGACACCCATATTTTGCTTTGTGCTTTCCTTCCCACTATTTGTTAAGGGGTGAGCCTGTTGCCATATCAGGCAAAAATTCCTGACACCGAGCTTATACTGAATAGAAAAAAGTTCTATTACTTTTCCATACTGAGATTGATTGAACCTTATCCTTATCATTTATAGAATTGTCAAGTTATTTAATAAATTTATTCTGTATTAAGCTGATAACCCCACCACAATTTTTAAACAGGAACTATGAATTATGCTTTGTTATAGCTTTTAAAAATATAGAAAAAAAACTTCTTTAATGAAAGCTTTATAAAATGAAAATCTATTTAATAATGCCCGTTTGTTTGCATTGTAAGAGGCAATACCTGTAAAAAAAGGATATATATTAAAGTAGGATGAAACCATGTTATTTTATTTATTAACATTATTCATAAATTCACAGGTGGATTGGCAATGGGAAGATCAAGATGGTGGTAATGGCAGGCGCGGTAAAGTAAATGAGATACAAGACTGGTCTGCAGCCAGTCCCCGCTCTGCTGCCTATGTTGTGTGGGACAATGGTGCCAAAAATCTATATAGGGTTGGATTTGAAGGAATGGCTGATTTGAAGGTATATTTACATGATTCATTTTTAAACAATGTGTTCAAAATATATTCTCTCTCTTGCCCTCTGTCTCCTTCTCTTTCTCTCTTCAGTCATAGAAAGTCTACTGCTAAATATAGGCCTCCTCCAAGGATCTCCACATTGACCAATATGAAGTGGCCTGCATCCAATGACTTCCTGCAACCTTACTACATTTGACAGATTTATCAAAGATTTTGAGCATTGAGCTTTCATAATTCGTTTGTGTTATTTTTTTCTTGAGAAATGATAATAGTAAATGGAAAAACTAAATTGAAAACCATTATTTTAAATCTAGCAATATTTTTGATAACATAAAATGTATGTATATGTATGTTGCTTTCAGGTTGTAAATGATGTAAAAGGCCAAAATGTTTACAAGGAACATTTGCCTCTCTTAGGAGAACTAGGTCCTGGACGTACTGGGCCTCATGGCTTACAAGTTGGTGATCAGGTAATATAATATTAATTGGATATCTCTTTGCAGAATTAACTATTCTAACATCAATTAAAAATATCTATTGAAGCTTTTTGTTCACATCAAATCGTCTGCATATCGACGCAGGAAAGCGATTTTGTCGTATCTCAAAAAATGCGTATGTGCGTTTTGTATATTATTTAATTCATAAAAAAAATACCACATTGAATTTCATTGTGGCAATGTAAGGTTTTATTGTAAAATGTTATTATTAATGAAATGGTATTCCTAATTTGTCTAGTTTAGAGGCATATATTTTTTTTGATCCTGGTGTAAAATTGCTTATTTCTAGATACGACAAAATCGCTTTCCTGCGTCGATATGTTTCTGAATGTTGGTATTGTTGCCTAATATTTTGCATTTTTTTATTTTAGGTTAATGTGGACCTTTGACTTGGAAATTGTGCAATCATTACAACATGTCATGGTGGGTGGACTGATGGAATGTTTGAATGTCTCGGCACCACTGGCACAGTGGTTGCATAGATGAAGATCATGATATAGTTGTCACTTATCCCAGTGGAAATAGATGGACTTTCAATCCAGCAGTGCTGACAAAGGTAATACGGATACTTTCAATTAATAAACTGTTTTTAGGGTTCCATACCTAAGAGGTAAAAATAAAACCCTATTACTGAGATCCGTTGTCAGTCTGTCTGTCACCAGGCTGTATCTCATAAACTGTTATAGCTAGAAAGATGAAATTTTATGTATTTTCGTTGCCGATATAACAACAAATAATAAAAATAAAAAATATTATACTACGGGGGCCTATACAATAAACGTATATTTTTTGCTTAATATTAGTAACAGTAGCAGCTAAACACTTAAAAATTTCACAGAATATTTAGTTGCGGTGATATTTCAAAATAAATAATTAAATAAAAATAAAGTAAATATTAAAGCTAGCTTCCCATACAACAAACGTAATTTTTAAGCAAATGATTTCTTTAGGTTTACGCGAAATTTTAAATAAAACTATTATTTTCGGATTTACGGACGGATAAAATTTATAAACACAATAATTTTTTTATACGTCGATAAATAAACTAAAAACGTGTGTGTGTGTGTGTTCCAACCACAACCACGGCTGTAACAAACTTTAAATAAAAGCGTTTCCGAATAATTATTATGAATTCGAGTATTGAAATCGGACCATAGAGGTATTATACTAGAGCGGACATCGGGAACAATATCTCTGCGTATTGTGCGTGCACACGGGTACACAGTGAAGCGAGAGCGAAGATAATGTTACCTCGTAGGAGTGGCAGAGACAGAAATAGGAGCGGTACGGTACCCTTCATTTTGTATGCAGTGTCCCCTCTAGTATAATATCTCACTGAATTGGACCTATTGTTCCGACAAGACCTATACCGGGTATATCGAGTTTACTATCGAAAATGAAGCCGGGTGGTAGTTTAAGCGACTCCGGACACAATGCAAGAGAAAAAGTTGCAAAAAAAAGGGACAGTTTTTTTTTGTTTTTTTTTTCCTATGACCATAATGTAGGTGGTAAATATTTTTTTTTCCTAAAATAATAGTGTATACCCTTTTATTTATGAATAATCCTAAGGGTTTAAGAGTTCAAATTATTATTTTAGCAAAAACTATGGATTTACCACCCTAAAATGACGATATTTAAAAAATCATAGAAAATAATTGTCGCGTTTCTTTGCGAAATTTTTAGTTGCATTGTATTTGTAGTCATTAAAACTACCATCCGGCTTCGTTTTCGGTAGCAGTCTTGAGATACCCAGTATGACCTGGCGTAAAAGCTGGACTCGCTCTTGATGGTGGTGTGTGTGTGTGTGCAGGTGTGCAGCGGCGCGCTGAGTTCGTCGACGTCAGGTAGGCGGCGCGGGCGGGGGCGGCGCGGGGGCGGGCGCGGGCGCGGGCGGCGGGTTCGCGGTGGGCGACCTGGTGCAGGTGTGCGCCGACCAGGAGCGAGTCAAGGCGCTGCAGCGAGGACACGGCGAGTGGGCCGAGGCTATGGCTCCTGTTAGTAATACATCATAGTCTACACGAATGATATGTATTTATTCGATAAAAGAGAATGCCCATTATACGATGGTTCTTGTACCCGTGCAATTGTTGTGCCATGATGAAGCTACTTTTTTGTGTAAAGGGAAAAATATATATTTTCAATAAATATGAACTTAATTGAGAAACAGGAAAACCTTGAGGACAAACCATAAAAAATGGAGGTAGTATCGATATCGGGATCAATAATGTTTTTTGCCGGTACTACGAATGGACATTCTCCTTTCTGAGCTAGTTTAACTGCAGACATTCCTTGTACATAACACACAGTTGTACAATGTGCTGAGAGTATACGATATAAACCATTTTTAACTATTCTTAAACGAAGAACATATGTAAGTCTAGAGTTTACAAAATAAGCAAGTTATTATCTACGTTTTAACGTGAAGTTCACTTCTGTAAGTTAATATTGTGTATTGCCTAGAATCTTATACTAATGTCCTTACGAATATTTGTAGACCCTTGGCAAAATCGGCCGTGTGCAACAGATATATCACGACAACGATTTAAAAGTTGAAGTGTGCAATACATCGTGGACGTATAATCCGAATGCTGTTACTAAAGTCGCATCTCAGATGGTAGCATTCCGGGAAACTCCTCAGGTAAATATATGTTTTAAGAAAAAATCCACATTATAGTTTGGATACAGTCATGCTAATTTCATGTGTGTATTGTAAATAATTCTACCAATTTTATAAATATTAAAGTCTTTGTGGCGGTAGGTATGGATGTTTGTTCGTTATTCACGCAAGAACTATTGAACCGATTGTGACGAAACGTACACATCAGAATAACACATAGACTATATTTTAAGTAATACACTTGACTACACAAGTGAATTGCAGGTTAATGTAATAAAAATATTTTTAGGTGAACGCTTGTCGGCACTTTTAAAAAAGTTATTTGAATCTCACGTGACTGGCGACGCCAACGAGGAGCTGGTGAAGGCGGCTGCCAACGGAGACGCCGCGCGCTGCGCCGAGATACTCGCGCGCACCGACGGAGCGCACGCTGATGTCAACGGATTCTACGGCGGACATACTGCGCTGCAGGTAAATGTTTACAAATCTATGGCTTTTATCATATTGCAGGGTTTTGGAATAAAGCTGGAGATGAGCAAAAGTCGTGTGTGAGGACTATTTTTATAATGCCTTACATGCTGCATGCGGGAATAGATTTGAGAGAAGCGTCACTTGATGGCATTTGCACATTAAATGGTAATGGAAGCATTATATTGTGGTCTAACCACTCTCAATATTACTTTCGGTTGTAAAGGAGGCTTGGACCCTGCATATACAGATTTAGAGTTGTGTTATAACAGGTCAAACTCAATACCTGTTCTTACTGTTACTGTTCCTTCCAAATCACAGTTCCTATTATCTGTTCTTAAATAACAGCCTGTTATTTTTTAAGTTCGGCTTTCCAGTATCATTGGATACGCGTTGTTATTATTATGGTTACGATATGTCAAATGAAACTGTAAATAGAATAGACCTATATTATACATAATTTCTTTAATTTAATTTAATAATTAAAGTTAATTATACATTTAACATACTAGTAAAATGTTTCACACTAAAAATATTTAACAATTTTTTCTGTTTCCGAACAGATAACATGACCATAAAGAGATGTCATTTTGTATGTATGATTTCTTCTAGCTTAGCTGCATATTGTATTTGTCAAATAAAATACTAGGTGCTTCTCGTTCTAGCAAAGGCCTATTCAGATGGTGATGAGGGAGACCAAGTACGTAATATGTACGTCAACGGTATAACAGGTAACTCGACTTAATTCAAGAAGTATTTTTCAAAGACGATTTGTTCGTACATGACTGCCAACTGCTTTTTTCGCATAAAATACTAGGTTGTGTCTCGTTTTAACAAGTGACATTCTTGTGTACATTTAAAAGAGACGGGTGATGAGAACAGTTTTGTGAATAACAACTGTTATATTTTTAAGAACAGATTAGGTCTGTGGAACAGATAATATGTTCACAGTGAGAACAACTGTTATCTGTTATTTGCTTCTACCTGTTCTTTTGAACTGTTACGATAAATACGCCTCACCCCTATACAGATTATAATACTAATATTATTAGAACTGTTTTGTATAGTGTATCTCGTACTTGAGCGGCGTAACATCACGCGGCATGTCGTACCTGCTTCATAGTGAATCTTATGCCGCCTTATGACACAAGAATAGAGGTGTACTGTACCGTGTGTTCCGCAGGCGGCGGCGCAGAACGGGCACGTGGAGGTGATCCGCGCGCTGGTGGAGGCGGGCGCGGAGGCGGACGCGGAGGACCGCGACGGCGACCGCGCCGCGCACCACGCCGCGTTCGGCGACGAGCCCGCCGCCCTGCGCGCGCTCGCCGCCGCCGCCGCCGACCTCAACGCGCGCAACCGCCGCCGACAGACGCCGCTGCACATCGCCGTCAACAAGGGACACCTGGGCGTCGTGCGCACGCTGCTGCTGCTCGCCGTGCACCCCAGCCTGCAGGTACGCGTAGATACACACGTACACGCAGGCACACATGCAAACATACACATATACTCTCGTACATACATACACACATACACCTACTAATATTTCTGTTATAATAATGTAGTAATGGAAATAACATTTTCTAAACATATATCCTAGCTAGATCGATTTATCGTACCCGAAACCCACTGTATACTAAATTTCATGAAAACCGTTGGAGCCGTTTTCGAGATTCAGATTATACAAAGTGTCGGTGTTTTAATTGCTTTAAATTACAACGTCATTAAATAACGTCAATTAAAACAAATTAAAATTACTAGATTTTAAATCACATTAAAATTGAAAAAATGATATTTTCAAACAAACTAAATAATAAAATAAATTGGTTTAAATACAACACGCTTTATAAGTTACCTACTGCCCTCAGTTGACCCAGACATAAGAGCGGCAACGCCGCATTTTTCGTCGCCGCGTCGCAAATGGCTTTAAATTGATTTGGCGCGATGAATCCTTTGTAGTTTTTAGGCATAATTGTATTCGTAGAATAATTAATGAAAACGCTCATAATCAAGTCACCTTTTTACACAAATTATGTGAGTCAAAATTGCTTCATTGGGTTGGGAGCGACGATGCCACTTACAATTACATAGTACACAAATTCAGTCTTATTTTTGCGAAGGGGGATGAAAATAGCACGTCGCGTAAAATATTACTGCCACTAAATAGACCTTCAAACAAATCATATCAGTGTATTCCACAGCTGTAAATCGCGACATCATGAACATAAAATGCTATCGTAATTCGTAATGTGTTGTGAGCAACGCACGCGCATTCGCAAAGAACAAGTACGGCTCACTGACGAGGTGGCGCGGGTGCCGACTCCCGAGTTTACACCACCGCCCCCGCCCCCGCCCCCGCCCGTGACACCAGACCTTCGACCGTCGATCGCCGATCGCAGTGTTGCTAGGTTAGATTTCAAAAAATACAGAAAAAGTTTCGTAAAAATATCGTAGATGGATATAAAATAGAGGAGATTATTATACTGTTTATTACAGGGCTTTTTTCATAGAAAGCGAAAATAAACACATTCTTAAAAGTTACAAGTATTCCGTAAAAAGACTAAAGAAGTTAATCGCTGTATGTGTCACTTTTCTAAAATTCATCATAAAGTAGTGGAGATACATAGTCGTGACCCCACACTAAGATCGAATCTATGGTTTGGTTGAAAATTTAAGGATGGCTCGGTGAAATAAAAGACACTATATCATTATTTTGTAGTGATAAACAGTTAGTAAGTGTCAGAAATAGCTTTACTATTTGTCTTGTTAGTCATATTCCAGTATGTTTTATTCTTACTGTATACTTTGTTTTGGTATTTTACATTAAATGAAGCACAAATAGTTTTAGTGTAATTACGTTGCAACACTGCCCAGGAGTCGCGGGTAATCCCAGGAGCAGGCGCGGTGGGGAAGGATGCACGGTTAGAGATGCATAAAATAATTCATCGATATTTTTATCGAGAGTAAATAAATGTCGTCAATTGAAATATGAAATCCGCATAATTCATATTTAAATACTTTTAGGGCAGTAAATGTCAAAGAATATCATATTTATTAACACAGTTATCAGAACATATTCTAAGCGTGCCAAAAAGACCTCAGTACAAATAAATACACAAAAACAAAGACTTAGTAAAAGTTATTTTCCAAGTTTCATTCTAATCAGCGGGTTTCTACATTGTCACCATAGCGCCTGCTTTTGAAAAAATGCGTCTCAACAGTACCCATACAGAATGATACCGAATAATGTCTCGGATGTTGCCACTTGACCCATAGCAATTTTAAGTAGGTATAAAATGTAGATGTGAGTTGTTTATCTCATTTTATGTATCACATTTGTTTTTAATATTGTCGATAAATAAAGGTTTTTATTAATAAAGTTTGAATTTTTTAATTTTCAATAATAAAGTTTGAATTATATCGATAATATTGATATTGTATGATCGATGAAGTCGTTGCCACCCTAGCCTCATTTTGATCAACGACGCGACGTTGCCTATTCGACATCACGACGTCGCGAAGTTATGAGTCTTACTGTCATAGATATTAGGTCTAAATTCAATTATTGATATTATTTCTATGCAACTAATAATAAGACCTTGTATTTTATTGCACTTGACCTTTATTATTCGTTTGTATCAATGACCTAGCCAAATCGCTACAGCAGGTGGTTAAATATTGAAAACTAAAAAACTATCCTGTGGCTAAACGGGTGGTGATAAATTAATAAAATTTGGTGTATGGGCTGCTGATGCGGTACCCTATATGTGGTCCAAAAAAAAATACTTATGTCACCGCCATTTTGTATATTTATATGCAAGAATTTCTTGTTGAAAGATATAAGATATTTAGCAAAACAAATAACGTAACGTATTTCTGTGAAAACCCTTAACAGACAATTTTATATTTTGGACAAGGAACGACCATAGACAATACTCCATAGTGCTAAACTATTTGGTCTGCAGAAAAACAAATCTTTCTAACAAGTTCGATGAACAAAATTGCTATGACGATGAACATTAAAATCTATGTATACTTATATTTCTGTGACAAGAGGGAAACTGCATAGCTCCTCTTTCAGTGTCTTGTCCGGGTTACTTATTGGTATTGCGGCACCGCGTGTGCTCACCTTTGTTCACCCAACGTTTTAAACGGGGCGTTGATTTTCTATCCAATATCCAGTATGACCCCAAGATACTTTATTGAGTAGACGTCGGATATTTCTACTACATTAATTGTCATCTGAGCCTAAACAGGTGTTCCAAGGCAAGTGCTTTCTCTTCGAGGTCCGTGGCCCAATAACCCTCAATACCTTCACTTTACCATACGGCTGTGCCCGAAACTGCAAGAGGGGCGGTCCGAATTGCCCCAACACTTGGATAGGCAATGTGGCGAGCTACGCCCTTTAGAACAAGTCTTTGACGTAAAAAACTACGTCTTTGCCCTGGGTTTTTAACCACGGAGCACTAAATCATAAAAGTAATTAAGCCGGCCTCTACTACCTACCGTTTTCACCAGTCAGTCTACATAGTCCATTCCATTCCATCCATCCATTAACCATTCAGTTTTATTGTTATTTCTTAATGACAAGCGTCCAGCCAAGACAAGTGTCCAGTTTAAATTCGAAAGCATGCTATCTGTCGGCAACAGAGGCAATTATGCCGACTAACTTAAATTTTTTTAATGGTGTATTGAGATCTTTGTGTGGTATAATTTTGCGTTAGTATTTTTTTTTATTGCAGTAAATGGCGAGACGAGCATGCCGTTCGCGATGGTAAGCGATACGACCGCTCATGAACAGTAGCAGCACCAAACAACACCTTGAGTTACAAAGCAATGCTTGGCATTCCACTGCGCTCGCCATCCTGAGACATAAGATGTTAAGTCTCAATATGTCCAGTAGTTACTCTGGCTACAATGTCCTTCAATTCGAAACACAACAGTGCATTTGAACTGCTGTTGGACGGGAGAAATAGACATTGCGGTGGTACCCACCCAGGCAGCCTCTCACATGTGAGAGACCTACCACCAGTAAAATTCATCTGTTTTACGCTTTTTATAATCAGGGCACATATGATTATTTAGAGTTACAAAATTTTTAATTTTATCTTAATAATACCAATACAGACATAAATCATATCATAATAACAAAAATGATGCTGTAATGCTCTTAGTCTTGCCCCTGAACTTTAATACCTACTTACTGTAAAAATAAATAATTTGTGACGACAAAAGTGACCTGAGATGGTTTATTATTCATACAATTTTAAACCTAATTTAAAAAAAAAAACATTGGGGATCGGTAGAAAAACACATTTGCCAAATCCTTTTTCCATTTGCATTAACGTCATGACGCCCCATTTTAAAACTCTACGCGTTGGAATGGGACAGGACAATATAGAAATGCATAAATCATATATTTTTATTACATGTTTATCTCAAACCCTACAGATCTTGTTACGGGCTTGATAATTAATATTTTAAACTATGTACGAAATACACAATATATCATAATAGGCAATGCATAATATGTTGTTAAAATCGTACTTTCCATAATAGAGTGCCCTGCTCAGGGACATATCTGGGATGATACAGAATTACCATTTAATATTCAACCAGTAAGCATCCTACAAACGTTGCAAAGGAGAATGCCCATTCATATTATCGGTAAAAAATATGGTTGATTCCGGTACCGATACTGCTTAAAATTCATTATAGCATTTTTAATGGTTTATCCTTAAACGTTTTTCTGTTTTATCCCGGACAACTGATTTAAATAGAATAAAGTAATTATCATCACATTTTATATTTCGTTTACAGAGCCAAAGTCAAACAAATAATTTCTCTGACTTCAAGTTCATTTCTCCAACCACTCCAGGCCTGGGACGAAATTATGTTTCAAATATTTATTGAAAATAATTATGTATTTTGTTATTGTAAAAATGTTCGCACTGATACTAAGTTCTATAGTAAAATGGGCATTCTCCTTTTCCATTTATAACACCTTATAAATTTACAAGAACGGTTAAAGATTCGGTACGAATTAATTTAATCGCCGTCTCGGACATTAATCCCCACGTTATCCAGATCGCTTTGGTATTTCCCGGGACCCATGTCTCTTAGACTTTTAATCTAGGCGAGTCGAGTTTCAGTCGGTAATGAGTGTAGCTCTCTCAGACATGCGGTCGCCATAATTGCCAAACTTTGGTACGACCGTAGCCCCCTGCCCCGCTGTCGCACGCCATTGTTCGCACGCTATGTCGCCGTGCAGTGTTCAGTATTCACACACACTTGTTCGCGCTAAATGAAGTATGATGTTCACAGTGAATAGTTTAAGCTAATTCCCCTTTAATGTTGACTATATAGAATGTCACGCCGGAACTAAATGCCTCGCCATTTTATGTTGTGTTTGCGGTCGTATATGTTCGGTGGTATGCGATGACGTCCACTGATAGCCAGGAAACGAATATATCTTGATGAAAATTTTGTCTTTTATTATATTTAAACTTTGAAAACACTGCACTAATATCAAGTATTATCATTATCATCATTATTACTAGTTCGTTTTGTTGATTGATATTATCAACATTATCCTAAATGTATTAAGCAGCGTATATTCGTGTGACCGTACTTATTAAATAATTCGATAATAAAACGGACACGGAAAACTCGGTTTATGCCTTACGTATGTATACGTCTCACGCAATCGGATTTCCAAAGCTTTTGGTGACGCGAATCATATTCGGATATAAGCCGGGACTTACTCGGGACAGTTTGTATCGTCAAAGACGTGTTTTGACTAAATTTAAGGCTTGGTCGTTTTCGTGCGCCGCGCCGGTTGCATTTATTGCTTGCGTCATTATTTGGTTTAAACCAATAGGTATCGTATACACAGCACTGAATGTGTCTACATATTCATGCTTAATATTTTTTATTTTATGTCATCTACGGCGAAATGATAGAGAAGTTTCATAAAGCATGACACAAGGTTTGGAGATATTTTGTAAATACATGTAATCATACCTAAATTGTTTTTGTTAAATTTCTATATTTTATAGTAGAGCAAGAAGATCACCAAAAAGTTCGAATGACTCTAGGAGAGCATTTTCACCATAAAAATATCCATAAACTCAGGGGAACGGAGTAAATGGATCCCAAGTTTAAAAGAATGAGTACAGAATCAATTGGGAATGACCGATGGGTATATGTTAGAGACAAAAATCGGCATAATCAAAATCCGTTGCGTAGTTTTAAAGATTTAAGCATACAAAGGGACACAGGGACAGAGAAAGCGACTTTGTTTTATACTATGTAGTGATAATACTCATGACGAGTATGTTAATAATAACAGTTGGAAAACTCTTAACAATTTTTTTTATTATATTGATGGCCCTCATACCCAGCATATCTTTCGTTTGATTTGTAATTCACCGGGTAACCAGGTATTGGTAAAACGCACATTTGTATTCACCACAAAACCACTTTCAGTAATTAATAGAGCAATTAACCACAGTAAATACGTTTAAATAATTCAGTCATTTATACATAATATATTGCTTAGTGATTACAAATATTAGATATTTTCCTATTTTAGAAATAATTCTTATACATTTTATATACAATATATTTACCAATCGTTGGATAATTTATTAACATGTGCATAAAATAATACTCATATTCCATGTGTGCCTTTAGAATGAAAAGGTGTTGAACTTTTGTATTTAAAGTATAGTTATAGTTTACTAATCATCATGGCAAATTCACTACGACGAAAGATTTTCTAATCACTTTTAAAAAAAATTAACTGTCTAAGTATTAGAAAATTCAAAACACATTTTATCATAATGGTTCATTTAGATTTTAAACTATTCGTACCACTTTACATTTCAGATAGAATTACACAAAACGTTGATGTATAAAAAATTACACATTGAAATTGTAGCGAGTTCGATGGCGTTCCAAATAAATTCGCTATGGCGGCGATGCGGACGTGGGTGCAGCGTAAATTTGAACAAAAGTACGCAAATGCCGCTCTCGAACAATGTTGCATCCACCACTTCTGCCCTATAACTGCATTTTACACCCATACAAAGTTGTGCCTCTATTGAAATTAAACTGGCAGAATTAAAGGTCTAGTCCAGAAATAAAGCAAAAACTGTTTCGAGATATATAAACATAACATATATATTGCATTTCATCTGTATTACACTCAGTCTAGAATGACATGAAACTCGCACAGACGCATTGAATTTCAACTGCAACCAGATGCAATATTCTGCTTAGTATAGATTATTAGCTTATTATTTAGTCTTTACGATATATTTCTTGTAAGACCGTTTCAACGTCATGATAGGACTTCTGAGAGAAACCTCAAATAATTATTTGGAAAAAAAAATCTGAGCCCGTGCTGCGTGGCTTCTGTGCTTTTTTAGTCGAGATAAATATAATTTAAAACACTAAAATTCACCCTTCACTACATTTAGTTATCTGAATTAGGCTCAGTTCATTTTAGTTACTACAAGCGTGATAAACTTAACATATTCTCATATTGTCTATTTAATTTAGAAGAGTAATTTAATGTAACATTTAACTTGTTTTCCAAATTTTAATTCATCTACTTTTAGTTATATTTAAAGAGCACAGCAAGCGTTGGCGTTCTTGATTCTCGAATAATATTCAGTAAAGCGGAAATAGCATAAAAGCCAAGCGCTTGAAATTGTTTTGTAAGAAACTTATCTGCGCGATCTTTGTTTAATTATATAACTATTCCGTGGAGCTAAAGTCATATTGAAGCGTAATTGGGCGTAAAGCTATTTAAAACTGAATAGAGCATTGTGAAGGCGCGTCACCTTGATTCAGCGTCGGAGCCTCGTCCTTAATAAAGTTAGAGTGGCGTCGCTGGCGGAGGCCGGTGGGCCCGCGCGCCGCTCCGCCGCACCGCCGCGGGACTCCGCCGCCCTGCTCGCCGCTCCTCTCCAAATCATCTTGAACAGGCTAAATGCCTTTCTCGGACCTCTTTACTCTCCATTTCTTAGTTTGTGTGCAATCGACCATACATATCGCATTTAAATCAAAGGGACACTCATTATTTTTCTGGAAGCACTTCTCAATTTTAATTTGATTAGGAAATTTTGCATTATTTATCAAAAAGCTTTTAATTTTTAGATTCAAAAAGTGTAATGACATTAATTACTTTTGTATTTTAATTTGAATGTATGTAAATATTTTACTTTTGATCGTAGTAAATGTCTAATAAAGTATTTTTTTAATAAAATTCGTCGATGCAATGACAAAAAGTCCAAAATTTCCAATGTCTAGTTAGAATAAATTTGCAACTATCTTGTCGTACTAATGCATTTAAGTACATAATACGTAATTGCGCGATATGTGTACGCGACATAACATCGGTAATGCGTGCTCAATATTACATTGTTTTGTTACGCCTTTAGAAACAGTGTCAGAAGTGAGCAGAGGCGTTTGTTACGTAAATATCAGCTGGGCGTGTTGCGAATAGGATGGAATATACGATGAGGGGAAGAATATGTCCCTTTTATACTCTATACCGAAATATATTCAACAACGAGTTAAAATAAGTTTACGTTCACTTGTTCAATACGTGAGAGAAAACTCAATATAATTGTGAAAAAGTTTGTTTAACGCTGCACTGCAGTATTCCGAGAAAACGATAATAAATTAGGGAGTTTTAAAAGAGACCGTCTCATTATAAATCTACAACACTCGACGCCGCCATGTCGTCTTGGTCAATATTTGTGGCTTGCTCATTAAAATCTAATTTTCTTTAAGCAAAAACGGCCGAGCTTTCTTTTCCCGCGGCTGCAGGAAACGATTGTGAAACTAATTTGTTTCGTCAAAGTTATTATTTTGATGCTGGAAAATAAACATTACTTTATATTAATTCCCCAACTCAAGAAACATTGAAATAAATTTGTTTTCGTTTAATATGTTTAAAGGGTAATAGTTGAGTAGGAGTGTTTACCACGAAACGGAAATTCACAGCCCTTCCATTTCTGGTTATGCGTCGATTTATATTCTGCGCCCACTCGCCGCCTGAGAAATCTCATGTTGGAGGTGCTCTTTCAATTTGAATCGGAACACTCGGATCGGGGAATAATGTATTTCGGTATCGACCCTCCGCTCGGAACGGATCCTCCTGTTTATCGCCGCTCTCATTTATTCGGGCGTCGTCGCGCCTTTATTTTTTCAACACAAACTCGGTGTCGCGCTGTTTATCTGTCGCACGATACTATTAGCAGGGTCTTTGTTTTCAAAGGCGTCCAGATTTTGTAGCTCCGACTAAAAGATAATTGAATTGTCACACTAACACATAGGACTATACAAAATTATTCGCAGATTTTATTAAATTTTCCTTTTCAATTGTCTTCAATAAAAAGAATAAAACGTAGTTGCTGTATCTGCAGCTGAGTTTTAGGTTCAATCAAGTCATGTGCTGTGAAAAAAAATATTACTAAAAGCTATCATTATTTGGAAACCATTGTAGAAAAGAAAACACCTTAATTATTATTGTTTGTTAATATACATACATACATAAACTCACGCCTTTTCCCTAGAAGGGATAAGCAGAGGTGTAACCAGTACCCATATTTCGCCTTGTATGTTCCGTATCACGATGTGATAGAGGGCGAGCTTACCGCCACATTGGGTGCAAATTACTGACTCCGGGATGTTAATTAATTAATGAAATGAAAAATCCAATATCGTTTTTCCCGACCCAGGATTCGAACCCGAAAGCTCAGTGCTGTAATCGTACCCAAGTAGTTTCCGACTACCGAGGCAGTTTTTATTGAAAGTTTTCATTTGTGTCCTTAGATAATTATTAAAGTTAAAATCATGTTTAAATCGTACGTGGCTTTTGTGCCAACGAAAGCATTGTGTTATGGTAAATAAACAAATAAGCTGACTCATTTTGTTAGAACACATCTACTGCGTTCGTATGCGAAGGAAAAGCCACTCTACAAAGCCGACATTTACAAAGCGCCTCGGGGTTCAAGTTTCTCTATGCGATCGTCTAAACGCAAAGAACTACGAGTACGTTTCCTGAAAGTAGCCGTTTTCAACCAATTGAACCATCCATACATGTGCGCGCTCCTCTATATAGTACGGGATTCGGACATGTGCACCAGCTGTCGAATATTACGGTGCAGCTTCGATCTGTTGTAATATGTTGCGAGACCCGTGTTAAATGAAAAAACAAATTGCTTTTTTAATTTCAGAATCGTATCGGTAACGACTTGTGTTTATTTTTAACCGCTATGATCTAAAGCTACAATGGAAAAGGGCAATTTGGCGGTTTGCCTCATCTAGCATTCGAGACGCGGGATGGGTATTGTGCAGACCCTTAACCCACGCCCTATTTCTTCTATTGCGTGACTATTTACGTCGTTTTGTTTGATAATCTGCTATTGTTTCGCCGGGCCGCACGGCGTCCCTGTGAGAATTATGCGAGCTATCAGAACAGAACGTGGACCGATTGCGAATATGTACTGAATAAGTAATGTAAATACGGTCCACATGTAAATGATACAATTCAAAATTTGTTACGTACGCGCATAAAACATCCAGCTGGTGGAAAGTTCCGCTCGATTAGTTTCACCAATGAGTTTTTGTAACAATAACTTCTTTGTAATCTCCTCCCTTGATATACTGTACCACGATGTGACTCGTCCATACGATTCATGAAGCCATTTCATTTCCGTTTATATGCCTATTTGTATTCTCTCTTCCTTTGCGGTTACAGAAATCTCTATACAGAGATGGTCTTTCAATTTGAATCGAAACGGCCGAATTGGGGGAATAATTTATATGGAATGCGACTTTTTTATTCAGAACGTCTCTATGTTCTTAATGTGCTGGTTTATTTTTCTCGTATGTATATGTACCCCAAGCAGGAACATTTTGAAGTATCGTATAGTAATAGTATCGTGACAACGATTACTATACTATTACTACTCCATATCGGTAGCATGAATCGATCAACCATACTCTCGTGAACTCGATACTATTACGTTACGATAGTGACAGATAACCTAGGGTAATGAACGAATGTTATTGAATGATTCGTGCGGAATTGTCGTTCACTACGTGGGTAACTTAATTTATTATTATTATAAAATAACAAAAAAATATAAAACATGCATTAATGTCGCGTAGAAAGGTTATTGGAAATAAATTAATAAGCAAATACATATTTCTTGCTTTTATTCCGCAATATACAAAAATGACTCCAATTAATTATGCTTTTAGATTTCCGAACGCAGCTTTTTTTATTTTATTAGTTGTCAAACAATTAATGCAAATTAATAACTCTCATATTATTTAAGTTATAGATAAAGATATGTACATATGTTTTATAAAATCCCTCTACATTTTTAAGGAGGAGAGCTTTATGAAAGTATTCTCTATATTTTTGCTCGTTAAGTTCCTCGGCAATTATTTTCACATATTATATGCTCACACTTCTCTGCCCTAAGAGCTTGCTCGACTATACATTGACTTATTAGCTTATAAGTATCACATAAAATGATTAAGTAGGTACGCAAAACGAAAATCAAAGTTCCATGTAAATATTTTATTTATAAGTTTTTTTACAGTTTTAGGTTAGGTATGTTTTTAACTACAATAAATTCCAGACTTTCTATATCCTCATACTTGTTCGCAAGAATCCCAAGTTCGTTGCTCCGATTCCAAACAGTCCATAGTCTAAGAAATAACCTTCATATTTGAGTTAGGTATCACAATATTATAACTTCATATCGCAGCATTGAATTTCATGTAACTAGCGAAATACGGAGTAGATAATTACACACAATAACACTAAGGCATCGGGAAACACTAAACATGACCGTAATTAACACATTTTTCCTTAATTCGATGTGTAGAAATACAAAAATATACTCTCGATAATGTTCTCACGGTAAAAATGTCGGTGACAAAACAATCGTATTTCTCGATAGTAAATCGGCGATACTATACGTCAAAAATTATTCCTGCTACCACTTTTCATACATTTGTATAGTAAAACTATCGTTATTACCATACTATAGTATCGTAAACGTTTCCTGCTGCCATAATTTAGTTCCAAATACGCTCACAATGGCGCTGTTCAAATTCCCATACAAAATTTTACTATTACGATTACTATACTATAGAGCCAAATGTTCCTGCTTGGGGCAATGGTCATTATTTGTTTTTTTATTATTTCCTGTATCTATCGTATCGTATTTTTCTCAGCTGGGACAATGCATGTCAATAGAATGGTTAAATATAATGTATCTTACATTTGACTTTCAATCATGTCTCATCCAAATATGTACAATATTATTAAGAAAAAATATTGTTAAGAAGCTACTTCTTAACCACACTTCAAACTCCTTAACATTCTTATGGCTGTTGATTCATGTCTATGCTTGTATTGCTATGTTGTCATTAAATAAATGGAATCTGCAGTCTTTAAAAAAATTAATTTCGCTGGGAGAGGCGTATCGTAAAAACTATTGGATAATATTGTTCCATCTAGTTAGCATTATTCTGGATAGTTTTAGTGGACGTTCACTAGATAACCTCATATATCTAGTCTAACTGGCTTTTGCCAGTGTCGTTGTCGAGTAGGAAATTTGCTTCTATGAAATGATAAAACCAAAGCGACTGAGTACTAGCACAAACTTATTCCTGGAGGATTTCTTATTAAACTCCATGCCTTTAGAAGTTTAAACTTCATTTCTGTTCGAAATTCTGTTCCTTTAACGTTGTATGTTTATACTGAATAATATATATTTTATATTTATGTATTAAATTATATGCAGTCAATATTTAATAAAATACTAATGTAGAATACGGGTGAGGAAGTCTATACCCAGCATAAGGGTGATGCAGATAAACTTAATATAATTATTTACTTAAACAATTATCTCCAATTTTTTTTTAATATCACGCAGATAATAACAAAAAAAAACAAACCAAATAAGAGCTTACAGAGATATTTTATACTGATTTTATATACTAGCGCTCTTATCTAATTGTGAATATACACAGTCAGATCATAAGTATTGTCACACAGTAAAAACTTTTCTTTTAGAATGCTGGCCACAAAAAAAATATTGAATTCGAATTTCGAATTGTTCATGAAAATAAAAATGTATACTTTTTAGAATTTTACGCATTTTTAAATATGGAGTGGACGCTTAAGAGCGTATACACCTTGCGCGCAAAGTCAACTATAGGTATTTCTTCGTTAATTTCACGCACACATAAGCGACCAAAGCTGTGTGCGTAGAGCTGCCGCGTCGGCTCGCTATACAATCGGCTCAAATAACTTTGATCCGTGCGCTTCAAATATTCAATTGAAATGTAACTGTAATATAATATCATAAAAATATTTTATTTGAATTATAAGTAGACAAATATTACTGTGCAAGCAAAGAATAATACAAATTTTGGATACTAATCATATTTTCGTTATTATTACATTGTTAAGTTGCATTCAAATCAGTGTTCAATCAGTAGACACTACGGACGTTTTATTAATCATTTCGTGTTCGAACACATAAATAGTGTTAGGGGCCTTACAACCCCTTACAATTACGAAATATATTTAATTTTATATTACAATACATAACATAATTTAGCCTCGGAATTACATCCCATTATATTACCTGAAACATAATTTATACTCACTACAAAATCATTGTAGGTAATAAAAATAATTAAATATTTTACTACCAAAGTACTAAGATGTGGTAATCGCATTCCGCGCGTGGCTATTTTTACTACGCGCGGCATAATCGACTGCAGCCAGGCCGGAGCGACGAGCGATACGTCCTCCCTCTAGAAGGCCTTGCGGCGGTCTGATTTGATCCAACAGACCTTCACGAACGCAGGACCTCAGCGATAGCGGTAACAGTGGTAAAACGGTAAAAGTGGTAACAATACCGGGGCGTGAGCCCTCTGATTGTGGTCAATCCAAGCGACCCGTAAACACGGTGTCGTTCCTTGATGAAGTCCGAAGCGAGTTCGGACTTTAGGTGTCTTCGCGTGCGGATCTCGTTCTAAGCGAGATCCTTCCATAGGGCTACCGGGACCCGCAGACGGCCCGCCCATCCGTTATGGGAGGGTCGGCTGACGGGGGAGGCAACGTGCAACTGGAGAGGCCCGGGCCTGAGTGAGGTGCAGGCGAGGTCGGACAAATTCCCTAACCCTACCACCGCTTCGGAATGTGCTATGGCTGAGTAGAAGAAGCGGCGCAAGAAACTTTCAGCAGCACCTTCTAAGGACCTCGTCCGCTACCGGGCGGGTGTTAGCCACCCGCGCCGGTTCTCACCAGGTGACCGAAGACGTCTCAGTCGCGTCGTTGTGCGGGTGTGTCAGGAACCGCAGTTCCGGAATTCACTTCCGTGAGGAGTTCGCGCGGGAGCATCCGCCCGTCCGGTGGTCTCGCGTGATGTGGAGCCAAGTTCCGGAGATGTCTCCAGTCCGAGGCGTCCGCACGAGAGAACATGGACTTAGTGAGACGACGGATAAAGTCGTCCACTGACTCAATGCGGAGATCTCTCTCGATTGTGGAATTCCTGACACCTTTAGGGGCGTTCACGATTCTGCGGAGAGCCACCGATTGGACTTTCCGCAGAGCGTCTTTCTTGATCCACGTCGGACAGCGTGTTTTATAGTGGTTTTTAAAATATTTGTAGAAAACATGAAAACTAATTTTGTTGAAATATAAAAATGGTAATTTATAGATAAGATGTTCTTCTATTGTAATATGCAATTGCTATAAAAAATTATGTACGATAAGTTGGTGAAAAAAAATATGTTCTTGACGAGAGTTTCTGAATAATTTCGCATTGTTTAAATTTTTATTTTTCAGGAACTAAACACAAAAAGATTATTTTTCTCAGCAAAATCCCTCCATAAGGGTCTTATTAGTCTGATAATATTTTTATTTTCATCTTATATTTAGTGGTTTCGGATATCTTAAGCTTCTAAATTGCCATTTAAAGCCTAAATAACGAAACTTGTGTTCAGTAATCTGTATAGTAATCACAAATTATCCATCAATCTATAATGTTTTCCACCAAAATCCCTAGATGACAACCTTTTCTAAAATTAGTAATAATTATTTTTCCTTTAAATTGTTTATTGGTGGCTATTAACTCATTTGAAAAGTCCTGTTTTTACGCCAAAAAGCGCGTGCAGGGTATAAACGCTCTTAAAGAAGACCGTGTTGTAGTTATTGCGTTGCATCGTTGCGGCTACGCGCCAATTCAAATTTTTGACATACTGAAAAATTTGAATATAACCAAAAGATTCGTTTATCGTACCATAAAACGATACAATGAAGACTCTAGTGTAGATGACAGGTCAAGAAGTGGTCGTCCTCGGTCTGTTAGGACTCCAGCAGTGATAAAAGCTGTGAAGGCGCGAATTCAAAGAAATCCCAAACGTAAGCAGAAACAGTTGGCCCTTCAGATGGGGTTAAGCAGAACCAAGGTGAAAAGGGTGTTAAATGAAGACTTAGGGCTTCGGGCATATCGAAGAAAAACAGGACATCGTTTGAATGCTCGTCTAGAGGACCTGAGACTGAAGAGATACCCCGCTTTGTTGAAGCGGTACGCGAGAAAAAAATATCGGGAAATTCTTTTTTCAGATGAAAAAATTTTTACCTTAGAAGAGAGCTACAACAAAAAAAATGATAAGGTGTACGCACACAGTAGTGAAGAAGCGAGCAACCGTATTCCGCGTGTCCAACGAGGTCATTTTCCGTCCTCGCTCATGGTATGGTTGGGAGTTTCTTATTGAGGCTTAACAGAGGTACATTTTTGTGAGAAAGGTGTACAAACGAATACAGTTGTGTATCAAAATACAGTCCTGACGAACCTTGTGAAACCTGTTTCTCATACCATGTTCAATAACAGGCACTGGGTATTCCAACAAGATTCGGCGCCAGCTCATAGAGCGAAGAGCACTCAAGACTGGCTGGCGGCGCGTGAAATCGACTTCATCCTTCACGAAGACTGACCCTCCTCCAGTCCAGATTTGAATCCGTTAGATTACAAGATATGGCAACACTTGGAGGAAAAGGTGTGCTCAAAGCCTCATCCCAATTTAGAGTCACTCAAGACATCCTTGATTAAGGCAGCCGCCGATATTGACATGGACCTCGTTCGTGCTGCGATAGACAACTGGCCGCGCAGATTGAAGGCCTGTATTCAAAATCACGGAGGTCATTTTGAATAAACTTTAGGGTCATAAGAATCTATGTTTTGTTAAGTTCATTTTGGTATATAAATGGTTACATAATGAATAAACTTGTTTCAATTATTTTATATTAAACATGTGACAGAATTTATGACCTGACTAGGTATAACAGATTTTGTTGATGTAATTTTAAACTTTTCTACTTTGTATTGTTAGTGAAACGGCATAAATTTGGTAAGAATCCTCTTAATAGTTAATATATGCCAATCTCTTGTTATTAAAAGTTGTAAGTAATACATGTACTCAGCTTGTTAACAGGTTAAGAACGTTAATGGAAACAACTGTTAGAAATATTGAATTAACTATTATATTTTTATTCACTGATCTTGTCCTTGATTACACTGATTAAAAATGGTTATTGTGTTACTACATTTGAAGTAAAATAATTCTTTTTTTACTGTAAATACTTGAATTTTTTCATAAAGGAAATATTCAAATGAAATAAAGTTGTTTTAAAAAGAACGTACAAATTTAATTTCACCCAAGCACTTATCTTATAAGAAGGGGAATCTGTTTTAGTAACAATAAATTAAATACAGAGGTAGAAACTTGGCGTGTGCAATTCTGTCCGACGCGTTGCAAGATAAAACTCCCGAAGACGTTACAATATTTGTTCTTTGTATTAGGCGTGTTATTTCTGTCTTGATTTTTGATTTACACTGTTTATTTTGGCTCCGACCAAAAGCTTATCGGTGTAAACAGTTTATCGCAACGGCATAGGATTTAAAGAACCTTGTATTGTACTGTCAAAAAACAAACAAAAGTAAAAAAAAAACGTTGACGACAAAATACAAGAATATATTCTATTAATCACATTATAGTACGGAAACAATCTAATGCAAATGTATTCATCTCCAATTAACGTATTTTAACTTTTACTGTTTTTGTCACAAACGACTAGACATCTAAAGCATGTGCCGCGTGTTAATAATTCTTTGCAGAACAGATAATGCTGGAATACGCGAATGCCAAGTGAAATGGAATGATGGAATAAGGAATTGGAATTTGACTAATATTCTTGTAGATGAGAGTGAGCGGGCGCGGGCGGTGGTCCTGGGTGCTGACATTGCATTAAAAGGTGGAGCGTGACTGTCTGTGCATTACCCAGCTTCGACTTAGGTCTGTTCCTCGCCTCGTCTCAAGCGTCTTATTGAAATCTAATTTTCGTTAATCCCCGGAACGAGTCCAACTGGCGGGGCGAAGCTATTGCCAATAATATTATCGTTGTTATTCCTCTACGGAATGCATTTCGTTCCTTTCAGTACATTGAAAGTCTAAGTTAATGTTTTGAAATAATGGATGAAATAGTCGAGTAGTTTTAGTTTCAGCGTCGTTTTAAGGGTATTTCTGTGTAGTAAATGGAAAATTCCTCTTTGTTATATTCGTACGGATGAATATCGCATATTTAACTACTTCTTTCTTAATGCTATAAATATTTTAATTGCTTCAGTTAAACACCAATAATGCCCCGTTGTTGCTCAGTTATAACTGTAATATGTCCACATTTACCTATTTAATTTATTTTTTGAAAACCTGTTCAACGGCTATATTTTGAATAAATTGTTTTGTTTTAAAGATTCATTTCAATAGAATCTGGTACATTTTGATTTAATTATAAAATAATAAAAGCTGTGTGGTTCACAAGTATGATTAGAGCATGTTAGTGTAAGGCTCCATGTACGTGAACCGGGAGGACGTATGACAGGAGCTTAATTTAGCCGCGGCTCGGCTGCGTGCCGCTCGGAGCGCTCTTGTGGCGCGAGGCGCTACAGTCTGATTTATGTTATTTGCACGTAAAGCGGAATTAATGGCTTTATTACTCTTCTCTGTTTGTTGATCTCGAATGCGAAGCTCCGTCCGCGTCCACAACTTCGTTTGAACATCTGAAAAGCGCTTTTGAATGAGCAAATCGGTAAACATTAACGGCTCTACGTGATGCGTGTGAGTACAATCGTCTATAATGTATTTGTAATAGGATATTATGGTTGTGTAATATTGCGTGTAAAAGATGTAATCGGAATATAATCAGAAGTGAAATTAGAATGATATATAATGTTGCGGTGCAGAGTAGCCAGAGTTTCATTATGGAATATCATAATTCATGTGCGAGTAATATATGGTGTGGCACACATTCTTTAGCGGCGTTGGGCGGCGGCGCGCAGCCCGCAGGTGAAAAATTTCAGCGGAGCCGCGTTGTACCGCGAGCTCACTGTTTTATCTCGGCTTAACATTACGAGGATTTGTGGCTCGCTAAGTAAGGTTTTATGTCCCAGTAAAACTGGCTGCAAACTTACCTCCCTTGATCAAAATCTATTTCGAAGCTTCTTCAAAACAAATGTTTGGATATTTTTATCGCATTGTCGACAATGGGCCGGTAATTTCTTTTTATAAAATATCGTAACCTTTTACAAATACTACTGAATTTTGCAGTACGTTTCAGTTACTCAGAATTCACATACAGAAACTTCCAAATCTTAAGGAATTCGGACTGAGCGTGTAATCATTTAAATCCATCCGGGATCGAACCCATAAATCGACACACAAAGCTGTGTCCGTAATCGCTACGCTGATCGGTCATCAATTATAAATTTTATATGTAACGACTGTAATTAAAACGTTTTAGGTGTCGAATTTGTTTAAATGTTGCTTACATTAGTGTCGAAATTTAAATATTTTCGCCGTGAATGCAGAGGCGAATGCAGGTGGGTTTCCTGCATAAACCGAGCTGTGCCGGAATTACGAGTCGTAAATAACGCGTTCCACTCCTGCTTCCTTTCTTCTGCTTTAGGGAGGGAACTTTTAGATTTGTCGGCGGCGATAATATATCATCAAACTTTCTGTGCGCTCTGAACGTTGAAATTGTCATGTCATTACCGCTATCTGTCGGTTCTCGTTTTTTAAAAGTCACTGTCGATATTAAATAACGTGTACATTTAGTGGCAAACATTGTGACACAGCACAGGCGTATTGCCATTTTGTTTTGGTGCCGAACGCGTGATATCTGCGTTACGTTGTCACAAAAAGAAACATGCTCTCGCAAAATTCGACACGAAATGTTATACCGAGGTAGTGGAGTGGAATGCAAGCGACGTGCCACTCAGTGTTGTGTCGGCGTTGTTGGTTAGGGAGCTCGCAGGCGGCAAACCATGCTCGCAGCTGCAAGCGTACGCATGGAATGCGGAATAGTCTACGGTTACACCTCGCATCGGCCAAATAATTTATACCTCCGCACAATATATCTATTCGATTGCAAAGGGTACGCTTCAAATACTAATAACGCCTCATTTTCGATGGAATTGGGTTTACCTGAAGGTTTAAATAATTATTTTGGTTTTTAAAGGAACGTGTACCATGTTTCAACTTTAATCAATGATTGTATTAATAATATGAACCTACTATCAAGGATCATTGATTAACTTTACAACTGGTTTGAAATGTTTTATAACATATATTGTACTCGTACATGTACAACATTGAAAGAAATTATATTTTCTTCATTAAAATTTTATTGCACATTGCATGGTGTAAAATAAAAGTAGGTTCTTTTTAATCGCACAATCAAAATATTCATATAAAATGTCCACACGAAGTTACTATAATATAATAACTTAAACGCCCTCGTTGATTGTATAAAAGGTAGAGGAAACAAATCGAAACAACTAGATACATATATTCTTTGTGTGGGAGGTAATGCGTTAGCACGATCGTCGGACGCGATTCGTCTGTGTCAATTGTTTACTTCGTTAGCAGACTCTGTATCTTCATTCGTACACATATTGCTTCGACAAACGTTCATCGCATCCCTACCAAGATAAATATTTTTCTAAGAATAGGGAGAAAATTGTGTTGTGCCACTGGATAAAATATAAAAAATATACCAAGTATACGTGACACTTGAATAATTACCAACGCATCATTTCTTAGTAGTGAGAATAGGCTTTCTACGAGAGAACGTTGATACCGCCATCTGCGTCCTACAGTCTCGTCTCCACAATTTATGAATGCTTTCAGAGCTTTCAACGTGTGCCACCTGACCTGGCTAACGACATTTTATTGGACAAATGTTGCAATGACTCTTGTTCTAAATTGATACCTTTTCTAATCTCATGATATTATTCTAAGTAATAAAATAGTGAAAAGCCATTTTAATACTCCTAATTTCCTTTTGTACATTTTTTTATATCGCGTGTAAAAGTAGTGTTTCGTCTTAGGCGGTTGAATCTTAGCTTTATAAGTTGGACATTAATACTAGGTACTTATAACATAGTATTTGATAAAAGTAGATAGCGCAATCTTTCTGAAAAAAATAGCATAATCTTTAAATATTTTTCAGATACTACTTACTTTTTTGTCATTGCGCTTAATTGCATTGGAATGCTCGGTGGGTGCCTCTGTAGACCAAGTCCTTATAGAAAAACTTTTTTAATATCGAGCGTTTCAGTCGGTCCCTTCGATCGGAAACACCTATCTAAGACAGTGGAAACAAAAAGCTTTTTATATGAAAGAATCGCAACTAGAATTGTGTTCCGTGCCGGCTGTGGATGAAATTTATAGCGAAATGTAATGCCGTCCTGGGGGACACTCGCTGTGTAGCGCGCTCGCCGCCGCGCCGGCCCCCGCGCGCGACACTATCTCTCTGCTTACGGTCCACTCGAGCCATTCTATTAAATAAATTAACGTTGAAATATGCTCGTAATTACCGTTACTTTCAAATTACTTTTATTCTTTTCGATATCCACCACATTTTTTGTACCTACATTAATTACTTAATTTTCGAACATTATTTCTTTTGTGTTTTTTTTTATGGTAATTAATTAGCTATCTTTTGTAACTGCCTTTGTTAACGTACAAGTCAGTACTATGCCTGTTCCAGTTTTATATTTGTATTTATAAGGTTTTACAGTGTCCTTAACGTTTTAGAATATCATTTAACTTTTATAACTTTTAAAGGCGATGGGCGAAACTTCATAGAGTTAGATTATTAATTATTTTTAAGGATAATATATATCGAAAAGAGATGAAAAGATCTGTCTGCTTAATGGGAGAAAAGAAATAATCACTAAAATATAGTGGAAATTAATACTTTGTGCATATTATGTCAAAGTTATATGGCATACATACTACTTCGCTGCTAATATAATATCTGTATCAGCCCATATACGTCCCACTGCAGGGCACGGGCTCCTCTGCAATCGACATCAGGATTGAGAGTGGTTAAGCCATACGGTCCACCACGCTGGCTTAGTGCGGATTGGCGAACTTACATACCATAAAAAAAAATATAAATCGCTATGGTATGCAGGTTTCCGCACGATGTTTTCCTTCACCGTTTTAGTGCGTGGTGATTGACTATCAATACACACATGACTGCGAAGAGTCAGAGGTGCGCCCTGGGATTCGAACCCGCGACCACCCTGAACATGTTGGCAGTCGCGTCTAGTCCGTTTACCAACAGGCCACCGCGCACTTTCGATATTATGATATGCGACCTGCATATCACAGAAAAAATCAGAAAATATGAAAAATGCGAAGTTACAAAAACCTACTCTAATGTAGTTTTTTTAACTTAACTGTTGATTAACTAAATATTATACAACACAAGGGCGAAAAAAAACACCAAATTGATACTATTAGTAATTACTTACACTTTTCCTTTCGGCTTTGTGTAATATATTTTTTTCCGTAATGTGCGCATGAGTTACGAGTCAGGCAGTTCTTTAAAGTTCAACTTAGACTAAACACATATTTATTTACTTTTTAAAATTTGTTCTATTAAACAAAGGGAACTAAACAAAATTACTCAAGATTAAAGCTGGTAACGTTAAGTTAATGGGATCTTTTTCTCCTCTACAATGATTGTGCGTGTCTTATAGTATAAATGTATTATTTAGAAACGTTTTAATAGGGTAGTATTATCGTAGAGTTTCAGTTTGAAGCGATGCTTGAAACAAGAGGTTGTAGGAAAGCGATTGTAGAGCTATCACGGTCGGTGCCCGGCGAGATTTACTTTACAACGATACGCTCCACTTTAATGTCCATCGTGATGGCGCGGCACGTTTGCGCACCACTGCCACTATGTGCGGCCGGCGGCTCTCACCGCGATACCACTATGCCAAATAGACATGTCTTTGTACGTGCGACCTTTTGTAGTTCGTTTCGCATTGCAATCTCTGATGAGAATTGTATTACTGAGTCTTCTTGTACAAATATGTACGGTGACGCTTCTAACTAGTAAACACAATAGCCTAGTTACTTCTTTTTTGGTTTTCATTTGCTAATTTAAAATTGATTTCAGCATCCTTCTTTTATCTACGTACGTTAGTCTCAAAATTAATAAACTCTAAATAAAAGATAATTTAGAATTTCTTAATTTTGTGATTTGCAAGTCTGCTGTTTTATGATTTGAAAGCACGTTTAATTAAATACATAGAGACCATGTTAACTATATAAATATATGTTTTAATGATTATGTCCGTTCAGTTTGCATAAAGCTGAATGTTTCCAAGCGTCGCATAATTTCCATTAATACTAGTAGCCACAAGTTAACAAGTTTACCGAGCGAAAAGTTGTTTTAAGTATCCCCCTATCGACAAGGACTGGGCAATAGGTCGGCGACGTCGGCATTGGCGGCGGCCAGCCGGCACCGATACCACGCCCCGGGAAAACATCGCCACAGACGCCACAAAAACTTCGCCCTCGCTTTATTATTACTACCATGCTAATTAAAATAGCTACGAATAGATTCTAGACAGCTTCAGGCGACGCTTAATGCGCCAGCTTTACGACATTACGCCTTATACCTTCATATTAGCGCCCTCTTCTAACTGCCTCTGTTTGTTATTAATACACATTTAATTTAATTTTATATTTCCTTCTCCGCATAGGCATAGCAAGTTTCTTAGAAAAATGTTATTTTATTAACAACCTAATTTAACCTAGCTATAAAGGAGAGCGTAAAGTACCTACATACATAAAGTTTTCGCTCGTAACATGCAAACTCCCGTTAAAAGTCGATCTTCACAACTTTTGCCTCCATGTGTGGTGTTTGGTTAGTTATTACGACAGAATGTTATAAACAAAGCGGACATTAAATTATTTTTCCGATAATTATGTTAGCAGAGGGCGGAGGTACAGCGGCAATAACAATAAAATAATTGCAATTTCATAGCGTGGTGATAATGGCGCGAGCTCGTTAGGCACGTAGGATTACCTATTGTTAATGTTTTAATTTGTTTCCGCTCCCGACCCACAGTTCACTCTATAACTCGTGGCATTATACGACAATGGCTTTTAAATATATATTACCATTTTAAATTCAAATGTACGTATTATAATGTGGATAAACAACGGAAACAGATACAGTAAACTTGGCGCAACATAATGAATGAGCTTTAATTAGCACTCGAGTAAAATTGTTTACACTTTAGACGTTTTTACAGTAATTTTTCTTGCAATGTTTTTTTGATACTAGTATAATTGTTTATATGTTAATGAAAATATAATTTTCTTACACTAGATATGTTTTATGAATCGTACCTTGTTATTGAAATATTTTCTATACCTGTAGTGAAAAAAAAAAAGTATTTTTAATGGCCAAGAGAGAAAAAATGAGTTCGTTTATGCCTTTCCGACGATATTAAGTATCTATTGGATTGTTTCTTTAAAACAAAACGTTCAGGAGGTTAATGTTATTGAATTAATAATAGCTCATTGATTGAATTAATTGCGAATGTAATTCATTATTGTTATCCACTGTCTCCCACATGTATTTTTTCAACGGAATACATTTTGAAACTCTGCTTCAAAAGCTCTATCAAATTCAGAAAAAAAAACATTCAATCATGTGTCAGCTTAAAGTTTTACAGCGTAGCAAAAATATACATACGACACAAAACATTTTATTTATAAAGTGGAACTGTTTCATAACCGTACACAATATTTAGAATAGGGGATAATGTCAGTATACGTGAGGTATATGTATTTGTTTAGTTGTATCGACGAAGTATGACCTCATTTCCACATGTGTCGCCAGTAGTTTTGGTGCGCACGTAACTTTGCCTTTTCGGAGCAATTCCCAGTGAAAGCTGGTACCGGCCGCCGCAGCCTCCCTCACCGCAAACTTACACCCTATTGTGTCCATTACTACCCTTTACCACTTCCAGTTTTTACCTACCTTAGCAACACACAATGCGCGCTGTGTTGTCGCGCAATTGTTTCTTTATTCATTTACATACAACGCTTTTCTTTCATTTCCTCCTGAAATAATTACACAGATTATTTTCCTTTTTAAATGGAAAGTGTTATTTCTAAATTGAGTTCACCTAAAATTACGTTAGGATTTGCTACAATTTACTGAGAAAAGATGTTAAGATGGTACATAGGTAAATCTGTATATTTTTGGAGAGCTTACATAAACGGATGTGTTAAAGCAACTGAGATTTGCTTGTTAGAAGTGATGAAATGGGGAGCGGGTACCCATTTCCCAGAACACTGGCCTGTGTTCTTTACTGTCGGTTTGTTTATTTCTTGGGCACGCCTCGTAAACACTCGCCCAATACACTAAATTTAAGCCCGACTTTTATTTTTGTTTCATGAAAAATGTTCGTACAATTTTTTTCTTAAACAAATTATCAATCTCACTGATTGCCATAAAGCTTTTGCACATCATTTCATTACTTTACCATGTTTAAATAAATTTCAACTGTGGCTGAATGTGGTATTAGAGGAAGCTGTTGTTGAGAATATATGATAGTGGGTACAGAGCATAGAATAATGTGAATATGTTATGTGTGGTGCAGCAGTGGATAGCGAACGATTCCAGCGCGAGATATGTGCCGGTGGAGCACGCGGCCCCCCGCTCCTACTTAATTTACTGCCACGGTAACGCCACGAGCACGCTCCATATCCACCGCCGTTATTGCCAACTTGAAAGCGAGAATGGCATACACATTTCCTTCATATCTTCTGATTTTAACTGTCGGCCCATTCCAACATTACATTATATTCTTTTTATACAGCTCTTTTCTAAGATATTTTCATTGAATGTTTCTTTCAATTTATTTAATGTTATTCCTTCAGTAATAATCGATAAAATGTAGGTGCTATATATTTTATAATAATTTTTATCAGCCCATATACGTCCCACAGGGCACGTGCCCCCAACAATCGAGAGTACTATTGAGAGTGGTTAGGACTATAGTCTTCCATGTTGGCCTAATGCGGGTTAGCAAATTAGGAATCTATGTAAATTGCTTTGTAGATATCATCACGATGTTTTCCTTCACCGGTATAATAACGACACCAAGTATTTCATAAATGTAATTAAATTAATGTCTTCAACATTATTTACCAAATTTTTTTAAAGAAAACTATAACAATACGCAATTCTTTATAAAATGTAATTATATTTGAATATTTTTGTATCTCAAACATTTTTGCTACATGTAGCATGTTCGTTCAAAGGAAAGTAAGTAGGTAGATATTTTTCATGAGTTTTCCACAAGGATGCATTTGACCGCTTTGCTTCAATGGATTGTGAGGTAGGTAACCTTTGCAGCGGAGTTATATTAATGCCTTCGTTTTCACGTCCGCGCTAGAAAAATGTTAAAGCTGTAATCGCTACAAAGCAGTCCGGACAGGTATATGGATGTAGAGGGATAAAAATCAGTTTTAGCTTGTGTTAAAATACGAGAATGTGGTTTTAACTTTGTGACTTAATTACTTCCAAGAGCGAATATAACTTGGTAATATAAGCAATTAGAAACTTATTTGACGCTGCCGGTCTGCCTGTTCCGCCTCGAGCGCAGGAATCGTGAGCGGGATGAGCCATTACGTGCTTTTGCACAAGTTTTCCTTTTAAAAGTCGTCTCTTACTCTTTTAAAACTTATTATATTGGATAATTCGGCCGAAAATATGAATATGATGGCCGCAACTTTAGTAATTTTAGAAAAGAAGAGAAAAATTGTGTCGATTACGCCGTGATAAATGATCTCCTACGGCGTTTAAGGCGGGATTAGGTCTTTATTATCATGTTACTATTATGTTGCTCCGGATACTTTAGTCGAAAACTTTTTGATTGGGGTAACAAATTGACAAATATAACGATAATGTCGTTTCCAACTTTGAGATTGAGTGTCGTGTTCTAATGTTATGTTATGTAATAAGCATAAGATTTCATCATTATCATAGCCTAAATTATGTTGTTTTCTTATAGTTGTAAATATAATAGATTTTCAGGCAAATATGTCGCACGATCAGATTATTAATGTAAATATATTGTATTATATGTATATACAGCTATTAATCCTAAATTTACCTAAAATACAATTATATTTGTTACCTATGTTCTCCAATAATAAATTCTACTTCTATTTGTCCGAGAATCGAACCCATGATGTACGCCACTGAAAGTTAATTTTACATTCACCTCCCAAGAAACCATAGAAAATTTTAAGAAAAAAAAATAATTACTTTATCATGTGGTTTGTCATCATTTAAAATAATTAGTCGACAGTGACATTCGTTTTGTAAATATAATGTTACACAAGCTCCGCTCGGTCTAGTTAGGTGTATACCTTGTATTACCAATTATGCAAAGCGTCTTCCGCGTAAGGGAGAGCTGGCGGGGGCTCAGGGGTGCAGGCAGGGAGGTCGCTGTCGCGCTCTTTCCTCACTCGTAGCGAAATAACGACCTCAATTTGCATAACAATGCTCGTCACCCCTTATACCCAACCAGCGACTTTCGCAGGCTCGCGGCCGTGTCGCCTTGGACCCAACACTTTTTTTACTAATAAACCTTGTTTGTCCATTGAAGTTCCGAAGTATCTAACGAGATATGAAAACAAGCTTTTAATTATGAACGTAAATAAAGAAGTTAGCATTTCATTTAATCTCCGCATGAATGGGGGGTCATAATAACGGCTGGAGCAGTACCGAGCCGCGGTGCTGAGTTTAAGTTTTGATTTAGTGTTGGTAATGTTGGCGCTCCGTAGTAGGTGCGCCGACGACCGCGACACAGCGCGGCGCGTCGCAAGTCGCGACTCCAAGCAGGAGCGAGGGCGCGTACTACGGTACCGCTTAGCGCGTTGCCGCCCTGAACACTTTCGGCCGTACTCGTAACTTCTTCCTTCAACTTTCTGTTTTAATTGAATCAAAGTTTTCGGCTTTTTGCGGCAAGCGTGCCAGCCACGCACGCTTCCTTAACTTTCTTTATTAAATTATTGGAAGTTCAGAAACGTTCGCCTTTGAACGCGGACTGTGAACCCGAATTGGAAATAATCCCGAGTTACAGAAAAGTATCGCTCGTGAAGGCAATAAAAGAAGGATGTTTAAAAGTATTAACAAACAAAGATCTACTTCCGTCGACGTAGCGTTTCTGTTAAAATCTCGGACAAAAGGACAGTAACGACTGTCTAGCTGAAACAATTGAGAATCTGTCAAGTAAACAGTTCATAAAGATATACGGTTCTCTTTACTAACGACTGAGGCATTCGTTTGGAGCATTGTTTTGCGGCGTAGCTTTATCTGGCGCGGAACGAGTTGTCGTTCCAGTAATTTATAGATCTTTCCCCGCCCCGGGCTCCGAGTAACGATTTGGGCCGAGTAGCTACTAGCTAGAAAGTTGGTTGCGAGGCTGGCCGTGTTCCGAGCGGCGCGGCGCGGCGTGCCCTGCCGTGTCCGCCGAGCCCGCCTCAATACTATTAACGATCACGTACCACTCTGGTGACTCCTCACGTCCCGGATTCAAATTTGAGTAAATATGTCGCTGTTAGCCTTTTATTGTATTGTGCTTCTGCCTTCTTGAATTTACATAAACTTTGGGTTATTCTGGATGTGAACGTACCCTTGTTATCTCGTATTGTTTGTGTGATTTCAAAAGGTTATTTTGTATTAATGTTTCGTAATCCAGTTTGAAGGAACCACTGCTTGACTACCAACTGTAAATTTTACGGGGCCATAATAGTAGTAAATATTTTTTTCTATTACAGTGTAACGACTATTTAACTAATTTATTTCAAATTTCCATACTCGCAATAAGTCAGCATTATACCTTGCGATACAATAATATTACACTCACTCAAGTCACTATAAATAATTTCTTAGATAATTGTAGAGCACAAATAATGTTTGAAGTGTTATTCATGTGCTGCGCCGTAGCTGTATTTATACACGTAGCTTTTCTGGATTCGGTAGTGGCGGATATTGGAGATTTACCTAAGTGTGACGAGATCCGGCAAGGACTTTGTGTGGAAGCTCTCCTATAGAATTGCACCGACACGTACAATAGCTGTTAGTACTTCCAGTAATAGTTTTCTTCATTATAAGTGTGTGTTCGTGGCGTCTGTCGTTGTCTCCGCCTCTCGTGATCGGCTTAAGTTAGAAATTAAAAGTTGCTCGTCTCCGCTCAACCGTGTCATATAATCATGAAATGAGTTATATAAAGTGTATCTCTTTATGATTTTAGTCACTACAAAGTAAATACGCACTATACATTTCATCTTATAAAACTTTCCATACTATTGTCCGGTATACATTTAATATTGTATTCGAGTTCACACAGCTGTGAGCTCAAAGCAACAGTGGTACTATAAAGGACATAAAAAACTATACTTAAGTGTAGGGTAAATGCAACCGGCAGGTACGTCGGCTCGATGACAGTGCTATAGCTCCCACCGGAGCCCTTCTGCGATCCTCGTAAATTGCGAATATTAGATTATAAGTACGGACTGCGGCGAGCGGCGGCGCGGCGCGGGGACCATCAGCCGAATATCGAGCTCGTGCGCTGCTTAATGCCGCGCCCGCATCTCAATCTGCTTTTTAGTTATTCCCATTCGAGCAATTTCTTCTTGTCAACTCGTTATTGTATTAACAATCTGTTTGTATATTCTGTTTAGGTGTACATACATACATAAACTCACGCCTATATTTCAGAAGGGGTAGGCAGAGGTGCCAGGACACCCATATTTCGCCTTATATGTTCCGTCTCACAATGTGATAGGTGGCGAGCCTATCGCCATATCGGGCACAAATTCCTGGCTCTGGGCTGATAATGAATAGAAAAATTGAATATCACTTTGCCCATCTCGGAATTCGAACCCGAGACCTCAGCTTTGTAACCGTACCTTAGTACAACTACGCCACCGAGGTAGTCAGTTTAGTTATAATTATTGTTTTATTTATTTCAGCACAATATTCTTGGTAAGAAAAATTGTGGTACCTAATGTGGAAATTAATTCATTTTGAGCTAATTTCTTTTTGGATGTTCGTATTAAATTAGCGTATTTAAACAAACTAAAACGTGTAACCTAACTACGTGCAAGATGTTTCTATTAGGTTAAATAGATGATTTTAGCTAAGGCGTAAAGAGATAGGATCGTAATAATATAAAAGCGAAATGGCTCGTTGAGTAAGTTCATAAAGGCTTTTAGTATAATTTTGTAAGAAAACCTTAGTGTTTTGAATGTCCTCTTTATACAGATCATGACAATAACAACAGCTGTGCCGGTATATACCGCTGTTGGTTTTCCCATTCCTCGCTTCGTTACGGCTTCATTAGGGCACCGGCGGGTGAGGCGTGCACTCTACAATCATTGCGAAACTCTACAGATAACAGGACTGAGGTACCGATTTAAATTCCTATTATAAATTACAATAGGTTGCCATTATTGACGAGATAAGTGCCCTCAATTTGGCAACATGGTCGGAAGCCTCGCTCGGAATTCTTTTGCTACACTCTCAAAGCTTAATAATGCGTGAATTGATTTTAATTTCGTACAATGTACAATTTAAAGCACGTTTTGGTGCATTTTCAACATACCTTGTCGAAATTATGATTCACCGATTGCATTTGTCACTGTTGTGCATATCAAAATAAAATAGTATAATACGATAGTACATATAAATATATAAAAATGAGAAGGATCAAAAAACATTAGGAAAATATCGTCAATAAAATAGATCCATTTCATCCATTAGTATAATGTGCTCCAAATAATTAATCTGCGATTCTCTATAAGGTGGATCGTTAATATACACTAAGTTGTACGTAGTTGAATAATGAACGGTAAGGGACGAAAATATATTGGATGGAATACAAACAGGCACACGGGCCCATATCCATCCAGAAGCTCTTTGGGCTCTAAGCTTTGTGAGCGGCGCCATGTAATTACTCTGGGACTATGGGAAATATCCCGACGCGAGAGCGCTTTTGTAAATTAATGCAGAAAAAATTGGTCAAAACGCTGCTTAACGTCAAGATACTATGCAACGTCGCTCTAGTCACGGTTTAAGGATATTAAATTCATTATATCGTATATTTCGTTTAAGTTTTACTTGCCGGTTTACCTAATCTTAACGTGGCACGTAAAAATGTGATAAAGTTTATGTTAAACACAAGCGTGTTTGTTACAATTAGTAATTTGAGATTAGTAATTTGAATTGCCAAAAAATATGTATTATGTGGCTGCTGCGTGCTGTGAAAGTGATATTAAATAAATATTACACACGTACTACGTATATCTCTTCTATATTTACCGTAAAATATTAATTGGAGCAGAGATCAAAATAAAATAGCTAGTGTACTCATGATTGGAATCGAGCAAATATTTTCGACAAACTCATAGATTTTGTATTGCTCGCTCCTTTCCACGTCATAACCGAAAGTTACCGTCGTATCTGAGTTAGGAACTTTTAGTAAAGACAAATTGGAGTGGAGGCGGCGAATAAAGTTTTACGATATGCGCGGTTATCAGAAGTGCGCGTCGAAACGGAATTGCTGTGATTATGAACTGAAGCTACAATGACGGGGACTCTTGCGAAATAACCTATCTGCAACTTCCATTTCCACCGCTTGTACTTACCCTGTGCTCCCATTATACGATATTCAATTACAACTAGAAGGATTAAGATAATTTCTTACGCTTTGCTATCTGCTAATATGTTTAAGTTTGTATCTGTTTAATTATACTAGAAGATTAAATATAGGAAATGTTAATGTGCAAAACGGAAAACTAGCGTTATCACGATACCATGAAAAGTTTTCCAACAGTGTAAAATATAAAGTTGTACGTGATTATTTTTTGAGGTGTTATACTGTTTAAAATATATGGTACAGTTTACATAGCTTACATTGGAGTGGTCGTGATATTGATGTCAAAGTCATTCTTTCTCTCGCTCTTTCTTTGTCTCTCCTCAACACACACATCTAAGCCGCATTCGTTGTTAATTAAAAGGCCAGTGGCATTCATTTTCTTGTATCTGCGTGAATACATAAGTATTCTTGTTCGACGCAACAAAATTTCTATTTATAAAATAAAATTTCTATTAATTTTTCTACAATTAGGTAAACTTCCATAAATTAGTTTCAGCCCTGGTAAATAGACTTCAGTTCCTGTTCATAGGCTATGCATGCTTTTTGCGAAGGCTTTTCTTACAAGGTGAAATGATAAAGATAGTGTTATTAAAACAGCTTAATAAACCTTTACAATTCATGCTATTTACCAGGTCAGAAAGATTTCGATAATGTTTTATTGCCAAAAAGCGTTTAAGGCGATTACTTTCTAGCATTTAGGAAAGCGTCGTCCCGATAAAACAGCGCTTGTCCGGGACTGGTGTGACGTCACAGGCGAACGGAAGGTAACGATTCCGACTTAAAATTGAACTTTAAATACGATATTATTTAAACCTATATCTACGCTATTTATTGAGGGGTTTTTACCAACCGTAGGAATTTGTAGGTATATATTTGTAATAAACATACAACTCGGTCTATTATTATCATCACTCAGAGAAGATTCATGACAATTGTCTTCGTTTCTGTTATAAATTACGTCTTTGTGTGTTTGATCGAGATACGTAGACAATGTAGATACTATCGTTAACTAATTATTTTCTTAAAGAAATACCAACTTTATACAACTACGTCAAAGTACACCGAGATAAAAGTTCAAAGCGTTATACTTCGTGAGTTGCAATGTGAAGTATCTTTTAAAAATTCTTTTTATACACGGCAACCTGGGAAAAGTTCCACTTAGTTTCGTTCGTCGTCGTACCGTATCTAAGTAAGAACTACGCGAGTGGTTGGAAAGTCCAGGGGACGCTTTTAAGACGTTTCCATAATAAATTTCAGATGCGTGCCGTCTTCCCGCAATTGTGTAGCGAGATTACTCCGACCATGTTTATCAAATAATGGGACGGATATTATTGTTTAGCTTTATAAAATGTAAGCGTCGATTGAGACATGCTAAGAAATTTTTATTATGGACCCGGTCACTGCGCGGATATTTGTGCTTGTGTAATCTTGTTCGTAAAGCGCACTCGTGGCTTGAGAATAATTCTATAGGAGAAAATGATTTTGATAACATGACACTAGAATAATTTAAGTGACCGTAAATGCATCTTCAAATACTTATTTTAAATATCGAACGACAAGACGAGTGTTTGAAAAGGATTTTATTTGAGTTGTGTTGATTAACATTGGGCGAAAGAAATCCAAATAGTTAGGAAACGGAGCTGGCTAAGTTTGAGGCGGTGAGCGGTCCACGTTCCTGTGCTAGTGCGTCCCGCGTCCCTCCGTCCCGCGCCGCGCCGCGCCCCGCACCGCGCCCTAACCCCGCGGCTCCCTTGCGCCGCGAGCACGAAAACCAACTCCGCGAGCGTACAGATAAAACGTATGTTCATTTTATTTCCACATTTGTCAGCGTTCGTTTTGTCCCCACTAACATAAATTGGACGCGGAGGGAAACCTCGCAGGTGAATGTAAAATAGCCAGGTTTTCCCAAGATAATACCGCCGAAATTTTACGACACCATTATACGATTTATTGGCTGTGTCACATTCAGAAAGAATAATATTTCCTAAAATATTTTAATAAATTACTGGCACATATACATTTGCCTGCGTTCATCGAAAGGAATAAGGGAGTGAAAATGTGTGTACAGCGTATGCGTGTTTATAGTTGAAGTGTGCTCTAGCAAAGAGCTACACGTTACACGGTGCTACGCTCGTAGATCGTAGCATTTGGATGGAACTACGACCGCGCAGTGTGAACGCACGGTCCACTGCCTATAAACTGTTGTTCTGTACGCTAATGACTGAAACAGACGTTCAATTAAACATGCCAATTTGGAATGGAGATAGCGCTGTTAGCTATGCCAGAGTGGCGCTTTTCAAACTTGCCATTTGTCGCTGCCGCGCGTAAAAACCGTTAAAGCATTTACGATTCGCACTAATCCTTTAAAACGTAGAGCAGCCACAACTGAATGCTTACTTGCATAAACTATAATTATGTTATATATAGAAAACGCTTTTTTAACTGACGTAATCATATTAACAGAACTTTATAGGTAAGGGAACTTTTAATTCTATACACACTTATTTGTATTTCGATATAGGTCATCTAAATTTATTATTATAAATAAATAAAAAATACACCTAAAAGTCACATACATAGTCCTAAACCTAACTACGATCGACTGTAGTGCGTATCAGGAACTACAAGAGACTTTTCAGTCTCACAAACACACAGACCCGAAACGAATACATGTGGGTCACACAAACATTAGTCTCGGTTTGTGAGCGAACCCGCGGCCCCTCGTTTCACAGCCGGTGTCAAACGAACTGCGCCACGGAGGCTGTCAAATTAAAAAAAAATATTACCAAAACAGCTACTACTTTTATTGCCATATATGATAGACATTAGATAATATAATTTATACAAAAAAGATTTAATTTTCATTTTATTGCGTAATTCCAGGAAATCCACATTTAATAAATTATCTCATTCCACGAATACAAAATGATACTTGTATGAAATTACGAGAAACAAGAGTCGGGCCAGTTCATGCAATCTATGAAGCTATAAAAGTTTAGCGAAGAATATGTGAAGCAGATAACTTTAATAAAAATTCTCGACGCTGTATCAAGAAAAGGATGTCGCATGTTATAGCGTTTTACGTGTTCTCTATCAATATGTATACCTTTTGTATTGTCACTTACAATTCAAAAATAACAAAAAAAAAATTGGGTGTTATTTATGTTATTTATTATTTAGATATTATTGAATTCAATGACACAATTTCCATGGTATAAAATAGTAAAACAACATCACGTTGTCAGCTAAATTTTTATATGACATCTTCTCATAAGCACACATACATAATAATCGGTATGTATGTGAGCTGACATAAAATTTACCTACGCCGGGGCTTGGCTCTATCGGAAAAAATATGAAACGGTCCAGAAAAAAAATATTCCACACTTAAAATTCACTTATCTAGTCTCCACACTGAAAAACTAGACATATATGCGTACAAATGTGTTATAGTGTTGGAATAATTATGCAAAGTTGTTATAAAATTATCATGATGAAGCGTCCTAACTTAATCAAATAATCCGAAAAAATGAAAATATTCTGCTATCCCACCGGAAATTAGAATATTAAAAATTACATTGTTTCGTGAAACTTTTATATAAGTATATTTTATCTCTATTAGATATTAATATACATAATTAAAATATTATCTAACTCTTGAATGTTGGTGTAAAATGTGAGCTGTATCAGAGGTTGTCGAGTGAATAATTAGCTAATGAAAATCGCGCTCAGCGCTGTTCTACTTCATAAATATTTTCCTTATTGCCAGTTACCACGAGCTGTCGATAAATTTATGGAAGGGCCACGTCACCTGAAATTTTATGGTTCCTTTCTTCGGCTCCCGCTTCTCGTATTTATTACTTGGGTCTTTTTTTCTTAACGTTTATCCCTGTATTATTCTTCTATTTTAAGCTTGTTCGTGGATTCTCGCCGTTTATCGTATAAAAGTAATTAAAATTTATTAAAAATTGTACAATACAGTTATAAAATCAATCCACAGCAATTTCGTTCGGTAATCCTGTTGCGGAAGTATAACCGTTCGATATAATGGAATTCACACACATGAAGTCCCGGTGTAATCTAACCACTTAAACCAATATTTTGAACTTGTATGTACATTACCGTGTTAAGCGTTTGGTATACACGCCGGCTGAAACGTGTTATGTGTTCATATTTATAACAAAGCACGTACATTTATCACAAAGTCTGGATGGGAAAAGGGCTTTTTGGTCCCGAGTTCGATTTGTGCCACATTTCCGACACCTGTGCGTGTCGGCAGGGCTGCGTTAGAAAATCTCGGACCATAATATTAGCACACTCGCATCACCGTTATATTCGTGTAATAAATTCTGTCCTTCCAATATTTACTACGTAATCATTTAGTGTTATTGGAGCCGGGTACGAATATTTTATCTGTAGTACGGTATTATTATAGTTTTACACATCATTCACGCCTGGCAATCTATATTTGCATTATGTACGTTTATACAAAAATAAATAAAGTACCGCTTTGTCTGTTCAGTTTGGATGATTAATTAAGCCGGTATTTTATAACAGCTGTAGGGGCTACGCAGCGAGACAGCGAGTGCGGGACACAGATCAGCATTTCACTCAGTGCTAAATCTCGTAGAGTGGAGTACATTAACGTTTTCCGATATCTAAAGCAGAGAGCTCACCATGGTGCACGGCTGCGGCACAGTTGAATAACAAAGAACTGCGTGGTTGAGATATCGGAACACTAATGGACTGCGGGATTTATGAAGCTATTCTGTTGCCAATCGCTGCTATTATGTGTACACAATGCCGCTTGTAATTTATATGTGCTTTATAATTGTGAACTCGCTTATGAGTTACAAGTTTGTTTTGTAAAATGAGAGCTCATGAGTTTAACTAATAAATAGGACACAACTTGTTACATGACCAATACGTAATCAATGTTGATTGTTTTACGCGGTAACAACACAAATTCCATATTAAATTTGGCATTCTGCAAACAGTTTTATCTTGTGTCGAATTTCCATAAATTTGAAAGTCCGTCGGACGTCCCGGGTTGGCAAATTTCCACGCCATGACAATCGGACGTGTATTTTGTTTTAACTTTCAACATCTTTTACTGAAATTCTCCTGGTAAATTATAATGTCAAGTTTCAATGTTTATATGCCAGTATGTTAAACTGATGTTTGTATGCGAAACGCTCGAATCTCTTAATGGGAATTTTATGAACTGGCATAAAATATATTTATGTTTAGTCAGACCCCCAAAGGAAATTACATGTTATACGACTCTTTTCTTTACTAAAACATTAATGACAACTAAAAACTGATGAGCACTATAAACATTTATGTGTTACCAATGAGAATACAGTTATTTTTGATGCTAGTGTTAAAAATATATAGCTGTAAAGTGTAAAAAATAGTATTTGCATAGAGTTTGAATATATTCGGTGTACATCCTAATCGAGATAAGTATGCGAGTGCACGCCGGAGGTGAAATGTGCGCCAGTAAATTCTAATAGGTATGATTAGTGCGCGGACGGCGCGCTGTACAGTGCAGTGAAGGGCATAGTGCGCGCCGCCACCGGAGCAAAACACTGCCGCGGCGTATGGCCCGTAAATAATCCACCCATAATACTCCATTTAATGGCTTGGAATTAAACAATTAGTTATTTTCCTTCGGCCTCGTCAGTGACTGAGCGTCTAATTAATGCCAATAAATATTGTCGCATTAGACGCCGCTGATAGTAAACGGTTAACAAAGTTTTCAACTTCATTACATTATTATGAAAAATGTGTTTATTGTAATAAAGTAAGTTGTAAGTATATCAAACTATGCCAAATAATATTATTTTATAACTTAAAACTCATAATGTCTAACATCAGTTCATACTTGATTTTATTGAAATTTACTTCTAATTTTAAAAAGCTGTAAGGGCGGCATCGTGGGCGGCGTAGCTAATTGATTTTTATAAGATTCTTTTTTGTTCTACAGTAATTAGTCTCCGTTGAGTTTCATCCTCAACTACATAATCATATTTTGTTTAGCTGTTACCGTCTTTTTCAATGAAAATTACATACGTGTGTACTGATAGGGATTGGAAAAATCTAATTGAATATTAACGCATGAATGGAAGTTTTAATATTGGCACAAGGTTTTAAATTTAAATAAACGTGAAAGAGGGAAGTGTTACGAGGGCGTCAACTTGGCGACTATAATATGTGAGTATTTTCATGCGAGTGGTAGTCGGCGGCTTGCAAACTGCAGCTCATGTGCACCTGCGGATATTGCCGCGTAAATCACATTTCTTATTTCGCCTCAACACTTATTTCTGCCTGGGCGTGTTTACCCGGTGATGACGTACGCTGCCGCATTACGGTGTCTGCTTCTACAACTGGAAGTTCAATTTTCTCCATATCAATGTTATACCACGTGTCGACATTTCCTATTTCAATTTACTTCTCCCTATTCTAATCTTTACGGCTATTAAGTGACAGCGTAGATTACTTAGGAATTATTTAAATAACGTCATCACAAACATTGTGTGTTTAATTGAAACTTGTTGATAAATAACAATTTCAGTAAATAAATCTGATTTAAGTAATTAAAATAAAACACGTTTGCTTTGCAATGCATGTGATTTCGATGTGATATGAATTACAGGCTGCACAAGCCATCTATATGCCAATACGATTAATATTTAATGGCGCTATTCTGTATGGAATTACCCGAGTCTGTGGTTGAGCTTACGTTGAAATACTGCTGCTGTATGAATGGACGGCGGATGCTTTGTCATTTTGCCGTTGCTCTCGTGACACTCGGGAATGTCATTTTATAGAAGTCTGCGTTAAAAAGATACACAAGAAAGTAATTCGAATACATTCAAAGCAATTACAGTTAAATGTTAAGGCAAAAAGTACATTTAACTTGCTCTGTTATTCGAAACGAATGTCTCGTCTTGTGACCCCTTGCAAATTAATTGCAGGAATGACAGAGCACAACGCGGTGCTCTCTTAATGCACGTTCACAAAGCGAAACGGCTTGGGCGGCACCACCGCGGCGCAGCGGCACCTCGGCGGCACGCAGCGCGGTGATTATCATAATGACGCAGTGGTCGCGCTTTTTACGCCACTCGCCCTATATTACGGAACTCGACACCATTTTCTGATTTCGCTTGTGCTCCCGAAAGCGCATCGCGTCGCACCCAGTCCCGACGTTCGCCTTTCATTATTCGTCTTCGCCGCTCCAAGATGCTTATATATTATGCAAACCTCCATAATCCACATCTTAAACGCCTTCTTCCCCGTCTCAATTATTCATTCGAGCGGTTTGATGGTTTAGAAAATTGTCGCAACACACGAGACGGGCGATGCTTTATAATTTAAGACTCGGATACAAGCGCACCTGTCACCGCAATCCGGCTACGCCGCGGCTCATCCCGCTGATTAACTATGGAATTATTAGTTTATTGCGCAAGGTGTACAAATCAAACTACAAAATATTTATGACTTGTTTCAGGATTCCGAAGGCGACACGCCACTGCATGACGCCATTTCAAAAAAACGTGACGATATGTTGACATTACTGCTGGAGCACGGAGCTGATATGACACTTACGAACAATAATGGTTTTAACGCCCTTCATCACGCCGCGCTGCGAGGCAATCCGAGGTAAATGTTATGATTGTTTCGTACAAAACTCATTTTAAAGTATTGTAAACATAATACAAAGCCCGAAATAGATAAACACCCGCATCAACATGAAGGTGTGACAAAAACATGCGTAGATAATGTGAAAGATACTCGTATCTGCACGAAATCCTTCTGCCGTAGACTTCGTTTGAAATAAATATAACGCCGCTTGCTGTCCGACATTATCCCTAAGAGAATGGGTAGTTATGAGTGTGCCTGCCGCACAATAAACTGCTTACACGTCTAATACCGTGGCCCGTGAGTATGTGCTCTTGTGATGCCTTTACTACTCTATAGCATTAGTGGGCACTCTTCCAAAAAAAGTCTTTAAAAGCAATTTCCTATCTTTAAACTTTTATACAACGTTTTCATTTACAACGGTATTTCCTAATGTTTTGGATTCGTATATGTACAAAAATTGTTTTATAAAACTATCGTCATAATTAGGAATTGTCAATTTAGTGGATTCATATTATTAAATGTTAGGACCAATAAAAAAACGCACAAAGATATTGAAATATTTATTTTAAATAATTTTCGCCATATCCTTATTAATCAATAGTAACTCAAGTTTTCATCAATCTACTATCAGTGAGATAAGCTTTTAGTGGAATCTAGTATTAAATAATAGTTTTAAGAAAACCTTTGATAATGCATTATGAATGAGTAAGTTAGAGTAATGAATCTCCAGCGACGAATCGTGCGTGAAGCGGTTTATTTGTGGAGGGTCCGAGGAGGCGCTAGAGCCGCGGAGACCTGGGCGGCGGCCGCGTACATTTATTCAAGTCACGTGACGCGTCCCAGGGAAATAATACAAAATGCGGCTACGTGACCAGTTCATTATGCGGCGGCGCAGAATGGAGACCTCGCGGTCACCACGCTGCCGTCGGACACTTCTCCTACGCTACACCTCGCATGCCTGGCGCAAACAAATACACGTGCTGCTATGTACTCGCCGACGGAAATTCTTTTACAAATCCCAACACCCCGCACTCCACACATTCTCAGGGATACTTTCTTGAACGCAGTTTTGATTCGTTCACACATTTTTGTCTTTATTTTATTGACGTACTAACTGCCGTTAAACAACCACAAATTCATTTCTTTGACTATAGTACACGCACTACTGCTCGCCAATTACAGGTATGCGAGAACATTTGCGTTATAATAAGCATAATAATGTAGCACAAATATAAATTTATTCACAGCAATTAATTTGTTATATTGCAGAACCGAACGGCTAGATAATTTGTCCGTTTATATACGTGACTATGCATAAAGTGTAAAGAATGAGTTTTTAAGATTGTTGTTTAACGATAGGTAATCGAATAGAAGATTGTCGTAAAACGTTCCCGATTTTATCGCAGAATGAGAAGTCGCTCGCGACTTTTCCCATTCTACAAAAACGTTCGTTTCCCCCTGGAGATGTAAAATCGTTTTATTTTATTACTTCCGCCGGTATATCGTTATATCAGAAGCACCCATCCTCTTCGATTCTGAAGGCTTTTTATAAAATAGACCCAGAAATTTATTTAATAAAATTTCGCTAGACTTTCCTGCTTCATTTATAATGAAATTGAAAGTATAATATGTACTCGTTACTCGCTGTATTAGTATGCTGTGTGGCCATGTATTTCCGCGGAATTAATTAACATCATATGCGCAGTGTTTGTCTCGCAAGAGGTTTTAATGTTTATATGAGATTCTCTGTTATTCCCGCTGTATAGCAACGACAACCGAGGGAGCTATAAGAAACGACTAAGACGGCGTCATGTCATTACATGTGATTAGAAACAGTTATCTTGGCGGTTATAGTTACTGCTCCCTTGCAAACTCTTGTAAAACAACTATAACAATTTTATAATACGTTACCAGAGCAAACTCCGCGTTAATCGCAGTCGTAAATTTCACATTTATTTCACAACATAAAGATCGATGAGATTATAAATAGAAAGCGGACTTAATTTCCGTTTCTACTTATGATGCCCTCTAATTTTATAAATGTTTTTTTAATAGTTAAAATTTTCAAAACTAATTATATGTGTAGTTAAATTGCTCATATTCTTAGATATTTGGAATATTATGTATTTTAAGTGCAAAAATCGTACTATAGCCATCGTAATAAACAAAGCATTTTTTTTGTGTGACATTAATCGCGAGCTTTAATATTTTAACGCGTAGTAACATTGATTTATTCGGAACGTAATCTCGGCTCGCGGCTTGTTTGTTCTTCGGCTCGAGACGTATAGGTAAGATTAGGCAAAGCGCCCTCAATTCCCGCCGCTCAGCCCCCGGACTCTTTCTTTGCCGTCATCATGATTATTTGTTCTTATTAATTGCCTCCGTTTTATCTCTGCCGAGTGAGTTTAGTGTCAATAGTGTCTGCAGCGAGTAACAATTTGCAAAGATACATACAACCGACCCAACTGTCTCGATAAATACCTAAGCACAGTCTAGAACGCACCGAGTATTCTAGGAAATTTATATGGTCGTTGTGCAGCGTTAATTGCACCGAATGGAACGACGTACATACAATGGTGTCGTGCCACTCCAATGAGAAATGTAATACTTCGTCGGCTGTTTCGACAATAGTGCTGACAGCATAAATGCTCCGTGTACGCAGGTGCTCGTGCTCGCATCACGTACCAAATATTATCATATAAAATGAAGGAACTGCAATGAAACACATAAAGGGATAGAAGCTTTGATTACGTTTCACTATAAACGTTTATATACAGCCAATGAAAATACCTCCAATATAAAGACAAATGGCAAAAGGGCGAGTCTGACGAATGACTGGGTTTAAGTGAATCGAAACAGTGGGCACAGTCTGGTATTGAAAACCTATTGGCACAGATATCGGTGGCGTCCGTCACACGACTGGCCGCCGGCAGAGCACATTTCGGTATGGCAGATTTATGAGAATCGACAATCGTCTGTAGTAAAGGTATGGGCAAGGTTATAACTAGGAGCGTTTCGAGTAGGGTCGGGTGGCGGCGGGAGGCACTGTTATTGTGCGACGTTTGATTTACGCACGATCCGCTATCACCCTTTTGTAAGGCCGGATACCGACTGTTCCGCTAGTCCGAATGCAGTCTCGCTTTACTCATCACCATGCCTGTTTTGACCTTTACTGCCGGAATTCAGAAATGACGACATACTGGTGTATTTTAATTTGCTTTTGTTAGCGGGATTCGAGTCGAGTAAAAAATAAAAGTCGATATCATTGTGTACACGAAGCAATACTGCGATAGTCCGTTGATGATATAGTGAAGCGAGTGCGTGTTGCCAACATCACAGGACGATAGTGAGATTAGACGCGCGCGGCGCTTGGCTCATCGTTACCCGCAATTAGCGGCTCTACACACGCGGATAATTCGCGCGGCGCGCTCGCGGCGCCTCCGGGCTGGCGGCCGCACCGCGCTGCACCGCACCGCGCCGCGCCACGTCGCGCCACACCACGCAACACCGCGCCACATCGCGCCGCGCCGCCAGTTACACGCACACGATTGCACCACGGATTCAGCGAATAAATTCATTTGTACGCAAATTGTATCGGCGCCTGCAATTAAAACTTTGTTGGCGCTTCGAGCTAAGATAAATAACGCTAATACATTCTGCTTATTGCAGCGAATTTACCGGATACACGGAATATATTAATGTTGTTTCTAATTTGTTTCGGCGGATTAACCTTTGCTGTCCTCTAAACTTATAATATGTGCCCATTGTCCCTTTGTCCCCATTTAAACATTTCTATTTGGGTTAATATTTGAACGAAATCATGTTTATATTAAAAGCAGGTAGTAGTAAATATATACATGCATTAATATATACGTCACACTGCAGGTCACGGGCCTCTTCTACAATAGAGATTACTGTTGAGAGGAGTTAGGCTACATAGTCAAAAGGAGCTTAACTATCGTTAAAAAATATTTAAAAAAAAAACAAACATAGTCCACCATGCTGGCCTAGTACGGGTTGGCGGACTTTACATACCATAGACATCCTTACAAATCGCTATGGTATGCAAGTTTCGTAACCATGTTTTCCTTCGCCGTAATAGGACGTGGTGATTGACTATCAATACGTGTACATAACTCCGAAAAGACCATGAACATGCTGGCAGTTGCCGGCATCCACCACACCACATTACGGAAGACAATGTTTTTAATGCAGGTGTCGTTAACACTTAGTTGTTTTTTTTTAGTTGATTTATTGTATGAACCAATGAACTGACGTCAGATTTTTAAAAGTTCTCGTATCACAATCACCAGATTAATGAATAATGTACGTCAGAACGAAGTATCTCGCTAAACCAAATTAACACAACAGAATTTGTGATGGACGCTACGACCTCATAGATCTTATGGTCGCTAGTAATCTGCTGGATGTCTCGTATAACCCTCTCGGCATAATCCGAAAGGAGAGGCGCGCGCGAAAAGGGGGGGGGGGGAGGTTAACTGTATTCTTAAGCCGCCTCTCCTCGGCACACACAGACAGTATTCGCTAAGACATAAAAGTGATTGGCGAGGTATGTTCGATGTTCGAGGGCGCGATCACAGATTTGTGTAGCCCGACAGTCGACACGAACAGCGGAGCGCGACCCGCGTACAAGGTTTTGTCAGCGTGTTCCGCCTCTTTGTGTGCTCTGCCATTGTTCCACTCGCTAATGTTGTTAGTGCACTTTTTCAGCGACTACGCTAATTTAAATACCTCTCTTTCCTTTTGTGAAGAGACTCGTCTTCCGTTTTCCGCGAGTGGCGGGCTCCCTTTGCGTTTGAGACGTCCGCGTTGGGAGACTGCATTTAAATGAGACACTTAATCACCCGAGTTGCCCTCTCGTTTCTTAGGAGTCGTTTGTTCTCTTCATTCATTACACACTCGTCTAAGGATTTATAAAAATACGGAAACATGTTAATTGACGGATTGTGTATTGTACTGTGCCTTTATTTTCTTTTTTATGTTTACTAAAATATGTAATAAGTATTTTCTTTTCCATCTTATGGGTTTGCTTGCCTCGTTATAATCGTCTTGTTTTAATTATTTTAATACATCACCGAATCAACTTTATTGTATTGGATTAGTTATTTCTATTTTATTACAAATTACATTTATTTGGAACGCGTATGTAGAAAGGTTCCATTTGCACATAGACGTGATAAAACCTTTATCACGTCAGCAGTTTGTGCAAATATGAGTAGAGCAATAAACTTCCGGTGGGTAGGTCGGTTCGATTTGCTTGCTGGAGTATAATATGCGCGTCCCCCTGCGAGGAAGCTCCCGCCACTCGGCACAATTGTGCTCTCTTCGTCTTACGCCTCATACCAAACTTTTCGTCTCGTATACTGTTAGCCGTCCTTTGAGACTTTTGTTGTTCTAGTACACGAAGTTTTACATACGCAAGTTTTTCATCTACTTCTGAATTTCCAGCTGAGTTTGCACTACGTACGAATAGATTACAGAACAACGTTTCAGTTTTGAACCGACGTATTTTATTGGAACGTGTCCATTTTATAAATGTATTGATTAATCCAGATTGGCAGTGTGTAATGGGCTCGAAAAGTATACGTATGAAATGTTACAAATAGGAATAACACACGAGTAATATGAAACGATGTTTGCTAATTATTGTAATTTAAAATGTACAGCAATGCAATTTTGAATCGTTTATTTTTATTAAATATAAATATAACGTGAACCGTAAGTTCACAAATGTTGCACAAACGCTTGTAGTCGTCGTTAGCTATCTAGATTTACTGAAACACGTTACAGTTATTGACAGAAAGTCTTTCAATGGCTATAACGTCGAAACAAAGGCTTGTTCGTCCCAATGGAAGTTTACCGAAAAAGACTGAAATAAGCACATTGAGCTAGATCAAAGCTGGAATTTATTTGGTTGTTTTCTTTAACTCAGAATGCATTACGAGAACTTCGTGCTTTATATTGAATTGGAAAAAATATTTTCTTCAAGGTTTACGCAACTTGAGTGGAGCGATTCTTAAAAAACGAACCATATCTTGAAAAAATATTCCATAGATTTAGCGCCATGACAACGTTCTCATCAACTGATGTGAGGGAAAATAACGTAATAATATAACACATCTGACCTCCTGGGTCGTCATCTTGTTTTCCTATTTTTCAAAGAGAAGATTATTTAACACAATAGAGGAGGTTGAAAAAAACACCAAACCTCTATCTAAGCGTAACATTAACTTACAGTAAATGTGTTTATTAACCAAGATATGGTTTTAATGGGCATAAAAGCTAACTACAGGCGTAATACCATGCATGTGTATTAGAGATAAACAAATTAGGAAAATATTTCATTTAGTTTGCTCAGAATTAATTTTGTTGCTCCTCGTATAAAGTTACTGAACCGATTAACCTTTTTCTTTCTTTCAATGCTTGGCATTCTACTGCGCTCGTTATCCTGAGACATAAGATGTTAAGTCTTGAATATGTCCAGTTACTCTGAACACAATGTCCTTCAAACCGGAACACAAAAGTGCATTTACACTGCTCTTAGACGGCAGAAATAGACATTGCGGTGGTACCTACCCAGGCGGCCTTTAACATATGAAATGCTTCCACCAGTAGAGTTGTCTATTTATGGAAATTTTATTATTCAGTCTGATGGCAAAACAAATGTTATGCATTTTGAAAGGTAACTTATTATTTTCGTAGTGTAAAACCGGTGATATAACTCATTTATAGTAATGTCAGACAGTTTTTAAACATTGATTTGTGATCACCATTAACTGTCCATATTGACGCTAGCTTCCGTGAAATAACAAACAAAAATACAATTAATGTGCTATTAAAATACCAATATTTCCCACAACATTTATATCACAGATAGTATAATAGTTCAACGCTTTAATGACTTATTTCATGATACAAAAAACAGCATGAGAGTTTATCAAGAATGTTATTTTTATACGATTCGTACGTGGCAATGGTGCACCCGTGAACTTTGGGGAATTAATTTGTGTACTAAGCTGTGTGGATCAAACCGTCAGCATGGTTCACGAGCGGAGCCTATGATGCATGGCGTGGCTTTGTGAAGCTCGGTTAATGAAATATTCGCACTGGTATAGACACGAGCGTCACTTGCAGGTCGTCCGTGTGGTCACCACGCGCTAATTATTTTGTTTACGCTTGTCGATGCATTCAAATGACCACGCTACGATCTATGCTTGCTCTAGTATTTAAAAATGTATCGTAAAACCTTGATTTTATCATTTAAATGGAGTCACCTGATTTAAATAATTGTGCGCTCTACATTTGGTATATCATTTTTCATTCATCGAAATAGAAGATATAGCTAAATAGCAATAGTAATAAATATAATTGCTTTCATTTCTTTCGCTTGGTATCCAGTGAAAAAAATACTCGTTTTCCGTTTTAAAGCTACATCCTCACAATATACTTTTACAGGTTCTATTGTGCACAGGTCAGTTACTAGTGATGGAAATTAATACTTTAATAATAATAAAAAAACTAAATACATCAAAATTGGCCAACACCAAAATATAATTTATTTGTTAATATGAATAAGTAATAGTCGAAAATGAAGATTTTTGCTGTTGATCAAGTATTAGCGAATTGACTTGACGAAATATTTTTAGGTAAAAATACAACCTAGCTCGAGCTCGGTCACGTTTATGACATAACTTTGCTACTAATGTTATTACGTCAGATGTGAAAACAGCAAACAACGTGACCGCAATAGCAACAATCAATTGGCTCATGTTTGATTACTCACAACAGAACCTTAATTTTCTTTCCTAACAGTGATTTCTTTTGCCGAAGTCTGTGTGGAGCTTCATAATTAATTATCTTCTTTAAAAATATTATTTTCGTCTGAAATTATTGCCTCACACATTATTGCCAATTAATTTATCAAACTAAATTCAAGTATTGACATAATATGTGTATTGTGTGTGTGACATTCTGTGTTCATATGCGGTCACATAGTTGCAGAGAATTTGTAAATGTTTGTTGCGAGTATTTAATGCAAATTTACGCACGTAATATCCCTTTTGACTTTAGAATCGAGTGCGCCTGATTTACACTATACTATTCCGACCTATCGATGTATAAGATGAAGTATATATATCACAAAAGCTTTAAGAGTGCACAGCAAAGCATGACTTGTAGTTATTTTACCATCAGTCAAGATGACAGTTGTATTTTTCGCGGCCAGCGAGCGACGTTGAGGCGCCGACTCTGCATCGTTTATCATCAACTCCACCGTGGTGTCCAAGCTTTTATTATTTATGAATATGAATAGGAAGGAAAACTTACCGCCGCTACTTAATTTATATTGACCTGTTATTTATCACAAGTGAAAAATTCATAAACATTATAATTTGTTTGCATATACACAGTATATTTATAACAAGCGTAGCTATTTCATCGAGTTGAAAATTAAGGTTGGCAGCGTCGGCTGTGCAGCCGGAAGACGGCGCGGCGTCAGCAGTACGTGCGGTAGTATTGCGCTACACTCGTCTCCCTCCACGTTTATTATCAAGTGATTGCGTGACCCGACTCACCAATGCTTTTGCCAAACGGTAAAGGCGTTTTTGTTTCGAAATTTGCCGTAGATCTCTCCATAATTAGCATCCATAACCTACGTAAATAGGAGGGTGCACAGACTTGGGGACTACAGTGTTATGTCTATATTGTATCAATGTTTATCGGTGAAATTCTTGTCCATGAAATTAGGTGATATTGAGATTTGTGTGGCGTTTACTGACAATACAAAATTATGACAAAGTGTTGAAGCGCTCGCAATGTTTCAAGCCCGTTCACGGGAGTAGTGTGTGTGCTCGTATGTGTTGAATGCATACATAGTTCTCGCCGACACTTTGACAGTTAGTAGGGGCAAGTCTGAAATATCGGCGTGCGCGGCTTAATCGCTCAGCGTGCGATATTGGCGTTACATCATGTTGTCAGCGGAGAGAAAAATTGGCGCACTTCGTCCCTCTTCCCGCGCCGCGTCGGCCGCCTGGGCGCGCGTTCCGCACGTCTCTCGTCGATGTCGACAGCGCGTTTATATTACTTGGATTTATTGTAGTTTTACGAACGCACATTTATCTGTCTCTATAAAAAATAACAGTACGCACGACACAACTTTTGTCGTATAATAATAAATGGATGATAATGCATTAATATCGACTTGTACTTGATTGTATCAACTACTATTTCACAAAGCCAATAGATTTATTTTGTTCATAAAGTCTGAGCACACGTCCACGTTAAGCTATTTAGGTTGGATAAACGTCTTTTGATGTAACATGAGTTACTTACTCATTCCAAAAGGTCATTTTTTTCATAACATCTTATTTCGTTTACGCACTGTTTTGTTCTAGTGGCCGCATGTAACGGTTGTTCAGAGCTCGAGTGGTCGTTCAGGTCGGAGACTCCATTTCGTGTAAATATATGTTTTGGAAGTTGCCATGTCTGCATTTTATATACGATATAGTGTTCGTATCTTTTGGAAATGATATTGTCCTTCTTCATAAGAGGCTTAAAAAGAGTCCTATCCTTACGGTAGGCAGTAACCTGGCCGTGCTGGATCCTTGTCGCCGGCGGTGACCGCTTACCATTAGGCGAGGCTCGTCCGCCTGCTAAAGGCCTATAAAAATCATTTAATGCAATGTGTAGATACAAAAACATTAATAAAAACGCATACATACTGGTGGTAGGTCTCTCATATGTAAGAGGCCATCTGGATAGGTACCACCGCAATGTCTATTTCTCCCGTGAAACAACACTGCTTAAATGCACTGTTGTGTTTCGGATTGAAGGACATTGTAGCCAGAGCAACTACTCGACATATTGAGACTTAACATCTTATGTCTCAGGATGGCGAGCGCAGTGGAATGTTGCTACTGTTTATGAGCGGTCGTATCGCTTACCATCAGGCGAACGGCTTGCTCGTCTCGCAATTCAATGCAATAAAAAAAAAATACATGCATAAACTTATGCCCTTTACCAGAATTTGTAGACAGGGCTGCAATTACAACACTATGTTTCGCCTTGTAAGTTCCGTCTCACGAAGTGATAAAGGGTGAGCCTGTCGACACACCTGGCGATTAATTAACATAAATAATAATTTAAAATAATTTATAAATACACACACCTGCATAATTAGAAATTAACACGAATAAACAAATACAACAACAAAAATCATTTTTTTTATTGAATAATGCAAAATGATAAAAATATGCCATGAATTTACTTTTATTTGATAGGTACTAGATAGATAGATAAAAACGTTTATTTTGGCTACAATAAACAAAAAAATCTTAAATAGTTACACTATACATATTTGCATTATTATTATCATTTTTGTTGGTTGTAAGTCATCCCGTAATTAAACATTCCAGTATGCCAAAGAGGTTAAAGATAGCTACTCTTAAACTCATTAACAATTTATTTTACTTTTTTAGTTCGGTCTTTTACGAAAGCGTGTTTTTATGTTAGTTGTTTTTATTATATATTAATTATTTTTGTACGTGTTCCTTTTATTCTGCCTAAATGTGTAGTTAACAAATAAAAACAAATTTTAATTTAAATTCAGTTAGAAAAGAGGTATCATAAAAGTATTTATAGTACAGGCAACGAAGCACTTTTTCCTGCATAATTTGCCAGGAGTTTTTTTTTTCATGAATGGGTGGCATATGACCCCACTAAGTTAAAAACCCAAAATACTTACAAAAATGGCGTCCGCTAGAGCCGCCATTTTGGAAAACGCGTTTGAAGCTATATCTCCGGAACCGTCCACTTTAGGCCCATCATGCTAAGGACCTTTTTTGTAGATAATTAAATTTCTAATCTTTTTTGTTTTATAATTTTTTTTGTACCATTTACAAAAAAAAAGTGGGGTCATATTCCTCCACATCTTCATGAAAAAAGAAACTCCTGGCAAATTATGCATTGCGGACAAGAGTAACCGGTTGCTTCGTTGCCTGTACTATTATGAACAACTTCTGTATATACATATATATTTTTAATACCGAGGCTCACAAACACAACAAAAAATTAAGGCTAATAACTAATTATAGTACATTAGAGTATTTACAATAAAGTGGGACCGCTGCTACTTCAAAAATGAAAATAAAAATGGTGGTGCCAAGTCATCTTTCTCTTCTATACTACAGGCTGACAGGTTGTTCAACATTCACGAATAATTTGAAAAAGAAACAATTGAGGCTATTGAATTGCACTCTTAGTTGTCAAATGGATAATAACGAATACACTTTCGGTGACCAACATTAATAGGAATTTGTTGTTAATTAATTAATTAGATTTTCAGTAACATAGCAGTGCTAACACAAAAATAACGCATTACGGACTAATATTATAAACGTTTTTTAAGCCGCAAAATTACAGTGCTCCCTCTCCCTCGTGTTATAAATACTTAAGTTTAAGCCAATAATATCCGATATTGATAACATATTGTTATAGATTGCGTGGCGCGAAATGCGTGGTGGCCTGTTGGTAAACGGACTAGACGCGACTGCCAACATATTCATGGTGGTCGCGGGTTCGAATCCCAGGGCACACCTCTGACTTTTCGGAGTCATGTGTGTATTGATAGTCAATTACCACTCACTAAAACGGTGAAGGAAAACATCGTGAGGAAACCTGTATACCATAGCGATTTATAAAAAATTCTATGATATGTAAGTCCGCCAACCCGCACTAGGCCAGCGTGGTGGACTATATGGCCTAACCACTCTCAATCGTACTTTCGATTGTAGAGGAGGCCCGTGCCCTGCAGTGGGACGTATACGGGCTGATACAGAACAGAACAGATTGTTATAGATTTCTGTTTTAAAAGTATTTACAGAAAAATATAATTATAAAAATGAGTTTGATAGAGTAGATATGTTTTTATGTATGTACACTATATTCATCCGATCTGTGTATGTACATATAATAAGAATAAATTTAGCTCGCTCTGAACCCAAGAGCTGGGCTGGAGTTCGAGTTGAGCGTTGCATATAAGTTGAGAACTGCGGAATTGCCGTTTTTAGTTATCAGCCTTAGTGGAAGCTTTACATGATTGAGTTGTGGCGGTTGCAATACACCAACTTAGATTTAGCTTTTAAATTAACACGCTTATTATTTGTAATTTTAACTTTATTTAAACATGCATTTCATTGTAAGATATGACTGCAGATGTTTAACCATAAAACATCTGCGAGTCGTTTTATTACAGTAAGAATTTTTGTGTACCTTATTGTATAATATTCGTTAAAAAGATGCTGTTCTAAATTATTGTTTCCTAATTGTAATGTAATGGCCCGTTCATGCCGGGGCAATAAAACTGTATTATACTGTTTCCATTCGTTTATTTTATTTTTGACACATCGAGTACTGAATCAAATAGTGATGGCCTGATGCGTTATCGAATCAATTTTTTATAACAAACGATTTTATTTTTGAACAAGTTTTAATCGATTTAATACATATTTTATTTTTTGCTCCATGCATTGTTTTATAAAACTTCAGGGATATTTAAGTTACTTGATTTAATAATTATATTAAAATAAACCATTTACTCATGTTAAGTTAATATTCTTATCACTTCCGTCGGCAATAGTAATGTTGTTAAAAACAAATTGTGAAACGGCAACACTGGGCAGACAGGTGACGCGCGCCGCCATTTTGTGGTCACTCACAACGAGACGCCCGCGCCCGTGCTAGTGTTTTCCGTTCGCTGAATTTTAATTCACATTTTTCATACGTCGAGTTGAGTATTTATATTCCTCCGTATTGTTTTACCCGTGAATTCCTACATTTGGTTGAATTGAGAACATCGTACCTGCCTTCATCACTTTCAAAATGCCTAAAGGAAAGGTGCTTAAAGGACAAACAAGGGAGTTTGTGTTGCGACTTCATGAGTACTTTGAAAGGGAAAGCCGTAATGGTGGACCTCTTATACCAGTGACTCAAATCAGAGACCGTGTTTCAGCAGCATTAGGTATTACTGCTCCAACAGTTTCAAAAATAATTAAAGAAGGCTACGGCAGTAGTGGCATGGAACAAAACAAGCCATCTACACCTAAGAAAAAACGTCAGCCCTTTAAAGTGACAGCAATTGACAGTTTTGATGGTGATGCTATTCGTCGTCATATATACGATTATTACCAAAGAAAAGAGATTCCTACTTTACATAACCTAGTACAATCTCTGAAAACTAGTGGCTTGTTCCGTGGTCAAAAGTCTTCTTTGGCGAAGGTATTGAATAGGATTGGATTCCAATACAAAAAATGTGACAAAAGAAAAATATTGATGGAACGCAATGATGTTGCTTTGTATCGATGCGAATTTTTAAGACAAGCTAAAAAAATAGAAGACTGGTCGAATTTTGTTTTCACCGATGAAACTTGGCTCAATGCGAATCACACGGTATCAAAAACTTGGACTGACAACACTGCTAGCTCCTCGACCGCAGTGCCAATGGGAAAAGGTGAAAGAATTATAATTTGTCATGCAGGAACCGCAAAAGGATTTGTGCAAGATGCTATGTTAGCTTTTAAATCAAAGAAAACAGGGGATTACCACGAAGAAATGAATTCCGAAGTATATGAAAAATGGTTTCGGGAAATGTTATTGTCACTCGAACAGCCATCAACAATATTTATAGATAATGCGTCCTATCACTCTCGGCAAATTAACAAAATGCCATCGCAAGCCAGTAAAAAAAATGAAATAATAAACTGGCTCCGTAACAATGGCGAGGAGGTGGACGAGTCCCTATTAAAAGTAGAGTTACTTAAAATATTAAAAATGAGGAAGTAGCCTAAACGATACGTTATAGATGAAATGGCTGCAGAACATGGGCACACCGTCCTTAGAATTCCTCCATATCATTGCCAGTATAATGCCATAGAGCTAATATGGGCGCAAGTGAAAGGATATGCTGCGAGAATAAATACAACTCCTCCTTTCACCGCAAACAAAATGCTGGAGTTGCTTAAAAATGCGTGTGAAAATGTGACGCCTCATAACTGGGCGAGTGTCGTAGATAAGACGAAGAAAGAAATAATGTCTGATTGGGATCGCGATGTCGCATTTGACATGCATGCAATGAGTGCATGGGTAAGTTACCCATGCACTCATTAATAATTAGTGTTACTGGGGATACGAGTGACGACGACGCTGATTCCGACGAAACAGACGATTGTTTATAAATAAAAATATTAACAAATTACCTTTTAGTTGTTTTAATTATTTAATCCTTAAAGTACTATGAATTCCAACATGGTTTAACTGTTTATTACAAGTAGGTACTAAACATTTATTTTCGTTGTAATCATTGTAATTATTTTAAATTAAACTCTTATTAAAAGTCACTTCAATACGTATACCTTTATTCATATTAATTAATTTGCAGCAAATACATTCGATCCTAATATTGGGTACTATATTACGTTTAACTGTTTTCATTAGCATTTTAATGTAATTTTATTTCAAATGATTCCGATTGATTGATTCTATTCAAAATCGTTTTTGTTATCTGTGGTCATTCGTTACGAATGGCACAACTCTAAGTGGGCGTTACCCGTCAAGAAAGTATCTACTTTTATTTCAAAATATTGTTCTACTGTAATGTCGTACTTTATAGGCGTGAACTGTCAAAAATAAAATAAACGAATGGAAACAGTATAGTTAAGTTCTTTAGTGGCGGCAATCCTTTGCAACAAATTTATGTATTTTAGACAATAGTACACATGTTTAAGTAAACCTTTCGGTTTGGACAATAGCCCAGATGTTGGGAAGACTTTAATTTTTTGTCGAAAGGATAGACCCTATTTTATGGTTTAAATATATTTTCTGTAAGATTTATCCCCACCGATCCTCATTCGGATAGTCCTTTAAAAGGGTCGGTTTATTTGGATGGAAAAACAGTCTGACATCTCTCGTCACGAGCACATCTCGCTCCGAGTCGCATAGTTATAATTTTACTCTGTGTCTGTTTGTATTAAGTGTTAATTTACAAAATATACAATAGTTAGCTCCTGGAAGTGAGTGCTCATTCTAATACCTACACTTATAACCACGAAAGTGGTGACCCCGAATCAAAAAGAGTGATTTGAGTGTAGTGTGTTAAAGTTTAATTGTAGTGCGCGAGTTTTCCGTGGAAGAGACATTGTTTTTGAATAACACATCAGAAAAAGTGAGCAGTATGATGAACACCGGAAGCGTTAGCCAACAATCTGCCCCAGAGGTTGCGTCGTGTTCTCCACATATACCAGAGTGCAAATCGAACGATTTAGAAGTTTGGTTCGCATTGGTAGAAGCTGCGTTTGTTGCCGCCCGCATCAACTCGGAGAAATCAAAATACGCACTGATAATACAGAAGATACCAACAGACATCATAGACACAATGCGTGATGTCATTTTAAGCCCGCCCGACGACGCTCCGTATACAACGTTCAAGGCGATTTTGATAAAGCATTGTGGTACATCGGAAAGTCAGCGAACACGTCAGTTGCTGGAACGCGAGGAACTTGGAGATGATAAGCCATCACAGTTTCTTCGACGTCTACGAAACCTAGCGGGTATATGAGAATATGTCGGAATCTACTGTCCGTACACTTTGGCAAGGACGATTGCCAACGGTCTTACAGCCCATCCTAGCAACTGTTAAGGACCAACCGTTGGAGAAAGCTGCGGAAGTTGCAGATGCAGCATTAGAATACTTGCCAATGCGTTCAGCTATTGCAGAGGCCGGAATTCGTCCTACTCCCACCAAACAAGAGAAGTCGGCATCGGAAGACATGAAAAAGATGTACGTCAGTTTAAAAGACGAGATCGCTTTGCTACGTCGAGAAATCAACAATCCCACTCCACGTGCGCGAGTGCGAGATAGGAACAGATCAAGATCTCGCTCACGTTCCAGAAGCCGCGGTCCACGGCCACGTGATTTATGCTGGTATCACTGGTGGTTTGATACGAAGGCAACAAAATGTGTTCCACCATGCAGCAAGGCTATGGGAAACGCTCCGGGCAGTTGTTAATGACGGCTAACGACTCCTGCCCTAAGAAATCACGCCGTTTATTCGTCTGTGACCGAGCCAGCAAAATCCAATTCCTCGTGGACACCGGAGCTGACATCTGCATGTTTCCTCGTCATCGTATCCAAGGCCCGCATAAAAAGTCAACCTACGAGCTTTCTGCAGCCAACGGGACAGTGATCGCTACATATGGAATTGCTAATTTAACGTTGGACCTTGGCCTAAGACGAGATTTTACTTGGAGGTTCATAATAGCCGATGTCTCCAAGCCAATCTTAGGTGCTGATTTTTTGGCATATTATGGACTCCTACCAGATCTGCAACGTAGACGTTTGATAGACTCCTCCACCCTGCTTACCTACAAGGCGGAGATAACAGAGTGTCAGGAACCAAGCATCAAAGTCATTAATGGCTCATCACCATACCATGAGCTTCTGCAGGAGTTCCCAGATATTATTCGTCCGGATGGCGCACCTAAAACAGTAAGCCACAGCACAAGACATCACATCATTACGACTCCAGGCCCACCAGTTGCGCACAAACCCCGTCCTCTTGCTCCAGACAAGTTGGCCGCCGCTAAAAGAGAATTCGAGGCGATGTTGCGACTAGGGTTGTGTCGGCCATCAAAAAGTTCATGGGCTTCACCACTACACATGGTTCCCAAGAAAGGAGATGAGTGGAGACCATGTGGAGACTATCGGGCACTCAATAGTCGGACAGAACCCGATAAATACCCGGTACGACACATCCAGGACTTTGCACAAGGACTGCACGGGAAGAACATTTTCTCCACTCTTGACTTAGTAAGAGCATTTCATCAAATACCAGTCGCAGAGGAAGACATACCTAAGACAGCCATCATTACTCCTTTCGGACTCTTCGAATTTATGTACATGACTTTTGGATTACGTAACGCAGCTCAAACTTTCCAGCGCTTCATGGACGAAGTGCTACTGGGATTGGACTTTTGTTACGTGTACATTGATGATATTTTAATTGCATCATCACATGAAGAGCACCTCAAGCATTTGAAAATTGTTTTTAATCGTCTTAAGAAATATGGCGTCGTCATCAACCCCAGCAAGTGTATCTTTGGTCAGAAAGAAGTTCGTTTCCTGGGATATATGGTAACTGCAACTGGTACTCGACCATTTCCAGACAGAGTTGTCGATATACAACGATTTAAATTACCAGACACTGTCAAAAAGCTACGTGGATTTCTCGGTATGATCAATTTCTACCGCAGGTTCATACCAGGTGCAGCCGCAACTCAAGCACCGCTTAACGACCTACTCCAGGGTAACCTTAAAGGAAATGCTCCTGTGCCCTGGACACCAGCTACTACGAAGGCTTTCGAGGCGTGCAAGGAGAGTCTCGCGGAGGCTACCTTGCTTAATCATCCTCAACCCGACGCACAGTTAGCATTAATGTGTGATGCATCGGACTACGCCGTCGGCGCAGCGCTGCAGCAGTTTGTGGATAATCATTGGCAACCGCTGGGCTTCTTCTCGAAGAAATTGAGCCCCACCGAGCAAAAGTATGCAGCTTATGACCGCGAACTCCTAGCTATATATATAGCTGTTAAACACTTCAGACACATGATAGAAGCGAGAAAGTTCACTATTTATACTGATCATAAGCCCATTACCTTCACATTTCGGAAGAAATCAGACCAATGCTCACCACGCCAATTTCGACACTTAGATTTCATCAGCCAGTTTTCAACGGATATTCGTCACATTGCTGGAAAAGATAACCCTGTCGCTGATGCGTTGTCTCGCGTAGAAGAGCTTGAAACAACTCTAGACTTCAAGGCACTCGCTGACTCGCAGGCGGACGACGAAGAACTTCGAAAATTGCTTAAAGAAAATACGTCTTTGCAATTGAAACGTATACTGATTCCAGGCACGGACATCCCCGTGACCTGTGACGTATCAACGCAAGCTGTTCGACCATTCATCACCACGCCGTTTAGGAGAATTGCATTCAACACCGTCCATCGACTTTCGCATCCCGGAATCAATGCTACAGTCAAACTTATGACCCAGCGTTATATTTGGCCGTCAATAAACTCCGATTGCAGAAAATGGGCTCGCAGCTGCATCGATTGTCAACGTGCGAAGATCTCCAGACATGTATCTGCCCCAGTTGGATCATTTGCTCCACCGACATCCAGATTTGAGCATATCCATATAGACATAATCGTAATGTCTATATCTGAAGGTTACAGGTACTGTCTCACAATGATAGATCGTTTTACTCGTTGGCCAGAAGCAGTACCACTCCAAGACCAGGAAGCAACAACGGTGGCTAAAGCGTTCTACAACCATTGGATCTCACGCTTCGGCACACCATTAAGGATCACATCTGACCGTGGTAGACAGTTCGAGTCGCACCTGTTCAAGCACCTCAATCAACTGGCAGGCACGACGCATTTCAAGACTACGGCTTATCATCCGGCGTCCAACGATATGGTGGAACGTTTTCATCGTCAGCTGAAGGCGGCTATAAAATGTCATCAGGATACACGGTGGACTGAAATTCTCCCTACCGTGCTGCTGGGCATCCGAGCTGCTTGGAAGGAAGATTTAGAGGCTACTGTCGCCGAGATGGTATATGGTCAGCCACTGCGGATTCCTGGAGAGTTTTTGGTGCAACAGACGACAATCACCGACAGTAACAGTGCAGCGGATTTTGTGAAACAACTACGGCAACACTTTCAAGAGCTGCGACCAACATCAGTATCTCGGCATGGCGAGAAAAGAACGTTCATTTTTAAAGACCTCAGCACCACTGACCAAGTCTTCGTGCGCCGCGAGGGTCCAAAAGTGCCACTGCAGAGTCCTTACGAGGGCCCTTTCAAGGTTGTCATGCGAGGGGAGAAGACGTTTGTGGTTAATGTCCGCGGTCGTGACGTTACAATATCCATTGACCGTCTTAAACCAGCCTATGTGTTAGCTGATCCTGAAAACACTTCAGCTGACGACGAACATCAAGCACCAAGGCAACGGACAACTCAAAACAGTGAAGATGTACATCGCGAAACAGATGCACACCAGCGAACAAGGTCCGGAAGGCGCGTCCGCTTCCCGGACTACTTCCAAAGTGGATTTTCGTGAACTGTCATTCACTGGTAGGGGGGTGCTGTGGCGGTTGCTATACACCAACTTAGATTTAGCTTTTAAATTAACACGCTTATTATTTGTAATTTTAACTTTATTTAAACATGCATTTCATTGTAAGATATGACTGCAGATGTTTAACCATAAAACATCTGCGAGTCGTTTTATTACAGTAAGAATTTTTGTGTACCTTATTGTATAATATTCGTTAAAAAGATGCTGTTCTAAATTATTGTTTCCTAATTGTAATGTAATGGCCCGTTCATGCCGGGGCAATAAAACTGTATTAGTTAAGTTCTTTAGTGGCGGCAATCCTTTGCAACAAATTTATGTATTTTAGACAATAGTACACATGTTTAAGTAAACCTTTCGGTTTGGACAATAGCCCAGATGTTGGGAAGACCTTAATTTTTTGTCGAAAGGATAGACCCTATTTTATGGTTTAAATATATTTTCTGTAAGATTTATCCCCACCGATCCTCATTCGGATAGTCCTTTAAAAGGGTCGGTTTATTTGGATGGAAAAACAGTCTGACATCTCTCGTCACGAGCACATCTCGCTCCGAGTCGCATAGTTATAATTTTACTCTGTGTCTGTTTGTATTAAGTGTTAATTTACAAAATATACAATAGTTAGCTCCTGGAAGTGAGTGCTCATTCTAATACCTACACTTATAACCACCAAAGAGTTACACAAGTACTATGTGCTTGGTAGAGTTGTAACAACTTTTCCAAAATGTCATCTGTAGGAATTCTAATCCGTAATCTCATTTGAAATATATCTTTTGTACATTTATGTCGTTGAAAATACGCACTCATTATGTTATTATAAATAAAGCAATGTTTAGCTTATGATAGCGTGATTATGTTGAAACCAGAAGCTTGTTAGAACTGTAGTGAAAATTTAATTATGGTACGAGTACAAAGGCGGCGCAGTGCCCCATATGTAGCTATACATGCAGTAAATTGTAGGTAATTGTACTAGTAGATTGTCGCGGTCGAGTGTTCGGCATGGTCCACGTGGCACAAGATTGCGGAGGCGGTGTTTGCTCTTTGGTGAAGTCCGCAACGGGCTTACGGTTCAGCGAGCCGCACTGGGGCCGCTTGGCCTCTCGGCTCGCGTCTCCGACCAAATTGAAATATCCCCGCAGCCAGAACTTCCACTATGTACTGGACCACACTACCATCGACCATTCGCGTCTGTCCACTTCGCATAAATAGCTTGCACAAACTTGCTTTAAGCTCGGATAGTCATACGCGACTTCGTGTCATGTATGTAAAATATATGAAATAAAGTATTTAATAAATAAAACTAGATTGTATTAACACTAAATTAAGTCTATAAATTAAATAGTGTACATTTGTGCATATCCGCCAACCCGCACTAGGCCAGCGTGGTGGACTATATGGCCTAACCACTCTCAATCGTATTCTCGATTGTAGAGTAGGCCCGTGCCCTGCAGTGGGACGTATATGGGCTAATACAGAATACACATTTGTGCATATACTTGGTAAAAATAATATTTTAGCATAGTATCCGAACGATTCAATTTCCTTGCGCAGACAGCAACAGAATTTACGTGCGCAGATTTACATCCCAACGAAATTATTTGCAAATGGTACCTACCTCCAACGACTCGTCTATATTTTATGACACGTTCTGAGCACATTTAAACTTGTTCGATTGCAAATAAAATGTCACTGTGCAAATCAAATAAAAGTTGTGTTGCAGTAACGTTCTGTTTTAGAATGTGGTTTTAGAGTTCTGAGGTTACTACGTACAGTGGCATAATGTTTCATAATTCCAGCGTACAGTTTATCATTGCATTTGAATTTAAAGATCAATACAAGAATTACAGTTTTATCTAAGCTTCCTTATTTGTTTTGAGGACAGAAGAAAACCAAACAAATAAACATAATGTATTGGATGCGTGCACACATTGTTTAAATCGATAACCTTTGTAAAGGTGGTTCGCTTGCGAAGCCCCTTTGCAGGTAATCCTGCCCACTTGGAGTTATTGCCGCTGAGGGAAGGAAAGATTACCTCGGCGGGAGATAAGGAGGTCGACGGGGCTTCGAGTGCGATTGTCCCCGAGTCAGGCGTCGAATTGTGTCAAGTGAAGCGGCAAATTGAACGGCCGAGCCTTCTGCACGCCCTGCTCACTAATCGTCACATAAACTGCCGTCATCCGAACGTTTAATTACGCAAAATGCTTTCTTCAACATATACTTTACAGTGTGTGGCTAATAGCCTCATTTTTACTAGGCCTCCTCATATTAAAAGAACCACTTTGTTATTTTTGCCTAAAAATACTCTCTTATTCTTGACCTGTTTTAATTATATTATATTAATTATCAGATTTGATTGCTTTATAATAACATTGATTGCTCTTCTTAGATACTTCAAGTAATGTATTGATTAAATAAGCGATTTCACACCTTTAAATTTTCGCGTTATTTAGATGCCAATATTTGAGATATAAAAAAAAACCTATTTTAAAGAACAATTTTGGTACATGCAAATTTATCCAAATGTGGCATAGCGCAGTGTGAATCAGTAAGGTGGCAAATTGTGAATGACACTAATGAAAGGGCGCCCAGACAGCATTCGCTGCGCCACGTAGAATCTTTCCAATTACGGCACGGTGGCGAGGGCGGCGGCTACGGGCCAGGAGTCACGCTGCGATCCCTTCGTTAATGCCACGTGCCACCAACATTTGCTACAATTTCATTATAACTCACATACTACAATGTGTATTTTTACTACATTGCATTATTCTATCCTCGTTCTTACACGTGCATCTATTTACTGTCACGTTGATGTTTTCTGTTTTTCTTTTATTACTGTCTACCTCCTCATTGTTTGTTTTGTTCATCTAAATTATCTCCGATTTTTGTGAACCATAAAATATTACCCTAGAGTAAAAATTTTAAAATTTGCTTTGGGTAGATAACACTTCGTGAGAAGAGATAGGGATGTTAATACTTAACTTTCTGATCCTACACAACCTAAGCAGTTTGCATTTAAAAATAAATATATTTTTTATAAGAAAAATATTTTGGAAGTGTTGTCATCTACATGCTTTCGGCGCTCTTCTAAACGAGCTGCAAAAGTTCTGCGAAGTGGGCGGAACGTAGTGGTCTCCGTAATTACTGTCATTTCTTGTTAGTTATTTTTCTTTTAATTATTTTGAAGAGCTCGAATTATGTTGTGCTGACTCCAGTTAATGTATCACATAAAATAAAAGCATCAAAGACGAATTAGGGTTTCTTGGCACACAAACTCTAGTACTCCTACTCGAGTTTCACTTACATGCGGGATAACGGTTTAGACGTTGTTTCGTTGTTGAATTATCAACTAGTTCCCACTTCCACGAATTACAAAACATTATTTTGCGACATATTATATGAAGTGATGTACGATTGCACATTATATTACTGCTACGTCATATTAAATAACGGCAAAAACTTTGTCAACGGATATAATTTAGAATTGTAACAAAACACTCCACGTGGAATTTTGTGATAACGCAAAACTTCTCTTGCTCACAAATTACGCTTTGAATTTGCTTGATAGAGAAACTTTGTGCCAATGAAATCATTCCAATGGTTTCCATGAGTTTACTTTCTCGGTAATAACTTGAAGTATTGCGTTATCTCTAATATCACATTATTCCGAACATGCTGGAAAACAGTATTTAGCATAAAAATAACGCTGAGTAATAAAGTAGAAGTTACATTGTGACCGCTCGGACATTAATAGATATACATGAGCAGTACATGACGGTCAGCGCTAACGTGCTACGTGAAAGCACTACAGCTAGTCATATAGGCACGCCGCTCCATTATGATATTGCCCTCTGAGTGAATTTGTTTTCATATCTTGATACTTACATAAAAGTAGATTTTTCCCAGAGCGCTTTGCGAAGCGTGAAAATGAATGAAAACACTATTTCTCTGTAATCCCTCACTTTAATATTTTTCTTAGCGATAGGAAACTATTATTTTGTTATTTATTGAATGTTCACATAATACCTTTAAAACTAGAGTAGTTAAATCATAAATAAATAGAGTTAACTCCATGCGGTGTCAAAAAGGCATAACTAAGGGAAAATAGTGCTTGCTGAATGGCACATGCACGTAATAACAGCATAAAGAGTGGGCTTGGTTAAGTTGTCAATCAGGTACATAATTGACTGTGTGGCACTAGCCGCGCCACAGAGCCATTCAGACTGGTCGCTGACACAGCCGGCTCTTGACGCGGCGCACGTGCCGATCACTGCCACTCCTATACGATACTATCGCTTTTGTGACACTGATATATGTAGCTCTCTATGGATACGACCCGTACGTTACTTTGTTCACATTTTACATCCTGTTTAGATGTTCATTTCACTTTTAATTAACGCTTCGCACCAAACTGCATTTTTGTTAATGTTATACTATTTTATCTTTTAAGGGACTTGATGGATCGATCATGGCCGTTGAAATAAAAAGCTGGCCTTTTTTATTAAGTTGATTTTTTTACAGATGTCCGAATGAGTGCGTGCGCAAATTGAACTACCACGCTTTTTTATACAATTTGCTGTGTTTTGAGCGATAATTGGTTTGATTGAATTTTCCATTGAGTTTTCCTATTTTATACTATATTTTCGGACACAGTTAGTCCGGCAATAAAAAAATGTTTATCTGGAAATGGTGGCCACAGTATAAATGTCCAATCCAATTGATCGGAACATTCTTTTCCGTAGTGTTTTTTTTTTAAGAAAACATACCACTTACCCGAAACGTAACATTTCCCCCTATTTATATTACCTTATATACTAGAAAATCTACATAAAATGCAATATCCATACATTACCACGTCGAGAGGTAATTTAAAAATAGTTTAACCGATCGCATTTCTAGAGTTCAGAATTTGCGGTTACTTTATATACGGTATACTAAGTTTATATTAGCGCGGCGCACCAGCGGTGCAATATTTTGGTTAGCGGCCCTAAAACCGGGCCCAGATATTAAAGCTGTTCGTTTTATTTGTGTATACAGAACGTAAACTAGTAGGCGGCTCGCTGACGCACCTACTTTGAATCCCCAACACTAAAACTAATCAAATTAAGAAAGTTTGTTGCAACAAAACAACACATCGACCCTTAATTTGCGAGGTAATTTCAGCGGACGGCCCGTAAACTGACGCGGTGCGACAATTATTTTCATATAACATAATCCTGGGCCGTTGCGAGGTGTATATTCTCTGGGGACGTGTGATTTTGACCAGCCGGACTGCGGCGGCGGGCGGGCCGAGCCGCTCGCTGGCCGCGCTACCTCGCCTGCACAATATTACCACGTACTACGTATTGTCTGCCGGAAAAGCGAGAACTATTAATGAAATAACAATGAACCCTAATAACTCGCTGCTTATCGTTGCGTATTATCATTTTGTGTAACATTTTATTTTTTTGTTACAGGTAAGTTTAGTCATATCACACCTGTGGGCTTTGTCCGTATATTCATTTTCACCAACACCACAAATGGGTAAGTACATTGCAACTTACTATTTTTTATTTCTTTATCTTAGAGTTAAACATAAAAGAAAGAACAGGTGTAAGAAAATCTTTTTAATAAAAAAAACGTGTATTAATTTGATACTTAACTTAAAAATTGGCGTTTGTTTCTGTCGCAATTTCTCAAGATACGGCGTTCCGTGTCCGCTTGAAACTCTAGAGAACGAAGACATTTGATTTTAAGCCTCGCGGACTATAAGTGTTATTTCTTCGGGAGAAGTATTATTCTGCGAGAGGAGCGCAGCTCCGCCGTCTCGAATGCTCCATTTAGTTCCAAAGTTTTTCTCGTTTATCACCGTTGGGCTCTCTGAGGCGGAGATTTTTCCTTTAGATTTGTTGTCAAGCCAGACCTTTTTAATGTACCTTTCTTATCGTGGCGCGATTAAGGAGGAACTTGTTTTAGATAGAAATAAACCTTTCGGGACTCCTTTATTATATCTTACATTAATTAATTAATACGGCTTAATTAACTGTGCAGTGCTTGTATCGGTGCAATCAACGTAACGTCTTCATAAACGATAATGTAACAGTTGCAACAGTAATAAGCATTGCTTACATAGTTAAGATGAAGATAAAACGAATAGATTAAACTCGGTCTTTGCACAAGTACCCAAACAGGTGGGCGAGAGGTAAGGTAAGCCATCATCACATTCTACTAAATCCACCGCGTGCTGCGCTTAGATAAAAGGATTAGTAGACTTTCTACTCTCCCCTATATATAGCAGCCGTTTATTTTTCGTTACCTTTATCATTTGCAGCATTTCGTTCTACTTTTATGTGATTATGAAACCATGAAACACAAAGCCAACAAAATTCCCTTCTAATTTATGTGTGGTATTGAGCACGCTAAAATATGGTACAAATGGTATACACCGTCTGATTTGTATAGGTCCGTTACTCTGTTCTGCATAAATGAACAGGATTCAGAGTTATGTTGATGCATTCTGTTTACGCATGTGTTGCTGCACGCAGATACGGCGCTTTTATGTATTGCCACCGAGCCACACAGTGATAACTCAAAAGACAAGTAAATCATCTAACGCCAGTACAATAATATTCCATCATATGAAAATGCGAAAAACATGTCTATAAAAAGGTTTATTGCTTAATTTCCGTGTCTGTGTTATTTCCGTTTTTTTATATATCTGTATTATTCAAAATACTGCTATTTTAATACTGTCCTAACGAACACGTATGGGAGTAATGTACGTATTTCATTTCTATTCAATCATAAAATCAAATTAATATGGCATTAATTCTACTCTTATTTTAAATAATCAGATAGAATCTAGGTCATACGAGTAATTTTGGGTAGCATAGAACTTTGTATCCCACGAAATGTTAAAAATTTTCATAAAAATATAGTTAAAATGATTTGTGTTGTAGAAAATGCCTGAGTTTCAGGAAAATGGCGCTGTAAAAATGTTGGTAGATCGGGATAGGCAGAGCCGCGTAAACAGCTCGGTAAATCACGAGAATTGTGCGCCGCAGCTCCACTTGGACAATATTTGTGCCAATAAAATCGTCCCTAACAAAGCTGTTGTTGTCAACGGAAAGCCGCCTGACCTGTTTTTAGTCTATCACGGATTTTGCTGTCATCGTTTCCGGAGCCTAATAGACATTGAGATGTTTCAGATATAAATACGAACGGGAACAATAATGATTCTTCATATTTTGTTGACACAACTAACAATGCTATTGTTTTGGCGACTTTTACATGGCGAAGACGTTGGCTTTCCTCAACATGCTTAGTAATGACAACAAAAGGCGGCATTGAGCCTCGCAGTTGGCGGCCTCAGAGAAATTGTATTGAACATTATTTAGTATGTGGCACTTATCTCCCATTATTTCTTGTCGGCTTACTCGAAGCATATGCTAATATGTATGTATGGTGCACGGGCACTGGCACATTGTCATTAATAACTGGCACGCTTGTTACTCCACTTCCTTTACATATGTATATACGTCATTAACCTGTGTCCTGTCGCAACATAGACAATATTCATGAGACACACGTATAGATTCAGACACGTTTGTTGTTATGCTTTATGATACAAATACAATTTGGTTGGTGTTGAGATCTAAATATTATAGTTCTTTTGTATCGAGAAATTACTACATAGATATACGCTACATGCATTTGGCTTCAATTCAATACCTATCGTTCCCTTTCTATTTTAAAATTATCTGAGTAGACAGACGTATTGTCGCGATGTTAACCGATAATGGTAATATTTTATGTTTTTATAAGTCGAATACCGTTACGACAGAATAATAACTTAATTATAGTAGAATAAGTAGAAAAAAGTTTTCTTACTTGTTATCTGAAGTATTTAAAATACTAGATGTAAATCTTAGAAGCTCAAACACATTTTTATGGTTACATTGAGAATACTTACAAAGACTGCGTCTTCTTGGTTTCTTAATAACTTGAAAACTAGCACCGGCGGCTCTCGCGGGTGGATAACTAATAAAGTAAGTTCGAGAGGAAAAGTAAACTAATATCGGGTTGTTCTGAGCGAGCGGCGAGGAGCGGCGTCGCCCGGGCCGCTGCCCGGCCGCCACCGGAGCGCCGCACCGCGCCGCGCCGCCGGCCGACGATCACAGAACCTCATCTGAGCTACAGATTTATTACTTTTAATATGAGCACTTTCCTGCTATCTATGAATGACATGGGTACTTTATTTTGCCATCATAAAACACTTATTCTGTTGTTGGAAACAATCGTTATTATAAATATGTAAATAAACGTAATACGTGGTGCGGTTCTAAAACTATAATTTTATCACATCTAGTAATTATTTCTGGAAGGCAAAACCATTGTTTTATAGTACGAAAGTGCTCATTAACAAGTATTTGAAAAGTTTTACTTAAAAATTCAAAAATTTGCATGCCATAGACCTGGGGCGGCAAAAACTGGCTTCATCCAGACAAAGTTTAACATACATTAACTCACCACGCTTTCCCCAGAAGAGGTAGGCGGCGGTGCTACCAGGACACTCACGTTTCGCCTTGTGTGTTTCATCCCACGACGAGACGGGAAGCGAGCCCATCGCCATATCGGGCATAATTTTACCGACTCTGAGCTGACAATGAATAGTACAATCCAATATATTGGCCAAGATTATTTAATAGGCAATTTTTTTTTTTACATCTCTTTAACATCTCCGTTACTTCACATAACTCATAATTACTGGTTATGATTTCTTAAAAGTCACTTAAATATTTGTTCTAGTTTTTTGATAAAAGATCAAGTAGTATACTATTTTAAATAAAATGTAATAAAGTAACAAATAATTCGATGTATGAGAAAATGAAATCTTATAGGGTTCTAAATTAGCGGGAAAAATATTGATATTTATCGTTCATATTCATCTGAACGAATAATTAAAGTCGTTGGACTATTTTCGTCGTTTATCCTCCATGAGGAGGAATAGGGTTTTTTTAATGTACGCATCATCGCATCAACATATAGATGCGATGATGCGTACATTAAAATATATTTAAAATATATGGTTTTAAAATTGCTTATATTTGTTGCAAATTGTAGATTTTAGGAATTTTATCAAAATTTTATAGCATTATTTATGCATTAATTTATAACTTACCAATTCCAAGAAACAGCTTCAGAAGAATCGTATAAAGGAATTGTAATCTATTGCCGTAGAGCTACAATCGACATCAAACTAATATCACATTTACATCAGCAATTACATGTCATCATGTGTTATGTCAACGGGTTTAGGCTTCAATGCATCAAGTTAGTATTAGCCTCTGCCACCGATACAGGTTGTCTTATAGGCCAACCTGTCTATAGCTTTAATGTACCAATTTGACAAGGTCAGAACTTCTCACGTATGTAATATGTAATACTCTTTGTATCTAGGTAATGTACTTACACAGGGATAAATAAATACTTGAGCATAATTTCCTGAAATGAACAAACATATATACATAAGTACATAAAACAAAACACAACAGTAATCATTAGCACTCTTCCCATCTTTCTCACTTCGAAAGTCGTTTCGCAAAGTTTCTTAAAATTCACAAAAAACTTTTTTACAAATTAAGAGCAAATTTTACTCCGTCCGTTTAGCCATCAGTAATTTCAAAGTTCTAATGAATTTTCTTCTCTGACATTGAAAAATGAATTTGGTCCCCTTACTTGTACCACTGGGACATCTGTACAGCACCCCAATTAAGATCGCTACACCAAAAATATGTTAATACTGAAATAATATGCAAATGATTTTATATTACGGTCAAGATAAAATATTGTTATTATTCACTGGGAAGGATCATTTGAAATTTATTCAAAAATATAAGTATGTAAAATTCCGTTTGTAAACAATTGTTAATTAACCAGTATGAATTTGATAGATAAAATAACTTAATGAGGTTGATTTTGTGCTGTGCACATTCGAGTAGAATATGCGTGCGCTATGATCTCGTTATTTGAAAATTGAACATGAACTATTTTCTATGCACGTTTCGGTAAGAGTCTGTGCGGGCTGATGTCCCCGCACCCCTCATTATTCCTAACGGTGCTCCATTAAGCTCACGGGCCGAAGTGCTCCGGACCGTAGTTAATCCACGTCCTCATTCACTGTTATTTCGAAGGTCTGATCTAATCTAAACAGGGCTTAGGATCGTACAACGCCAGTATTTCGCGCGACTCATCCCTTTTATGTATTTGACTATCCCCATATCCGCCCCGCCGGTCGGTTGACGTTTGCCTTTATTATAAAAGAAAATGACACTACCTAGGCAGTAGGAATGCGAAGAGTCTAATATTTTATGACATCTATTCTTTACAGTAGCGCTATTGAAGTAATAACGAGTGTAGTATAATAAAGACACAGATCGTGCTGATGCAAGCGGCGTAGAAAGTCCAAGTGAAGGGTCAATTTGAAGCTATTATATGGAGGCGGGTGGAGGCCTACTTCCGGCGACTGCGCTAAGCTGAATGTCCAATCTCCCCACTCAATTTCGGCCTTTCTGCAACGCCGTTCATCCTTTGCACATTTGCTGTAAATACATTTACACAGAACATTTATCCTAAGTAAATAGATATTATACGTTCGGATTTTATATATTTTACTTTTGTTGGTTCGTGAATATTGATAACAAATATTCACAATATTTGTTATCTCCATAACGAGCACGAATTTATACATATGTATGTCAGTGGCGGTACTTCCATAGAAGCCCAAAAGCCCGGCTTGCCCTACTTAATACGTACATACTTGATTCTAAACACAAACCATTTTATTCCGTACAATACAATCATATTTTATTAGAAAACATTTACAATTTTTGAATTTACCGCGTCCTGTCGAGAGCGACGAAGGTCGTCGTCCTGTCGCGCGCCTAAAATCCAAATTATTATTATTAAAAGCGCCTGCGACGGTGCGTCGCGCCGAAGCGCCATTCGAAATTCATTCAAACGTGAGTAATATTAAAATACGAAGTCCGCTGGCTCCACACGCTCCCGTAGTAGCAACATTGCAAAATATATCTATCCTTTTCTCTCTCGTGTGCTTTTACGAGGCTTTTGGCAAACTCGATATTTGTATGGGGATCTCACGAGTGAAGTGCACTACAAATGTATAGGTATAGACATTTTATATAGCAATTTGTACTACACCAAATGCCCGGCTTTTTAGAATGAACATCGTACGTTTCATGGTCGGCGCGTTGTTATTTATTATTATGATTTATTAAATTTTATTTTTATTTTTATTAATTTGGTTTGTTTTATAATTTTAGTAAAAATAATGAGGTTTTCCTATAGGTACTTTTCAATAAAATATAATTGTATGTCGTAATGTGTAATGTTTATGTTACGTTTATGGGCAATACTGTACGAATTGCGATTAACTTCATATGTATTATGACATTTTGTAATTGTTAGTTGTTCTCAAAAATAGTTATTTTTAGTGATAATGTTTAGTTTTTGATATTATTTAAACGTTTTGATACTATGATGCGTGGTTTTGTTTTGCTGTGATTGTGTGAGTGTGACGGTGAAAGTATTCATTGCCGTTAAAAAGGTAAATTTATTCAAGTGTATTGTAAATAAACTGGCGCGAAAAATACGCCGGGATTGTGAATTTCTCTAAGTCGTGGTATATCACAAGATACATTTTATCGACTCGCTTTAATATACTATGTGCGTTCTTTAATTTTAACATTCTCTCCTCTTCAAATAGGTTTTAAACAATCGTGTTTCATATAGTTTATCAAACGCCAAGATTTTTGTTTCATTATTTGGAGTATAATGATTTATATTTAAAATAAATTAGTTTATCCCTTCGATAGAAATTATATCAATTGTATTACAAAAAACATAACATGAATGTATTAATAATAATTTCTGCCGGCGAAGTTATACACGGCAACGTAGCTGTAGCTATGCTTTTGCTATTAAAATGCAATTTAAAGTTACAGATGCATTTCCAAAATTAATTTAAGTTACATATTTATTTAATTAATTGATTAAAAAACGAATGATAAGTAATGCCTTCAGCATATTAGGAATATTAATTAGATGGCTGTGCAAATCGCGCCATCTATTAGATTTTTACGGAACAACTTATTGTTATAGGTGCTTTCATATCAGTGATAAACAAAGCTGTTATTTTAATGGTTTTTATCCTATTCTTATATAGATTGAACGGTAGGATTTTCTCGGTGCCTGAGGTGTCGGATTCGAATCCCGGGTCGTTTTTTTAAGATTCATTATTATCGCATAGAACCCGCCTTCTATCACATGATGGCACGGAATATGCAAGGCGAAACATGAGTGTCCTGGTAGCACCTCTTCCAACATGTGTATGTATAAATGTTGTGTCTGCCGACTTAATACCATTTGCTTCTAAATCAATACATATTAAAATATCTAAAAAAATATTGGGCTTGCCCTAGTCCAGAACCCTAGGCACGCCACTGATGTATGTAAAATAAGGTGAATCTATTACTAAAATATATATGTTCAGTGCTTAAATAAATCAATCGTTTGAAATGAAACAATGTCTTACATTAATGTAAGACTTCCCAAACGTAGACTTTTTGGAGTTGAGCATTATGTAACTATTGCGCAATTTCCAATATTTTATACCATTTGAGTAATTAGTCCGCTTACAGGTAACAATTGGTTATGAGCTGTCAAAAAAATAATAAGTAGATATTGAAACAAGTTATTTATCATATCAAATGAACTTACTGTATACGCATTGCCTTATAATAGTTGGTATTTATGCTGAGACACAAACACAATAAAATAACATTCACAGTTTATTTACTTTTGAATATTGAATTTTATTATTGTAATAAAGTTTGCCTTTCACGTCAATGTTAAAAATTAATTGTTAAGCGCCATAGGGATTTACCATTTTATTCGTTGAAATTTTGTTTAACATGATTCAATCATTGTAGGTATAATAACGCTGAACCTAGTGGCGTTTATTTCACCAGTTTGTTCAGCAATAAACTAGCGTGCAAACCGATGACTTTAAATCAATTATTTTATACGTAAGCATGTACTAAATGCCGAATGATGTAAATATTGATAAATTACCGTGAAGTAGAGTTAATGTAGAGTTGATAATAATTGTGACTGGAATTATTTTGTTGTAATTATCAATCGGAAACATGTTGTCCAACAACATGGGTGTCAGAAAAAAGCAAAACATAACTAGGAATGATTTACCCCAATTCCCCGAATGCTACGATCAGCCATGGTCTCTCGTTTCATACCTGTTTCTTCCTTCTCACGTAGGTTGACTGTCAATCTTGGCGTTGAGCCGATTCATTTCTTACATTTATATTTTAATAAAAAAAAGTGTATCCATTCCCAAGTTCGTTCTAATTCACATTTTATAGTTGTGAACGATTGACTCGTTTATGAAATAAAAATCTTGTATGATATTATACATTTACGGTGTAGTGAGCATACGTAGCTTTGAGAAACGTGCGGATGTTTATTCGCGGCTGTAAAAAAGTGTAGTTGTTGGTTGCAGCAGGCCGGTGAGTGCGCGACGTGGCATGCATTGTGCACTAGAAGAAAAGCGCTGTAGTACATTGTAGCCGCCAGCAAACGACGAGTTATGACAGAGGTAGAGGATTACGTGAGTGGATGTCGTAATAAAGCTTGCGATGAAGTCGTTACCCGAAGATAAACGTAAATATCTCCGGCCGGCGGTGTCCGCCAGCCCGCTACCCCCGCGCCGGCCGACCGCCACGCACGCTCGCTCCATTCGCTCCTACCTGTCTGTTCTTGTTTATGCTAATTATAATATTCATCATGATTACCAACACTCTACGTGATGAGTTGGGTACATATTAAAATATTGACAACACTACCGGCACGGCCAAACACTCATAAAAATAAAGTACACATAAGCTAGAGAGCTCTGCGCGAGATACAATCTTGCAGAGATAACTAGCATCCGAAGCCAAGGTGTGTCCTGTGCAGTTAGGTGCTCAAGTCCTTTGTGCTCCACAACGTATGTATTCCCGCGCCCGCTCTTATCTCCTAAATTAATTACATAAATCTTGTTTGCACGCGTCTTAAGCTTATGACACGCCGCCATAACTCAACCAGATGGAGGTTTACGCCGCTAATGAAGGGCGTTTACAATATGAAGCGTCAAAGTGTATGCTATCTTTGAGCCATATCCAAATATATCGATTTTAGTAGAGAACACATACACGCATTAGTCTCCATTCTCTAGAGTCTAGAGTGATTCATGTTCATCATTAACTTTGATACTATTATTTGATAAGTTTCTGCGAATTTTCGGATAACATTTCAGCATAGTGCATGTTATAAAATGTTCAATTTAAATGAACATTCCACACGTAGCTCAAAGAAATAAATGGGGCGGCGACGATGTTAGACGTTCATCGTATCTATTTAAGGTGCACAGGCGTCGCTCATGATTTCCCAGGACATTTGCCGTCTGGAGTTCATTCGACAACACGAAGGCTTTCTGCAGTCGGCAACCAACAGGCTGAACAGGCTCGGGGACGCTGTCTTGTCTAGTCGTAATCACGCCACTACGTGATTTCTCATGCCGTGATACATGTTCCAATGATGTTTATTTCATTGATTTTACTCCGGCATCACGACGCTTGCTTTGTGAATCGAACGGCGCGAAGCAGCGGCTCGTTTCGAATTCATGTTACACAAGTTAAAAGTTTCAATTTCTGCGAGCTACACGTTGCCCACTTTATATGTCAGTGTGGTTTAATTCCAGGACTCATTTCCAATATTTACTTTAACTGATTAACTAAGAAAGATTGCTAAAAGTTGACACACAGTTTATATTTTATTAGCGAATACACACAAACCGCAAATATATTCTCCGTTATGATCTCAGTGGCTTTCCACAGAATCCAAGAATTTACATGAAATCATTGATAAAAATATTAAGTCAAACTGAAAATATAAATACGCTGTATAAAAGTACAAGCTAGGAAACCGCCGCTTAACTAAAACCGTAGTCGGCTACGTAGAATATAATGACAATAAAGCGCATTTCGGCGGCATGTAGTGTTGTAAGGCGAGTGAATGAAGAGTTCCTCACAAGTCGTTGAGATATTCTGTGAGCGCACGGGTGCAGGCCGGTGAAGACACGCGGCGCGTGGCGGTGGCGTGGCGGCAGTGTGGCGGCGGCGTGGTGGTGGCGCGTGGTGGAGCGCGGTGGTGCGGTGGCGCTTCGCCAGACCGCCCGCACCCGCGCGCGGTAATCAGCTTTTGTGCGCGGTAATTGGGTGTCTGAGCTGCCAACCGAAGCATTTATTCCCGATAAATTGAAAACTGCTTTGTGCTTGGAATCTGATGAAGCTGCGGGCTCCAGATTTCTTACTTCACAGACAACTCGTGTACACCACGTCCGCCATGGCTCATCTTTATACAATTTATATATCTGAAGATGAGCCATGCAGTACGCCAATTTCAAATTAAATTAGCATTCATTGCCAGACTTAATACGAATAAAAAGTTAATGTTAATAAAAATGCTGGTTAAAATTAAAGTCAGCGAACATAACTGTTGATTAGCGGAAGGTAACCCGGTTAATCTACCATATCAAGTAATAATATCATATAACAGTATAAAATTGTGATAACACTGGTAGATAATGGGTTGCCTAATGAAAATATTGCGTCGTTAGAGATATCCACCCTCGCAATTGTAAGGTCCTTACCGCAGTATCTGCGTGGTGGAACGGTATCATTTACATATTTTAATAAAATAATATCGCAACTGAATCGTAACTGAGAACTTGATTTAAGTTCTTACCGCGATGAATGTAAATTCACCACCGCCGCCGTCGCAATTCCAGATTTCAATTCTGAAATTAATGGCAGACGTCGTGGGCCGAGGCTCGTCTAATATTTGCGTTACTTCCGGAGACTTATCTCAGGAAAGGAATAAATTAGTGCCAATAAGCCATATTTGCTGTATGGGATGAAAGGTAATTGTGAGCCGTTCCTGTCATTTATTTTAGGCAGTATTTGAAAACAAATAGCGTCATGTGAAATATATTATATTTTTTTAGTATTGGGTAAGCCGTGCACGGCGGCGGTTGGCCCTGCTAAGCGTGCATTAATATTGTCAATAGTTGGAGTTAGTGGAAGTGAAGTACGTGTTCCGCCTGCCGCTATCTACGGCGCAGCTCGCGCGGTGAATTCGAATGGGCTCTCACACCGCGCTCGCACCGCGCTGTACACCCTGCCCCCGCCCCGCTCACCCCCCCCCCCCCTGCTTCAACCTAACGCCCTCCACCCCGTAACGCCCCATAAACTCGCGTCTTAATTTTAACTTTATTTCTTACCGCTACTGTGTTCCAAGAAAATTAAGTGTGAAAATACCACTGAAAGATTCGCAACGGTTTTATAAAGAGTTTTTATCTCCACCGCTTCAATACGTACCCCATTAAATAACCCATATAGAACCCTCACTTGATGCTCTAAACTCGACTGTTGTATGAAAAGGAAGAAAAGAAAGCCCAACTACAGCGTTTTAAAAAATACTTTCAAGAATTATGGAAAATTTGCTAGTTGCGATATCTTTTTTTATATTTTAACCGAGTTAAAAAAGGAGGAGGAGGTTCTTAATTTGATGGATTTTTTTTATGCTAGTACACCGATTAGTCGAAGACGTATTCTAACCAATTTGGAAAATTCCTTTTTTTTTTCAGGGTTCAGTATACATTATTTTGTTTCAGCTGGATTTAAGCGCCAAGGCCGTTATTTAGGTACAAACACATGTTTGAAAACTGGATTCCGAATTTAAATACGGCTCGTACTTCAATTACGCCTCACAACATTTAACTAGTATTGGTCTCATCAATCAATTACATTTTTAGATAGAAGTATTCCTGCTATTCCAAAAAAAGTAAGAGTATTTATAAATATTTTTGTAATGTTTGACAATATGTTTTGTGTGTACTTTGTTGTGTAGAGAACCAAAACGAAAAAATAATACTACAGCAACTAGGTACCCTCATTACTTGACGTCAAATAAATGTGTGCAAGCAATTTTTATTTCTATGGCCAATTTCAAGTTGAAAATATTTCTAGTCGCTAAGAAAACCTCCTGAGGTAGACAGTATAATAAACACACAAGCGCAAAAGTGTTGCGGTTAGCTTCCGTTTTTATCTTTCAGATGCGAATCACAAACATACCTTATTGACGTTGTAGTACCGTCACACCATATGATAGTGATACGTTTCAAAATACACCATATCGGCAATTATATTCTAATAATAATTAATGTGTGCTTTCTTAAGTTTTATTGATTTGACTCTTTTTAAGAATATTATGATTATTTTGTATAAAAAAGGTAAGTAACTTCTGAGTCTAATTCAACTTATTTATAAAGTTTTAGTTACAAGACGTATGCGGAATCTAATCAATCACAATGAATTTACATTTTGATGTAACCATTTCACCAAACATATCTGCATTAATTTCCAACTGTTGGAAATCCTTCAAACTCGCCTGGCATTCTCTGTTCGACAACAATAATATGGGAGCAGATTGGCAATTCCGGCGGTTACGTATCTAGTTATAGTGAGTTTACAGCAAGAATGCATTGGAGCGTTTAGAATTTTCTCAAAGGTAAGAGTTTTCTCGGGCGCATGCAATATCGAAGTTATATAAGAGATCGGCCGGTGGAAGTAACGCGCGAACGACGCTGCAGACGCGAGTACGGCGTGCGGCGCGCGGAGAGCTCGGCGGCTTCGGTGCGGCACCACTCCGCTTTGCCTAGGGGCCGAGGCTGGCCTTGTAAACGGCGCAGCGCACAGCTGCGAATATTGGGGCAATAGGCGCGCGGAGCTAACCAGCCGGGTCAGGGCGGGCTAAGGCGCGGTTCGCGATGCAAATAAAGTTCGGCGGAGGCCGCGGCTGGACATCGCTGGCCCTCGTTATTATTCAACTCTCGCGAAATTGCTTTTATGTCCTTAATGGAAAAGCGAGATATTTATTGCGGGTATGGGAAAGATCTTCTTTTAACATTTTCCCTTTATAAATTTAAGACGTTCGCATCATAAAAAGCGTAATACGATTCTGTTCGATTTAACGTTATCAATTTTACGCGCCGTGTATTTTTTGTTATGTAAGGATTGCTTTGTGATATTTGTAAACAATCATAATATTAAATTTGCTTTGTATTTCTAAAAGATCAGGCACTAATCTAGCCTCGTTCAAACGAATATTCATATACATTATCACGTTAATCAGCTATAAATAATAGAAGGCAATCCACTATTTCAACAACCGATTTATTTTATCCTATTGCACTCTCAAACAATGGATAAAATGCAACGCTTTTCATTACTATTAATATTTTATTAAAAGTTGATATACAACTATTTAGACCAATTTATGAAACAGTGGTTATTTTCACGAGTTTAAAGCTGTGAGTATAATTAAATATAGAGTATAAATAAAAACGTGTAAAGGAAAATATATTTAGTGTTAAATCACGAAAGGCGGGCGGCGGCAGAGCCAGGCGCGGGGGATGAAAGAGTGAAAAGGTGTATTAATGTAATAAAATAAATTTCATCTTTGCGAAGCTGGGCCAGGCCGGTAGTATAATATATTTCACAAATCTGCATTAACTAAGTAGCGGGTAGCAGGAAAGGTAGAACAGTTGGTACGTGTGGAGATAAAAAGTATAATCTGTGCTGCAAGTGCAGTTACTACTTTCTGTGTATCTTAACTATGGTCACTTGAATGTTTAGCTATGATAACAGTAAAATAAATATCTAATATATAAAATTCTCGTGTCACAGTTTTCGTTGCCATACTCCTCCGAAACGGCTTGACCGATTTTGATGAAATTTTTTGTGCTTATCCGGTATCTATGAGAATCGGCCAACATCTATTTTTCATCCACCTAAATATTAGGGGTAGTCCACCACTAAATTTTTTTTTTATTTTTTAGACAACATTTTTAATTTCTATTTTTTTATGATACAACATACAAAAATACATACAATCCTCAATTTTCACCCTTCTACGATCAACCCTTATTTTTTAATAGCCATTTTAGTAATATAATCATTTTTCCTCCGGTCGAAAACTGATCAATCGTCATTTAATTAGTTATCCCCGCCAGATGTCTACAGGTGTCACTTCTGACCCAGTAAACAGCACGGAGTAGGGATGAGAACGAAGCCGGTCTCCTGTTTCTCTCACACAATAAGACTTCTCTCACTCCCTACACAGTTGTCGGCCATCATTATTGTTTATGCATCAAGTGTAGTAGTAACGTTGACAATTATTATTTTGCTATCTCAGTGTAACTCTCATATTAACTATGAATCATTCCTATTTATAAGATGTATATGGATGTTTATGAAGAGAAGGGACATAAAGTAAAGTAGAATCGAAGGTACGGGAGAGGGCTGGGATAGATGACAGATTTGTTAGGACGAAATGTATATATACATTTCGTGCATATATGCACGTTATAAAACGGGATGGATAATAAAGAGAAGGGACGGGACGGATTGGGAAGAGACTGAACAGGCGGATGAGACGGGATTGAGCCGGACAGTAGGATAACTACGTCAAGTTTAGGCATACAAGAGTTTATACGAAAAATAACATGTATTTGGTGTGGAGTGGAATCAAAAAATATATGCACCCAGGCGAAGCTGGGTCGGGCCGGTAGTATTATATAAATATTCAATGCGTCCAACTTTTACATACTACATGGTACTGATACCCTATTATGATCATACGAGTTTTGTATCGTATTCAATATTCATTTGTGTCATTTTGTATATATAAAAATCAAAAATTCGAATTAAATTATACTTAAACCTCATATAAAATAAATTGTTGACTTGGGAATGGAATAAATAAACTGATATTACGGTGACCATACCATTTCTAACTAGACTGAAGGGTGATTAAGTCGCATGAGAATAGATATTTAATAAATACCCGTATATATTCCAATAAATAGTGTGTCAGTGACTATACTGAGACACTATTTATTCATTTAATTTCAACCGTGTGTATATACGACTTTTTTAATCCAATCCGCGTGTCTGTAAATAATACGAAAAAAAATTATCTAGACAGTGAATCAGATAAAGTAAAATTACATTTTGTACCAAATGCCATACCCATTTCAAATATCTATTAAAAGCGTACACCTTGCGCGCAAAGTCAACTATAGGTATTTCTTCGTTAATTTCACGCACACATAAGCGACCAAAGCTGTGTGCGTAGAGCTGCCGCGTCGGCTCGCTATACAATCGGCTTAAACAACTTTGATCCGTGCGCTTCAAATATTCAATTGAAATGTAACTGTAATATAATATCATAAAAATATTTTATTTGCATTATAAGTAGACAAATATTACTGTGCAAGCAAAGAATAATACAAATTTTGGATACTAATCATATTTTCGTTATTATTACATTGTTAAGTTGCATTCAAATCAGTGTTCAATCAGAAGACACTACGGACGTTTTATTAATCATTTCGTGTTCGAACACATAAATAGTGTTAGGGGCCTTACAACCCCTTACAATTACGAAATATATTTAATTTTATATTACAATACATAACATAATTTAGCCTCGGAATTACATCCCATTATATTACCTGAAACATAATTTATACTCACTACAAAATCATTGTAGGTAATAAAAATAATTTAATATTTTACTACCAAAGTACTAAGATGTGGCTATTTTTACTACGCGCGGCATAATCGACTGCAGCCAGGCCGGAGCGACGAGCGATACGTCCTCCCTCTAGAAGGCCTTGCGGCGGTCTGATTTCATCCACGTCGGACAGCGTGTTTTATAGTGGTTTTTAAAATATTTGTAGAAAACATGAAAACTAATTTTGTTGAAATATAAAAATGGTAATTTATTGATAAGATGTTCTTCTATTGTAATATGCAATTGCTATAAAAAATTATGTACGATAAGTTGGTGAAAAAAAATATGTTCTTGACGAGAGTTTCTGAATAATTTCGCATTGTTTAAATTTTTATTTTTCAGTAACTAAACACAAAAAGATTATTTTTCTCAGCAAAATCCCTCCATAAGAGTCTTATTAGTCTGATAATATTTTTATTTTCATCTTATATTTAGTGGTTTCGGATATCTTAAGCTTCTAAATTGCCATTTAAAGCCTAAATAACGAAACTTGTGTTCAGTAATCCGTGTAGTACTCACAAATTATCCATCAATCTATAATGTTTTCCACCAAAATCCCTAGATGACAACTTTTTCTAAAATTAGTAATAATTATTTTTCCTTTAAATTGTTTATTGGTGGCTATTAACACATTTGAAAAGTCCTGTTTTTAAGCCAAAAAGCGCGTGCAGGGTATAAACGCTCTTAATAAACATTTTAATTAGTTTTTGTAGAACTCGAAGTATTCTTTGTCACAATACTGATGTATACATGGGTGCGTCCTGAACTGTCCATATACATACGTTCCACTGCAAAGCTCGGGCCTCCTCTACAATCGAGAGTACGATTGAGAGTGGTGAGGCCATATAGCCCACCACGCAGGCTTAGTGTGGTATTCTTACAAATCGCTATGGTATGCAGGTTTCACGATGTTATCCTCCATTGTTACAGTGCATCCTGTTTACACGTTGTGTATATGGTGTAAAGCTAAATTGGCCGTGCCATTGCAATACGTTTTATAAAAATACATTTTGAAAATAATTGACACTTGGTAGATTCAGAATCACTAGACCACCGTTTCAGTTTCAGAAGCGCTTCATTTTGCCTACCATTATTAAATAAATAATATTAATAAAATTCTGCTTGAAATTGTATCAGCTCGATAAGAAAGAAGAAACAAAAATACTCCAAATGTTTATTATCTAACTATGTCGCTTTCCAATCTAAGCCAATAACTTAGTATAGCGGAAATGTTGCCTGATCACTAGAACTATAACTACGAATAGAAGGCTTTCAGTCCAATAAAATACAGAATTCATTGCACTTCACAGTATCTCTGAACAACACGTAGATACTGACGTACAAATATGAGTTATTTTTCAATCTGTTTCACACAGCGGCTACGGCAAGAATTCGCCTCTCGCCAGATCCATCAATCCAATCCCATTTCATTCCTCCATTCCTTTCCGGTCAAATTTTAATGTTCATTCACATCGTTTAGCTTTTGAAATCCTCAAAAATACAGAAAATAAAAATGAAGTATATAAAAGCGCATTTATTGTACACATAATATATATTTAAACGCGCGCTCTTAGTTAATATATTATAAACTTATTTTATTTTAAATTGTCATTTCGCTTTCTTTGGTTCCTTGATTAATTAACATGCCAAATATTATAAATCTTATTAAAATTCCCTCGCGTAGTTAAAAACACGTGTATTTTATAGCATGCTCAATAAATCGTTCCAACAGCGTTAGTGAAAGCACGTATAGCCCGCTCATGCATACAGTATGTGCTTTTAATCTGAATCTTTCGGTACCTGATTAACCTTTCAAGTTAATAATTCTATCCATTGCCCCTCCGCATATCGTGCATTGAATTTGCTCAAGTTCATTAGACAACTTCACTTTTTACTGTTTATTTTAGTTCCGCGACCTTTTTAACCCTTCTGTTTTTGTCTCTTTCGGTTTGTGTTCTTGTTCATTAGTGCGAGATCTGTTTAAATGTGAGCACTGTTTGAGTTTACTTCTGATTAGATCGTGCAACGTCGGTCTTTATCTATCATTGATACAATGTTTTATTTATTTTCTTAATTTGTTGTCATACCATAACATTCCAATATTTAACTTCAGTTTACCTATTATAATAAAAATTTAAACGTAAGTAAAACCAATTTGTTAATATGCCAAAGTAATAACTTTGGCATATTAACATAGAGACGCGGATATGTGAAACATTTCAGAAACAGTGTTCGGTCATATAAATCCCGAAGAGACATCGAGGCTCTGTAGGGATTTTGAGACACCACAATATGCTAACCTTATTCACCGCTAAGGCTAGCATACACTGAGTACTTAATGCATGCCCGCGTTTAATATACAGTGAAACTTCGCTCTATATTCACATCTTTGTATTTATCTGTATATTACGATGAGCAATAACTTCAGCCTTATATAAAAACTATCATATAAAGAATAAAAATTGCAAAATATGTAAAATCGATAAATATACAGTGAAAGCAGACCGCAGACACTGGCTCAATTATAGCGCAATAAAGTTTTTAGTGTTACACAAATTGTCGATTTGGACTCACTGACTGATAGCCGCGAGACTGGCGCCGGCAAATGAGCACACGATAAAATTATCGTTAGCGGTAACGACATGAATAAATGTAGGAGGGTGGTCCGCGTCCGCGGCCGAGCACGGCGGCCGCGCCGGGACGAGCGCGCCTCGTCGCACCGCGCACCACTCACTCGCTACTCGTTATGGGTATTGTGATCCCTGCATACAACCGCGCTGCCGGCAACCGCTGCTGCGCCGATTGCAGCCGTTTTCAACCTCGGCGCGACGTTAATTTTCTTTACATACAAACGTTGCTCCAGGCTCCATGAAAACGTACTCACATTGCTCTTTGACGAACGCGTCCTTTTGTAAACGGCAATACTGAATAAAACGCTATCTTTACTTCTGGCATATACATTTCAAAATAAATGTAAGTTTAGAATTCAGTAATACTAGTAAAGACGCATTTGTTAACTGAATATATGACACTGGTAAACAAGTTCATATCTCACTTTTATGTTTGTGCTACGTAAAGCAAACTTAAAACGACTAAATACACGGAGACTATAATCTGCTTGTCACGTAACAGAACTTAATTTGGTTTAATGTAATTAAGTTCTTGCATTAGTGTTCCTAAAAAATATAACTTCCTCTATATGGAGTATATTTCCGGGGTACGGTCTAAAAATAGGTGTTAAATATTGTAATGAACTGAATGTGTGAGAGTACACCGTGTAGGCAGCAATTATACGAACTCGCTCGTATAAAACCGGCACCAGAGGAGTAACCATACTATAAATATTGCCACCAAACGGCTAAATTATTACACACAGGAGAATTTCCCGTTAAGCTAGATTGTTTACACTGATATTGTTTTATTGCTATGAATATATGAATGTGTCTAGGAAAGCACAACAAGCCGTTTGTTTTCGCCTATCTGTATCGAACTGGCTGGTGGTAACATTTATCACAACTACATTTAAATACTGAATCCATTTCGTAAAGTGGCATTGTACTTGATATCAATTTCATGCATAGAGCACCACAATTAACTTTAGCAGACCATTAAAAAACAATGTGAAGTTTTTCTTTCCGTTCTGCTGGCTAACTTTTAATATTACCCACTACATTAGTAATCCTATAATCCAATAGGAACTTAATATACGCACAATTATATAAATGTTATATTCTAAATTTATTTCGATATTACGAGTACATTTTTTAAACTTTTATACGTACAAAAGCAATCGCTACCAAATAGCACGCGTGTAGTTTATATGACAGTGTAATGCATATAATAATTTTCATTCAGGGAGAACGAGGTTCCCTGGGTACAATATATAAAATCTGGCAACGCCGTGGGTTGGAAGTTGGAAATCTGATGTAACATAAACGCGTGCGTTTATCACGCTCTCGAACCATGGACTGTACTGTACTTGTACCTGACTACTGTTCGATACCAGTGGTAACTATTTGAATAAACTACTAATACAGCAATAAGTTATTCGACGAAAGTAGTATTTGGTTTGATTTATGGCGGCGTGCAGCGCGGGCCAGCAGTAATTTTAAACGTCACGCATTATGATGAATACTCGCAATTTTCTCGCGGGAACTCTATACCAATAGCTGTGTTACTCGCAAACCCTTTTGTATTTCACGCGAGTGCGATGCAATGGGAGATGTATGTGAATAACGACGATGACATTGACTTATAAAATATAATTTGTAATATTAATCATTATTCTTAATTGGATTGTATTTATTTTATTTTAAGAGTACTCAGTAGGTTTAATGTTTTAATGGCTGTAATTATATTGTACATATCTGATACGTATTGTGCTAGTATTACCTAGATATTTAAGTATGTACAAATTCATAGGTATTTTATACCTTTGCTCTAATTCTGAGTATGTTAAGAAGCCTCTACCAAGTTCTTTCCAAGTTTTGTGTCGCTTCTTGGCCTTCTTTGACACATCTTTGATAAATTATAATTCATAATAAAATAACACACAGATTAATACGACCAAAATAAATCATGGCTTTGACTCGTATCGTAGCTACTTTGAATTTATAAACAAGAACAAATTTCGAATAACCTTAAATGTTCAAAGTATGCGCCCACAATATTGTAAAAGAAGGAAAGAAGGCCTTTGATATACGAGTTCCTAAAGAGCGCAAGCATTCTTTGCATCTTAAGATACTTTTTAGTCTTACTTTTCGTAGCATTCACTCTTTTTCTCAGCTTAAGGTTCCACAATAACTGATGAAGTTAATCTATCCATGACCTATCGCAATAATTATTACGCTAGAGATGTAAAATAGTATAGTCACACTGATTTGCAATTAAGGCTATTTGTGGCCTAATCACATGAGAAATTAAAGTTATATAAAAGGCATAACATTATAATATATCAACACAAACTTACATCTAGAATATACGTATCCCTATAAATATTATATATGTCATATCCGGACAAAACTCTTGAATATTGCGTTAGATATAGGAATGTTACCTCCACAAATTATAAAGTGTTTACATGATGTGTTAATATATAATTAACTAGCGGCCCGGCCCGGCTTCGCCTGAGTGCAAATACAGATTCCAGTCCATATTTTATTTAAAATCAATATGACAGCCGTTGTCTAAACTGCTTATCCAATTTCAATCCCATCCTGTACCTATTCTTATGTCCCATTTTATCCACCTTATATTCTATTCTATCCCATCTCTCCAGATTCAAATCATTATTTTGCTATGGAAATATTATAACACTGTTACTACTCCGACGACATTCATTGAAATCAATTAAAAGATACCATAGATGACCCGACCACGCTTCGCTATGGCTTAGTTATTATATGATGAATTTTATATTGAATTATTTAGCATAGCAAAAAAGCCCGACCCACCTTTGCCTGGATGCAGATATTTTTTTATTTTACTCCACACCAAATTTTTTATTTATTTTATTTTATTTTATTTTAGGAAGGCTAACAGACAAATTATAAATATGAGTAGAAATAAATAAAATATAGAAAAAAATGCTGACAACAAGCCTCCACCAATACATATACAAAAATAAGCACCTTACATTAAAGTAAACTAAGAGTAATATATCTTACCAAATAACAATATAAAACATGTGTAAAACATACAACACGATTATGGCTATTAAACAAAATAACAATTATGATTAAAAAATTTAAGTTTGTCACTATGCAATCTACACATTATTTGAATCAATGTATTTAAAGAAATGCTGTGTTAAGATTCTTTTTACACTTGCCGTACTAGTACAGAATAAATCAATGTTTAGGTTCAGAGGTAATCCATTGAAAGTGTTTGTACTACGAATCATAAATGAATTTTTTCTATAATTTGTTTTAGCAAATGACACTTCTAATATTCCTCTTTGTCTTAAGCCTAACAAATTAGTGCGAAGTGATATTTTTGCAAGTAAATCAGGGCAGTCAATAGTGCCATTGGCTATCTTCATGAGAAAACAAATGTCATTTATTTGGCGTCTATATTCAAGCGGCAGATAGTGATATTTTTGACAGCGAGTATAATATCCATGCGTAGTTTGATGTGCTTTGAAATCAAGATATTTTAAGAATTTCTTTTGAATACTCTCCAATCTCCCTATGTATGTATCATATTGAGGATTCCAGACTTGAGATGCGTACTCGAGTTGGCTACGTACAAATGAGCAATATAAGACCTTTATCGGTTTTAAAGATCGGAAGTCAGCAGCGGTTCTCATTATAAAACCCATAGCCTTAGATGCCTTACAAGCAATTTCATCGATGTGCTTATCAAAGAGTAATCTACTGTCAAGCGTAATTCCTAGATCCTTAATACTATTTACTTTAACAATGATGTCGTCATTAAAGTTATAACTAACGTGTATGATCTTTTTTCTTCTAGAAAATGTTATATTGTAGCATTTAGACACATTTAATTGTAACTTATTACATCTACAATAAATTGTAAATCTGTTAAGATCTTCTTGAAGTTCTAAAGCGTCAGAATTTTGTCGAATTGATTTTAAAATTTTCATGTCGTCTGCGTATAATAATATAAATAAAATAAATACATGTTATTTTTCGTATAAGCTCTTGTATACCTAAACATGAATTAGCTATCCTACTGTCCTGCTCAATTCCGTCAAATCCCGTCTGTTCAGTCACTTCCCGATACGTCCCGTCCTTTCTCTTCATTGACCATCCCGTCTTATACCGTGCATTTACATTTCGTCCTATCAAATGTGTCAGCTATCCCAGTCCTCTCCCCTACCTCCCACTCTATTATATCCCGTTTCTCCATATCCAAATAGTGTGCCTTATAAATTTTTGACATTAAACACTTTAGCGATTTTGATTATCCATGCAATATTCCATCCCTTATTTCACCCCCAGTATGCTGTTTTCCAAAAACATTACGCCATTACTTTTTGTTAGTAATAAAGAGATTAAATATAAATTTTCATAGAAATACACTCACACACACAATTAATGTAGTAACGGTCATTGAGTTACGGTAGTAACAATTATATTTAACTGATTTCTCAAGACACAGACAACGCCTAATTTGAGAATCCCTGCAATATTCTCCAAAATTATATAAAATTGTTATTTTATTCAGTTCAGTTCAGTTTTTATTTTTATGTGTTATTTTATGAAGGATTTTTCATTTTCAAGTGACATTCTATCTTGAAAAGAAGTAAAACTTCTTACGTGTGAATATTATTTATTTGATTGTCCTATATTTATTTAGCTTCATAATATACTCTTTAGTTTACACAAATTAAATTTCTGAACGTATGCATAAATATTTGACAACCAATTTAAATGTCAACCACTTTTCATTACTGTCATTATTTTACATCTTTAAAATCTAAAATACGCCATTAATCGAATATTGTGGATATATGTTGTCGATTCGAAACCTTTATTTAAATACGTTATTTAATTTGAGGGAAGAGTTTACCGTATTGACGGTATGAACATTAAATGTTAGACAGTTACAAAACCATGAACATTTTGTATGGTAACATGTAAAAATCCAAATATCTTACGGAACCCTATTTTTTTCCAAAATAAAATATAGTCTATGTTACTCGTGGATAATGTAGCTTTCGAATGGTGAAAGAATTTTTAAAATCGGTCCAGTAGTTTTTGAGCCTATTCATTACAATTAAACAAACAAACAAACAAACAAACAAAGTTTTCCTCTTTATAATATTAGTGTAGATAATAAGTAAGAAATTTTTTAAAAGCCTGTTTTATAACCACCTTCTTAAAATGCGATGCCAATTTCCAAGTGTACACGGGAAAGGCAAATCCGGCACGCCACGTAGTCATATTTGGATACGATTACGTAGCATCCCTACGGCGTGCTACGGATTTAGCTTGCACCTAACATCGGTATCAACTTCGCACCTAAGCTACGATTCAGGTGCTACGCTTTAAATGTTAAACAAATACAATTATAACTACTACGTTACATATTTTTATTCAATTTATTCGAATACAATACGTATTCAAAAGTGACTAAATAAAATCATCATGCGTCTGCATACTACGCCCTTTTTTTCTTTCTGAACACGTAGCGCGAGTGACACGTTTTATTTTGTGATTCACGGTTCTGATGTCCAATTAAGATGAGAGGAATCTCATATTTTTCAATTTAAATAACTAAGTATGCAAAAAATATTCGCTACTATAAATGAATTCTAAGCATTTAATGTGCGGACTGCGGTGTTACTGTGTACGTTTGATATACGTGGCGTGGTGCTATGCATAATATTTATTGGAGTTTGTAACAAAATTAAATAGACCCTCTTCATTGAGGTGTATATTATCTCAATGACCCTCTTATAAGGGACAAAAGTAATCGGTGATTGTGCACTAGTATTTTATTGATACCATTTTCGGAAGTGATAGGTCTATTGTCAGAAATATCGGAGTAGATATATACGAGTTCGTAGTACAAAGTCAATTTTATTTTAAAATAAAAATAGAAATGCAATATATTACATGGTTATAATGATAATATTATAAGAAAACTAAGTCCAAGACGTTTTCAACATACTATAAAGAATATAAACACTTCACAGTCCGGTCAAAATAGAATCTTTGAAATACAAGCGGTACTTATTAACCGAGTGAAATATAAAAGAAATGTAAAACAAAAAGAAATAACCGTCCCCGGGGAGTGATGGTGAACGGGACCCGTGACGAGGCCGAGTCGCGGCGCGGAGCTCCCGGAGCTGCCGGAGCGCGGCGGCGCCTCGCGGCCGGCCCCACCTAACTTTTATTATTTTTGTAGCGCTCGCGCTGTTTTTATTATCGCGAATTGCTTTGCCGCACCCTTGGAATATCGTTGTTATAAACACTCCGTTATCTTATTTGGTATATAATGTCTTACTTTTAATACTCTCGGGTGAACGAAAAATATTGAATATATTTTTAAAAATTAAATCTTGACGTGATCTGGTAAATATTTATTTAGACGAGTGTTAATAAAACCAGCAGTAGGGATTGTGGGCTGGTGGCTGCACGGCGAACATTGTAATGTACACTGGTTCGTAAGGGACGGACGCAACAGTGCGGGAGGCGACAGAAGCCGCGGCTGTGGTCGCACGCGTGACGTCACGTGTGCCGACCCCGCCGCCGCCGCCACCTCCCGCACCCTCATTACCATACATTATATTCGCCATTACGCCTAGCGCCGCTTGTGGTTTTCGTAATGTTTTTGATGATATACCCATGCACAACACCATTATGTAGCTCCAGCTCGTATCTTATGAGTCCCGCGTGGCGGCACGGCCTAACCACGCTTTGCTTTATTTTTAATTGGCTCCGAAGTCCAGAAGTACGAACAGCCAGACTAAACGAAATTGTAAATAAATGTTTATTTCACGTACACGCTGGGGTTTTCGTAGAAGAGGAATAGCCATTGACTTTGTACAGTAGAGTAATTAAAGCTTAAGTCAACGAGTATTTTCTTTTTGAATTAAATACTTAACTCATTAAGAGATTATGAGATTGACTACAATTATAAACAAAAACATGGCAAAGGCCTTGAAGGTGCATCTCCATGCACTATGGTGTTGCAGATAATCATGGGTGGCGGTGATCACTTACCATCAAGTGAACCGTATGCTAGTACAACCCATCTATTACATTAAGAAAAAAAGTAAAATAATATTTACAAAAACCCATTGTTCAGTTTGTAATATATTTACGAAATAACAGACCGTCGAAAATTTGGCAATCACTTGTAGGCAACAGAGAGTAACATAACAATGTTTTTCGGTTAATTTTTAATAAGCGATGGTAATTGCATAACGTAGCGTCGCGACACGCGTAAATCACGAGCCGGTCAGCGAGTGAGGCTAATATTTACATATCGCAATTGATGCGAACCAATCAATACTGCAAATAATGAAAATGTTATATGAAATCTACAAATAGTTTTTACGTGATACTTGTTGTTTTAAGTAATTAATTCAGCCTTCGGGTTCGTACGGCCACCTCGCCGCGCCGCGCCGCTGCCGACAATTTTTCATTAAGGACGTTATTGAGACGGAGAGACACAACTTTCACGTCCTGGAGGTGTCATAAATGTTTTTGTAAACGAAGAAGGCAGAGGCACAAATAACACCGCACAAAAGCAACGCAATCAAAATAACACATCGGCGACGCGGCGCGCCGTCCAAATTGCTGTGTCAAAGTGTTCTCGCCTTGATTGCTCCATTCTGCTCCCGGACCAGCCCGTTATGCTTCATTCATTTTTTGGTTTCTTATCGTCGACTTATGTACCTGAGCCAACTTCTGCTTCCCTGTATCACTTATAATCGCGTCTAGCTGTAATTCTTTATAAGAAAGACATATATTTCGAAGATGCACTGGTTTTTTTTTTGTTATTATTGGATTTTCATTTACAACAAAAAATAGTTTTGCTCACCTCTGAATTTTATCAGTCGAAAACATTGCAAATTTCGAGATAAATAACTTCTTTAAAATAAACTTTGCTCGGAGTAAAAAATAATTTGCTTTTTTGGAACTAGTACATAATAACATAGTTTACGACTGTCAACAATTACAGTATGGTAACAGCATGATAATAGTATCAAACAACAACAAATTGCATGTCAAAACATTCACAACTGTAAAATACTACTGTACCAAAACAAACGTGTTGTTGATTTTTTTATCGTTGCGTTTCATAGATATGAATATTTCACACGGCAAACCCGATAGCAATACTACACGACAATTACAGCCCACAAATAATTGTCATATTTTCTTACGAATACCTTTTGTAGTCTCTACTTCCCTACTATCACTACATAGTATAAAACAAAGTCGCTTTCTCTGTCCCTATGTCCATTTGTATGCTCAAATCTTCAAACTACGCAACGGATTTTGATGCGGTTTTTTTTAATAGATAGAATGATTCAAGAGGAGTGTAAAAAATGTATATAATTTGTGCATATTATTGTAGAGGAATCTACATGCACCCGAGCGAAGCTGGGCCGGGCCGCTATAATATTATAAATGTGAATGTATGTTTATTTGTCTAGTTTTCGCGCGAAAACTACTCAACCGACAAACATTAAACTTTGTGTATATATTATTAGAGGTATTAGAAGTAACATGAATACTTTTTACAGAACTCTAGTAATATTAGGAGTACAAATAAGTTCCCGCCGTTTTAATGTAAATGGCTCGGCACGGAGTGTCCGTTAGTTTTCGCAGATAATAACCGGCTTATAAGATAGTTTTGACATTCACGAACAACATAACTTATTAATATAATTGATTTCATATTGGTAAACTATATTTTTTATTAGTTGAAAATGTCGAAATTTGAGCCAAGTAAGCGTCATTTGCGGGAAATATTAGTTTACTTCTTCAATTTAAAGAAATCTGCTGCTGAGGCGCATAGATTGCTCGTAGAAGCATATGGTGAGGGTGCTTTGAGTGAGAGAACGTGTCGTGAGTGGTTTCAAAAGTTTAAAAACGGTGATTTCGACGTAGATGTCAAAGATCGCAGTGGAAGGCCAAAAATTTACGAGGATGCAGAATTGGAGGAATTATTGGAGGAAGATTCATCTCAAACACAAAAAGAACTTGCTTTAACATTAGAAGTCACTCAGCAAGCAGTCTGACGTCGTTTAAAATCATTAGGAATTATTCATAAACAAGGCAATTGGGTCCCGTATGAATTAAAGCCGAGAGATATTGAACGCCGATTATGCTTAAGTGAAATACTGCTAGCTAGACATAAAAAAAAGGGTTTTTTACATCGTATCGTAACTGGTGATGAGAAGTGGATATATTATGACAATCCAAGAAGAAAATCATGGGGATTACCTGGCCACGCGTCAACATCAACACCAAAACCGAGTATTCACGGAAAAAAACTTATGCTGTGTATTTGGTGGGATCAGCTAGGTGTAGTGTATTATGAGTTGCTTAATCCGAGCGAAACAATTACTGGAGCCCTTTATCGAACACAATTGATGAGATTGAGCCGAGCTCTGAAGGAAAATGCCCTCAATACTATTCTAGACACGAAAAAAATATTCTCCTGCATGACAATGCTCGTCCACATGTTGCGGCTCCCGTGAAAAAGTATTTGGAAACTCTTGATTGGGAAGTGTTATCCCACCCGCCGTATTCACCAGACATGGCACCGTCCGATTATCACCTGTTCCGGTCCATGGCACATGATCTGTCGGCGCAGCGGTTCACATCTTATGAGGATACCAAAAATTGGGTTTATTCGTGGATAGCCTCAAAAGTCAAGGAGTTCTTCAGACGTGGGATTCGAATGCTGCCTGAGATATGGGAAAAAGTGGTAGCAAGTGATGGGCAATATTTTAAATAAATTTATATTACCGTTCTTCTATAATAAATATTTATTTTTTGATAAAAAACGGCGGAAACTTATTTGTACTCCTAATATTATAAATCCGAAAATGTATGGTTCAAATACCTTTTTTGTACCCTTCAAATCTGCAAATAAGCCACCGATCGTAACCTTTGGCTGGCATATAGTTTGTGTGTAAGACATTGATTGCTCAGGTCATGTTTCCTAAATTGTAAACTTTCAGGATATTAACAGCAACATTTTTGTAAAATTTTCAGTCACAATAATCATAAATACTTCAAAATATAAATTTAATTCTTGTCACTTATATTTTATCATAAGTACAAATAAGAAGGTAGTTAATGAAAAAGAGCCTTTGTTGTTTTAGAGATCTTTGACATAAAAGCTCTCGTAATTTCGACATCTCCATCCAATGTGAAACAATAGATCTCACATTTTACGACTAAGTTGGTTGAGGCCTTGTTTTATAATCATAGTCATGCGATTATTATCTTAATTTGCTTTTTTAAATGAATTATTAAATAAAGATAAGTTTGGAATGTTCTTATCGCTAGGCTCGGTCAATGTGAGAGTCAACGCCATACATGAATATACATTTATATATATGAATATAAACGTCCTCAGTTACTACGCAATCAAATCGCATACAGTGGTTTTTAACGAAAAAGAGGCCTTTTTGTCTCATCTCAACCCTGACCTCTCTACTCCTGTGTCTACGCAGCCCAACAGAAAAGCGGTCTTCTACTTTAAGTTAGGTGTAGCCGAATTCTTGTAGTGTTGATTCCAAATACTTGGACTTAATTGGATTTTCTAACGAGTATCTAATTACTATATTTACATAAGGTCGATACCTACTAATGTGACTTGATCATGGTGGAATTGTTGTCAAGCGCAATATCAATTTTCTAATATATCTGTAGAATTTTACTCAACCTCTGCTTCAATGGAATTTTTCGCAGGGTTTACCAAACCTGTCTTTTGGATAACATTAATGTTTTCTTCTATTTTTTTTTATTGCAATGAATGACGAGACGAGCAAGCCATTCGCCTGATGGTAAGCGATACGACCGCTCATAAACAGTAGCAACATTCCACTGCGCTCGTCATCCTGAGACATAAGATGTTAAGTCTCAATATGTCCAGTAGTTGCTCTGGCTACAATGTCCTTCAAACCGAAACACAACAGTGAATTTACGCAGTGTTGTTTCACGGCAGAAATAGACATTGCTTTGCATCTTCTAGATTTAATTTATAATTTGACATTCATTTTATGTATATTCTTGAAGGCCAATATCCTCCTTAAAATTCGTTTGAGTAATATGTCGGCATAAAAAAGAAAACATTTTAATAAGCTATTATTATACTTTTAGAATTGGAGTTGCCTTTTCACAGTAAGAAAGCCACTGTCTTTCTACTTTGCCTATTTTTAAACATGAAGTAAAAGGCGGGAATAATTAAAGAATTGTATGACGAGTGGGACGACAGTCCCATTCTGATGGTTAAACTTGGATTCGAAACAATTTTTCATTGTGTTTACTGTAGCAGTGGCAGTCGAGTGATGAAAGAACGTGACTAAAAGACTCGCAAGTTTTGTTGAAAGCATATTAATTATACTTGAAATATGTTGATAACTACTTTACAAAGACGCAATTTGCGTTATAATTTATATTTTAGCTTAGAATTTCGAATTGCAATTTAAAGTTGCATTTTTAATAAACACTTTTCATTTTCGTTGGGCAGCGATAAAATAATTATCCATAAATTGTATTACATTTTACCATATGTACCTTAATTGTTTGTTTTTACTTGGGTTCTAATAATTCCGATTAATAATATAATATTAAAGAAACGGTTTTGTTTCATAGTTTAAACCATATTAACGATAATATTTTGCTTTGAATTACAAAACTATAATTATAAATTTATAATGTAACAGAAGTTATTAAATAACGTCGGCCATTTAGTTTCACTGTAATAAAGTCGAGACAGTAATATACTAGTCCTCATTTTAGCATACAAAAATTCTACGAAAATAATATCCGTAGAATGTTCCCGCATTGAATTTATTTGATAGCACAACTATAAGGTGAGAATGCCTCTCACGAAACATTTAAAATAGCTATGCGCATATACAAAATGAAAATATGTGTAGTAGGAGACAGTAGTTTATACTCGCGGTGCTGCGCGGAAAACAAACAACCTTATCTTATTTGAACCAATGTAGGAATTGCAATTTATATTTCTTCTTCAGATGAACGATAGTAATGCATGGAGCACATAACCGCCACTGTTATTTTAGCTTCTTCACATGTCCTGCACTAATCTCGTCTTATTCGCTATCGGAAAAGTCCCTTAAAAGTATACGCGTTTTCAAAAACATGTAGTTTGTAAAGTAGTAAATACTACATTGAGTAAATGTAGTTGTAGCTATAAGCTCAGTCAATGATCACGTAGAGAGCAGGCTGCACGTTCCGAGCCAGCGCGTCACCGCCGCCTGAGCATACTCGCTCGCACTGCCTAATTCAATTTGCTGCCACTGGCTTAACAATTCCTCCAGCTAAACCGTCTAAGTAGACGGGTCACGCCGCTGGATTTAATTTATTATGAACAGAATTAACGGAGCAATTAAATTCATGTAGAAACGCTGTAGTCGCTAGAACTAAAAGTACAAATGTAAAACTTGCATAATTACATACATATTTATTTTATTATCTATATTGAATTTTAAAATACTATCCCTATTGCTTACCTATTTTAAAAATTAATAATACTTTAAGAATCGAAGACGGTATGTGGCGATCCTCCACATTACACGCATACACCAACACATCTATATATTGGCAAAGTAACGGCACACCAGCTGACCGCCGGCGCTCAGGTAGCTGTGACGTCACCGGACCCGCGCCGGCGCAGCCATTTGCTGTGCCGCAGCGCCAGTCGGCTTTTGCTCGATGCGCGCTTCACACGGTCCTTATCGCTTTTGCTTCCGCCTTGCGTACTGTGCGCCTTTGCATATTTTAGTATTCTATTTGCTGTTAACAGACTGTCGCTTTCCTCTCCTTCTTAGTTTTTAGTGGACTGATTTAGTGTGTAGTGTAAAGACCTATTTTAGTATTAGTGTAGTGTGTAAGGCTTAAAGATAGTGACTTTTGTACTTTCTATTTTGTGTGACTTTTGTGTGTACATATTAAACCTTGTGTACGCATTGTGTGGGACGTTTTATTTCGCCGCGCCCCTGCATAGGCTCTGCCTACCACACACACGCCAGCATCGACACGTAGTGGTGTCGATCACACACTACCCGCGTATCTGCCACATCACGATACGCTCACCTACACCTCATCTACATCTTCCACATTGGTGACCCCTGGAGAACACGATAATGAGCGACAGCAGCAGCGATTCTGCACAATCCGCCGAGTCACGTAATGGTGAAACTCGCACCAGCATGACACGGCGAACACGAAGAATTCGGGTGTGCTCGGAACAACCGACAATGACGTCAGAGGTCCAACGGCTGAATTTAAAGGTACCGGCTTTTTCATCGGACGAACCGGAACTTTGGTTCGCGCTACTCGAAAGCCAATGTATCCTCTTCGGCATTACTGACGATACAATGAGATACTCAACCGTCCTAGCAAATTTGGACATGACGGAGGCTAGAATCGTCAAGGACATCATTGTTTGCCCCCCGATATTGAGCAAGTACGAAAATATTAAAAGCGAACTCATCAGGCGACTTACTGCTTCGAACAAAAAGAAGCTACGGCAGCTGCTTTCCCAGGAACAGCTTGGGAACAGAAAGCCGTCACAATTTTTGCGTCACCTCAAGGACTTAGCTGGAACCAGCGTTCCAGAGAACCTTCTGCGCACCATCTGGAGCAACCAACTGCCACGTGACATCCAGACTTTGTTGGCCTCACAGCCAACCCACTCACTGGATCAACTAGCAGATCTCGCCGACCGCGTGCAAGAAATAGCAGCACCTGCTCACGTCGCGGCCGCTACAACTACCCACGCGTGTCCCTGCGGCAGCTCTTCGGACGACATCACTACGCTCCGAAAAATGATACAGCGACTCCAAGACAAGATCGTCGAACAAACACGCGTGCACAGGCGTCAACCTACGACGAATCATTCTAGACCACAATGCCGGCGTTCATCGTCACCAGACTCTTCGCCTCGAATTAAGACACGGTCCCACTCTAGTTACCGTCGATACCCTACATGCTGGTATCACACTAAATTCGGAGCTAACGCCCGCAGATGCCACAAGCCCTGCGATTTTAAAGCAGCGACAAAACTCCGCGGGCAAACAACAGTGAGGATGGACGATTGCCTTTCCTCAGCAGGTCTCTTCGCTTCTCACCACCGCACGAAGACGCAACATACTTTTGACAACCAGACGCAATCAACGAAAAGGATAAAACCACAAAGGCCAGTAACATCTCAAGAAAGGAAAAAATTGCGGCTTACCACGAAAAAAGGACTAACTTCAAATTAAAGCCCACTCCATTCCAAACCGAATATGCCATCAAGCAAGCGTCTAGGTCACCGCAGTCGAACACTGACTTAATTTTAAAGCCAATTCTAAAATCAGGGCAAGACGGGAACATTCGTTCCGTCATACAGACTGACACCAAACCAAAGGCAGTTAAGTTCTGTGCTTTCGCCACTGTTCAAATAGTTTAGATTTTTTTTGGTGTACGTTTGCTTAACTACATTTTATTTTTAAATATCTGAATGTATACTGTGGATTCCATTTACTCCCACCAGATGTGTTTTTAGTCTTTTTTATCGCCCTTGACGATCTCTGGGGGGGAGTGATGTGGCGATCCTCCACATTACACGCATACACCAACACATCTATATATTGGCAAAGTAACGGCACACCAGCTGACCGCCGGCGCTCAGGTAGCTGTGACGTCACCGGACCCGCGCCGGCGCAGCCATTTGCTGTGCCGCAGCGCCAGTCGGCTTTTGCTCGATGCGCGCTTCACACGGTCCTTATCGCTTTTGCTTCCGCCTTGCGTACTGTGCGCCTTTGCATATTTTAGTATTCTATTTGCTGTTAACAGACTGTCGCTTTCCTCTCCTTCTTAGTTTTTAGTGGACTGATTTAGTGTGTAGTGTAAAGACCTATTTTAGTATTAGTGTAGTGTGTAAGGCTTAAAGATAGTGACTTTTGTACTTTCTATTTTGTGTGACTTTTGTGTGTACATATTAAACCTTGTGTACGCATTGTGTGGGACGTTTTATTTCGCCGCGCTCCTGCATAGGCTCTGCCTACCACACACACGCCAGCATCGACACGTAGTGGTGTCGATCACACACTACCCGCGTATCTGCCACATCACGATACGCTCACCTACACCTCATCTACATCTTCCACAGGTATATTAATGATAACTTTACAGTAAATGAAATATGAAAACAATTTTGTCACATGACTTGTTATTGTCGTATAAGCATAGATATATTGCAAATCCCACTACATGACAAAGATTGTACCGACTCAGGGATACTTCTGACCAGCCCTTATCTAAATTATGTAAGGTGATATGTCCATGTTTTCGAGGTCGGCTTCGATATCCGTATCCGTTTTGAAAACTCTCATAGGCCAATTATCTTAAACAATATATGACTATGTATCTTTCTTTTTAATCCCGTTACTTTATATGACAAGTGTTTTTTTTAGTACACAAGTTTGGCAAACGAGCAAACGGGTCGCCTGATGTTTAGTGATTACAGCCGGCCATGAACCATCCATCATGCTTGAATCAAAAGATGCGTTGCCAGTCTATGAAATCGGGAAGGGAGCGGGAAGGAAAAAGAATGGGAACGGGAAAGGGGTATTGGGCATCCAGCAACCACACTATCCGAACGAAACATGACAACAAAGCTGCCCTTTCACGTCGATTTCCTGTGAGACTGTGGTACCGCCCCGGACGAGCCTGACCATTCATGCTGAGTCATTACTGACAACAGCGTGGCTCTACCACATATAAAAACGGAAGTTCTGACATTATCAAATGTTGCAATCCTCTTTCCAGTTTACTCAGAACAAAGATATCTCGATTAAATAAATTCTTATTTTAGTGCTCTTTGACCAAATCCAAAACTAATAGAATTGAACAGGAGCATTCAAACTTTGCGGCTACAATTTCGCAGGACCAATTTAGTTTCAGTGCAAATAGCAAATACTATTTCATGGAGTTTATAAAACTTACGAAGTAAAATTCAATAGCAATAACAAGCAGCACTCTACTAGAGCTTCTACAACGCTTATAGGAACAAGCTGGCTAAAATCGAACTATATGAGTATGACAAGAAAAATGCCACACAATGCACCCAGTGGCGCAAGCAAAACTCGTTCCTATGGCATCTGTACCATAACTATTTTGGTTCTTTTAGGTGTTTTAAATAGAAAATACCTTTATTTTGAAAGACATAAATATATATTAATTCTATTTATAGATTTGTGCGCACTTGATGATAAAATAAAATAATATTCCGCTAGTTTACTTAATTATTGTTTGAACTTCTGAAGTCCAAATAAAAAAAAATTCCAATATTAACTTATGATTTTTTATTTATACTCCTTAATATTTAAAATTTAGAACAATCAAACACACACACACGGGTATCAGACATCACACGAGACATTCCAGCCTCATTACACCCACACCAAAAACAAATATATGTGTATCATACATTATCAACATTTTTGGCGTTAGGTATCCAAACTGTATACTTTTGCTTTAAAACCAGTGCCTCGGGCTATAAAGCAGCGTTGTTTAGGTTAAATATTTATCAACTTGTACATATACATTTAAAATCATAATATACATCTCCCAATCTCGCAATTTACAAAATTATTTAATATCCACACAGGACAGGAGACCAATGCACTCGTTTCAGCACACAATTTAAATTGAAACAACAAAATTGATTTAAACGAATAATAATACGGTTGTTGCGCCAAATATATTGGAACGCGGCAAATTACGTTTGCCTACCTTTAAAGGTCTTTGTGCAATTAATAGTATTAAATTCGAAGCGAAAACTATTAACCGCAACAGGTATAAATTGATAAATATTCGTTGTTAGTAATGCTGCTATCTATTTTATTTATATTTACGATATTCCACATCAAATATTAATATAGTTTTTACTTCTAACTATTTGTAACTCCAATTTTAAATAACGTTGATACTTCTGGAATACAGAACACTTTAGACACCTCAGAAATTGAAAAATGAGTAGGCCAAGAGATGTCGGGCGAGGCACATCGGAAAAGTTTTAATATCCAACCACGCATATCGGGATGGTGCCATGAATTCAGCGTTATTAACGCCACATACGTATTCCACAGGAGAGCGCGAAAACACGTATTTATTCGATCCATATATCACAAGCTCATAGGCTTCAGCCGCGCCGCTAATTAAACAACAACTTGTGAGAATATTAACCCAATAGGATTACCCTGCTTAATACTCATACGCTCTTCAAAAGGAATGATTACGGAATTATAAACGTCAATTAAAATAGTTTGAATTTACCTTTGTATCTAGTCGTATTCCAATGTATTTGTATTCCACAGTTGTTCGCTGCATGAAACCAACTTTTTAAACATTTCTTTAGTAGAATTGTTAATTTTTTATTCCTAACCTCCTGAAAGCGGGGCTCTATGAAAACGACTATAAGTGGGGCGCGGAATTCAAACACGTATATTTTATTTTATACGGCTCAACTGCCTTAGATGGATCACGACTAACATTCCCATGTTCTATTAACAAATCCACCAGTAATAAATCAAAAGATAACACTCTTTATTTTCTACTATGACTATCGGCTTGTAAATTATCATTACATAAAAAAGATTATATTTCTTGTGTGTATTCGCGGTTATAATAAATAAGATTTGAAGTTTCCTGAAGTTACATTAAGAAGCGTTTTTATTTTTGCAATCTAACATTTCTATTGAAAATAAACTACTCTACGTAACCTTTTTACCGCGTTGTGTGTGAATGTGCTCTTATTTATTACTGAATGCTTGCCTAAAAGGAATGTGGAACGATAAAGCAGTTGTAAACATAAATCACTATTAAGAAAATTGTATGTTATAAAAAGTATCAGCTTTCAAGTAAATATTTTGTATTAAACGTTGTTATTAAGTTTAGAAGAGGTCGATTGGTCCATTTTGTACGAGGAAATCTTCCTTTCATACGAAAGAAAAGCAATCGCAGTGGGTTGTATTGTGAATCGAAGTGCGACGTTTGCAATATTCCGTTCGGTATCGTTAGAAACAATTTCATTTCGCTCATGGTCCTTTCAGCTCGTATGTAACAATGAGTTTAATCCTATTAAAACGGACACACATTGTGCCAGAATTGTAGCGTGGTGGCTTTGGTCTGTCGCCGGTCGCTTCTGCTCTCCATGTTTACAAACCGGAACCGGACCTTAAATAGAATTAAACATGGTTTAATTTTCCTAGTGAAGCTTCGCTGAAAAAGCTCCGCCTAGTCGAAACACAGCTATGCCGGGAGGAAATAAAATAGCAAGGGAAGCGATGCGGGCGTCGGACGAAGCGATTATGCAGTCGAGAATAATGGGCACCGGTCCACATGCACGTTTTTGTTTGTGGTCTGTGACGCGATTTATACGCGAATTTCCACCGTCGCTGAAGTGAGCACTATTCACAATAATTGCTTTGAACGAAATTCCCTCGCACGTGTCTTTTGTTCTTCCTTACAAACCGTAATTCATATTATGACCTACAACAAAACGTAGTTACGGGTGTGGCCGAAAACTCCTTCATTTTACCCAAAATTTATATCATTGCAAAAAGTGTTCGCTAGCGTTGAATATTCTACTAGACGGCGAGTTAGTACATAAAATTCCATATATCATCTAAATTACGGCGACATAAACCTCTTATATCTTCTTCTCTCCAAACATCTGAAGAGTGAAGACGTGTTTTTTGTTTAAACTTAAAAATAAATTAATTCTAAATTCAAGAAAATCAAATTAAAAATTCGGCAAAAATACTAGGAGTGCATAAACTTTAACAAATAAAACTACAACTCTGGTCCTTGAGTGTACGGTGACGTGTGTATCTCTTTAATGAACGTGATACGGTCTCATAACTTGTAAGTGAAGGACAACCATATTTCAACTCGGGTCTACGTGATTACGGTGATTGGCGTACTCTATCAATGAACGTGACAAGGACGAACAAGCTGTGAGTAAGACAACAATTCTTTACTCGAGAGTCCCACTTACAGTGGACGGATCGTAACTTTGCTCGGAAACGTCGATAACAGCCAGTTTAATTAGACCTTCCTACGACTGCTGTAACTACGACGGTTGTACGCCTGCTGATTGCTGTGAGCCTAGTACTCGGTACTCAATTGAAATATTTACTATGCCACTCAAACGCACTCCCCCGCAACAGCAGCATGCCCCGCCGACACCAACTGCGACGTTGCCAGCAGCATTCGAGCAGGCGCTGCCGATGTCACTCAGCTCGTCAGAACCCAGCTTGAACCTGAATGCAGATTCTCCGTCCCACGACGCTTCTCCTCATATTTCTTTTCGTAATACTAAGCGCAAACGTTTGGAAGACTTTAGCGAGACCAGTCTGTCCTCTTTTATGTCAGACATGAAGCTTTTATTCCACGAATTTAAAGTGCAGCAGGACGAGAAGTATGATAAACTGCTAGCCCTGGTGAATGACATAAGGAGTTCCTTAGACTTCCAGGCTAAACAAATTGATGATCTCAAAACGCAGGTCGAACATTTGGAGTGCGAGCGTGAGAAGAACATTTCACACATAGCGGAAGTAAACAATAAAATAGATATTATGGAGCAGAGTGCCAGATCGTCATGTGTAGAGATTCGCAATATTCCTCCCGGTAAATCAGAAAATAAGAAATCACTGGCTAATATCGTTGTTGAGACCGGAAAACTATTAAATCTCACAATTGAGCCTAGAGATCTCAAAGACATATTTCGTATCAAAACAAAGAACCCATCCAATAAGCCGATAATTGTCGATTTCGTCTCTGTTCTTTTGAAAGAGGATTTTCTGCTTCGATTTCGAAACCACATCAAAAATAAGTCCATAATAACAACAGAGCATCTCAAAATAAGCGGACCTGTGAACCGAATATACGCTTCAGAAAACTTATCGGCCAGAAACAAAAGACTTTTCTTCTTGGCTCGTGACGCCGCAAAAACTAATCACTTTGACTATTGCTGGACTACACATGGCAAAATATACGTACGTGAAAGGGCTGGTAGCCGTCACCTTCAAATAAAAAACGAGGCAGATATATCGGCTATCACGAAAACTACATGACTAGATGTTTATGTAAACAACATAATGTTGGTCCTCGAAATTGTTCCACTCCTTTCTTGTATTAATCATAGAAACATCAAAAATCATTTTTCCCATTCGTATTATAAGTCCTACACTAACACTCATATACTATTATCACACTCATTTGCATTACACATTCACACTCAAACATTCATAATAACCCACACATCTACACTAAAAAATGTGTGCTATTCAACCGTTTCAACCTATATTTACCCTACTTTATGCAAAATAGTTAATATTTTATTAACTAAAATTACTGTCTCTTACCCCTATGTTTTGCTATGCAACTCTTATGGATAGTATTCTCAATCTATCTAACGAGCTGGAACTTGTCTCTGTATCGAAGCAATATACGTGTGTTCCAGAGGAGAGTAATCTGTTTTTGAATAAGTCCGTTGATGAACTCAAAATACTTCACACAAATATTCGCAGTTTACATTGTAATTTCAATAATCTGACTGTATTACTCAATAGATTAAATTATTTGCCTAATATTATTATTCTCTCTGAATGCTGGTTAAAAAAATGTGCAAATATACCCCAACTCACTGGATATAATTCTCACGCTTCATCATTTAAGAACAAAAACGACGGGTTAGTAATCTACATTAAAGATTGTCACAACCCCATTATAGAGGCACCCCCACTTACGGACGCGAATTGTCTTGTGGTCAAGTTCTCTGACCAGGCCGCTTTTATATGTATATACCGCTCACCTTCTTACAGAAACCTTACTCCTTTCCTATACAGCCTGGATGAATTATTGGGAAGTTTATCTTCCTTTAAAACTTGCGCAATAATTGGTGACCTAAATATTAATATTGCTGCTGACAGCAATGATCCGAATTCTGAGGACTATCTTCATCTCTTAGCCTCACACGCATTACTGCCTGCCCATTCTTTTCCAACTAGACTTTCCAGCTGCTTAGACCATGTGATACTTCGTTCCCAATCCCCCGCCACTACTCTTGTTCTTGATTCCCCCATAACCGACCATCACCCTGTTATTCTTTTCTGTAATCCTAACATTACGACAAAAACTTCCCACCGTTCTAATTTTAAACTAGACATTCCAGCAATAATAGAAAATATAAGCAAAATAGATTTTAATTCATTATATAATTCGACTAACCTGAATGCTGCAACAGAGACTTTAGTATCAATAATATGTTCAACAATCAAATCTCACACCCGTACTTATCATACATCTAGTAAAAATTATATAATTAAACCGTGGATTACCCCGGGCCTCTTGAGATGCATTCGACATAGGGACAGATTATATTTAAAGTGTATGAAGCACCCTGATAGCGATATTAATAAACTAGTATTTCGCCGATACCGCAATCATTGCAACAATATCTTAAAAAAAGTTAAACTTCAATATGAACGTGCAGAGTTTCAAAAGGCCAGGAATAACTCTAAAGCTACGTGGAAACTTATCAAGAAAGTGGCTGATTTGCAAATTAATCGTACACCAGCTCTAGAGCTTTTAAATGCGTGTAGTGATGCGGCTCAGTCTGTTGACTTAATTAATGATTATTTTGCCAATATCGGAAGTCGTCTAGCAAATAACATCTTGAAGTCGGATCAGTACAAAAATCTTTCATCTGACTCTGAACCTTCCACACAGGCTTCCCCTTCAAATTCACTTTTTCTAAAACCGGTAGATAGCACCGAGATTGAAGGTCTTATTCTTGGTCTCAAAGACAGTTCTTCGCCTGGGTCGGATGGTATATCCTCCTCCACAATTAAAGCTATTAGACATTCCATCATTCCTATTTTAGTCCATATCTTTAACTTATGTTTTGCCCAGGGTACCTTCCCGGAAATCTTTAAAATCGCAGTAGTCCATCCCATCTATAAGAACGGAGACAAAGACAGTGTCTCCAATTACAGGCCAATTTCCTTGCTTTCCATATTCTCAAAGTTACTTGAAAAAACGATCAATAGTAGGTTAACTCAATATTTATCAGATTTGGATATTTTGGCCAAAAATCAATTCGGTTTTCGTAGCGGTAAATCCACCGAGGATGCCGTCTTATACCTAACTAACACAATCATTGATAATGTGGAAAAGAACCTTAAAACCATTGCTATATTTCTGGATCTCTCCAAGGCCTTTGACACTGTCTCTGTTCCCATCCTACTTAAAAAGCTGGAACATATAGGTATACGTGGCACGCCCTTAGATCTATTTAGAAGTTACTTAACGGGACGAAGGCAATTTGTCAAGGTCAACAACTTTGTAAGCAGAGAAATATCACTTTCCTTTGGTGTTCCACAGGGCAGTGTCTTGGGTCCCACTCTTTTTATTATTTATGTTAATGAATTGTGCAAACTATCATTACCATTTTGTGAAATCATAACTTACGCTGATGACACCGCTCTGCTAATTCACGGAACTGATTGGAATCATGCTCGCTCTAATTCTGAACTGGCCCTCAGCCGAGTCATGAAATGGTTATCGGTTAATCTACTTACATTAAATCTTACTAAAACTAAATTTATTCCTTTCTCCGCCAACAAGACTGGCCAGCCCAAAGTTCCACTGGAAATATACGCACATTCTTGTCCCAACTTCTCTAACAATTCAACATGCGACTGTCCCATGGTGGAGTGTGTCCAGTCCCTTAAGTACCTTGGTGTTACCTTAGATTCCCATTTCTCCTGGAAACACCATATTACTTCTATTGTGTCACGTCTGCGCAAATTAATTTTCGTTTTTCGGAAACTTAGAGACATAATGGATATTAAGAGTTTGCTTTCTATTTATTTGGCATTGGGGCAGTCCTTAATAAGATACTGCATAACTGTCTGGGGTGGCGTGCATAAGACTACGCTGATCCGCGTGGAGCGTGCTCAAAGGGCAGTCCTTAAAGTTATTGCAAAAAAACCGATGCGCTTTCCAACGACGACTCTATACTCAACTTGTCAGGTCCTCTCTGTTAGGCAGCTGTATATCCACCAAACTATCTTGCATAAACATAGACACCTATTCTATGACCCGAAAATATATATTGCCAAACGTCGTTCTGATATTATATTTAAAATAAAACATCGCAGAACATCTTTAGCAAGCCGTCATTTTACACATATAAGCTCCAAATTATACAACACAATAAACCGGGCGATAAATATATATCCTTTAACGAAACATCAACTAAACACTCGACTGGCTTCCTGGCTGAAAACCCTGAGCTACGATGAGACAGAGCAACTTGTAGATTTATAACTTTATGACACTACTCTCACTTATACATAGGTACTTACTTAATCACACACAAGCACGCACGCACACACGCACGCAAGCACACACACACACACACACACACACACACACACACACACACACACACACAATACATCTATTTACTAATGTATAAGTAGTTTTTATTTCTCTTTTAATTTTTTCCTACTATATTCATATTTTTGTGTTTGTATTGTGTATGGAACCAATTATTCAGTATGGAGATGGGCGTTGGTAGATGCACCGCAGTTATTAAAAACTTTTGCTTCTATCACCGTTACTTCTAAATAATTTGTATGTGTTTCTTGTTCCAAATAAACTTTATTATTATTATTATTATTATTCCTTTATAGGTTTATACTCTCAGCATTTAGCTGGTGTTGTGATGGCGGATACGGGCCAAGGCCAAGTAACCGTCATCTATTGGTGACCTACATCGGGTTCGGGCAGTTGGTCATCACTTTGCAAGAACTTCCTTACTGTACGACAAGTGTTCAATATTGCTGCTTTTTGCATGGGAATATATATATTGGGGGGAAGGTCTAAAAGTTTGATACTATGATGTAAATATTTAGAAATAACACCTGTTGTGGAGAGTATAATCGGCACTATAAAAACTTTCTCCATTCTCCAAATTCTGGCTATTTCGTCTTTCAGATCTGTATATTTTGTAACTTTTTCTGTTATAGTTTTTGTAAGGTTATGTGTATTAGGGATGGCAACGTCAACGATGTATGCTATTTTATTAGTTTTATCTTGTATGGTTATGTCCGGTCTATTGTAGTGAATAGTTCTATCTGTAAGTATTGCACGATCGTAGTACATTTTATAATTATTGTTTTCTAGCACGGGATTTGGTATGTATTTGTAATAAGGAACAGGTTTGGCCGTATCTGCTAACAGTTTATATTTTAAAGCTAATTTTTGGTGGATAATGTTTACTATTTGGTTATGTCTGTGTGTGTAATCTGTTTGGGTTAGTGTGGGGCAAGCTCCTGTTATATGTTGGATAGTTTCTGGTAGTCGGTGACACTTACGACATTTGTCGTCAGCAGCTGCTGGGTCTTTAATAATGTGTTTCCTATAATTACGAGTGTTAATTATTTGATCCTGAATGGCCAAAATGAAACCTTCCGTCTCAGGAAATAGGTTACCGATTACAAGAAATTTATTAGAAGCCTCTGCATCGATATGGGATTGTTCTAAGTCAAAAGGATGTCGTCCGTGTAATACTTTGGCTTTCCAACAGTTAACCTTTTCTTTATCATAGTCGGTCTGTCTGTTATCTGTATTTTGGGGGATTGGTGTCTCGGATAAATTCAGAGGTGTGTATTTTATATCATTTTCTACTATTGTTTTATGTAAACGACTGATAGATGCTTTAGAATGAAAGAATGATTTCAAATTATGTATCTGTTTTTGTAGCAAATTTTGAAGATCTATAAGTCCTCTACCTCCGTCTTTTCGTTTAAGAGTTAACCTTTCTATTGCTGATTTTGGGTGTAGATGATTATGTTTAGTGAGTATGGTCCGGGTTTTTCTTTCTAGGTTATTGATGTCGGTTTTAGTCCACTTTATGACCCCAAATGAATATGTTAATATAGGGATAGCATAGGTGTTTATTGCTTTTATAAGATGTTTTCCTGTTAATTGGCTTTTGCTTATCCTTGTCACGCGATTCTTATATTCAGTGGACAAACTCAGTTTTAATTTTACGTGATCTAGTTTTTTTAACTGGTAGTAGCCTAAGTATTTGTAAAGCTCATTTGGTTCCATGGACGATATTATTTGGTTATCAGTTATGGTGTAATTTTGTGATACTATTGTTCCTCTTTGAATGTGTACTGTTTTACATTTGTCTAAACCAAATTGCATATTAATGTCCTTGCTAAAGTTAGAGGTAATATCTATTAAATGTTTCATGTCTTCAGAGTTATTAGCATACAGTTTAATATCGTCCATGTAGATCAGATGTGAAATTAAGGTGTTGTTATCGGAATTTTTAAATCGGAAACCTTTTTGGCATTTGTTCAACAGGGATGATAACGGATTAAGAGCAAGACAGAACCACAAGGGACTCAAGGAGTCACCCTGGTATATTCCCTTTTTTATAGCTATTTCTCTACTGACTATTGATTGAGTGTTGTTTTTTAAATGAAGATTCGTCTTCCATATTTTCATAATTTCCTTCAAAAATCTAATTAAAGTCGGGTTTATTTTATAAATATTTAATACTTTGATTAACCAAGAATGTGGGATGCTATCAAAGGCCTTTTTAAAATCTATGTATGTGCAGTGGAGATTTCGTTTTCGTGAATTAATTTGTCCGTGAATAGTAGAGTCAATAATTAGTTGCTCCTTGCATCCCTTGTGGTTACGTCTACATCCTTTTTGTTCTTCTGCTATTATATTATTTATTTCTAAATGTGTGTTAATTTTGTTAGTTATTGTTGATGTTAATACTTTATATATAGTAGGTAGGCAAGTAATGGGTCTATATTGAGATGGATCTTGGAAATTTTTTGATTTAGGGATCATATATGTAATACCTTTAGTAATGAATTGTGGTATAGGTTGTTTCCCTAGTATGATTTCGGTAAAATTTTTAGCTATAAATTTATGTAAAATGTGCAATTTTTTATACCAAAAATTATGGATTTTGTCTATTCCAGCAGATTTCCAGTTTTGTAGTTTAGCAGTTGCAATTAATATATCATCTTCAGTTATCTCGTTAAACTCCATTTCATCGATCGTATGCCACATTGCTTCTTCATCCTTTATCCATGGTGCTTCTTCGTTATGAAAAACTGTTTCTTCCCATATATTCGACCAGAAATCTTCTAGGTTTTCTATTCTTGGTATTTCTGTATTCCCCTGATCTGTATTCTTCTGTGAGTTTATTTGTCTATAAAATATTTTTTCATTGGTTTTAAATAGTGTGTTCTGTTGTTTCCTCTGTAAACCTTTTTTATATCTAGCTAATCTATGGGATTTAAGTGATAATTTCTGTTTCAAAGTATCTAGGAATTGTTCTGGCAATATATTACTATTCTCATGTTTGGTGTGCACTTTATTCTTACTAAATATATTTTGTACGTATTTAACTACTTTTTTCGATCTATTTCCGCGGATATATTGTGTCACTCTTCCTATGTCAGCTCTCAATTGTGAAATATTTTTCTCAAGACGTATTTGCCATGCTGGTTTTTTGTTAGTGCCTTTCGGCCGCTGCTGTGAATGTTCTGGCAACTTGTATCCTAATTGTTGAGTAATCACCATCGCAGTACAGTAAACGATAGTGTGGACATCCATTAAAGTAACTTCTGGATTTATAAATTGGGGGAGTATATTATTATTAAATATATTCAAAAGTTGTGTCAGTGTTTTATTATATCGAAGTTTTGGGAGTGGAGGTCTTAAAGATGGATCTATGCCACTATATTTTATAAGTATGGACTGTAAATCATCATACAATTTTTGCGTCGTACCATCAGGAACAGGATTCGACGTTTCAACGTTTTGTATATCAGTATTACCTAATGTTATTATGTCACGAATTGCCGCTGTTACATTTTCGCGGTTGTTATCCTGATTATGACGAGGTGTTAAATGATCCGTATTTGATCTCGGTGACACTAGGTCTTGATTTGGGAATCTGTTTTGCGATTGTATGTTATTACTATCAATTAAGCTTAACGGAACGTTTGATGTGGAGGCTTGTTCTAATTGCAAACGTATTTCTTCTTTTATTTTTTCTAAAATTTCATCTGAAAGGAATTTATTTCTAATAATGGCGCGCCTTTGATCGGAGATTCTTTGTTCAGATACATTAATACCGGGATATTGTTGAAGGAAAAGTTCGTGCAAAGTTTTTCTATAGGTTGTCATGTCTGTTTCTAATTTAGTGATGAGATAGTAGGTGCGCATGATAAAAGTGTTTACATCTGCTGTCCATTTCATGCGTACTCTTGCTTTTCCAGCTTTAGTGGACGCAGGTAAAAAGGCATTCACCTCCTGCGTAACACTTAAAGCTGGAGTTGGAGGGGAAGTGGAGTCTCGAGATTCTTCATCAGTTGCACTAGGTGCATAAGAAACGGTGCTTGGGCTGTATGGTTCTATTATGGGTGACATTGGGGTTTCTGGTCTATTGTCGGTCAGTCTGTCATGTACGTTGGCTGTCATATCTTCGGGTGACCCGGTGGGAGCCCGCCTACTCAACTCCTCACCGCTGACGGTTCGCATGCTGAAACACCCAGCGTCAGCTCCAGGTGTGCCCCGGCGATCACCCCCGGGAAGCGGCCCTCTCAGTTTCTTTCTAGAACGGGTCTCCATGTTAAATGGGTTACCATTGCCACGTTAGCCACATCAGTATACCATACATTGTGTTGCCCGCCCCCCACGTGATCAGATGTTCGATCAGGACGTGTGGTTGGATTTTAGGGGGCTTATTATTATTATTATTATTATTATTATTATATGTACATTTTATCATTTCTAGATATTTTACAGGTATGAATATATTCTTATATTTTACCTAAAACGTCGTATAAATATTTTATAATTCGAATTTCTATAGGAACTATTGAGTTCACACTATGATAACGCAAAGTAAAACACTTTGGCACTAATGTTAACGTTGTAATTAAACTCAAGCGTATACAAAAATTTGATTCGATTTATATTGTATTTCACTAATTATAATCACACAAGAATATAATAATATTTTTCCAACACTTTAGTCAGACATCGCGTCATGAGGTTTTTATATATTTAATCCAGCCCGTCGGTGGTCCTGAACGTAACTTTAATAGCCTTATCAGTACTCGAGCAGACCAAGCTCTGAATCTTCGCTTTTCGCGGTACCAATGATGCCCTATTTCAATCAAACCTTATTAACGATTATAAAGACGAAATATCCAATTACCTTGGCTTAGCTATCTCACGTAATTTACTTCAATGTAAAATTACAATACCCAGATTAGGTTTCATATTACAATTAAGTGAGTTTTGTATATCTTTGTTCTTTTAAGGCGTAGTAAATCGACTTAATTATTGCCAGAAAGGGATTATGAAGCGAAAAAAGGCAATGTCCTATAACATACGCATTTCCTGTAGCGTACATTTGATGCGTAATTTTAAACGAAAAAAAAAAACATAACTAAATACTTAAATATAATGCATATGTAAGACACCTCAATTATAATTGTAGAAGGTAAAACTATATTAATATCATCACAAAAAAGTCTTAAACGTTGTATAGCAAACTTTTAAGATTTATATCACAATGGCCGCACATGATAGGAAAATAACGATTTAAAATGGTTGGGCGTGCGTGAAGAGATTAATGATGTTACGGCAAGTGATAGACTTAGTATCAAAGAATGGAAAAATTTGAACCGTTTTACTTTTGTTTTTACTCGCAGTTTAATAATGCTTTCAGCAGTCGACTACAACTCTAAATAAATAAAGCAGTTAGATAATATCTATATATATAAAAGAAAGTCGTGTTAGTTACTCCACTTATAACTCAAGAACGGCGGAATTGACTTGGCTGAAAATTGGTGGGGAGGTAGCTTAGAACCAGGAGAAGGACATAGGATACTTTTTATCACGTTCCCAGTTTCCCGAGTTTCTATTAGCTTATTAACATTTTCTCATACAAAATGTTCTTGGGTTCGTAACTGTCAAACATTTAATGTTCATACCGTCGATACGGTAAACTCTTCCCTCAAAATAAATGACGTATTTAAATAAAAGTTTCGAATCGACAACATATATCCACGATATTCGATTAATGGAGTATTTTAGATTTTAAAGATGTAAATTAATGACAGCAATGAAAAGGGGTTGACATTTGAATTGGTTGTCAAATATTTATGCATGCGTTTAGAAATTTATTTTGTGTAAACTAAGGACAATATACCAAGCTACTTAAATATAGGACAATTAAATAAATAATAGTGCGTGGTGGCCTGTTGGTAAACGGACTAGACGCGGCTGCTAACATGTTCACGGTGGTCGCGGGTTCGAATCCCAGGGCACACCTCTGACTTTTCGGAGTCATGTGTGTATTGATAGCCAATCACCACGCACTAAAACGGTGAAGAAAAACATCGTGAGTCTGCCAACCTGCACTAGGCCAGCGTGGTGGACTATATGGCCTAACCACTCTCAATCGTACTCTCGATTGTAGAGGAGGCCCGTGCCCTGCAGTGGGACGTATATGGGCTGCTACAGACACAGAAATAAATAATGTTCACTCGTAAGAAGTTTTACTTCTTTTCAAGATAGAATGGCACTTTTATCACGAATTTTTACAGTGGCTCTTCCTTCGCTATAATTCACTGATAGAATTGTATATCGTCTCTGAGTGAGATATAGATTATATTTTGAAATGTTATGTCAAAGAAAATCGAAACCACTGAATTTATTTCTATGAAAATTAATATTTCTTCTCTTTATTACTAACAAAAAGTAATGGCGTAATATTTTTGGAAAAACAGCATAGTGGGGGTGAAATAAGGGATGGAATATTGCATGGATTCATTATCCATAATCGTATAATCGTATAAGTTTTTATGTCAAAAATTCATAGGGCGCACTATTTGGATATGGAGACACGGGATATAATAGAGTGGGAGGTACGGGAGAGGACTGGGATAGCTGACAGATTTGATAGGACGAAATGTAAATGCACCGTGTGGAATGGATAATGACAAAGAAAGGACGGGACGTATCGGGAAGTGACTGAATAGACGGGATGGGACGGAATTGGGCAAGACAGTAGGATAGCTACGTCAAGTTTAGGTATACAAGAGCTTATATGAAAAATAACATGAATTTTGTGTGGAGTGAAATCAAAAAATATCTGCATCCAGGCAAAGGTGAGTCAGTCTATTTTGCTATGCTAAATAATTATTAAATATAATATTAATCATATAATAACAAAGCCACGGTGAAGCGTGACCGGGTCAGCTAGTTTTTCATATATCAAGAGTGCTACCGAAAACTAAGCTGGGTGGTAATTTTAGTAATTTCAGACACAATGCAACTAAATTTTGTGCAAAAAATTGAGACATTTTTTTTCTATCGTCGAATTAGGGTCGTAAATACATACATACTTTTTTCTTTGATAATAGTGTACACCCTTTTATTTTTAAAGAAGCTAGAGCACACAAGGCTTTAAACTATTATTTTAGCAATTCTATGAATTTACCACCCAAACTCGACTATATTTAAAAATGATAAGAAATAATTGTCGCGTTTCTTCGTGAAATTACTAATTAAACATTGTGTTTTTAGTCACTAAAACTACCACCCGGCTTCGTTTTTGGTAGCACTCTTGATATACCCGGTATATTAATTAAAATTAAGAACCAATTAAACTAAGTTTAATCATATACTTAGCAGAGCTAGTTTAATCAGTTTAAATGAAATTTTTATTTTCCACTAAATAAAAACATTAAAGCATTATCTTTTTTGCAACATGCATAGGCGATATAAGAGCATTTAGTCCATTTGGCAATGTAAGAACCACTTTATCGGCAAAAGAGTTCACTGCCGTTAAATCTGCCATAAACAATAAAATTTACATTTATTGGTCATCCTCAGTGTCGTAAATTCACAGGAAGCGAGCTGCCAACGACATTTTGAGTGAATATCTGGTACCATTATGTCAGAAATAGTGGCATTCCCTGAACTCACTGATATGCATTAATTGAAATCACCAGTCAATTAAAGTCAGTGAGTGGCGCGAGCGTCGCGATGTCGTTGCTCCCTGCACGCCAATTATTGTCGTTTATTGAGCCACCCGCTGAACTGGTGAACACCCTTCAATCACGCTGTTCGATGTTCGATGCTCGTCGCGCGCTTTGCACTTTGCGATGCGTCTATCATGTAACCGAACGAAACAATTCGCTCTTGTACGCAACCACATTTGCATGCTACCGCATTTACCAATTTAGTGACTACACTTTTTAACGAATGTTTTAATTCTTGATACTTAACAATTTGAAGCTAATGTAATTTTTAAAACTTAAAATACTATCACGTGCTGACTAAAATGGCAAGTTGGTATTACATGCAAACATGAAACAAAACTTTGCACTCTCGCCGACATGTAAGTAGGTGTGTAAGTCCAATAATTCAAGGGGAGCGGGTGGTCGTAATGTTTGAAATTTCCAGAGCGCCTCGAAAAGTTGGGATCTTCCGGGTCCAGTAAGCAGTGACGCTCGCTGAATTGTTATGTTCGTACCGTAACTACTTAGACCATTTTAATCACTCAGCTTTTAGCACCAAGTAATTAATAAACTAAAAGTGTAATTTACTACTTTAACTTCGATAAGTGTTCATTAAATATCACTATGCATTTTACTTGCAACTTGTAGTCAAAACTTTTCCAATTGTTGGCAAGAAAACATTAAAGTATTACAGCTCATGATGTTTAGTGGTTAATATTATTTGCAAACACTGGTGGTAGGTTTCACATATGTGAGAGGCCACCTCATATGGTAAGTACCTACCATCGCAATGTTTATATCTCCAACCAAACCAAAGCGTAAATGCATTAATTAAATGGAAATATTGAGAAATAAAATAATTTACGGGTGGTAGGTCTCTCATATGTGAACGGCCGCCTGGGTAGGTACAACCGCTTTGTCTATTTATCCTGTCAAACAGCAGTGTAAATGCACTGTTGTGTTTGGGATTGAAGGACATTGTAACCAGAGTAACTACTGTACACATTGAAACTTAACATCTTATGTCTCGGGATGGCGGGCGCACTGGAATGCCAAGCATCGTAATTCAATCTTTGTAATTCAAGGTGTTGTTTGGTATTGCTACTGTTGATGAGCGGTCGTATCCCTTACCATTAGGCGAACGGCATGCGCGTCTCGCTATTAATAGCAATAAAAAAAAAATATAATAAATAAATACAACCTACAATCACAAGCATATTCCTGACCCCACATTAAGATCCAAGTCTAGTGTCTTAGGTATCGGAAACTACGAGAGACTTTTCGGTCTCACAGACACCAAGACCAGAGATAAATATTTGTGGGCCTCACAAACATTTTTCTTGGTGTAGGGATCGATCCCGTGACCCCTCGTTTCACAGTCGGCGTCTAACCAACTGCGACACAGAGGCTGTCAAAAAACTTGAACATCATTTGTCTCAAATTGGTGAACGCAGTGGAATACTAAGCATTGCTTTGTAATTCATGATGCTATTTTTTTGCTACAGTGCATGATCGCTCATATTGCTTACCATCAGGAGGATGGTCTGACCGTCTCGCCATTTATCGCAATAAAAAAAAACACATTACTTAGCCGGAGACTGAAGCCCGTTGTCGTAAAATCACTTTTGTGATCTAAACTTACATATGTACGTAATTTCACTAAATATTTAACATGAGTGTGACAACCTGACGTGACCAGTAAATTTCATTATAAGTGATGTCAAATCCATGCAAAAAATCGGGAAAGCCATTCGATCTCGGTTCATTAATTTTGTATAGAGCATTGAGAATGTCATGCCATCCTCTTAAAGGTCAGTAAAAACTGACCTATTGGTCATTCACGTGTGCAAATATGACGAAAAAGCGAACTATAGGTAGTTCGCTTCTGGGTCTAGAACATCATATTTCTTTTATTTTTTATTTTTTTTTATTGCAATGAATGACGAGACGAGCAAGCCGTTCGCCTGATGGTAAGCGATACGACCGCTCATAAACAGTAGCAACATTCCACTGCGCTCGCCATCCTGAGACATAAGATGTTAAGTCTCAATATGTCCAGTAGTTACACTGGCTACAATGTCCTTCAATCCGAAACACAACAGTGCACTTACGCAGTATTGTTTCACGGGAGAAATAGACATTGCGGTGGTACCTACCCAGATGGCCTCTCACATATGAGAGACCTACCACCATATATTTAGTAATCACAATTCGGCTAAGTTTTGTTCCCTGAACTAAATTAGATTAACAACCCAATATTGAATGGAAATACGTATACATTGTCAAGCGCCAAATTATTCCGTTTGTGTAACGAGCGCGCAAAGACTGCACGCACCTCGAACAACCATATCTGTCTCAATGAAAATCAATATTATTTTGCGTTGACTTACTTGTAGTTACGGCTTTCAATACCGACAATATACTGTAGCTAATGAAACTGAAAGTATAAAAAATAACTAATTATCACATAAAAAGCTTTTGGAGCCAAATTCCAAAGGAGACAATTCGTAAGAAGAAAATATATATATACATACTTAGACAACATTGCCGTATTTTGTGGTGCGTAGTTAATCAAAAAACAAACTCATTCACTCATTTGTTTACAATTAGATGTAATTAAATACGTACTAATTACACATTTCATGGCTCTCAAGACACTTAGACAGTCTGAGGGAAGGAAAAGTTGCCGGTTGCTAAAGATTTTAATTCTTTGCATAGCTGGTGGGGCATAAAAATGAATTCCGGAGTCACACTAAACAAGTGCTCGTTGCGTGCTTCCAACACTTGTTATGGTAGTTTTTCCCGCGTAGGCTTGACCGCTTATGCTTCCGCTTCGCAGCAGTGTTCTACGTTCAATTGATATGGTTTTATCTGTTGTCTCTTAATTATGTTATTGATTCAGCCTTCTGTAGAAAAATAACAGTCATGATTGTGTTTAACAATTTTTATTACTTATTACTTTTTGTTATGAATTATCCGCACTGGCTTGGTCTCATGGAGTGAATATATAAGGGCATTACAAAAAGTATCATATACATTATAGGTGTATTTCTCGGCGCCGCACGCTCTAGCGCGTCCTACGCTCTCGTTCAACACGCAGTGTTAGTGACACATTTTATTTTATAACTTAGCTTCCTCGTGTCGCGTTAAGCTGAAACGTACCTCAATTTTAAAACGGAGTGTAAGCAATACATCCAGTAAAAGTCAGGCGGAATTTTACAATGTTATTACTAAAAAATAAATATTTTTCGATGGTTAACACGTAAGAATAATATTCAAGATTTGATCACGCCATAATTATTCCTAATCAATCTTTATAGATTACAGATTATATGTTATATTTAATCTGCGTACTACGATAATATTTTCCTTTTTATTTGTCAGGCGTAAGTATAGGAATTATTTTTATATAGAAATGTTGAGTAAAGTTAGCGAATTAACCGCGCTTCTCAATTCTCATACTTGAACTGAAATCGGTAATAATACCGATATCTGTTTCATAAATTCGATAGTGGGTATATTTATAATACTTATATTTAGAAAACAAATAACATTTGTGCAATCTTTTATAAATAGCATCCTAACTGAGCAAGAATCAGGATACCAAACTTAGCATGCCGTAATGAACATCTTTATTTATCAAGCATTTTTATCATTTTTCGTAACTCCTAAGAATACATATATAATGTGTTCCAATCACAACTATAATTTTCGCCTATTATCAAGGTTAGGTAGAAAGAAGTTAATAATTTAAATCATAATTACTTATGTTAATTTTTCAAATTATTTATTTATCTCCGCAACATATACAAAATGGCAACGTCGTGTTTTAACAAAGCCTCGCTACACAAAACACAATGATTAAATAGTTTGTTCCAATAAATTGTCGGCTATATGGGATTAGTGCGAGGGTTTAAATATAAAAATAAACAAATTTCCCCGCCGTATACGTATCCTATCGAACGGAACTTATGCATCGGAAAAGGGGATAATGTAATGTAGTTTAGACGGCGGGGTGTTTGGTAGCGAACGGTGGCGTAGCGCGAAGGCACAATAGAACGATGGCGCGGCGACGGAACCGGATAGCGCCTATTGCCGGCGCACTCAGTGCCGATAACAGCCGCCGCCGTACAGCTCCGTACAGCTCCGAACAGCCGCGACGCGTCGGCCACACCCGCAGCCCACACCGCGCCGCTGCCGACGCCTGCCGCTGATTTATGTACGACGTGTCTCTTTTTAATGAGACCGTAAGAAGATATCTCCGCGACCGCCGCGATATATCCCGCCCGAAATGTTTCCACGTCGATATCTGTAAACGAACCTAGTCTCATTCGGTTAATCTACCGAAGAGAAGAGCGTATCGCGTACATAAGTCGTGCTTATCTTGGGTAATGGCCGCCTATCTAGTTGATCTGCCAGTTTTATTTATAGCCATGTTTTCCTTTACGCGCTTCTTCCAATTTGTGGAGAGTGAAAGGGATTGTTATGAGGCTGCCATGTTTCTTACCAATAAACATGTGTATCCAAAATAATAGCTGTGACTTTTTCCTCCTTCGTACTGTATTATTATAACTCGTGCGTCTAGTTTACATTAAATTATGTAGTATTTAATGGCCAAGATAAACCATATACATAAAACGAAGATATTTTGCTACATTCTAAATACATCCTTTCTTGTATTAACAATAACATTGACTAAAATTAGAATTTCTCCTGCATATTGTTTACTTTATATTACGCAGATTCCACATATAGGAAAATCCAGATCCAGAACAAATATCCATAAACGTGGTATCGAACACCCCAAGCTTTTTTTATGCAAGAAGTTTGCTCAGCCGCTACGCCAATAGTTGCAAATATTTTATCAAAATGAATTAAAGACGTAATCGATACGGAATATGATACCGTACGGAATGAAAGAAAAATCTGTTTCAAGAAGATAAACGTATTTTTCAAGTCGATTTCAGACTTATGATACTTATAATTCAAGACGCGAAAAACGGATGAACTTCTTTTCGGCATACGTTATCTTGTTTTCAACATCTAGGAATAATGTTTTGCAAAATTGTTTACTTCTATCTTCCCCTGAATATTTATAAAACAAAACATCTAATAAAAAATAACGTACAGCCAAGGCTATGTTGGCCACACAACTTATAAATCAACTATTACTACAATTTCGTGTCTGTATTTAAAATGGCTTTACCAGAAGTGCTTTGTCACACAAGAACTTAATATATTTACCAATATAAACTTAGTAATCGTATTCATGAATAAGCATAACATCATAAAATACAGCGTTAAAATGCAAAAACAAAAATCTTGGAATGAGTAAAAAGCGGGCGGGTGGGGGTTGGTTAAAATACAGAGCAGCGGTTGCGTGCCCCTCGTTACGGGCACCGGCGTCCACGCTCTTTCTATGTAAGTAGTGCGTTCATCCTGTTAAATTTATTGCCGCTTTTATATCAGCCGTTACAGAGAGGTCCCCTTTCGTCCGTATCGGGCTGCGCGGAGCCCAGCTTAGTAAAGTCGCAATTACGTTTTACCGGCTTTGAGTCCAATGGAGGCGACTTTTGCTATCCATCCAATCGTAATGGAATTAGTGTTCCATTGCTCTTTTAATTTGTCTTCTATCCTCGTTCTAAACTAATCATCAAACTCGGTCATTAGTTATCGGAACACTTGAGAATTTGACCAAAAAGAAAAATCGAGTTCTTGCGCGTTGGAATTTTAATTTCCCGTACAAACTGCTTTTAATTGGAATGTATTAACTTTTTAAATTTCTACCTTCTTAGTTACGTCTATAAAAATATAGTAGAATCAGGTTTTTCGTCTTCCTTTCTTATCTTCCTATTCCCCATGAGTAGTCCAGCAACTAGTACAATAATCTTTATCAATACTGCGAGTCACGGCAAGCAGCTTAGTGCAAAGTGAAAGTCAATGTATGTATCAGGTAGTCTTTTAGTGGTTCTTGTTAGAAGTAGAAAAAAGACAGCAATATTGTTTTTCATTTCCCACCTCACGAATGGTGCAATACAACATAATCTAAGATTATTCTTTTAAGTATGTGTCGGATGACGGATATATAAAATTCATTATGTTAATTATTTAATTATAATTATCACCACACGTTATAATTAACGGATTAACGATTTATCCGAATATCTGCGACAACTTGTTACTTTTAGAGTAACCACGCGTATGTCTATGCTTCACTGCCGACCGCTGGATCTCGAATATCTTGCCTACGGTTCGGAGGCGGTTTATATTGCAAACTATCATGCTCCCACTCTTACTCTGACTGTGGGTAGTGAAATAGAACCACAACAGGGTTTCTTTTAATAAAGTTACTTCTGCAACTACCCGTAGATTCCTTAGGGCCAATTTACAATTATTTATAATATGGGTTTTACACAAGAACATCCCGACACGGCCATACTGACGAGCACACGTCCTCGTGTGCGTGTCTATATATCATCTGAAGATAAAGAAATCATTCGTTCGTTCATCCTGACTCAGTTCACATAATTATTACTATTTTTTCAAATTGTTATATTATTTCTATGATACAGTCTGGTCCGGAAAGCATTCCCTTCAGACAACGCATACCTGGACCAGTCTATGAGACCCTTCGGGTGCCAGATTGTTCCTTCAGTTTGAAAACTGGACCGAACTGTGCTAGACCGGGATAATTCCCCTTTAGCTTAAACAAATTTCCTTTTTTTTTGCATAACTCTGCAGATCAGACTGTATTTTCTCTTCTCGTTTTTTCACAGATCTCAAAGAAACCCCTCAATAATTATAGTAATTATCAATTATCAAATTACTTCATGTGAACTGTGTCTATGAAAACACACTTACAAACTTTCAAATCTCTCCTACTAAATGCTGTTTCCAAAAAACTCTTGGTATCAATAGTAGCTTAAATGCGTGGATCGATTATTGTCATCGAGCCTAGCTTGATTCTATGTTTCGGGAGTAATAAGAGTGCACGGACACCCTGTCGTTGTTTGGACCATGAGGATATACGAAACGTCACGTAGGTAAAAACGGTTTTAAAATTACCACCGGATCCAACGCGGCCCTGTCCTGAGAAGACCCGGCGAAACAAACTCAGCGGGCTTACTTTACCACTGGAAATAACGCGACACGACCCAGCTGTGAGTAGATCCAGCGAATCAAACTCAGTGGGCTTGTTTTTGGACCAACTACTAAGTAGGTCTTAATACATTAAGAATTGATTTTGCTGCGCCGATCCAGCAGTTCGGATCGGCGCGGCGGGGCGTGCTCTGCACCTGCCGTCTGCATTTCTTTTCATCATAGAGTCCACGAAGTTTGTCTGGAACAATGCAATATCCCTTTTTGAGATTGGTATCTGTGTACCTTTGCTTTAAGGTTGTGTTTTCTTTAAGTAATCTATATTGTTGCGCACTTCGTCATATTTTCTTAAATTTCTCTACGAATTAACGAAAGTAAAATGGCAAAACCAAATTCAAACAAAAATGGAAAGATCTCACCAATTTGAAACACTCCTGTGAAGATGCAGATGTCTTGGAACTTCCAGGGCACACAGTCACAGCTCCATGTCACAGCTCCTGATAACAATTAATGGCCTAGGCAGGCAGATGAGTTGGTGTGTCACCTGATGGTAAGCAATCACCGCAGCACATGGGCTATTTCAATACCAAGGGCACAGCTGAACAGATGTGCATCAATCTTTCTTGATTGATTCTAGTAGTAGGTTTATTTTTTTCGTATAACTCCTTCATGTAGGTAGTTGAACGTTTTCGAAGTTCCATTGATTGTGCTGAACTTTTTTTCAATACAGCAACCTGCAGGCATCTTTCAGAGCGGCATTAAATTAGTTTCGAAGGTATAACTTGATAGTCATATGATAGTCACACATGACAGCCACATACATAAGCCTGCTTTAGTCATTGTTCTGAGCGTGAGCCACAAATGGCAGCTACACACGTGACTCACACATGACAGCTACATACGTGGGCCACACACGACAGTCACACATGACAGCTACACATAACAGTGACCAGTCATCATAATTTACCTCAAGTTATTAGTTCTGGTACTCACGTCAGAATCTGCGCCAGCTGATGTCGATAACCAAGCGGTTGCGGCTACAACGTAGGACGATCCCGCTTCTGATGTCGGATGACGGATATATAAAATTCATTATGTTAATTATTTAATTATAATTATCACCACACGTTATAATTAACGGATTAACGATTTATCCGAATATCTGCGACAACTTGTTACTTTTAGAGTAACCACGCGTATGTCTATGCTTCACTGCCGACCGCTGGATCTCGAATATCTTGCCTACGGTTCGGAGGCGGTTTATATTGCAAACTATCATGCTCCCACTCTTACTCTGACTGTGGGTAGTGAAATAGAACCACAACAGGGTTTCTTTTAATAAAGTTACTTCTGCAACTACCCGTAGATTCCTTAGGGCCAATTTACAATTATTTATAATATGGGTTTTACACAAGAACATCCCGACATATGTAATTTTTTGTTTACTAACTATTAACCAAAAACAATAGCTATTGAATAATAATATTATTATGTCGTATATGCATTAATAGCAAAAAGAAAATCAATAAATACGGACTACATACTTAAACGTAGTAGCCTCTCCACTCTACATGTCATGTGCCATGAGTACCAGAAAGTAGGAAGAACATCACCTAATTATAATGTGGAGCTCAAACCCATGATCTCTCGTCTCACTTATGGCTTATCGTCCAGTGCACTGCTCAGGCTTTTATAAAATAAACAAATAAAAAATAGTATTGGAGAATCTGAACATAAACTTTTGTTACGACCAAAAAATAGAGGTCTAACGCCCGAATACTGGAACGCCATTCAAATAATAAGTTGCTCTTAACAGCGCACGGCCCACTTCGCCAGTACATTTAATCGGGATTAACGTAGTTAAGCGCCATTTATATTTAAGATGCGTTCCAGTATTTGGGCGTAAATAAACTATTATATTAACATGCTCACGCTCATGTTAAGTTATTTATGAGACAGCTTGCAAAATACTTTGCATCATTACAATATCCTGTATCACAAGCAATTTGGTGAAGGTGCCGTGCATTAAAAATGAGGCGGACGACACCTGTACAGCGTAGAACGAGCCGGCAGCCGACGCTCATATAACATGCATGCACTTGCACCACCCAGGGCCCGGCTCACTGCCGGCATCTCTTTACCGCTTTACAGCTCCATCGCAAAAATACCTTAAGCGCTGATCAATGTACAGCCTTACCGTTACTGCTAATCACTGTGTGCTTTGCATCCGCAATGAATTCACGTCAACCGCACTAGTTTACATTCTTTCGATACCGTACATAAATGACTCTGCTTATCGAAGCAAATATTTTTCATAACAAAGCGGAGGCTGCGACCCTTCGACGTTGAAGCCGTTATATTGTTACTCGAGTAAAATTTAATATTGACGTGTGCATTGTTAACAACAAGCAGCCGGGCGAACGGGCGAGGTCGAAACTCGCTTTGGATGAGGCAATTTTATGGGTTTATTGAAAGATAGTCTTCGATGTACAACCCTAAGTGATGAGATCCGGCCGAACCCCGGCCTTCATAACGTTTGTAATACCGTTTTACGACCAGCCTAGAACGTAACTTATACATATTTTGTATAATTTTACGTGCTCCTTGGACAAATATTACTGCATCTTGCTTTTAGCATGTAATATTCACAAGAATAATGTTGTTATTTTTGAGATTAATTACGGACTAAGCTGAAACACAAAATATTGTAATTCAATCAATTTTACCTTTACAAAACAAAGTTTTCAGTTTATGAAAAACTAAATGAAACGTTGATAAATGACAATGAAATGAAACGTTGACTGCCTAGAAAGCGTAACTGAGAAATGTGGAGTATGAAAAAATGGGAGATTTGGGCATAAAGCAAATAATAGAGCTTATTATCTTCTTATATTTTTATGTCACTGTATATACAAAGTACTTGGATTTAAGCAAAAGGAGGCTGGTCATGAATTTCGCTGACGAAACACGGTACTTAATAAAATGTAACAAAATGTCACAAACATCGCAAATTGTCAACACAAATATGTAAGCATGTACACCATAAAATTACGTACTTGAGGCAAACAAGAGCTTGTTACGATGTACTGAAAAAAATATATCGTCATTCGTCAGTCATAGAATTAACATAATTGAGTATAACATGAAAAGAGTTGACTCAAAATACATTTTTTCATGTAATTATTGTCCAAATATATTTTAGGTCACAATCGATCAGATATTCTGATTTCCTATGTTATTTATCTATAAACTTTTATTTTACAGCAAAATGTATATAAACAGATTAAATACTTAAAACTAATGGCATGGTAACAATTGGTGGCCTTAGCTAGCTGCGATAGCTTCAAGGCAACCTTTTTTTTGTAGATTGTTATAATATAGAATTAATGGACAGTACAGAGGATGAGATAAAAGAAAAAATACTAGATGTACGTGTTTTAATATACTAATATACCTTATAAATTCATACATACCTACTCATATCACCCATATCACCACCCATATTGATGAGACTGAAAAATCTCGTAGTTCCTGATACCGCACAAGACTCCATCGTAGTGCGGGGTCAGGACTTTGTATGTGACTGTTGTATACATTTGTTTATTTTTCCGCTATTTGGAGACGTCACCCGTGGTTACAGGTCTCAGTTAAACACGGGCCCGAGGCGCACTAAAATAAGGGCGCTTCTATTACCATACTCTACGGTCATCCTCCTCCGAAGAGAAGAAAGTAACTGTTATACTACCAGTCTATCGTAATCTGTAGTTTCAATATTGTTTACAGCAGCGCACCTGTTTTTGAATGAGAGCACCTATAGCTACACATATAGGTATATAGGTGTTCTGTGTGAACACCTACATATTATATTATTTAATCACTATGTAACTTGAGATGTACATTAAACAGCATAAATAAATATATAAATATGCTTAGTTATACATCTCAATCTTGAACACATATAACTGCACAAGTTTAATATGGAAGATTTTAAGCCTTAGTCCACGACGCTGGCTCTTCACAGCTTTGTCGACGGTTGGATTATATTAGAGAACTTGCTCAGTAAATATCATAAATTTTAAAGCCATTCATAGTTTTTGTTAAAGCTTGCTGGCAATGCCGAATAGCAAGTAGGTCCGACGGTTTAACTTGTTCTTTTGAAACTTAAAACTTTCGCTTTAAAGGACTCCCCAAATTGAACTCGAACCCACATTACTATAAGACAAAAGCGTCACACATGCTTTCTACGAACTAAGCTTAGAGTCACAAATATTACGTCAATATTATTTATCGCCGGATATTTTTGTAATAAGGAATCAGAAAGCATGTTTCATTTTTGTACTTTGTAAGTACGTGTATGTTTTCTATATCGGATGTTGTTACCAAGTATCGAATCCCAGAGCTTACGGTAGCGCGTGCACGTCAAACTTCGCTAACCGCCCTTAAGAAAGTTGCTAAAGTTGGCTCCCGTCGGAGATGTGGTGCGGCACCAGCGTCGCCCTTGCGACGCTCCGACCTCGTGTAAACTCTAATCCCGCAGATGATGCTTGGATTTACCAGTTTTATTACCTTCCTAGAAGTTACTTCATAAATGTTTCATTTACCAAGCATACCTATATCAACTATCGCCTTACGGCCGTTCTCTATATCCTATCTATCTTTAACAAGAGGTTAAAATAGATACCATTACTATGTCGGTACAATTCTACACTTCAATAAACTAAGATTGAAATATAGGTTTGTCTTACCTAGCTATCTTTAAACATGTGCACTATATTTATATCTCTCTATCTTTGTTAACTGAAACACAAACTGTATCGAAATATCTAATGAAATCTCTAGTTAAAGATAGATAGATTATAGAGAACGGCTGTTAGTCATTCATCATTATTTATACCTTTAGATAACGTTCAATATTTATCAATCACCGAAAGGGATTGCAGAACACATGATACGAATATGTTACTTGTAGCATGTATGTCGAACAGTATATAATGCAAAGTTTTTGTATGGGTTTACGTTGTGATGAATAAGTTCTTAAAAACTACTTTAAGCGGTCATGTCAAATCTACGGCATACATATTAATGTATACCGTAGATTTGACATGACCTCTCTGCCGATATATCTTAATAAACTTCCATAAACGTTTATCGCATAAAAGCACGCCACGATAGTCACATTAGACGAGTGGGCAATCACGAAGCGCTTTCACAAACGTCACAGCTGCCTACCGTTGACCTGTCATCCCTTACTCGTCATGTAACATGCACGTACAAAACATAGTCCTAAATCCGACCACTTTACACGTTTCACTTCCTGCAACTAATGATTTTGAATATAAAGGGATTACAGTGGGATGTTTTTAGGATTCTCCTCCCATTATTATACAGTTACCACTGTAAGATTTACGAGTGGCCACTCGTAAACCTTTTTTGGTTTTACTTAATTTCATTCGTAGGTAATTTTCTCAGAATAACTACGGAAAACTCTTTTGAGTACAAAGCCACTTTTTTTTATTGGAAATAACATTTTTTACAAGTGTCAAATAAAAATAAAATTTTATTAAAATATATTTTTTAGCTAATGTATATATTATGGGCCAAGTGATTAATCCGGCATTATTCATAGTGCCCGGGCAATATGAATAATGCCCAATAAGAGCGGGCAATGTGATTATAACCAATCAATTTATCACATTGCCCGGGCATTATGAATAATGCTAAGTGCCTATTGGGCAGAGTGATATAAAGCGAATCAAAATCAAAACAATGAGCCGAAGTGGTAGAATTTAGAATAAGGCAGTACGATGGGGTGGGTTGGGAGGAGTGGAGGGGAAGGGGGAGTGTCGCACCTCCCCTGGTACCACTCCCATGAAAAGGTAATGCACTATTCTTGAGAAATATCTATTATAGTGCGGGTTGGCGGACTTACATACCATACAATTTTTTATAAATTGTTATGGTATGCAGGTTTCCTCACGATGTTTTCCTTCACCGTTTTAGTGCGTGGTGATTGACTATCAATACACACATAACTCCGAAAAGTCTGAGGTGTGCCCTGGGATTCGAACCCGCGACCACCGTGAACATGTTGGCAGTCGCGTCTAGTCCGTTTACCAACAGGCCACCACGCACTTGGACGCACTTGCACGCACGTGGTGGACTATATAGCCTAACCACTCTCAATCGTATTGTCGATTGTAGAGTAGGCCCGTGCCCTGCAGTGGGACGTATATATGGGCTGATGATGATGATGATGATCTATTATAGCAACCTAGCCTTCAAAACACTTGTTGTCAATACAAATTAGCTTCTGCATCTTCTCCGGCGCTACGGGAAGTTCAGCCCCTTCGCCCTTGCGTAACAAAAGATAGACGCCCATGCTCTCCCTCCGCGCCTCCGGCTTTTTGACCCAAAAGACTACGTGAAGTCGGGGTGTTCCGAGTCGGTTTTGGGGCACAGTCGACCTAACTGATCCATAAAGTGGGTACACTAATTTTCTTCTGAAGATAATGTTTCGGTCGTAAAAAATAACTAAACATAAGCAGATCAATTCAACCTTTCTAATTTATGGGTCTATCGGAGATGCGACAATGCGGCAGCACACCACGTAAAAAATCACCTATTAATCCCATTGCCCGATCATCATGTAGCCATATTCATAATGCCCGGGCAATGTAATATAGTAAATAGGTGAGTTTAGATTGTAATTAATCACTTGGCCCGATATGGCTCGGCAATATTCATACTGCCCGGGCATTATGAATACTGCTCGCATTAATCACTTGGCCCATAACATATATATAGCAGCGAAGATCAAAATGGTCTTCATTACTGTTACATTATTTCGTGATATATAGATACGATTGAACCTCAATCATAACGACGACTTCAAACCAATATTATTTTTATATCATGGGTGTCTCGATTGTCTAAATAGATTGTCAGTCAGATGTCATCTATTGAAGATATAGTAGAAAAGCGGACAATGTTTCCCAACTACATTACAAGCGTCAGGTATCCAGACGCAGATACAAAAAATGAAAAGTTGTAACCATGTGTAATCCGTGGATGGCACCGGGATTCACATCGTCACAGTCGAGTGCGCGTGAATGGCGGTCGCATCGCATTATCAACCGTCACTTCGCTCGACAGGTGTCGCCTTCAGCCAACTCGAGAGTAAATTACTAGATTCGAAGTCGCTGAATCAACTCGACTCCTTAATCGATTTTCAAACCACTCTTCCGAGCGTTCCGGACGCAAATGAGTATGAATGACTACCGCAAAATTTCAAATCGAACCGTCGCGCCTCGGCGCGGCGAATTTATAATGCAAAAACTGTATTAGTTAATTAACGCAATGATAAACACAAATATAGAGGGGCGCGTTCCAATCCCGTAACGCGTGCTACAATTCACTTTATGAGATTTGAATAACATTACTGAGCTCACTTACTATTTTGAACAGGGCGGATAAGGATTAGATTTATGGTAGTACTTGGATTAAATGTGTACGTAAGTTGGTGTACTAGTGAATAGCAACATCTTGCATGCTAAGCGCCAGCTACGAGCTCGTTTTCGTATTTAAATAGGGAAATGGGAAACAGACGCGGTGAGTCGACGAAGCACTGGTGCCGTGGTATTGTTTTAATTAAAGTAATTGGAGGAGGCACGTCGAGAGCCGCCGCTCGGTTGGCATGATCTGTGCCTTGAGGATTTACACCAATTTAAGACCGAATTCAGCCACCCGTCAATTAACGGGAGGAATCCAACTCAATCGAGTTTGTATGCGTGTGCTGCTGTTTCGCGACGACTCTAACATTTCTCACAAGCACCAACAAGTAATTCAGTAATCGTACCCATCGTTGGATGTCGGGTGAGAACAATATACATAAAATATGAATTGGCATATGTGCCTAAACATACTGTGTGCACTATCTGGATTCATTTACATTTACTTAATAACTATTGAATGATTATAATATGTCGCTACAACTTGGCTAAAAGTCTTGTTTGTATAATACCTACTCCTTACATCACGTTCACGTAAAAGTATTATATTTGTTCCAAGTAACTTATCGCGCTTTTTTGTCTAGTGAATGCGCAAAGGCGAATAACACAAAAACAAAGTGAAAGAAAATGACACTGTAGAGTAGCCGAAGACAAACAAAAACGGACTCTTCATACAGGAAAGTAGGGACGAGACGAGCAACTCGTTCAACAAAAAAGTTGATGAAAGGCTACTTCTTTGACAAAATTACTAAATATTTCTTTATAACCAGCAGAGTTTTTAATTTCTCTTTATTATCCTATTTTGCAGTAATTCATTTATGATAAACTCAGATATAAAGTAAAAGCTTAACGAATACATTGGTTTTAATCATGCATACAATATTGCATCGATTGAACACTCTATAATACACTCATACCATTTAAAAGGAATAATTGGATAAATGTGAATATTGCATTCGATGAATGCATTTATATGATAAATTCACACACAAAACAGAAGCGGGATTATATTAACAAGCGCGTTGCGAACACGCGGCGTGGCGCGCTGTCTGTACTCGGCTACTCGCAGATGAGAACATGCTGGAAAACAGTGAATAATGCAAAGCCTTTACGAACCGAATCATATTTTTCAGAGATGATGTGGAATCGCGAAGTGGCAAAACAGAATTTAATATTCGTAAAAGGGTTGACGTCCAGATAGGGGCAACGCGGCAGTTGACGCGTGCCGGCTCTACGAGTTTTTTTGGCTACTTTCCAAAATCAATATCTTCGGATTTACAGGCCGCCGCGCATTTGCACTAATCTTGACAAAAATAATATCATTCAGTAAGCTTTACACTGATTTTGTTTCCAAACCATTCGTGCTTTTCAATTTTTTGCAAAGTTTGCGTTTTTTAATATGGTAGATAGAAAATTATGGAAAACGTAATATTCTTAAGGACTAATCATTTTGTTTTAATACACATATAGAGATAATTTATATAAAGTTGAGAACAGCAGATGGCAAATTTGTCTCCATATCAGGCATAAATTACGCACGTGTTAGAAATTATTATTCGAAGTTCCGCATTCTCCGCAGCTATTCGTATCGGCGTGGGTGTATGTGTATCCCGTGTCATATTCTATTAGAAGAGGAAAAGTTCCGCAATGTTGGATTAAATAACAACGTTTATTAAAGTGTTTTCCAATGTTGTTTTTGCTACGTATGGCACCACATACATTATTGATTATATTATTGTACTGTTAATATTAAATGTATACTTAATATAATTATGAAATATCAGACATGGTCGTGTGACATGGAAGTTTGTTATACTTTGTCAACTAGGTAAATTTAGGAAATCCTAAAAAGTAGGGTGCCGACATGAACTCACTTTTAAGTTGAATTTCATTGACAAGTGTAAAATGTTATTAATCTTATTTTATTGATGTAAATCAGAAGTAAAAACAAAGCTATACACTTACTAAAATTGTTATGTACATTAAACAAAACAAGATTTTGATTAGTCTAAAAAAACCTTGAAGGTATTGTACGAATTTATGCTTGAACGTAATTTAAAAATCCTTGCAATTTAAATCAAATCCCGTATCGTTTTTGTTGCTATCTACAGTAACTCGTTTGGGATAAATATGTACTATATTCGGAAGTGGAATCCGAGATCAAAAATGTAAACAAAAGTGTTACCACTACAATAAAATAACTTTCCATGGTAGCTTGTTGACAACCGTCAAAATAATAGGTTAGAATTGTTCTGATCTCTTAAATAAGTATAAAACGAGGCCAAATTAAAATTCTTGGATATAATATTTACATAAATATTTACATAAACTACAAATTCAATTTTTTTTTAAATTATATGATAAAATTGGTACGAAAATATCTTATGCTGTAGGCAATAAGCAGAAAGTCGTAACATTTGGCTGACTAAAATAAAACTTTATTATATTTAGCTTCCCCAATTACGAATAGGTCATTTTGGTACGCGCGATGGATGGATGAAATAGTTTATTGAATCTTTCCTTAACCTATGTAACAAACAAAATATTTTTTCTTAATTTAGAAGTGCTTAGGCTAAGAGTTGACTGCTGAACACGGTATGACCATCCTGCGTCTGCCCCCTTATCATTGTGAATTAAATCTGAGAGAATTGGTTTGGGCTCAAGTCAAGGGTCACATCGCCAGGAATAATAACACATTCAAAATGAATGAAAGCAAACAATTATTTGAAGATAGTTTACAAGGAGTGACCGCATAGGGGGGATAAAGATGTAATAAAGAAAGAATATCAAAATGTACAAATCAGATCAATTTCTAATAAATGTTACTTATTCTGCTGTATAACATCGTCTGATTTAAGTGATAGTGAAGGCATGTGAACTCATACAGTGATGTTGATATGTGATGATAATATGCTCTTTATATAACAAGTAAAACAACTTTTAATTTTTCCATGTAAATATAAAGTTAATTCTAAAACACAATACTCGCCAAATTTGAATCTATTCACTAATAAAATTATATCTAATATTTATATCTAATTAATAATAATTATATCTAATATTTTTTACTAGAAAATGTTTCATAACCCTGAAATGTCATTTTTACAGTGACATTTGTTTGTTTACATTTTTGATCTCTGATTCCATTCCAGAGTATAAGTTCTCTCGTCTATGTATTTATCATTTTTACCCATAGTTAGAAATGTGTTCGTCTCTGCGTGTTGCAGGTTTATGTCGACTTGGAAAATAGACTCCACAATTTTCATTTTCATTTTCTGTTTATATAACTTGACACTGGCAGAATTGCGGGGTGGTAATAACGCAAAAGCCAAAAATAAGAACTGAACTGAACTGAACTATAAGTTCTCACTGGAACAATTTTGAGTCGGTATTTTATAGTAATTACTAACCACTAGGCACACTCTACGCAAGTATCAAGTGAAACATCAACATAACATTCAATTTACAATTCTGATTTTGTTCTTTTGTTTACTATTTCCGAGAAAATATGAAGTATCACATCGGATTTCACGACAAATGTCATTATCGTACTGCCAAAATATCACGTCAAAATGAAAACGCTCGAGGACACGTGAATGAATAATACATGAAAAATAAATCTTTCCTCAGACGTTTCTTTTTCTGAGTAGAATTTACAGTAAGTAAATATTATCTGCCATAAGATCAACAAAAGTAATAGAAATCTGAGGTTAGTACAAGTTTGAATATTACACAGTAATTTGCGTAGAATTGTAATCTATTTGTTGTGTAACTTGTGTACGTAAACAGTGAATGTGAAATAGTTAGTATTGCACGGGGACACAATCAGCAGCAGCACAGTGCACGGGGTAATGAAATTATGATTTTATATCACATTAACACAGTTAGTGCGGAAATGGCAAGACGGTGGCAGAGTGGGAGCCGTCGGGTGCGAAGCGATGCGCCGTGCTCGAGAGCTCGGTTCATTTAAAGGCTCTTGTCTGTAATTGCACAGCGACTAAGACTTTATCTTCACTAAACGGCAGGTTACCGAATAAAAAACTTTTAATGGTAAGCTTTTATTGAACCGACGTTGCAGTAGATTTTGCACCTTAACTGTCTCATGTATGTGTAATGTTTGCGTTTCGTTTTTCCTAGTGAATCCAGGCGAGGACAGTGCTCTGCCGAGCACTCTTTTCTGCTACTTTTAGATATCAACAATACTTTTAAACGGCAAATCTAAGATAACAGTTGCAGGTTCGTAGCAAATGCAGTAAATAGTTCGGTCGGCGCCGCTTGACCCACTTCCTGTAACATGCCAAAACGACTGCGATTCAATCTTACCCTTCCCGCTCTATCCTTCCGCTCAGATTTAACACGATTTGCTTCTTTACCTCATAAAATTACTACATGTATTTTCTACTCAACAATAACTCTCTCAGGTTAAATTACACACGAGAATTGTTTATATTTTTATCATTGTTTTTATACATACATATGCTGTTGCGTTTTTACCGTAGCGCATTGGTTTAGAGTCAGCTGTGTGGAAGACTGCGATTGATACCCGAACCGACATTAATACTTGTGGAATATTGTCGTTTGAACAAGTAATTCTTCTGATAAATAACAAATAAAGTAACTATAATTATGTCAAATATTCCAAACAATAAGGTTAAAACCACTTTATATTTGGTCGAAACGTTCTAAAACAATCGCGCCCGACAGTAGTCCAAACTAACAGTTCAATAGGCAGACAATATTCGGCAATAGAAAAGCGCAGTTGTATCGGTGGTGTGTTGTGTGTAGTGATCAATTCTCTTGTATTCAGTGAAGAATGTGACATTATGTATTCGTTCTCGGTTGAGTTCACATGGCGCGGTGTGAGCGGCGCATCTGATAGCGAAGCGGAAATTGCGCGGCGCGTCGCGTGCGCCGCCCGCCGCGTGCTCCTGACATGCACTCCATTCGTTTGCTATTTTATTTAGCTTTACTGCTCTCGCCGCACACTCAGAATCTTTTAAAGTGCAACGTGTTACTTGTCGCGTTTTAACTCTAATTTTAATCCTTCACCAATACTAAACACGGTGTTTCAAATTTTGGTTTACTAAATTTGTAACACAAAATATTTGTTTTTTCTTGTGAAACTTGTACTGTTGTATATTTATTGATTCGCATATTTCGTAAGAAAATTCAGTTTCTAATTATAATTTAATACGGCTGATGTGAGGCGTATCAAACTAATATCGATTCCATTATATGTTTGTTATCGTTGGTTTAGACATAATAATTATCCAACTATGAACTTACACCCAATCCCACTTATGAAGCCAAGTGGGGGAGGTCCGTACTTATGTTATGTTAAATAAAGAGTTATCACTCCACAAAAAATCCTAACGTTAACAATATTGAATGCGCACGAAGCCGCAGGTTACAATAGGTTCTCATTTATTATTAAACCGTTTTTATACCCATTCACGTTCTCAAAGATTAGAATAAAATATTTTCTCGTACTACGTAGAGTTTTATTACCGCTTTACATGTCTCTCATATTAATACTTGTCAGTTTTAATTTGAAATATTTGCTACTGAAATGTCTGCTCCCCGTTGTTTGGTCATAATGAATGTTGCATGATACCTTTGTCATCGCAATTGTTTAGATCCAAGTCCCATCTCTGATATTTTGTCGCTTCGTTTTGTAAAAAGTCTAGTCCGCCAGAGCTCCGTTTCAAAGAGTTTATATGTCGCGTCACATCTAGATAAATAATAACACCAAAAAACTTGTCCGGGTTTTAGCTTCGATTCGTTTTGAGCCGCAGTGTATGTGTTCACAAAAACGTAACTTCATTTATTTCTGTCACACATGCAACATTTTTATAGTTTCATTTTTTAGAATAGATCGGCTTAAAAATAACTTTATTGATGAACATTAATTCTGATAGAAGTGAAACATTGTCTACGTTGTAAGAAGAAACAATCGTAATACATTAGTCAAATATGGAAGGCCTTCCTATAGTAGATTTATATAATGAACAAAAATCTTTATATTTCTCATAGTTTAAATTTGTATAAAATGTTATGGCGCGTTCACACAATCGTCGATGTTCGCCGATGATAGGCGATGACACGCTTGATTTAAAACAAAACAAAATATTATACACCACACTGGTTTTTCCTGTGTCCTTCTCATAACAAAGCAGACAAAAGTGCGCTCAAATATTTTTGTGAAATTTTCATGAATATTTTAGCCATAAATGTGACTAAAGGAATCTATTCCCTGAAGCGGGCCTCCTCGCTAACCGACTCGACCCGGACTACATATGCTGAAAGTGTTCATTTCCTACGCCATCTTTTTAAACTTTACTTATTTTTCTAGCAAATAAATTACAGTATCCAAATTACACTGCATTTTCGAAATTACAAATAAGTTTGTATACACCAATAATGAGATGCCTGGAGTGTAAAAACAAGGAGGCTGTAAATTCCACATCCTTTAAGTAGGAGGAATATGTTGGAATATATGTGTACGTATATACGTGTACGTATATACGTGTACGTATATACGTGTACGTATATACGTGTACGTATATACGTGTATCAAGTTATCTGGAGCGTTTGGCGTTGAGGCTTCTAGGAATCGTAAAAATACAAGTTATACCATTATATTTTTACGACACCGACAAATGTGAAGTTTTCAAAGAAACTGCGCGGCGCGTCGCCCTGCCTCGCACTCGCACTTGATCGCCCGCTATGTTTTTTTGTTATATTACCTAGCGGATTTCATGTAGTTTAAATAAACTGATAAAGACATAACATAAGAATTTAACATACTATTAAATATATAAACAATCTATTTGTTTATATTATGACGAAATAGCCAATGCATTTTTAAGAACAAACTTGAAGAAATAAGAGAGTATATTCAAATTCAAATGGTTTACAGTAAAGGAAAAACGCTTTTCTAAAAACGGCATATATGACGATGATGATGTGATATGCATAAGGTGCGTACGGTCAGACATTTATCATAATCAAAATAATATACTTCCTGCAATAGTCTACTATGTTTCGGCATGGCTGAAACATAGTAGTATATATCGACGCAGGAAAGCGATTTTGTCGTATCTCAAAACAAGCAATTTTACACCAGAAAAAAAATGAATAACCTCTAAACTAGAAAATTTAGGAATAACATTTTTTTAATAATAACATTTTAAAATAAAACCTTACATTTTCACGAGGAAATTTAATGCGGTATTTTTTATGAATTAAATAATATACAAAACGCATACCTATACGCATTTTTTGAGATACGACAAAATCGCTTTTCGGCGTCGATATATATATATATATTGGTATCGTATTTGGTGCATAGTTTCGTTGCAAAAGCAAGGATCGATTAGTTAACAGTGAGCACGAGGGCGCGCTCGCGTGCACGGGCGCCATAGCGGGCAGGCGGCGGGCGGCAGCGAGCGGCGGGCGGCTCGGCGCAGCGCCGGTACCTTCCGGCGAAACGCGAGGAATGTTGCCGATAGATTAACTTCTGATCTCTTTTCCGATATTATAGCGGAGCGCTTATGTAAGGAATTCTAAGCGCTTCAATCTGGTTTAAGACCAACTAAGGCTTTTCGAACAATCCTCTCGGAATATCCGGACGTAAATATATTGTTTAACGGCTGAAAAAACACCATCCACACAATTAAAATTTAATTTTCTAACACAATTAGATAGAGAGTACCTAAGGCGTGTTCGGTTGATCTTGGTATTTTAAAGCTTCCATCGCTTCCCCCTTTTATTTTTACCTTTTAGCAACCTTGAGTAAACTGTTAAGCTCTCCCGGTACCTCGGAGAAGGTCGAAATGTTAATGGCCTTCTAAATCGGCATGATTGTAGATACCAGGGTTGAGGGCGCTTTGGTTATGTATTATTGCAGTAAAAAGGTGCTTTTAATTTCTCCACTGTGATCGACTGAAAATTGTAGCCCCACACTATTAGATAAAAACTCTTTACTAAATACGCTACTTTGGTTCAGTTTACAGAAGCAAATAAAAAAAATTGTACCAGAGGTCGCTAAGTAAATTAATTACGCTCTATGAAAATATACCTTATCGCATTTCCCATTATGCTATGTATCAAGGAAAATAATCTTTTTAATTATTGGGCCGTTGAAATGGACAATCTCGACAGGCACATTATATAATTCGGTCATGTGTCTATATTATGACCATACTGCAACTTCTTCAACCAAAAATATTTAAGAGCCATGTCCACAACAACGTTATACTTGAAACCGAGGTAATCAGAGTCATTCCGTTTATAAAAATAAATTTGAAACGCGCATTTCAATTTGTGTGTTCGCTATGAACTAATTTCGATACTTCCTACTAGACATGGCCTGCGGCTACGTCCCCGAGGATTTAGTAATTTTGCCTCCGTCAAACGATCTTTGGTAGATTGCGTTATCTATAACGATTCAGGGGGGTGTATTCCAAGAAGGCTCTCCCACAACTGATATTGTAACGACTTATTCAGTAAAATCATTATTGCTTATCTTCATAGCGCCACAGATAACCGTTTCTCATGTATAGATATGGATGAGTAAATATTATCTAATTTTTTCATGCATATGAAATTTCATTAATACAGGGGATTAAGTAATAATGTGTTATTTGGATTTGTAACATAGCGACCCAGTCGTCAGTCAGCAGTCGGGTGGCTAGGCGGATAGAGGCGCAATAGGCACGGAGCCGCTCCAGTTCAGGTAGGGTAAGAGCGTTCTGCGGCTTGTTTGCATACAAGTGAATTCCATTAGATCCAGCGTGTGTACCGCCGCCGCAACCTCCGCGCGCGCTTCATTCATATCCCATTAGCTGATCGATTCACAAGTGCAATGAATACTCATTTACTTAACGTACATGTAATAATCGAACCGCAACAAACATTATACGCAAAACGCGCGGATGCACGTGTCATATTTTAATATTACGTTATACGAAAATATGACCGGAACGGCCGCACCAAAGTGTTAGTCTTTATGTAATTATAATAACTCGACACGAAAACTCATTTAAAGTCACAGAAATGTGCTTTTCACCATTTAAAAATGTATTCAACTGTGTCGCTATAGCAGTGGAACAATAATTAAATTTTCCCTCAGCGCTGAGTGTGGAGTATGTCGTTTCATCAACCTCCGCACTAACTCTCGAAAACGGCGCACCACCTGAAATATTTAATTCAAACCAGCCATTGTGCCTTAATCCGCCGGAAATTAAAATTCATTACACTTTTTACATATTACGGATTTCATCTTTCAACTCTTTACGGAAACTTACTTCGCTAACAATTCTAATATTCCCTAACAGAAGAATGCAATGTAGGTACACATACACTGTATAATTAAATGAAAAATATTCGTTCACTTCGTATATTTAGTGTCAAAGGAGGACCCAATGTGTCATTAAGTATACCGGTTCTCTGGACACACGGCAATCTGACGCTAATTGGCACTTATTCCTACTAAATTGATCAAACTGTTGTGTAAAATAAACAAATTCTTCGTGAAGCTCGAAGAGCAACAACAACATCGGTGTTAATTAATATGTTATTTATAAATTCATGGAATATTTTGCTTTGAAATATTAACTAACCGATTTTTTCACTTGTTTCGTGATGGTAATATTTCACTAACACGCGACCTGACCATTCATAGAAATGTATTACAAGTACCTTTGCCCGATATGCAAACTTAATATTATACAGATTTACAGATCACATTTAAAAACCAGCATGAATGTAAATATATACTTTAACTTTGAGTTAGTTCATATTTCACGTTGCCAAATGTCAATGTATTGATATATTTATAATCAACCTTTCACCGTTGAATACAAAACCAGCAACTCGCATGCTTGAAACTGTGGAGCTTTGAGATCTTTATCGCCAGTAATAGGAAAAGTTCAATAAAAGAGAGTAAGGAGGCAAAAAGAACAACGAAGCGAAAATGTGAGATAAGGAAGGAAGTAAATAGAAAACCGGGAGAATACAAATGCAACGCCAAATTTCATCGAAGCAACCCCAGACGTCCGAGTTGGTATTTCGGGGCTATGGCATTATGTGTATCCATTATGTACATGAATAATGAAGAATGTTCATGAGTCCGCAAAATCACTTGAAACATTTTTACCTTGTAGGTCTTATGTGTCTATAAATACCCATGTTTTTTATTGGTATGTATGGCGAGACGAGCATGCCGTGCGCCTGATGGTAAACGATACGACCGTTCATAAACAGCAGTAAAACTAAACAACACCTTGAATTACAAAGCAATGCTTGGTATTCAACTGCGCTCGCCAGACTGAGATGTTAAGTTGTTGCTGTTGAGAATATGTTCAATAGTTACTCTGGCTACAATGTCATTCAATCCGAAACATAACAGTTCATGTATAATGCTGTTTAACGGAACAAATATAATTGTTTAATTTGAATCAAGCTTGTAATTTTAAAATTACGGTGATTTAGTTTCCGAGGTGTTTAAATATTTTGTGCGGCGCACCATGCTCTCGTGACGTCATGTTTCAGTTCATCGCTCAACCGCTCGCTCTTACAGTCGGTATGTAAACTGTTTCGCTCATTCATAGGTATCGAATGCTCTCTAGCTCGTGCCACAAAAACCTTTTTCAATTGAGGTTTTATATTAATCGCTGTTTGAATAGTACTACAAGTATTAAATTTACTGTACCGTACAAGCCTATATATGTACGTCACACTGCAAGGCACGGGCCGCCTCTACAATCGAGAGTACGATTCAGAGTGGTTAGGCAATGTAGTCCACCAAGCTGGCCAAGTGCAGGTTGGCGGACTTTACTTACCATAGACATTCGTGCAAATGACTATGATATGCAGGATTCCTCGTGAGTTGATTGACATGATTCTGAAAAGCCATAGGTGCGCCGTGGGATTTGAACGCGCGACCACCGTGAACATGTTTCCAGCCGCGTCTGGGGCGTTTACCAACAGTCCACCACGCAATGTCAAGTGTTAAAATTATAGTCTAATTATTTAATAGATTTTATCTTTTTGTAAATATTATACATTGAAATAAAATTAATGTTACGGATTGTATCGGGAATATTTGGCATTCAATTTCAATATTAGACGATAATTTTGAAATGTTCATATCAAGATCCGTAATAGGTACTAGTATTTTTCTGTATCAGCCCATATACGTCCCACTGCAGGGCACGGGCCTCCTCTACAATCGAGAGTACTATCGAGAGTGGTTAGGCCATACCACCACGCTATTATTACCACCACTAGTATTTTTAAACTTTAGTTATTTTTAGTTTAGCTGCACGCAGAGGCTATAAATCTAGGGGCTACAAATACGATTTCCAGATAAGTTAAATTAAATTCATACATTCATAAACTCACGCATTTGTTCGCAGAAGGGGTAGGTTTCGTCTTGTGTTTACCGTAACAAAATGTGATAGGAGTCAAGCCTAACGCCATATTGATGAAAATTCTTGAGTCCAGACTGTTAATGAATGAAAAAAACAATGTATTTTGTCTGACCTCAGTGTTATAATCACACCGTTGTACAATTTAACTGTGTCAATAACTAAATAAACTTGTATTTTTTTTTATATGATGGATATTCATAATATTCCAGCCAATAAAACACTTAAATGTGTTGTTATGTTGGACATTCATCACCCCAGTTTCCTCCTCAAATGATCAGATTGTAAAGTAAATAAACGAATAAGAATACTCTAAAAAAGAAAAAAATACGTTGACAAAGCCACAATAACCGCTCGCGTCGAATATAACTTCTCTTTGAAAGTCCATTAAAAATCCCATCGAAAAAAGTCACCTGCGCCTGTGCTATCATCGCACCAATTTGAATACCTATTGAATATGCTAATACCTTAAACAACAAACACATATGTATATGAAGTGAAAAATCATGTTTTGTTCTCTGGAATTAGGCTCGGGCACGGTGCTGATATCAAGTTGCGAATGGCAATGATTGGCCCGGTTTCTTCGCCACCGCCTTATTTCCATCTTATTACCGGCAGCGAGGCGATATTAAACCGGCGCTACGTCGCTACGCCGCGCCGCGCCACGCCGCTACGCCGCCCGCGTCTCCGCCCTGTCTTTGCGTCCATGAATTAGGTTAATGGCCTGCCAGGTGATTTCCTTCTGAGTCGTGTTTGGGCACAACGCCGCCACCTTAACACGCCAATGTCACTAAAACAATTTCAAATGTATAGCATTATGTATAATGGTGACCAGCCGCTGTTATACAAATTAAAATAACCTTTCGCTTCGCTGTTTACTACTCCAAAGTTATAGATGAATGATTGGCTAAGAGGTAACAAAAAAAAACATTTATCGTGCCAATTTTAATGTTAGTGTTGAAGTTTCTCATTTCGTGCACACAAAAGCGTGTGGTGTGAGAGTTGCTCCGTCAAAGGAGACGTCATTACTTAAAGCACCATTGAAATAGCTTCTAATGTGTGCATTAGTCTCTGATGCAGACACACATAGTTACTCTGCTAAATTAATACGTAGAAGTAATTTGATTCAAGATTAAAATTGTCGTCACGAATGATAGTGTCTAAAACAAGAGTTACTGTCATATTGCCTTTATTTACAATAACGTACATTACATTTTCCAAACGTAACACTATATTATTGACGTCACACATAACATTCTTGTCGGTTATGCGTTTCAAGCAGAATCGATACTTTTTACATATTTGAATAGGTTCAAATTCAAACAAATATGAAACGGATCATCAATATTAAATAACTAATATTGGAACGTGAATGAACATAGAACAATGCAATTTTCGCAGGCATAATCCACTATTTCCCGTTTTATAGATAGCCACTTTATATTGTAATCCAAAGGGGTCGGTGGATGTTTTTGATTTATAGCGCAAAGTCGCACCGCAGAGCACCGCAGCGCGCCGCCTGCAGGCTCCGGCGTTTTTGCCGCGCGCTCCCTCCGCCGACACTTACCTCGCTAACAAAACACTAATCTTGTACTATAATCACTTTGTTATAGCTTTCATATTCTACTCGCTACTCTTGCTTGTTTACACGAACAATGTTCTATTTCAAACATTACAACAAATTACACAATATTCATACACAAATATCATGATTCACTTTTTGACATACATGAGTAGCTCGACTTAATGATTCACTTCTAGTTTCATAAAAATGCCGCACCAAATACATTCCTGTATAAATACATCTTTAACGGAAAGGAACGCAATAGTGGTAGCTAACTTCGCAATTCTTTCTAACTTAAAAAAGCTAATTTGATATATTTAACCTTTTGTATATTCAGACTCAAATTCTCTTGCTGTGATCTCTTTGAATAAACCTTCATTCGGACGTTTTTTTTTTATTCAAAATTACATTTTGTAAACCAACTTGACAGTCATTGTGAATTAATGAATACTGAAATTCTCTTGTACATATTGTAATCTTAATTTACATCACATACCTATTTGATAAAGAAATATGTATATGGAAACTATCTTGTCGTCTTCTCAGCCTGTAATGTAATTAAATTAAATTAAATTTGTTTATTGATCATGGAGGTAATTAAATAGTTCTTATGATAAGTAACTACATAGTACATATTCTATACTTATTTACAAAGTAATTGATTATATTATTACTTTTTTTTGTTTTAGTTTTTGTTTTTCATGTGCGTTATGAAACTCTTTATATTTTATTTACTCATCTGACAAGATGGTATAAATATCTCGAAATATAATGTAATAGTATCTTGCATATATAGTTTTAAACTGATTATTGTTATAAAATACTTTTATTTAACACGTTTTGTACTATGGTTTCATTACACACATTTAAAATCTATACGTAACAACAAATTTTGACCTACCTTTTTTAGTTTTACAGTACCTAGTATTGTATCGTTTTTTTTTTTTTACTAAAACGCTTTAATCCTCGACGGCAAAACGTGAATTAGTGTGATTGCGAAATTGTGCCCGAACAAAGCTGTATGAAATTTTATATCAACCACTCGGTCAACGTTGCGTTAGCGGTCAAAAAATCCTTATTTTATTCCTATGTTAGGGTATTTACTAATCGTACCACAACTACCGCATGTTTCAAATATGTACGTTAATATTTCACTTCGAGTATTATTAGCATATATTTGAATATCAAAAAGGTTTAACGCTAAATGTTGCCGTTACCACACTGAAAACGTTTTATTGTCAACAGATAAATTGGATTCATAAAAATATTTCACTTCTTTAAATACATTATTGTTGAATAAATATCGTGGTTATAAAGAGTTAAATAAAGCTCGTAATGGGCGTGATTTATTTTCGACTCGACGATAGCTTGGAGCTGCTAGGTAAAGTATATAATTACAAATGAAACTCGCCTCGTTCCAGAAACTCGCAGTTAAATGAACGCAAAATAATTCAAGTGATAGGGCTATATTATATCTACTGTACTACCAACCTGCACTAGGCCAGCGTGGTGGACTATATGGCCTAGCCACTCGGTCGATTTCTCGATTGTAGAGTAGGCCCGTGCCCTGCAGTGGAACGTGTATGGGCTTATAAAAAAAATCTACTGTAGATCAACTGTTTGATGTTGGTATAATTATGGTATTTATTATGATACAATTTTAAATAAAATTCTAAATGTAGATTAACAATACAGTTTAAATCCAGACTGAGACCGACAACCAAGTAGGGTGGAAGTTTTAGTGACTACAGATAAAATACATTAACATTTAGAAAAAGGCCACGACAGTGTTTTCGTCATGTTTTAAATATGTATTTGGCTGGCTACATAGTTTTTTTTTATAATAATTTAAACACTAGCGCACCATAGCGTCTTTAAAAATAAAAGGGTGTAAGTAAATTTTTATTTTCGGTAAAACTATGTAATGCATTACCCAAATACGACGAAGGGAAAAAAAATTAAACAAATATGTTCTTTGTTAGAATTATTTTGGTTGCATTGCGTCTGAAATCAATAAAACCTAGCTTCGTTTTCGGTCGTAGTCTGGAATGACCCTGTATAATTTCCAATGTCCCACGTGTATCTCCCAGGGCGTGGGCAGAAACGCAACGCATACACCCACACTCTCTAACAATATTTTTTTCTCCAATAATATTTATGACTTGCAACGTTATAGAAAGCGAGCAGGTTGAGATTAGATTATTCTTAGGATTCAAGTTTTAATTCTGTCTAAAATTTTGTTTTTGTCTATATCTGTCGAAATATATGTTCAATCAATGATTTTTTCACATTTAACGAAATCATATTAAAAGAAAAGTAATATTTGTAAACTGAAATTAATATAACTCACCTGATGCTCTCACTCTAGAAATTTTATCATGAAGATTTTCCCTTTGTATAATTAAATTAATTTGTCCCCCTCAACGCATACAAGTTAAATGTGTCTTTACAAAAAGTAAGGGGAACTCTCAATCCTACAAAGGGCCACATATAGGCCGATCATATAAAAACATTCAAAAGGTAGTTCACTTATTTTTGTTTGCTAAAACTGCTGAAGATGCTACTGACGTGATTACGGCCAAATGAAGTTAATCCTAGGTCAGCCAATTTCTTCCCTCGTGTGTTTTTCGGTTTGAAATTTTATACGAGGTTATTGAGACTGGAAATTTTGTTGGACAGGGCTCACTTTTATCACATTTGGTATGGAAATATCAAATAATTTCGACGACCCTTGGCTGTACGAGTGGCAAACTAAATAACTCTCGCGACATTTCTACCTATCCCTTAGCGCGTAACCGTAATTACAAAATGAATTATTGCAGATAAATAAATACACAAAGTTAAATTACAACTAACATTGTCGGAATTGAAAGAGATACATATATGTTCGGTAAATTTAAGTATAAGCGCAAATGCAAGTGTAATAAATAAAATAAAATAAATGTGCTACTCATGATTTACAAAAGAATGTAAAGTGGCTAAGTTTACATATAACGCAGCTTTTTTTGCTTTTTTTATTAATTACCCAAATAAATGTCGTGGACCCATATGAGTCTAACAAGGTTAGATTATACCTAATTTGGGCAAAACTTTTCTTTTTTTTTGAATCAAATATTTTTACTTTGGACATAGGTTCACATGAGCTGTTGCAAATTACTTATCCGTACAACTATGGCCCGCCAAATTGTTAGGTATATACAATAATAACTTCTTTTTTGGCTAGGAAACTTTTAAGTATGTATTTATATAAAAAAATGGCAGTCCTTCAAATAGTATTTAAATATTTAATATCACACATTGCAATGCCTTTTTTAGATCAAAGAATTTAATATCTTATGTCTTATTTCGGGTTGATTTGTTTGAAATACCCGGTATAGTTTATCATCAGACTTCTAACGGGTAAAATGAATGGACAAGAAACAGAATTTAAAAGTCAGGCTATATCATGCGGCCTGTAGACATTTGCGGCCCGTTAGCGGTTCCTCGAATAATCTTATTATAATATCAAAGTGCGCTGCACGTTATGATCCTTCCCTCGCGTGCGAACTCCGAAAACCTTCGCTACTGCCGCCAATCGATATTGCGAAAGCACCGGCACAAACGACTTTATCCACAACCTCCTGAAAGCCTCTTTTCCCAGAGGTACGGCTTGATAAAAAAAGGCTGTATAACCATCAAACCGTCGGCACTAAATTCCGGGTCCGTCTTACGAAACGTTAAGTATATGCTTCAACTCAGCTCGCTACAATTTTGCGACTGCCGAAATTAGGCCTGACTTTGTAAACTGTTTTTGAGCTTAAATTATTAATTTGTTTAACTAAAACTTAAATATTTTAAGTATAATGAATATTTGATCTATTTTTTAATCACTTGTTCATAACAATATTAATACATCGTTTATCTAATAGATATTATTTAGTCTCGATTAAAAAATTGGTTTATTTAACATTTGTGTGATAATTAATTAATTGAGTACACAGGTTCAAAGAAATGATTGGTAAATATCCAATTATTATTAAAACTGCAGCTACACAATATTCATATTTTTTGCTTACAAATGAAAGCCACTACATTGTCTTTTACTTCATAAAGAAGTTAGTAGATATGATTAGTGAGGAATGTTGCGAGTTACTTGACACGTACACCCGCCAGTCGGCACCATCGCACAGGCTAGCTCATTCCTTGTTGTTTTATACTAATGCACAGTACTTAATGTCACAATGGGCGGGGCGCGACACAAACTGTAATTAATTAATTACACACGCGGGTGAAAGTATTTGCATAACGGTATGCAACGTGAAATAATATTATTTATACTATTTATATGAATGCAATTTACAATTAGGTAATAATACACAGGAATATAATATTCTTATTAGGAATTTAGCCTGAGTATTTACTTGTATTTTAATTCATGTTTTTGTTAAAAATCTTCAACAAAGTTTGTTTGCACGCAGACTCATGATGCGATAAAATAATTATTTACAAACTTCACAGCATTTAACTTGTATTTTAAAACAACATTTTGAAATGAGTGAAAATTATAAAGTTACACTTACGTTGGTTTTCTGTCATGAGAATCTAATACGAAATTTAACAAATAATTTCACAATTTTACCGCATCTGTGCTTTCGAATGTTGAGTATCACATGAAACGGGATTTATCTTCCTGGAAGCGAATATTTGGAAAGCGAAGCAGATGTCAACTACAGCTGGTTGAAGGGGACCAAATGATATTTAAATGACAATTTGACCCGAAGTCAACCAGCTAAAGCGAACAACGCTAACACTTTCGCATCCACTGTCTTTCCGCCATCTTCAACGAGCTTCAATCGCCAAGTAGCGCGTTTTGGATTTTATTTGTTTTTGTATCTCTGGCGTCTTCGTCTTCTTCAATACAATGCACAAGTAACAAACATTATATTATTAAGTAAATGATAAGTGTTCCACAACGCATAGTATGACAACAGTCTAAGATGATAATATATTTAGAAAGATATAAAATTTAGCGTGTATACAGTGGAACAGATGAGTCCAGAAATAGCTCGTAGTTCCCGTGCGAGGGCGTGCACGGCGGCGGCGGCGGTGGCGGCGGCGGCGGCGGAGTCCGCAGCGCCGCCTCCACATATAGGGCTGGTGTCGGCGCTCTGCAATCAGACGCAGTGTAAGCTTACCCGCCGAGAGCCGCTCGAGGAGCACGCGGCGCCGCCAGCCGCCAGCCGTCGACCGCCGCCGACCGCCGCCGCGCGTCGACATTGACGCACCGCGTGTAACCGTACACGCGGCCTCGCTATTTTAGTCTCGTCCGGTGCACTAATTCGGGCAGGGTTAACATTGTGGCCTCCCTGATCGCCGCCGATCGTCGTACACTTCCGCCTTCTTTCTTCATTTTAACACTCAAAAAAATTATCGACGATACGCTTTCATGTCTACAAAAACACTACACAAGTTTTGTAAAGTTTTTTTTCATGGACATAAATTAATGAAATAATTTAGCCATGATGATGTTTCAGTCCGAAGACCCCGACGTCATCGACCTGACGTAAGCACCGGACGAGGGGTTCGTTGACACCTAGCAGATTTGACCTTGCAACGAGTCATGTTTGACCCAAAAATAATTCTATGACCGTACTCTGCTGAGGAAAAATCGCAACTGTCTCTCGAAGACGACTTTTCATTTATAAAAGGGGTGACCGACCCCGAACGGCCAGGTGAGAAACGACGCGGCACCTCAGATCGTCGCTCTACGTCCGCGAATGCATTCCGACCGACGACGACGCGACATCGCGAACCTACTAACCCCGCGTCGCGAGGGGCCCTGCGCCCCGCAACCCTCCGAATCCCTACCGCCCCCTTCCGGTCCATCCGAAAGCTTCGAAAATACTCGACGTTCGTACGCGCGCATAGATACATCAAAATGGAGGATGAGACGAAAGTTAAAATTTTGGCGACGATTAAAAATCATGAGGTGCACATAGAGACGCGTCATAGGAACGTAATTAACGATCGAACGTAGAGCGTAAGAAGGAGAGGCGCGCGTGGCGAGCGCGCGGGGCGGGCGGGCGGCAGCACGGGCGGCTAGGGCGGGCGGGCCTCGCGTCTCGACTGAGAGGCGCGCAGCATCGCGCCGCCGCGCTGCTCCGCCCCGCCCCGCGCCGCGCCGCGCCCCCGCGCCGCCCGCAGGCGCCGCCGCCGCCGCCGCCGCCACCGCCTCGCGAGCCGCACTGTCTGCGGCGTCTGCAGCCTCGCCGCGCATGCTATGCGCTGCCGCCTGCTGCCTGCTGCCGACACCTCACACTCGCTACACATTACGTTACTTTTAATCAAACACCTTTCCCACCTCTACTTTAACTCCTCTCTGTCCACTCCGTATTACAATTCAGCACTCAACTAAAAAAATATACTTAATTAAGTTAAAATTTAAGTTTATACTTTAATACTGAAAATTAATTTTTTTGAGTAACTTTTTTATTTAAATTGATGTAGGAACCTATAGAATGTTTGTAATATAAATATTATGCTCGTAACGTATTGCAAATAATTAGAAAGAATTAAATTATTCGCATAGAACAAATTATCATTCTCTATGATATTAATTTTATGAAACAACGTTTCATAAAGTGATAAATTATTAATTTATTCTTATCGCAATCAATCATCAACATCAGAGCACATTTCTTATTAAATAATGAAAGGTTGATCAAATATTTTCTATTTAATCGTTGGCATTTCTACTACGTGATTGTAATATGCCCTTTACTTCACTTTGTATGAAGCATATTAGGTATTTTCAGTACTGAATTCAATAATCTCGTAAATAACTATTTGCTATACAAAAAAGTAGGCAAGGTTGTTCTCTCAATCGTATTCGGTAGATATCTGTATATAGGTCATCGACCACATTTATTGCCAGAATTTTGAAACCACATATGCATTTCTGGCATGGTTTGACAATAATTGCCCAATAAGACTCGGCGTGGACTCCGCATATACTCTAGTTTAAAAATTGGTTTTGAGTATCCGTAACTCCAGTAATTGGCTTGTTAGAAATACGTTTTTGTATTGATTTCGCTTTGAGAGAGCTTAATATCTGAAATAAATGTTTTTGTAAATACGGAAACACTTACATAAACTGATTTTAATGTAATTTATTGCTTCTCACGGTAAATAGTTACTTTCCTTTTCTAGTGGTCGACAATGAACGGATAACCTTCCCTAACCATAGATATTACCTGCAGAGTGTCTTCAAAAAAATTTGTTCACCAGGACGATTATAATTTATATCTCTAATACTGATTAGAGGCTTATTTCTATAGCTCTGCAGCGACAAACATCTTAAACAATGAATTACGTCCTCTTAAACACCGTGGATCCGCAGCTTAATATTACAAGCAACCGTCAATGATTGTAATGCGCACACATGTCACGCGGTGACTTGTAGCTTGTGCAACAGGATTAATGAATTTGATTGCATATTCGACAAGGACATTGCATTAACATCTCGACCGTAATTGATGTAATGCGACACGCTACATACCAATTTACTTAATATAAAAACATAGTTCACTATAGTACGTAATGGAAACCGATGCAGTAATGTTTGAGTGTCTGTTTTGTGTGGTAATTGGGAAAAATTAATACTCACGATATACATATAACATATACATATAAGTACATATAACATATACATATGTTTTAAATGTTCAAAATAAAATGTGAACTCATTTATGCAAAGAAAACTTTTTGTACATGAGTCTAAATTAATTAACAATATATTAATCTGCAAACTTCGCTGCAAAGATGCATCTAAAAGGCTTAATATCCTTAAATGTGTTGCTAACATGTAATCATTTTCGTTCATGAAGTACTGTGGCAGCACATAACGAGACGCTAAAATGTTAATAATATTGCAATGCTTAAAATTCAGTTAGTTTTTATTGCACATAACTCCAAAACTCGTATCGATTTAAATTATTTTTAAGCAGCATATGTAATGCTGGATGCAGGCCGCTTCCAACAGCTCGAGAGATCATTAGGGGAGGCCTATGTTCAGCAGTGGACTTCCTGTGGCTGAAACGAACGAACGAATACATTTGTAATACAAAGATATATCCGCTGATGTGGTTACCCTATCGCAAAGTGTCATACAAATACAGTCTGAGATGTTTATAGTTCGAAACCAAGTAATATAAATTTAAGTTTCTGAAAGCTAAATTCAAGAACTTAAGTGTTTATGGCTGGTGGTTTCAGTTCATTGTGAAGTTTCCGGATTTCGATAATAATATTTTTATTTTCACCACTAAATACTATAATAAAATAATATTACCTGAGGCATATAAAGTAAATTTTAAAATAACGGAAGCTATAACATGGTGGATATTTAGTGGTCATATTTATTGTATTTTACATAAATAACAAAATCTTTATAGCTCGTACAGTTTATTGCACTCGAGATTTTTGCTTTCATAATACTGTGATGTCTCTCTACCATCGATTTATATCCACATTGCTCCAACGCTTTAATTGCTCACCTATGCTCAGCTATGAAATTGATTATAAGAATTTAAAGTATTTCATTTTTTGTAAGCGATTTCATTGCTTGTAAATACGTTGTTGTTAATATTTTATATATTTATTTTAGAAATATAAAAGTTCACAAAAGGGCACAACACGAGTGTTAGAAATAACTGTCGTTTACACTGTATCTAATACTAAATTTAGACTTTTATGACCCAAAATGTAACATTTATATCTGAATTGAACTTATCACCTCTCAAATAATTCAATTATTGTAAAAATCATTATCACATCGTTTTCATGCGCATATAGAAGTAAAGTAAAAGTTTATGTAACCCATTTTAATTTATAAGTTAATAAGCATATTGAGACAAAAATGGTTGACCAACGACAAAGTAACAGACAAACATAATAATATTTACATGAAAGCTTTAAAAGGAAACGATAGCGACATGAGCATATTTTCATCTACACGTATGAGACACGCCAATTTTAGATATAAGATATTTCTATTAATATAAACTCGATTATATTACGTACGTATATGCCGCATATATGTAAAGTATATTGATACAAATGGATTCGAGCTTCGAAATAACCGCTAACTTGGTTGACTTATAATTCGGGACTTAAAACATATATTTTTTTTTTTTTACTATTCATTCTACTATTGCCATTATCTCGGATTTTATAAAAAGGCTACAACGATCACGCAATTTGTCTTTTGGTACTTTAGTGATTCATTCAGGCCAAAACCGGCACAGTACATTAATTCAGAGCGCCGCGCCGCAACGTTGCGTTGGCCCTCCAGTCAACTAGTATCAGTATGTAGGATACCCAGGTAAATGTCTATAATTGTATATTCTACCTGATCTCTAAGTGGCAATGTATACAATGTGGCAATGTATATCAAATGTTGGTAACTATCTTGAAGAATCTTATAGGTGGTCAAAGATAATAAATAGATGTACGGTAATTGAAACAGGAGCTAAGTTTACTGCCCTAAATGTTGCAGGTTGCGATCCCAATACTAATAAACATTGCGCCGTCTATAGATATTGGTTGATATTTATTTGGGTGTAAAATTTGTTTTTGTAAACAAATCCCTCTCCTTCCCATACAAGGCCTCATTCATAGCAAGTTTGTAAACCTATTTTATTCATCGAATACTTTGTCCCTTTCGAACGACTTTTGAATTTAGTTTTGTTGTAATAATAAGAAGAAAAATGTTATGTAAATAAAGATGTTGACTGACACGAGTATATTATTGAAGTACTGAAACTAAGGCTAGAAAAAAAAATATTGTATCAAAATTAGAACTCTAAAATTTTTCTACTCTCTAGTGTTATCTAAAAAACAACCACAACGGAGGCTACATTTCTCCAACAAGTTTGGGCGAAGAAGACGTAACAGTCGATAATAAGATAGGTGTATATACAGTTTATAAATAAGGTCGATATTATACACGGTGCATTAATAATTACATAACAGGCTAGTGATTCTTCTTTGTCCAAACAATATATTTAATACACTGCCTAACTGAAACCATTACTGCACAGAATAATTAAGTAAACTATAATTGAATTATCTACTCAGCCCGTAACATAAATATATAAACAAATCGACGGCGAAGTGCCAATAGCTCCTAACTGAAAGTCATAAATTTACACAAACTGAAAAAAAAAACGTTTAATTTTTTGTTTCATTAATGAGTAGTAAATATATTTATTAGTGGGGAATAGTAACAATGCGAATGTATGGGAAAATACACTTAGTAGATTTCACAAAAACATCGGCTTAATACACCTTTACAATTAAAACAATAAAGAAGGTAATTTCTCATACAATTTCAGATAGGAGGTATTGGTTCTTCACCGTCGAAATAGTCCTTTAATAAAGCTTGTAAATTGCTTACATTGATAAGCAGACATAGGCTTATTATGAATGGTAAGTGTATTGTCAGTGATGTAATGCGTCTGTTATTTTAGTTCGGCCAGTGCTAAGCGAATACTAATTCCCGTGCAAATATTCCAGAACGCGCTGAGGACAGTCAAAACAATAGTAATTGATACACATTCATGTTCTCGTTCAGCTTTTTGCCAAGAATATGTAATATGCATATTTTCTTGCGTTTATGACAACAAATTAATTGTTATGTCGTCCATAACAGTCTGCAGAGATTGTCGGATTATTATATTCATAAGCATATGAAGCTGTTTTTAAATTCAATTGAACATCGTATTTACAATAGACAAATGGCGTGGTTCAGTTTCTTCAGTGTATAGTTCAAGGCACTTATTTTAATCTCATTTTAATCGTTATAGAGACTTTCGTCCATTTTTTTTAAAATAATATTAATGACTATTATTCTTTTTAAAATTTTTAGGATAACTAATATTTATTACATAAAATATCTGTAAAAATAAATAATATTACATATAGAATCATTTACATATTATTCATAATATATTATTGCTATTATTATACTGTTGCAAAGAGAAATTCGCTTGCGGTATTTTCTGCAGTTTTACTACTATTCTATTGAGCATTAGTTTGATCTTATGATTTAGTAACGTGTTATACGTCATATAATCTTGAGAAAAATATAAAATTACTATGTTTTTATTAAAAGGACATCGAATCTCAAACCAAATAATATGCAAATGAGAACCCATTCAAATGTGCTATTTTAGTTATGATAATTAAGCGAATTAAGCTAATCGCATAATTTGGTAGTACAGAAAACGGATGTAACTGTTACTCTTTAGAGATCAAAGTCATTGTTGCGTGATGTTGGCTTCACGCCGCTACTCTTGTATACTGAAAGCGTTTGATAGATAGGCTCCGATATGTAGCAATACTGAGTCGCAGTCACCGTGATTATTTCAATACGAACGCAATTAGAGAGGAGTGGCGAGCCTCCTCCTGTTTGTTTTAATTACGTCGAAATACCCAGCGCTGTGTCCGCGGCCGCGCCGCTCCGCGCCCGCTCGCCCCCGCCCCATCCACATTTTACTGCAAATTGCAAAACCCTATTAATGATAAAAAACAAACCTATTCTTCGATTCCAAATTAAAAAGTCGGCTAAAGCTTTAATAGTGATCGATTAACGCGCGCTCCGATCGGATTGCCGTTTACTTTGAATAAAACAATTATTTTAAACGCTTTCTACCATCATTCTACCCAATTAATTTTGTTGCTTGTTATGAAGTTCTAGTTTGTTGGCGAGGAATGCTTCACGTTTATAAATTCATATACACCAGGACACTCACATTTCGCCTTGTGCGTTCCGTCTCACAATGTCATAGGGAGCGAGCGTATCGTCATATGTGACTCTTATTCCTGACTCTACGTTGATAAAGAATAGAAAAAATCATAATAGAAATATCACTTTACCTGACCTTGGATTAGAACCCGAAACCTCAGCGTTGTAATCGTACCGTAGCAAAATTGCACTACCAAAGCAGTTTATACATACATATTTTTAAATAATAAAAATACGTTCCAGGCGTAATCGACTAAGGCCTCAATCCTTCTCTACTAATGCTTGGAAGAATCAATCTCAAATATTTACTGGTTTGTGTACATTTTTTTAAAACCGAGAAACGATAAAAATAAAAGGTAAGGTAAAATAAATTTATATTCAGTAAACGACTCAGTCCTAGTACGGCCGTCCCGTTGTATCTATTTGGTGGACGACAGAAGCTAAGAAAACAAGTGCGCTACAAAAGCTAAGGAAACAATTGCAGAGCGAATTATCCCGCACCGATGATGACGGTGCTCGTCGACCTGTGTTATTTCTTACTGCGGGCTTGTTTCGCCTAGCACGTCACGAGTATGGAATGAAGATTCGTTGCTACTTTGTCAAACAGAATTTATCAATGGTCATTTGGGTACGGCGCTTCCTTTTATACAATTATTGCAATATTTAAAAAAATGCACAAAACACCACTTCTTTTATTCATTCGTAGTTACATTTCCATTATTGTAAGGTGTTGTTAAAATCTGGAGCCTATTTATGTACGGATTTGACTGTTGCAATTTTTCGGTGATTGAAATTGCCTGATGCCCAATACCCCTATCCACTTACCTTCTTTCTTCCTTCCCTCTCCTCATCCGAATTGATAGACCGACGTATCTCCTATCTACAATCCCAGTGTTATGGTGTTCATGGGCAGCAATGATCACTTAACATAGTGTGACCTATTTGCTCGTTTGACGAACCTAGTGCATAAAAAGACAAGGATTAACTCCGCAACCTTCTTTTCTGTTGGTTCAATGAGTCCACAAGATGTAAATGTTTTTCCCATTTGTTTCAAAAAATTGCTTTGTTAACTCTTTGCCTGGTGTTGGTACCCTCAGCAGTGTTGTAAATATATATGTATAAATTACCATCCGCCCGTCTATGCCCCACAGCCGAAAACTGGGCTCCCGTATCATAAGAAGACATGGTGTTAGGTGCAGCATTCAAACTCCATCGCCTTACTGGAATTTACATCCTTCAGGGCTGTCGAATTTGAGAAGGTGTTTTTACCATCGGAGCTACTAGTTCCTTAAAAATTCCTAGATATGGTGCTAACACCGTATAAGTATCCATCCATCCATCCATCAGCCAAAGGAAGTCCACTGCTGAACATAGGCCTCCCCCAATGATTTCCACAGAGACCTGTTGGAGGCAGCCTGCATCCAGCGACGTCCCGCGACCTTTACCAGGTCGTCGGACCATCTTGTGGGTGGACGTCCTACGCTGCGCTTTCCGCTACGTAAATAATATAAGTATAAGTATACCATGACAAAAATAACAGAATTATAATTGACTATATTTAATTGAGAGACAGACTACAGAGAGGCGTGAGACAGGGAGATGTCATATCTCCGAAACTGTTCACTGCCGCGCTGGAAAATGCCTTCAAGCTCTTGCAGTGGAAAGGATTCGGCATCAACATCAACGGCGAGTATATTACTCACCTTCGATTTGCCGACGATATTGTAGTCTTGGCAGAATCGCTGGAAGACCTTAGCACTATGCTCGAAGACCTTGATCGAGTTTCCCAACAGGTGGGTCTTAAAATGAACATGGATAAAACGAAGATCATGTCGAATATCCATGTTGTGCCCACCCCCATTGGAGTTGGGGGCTCGACTCTCGAAGTTGTAGACGAATATGTCTATTTAGGACAAGTGGTCCGGTTAGGCAGGTCCAACTTCGAGAGAGAGGTCAATCGGCGAATCCAACTCGGTTGGGCAGCGTTCGGGAAACTTCGCGACGTCTTCTCGTCCAAAATACCTCAGTGCTTAAAATCGAAAGTCTTCGATAGTTGTGTGTTACCAGATGACACACGGCACCGAGACGTGGCCTCTCACTGTGGGCCTCATTAAAAGGCTCAAAGTCACTCAACGAGCCATGGAGCGGGCTATGCTCGGTGTTTCCCTACGAGATCGAATCAGAAATGAGGAGATCCGTAGGAGAACCAAGGTTACCGACATAGCCCATAGGATTGGCAAGTTGAAGTGGCAATGGGCCGGGCACATAGCTCGTAGAACCGATGGCCGTTGGGGCCGAAAGGTTCTCGAGTGGAGGCCACGTACAGGCAAGCGAAGTATCGGACGCCCGCCCACAAGGTGGACGGACGATCTGACTAAGGTCGCAGGAAGTCGCTGGATGCAGGCCGCTTCCAACAGGTCATTGTGGAGATCATTGGGGGAGGCCTATGTTCAGCAGTGGACTTCCTGTGGCTGATATGATGATGATGATGATGATATTTAATTCGCGGCTTTGCCACGTATTTAGTATAACTTAGGAACAGTTATTTTTTATAGATATCAAATTTTCGTTCAATTTACCACAGTGTCTTCAATTACCCATCAAGATGCACTGTATTCATTTCGATCGAAACTCTACTGGTTGTTTATACGTCATTGGGGAACAGTACTTATTTTCGGGATGTGAAGGACCGAACCTACGTCCTGACCTGACAGTATCCCACGTCTATGCAATATTCTATGACGTGAGGTCGAGTAGTTAAAGCGTAAGGACTAAACATTATATATTACATGCACAAGCTGACAAAGGTCACTAGCGCCAACCATAATGTAATTTTTAGGCACAAATTCCAATAAGGAGTAACCTATATATTAATATGAAAATACTCTTCCCACAATGTGGTTTTACGGACCTGGGAATCAAACCCACGACTACATAGTAAGCATTGTACTGTACTGTACTGTATCAGCCCATATACGTCCCACTGCAGGGCACGGACCTACTCTACAATCGAGAGAACGATTGAGAGTGGTTAGGCCATATAGTCCACCACGCTGGTCTAGTGCGGGTTGACGGACTTACATACCATAGAAATTCTTATAAATCGCTATGGTATGCAGGTTTCCTCACGATGTTTTCCTTCACCGTTTTAGTGCGTGGTGATTGACTATCAATACACACATGACGAAAAGTCAGAGGTGTGTCCTCGGATTCGAACACGCGACCACCGTGAACATGTTGGCAGATGCGTCTAGTCCGTTTACCAACAGGCCACCACGCACTTATAGTAAGCATTATTTGCTTATATATTATTCAAAATATGTAATAAATTATGATCACTTTTTTACATACCTACCTCTTTTGATATCTCAATCCTCAATCCAACCCTCGGTTGAACTGATAGAAAATGCCTCAAGCATTACGTCTACCTGTAAACAATATGTATAAATAAACAGCCGTTGTATAGGCACATGTTTCTATAACAATGAACTAATAACGTAGGAGCGTTTATAGTGTGTGGGTGTAATTTGTAGCCGACACAAGATAAGTGTTGCACCTATAATAACTGCTACACTAATAGATCGCGGCAAAGATAGATGATCTTAATTGAATTTCATCTTTGTAGACAACTGCGAGCTTAACGTGTAAAAATTATCTGTTAAGTGACCCCTACAATGTAAAGTACTGTAACTATACTCATTTCGCATCTTCGTCAAGTATATTGCAAAATGTCATTAATAATAGATAGGTTCCTACATATCAAATGTATAAATAGAGAAAATGCTACAGTACACGATTAACGAAGAATTATTGGATAGAAAACTTTTTACCAATGAATAAAAATGAAGACTATAAAAAAATACAATTAAGCTGCGTCTATTGCCAACGCTAATACATACGACGCGACGACCGATTTATAAAGTACTAATAATAAGCACAATACTATAAAACTATAAATAGCTCCAAAACTACGAGTATTTCACATTGCACGAATTTATTTTGAAAGTAAAAGACGCCGTAAGAATATATCCCCATTATAAAATGTCCGTAATACTTTCTTCGCTCGTACGTCGGCGTTGTCGTAAGAAATTGTATCTTAATAAGAAAACGTATTTCCAGATGTATTAGTGTTTTTTTCTCGTACAAGCATATCGATCAGTCTCAAAAGGGGTGCGCGCTTAGCTAGCAGCTAAATCCGTTAGTTGAATCAACGCGAGCCGCACCGGCCGCGCCCGGCGCCGCCGCTCCACCCGCCGCCGTCTCATTGCCACTCGCCGAGAAAACACATTTCCTGCTTCATTGTTTCCTAATTTTTCTAAGTTCTTTCTAGTCCTTAGCTGCCTCGAACTTCCTTTGTTTCCTCATTTTTATGGAACAAAAGGAAGGCATTCTGGTTAAGTCGTTGTTTTTATTATCCATTTTTAAGATGGGCTCTTCGTTGAAAGAAATAAATATAATACAACCATTACCTTGGCATCTCGCTTTCTTTTACCTATCTTTAGGTTTTTAGGTTTTATGAGCGCCATGGTACAGGTACTTATTCATGATTTGTAAGACTTTCTTCTGAATGTTCTTTACGATATGTTGAGTATTCACTCAACACATTAATTAATTTATATAGCGCGTTTCTTGATGCTATTTTAAGCGGCTTATCAATGACGCGGCGAATGTAATAGGTAGGTAGTGCGTAGGTAAATTGCGCTAATGATATTAAAGCACGATGTAGTTGATGTACGTGTGGAGAGTAGAGACAGTGGGTTTAGATTAGGAGATGGTAGCTGGGTGAGTGAGGGGCGTTTAACGGGCTAATTATCAAACGGCTAATGAAGTTTGTATTCAACGGGCGGGCAGAGGGCGGCGCGCGGGGCTCGGAGGCGCTACGTGCTGAGACTGGCAAAGCGCCCCACCTGATAACTCCCCGCCTTCCACAGAAAAATTGCAGAGAAAAAGTTTCATCGCAGGGGAACGTGAATGAAATGAAGAATTGTGTCGGCCGCTTTCGGGATTATTCCCAACATAAAATTCCTTGAGAACCTTTTCGTTCTATTTCAATTCATCAAGACTTCTTTTATACATGTAAGCATTTTTTCATGTATCGCGTGTTATTTCGTAATATAATTAGCGCGATCATTAAAAAAACTTGGCAGTATTATATTAACACTAATCGTTCTACACATGGTAAATAAAATACTAAATAAAAAACATAGCTATTTATAAATATGTACATCACAACTGCTCGATATTTCAGACAGAAATTTGCTTTTAATGTTTTTTATCCATATTAATTTTTCCAACAAGAATTTAATTACACCCACAAGTCACATAATTAATTTGTAAGAAAATTTTATGAAGCAACGTCAGATAGCTACACTGAACGCAAATGTTATGTGCGCCATATACGCGTAACGCAGGTACAGCCGCGTTATATGTAACCCAAATATCGGCTAAAATTATTCATGTAACAGTAGCGCAATGTTGAAAGCGTTGTATCGTTATTTCAGTCCCTATAGTGCTGTTGTAGTGTCTTCAACTCATTTTAAACGATAGCTGGCGCTGCGGGTCTCTTATGAAAACACGTTTAGGTACTAACTTTGTACATTACCTACCTTTATAATGAGCACATCATTTTATTTGTTTATTTTATATTCTTACCTTTTAATGTGCTCCAAACTCATAAAGACTTTTTAAATACTTTATTTGTAAGAAGATGACATGATTTTTATTTGTGGAGTAAGGTGTTTAGTGTCGTAGCTTTGTTATAAGAGAGTAATGTTTTTAATTTAGTGTTTGATACTGACTACATGTCTATAAGGTTTGTATAAAGAATTGTCTTGCAAACATGATACAGACGAAAATTAGTTTGTGGTGGTGTTTTTACATGGTTCAAATATTATGATAGGACTTTTTCAGAAATGTAGTTTGTAGTAAAAAAATTGACGCATGTAGCATATTAAAGTTCAGAAACAAAATATTATATATTGAAAACAAACATCTAACGTTTCACCAATAAATTTTATCGGTCTAACGTTATAACGCGTAATTCAATTTAGTTGCGTTCCAGTATTTGTAACGCGTTATTAGTAACTACTGGCGCTCACCGATGCTGGTAGGTATATAATTGGTGTCTTGTTTGTATCTGCTCTGATAGCGGCCGCCACAGACAATGGGGGAAAACCGGGCATAGAAATTAACGTAAGTGCTAACGTTTTAACTGCTAAATTTAGAATGGATCTAAAAATCAACTTGTTTTAGAATCGGCTTCAAAAAAAGGAGAGTATCAATTCGATGTATATGTACATATTATGTAATTTTATCAGAATTGCACAGTATTTTTTTTTGTGACACGCTAAATTGGTTACTTACTAGGCATCTTGAAAAAAATACACTAAATATGCGTTCTTACTTTCAATGAAAAGGTCCTCCGCGTTACAGTTTTTGCAAGTATACAAGTAAAAAATATAGATTTTTTTACCCATCTTACTGCTTATAGTTTTCACTTAATGCTTGTTGAGCAAATCAGTATCCATCCATCCATCAGCCAAAGGAAGTCCACTGCTGAACATAGGCCTCCCCCAATGATTTCCACAGAGACCTGTTGGAGGCAGCCTGCATCCAGCGACGTCCCGCGACCTTTACCAGTCAATTATAATCAATTAAAATCAGTATAATTAGGTATATCGATCGCCAAGTGAAGACCATCTCCTGTCGATACTTTGTCTGGCCTCCATTGCACGTGTTAGAATTTTTGTGGGAAAAGGTATATAAAATAATATAAACATGTATATTTCAATAGATTTATCTATAATTATATTTTTTAACGATATAACTTTTAATATTTATCACTTAACATAATGGTTAATAATTATTATATTATTATAGTGTTATAAAATTATCAATTATATTAAATGTTATTTATATTTCTATTTATAAGAATATGGTTTAATTCAACGACAATCGATAATTACAATGTTACAGAATAATATTCAAATATTCTGAGCAATGAGCAACAAAACATCATATTAATAACTTAACTTGCCAATCCTGGTTGCTACCGGCGAGGATAAGGTCCTTCCTCTGTCGTTGTCACTCGAAAAGTGACGATCCAAGTGAGACAACGCTTTATATTACCGATTCCCCACTACTTGTGAATCATACGATGGGTAGTTTTAATAAAATTTATAAAATTGTTGCGGTATTTTGTGACAGTATTCTAACACACGCACCCTCAGGTGCGAAGTCGGTATTGTGGTAGCAAAAAAAATGATTAAGAGTTTCATAATATTTAGTTATTATACAAACCACATTCTTAGAATTACATATTCTATATTAATAATTGGAAATATTATATTGGATAACTATAGTATGGTATCTGAGAATCGATATTGCTGGAATATATATCAATGTATCTGAGCCGTTATATTTTAATTAGCATTACAAAACATGACCTACGACATAATATATTTAATCAAATTAGCAACTGTGTAGTATAAATTATTTCGTTGGCTACAAATGTTTCGTTGCGGCGCTTTTAGCAATCGATGCATCGTAAATGACAAAAATAAAAGGAAAACATTTACGTTCATAAGTTTATTAGCTGTCAATTTTATAAAAAAACATAAATGCTAATTTTATTATTTCCCCATAAGTTAGTTAAAACGAATCTTGCTTTCGTGCTATTTAAATTTCATAACTCCTCTCTGAATCTATACATATCTACGTTCTTACTCATACAATACTTACGCCCAAATACTGAAACGCCATTCAAATAATAAGTTGCTCTTACAGCGCACGGCCCAGCCAGTACATTCAAGCGGGATTAACTTAGTTAAGCGCAACTTATTTTCAAGTTGCGTTCCAGTATTCGGGCGTTAATCTAAATGTAAATAATTCAATGGATTTGTGCATTGTAATGTCGACGTCGTATTTTTATATTTATGTAAGGAAAATGAATTGTAATAAGTCAAATCATTACACACTATCTTGAATATAAATCAAAACTTTTTCTAAACTATTAATTTATTCAGTATCAGTATTTAAAAATGATACGAGTACCTATGCACAAAACTAGTTACAATAACATTGTGAATATGTATATAATTCGTTTATGTCTGAGCATAAAGAGAGTAGCTTCGCAAATGCAATAGTGGCGGATATTGTCGCGATATTAAAACTCACCTGATCCTTTACAACTCTTCATTTTGTAGCATTCTCGAGGAGTCATCCATCATGTGGAAGCTACACTTTGTCTCGCGCACTGATAGCGTCGGACGATAGATGTTGTTCTCGCACTCTTTTATGAAACACAACTAAACAATTTCAGAACGTATCTCGACACAAGAACACTTGTATTTTCATTTAAGTGTCCTCATTAGCCGGTTCAGAAATAGAATACATTTTGTTTACAATGTATTTCTATTTAGGATATCAGATTTTAAAATAATCCTAATCATAGAGTCCAATGCAAATATTTTACAATACACAATTTTTCAATATAGACTCGATAAGTCATTACATATACAAAATAAAAATGATACTTAAAATAACTATGCATATATTGTGCAAATTAAATCGATAATGCCAAATATGTAGCTATTACAACTTTACTTATTTTCTCTCGTGTATAGAGTATTTGTAATACTAGTAAGGATAACGACGGTGGTGAAAAGGTAATTTAAAAAAAAAAGGATAGATTGAATAATTATTTATTCGAACAAATATATACGAATACATCATTTTGTTTACAATTCAAGTTTATTTTAAAAAAGTTTATAAGATATATTATTATAAAGCTATATGTGCACCTATTATTATATTCGATAGACGCACTATCTATCGTTTTGAAAATAATACTTCTACAATATAATAATCATAATGATAAGAACACGAACAAATGCAATATCGATAACATATTTTTAAATTTTTCAGTGGCACATTAGCGCGATACCATAATGTCGAACAATAAGTCCTGGGTAATTGTTAGAAAAGATAATTCGGTGTGGGTTTATTGTCCGCTAGGCAGATGAGTGCAGTAGCGAGCGGGCGGCAGGCTGCGCGTTACCGACGGCGCCACCGGGGCCGCCCATTTCGGACCGGCACACATGTCTCTAATTACCTCCACTAAGAGTTTAGGAAGGAGAAAACTCCACCTCGCATACAGTAGCACTGGATACAAATTATCACTATAGCGTTACTTTGTTCTGCAAAATGCCAACATAACTTTTCTTTCCGCAAAATTGAAGATGTTCGTGTTCTGAACAAATATACTATGTAAGAAAGAAACGTAGAATGAACGAGACGAGCTGCACTTTAATTTCGCAAGAAATATTACTAAAATTTACCAATTGTACCTTAACTTCGCGTATTATTAAAAATAGTCTTCCTATCAGTCGAAAATATCGTGTTCACAGTACTGGCAAAAGTAGCAGGCCGTGTATGGTAGTTATCAATATTTCTTATACATAAAATATATTGTAGCAAACCAACCGCAAATCAATTTATGTAAAACATGAAATCCGCAACAGGGCTATAAAAAGAAAAATCAGGCAGTCTGAATGTAAAACAAGCCATAACTTATTTCTTATGATCAATCAGCGAGGAAAAGTTGTAACAATTCCGCTCGGAAAATCTTTCGCCGGCACTCCGGGGAAATGTGACAACGTATTCATTGTACTTACTACGTGCATTGTATTAACAATCTATAGATTCCGCGCGCATTGCATGAGCACATTTTTCATTGCTGACATTTTTATAAATGGATACAATATGGGTTTTGTTGGCAAGAGATTAATTATTGTTTTTGTGCATCGTTTCACTTATTCAATAAAGGGGAGATATTTAACTGCTGATCTATATCAATCTATATATCGTGCGACTTCTGGGTCTAAGCTTTTTAGGCCTAGATACACCACATGCACTCTATATGACGTGATAGATTTGGTCCATATAGTAATATAATTTAACGGTTAAAATGTTCAAATCGACCACTTAGCTTTTAGGAAGTTTTGTTTCTGCTCCTCAGATCTCAATAACGAAAGTCACTTTTAAGGTACAGAGATGCTCGCCAGAATTGAAACTTGACCTGTAGTAAAATGCATGTCCCCAGCGACGTAGTATCATTAATACGGCAATCTAACAGAGCCTTTAAATTAATGTTATTTAGTCAATAGCAAATCAGGTTACTAATAAAATACCACCTATTTTTATATAACTAAATAAAATTTTGTATTAATACAAGTAGAGCGTTTGAGTAATCTCTACAATTGGAATAATTCTATGTATCTCTGGTTTTATTTACAAGTATAATTTAATTATTGTATTTTTTATTTGTTTTGTAATTTCCAAATTAAACCTCCTTTTAATAAAATGGTAGAGTCGTCACTCGTCTTTCCCATATTTAAATATATCAATACGAGTTTAGTAATGTTTATATTTTAAAGTATTAATAATAAAGTAAATTTATTATAAATTACCTAAATACCAAACGTATTTCACTGAATCTCATGTCATTAATATCACTATCAATGAATAGCAATGAGTAGTGAGTAGTGATTGGTAATGCGACTCCTTTTTGTGACGTTGAACTGTGTGTCGCCATCTAGTATTTGATGCAGGAAATATTTATAATTTATTTTCACAGTTAGTTACTCGACGCGACACCGTGCCGTTAATGTCGCCTCTGATGATTACGGAACACTGATTTCATTACCAAATTTTGTTTAACATTATATATTTTTCTTACTTATTAAATACGAGCATCGCTTAATGTCGTCGCAATCCATATATGAGATGATCAGTACAGTGAGTTCCTCGGTCCGATTTCGAGGTTGGGAAACCCGCTTTAGGATGTCTTACTCGCCTTTTGATAACTTCTCAGAAAAATTGACGTCAACGGGTAGCCAATAATACTAGCATTAGAACAGCTATACTATGAATCTTAATTATAAACTCAGATCTTACTCTGAAGTTAGTTATGTACCTACGATGCTGAGTTATTGATTAATCAATTTCTCTTTGTAACATATAATCAACGGAGTGATTGAAACAAAGTATTTTAGTAACTTTTATTTTAAAGCAAACGAGAAGTTGATTTCTGTTAATCGCTTCAAAAATATTGTTGCCTAATTAATTTGTCTGCTCTATATTTTTAAATTTGTTTCTATTAAGTAAATATTGAAGTTTCTAAGTAATTTGGGAAATGTGAGTGTATAATTAATGATAGTATGTGAAACGAAACGTTAACTAAGGCGGAGTGCCAGAAGTCAGAAGTGTTTCAGTGGCCTCTGGAGCACTGCCAACGATTCGTCTGCTGGTTATTTTCGCGCGTCATCCACGAATAACAAGACATCCACCGGCCATAAATATGTACATATGTATGATGCGTGCACCAACTTACAGACGGATATCAACACACAACGCGCATTATAAATATTGAGATCGCGGCCCGCCGGTCTTGTCACACTGTTGCAATACGTGTTTTTTCCTACGTACACACCACCATTACCATTCATCCATTCAAAATCACAAAACCCACCGACTACACCGAATTGCACCCGAGTAACTCTATTAAAATGGCCTTTGTCTAGCATTCATTATGCCCCTGTCTAGTTTTATATTCTTTTGTGAGCGGCAGTCGTTGCATGGATGCATGAATAAATTGTTTTTGAGAGCCGAAAGTTCCGAACAAACTGGTAGGTCAAGATCCCTTTCTCATAGAATACCCTTTGTCCGATAGTAAAAGGCGTGCACTATTAAAGGGCGCGGATCGGGTAGAATCTGGATATGAGGCCATATATAATTATTATTTAATCTATTGTGCCGAAAATACAGTGGGATATTTGTCGTAAGGGCCGTTCGGCTACCTTATAGGTCGTATGGTGGGCCATCGGTTGATCGTAGTTGTGCCTTGAAAGTAGCGAGCTGGCACGCCGACGCGACGGCCGCTCCTTTTCGTGTTGGCGCAAGTGTGCGTGTGTGCTCCTGATTATAATGCGTACGCACTGTCATTGCCCCAATACCGACACACCGACACTGCCCCCTCGCCTCTTGAAACAATCAACGGAACTTTGCTAATGTTTGGCCTCTTTGACGTTCCACACTTACACATATTTCCCAATTTAACTTATACATCAAATGTAAAATTACTAAAAAAATAACGTTTGTATATAATTCCAAATTATTTTTATTGTTAATAAGTTCTGTTCTGGAAATAAAACAAGTATAATATATTGTATCCACGTTAATACAAAAAAAAATTCAAATCTATTTGTGTATGATTGATTAAGTTATGTACAATCTATCAAACATTATATCTATTACTTACACTACATTATAATATATTGATTACAACGCGCAACAGCGCAAACGACATGGCGCTACATATAAAAACAAACAAAATCCTTATGAAATATAATATAGTTACTCGAAAAAATATTTTCATAAAAGCTTATGTTAAGATAGTTTTTACATCAGTTAATATCAAAATATTAAAAATATCACATTATTATCTTGGTATACGTAGTTAGTACTATAGGATACCAAGGTCCTACGGCGAGAAAAAAATATTTTGGAAACGTATTACATAAATTAGCTATTCCATTACATATACGTTTTGTGTGACGTAAGACGCCACGTGGAGTAACAAAAAACTGTCGCTTCTGTACAGTGTGCGATAGCTGTGTTAAAAATATAACTGCAAAGGGGTAACAAAGAATAAAAATATCACATGAATTATAATCCTACGCCATGTGGGGCACACCTTAACACAGCGTTAAAAATAATTGCCGACAAGTATAAGTTACAAAATGCTTTATTTAGTAAGGATGGCAAATAAGTCGTAAATAATGGAGGATAGAATAAACATTGCATTATGTCGATAATAATATTATTAGGCGCATTGTGTTCGGTCACGGCGTGGGCACGAGCACCGTCGCCGACCATTCAGCCGCGACGGATCCGCATAATGAGATGCAGTGTTCCACCAGATGTGGCGCAGGCGCGGCCCCAATACACTCACGTTTTTTGTTTTTATCCCTCTTTTTTCTACTATTGTAGAAGAACACTTTGGCAATCTTAGTTAAAACATGGTATTTTCTACACGATGTATACATGAGAGTTGTAAAAAAAGTATGACATTATTAATAATTCACAAAATACAAGTCGATACATGATATTACATGCTACAACATGATGTTCTACGTTAAAATAAAGTTAGTTTGTCTAATTAATAAGTAAATTCTGTCTTATGTGAAGGACTCACAAAAGACAGAATTTACTATTGGGTGAAATACTAAAGATGAAATATTTACATTTCAAGCCTCAGTTGGCCTGAAATAAATGTAGGAACATGACTGATTTTATTTAACATTAGATAATAACCAGATAATGCTCGGACAAAATACTACTGAAGTATTTGACATTTTAGCGATTAAAATTTCACGTTCCGGATATATGCATATAAATCGTGGGCAACTTATGAAACATATAAAATGTACAAATATAAACAGAAGCGCAAGTTGCTAATGTTAAATTCGATCTTTTTTGTTGGCAGAAAATTTAGTTTCTGTGTACTACAAATAAAGTTAAAAGCTGTAGTTCTGGCCGCCGTCCGCTTTACGTTTATTTATGTTGCCTTAGTCAGTACTGTTACCTACACTGCGCCAGATGTTATTTTACGACAACTCGGCACCGAATAAACAATTTCTATTTTTACGTACTAATATCCTATATTAAGCGTCCTTCAAAAAATGCAATCATACTCAAAAGGCTTGAGTTATAATAAACGTATTTATAAAAACAAAACTATTCTTTAAAGATTGTTCTTTTTGTAATCAAGTTATTTATGCACATTTTTCATCACAAAGAATTTAGCAAACAGTTTTTCATTCACCTTTGAAACCTATCTTACACCTTAAAGTAAATCAAAGTCCGCATGATATTAGGTGACACAAATCTATACGAATAAAACAAACACTATTAAATGATAATGAACACATGAAACTGTCCTTCAAATATTCCGTCATATGCAGAGATTGATGATTCAGTTTTCAGACTGGCAGACACGCCCGCGCAGCTCCATACTTCTTTACATTCCATACGATTATAAGCACTATGGGAAGTAAGGAAGCACGGAACTCGCGCAAGGCCTTTCTCTTCACTCTTCACTCTTCATTTGCTGCATTCCTTTTGAGTTGACCGACACCGAAGAAGTTGTGCGATAAACACCCGATACATAAGTTATAGCTTAGCACGGGACGCCATTAGTTGGTCGATGGTGACCGCAAAGGCCCACAGTCGGCAAGGGCGGTGGGGGTGGCGAGCGACGCGGCTTGATGGCAGCTCGCTGAGCACTGGCGGCGCAGTCGGTGCGCACGCGCAGACCAGCTCTAAAAATGGAGTCAACCGACGGAGTTCGCTTACGACTCGCGAGTACCATCCATTCCAAATTTGTATTTTCCCGAAATAGAACCGACGGCGGGCGTCAAACGGATCGGTTACCCGAGCGTGCACCGACCTGCAGCGTGCGACGGGCGGCAGGAGCGGTACCAGCGACAAGAGCGGGAAGAGCGGCAGCAGTGCGCGGCTCCGGCGGCGCGGGTCCTCGAGGCGAGGAGCGCGCCGGAGCCTCTTATGTAAGGAACACCGTGAACCGCGCCGCGTGACGAACGTATCGAAAATAAACGTGCGGCGGCCGGCGTGCACGCAAGCCACCACGCCGGCCGACGGCGCCACATGTGCGCGCTCCCGTCAGCGTTCCGATGATCCTGCGCTGGAGGGGATGCTATTATTAGTAGTTCACCATCCACCACTGTCACCTCCCGCGGGGTAGTCGATCTATACATAGTTCCGATCACGGGATCTGGAGATCCTCAGCGTTCACTGACCTTCTCTGAAACAATATTAAAATAGGCCTTATATTCATTTTACAATTTACTATCTCTATGGCCAGACATGTGCTAGAAAATTTACTGAATATTTTGTTATTGTGTTACATTATACATATACTTTTGAAACCCTTATGAATAAGATTATATTTCAGTAATCGTAGTCTAGTAACATTTAATTTTGGGTGTATTGCTATACAGCACAATAAAATAGTCGCTATCATTATTTCGTATAAACAGAAATAGGAATTCCACATATTATTTTACAAAGAGACCGGTAAATATAGCCATTAGTCCTAAATGTTGCGTGTAGTGACTTGATCTGCCCAGATAAGGGTAGAGATTCGTATTGGGCCAAAGAATTTCCGCTGCCGTAAAGCTCGTCTTTACATTCACTCGGTCAATAAAAGAATTTTGGCAAACTTTCGTAGACAAGTGGGACGGCGGCCAACTCATCTTTTGTCTCTTGAATGCAACTTGGTTTTGTTGGGATTTCGATACCACAATGTTTCGAGAAGTAAACAGAAAAACACGTCATATTATTTTACTTGAACTTACACACTTCTCTTTTAATCATTGTTGAATTCTGTTTTGTAATCACATTTAAATTTTAACTGTGTATTCAAAAATTATACAAAAAAACAGTCTTTTAAATTATGAATTATTCAATGAAAAAAATGAAAGAAATACAATAATTATTATAACAAAGATAATTTTAGTAACCTTAGAGAACCTTAAGTACAGAAAATAATAACTTGTATCTTATAAAAATAGGTTTAAGTTTTATATTTCCCTTAACGAAATTCTGGGATACATACATATGTTTTACATACATACATAAACTCACGCCTTGTTCCCAGAAGGGGTAGGCAGAGGTGCCAGGGCACCCACATTTCGCCTTGTATGTTCCGTCCCACAATGTGATAGGTGGCGAGCCTATCGCCATATCGGGCACAAATTCCTGACTCTGGGCTGATACTGAATAGAAAAATCCAATATCACTTTGCCCAACCCGGGATTCGAACCCGAGACCTCAGCTTTGTAACCATACCGTAGTACAACTACGCCACCGAGGCAGTCAGAGTACATATGTTTTTATTTAAAAAATATTCACACAATCAAGTACATAGATATTTGACTTGTCCGCTAAATTAAAAATGTTGTCATTGCCTCGACACAAACACATTTCAGTGTCAACTCATAAGTGATCTCACATTATATAAATTGTATCATTAAATATAATATAAAATTTATAACTACCCCAGTCGCGTAGTTGTACAACGGTGCTCCAAATGCTGAGGTCTCGGGTTTCAGTCCTGGGTTGGGCAAAGTGAAATTAGATTTTTTTATTCATTATTTGCCAGTCAGGAATTTGTGCCCCAAACAAGCTCGCTCCCTATTACATCGTAGGATATAAAACACAAGGCGAAACAAGGATGTTCTAGTAGAACCTCTGCCTAGTCCTTCAAAGAAAAAGGCCCGAGTTTATAGATGTATGTATATAAAAAATATTTATAATACTACAAATTTTCCTTGGCCTCGTTTTACTGTCTTGTTTTTTCGTACAAAATAATATTTGTTCAACTGGGGATGATACTAGTGGTATCTCTGCTTATCTTTTAAGGAATACAGTCGTGAAATTATTTGCGTTATTTCCATTGTTAACTATTTTGACATTATGAGAACCAATATTGTAATAGCTTAACTATTACGCAGATAAAACTAAAAAATAAAATAATCATAATCTGAATTGTAATTATTAGAGCGCTGAGAGATGACATAAGCGAATGTTATTTGCGTGGCCGTGTCGTGAGCAGTAAGTATTAAGAAGGTTGGCCAGTGGGCCGGAGCAAAGAATGATGGCGATGCTGCCCGTAGAGCAGCCGACCGTCCAAAGAGCGTACTCTGTTGAATATTAATGCGACATTGTTATTGGCCACTAGTGCCCGCTGCTGCCCCAATCGCACATTTCCATAACTTACTATTCTGGATCCGCGGGGAATCAGCTCGCTGTAGGAATATGATCGCTTGGGCCACTCATATTTACCCTGTAAATTCTGTTCGGTCGCGACAATACGTTACATTATTCATTATGGAATCTTTAAGTGGACGCAACTTTACTCGGTTTTCTTGACTACTCCAACGAAGTGAATTTGTGCTATAACAATGCGATGATTCATTTCGTGATTGTATCTGAACGCGCTGACACAACGCTCGATCCGATGTAGCCTATGTTCCCTGGCAATAAATTAAATCTGGCATTGATTGTAAACAATCAATATAGCATTGTACAACGTACAGTGGCGACGGGATTCGCCACGCCGTGGGTATTACACATCCAGATATACTCACTGCACTATTCGTACATGTACTATGTTTAATGTCAATCTGCATATATCAAATCATGACATTAGTGCCTAGTAAAACAATAGTTAAAATTACTGAAAAAGCACATATACATATCCAAAATATCAGAAAATAGCAATTAGTTGAAAAGTTTTTTTTTAATGATAATCATACATGCATAATTAATATTGATTAATTACTCTGAAAAGTCTCCGCAAAACATCACATCTACATTTATACTTCCTCTAGCTATTGGTTATGCATTTGTATGACTATTTCTTGTTAATTCAATCTTTACAACATTGCGGTGATCAAGATATGTCATACAAATAATGTGTGCTGATCTTTGATATGTAAAATGTCATTTTAAGATGTTTTTTAAAATAGCTTTTTTAAAAGCATAACCAAAAAAGGAACTTTGTGCTGTTATCATTTACATTTCTTTCAAATAAAATGAATCCAAATTGTTATATCAGTAAGGTGCATATTAAAGTATGAAACAAGTAAACGAACCATTTGCATATTTATACAAGAAATTCAAAATCTAATCGTTGCGAGTTTTCCTGGTCAGACATAAAAATCATTCTAATTGAAAATGTTTTAACAACTGTCATAATTTCAATAAAACTGTGTATCACAAGTAATAATTAATCATATGGAATCACAAATTATGAAGTCGTTATTACGTTATATAGATGTGTGGAAATCATGACATCCAGATTTCACTTTAGGCGTCCATAAAAACCTCAAAATAACTTTAAATTAAAATGCCAGCTCCAGAGATCTGATTTAAAACTTGAAATAGTCCTAACACTTGGTCTCGGTTACAAAAGTTGGCAAATACTTATAAGATTAGAACTACGAGTAACATCTTAACTAGATATTCCCGTAAGTACATATAGTGGAGGAAACTGTGCTCTATCCTTAATACAATCGCAGCCAGTGTTCTAATGTGATGACTGCAAACTTTCACAAAGATTCTTCTAACTGTTTAGTAAGTTGAAACGTACTTCTAGATTGTCTAATGTCTTCTACTCATTGTTTTAAACTATGCATTCATGGAATCTTATTTCGGTAATCTGTGCTTCGATTTGATTTAATAATTTCGTGTAACCTGGCTCTTTCGACCCCATTTCATGATTTGGTGAACTGACTTCTCTGAAATAAATTAATTGCTAACTGCATTCCTTGCTAACTACATCTTGCGAAAACGATTACCAATTTGCGTTCACGCTGGAGTATTTATTCAAAAGCAGAAGCTGCGCCTCAATCGCCTCGCCTATATTATATACGAGGTTTACTATACCAACGCATATCGCTGGAACTGGCGTACACTCGCGCAATGATCGTGAACCATTCACACAATCCATCTTCTCTGTCACCAAAACAGTCAATTAAGTGATAATCAAGTAAATTAGATCGTGATACATAGTTGTTACACTGGTAAATAGCACGCGCAAGGCAGGAAGCGCGAGGCGCGCGACGCGCCGATACAAACTGTTGCCGAACGTAGGACGAGCAGCGGCGAGCAGCGTGGCGCGCGCTGCGTGAGCGTCGCCGTCGCCGCCGCCGCGCCACCGCCGCCGCCGCCACCGCACCCGTCGCCGATGACGTTTGACCTTATTTAATTAGTTCGTTCGTTTTTACTCTTTGTATGTAACGCAGCGTATTAAAATGTGTAACCGTCTAATTTATTGTTGCCATCCTCTCAATGAACATGTTTTGTGTACACGCTGCTTAGTACAACGACAAATTAACAACACAGTGTTCAACATTCCATTGGAATACATTTTTTTATAATTTATTCAATGCCTATGCACACAGGTTGTAGATGAAACAAAACTCCTGTGCTATTTCTGTTAGAGTTCACCCAACTCGATAGCATCGCTAGTCGCTACGTTCTGCAATGTTCTGACTAACGCTGTTGCTGTGCTTTCTTCTTATTATAGTACATTCTACACAAATGCTCTTGTAATCAGATTTGGGGTAGGGTAAAATTATGTTTATCCGTCTTTTAGGTTACACGTACGATCGTGTGCCTTTATGTACCTATTGGAAAAAATCTTGTTGCAATATACCAAACTATTGAGGATTTAATGGAAATGTTAAAAATACTTATTATTATCAACGTTAGCATTCACTTTTCATTGTCATGCAAAAATAATACTAAATACCTATCATTCTGAACGTTTGCTGATGTTCTCAGCGGGAGATTTGAAAACCACGTTTTTTACTGAGCATATCTACTAAGATACATGAGGGGCTTCGTCTTCGCGGGGGTATGAGAAATACGACATTCAAAGGATCAGTTTTTCTAAGTACGATACTTTGCTGCCGGCCGTATCGAAACATGCATAATGTTTTATTCGACTCAGGGGGGTTCTCTATAAAAACGATACGAACTTCGAATGTTCGGACACCGTACGTAAAACTTCACTAATGTGCCTAGATACTCCACAAAATGTTGAATTCCTCTATCGGACGTCGCAACCATATACTAAGTTCGGAGAAAATGATATCTTAGTATAATAGAGAATATTATTGATTTTTAGAAGTGGAAATATATCTTACTCCGGAGTGGAACATCCGAACCTGTGATCCGAACATTCGAAGTTCGTATGGTTTTTATAGAATAACCCCCCAGAGCTCTTTGTATTTTATTGGTAAAACTTGTATCATTATTTTTGTTTATTGTTTTATGACTCACAAGATGAAGGATTTTCAAATATTACATTTTAATATTAAATTCATTGTATACATATAGTTCCATCTAAGTATTGTATCTTATATTTTTTTTGCCACAACAAAATGCGTAATAGTAATGTAAAAAAATTCCAAGTCTCGCAGCTCAGGTTTTCTACCGCAAAAAGTTGTGAGATGCATGTAATACGAGTCGGGTTCAAATCCCGGGTCGTGCATAGTGATATTGGACAACGTTATTTAATAAATAACGTTGTCCAATATCACTTTGCACGACCCGGGATTTGAACCCGACTCGTCTCAGCTTGTCAATTATACCGTAGTACAACTGCGCCACCGAGGCAGGATGATAAAATTTAATGCATCTTATATGATTTTACAACTTCGTCACTTTTGCAAAAACATAATTTTCCGTCATCTTTGAATAAATAACACCCAACAGTCACATACATAAACCTGACCCCACAGTAAGATCGAGTCTTACCTATACTCTACCATAAGCTACTAGTATCAACAAATTCTGTAAACTAACGTGCAATGTTTTCCTTCCAGCGCAATGAAGATAATGTTGGGCAAGCTGCCGCGGCCGTGGATAGTTGACGACGCGAAGGACGACGGCTACACGGCGCTGCACCTGGCCGCGCTCAACAACCACGCCGAGGTGGCCGAGCTGCTGGTGCGCGGCGGAGCTCGACCCGACCTGCAGAACGCCAACATGCAAACTGCACTGCACTTGGCCGTCGAGAGACAACACACGCAGATAGTGCGCCTGTTGGTCGCACATGGAGCCAATCTCAATATTTGTGATAAGGTAATTTCAATCAGTGGTGATAAGTCTCTCCTATGTATGAGGCCACCTCGGTGGGCACCACCGCAATGTCTATTTCTCCCGCCAAACAGCAGTTTAAATGCACTGTTGTGTTTCAGATTGGATTGTAGCCAGAGTAACTACTGGACATATTGAGACTTTTCTTATGTCTCAGAATGGCAAGCACAGTGTAATTTTGCAATTCAAGGTGTTGTTTGGTTTTGCTACTGTTCTTGAGCGGTCGTATCGCTTACCATCAGGCGAACGGCATGCTCGTCTTGCCATTCATTGCAATAAAAAAAACTACACCGTACTTTGTACCTGAATAAATAAATTCGATAAAGTAGCAATGTGAAGTTTTGTAAGAGAAAAGTTTACGACTTAGCCCAGGGGATTAGCAAGACGAAACAAACAGTGTTGAGAATTGACAAAAAATGGCCGATCACGGCGACCCGAAAGATGGATGACCTAATAAAAATATCAGAAAATTGTTTAATGTACTAAGTTTAGTTCGCTCGACTATCTGAGTACTTCCGGTAGCTAAAGATAATAATGATGAAAGCACACATGTTTTAGTAGATACGCTGCGTCATTATTTAAGGTATTTAATTAATTTGTGAGTTCCGGTCGTTGATTATTTAAGGTATTTAATTAATTTGTGAGTTCCGGTCCAAATGTGAGATTTGCCTGTCTGATGCATCGTCGTTCTAATTTAACCAAATAGTTGTTAGTTGTCAAAAATTTTCTTCAAATCCCCTCATGACTCATCAGATCTTTACCTAATTGCAATCAATATCTACTAATGCCTTCTCGGGACGTATCAATGATAAACAGAAAAGTAATTCAAAAACCCCAAAATACGTATAACATTTTAACTTAAAATCCCTGTACAAAAGATAACCTAACCTAACCATAAAACCATTAAAAATATGAATGCTTATTATGATGATGCGTTTTTATTCTCAAAAGAATCGAATATCCTCATGTATCACTAAATACTTGATTAGTCTAGTCACATAGATGGTATGACAGCGTGTTACGTCTCTATAACTGTGGGGTTTGATTACGTTCCCCATGCCAAGGACTCCATTCTTGGTTTTTTGAGGTTTACTCCAGGATTATAATATATTTTGAAATGGTGCACTTTAGACAGGCGAGCAATCATAAAATCGTGAGGCCAATTCAGCAACTTTAATAAAAATCAACTTCGGTCACATACGGTTTAAGATATAAAGGCATAAAAAAGCATGCACGCCAGTTGACTTTCGCAAGCAGCTCTTTGGTAAAAAAGCACGTGTTAGTGATATAAGAGATTTACAAGAGGCACGCAATCTACTCTTCCGTGTAGAACTGCAGACAATAAAATGTGTGTTTGCAGGACGGCGACACTCCGCTGCACGAGGCGCTGCGGCACCACACGCTGCAGCAGCTGCGGCGGCTGCAGGACGCGCGCGACGCGTCACTGCTCACCGGGCTCGCGCAGGCGCACGACAAGAAGTCCTCCGCCTCCATCGCCTGTTTCCTCGCCGCGCACGGCGCCGACCTCACCATCAAGAACAAGAAAGGTACGCGATGTTGCAAAACATCATAACACCGATGTTACCGGTAGTTTCTGAACTCATCAAGTGTTAACAAAAGACGCCTAATTCTTGAATCCTCTTCTTTCGGCACTCTGGATTTTATAGAAAAACAATTTGTTTTAATTTTATCTCTAACTTTCCTCTCACCACGTTTGTTCTCTTCTCTCTTTAGCTCTTAAGCCACAGGAAGTCCAATGATGACAATTACAAGGGCCGCCGTACATACAATCTAGGGAACCCAAAGCCTTCTATAATTCTATCCATAAAAATGAAGAGAGATGGCATACGTATTGCCATTCTTAGTCGTATTTCTATCTGTATTAATATACTAGCAATCGGGCTCGGCTCCGCCCGGGGGCAGATAGTTTTTGAGTCTCGTCCCCATCAACACCATATTATTCCACTGTTTTATATTTAAAGTCAGTGTGACCGCAATCGACTGTATTGCTTTTCCCGTCCCTTTATATCCCGTTCTGTCCCATCTCATTCTACCCTATGACGAGAATCATGTAATCCTGTCCTCTCCTATCCCGTGCCATTCATTCAAATTTGAAAGAGTAGTAAATATGCATATTTGCATGCACATACAGGGTGGACAAGAAAACGGCGCACCTGCCAATATACATTATAGTATATGGTGAAGGAATCTTAATTAAGACGGATTTGTATGGCGCTAGCGAATATTAAGAAAGATGTCGAGAAAAAAAAACTAACGTTCACATGCTACCCCTTAACATGTTAAGCTAAAGTGATTGAACCCTACAACTGAACGGTAGACATTCAACAATAAATAAGCAGAGCTCATTATTTACTTATAAGTCGTGCGATTGTGTACATCACGCTCAGGGTACATAAAAAAGATATTAAATTAATACTGCCAACAGTCACATACATGGGTACTAACCCCACACTAAGATACAAATCTTGTGTCGCGGGTATTAGAAAAATAATAATGGTTCACGGAAATTATTTGTCTCGGGGCGGGAACCGAACCCGCGGTCTGTCGGTTCTTACCAACTGCGCCACGGCGGCCGTCGGTGACTCATATGGGCTGGTTAGTTGTCATTAATGACCGCCAAAATAGTTAACTGACCTTGTAATGTAAACCGTAATGACCTTGATAGGCAAAGCTGGAAGCGCAGGATCCGCCAAAACCCGCACGAAAACACTGTCACAGTTTGGTAGCACAAATCACTTTTTCTTTTACATTTCACATAACACAAGTTACATCAAAAGCTATCAAATTGGGTAATGTTCAAAGCATAGTTAAATTAATAAAATTTACTCAAAATAACTGAAAACGAATTTACAATAATAATTAATATGCACACGACTAATACATGCACACGCGATCGCAATCCGAATTCAACTAATAAAAAATAAATTATTATTTTGATTCTTGAAAGATAAAGGCCTGTTCACATTAGATACAAAGCTTTCCTATTTGAGTTCATAATAATTCATCTGAACAATTAGTATTACTACTGTATCAGCCCATATACGTGCCACTGCAGGGCACGGGGTCTCCAGTGCAGTAAATTAGTAGTTAGTGTTTATTGATTTCACTAATTTTATCTCAAATAAGTCTCATATGCAAATTCTATGCTATAATGGTAGACGACATTTCTCTAGGTATAAGAATTTAGAAGAAATTTTATCACTTTAAAGTAACATTATTTTCAAAATACATTAAAATAATGTTAAATACAATAATAAGCAAAGTAAATAGGCAATTTGTAATTGACTAGATCGGCTGATGACATATTTAAATAATATTATAAGCTATTGAGCAAGTATCAGTATCAGTCCAATAAATATTTAATTTTTTTTTAATGTAACTTTTATGCCGGAGTACTTAATCTAATTAAGTTATATCAAGTGTGTAGTGTGAACACACCTCAAGATGTCGGGCTTCTTTTGCAAAATGCTAAAAGTTACCGACAAAGAAATTGCCGCCTTTCGGCACGCACTCACAAACGGCGGCGGCGACCTCAAAGGAAGAATAATCGAGCCGCGTTGGATCCGACAAAGTACACTATGACCGGCGGCTTCCTTTGACTAATAGGGCCGAATTGGGCCATCATTTTAAAAATATTATTTTTTATTAATCAGTGTCATCAGATTATTTTTTCAATGAATCTAAATTATTTAGAAAATTTAAATGTTATGTAGGTATTATCAAAACTTTTCTAATTATAATTAAATTCGCAATCTTACATGATTTAAGCGATGACCAGTGTGATTTCTTGGTATCTTTCAGTTTGGATTTGTGACACTAAGGAAAATAATGACAAACAAAATAGTCAATCCATTCACGATGCAACTGCACCTAAAGTTATTATGTTGTTAATTTATTGACGCTTAAATCTAAGTACGTCCCTGTTTAACTGATTGATTTATTTGAAATGAAACAAAAAATATCCTTTTTTGAAGTTAGAGAAGGATAAATTATACAGCTAAGAGTTCATGACCTTACCCATGTGTAAACAGCGGTTAAAGCGAAGTTTAAGAAAGTTTTGATGCTGTTAAAAATAGTTTTCGTGGTATATTTCGTTAACCGTTCAATTAACGACGAAACGAAAAAATACGTATGTGTTTAAATCTTGTTCTTCATCCATCCCAACTGATTTTATGCGAAAAAGTGGTGATTAAACTTAAAACTTTAAACGGTCATAACTTCAAAACGGATAGGTATTTTCCAAATATTATTTTTTTATTACGTTATTAATATTATGCCCTTGTACCCAACTGAGCAAGTGCGCCATTTATTTGCGCTCCCTGTATAATTCCTATCTGATGAGCCAGGATGATAGCCCATGGGATGCCATGGATGTGGGAATACTACATTTTATAGGAAAAAAGTAGCCTATGTTACATACAGGGTTTCAGCTATAAATTATAGTTTAGAAAAGTAAAAAAACACGCTTGCATAAAAGACCCAACTAAAAAATAATTGATAATGAGTTTAAGATTCGAAAGAAAATGAAGTAAAATACATACATTTTATTGTTACAAAGCGTGGGGTGTTTACAACAATTACTTATCCTACAGCACTAGTTTTTTTAAACTATAATTTAATTGCTTGCACTAAAAACATTATCTACGGCTGTCTTATCAAAGAAAGACAGCTGCGCGCAAATTACCAACTTTTAATATATTTTTTTCAAAAAAAAATTTGTTTACTTTTCTGGATAAGATAATGTCATATACTTTTTAAATTATTGCGTTGTCATCGGTCCTGGATAAGTATGCAAAGTTTGAATTAAATCTGATCATTCTAAGTAGGGCAAAATCGAGCTCAAAGGAGTCGGTTACATACATACATACATGCATACAAACATACAGGTGAAGCTAATAAAAGCTTGTTAAAAAAAACATCAAAATTGATTGAGCCGTTTTTGCGTGAAAGAGTAACAAAGATCCATATATTCAAATACATCCGGATACAAACTTATACAATTATAATATATTCGTAAGGATTTTATTAATTTACTGGATTCGATTACTGGCACCGGGAAATTGATTCCGGGGCCTGCTGTACACGTCTTATGAGATCGGATGCGCCAAATTACCACATCCGGTTTTCGGGATTGCAATCTCTAATTGCAGGCTTGTACTATTTATTGTATTTTATTATACTCTTGTTTTATTTTAAGGAACATTTAAATACTGGTATTTCATTAGCTGACACTTTGTTTTCATTATAATTATATTCGTCACCTTAGTTTACATTGAAAGGTGAGGCCGAAGGAATTTCGAATATTCATTTACATATGTTGGTACGTCCTAATTTCAGGTCAAACACCGCTCGATTTGTGTCCGGACCCGAATCTGTGCAAAACATTGACTTCGTGTCGGAAGGAGGGCGCGGCGGCCGGTAGCGAGAGCGTGAGTGAAGGCGAGGCGAGTTCGCCAGCCGCCGGTCCGGCGCCCTCCACCTCGGCCGCGCCCGCTGACGCCGCCGCCGACGTGCCGCCGCAAGTGGACCCCACCGCCGACGAGTGCCTCGTGTGCTCCGACGCCAAACGCGACACACTGTTCCGGCCCTGCGGACACATCTGCTGCTGTAACGTATGCGCCGCCAGGGTAAGATACTAATCATGTTGTAATGCCAGCAACTACTTGTTTTGCATACACAGAAGGAATTCAGGTTCACTAGTTGACGTGAAGGCTATTAGACGGGGCGAGTTTGTCGCGGCGAGAATCTTATATCATACATCCACAATATATGACAATCGCATCTTCGGGGGAAGAAAATCTTTTTTTTTATTGCAGTGAATGGCGAGACGAGCATGCCGTTTGCCTGATGGTAAGCGATGCGACCGTTCATGAACAGTAGCAAAACCAAACAACACCTTGAATTACAAATCAATACTTGGCATTCCACTGCGCTCGCCATCCTGAGACATAATATGTTATGTCTCAATTTGTCCAGTAGTACACTGGCTACAATGTCCTTCAATCCGAAACACAAGAATGCATTTAAACTGCTGTTTGACGTGAGAAATAGACATTGCGGTGGTACCCACCCAGGCAGCCTCTCACATATGAGAGCCCTTATACAAGTAAATCTCTCCGTGTAAATCGGTCTCTACAGCATGTTATATGCATTCCTGTAATGAGGCAAGTAAAAGCGAGACCAGTACGTGTAGTTTAGTGATATTTATTTTCCAATTACATCATCTCCTTCTGAAGTGGTAAGAGAAACTTCCATACAGCTCTGAACATGTACATATTTAGTAATGAAACGAATTTTGGCCTTGTTTATATTTTGTATCATAAATAAAACGGTAAACGCGTGCCTATATATATACAACGAGTATTGGGATGCATTGGGACGCAATATATGTGGTTTGTGTGTGTTGCGTGTCACAGGTGAAGAAGTGCCTGGTGTGTCGCGCGTGCGTGGTGTCGCGCGCGCGCGTGGGCGAGTGCGTGGTGTGCTCGGAGGCGCCGGCCACGGTGGTGTTCCGGCCGTGCGGCGACGTGTGCGCATGCGCCGCGTGCGCGCCGCTCATGCGCAAGTGCGTCGAGTGCCGCGTGCCGCTGCAGACGCAACAACACGCGCCGCCGCACCACCACAACATCGACCGTCAGTATACAACACACAACGCATAATTACAATCACTGACGTAATCCAAAAAAAAACTGGTCTTTTAATCCTACATTGGCTCAAAATGACGTATCGACCCGTTATTAAAGAAGCCTATTGACGCATGAAAGGCAGATAATATATATTTCGGTCTTCAAGATGTATCTTCAATAAGTACAAAATTTCTTATGTTACAAATCTTTAATGAAAGTTTTCCAAAATAATAGGTTTGTTATTTAAGTCTATAATTCTAAAGTGCGACATTATCTGTTTGAACATTAGCTGGCCTGCCACGTATATACGCCGAGATTAGCGAGCGTCTAAATTCTACATCGAGAACAATAACGAGGGCTCCAAGCTTAATCTCTCTTGTATTGTGTTGTATTAGTCCCACTGCGTTATTCATTTTTCTCTTATCAAGAGTACAATTGCGAGTGGTTGACCATAGAATTCATCACGCTTGCCTGGTGCGGGTTGGCGGACTTTACATGCATTGTTAAAAATCGCTATGGTACGCCTGTATCCTCACGATATTTTCGTTGATTATAAGTGCGTGTTGGCCTGTTGGTAACAGACCAAAGCCGGCTGGCAAGATATTCCCAATGTTCGCTAGTTCAAATCCCAGGGCACACCACTGACTTTTCGGTGTCATGTGTGTATTGATAGTCTCTCCTATTATGCAGTAAACTGCTTTAAAATAACAGGGATATATATGGATAATCTTTACAAGCTTTTTATCCACAAACAAAGGTATTCAAGTTTAATCTAGCTTATTTAGTTTGCCACCGGTAATTTTTTAAATCTTGTTTTTGCTCTCCTATAAAATGATGATTTTCGACTTGTATCACTGATCTCATGAGGCACAGATGTATAAACGTGAATGTTTTGCACGCAACAGTGGAGAAGGACAGTGGCAGCAACCTGGCGCAAGTGCAGGTGAACAAGGGGCAGCCAGTGCCGGCGCAGAGCGCGCCGCACTACATGAACAACGGCTCGCGGTTCGCGGCCGCGCCCCCCGCGCCCCCCGCGCCCGCCACACCCGCGCCCGCACCCGCCCCCGCGCCGCCCGCACCCGCACCCGCCGCACCCGCCGCGCCCCCCGTCGCTGACGTGCAGAAACTGCAGCAGCAACTACAGGACATCAAGGAACAGGTCAATTAACACTACTCTTTTTTTAGCGATTAGATATTGCCTTCAATTGTCCTTTAGATACTTCGCGAAGGTCGGAAGCCAACATTTCTTTTGTTGAAGAGGAAAAGGGGTGCTTATTACCCCTTTCGATACCCCGGGGGAGGCCGAAAGGGGTATGTCAGTGTCTCTAGCCTTCCAGCCCGTTACAAATGCGGATATCGTGGCCGAGCTGGATCCATAATAATACCTACGAACCCCTCAATGGCCGTCAGACGCATTGTGGGAGGCACCGGACATCTCATAGCGAAGGGTGCCTCGATTTACGTCCGCGCTACCGCCCCGCGAAAAACCATTACTGGTCCTAGCTTTATTATGAGGGAGCCCAGATAACCACACTTACGCGTACTTTTAGCACCCGTTTAAGTTGTTATGGGCGCCCATGACAGAGAAGAGGCTCTATCGCACGTCTCAGAGTGGTTATACATGAGGGCACACCGCCTCGCCGTGTACCCAGCGACTCCTTTAGGTCGGAATCCAGCCTGGAGGTGGAGCAATTGTTAGTTCCGCACAAATGCTATAACCAAGCCAGGTTCCTACCGAGATCATGGATTGTTGCCGGCATAACGACTAAAACCTCTCGGTAGTCCCACGCACATAAGCAAATATACCACTAACTTTTTGCATCTTGTGTATGCTGCCTCGGTGGCGTAGTTGTACTACGATACGGTTACAAAGCTGAGGTCTCGGGTTCGAATCCCGGGTTGGGCAAAGTAATATTGAATTTTTCTATTCAGTATCAGCCCAGAGTCAGGAATGTGGGTGCCCTGGCACCTCTGCCTACCCCTTCTGGGAACAAGGCGTGAGTTTATGTATGTATGTGTATGCTTGTGTGCATGTGACTCACCAAAAACCAAATTATTAACAATGACGTAATTATCTATCGGCAGACCATGTGTCCCATCTGCCTGGACCGGCTGAAGAACATGATCTTCCTGTGTGGACACGGCATGTGTCAGATGTGCGGCGACCGCATCACCGTGTGCCCCATCTGCCGCAAGCAGGTCGAGAAACGAATCCTCCTATACTGAACACTGCCTGACTTATACTCGCAAACAACCTAATGAACTATTATACAGAAGCGAGAGGGAAGATATCACGTTGTATTGACGGAGACAGGAACGAATAGAGGTACGGTACCGCTCTTGTTACGAATATTTTGTAAACGATGTCCCCTCTAGTATCATATTTCAATGTAAACATCATTTGTATGATGACTCGCCTAACTGATCTGTACTCAAATATTTTATGGTAAATGTTAATTAAGTCGCAAAATATTCCTTGTCGCTATCATCATTGTCGACAACGTCAGCCAAAAGAAATCCGCTGTTGAAAATTAGCTTACCCTAAGAATTTCCACAGTGACCTATTTCGAAGCGGCCTGATCCAGTGAAAAATAATACTATATCGGCGAATACTTATTATAGTATGTATTGTTGTATGTTAACTCGTTTGGATGATACATTGCGCTCGAAAATTGTTAGTGACTATGAAAGTTAAGTTTAAAAATAATGATAAGCATTTTTTATAATACTACATTTCATAAAAATATTATGTGAAAATGATGTTATTTCTGTGGAAATCCATATAAATAATTGCATATATTGCATCTGTTTATCGATTATTCATCGCCTGAAAGCCTTTCAGAATGAAGGCCTGAAGGCTTTCAAAAATATAAGAATTAAGAAACTAGCCAAATTTTATGTAGTTAGCATTTGAAAAGTATTTACTGATTACGATAATGTAATTTGTATTTATCACAATTATATTAAATGTTGATGGTTAAAAATGATTATACATAACTATAAAACATGCCTAAACACTACAAAAATTGTATTTTTAATGTAACGCGCTAAGACTTATTTCGACAAATGAAGTAAAATGTCGTCCGAGGCAGTTTGTTTCCAGTTATGCATTTATTTATTTATCTCTACACATCTTATGCGGATGTGTCTTATCAAATTACATTCTTCTAAGTTTCGCCTAATTTATAGCAATTATTATGTAATAAGTGCCTTCCTTTGTTAAACTATATCCCACGTGAAATGGTGTCATGTCTTACAATTGTTTTGAAATTGTGATGCATTCTTAATCGTTTATTTATTCAAAATGTAATCACGTTCTTATTATTGATAAAAATAAATTGTTTAAATTTATCGAGTGTTTTTATGTAAAGGATTATTTTCAACAATTTTAAATGATCCCCGGCTTCGGTTGAGGTGTTATTGTGACAGTTTTTCCATGCATAAAGGTTACCGCTCATTAGACCCAACCGGCACCTCCTCGTCGCTCGCGGCCTACTCGTTGTCGCAGGTGGAGCACGGGTGGACCTCGCGTGAGTAACTCAGTAGCAAAGCGCTGTTCATTCGGGATTTGTGAATTGTCAAGGCGCAACAATACAAGACAAGCATGCGAGCAACGGGTTGTCACCGAACGGTCCACGCGTAGACGGCAATCCGGTGACGTTAAGGAGTTGATGTACGTAATGAGCCAATGGCCATACAATTTCATATGATTCCTGAATAGATACTAACCACATCCCAATAGACACTATGACTGTAATGCTAAAAAAATTATTTAATCCAATGATTATTTAGCAAAATCATCACAATAATGTAGGACCAAGAGAAAATTTAATAAATACTAGGACAACAAAAACAAACAACTTGGGAATGAAACAAAAATAAAGTTATGCCGAGCATTCGATGAGCGTGTCGTCCACGGCGTGCTTGAGAGGCGGTGCGTCGGGCACGCGTGCGCACTCGTCGAGCGCCGGCGCGCGAGTGGCGAGCAGGTCGCGCGTGAGGTCGGCGATGCGGAACGACAGGTGGAAGTCTGCCGCCAGCTCGCTCTCGTCGCACAGCGCGCAGTCCTTGTAGTACAGCGCCGACGCGCCGCGCAGCGCCGGCGACGTCGCGCAGTACAGCGGCGTGCTGGCCGCCTGGCTCTACAGAATAAAGGTTACCGCTCATTACACCCACCCGGCACCGCCTCGTCGCAGGCGGAAAACGGGTGGGCCGCGCGTGGTCCACTCGGTGGCAACGCGCGGTGTCAATTGTTAATGCACAACAACACAAGACAAGCATGCGACCAACGAGTTGTCACCGAGTAGTCCACACGTGGACGACGGCAATCCAGTGACGTAACGGAGTTGTTTAGTGAGCGTATGTCCGTACAATTTCATATAAAGAATATTAACCGCGCGAGGCGAGGCGGTGCCGGGTGGGTCTAATGAGTGCTAACCTTTAGGCTTTAAAACGATTTCATAGTACCACTTACCAGTAGTCAGTTTATTGTTTATTTGTTAATAAATGTTGCATGAGCGTCATTTTAATTACTGGTATACAAGAGGCGACTGACATCTTGTAACTTAACGACCGACGCTTAATAATATATCTTACGAAGCTACTTTAAGGCTTTGGCTACTATCTAAAGTATTTGGTAAGCTTTAATTTAAGCTGCGTTTCAAAGAAAGCGAAGAAGACCGAAGTCGTGCAACGGAGAAGAGGATTAAGTTGGTCAATGATTACCGTGTAATGCTTTGATGCCAATCGTTGCCATCAAATAGATAATATAAAGGGCTTATATGTACTTACTATAATTTTACTGTCAGATCATAGTTGTAATTATTTTAAGATGAATCAAGAACGAAATGCCATTGGCGCTAGAATTCACAGGCAAAAATTAAAAAATATACTGAAGAAAATCGGTACGAAATCATTTCTATTTCGTTTAAGTTTAACATTCTTCAAAACACTGGAAATCGAATAAGCAAATACAACTGTAGCCAGTGCCTACCAAGTTCAGGAAAAGTATTATAGTGTCTTAATCTGTCAGTGTATTGTGTTGGGGATGTCATGACCGTTTTCCATTTTCGACGAATAACTGAGACAAGCAGATTGCGAGAATGCTGCAAATGACTGTATTCGCAGTATTCCTCGCTAGCTCTCAGTCCCCTATTTTTTGTGCCCGAAAATTGTTTCACATAAACTGCTGTATAGTGTGTTCTCGCTCGTTTTGCTCTTTTTGGTGTTGCTTAAGACTTAGGCTACTGGCCCAAGAATAAGGTTAACAGTGGCCCAGTCTACCACAAACCTCTCGCCCGACTGTCCGAGATCTAACGCGAACACACCGTCAAGAGTATACAACAAGCTTTAAAATATTTCTGCTCCACTCAGCTCTGTTCTGCTCAACTCCGCTTGCAAACCATAGTTTGTCTCAATTATTTTTGACTTCGTCACTATTGGTTACATTGAAACAGAGCGCGGACGAATTGTAAATATCAACGAATATAATTGAATAATCCCTACTTAGATGCGCAGATGCGCATCTGGGCCCAGATGGGGTTCGCTCGTCTCCACGTCAATGAAAACACAGCCTTAAAATTGCCTTGCTTTCTCCTAGCAAAAATGGCTGCAAGTCTTAATAAGAAAATTGCTACCTACACATATGAAAGAGAATTATCTGTCTCACTAATCTGTCTCTATTAGTAGATAAAAAAATGTTATAAGTTAAAAGTTAAAGTTGTTTAAATTTATTAAAAATTAAAATCGACCTAAAACAATGTCTGTTCCAAGATTATAGAGTATCTAGCCGTAATGATTTGACTTCATAATGAATGCTTACAATAGTCTTCGAAAAGGGATCCATAATTGTGTAAAGGGCCTCATAGGGCCACCAATTTCTACACAAGCGTGTCTTCACGAACGAGCCAGGGTGTGCGCAGAACACTGACTTTCCACTGTTGAGCCAGCGGTAACTCAGCTGATGCATCGCCAATATGCCACACAACTTGGAAATATTATACGCCTTGATAGACGTGTACCGGTCTTCAGGCAACGAGACCAATTGCTCAGTAGGCATTAACTTATCATTGAAACTCCAATTAACGTTCCTGGAAAATTTGTATCGCAATTAATGAATGATAAATGATATGCCCTAGTGATTTCTATTGCTGCACTCAAAACTAAAGATTGAAAAAGAATAGATCACATGATCAGATTGCAAAGTAATGTATTATTATAATTTATAAAGTTACTTGTTCGTCGGTGAGGTTGTTGGATAGACAGAACCATAAAGTTATATCGTGGATAGAAACACCTGATCCTTAAAATATGTCAAAAATAAGATCAAAATTGAATAGGTACTAAACCTGTGCGATTCTGACGAAACGAACACAACGCGTGCGTCCGGTGCAAGAATCTTTTCTATGTTTGACAGCAAATAATATTGACTTAAATAATTAACTTGAAACGTTGTTTCTAACATATCCTCCGTTAGAGTCCATGGCAAACCAAACGTGGCAGCATTTAAAAGCACAATGTCGATTTTGCTAGAAGACAAATATAGAATTAATATAAAAGACAAAAGTATTACCAACATTGCTTTTATCTGGAACTACTTCATTTAATTTCAATATGATATTATGAAGGCGTACTAAGTAGTAGTAATTACTATTACAATTTTCAGTCGAGACACTAGAAATCAATTGAATACCTAGCTTACATTTTTTTTTTAAAATAATTACCTCTCATCTTTCAATATATCTTCGGAACATTTCTTAACAGATCGCAACGACGCAAGATTGATTTCATAAAATCGAAGGCGATCGTTATTTTCGCAAACATTTTTGGCGACTGTGCTCGCCGCGTATGTATTGCGGCAGGCCATAAGTACATTACACTCACGGGAACTGAGACATCGAGTCATTTCCAACCCGATGCCGCTGTTTGCGCCGGTAATCAAACACGTTTTATCCTTCAATTCAACGTCTTTTACCACCTGGAAAACGAAGCAAACTTTACATTTAATTTTAATCGTGATGCATAACTGCTGGTCTGTGGTAGCTGTAAAATTTAGGTAGGTACTTCATATTAGATTTGAGCGCCTTTTAATTCACACATCCTTATTCATAATTTTACCTCCTGCTTTACTACGAAGAGAAAAAGATAATGTATTTACAACTCATATTAGTTGTAATGCTTGATTAATTTTATTGCCGGTTATGGGTAAAGATTAAGACCTAACTTAGAAGTACCCAGAGCAGTGGCGGCGTAAAGGGGGGGCGGGGGGGGCGGTCCGCCCCGGGTACCAAGCACCAGGGGGTGCCAAAGACACCCACAGAAAGCACACAAAATCTACCTGTATCCAGAAATAACTACCAACCCTTGTATCTAGCTATTTGTATAATACTAATAGTGTATTTTGAAGTTTTTTAAATATAATGTCTCATTCTCTAAAATAATGAATTCTAAAATTCGGTAGCTGGGCCTCGTAGCGGATAAATTTGAGATTATCCGCTTGCACGAGTCTAGGAGCCACTTGCAGGGGCCCACATCACAGTTGATGGCGTGGAGGTCTCTATCATCTCCTGGTGAAGTATGTTAGAGTTGTCTTGTATAGTCGGTGGAATGTACATGTCCTGCCATGAGCCTAAGATCGAAACTAGTCAAGGCAGCAGACGCATTCTCTAGCCTAGAGCTTCCCAAACTAAGCGTCACGAAGCCCTGGGGCGTCGCAGCATTGTCCCAGGGGCGATCGAGTCGAGTGAGCCAAACTGGAGCCCCGTTTTGGGAAGCTTTGCTCAGAAAAGCAAGCACATTCTTCCCATTATCAGTTAACCAAAAGTAAAATAAATTTCTTTCTTTTCTATTTAAAATTAAGAGTTTTTCTGATAATCTATTATTAGGGGCTGGTCTGAGGGAATCGTAAAAAAAAATATAATTTCTTAAGGGTTCGGCTTCGGGAGGTCCTGGTCTAACCAACTCAACTTCGAAGATTCTGGCACCCCTTACCAGAGGCTGTAAGCGGGAGTTGTGCGATCGATGGCCTTTTACGGTTTCTTTCCGCTGTGTGCCATCATTGTGAAAAAACACACTCTTTCGGAGTGCCCACTCTGGGGTGACGAGCGCAGAATACTTCATGCAGCCGCCAGAGTAGACCTCTCGCTCTCGGTCGTGATGCCCTCGATGGTCGAGATTGGCAAGGCTTGGCAAGCAAAACTCTCGTTCTGCGAGATCGTGATCTCGCAGAAGAATAGCACGAGACGGGATCGCGAGGTGAACGATCCCGCTCACTGCCACCTGCACAAAAGGGTTGCCGGGCAATAAATGACTGAACCACTGCGGCGCCTCTACCCTGTCGTAGAGTATGAGAATTTCGCCCCGATATTACCTAACCGTCATAAGAGGCGACATTACGCTGGGCTGAGCATACTGTGAAGGGGGCGGTGCGCCCTTACCTACAGCAACTTGGATATGAGCGACAGGGCGCATGGCCTCATCTCTGACGTAGGCGACCTCTTTAACTGGCGCCGCGTTTTGAAACAGTCGCACCCTTCAAAAGAAGAAATCCGGCATACGGTCTGCCCAGCAACCTGTGTTCGTGGATTTCCGGCTTTCTGCATGGGCGTAGAATACGTGTAGTCGTCGACGGACATGCTTCGGCGCTCATATCTGTAAATGCCGGAGTTCCACAGAGCTCGGTGCTGTCCCCCGCCTTGTTTATTCTGCATATCAATGACATGTTGTCGCTTGGCAACATTCATTGCTATGCAGATGACAGCACGGTCCATGGGCGATACCACTGCGGGCCTCCGGGTTGCCGAGTCGAAACTGTGAAGGGACGCGAAGATCTTGTCATTGAGCTCAACCGGACCTTGGATCTCATTTCTACATGGGGTTCCAGGAATATGGTTGAGTTCAATGCCAAGAAAACCCAGGTGTGTGCGTTCACGTGCAAAAAATCCCCGTTCTCTCCCCTCCCCATTCTTCAGGGTGCTCCCCTCTCAGTGCGGAATGAGTCAACCTGAGTATCCTTGGTGTGGATATCCGCTGTGATCTCAATCCAAGGAATCACATCGAGGGCGTAATATCTGACACATCAAGCAGGGTTGTATCCTGAACAGGGTGCGTCGGTTCTTCACGCCCGGTCAGCTTTATCGCTTGTGTAAAGCGCAGGTCCGGTCGGGTATGGAGTACTGTTCGCACCTCTGGGCCATCCTAGAGGTGCGGATCCATATCCGCCATCCATCATCAGGCCATCCACATTGTGAATGATGCAGACGTTACGAGCAACTTGCTACAACTCCGGAGGGATGTCGCCTCTCTAAGCGTGTTCTACCGCCTGTATCACGGTGAATGCTCTGAGGAATTGTTCAACTTGATCCCCTCCACTCCATTCCTAACCAGAACCATGCGTGCTGGCTTGCGAAGCCATAGCTTGATGGTCCACACCATCCCGGCGCGAACCAAACGGTTCTGAAATTCTTTTTTGTGCCGCACCGTCAGGCTGTGGAATTGTTTGCCGTCTCACGTGTTCCCTCCTTCCTATAATCCTGGGTCCTTCCGCCGTAGTTATAGACCAATTTATAGTTCCAGCCGCCTCCGGGCCACCCAAAGAAGAGCACAATAGCTTTCCTCCGATAAAAGTCAGATTTGATAAGTGCACGATATGTCCGGTGTAGGCTTGTTTAGTATTGGGTGTTATGTTTATGTAGGGGTGCTCAATACAAAACCGCCCCGGGTGCCAACCTATCTTACGCCGCCACTGACCCAGAGTATCGCTAGGATCAGTGGTCGGTAACTATAAAATGCGTGAAGCTGTTGATCCTACCCTATTGGCATTGCCGTAGCGTCTTCATTAAATGGTATAGAATACTGGCTTGATCATGGGTCTATCCAGGAGAGGGCACGGGGGGTGAGATCGACTATGATCTAAGATAGATTAAATGGACTTTGCATGCCGAGTGTACATAGACTGTGGGTGTCACGGAAGACGTCATAAACAGTTTTATTTTTAAAATAACTTTAGTATATTAAAAGGATTTCTGCCTAAAATTATCCACATATTTTAATTTATGTTTATTTGTATTTTTATAAGTGTTAATCGCCGTTAGGGCAAAAAGATTCTGGCCCTGAATCAACGACGTAGTAAGGGTCGTGGAAAGCGGTAGGCTGCGGGTACCTCAGGACCGGTCTATATGGAGGCCTACGTCCAGCAGTGGACGATTATAGGTGACTCGGTGCCTATCAAAAACCTCACCTCCCCGTTCCCCCGAACCAGAAGAATAATTTCATGGTGAAAAGCTTGACACCGCGTTATTGCCGATGGTAATGCCCTTAACTAGGTAAAAAACACTTCATTTACTATCGCGAATTATTAAAAGTATGTTAAAATACTCATTTATTACAATAATTATTAACTCAATAATTTTTACATATTTCTTATTTTGCACAATACGAGTTTCAGCTATACGAGTGTAAAATTATATTCAAAAGTATTAATATTTTATATTTGAATTGTAAAGACTATTATTATTACGACCCTATCTATAGCTTTACTAGATAGATACCTAATTAATTTTAATAGTAAAAGCATATATCGACGCAGAAAAGCAATTTTGTCGTATCTCAAAAATGCGCATATGCGGTTTATACATTATTTAATTCAGAAAAAAAACTGCATTGAATTTCCTCGTGAAAATGTGGGGTTTTATTTTCAAATGTTATTATTAAAAAAATGGTTTTCCGAAGTATTCTAGTTTAGAGGTTATTCCATTTTAATTTTTTTTTTTTTTGGTTGTTTGTAAAATTTCTTATTTCGAGATACGACAAAATCGCTTTCCTGCGTCGATATAGACTATCACAACATAGCATTGAAAGGCTCACTTCAAATGAATAACCAAGGATCACCATCAACTTCGGCTGTAACGGGTTTTACAATAATTATATTCTTCAAAAAGGACCTATAGGCCTTAATGAACTCCAAAAATATCTGGGCGCTAGAAAGATATTCTATTCCTTTACTTACCGCATCGGCAGTGGGGCCATGTATTGCGGTGAAAACAATTTCCTCAATTCGTTTTAAATAATTAACTACAACAATTGGCAGAGTACCCATTAATCTTCTATCACCAGAACTGACTGTTCGAGATATACTGTAAGAATACACATATACAAATGAACAGAAACATTTATAAGACGGTAAAAATGTATATGAAATTAAATGGAAATGAAATGTATGTATATGTATGTAATAACAATATGTCTAATAAAAGATTCAAGTTTGGTGCAGCTATTGTCTTGATATTGAAGATTAAGTTAGACTATGTTTGCATTTGTTCGCCCAATGGACAAAAACGAAATTCTGGCTTCGAAAAACGACTGATATTCAATAAAAAAAATATGACTATTCAATCAAAATAAAAATAATCAAAGAAACTGCTATTTGCTGGTATTCTGGTAAATCGAATTTAAACGCGGTCAATAAACCTGCGCAAGGTTCAGAGTCAAACGCTTATTTGAGCTGCTAGGCGGTTGATTCAAAATCAAATTTGTTATTGGACCGAAGCGTGAAATGGGAATTTGGAATTCGCACTTTGCCCAGCTTTCACCTTCTGAACCTTAGGAAGGCGCAAATGTTGCTCATCGTCATTCTTCTGGAGGACCATACGTATACATAGACCAATAAATAAATAATAAATAGACTGTAGCCGTCAGCCCTTCGTCATTTTATAAAAGCTGAGAAGTCTACGCATACCTCCAACATTCATCAGATAAAACCGAAAACAGAAAAGTCCACTGCTGAACAAAGGCCTCTCACAATGATTTCCACAGTGACCTGTTGGAGGCAGCCTGCAACCAGCGACGTCCTGCGACCTTCACCAGGTCGTCTGACCACCTTATGTGTGGACCTCCTACTCTACGCTTTCCAATACGTGGCTTCCATTCAATAACTTTTTGGCCCCAGCGGCTGTCAGTGCAGTATGTCGGTTGCTTTAGTTCTCCTACGGATCTCCTCATTAATAATTCGATCTCGTAGGGAAACCTCGCGCATAACCCTCTCGATGGCTTCTTGAGTGACTTTGAGCTTGCTAATGAGGCCCATAGTGAGAGACCTCTCAGACGAAACCACTTATAGACGGCTCAGGAGCAAGATGGGCCTGTAGTTCTTTTAACTTGTAGAACTTTTTTTTAGTACCACCACGTTTCTGTTCCATGCCGCTGGTGTCGAGCCCTCGAGGAGAACGGAATTGAAGAGCCTCTGAAGGACTTTCATTATCGGCACCATCAGCACTCAGCCAGGTCCATTTCCTGTTGGATGACTTCTGGAAAAAAGAGTCCTTCTTTCTCCAGAAAGTCGGCCAGCCTCTGACCTCGGGAACCCGCTGCCCATATTCAAAATGCCCCACTTTCAACTCTGCACCGCTTATCACGTCCAACTTTGCGTTGAAGTCCCCCATATCAACATGTATGTATAGCCCGACTTATGTCCTCATACATTTCTTCTAGTTCTTCATCTGGATGTGTCGATGTCGGCGCGTATACCCGTATGTCCTTCAACGAATATATTTGTGATATTCTGAGTATAAGGTACGCTACTCTGCTCGACAAACTTTCGATGGATACGATGTTGTTGATGTAGACGAGAAATCCGACACCTCCTCGGGCCTGTTGTTCGTCCCCCCGATAGAAGAGCTGGTTACCGAATTTCAGGGATCATACGATCAACAATTAAGAAGTTTGGATCGTGTTACATTTCGAAGTTATCAGCTTCAATGTGTCTGACGAGTTAAAAGCACCATCAAAGTTTCTGGTTACCAAGGGAACACCTTTTGGTTGTTGCGCAAGATACATATATAAAATTCAGCTTTTATACTGTAACGTTGGTATAATTACATATTATAACATATTATTATTATATTATTAAGGTTGCAAGAAGTCACTGGATGCAGGCTGCTTCCAACAGGTTCCTTGAGGATCACCAGATCGAATCAAAATCAAAATCAGTACCATATATTTTTTGTATTTTATATAGCCTACACATTATAGTACAAAACACAAAAATAATATCGAAATCGAATTACTTAGTCCCTATTACACCTGAAAAAGACCAAGTTTATTACCATAAAATCCTCCCCCAAGGGAGGCCTATGTTCAGCAGTGACCTTCCTGTGACTGAAGAGAGAAATAGAGAGAGAAATATTACGATATCTTCAAACTACGCCTCCCGCCTTATCGGGTACAAAATTCCTGACTCCGGACTCATAATGAATCGACAAAACCAATATAATTTTGCCCGAGCCGGAGTTCGAACCCGAGATCGCAGCATTGTACTTGTACTGTAGTACAACTAGTCGGTTACTATTGAATTACTATTTTTTTACTGTTTTACAAATAGGTGAAACGGAAGCCGCCATGATGGACAGCGACATGTTGTTGTTCCTTGTGTAAAATACAAACAACCTTAATTAATATATCGTGCAATTCCGATTACCGCATGTTAAAACCTTCTTCGAATGCCTTCATTTTCAGTTATATCAACTGTTGAACGATTCGTCAATATTCCAAAGTATCGCACATAGAATATTCACACACATCATAGTAATAACGAAGTCATTGGGAATAGATCTCAATATTTGTTCAAAGAATCGCACGATATATCGAATATCGTGTTTCGCATTAGTTCCTCGAACAGTCATATTCTCTACTATCAGATTATAGAAATTCATTTACCAGCTTCTCATATAAAGATACATTATGATAATATAAATATCAGCTCCAATAAGCACAATAGCACAATTTCAGATTCAACATTAATTGAATATTATTTAATAGAAAATACTATCGTTCAAGACGCAAATAGTATTTTGTAAAATGAATGACACGATGACAATACAATTAAAATGTCACAAAAATATTTAAGATTTGAAGATCGCGATTTCTTCTTTATAAACCTTCCTAAGATTTGGTTAAGCTCTTTGGTTTCTTTCATTTCATAAACACAATTTAATAAACAATTTTGTACGTATGGCTTCGGATTACTTCCATGGGAAAACAAGAAACATTGACAAACTATCTTAAATGCTATCTTACGAATTCAAGGGGCAATGAATTAATATAAATTGAAGGAAAAACTCGGTCCGTTTTTTTTTTCAGTGGAATAAGTCGAAATTAGGCCGTAAATTAACGTGCTTTAGCTTTCTGAACGAAAGAATTACTGTCTGTTTTAGTGTTGGTAGGACATGACTTGAAAAAGAGTTTGTAAGAGTAGCCTCATTGTTGTACTGAGCCAGTACAATGTCCCACTTCAATTGAAGTGAGGCGTACTGATGCTTATTTGTGTGTCATAATTTTGCCTCATGGCTCACGCCAATGAAATGACATTACAGACCAAGTAGTACACCAAATATGAAGTAGTACACAATAAAAAGTTGAGCCGCTCTTACATTTTGACGTCATGTACGGGACAAATGTACCGCCTCTTGTATGTCCTACCAACACTAGTCTGTTTTGTTTACTCGTCTGTGTCAGAAATTGACATTCGTTCTTCCGAGTTTCATATTGTTGTGATCTATCCTATTTATGTTTTTTTATTTTATTGATTAAACTTAACATTCAAAATATATGTTTCTTCATTTTTATATTTTCACCCATTAAGTTCATAGAATAATAAATGTTAATTATATAACCTAAAAGCGTCATAAGTCATAACTCATAATAAACATGGACAAGTCCACCAAAAGACGTTACTCTTCATCAAGCTCTGATAGTGCTGAACAGACACGCAAAAAAGATTTAAAAGAAAGAGATGAATTTGCAAAAAGGTTAAAGAAACGAGATGAGGAAAAGGTGAAGAAACTATCGGAAACATCCAGCAAAAGATCGTACGAAGAAGCCGCTAAGCGATTAAAGTTGGAAGCAGAAGATAGAGACAAAATCTTACCAAAACTCCGTGTTCAGTCTCGACGCAAATACTTGGAGAAACGAAAAGATGACAAAGTAGTTGAGTTAGAAGCTGATATAGCTGATGATGAGTATTTATTCGATGAAAGCATGTAAGTTAAACATATTTTCGATATCCATAGATAGCTGTGTGTAATACAACAGATATCCGACTCTAAACTCGAACCCTTCATAATAGTCAAGAAAAATAAGGCAATTACAACACTTTTGTTATTAGTCAACCTAAGACAAAATTTCCTAGTAATTAAGTTTCTGTGGTATGAAAGTATTTTGTTAGAATACTAAAATATAGGTAAAGAATATTAAATATTTGACATTAAAATAACAATGTTGAAGTCCTCATTATTTTGTGTAAACTACCTAAATAAATAAAATATTTTGTTAACAGTTTAACAAAAAGGGAAAGGCAAGAAAGAGAACATAAAAAGACCTTATTAAAACTAGCTAAGGAACATGAGAGGGCAAGAGAGTTGGAAAATGTTCAGAGGTATCATATGCCGCAAGATTTGGGAAAAGGAGAAAAAAGTAAGTATTTTTTTTTATATTTGTGTTTTATTAAACAATAAATGTTTGTTTACATCCCAACCTTCTTTCTTTGTTATCTTTATGTTAATGATAATACCGTAGGTACCTTCTTGCCCTGCTACTTCTCCAGCTATAACTTGTTTATGTTTGCTTTAAATATTATGCAATTTGTTCTGAAATTCTTAATATTGTTAAGATGCCTATATGAATAAAGAAAATAAAAATATTAATAATTAAATTTAAAAAAATAGGAATATTAATAACTATTGAAGAAAGTCCAGGTATTTCATGTTTTTTACTCTGTTGAATTAATCAAAAGTATCTTTGCCGTATTTGTCTAAACTATTATTTTATGAATAACCTTAGTATCTACTTTTTAAGGTGAATATGTTGAAGTTGATGAAACTGAAAAACTGCCACATGCTGAACAACAGAAATGGGAACAAGAACAAATTAAATCAGCTTTCTTCAAGTTTGGTGCAAAAGATGCTAAGGCTAAAGATGAGTATGAATTATTACTGGATGAACAAATTGACTTTATTCAAGCCTTTAAAATGGATGGTGATGATACTAACAAAGAAAAAGAAGAAAAGACAGAATACCAGAAAATGCGCATGAACATTGAAGAAACAAAAAAATCACTACCAATATATGGCTTTAAAGAATCCTTGATAGAGGCAATTAAGAAGTATCAAATATTAATAGTAGAAGGTGAGACAGGTTCAGGAAAAACTACACAAATCCCTCAATATCTCCTGGAAGCAGGCTTTACCAAAGACAGTAAAAAAATTGGTTGCACCCAGCCAAGAAGAGTAGCTGCAATGTCAGTAGCAGCTAGAGTTGCCCAAGAAATGAATGTCAAACTAGGAAATGAAGTAGGGTATAGTATAAGATTTGAAGATTGCACTTCAGATAGAACAGTTATAAAGTACATGACAGATGGTACCCTTCATAGGGAATTTCTTTCAGAACCTGATTTGGCATCATATAGTGTAATGATTATTGATGAAGCACATGAGCGTACACTCCATACTGACATATTGTTTGGTCTTGTTAAAGATATAACTAGATTTAGACCTGATTTAAAACTACTCATCTCCAGTGCAACATTAGATGCTGAAAAGTTTTCAAACTTCTTTGATGATGCCCCTATTTTTAGAATTCCTGGGAGAAGATTTCCTGTAGATATATATTACACAAAAGCACCAGAAGCTGATTATGTAGATGCTTGTGTGGTTTCTGTATTACAAATACATGCTACACAACCTCTAGGTGATATATTAGTCTTTCTAACTGGTCAAGAAGAAATTGAAACTTGTGTAGAAATGTTACAAGAGAGAACAAAAAGAATAGGGAAAAAGTTAAAAGAACTTCTTATATTGCCTGTCTATGCAAACTTGCCTAGTGACATGCAAGCCAAAATTTTTGAACCCACTCCTGAGGGGGCACGTAAAGTTGTACTAGCCACAAACATTGCTGAAACATCACTAACTATTGATAATATAATTTATGTTATTGATCCTGGCTTTGCAAAGCAAAACAACTTTAATTCAAGAACTGGCATGGAGAGTCTAATGGTTGTTCCCATATCAAAGGCTTCTGCTAATCAAAGAGCAGGGAGGGCAGGAAGAGTTGCTCCAGGAAAATGTTTCAGATTATACACAGCTTGGGCATACAAGTATGAACTGGAAGATAACACTATTCCTGAAATCCAAAGAATCAATTTAGGCAATGCTGTACTCACATTAAAAGCTCTGGGAATCAATGATCTTATTCATTTTGATTTCCTTGACCCACCTCCTCATGAAACGCTTGTGTTAGCATTAGAACAATTATATGCTCTTGGTGCCCTCAATCATCATGGAGAACTAACTAAAGCTGGTAGAAGGATGGCAGAATTTCCCACAGATCCAATGCTTGCTAAAATGTTACTAGCTAGTGAGAAGTAAGTTCAATTATGTGTTTTATGACTTCTAACTGTAGATCTTTTGAGATGTTATATATTAGATCACAAGTTATTAAGCCAATAGAGGTTTGGAAATTATAAACTAAAAATTAATTTATTCTCATATATAAATTACATTAATAACAATAGTTGTATAAATAACATGAATAATTTCTATTTTTAGGTATAAATGCTCAGAAGAAATTGTGTCAATTGCAGCAATGTTGTCAGTCAACAGCTCTGTTTTCTATAGACCAAAAGACAAAATCATACATGCAGATACGGCCCGGAAAAATTTCTTTCATCCTAAAGGAGACCATCTGACTTTGATGAATGTTTATAATCAGTGGTTGGCTTCAGATTATTCGATACAATGGTGTTATGAAAATTTCATACAGTACAGGTCCATGAAAAGAGCGAGAGATGTGCGAGAACAGTTAGTTGGTCTAATGGAAAGGGTAGAAATAGACATGGTTTCAAGCATATCTGATGATATTAATATTCGTAAAGCCATAACAGCCGGCTACTTTTACCACATCGCTAAATTCTCTAAAGGTGGTCATTATAAGACAGTTAAACATAATCAGGTATAGGCTTAACACTTTATATTGATTACATAATATTTTATAATATAGTAATACATGTCAAACAATTTAATCTTTGCTTTCAGACAGTTATGATCCATCCAAATAGTGCACTGTTTGAAGAATTGCCTAGATGGGTTATTTATCATGAACTAGTATTCACATCAAAAGAATTCATGAGACAAGTCACCGAAATTGAGAGCAAGTGGCTTTTGGAAGTTGCTCCACATTATTATAAATCCAAAGAATTAGAAGATTCCACAAACAAGAAGATGCCTAAAACTGTTGGCAAATCATCAGGAACCCAATAAAAATACTATATACAAATTCAAATTGTTTATTTCATACTTTCCAATAATTTAGAAACTAATATTAGCGAAACATAAAATAAATTATCTACACTACCTATAAAATTTAAGTGATCTATTTTATAATGATCAATCTAACTGCAACAAATATCTCAAAAATCTGATACTCTTCCTTTTCTTTCCCAGTCTCCATATCTTGTAGGCTCTGGTCCTCTTGGACCACCAACTTCACCAGTGTTGGGGTTTGTATTGTTAGGCCATGGTGGCAATGGATCTTCTTTCTGTGCTGGATGCATTAAAGGTTGCTCTCCAAGATCATCAATTGGTGTAGTTTCTCTAAGCTTTTTTCGAAATTCTGCCAACCTTGCAGACTCAGCTTTTTTAGATTCTTGCTTTTCCTCAGATTTCTCATTAAAACCTGTGCTTGATTTATTACTATGCTTACAAGAGTTTACGGCAATCGTAACGTCTGCAATGAAATAAATAAATATTGAAATTGCCATAACAAGAGACTAACGCCATCAACTTATGAAAAATTTTAAGGATGGAATTATTTAATAGGCAATAAAAACTCACTTCGGGGGCATATTTTAACCATTCTTTTTAAACCCAACATAGTGAAGTATGTAATAGCAAAAAATAAACTTGCTACGTTTTATAAAAATGTATGTACAAATTCGAATATTTATCTAAATGCAGAATGCAGATTGGCAGTTGACACTTGATTGTTGTTTTTTCTGTTTGTCCTGACGGAAAGGCAAAGGTCTACGCCATACAGCCTAGTCATTGACACAAACAAATCAGCAGTGCGTTCCATTTGACGTTCACGGCGCTCAAAACACTCATTTCGCCGTTCCACTTGACGATCTCGATCGTGGTCGCGGTGAACACGTCATTGATAACGTCATGACAAACACTCACGTGACGACCACGACAACCCATGAGGTGGGTCGTGGTGCGCGTTGAGAATATTGGCGAGATTTGGAAATGTCAAAACAACAAAAATTACTTTAAACGCATAATGCATTCTAACCTTATTATAGCTACTTTAAAATATTTATTACCTAAACGCTCAAAACGCCCCATAACCCGTTCCACTTGGGTTTGCGATCGTAACGCTCACGAGCAAGTTGAACGGTAATTATCGCGGTCGTGAGCGTGGTCGTTGCGATCGTCAAATGGAACACACTGACATTCAACCATTCACTTGACATTTCAATTTTCTTATTTCTATTCATCACAGACGACTAAAAATACAGACGGCCAACTCCATACAAATTTTTTAACACGTTATGAAAACTCACACAACGAAACCAAACATTCTTTTCTACATATATAATTCATTCAATCTTCATCGGATCTTTCTTTCTTTTCATTGATAATTTTGTCACTGACCAATAGTATTTACGAATTTTGTTCATCGTATTTGAGCCATCTCTTTCGCAAGTTATACGTATATATATTTAGATGCGTTTCGCACCAGAGCTGGAAATCGGTACTTTACCGGAATTACCGATTTTGAAATATTTAGGGATGTACGTTAAATTTTCACCAATCCGATTTTACTACCGAAAATTTACCGGTTTTTTATTTGGGTTTCATGCTTATATGTTTAAATATCTGAATTTAAAATGAAAATAAATAAAACCAAGTTATAATTCGAAACCTTTACTCAACAATATATTCTTTGATTTATTTGATTTTATTTTTTAAATCACAAGTTTTATTTTAACATTTTCATCTTAATGAATATTATACCTACAATAGTTTTTTATACATCTTCAGATTAATTTAAGCATTTCTAATTTGTAAATATTAATTTTCTTTAATTTAGGACCAATAAAACAATGCCAAATCTAAGAACATGACTACAGAATAGAAATATGCATTGACAAATAAAAATTTAAATGGAAACATTAATTATTGCAAATTATATTTTACAATACCATGAAACAGCACAAGATTGCTTAGTTTGTAAATTTTATCTAAGACAAAATTAATATAAAGTAAACAACAAACAAAACGATTTGGCTTACTTTTGGAGAAATTGAAAAGCAAAAACAAGACATACATAATTAAAATAAGCTATCAATTAACAAATAATAATTAGTCAAATCATGGAACACATTAAATACATGACAGCTAAATACTAAAACTTTTTTGATTCATTATAATATAAATATTAACGGAATAGGCAAAAAATATGTTTGGAGTATAGTCATTTTAAAGAATGTTAATGCTATTACTATTATAGTATGCACAATATAGGTCTGTCATATATACTTTAATAAACTACTGCATTGCACTGGATTTGAAAATATAACAAAAATCTTTAGCAAATGCATTTTTATGAGAATTTTAATTATATCAAGAATTATAAATATTATAAACAGATTATTAATGAACATAATTACTTCTGTTGTGATTTAATCTTCACCAATATTAACATATAAACCTACAGTGTAGTGATCCTGCAGACACAGTAGAGACTTTCTTTGTACTTCCAACGATGAACCCATTTGCCTGCAAATTGCTTGGAAATTTGACCCGAGTCTAGCCTAGAAATTATAAAACAATTAATTAAAAAAATAATTATTGTAAGGGCACAATCTGTTGAAGTTGACTGCTTTCCTGACTTTAAATACATGTAATCATAAAACTTTGAATAATTATCAATTAATATGTTATGAACTCGGAAATACCTATACTGACAATAGCTTTAATCTTGCACTATACTGTACTGGGTCGACTCATATACTTTCCACTGCAGGACACGAGCCTCCTCTACAGTCGAGAGTACGAATGAGAGGAATAAGGCTACATAATCCATAACTTTAGCCACTAACAAAAAGTTAACCTTATCACATGTTCAGAGATCTAATAAATCTGTATTTTAATAGGTATTTATTTCAACTTATTGTTATTTCTTATATTCCTGTAGCAGATTAAACTAGAAATAGGGTCACAGCGGTATAACAAATTATTATATTTACCTTCATTATGTCAGATGAGGTTAGATTTATGTTTTTCAATAATCTGGTATTTCTTGCTCCGCCAACATAGCTGTTCACTTATTAAAGTGTTTGTATATTTTGTTTGTGAAGGCTGCACAGATATTTCTATGTTTTTTCGTTGGTGCACTCGGGAACAAAACACATAACTAAAATTAATAATTATAACGTAAATCAAAAGTTTTTAGATACGATTTACACAAACAAAACTATATCACGTTTGTACTGTTAAATATTTACGTTACTGATTACAAAACAGATGAAATAACATGCAATTGAAATAAAATAAGCAAATCCAAACTAAACAGCAATCGACTGTTGAAAAATATGGCGGCAATATGGCGGCGACGGCGCACGCCGGCACACGCACACATTCATAAAAGTGAAAGAGATGGGGCGAAAACGGCATATGAGAAAGCGAGATAGAAAATTGGGTTACTTTTTATGCCCGAGTTAAACCGGCCTGCTATTCATTTCTATTGACGTCTGACTGTGTGCGTCTGACGATGCATTTGAGGAGTCTAGGTCTTAAAAAGATACAATTCGCAACAGTTTTATGTGAAAAATCTGTAAAAATGGCGAAAAGTACTTTCGAGTATGTAAAAAAATTTGAATTGGACGATACACTTTTACCTAACACGTGGATAATTGTCAGGCTAGATGGAAAGTGCTTTCACAAATTTTCAGATGACCACAACTTTAGCAAACCAAATGATGTACGAGCTCTAAAACTAATGAATTTTGCCGCATTTAGTGTATTGAGAGAATTTAACGACGTCTTAATGGCATTTGGTCAGAGTGACGAATACTCTTTTATATTCAGGAAACACACTTCTTTATACAAAAGGCGTGCAGCAAAACTTCTTACAACAATCAATAGCAAATTTTCTACCTCCTATGTTTTTTATTGGCAGAAATTCTTTGATGAACAGCCCTTAAAGTATCCCCCTGCTTTTGATGGACGTATCATAACGTATCCATCAGATGAAAATTTAATAGATTACATGAAATGGAGGCAAGCAGATGTTCATATAAATAATTTATATAACACAACATTTTGGAACCTAGTATTAAAGGGAAACCTAACTCCCCAGCAGGTTTGTAGAACATCATTATTTTAGAAACTATATTATAATAACTTATAATTTATATGTAATATTTATAGTGATTATCTATTTTTTAGGCGGAGAAACGTTTATGTGGTACAGTATCTGCAGACAAAAATGAAATTTTGTTCCAAGAGTTCAATATAAACTACAACAAGGAACCTGAAATATTTAAAAGGGGAACATTATTAATAAGGAAAGATATTGAGAGCAATGGTGAAATCCAAAGTGTTATTGTAGATGTACATGATGATATGCTAAAGGAAAAGTTTTGGAAGGAGAATTCTAGTTTATTACTAGAAAAAAAATCTAAAACTAAATCACTATATGAAGGCCCAACTACAGATATAGTACATATACAAATTAAACAAAAATAAAATTATATAGAAAATTAATATATACATTTACTTTTCTACTAGCTCTTACACCCCCAATGGCTCACCAAAACACAAAAAGGTTTGATCATCATAACAAATGATTTTGGAGAGTTGTGATAGCCATAATAATAATACTAAGGCAGTCCTATTTTAACAATTGTTGAATTACCACAATATTGCTTAATTTGTGTATTTAGTTGGTTATAAATAAAAGAGGCAATGTTAGTTTCTTTTTATACTTTTAAACAGATAATACAGATTAATACATATAACACTAATATAACAGTAATTCATACCAATAGCATAATGAATTTAAAAGGTATGAAGTTGATAGGAGAAAACTAACCATACTTTCATTAATTACAATACAGGTTTGTTTTAAATAACTTACTATGCTATGTACATCAACTCTTTAAAAATATAACAGCAATACAAGTGATGCTACAGGAATGTTACTGAAAAATTTCGATAATAATATTGCATGATATTTGCATGACTGTTTTATCAGCATTTATTCCATCAGCATAACAAACATTTGTTAAACATTTAAAGCTGTCTTAAGAGACATTCATAGGAATGAAGGCCCTCTTTTTAAACAATTTGAAACAATTGCCTGTTTTCAAGCCCCTTCTAACAATTAGATTATAATTTTTAAAATTCCAAGTCTATTATTATGTACATAAAATGCAAATCTTAATAAGTTTAAGTTAGCATGGATCTATTCTTTTATAAATATATGCCTCACAAGTATTTTAATACTGTAAGGTTCTGGGATATTTTTCCATTTGTATTTTTAATGTCAGGCTATAGGAAACTTATATGTTCAATATACACTTGCGTTTTGTCTTATGTACAAAGCAAGAAAAACAAGATTGTTTATAATAGAACATTTAGAAAATTGGAATGTAGTTGTCAATTTTGGCGCGGTGCTTCTGGGCTACACATTCGCTAATCCACACAATGTTTCTGCATTCCTGCTCTTTCAACTTCAGGTATGAGTAGAAAACTCCAAAGTGGAACTGCTGTAGGAATGCATGGACGTTCAGGTTCACCTGAAATGCATATTAATTTAAAGTAGACTTCAGTTGAACTTAGGTTCTGTAATCTTATTGTAATTAAATATTTGTGCTACACAATATACTAAAGATAAGAAATGTAGCCAAAGCTGTTATTTTGTATGATTTTGAAACATGTTTTTTTTTTTATTTAAAATAACTCAATCCATATTACGAATTTAAAAAATAATTAACAATTCTATATTTTGCCTTTAAGCTACAAAACTACAATACAACTGATAATTTTGCAATAAAAAAGCAATTAAATAATATACTCATTAAATACATCTGTCATATTTTTTTATATGCACATATGAATGCAATTTACATGAAATAGCAATCCAGTTTGAGATATTTATAAAATGCCTATGTATAACAATATTTTTTTTATTGGGATAGTAAGATGTGCACAATAAACTAAAATATAAATGTGTTATCTCACCTCATGTTCAAAGAACTTGTCCTCCAATGTCTTATCCCCTACATTGTTACCAGCACCCTCAAAAAGTGCAGAGTATTCAGCATAATACTCAGCAACAGCTTTGACTTGTTCATAGTCATCAGCACGAGCCAGGGCAGCCAAACCATCAGGGTTCAGCTTACCACAACGAGGATACAGCTTGGCACGGTCATCCTTAGACAGCTCTGTCCCAAAGGAGTTGATAGTGATGATGATAGCACGGCGATCAGCTTCAAACTAAAAATGTTACATTAAAATATTGAATCCAACAATGCAAATTATTTCCATTCTAGCTGCTAATAAATTCTGAACTTACTGCTAGGATTTCACACATCACATCAGCTGTGGTGCCGCCTATCTGTTTGCAGAAATCATAGAATGCCTCCAAGTAAGCCTTGTACAAAGTATTACGGATAATCTCAATGTTCATTTCGTCCAAATCTTGTTCACTGATACAATCAACAAAGAAGGGAGCAAGTGGAGTGTCAACCAGCACAGCATTGTACAGCTCAGCGGGTGTTGCAGCTACATGAATGGCTTCCATTTGCTCGAATGAACCCAGAGGGTGGCATTTGGGGATGAGCTCGGAGATGGGTCTTTGGTGCAGAGTCCCAGTTATCAACAAGATGATGTTGTCAATCATGTAGCTGTAAGTGATGAAGTCCAAGAATGTAGACAGAGGCTCGACTGAATGGTTCCTCAAGTGTTGAAATTCAATGACAAGCTTCTCACGAAGTTTATCATCAATGGTGGACACTGAAAGTGGACTTGGTTCATTCGCCAAAAATGTGCCATAGTCGGTTCCCTGCAGATGCAGTTTCAAGTCTGTAAGTGGATATAACATTTGTCATTTAACTTAGTTCATTTGCTGTTATTCTACTTAAAACATATTGCACCAATTCATTTTCCGGAAATATTTTATATTGCATTTAATCGCTTTACTCGAGGTAAGCTCAGTCATGGATTGCTCTCAGATAATCCAAGGCTGAGTCATAATAATATGCATTTTAAATATTCAACTAATTCATATGTTAAGCTAATAAACATCTTATTTTAGATAAGAAGTATATTCAGGACTTACCTTCCAATGTTTCACATTGCACTAAATTCAAGTAGTCTGATTGCTTCAGGATACCACACTTGAAACCACGGCACAACCCCTCAAGATATCCAGCGTCGATGTTGAAAATGCAGCCCTTCATGTTGCCCGCTTCTATTTCTGTTCAGAGAAAACTCTTCTAACAGAGAAGTATGTTTTCTCTATACTTTGGGACGGAGAGGCGCAGTCAAGCCCAAAGAGATAAAATAGAAGCAAATCAATCTCAGTAACATTGATCATATGATTTGATCATAGACAATTATTGACGCATGACTACAAGCAAATTGTTTTTTCTTTTTAATAACAAGATATTGAAACGAAAAAAAAGGATTGGAATGTATTTGAAATAATATGATATTAGAAAAGGAACCATATTTCATATTCACAAACAAATTAACGTGAAATAGTTAATTTCGTGATAATTTTTTTTTTAAATAAGCCATAGATTATAGAGCATGCTGTGGGGCGTTGGGCAATGAGACCAGATTTTCATCAAAGATTCTACTATTTTCCGATATAACATTTACAACTAGCTATACCCGCGACTTCGTCCGCGTGAAATTTAAAAACACTTTATTTATCTAAAATAAAAGATTTTTTCTAAAATAAATCTAGCCTAAGTTACTCCTTATTATATCAGCTACCTGACAATAAAAGTCCGGTCAAAATCGGTCCAACCATTTATAGATTAGCCGGAACATCATTTTCGGAGTAGGTATCGTGTATAAAACGATATGTATTAGGACATTTTTTTTATTTTCACTTTACAGACACTTAAATTTTATTTACATGTATAGATTACTAAACATTTTTTAAAGTCTAAGGCCAATGTCATTTATCTCTTTCATCTAGTTTGAGGCAGTAATATTCCTAAAAATTGCATATTCCGATTTATAATAGTCTTCTTGATCATGATAAGTTGTATCAAAACATACCCAGAAAAAATAAGTCACAATATTTATTTTGTAAACTTTATTGATATAGAAATATGTATATATGTATACCTTTAAATTCATCAACTGTAAATTAGTAAAGTAAATACATAAATATGACATTAAAAAATTTGCAACGTATTTTTTTGGAAATGCGAGGCTGTTACTGGAATAGGAACGCGACGATAGCATTCGCGATTTTATGAAGTTGTAGCTTGTGGCCAAAACAAATACTTATGGCTCCAATAAATATTCGTTTCGGTGCGGCGGAGGTTGAATCCGTGGCCTTAACAGCCGGCTTCTAACCAACTGCTCCCCAAAGGTAGATAAGAAGAAATAGTAAATAAATAAATGACTGTTAGCCCATGCTGTTAGCTTATTTATACTACATTGTTTGCTATCATAATTTAATAAGGTAAATAAAAGGATAAAAAGTCAATGTCAACCTTGCCTTATTATAATTTTATTCGATCCAAAGATTTCATGTTTTGTTTCCGGAACATATTCAGAATTTCAATTTCATGCAGCAGTGAATAAAAAACCCTCGCAAATTGAAAATGATAGGTACATATTTTTGGATACAAAACTTATTTTTTCTGCCAGATAAAAACTTTAATTTTCACTTAAATTGGCTGACTAGTTTATATGAGCATAGGCCTATGTATTCAGAAACTGTAAAACCCATTTTCTTATTTTAACTTACAGATATTGTGTTGTGTGTGATTATGTTGTGTAATATTCCGAAAAAATCGATATGTTCGCAAAATTACAAAATAAAAAATCTATTTATCGGAAAATTTGCATAACCCAATGTTAGGTCGATGTATATCAGTCAGGCTATCAGGGACTTAATTAGAAATCGGAAACTGGCCCTAAGCGTGAAATATGGCCATAAATACAAAAGAAACGCGTCTTCGACCGACCTGAACAATGAATTCTTTTGTTGTATGCACATTATCAGTCGTACGCTTATTACGTGACCTTGTATGTTCCATTGTGGTGATTGGTCAGTTAGCCGCTTCTTTACTCTATGCATAAGACGGAATACTATAGTATGAATACACTTTTATTCTACTATAATCGCAGAAATCTGTAAATTTGGTCACACTATCTGCCAATTGCCAAAAGTCAAAATCAGTCAATGATCAAGACCATTGACGAAGCGCGGGAAACTTGGTTGTGGCGGGAGCGTCTTTTTAGATTTTTCAATTTAATTTAAAAATATAGATATAAAGTGATCAGTTTTGTTGTAGTTTGTACATATTATTCTTATTTAATTTTTTTAAAAGTAGTTTGTATATATTTTCTTCATTGTAGGTAAGTTTGTTATTTCTCTGTAGATAGTGTAAGGGGATGGAGGAGCCCCCGGACCCCGGGGGTGGCTCTACCCCTCAAGTAGCTGCCTATGTTACCGTGGAACAGTCAGAATCGGGCATGGATACTGATTGCTCCACTAGTAACATAAATACAAGAAAACGTTCTTACGCCAAAGCCTCTAAAAGAGTATGCAGGCAATGTAACAAAAAAAAAGAATAAATAAAATGTCCGTTGATGGAAAAAAGGAATCCTGTCAGTGCTCCGACATTGATTGTCCTGAACCTTGTCCTGAACCAACAGTTTCTCAGACCATGGAAAGTGCAAGCATGTCCCAAAAATCCCCAGAACCATCAACATCCACCAGACAATTTTACACTTCGGATGACTTGGCACCATACGTTATACATGTTCAAAAAAAACAAATAAGTCCAAGTGACAATATTATACTACATCCTATAAGTTTTGGATTCTTCCTGAAGAAACACAATTTTAAGAATATAATAAATGGTAGCGTTAAACGAATTGGTCGGAATAGAGTAACTTTATCATTTTCTGGTTTTAAAGATGCAAATTATTTTCTGTCTTGTGAGGCATTACAATCAAACAATTACAACGCATTTATCCCTACATTTAGTGTAACGAGAATGGGCACTGTGAAGGGCATTCCAACAGAATGGTCTGATTCTGATATTATTCAGAACATTTCTGTTCCTGTCGGCTGTGGTCCCATATTGAAAGTACGACGATTAAATTTCAAAGCCATTATTGATGGAACAACTACCTGGAAACCATCTCAGACAGTAGTTATAACATTCGATGGGCAGGTTTTACCCAAGCGAGTATTTGCTTGCTATAATGCTATACCAGTTGAGTTATATCACTACCCGACAATACAATGTTATAACTGCTGTCGTTATGGTCACACCAAAATACAATGCCGTGGGACACCCCGCTGCTTTAAGTGTGGGCAGGATCATTCTGGTGAGTCTTGTACCATTAATGACAACCAGAGTTTGTGTTGTTTATGCTCTGGATATCACTATGCAACTAACAAATCATGTCCTGAATTTCTGCGTCAAAAATCATTAAGATAACTATGGCTGAGAATTGCATTTCTTACTCTGAAGCTGCTAAGCTACATAAACCAATTTCGAAACCATATTCTGATGTAGTGTCAAATTCGAAAAATTCTACTACCAGTAATCCTCAAAGTAATCAAGTTACCAATAATAAGAACTACTCTTATAAGAAAACGGTTTATTCAAAAGCTAAACCACATACAAATTTCACTTCTGGCTTTAACCAAGTATCACATAATACATCACTCAATGAATACAATAATATACTGCTATCTGGAAATGGTTGTGCCTTTCCTGCTGAAAAAGAAAATAATGAAAACATATATCAATTATCCATGTCTGAAATCGTATCAATATTGTTAAATGTTCTTTCTAAAAATAATATTCTTGTACCGTCCAACGTTGCACCAATACTCGAAACTACATTAAATCAAATCAGTTATGGATTACAGAAACATAATTCAATGGAATTGCCGGAGTGTAAATAATAAAAAGAGTGATTTGATATACCTTATAAATGAATTTAATCCAGTTATAATTTGTTTATCAGAAACATGGTTAAAACCTCAATATAACTTTAGACTGCCCAGATATTTGTGTGTTAGAGAGGATAGACAGGATGGCTATGGCGGTGTGGCCATCTTAGTCCCCAAAAACATTCCATTTAAAAATGTTTCCATTCCTTCTCATTCTAATGATTTTTCCATAGTTTGTATTAATGTTAATAATATCTCATTTGTTTCAATTTATGTTCCACATCCCTCTTTAAATATTTTTAATGAAATTAGTAAAATACTGAACTTTATTCCTAAACCTTTCATCTTATTAGGTGACTTCAATTCCCAGCATAAGTCTTGGGGAAGCTCTTCATCAAATGTTAATGGTGAAAATTTACTGGACATTCTAGATTTGCACAATTTGTGCATATTGAACACAGGGTCTGCAACTCGTTGCTCTCGCCCCTGTGAAGGAATAAGTGTTGTGGATTTATCTATATGTACTCCTGACCTAGCTTCTGCTGTCAATTGGCAAACTCTCTCATCTTCATTTGGAAGTGATCATTATCCCATTCTTATATCATTACCATATAACAAATTTCCTTCTGATATTTCAAAAACCAAATCTCCTCGTTTAAAATATAAATTAGACTCTGCGAAATGGGACACATATAAGTCTTCAGTCGAAAAAAAAATTAATTCTTTGTCTCAATCTCCTGACTTACATATAAATGTGGAAGCTTTCACTAAAGCTATAATAAATACAGCCGATGAAGTATTTACTCTTAAAAAACTATCTAAAAGACTCCCTTCTCCACCGTGGTGGGACAAAGAGTGTACTGAAGCTGTTAAAAACAGAAAAGAAGCTGAAATTAGATATCGACATGATATGTCTGATAATAATTTTAACATTCTGGTAAAAATTATGAATGATACACATAATTTGTTAAAGAATAAAAAAATTGAAGGGTGGAGAAATTTTTGTGCTTCAATATCCCCTAACATATCATTCTCCGATGTATGGAATCGTATTAAAAGATTTCGTTCATCTTTTATTTCCAGTACTTCCATAATGCCTTCTTCTTTGTCGGAAAAATTTCTAGACCATCTAGCTCCGCCAACGGTTCCACAAAAAGAATTAGTAATTCCATTTCCCGAGTATACTCCGGACGCAGCATCAACTAATAATAATAGTTTGTTTACACTGACCGAGTTAAAATTTGTTGTAAGTAGTGTTAAAGATTCAGCTCCGGGAGAAGACGGCATTCCCTATTCTTTTTTTGCTAATTTAGGAGACGACGCGTTAAATTACTATTTAAAAATAATAAATAAAATTATTGAGACAGGCCATATCCACAGACGACTAAAAATACAGATGGCCAACTCCATACAAATTTTTTAACACGTTATGAAAACTCACACATTGAAACCAAACATGCTTTTCTACATATATAATTAATTAAATCTTCATCGGATCTTTCTTTTCTTTTCATTGATAATTTTGTCACTGACCAATAGTATTTAAGAATTTTGTTCATCGTATTTGAGCCATCTCTTTCGCACGTTATACGTATATAATTTAGATCCGTTTCCCACCAGAGCTGGAAATCGGTACTTTACCGAAATTACCGATTTTGAAATATTTAGGGATGTACGTTATCCTTTCCGATTTTTACTACCGGAAAGTTACCGGTTTTATATTTGGATTTTATGATTATATGTTTAAATTTATGGATTTAAAATAAAAATAAATAAAACAAAGTTATAATTCTAAACCTTTACTTAACAATATATTCTTTGATTTATTTGATGTTATATTTTTATACAACACTTTTATTTTAACATTTTTATCCTAATGAATATTATAACCTACAATACTTTTTTATACATCTTCAGATTAATTTAAACATTTTCAATTTGTTAATATCTCTTAATTTTATCTCTTAAAATTCTCTTAATTTTAGGACCAATAAAACAATGCCAAATTTAAGACCATGACTACAGAATTGAAATATGCATTAACAAATAAAAAAATAAATGGAAACATTAATTATTGCAAATTATATTTTATAATACCATGAAACAGCATAAGATTGCTTTGTTTGTAAATTTTATCTAAGAGACAATTAACATAAAGTAAACAACAAACAAAACGATTTGGCTTACTTTTGGAGAAATTGAAAAGCAAAAACAAGACATACATAATTAAAATAAGCTATCAATTAACAAATAATTAGTCAAATCATGGAACACATTAAATGCATGATAGTTAAATACTAAAACATTTTTGATTCATTATTATAATATATTTAAGGAATAGGCAAAAAATATGTTTGAATATAGTAATTTTAAAGAATGTTAATGCTATTACTATTATAGTATGCACAATATGGGTCTATAATATACTTTTATAAACTAATGCATTGCACTGGATTTGGAAATATAACCAAAATCTTTAGCAAATGTATTTTTATGAGAATCTTAATTATTATATCAAGAAGTATAAATATTATAAACAGATTATTAATGAATATAATTACTTCTGTTGTGATTTAACCCTCGCCAATATTAACATATAAGTCTACAGTGTAGTGATCCTGCAGACGTAGTAGAGACTTTCTTTGTACTTCCAACGGTGAACCCATTTTCCTGCGAATTGCTTGGACTGGAAATTTCACCCGAGTCTAGCCTAGAAGTTATAAAATAATTAATAAAAAAATAAATATAATAAGGGCACAATCTGTTGAAGTTGACTGCTTTCCTGACTTTAAATATATATAACCATAAAAATTGATAATTATAAATTAATATGTTATGAACTTGCAAATACCTATACCAACAAATAGCTTTAATCTTGCACTGTACTGTGCTGGGTCGACTCATATACTTTCCACTGCAGAGCACAAGCCTCCTCTACAGTCGAGAGTGCGAATGGGAGGAGTAAGGATACATAATCCATCAACTCTAGACACTAACAAAAAGTTAACCTTATCACATGTTCGGAGATCTAATAAATCTGTATTTTAATGGGCATTTATTTCAACTAATTGTTATTTCTTATATTCGTGTAGCAGATTAAACTATAAATAAGGTTACAGCGGAATAACATATTATTATATTTACCTTTATTATGTCAGATGAGGTTAGATTTATGTTTTTCAATAATTTGGTATTTCTTGCTTCTCCAAAATAGCTGTTCACTTATTAAAGTGTTTGTATATTTTGTTTGTGAATGCTGCACAGATATTTCTATGTTTTTTCGTTTGTGCACTCGGGAACAAAACACATAACTAAAATTAATAATTATCACGTAAATCACAAGTTTTTAGATACGATTTACACAAACAAAACTATATCACGTTTGTAATGCTAAATATTTACGTTACTGATTACAAAACAGATGAAATAACATGCAATTAAAATAAATTAAGCAAATCCAAACTAAACAGGAATCGACTGATGAAAAATATGGCGGCAATATGGCGGCGACGGCGCACGCGGGCACACGCACACATTCATAAAAGTGAAAGAGATGGGGCGAAAACGGCATATGAGAAAGCGAGATAGAAAATTGGGTCACTTTTTAAGCCCGAGTTAAACCGGCCTGCAGTGCGATTCACGTATTTTAATAAGTTCAGCTGCAGTGCAGTTGCGGTTAGGTTTCGATCAAAACAGCCCTTTTCGTATTCTCGTAATTTTGACAACCACTGTCAAATACGCTCGCGTGAAGTTCGCGTCACGCAAACGTTTTAGCTTATTCTACTGCTGCGCGTATATGTCAATCTCAAACAAATTTCATACATCTGACGTACAGTTGACGCGCAGTTCACGCGCAGCTAAACACTTACAAGAATACCATTTTGTACCAAAGCGTAAACTTAATTGTAACCGCACCGCAACTTGATCGGCGCGTCAAAAAGTTACGTGAATCGCACTGCTGGCCATATCCCTCCGTGCTGGAAACGTCAATTAGTGTTGCCAATATTGAAACCAAATAAAGACCCCAATGAATATATGTCCTATCGTCCCATAGCGTTATCACCAGTTATTATTAAAATAATAGAACATTTAGTTAAAAATAAATTGGAATGGTTTCTTGAAAATAATAATATTCTACCAAATAATCAATATGGTTTTCGAAAAGGCCGAAGTACTATAGACAGTCTTAGCATATTCACAACTGATATCCGTATAGCATTATCTCGGAATCACTCCACTATAGCTGCCTTTTTAGATATTTCTGGAGCATATGACAACGTAGTGATTTCAATTCTTAGAAATAAGTTAGAAAGATTGAACTTTTCCTCTTTATTAACACGATTCATAGTTAATATGCTGTCAGAAAGAACTATAATTTTAGATATTGAATCCAAGCCGTCACGATCTGTTTGGAAGGGTCTTCCTCAGGGTTCCGTACTGAGCCCCATATTATATAATGTATACACATACGATCTGGATTCTAGTTTCAATAACTCAATTTCTGTTTTACAATATGCAGACGATTTACTGTTATATTGTTCTGATCATTCTGTTAATAACTTAATTCAAAATTTATCCAGTTCACTCACCATTTTAAACACTTGGTTAGATAACCACGGATTAAAACTATCCACATCTAAAAGTAATATTATGTTATTTTCAAGACAAAGATTTTCTTTTCCTATTTTGATAAAATATAACCAACAAATAATTCCGTTTAAAACCTCAGTGAAATTTTTGGGTCTTATATTAGACTCCAAAATGACTGGATCAGCTCATTTCGACTATATTTCTGAAAAGTGCGAACAGATTATTAATATGATTAGATGCCTCTCTGGTGTGTGGTGGGGGGCCCACCCCTCTTCCTTGAAATTGATTTATAATGGATTGATCAGATCAATATTAGACTATGGAACCTTTTTGTTAGAGCCATGTAATTTATCTGGTATTAGAAAAATAGAAAAAGTTCAATCAAAAGCTTTACGATTAATTACGGGTGCAATGAGATCAAGTCCCCTAAATGCCCTAGGTGTGGAATGTGTTGAGCCTCCGTTAAATTTACGACGTCAATATTTATCAGATAGATTTTTATTCAGAGTTATGCAGTTCTCAAACCATCCCTTGCATTCCAAACTTCTCATACTATTAACTGAATTATCTTCTTCATCTTACTGGCTTCATAAATCTACTCCATGTCTCGTTTTGAGCTACCAGAGATATAAATCATTAACGGCCCCTTCGTATAGTTCGAATCGTCTTCCCTTGTTTAGCCATGATTACAGCACATTAATAACAACTCCAAATATCATTGATATGGGTATTGTTAAGAATGATCCAAAAGGTAACAAAAAGTTTAATGATATTATAAACTCTAAGTGGCCTGACTGGCATCAAATATATTGCGACTCGTCAAAAAACAACTCTTCAAATGTCGGTGTAGGAATATATCATCAGCAGTATAACATTGTACAAAAAATCAAACTTCCTCTCGAATCGTCAGTATTTACAGGGGAATGCTACGGAATTTTTAAGTGTTTAGAATATGTATACATCACAAAATTGAAAAAAGCTTTGATTCTCTCAGACAGTAAGAGTGCCCTTCAAGCTTTAACTAAAAATCCTTTTAAGTCTAATAATAACGCTATTATCAGTGACTCCAGAAATATGCTTTGCAAGTGTTTGAGTAATAATGCTAATATAATTTTTCTCTGGATCCCTAGCCATACGGGTATTTCTGGCAATGAAAGAGCTGACCAACTTGCCAAACAAGCGATCATAAGTGGAGACATATACCCATTTAAAAATTATTGTCACGATCTTTTAACTATACCTAAAGTTTATCTTTTGGAGTCTTGGAATAATGTTTGGTCCACCAATAGTATAAATAAAGGAAAGTTCTATCATAATATACAACCAAGTATTCCAAGCAAGCCTTGGTTTGCTAAGATGGATTTCTGTAAGAGAACAACAACTATTCTGATTCGAATGCGTTTGGGACACGTTTGCACTCCTCATCATCTTGCGAGGTTGGGAATTGTACAATCTCCGAAATGTGAGTGTGGTGAAGATGTCGGAGATATAAATCATATATTTTTGTCTTGTCCTAAAAATGATACCACAGCCTTGTTCCATCAATTAAAGTTGCTTAAAATTCCATTTCCTACATCTATTCCTGTTCTCCTTCACTCTAATGACTTTCTAGTATACAAAACTTTATGTACATTTATAATTCAAAATAATATAAAAATTTAACTACATTTATTTTCTTTCCTCTTCCTATGTAATTCCTACATTACTGATTCTTACATTACTGATCCTTTCCAAATTCCTAAGATTTGTCCAGTTTCCCAAACTTGACATTGGCATATTGTTTTCAATTGCCATAAAAAAAAAAAAAAAAAAAAAAAAAAAAGACCATTGACTGATTTTGACTTTTGGTTGTCTTCTATCTTGTTTATTAGTCTGTGATCAAGACTGACAAATTACGTCGAGCAAAAATAGATTACAGATTTTCGTTTGATATACACAAATAAAACAATTTATTTAACGGAGAAAATATTTATTTCGTTTCATGTTGTGTAATTAATCTTAAGTCTTTCTGAAGCAGGGGGGAGCTTGATAAAGTGATAAAATTTAAAAGTGTGTCGTGGCTGTTTTTGTCAACATAATGGATTCATTAATAAATAATCCAATACGACAGAGAATCAACAAAATATTTGACAATCATATAATAACAGACAACAGCGATGCTTTGAACACAGTCTCAAGATTATGCTCATCAAATTCCGCATACACAAGACGTGTGCTAGTCAATGAAATAGAAAAACGGGATATGCTCGTAAATAAAACCGTGCTAGGTGAATATAATAAAGTTAAAAGTAAATTGCAGCTTCTAATGGATTCCTTGCAATGTTTGGATACTGCAGTGAAAGACATGTCAAACAGACTTTCTGTAACTAAAACTAAAACACATCATTTAATAACTCAGACCACCAAACTCAAAGATGAAAGGAAGAAAACAGAAAAAAAGCTGCTTTGGGTTAATGCTTATGTGAATAATTTCCAACTGAGCCCTGAAAAAATTGAGTACCTTAGTAATGTTTCAATCAAAACTCCTTTAACTCTAGATTTTTTTTCAACGCTATCGCAGATTGAAAAATTATATGATAATTGTAAAATTCTAGTGAAATGTTGGTATGAGACTTCAGCATTTGATATCATGGAGACAGTGGGTCTCCAGCAAGAAGTTGCTATAGAGAAGTTATACCACTGGACTATTGGTGCATGTCTCAGCACAGATTCACCCAATAATGCTCTGGTACCAATAGCATTGGCTAAATTTCAAAACAGGCAAGTTCTCTTTTCAAACATAATGGAAGAGTATTGTTCAGCACGAAAAGCCACAATTGTACAATTGTTTATTGATGCCTTAACAAAAGGTACAGCAAATGGCTCGAAACCAATTGAGTTCTATGCAAATGATGCCAAAAGATATATTGGGGATATTCTAACATGGGTTTACCAAGTTATACCTGTTGAAAAAGAAAATCTTTGTTTATTATTCAAGTACTGTAACATGGATAATAAAAATATACAGATTGTAGAAGCATTGACCAGTATCATGGAAGCTATATGCCCTCTATTAAAGGTGAGAGTTGAACTTATATTGAAACCTGACAAAGACCCATTGGTGTTGTGGTCTATAACAAACTTAATAATATATTACAAGGATTTAATTGAAGCTACTATTAATAGAGGGCATTTAATGAACACTATGGAAGACTTACTTAAGAAAAGTGAAGAAATATTTCTCATAACATTACAAAGCAAGATCCAAAAAGAGCTGAGCCATGGTGTAAAAGCCCCACCTGTGGATTTAAACCCATCAGTTGTTGTGACAGACTTGGTCAGTTTTCTACGAGATTTACTAGCCATTATGAATATATCAAACAATATAAACATGGGCGATAAAAAATTAATAATTACACATATATTGGACCCACTGTTGCAAGCCATTAATGAAACGGCATGTCATTTGAGTTCAACAGACATGTCAGTGTACATGTTAAATTGTATTTACCACATACAGTGCACTCTATCTCTGTACACTATAATGGATGAGTACAATGAAAGGTTACAAGCACAGTCAGAGGCACAAATTGACACCCTCACATCAGAGCAGGCAAGTTTCCTAGTGGCAAATTTGAATTTAGGACCTATTTACACAATTTTACAGGAGAAAACCAGTGGTCCTTTGTCTGCCATTCCAGGCATGGACACATCAACATTGAAAACATTTTTAAATAAATTCGACATGTTTTTGGTTTCTCCTGAAGTGTATGTCTTGCCACAATTGAATTTACTTTTAAGCCATACCCATAAATCATTTGTTAAAAAGCGAGCATTTGATGTTATATTAGCAATTTATGCTCAACTTTACCATGCTGTTCATAATCCTGCCAATGGTTACAATGATCCACAATCAATAGTGCGAAGAACACCTGAGGAAGTCAATAAGTTGATTATGTAAGATATATCTTACTTATTATAATCATAATAAAACATATTCACCTATTTATTGTTTTTTTTTTTTTTTTTTTCTTTTTAAAATATACCAATCTTCTCAAATTTTTCATAGTATTTGGGACTATACTACTATATACTTTGGACTACATATTATTATCTTCATGCATATCAGTGATTATTTTATTACTATTACAATACTATAGCAGCCCATACACATCCCATTGGAGAGCATGAGCCTCCACTACAATCGGGAAAATAATTAGATTTTTTTTCTGCTCCAGTGACATGAATCTTGCTAGTCTCATAAACTATTACTAATGACTGAATTTTACATAAGGCTGGGTTCAGATGACCGCGCAGTACAAGAACTAACTAAACCATTTGTATTATTCATGTAATGTAATGTGAACGGTACACATTGTTTAGTTAGATTTTGTAAGTAAGATTATGAATTTTTGACTGTTTCGGTGGCGTTGTCGTACTACGGTACGGTTACAAAGCTGAGGTCCCGGGTTGGGCAAAGTGATATTTGATTTTTCTATTAATTACCAAATACCAGCCCAGAGTCAGGAATTTGTGGCCGATGTCCTGATAGGGTCGCCACCTATCACATCGTGGGGCAGAACATACAAGGCAAAATGTGGGTGCCCTGGCACGTCTGGCTACCCCTTCTGGGAAAAAGGCGTGAGTTTATGTATGTATGTAGATTATAGATTAAGATCGACTCAAATATTGCATGCTTTCCTTCAAATGACTGGTGTTCATCCTCAGAGAATAAAGCCTTGAAAGTGACTTTTTTGTTGATTTAACATGCATATTTCAAACATGTAAGAAAAAAGTGTATAAATATGCTATAATCAAGGGCGTCGCCAAGGGGAGGCAGGTAGGGGCAGCTGCCCCCCTCTAGAGATTAACAAAAATTGCTAAATGTAAAGCAACCAAAATCTTTGACTTTGCTTGCCTACTATACAGTATTTTTTTTGCATATACCATACTATTGTACAATAAAATTGACCGTCAGGGGGCCGCTGTCGAAATTGTGTAAGTTGCAATCACATTTTTCTCATACTCTCCATAATATTTGCCCCCCCCCCCTGGGCCATCGGCTGGCGACGCCCCTGGCTATAATAACTCCTGGCATTAAATAAAGGGGCTATCTTCTAATTAAAAGTCAACACCCCTATTCATATTAGAAGCCTTTTAAAAGTTGGATCCTGCAAAGCAAAATATTGCATTGCATACACCTGTACAGTAACAAAAAAAAAACATTTAAAGTTCTAAATATATTTACTTCCAAAGAAATTATTTACACAGAATAAAATCTTAGTAATTCCTCATCTTTAGGTTTCAGAATACACTCATCCTTCAAATTGACAACCCACCCTGGTTCAAGACCATAAAATATTTGTCTAGGATCTTTTATTTCATTTAACATATTATAACATGGATCATTTTCTATTTCAGGCAATTTGTAGCCATATTTTTGTGCTAATTTTAATCTTTCCTGTGAGATTTTCTCTGGATCAGCTAAGTAACCTCGTGTTTCAGCACTAGTATAGTATTCAATTGCATCTGGTGGAGGTATCATTCTTCTTGGAATAGCTTGGCCTGTTTCAAAGAATTTCTTTGGATTTTTGAGTAGAAATAGGCTATGTGGATCATAATATGCTGTTCTTATTACTCCACCATTTTTTTCAATAGCAGCAATGACTAATTCACTAGCCCATTGCACTTCAATATTAATCTTTGCTGCAAATATGTCTGCACCCTCATCAGTCAGATTAACCCCAAATTGTTTCTGGTCAGGATGAAATAGGTAACCTCCAGATTTTACGATACTTGCAATGTCTATAGGTTTAGATATATCCAGTCTGTCAGTGTCTATTAATTTTTGCAGGGACTGCAGTGACAATGGTGGGTATTCTCTTCTTAAGCTGAAATTTATATAAATAGGGTCATAAGTGTCATTATTTTAAATACAAATAATTATAAAATCTCATTAAAAGTCAATGTGTTGATAGGAATAGATTATTTATTTTAAATAGAATACACTCAACAATACACAAGACTTTATTATTTGGTTGAATATTAGTAAACTTTTGGAAAAAATAAACAAAATAATCCAACAAATAGTTTTTGGTCTGTCTTAAAATTATTATAATTGTAGCTACTTACTGATGCCCTCTATAGTAATGTTCCTGAGGAACACGCAAATAAAATGGGTTGTTTCCCGTTTCATAACCTAATCTCATATAGTTCTGCCTTTGGCCAGAACCCTTATTGCCGGCACCGTGCTTGTCTCCACCGTGTTGAGCCCGACCTCTTTTGCTCTAATAACCAAGAAGAAAGCTTTTTAATAACCTCTGTTATGTAAACGAAATATGATCATACTTAGAAACACTTACTGATTTTTTTGCTCCAGGATTATCACGAATATTAGCAAGGGAAATCCTAGGTAAAGATCTTAACATCGACAGTGATTTGTCGGTAATCTGCCGAGATGCCATCGTGAAAATTGTTTAGTCTGAATGTTTTAATAATTATTTTAATTTATAAAAAAACTCATAATGCATCCAACTACATGAGATATTTTCACCAATTTTCACAGCAAATTCTGTGGCAAATTCACAAATCAGAATCACAGGCTGCATCATTTGACAGTTAATTTTTTTAATCTGTTCTCGCTATGGAAGTATATACCAAAAATCGACTAAAATAATCGTAGAAACAGCTGCCAGAAAACTTTTGATGTACTGAGTCTAAGTTATGGTCTAAGTGGTACCCAAGAAGCTTATAGATTAAACTTATAGCCTTAGTCAAAGAATAGACCACTAGCCTTGGTGGCGCGGTTATTCAACGGGATGATTGTAAAGCTGTGGTCTTGGGTTAGAACCCCGGGTCGGGCAAAGTAATATTAGATTTTTCTATTCATCATCAGCCCGGAGTCAGGAATTTATGAACGATTTGGCGATAGGATCGCTCTCTATTACAGCATGGAACGGAAAATACATGACGAAACGTGAGTGTCCTGGTTGTAACTTGCACTTTTGCCTACCCCTTCTGGAAAAAGCCGTGTGTTTATGTATGTATGATTTTTAGTATCAGCTGTTTCCAAGACAATTTTTAACTAACATTCAAACCATTCAACTAAACCCTACGCCCACCTTTACATGTATACTCCTCACTTAAATACGGTGCACATGAATAACATAGTTGGCTGCGTTTACTGGCTTGTACTGAATCAGCCCATATACGTCCCATTGCGGTAGTTAAGCCACCACGCTAGCCTAATGCGAGTTGGTTGACTATACATCACTACATAGTATAAAACAAAGTCGCTTTCTCTGTCCCTATGTCTTTTTGTGTGCTTAAATCTTTAAAACTACGCAACGGATTTTAATGCGGTTTTTTTAATTGATAGAGTGATTCAAGAGGAAGGTTTATGTGTATAATACGTGCATATTATTGTAGAGAAATCTATACGCACCCGGGCGAAGCTGGGCCGGGCCGCTATACTATAAAAATTCTTATAAATCGCTGTAGTACGCAGGTTTCCTCGCGATGTTTTTCTTCACCGCTTTATTAAACACCGTTTACTAATAATTATTAAACACTACATTTTTGTTTTGGTTTACTTACCTCGTCGGTCTACTTGCCACGTTAACATGGGCGGATCCAGGTTTTACGCCAGAGGGGGGGGGGGGGGACACATTATAGTTCATGTCAGATTTTACGCCAGGGGGGGGGGGGGGTCATATAGGTCATGTCCCATGGTCATGTCAGAACACTGGGTCCGATTTCAATACTCCAATTCGTAATAATGACTTTTTAAAGTTTTTTACATGTGTGATTTGTGAACACACACATACTCTTTTACTTTATTTATCGACATACAAAGAATTAAATGTGATTATAAATTTTATCAACAAGATAATTAATAAATTTTGACAATAAAGTGCGTGGTGGCCTGTTGGTAAACGGCAGTGGCGTAACTACCCCATCGGGGGCCCGTGGCAAAATTCATGAAAAGGGGCCCTTCGTAAAAGTAAAAAAAACATTGTAAAAAAAATCGTCGTTTTTATGAATATTTTTTAAGGTGCCTGATGGCTTGTCGGTAAACGGACCAGACACGGCCGCCAACATGTTCGTGGTGGTCGCGGATTTGAAACCCAGGGCACACCTCTGACTCTTCGGAATCATGTGTGTATTGATAGTCAATCACCACGCAGTATGACGGTGATGGAAAACATCGTGAGGAAATCTGCATACCATAGCAATTTGCAAGAGTTTCTATAGTATGTAAAGACCGCCAATCGTATTAGGCCAGCGTGGTGAACTATATGGTTTAACCATTCTCAATCGTATTTTGGATCGTAGAGGAGGCCTGTGCTCTGCAATGGGACTTATATGAGCTAATATAGTGCAGCACAGAATCTTTTGATGACATGGCTTCATATTTCTCATCGGATTTTGAACATAAATCACTTCATGAATTCTAAAAAGGATTCCCTAATAACGATTAAATAATGCTTTTGTAATTCCATTTTCATTTCTTTCTATCACACAGGTACCGATAAACTTCACATAATTGGTCTGTTTTAGAAAATGTTGAGTTGTATCAACTTATAATAGAGTTTTAGGCCCAAAACAGCAATTAGCTCTTTTGTATTTTTGGACTTAAGTATTTATTTGCCCCTTTATATTCCTCTAAATCAGTATCAGATTTTGCTAGTAACTGCTTTATTACGGCTATCTAGCTAGCTTTCTCTATGGCCACGAAAAGCTAAATTAGTAGTAACTTGGTGGAGTAAGATCTAGGCGTCAAAAAAAATGTTTTTATATGGATTGTTGCTCCTCATCTAATGTCCAATGTAACCGCCATTGCTCATACAAAAGACACGAACCCAAGTGTATTTTCGATGTTTCGTGCCTAACGCATTTACAATTTATTTCCAGTCATTATAACCCTCAACACAAACACTCTTCATCAGCCCTTTGCTGTCCACTGCTGGACATAAGCCTCCTCCAAATTTTGCCGTTTTCGCCTGTCGTTAGCTTGTCGCATCCAGCATGTAGTAGCGACCTGTTGCAACTCTACCTCGCTTGAGGCTGTCCTACACTACGTTTGCCGAGACGCGGTCTCCCCTCAACACCTTTATTCCAACGGTTACCAGTTCTTCGACAGAGGTGGCCTATCCTGTTTGCTATGTCTATAACTTTGGTTTCCTGTCCGATAAGCTCATTACGGATCTTACATATCTTCTAAAGAGATATCGAGCATAGCACACTCCATAGCTCGCTGAGCGACCATCAGCTAGTGGACCAGCACTATCAGTGTCGAAGTCTCAGCATAGTAGGTCGCACTGCTTGATAACTATCGTCTTCAAGCTTTTTGGCAAAGGTGACGAGAAGACCCGTAGCCTCTTTCTCAAAGTTGTTTCTACCTAGTTAAAGAGTCTACCCGAATTAAGTATATTCGAGAACAACTTCGAGCTGGTGGCCACATAAAGCGACAGGTCTTGGATCATGATGATGGTGGTTCATTACTTTGGTTTTCTCGAAGTTAATTTTACGACCTATTCGCTATGAGGCTGAATCCAGACCACCCAGGATCTGTCGCAGCTCCTCCAGCGATTCCGCTATCAAGACAATATCGTCTGCGGAACTTAGTAGGTACGTTTGTTTTTTTTTAATTTATTCATTTTATTATTTCTTGGCACTTTCTCTTATGAAGGGACCATTCGGTTTACAGTGAACCTTTCTCAATCACAAATCGTTTTACTACGTCATATCTGTTTTATTGCACTTATAGATGAAATATGTTCCACTCCTAAATATAATTTAATTTTATGTTTGTTCGTACTTTGTGTTTCGTGTTTTGGGCCTTAATATTCTCTATCGCCGGGATTTGCTATTATGGAATTTTTAGTTACGTCAATAAATAAATAGCTCGTTTCGAAAGTACTAACTTATTTTAGATAAGTTTTTATGTGTCGCTTCAGGTTCTTTCTCTTTCGTTTTTCGCCACTTCCTAAATAATTTCTAGAATAAGGCATGTTTCAATTTATTTGTAAAATATTAACTTAATATTCATTAAATTATAATTTATTGGTTTGTAACTATGTTTATACTATAATGAAACAAAAACAAAATATTTAAATAAATATATTATGAAATGTTTGTCATGTTTAAAATGTAGTCAATTGTTTGTTATTAATAATTTCGTTATTGATGTTACATTCTTCTCTGCTTACACCCTGTCCGGATTGAACCCGAGGTTCTATCAAGCCAGGGCCCTGTCGGGCCTGAGACCCTGTCAGACCAGGGCCCTGCCGGGCCGGGGGCCCCTTAGGCCGGGGGCCCGTGGCATTTTGCGCACTCTGCCACCCTATTGTTACGCCACTGGTAAACGGACTATAGGTCTACTAGACCAGGGATGTTGCGAATATTCGCATCCATTGACATTGACCAATGGGAGTGAAATAAATAGTGACATGATCCGACGCGTTTGTTGTTGCTATGATGTTAGATTCTTCTAGTGAAAATGAAAGTCGAGAAATACCAGAAATTGGTAGCACTGAAGCTGTACTCCAAAAATAATTTCTTTCTTACCCCAATAAAAAAAGAGTATGTGGATGAAAATCCTCTTAAGTGGTGTTTATCGAGAGGAATTAAAGATAATATTGCCGATAGCACAAAGATTTTTATCTACTCCACTAAGTAGTAATCCTAGCGAACAATTATTTGCAGCGTGGGTTTAATTTACCAACCTCTTCCTAACCGCCTTGTTATCAGAAAAGGCGACGCGGCGTTATCTCTACATCTATACATATACATAAATAAAATTGAAGTGTCTGTTTTAAGAGTGAAAATAAAAAAAAATGTCCTACTACATATCGTTATATACACGATACATGTGCCGAAAATGATATTTAATTTTTTTTTGTCCGTCTGTCTGTTTGTTCCGGCTAATCTCTGAAATGGCTGGACCGATTTTGACGGGACTTAAGGGAGGAGTAACATAGGCTACATTAGTTTCCGAAAAATTCTTTTATTTAAAAAAAATAACTTAAAAAAAACTAATTAACTTTTGAAGTAAAATTCCATGCGGATGAAGTCGCGGGCACAGCTAGTACTTAATAAAGGGAACGGTGTTCTTTTGCGAGCTCTTGGGGCTACACTTAATTTATCGGAACCCAAAAGACCAGCTGCCCGACATCAAGACACAGTGAGCTTCTTCTGCGTAGAATGAAATGCAAAAACAGATTAACGTTTAAAATTAACTTTTTAATTTAATAATTATTGTAAATTACGGGTAATTAAATTCCGCCCCGTGGTGACCATGAATCCTTTAAAATAATCGAAATATCGGGAAGTTAAAAATATAAAAAAATAACAGATAAATCGATAAATATTAGTAAGCGATAAAATCCGTAAATATTAGTTTAATTTCAATATTCATTCATATACTATATTTATATAAGATCTCAAACATCCGCATCCGCGGATGTGAGCCTTTGAAAATCAGCATCCGCGTCCGCGGATGTGAAAAAATCTACATCTGCAACATCCCTATACTAGACGCGACTGCCAACATGTTCACGGTGGTCGCGGGTTCGAATCCCAGGGCATGAGTGTGTTGATAGATGTCAATCACCACGCTGTTTAACAGTGAAGGACTACGGACAGGAGCGTCGCCAGCCGATGGCCTAAGGGGGGCAAATATGGAGAATGAGAAAAATGTGATTGCAACTTACACAATTTTGACAGCGGCCCCGACGGTCAATATTATTGTACAATAGTATGGTATATGCAAAAAAAAACCGTATAGTAGGCAAGTCAAGTTAAAGATTTTGGTTGCTTTACATTTGGCAATATTTTTTTATCTCTGTTGGGGGCAGCTGCCCCTACCTGCCCCCCTTGGCGACCATTCAAGGCAATAAAAAAAAAGAAGGAAACATCGGAAGGAAACTTGCATACCATAGCGATTTGTATCAATTTATATGGTATGTAAAGTCCGCCAACCCGCATTAGGGTAGTATAGGACTATACGCCCTATCCCCTTAATCAATTGTACTCTCGATTTAAGAGGACACCCGTGCCCTACAGTTGCATGTATGTATATCGTGGGAGGAACTGAAAATAAATAACACATTTGGAATATTTTTTGTGATACAAATAGCATATCAAATGAAGCTTTATTTTATATCTTACATACCAACATTGCAACAATATCGTTATTACTTTCTTACCTTATATTTCGAGACATTATGGAAGAGAAACATGGATGCAACCTGATTCTGTAGAAAAAGCTGAGATGGTCTTAGCTATTTATGGTAAAACATTTATAAATTGAAATATTGTGTTGGATGTTCTTAGAACAGAAAAGTTTAGTATCTATAATGGTCAGGTTTGTAAGGACCTTCAACGGGAACACCAATATATTTTGCTTGTTTCGGCGTGAGTTTTGTGAGTTTAACTCCAAGGTGATCCAAGTGTAAAGCTGCTACTTCTTCATCCAGTTTCTTAGGCAGTGTGTGAACTCCAATAGGATAAGCGTTGTGTCTTGTCCAAAGTTCAATTTGAGCTAGTACTTGATTGGTAAAGGAGTTGGACATCACAAATGAAGAATGACCAGTGGCACATCCCAAGTTGACTAGCCTTCCAGCTGCAAGCACAATAATGTGGTTGCCATTTTCCAGCTCGTAACGATCAACTTGAGGTTTGATGTTTACTTTCTTCGCATTGTTGTCTAACCAGGCAACATCGACTTCACAGTCAAAATGTCCGATATTGCAAACAATTGCGTCGTCTTTCATTCTCAAGAAGTGTTCTTTAGTGATTATGTCCAAGTTCCCAGTAGTTGTAACAAAGATTTGTCCAGTTTCAGATGCTTCCTCCATTGTAGTCACCTGGAAACCTTCCATTGCAGCTTGCAGTGCATTTATAGGGTCAATCTCGGTAACAATTACTCTACCACCAAATCCTTTGAAAGCTTGAGCACAACCTTTGCCCACATCTCCATAACCAGCAACCACACAAACCTTTCCAGCAATCATGATGTCAGTGGCTCTTTTGATGCCATCAAGCAAAGATTCTCTGCAGCCATAAAGGTTATCAAACTTGCTCTTTGTTACTGAATCATTCACATTGATTGCTGGTACTTTCAAGAGCCCCTCACGGAACATTTTGTACAAATTGTGGACACCAGTTGTAGTTTCTTCAGATATGCCTTTTACACCCTCTAACAACTGAGGGAATTTCTTATGAACCAGGTTTGTCAGATCACCTCCATCATCCAGGATCATGTTCAGGGGCTGAAAGATAATGTCTAATTTAGTATATTTTACAATTTTCATACATTATGAATGTTCCTTCCCCACTAGAAGACATTATGTTGCTGAAAATACATGTATGTTTTTTTTTGCTTGCACTTGTAACATATTTGTAGCCAAACAGTACAATGATTTTAGATATAATTATCTTACTCCACTAAATGATTCAAATTGTCTTCAATTTTGAATATTACCATTTGAAAATTCCAGCAGTTGTAAATTAGCCGAAATTATTGGTAGTTGGAAAATCTTGGCCCCAGACATGAGATAGATGTTTAAATTTTACTTAACATGTTTGGATCGGAAATATTTGTGGGTCGCACAAACATTTCTATCGGTGCGGGGATCAGAAAATACATGTTTCTTTTAATTATGAGCTTAAATTATGAGCAACATTATCGAATGGTGTAATAATATAGCATGTGTTTTTTTTTCAAATTAATTGGGTTCGATTCCAAGCTAGGCATATTGATTTATCAAAAATCTAAGTATGCAGTTTTAGTTTTCATCTAGTAAGTCCTTTGAGCATTTTTCGCTATTCCTCATATTTTCGGATTTGGCCATCCACGTCCACTTGAAAAACTCACCTGTATATGTAAACTTTGAGGAGTTATAATAGGCTATGGTGAAGCCATTCTCCTAAGCCCAATTTGAAATATGGGTCTAGGAGGGTGGCTTACGTAGCCACATACTGATTTCATAATATACTTAATTTACAGGTTACGTGGCGTTTTCGGTTAGATGCCGCCTGTAAAACGCGCGGGTTCGATCCCCACACCGATAGAAATGTTTGTGCGGCCCCACAAATATTTCTTTAGGGTCTGGGTGTTTGTGAGACCGAAAAGTCTCTCGTAGTTCCTGATACCCACGACACAAGATCTCCTCGATCTTAGTGTGGGGTCAGGACTATGTATGTGACTGTTGGGTGTTATTTATTTTTTATTTATTTACAGGATATATGTAAGTTTATGTTTTCACTATTGTTACCTTTCCATCTTGGAAAATGAGCGTCTGTTCAATGCACCAAGTGTATTCTTCTTCGGTTTCCCCTTTCCATGCATAAATAGGTATTCCGACAGCAACTAAAGCTGCTGCGGCTTCATCTTGTGTACTGTAAATATTACTACTTGACCACTGCACCTGTAATGCAACATATTATAGAATATTATACAACTTGTTTATTACCACTAGATCGTTTTCGTCCTATCATCATCATCATCATATCAGCCACAGGAAATACACTGCTGAACATAGGCCTCCCCTAAGGATTTCCACAACGACCTGTTGGAAGCGGCCTGCATCCAGCGACTTCCTACAACCTTAGCCAGATCGTCCGTCGACCTTGTAGGCGGGCGTCTGACATTTAGCTTTTATCCTATAAAGTAGTGTTTCCCAAAGCGCCTTAGTGCACCGTAAAAAATAGAACAATTATCACTGACATAAAAACACAGGGATGGGGCAGGGCGAAAAGCGCGTAGTGTTCCAACGTAAGTGGTGCGGGCAGCCGCTCTATTGCATCTCTATTGTAAAAAATTATTATTCTTATCATCTATTACATTATATATTAGATAAATATTTAGGTATTTAATAATTTTTAGTTATGACACAATCTAATAGATGGCGCGACTTTCACGGCTTCTTATCTTAATATTCAGTGATACCTACTCTAAATGTACTACTGAAGGGCCTCTCCTTAATATATCACGTTAAACGCCGAGCAAAAAATGGCAGTTAGTCATTTGGGCCACGGGGGTCACCGGTGACCGATTACATGTTTCCTTAAGAAAATATCACGAAAAATTGTTTTAATCAAATTAAATATGCAAATTTAGTCATTTTTTATTGTTTTGTGTTGATATTAACTTTAGCGAAAAATGATGGAATTGATTATTTCCACTTGGCCCGAACGGGTTTGCTTGAATCGCCCACCGGTGGGCCGCGTTGCGTTCAACGTGATATAAATCATTGGTCTATCTAATTACAAGTGTCATTGTATCTACTACTTGTACAAATAAACAATGGGATTGTAAAAGGCGGCACTTATAAGTTATATCGACTTTTCGATCGCACATTATCGCTGTCTATATTCAGACCAAAGGGTAATCACAAAAAATCGAGTGGCGTGTAGCACATTTCAACAGTCGGAAGTTATGGCATAAATATTTTAGATTAGACGAACTATACGTTCGTGCAGCAATGTTCACCCCTATATCAAAAGAGGGTAGGTAAAGGTGAGAATAACGCTACCAACAGTCATCATAATCATAAGCAACTCAACCACAGGAAATCCACTGCTGAACATAGGCCTCCCCCAATCCGGCTCTCCACCTACCAATAGTACTTAATTTGACCTTATTTCTATCTCACATATAATAATTGTATACTATCCCACGTTCGTCCTGTAGCGTATACGTTCCGAATATGAAGCTTTAAATAAATACATAAATAAATAAATATTATAAACAAATTAACCAACTGCGAAAAATGTATACCTAATTCATTTATTTGTTACACAAAGTCTAGCTTTCTACACAAAATTGAATATATTATTGCACAATATAAATTATATCATGTGAACTGTATATAAAGGTTAAAGATAAAGCAGTTCAACTGTTTCAAAGATAAGTGCTGTCTGTTTTTGTGGCGTGTGAGGAAATCAAATAATGCTATTGCCTTTAACCTTGCATAATAATTTCTTATCTATTAGTTTTGTCAATATCATTTAATAACGTATACTTTACAAAAATGATTATAAATAAATAACATATTGCTCAACATCATAATAATTAATATGAGGTGAATTTTAATCACAGTTTTATTATGGGCGATCATTCTTTCAATAGGGAATATGCATATCATTTTTAATTATTTTTTAAAGATTCTGATACATTACCGGAAAAAATATAAAACTCTGAAAATATGAACCAAAAAAGTACAAAAAAGTAAAACTTCTACCAGTTTCGGAAAATTTACACGCTATTTAGGCGCGTACTCTGTGAAGTCAGCTTACTCGGTATCAACAACGTAGTGTTTCGATTAGGTTTCTTTCATTAATTGCTGTAAGACTGTATTTCTTCACTAAATAATCCATTTCTTTTATTAATATAATGAAAATACAAAATAACTCGTACACAAACGTAAATGTATTGATTTACGTTTGTTTATAAGCTAAAACTTTATAAGATCGTGTATGCTCACGTAACTTTCCTTTTCAAGCAATAGAGCCGCATTTCGAAAAAATCGCGCGACGAATTGTAATTTTTTAAGTACTTATTTATATTACCAATTTAGAGTTTACGAATTAAAAAAAGGTACCCTATATTTTTATATCAATAACGATTATAAAAGTAATATTTTTACTTATTGTAGAAAAGGTCCGTGCCCCGCAGTGGGAAGTATATGGGCTCATACAAATGTTAGAAAAATATCTTGAGACTGGAATTTTTATTTTTATTTTTTATAGATAGAAATAATTTATATTATTTTCGGCTACGGATATTAAATGAAAAAACAAGTGCCAATGAGTCCCGCAGATCTAGTCTGTACTATACAACGACCCACAATATTAGACCCACAGTGGCATCTCCTTTAAACCAGATCTCAAATTCTAGACCAAACATAAAAAGACGAGAGGATAAGTCATGTAGTTGTTCAGTCATGTTCATGTAAATACGTTAATTGTTCTCCTATCCATCATCATAATAAAAATAATTGAAACAAAAAAGTCATTTAGAATGAGACCATTGACGTAAATAATATATGGACAGGAAAAGAAAGCGGATGGATATGGAAAGGAAAGCGCGTAATGTACCGACCAGGGATGTTGTGAATATTCGCATCCGCATCCGCAAATGCGGAGCATCCGCATAGATTTGGACATCTGCATCCGCATCCGCATCCGCAATAATCGATGCGGATATTTATGCGGATGCGAATGTAATACAAGATAAGACAAGACAGAAATTTGGCGGTGCCGGCGAATGGCGCGTGCCGTTCGCACGTTACATTGACCAAAGGGAGCGAAAGAAATAGTGACATGATCTGACGCGTTTGTTGTTGCTATGATGTTAGATTCTTCTAGTGAAGATGAGAGTCAAGAAATGCCAGAAAATGATAGCACTGAAGCTGTCCTGATAAAGATAATTCCTTTCTTACCGCACTAAAAAAGAGTCCATTTGGATGAAAATCCTCTTAAGTGGTGTTTACCGAGAAGAAACTAAGATATTATCGCCGATAGCACGAAGATTTTTATCTACTCTACTAAGCAGTGTTCCTAGCGAAAAATTATTTAGCAGCGTGGTTTTAAATTACGAATCTCTTCGTAACCGCCTTGAATCAGAAAAGGCCGCGTTATAATTAATAAGTATTAATTTACCGACTTCAAAACAGGAGGAGGTTCTCAATTCAACTGTATGTTTTTATTAAGTTTGTTACCTCATAACTCTGTACTGGGTAAACCGATTTTGAGTAGGTATTCTTTCTTTGATTGAAAGCTGGTGGTTGTCATTTGGTCAATGGTGAAGATCTGATGAATATCTTCGGACGTAGATAGGAGAACTCCTCAAAATTGAGTAGAATTCCAATGGTTCTTAGCCTAGCCTAGCTATAGCCTCGCGAATCATCCTGGGCAGGAAACGGTGCTCTTTTACGAGGGCTTGGGGCTGGTCAAAAAGAAGGTAATGAATATTTCAATTTTTCAATAGAGAACATGGCTTGAAGCTTGCACAAGAATGGGACCCAATTCCACACTTAATTAAATCGGTACCCAAAAAACCAACTGCCAGACAGCAAGACACAGTGAGCTTCTGCGTAGATCGTGACGCAAAAACAGATTAACTTATTAATTTAATAATTGTGAATTAAAGGTAGTTAAATTGTAACAGTCACTGAGCGGATGACTCAGTCTGCCTGTGACCATGAATCCTGTAAAGTAATTAAAACGACAGGAAGGTAAAAATTTAACAATTTAAGCAAATCCGCGCTAAAATCCGTAAATAATAGTTTTATTTCAATATTCATTCACATACTATATGTCTATAGGATCTTAAACATCCGCATCCGCGGATGTGAGCCTTCAAAAATCCGCATCCGCATTCACATCCGTGGATGTGAAAAAATTGGCATCCGCAACATCCCTAGTACCGACTACCGACGTAAGTGGTGCGAGCGCTACAATGTATCTCCAGCGCAGCGTTACTGAAATTACTCGACTTTCACAACGATTTTGAAAATGCTTGCTCGTATTATGACAGAAAGCTTCATAAAAATGAAAATAATATTTTTTACGGTTAGACGAAATCTATTAAGTTAATTTAATATTTATGTTAGCGAGATTTACACGGTCATCTTTTTGAAACTCCAAATGTACTGAAGGGCCGTTGCCCTTTCCTTACTTTTTAAATCAATGATTCAGACTAAAAGTTTTTCGGGAGTTTTTATTAATATCTCAGTTCTTCATAACGGTTTCTCAGATTTAGACGAATATTTATTATTATTGTAATAATTATTTTATATCAATGCCTTTCGTTTGCGGTTTCGCACGCGTGCTTATGATAACACGGAAACAGTGTTTATTCCAGTTATCAGATATTCTTCCATGATAGCACTAATGCTATTTCTATCATTCATCCATATTGTTGCAATTTATTTTTGTCAGTGGGCTACATTTTTATTTTGCACTGCATTTTGATTGGACGGCCATATTATAATAGTTACTTCTTTCTTACTAGGGAACAGTCTTTGACTATTGGATGTCACATACCATACCATATGTTGTATTCTATACCAATGAAAACACAATATATTATTTCTTGCAGAATGGAGTTCAATCAGTTGAGACATAAAATACACCTAACAAAAGAACAGGTTTCAGTATTAATGTTAGTAAAAAAGTTATGATTCATATACATTGTGACAAATTTAGACAAAGGGTTTAGCAGGATACGTATGACGAGTCGGCCCCCAAATGGGAATCGATATCGAAACTTATGTTTTGATATTGACTTGATGTTCTAACACGATTTATGTACTTTTCGCGACCGACTTCTGCTTTGACCTTGAGATAGAGAGCAAAATATCTGTATTCTTGACTTTTACTAAATGTGATATATCTCTGAAGCTAATTAAGATAAAGAAATGAAACTAACGCGAGGTATTAGGTTACATTACAGAGTACATCATATATATTTTTTTATAATTTTTAGAATAAAAAATTACATTAAAAAAATAAAAATTAAAAAAATCTTATTTTTTTTTCTGAGTTCTCTGTGACTTACAATCACGAAATTAATATATGTGATGCTCCTTTGTGTGCTCTATTACCCATAAAAATTGCGTGAAAAAAAAGTTGGTGCAACACAACGAAAAAAAATTATATGTGATTCGCGCCTTGCAGTGTGACTGTATAAACATGACTCTATTTAACACGCGCGGACAAACAAACAAGTTCGAACTTGTTACATATCGCGCTGTTTATTGCATCGTTTGTTTAGCTACAATCGCAGTCATTTGTCTTACACAAGGAGGCAGTTTATAACTTAAATCTGTCATCGGTATTTTGTATCAGCATTTTGAAATTATTAACTATCGAAGCAAATTATTATTAAGTCATAATGTCGAAAAAGTGTAAAAATAGTAACAAGTACCTGTGTAAGATTCCTGGTTATAAAAAAATTATAAAGAATGAAGAACAAGCTAAAGTGTTTAGTGACTGTTTGAATAAAACCATAATAGTTAATGATATTTTTTGTAAGAAGTGTCGACTTATCCCATATGTTTACAAAAAAGCTTGTACATACTTCTAAATGTGCAAACTACTTTTAAATCTCCAAACATATTGTCATAAGATCAGTTGTTTTTTGACATATAATGCAATACTTGTGAGTAGATGCAACACGTTGAAGTGGAACTTCAATAAAATCATCACTCAGATGGTATTTATATGTAAAATCACTGTCACTACTGTTATCAGAATCTTCAGAGTAAACGTAAGTTTCTTCCGGCACTTCTCTAGTCGCTAATTCTTCAACAGATTCTTTTATGCTTAAAGATACCTCGTTAAATGCTGCACATTTAGAAGTAGAAGCTTTTTTGTAAACATATGGGATAAGTCGACACTTCTTACAAAAAATATCATTAACTATTACGGTTTTATTCAAACAGTCACTAAACACTTTAGCTTCTTCTTCATTCTTTATATTTTTTTTATAACCAGGAATCTTACACAGGTACTTGTTACTATTTTTACACTTTTTCGACATTATGACTTAATAATAATTTGCTTCGATAGTTAATAATTTCAAAATGCTGATACAAAATACCGATGACAGAATTTAAGTTATAAACTGCCTCCTTGTGTAAGACAAATGACTGCGATTGTAGCTAAACAAACGATGCAATAAACAGCGCGATATGTAACAAGTTCGAACTTGTTTGTTTGTCCGCGCGTGTTAAATAGAGTCATGTTTATACAGTCACACTGCAAGGCGCGAATCACATATAATTTTTTTTCGTTGTGTTGCACCAACTTTTTTTTCACGCAATTTTTATGGGTAATAGAGCACACAAAGGAGCATCACATATATTAATTTCGTGATTGTAAGTCACAGAGAACTCAGAAAAAAAAATAAGATTTTTTTAATTTTTATTTTTTTAATGTAATTTTTTATTCTAAAAATTATAAAAAAATATATATGATGTACTCTGTAATGTAACCTAATACCTCGCGTTAGTTTCATTTCTTTATCTTAATTAGCTTCAGAGATATATCACATTTAGTAAAAGTCAAGAATACAGATATTTTGCTCTCTATCTCAAGGTCAAAGCAGAAGTCGGTCGCGAAAAGTACATAAATCGTGTTAGAACATCAAGTCAATATCAAAACATAAGTTTCGATATCGATTCCCATTTGGGGGCTGACTCGTCATACGTATCCTGCTAAACCCTTTACATTAAATTGAAACTAGATATATGCTTTCTTAACAGACAGATGGATAACAAAGTGAACACTTATGGGTTTAGCTTCCTTTATGGGTGTGGAACCTAAATGAATGTGCAATATTAATCATAAAGTTTTCATTCTTACTCAAGAATTTATATTTTATAAATGACACAAGATTGTAAAGATTTATGTGACAGATTTTATTTTATTTGGTAGGTATAATGTTACAGCAAATTTATCAATTGATATTTATGTTTATCTCAAGGGGTCTATTTTAAAATCCATACAAGGTTTATACCCAGCTGTACCCAGCATAGGAACTTAAAAGTTCAACATGTTCACAGTGGTTGCAAATTCAAATCCACCTCTGACTTTTCAGTCATATGTGTATTAATACTTAATACAAGTAAAGCATTGTGAAGGAGGCTGCATTGTTGAAAACATACTATTTTATTTTGTCAATATAATATTGTTCTTGTCAATGTCCTTGGATTATAAAAAAAGCCTTTAATTGGCATTAGTCTTGTAATAACCAGTTTTATATCATATTTTGAAATCATACTTTGTTTTTTTTTTATATGTATTTAATTGGATTCAATTGTTATAGACCAGCTCAATATAGTGATTTAACATATGACATCTTGTGACTTTTTAGATGATTGATATAGACAAGTATAATAGGGAAAAAGATTTCAGAAGAATAAGATAAGATATAAGCTATGACAACAATATTGCGAAAAAGATCTGAGATAAGATTAAATCCAAAGTATTCAAATGTTTCTGAAATATTTAAATGATGCCTAAACTCAAACAATCTTAAATATAAATAAAATAATTATAATAATAACTATACTTTATCTTTGTGTACGATGTTTCTGTGTGAATTTAGCCTTTAGTCAATGTTAACACACTGTAAATTATTCACCATCAACACCCGTAATAAACACACCTCTGAATGATATATGATAGAATTTTGGTTAAAATGTAAAAGGCAACAATGTCTTATATCTTACCTCTGCACCCAACTCAACAAGAGTTTCAATAAGTACAGCTGTTTGAACAGTCATATGCAAACTACCGGCAATTCTAGCTCCTTTCAGGATTTTACTTGGAGCATACTTGCGACGGCATGCCATCAAACCAGGCATCTCCTTTTCAGCAAGCATGATTTCCTTGCGGCCCCATTCGGCTAACTTTTCGTCAGCTGTAATTAAGAACCAATGATTAGACCCATTATTTAAATATGTTTTTGTAATAGAACTACGATAAGTTTTTTTTGCGTACCTAATGTCTCTTACACAATACTTCTAAGAAAAACAACAATTATAAACCATAAAACCGAGCAAAAAATGTGTAATGTTCAATTGTTCACACGATTGTATTTATATAAACAAGTAGGTACTGGAATAGTCACGAAGGAGAAACAGAGAATCTTCGAATTGGGGCCTTTATTAAGAAAAGCAATAAATCATTAATCATTATTTCGGTGGATTTCTTATAATAATGGTCTATTAAGATATTTATCGCTTGATAACTCTAATGATAAAACACTGATTTAACAACACCCTATAAATGGATTAAAAATCGATTGGCTACGACGAAAGTTGCAGTGTATGGTTGATATAATATAACATATTTATTTTTTATTATAAGTAACAAACTGAACTTTAGGTTTAAATTATCTTAATTTTAAATTAATTCAATTAAATATCAAATTACCAACAATGCTCACAAAATAAAAAATATAAACTTATTGCTTACCGATTTTGTATGGTGGCTTCATGGTGGATATTGATAGTTTAAATACCAAGGAGATGCGAATCAAAAGCAACTTAAGCTAAGACTAGCGGTGCGGATGATTTGCAACAATTTATGAGACCGCGGCTAGTTCACGCCGCTTTTTAAGGTTATATTTGAGATGAAAATAATCGCGCGTGTCTGAGCATGCGAGGGGCGGAACTTAGAACGGGAAGGGGGGGGGTCAAGGAAAATCATAGGGAAAACATGGAGAAGGAATAATAGATTTGTGTGACCAACACAAGTAAGAGCATTGTGAACGATCACATTTGTTTGGCAAACTTGTTTGTCAAACTTCACGTTTTCTTTAAACATTACCTGAGACAACCCAACAAGAGATTTAACATTTTGCTCGTAGATTCGATTTAGTGTTTGATTCTTCTTGACCTGTGGTCTTTGTTTGTGTTGAGCGACGAGTGCATATCATGAGCAATAAAAATAACGCATATAAATATGTAATATACATTTTTTTTTAATTACAATATTAATTATTTTTCCAAAATAATACCACTTAATGTATGATTATCCATGGTGCTATCAGTAGGTGTCTAGCGTGTGGTAGGTAGGTGTAGCGTTCGCCATGATGCCAAACATAGAGTATATTTTTATTACTGAGAATGCCAAACAAACCAATCACTGTGATCTTGTTTGACAAACACAGCTGTTCACGTTCAAACATGATTGTCAAATTTGCCGTCAATCTAGATTTACATCAAACACGACAAACACGCATACTATCCAATAATTTAACCAACATGTACAATTTGACAAACATTTTGATCGTTAACAGGGCCCTTTAGACATTTTTTAATGTAAAACATAAATATTTTATGGCAATGTGGACGGTTCTTCAGACCAAAGAATCGACCACTAGGTTCAGACCCCACCACAGAGAACATTGTTGGACCTTACACAGAATATATTTCACCTTAAGGTAAAACAAGTTTAAAAAATGATTGAATTTTTAAACTTGTTTTTTTTTATTCTTGTCAAATGAACAAATAGTTCATTTTAATTATTAACCATACGAATGTATATCATAGTAATATTAACACAAGCGCACAGTCGAATTATTACTTTAGATTTACAACAATTATAAGCAGCAATTTTCCTTCGGAATTCGTTGGGGGGATCGCTGGTATATAGCAAGAAGCTTATACCCATATGAAGATTGCATTCTGTATAAAACACTGAAGCTCAAAAATTGACTTTAAATGAGGTCGCTGTTGCCTGCTGTCCTTGACCAGGCCCGTTCAACTCAGTACAAAAAAAGTTACACGTTAAGGATGATATGCTATCCCACTTTTTTAAATGGATGGCATGGTAGTTTCTCCGTTTACATATATTAGTGTGTGTGTCGTAGTAAATTTGAAATTGCTACTTGTCAAACTGTTGTTGCGTCATAGCGTATAGCTGCCATTTTGTATTGTTCCGTGATTAAACCATAATACGGCGATTAAAATATTATTATAATCATTATTATTCCCACCGTAGATTTTGGTGCAACAGTTTGTTTTGAAGGCAGATTTTTCCTTTATTTGTTAATTTCGTTTGCTACTGTTTACGTAAAAGATAAAATAGCCTTTGGAAACCTTAGTGCTAACCGGCTCGAACGAGTAAGAGTTTAACTAATTTGTGTTAAAATACTTTATATTTTTGTGATAATAGTGTGATACTAATGGTAAATATGTGTATTATACTTGGGTGCAGCATTCATACAGGACTGAAACATACATATTTTTCTGTTACCTTCAGAAACTAAGCAAGGTAGGAAATGTGGACACTGGTAAGGAGTTTAATTACTTATTTACAAAAGATTGCGTTTATTAAACGCGACGATATTCGTTTTTGTCATAAATGATTTCTTTCGAAAGATATAAATACGAAAAACTTAGAATTAACCTTCGTGCAATTCTGTGCATAAACTTATATACGATTTTTAAGAAACGTTTAGATAAACGCGCAGTAATAGCTTCACAGAATCTTATATTTTTAAAGCAGTTGCCTTGTGTGATAGAGTAGATCAACCAACTATAGACTAAACTAAAGTTAAAACTTATGTTTTAAAGATTATTATTAAAGATATAATTTTGGAAGTTTTTTGATCTTGTTTCATAGTTAGAGCTACAATTATTAGTGATAAAGGCTCTGCTAATGTTGCTAATTGCTGTTCAGTCATTAATATCCAATTCCTAACTGAACATATTAAATATTGCACTAATGATATCTGCTTCAAAATTGTGTTCAAGCAATTACATGTATCAAATTATTAATGTACCTCATTTATTAAAATGATATGGTAATAATTTTTCAGAAAAATATTCTTCTCGCTGGCTATTGAAGGGCAAAGTGGGAATGTATTGAAAACATATACATAAAGGATGGCGTTGCTGGAGCTTGAAGCACTAAACTTCTTGAGAAACACATAAATCCAACATCTTATTACAAAATGAAGGTAATGTCATAATTAATGTATATTATTTCTAAGGAAAGTCTGTTTTAAAGTTATCAATAGTTGTTCAACATGTCGAAACGGAGTGATATTTACTTAATATGCTATTTAATTTATACCATGTGTTCCTAACCTCACCAGGGTAACATTTTGCCAAATTTGAAAAATAATTTGAACAACCCCTACATGTACGAGACTCTACCGCTCAGATAAGTTTCCCAATCGAACCAAAGTTCAGCTAAGTGGTGAAAACTAAAAGCACTATTTTTGATAAAAAATAATCTTTGTTTTTGTTTTCAATTCTTGAATATCAACTAGAGGGATGAGAAATATAAGGGTTAAATCAGATACCATATGTCCATGTCTATAGATTTGATATTGTTTATTGTTACATAATAATAATTAGAACGTATGTACATTCCAGGTCATACTTGCAGCCCAAGTTTTTAGCCGGCAAGTGGCTATATCACTATACAAGTTTATAAGGACGGCTGACATTCTACAACTCCAAGACCATGATTATTCAAGGATTAAAATGTGAATTTTGGTAATAGTTTTTTCACAGCAGAAATATTTTTGTTTATAAATAATTTGCTTGATAGTTTAATTGGTTTTGGCCGGATCGGTAGTAAGTTGACACATGCTATGTCCTTTGATTCTGAACATATTTAATTCTGGAATGTATGTGTAATAAATATTATCAATCTGACTTGACTCTCCCAATCAAAGGAAAGCAAAACCTCTGTTGTTGAAGAATTTTGTGCCTAATATGAATTCAATAATATAAATGTGGTCAGACTTGCGCTTAAAAATGGTGTAAAGTTTTTAAATTATTATATAGGAATTGTTCCAATGATGATGACAAAATATATGGTATATTATACAATTTTAATAATTTAATAAAACAACAAAAATTTGGTTCCTTCCCTGAACATCTTTATTCTGAAGAAAGTGAGTTTACAGAAAACTACATCCCTCATGAAAATGTATTAAGAGAAATATTGACACTACATCGTTTATTTATTGTAATAGTCATAAAAAGTATTTCATTAAAGCTTTTTGTTTGTATGTAGTTAGAATGCATATTGGACAACAATGTAATTTTAATAATAGAATAAATAATGTCGAACGTATGCCTAAAGATATAGAAATGGAGGCTTAAACTGTGAAAGTCACAAAAGAATTGAGTCATAGGTCAGTAATGAGGCGTAGCACATACTTAATGACAATTGTAGTAATCATCATCCTCAGGTCACAGCGGTCCCAACTGTATGCAGTCAAATTCAATCCTTAGCTTTATTATATTGTATAATAGTTACTATCATTATTTTAATAGCATAATTTTTGTACTTGAAATTGAAACATTGTCTTAAAATTAAAATGGTTGAGATGAAATTTGAATGTGGCCACTCAAGTCTCCTTTCAGGGTGAAAATCAAAGTAAACCTATGTTGGTAAACATTCTCCTACACCCTGAAATTTACCTACTTGATGTTTGTCAAGTAAAGAACATTTTTGCTTTAAATTGTATGACAATTATTTTAATATTATTGATTTGCAGTATCCCGTTATGGCCATTTATTTATTGTCTATTTGTCTTTAGCATGCATCTGATATTATAATATTTAACTTTTAAGTGTGTCTTTATATGATATAACCAAATACATATATTATTATGCATAGAATGCCTCACATGTCGCAATATGTTGAAAATGTGTATTCTATTCATGAGTACTGTTTCATTGTATTTAAATTGAACCAAATAGAACATGTCTTAACTGTTTACATCACAACTAAAGTCATCAATGATGTATTGAAATATATAATTATTTGTTTTCTATTTATAATAATAGTAGATATATGTGTAAGCATTGTACGCAATTACACTAAATTGTAAATAATCATTGAAACATTAAAAAATATATGAGATCCATGCATGGTTAAAACTAAATGTAAGATGGACGAAATGTGTAATGTATATTTTTTTAAATTATGTAATAATAATTTATAAAATAAAATTTACTTTTCCTGAAAATGATTTAATTTTTTAAAATATCCAATTAAATTTGATGCATGAGTGCAACTATATAAACCGGTATCAAAAACCGGTAAATTTGAAGGAGCGATGTAAACCAGACATTTGGGACATCCCTAATTATTTAAAGATCGGTACTGCGGAAAAGTATCGATTTCCAGCACTAGTATTTTTATAGATATAACCTGTGTGCGAAAAAAACAAAACCATGCGTAAAGAAAATGTGCACAGGATAAAAAGAAACGACCGATTAAGACATGAATGAAATATAAACACGATATAGATATAAATTACATGTGAGTGCTTTGGTTGTGTGAGTTTTCTTAACGTGTAAAATTATTTGTATGAAATTAGCGGTCTGTCTTGTTTAATAGTCTGTGGTCCTTGACTTTTGACATGACTTTTTGTTCATTCATTGTCACTCTAAATGCAATCTCCATTTGGGTATAAGCTTCTTGGGTGAACCCAGGTGAACCTAAGTATTAACAACAGTTACTATAATCCGGCCGCTCAGAGAATGCGTTCCTGAAAGATTGTAATCGAACGGACGACGTAACTTTGAAGTGTCGTTGCAAATGCAACGACAGCAAATGTAAATATATTATCGAACAATTTTATTTATTTACCCTACTTACGAAATAAAACATCATAAAAAATTAAATAATATGTAAATTTAGGTTAAATTTTATCACTTTGGACTAAATTTGACGGTTAATAAAAATAAAAATATTATATTTATAAGTTCATACCACGCCGTTACAAGGTTATGTCAACTGTTCATTTCTGGAGTGATGTGGTCAAAAAATAGCAGATTATTATAACGTTATTTTCCGTTATAATATAAAATAATACATTTGTGTTTTTAATAATGTATAACGAAATAATTAAACGGATCTAACTCTTTATTTCACCTGGCAGCAACATAATATCTTTCACATTTGTGAATTTTATTTAAATTTGGCATTAAAGTTTAAGTTTTTATTAAAATATTTCAAATAAGAACATTTAATATTAACTTATATTATTTACTTATAATTGATTTAATAATAATAAGAATCAAAATTAAAATCCGATCTATAATGTGATACTATTTAAGCGGCTCAGTGGAGCCTCCTTTTCTTATTATTTTTTAAGAGAAGATTGGGCCAAGGTAGTGGACAAAACGAAAAAACTAATTTTCGAAGACTGACCGAGACATACGGGTCGATAATTTAATTGACGAAATATTTATTATAAACCTAGGAGATAATGACGAAGACAGCACCTCCTCAAGCGAATCGGAATCTGATTAATGGGATAGAAAATTAATTGTTTGTAAATATGTTGCCATATTTTATAATAAATATAATTATCACCTTGTTGTTTTGTTTATTATTTTAACGACATGAAAATGTAGAATGCAGACAATTGGATATTTGACGGTTGTGGCAATAAAATATAAAATGTGTTGCATTATTATGATAAGTTAGTAAAAGACAATAATATTTGGTATTTTTATTTGCATTTATATAAATTGTAAATATTATAATGATCTGAAAGAAGTTTGTGAGTTTTTATTTATTGATTAAATGTAACAAAACAGGATCGGCTGTCCTTGTGCAGCGTGTGACGTCACAATGTACAATTTTATTAATTTCTGCCACTAAGATCATTCACCAATTGTAAAGTGTGACGTAAATTTTAAAAAGTCACGTGACCAACCGTTTTGGTGACAATATTTTTAGTAATAAAGAAAAACATGTTTATTCGTTATAAAGATCTCTTTAAAAATATATTAACGGTTGGAAGATTTAAAGAATGATTATACCTAGATTTTAAAACACTTTATAGAAAATAGTCAAGTATCCAATTATTCTAACTTGCTACTTTTACTGAGAATAATTCAAAAGTTTAGCAAAATGATAATTATTTCCCATCACTACTCATGATCAACTGACATGTGTCAGGAACGCATTCTCTGAGCGGCCGGATTATAGTTAGATTGAATGTGTTTCCGTTATTCAGATGAAGTGAAGACGTCCGTCTCGTTCATTGTCCCTAATAGACTACAAGCCCGTGGCAAAAATCGATGGGTCAAATGAACCACCAGGAGACCTATTTGGTAGGATACAGGGGCATAAAATAATAATATTCAGCACTATGCCGTCACTTGTAAGCTGTCCGTCTCAGTGCAGATGAGACTTCAAAATCATCAAGGAGAGGGGTTCATTTCGGTCATTTATTTTTGTACGGCATTTCTACCATCGATAGGTCCATGAAAAATAATAGAAAGAACACGTAGTGCCGTACAAAAATAATGCGTCACAAAGTCGGAAGAACGTTAGATATTCCGGCAAAATTGTCGCTAAATTTGGTCATTTGATTTTAAACGGCATCGGTTCCATACAGTCGCAATACCTCTTCTAAACCATTATTCCGCAACGCCGTACAAAAAATATGCGACAAGGACGAAAAATCAGCGGTTGCAACCCACTCCCTTTCAGTGGTCCGGGGGGTGATTTGAAAAAATACGGCATCGGTTTCATAACATTAAGTAGCACTCAAAATTACTATTTAAAAAAAAGCCGTCACTAAATTATTGTTAATTTTAATGTATACATAAATTCCTTATAAATTTGACTTTTAAAGCTGAAAGGTCATTTGATCCTGTACGATAACCTGTTTTTTAACATGATATTGCTAAATACAATTGTTATTTAGTATTGCCTTTCAATAAAAATGTTTGAAAAGAAATGGAGAGGAAAATAAAATATGAGTTTTCTCAAATCATTTCAAAAGTTTAAATTATCGTAGATTAGTGAAATACAGCAACTTTCTAAATATTATTGTTGTTTTAAATAGTTCTCAGGTAAACAAATGAAGAAAAAATTATGCCGTACATTTTAATGCAGAACATAATTTTTGGCTGATTAAAATGGCACTACCATTTCAGGAGTACTTTATGGTCGTGTGATACACGGCGTTAACATATTTTTGAAGAGAATAATTAATAACATGTATAAAAAATCATTATGCCAGCTTTTAAAGTGAAACAGTGTATATTATATCCAAAAATTGAAAATCTATAGCTAAGCTCAGTATTTATATTTTTGTAAACTTTTCGATGTCATATACTGCAAACATGGACATATTTTTTTGAATTGTGTTATTAAATATACTAAATGATATATACAGAAATGAAAAAATAGGTAGGTATGTATTTTAAATTTTAAGTCAATATCTGAATCAGTGACTGAGTCGGTATCGGAATCAAAGTCCTTATCGACGTCCGTATCCTTTTCTCGATCACCTTCTGAAACATGAATATGTGTCATCTTATTTTGCGGACAAATAAAGTAAAAAAAAAGGAATTAATAATAATAAGTTTTTGTTATGTTTATTACCTTTTATCAATGTGAACTTTCAGATATGTACGGCATTGACTTTTATAGATGATTGCATTAGATACAAATAAATTGTCTAAATGCTGTACAGTAAATATCATACTAAATATCACCCTAAAGTATATTTTAATACATGGATTATTCGAGAGATATTTTCCGCTCTACAGACCTTTGGATCACCAAAAAATGTACGGCATGTGAAAAAATGTTATCTATGCATTAAATACTTTCAAAATAAATTTATCCCATATTGTGTCAAATCACCCCCCGGACCACTGAAAGGGAGTGGGTTGCAACCGCTGATTTTTCTTCCTTGTCGCATAGTTTTTGTACGGCGTTGCGGAATAATGGTTTAGAAGAGGTATTGCTACTATATGGAACCGATGCCGTTTAAAATCAAATGACCAAATTTAGCGACAAATTTGCCGGAATATCTAACGTTCTTCCGACTTTGTGACGCACTATTTTTGTACGGCACTACGTGTTCTTTCTATTATTTTTCATGGACCTATCGATGGTAGAAATGCCGTACAAAAATAAATGACCAAAATGAACCCCTCTCCTTGACGATTTTGAAGTCTCATCTGCACTGAGACGGACAGCTTACAAGTGACGGCATAGTGCTGAATATTATTATTTTATGCCCCTGTATCCTACCAAATAGGTCTCCTGGTGGTTCATTTGACCCATCGATTTTTGCCACGGGCTTGTAGTCTATAATTTCTTCCGATAATTCTCGGGCATGAAACGAAAATTATCGTTCGCCCAAAATAATGATGAGAACAAAAATTATAGGAACAACTTTGTATACCAATTATAAGATTTCTTGTAAAATTGAAAATAAACAAGTTATTTAAGAGATAAAAAATAACTCTTTAAATCAATATGGCGGAAGAAGCATCAAGTCTGGTATCCCAATTTTTTGAATTTTGATTACCAGTGATCCCCCAACTAAGTCCGAAGGAAAATTGCTGCTTCTAGTTTTTGTGTATGTCAGCCCCTGTTTTTGAGCTAATTCGATTGGGCTTATATATTGTTTTTTTTTTATTGCTGTGAATGACGAGACGAGCATACCGTTCGCCTGATGGTAAGCGATGCGACAGCTCATGAACAGTAGCAAAACCAAACAACACCTTGAATTACAAAGCAATGCTTGGCATTCCACTGCGCTCGCCATCCTGAGACATATAGATGTTTAGTCTCAATATGTCCTGTAGTGATATTTTTAACTTTTTATAGTGTTGCCCATATATGTAGTACCGTAAAACGAGGTGGATAGGAACAATTTTCAACTTCACGACGATTTTTCTGGTAGTATTATACAGAAATATTCTTGTGTTATAGCATATTTCATTAAGTCTTAGTTGCGTCTTGACTATTAACTATCCAATTTTTTTAGATCCCTTGGAAACTAAGAAAAAAAGGGCACAAAATAGGGGTTTGGGGTTAATAGGGATTTTGGGGGTAATAGAGGCGGGATCGAGTTCAAAAGGGAAATTAACAAGGGTTGGCACTGAATTGTTTCTTATTAATTAATTATTTTTAACCGACACATCTAAATATTCTGAATTATTTATCATAATAATTTGTTTTGACACAAATAAAATAATTAAAGATCAAGTGATGTGTCACTTGATTTGATAAATATCATTTAATTTCAATTTCAATAAGATATAGTTTCAAAAATTAAAAAATCAACATATTAGGTATTCTATAATGCAGTCTTATTATTCTTCTAAGAAGTAATACGTAGAGTATTATGTATAGTTTGGAATCAGCTAATGATTTCTTACTTATGTGCTAAATTATGAGATACGCTTACAAAACAAAATACGAAGAAAATTGATGAGCAAAATAACACACGAAATTTCTTAAGTGCGTAATGCTCTTTTTTATTATTGCACTGATGAGGCGATCATACTGTTCGCCTGATGGTAAGTGATATGACCGCTCATAAACAGTAGCAATACCAAACAATACCTTGAATTACAAAGCAAAGCTAGGCCTGCGCTCGCCATCCTGAGACATAGATGTTAAGTCTCAATATGTCCAGTAGTGACTCTGGCTACAATGTCCTTCACAACGAAACACAACAGAGCATTTACACTGCTGTTTAGCGGTTTGCCCAAATTAATGTGTACTACTTATTAGAAAGAGGAAAATGGCGAATCAGTTTTTTCTATATTTAAAGAAATACTCCATGTATCGCACAGTACTAGATCTATCTATCAAAAAGGAATAGTTGTTATGAAGAATATTCTTACTGCAGTTTCTACATATAATATTTTAACCATTGTGACCAGAACTGAAGCAAAATTTTAGTTATTTTAAGTGGAAGTACTTTCAATGTAACTTACAGCATTAAAAATAAATATAATTAACAGACAAAGTGAATTAAGAACGACAAAATATTTTACAACAAAAAAAACTGTTGCGACAACCCTACACACACTGTACCTATACACCCTTTTTCGTCCCAATTGTACCTTTTACCGTCTCTATAAACCTTAGTCTCGTTATTAATCACCCCCAAGTCGCCTCTATTCCCCCCAAAATATCATATTTTTTTATTTACTTTTTAAATTATCAAAAAAACATGAATTAAACGAGAAATTGAGACTAGCCTTTTAAGAATTCGATAGTCCAATACTTATACTTTGTGTGTTTAACAATATCTCCTTCATAAATCGTGTAGTTTTTGTAGTAGACCGAAGTTCGTTTAGGTGTATTTTTACTGCATATCGAGAGGCTATTTTCAAAAGACTAATTAGACATTTTGTAACTCAAATTAATTGTTACTGATTGTTGCACTAGGGACTATATATAGTCTTCTATTGTCACAATTTGTTTTTAATAAATTATGTGCAACTAATGGCTCACATTTCAACCTTAAAATGTTTTCTCAGTTTTGTCCCTAATCTCCCTTTGATCCCTAATCACCACGTTTTACGGTATAGAACATAGATCGGCAATGTGTCATTTTGAGCGCAACCAAAACATGGTCATGGCTTATACGAAATGTCACAGGTGTACAATTTCAAATTATTTTCGATATTTATTAACGGAAATTGGTTAAAGAGTGTTGCAAAATGATTTGTATAAGTGAATAATAGAGTGGTTGTTGTATATCGATTCAAAGGTGAGTGGTTTCATGAGATTTACCATTTTCGTTTACAAACATTCGCTACGGTGACCATAATAAAACCCGCCTTAGAACTTTTCTGATCGACAATTCAAAGTTCAGATGAATTATTGAATAACTTTTAATCTGCTTGAATATTAAAAGCAGTTCTTTTTTCTTTACAATTTTATTATTAAAGTAATGTTTAATTTATACACGTTGATTTGCATCCTACTATGTTTTAAGTGAAAATAAACACGTTAAAAGTTTTTTCTAATACAATTGATCATGAATTAAGTATGATTAAAAAATATTTATTTCTTGCCATAGTTTTTATTTACTGAGTGATGTAAAATTTCGGCACGAACCTATTACACTAACTGGTCCACTGTCTGCTACATTTTCACGCCTAAGCCACTGAACCGATTTTGATAGAATTTGATACAGAGATAGATTAGACCTTGGGTAAGGGCAAAAGGTTACCTTTTATTATATAGACAACGCTTGAAGGGGTTGACTAAAGAGATGGCAGTATGTATAGAAAAATCTAAACTGTTGAAGTTACAGATGTCAAACTTTTCTTATTTATGAACAAAAATAACTGCACACTTTATGTTCTTAAAGTTAACCATAAAGGGGTTGAAATGTTACATAAAAATTTAAGCCGTTACAGTAATGGAAACCTTATTCCAAATGAAAAATAATGGCGTGAATAATATTAGAAAAATAGTATTACGGGGTCGAAATAAGGGATGAAAAATTATACATAAAATCAATTTTTTTTTAAATATCACTTATAATATGGCAGAAAGGAAGAAACTCTTTTGTTATTGATCCGATCGGTCTGAAATTCGAAATTTAAACCTCCCCTTTAAATTGAGATTCAGAATTATAGTTATCGCCGCCATTTTGAACTTTGTTAATGATTCGATTAAGATATTTGTTAGGTATGAGATGGTAGGACAACTACGTTGCCGTTAGGTTTTACAAGATTAGGTATGAATAATAACGTGTATCTGGTATTAAGTAGGTCAGCGATGCTCCTAGCTAGTGGTCCTGGCCTGTCCTAAAATAGGTGCTACGAGTATACGACCTCAGCCCTCGAACTGCTGCAATCACTACCAACTTTCCCCTCCGTGGCTGTAGTATCCATCTCTATATTCCATACTTTCCTTTCCAATAACATCTTCTAGCCGCAAACTCTATTTCCTTTCCCCAGTTGAAGACGGACAGCAGCGTCATCAACGCGAACCCTCCTGCGCTCGCGAACCCACCTGCCAAGCGTGGTTAGTATTGGCATAAACAATAAAAAAGCCTAATAGTTGTTAAAACCAGGACCAGGACTCCAGTCCCCGGCAGCCCCGCTATTCCTGGTTATGGTAGCGGCCACGGTAACGGCGGGGCAGAGGGTGGTAAGAATCTCTGGGTTGACCCCAGCTACCACCCCCGACGACGACTGGCACTGATAACACACAACATACGCACTTTGTGAACAGACGAGAAGATTGTTAACTGAATTTTGCTGTCAATAAAGATTTATTATTATTATTTTCATTTTTCATTTCACCTATTAAAAGTATACGCAAAAAACTATGATTTTGAACTTTTTTGCTAGGTCCTAATGGTCCAATATTTTGGTTTAGTCAATTTTTTTTATCACGGTTAGACAATATCACGTTTGTTACCTCAAAAACAAAATGCTTTATTCGACTTTATATTAGCCAATTTGATTAAAATTCCTGTATATCCCAAAAAATATGGTCACCCTATAGGAACGGGACACAACCCAACCTTCCTACACCTCTCGCTCGGCTCGTTTTTCCGACGACAGTGCGCAGTCCTGGGGCCCTACTATATAAATCCGAAACGAAGTTCGAAACTTCGGACGATGAAAATTTATATACTATATGAATGTATCTACTCTGTAGAAGTTCGTATTTATGTAACGTACATCGTAACTATAAGTCTATGGTTACGACCATAAGTCAATAACGACCATAAGTATATGTAGGTACATTCGTATCGTATATAAACTTCGATCATCCGAAGTTTCGAACTTCGTTTCGTTGAATATAGTAGGGCCCCTGTTTATATACTACCTCTATGCGTACCTCTTACCACTGTGCCTCTTACTCTTAATACAACAAGTTTAATGCGTAGTTTATTACCTCCAACAACGCATTTAGCTTACTTCTTATTTTTCAAATAAAATATCCAATTTATAATTAAAATAAAAATTAATAACATCTGCACACCTCTAACTTTTCGGAATCATGTGTATTGATAGTCAATCACCACATACTAAAATGGTATAGGAAAACATTGTGAGGGAACCTGCATACCACAGCGATTTATAAATTTCTATGGTATGTAGGTAAGTCCGCCAACACCAGCCAACCCACACTAGGTCAGCGTGGCGGACTATATGGCCTAATCACTCTCAATCTAGTGGTCTATTCTTTGCTCTCAATCGTACTCTCGATTGTAGAGGAGGCTCGTGCCCTGTAGTGGGAAGTATATGGGCTGACGCAGAATATTTCTTTACACTGTTTTAAACCAGAGACAGATATAAACTATTCCGCCTCTACAGCTGCTATTCACTGCAACCCTTGATCAAATTTTAAATAGTATCCTGCTAAAGTTAGATTTCTGCTAGAAGCCGTGCTAAAATGTATGAAAACTGATATTAAGTTAGACAACTCAAAAAAATCAGTTTTGCCGTGGCGTTAGAACTCGTGACCACCACCTCGGTAGATAATATAATTCGAAAGATCAGTTTTGAGTTGGACTTAGTATACATCATGGACGTAGTATATGTTTATGTTCGTTACCACTAACAAATGTTTTTACTTTTTATTTTACTTAATATTATATAGGCAATATAAAAAAGTGACTGTTTAATTGTGGTCGGATTGAGACCGTTTTCAATAGGTCGGTGTGGAGATCGTTATGGGAGGGAAGCTTATGTTCAGCCAGTGGAATTCTTGTGGCTACAGTAAAAAAGATAGAGATAGGCAATCGGACGAATCGGATTACTGTTCGTTTGATGGTGAGTTTCGATGTTCGTTCATTAAAATATTATAACTTATCGGGGATACGTAATACCTATTTTTGCTGAGGAGTGCCGGTCACAGGATAGGAACTAAATGGATTAAAAGACCATCTTCGCGAATAAACTATATTGTCGGAAACTAAGTAACACACTACTACATCGACAACCGCGGAAGAGCACACGGGCCACGCCCGCGCACGCGTCTATCCCGGACAACAACCGACTCGACACTCACGAAGGGCGACGGGGTGTGAGCGCGGGCGCAACCCATAGGCACGGTATGGTACGGGAGCCCGTGGTGCGGACGGGAGCGATATGGGGCCCGCGGGAACCGTAAGATGGCGCGCTATATCCTCCCCCTCCAGGTCACTAGCTCGTCCCGGATGTGACCTGGCCGGCCTTCCCCTACGTGCCTTTTGTATAGTCCTCCTTGTACCCTGATAAGGAGTAAGGGCGCTGGCATGGTATTTGCCAACTACCTGGCCGCGACTATCTTTAATGACGTAAGACGTCGGACTCGCCACCTCCGATACCACGTACGGACCGTTACGTCGAGGTGCGAACTTTGCGGTAACGCCCTTTCTTGATTTGTTGAGAACATGTGAGTTTACGAGCACTCGATCTCCCACCTGGATAGCAAGAGCCGGACGTCTATGCTTGTCTGCCGCTGCTTTGCGGATATCCTGTTGTTCCTCCACTCGATACTTTACACGTTGGAGTGTATGACCGAAACTACGCAAGTACGGCGTTATCTGTGGGACGTAGTTCTCCTGGGACACGATGGCTCTCATATCATGGTCCACATCGATTGGCGACCTTAATTCCCGAGCGAACATCAGATAGGCTGCCGTCTCTCCTGTACCACTATTATAGGCGGTGTTGAGAGCAAAACGAGTTTGGGAGAGCATCTCTGGCCATTTGCGATGCTCCGGTCCCAATAACAGGGCCAGCCTCTGCTTCAAATCCCGGTTTTTCCTCTCGGCGGGATTCGCCTCCGGATGATAAGCGGGTATTGGACACTGCCGAACACCCATGACATACATGGCTTTTTGCATCACGGCGGATACAAACTGTGATCCATTGTCGGACACAACTCGCCGTGGGACACCATACCTCATAAATATCTCTTCTATGAGAATCTTGGCGCAATTTTCTGCGGTGGCGTGTACTAACGCGAACAATTCCACCCATCTGGTGGCGGTGTCTTCCACTAGAAAAATCCACCTTTCTCCTTTGTCACCCTCTGGAAGGGGACCAAATAAATCCATCGCGATTACTTCAAACCTCTGGTGCGGTATAGGAGTTTGCAATAGTCCTGCAGGCTTCAGATTGGACGGTTTAAATTTAGAGCAAGCATCACACTTCTTCACGTAGTCGGATACATATGAGCGCATACCACGAAAGTAATATCGCTCCATCAACTTACGTAAAGTACGCTCTACCCCAAGATGACCTGCCGTTGGGGCATCATGAAGCTGTTTCATGACATCGTCCCTCCAAACCTCAGGCAATACCAATAATGGCTCCTCGGCTTCTCCCTCAGGATCACACCGGTACAATACTCCTTGCGCTATGTAATAACCGCGATCGATCCAACGCAAAGCGCGTTCATCATCGTCAGATTCGAAATCTTCGATAATCTTTTTACAGTCTGGGTCTGACAGTTGGGCTGTGCGAACCTCCTCAGGTCTTCGTCGAGGCAAGTCAACGACTATAGGGCAAATAGGACATTCTTTTTCACCTTCTGAGGCTTCTACTGCAACAGGCCTGCTCAAGGTGTCAGCAACTACATTGGCTTCCTCTTTCTTCATAATTTCCTGTCTCACAGGTGTAACACTATAGGGCGGGACGGATATTGGTGAATGATTGTCGGTCTCATTCCGATGGATCGCAAATGTGGTAGCAGCTCCCCCTGGCTCAAAGATACCCTTATTGTCTTCCTGGGGTGCTGAAAGCTCCATGCGCTCATGAACCTTCAGGATCGTTCCTTCATCCTCACGTAGAAGGTCTGCAGTGGAACAGACGAGGCGAGTCCCGTCATCCTCGTACTCTAATACAAACGTACCTGATCTGTCGCGTAATGACCACCGATCCCTAACAAAATCAACTACCATGCCAGCATCCCGTATGAAATTCATGCCCAGTAAAGATTCCGTAGCACCTGGCAATACCACAAACTGCGTCGGCACCACTACTCCCTGTACCTTGACACTGACTAGAGCAGTTTCAACAATATTGCTGTTAGTGTCACCGTTCGCAAATTTTAAATTATAAAACACTTTTTCAAACTTATGATTATGTTTCTTTAAATAATCCCTTAAACTAACACTCGCGATAGATTGTTTCGCACCAGTGTCTATTAGTAATTTTCCTGTCTCTCCGTAAATGTCCACACAAATGACGGGCCTACTTCGCGGCGGACACGCACTCGATACCGCGGAAAAACTATGTGTAGTCGGAGAGGCGGACGAGCGTCGTCCTCTGCACGTCGCGCAGTTAGCGCGAATCACGCCTGGTGCACCACACCCGAAGCACACGATCGGCGCCGAAGACGGCGGAAATGTGCCTTCGCCTGTCCTTTGTCTGTTCTGGTCACGAAGCTTGGAACATTCAGCCTTCACGTGGCCGTACTTTTTACAGTAGCCACAAAGGGGTCGTGACCTTGTATTCTTGGCATACGTATTCAATGCAGACTGGTGAGTGGCGGATGGTGATCGATTAACTGGAGTCTTATCTGACTTACACAGTTTAGGTTCGCCTTCATGAAACAAATCCTCCAAGCGTCGCGCTTGGCACAATAATTCTGAATAAGTACTGAAAGTACTTCGCGATATTTTCTCTCTTATCCTGTAGTTCAATAATCCGTATAGCATGTCTAGCTGAATTCCTTCGTTCAAGGTATACGGAAGCTGAGCAATCAGAGCCCTCGCTCTGCACACGAAAATATCGGTGGATTCATCCTCTTGTTCCTTTGAGAACAACTGTTTATAGATTTGATGTGGCGGGAGACGCGGCCCATTTGTCTGCCTTAGCAACTGTAATGCTTCTGACCAGCTCGTAACAGAAGCCTTTACACCTTGCCACCACGTTGCAGCTAACCCGGTGAGAAGCATGGGTAACCCTCGCAAGGCGATACCATCCTCTATACTGACGCACTCCTTATAAATTTCTAACGCGTCGATAAACGCAACCACATCGCTGTCTTGAGCGCCGTCGAACCGCGCCGTACATTTGGCGAAATTTCCTTGAAACAATGTAGGCGGAGGCGATGTATACGAAACTGTAGGACTCTGCGCGCGCAGCAATTGCGCAAGCTGCAGGAGCTGCTGATCAGTGATGACAACCGGAGTCGCCGCCATCGGCGCCGGTTGAGGCGGTGTTGGCTCACACGTGGTCGACGTGGTCGGCGTGACAACATCACTAGCCAACCCGGAACTTGGTCGCGATTCACTCTCCCCCTTGTCTTTAATTCCATGTCGCGTTGTGGGTGCCATCATAATAACTTAGTATACTTCCAAAGTTAACAATTTGAAAAGTTCAACGAAAAACACAAATAGTTCAAAGTTCAAACATAACACTATGCGTCCACAATTACGTCTTTTAAACACGACGTAACATAAATAAACAAAAGTTCAAAGAAATAGTTCGACATAAACACTACACGTCCATATTGGCGACACAACTACGACGTAATATTACTCTAAGGTAAACAAAAGTTCGATAAACAATAGTCCGAGATTAAACACTTTAATGATTGCTAGGCGGAATGTCCAATAATCAATATACATCGTCCATAGCAATACATTTAACACTCAATCATAAGAAATTATGTATACTTATCGTCCCTTTTCGGTATGACGACACGAGTTAACGTGTATTTACTCTCGGCTCGAACTCTCGAACATTCACGTTCACGGCGTGGAGCTGTCCGAATACCGTGATACGTCGTATAACGTTATTTACGTACACTGTACACTTTGGATCAGAACTAAATGTTCACTCAACAAAAAAAAATAGGTAACTCGATTGTCTATAATAACAATTATTATAACGGCAAGTTCGAAGCCCCACGTTGGGCGCCACTTATCGGGGATACGTAATACCTATTTTTGCTGAGGAGTGCCGGTCACAGGATAGGAACTAAATGGATTAAAAGACCATCTTCGCGAATAAACTATATTGTCGGAAACTAAGTAACACACTACTACATCGACAACCGCGGAAGAGCACACGGGCCACGCCCGCGCACGCGTCTATCCCGGACAACAACCGACTCGACACTCACGAAGGGCGACGGGGTGTGAGCGCGGGCGCAACCCATAGGCACGGTATGGTACGGGAGCCCGTGGTGCGGACGGGAGCGATATGGGGCCCGCGGGAACCGTAAGATGGCGCGCTATAAACTAATAGAAAAAATTTGTAAGGAGAAGAATGCGATGGCTGGGCCTAGCAGTGGCCCTTTACAACACTGAGGTCATTTGTTTCCCAGGGCCGTCTGCAGGGGACCACTAAATGATAGATGGCGAGAAGGTTTCTGTCGGCTCTTTGATGAAGTACAGTCAGCTACATAAGTCGCTGAACACTTCACATTTTTTGATTACTTTTTTATGAATTAAAATTTGTACGTACTACTCCGAAGTCGTGAAATATAACCAAGTAAAGTCATTTTTGCCGAGAAGTGCCATACGATATTGAAAATAATTATTATTTTGGATGATAAGACAATTCCAAATCTCGTGATTGTGTAGCGACTTATGTTGCTGACTGTACCTGCGTATTGTCTACTTGGACAGCCGATGAAGCATTGGCACCCATTTTAATAGACTTTTTTTTAATGTAGTCAATGGCGAGACGAGCATGCCGTTCGCCTGATGGTAAGCGATGCGACCGCTCATGAACAGTAGCAAAACCAAACAACACCTTGAATTACAAAGCAATGCTTGGCACTCCACTGCGCTCGCCATCCTGAGACATATAGATGTTTAGTCTCAATATGTCCAGTAGTTACTCTGGCTACAATGTCCTTCAATCCGAAACACACCAGTGCATTTAAACTGCTGTTTGACGGGAGAAATAGACATTGCGGTGGTACCCACCCAAGCAGCCTCTCACATATGAGAGACCTACCACCAGTAAAAGCCTTATGGCTTACCCCAAAACTGATTAAAGCTGCAGGTGCGTTTTCGTTTTCCCAACCTCGAAGGTCTCAGCATCCCCTGCCATAGATTATAAACAGGAGTCGTGAGATAGATGGCTCTTTATAAGTTTCCCGTATGAGCTGCTGGTAGTAGAGACGTGGATGCTCAGGGGCTATCGCACGATTTCTCATGAGCGGGCCGGCGTCTTGCCTGGGACATCGACGCCAAAGCTCTCTTAGCAGCTTACTGCTGGTGAGAGGAAATATCTCGTAGAAGGGATCTAGCAGCCCCTAGACAGCTCAGGCCAAAAGGGCCTCCCTGCGCGTAGTTTCCGGGACGAAGTGGCGCCCTAGACTGAACAGTCTCAGTGTTGGTGCAAGGACCATTGCGGTAATGCGTCCTGTCCTTGACAAGTGGCATGATAGGCTCAACGGCGTGCTGATGTTTCGCCTGACTTAGGTCGTATCGGAACACAGCCTCTACGGTAGATATATACATATGGCAGGTGCCTCGAAAAGATGAGTCCGCCGTGTATTCTATTTAAGTTATTCACTGTAAGGGTTCCAAGTTTTACTTCGGTCCTCAAATAGTATAGTTGCGCCATTGTATGTCTTCCTTTACTTAAAAGTTCTTCAGGGTTTTTTCTTTAACATTAAAATGCGTGGCAATGAATTCTCAAATCACAAATGATTCATTATCAAATAAATGCGATCGCCTTTTGTTAGTCACTTCATGACATGGCGTTTTAAATTATATTTTAATCTGTTAACAGTAATGCTATTATGTAATCACTCCGTACTCTTGGGCAATGGAAACAAAATTCTTCTTAGTAGTCCGTAGTGGGATCTGTGGTTGTGATGAACTGCTGCTACTATTTGAATGAATAAATAAATATATCATGATGTGACCTCTATTCGAATAGGTATAGGTTGAGAAGTGTTTGCTGGAAAAAATGTAGAACCGAAAGGCAGTCGCCTACAGCGGTTTTCGTAATCATAGAAGGCTGATTGACAGCTTTCATTTTCAAAGACTAAATTAGCCACTGCGTTTATTTATTCGTTCATTAACAAAAACATATTTTTGTACCAGCCTCTGGAATTAGGATAACATGATGGGCTATGAACGAAAAGTCAAAACTCACCCACAGCCACATAACATGAAAGCAAGCTTAAAGAAAGAAAAAACCAATTAACTTCTAAATGTTTTATTATCATCATAGAGCAGTTGAGAGGTGGTTACAGATCAAAACAAAATCAATGTAAATACGGCGTAACATAACAAAACGTAATTGATTTTACATTTGCGCAGGAAAAGTGGGTGGTATTCATCGACTCGATGCCTATGATTCTAATCAGAACCTTTCACGGCATGGCACTAGTCCTCACATATTCTCCTATCATACTTATATAAGTACATACCTAACAAAAATTTGGAGCTTTGATAATACCTTGTATCCAAATATTGTCTCTTTCAAATATGTTTATACATATATAACATAAATTTGATGGAAAGAAATAACCACAATTTTCATAATCTTGCATAAATCGCGCAAACATCATCCCTGTCAGTGATGCTCACAGACTAGCAAACACTCAAGAATATATTGATTAAGATACAAGTAGATAGCCTTTCGTACTCCTTCATTCCCGAATCAGTCATCTTTGTGGGGACACATTAATGTAGTCCACTAGAACGAGTTAAACATGTATTATTGCAAAATTGGATGCACGTTTGTGTTGAATAACAACATAAAAATTTAAACGTGTTAAAGGCACTTATTGACAATAATATCACCCTATTTTTCAAAATAATAGGTTATTCATTGCAGTTTTCTGTTAAAGAAGCGACTTATCGCAGATATTAATTCAGCAGCGAATCAATAATGATTTATTATAATACTTTCTAATGAGCATTTTATTGACGCGGTCACTGTAAACTAATCACATTATGTTGAGCACAAATTGCAGGAGGGGAAAAGACGATAGTTGAAACGAGCAGTTTATCAGTTGGGAATTTGTCGCCTAAAATTTTGTAATCAAATACGAGTTATAGAAGTAAACAATGAAAATCCCCTTACTTATTATAATGGTAACATGTTATTACCGTTGAAAAAATATTTTTCCATGAAGAGAACAAAAAAATATTCACTGAGATTCGTGGGAAGGAATTTTTAATGATAATGGTTTTATTTAAATAATTGTCGAATTATATTCTCAATGGGAGTACATTTACAATTCCAAAGAGTGATGACAGACTGCCGTTTCAGAATATATGTTAAAACTTAAAGAACTTTTAATTACATATGTACAACATTGTGATACAGAGATAAGAAGGTACGGGTGCCTTTCATTCATCATAGAAATATTTTAGAGAGCCTCCGCGTTAAATTTGATCGAAAATTATTAATTGTATTTGATATGCTTATTATCACTGTTGCTCAGGGGAGCTAATCAAAATGGCTTTACAAATATTCATTTTATAATATTTCATTGAGCAATTTGTGTGTAATAAATATATTATTTACAGAGCGTTCATTGATTGATAAAATATGATTTATGATATCTGGCAAAAAATATTTTAATAGTACTATTTAAAATGTTTTCTTTATTTCAGTCTAAATAAAATATACGCTCTATAACTAATGAATGCCAGATCTTTTGTTTATTTTAGCATTAGGGACGATAGAATACATTTACAAAACATTTTGTGTCTTAAACATTGGCACAATCGATATCCGTAATGTCACCGAGTTGTAAATGGCTTTATTGCCTGTTGCATGGAGTTTGCTTTCTTACACAATAAGAGGTATTAATAAAAATATACTAAGAGTATACTTGAGGATATGGATCTTAAAAACACTTCCAATAGTTCCGCCAGTTTACACACCCTAAATATAAATGTACAGTTCGAAATGGAAGTCATGGTTACCTTCATCGTGCCTACCTATATGATGAATGAAAAGCAATCATCACCAATATGGCGACCTTCAGTCTCAAGTCACGCTGACAGAATCTTAAACATACTTTTACATACCAAATTTCTTTAAGACCGACGCATTCCTAAGTTTATAAAATATATGACAATAATCGCGCACGCATAATCTCATACATACTTTATCATTCGATCAGTCTTTCATACTTCTTACAAAACGTAATAATAATTTATAAAATTCACAATCCCTTGCACATGTGCATGCCTATAATAACATACGTCCACTTTCATACGATCAACTTGCATAGTATTACCACTTTATTTCACATAAGTAAAGATACCACAGCCACTGTCTGTATTTATAATACCAAATAGGAAAAATGCTTCAAGTTTTAAGATAATAATATGGAAAAATGTATGATCAGGCATATTTAAAATCACCATAGAGTGAAACGGTCCATTGTGCACTGTTTGCAGTCAACTATCGCAATAAAATTTATGAACAATCAAAATAAAAAATGTAAAAATATCTCTCCTTCACAACAGATCATAAAACTTCGAGGTTTTGATTGCGACTATCCGATGTATTGTGTTGATTTGTTTGTTTTAAATTTCAAAGGATTATGTAGTCATGATAACACTTCATAAAGGGGAATTTAACCGAAATAACTAATGATTTCATGTTAAAAAGAGTGAAGATTTGATCTGACGCATTATTTAATGTACAGTGAATAAACAATATATTTTTTATTAAGTTTTATAATGCTGTTTTAAAGGAAACTTTAAATAAGAAGAAATTAAATAAATAATATTTAATGAAATAATGGCTCAACACGAACCGCAAACAAATGCACCCATTGACTTAATAATGGACATAGTATGCCTGCCATTACAGCAATTTAATTTACCAGCAGTAAGTCGTTTGAAACTGCGTTAATTCATTGTAGCAGCTCGAGGTTCCAAATCTGCAACAAATATCTCAACTGTATTCAATTGTTACACAGCCGATTAATAACATAATATTTATCAAATTATAAAACATTCATGTTATTTCGAACTCTGTAGTATCAATGTAAAGCAATAAAACGTATTTATTAGACAGCCTCCGTGGCGCAGTTGGTTAGACGCCGACTGTGAAACGATAGGCCGCGGGTTCGATCCCCGCATGATCTAGGTGTTTGTGAGACCGAAAAGTCTCTCGTAGTTTCTGATACCCACGACCCAAGAATTTTTTTTAACAGAAAATAATAATAAATAAATAACACCCAACAGTCATATACATAGTCCTGACCCCACATTAAGATCGGGTCTTGTGTCGCAGGTATCAGGAACTACGAGAGACTTTTCGGTCTCACAAACATCCAGACCCGAGAGAAATATTTGTGGGCCGCACAAACATTTCTCTCGGTGCGGGGATCGAACCCGCGGCCTCTCGTTTCACAGGCGGCGTCTAACCGACTGCGCCACGGAGGCTGTCAATTAATTGATCTAAATGTGGGGTCGATCTTAGTGAGCCAACATATTCACGGTGGTCGCAGGTTCGAATCCCCGGGCACACCTCTGACATTTCGGAGTCATGTGTGTATTGATAGTCAATCACCACGCAATAAAACGGTGAAGGATAACATCTGCATACCATATCCATTTACAAGAATTAATATGGCAAAGTCCGCCAATCCGGATTAGGCCAGCGTGGTGGAGTATATGGTCTAACCACTCTTAATCGTACTCTCGATTGTAGAGGAGGTCTGTGCCCAATCAGTGGGACGTATATGGGCTGGCTGATATAGTGGGGTCAGGACTATGTATGTGACTATTGTATTTGGGTGTAATTATTTATTTATTTTCTAAATAGGACTCAATCGAGTTGGGTTATTATCTCAACCTGTAGCAAGTATGTAGTTAGCGTGGCGTTATATTTCTACATAAACTGCTACAACATGTGGTGTGCATGAACTGAATGTGATCTAGTTGTTGCATATTATCACCAGTTAAAATGTGATCGCATGGCATGGTCCATGCGCATAGACAAACAATTTGAGAATTGTCGAAATTTGAAACATATGAAAATTGCAATGGTATTCTGGTAACTTCTCTTTTATTTCAACTTGAAGAAAAGTATTAACGAGAAAATTAAGCTTTTACCAGATTCACAGGTTGTATCTAACATGGAACGGGGGAGTTAATAAGTGTTAAAATCTTGGTCCTAATATCATCCATCCATCCATCCATCAGCCAAAGGAAGTCCACTGCTGAACATAGGCCTCCCCCAATGATTTCCACAGAGACCTGTTGGAGGCAGCCTGTGTCCAGCGACGTCCCGCGACCTTTACCAGGTCGTCGGACCATCTTGTGGGTGGACGTCCTACGCTGCGCTTTCCGCTACGCGGCCTCCATTCGAGCACTTTCCGACCCCATCGGTCATCAGATCTCCGCGCTATGTGCCCTGCCCATTGCCACTTCAACTTGCTAATCCGGTGGGCTATGTCGGTTACTTTAGTTCTCCTACGGATCTCCTCATTTCTGATTCGATCTCGTAGGGAAACCCCGAGCATAGCCCTCTCCATAGCTCGTTGAGTGACTTTGAGCTGAGCTCGCAGGTTTGATGACTTCCAGCCTCCCGAACAAGCCGGTTTCCGAAAAGGCTTTAGTACCATAGACCACATCCATACGCTTCGGCAAGTTATACAAAAAACCGAGGAATATAACTTGCCGCTTTGTTTAGCGTTTGTGGACTATGAGAAAGCCTTTGATTCGATCGAGACTTGGGCTGTGCTACAGTCTCTCCAGCGGTGCCATATCGACTATCGGTACATCGAAGTGTTGAAGTGTATATACAACAACGCCACCATGTCGGTCCGAGTACAGGATCAGAGTACGAAGGCTATTCCACTACAGAGAGGCGTGAGACAGGGAGATGTCATATCTCCGAAACTGTTCACTGTCGCGCTGGAAAACGCCTTCAAGCTCTTGCAATGGAAAGGATTCGGCATCAACATCAACGGCGAGTATATCACTCACCTTCGGTTTGCCGACGATATTGTAGTCTTGGCAGAATCGCTGGAAGACCTTAGCACTATGCTCGAAGACCTCAATCGAGTCTCCCAACAGGTGGGTCTTAAAATGAACATGGACAAAACGAAGATCATGTCGAATGTCCATGTTGTGCCCACTCCCATCGGTGTTGGGGGCTCGACTCTCGAAGTTGTTGACGAATATGTCTATTTAGGACAAGTGGTCCGGTTAGGCAGGTCCAACTTCGAGAGAGAGGTCAATCGTCGAATCCAACTCGGTTGGGCAGCGTTCGGGAAACTACGCGACGTCTTCTCGTCCACAATACCTCAGTGCCTTAAATCGAAAGTCTTCGATAGTTGTGTGTTGCCAGTGATGAGTTACGGTACCGAGACGTGGCCTCTCACTATGGTCCTAATATGCATAAAATATATTATATTCTTATTTTATGTGTGGAATGTTTTTCGCCAAGGGACAAAACAGTTCAGTCTTTAAATCAATCTCGTACGAACTGTCCTATCGCACCGCGCGCACCTTGCGTTTGCGCACGTAAAGGTCATTAACACACGAAATGTTCCAAAATCAATAGTTCAACTGTGTTGCTAGTACAAAAAAAACCATATGTGGATTGATTTGCAAGATTTTTTTTGTAGTTTATTAAATTTAAACGAAAGTACGATGCAAAAATATTAAATGTGTCCCTCGGTTACATGAAAACCTCGCATTCTTATTGTTTTACGACTTTAGATATTTTCGTATCAATTTTACAAATATTGTAATTTGTTACATGTTGTAAATATATTTTCCTGGTGATTCCTTGAGTTCGAAACAAATCGAACATCGAATCGATATAGCGCTAAAAAAAAGTGGATCTGTTTAAAAATCGTTTAGAAACGAAAATGAATAGATTTTTCAGTAGAATATTTGTTTTGAAATAATTGACAAAAAATGTTCGAATAAAATTCGGTCAGTGTTGGGTAGTATGTGGTAGTGTCGAGGTACTAGGTATTATGGAGTGTTACCAGCTGGTGAGCGGCGCCTGGTGCTTGACGCGTCGCATCTCCTTGGTGGCCCAGTTGGCGAGCGCCTTGGTGCGCGGCTTGTGCGAGCGGCGCGCCGCCTGCAGCATGTCGAGCAGCGGCCGCGTCTCCAGCAGCGGCAGCACGTAGTTGCCGAACGACGTGGCCAGGTCGCCGATCAGCCCCGCGATCACGGACATGTGGCCGTCCGTGCGCTCCGGCTCGCTCGCCACCTGGATCATGAAGTTCACGATGGCCGGCACGTGCGGCTCCACCAGCGTGATGTCCGATCGCACCTGCGGAAACCTCCTTCGTTACTCGCGCTCTGTGTTGCGTTCCATGTTCTATATTCAAATATTCAAACACTGACCTGAGCGTCGGGGCCTTTGAGCCCCTGAATGATTCCTGTGTAAGCCTCGAGTACGCTCTCGCGTAATTCACCCAAGTACTCCACCATGTCATAGTCGTTACGATCCACTTGGGCGTTGCTTGCCTGAGAAAATGTACAAAATACCAATAAGGTAATTTCTAAGTGACACAATATACATTGCTAAACACAGTATACATACCTGCAGCAACATCTGCATCACGACATCAAAATATTTGGCAAATTCATTACCAATGCTTAGGGCAATATCGCCAAACACAGATAGAATTTGTGGCTTTACAGACCGGTGGATGGATGGATCACCAAGGTTTTCTAATAGTAAAACAATTATCTCATCACAATATGGAACAACCTGCAAAAAAATACCCAGACTATGATAAAATTATATTTAAATAATCAAAGTATATTTTAAAATATACATTTTTATTATACTTATTGTAACCTAGATTGGTATTAATTTTTATATTTGCATTAGCCCTACTTCCTTTACTATACTCCATTTAGAAAACATTTTAATTTCCCAACCAAGAAATTAACCATTCCAGTATCTATTTTAGAAATAGAATCAAGGGTAATTCGCAAATCAATCCACTAGCACTATCTACCCATGACATAGCATTTAGTTTATTATTGTAAATTAAGATACTAAGCTAAAAATTAATTTGAATAAAATATTGCTCACCTTACTCTTTAGCGCACGGCAAATATCACCAGTTAGACCAACAGCTGCTATGCAAATTTGATATTCTTGATGATTTTTAAGCCCCATGTAAAGGTACCTTTTGAATGCATCCATGTATTTTACAAATTCTTCTCCTAACACTTCTACTAGGGCGGAAACGGCCATCAAAGCATCCTCTTGGACGCCACCTGCTTTCCCCGCGTTACTGGCGAACATCGTCAGCAACGCAGTCATTATAGTATCAGATATTTGAGGAGCGTCTTCTGGAGTTACCTTCCGAAGCACTGATTGTAAGGTGGCGCAAAGAAGACTTTGAAGGTCGTTAAATTGAGAACGATCTGCTTGACTGGCAATATGATTTTCCATTTGTAATACTTGTTGCAGTCTCTCCAAAATAACCATTGTGGTTTTTTGGACAGTTACATAACAATCGGTTGGTGAATTCTTGACCATCTCCATGAGTGCTTCATAAGCTGCTGACCTTAAATTGTGTTGCGCGGCGTCTTGACGGTCTGTGGTCTCGAGAAGGCGCTGAATTATAAAGTCAAAATAGTTTGACATGCAATATGTTTTCGGTTGATTGGAGTCACCGCAATCCGCCGCTTCATATGCGGCTTCCGCCAGCCCGGTGAAGGCCCAACATACATTGGCAGCGACTCGAGGTTCCGCCTTTAAACCATTAACAAGACTCTCTAATAGGGGTTTCAAGTAAGTTTCATTAATCGCAGCTTCTGGAACGATTTCACATATTCTGCCGAATGTCCATGCGGCGGTATCTCGTACTGCCACGCTTGAATCGTACATAGCTTCGATTAATGTAGGCATGGCTTTTTCAACCAATGGTTTTAAAGTAGCAGCTTCAAGACCACCAAGGATTGATCCAAAAGCCATCAAAGCAGCTTCTCTGTATCGCCAGTTCTCATTCTTAATATTTGTATTGATAAAAGGTAAAACATGAGGTACAATGTCATCTTCACAGCAATTTGATAATAACATTAGGCAAACAGATGCAGCTTTAGAAGGATTCCATTCTAATTCATCATCAGTATCATCCTGTTTGGTTAACTTCTGCATAAGGACTGGTGCTAGGTATTGCAATGCTCCTCTTGCATAGAATCGCGAAGTTCTTACAGGTGGACGTCCTATCAATACAAACATGTAAAATTTTTATGTGGTAAACATATAATCAAACTATTTATAATAAAGTCATAATAAAATGTTGATTTGTGGTTGATATGAAGAAATAATTACCTGTTTCGGCTGCCTCTGCTTCTTCAATAGCAAGGTCTATTTCCTCATCACTGACATTAGACCAAAATTCTATGCCTTGTAATGAAATCTCATCAACATCTGATTTCATAGCTTCTAGAGTAATGGGGAAAAGTGCTTGTCCCATATATGGCTCCATGTATTGATAGTATAATGAAAGGATTTTGACCTGATGATAAAAAAGGAATATTAATATTTTGTGTAGTTTTTTCGAGATGTAACCAATCTAATATTATTTCTATTCAACATAGTGATAGTTGCACACTGCACTTGAAAAACACAAAGGTGGGAGGTGTGAGGTGCCTTACTTAAAATGCAACATAATTGCAAAAGTTTTAATATATTATTATTAATCATATAATTTGAGCATTACAATAGTGTAATTATAAACACCATGAATTTCCCTTTCCATAAATTATTTTGATTACATTCATCTATTTGATTTGTATGTATTTGATAAGATTTGTGAAACTATTATTGCCTGAATAAGTGATATTTTATGATACAGAGTACAGACTACAGACCCAGTACAATAAATTTACATATTGCATAAAAAAGTCTCTATAAATCTTTATTGCTGTACTCTATTGCATGTATCTTTTATTAAATATTAAAAATTTAAATATTATAATACAACTATATGCAAGAGGTAAAAACATTTTGAATCACTTCTGTTCAGGGTCTTTTAAAGAAATTGTAGCTTATCAAACTTAATTGATATAATTGGCTGGTCCCTCACTCAATATACACCAACATTTTATGACACGCCATTGATAATGAGGTTGGTTAATGTTCAAGTTACTTACTAAACACTGTAAGGCAGCCACACTTATTCTCATGTCACTGGACTGTGTTGCTTCACACACAACCTCCATTATAAAGTTTCTTTCATTCTCTTTGTCAAAGTTGGCCTTTGTGAATTCAAGGGAATTGAGTAAGGCCTGTGTTGCAGCGAGGCGGACATGGTTACTGGGCTCTGTAGACCTCATACCATGAATGATGGCAGTTAAAATTTGATTACTTCTTTCTGTTAATACTTCTGCTTCAATGTCTTGACAAATATAACCTGAGTGCAAAATGAAATGTTATTAACACATGAGTTTATAATGAATATTATTCAGAGTAATTTACTAAACAAGTGATTCAGATAGTTAGTGGGTATAAGAATAAATTGCTATTTAAATAAAGTAACTTTTTACCAATTGCTTCCAATGTGGCTTCTTTTTTTAATTCTGTGGATTGGGCATTGATAACATTTTCTACAAGGATAGGTATGAGGTCATTCCACTGGCCCACTGGAAGTTCAGCGACAGCTACATAGGCCACACATTGAGCTGCAGAACTTGGCCTATTGCTTTCTGTTCCTATCGCTGTTAAAATCTGAAATAAAAAAGTTGCAGGTTTAACATTAAACTTCTTGTAATATATTTATAAATAAAAAAATATAAAATTTTAATAACTCTTGGTAATTGCACTGATAATTTTATTGACAAAACATACATTTTTCTTAATATACAGTCTAATGTCTTCAGGTAAAGCTAGCCATCTTTGTTGATATTGTTGTTTTAGTGTAGGGTCCTTGGATGTCAAGTGGTTTTTCAACTGTAAGCCTGCAGCCATTCGAGCCACTTGACTGTTGCCTCCCTGCACCAGGATATCCGACAACATTTTGATAAATGTTGTGAAGTTAGTACCGGCTGCATGGTCCAGGTATGTTTCTGCTGCTTCCAATTCATTTCTATCTGTAAATAAATTATAGGTATTACACTTGTTAATCTCCATTTTAGTTGTCCATGTATCAAATTATATCTTACAATAATGGTGGAGTGGGAGATACAAAAGATAATATTATGTGTTTTGTTTTTTCATTTATGAATTATTAACATAAGGTTGGCAGTAGACTGAATCATGTTTAACTGAAACACAGATGAGAATAATAATTTAAAAGATATATATTTTTAAACACAGAGTTGTTATACATCAGAAATGTATTTCCCATTATATATATAAGCTTATCTATGTATCCAGTTAAAATAAATTGAAAAACATGTTACTGATTGTATGTTTTCTTTGTTATGATCCAATACACACTATTTTATGGATATGCAACACAATTACCTTATTTAGTTACTATATTTCTTTATTATAATAGTTACATGTATAACCTGTAGTGCAACTAAGTCAGTAACCGAATTGCACAAATAAAGCGACACAGTAGTGACAAGTGTATAGATTAGAAAATTATAACCTTAAAATTTATATTTATACTATAGAGGATGCTCTTGAAGCCACAAGTACGAACTTAAGCTATGATGTGGAAACTAGACACAATTTAAACACGCTTGCAGCTTAAATTTATCCATAACATTTGATTTTAAATGTTTATGAACTAGAAGTTTCCTCGTCTGACAGTTGAACATTGTCACCGAATAGCCATAATTCTGCTATTTCTATTAGATTCACATTCAGAATAGTCCAACAAGACTTGAAGGAAGTCATATGAACCAGGGCATACAGAAAGAAAATCTAATCGACGTTTGAAAAACTAGTGTAAAGTAAAAGTCGGTTAACAATATGAAACGCCATCCATGTCCATAAATCATAGAAAATTATATGCTTACCTGGAGATACAGTCTTCTCTAATATTGTTATAAGTGTTAACGTCGGTTCCGTATGCATTATTACACTGTTCTTAAATAAAACTGAAGCTAAAATAACTGGGAATCGAAAAAATAGAAACCGGCACACGACGGAAGAACACTCATAAAATGTTGGCTGGTGTTACCATTTACCGTTAATAATTTTTTTGTGACGTATGTTAAAGTTGCCAGGAAGTTCTTCTAAAAATGTTATCAAAAATTGTGATAAATATATTTATCATAATTCATGTACATATTATGCTAAATCCGGGTACTGTTCGGTCATAAAAATAAAAAAAAACAAAACAGAATAATCTAAAAATTTCATTTTGTAAATCGACAGGAAAATATGAAACTAATAAACTTCTATACAACTTATATATAAATGAAACGAAAGGCTGCAGGTCATTCCCCGCACTGAGAGAAATGTTTGTGCGACCATTGTGCGACCCACAAATATTTCTTCCGGGTCTGGGTGTTTGTGAGACCGAAAAATCTCTCGTAGTTCCTGATACCCACGACCCAAGTCTCGATCTTAGTGTGGGATTAGGACTATGTATGCGACTGTTAGGTGTTATTTATTTAAAGATGACGAAAAAATGATGTTAATGTAAAAGTGACGAAGTTGTAAAATCACATAAGATGCATTAAATGTTATCATCCTGCCTCGGTGGCGCAGTTGTACTACGGTATAATTGAAAAGCTGAGACGAGTCAGGTTAGAATCCCAGGTCGGGCGAAGTGATAATGGATTTTTCTATTAATTAGTAGCCCGGAGTCAGAAATTTGTGCCCGATATGGTGTTAAGCTGGCCCGTATTACATTGTGGGACGAAATCTACGAGGCCAAACGTGTGCACCTCTGCGGTCTGCCTACCCCTTCAGGGAAAAAAGGCGTTGGTTTACAAATGTCATCATCCGGACGGCTATTGAGTTGAGTCCCTACCAAATTCCTACACTGGCACCAAAAACCTAATTCTGAGGCAAAATGGCATAGCCTCGCAGGGACTACTACTGCGCGATGCCGCGACTAGGCACACCCGACGCATTTACACCTCGTTTAATGCACTACGCAACCCGCTGCGTGCCCACGACTACCATTGCCCCCATTAGTCGCTTCTTACAACAACAGGCAGGGGATAATGTATCAGCCCATATACGTCCCACTACAGGGCATGGGTCTCCTCTACAATCGAGAGTACGATTGAGAGTGGTTAAGCCATATAGTCCACCACGTTTGCCTAATCCGGGTTGGCGGACTTTGCATACCATATTAATTCTTGTAAATCGCATCGCATCGCATGCAGGTTTCGTCACAATTTTTTCCTTCACCGTTTTAGTGTGTGATGATTAGCTGTCAATATACACATGACTTCGAAAATTCAGAGGTATGCCCTGGGATTTAAAGCGTTGACCACCGTGAACATGTTGTCGTTCACCGTTCCAGGCTGGCGACACCTCAAGAGTGTAATGAGCCGTGTCCCGCGGACCGTCGTCACAATATTGAAACATGGCTGCCGTTTATATGTCGAAAACTCGACATAGGGAATCGCCAAATCATTCATGGCCTATGAGTATCTTCGTAAGGCGTAATGTCGCTGCACCATGGAGCATGTCTAGCCACTGGCTAAAGGTAGGATGCCCTTTCCTGACTGTCGTCACACCCGTTCTAAGGTAGTGATTCCACGGCATCTCTTCGGAGGGAGTCAGGAGTGACTTCAACCTCTTTACGGGCCGGTCTATGCCCTCAGGACTCAGCTCATACATAACTGCCATATAGAATAGAGCTTTGGACCGTACTACTCCGTCATACAGGTTTCCGCAACAGATGTGAGGATCTTTCAGGTTAGGCAGCAGGTAACTAAATGCACCTGCTGCCCGGGACAACTTTGTACCCAGCTGTTTGAAGTGAGCATCAAATACCCACCAGCCATCGAAACTAACTAAATTTTTGAGGTCTGTGCCCGGCGTTGCATTTCGCACAGTTCGTAGCACAGACGAGTACACAAGAAGTTCGAGGCGTGATGATTCATGATTGATGTTATAAATCTTAATAGTTGACTCGCTGGCACTGACCTGAAAAAAATGTTGGGCTATTTAGGTATTTTAGATCTATTAAAAGATTTATTTTAATTCTCTCTTTTTATTACAGGTTTGAAGTTGGCTTAATATTTTTATGTATCATTGCTTATTTTTTTTATGAAGTAAAATGAAACAAAATATTATGTTTTGCAATATGCTCAGAAAACTCACATAATGTGTCTGGAACACAAATTTTCTTTCTATCCTTGTCATCTGTCATTTACCATCTTTTCATGTTCTGTTGTGTTGTTTAGCGGCGGTTTGGCTGATAAAATTTGTCAAAATGGTACTAATCGGTTAAATAATTTTACATCTTTAGTTATAAATACTGTAAAAGTGATTCACTGTGTTTTAAAAACGAGTAGCAATCCGTTATGTGTAATATTTTTGTGGAGAACATGTCATGGAATATTTTATATTGTGTTACAGTCGCTGGTGATTCCAGACAAGTTTCAACATATTCTTCGTATTATGAATACGAATATAGATGGCAAACGTAAAGTTATGTTTGCCATGACTGCCATCAAAGGTGTCGGTCGTAGATATTCCAATATTGTATTGAAGAAGGCTGACATTGACCTGGACAAACGTGCTGGTGAATGCACTGAAGAGGAGGTAAGTTAATATTGCACAGGTTTTCCACGAAAGCCTCTTTCAAACTTCTAAGAGTTACAAACATTGAGAATTGTATGGTAGAGGTATTCATAGTTTAATAAATTAATAAGCTTTAGTATTGAATATAATAACTTACGTCTATGTTATAGGTTTCAGTATTAGTTTTAATAAATAAATAGATCATAATAGACATTTATTCAGTATTGTTAAGACTATTTATAGTCTTGGTATTATTATAATGATAATTCGCAGATGCACCAAGTAAACATGGATAATAATAAATAGGCCCAACAGTGACATACATAGCGCTGGGCCCCCATTAAGATCCAAGTCTTGTGTAGTGTGTGTCAAGAACTATAAGAGACTTTTCGGTCTCGCAAACATCCAGACCTAAAACAAATACTTGTGGATCATCCACATGTTTGTCTCAGTGCGAGGATTAAGCTTGCATCCTGATGTTTCACAGATGGAGTCAAACTAACTGCATGGTGGAGGCTATTAGATATTTTTCAAATTCACATTATATTTACTATTGCTCTAACTGCTGTACAAAATCATTAGAATTTTTAAATCATTATAAAAAAAATCCACATTTATCATCAGTATCTATATAAAGCATGTATTGTTTCAGGTTGAAAAAATTGTGACCATCATGTCCAACCCCAGGCAGTACAAAATCCCTGACTGGTTCCTCAACAGACAAAAGGACATTGTAGATGGCAAATACAGCCAGCTGACCTCTTCAAACTTAGACTCTAAGCTCCGTGAGGACTTGGAAAGGCTAAAGAAGATCCGTGCCCACAGGGGTATGCGTCATTACTGGGGTCTGCGTGTGCGTGGTCAGCACACCAAGACTACTGGCAGGAGAGGAAGAACTGTTGGTGTGTCTAAGAAGAAGTAAACTGTGAAATAAAACAAATCTTAACTTTAAAATATTTTTTATTTCATAAATCTTTTCCTAATTAGACACATAATCGCATTCTAGTTCTGCAAGGCTCCAACATAACTGCAGATTTTATTTCTTTTACAAATATGTGTATTAAAAAAAAACCACAATTCTTATCATAATATTATCTATAATTTTGTGAACAAAATATACCATTTATATTCTAGGCTAACTGGTGGTCTCTTTGTTTAGATAATAAAAAATAGTAGTTGTTTATTTTATAACATGCACTAGTCAATCAAACATTACAGAATTTGTTCAAAATAATGTATTGTAAGGCAATTCAACATTCTTGTGATGTAGATACATTAAAATTAAGGTAAATTAATTGTTCAAACTTATTCATACTGAGCTATAAGTACCATCATGTAAACACCAGCCAGAAGAGCTAGAATTTCTTTTATTGATTGAGAAAGTTTATTATTGGAGCTTTCTATTAATTCTGGAATTACTGATACTGTTGCAATATAAATAAAACCACCTGCAGTGAAAGGTAAAATCAAAGATGAGACCAGGCCTTCACCTGATCCTCTCAGGTAAATGGACAGTAGTGTTCCAGAAACAGCCCCCATTGCAGTCAATAATTGAAGCATCATGGCTTTTCTTCTTGAACACCCAGACTGTACTAATATAGCAAAATCACCGATTTCATGAGGAATTTCATGTAACAAAATAGTGATAGTGGTTATATATCCAATGCTTTGGCCAGCAATAAATGAAGCTCCAATAGCCAATCCGTCAGTGAAGTTGTGAGTAAAGTCAGCAGCTAGGTTGAGATAGCCAGTAATTTTAATTTCTTCTTTCTTGTCTTTTCCTTTCTTCTTTAATTTGTCATCATTTTTCTTCTTGTCCCCACCATGTGAATGTCCATGTCCCGCGCTGAAAAGCCTTACAGTCTTCTCTACAACTAAGAATGTAATAATTCCACCCAGAACACCAAGCCCAACAGTAGTGTCATGTGGTGCATGTTCACCTCCGTCATGTGAGTGACTGTGGCTGTGACTCGACTCGCCTCCACCTCTAGACATTAATGCATGGGGTATGAGATGAAGGAACGCGTCACCAAGAAGTCCTCCAGATGCGAATGACAACAGTATCTTCAGTAACGGTTGTTTTTCGACAGTGCCGTCAACGGGAATGAAAAATAAGATGAAAAATGGCACTATACTTATAAAGAGCGTGGATCCCAATGCGCTGACGTAGAGGTTATAATCGGGTTCAACAATTGTCTCCTCTTTCTTATATTGGTCGTTTGCCCGCTGGGAATATTTAAAAGCCGGTTTCTCATCTTCAGCTGAATGGGAATGAGAATGAGAATGCACTTGGCTAAAGACTGATACACAAGTACTTGCTATAACTAAGAATATTAAAAGTTTATGTTTCGTTGTTAACGCCATTGTTTAAAAACTTTTTACTAATATAAGCTAAACTTGTACAACTCAGCTATCTTTGTACGCAAATTGACAGTCACTTGCAGTCACTAGTTGGACAGTATAAGTATGTCAACTGTCAATACGTGACATCTGTGATCTGGCAGAATGCGGCCATTAACCCCGGCTTTTTTCTTGATAATCTGTGCTAGCCGCCAGGCCAACGCCAGGCCTTCTCAGTTCCACTCAGTTTAGTCTGTGCACTCAGTTCCTCAGATAAACTCAGTCCTGACGCGTTAAGCAAAATGAACTTTGTATGAAAATATGATATTTATATATGCTACAGATATCAGTTTATTTGGTGATGACGAATAAGATTTTAATTTCATTTATTTTCAATATTATATACTAGCGCAAGACACGACTGACACAGGTACAGGTAAGATACCTCAGTACTCAGACATCTTACCACAGACCAAGAAGTACTACATCTTACCGTCTCTTTCACACCCTCCCACTGTAATGCATTTATGGACTAGTGACGTCACTTGTTTTGTTTTGCTTTTTTTTCCACTACAAGATTTAAAACGTTATAACGTGTTTAATTCTAAATGTATTTACAAAATTAGTTGTTAGCTAGATTTTGAATATGGATAGCTTTTGATTATTTATTACAATAAGAAAAATTGAGTCAAGTGCCATATTATTAAATTAATGCTAAAAATATTTTCCAATAGTACTAAAATGTGCAGTCAATAATGATCAGAAAATAGTTTTTAAATGATAACTACTGCAAATTTGATTATTCAAGAAAAATATGTTTATCAGTTGAGAGCGAATTATTGATATACAAAATATGTAGCCCAGTTAACAAAGTACATATTTGATCGAAGCTCACTAGCTAATTTCTTACAGTCAACTACAGGTGGTCGATAGATATGTGTATTTAAAGGCGATAAAACAGTCTTGGGTTCATAAGATAACAAAAAAAGGGCGATACTACTATTCTTATAAAGAAGGCAGTACAGAGCTATCGGCTTAAGGGTCCTTTATACTCCAGGTTCATATAAAGATCCATTTTCAAGGGTTTTTACGAATCGTATGGTATACAGATTACTCAAACAATTCAATTTTAGAAAGGCTGTACCTATAATCTCTTCAATCAATCGAGGCGGTATTAATATATCGATAGGAAAAATGAAATAATATTTTTGAAATTATAAGATCATTTTTATTGTGTTTAAAACCAGTATGTCATTTTAAGATTTCCGTCCACATCCTTTTGTGTTTCAACCGTGCTTGTTTGTCGCACAAGTTTCCTCATGGAACTGCGTCTTCGAATAGCATTCATATCTGGCACTTCGTCTTCCATTAACGGAGCTTGAGTTAATTCTAATTGATCTAAATTTTCATAAGAATCCGTGTCTGCAACTTTTCTATAAAGATTAATAAGATATTATTACGATTTTGTAATTTAATATGATACTGATATGATGAACTAAGCGTATTTCTTATGCGAACCTAGTAATTTGTTTTTCATTTGTATTTTGTCGTAATAGTTACGATTCTGTAGATCAGTATCTGTTCATTTGAATAGTTAATGAGTATTTTTTTAATAAAAATAATAATATAACTTTACATATGATAAAGAATAACAAGATAACTCATGACAACCTTTGGCTTGACCTATATGTTTTTTAGGAAAACTGCCGAACCATACGCAGTATATACATATCTTAGTAGTACGTAATCGAACCCTATTAATTATATGAATACATAGTATCTCCTTATCATGAAAATAAGGTATTTAAATAGGTGTGTAGGTATGTAAGTACTTATTAACAAATTTTATACAATTATTAGATTTAGTACATTTCGTTAGGATAAACTTTGTATTCATATTTTGTACATACAAACATATTTTTTATCTCAGAAAAAAATATACCTACTTAAGTACCTTATTTTATGGGGATAATCGAATAAGTGGGATCATTATGCCTACTAAATAAATTATTCCACACCTCTGATCTCCACAGGCATAGCAGTCAGCATACGTCCAGTTTTTACCAAATTCTTCACCTTCTTCTGCAGTTTGGGGTAGAGGGCAATGTAGAGTTTCAGGCAAGCGAAGTGCACTTAGACCGCCAACAACCGACACAGCTCCCATTACAACCAGAGGTAACACCAAATTGCTAGAACCCTAACAATAATTATATTGTTAATTGACAAGTTCTATATCAACTCAACATAAATAATGCAGTCGAAAAAGTAGAGCAAGAGAACGTGACAAAATAAGTATCAACGCCGCTCGTAACACTTAAAATATCTAATATATACTATAATAAATAGTAGCCAGTCCTAGGTGTATCAACAGCCTTCGGAAGCGAAGACGCCTGACGGATAATAAAAATAATCCGTTTTTGTGGCTTTTTATCCATGCGGTATTAAGCCTCACCGAAATGAATTACATTATTCGTTACAAGTACATATTTAATTTTGAACAAGTAACCTTTACATTATTTGATTTCAATGTAAATTTTGGGAGCTGTTTTTAAATATGTCCGTAAGAAAATAAAGATCAAGAATAGAATGCGTATTTTTTATGATGCGGCATGAATAAGACGGGATGTAACGGGACGGAAGGGGAAAACAATGTAGAGCACTACAGTCACATTGAGCTTGATTATAAAACAATGTGTTTCGAATGTGGTCTGGAGTGGGCGAAGTCAGGCCGAGTCACTAGTGGGGTATAAAGTTCGTATAGTAATATGAAAAATATATACGCAATTAGTTTAGTCATAATCATAATCATAATATTTTATATAATTGAATAAACGTGACTCAGCATTGTTATGCATAAAAAACCCATAAAATAGATAAGTCACGTTTGCTAAAATTGAGAACAATGGCTGTGTATCGTAATATTTATTTATTTTATTACCAATTATTTCTTTTCCACTGCGTAGTTTGCATTGTCTAATATAAATTTTGTCAACATATGCGAGTAGTGTGTACACATGATTTCACATTTTTAGAATACAAAGTATAGACGACAAAGTAAATAAACTGTAGGGTAAAGTGTTGGACAATGAGCCATGTAATGTTTAGATCAACATATAAAATCATTTAAAAAAGATAATTAAGAAACAAATTTCTTTGTTTCAATATACACGATCCAAACGATCTATAAATGTATGTATAGGAAAATTCCTCGAAGAACTCAAGCATGTCAAGAAACTGAGGTTCTCCGAAAGCCTGTAGAGAATCTTTGAGTTATTTGACCTTATCGTCTGTAAGCCAGATGATAACCTCCAAAAACTAATAATGACTGGGCGAAAAGGGGGAAAGATATCGAGATACAGGAACCCATAGCGCTGGATGGATCAGATCCGCACCTCACTCAAATTTAATGTAGGTGATGTTTTATGTTGCCAAAAACCGGACCAGATAGCACAACATAGTGCGTGGAGAATTGTTCCCCTGATGAGACAAGTCCCCAGTATTGCGGAATCGACGCGGAGTAGGAGGAAAGGGAATTTATGAAATGAGAAAATGTTACACCATTTTTGGAATTTCCTTATTGCTCAGCTCCGACAAAAGAGCGCACAAGTCATCTGATGGTTAGTAATCATTGCCGCCCATAAACATCCATAACGTTTGGGTCACGGATGTATTACCACATGTATAAAAGTAGTTCGTTTAGACTTGAAGGCATAGTTAATGTCAGCCAAACAACCAATTTGTAGAATTGTAAGGTATATCATGGGCAAAAAGTGAAAAGCCATGTTGCGGCAACTCATGTACCTTACATACACAATATATTAAGTAAGTGTGGGCTTTAGACAAGTAGATCAAGAAAGTGAGTTGTTTGTAGAAAATATATTTATTATGGCCATCGTAAAAGTTTCAGGTAAGTGGCCATATGGTACGGTTTTTTTATCACCTGTGTTTTGTTCTGTAGGGTTAATGACTGTTTCTCTGTTAGGTGCTGTGTTATGGTGTGTAGGGTGTCTCCTAGTCTCCTAGCATAATTGACAAAGAGAGGATGTCCCGCTATTTGATATGATGGCTTCCTCTCATATGGTTAGGTTAGACAAAACATATTATTGAGTCTTTTATATTATGAAAATAAAATGTTTTTTTTTTGTTTATCAATAAAATACAAAGAGATAAGACAATTTTTCCGTGATATTTATAAGTTATCTTTTGAATGCTTATGGATGATAAAAAACCGCAAATCTACGTGAACGTGAGCACGGACAGATATTGATAAGTTAAATCATCTTAAAATATTAAAAAAATTTGGTACACAAGAACTCGGTATTTTCTAAAGTATACATAAAAAATATATAGAGGCACACATTTCGTTAAGAACAATGATTAAACAACGTAAGTCGCAACTACGATAATGTAAAAATAATATTATGATAAAATCAAAATGATGTAATCTTCAGTCTAATTTATGGTAGGTACTTATTTTTCTAACTTACCAAGTAATTGATAAAGGGTATGACAATGAGTCCTAATCCACCGATGTACGCGGACGTACCGATACCAACTCCACGTAATTCTGTCGGATATAATTCACCGGCATACGGATATATTATCAAAAAAGATGCGGATATGAAGCATTTCGATATTAAATATAGAATCAACGTTTCTGTGACCGCATCTGGAAACATAAATAAAAATAGAGAGGTTGGTGTTTTTAACTATATAATACCATATTTTAGAGAATTTGATTCATTTGCAATAATAAGATAAACATTACCTTTGGGTAGTAACACAGTTACGATGCAGAAAATGCCACTTATTATCATCGACAGGCAAAGAGGCCATCTTCTGCCAATACGGTCCATAAGTATCCAACAGACAATATAACTTGGTATTTCTACAACCGATGAAAGGAAAAAACTCATGTATTGATTGTCCCCAATCGCAGGGCCGTAGTAGCTCAAGCCTACGTATACCATTTCAGAGGCGCACCAATTCAATGTTATCAGGCATGTTTTAAGTCTCATGTTTGGCGTTCGACACAACGCAAATACGCTGGCAGTTTTAGCTTCTGATCGTCCTTTTTCTTTTAATTCTAAAACTTGCTTTTGAAGTTTGTAAGTGTAATCTGGTGGCATTTCTTTCCCATTGACTTTTGCAATTGTTTTCAGAATGTTATTTGCTTCCTCTAATCGTTCTCGCATGAGTAACCATCTAGGAGATTCTGGTAAAACAAACCAATAAAAATAGTATAACAGGAACGGTACGGATGTGGCTAGTGCCAAGGATCTCCAATCTCGTAATAAATATGTGACTCCCGAAAGTAATATAAGGCCTAATGTGTAAAATACACACGTCATGACCGTGACGAAAGATCGGTAATTCGGGCCGGCCAATTCTAATGCTAAAAGTAAAATGTGGTGAATATAAAACTTGAATAAGAAGAACTAAGTAGTTATTAAATATCTCATACATTATACTTACAAATAATAAAAGGTATCTGATAAACGGCAGGAATAGTTAAACCAACGATTACTCTGGCCAGGACCCAGAACCAATATTCATGTGCGTATGCAGTCATTATACTTCCCAGTAACAATGTGCTCAAACATATAAAAAAAGATTTTTTTCTTCCGATGCGATCATTAAGATATCCAAAAGTATAGACTCCGATCGGCCCTCCAATATTAAGTGCAACTAATCCAAGCGTTGGGTACACATCATAGTCGCAAACTAAATCAAACTGTAAAAGTAAATGTATTAATTACTTCGTAAATTAATGCTATACGTTATTTTCTACTATGAAAGTTTAACTTTACTTGCATTTAATAACTTACGTCGATTACAATAGATGAAGTGACCTCCGATGTGTCATAAACATATCCATCGAAGCAAAGCTCCACAGGCCATGATTCATTAAATGCATTAAAAATGTATTTTTTTGGAATCGAAGTCCAATTTACTGCATACCGTAGACACTTTTCGAATGTGCTGTTATCCTATAAAGGAAAAGGGGATAAATATAATATAAGATTTTATTAAAACCATCACCATCTTCAGTAACAGTAACTCCCTTGCTAATAATTAGACTCTCCCAAGGGACTCCAGCAATCTTTACTACCTATATCATCTGACTATTTTGTTAGTAATAGTACGCCACTGTGATTACCAGCACGTGTCCTCCACTATAAATACTTTGCTGGCTCAGCGATCAGGAATCGTCGCAATCATGTAGGGAAATTCTGAGCATAACGGGCTACAGAGAGATCCCTAGCTCGTTAAGGCTTTTTTTAAGTCCCATAGTGCGATTACCACAGCGATTACTATAAAGAATATGTGGTTTGGAAGAATACTTACTTTTCTCGGTATTGATAACATTTTTATTTCATCCAGTGTTAAATTAAACGCAAGTAATTCTGGAACTTTGCACCAGTGATCAGGCACATCTGTCATAAATAGCTGGTTAAAGGCACAAAACCCGCATGGCAGACAAGCTGGTAAACATACCAGCCATAGAAGTAATTTCTGGTATAAGCCAAACTCGCCGATTTTTGGCAATAAATCATCCAAATCAATAGCGTCATCACTGGATTGATCCACCTTAAACACAATTTTAATATCCACCATTAATAAGATATTGGTTTGCATCATCCTCATCTTTATTACTATGGTATTTATCAAAAAAGTGTCACTAATTATAATATAAACGAAATATTGTAACTAAATTCTAATAGATTCTCTTGTTTCACTATCCATCACTAGTTTCCAATACATTTATAATTATGCAATTTACTTTTGTGATTATTAATGTACCGATTGTCTTTCGTGAGTTCCATAGTCGGTAGAATTATTGTCGTTCTTCTTCATTAGTATTATTTACATTCACAAAACACTATTGCAACTGAGGTTTATAGTACGCGAGTACTCCGCTCCCGTTCAACGATTCCTAATGTATTGGAGAAGCCTTACGTAGTAGATGTTATTAATTTAATTAATTCCTTACGCTTCCAGCACCGAAGCAAAAAGGTGGAAATGCTTGAGTAAGACTTTTTAAATGGGTTTATATATTTTGTTTGAGATTACCTTAATTCGATACTTAGTTTAGCGGTGGGTACATAGGTAACGTATTAACACATTTCAAAACAATAACCAAAATAATTTATTTGAGTATGAATGTTGAAATGATAGTTTTAGTTTATTAATAGTGTTCTTGTGTATGTGTATTGCACTGAAAAAAAAAATCGTAACTATATTGAATATTTGTTACGATATGGATTATTTTCCCACTGTAGTTTGAAAAATCGGTTTTGAATCTTGATGTGACACTATTGCCGTTGATTCGTGGATTAGTATTATATATAGACATTGATTGTGGACTACCTATTATTATAGTATTATTTTAGCATCAAAAACAATACATTTTGTCCCGGAAAGGCGCATGCTCTTGATTTTCAAGTATCAAACGCATCACCTCATTGGTAGAGTTCGAAGATGTAAATAAACTATTACTCCGATAAAATTTGAACTAAGATTTCTTTAGTAGCATTGGGCGCAACGTTTCGTGAAAGAGCAATGTAATAATTAATACAACATAGGCATTCAGTTTTTAATAATATTTGTGTATTCTATGTAGATCAGTGGTTCTTAACCTTTTAGTCACGAGGGATTTGACCAAATTTACGTCTGGTCATGGACCGCCCACTTGGTTTGCTTGTATTTCAATACAATAACGAAATATAATAAAGGATATTTCTACATACATACATAAACGTCACGCCTGTTTCTCATAGGGGTAAGCAGAAACTATGGATCTCCACTTTGCTCGATCCTGATATATTTTCGCTTCGTTTATTTTCAATAATCTCTTCGTGCAATCACGTCGATTCATGGTGCTTATAATCTGACCCTTGCAGAGGGTGCCATTGATTTGGTTGAGGGAGGTCCGATGGGTCGATCCCTACCGACTCTACCATTCACACTCGCCTCGCATGTGTTTGTTTTGTTAACGGCCTTTTGTCCATCCTCTCTACATGTCCAAACCATCTTAACATTCCTTTCTTAATTCATCCTCTTTTATCCCATTTGCGATGCTTCCAGGGAACACTAGTGGTCTATGGACCACCGGTTAAGAATCACCCATATAGATGTTTTGTAGCTTGTACTATGTTGCAAAAAAAGGGATAAGATCTCTTCAAAATAAAAACATAAATTATTGTTTTGTTAAAATATTTTATTTGTGAAACGTAGATAAAATCGATACAAGTAATTAAAATTCTTATAGATATAACTTAAAGTTTTTACATGATAATGAAACTGCGACAACTGTCTTCGTAAACTTCATAAACTTGAACCATCCATTCAATGAATGTGCGTTTGGGTAACTTTCGTTGTACACATACATTTTACATACTATATGTAGGTACATGATTTTACGTATCAACAGTCTCATTTGCACGGTTCCCATGCCAATAATATGTCATTACATTTTATACATATTATCTATAAAAAAACATTTCGTTTACGAGAGAATTGACTTCATAGGTATAAAAGGAGGATTAAATTTTGTATAAAAATTTGGTAATCAATACTACGTTTTTATTACTTACTATAGGTTAAGAAAATAATGCACATGCGTTTTGTAGACCCAATTGAATGTCGCTATTTGCAAGCAATTTAAATCTATGTATCTACTTACAGGTAATTTAACATTACATGTATAAATATTAATATAACCTTTTGGAATTGGTAGCGGTATTAGTTATTTACATAATTATTTTAACAATATAATTTAAACATTACAGGCGAACGTTTTTCACCCAGTATCAATTGTGTTTTGGCTATCATACGGCCATGATTGAATTAACATAAACGATAACTATGATAGTTAAAAATTGACAAATGTAATGATCAAGATACAAATCTAATAAAGTTTAAAAGTCAACAATAACATTATTAACAAAGAGAGAATAAGTGGTTGGGGCGTCTCATATTAGAGAATTGTACCTAATTCCGTCAATCTCTATGATTTGAACTGAATGTGAATGAATATTTTAAGAGCATTCAGTTGTCCGTTTCGCCGGACCGGTGCGTCGATATTGAGGAAAATAATGAAATATTTATTTTGGGTAGAACATAAAGACAAAATTGACATATATTTTATTTATAAAATGTAAAGAAAATCTGCGTATTAGAATTGTCAAAATGCTAAAGACCATCTGCTTCGTGGGAGTCGACAATGTATTTGTTATGGGTTACTGTATGCCTCCTGCACGCGAGCTTAAATAATAAATATAAATTGTTCAACGTTTATTACAACAGTTCACCTTGGAAGGCATAAACCTACAATATGCAGGCTCACAAAAACAACTCGTTCTCCGCACAGTCGAAGTCTCGTCCGTCGGGCTCAAGCCGCAGACGCAGTACATAACATAGGGTTCAATTCACTCGCGCACTGTTTCATGCCGACATTGTCGGTTTGACGTGGTGGAGCATATTTTCACTATTATATAAATCTCGCCATACTTTGCACACTTACACAACGTCAAAGAACAACACTAGCAAACCAAGGTCCTTATTGACAAATGTACGTTTCATTTGGATGTTTTTCTAACTCTTGTTGAAAAAGGAATACATAATGAAATATATATAAAAAACGTTAATTTAATTAATTCGCATATCAAATATTTGTTGGGTTGTTTGTTTTAAAAATTACAAATATTTACAAGTTTCGAGAACGCATCGGGTAGAAGAGGCGCGTGGGCGCCACTCGCCGATGCTACGTGAGCAGCTTGAAGAACATGATGCCCAGAGAAATGTTGATGAAGAGCACTAGTATCACCAGCTGCTGCCGGGAGAACCAGTCCTAGAACACCGGTCAGGCAATACATTAATGTTACAGCTTACGAAATTGTAGTCATCTGAATTTTTAGAATCTATTACGGTGTTATCGTAACAGTCATCAAGAACGCAAACTGAGCGCGCGTTCTGGTATGATATACTGAAATACTGCAGCAGAAACAAAAACATTGGTCCGAATTTTTTGTTTTAAACATTACATTGAAATATATACTTATTCACTATGCCGGCTGTAATATAACAAGTCAAAATAAAAAAAATCGACACAAAAAGACATAGAAAGATTCAACAGCAACAACATGTGAATCGTAAAACTATACTTAAATATTTTGTACAAGAACTGTTCATACTGTTACTTTTGTAAACAACTTTCGATGTGGGATTACTACGCCTGAATACTGCCAAAAGTTCCTGCATAATACATGTATTCTTAGATTTTGATTGTGCAAGCTTTTGAAAGGTGTTCAGTAGTTTAAATAACAGACCTAATAATTGCAGCATATATTATTAAATATTGCCATTTGTTTTCACTGTTTAATTAATATCGCTTCGGCAATACTCGGATTAACGGAATTTCATTATATTCTCATAAAACCTTTACGGTTCCTAATAGATGATCTAAAAGTATTTTACGAAAACAAAGGTTAGGAGTGAACGCACCTTGACTTGTGGACTGACCAAATACAGCAGAGGATTGGCTCTCAGTTTCTCGCTTTCCTCGTGCATGCGGCGCACCTCCTCGCGGCGCGCGGAGCCCAGCATGGACACCTCCTCACGGGACATGCCGCCGCTCTCCATCGCGCGCGGCATGCTCGCCACGTCCGGCAGCGACTTCTTGCGCTGCAGCGTCTGCGGCGTGCTTAGCATCTGCGAACACCATTACAAAAGCCTCATTATCAACTGATTACTTCTTTGATGACTAACTGTCGTCTTTGATACGAAAAAGTTTGTTGAACTCAAACTTTCAAATGCTGTAGACATTTGAAAATATTCATTCCATAATTCGCTTACTGTAAATGTTCTAGGTGGCAAAGGTATTTTGTATTTGAAGCACTGTTTTTGTAATGTTAGGATAAATATTACAGTCTACTTCCAGTGCTTGGGTGGGGGTTAAGATTGAATGTGTTAGTATCACTTGTTTTCTAACTCTACCTAAGCGGAAATAATACAACTCAATAATATTTTATGCGATAGTGTATGGGCTTTTCAATTTATTAGACGCTACGATGATTTATGCTAATATATTATGTTTAATATCTCAGTCAACCTTACATATTAAACATAACAAATTCAAGATTGTTGTTATTTTCAATAGAATCAATTGAACGTAATTCACTAAAAAAACTCAATTTATATAGGTAATTATTAATTTAAATAGGTAAAATATCTAAACTCTTGCAATTTCTCTAAACTGTAGACATAGACAAATGGTTATGTTATATTGTGAAAGATTTATATGTTTCAATTGCGTTCTTATGTCAGACTTACGCACTTCGGTATACGTTTAGAATAGATTACTTCATACGTTTGTAGAAAAAATAATTAAAACAAAATTATTCGTATAGCTAAGTATTAAGATTCCGACAAACACGAAAAAATGCCATGACTACCTTTTATTTACATTTATGAGAGGGTAGTTAAGACATAAAGAATGTTAAATATGTGCTTGATGCTTTTTGTCACATTTCCAATTTTTAAATTAGAATTACATTAGTATTAGCATTCACATTTTTACACCAGATATTATCAAGTTTAATGCGAATTTAATTTTTTTATTTAATTTTTGTAAAATTCTGATTGACATACGGTTATGATATATAAGTATTAAAATGTATATTCGTTCATAGTTATTATCTGCATTACCGTCGAGACTATCATCCGTATTACCTCAACAGGAGGAACATTAATCCAGCTCTCGGAGGCTCTACGAGCCAGGATAGCAGGAGAACACAAAAGGTCTTCATCTTCGTCTACTTCCTCTTGGTACCACATTTCTATTTATTGTTTTCACTGGTTTGAAGAAGTATACCGGTTATTGCGATACTAAACGTTTAAAAGTCACAGGACACGGTCAAACTCCATATTTGATATGTGGTTTATTCATTTCTTGGATCGGTTTTCGATATTTCACAAATAAAATAGAATTCAATGTCACGTCTATGATTTGTCTTTTACCGGTGGTTTTTACGGCAAGTTTAAATATTTTATTTTTTCAGTTATATATAGCCAAGAGATGATACGCGGAAAGCGGCAGCGAGAGACTGTCTCAATTTAGAAATAGAACGGGCTGAGCAGCGGTCGGGCGCGGGCGCGCCGCCCGCCCTTGCCGCTCGCCGCGCGCACCGCCTACAAACCTGCCATTACGTCCATTACTAAACGCACTACACTAATAATATGGCACCTACATGCTGTCTAGTCTCTTGTACGCTAGTTATTATCAAACTTGTATTGGACACATTACTTTAATGTATTTAATTGTTTTTATCTGTTGTTTAGTTGATAGAAAATCCAGATAGCAATCAAACGCAACTAATATTCTTGAGATCTTCTCAAGTATTATTTGGGTTAAAAGCATAGACTTAAACTAAATCAATGTTTTAAAGAAAAAAGAGTGAAGTAACTATATATTTTTTAAAATATACTAATATACAGAATACCTATTGTGAGGTATTATTAGTTGTAGTATGTACAGTATTTGTAAATTTCATAACTCAGACAAACATTCAAATAATTAGAAAGTAATTACGTAGGTATGCGACACTTGTAGGATGCGGTGGTGACTGGCGCGGCACGTGGTAGGCTTGTTACGCATGAGTAGTGACGTTGGTCAAATTATAGGCAAAATCTTCCAGTATAAAGTGCGGAATCCTTTGATCAATTGGAAATCTTTACGAATCCTCTAATATTAAAGTCATCGTCTATTCGTATATTTACACTTAATCATAAAAGTACCTACTCACTGAGTACTGCCATTACTGTAAACTTTCTTAACACTATAAAGTTCCCTAATGTTCCAGAATTGAACATGTTAATTAAAAAAACCAAGTAAAGTAGCGTTGTTCTGCTAGTGCATAATATTTGGAAAGTGAATTCATGCGCAAAGTCAGTATATTTATACAAGGTAAACAGAAAATTGATAAAGCAATATACAAAATGTAGCGGTTAGTGAATGGAAAACAAAATTTCGTTGAAATTTGTAGTTTCTAGGAAATAAAATGTTGTGATAATAAATAGTTATTCATGGCTTGGCTAATTACCAGCATGACCCTGTAAAAATACGGGCGACGAAAAGTAATATCACTCACGTATTTTAGTTACTCGAGATCGTTTATTATTTTGCATTTTTAGTATTTATAGTAAGTACATAATTTAAGAGGTAGGCAGGATAAAAACTAAATAAAAGGCAATATATTATCATTTCAACTAGGTACCTATGCTAAATTACATTGCCACGCGTCACGCGAGTTTCCTATCAACATTATAAATGCAAAAGTTTGTGAAGACGTTTTGGTGTTTATTAGAAGTAGCAAACAAATATATTATATTTTATTCTTTTTGGATGAATTTTAAAAAATATATCGTAAATGTGAATTGTAAATGAAAGTGCAACAAAAGTACATTGTTGGGGTGCTATTGTATCCGCTCGAAAATCAACTAACAAACGCGGAAAACTCACATTCACATAGGATATTGTTATAGATGGACAGCAATTTATTATATTTATTAAATTATTATTTTATATTATTATTATTTCATAGGTATTTGATCGTTACTATTGTAACTATTGTCGCTGGATGCAGGCCGCTTCCAACAGGTCATTGTGGAGATCATTGGGGGAGGCCTATGTTCAGCAGTGGACTTCCTGTGGCTGATATGATGATGATGATGATGATTGTAACATTTTTTTATAGCAATGAATGATGAGCCTAGCACGTCATACGCCTGATAGTAAGTGACACGACCGCTCATGGTCAATAGGACAACCAAACAACACTATGAATTACAAAGCAATGCTTGGCATTTTACTGCACTCGCCATCCTAAGACATAAGTTGTTAATTCTCAATATGTCCACTGTAACTTTTGGCTATAATGTCCTTCAAACCGGAACACAACAATGCATTGACACTGCTGTTAGGCGTTAAAAATAGACATTGCGGTGGTACCTACCCAGGTAGCCTCTCACATACGTCATATGAGAGACCTACCATCAGTATTCATGGTTTTTATGAGATTTGTGAATTGTAGAGATCCGAGTGTATAGTTACTTAAGTATTTATTAAAACATGTTTTCAATTATTTTTTCTAAGCTAAGTACGGTAATTCATACAGTCTAGAAAATGATCAGATATTGAAGGCTTACTTTTACAGATATGGATTACTTAACGATCTTTTCTATCGAATCAAACACAGCCTTTTTAAAACCATATTATTATATAACTAGCGGCCCGGCCCAGCTTCGCCCGGGTGCATATAGATTTCTCTACAATAATATGCACGTATTATACACATAAATCTTCCTTTTGAATCACTCTATCTATTAAAAAAAACCGCATCAAAATCCGTTGCGTAGTTTTAAAGATTTAAGCATACAAAGGGACATAGCGACTTTGTTTTATACTATGTAGTGATGAATTTCGCAGAGAGTAAGAAATTATATTTCTCATTGGCAGGTAGCATGTAAACTTATTTATTTATTTTACTAGTAAAATCTCCGGCTATGGAACGAAAAACAAACCGCAAAGATTACCTTCTCTCTACCACGCAACTAATTTAGGTTTATTTTATTTAATTTACCTATTCTTAGTTAGAGATAGGTATTATCTATTTTCTTACATGCGGGCGACTTTCTTGCGCGTCGTCTCCTGCCTGTTACGTACCGTAAATATCGAAAATTGGATAGATCTTTATAATATATGTACATAGATCAGTATGGCTTATTGACAAAATGGCTACCGTAACATGGTCCTACTTTGCCCCCCTGTGGGTAATTATGCTCCAATTCTGTTAAAAAGAAAATCTTAGTAAAATTTTAACTCATTGTAACAAAATGTATGACTATATACTATATAGTTATTATTTAAAAAAGAAATACGTTACTTTTATAATTTAAGAAGGTTAACTTGGAAAAAGCACATCTGGACCAAACGCAAACAGCTGGACACGAAACTCAGATCAATGTACTGGATAGTAGGGCCAAAATCTAGTCTGTCTAATGAAAGTAAGATAGCTATCTACAAAACCATCCTCAAACCAATTTGGACGTATGGTATCTAGTTATGGGGCACTGCGAGTAACAGCAACAGAGATTCTGGAAAGATTTCAGAGTAAGACCCTGAGAACTATGTTAAATATCCCATACTATGTGAGCAACAAATATATAAGATTTAAAAATTAAAACTGTCAAGCAAGAGATTGCTAGTTATAGCGAATCCTACCAGTCGAGATTCGAGAATGGCGAACCACATCAATCAATTGGCTTTAAAATTAGTAGGCACAGGAAGTGTAACATACACCAGACTGAAGCGAAATAGCGTTCCTACTTTAGTGGCTAGGTTCAAATAATGAGAATGAGAGGCTACAGAGGGAACTCATACTACAAAAAACAAAAAAAAAACATCAACCCTATCTGAATGGCTCATTGTGTAAGCACAGATTGCCACGTTACAGTAACCATAATAAATAAAAAAACTTTTATCATTTCTACCCGTTTCGGTCAATCCATAATGGCAAAAACGCAAATCGTATACTGGAGCTCCAAATATTTTTACAGTTGAGATTACTTGACAATGTATCGAGGAGCAAAGATACCCAAGTCAATGAGTAACTTTGCTCCTTATTCAGTGTTTTATATATGTATGTAATAAAATACTTGATAATGTTGTTTTACCAATGAAAATGTGGAAGGTAAAATGTTCTTTTTTATATAAATACTTCTGAGTATATTTTATAATTATTAGTTTTAAAATATTCATAATATACTGAATTTGGAGCAAAGTAGGACCATTTTTGGCCGACTTCAAAAGAGGAGGTAATCAATTCGACTGAATTTTTTGTTTTTTTTTGTGTTTGTTACGCGATTACGCCGGCAATTGTGAACCGATTTTGAAAATTTCTTTTTTGTCGGAAAGCATGATATACGGGGTTGGTCCCATATAAAATTGGTCAAGACCTGATGAATATCTTAGGATCCGCTGACCAGAACTCCTCAAAATTAAACGATCCAGCATTAATTCTTTTTGCGTAAGATTAAGTATAAGTATATTATTACAAAGGGTGGGTGAAAATAGGTAAAGTGTGGGGGGGGGGGGGGGGGGGTGAGGGGGTGAAAAATAGGTACAATTGTTAATACTCAATATCTGCGGCAGTTCTTAACCGACTTAAAAATAACTTTTTTGTCAAAGAGTATTATATGATAAGTTAGACGAAAAAAAGTATTGTGAAGACCTGATGAATATCTTTAGACCTGAAGGGCAGAACTCCTCAAAATTGAACAGTACAGCAATAATTCTTTTTACATTAGGTTCAGTATAAGTTTATTACTACAAGGGGGGGATGGAAAGGGGAAAGTAGAGAGGGGCGTGGGAAGGGGGGGGATATATGCAAATATAAATACTAAATATCTGCGACAATAAAAAATGATTTTAAATAACTTTTCTTCGGCACGAATTATACATAATGTTGGTCACATAAAATATGGTGACAATCTGATGAATAGGTACATATCTGGAGAGCAGACCTCCACAAAACTTTGCAGAAACGCAATGATTTTTCGTCCATTAGGTTAAGTATATGTGTTTTATTACAAATAGAAAGTGAAGAAGGTGTATAGGTGAGGGGGTAACGAATGATTACCACGCATAAGTGTACTCAATATCTCCAGCAGGTTGATCTGATTTTAGTATTTTCTTTATCATAAAAACGAAATAAAAAATAAAAACGAACAGTAGCTTCCTTAAAAATCATAAAATATTAATTTTCGTTTTTGAAATTATAAAGGATCATAATGGTTCATTTTTTATATACATTGATTCCAGTTTTCATTATATGATTACCTTTGGCATCATTACAATGCTTATGAAAACTAAAAAGTAATAAATAAAATAATTTAATTAAAACTTAAAAGACCGACTTCAATGTGCACTACAAAGTAATAAATAATATATATTTCATTGTGCTAGTATACATTGATTAATTTTTTTATTGACTAGACTAGCCAACAAATCTTAAATACGTAGGTAATATTTTGAAGGCGGGTCGCCAAGTGACGAACACGACGACCTACACTTGAATTAAATTTGTATAAAACATCCTAGCGAAAAAAACGCAATTTTACACGCAATATTAGTTTGTCTTAATCTATAAAAACTCACGCCATTTTCCCAGAAGGGGTATGCAGAGATTCTTCTGATATCAACCAGGACACCCACGTTACGCATTGCGTGTTTTGTCCCTCGGTGTGATTGGGGGCGAGAGTCTATAGTCATATCGGGTGCAAATTCCAGTCCCTATCTTGATAACTAATAGAAAAATCGCCCGTCCTTAATATAACAGCTCTTAATCAACATTGTGGAGCATCGGACTTATCTACAATCGAGGGAAACATACAAACTTAACAATCCTTCCCTTTCTTATACTTTCCTCACTATGATTCATATCACTGTTAAAGTAATTGTATATAAATATGCAAGTGACTCCAATAAGTCAATGGTGTACCCTGGAGTTGAAACCCTTGACCACTGTATCTTTGATCGTATGCAATACATTAAAATTAGATCACACATATGACACATATTAATTCTATTAAAATTTCAACAAATGTACACGTAGGATCAATATGTTAAATTAATTTGTTTCTAGTTTACATATGGACCTAACTGAGCGCCAACGATACATCTACAAGTAGGTAATATTCAACTGTGTTACATTACTTGAATTTGTTCTCGTTTGGCACTTGGCGACCCGCCTTCAAAATATTACCTACGTATTTAAGATTTGTTGGCTAGTCTATACGTAGTCAATAAGAAATTAATCAATGTATACTAGCACAATGAAATATATATTATTTATTACTTTGTAGTGCACATTGAAGTCGGTCTTTTAATTTTTAATTAAATTATACGGTAATCAATTTGTACGTCTGAATTTTGGGTGTTAACTTACTACATTGGTAAACAACGGATAGAGCAGATAAAAAATGTAATAATCACCTTATAATTTTAAAGTTTTCATTCATATTTTGAAGCAGAATCTATTTTAAAGACTAGTGACTATGTCGGTTTGTGCCACATACTAAGAGTAGGTATCCTTACTAATACTCGCGTCATAAACGTGGTAGTTTGTAAATATGAATGAATGGATGTTTGTTACTGAATGAAATTTGGTATAGAGGTAGTTGATACCCTGGCTACTTTTTATCGCGAAAATTGTAGTTTTCTTTTGACAGGAGCAAGAAATTCAAATAAACATACTTGCTACTCTTTTAAATTGAGTGGAATGACACGGGAGAGGACAAGATTGCATACCCTAAATAATGGTACTGAATGAGACGAGACGAAACGGGATATAGCGGGATGGGACGGGAAAAGCAGTATCATGGACGGCAGAGACATTGAGTCTATATATAAAATTGTTAGTACGCGAAATAATATTATGTTGTTGATGTGGAATGGACGTAAAAAGTGTCTTTCCCGGGCGAAGCCAGGTTCGGCCGCCAGTTGATTATAAAAATAATACTGGGGTATAAAAATCTTACCTTTCTACCACCTCCTCCGCCGCCTTTCGGCGCAGGGGGTGGCGGAGCGGGTGCCGGTGCCACGAACAAACTCTCTGTTCTTTTCGGTTGGTAAGGCGAAGGAGATATCTCCTGGCCGAGATTTCGCTTTCGCAGTAAAGAGTCTTCGAACGGCTGGTCTCGAGAGCCTGCCCGCGATAATGAGCCGCGTGCCGACGCCACATGTCCGTTACCCGCAGGAGTGGCGGCGCGCGATGGCGGCCGCGAGGGTATCGTCTGTGGAGCCACGGACCCACTACGAGACCCATTGCCCGGCGGCGGGCCGTCCACTGAGGGTTGTCGTGAACGCCGACCATATCTATCGACGCTCGAATCTCTACTGGGAGGTCTTTTATAATGGTCAAAATAATCAATAGACGGCCGCGGCCCAGGTGGTCGCGCATCACGTGTTCCGTTGAGTACATCCTGTTCGGTGGGGGCTGTAGGCTGTCGATATCCTTGGACGTCAACGGGTGGGTGGCGATAACCCTGATCGAACCTTTGATTTTCTTGGTCAGTTTGTCGGTAGCCCTGAGGATCCATCGGATTCCGATAAACTTGGTCAGCGGGCATCTGTTGTCTATCTAATGGTCCTTCTGAATGTACGGTCCCGGTGCGGAACTCATTACGGCCATATGAAGCTGTACCGCCATCGACATAAGGCACTCCTTGCGCATCATGTGTTGGTTGCGCTAGAACGCTTTGTCTTCTTACTGGAGGTTGTGGCTGAGGTGCATTCCAGTCTTGAACTGGCGGTCTCTGATTTATCGTAGGTCTCATGGCTGCCGATTGCCTTCGAGGTTGATTTAAATACTGCTGACCACCTGGGTCCATGCTCTGTTGTTGTTGTTGTGGTTGTTGTTGTGAATCTTGTCTGCCATATCGATACGATGACGGTGGGGGTTGACTTGCAGGCTGGGAGACTTGCCCATACATGTTCGCTTGTTGATCGTTGGGAATATAATGTTTTTGATTATCGGGAATATTGGACTGCATATTGGTTGTCGCCCAGGAGTCCTGATTATGCGTATAGTACTGATCGTGTGGCGGGCCAAGCGTTCTGTTATCCGGATTGTAGTTTGTATTGTTAGCGAACCTGGAGTCCATGGGCTGAGCAGGTTTAGGATATTGTGTGGAAGGTCGTCTAGGCATTGCGTTGGGGACTACGTTAGTTTGGGGAAGTTGTGTGTGCATCGGAGGGATATGATTTGGAATGCTCTTTCCATCCAAGATCTTTTCAGATTCTTGTGGTACAGGTGGTGCGGGTTGCGTATCGTAATTCTTTTGTCTATATTTCTCTCTTAATCCTATTCTTTCAAAACCAGGGTGTTTAAAGTCTGGGGCGAATTGCTTCGCAGTCATTTGCGCAATATCACAGTCTTCTTTTGCTTGGTCTCCTGCCTCATCAGCTTGTTCAGCTTTCCCCCGGGCTGTAGCAGTTCTGGAAAAGAATAATTGTATATAATAATAAAATAATGTTACAAAATGAAATAAAGTTATTTTGAATCAAAAATCGTACGAGTAAAGCTATGAATGGACATTGAAAAATGCGTGTTTTTATTTTTTTATGAAAATATAATGTTTGTAAGAGACACATGAATGACTACAATTGCTAAATTATGAGAGTAATATATTTGTCAAAATGATTCACCTGGTGATAGCGATGTCGGCTTTCTGTACAGCTATTTTGGACGCTCGCTGGGCGGCATTCACTGCTGAGTCGACGCGTTCTCGGAATTTTGCTGAACGCATGAGGAACATATGTTTCCTTTTTTGACTTGTAATAAGCACATTGTATTTGTATTTTCCCTCCTCCCTGGTACCGTCTCGGAAAGTGGTCACACCATATCCATGCTTCCTATTCGCACTCCACTCGCCTTCGTATCGGAGGCCGTCACTGCGTTCACTAATGCCAAAGCCTGTTCTCTTGTCATTCTTCCATTCACCCATATATGTTTCTGTTACACTTGCGTCTAAATGTTCATCCTGAAAATAGAGAAGTAAATTATTGTACGCCTTTCAGATATTGCTCAATCAGTTATTGTAATACGAAGATACGTTTCCTTTAAGTCATAAGCTAAAGATTGTTCAAAATTTGTATTTCTAGAAAGTAAACGCTCAGTTCAAAGTTCAGAATATTTAAAGTAATAGCTCCCTAACATATTGATTTGGATATGTTATTCAGCTTTATCCTACTGTTTTCAGTTTGAAGCTGAACAAATTTAATAATACAAGATAAAAAGATTCTATTGGCTATTCTTCTAGAGAAGGGGTAAGTTGTATCGAATAACTAGAAAGTATTCATAGCTATTATCGAGCTAAATAATCAGAAACGATCATTGCTGATCATTGTCATGCAGTCAGGAACAATCTTGATTAATAAATGACATCATAACACAGCAAAAATATGCGAATGCTTATATATTTTTAAGGAAACATTATCGAGATAGAAATCTTCAGCAATATTTTAATTTAAACGAAGCGCCGGTAATTAGGTCTACACTATTACTTTAAATATTAGATAATTGTTAATCCTTTTCCGTAATAAAGGTTCATATTATATACTTCCAAAAATGAGTAGAAAATCAACCTTTGCATATAAGGCGATAAGTTTGGCTTGTAGTAAGCAAAACCAAAACACAAAACTAAGTTAATGCTATCCGATATCAAACAATAATTTCGGCAGTTTGTATATTATATTAGGTAAGTATATGGATGTTGTGAATAAGCATTGTTAATATTAAAGGCATAATGTATGATTATGGAGTAAGCAATAATATAGAATTTCTGGAGATTCTTTCACGGAATAGAAATCGGCAGGTTATACTTGTTGTTTTGTGATATTTTACTTTAAGTCAAAAAGAGTGGAAAGGGAAGATAGAATAATTTGAGTTTAAACTATTATCAAAGTGTACATTTATTAAAATTTCGCCGTACCTTCTAAAAAAGTCTACAAAGTTAAAGTTGGGTCTGTATTTGTAAGTAAAATAGAGTGACACTACTTTGCGCTAGATATTTTGGAATAAATTGGGCTCCCACCTCAACTATGAAACTTGTGTTCGAGTTTGTGTGCTGAGAGGCATGAGTCATAGCAGAGTGCGAGCTCTCGACCGACGAGACCCACGAGGAGGCCGAGCCCCCCGAACCTCCCGAGCGGACCGAGCCGCTGCCGTGCTTGTCCAGGTCGCCGGCGCTACGAGGCTTGCCCAGCTTCTGAAATCACCACCACCACTACTCAGTCAACGGAACTCCTTCACAATGTCTTCGATCTGACTATGTATCGTTTTGTATTTTGGTTTTGTTTCTGAACTAAAGCTAATTTTTTCGACACCTGAGTATCCCATAAAATCAGCTTCAGCCGTCTAAGCTAAGCAGTATTATACGCCAATTACCTTTTTAAGGCGGAAAACTCGAAGCTTAGATTAATTAAAATTGCTTTAGGCATAAAAATATTTATAAGAAAGAAACTTATTCAAGGTCAGAAAGAATTGAACGGGTTGAAAAAGTAGTATGCGAGTTGAAGTAGCGATCACTCACAGGAAATAGTCTCTTTTTAGTGTTTTCAAAGAGAGAACCGCGCCTGCCCGACGGTTCATCGGAGCTGACGGTGAGCACGAAGCCGCCTCTGGCGTCATCCATGCGCGTGGTTCTCCTCTCGGAGGGGTCGGAGGCGCCGCCCGCCTCCGTGAGCGAGGACAGTGAGCCGCGGTGGTGGCGCGCGCCCCCGCGGTAGTGCGACGCCAGCCCGAACGGCGCTGACGTGCGCACACCGTAGCCGTGCCGAAGTCCTCGCATCCATTGTCCTTGGTATGTTCCTGTAACAAATTATAAACCTTTTAGTTTTTCAGAATTTGCGAAGGTGCTATGCCAATCATTATAACAGTTCATAAGCTTTCGAGAAGTACCCACTTGCTGTGGTCTACCAGGGCATCTTATGATACATACTACTTTAGAACACCTAGGGCTGAATTATATGATGAGGACATAAAAAATATTTGGAAATATAGGTATTTGTTGTAACTGGTGGGAGGTATCTCATATGTGAGAGGACTTCTGGGTAATCACTGTAATGTCTAACACTCCCGCCAAACAATAGCGTATTCACTTTTTTGTTTCGGTTTAAAGGACATTGAAGCTATATTATCTACTGGATATATTGAGAACTTATATCATATGTCTCAGGATGGTATGTGCAGTGGAATGCCAATGCAATACACTGCTGTTTCAAGGGAGAAATAGACATTGCGGTGGTACCTACCCAGATAGACTCTCACACATGAGAGACCTTCCACCAGGAATGGATTAGAACGGATATAATATATCTATTCGTTAATTTTTTTCTTTGTTTCATGGGGAGGCCAAAAGCGGTATGTCAGTGTCACTGGCTTTCTAGCCCAGCACAATGAGGATGTTATGGCCGAGATGGGTCCCTAACAATACCTACGCCACCATACTGACTACAAAATCCCTCGATTACCGTCACAAGCATTGTGGGCGGCACTGGATATCCCAGGGCGAAACCGCCCTGATAACATCCGCCTAACCAAAGTGAACATACCCTTCATACAACAAAATTCTGGTTGAAGGATCTGAAGTACTGACTTCAGATCCTTCAACTAGAATTTTGTCAAAATGTCCAAAAACCTCAAAATTAATATAATATACTTATTGAGCACATCTTTGCGTTCTGTTTCAGATTTAGGTGGTCTTATTTTAATGAACAATAAATAATTACACGGATCCTATATATAAAGTAATTACAAGTAAATATCTTATTTTCGTCGCAAAGATTTAAGTTTTCTCATGATTATTATTCGATAAATAGTTCAATTTTGGTAATGTCGGTTTGTTTTTTACATTTAATTACGGCTATATGATCAACGTTTGCTATGCTTGCACAATCAGCCTGCCGATAATCTTTAGAGCAATATTTTTTTTAGCTTTAAGATGCGCTTAATACCTCTTGTGGAAGTGCTCTTGTTTGAATTAATTCGCATTATAATTTCATGAAGTATGTTCTTTTAATAATGCATACGCTTACTTTTAGCGGGAGAGAAAAGTGTTCGTATCCAGAAACTTACGTACGTTGTGTCTATAATTGTTAAATAAATAAATAACCTCTCACTAAACCAATAGATTTAAAAGTGTACAATGTGAACTCCGTAACTAGTATTACAATTTATTCCAGGATATACATTAAGGCTAAACATTTGTAGAGTTTGCACGGCCAATACTATTCTCACACTTTTAAAATAATAATGTGTTCTGTTTCAGTTGGAAATGCCCGGCGTAACATTTGCTCTCGCTAAGATCTAAATCTTTGAACTGGCACAAGCAATCACGCCTGTTTAGCTGTGATTAAACGTTCACACATTAGCAACGACCTGTAATGTACCGTCAGGGTCATTGATCTCCGTGGGTCAAGGTATCTAAGTTATTCATTTTCATAGTTCAATATGAATTGTGATTCGGAATTTTTTAATGAGATCAATTTCAAGAAATGGCAAATATTTTTTTTTGGTACAGTATCTGGTACTAACAAGTGGTCGACATGATTGTGTGTCGAGCGAGGCGGTACGGCAAGCATGCCTGTGCTATATTTAAACGGCGAGGGCCGCGCCGCGTCCACTGCGTAGCGCACGCGCTCGCAGGGCCACCTTACTAAGATCATTCACGTACTGAACCAATGGAAATTAGTCACTACACTCAATCGTATTGGGTCACTGCAAATTCGTATGTATCTGTCACAAATTATAAATAAAATTACATGTATTCTTAGGCCATTCACAAAATCGCATATAGAACAGTATTAGGATCGAATTTATCATTATGTCTGCTTAATGAGGGTTTCGTTTTATTTATTCTAAATACAAATGTTTTTTGATTATTTCTAATGTTATTAATTCATTGATCGTGGAAGTGACTGTATGTAATAATGGCTATACGGTTGTGCATAGCTTAGTGCACGTAGATGTAATTATCTATTTACAGATTGAATGACCCAATCCACACAATAACGTCTTAAGCGTCACGAGTGCCGGTTGAACGGAGGCCGAGTGCCGCGCGGGCATTGGCTGATGAGCGAAAGCCGCAACACAATCACTCAGCGCCATCGCTGTTTTCGGGCATATTTTCGTGTAGGTACGCATATCTCTGAAGTCTGAATTAATCATTATGTGAATGACTAATTTTTATTGAGGTTATGATTCAACGTATTGGTGTCGACTACATAACATTGGCTTACGATGTTACAAACTACAGAACACATTACGCAGAAACAGAACAAATTTAATAGCCGGTAACATGATTGGATAAATCTTATTGATTCAGATTGTCTTTTGGCACGATACGATAATGAATATAATGGAATCTCGGTATGCTATATTGTATGAGCATCTATTTTTATAACACAATTTAGATGTGAAAAACCCAGAATGTTCTTAAAACAAAAGCCCCTAATTTATTAATTTTCTAACTGAGGATCTATCGTTAGTGTGCTACTTTTTGAATATGTATGATTGATTCTAGTGTTTGAAGACAATAAAAATATAAAATACTAGCGGCCCAGCCCCGCCCTTGTAAAGAAACACTTTTTTTAATATATTCTATCTCCTATATCCTTCAAGGATTATGTAGGATTCTAATGGTGAAAAATAACTAAATCGGTCCCGTAGTTTCAGTCTATTCAATGCAAAAAAAAGAAACAATCAAAGCTTTCCTCTTTATAATATTGTTTAGACCACATTTTTAAAAAATATAGCTAGAGAACATGTAGCACAAATAAATTATAGATTTAGATAATTTCAGTAATATATTTTGCTAACACAAAACTCCTATTAAAGGACCAAAACTTAAAATGTCGCATTCTGCACTAGTCATGGTATCCCCTTGTTTCAGACATTTAGTAGGTACATTCATACACGATACATTTAACTGACCAAATGTTTCGGTAGTAAAATTAGATTGCTTTCGGTAGCGACTGGCGATCAGTTATTAACAAAGCTTCAAAGGCACGCATATTATATTAGTTGGTAATCATCGAATGTGGATAGATGTGTGTAGGTATACCGCATAAGAATGCCATGGCCACATAAACGTAAGTATTTTCGTCTGAATCCAGATAGTTTGGCAATGAAAGAAATAAGATAATACTAACCGCCATCGGCATATGTTTCCGAGCCGTATCCATCTTGAAGTCCGTTGGCCCACGTGCCCTCGTACTTGGCGTTGCTAATCGTGCTCTGCCGGACGCCGTATCTGCCCTTGTATCCTTGTGTCCATTCGCCGCGGTATATCCATCTGTCCCGGTTCTCCACGCCCAGCCCGTGCCTTTTGCCGTTCTGCCATTGACCTTCGTACGTACTGCCACTGTAACGGAAAATTAAGAACGATATAGCACATTTTTTAGCCTACGTAATAGGATAAATATGATGCATCATTTAATTATGCTTTTATGATTTGATTTATTGTCGTCGTCATGACTTCAAATTATATTGATCCTAAAATATAGCGGAATGAGAATATATTCTCCTTTAACGTTGAATAATACAAGTAATATGTTTATGAATGAAACGAATTGAAACATGTCTGTAAGTTCACGCTCGGCTCATACTCGTCTTTCCTAATGAGTACTGTCAGTAAGCCAGTCTCTATAGGATTAGGAGTAAGTAATCCATTTATTCTTACAAGCTTTCTCTTATGTTTCTTTTCGTCACGTTTACATATAAATGTAATATCGAAATTACATTATCTGTATCCGCCCATATACCTCCCACACAATTAAGGGTGGTTAGGTCATATAGTCCACCACGCTGGCCTAGTACGGATTGGCGGACTTTACATACTATAGAAATTATTACAAAATTCCATGTGTGCCCTGGTAAATTTACGATCACCTTGAACATTTTCGCAGCCGCCTTTGGTCCTTTGGTTAACCAACAGGCTTTGTATTAACCAAACTTAAAATTAACTAATGAACTGAAATAATCATCATTAGAAATTGCATGTTGCGCTCTCGTGCGCTTAAATTATATATTTATTCATACTTTATTATGATATTATTACATAGAGGAAATTAATATTATTAGTAAATAGTTTACAAATGGTTTATTATCTGCCTTACTATTGTTAAATAATTTATTTTATGATTCCGCACCACACACAGTTTCCGTCTAAAATACTGCACTGCTGACTCACAAAACTAACAAATTCTTTGAATCCTAAACGTATTTTCACAATCATGGTAAGGAAATTCATTAAACATTTTACTGAGATATATTTTCCTGTTTTAACGCTGTTTATAATAAACCAGGTCTATGAATGAGTTTTAACTTAATTAGAATTTATATCAAATTCACAGCACCCTCCACAAGGGTCAGGTTAAAAGTACACTGAACCGATGTGAATGCATATAGATTGATGAAACTGGACGAAGCGAAAATAGTATGTCAGGATCAAGCAAACTGGAGATACATAGTTTCTTTTTTTTTATTAGCCATTAGCAGGCAGTCGAGCATGCGGATCGCCTGATGGTAAGCGATCACCACCGCTCATGGACCTTCGCAATGTCAGGGATCCAGCACAGCCAGGTTGCTGCCTACCGTAAGGATAGGACTCTCTTTAAGCCTTGTTTGAAGAAGGACAGGTCATAACGTTCGGGAAACACCGAAGCAGGGAGTTCATTCCCGAGCTTGCATGTGCGTGGTAAAAAAGAACGCTGGAAACGTACCGATCGGGAACGGATATTTTCCAGGTGGTAGGAATGAACTCTACTGCAGAGGCGGGTGGTGCGTTGATAGAAAGGTGACGGTCTGGCTGTGCGTCTGATGGTCTGGACGAGGTCTGCCTACCCCTATGGGATACCGGCGTGAAGTTTATATAATGTTTATTTTGTATATGTAGAATTTATATACAATACTTCAAAAAATATAAAAACCTGGCATTTATTACGCCGAAGTGAATGAATATACACCAGTTCAGTGTTGCCATCAGATCCGCCCAACGTTAGTTTTCCCCCTTGTCAATGCCTTTTGTTAATACTTTCAACAAAACATCGAGAAGTTTGCGGGTAAAATTATGATACCTACACATTTGAGTCCACATCGACTCTACCACTTACGATTTTATCTGGTAATGCAGTATGTCACCCTCTATCTCATTTGTTTCTAGTGTAATGCAAGGAAAGGATTGTAAGATAAATTAAAACAATGTAAACAATATTCTCACTAATGATGTTGATCATGTGGCAGTAAATGATTTTTAGCAAACCATTACAATATGTATACAATACCTCTTCATGTTATTTTTTTATTTGTAGCATATATGAATTCATTTTTAATTATTTAAATGATTTTAATTTCTGAAACCATGCATCCAAAAGTTGTCTGGGTGCAATCACATTCATCAGCCCATTGTAAAAATATTTAATATTAGTAGTATACATATGATATTAGCATTTTCGTAAAGTTTTTTTTTTCAGTTTATAATAAAGCATTTAGTATTTATATCATCATTGTTCTCACACCCAGTCAATACACGTGGAAATATAAAATCAATTTCTATTAAGAGACTGGCAACATAAATGTCTAGTCTAAACACACTCTTTAAGTCAAAAAACATTTCCAAGAATATCAACAGGCAATTATCAAGACTCTGTTGTCGAGGGAATAAACGTTGTTTATAAATCTTAACAAAACAATACTCAGAAATAATATAAAATGTAGAGGAAAAATTAGATATTGAATTTTTTTAATTTGAAGTCGACGTGATCATTCGACGAAATACTTGTATCATTAGTCATATATGGCCAATAATATTATATAGTCAATCATATATAATTTTTTTCTTAAAGTCAAATAAAAATTATGATGCGTATTATATTACAATATATTGTAATGGTTTCATGTATTTCCACGAATGTTATACATTGAAATAAAACTATTTTTTACGGATTTTATCGCGGGCTTAGTTTTTTTTTTCATTGTTTTAACTTCATGACCTTTTAATTACTTTCTAGCTATCGAGGATACAGGCGGCTTCATTATCTTCTTAAAGAAACTAAATATTGTTTTATACAAGATATATCATGACTTGTACCGAAAACGTAGTCAGGTGGTAGTTTTAGGGACTTCATACACAACGTGACTAGAACTTTTGCAAAAATAACGCGACAACGATATACAGCCTTTATACTATGGAGTTGCCACCTAAATGCGACGATATTCACCACAAAAAAAAATATTTTGCGATTTTTTTAAAGGATTGTGTGATGTGTCTTTAGTCATTAAACTACCACCCGCTTCGTTCTCGGGATATCTTGATATACTCTGTAGAAGATGATGAAGCCTTGAACAGCTAATGCATACAGCTGTATAATTGCAGAGACTTGTGTAGTGTTATTCACATGCTAGTATGTATTTATGTTGCATGGCACGGCTGCCATTACTAGTTTTCAGGTTTTTGTTTAATCTAACTAGACAATAAACAGTTTGTTTAATGTAAACTAACAGAACAGTTAGAAGATAACATTTGCAAGATCGGCAATTGGTTTCTATGACTAATATATTTATTCAAACTTATGGTAGAGTCGGGCTTATTTTGCCATAGTTATTTTACACAAAATCAAGTACGTAACCAAAAGTGGTTCCTGGTATGAGGCAAAATATATAAATAGGAAAGGGAAAAAATTACTCAAAAAGATAAAATGGCGCGTAAAGTCTACAATAACGAAGTTTTTTTTAAAGAGTAATAATCACAATCATCAGCTCATCACAACTTCACAAGTGAGCGTTTTATTATCCATTTAATTCATTATGTAATGCTGTTTTCTTGTTACCTTTATATTTAATTATATAAGTTTCTTTTTATCTTGTCTATTACTTTGTTGTATAGAGTGCATGCATGCACGAGAATAGTACGTACCTACGTCTTTATGTATTCTTCGACCACTACGCGACGCGACGTACGAAATGTCTTACGTAAATGGACTCAACTATACATATTTGCTGCTATACAATGATATATTATACAAATACGACGTAGATATCGCACTAGCACTTCAAAAGTGAGGCGTTCAAATTCGGGCAATTGGTGTAATTTCATCTAGTCGCATAGCAACGGCGACAGAGGGAAGACATCAGTGATGTCAACATAATTTATTTCGAAAATATTGTCTAAAGTGTCGAATTGTGTGTTTTAAGAGTGTTAAAACAATGGTGCAAAAATATGAAACTAAATGGGACCTACACACCATGCGTAAGTATATAAAAACCACACAAAATTAAATTTTTATTTTAAATTAGCAAACACCACCTTCAATTGTGTAAGAAGGATCGCCTAATACAAAGATTGTTAAGTGCGATAGGGACAAAAAGCGTACGTCATAGATTAGCAAGTCAGAAGCGAAACCGATCATACAGAAAATTGACGATGACAGTTTGAATGGATTTGGATAATTGTATATTTGTTTCTAATTCAATCATATTTAAAACGATTAAGTTATTTGTTATGATATATTTTCATAATAAATATCTTAATCCAACCACGAACATTACAAAATACATTAGCTTCCCCATATATATTGAATGACTATATTATTTACATATATCATTGAATATTTCCAGATTTCCACGTGATGAGCTTTTGAGACGTAAATGGATATGCACTAAGCACAGCTCGGACAAAAAGAGGGTATCGTAACTGGATACTTTAAAACTGATTAATATTGGTTTAGCACATTTAATTATGAATAAAAATATACAACTACGAAAAAATATATATCCACCTAAAAAACCTGCACCATCGGTTTTTTACCAGTGGCAGGTCGCTCATACGCTACCGCCATGTGTAGGTACCACCGCAATGCCTATTTCCCCCGCCACACGGCAGTTTAAATGCCATGTTATGTTCCGGTTCAAAGGACATTCTCGCCCGAGTAATCGCTGTACTTATACTTAAGATCTTATGTCTTGGGATGGCGAGCACAGTGAAAGCCAAGCATTGCTTTGTAATTTAAGGTGTCTTGGTTTCGCTTATGTCCACGAGCGGTCATATCACTTGTCATCAATACAACAAATAATAATATTATTAAGAAATCGATTTTTCAGTGCCTGCTTACCATAAACTAATATAAAAAACGGTAATCAATTTTTTTTTCAGTTTGTAAGCAAATAAAAATATATTTGTTACAGGATGGCGTACCACATGTAGACTCATGTAGCATCCTCAAAGTTAATATATTTTAAGTTAATAGGTTTTATATATACTTATAAAACCAAATAGGTAGTAGGTAGTATAGTAGGTCGCTTTCATTTCTTAAGCAATACCCATGTACGATCTCTTAGGTCTTCAGAAAATTTGATTCTAGAAATTCCAAAGCACAGCACATCATTCCTAGATAAATCTTTTACTGTCCATGCTGCTCTGCCTATTTTTAAGAGATTAGTCAGAACGCACTATTTGTCACAACAGTAATATATTATGCATACAGATATTTTCTCTCATATATATATATATATATATATATATATATATATATATATATATATATATATGTATGTATTCTCTCATATATATATATACATATATATATATATATGTATGCATATATATATATATATATATATATATTATTCGTTACGCTTATATAATATATGTAGTAGTCACATTTTAGTTTGTATTTTATGTAAGTGTATTATATATATATACATATAAATAATGCCTATTTATATAGCTTTTAGTTGTACATGATTTTCTTCCTTTCCTTTTTAATGACTATCTTCGATTTTCCTTCTCCTATTCATTCCAATCCATTCAAAGGTAGTCTGGAAGAAATCGCCGTTAGCGATAAGGCCGCCGTTTGGTACGTACTTATGTTATAAGTTCCTTAGTTGTAAAATTGTTTTATAAATTTTTGTGTACAATAAAGTATTATAAATAAATAAATAAATAAATAGGTAGTTTTATTGCTGCCTCGGTGGCGTAGTTGTACTACGGTACGGTTACAAAGCTGAGGTCTCGGGTTCGAATCCCGGGTTGGGCAAAGTGATATTGGATTTTTCTATTCAGTATCAGCCCAGAGTCAGGAATTCGTGCCCGATATGGCGATAGGCTCGCCACCTATCACATTGTGGGACGGAACATACAAGGCGAAATGTGGGTGCCCTGGCACCTCTGCCTACCCCTTCTGGGAACAAGGCGTGAGTTTATGTATGTATGTATGTAGGTAGTTTTATTTATCGTCACCCTTCTGTCTTTACCGCTTCGATTCTATGTTTGGATGGCGCAATGCTATCTCTTTTCGTCTCGTACTTTCTGTATAATCTGTTTCATTCACTAAAATTGTCATAAAGTATTAACAAATGAGTATGTATATGCATAGCAGTACAGTTTTTGAACGTCACGACATAATATGGATATGCGTCATCTTTATTAAAACATCATTGCTGCTATAGTTGTATGCAATAATGATTACTAATAATAAAATTACTGTATTTGGTCCAAATTATTCACCATTTCGGCTATTGACACGTGTACTCGTATAGACGATGTATATTTCTGGGTTCGTGCAGTCCTGTTTAAACGAGTTATTTCAATAAAAAAAACGTCCAATATAGAACCTCCTCCTTTTTTTAAAGTCGGCTAAAAAATAACAATATATGGAGTGCCATGGTTATAGGCTTTCTTGCTATCATGTGTTGATACTAGAAAAAGATCGATAAACTCCAGGTACAAGGAGTTTTAATTCTGCCAACCCCTCGTTGATACATGCCTGATAGTATGTGTGTCTGTATATGCTATTATATACAAATCACATGTATATATAGTTTGATGTTTTGATGCATTCAATAAATAATGATTGCTTTCCATTTAGCTATCGTCTTGTTCTACAATCTACATAATATATTCAGAGAATCATTTCCTTCGCCTCCAACAGATACTGTACAACGAATTTTAAAATGATTCACTATACGCACATGTGTTTTGGTATCATTTATACCCACTTGTTTTGAGGTATGATTAACGTGACCATTTAATTTTTGCGCCAGAGCAGGACATCTATTGAATTAAATAATAATAATAATTAAGTTTTTGTGTTTTACAAGTTATAAGTCTTTATCATAGAAGATAGAATAACAAAAAATTATAGTTATAGTAATATTTGTCGGCTGAACAAATTGTTTCAAAAAACAGGTCTAGTTTTTAGATAATTGTGAAACTCAGTATGATTGATTTATATTTATTTTCGTAATCAAAATAGCTATAATTACTGCGACACTCGCCTGTATTTTATCACTTTTCCATATTTTGTTTATTGTGAAAAAAACTCCAGACAGACACATAACGTATCTACTCAATAATTGTGGAATTGTTTGTTAAATCAAGACTGTTTGTAGGAAAGTGCTGGAATAATACGACCCCACGGTTTTAACTTTTCAGTAGTAGTTCAGTGAAGTGCGTGGTGGCCTGTTGGTAAACGGACTAGACGCGACTGCCAACATGTTCACGGTGGTCGCGGGTTCGAATCCCAGGGCACACCTCTGACTTTTCGAAGTCATGTGTGTATTGATAGTCAATCACCACGCACTAAAACGGTGAAGGAAAACATCGTGAGGAAACCTGCATGCCATGGCGATTCATAAGAATTTCTATGGTATGTAAGTCCGCCAACCCGCACTAGGCCAGCGTGGTGGACTATATGGCCTAACCACTCTCAATCGTATTCTCGATTGTAGAGTAGGCCCGTGCCCTGCAGTGGGACGTAAATGGGCTGATACAGTAGTTCAGTAAAGCATTCCGAGCGGGAAATAAATTTTAAATTATCGTTTGGTCTTTTTGCACGAGCGGGACTATGTCAGCCTCGCTGGGGACACCGGGACAGTCTTCCTGAAAGCGGGACTGTCCCGCCTAAATCGGGACGTATGGTCACGTTAGGTATGATGCTCTAATAGTAACAAACAATTGGGGATGTATACCTCAAAAACTAATAAAAGAAACGTTAGAATAATAATTGTTTGAGCCTTCTGTATCAGCCCATATACGTCCCACTGCAGGGCACGGGTCTACTCTACAATCGAGAGTACGATTGAGAGTGGTTAGGCCATATAGTCCACCACGCTGGCCTATTGCGGATTTGAGCCTTGCCAAACCTATATTATCAATAGGTTATTTTGCTCCAATATTTTTATTGTATTAATCAAAAATAGCCAAAATCTAACACAGAATTTTGTAAACTCATTCAGAATCAAACACGTTAGAATCGCTTTAAATCTTGTAGTGGGAGTAAAAGAAAAAGAGGTGCAAAACAAAACTAGTGACGTCACTAGGCTTCACAGGCATTAAAGTGTGCGCGTGTGATAGAGGCGGTAATACATAATATGTCCCCAGTACAGTCGCACTTTTTAATTTAAAATACTAATATTTGCCTGATGTTACAAGCTACTTAAACACCGTTTAGACAAATATATTTTATTTTAATATTATTTGTGTTTATACGCAGAATAATACAAAAAATGATAGGAAAATACCCTATTGCTCTGTTCAGCTCGGTCGCTTTGGTACTGCTGTCACAGACAACTAATGTAAAGTAATAGTTTTGCTTTTTCGTTTTATTTCCTGAGTGAAATTGACGGAGATTGAAAAGCTGATATTAGAATATTAGTTTTGCTCCAGATTGGTACTACTATTTACGATTATGGATAATGTAACAAGGCGATTCACGTCCATGATGTTTCGAGTTTTGGGTTTAAGAATATATCGGTTGAACAGGCTGGTATAATTGTATCAAACGGTAATAGTGCACTGATTTTTAATCGCACTGGGGAACACAATTAGTCCTCATGGATATGATGGCAAATGCGAAAGAGACGTCGTTAAGATATAATTTCTAACAGGCGGAAATGATTATATTTGTCACCATTCGAAACCTGTTATTTATCATTAACACCAGTTTGCTCGGACCAGGATATAATCTACATATTTTTTATATGTATTCTGAAACTGAAGAGGCATAAATGGGATATTAGCAAGGGAAAATCTTCCATTTTGCCATTTTACAAATTGCAAATAAAGGATACATGTGATATATTCATGTAATCCTTGCTTAAATATTTGCTCAATTTGCTAATGTATTTATGATCAATGTAGCAAATATAATAATATATTTGTCAAACAATATTAGGTAACTAATTATCACCCTCACTTATATTTTGAAGGCCACTTACGCGAGTTTTCATCTTCGCACCTGAAAATAGCCGTTGCTGTGATGAATGGTAATCTTGGTATAATCGAAAGCATAAAAATACAAGAAAATGAGAATTAAATAAAAACTTTGACTAAAATCTATTCTTTGGAAAGAATTAGTTCTACATTGTACTAAGGTGGAATATTTCAAAACGTAGTAGGTGGCATTGGAGGTCCAAAATAAGTTTCAGAGATTGTTTGAGCCACGCTCTTTTCTTTTACATAAACTTCTACTACAATATCAATGAGCCGGATCTTTAAGGATGTTGCAATTATAGTATAGAAAACTGATTTGGCCAAATAGTTTTGTTGTGATGTTTTGTTGGATTATCAAAATTTGTGTTCTTTTTTCCATTTCTCAGCCAATTAAAATTATTTACTAAGGTTAAAAAGCACATCTTTGGTCAATAAAAATTGCGTTAATGGCTATGACCATTTAATATCAAATCAGCAAGCGCATTTTTCGGTCCTGTTTTAAAAAATAAACCCAGCTTGACAGTCATGACAAACGTGCCCCAACTTGCAAAATAATAGAGATTAAATCTTGGTTCATCAAACTCAAATCATTTTTTCATTTAATTCATCCTTGTAACCAAATCCTTGTAACCTTTTAGGAAAATAAAATTTCTACAAAGCTATAATTATGTACCCAATCTATTAATAATTGTTTTTATTAATGTAGCGTAAGTATATGTTTTGAAAATATGTACGAAAAAAAATCTGTCTGTATCAGCCCATATACGTCCCACTGCAGGGCACGGGCCTACTCTACAATCGAGAATACGATTGAGAGTGGTTAGGCCATATAGTCCACCACGCTGGCCTAGTGCGGGTTGGCGGACTTACATACCATACAATTCTTAATAAATCGCTATGGTATGCAGGTTTCCTCATGATGTTTTCCTTCACCGTTTTAGTGCGTGGTGATTGACTATCAATACACACATGACTCCGAAAAGTCAGAGGTGTGCCCTGGGATTCGAACCCGCGACCACCGTGAACATGTTGGAAGTCGCGTCTAGTCCGTTTACCAACAGGCCACCACGCACTTCACGAAAAAAATACTTTTAAAATATTAATTTGATTTTACACCTTCGCCTTATAAAACCAAATTGTTTAGATTATACTTTCACAAAGCTCGGGACAAAAAATCTAAATGTAACATAATGTTTGGACGAAGGCAATTAGGGCGACTGAGCAATACCAAGTTTGCATTTATGTAAATAATTGGTAATTCCTAAATGTGGATTTGCGTGTACCAATTTACATAACCAACTCGTATAAGCATTTCATGATATGGAAATTTAAAACGACACGTATTTGTATTTCAAACGCATCACTTAAATTACATTATATTTTATTAGCCTCGGTAAGATAATGGCACGTATGAGGATGGACGGAACGACTCGAGCCTAACTTCTATTTATAAAACACACTACTCGTTCTCTGCGGTGGTGTAACTAAATATTACATGTAAAACCAACAGACTTGGGTTATTAACGCGCTGCGACCTTGAGCCCGCAAGTAAGGGCGGGTCGCCGGCCGCCGCACCTGAGTACCGTGGACGTATACTGTTAGACTGTCTACAATATATTTGTTTATACATACATGTTTATGTTAATCGATTCACTCCACCCACGTAAAAAAATTGAATGACACGCATGAAGTGAACTATCATTGTGGTGGCAATTTATACCTGGTTTTACATTCAGCTGCCTCGAGCCCCGTTTGTACGCCTACTCGAGTTACTGCTATGAAATAGTAATTCCATAGTTAGATACCGTTGATAATGGGCGGCGTACTACGTCGCTTGCTGTTGACATTTGTTTTAAAATGTAACAACCTTGCTATTGTCACGGACTTCTATATGTCACGACAGATGCGCACGGTTGCTATTGTTAATGTTGAATATTAGATTTTCACACGTAATTATCTGGCAATGTTAGTACCATTGCCTGTTTGTTAGAAATCGTCTATAGTAAATCTGTTTCAGCCCATATACGTCCCACTGCAGGGCACGCGCCTCCTCTACAATCGAAAGTACGATTGAGAGTGGTTAGGCCATATAGTCCACCACGCTGGCCTAGTGCGGGTTGGCGGACTTACATATAGTAAATAAATAGTATTAATTTTACAAACCTCCACGGTACATACTTAATGAATTGGAAAAAGTCCTTTTCATCTGTGGCAATTGAAATAACGGGATTTGTGAACTTTGTAAAAACACAGTAGAGTTGACATACTTAATCGAGGACTGTAATTTTCTTGAGTGGGTAATTATGCGAACTTTATGCGAATTAGAAGAAGTTCGTTGTGGCCTGTTGGTAATGGCCCAGAAGCGGTAGCAAAAATGTTTACGGTCCAAATCCAAGGGCACAACTCTGAGATTTCGAAGTCATATTTTAATAGTCAACATCGTAGGGAAACTAGCATATCATGGCGATTCGGAGAAGTTTCTATGGTATTCAAAAGCCCACCATCCTGCACTAAGCCAGCGTGGTCGACTATACGGCTTAAACCCTCTCAACCGTATACATGATTGTACAGGAGACCCGTGCCCTGCAGTAGGTCGTATATGGGCTGATACAGACACAGATGGCAATTAAACAATGAGACTAATAACTTTGATATTGCTAAATTTTATTAGTAATATGTACCTAGTATAGAAATTACTAATAAAATTAAAACATATCTTTATACAGGGTATATCAAGACTGCTACCGAAAACGAAGCTGGGTGGTAGTTTTAGTGACTTCAGACACAATGCAACCAAATTTTGTGCAAAAATCTGTGACGAATTTTTTTTGTTATATTTTTTCTATCGTCATATTAGGATTATAAATACATAGATTTTTCTTAAATAATAGTGTGCACCCTTTTATTTTTAAAGACGCTATGGTATGCAAGGCTTTAAATTATTATTTTAGCAAAAAATATGGATTTTCCACCCAAACGCGACAATAATTAAAAAAAAAAGAAAAAAAGGCCCCGTTTCTTAGCGAAATTTTTAGTTTCATTGTGTTTGTAGCAATGATATATTATACAAATCGCTACTTAAAAACGAAAGGGCCACAAAACAAAATTGTCCAAAATTACTTTTATTCAAAAAATGGGGCTAAAATCACCTTTATTTTCATATTGCACAAAGACACTAGTCAAAATCGACTTATAAATGACTTATTTACACATACGCCCTTTTGGCATTTTGACCAAAAATTAAAAAAACTAAATAAAAATTTTCAATCTGGCCTCCTGAACAAAACTAAATTTTGATTTATGGCACTTTAGTTTTAAAGCAGCGAAATGTTTGTAGTCACTAAAACTACCACCCGGCTTCGTTTTCGTTAGCAGTCTTGATATACCCGGTATATATTGTTTTGACTTGTTGAAGCTTGGATTTTGGAAATAACATCGATAAATATTTATTTTATTTAAAGTAAAATGACTGAGGCTACGTCTGGTTGAATATTAATAAAATTGCAATTTATAAAATATATTATTTCAATTTGAAATGTAAAAACAATGTCCTCCAGGTTTAATTTCATTTTTAAGATATGATTTAAAGACTGATATTTCTTTTGATATACAAATAAAGTTATCAAGTATCCATTATTTATACGATAGGGCCTTAAACTTTTTCTATAAGTTAAATATATTATAGTGTTTAACATTTTTGTATTTTTGAATAATATATGCGAAATGACAGGTTATTTTGTACAAAATAATGAGGAAAAGTGCATATTTTTTAAATTATTAAATCAGAAAAATAAAGAGGTATTGACGTATTTATAATCAACATTACCTAGAATAATCATCATATTTTTTCATAAAATAAGATAAGATAACTTTCATAAGATAAAATGAGATAAGTCTCAATATGTCCTACTGGACATATTGAGACAACATTTTATGTCTCAGGATGGCGAGCGCAGTGGAATGCCAAGCATTGGTTTGTAATTCAAGGTGTTGTTTGGTTCTGCTACTGTTTATGAGCGGTCGTATCGCTTATCATCAGGCGAACGGCATGCTCGTCTCGCCATTCATAGCAATAAAAAAAATCATAATAATATCATGTCCAAAGTCGAGCCATTGAAATCGAGAATGGAGACTTTGACCGCTGAAAGCCGTAACAGAATTACTATACACATACTGTATTAGTCCACATACTACATCCCACTGCAGGGCACGTGACTCCTCTACAATCGAGAATACGATTTAGAAGCTTAGACCATAATATAGTCCACCACGTTGGCCTAGTGCGGGTTGGCGGACTTTACGTACCATAGAAATTCTTGCAAAGTGCGTTGTGGCCTGTTGGTAAACGGAGCAAAAGCGGCTGCCACCATGCTCACGGTGGTCGTGGATTCAAATCACATGGCACACCACTGACTTTTCAGAGTCATGTGTGTATTGATAGTCAATTACCACGCACTATAACGGTGAAGAAAACACCGTGAGGAAACCTGCATACCATAGCGAATTTGTAAGAATTTCTATGGTATGTATGAAAGGCCGCCAATACTATAAACATGCTTTGATAAAATTAAATGATAGTTTTATTAATGAAATGTACGAAATTAAGTTAATCTTTGTTTGTGCAGGTTAAATTATTTCAATATACTATTAAACATAACTACGTAACTTACAGTAATTCGTCGCTGTATGTGTTTTAATTAATATTACACAAGCCATTTATAAGTGTAAGCATGGATTAACGTTTCATGTTAGTACCAGTGCTCTCTTCTTAATTACATTTATAAAACAACCTAAACAACCCTCCTCATTTTATGCGCATTCAATTTATTTTCCTTTACCTCACAGGTTAGGTTTCTCAGCAAAAAGTTTCTGCCTCATAAATAACTTTTTGTTAAATGCTTCAACTTTATTAATTCTCAGGTTTCTATATCATTGTATTCGTTGCTTTCATGTTCGTTTTCCACGTGATTGCCGAATGTTTGTTTGTAACTGTACCATTTAAATACATTTCATATTATTAGCACCATTGGTTTTTATATCATATATATAAATACGTTATGAGTTAATTATTAGAGTACAGTGAAAAAGAAAAGAAAAATGTACTCTCCACTCTCCAGTAAAATAAAAAGGTTACCTTTTTGTTTTTTCTCCGTGGCGCAGTTGGTTCGACGCCGGCTGTAAAACGAGAGGCCGCGGGTTCGATCCCCACACCGAGACAAATGTTTGTGAGGCCTACAAATATTTTCTCGGGTCTGGGTATTTATGATACCGAAAAGTCTTAGTGTGAGGTCAGGACCACGGAAGAGAGAAAACTTCTATTTCGTGGCCACGACTATGTATGTGACTGTTGGGTGTTTTATTTACATAAAAAACAAGAAAAAGGTCATCCAGTTGTCCAGCTAGGCTATAGTATATGTATCGTAAGAAATATGTAATCTCAAATAATATACGAAAAATTGTGGTCCCTATGATCAATATTTATTCCTATTTCAAACTTCCATAAATTTCAATTTCTAAGCGTACAACTCACCCTTATCAGGCGTTAATAATTATAGATAGCCTTAATTAAATGGAAGTGTTTACTTGATAGCATGTTTTAAAAAATAAACTCAATAACTGTATCATAGTAAAATAAATGATAATGTTAAAAGGATAAAATTGATTTTATTTACGATTGATGGCTGAATGTGTTGCTGGATAAGATAATCTTATCCGTCTGAATAACGATCACTGCACACAAAAGTTGGAAATCCCATCTTTGTGATTCATGCAAATGTATGTGCGATTACGTACTGCAGAATCGGTTCAAGATCCGAATCCGAGAAAATACGGTCAGAAGTAACCATATTATTATTTCTATTACAGGCCACGCATCACATCAGAGTTCTCTCCTTCAATTCCTTTCCGTCATCCGGGATTTTCCAGCGCAGATGACTATATCGCAAAATAATATATTTTACGTGATTCTAAACGAAATCGAAAGTGGACACACTCATTCGGTTATTGTAAAATTTTCAATCGTGTTGTAATACTGCTTCATAGTTATTTTAAAAAGCTCCTTTTAATGTCCGATAATTAACGGAGGAGCTATATTCTATCCTGTTTTTTTTCTTCTGCGTTGGAGTACATACGTCATACGCGTAAGTATAATAACAGTGCCAAAAGTTGACGCCGATCAAACATATACATATTAAACACTTAAACAAAATGTATAACATATTACACCTACCTCTAAATTGGATCCGATATTGGTATGTGTGCGCAAGCGAATGCGATCTCGGTCCAAATGTTATAGATATACCCCCTTATGCAAAAGAAGTTAGCGCAGTGTTTAGTTGCCGTTAATATGAACTGTCACTTAAAATTTATTCATAACCGTCAAAAATCACTAATCAGCTATATTAAAGCGCACTAACTTTAAAATGGCCGGGACCCATGTTTAAGCAAATTTTAAGCAGAAAGATGGCGGATTTTTACTGTCAAATTAGCGTTGTCAATTGTCATCACTGGTTATTTATTTAAAGTTATAAATAATAAATTATTCTAATTATAATGTGTTGTGCAAAAAGTTCTCTAAGTTGGCCGTCGAAATATCCGTCGGCATAAAGTGGTGCAGGACATCAAAACGTTATTAGATTATATTTTATTTACAAATGCTTGAAACAATAAGTTATAGTGGCAGGTGGTAGTAGAAATAATAGAGTCATGTTATACTTCCTTAAAACTATAGTAACGGCTAGCACCGTCTCAGAAAACAGATAAGTACGATATATCGTTTTGTCTGGTGAGTGATTGCTGATTACCCTATAGTTAGTATATAATAGGATATTCCTATCCGCATGATAGCGACCTACGTTCATGAAGGTAGATAATCCATATCATAGGGACTCAAGCAAGTGTCCAGGGTTTCGTGTGTATAATTAGCTGGTTTAAGATTTCGGGCTGTGTTTATGTAAAGATGGTTTTACCTTGTAAGCAGGATGGTATAAGTGGGCTGACTTACACAAGACTTCGGAGTCACAAAATACTTCGGAGTCTGGCACTGTGCTGACCAGAGTATTAATTGCTCTGTGCATACACCATAAAGGAGATTGCGCGCGGGGCAGTGTGCGCGATGGGAATTCAGCTAACAGTTTATCGCCCGAATACTGGAACGCCATTCAAATAATAAGTTGCTCTCAACAGCGCACGGACCATTTAGCTAGTACATTTAATCGGAATTAACGTAGTTAAGCGCCATTTATATTTAAGTTGCGTTCCAGTATTTGGGCGTCAGTCGCTAAAAATGTCTATGGCGCAAATAATTAAGTGGGACAAGCAGACTACCCAACCGATTCTGAATTTCCAGTACATCAATCTCTCAAAACTTTAAAGGCAAAGAAGATTGGATCAAGCGACACCAAGCGAGTTGTAACCAAAAGTGCCCCAGCAAAAACGAAGTGAAGCATAAGAAAGGTTAGTAACTCTACATATTTTTGTAAATGGATCGCAGAAATGCTTTGACGTATAGGTCACCTCATGAGGCGCTCAAACACATACAGCTGTTTCCAGTAAAATTATCAAAACAATTAGTTTAACGTACCAAGCATATAAATTATTGTTTCAAACATCTAAATCATTGATGCCCAATTTTTAATGAGTTAGTGGATGGGCTCACTATGTCACTGAGAATCCAAGTGCGTTCACTGTGCTTTGTGCTTTGATGAATGAATAACATTCCTGAAGATTAATATGTATATTTTTATTTGTTATCTTATCCCTTTTTTAAAGGGGTACCTAGACCCTTTTTTATTGCTATGAATGGCGAGACAAGCATTCCGTTCGCCTGATAGTAAGCGAAACGACCACTCATGAACAGTAGCAAAACCAAACAACACCTTGAAGTGCAAAGCAATGCTTGGCATTTCACTGTGCTTGCCATCCTGAGACATAAGATGTTAAGTCTTAATATGTCCAGAAGTTACTTTGGCTACAGTGTCCTTCAATCCGAAACACAACAGTGCATTTAAACTGCTGCTTGGCGGGAGAAAAAGACGTTGTGGTGGTAGCTTCCCCCTCCCCTTCTTAACTCCCATTTTCACGGACATTACAAAATTCACATAAACGATACTCAAATGTGTCAAGGAGGTTTATGTTTATTTCATTTTCATCTTCAGATATAGTTTTTAGTTATTCATAAGACTGTAGCAGTAACATACTTTTTATAATCGTATGCTTAAAACAATTCAATTATTTTGTTTTTCACTCTTAGGTAATTTTTAACCAAAATTAACATTCCTAGGATTTGATAACCTAGGAATTTCTATATTGAATATACTTTATTTAATAACCGTTGAGTTTGCTTAAAAAGTAGCGACTAGTACATACATGATCGTTACGCCTGTATCTTCTAGGGGTAGGCAGAGACTACAGATCGTCACTACCATAGATGTAGTATAGAACATAGATCGGCAGTGTGTCATTTTCAGCGCGACCAAAACTGATTTACGATTGTGTGCGTGAAGTTTACATGTGTGCTTGACATATAGTGGTGTACCATGCACTTTCGATAGTATCATATCGATATCGATATAGCTGTCGGCCTGTAGTTGTGAAATAAAATGTTATGGATATATGCGACATTTTATTATATATTAACAGAAACTTATTGATGTGTTTATTTCAATACAGATTGATAAACACACAAATAAATAAAGATAAATTGTCATATTATTTGGAAAACATTTTGTTTGAGATATTTTGTATGAGTCTTTAGTACAGAAATCTAATTAAACTGAGAACAAAAAACACTTTTATAAAGTAAAACTATAATTTACAAAGTTTTAGCGTTTTCGGTTTATTTTTTTAATTTCCCGTCACGAAGTTTCGATTACTTTACAGCTTTCGTAGTCATAGGGTGGACTCAGTCTGCAACAAAATCCATGATTATTAGTTTTTTTCAATGAGTAAAATTCGCGTAAGTATATATTTTATACTAGAGTTAAAAAAATATGCTTATTTAAGTCAATTAATTGACTTGTAACACATTGGGAAGTGTTGGACGCCTGCTAGGCCGCGTTGGAGGTGTACGGAGGAGCTTGTAGGAAGTCGTTGGATGCAGGCAGCTTACAACAAACTGATGTAGACATTCGGGTAGACATATTATAGGTTTTCTCGATCTCTAATGTTTTTCCTATGAGAATTATAAATTTTAAACCTATACCTAATGTTATGATAAATGAATAATGTTGCTTCAAGGTTTGGATGATGATATTGTGCATAGAAGTATCGCATATTTTATAATAATATCGAATATGTTCTTGTTTTACTATTATAAATTGACAAACTCTTGGCAGAGATTGAAACAGGTTCTTAATTCATAAATCACACACATGAAGTGTTATAATAAATATTCCACAAATATAAAAAAATGAGAAAAAGTAAAGTAATAAGTAATATTGTAGAATGAATACTATAATAATGGCCGAGGAAATATGGCCGAGATAACGCCAGGTAGAAGAAGGAGAAAAATGCACACTATTACAACATACTATAGCCCCATAAAAATGTAGGGAAACATGTGTTGTCATCGACTATTTTATCGACAACCTTTTATTGATCGAATCTGTCAGTCAATCCCTAGCTACTTTTGGTTGAAATTATTGTAAATTCACGTATTTGATATTATTTTTTATACGCAATGGATGCTTTCAGCGTATTAATACAATGAAATACTATATTCTTTTCTACCGATATGTATACACGGATTTCCATTTAATTCTATAATATCGTCACAAAAAAGTATTGTGCAAAAGTGGCCGGTACCTGTGAAAACTGTAATTATTTCGGATTTTTACGCCTGCATGAACCACACCTTGGCACTACACAATGCACTATAATAATCTACGTTTAATAAATATAACCAAGTACTGTAAAATTAAATAAATTATGAAAATAAGCGAATTTTGTTGCTCGCTTAGTTTGACATATTTTGACTCTGGGTCACTGCTGGCTACTTCTGTGTAAACGAATGGTCGCATCATGCATCTCGCTTTAACATATGAGTTAAATTATTCTATCTCTTTCACATTGCCGATCTATGTTTTATACTTAATCTATGGTCACTACAGACTATAGCAAATAATATGTGAATAAAATTTTATTATAAATTCAGTTCAATAAAATATATTGAAGTTATGATTGACGATTTTAAATATTTTCCGCGATTATAAGCGATAAAAATCTCTTAACACAATAAATATCAGAGTATGCTAGTTCTTATATCCGTGAATAAAGAAATACCATATCGTGTTCATCGCATGTTGTGGCTTGCAGTTTTATTAACAAAATTTATATTTTAAAATATTTAGACATATCGATAAACTATGTATGAAATTTTCCGTGAGAATATAATAACGATTGCTTACTTTTGCGGAGGAAAACATAGGCCTTTATTGTTTAATAAACATCTAAAAAATGCTAGTGAACATTACGCGCCATAGGTTCACTACATATTCATAGAAAACAAAATGTTAAAGGAATCTCTAGTTCACATATTCGCAGTATCACTATGTAGTTTTCAGTCAACACCATTAGAATCGTAGAGGAAATCCGCGGCAAGCAGTTAAGCAAATAAAGTCTGATCTATAACCATTATTGTAGAAATCCAACATTCATTTTAGTTTTTTTTTTCAAATATAATTGTTATAGCAGTTTGCTTATGATAAAAGTTGTTTGTTTATTTATTAATTTTGCATCTATAATAAGTGATTTCAAGAACCTAATGAAGGGCGTGAACCTAAACTGATGAAGTGATGTCTTCGGCGTATTTTTATCTGGTCGCTGTATTTTTTTGTATTATATTGATTTATACCTGAGAACCCGAGGCAATGAGATCCCAGATTTGGGTGGTTATAGTTTATATAAAAACTCTTTTAATTGTCAATATTTACTACATCCGTTTACATTCAATAAAATAAGTGTGCTGGGGAAGAAATTCATGTAATTTTTTTATTTCTGTTTAATTGTTAACTATAATAATACGTTAATGCAGACATATACAGCCAAACTTGGGAAATATGTAGTTATTTTTACTACTATGACTCTGTATTTTTGAAGTGAAAACTTCTTTAGCGGCGTTGAGCACTTTTTCTGTAATGGGTATAAAATCTTAAACTCGCGTCAGGACACGTGACCTGATCGTAAGACGAAAAGCGTAAGACGGATGGAGAGTAGACAGCTGTCAGTTAGCTGTCAGTTTATAAAGCTTTGATGAATTGCCAATGATTTTGAGTGGAGATTTCAACATAAACTTCGCAGACGATAAAAATCAACTATTAATTGAATTTTTAAATAATGAATTTGGTTTAACTATGTCGAATGATCGCAATCTTAGCACAACGAAATACAAAACTACTATTGATGCGGTCTTTATTAGACAATTAAATAGGTTCGAATCAAAACTGTTCGTTTCTTACTTCAGCTACCATAAACCTATCGTATCAGTTTTAGAGATTGGTGATGATAGTTCTGGTAATGATGATGGTGAAAAAGTCGTTGAAATTATGGATGAAAGTTGATTTTTCGGAGAGATAAACTTTTTAATGTAAAATAATTGTAATAGTTTTAAAGTGTTAAATTTTTAATGTAATATAAATTGTCATGTTTGTGTACGATAGCGCAATAAATGAATATTGTATTCTACCACATAAATGATAGTACTTTTATACTGATAAAGCAATTGGTGCAAAATTATTCCCTAACCATTCCAAAATATCAAACATGCTCAACGTTAATAATCAAGTTTTCACTTCTGCCGGCACTCCCGGAGTGCAACCCGTCTTTTTTTTTTGTTCACTATGTTTATCGGGATATTTAGTCGTAAGTTTATTACTTAAGATTTTTTTTCTCTTCATGTACTAAATATATTATTTGTATAGGCCCAACTGAAACTATTCTTTAACCGAACTCTACTACTAAAAGTACTTAGTTAGGCTATATAGACCACGCTGCGCTGGCCTAATGCGGGTTGGCGGACTTTAGAAATATACATTTTTACATATCCCTATGGCATGCAAATTGCGATGCGATGTTTTCCTTCACCGTTATAGAGCGTAGTGACGACCATTAATACAGACATGATTCCGAAAAGTCAGAGGTATTCTTATCCTTTTTTTATAATACATAGGTTTAATTTAATTTTTTTTTTTATTGCTGTTAATGACGAGACGAGCATGCCGTTCGCCTGATGGTAAGCGATGCGACCGCTCATGAACAGTAGCAAAACCAAACAACACCTTGACTTACAAAGCAATGCTTGGCATTCCACTACGCTCGCCATCCTGAGACATATAGATGTTTAGTCTCAATATGTCCAGTAGTTACTCTGGCTACAATGTCCTTCAATCCGAAACACAACAGTGCATTTAAACTGCTGTTTGACCGGAGAAATAGACATTGCGGTGGTACCCACCCAGGCAGCCTCTCACATATTATGAGAGACCTACCACCAGTATTATTATAATTTATTATATTGATTTCCAGGTAAAACATACGTCATACGATTCTTCTATACAAACTCTATCACTATTAACTATATTGCACAACTATGAGAAATAACGTATTGGTATTTTATGATAACTTTTGATATGTCTTGCAAGTTCATATCGAATATGGGGTTAAATCTCTAAATTAGAAAGAGTGAGCACGCGTAACGAAAATTAACTCCAAGAATTTGAATTAAATCCAAGAATTTCATGACAACCCTCAGGAAATTAGTTTTAGAAGTTGTTGAGTCACCTAGTTGTCAGTCATGACGCAGTATGAATGGGCAGGTTTGTCCAGGGCCTGCCACTGTTTTACAGAATTTTGACGTAAAGTGACAGCTTGATGAGTGAGACTTGCGGATGTCCAATAGCGTTACCATTTTGCCACCCTTTAGCCTCCCCGTTCCCATCCTGATATGATAGGCCGGCAACACATCCGTGATCTAAACGTTATGGATGTTCATGAGCGGCGGCGGAGTGATCACTTACCATCAGGTACCATCAGGTAATGTGTGCTCATTTCCCGGACCTATGCAATAAACAAAAAAAATGCTTTTAGAGATTAGACGATTCCGGAGCAGATGAGTGTCGAAAGCAAAAAATATTGTAATAACTAATAGGTATTGTATACATGCTAGAACTTAATGGATATGTATTTTGATCCAAGGCCAAGGCAAGCATATTGTCGCTTACTCAAATAGACCATTTCATTGGAAAAGTTCTAACTAAAGGCATAGAAATACTGTGCAGAATGCAATCATATGTATTCATACTTAAAGATATGTAGGTTTTTATTGGATAAAGAAAAAAGTACAGATGACAGTTGAGGCAGAAAGGTTTTGGAGCGGAAGCCACGTACAGGCAAGCGCAGTATCGGATGCCTGCCGACAAAACCTGGACGATCTGGTTATAGTTGCAAGAAGTCGCTGAATGCAAACCGCAACGAACAGGTCGATGTGGTAATCCTTATGAGACGTCTATGTTCAGCAGTAGACTTTCTGTATGTAAAGAGAGACAAACAAATGGTATGCACTATTTCTGCTTTTTCAAGCGCTAGAGGCAGGGCCGTCTTTAACTATGATGGGGCCCTGGGCACACAAGAATTTGGGGCCCTTTTGAAAAATAAAGAAAAAAAATAATCTAACATTTATCTACTATGATAATTTCATATCGAAGTTATGTATCAATCTTGTCGGTCTTTTTGGTCGCTCGCTAAGGCTGTGGAGGTTAATTTCTGCCTGTCCAGTCTCCCACCACGGCGTAAGCCCGATCACAGTTTGGCCCACAGTGCAAAGGAGAAGGCCGATCTCTTGACCTAATTCTTTGCCTCGAACTCGATTTTGGCTGACGGGGGAGCCACACTGCCGAACATCCCGCGTTGTGAGAGCCTCCTATCTGACATAAAAATAACCCAGCGTGCTGTTAGACGGGAGCTCAGGCTTTTTGACGTCCATAAGTCGAGTGTGCCAGATGGTATCCCCGCAGTGGTTCTTAAAACGTGCGCCCCTGAGTTGACACCCGTGCTCACGCGCCTTTACCGTCTTTCCTATAAAGCTAACCGGGTTCCGGCTCCGTGGAAGGTCGCCAATGTACACCCTGTCCCCAAAAAGGGTGACCGATCGGACCCTTCGAGTTACAGGCCGATTGCTGTCACATCCCTACTCTCCAAGGTCTTGGAGCGAGTTATAAAACTCAGCTCTTGAGGTATCTTGAGGATCGCCAGCTGATTAGAGACCGCCAGTATGGTTTCCGTCACGGTAGCTCGGCTGGTGATCTTCTTGTATACCTTACGCACCGTTGGGCGGCGGCTTTGGAGAGTGGGGGTGAGGCGATTGCGATCGGACTTGACATTGCGAAGGCGTTCGACCGAGTGTGGCATCGCGCCCTTCTGGCTAAGCTACCTGCGTATGGAATTCCTGAGGGGCTCTGCAAATGGATCGCCAGCTTTTTGGATGGTCGGAGCATAAAAGTCATAGTGGACGGCTGTTGCTCCGATACCAAGACCATTAATGCTGGTGTTTCACAAGGCTTGGTTCTATCGCCGTGTCTATTAATAGCATGCATTGTTACGCAGATGATAGTACGAGTGACGTGCGGTACATCGGCCAACGGAGCCACTCTCGGGATTCCATTATGGAAAGACGGTTTCAACTTGTGTCTGAAGTCGAGAGCTCTCTGGGACGGGCCTCCGAATGGGGTGAATTGAACTTAGTTCAATTTAACCCTTCGAAGACACAAGTTTGCGTGTTCACTGCGAAGAAGGATCCCTTTGTCATGGCGCCACAATTACTCTTACTCTCCAAGGATTCGAGAGTAGGTATTGGGATCCTTGGCGTTGAAATATCAAGCAAGGTCGAGTTTAGGAGTCATTTAGAGGACAAAGCCAAACTGACGAGCAAGAAGTTGGGGATTCTGAAGAGAGCCAAGCGGTACTTTACGTCGGGTCATAGATTGATGCTTTACAAAGCGCAAATCCGGCCCCACATGGAGTACTGCTCTCACCTCTAGACAGGTGCCCTAAAATACCAGCTCGACCCACTTGACTCCTTGCAGTGACGAGCTTGTCGAATAGTCAATGATGCCGATCTCACGGACAAATTGGAACCGTTAGGACTGCGGAGAGACTTCGGATCTCTCTGTGTGTTCTATCGTTTGTCCCATGGGGAGTGCTTGGGCATTGCAATTTTTCTAAAATAAATGTAGCCTAAGCTAATCCTTATACTACTTATTATATCAGCTACCTGACAATAAAAATCCCGTCAATATCGGTCACGTCATTTCAGAGATTAGCCGGAACACACAGACAGAAGGACAAAAAAAATTCTAAGGTAATTTTTTTTATTTTTACTTTACAAACAGACACTTCTTTTTTATTTATATGTGTAGATGTTACATTCTTTCTCTGCTTACGGCATCTCGGGCCGAGGACCACTTCGGGCCTGAGGCCTTTCAAGCTCGGGGCCCCCTTGGACCGGGGGCCCCCTACCTTGGTGTTATACAAATGTTTTTATGATGCAAACATACTAACTATATAGTATAATTACTATTTCTGTGATAGAGAACACATTTATAGCATTTCACTTTTAGTTTGGAGGGATCTCTTTTAGGATGTGGAGTTATATTATCACTAATCTACTGAAATAGATGATTATTACTTCTTACAATTTTGTAAATATACGTACATATGTTATAGGAGTCGTGAAACGTGTGAGTAAATGGGTGAGGAAAATTTTCGGTTTGCCTTTTTTTTACACTGGCTCTTCTTGGGGGGCCCCCCTGAGGATGGGGGCCCTGGGCACGGGCCCCGTGTGCCCTTAGTGTAAAGACGGTACTGGCTAGAGGTAGGTGCTCCGGACTAATTATAATGATGACGACACTAATTATAGTGTTCCTCAGCTTGGTGATGTGTACTGCAGAAGAAGGTAGAGCAATGGAAGATTTTCTTAATTAAATTTGAGAAAAAAGGCTTTATTTTACTTTCAACTTTTGAACTTTGAGTTTGTTCGCCGGGTCTTCTCAGTCAGGGCCGCGTTGGATCCGGCAGTAAGCCTAAACATACGGGACGTTTCGGAAATACTTATAGTCGTTGTCTTAAATTGGACCCAAAACAAGCTTACTGAGTCTTATTCGCTGGATATACTCAGGACTGGGTCGCGTCGCGTAGTTCCAGTGGAAGTGTAAGCCCACTGAGTTTGTTTCGCCGGGTCTTCTCAGGAAGGGCCGCGTTGGATCCGGTGGTAACAATAAACCGCTACGCACCGATGTAATAATATTCATGGTCCACTAATTAATTTAATTTAATTTAATTTTACTAAAGTACATATTGTATTTCTTTGAAAAATAAATTACCATAAAGTCATAACTAATACTTTAAATAAAATAAGAATAAAAAGTAAACAAATAAATAAAACTAATTCTAAATAAAAATAATATTAATTTAAAATAAATAAATTACATAAATAAATTAATTAAACCAAGAAATTAAAATAAGTAATACTAAGTATAGGAAATATATTGTATTTAGAGATTAAGTTCTATTGACTTGTCATAAGAGCTTTTAAATTGCCTACGTGACCAATAAATACGAGTACATTTCATTTCAAATACATTTCATTTCATTTCAACTTCAATATTATACGTCTTCATAATTTACAAGATATTACCCTACATTTTACGTCTCTTCTAAAACCGTTAATGACAGATCATAATTATATTCTCGCTTAAACTCCTTTCCTCTCGTCTTAAATTCTTACAGTCACCAGATCATTTCATCCCAATAATATTATAAGATCTAGAAAGAACCTGTGGTAATTATAATTAAGAAAAAAATGAAGCTATTTAATTACTTCGCAGAAATACAATTAACAGAATCCTGAAAAGAATTTCTGTGAACTATTATCCTTCCTTCTACGTAGATAAAAATCCCTAAAATATACATATTATTAAACAAAAACTCGCTTTACATTTTTATCAGTGTGTGTGTTTGTATAACTATAAAATCGATCTGCAAGATTTTCCTCCATGAAACTACGTTATCTCGCCTAGTTAAAGTATTCATTAGGGAAATTAATAACCTAGCCGGAGTATTCGTATTTTTATAATAATTTTACTTAAATATTCTTTAGTTTAAGAAAGTTTTTAAACCTTGGAGACAGCGAAACTTCCGGCAAAGTGTTTTTAATGTAGACTGTAGATAATTATAATATTCTAGCTGAGAAAATTGACACCAAGCCATTAGTCGCCTATAAAAATATGTAACAATATTTATGATTTATAATTTCATGAAAATATTTGGTTCAAAATGTAAGCTATTTAAATAAAATACGTTATTTGAATTATTAAGCGTCATTAGTGTACAAATAATTAAACAATGTATGGAATCCGAGCAGCTATTTGTAGCAATTAAACAACATGCTCTGGGCGGTGGAATATTATATTTCAATAAAAATAATCTCAATGAACTTATATTTATTGTTTTGTACGAAATATATCATAACTATACCTATAATGTACTAATACATATAAGAAATTGATTTACTTTTTTCGATTGACATCTGTATTCCAATATTTATAAACAAGGCATAATATTAGGCGGCCTAGAAGCGCTGTTTCAATGATCCTGTAATATAATCTCAGTTATCACCTTACTATTGGTTTCAGTCATATCTCACACATCAACGATAATACACGCTTATTACTTGTAAGGATTTATCACGGTAGAGTTGTCAGCTATTCGTTATAACATTAACACGTTTAAATTATAAATGACAAATTACAATGATACAACTGTATACCCATGTAATCGTTTGTTTTATCATCATCATCATCATCATCATAACCGTTGAAGTAAATACTCGATATAAGACAAATTATGTATTTTTCTAAATAAATCTTTTTAGGTTAGATGGTAGAGTCGATGCTGAATTGAATGTTTCGTACACCCATTAACTTACTCACAAATTAGGAGTACTGGATTCGAAAAAAGGCTTTAACCAGGTAGTTTGCGAGGCTTGCAACCCAATATAATATTTGTTGGTGGGAGGAAGTTCGTGTCCGTCCGAATAGAGACAAAACGGAAATATGGTGGACAATCTCAGATGATCCCATGCCAGTTTGTCGCGTTTAATATAGGCTCGAATTTATTTGTCACTACTCACTACTGAAAACCTGGATACCTATCTGGATTGCACCTATCTTCAAGTACATGTATATATTAATTCCAGTTTAAAACATATAATAAGTTCCCCGTGGCATCTAATAAAAATCCGAACAATGTGACACATTCATCAGTCCAACTAGCAGACCACGCAATACTCATCGGTCTCAATCGCCAAACGACAAATATATTATGCCTATAGCCATCCAATTTATTTGTGTTCTTGTAGGCCAGGTTACTGACCGACTAGTCACTTCAGTTGTGGTCGCTACCAGACTATACTGTAAGACATGTTTTTATCATGTTTAGTATGAATTATTATGAACATCAACCATCTCTGAAATATATAAATACAATTACATGTTATGTTCCGTTCTGTGTGAATTTAGTTTTTTTCAATATACCTGGCAAAAGAAAAAACGGTTCATGCGATGGTAAGTCATTACCGGCGCCCTTAAACATCTACAATATTTAAGACCATCGGTGCATTGCCTTGCTTTCCTACAACGGAACAATTTTTTTTGTTCTTATTATTTATTTATTTATGTGTTCTAAATTCTGCCAAGTGTTAAAAAGTATCGCATTAATATTTTATTAGGTTACCAAATAATGAAAAGGGTTGCGATATGTTCTTTACTCATATTCAGTCAAAATATTACATTCGTAAAAAGTCACATGAACCTTGGAAGTCTACTAATATCAATCTTTGATGGGCTACGAACTACTATTATTCATTTCACTATAAATATATGAATGAGGCGTGTAAACAATCCGCCATAGTAAGTCATTCCTCTGATTCACCGGGCGCGGTGCGTGCGTAAGTTAATATAGAGTTTAAGGTTTTATGGCGCCTGCACCAGCTTACATTCGAAAAACGTCCTTTATGCCGATGAAATGCTGATAGAACATTATGATACTGCCATTAAAAAAATAAACTTTAAAGAAGAGTGCGCTCAAAATATAAATCTTAATAATCTTTCTGCAATATATTATATACCTAATATAAAAAGTAATTAGCATAGGTGAGTCAGCGGACAGGAAAAAATGCGCGCCTAACATTCAATACGTATTTTTCTGTTAGATTGTAATAATAAACTAAGCTATGATTATTATGTTAAAATATAGGCAGAAATTCAAACGTGAAATTGAATTGTGAAATTCAAACACACGCATAATGAAACAATTTCCTTTAATCCTTATCGTCTAACCTCCGTATATTTATATCGTATAAAAACCTAATTAACGTATTCCAATCTTTTAATCTGTGCGTGGTGGCCTGTTGGTAAAAGGACTAGATGCGGCTGCCGACTTGTTCACGGTGGTTGCGGGTTCGAATCCCAGGACACACCTCTGACTTTTCGGAGCGTATTGATAGTCAATAACAACATACTAAAACAGTGAAGAAAACTATCGTGCGGAAGCATACATACCACAGCGATTTAAAAGAATTTCTATGGTATGTATGTAAAGTCCGCAAACCCACATTAAGCCAGTATTATATGGCCTAAACACGCTCTATCGTACTCTCGATTATAGAGGAAGCCCTGCTCTGCAGTGGGACGTACATAATATATGGACTGATAAAGACATAATCTTTACAGCTTTGTTGTGTTGTGTAAAAAAATACTCTAAATGATTACACTTGAATTTCCGATCCTGCGTTTCTTAGGAAATGATTTCATAATTAATTTTAACAGTGGCGCGTCGTAGGAACATACAATCATTGTATTTCCACTGTGAATGCATTAAGCGTGTTAATTGGCTGTCGGAAATGAGCTGCCCATCTAGCCGTAATTAATATTTCAGGACCTCCCAACAACCACATTGTTTTATTTGTACTACCAATGTAATGATTTAGTAGAAATGTATTAACTCAAAACGAAATAACAAACTTTATCACAGGACACTGTGCATGTGATTCCTCTAGAAATGTGGATTTAGAGGACTTAGGTCATAGTAATTACTTGACAATACACACGCAAGTCTAAAAAGTCAGATGTGTGTCCTGGGATTCAAATGCGCGACCAATGTCTGGGTAGTTTGTGTTCAGACCATTATCACTAAGCCACCACGCACGTTAGTTCATTATTATTTATTAGAAGAATATATTTTACAAATACATCATCAGTTCAGGTTTTCAGTGCATCTAAAACAAAAACTATTCAGTTTGATTCCACAGAAACCATTTAGGCGCCAAAACGTGGCTAAAAGCCCGGATACTATTATATTATTCTTAAGCCATAACCTCATGTATGGAAAATAAATATAAAGTTATTCGTTATTAAAATTTTATTCGTTTTATTTATTTCTACAATTTAACTATAAAAATCGGTAATTGAATCGCAAAGAACTTTTCATGACGATTGGACAAAATATCAAACCTGACTAGGCTTTTATTTTGATTTCATAAGTAGCTCTACTAATAATTACATTTAGTGGTTGATCCTTAAATTATTATTGTTCAGCAAAAATCCTATCAATGTTGTGATTTTTACTATTGGTAATTTTGTAGATTATTTAATTGGAATCATTAACCTTCTCTTAATAAAGAAAGTCCTCTCGTATGTCAATTTCAATATATTATATTTCAATTATCTCTACCTAGTTAAATTTTTTGTACCTATATGTATTGACAAACATCATCAATGGTCACAGTTTTAAAGATCCAAGCATTCTGTATGCAAAATTTCACCTGAGAAGTACAAATAATTTCGATATTGCAGTTATTGTGAAAGGAATTTATGGTGATCAATTTATGTTCAGCTATAAATTAGAAAAAATATACTAAATCAGACATCTCACAAAGTTATTGAAGTATGAGGTTAAGAGTAATAATTACTTAGTTTTTTAATAAGCTCATTCAATTAACAATTTTTTTACTATCTTATTATTTAGAATTGTTTGCTTACAACTTACTCATTTATGTAAATAAGTATGTAATTCTATAATAATCCTCGGACGCAAATACCTTTCAAATGGTTAAATAGAAGGTTTTTCTCTTTCTAATCCAGTTAAGTAATAAAAGGCTTTAAGAACTGAATATGCGTGTTACAATTGGCTTTGCAGGCATAACAATCAATGTGGGGAACAGAACATATCTGTTGATTGCTCATGTGAAAAGCAAAATTAGCTAATTGTAGTTGTTAAGATTTACGATCGGCTTTAGAAGCCGTTAGTCATTAGTTTCAAATAGGTGTAACCGTTACCTAAAATACAAATAACGCTAGATTCGCAGTACGCTCATAATATTAGGAATATATTATTATTTACTCACACCGTGGACAACTATAAAACAAATTGTTAGCAATTGAGATTTATAAAACTGTATTGTCAATACATCAATTTACCTATTAAATGTTTAATGGATATGTCTGGTCCAATGACAAGTCAATTTACGTCGCGCTTTAAGAGTATGATATTGTTATCACGTGTTGTTATCAGTGAGCATCGATCGATGTGAATATTTCCGCTGAGATTGGGTCATGAGGCACTTTCACCGCGCCGTTACACGCGTTTTCTAGCGAAACACCGAACTCAATTATTAATAGCAGCCTATTTTTGGAGCGGCTTCGGACGCGGGTTTGCGCTCGCATGTGCGAGGCCCGGGCGAAGTCACTATCTCACCTGGGCCAGGTGTACACGCCGGAAACTTCGAAGCCAAAGTGCCAGGAGCCGGCGTACGCTCCCTGCGCTTTGGGCCCCGTGCACACTCCGTGGCCGTGGGCCTTGCCGTCCTCCCAGCCACCACAATACGTGCCACCATCATCAAAGTCGAATCGGCCACCGTTGAGACCGCGCTGCGGGGGGTTTCCGCTAGCGGCGTGCGCGGCGTCGGCTAGCTCGCTCGGCTGCATCACGCGGAACCGTGGTGCCGCGGAGGGGAGGGCCTCCCGCGCGCACCCTCCACCGAGCTCGCGGTATAAATAAACATCAGCTGGGCATGTCGCGCCGTGGCGCGCCGCCGAGTGAACACCGCTCTGTTCCTGCGCGAGGAGCACTGCGCGCCAGATGAGCGGCGCGCACCGCCCGCCCGCCGCGCCTCGCCGCGCCCCGCCCGCCCTGCGCACTGCGCGCTCTCTGCACTCTGCGCACTCACGCCGCCGCGCGCCGCGCCACCGCACCACCGCACCACCGCACACCTTCCGCCCGCCCTACTGCCGCCGACACATCTTCACAGCCTCGTCAGACGCCACTCCATCTCACACCCATGTCTTATAACTCAATGCATTCTCACCATCATACCTACTTATTATCTTGTTTTACAAGCGGAGTATTTCATGATCCTGGGTTATAATGTTTTATGTTCTGTATACATTAAATTACAATGAATTGTATTAATGCAGCACATTTACTGTTGCACTTGAACAGACACGTTTATGGCCGAGATTCAAGAAGCATTTCACTTATTGTTACATAAGTCATACATGAAATATTCAAATAACATACTATAGTAATTGTGTTCTTAATTCAGCACCTACTATATCCAATCATCTCCTAAAACACTCATTTATTTTGCTGGCATTTCTATTCAGCTTTTTACATTTGTGCGATACTATGAAGGGCCCGATGTGAGTGCAGCCATGGATCCTGGCATGATCATTTGTAGGGAGGTACCTCTGCATACATGTATTTTAGTTATTACTTTGTTAGGGAAAAATAATAAGTTCACTAGGGGTGGGGTCTTTGAATGTTACTGCTCCTGCTGTAAATAAAAGGCGGCCTAAAGAGGTGCTGATTGCTGGGTACACTGCGGGAGCTGTGCGCCCTCATTGAATACCATTTCTACATGAAACTCGTAACACGAGTGGCGGTGACTGTATTTTTTTTTTGGCCGTCATGTTGCCATTTGTTTTATAAGGGACCCAGCCCCGCAGAATCTGCAAGAGTGTCAGGCTGGAAGGCCTGGAAGGACATCAGATGTAACCCTTACGGCTTCACCCGAGTCAAAGGAAAGAGAGCGTAACAAAAGATTCATAGGCAAAGTAAGTACCGACTACCTCGTTGGTCCGTGGCTTAGTTGTACTACTGTAAGATTACAACGCTGAGGTCTCGGGTTCAAATCCCGGGACAGGCAGTGATATTAGATTTGTCTATTCATTATCAGCCCGGAGTCAGGAATTTGTGCCCGATATAGGCGAAATTATCACACACACTTATCACATCGTGGCAAAGAACATACAAGGCGAAATGTGGGTATCCTGGCTTCTCTACTAGGTTTCTGGGAAAAAAAGGCGTGAGTATAATTTGTATGTATGAAAAGTAGGTATACAGAATAACTCTTAATTGTAAACTGAGTAAGGAAAACAATCTAGAGGTCTCATTTTAGTTTAACACTGGCTTGAATAAATGAATGTCAAAACTTCATAATTTATACTTCGTTGCTTATTCTTTTATAGCATGAGAGTGCAAATTCATCTCCATATTTTTTAGATGTCTTCCAATTTCATTATGTGACCAAACAGCGCAGAAGTAGATCCTCCAATGAAACGTAAACTTTCTGCAACTGGTTATGGCAACCTACAATAATGTGATGGAGGCAACGGTACTGCAACAGTTTTGTTAATAATCCCGCACTTACCTGGAAAAAAGTCAATGTCAGAGATCACAAATATAGGTAGTTCTTTTGTGTTTTTAGCAAATTGAAAAAAATATAAAAACATCCAAGAAAAAATTGAAGAACATACATTATTATCAATAAAAACATACTATTTTTATCCGAATTCGTTTCTGAGATATAACGGTACAAACAGTTTTAAAGATTTCTGACCTCATAGTATTTGTTGAAAATGAAAAAAGTACCTATAGCCTATAGGTACATAATACCTATTTGGGTCATACACAAAACGAGGCGAAAAATTGTATAAAAAAAACATGGTCGGGATTTTTACAAAATCAGTCTCATTTAATATGATATTATCCGAATATTAAAATTAAAACATAAAACAAGATCGTTTCCTCGATTAGGCTAAAAAATGAAATTATAATATTTTTTTTCGAGCAAAGAAGGGTCTTGTGTTTACACAAAAGAACAAACATATCAAAAATAGTTACAAAGCAAGTGTCTCCATCGCTGAATTTATTTTTTGTTTTTTCGATGGTGCAATTGAGTTATCTGAATCACTAAAGTTAAAGAATGATGAACGGACATCACATAATTCGCTATCATATGGAACATGGTTTTATTCCTATACTGAGTAATAATTTAATATTATTATAAGCTAAATACATTACTATCGAACCCACAGCACTCCACGTCTACGTTTACAGGCAAGCAAAATACTTGCGTTACTTGTTAAATCATTATTACTTATTTTTTTCTGTAGACATTGTCTTTCGTGTGGACTTATAAATCGACAGAAAAGATGTACACAGACAGGACATTCTTTAAAAAAATTAGCAATGCTAATTTATTTTTGAGGGTAGCCAAGTAGGTAAATTTATTCCACAACTACTCCCCTTAAGCTATTTCGGCAGCATGTGAATTAATAAAACTAATAATTATTTACTCAAGTACACAAGGAACAGAAAAGAAGCACTGATCTTTGACAATAACACTATTAAAGATCTCAATATCTTAATGAACAACCTACGCTGGGCTCAGTCATTAAATCCAACGTGACCGATGCCACCCGTCAGTGTGGCCAGTTTAATTTTTTTTTTTTGTAAAATAGTATTTTATTCAGGCCAATTTATTCGGTTGAATTGAAGGTCCACAGAAAAGTCGTAGTACCGTGTAACCAACAGTTTATTGAAATTTTTGTGGAGTCACTTTAACATATATTAATTTACTCAGTAAAATTTTAATAGTCAGTATATATACTAATGATATTTAATATAACTTAAATAGATAACGCATATCAAGTATAAGAAATATCTATCAAAATATGCCAAGTGCGTTTACGAACAGTCCACAGAAGGGGACATTTGAGGAATTTTTTGGTGTTATATTAATCATTGCTGAAGATAATTCATTATTTGGTATATGTCTTAATAGTAATACTTGTAAGTCATTTACCAAAATTAAGTCAGAGAATCAATACAGAAATTTGAAGATAATATTCATTCTGAACATGCGTATGTGTATGACCCATTTAAATATGCATGCAGATGTCTGTATTCATACAGTACTAGCTATAGATACATATATCTATGTACTAAAATACAAATTTATATTTTAATAATTATAAATTATACCTATATTTACTCCTCGACTGCCCTCTTATTTTCCCGTTATTATATCCATTCCAAGACTGCCTGCAAGAAATTACCAATTGCGATTATGCCGCCTTTTGTATTTTTTTTACGTAATTTCTTCCTTGGAATAGGTTCTTTGTGTGGTGCAATAAAGGTTAAATAAATAAATAAAAGGTTGTATTTAACATTGTGGGGGGGTAATAGGAATTATCTAAATATAATAATAATTAATATACCCAACAGTGCACAGCCCAAAGTAGTAGATGCAAATGACTACTTTAGTTTTGTGTTTCATCCTGATATGCTATAATTAGAACCCTACGTGTATCAAAAATACTGAAAAAGACAATAGAAACACAATGCCAATTAACATCGGATACATAAATGAGGATAAATTGATGCAGGCAGTTCGAAGGTTAAGGACTTCGTTAGCTCCAGGGCCTGATTCCATACCAGCATATATTGAGGAAGACTGTATTTCTTCACTACAAGAACCGCTACTAAATGTTAAGAACTTATCTTTCAAGTAAATCTCTTGAAATAACCAATTTTCGGCCCATTGCAGGTTATCAATCATTGCCTTCTTAATCAAATCGCAAATCGTTTGCATGACTCTCAGCACAGTTTTAGAAATGCTAGATCAACCACAACTAATCACACTTCCTTTATTGATTATATCAGCACGCATATGTCCGGAGGTAGGCAATTCGATGTACCATATTTTGACCCTAAAAAAGCTTTTGATCTAGTTGATAATGAGAACCTGCTAAATATGCTTTCAGTCCAAGATTTTAGTCCAAACTACTTAGATTTTTCTCCAACTATTTTAGTAATAGAAAACAGTATGTAAAAATGATGAGCTTCCCATCAGATAAATACTTAGTAAAATTACGAGTCAATCAAGGCAGTATACTAGGTAGTAGGTCTTACACAATTTCTAATAATGATAAATAATATTCCCCAAAAACTAAAAGTAACCAAATGCCTTATGTTTGCCGACGATCTTCCAATTACTAAGCACGAAGATTGTAAAGTTCTCCAAGATTATATTAATGCAGTTTCGCAACGGAGTGAAATGACCAACCTACTACTTAATGCAGGTAAATGTAAAATAATTACATTTACGGTCACCAATCATAGCTTTATATAAAGTATAATAGAAGAAACCACTTTGGAACGTGTTAGTCATTCGGGATCTGCGACTGACAAATGAAGACTGTCTGCATCAAAGCCAACAGAACTCTTGGATTCATTATAAGGCTGCACAGTTTTGAAGTATTAATGTAGCTATGTTGCTGTATAACGCCTACGTTGGAAGCATGTTGGAATGTAACTCAATTATATGGGACCCCTACGAGAAAAAGTAGGATATACTTTATGCTAGAAAAGACGCAAATAAATTTTGCAAGATATTTATATAAACGGATATATGGGTACTATCCATTTCTTTATCCATCCCTTTTCGTGGCGGACATGGTTGGACTTAATTCGCTCTCTTTGAGACGGAAAATAGTAGCAATTATGCTACTATACTATACTACTGCGCTGCTACGTAATAAAGTTGACAATCCAGCAGTGTTTGCAAATATCCACTTATATATGCCTCAAAGACAATATATGCGAGGAATTGAACGTTTACGGCACCAATTGTTATCAGCTCTATCACATTGGCGCCTATGCTATAAGAATAGCACTCCAACTGGTAGAGCTACGAGTAGTCTAGAGTTTTTATGCACCTTCTGAATTTATCTCTGCACCACCTGAAGGTTGGCTGTTAGAAAATGCCTTTGGCATTAAGCCCCGCCTGTATACTATTTGTATATGAAGTATCAAATAAATAAATAAATAAATAGTCGTTTACTAAATATGCTCACACAACGGATCCAAGATGTCTAGTATAGTATGTAGAGTTTAATTTATGTTAATTGTTTTTATTAAATTACCTCTTATTATTTTTATTTAATTTTATTAGAATATTCATTTGTTTTTTTACTTTGTTTGCTTCCTTAAATATTTCGTAAGCTAAATATGTTTCTTTTTAACAATGCAAATGCGTTGGTAAAACTGTAAGTTTGTACTGGAAAACATATAAATAATTAATAACACTAAGATCAAGTCTTTTGTCGTGGGTAACAGGAACTACGAGAGACTTTTCAGTCTCATAAAATCAATCACACAAATCTAACATCACCGATTGAATATCGTAATGGAATATAGCTGTAGCAGTAGTATTAGTAGTAAAATCTAAACTCGAAAAAGTTCTACTGCTTCTGCTAATAAAAGACAACAATAAGAAGATAGAGCCAGTACATCTAAAGTAAGTCCTAATCGTACGAAAGTACGTGTAAGTGAATCAGCTTTTTGTTTTGATCATTATGCTTAATTTGCGGTAAGGAATTGAATGCAGGGCACGAGAAAAGAAAATCCTTGGTTTCTCGCTGGAAAATCACTTTCATGTAAAACATTAATTCTACTTGGCGCTATCCCGGCTGATGCCAGAGTTCGCCTTCCGGCTAAGAGTCCTCCATTTCGCCCTGCCTTGGGCATTCTCAATAGTAAGGTCATTGACTCTCATATCTTCCTTGAGGACATCAAATCAGCGCTTCTTCGGTCTACCCCTCGGTGGAAACCATGGAATGTTGCGGCTCAGGTACATATTGTTGACGTGTCCTGCAGCTTTCTTAGGGCATGACCATACCATATCTAGCAACATTCTTAGAGATTAGGTATTTTCTGTTTTTTTTTTGTCAGGTGACATATGGAATACATAAATAGGCCGCGGATATCCATGATCAATCTTTGTACATGTATTCTTTGGATCAATCAGACACCTAGACCCCCCTAGCAGATCCTAGTGCAATGGTTCTTGACCGGAAGCATCCCCATTGGTACACGTAGCCGTTCTAAGGCCATCCTTAAAATTATTTTGATAGGTTTTATTTATAGATACATTTAAAAATACCCTTTATTTATTAACATTTTGTTACTGTATTAACAAATAACCAAACACTAGTCACGAGAGAGCACTAATTGCCGGAAAAATTCTATTTTTCGGAAAAAAATCAGGTTTTTTTCGTAATAATTTGAATATTCATAAATAATGGAAAATTTCAATTTGGAGCTAATAATAAAGTAAGCTTCCGTAGATACTGTAAAGTCTAAATTAACGGTGGGGAACAAATAACATCGCTGTTTTTAGAACAAAAAAATGTCTAAAATCATTATTTATCCTTAATTTTACTTGTTCAAATTTCAAATGGAAGAATATCGGATAAATATACGGATTTTTTCCATATTTTCCTTAACATTTTATAACCCAATATAAATATTACTCGTGACTGCTCGTGGCGTAAAGGTTAAGAACACAATATAGTATTAACAATTAACTATTTATTTTAATCTTTACTCAACACACTGGGTAGGGTAGAGTCATAGGGGTGGGTAGAGTATAGTTATGAATCACAGTTATGAATGGTTTAGTAATAGTTACGTACGTACGTACTATTAAAATTATGAATTTGATTATGAATCAGACGAGGAGGAGAATCAACGAAGAGACCACTAGTACTGCATGAAAACAATCAGTAATAGTTCCAAAATCGGCCTCAGCGGCATTGGTATAGCAAAAGAACTGATTTTTGTGTGCGTGTTTTTTTAAACGATTGATAATTTGTCGCTATATTGCTTAATATTTTTTAAAAATTTATCAAGCAATAACGAAAAAAATCAGAGGGATTTTTTTATCTATAAGTTTTCCAGTCGTATTTTAATTTTTTTAAATTCTTATACCAGGAGCACCATTTACTGTTTCTGTGTTTTGGTATATTTGTTTTTTTTATGTAATTGCCTACTAACACCATATTTCTGTTCTCCATTGGTTTTTTTTGGTTTTGTCCAGTGGCTTAACAGTCCATACATTTTTGCAATAGATGTCGCTTTTCTCAACATCGCGTAATTATTGTTGTCAAGAAACTATGTGAAGAGAGAGAAGCAAAAATATCTGCATATAATTATTATTATATGAAGAAACATAATATAAAACAATACAAGCGCTAAACTGTTATTTTATTTACCTGAAACTTACGCTTAACTCTAATTCTGTTTTCCCTAACGTAATTTCTAAAACTACTACTACTCAGTGAAAATTCCGGGCTTTGAAATAACTGGGGGAAATTATTATAATATAAATTAATTTAATATTAATAAGACTTGTGTCCTATTCGAACGTTGCGTACCGTCAGAGGGCGCTAATGCCAATAACCAGACTATTAACTATATCTTCATATGTAGAACTAGCGGTCCGGCCCGGCTCCACCCGGGTGCAGATACACGTTTCAAAATGGCGGTCAAAATGTTCTATTCCGACTATCAATATAGAATATCGACCAATCCGACCACGAATAAAATTTCCTCGTATTTGCTAGAAATGTCACTACTGCTTCCCTCCTATAGGTCATAGCGTAATGTTATATAGCCTATAGCATTCCTCGATAAATGTACTATTCAACACTGAAAGAATTTTCCAAAACGGACCAGCGGTTCCTGAGATTAGCGCGTTCAAACAAACAAACTCTTCAGCTTTATAATATTAGTATAGATGTACTCTGTGGTTTTGTCTACGTTTAATTTAAAATTCCAGTTGTACACTCTTATTTTGTTATTGGCATGTGACTCTCATCCAAACAATAGCACTCATCTAAAGTACTCTATCAACTCTATTGTTAAGTCTAGTATATTGGTAACGTATAGCAGATAACATCGAAAAACCACTATTATTTGTTGTAAAAAATATCTATTTAACGCATTGTTTTCTTATTATAAACTACAAGTTTTTAAATTCGTAATCTTTTAATATCAACATGTATAATATAATATAATAAAATGTAAAAAAAGCAAAAGAAAAGGAAAAATATTTTTCCTAATATTTTGACAACAGCAAGATCGTAGACAATATTCGCTGGGTGCGAAGTATAAGGTGGGGGAACCACGAAACGATCGCAGCGCGCGTCATGGCAAAAAAAAGGAACTATCGGTGGCGGACGCTGTCACTTTTTACTAGCGAGATTTACGTTTTTAGTAAATAAAGATGAGTCACGAAGCTTGCTGCGTAGTTAATTGCAAAAACAATGGCAGTAATAGTGATAAAAAATTGCTGCTCTTTGCAAGTTTTGGAGAAGCTCTCAACATGATTTATGTAGTATATCAGAGCCGCAATGTGTTTACACCTGTAGCTCTGATTGTACACACAATCACATTTGGCACTCGTAATATGACGGCTAGAATCAATCTGTAAAAAAATAATTATTTCGTTAACACGTGCTAATGGTGTAATATATTACGTACTACATCAAAAATTGCAAAAACAGTAAACAACTGCTAACATTCAAGGATGTTTTGTATGGCGTTGATGTCACTGAAGTTTGTCGAATAACATGTGCTTCAATGGTGTGGATCATAGCATCTTCATATTTAATTTCTTTCACATATTGCACGTGTTGAGCTAAAACTAATTGTTTTCCTTTCAATGTTGTTTGTGGTTGGAAAATGATGTCGTGTGTGATTGGTCGGAATCCAGTTTTTATGATTAATTTGGCCATGTTTAACTGAAAATACATAAAAGGATGGATTATTGCGGATATGAGAGCACAAGCACTCATAAATAATCGTCTGCTATTTATATGAAATGCATTATTCGATGAAATTTGCTTATTTCTTTACTTACTTCTCATGACGACAGCCATGAAAAATCCGTAATGTATTAAGCGAAATCTATTGATTGTGCCATTTTAGACGAAAAATAAAAAAGACTTACCTTATATAGATTTAGAATATTTATTGGAATAAATGTAAATTACAATATTTAATTAAAATTGTTCGTTTGTAAATAACTCGTCGTAATGACAGCCGGGCATTTGACATTTCGGAGGCCACCGTAGTTGCAACCGCTAGTTGGCGCTGTCGTCGCGCACCCAGCGAATAAATTCACTCGGACATGTCAACAGGTCTTTCTATTTTAGTTAAACTATAGTCGATGTTCTTCATTCACATCACTAATATTTCATTACGATATTTGCAATATCGGCAATATCTCGACCATCTCGACCTCTCGACATACGTCTGTGGACATACGTCATAATACCGAAATCGAATGTGCATCTGTTGGTTTATTATGATTGTAGCAAAACACACCCACGTCTCAGCTTCGTCTTTGTAAAATATAAGATCGTCAGAATGGATACTCACGTTTAATTACGTTTGAATATAATCGAGCTTTATATTTAATGAATACGTAAAGTATATAAGGCAATAACGTAAGTACAACTTAGAATTATCTCATAATCCCATCTTTATCTGTCCTCTTTGTGAAATAAGATTGTATTATAGGAAAAAACAATTTTTAATAAACAGATTTTGAATATAGAACCATGGAGAACCCCGGGTCAAGTGGGAGTAGCAGATCACACCAGATTCCACCTACATCATGGTGCCACCCAGGACACAGGGTGCATCGGTTTATCGCGTTATTATTGATGTGCTTCCTTTGTTTTGGTATGTACTTTGACACATTATTGATCCCACTTAAACAATGTAATGATTAAAATAAACAAATTGTGTAACATCAATATTTGTGAAATATGTTAGTAGTTTTGTAAACAATAAGTATATCTATAATCTAATACTGAGTGCTGTTAAGTTGTGTTGAATAATTTGTATAAAATGATATTACTTACATGTTATTTATTAATGCTATTATACTTTTTTTAATTTTTATAAATCCATTCATCAAAAATATATATAAAATAAGTTGAAATAGATGTACCAATTATATATTGAATAGAATCTTTGACTTCAAACCAGAGCCCTTACAATAAATAATTTAAACAGGAAAATAGAAAACAAAATAACTTTTATACAACATAAATATAATATAGTCAGTTATATTTTACTTACATTTATTTTTACTTCATTGATAAGTGAATATTTATTTAAGTGATTCATGCGTAGCACCTGAGTGTCGGCCTTTGCCCTTTCATTCTTTCGCCATATAATAACTATTGGTTTTATTAATATTTTTATAAAATAATGTAAAGATTACACAAAACATTTTAGAGACCATTGTAGATAATCTTGAAAAAGCTTAACTCCTACAACAGTGATGATAATTAGTTTAAAATTGTTAATTTTTATTTTTATTGGTGCCATTGAATATGAATGAAAACAAATTGAATATTTATGAACTGTGCATATGCATGCATAAAACCTGTTTGCTTGATGACTCATTTTTTGTTTAATTTCAGGCTCATACTTTTGCTATGACACCCCTGGAGCATTAGCAGATAACTTCAAAGATGACTCAGGGTTGAATACATCCCAGTTTGCAATGTTGTACTCAATATATTCATGGCCAAATGTAGTATTATGCTTTATTGGTGGTTACCTAGTAGATAGGTAAGTCTGATGAAGTATTTTCAGTATTCATAATTATTTTTTTCATTTACTAGATGCAAAAGAAAATTTTACATAAATAGAACATGAACAGCATCAATAAAACCACTAAGGTTTATACCAGAGCTGACACAAGTTAACTACAGCATACCAATACATAATAATCAATCTTATTAAAATTGTTGATCTTACAACTAATGTAATATAGCAATATTAAAAAGTTTATAATTTTCTTTATTATAACGATTTATTTGGAAAATATTTAAGTATCATATTTAAAATCCTGTGATTACACTATATTTTTTCAGGTATTTAGCTCATGAATAACATATTAACAAACTTAAGCACAACTATTCTACTGAACATTTGAGGCAATAGCTCATTGATAAAATTCATTAATTTAAATTAAATGAAACCTATGATGAAATATTAAATTTACCAATATTTTATTCAGCAACATAATTGCATGTCTCTTTGATATAAATAGCTACATTTAAAATACGCAATAGAGCTCTTGTTGATAATACTCATGTATATTTCAAGGATTATAGTTTATGTATGAAAATAGACAGCCAATGGAAGGACTCCTTTATAGACCTGTGTAAAAAGCTATTATTCAATTTTATTTATCACATGAATAAAGAATTATACTGATGTAATAAACAAAATACTTATATAAAATAATAGTAAACAGTTATTTGATACCTACAGTGATATAATGACACCCATTTCTGTGACTCATTGGAATGTTGATAGTGATTATAACGCTACACACTGCAATATCATATGAACATGATATCTGTGACCTGAGTTTGTCCAGCAACAGTATATAATCCATATATAATGTTTACAATATACTGATGATAGCCTGATTTTAACCTATTGCATAGAAATATGACTGTAGATTCTAGATACAATATCTGTTAATTTATTTATTATAATATGTTAATTTTCTTATCTTGTAACTAGTGTTTTTAACTCTAAATGGTGTTAAAAGGACTTATCAGAAAAAATACAATAAATACCACCTATTCACTGAGGCCCTATAATATAAAAATAGATAAATTAAACACTGTCATATTTGAAATCAATTTGAATGACAATAAAAGAGGTAATTATTACTTATTTCAGATATTTTGGTGTAAGATTGGGAACAGTAATATACATGACCATTGTTTTAATCGGAGCAGTCATCTTCGCCAGTGGTGTCTACATAAACGCATTTTGGCTTATGATCCTAGGAAGATTTATATTTGGGTAAAAATCATAAAGCTATTAATTAATAAATGCTAAGTTATATAAATAAATAAATAGTCCACCCAACAGTCACATATATAGTCCTGACCCCAGACAAAGATCAAGTCTTGTGTCGTGATATCAGGAACTACGAGAGCCTTTTCGGTCTTACAACCACAGACTGGAAACAAATGGTTGTGGTTCACAAAAACATTTATCTCGATGTGGGTATAGAACCCGCGATCTCTCGTTTGACAGCCGGCGTCCAACCAAACGCACCACAGTGGCTTTCATATGGGCACTTAATGAACTTTCGTTTCATGATATGATAGGGTACTCCCTATCATATACTGTTGTCGCTTGTTACTACAAGCAAGTTAATAATCAAGCCAGGCATCAATTCTATTATAAAACTCATAATATAATGTTCTTTAAACAGAAACACATAAAATAAATTGCTCGAGTTTAGGACAGGAACTCCGGATCTCATACAGCGTATATCAAGACTGTTACCGAAAACGAAGCCGGGTGGTAGTGTAAGCGACTTCAGACACAATGCAACAAATCTTATTGTCATATTTGGGGGTAAAAAAACTTTTTTCCTTAAATAATAGTATACCCTTTTATTTATAAATACTCTAAATTATAAAAGAGTTTAAATTATTATTTTAGCAAAAACTATGGATTTACCACCCAAACTCGACGATATTTAAAAAATCTTTAAAAATAATTGTCGCGTTTCTTTGCGAAATTTTTAGTTACATCGTATTATTAATTGTAGTCACTAAAACTACCACCCGGCTTCATTTTCGGTAGCGGTCTTGATATACCCGGTATATTGTAATGCACGACCTGTTCCCTAATTGTTCAAGGTGAATTATTCTGAGATATTTTTTGACAGCTTCCGTGGCGAAGTCGGTTAAATGCCGCCTGTGAAACGAGAGACCGCAACGAGAGAAATGTTTGCGCAGCCCATGAATATTTCTATCGGGTCTGGGTGTTTATGACCGAAAAGTCTCTCGTAGTTCCTGTAGGGCGATTCACGTAATTAAATAAGTTCAGTTTCGGTGCAGTTGCAGTTACGTTTCGATCAAAACAGCCCTTTTCGTATTCTCGTAATACGCTCGCGTCAAGTTCGCGTCACGCGAGCGCTTTAGTGCATTCTACTTCTATGTGAATGTCAAACAAATTTCATACGTCTGACGTACAGTTGACGTGCAGCTCACGCGCAGCTAAACATTTACAAGAATACCATTTTGTACCAAAACGTAAACTTAATTGTAACCGCACCGCAACTTGGTCGGCACGTCAAGAAATTACGTGAATCGCCCTACTGATATCCGCGACACACGACCCGATCTTAGTGTGGGGTCAGGATTATGTATGTGACTGTTGGGTGTTATTAATATTATTAACTAGCTGTACTCGCGACTTTGTCCGCGTGGAATTTAACAAAAACTTTATTTTTCTAAAATAAAAGATTTTTTTCTAAAATAAATGTAGCCTAAGTTACTCCTTATTATATCAGCTACCTGACAATAAAAGTCCCGTCAAAATCGGTTCAGCCATTTCATAGATTAGCTGGAACAAACAGACAGACAAAAAAATTCTAAGGTCATTTTCGTTATAGGTATCGTGTATATAACGATATGTAGTTGGATATATTTTTTTTTTATTTTCTCTTTACAAACAGACACTTCAATTTTATTTATATGTATAGATAATATTTAAAAAAAAAATGATATGTTGTGGTATTTCAGAATTGGTGGAGAGTCTTTGCAAGTAGTGGTGAACAACTATGTGGTACTGTGGTTCAAGGGCAAAGAACTCAATATGGTGTTTGGACTTCAGTTGTCCTTTTCGAGATTTGGAAGCACTGTCAACTTTTGGGTTATGGAGCCAATATACAGATGGATTTCTAATTATTACTCTGGTTATGAACGCTTAGGAGTGACTTTATTTATTGGTATGCAATTTAGTTGCAATAACAATACATTGTTATAATGATTTTCACATTTCATTTATGTATTTTTATTTTAGCTGCAATGACCTGCTTTGTATCACTCATTTGTGGTATAATATTGGGCTGGATGGATTACAGAGCTGAAAAAATACTTGGAAGACAAGAAGCGACTGCAAATGACGAACCATTTAGACTAACAGATATTAGACATTTTAAATCAGTATTCTGGCTCCTTTCTGTCATATGTGTAGCATACTATCTAGCCATATTTCCATTCATTGCATTAGGAAAGTGAGTATAATAATAATCTATACAAGCATGAAAGTTTTTTTTAGATAACATTAGTCATTAATTATGCATTGCAGATTGTTTTTCGAGCGAAAGTTTGATTTTCCTCCTCAAGATGCCAATAATGTTAATTCGATGGTGTATTTGCTGTCGGCTGCACTGAGCCCATTTTTTGGCATTCTTATAGATAAGACCGGAAGAAACGTTATGTGGGTTATAATAAGTAATGTAACAACAATTGGAGCTCATTTTATCTTGGCTTTCACATTTTTAAATCCATATTTTGGCGTGGTAAGTACTAAGGGGCAATTGTTTGGAGTTGTCATATTACATATTATATGGTATACTAACAGCATATATTTTTCAGATTGTACTTGGAATTTCCTACTCGTTGCTTGCAAGTGGTTTATGGCCTCTGGTAGCATTAATTGTGCCAGAAAATCAACTTGGGACAGCATATGGCATGTATGTGTTTTTTATTTATTTTGTAGATTATTTGTAAATACACTTGGAGAGAAATAAATGATTATGATCGAGCCTTTTGATTAGTATTTTGAAATTATGGGCGTTATTTTTTTTTTACCACTTGGCGGTTTCAATTTCCGCTACACATATGCGATTATTTAAAGTTCGAATTGTTTTCAAAATCGAAATGATTTCTTTCAGGTAAATTTTCTATATACAATATTTGAGGTATTCCCTTCCATCTGGCATTCGGGGTTTGACATCCTGTATTTTAGAAATTAGAAAATCACTAATATATACACTTGCTCCGTTTTCACAATCCTATGATTTTATTTTTCAGATGTCAAGCAGTACAAAATATGGGATTAGCAACTGTGATAATTTTTGCTGGAATGATTGTTGACAAATATGGATATTTGATGTTGGAAATGTTTTTCTTAGGCTGCCTTTTCGGTAAGAATATATTTGAAAATTGAATTATTTTGTAGTGGTAACTAGTTTTATAATAATGTAGCATCTGATAAAATAATTTAAGAGAGCCAACAATTTCAGCTGCATGATACATTATATTTTTTTACAAAATACTTTTTTGAGCAATCCTGATCAAAAATTCATGGAATGTGGTACCAAACGACACATTCATTGTCAATTTAATGACATGAATCTATTATATGCCGATAAAAATGTTCTATGATCCATCCTACGATTCAACAGTAGGCCTGTTTTATGGGTGCATGTTAACATTTCTAGTAAAAAATCGTGCTACAAGCATTATCCGATTAAACCACGGAATGGCATTGCCCTTTCCTGTCTATAGAACTAAGCCAAAAGCGTTGGCAAAAAGTAATTAATATAATTGAAAATATTTAATATTTCTATGTTTTTTTCAGTTTCATTGGTGGCTGCCGTACTTATTTATATTATTGATTCAGCAAACAATGGTGTACTTAATATGTCACCAGATATGCGGGAAAATGCCAAAATGTAAGTAATCACCGTTAATATTTAACTAATAGGGGCCGGATTATTTGCATCATAGAAAGGTCAGAATATTGATAAAAAATGAGTACCATATTCAAATGCATGTAATCAGGTCCCTACTAATTGACTGTCTGACAGTGTATTCGACAGCCTCCGTGGCGCAGTTAACCAATGGCGGCGTAAGGTAGGTTTGCACCCTGGGCGGTTTTGTATTCAGCATTCACAAAAAATAATGAATGTAATTAATGAAGCGTGCCCCGATAGAACCTTTGTCAGACGGACCGTCAACACGCCGGAGCGCCTGTCAACCACTGGTAAAGAATAGGACGCACTGCCAGAATCGTTCACTCATGATGGCCTCTCTCTCTCTCTCTCTCTCTCTCTCTCTCTCTCTCTCTCTGAGGGCTGGTAGGTCCCCTTGACGAGACATCCGTTGGAATTGACCTCAAAGAAGCTTGGTGTGCTCAACAGATCGAGGCTATATTTGGCATCGGGTCATCTTCTGCAAATTTTATGAGACGCAGGATTGACCCCACGTGGAATATTGCACCTATCTTTACGCAGGGGCACCCAAATTCCAGCTTCTTCCTTTCGACCGATTCCATCGTCAGGCAGCTCGAATTTTTTATAATAATAATAATCTTTATTGCCAAAAATTACAGATACAGTACATAAACAGTTTGACAATCTTATCGGTCGCAACCAAGAAGCTTATACCCAAATGGAGATTGCATTCCGTATAAAACACTGAAGCACAAAAATTTGACCTTGAATGACGTCGCTGTTATCTTCTATCCTTTTCTTTAGAGTGACAATGAATGAAAATGACATTATGTTCATTCATTGTCACTCGATAGAAAAGGATAGAAGATAACAGCGACGTCATTTAAAAAAAAATGTAAAAAAGTAGATACTTACATATGTAAGTATCTACTTTTTTTAAGCGATAAACTTCAAAATATGAAAAGTAATATTAGTGTTCAATTACCCTGATACAAAGGTAGGTAGTAGTTTATTGGTAGGTCTTCAAAGAGGTAGATTTAATGTGCTGTAGCTAAAGGGTTTGTATGAGTGAATTGTCGTTGTCACCCCTTGGTGCTTGGTACCCCAGACGCCTCCCCCTCCCCTCCTCCTCTATGTCGCCACTGCAGTTAACTAGACGCCGATTGTGAAAAGAAATGCCACGGGTTCGGTCCCCGCAACGAGACCAAAGTTTGTGTGAACTACAGGTATTTGCTCCGAGTCTAATTTTCGAAAAGGGCACATGTCGGGTATTTTGTCAAATACGTTTTTTTATACCGATGTGACGTTAATGCTTGCCTACACCCATTATGATCGAAAACAGCACATATCTGGTATTAATCTATATTCTATACATATAAATAAAATTGAAGTGTCTGTTTGTAAAGTGAAAATAAAAATAATGTCCAAGTACATATCGTTATATACACGATACCTATAACGAAAATGACCTTAGATTTTTTTGTCTGTCTGTCTGTCTGTTTGTTCCGGCTAATCTCTGAAATGGCAGGACCGATTTTGACGGGACTTTTATTGTCAGGTAGCTGATATAATAAGGAGTAACTTAGGCTCCATTTATTTTAGAAAAATTCTTTTATTTTAGAAAAATAAAGTAAAGTTGCAATGCCCAAGTACTGTCCAGTACCGCGCGCAGCTCACGCGCATGCCACCACTGGGCCGTCACGTCGGGCGCCTCCCACCACTTCTCCCACCAACGAATCAATATCACAAGGCTGCATTCAGCTGTGGAGTGGAGTGAAAGAATAACTCCACCCAGGCAAGCTGGGCCGCGCCGCTAGTTCTACTATAAACGTCATGACCTGTACAGAGACAATTTCGAAAAGGGCACATCTCTGAAAAAATAATTCAGGAATTGAAAAATTATGAAGATATTCTACAATGGCCAACTACTACCGAAAGAGAGTCTGCAGAAGATTTTTAATAAAAGTTCATTTCTCACCATTTATATTAGTAATATGTTTAATTTTAGATGCCACAACTAAAAATTACATACATTTCAAACTAATTTATTGTACTCAAATCAGTAAATTTCGAAAACACATCTCACAAATATAAATTATCTAATAACACATGAATATTAAAGTAAATCAATTTAGCATTTTTCGAAGGCTTATTTACATCAAATCATATTATTAACATCAAAATATAACTCAGTACTCATTTTTAGAAATTATGCACTACATTGAAAAATAATCAGTTTTTTTCAATTCCTGAAAATTTAAAATTCTCAGAGATGTGCCCTTTTCGAAATTGCATATTCAATTGTTTATGAGACTGAAAAGTCTTACGTAGTTTCATATCTTGATCTTCTAGTCAGTGCCGGTTATAGCACTACCAGCGCCCTGGGCGAGATTTATACGGCGCCCCCTGTCACCCATAAAAAAAAACGTTTTTTTTATCGGTTACGGACAATCTGTGGTAATTACAATGAAATACTTAATTAATAATTGTATCATAGTATTGTGTAATTTCGAAATGTTATTTTCCAAATAAAAATGAAAATGTATCGGAAAATATTCGGAATTTTTAATTCCATTCATTTATTCATTCTGCTAAGGCGTTATCACTGCCGGTTCCAGTTCCTTCTAGCTGAGTCTCCTCCATTTCGCTCCGTCTTTGGGATACTCAATAGTAGTATAGCGTCATGCCTGGAGATCATCTGCCACATCGCGGATGCCACACGGCCCTTAAGCCTTATCGGCATCCGGTGGACGCAACGTATGTCTGAAACCTCCCTCCACTTAGACCAAGTAGCGGAGAGTTCGTTTCCTATTTCAATGCTTTAGGGGCCCGTAGTCCTGCATACTCAGTACCCAGTACTCTACAATCCTCGCGATATTTAAATTCAGACCACCGTTCTCAATCACCTCCTTCCACCGATAGACGTTGCGCAGCAAAAGTCACCAGTACTCCACCAGTGCTACGTCTTCAGCATACATCAACAACCAGGGCACAGGGTCCTGGACGTCAGACCTGATGACATCGAAGACAACACTGAAGAGGAATGGATTCAGCGCCAAGCCTTAGTGGACCAACACCAATTGGGAAAGAATTTGTATCGCCAACGGCAGCGGTCCGAACGAAGGACTCATATCGGAGGTATCAACATAGGCTTCTGGATCTTCTTCTGTTACAAGAAGCCTATGCTTCTGGTAATCCTTTCGCCCTCATTGCCCACCAGATTGCATGATGCAGGACAGCAGAAGATCTAGGAATGAACAGAGCCATCTTCTTCGCTCTGTATGTCGCGACAAGCACCATGAGGGCAAATATAGGGTCTGTAGTCACCACCAGTTTGGAAGCCATATTGACACCCAGAGACAACACACTCTTGGCGGTTGACTAAACACGATGATGCATTCGAAGAGCTTCATACTATGACTCATGACCTAATTCCACGATAATTACCGCATTCCTGAACTGTCTTTGCCCTTGTAAACGGGAGTTATCACATTAAACCGCTAAGGGTCTGATATTCGCTTAGTATCCAAGATACGGTTAAATATCGCCGAAAAAAGGTTCCACTTTCCCGCTTTCCGGTTCTTCACGTGACGGAAAACTACGGAGAACTTCGTCAGGCGTAATGTGTGCGACAAGATTCTGGTTCGGGGGAAATTCGGGTTAGAACACTTACAAACGTATGGTGTTAAATAAATTGTGGAAGTAAAAGCGTCACCTCTCCGTCACCGCGCCAACATAACATACCAAGGCGCCTCAGGAATCCTTGATACATCGACATTTGGTAATATCGAGTGTTACCTTTTCCCGGGACTAAGCGAGCCGGTAGACCATCTATTGTCCTCCCGCTGTCGCCTGCTTCTTAAAAAGAGAAGTCAGAGACTCGTGTCGGGCCGGGGCCAAAGTAGGCTTTGCAGCGCGGTTTTCAGATCCTCGATCATTACTATAACCCGTCTGTCGACTTTAAGAATACTCTCCCGAATGCTCGACGACTACACTACGGCGGCCTCATTTTAGCCAGTAGGAGATCTACTCTGAATCAACTTTTAAACCTACCCGATATTCCAAAACTTACCACCTTACCATCGCGTTTCTTGGAGAAACGCGACATGCAAGTGTTTCGAAGTAAGTGGTACGGGCAGTGCTGCAGTGTATCTCCAGTGGAGCGTTACCTATTGAAATTAGTCGTCGCGCACAACCATAGCAAAACGAATTTGAAAATGCTTGCTTGTTCTTACCATCGTTTAGACAAAATCTATAATATTTATTTTAGCATTTTTATTTCGACGTAGGTAATTACTACAGAATTTAATAGATAACCCGATTTTCACAGCCATCTTATGGATATTCTAAATATGTAATTTTATTTTTGGTGTATTCTATGGTTTGGGATTCCCGGTGAAATGAACACCAGTGTTCCAAGCGAAAAGTGGATTTCATTCTAACATATTTTGTATCTAGATTTAAGGAATTTAAGTAAGAGTTGCCCAACGAAAAATCGAAAAAAGGAGCGCCTGCGGCGCCCCTTTATACCTGGCGCTCCTGGGCGGTCGCCCGTCCACGCCCTACCCTAACGCCGCTACTGGTTCTAGTGTAGAATCAGGACTATGTTTGTATTTATTCATTTATATTAATATTACTTTATTGTTTCACACTCTAGATCTGAAAATACTGCTGAAACCGCGAACTTATTGGACAATGAAGATTATACTGACCAAGAAGAAACTGACTCAAGGAGATTGGATGAAGCCGATGTAGATCAGTCTCCTGTCGTACAACGAAATACTGCTCAGTCTCAGTCAGACAGAATACGAACAAGATACTTAGCACAAATATTACCAAATACTAACATTCCAGATAGACAGTAGGTTATAACATAAAGATAATGTAATTACTTTTATGATAATTTTGTATATAGGAAATGTGAATATCTTCAAAATATAGAAATGAATAAACAGTATATAAATCTATATATTTTATTGCAATATTTCTTATAAAGTAACATTACACTAAAATATCTTATGACCATAAATATAGTCATAACAGACAACTGGTACATCCGTGTTTCTTTTAAAATATCACATTTTGTTGGTCTGTTGTTATAAGTACATCTTTAATTAAATACCATATTATTAATTTGTTCATATTATTGTAAATATTTTCTATAAATTTTACATAATCTTTCAACAGTAAAAAGGCCACAAATTGTTATCAGACTTTATGATTACAAGAATACATTTTTATTAATACCTTTTGTGTATATTCAAGTTATTTACTTTTAATGTCACTAATCCATTCAATACCATTTCCTTGCAAAGGACTATGGATAAAAGGTGAAATCCAAGTTAAGTACCACCTACACCCAAATACTTCTATTAAATTACATTTCCATCCTCTATTGTGTTCAAAATTTTCTGTGTAAGAATTTATCTCTGGAACAACTCTGCCCTTTAACAAATTGTTAAAATGGTAAAGAAATAGAAAACCACTGAAGAGGCCAACTATGACATTTAAAACTACCAAAAATACATACAGGCTCTCATCGCCAAAATCTATTACAAAACTAGCAAGTGGCAACAAAAATTTTATTATTACTAGGCCATGGTTCCATGTGATAAATAGGGATAGAAATTGAACATTGTAATAAAAAGAATATACCATAGCAATGAAGATATAAAATGTAAAATAGATGAAATACCTATGATTATAGTAGCCAATGCAACAAGCAAAAAAAGTGCAATGATGATCTCTCTTCAGTATACAAATGTTACAACTATTACAGTGCCAGGCACGCGGCGGTCGAAGACAGTCACAAACAGCACACATTGTCCAGTTTTCCTTATTGAAGCTGTCAAGGAATCTTCCTTTTATGCTTGTATTGGTGAACATTCCATAGATCATATTTCCAATTATGTTGATTAATAAGAATGTAGCACAACACAAATGAATTAGATGCTGTAGTGTCCACTCCTCCACAAGCACAGGCAGTACTATGCATAGTTCAAAGTAAAAGAAAGTTGGGATTAATACTAGTATTATTATAAGATAAATGCTGTGTTCAAGAAGCCGTTTTAACTGTATATGTTTGACATTTATATTAAGCAACATATTGTTTTCTGATATTGCCATTATGCAATTGTATTAAATATACTTAGTCTAAACTTCATAAAACTATATTTTGGTATCTGGATGTGTTTACCAGACATCACAACTATTATATATCGAAAAACACTGGTCCTGTAAAGAAATAAGTTATCAATGTTTAGTCAAATTATTTTGTATCACTTTTTAAAGCAATTATTATATAGACAGCCAGTAGAAGTATGTTGAATTACTTTGATTGATTCATGTAACTATTTAGTTATAAATACTAAGCAAACAGATATAAATCAAAAGCACAGATCAGATCAAAAGTAAATGTACCAAGATGTTGAATTGAATTTTAGGTTATCAATGGCTAGGAAATCTAAAAATGACAGATCATTTCACAACAAACTACTGTCACCTGTCATTTTTTTAAACATTGTCAGCTGTGGTCATGGACGTAGTATATAAACAGGACTGCGCACTGTCATCGGAAAAACGAGCCGAGCGAGAGGTGTAGGACGGTAGGGTTGTGTCCCGTTCCTATAGGGTGACTATGTATATGTTTTGGGAAATACAGGAATTTTAATCAAATTGGCTAATATGGTAAATATTTCAGTTGTAATACGTCGAATGAAGTATTTTGTTTTTGAGGTAACAAACGTGATATTGTCTAACCGTTTAAAAAATATTTGACCACCAAAATATGGTCCACCATTAGGACCTAGCAAAAAAGTTCAAAATCATAGTTTTATACGTATACTTTTTATAGGTGAAATGAAAAATGAAAATAATAAGCCTTTATTAACAGCAAAATACAGTTAACAATCTTCTCGTCTGTTCACAAAGTGCGTATGTTGTGTATTATCAGTGCCATTCGTCAGGGTGTGGTAGCCGGGGTCAACACAGAGATTCTTACCACTATCTGTCCCGCCATTACCGTGGCCGCTACCATAACCAGGAATAGCGGGGCTGCTGGGGACTGGAGTCCTGATCCTGGTTTTAGCAACTATTAGGCTTTTTTATTTTTTATGCCAATACTCACCACGCTTGGCAGACGGATTCGAGAGCGCAGGAGGGTACTCGCGTTGTTGACGCTGCTGTCCGTCTTCAACCGGGGAAAGTTTGCGGCTAGAAGATGTTATTGGATAGGAAAGTATGGAATGTAGAGATGGATACTACAGCCACGAAGGGGAAAGTTGGTAGTAATAGCAGTAGCTCAGGGGGCCGAGATCGCATACCCCGCAATGGCCACTAGATAGGAGCTTCCCTGGCCTACTTCGTACCAGATACATGTTATTATTCATACCAACTCTTGTAATAACTAAAATCAACGTACCGTCTATCTCATCCCTAACGAATATCCCTATTTTAATCGAATCATTAACAATAAAGTTCAAAATTGCGGCGATAATTATCAATTCTGACTCTAAATTTCAATTTTTCGTGTAAATGTGTGAACCACCCGTTCAGATATCAATTTTTATACCACCGGATCAATAAAGAAATGAAATGAAATCCCATAATTCTATTTTTCTAATATTATTCACGCCATTATTTCCACTACCTTTCAACCCTTATTATAACCCCTTTATGGTTTAACTTTAAGAAAACGAAGTGTGCAGTTATTTTTGTTACAAAATAAGTAAAAAAGTTTGACATCTGTAACTTCAACAGTTTAGATTTTTCCATGCGTACTGCGTATCCCCTTGTTCAACACCTTCAAGCGTTGTCTACATAACAAGCGGGAACCTTTTGCCCTTACCCAAGGTCTAATTTATCTCTGTATCAAATTCTATCAAAATTGGTTCAGTGGCTTAGGCGTGAAAATATAGCAGTTAGTGTAATACGTCCGTGCCGAAATTTTACATCACTCAGTAAATAAAAACTATCGCAAGAAATAAATATTTTTTAATTATACTTAATTCATGATCAATTGTATTAGAAAAACTTTTAACGTGTTTATTTTCACTTAAAACATAGTATGTAGTAGATGCAAATTAATGTGTATAAATTAAACATTACTTTAATAATAAAATTTTAACGAAAAAAGAACTGCTTTTAATATTCAAGCAGATTAAAAGTTATTCAATAATTCATCTGAACTTTGAATTGTCGATCAAAAAAGTTCTAAGGCGGGTTTTATTATGGTCACGCTAGCAAATAAAAAGGGATAGAAACCTCTCATACTGTCTCATTTGGGACCGGCCTTCCTCCATGTCATTTACCATAGTAAATTAAACCTTATGCTACATGCACATGTCTTATTTCAGGATGACACCATTTTCTTCGTGCGCAATCCTGTTTTGATATTACATCCATGGCTGTGGTAAAATCGTTCACTCGTCGTCGTAATTATGTTAACGCTTCTCCTACATAACCAGTATTCGATGCAATTCGTTGCTATAAGTCGTAACATGATCCGTCCTACTTACTGTTGGATACTGAAAATTATCCTAAAAATTGAAACTCGGGGAAAATATGAATAAACTGGACGTTTCGTTCAGAAATCAATTTGGTTAACTTTTAATACTTTTCTAAAATACAGCGATTTCGATTTTGTTGCCCTAGAAGAAGTTGTAGCACCCGAAAAGACCTTTCCATTGATATATGGCTTGTCGTTATTGGTGGATAGGCTTGAGTCCATACATATGGGCCTCGCGATATCTTTATGTCGATATACTTGTTTTCATACAGCGAATCGGGATTTCTTGGCAAAGAAGAAGTTATTGTAAACAAAGAGAGCTTTCGAATGATATATCGCTCGTCGTTATTGGTCTACAGGCTATGAGTCCATATACATATTTTCATCCTTGCGTTACCTTTATGCAGCGATATTTTTTTCCACGCAGAGATTTGATACTGGCCGCCCTAGAAGAAGTTATAGTATTTCAGAAGACCTTTCTAATGACGCATCGCTTGTTGTTATTGCTCACTATGGCGAGGCCATAGAGTAAGTAATCACTACGTTCTAAGAGACGGCACTCGGTACATTTAAATTCAGCTCATACACACGTATGCATTCGGTAACCAACTTTAAGATGTTGCGATAGACAGAGAAAGATGTTGCCGTTGGGAAGACAGTAGTGCCACCTTAGCCACATTTTGACAGATTTAGTGACGTGCCTCGAGAAACATCAACAAATGTATCGATATCGATAAGTACAATAGTGAGGTTCTCTGCTGTCGATAAAAAGGGCTCCTGGGCGGCCATGCTTACAGTATTTTGTTTTTATTTTGAATAAATAAAAAGAGGATTTGGAATTCATTTGGCTTTATTTTGTTGCTGTGCTTTTTTTACATTATCAGCTACAATAGATTCAGACGTAACAAAATCAGCATTTATAATTTTACATGATTTTCTTATAAACAGTTTGCTCAATAATGCAAACAAATGTTCTACAACATCTTTATAATGATCTTTACATTTAAACCATGTTATATTACAGTGCGCATTTAGCTGTAACATACAAAACTGTAAAATATTTTGTTGGTGCAGTTCTGGGGCAACATATTGTTTGTACACAGTCATTGCATTATTTACCAAGGTACATAATGCTTTGGTTGGATATGTTAGTGAGATTTTTCCTTCCCACCATTCGTTCAGCGAGATGTATTTATATAAAGGATCCTCAAAATTTGGATTATCCTCTTTCAAAAACACTTTGCAACATTCACAATTAAATTTCTTTAAAATTTTTGCAGCTACATACCCACTAACATATACAATTGGTTGCTCTTCAAAACTGCACATTGAATTTTCAAAACATTCAATTTCTGCATCTTCAGGCAATGACAGTACAGGGTAACAAATATTGGTATCATTCTCTGAATTTTTTGGCGCTTTATTAAGCTCTAATGCAGACTGTGATTTCTTCGTTAATTCTTGATAAGATATTAATAGCTTATTATCATCAATTTCACAATTAGAGCCCCGGCTGTGACATCCTGATAAACCAGAAATTACACTCGACTTTAGAGCTGCATTGAAATGAGCGCATGTAGGATTCCTGTTTGTGGCACTGTGCTGTCTAATTTTTCCAAACAAATTTTCCAAGGAATCTTGGTTAAATTGACGTAAATTCATATACCTATACTTAGCCTCCTTACTAAGAAATTGCCAAATATCTTTTAACGATTTCAAAGATGTTTGAAAGCCTTTAATACAACGTACATTTCTTAATTGTATTCGAGAGTCTGATTTGAAAAATTTGATAGTGTCAATATATTTTAAATAATAATTCCAAGATTCCTCGTGATTCGATTTTTTCGATACATTTTCCCTAATGCCCTTTTTAATATCTTTTGGTGATGCTGGTCCATTCGTGCAATCAAATAGTTTGTCCATTTGTTCAATAACAAAAGCAGTGCTATTAACTTCTTCTGCATTTGAGCTGCTCCATGCCATCATCTTCAAAACTGCAGCCATGGTGTTGCTTAACGCTTGTGCAGCATATTTCACGCGCATTTTACTCTTGTAAGTTGGGTTCACAACAGTCGAATTAAGCTTCTTGAAGTTTAAAAAGTTTCGATTTCTTTCTTCTGCTTCTCTTAAATGACTCCATCTTGCAACTTTTCCTTTGAACTCCATTTCACCAGCCTGTAAGAAATTATTGCGAATAGATTTAAAAAGATGTGGAATATCAAACATTATGAATACTTTCTTATTATCAACATAAAAATAATGTGCTTCAGGCATAACATGATCAAATTTTTTTAATAAGTTTAGAGCACCAATATTTGTTGGTGCTTGGTCACAAACTGTCGAAACTACATGAAAACCTGCTTTATCTATGGCCTTTATTATATCCTTTATCAACACTGATAATTTTTCACTTTCAATTGTTCCCTCAACAAAATAATGAGCTATAGGCTGCTTAAATTTCCGTTTTATGCCTTGTACCATAAATACCAAAGCATGTCCGGCAATTTTATTTTTTCTACCCATGGTCTCTCCATCTCCTAAGTCAACAAATCCTTCAACTTTATCCATTGCTTCATTGTAGATCAGTCTTTTCTTCAAAGCAATTTCATCAAACATAAGAACACAGTACTTATCATCTTCTTTCAATTCCTGAGCTTTTGTTTCTAATATATGCATAATATTAGAATGAATACCAGGTTCCATAGGAATTTCCCTTAAAATTCTTTGAATTGTCCTTGTGCTTGGCAATGGTAACACATTCTGCAAATAACGATAAGCTTTAGGGGAACGTTTGAAAATAGCGAGAGCAGTGATTTTGTTCTTTAAATCCCAGCGCTTTCCGTGAGGGTCTTTTTTCTGGTTTGCTACTGCACTTTCTACAATTGATTTTAAGACATCAGATTCTAATTTGTCTAGATTCAATGATGATTTTGCCAGCCTCCTTATGGTGATTCTTGATTCTTGAAGACGGTTCAATAGGTGTTTTTCTCTTTTAGTCAAAATGTTTGCACCTAAAAATATAAACAAAATGTTTTTTTTTATTCACTTGAAGTCATTAAACAGGGGCATAAGATTATTTTTAAAGTGTAGTATTATAAATGAATATTTCAAGTTATATTTACTCACCCAAAGTATTAATTTCACTCTTTCTTGCACGTTTGTAGCTACTGACTTCAACTACTTCACTTTCCTGTGATTTTATCAGATCCTCTGAAAAGTACAACCAAATTGAATCAAAACTATTTTTAACAGATATTAGATTTTACCGTTATGAAATGTCCCGTACACTTTCAATTCTTCCTCATTATTTTTGAATGAGGAAGATAGTAATATTGTTACGGTTTCAATGTTTAATACTTTCAATTCAAATAAACACTATTTGAAGTGTTTACAGACTTCCCTTCATTCATTATATTTGTGCTTTTACAGTTTAGTTTACAAGTATCTAAGTTTGAATCATGACTGTTGCAGGCGTCGCCAGCAGTTTAGTATACCATTTTAATTAACGTAGGTACATATATTTTTATGAGCCCCCGACGCATAAACGAGGCTCATTTTAAACCTGCTGTACCCAGCAAACAGTCAGATCACGATTCCACTGAATATATAATTTTATAATGATCAATTTCATTGTGATAACTTTATCGTGCAGCACAATATTCAAACATATTGTTACCAGGGAAGTATATGTATCAACATAAAATGTTAAAATGATTGCTTACCACACTTTCTTTTTAAAGTCAGATGATGAGGAGTTTTGGATGTGGAAGGAATTGCTATAATGTCATCATTACCAACACATGACTCGCGTGCACGTGAAATTACTTTTTCAACGGCAGTGCTGGTAATAACGTTTGTGCTATCTACCAATATGTCTGGAAACAAAAGAAAAATACTTGATTAGTATTATATACTTAATTATTAACTGCTTTATATTTAATTATTAAAGCTGTTAACTTAAGATTCAAAAGCCTTCTCTGGCTGCTAGGGAGACAGTCCTCGCAGTCTCTGAATAATAAGCTAATGGTCTATTTAGCTGTTCTTAAACCTATCTATTTCTATGGCATTGAGTTGTGGTCCACTGCGACGATAAACTTGACGTTGCTATCCTACTGTCTCGCTCAATCCCGTCCCATCCGTTTGTTCAGTCTCTACCCGATCTGTCCCGTCCTTTCTCCTTATTATCCATCCCGACTTATAACGTGCATTTACATTTCGTCCTATCAAATCTGTGAGCTATCCCAGCCCTCTCCCGTACCTTCTACTTTATTATATCCCGTCTCTCCATATACTAAAAGATTGCTTTGTTTCAGCCCCACAATGCTGTTTATTCCAAAAATATTGCACGCCATTACTTTTTGTTAATAATAAAGAGTTAAAATAAGAATTTTCATAGAAATAACTTCAGTGGTTTCAATTTTCTTTGACATAAAATTTCAACCCTTTTTTCACCCCCTTTAGGTATAATATAACCTATCTCACTCCAATACGATAATACAGTGTATTATAGCGAAGGAAAGGCCACTATAAAAATTCGTGATGTAAATGACATTAGACCTTTAAAAGGAGTAAGAATAACTTCTAACGAGTGAACATTATTTATTACATTGTCCTATATTTATGAAGCTTGATATATTTTCCATAGTTACATACATACATACATAATCGTCACGCCTGTATCCCATAGGGGTAGGCAGAGACTATAGACCGCCACTTTGCTCGATCCTGGCATACTACTTTCGCTTCATCCACTTTCATCAACGTCTTCATGCATTCTCGTCGGTTCAGGGTACTTTTAACCTGACCCTTGTTGAGGGTATCACCGATTTGGATGGTGTATGTTCGGTGAGGTCGACCCCTACCGACTCTTCCATCCACACTCGCATTATGTATTTCTTTCGTAATTCTCCTTTCATCCATCCTCTCTACATGACCAAACCATCGTAACATTCCTTTCTCAATTCTCGTCACTACATCCTCTTTCACTCCACAAGTTTCCATCACCACGCTATTTCGCACTCTGTCACACAAACTTACACCACACTCCTTAGTATACACATAATAAATTTTTGAACGCATGCATAAATATTTACAACCAATTTAAATGTCAATCCATTTTCATTACTGTCATTATTTTACATCTTTAAAATCTAAAATACGCCATTAATCGAATATTTTATTTTATTTTTCATTAAAGGATTTCCAACCAAGAATACACACAAAAATATGCATATAGAAAAAACATAATACAAATTAATATATGCTCCGTGTTCCTTCAATTATAGGAAATCGCATCATGCGTTAACATTATTTAACAGTTATTTTATCACTTAATCTAAATTAACACAAACATTTAAAATTTATCACAAAATATAGTAGAACATATAAAAAGGAATTTAAACAAAATTAAGTAAATATAGGTCTATAAAAATTAAAATTAAAAGGTAATGAAGTTTAGCAAATTCTTTATTTTTTTTTCAGTTTATCATTGAAAATATCAATATGTTTTTTTTACTATTTGATTGTATAAGTGAGATAGACGAGGAACAGTAGATAGCTTGCCTGTGTCAGTTCTACAGAATCGAATATTAAACAATGTATGTGGTTTTCGAAGCATTCTGCTTGGCACTTTAATTGAGAATTTATTTAATAAGAAAGAAGTATCAGTAATTCCATTTCTTTATTTTGTATAGTAAGTTCAAGTTGAGAAAATCTCTTCTGTCACACAAAGACATTAATTAAAAGTGTTTAAGTTTGTCACTATACTTTGTTCTTATAAATGGTAGCTTAGATCTATAAGACACATGATAGAGTAGTTTCTTTTGGACTTTCTCAATTCTAATTATATGTATTTTGTAGGGAGGTGACCAAACAGCACAACATTAGTCTAATTTACTACTTACATAGCTGCTGAACAATAGTAATGTAGTAGAGACATTTTTGAATTCTTTTGAATTTCTTAGTACAAATCCTAGATTTATTTGCAGCATTTAATATTTTGTCAATATGTATGTTAAAATTGAGTTTTGTATCAAGAGTTTTTTCCAAATCTCGAATGTAAGATACTTTTTTCAATGGTTCCCCTAAGATAATATAATTCGTTTCATATGGATTACGCTTTAATGTAAATTTAATATGGAAGCATTTACATAAGTTTAGAAACATTTTATTTAACTCACACCAGGATATAAATCTATCAAAATCAGGGATTTTTAAACTTTTTGCAGTCACGGACCCCTAACAAAATTTAAAATAGTTAAAATAGTTCAAAGACCCCGGACTAAATATATAATGATTAATTAACACCAGTTAAAATCATATGACGACCGATCGAGAAAAACAAATAAAAATAATAATAAATATGGTAAATCTTTGTAAGACAAGTCACAAATACTTATTTTAGTAAATTGACCAAAACCAAACCCACGGAATTTGACTCGCTGGATCTACTCAGAAATGGGTCGCGCCGCGTAGTATCCAGTGGTAAAGTTAAGCCCGCTGAGTTTGTTCGCTGGGACTTCTCAATCAGGGTCGCGTTAGATCCGGTGGTAAAATAAACCGCTACGCACCGTTGTAATAATACTCATGGTCCACTAATAAATTTAATTTAATTTGACTAACGTAAATAATGGATTTCTTTGAAAAATAAATTACCAGAAAGTAGTAACTAATACTTTAAATAAAAGACGAATAAAAACTAAATAAATAAATAAAACTAATTAAAAATAAAAATAAATAAATTAAAGCAAGAAATTAAAATTAATACTAATTATAGAAAATATTTTGTATATAGAGATTAAGTTTTATGTGTCTGTTGTATGTAAGTATAAGTGTTGTATGTATAGTAAGTTTTACTTGTCATAAAAGCTCTTTAATTGCCAACGTGACCAATAAATACATTTCATTTCATTTCGCCAAAAAATATTTTAGTAAGCAAACAAACCTTGCATTGAATGCTCATTTTTATTGAGCAATGACTTTTATTGGTAGTTACAATATTATAGGGTCTATGCTTTTCATTAATAATAATTATTTCTACATATTTGGTATTTTGTGATCGCCTTCAATATTTTATCCATATATTTTGATTTCTTGGATAGTCTAGTCAAAAAGAAAAATAATCAACATTTACAAGTATCTGTATCTGTATCAGCCCATATACGTCCCACTGCAGGGCACGGGCCTACTCTACAATCGAGAATACGATTGAGAGTGGTTAGGCCATATAGTCCACCACACTGGCCTAGTGCGGGTTGGCGGACTTACATACCATAGAAATTCTTATGAATCGCTATGGTATGCAGGTTTCCTCACAATGTTTTCCTTCACCGTTTTAGTGCGTGGTGATTGATTATCAATACACACATGACTCCGAAAAGTCAGAGGTGTGCCCTGGGATTCGAACCCGCGACCACCGTGAACATGTTGGCAGTCGCGTCTAGTCCGTTTACCAACAGGCCACCACGCACTTCTACTAATTTACATTTGAGTACTAAGAACTTCAATCTCAAGTAACATTTTACTAAATAATAATATCCAAAATATTATTATTAATATTTGTTAAAAACATTACATGATTAGAGAGATATCATTCAGTCATTGTGTAAGAACTTCAAACCCTAAAACTTTTCTATGTTCTTAAATACTTTGTCTTAATATACCAATGATAGTTTGTTATTTTTTAATTGTTTGTTCATACTTTCAGGTGCTGTAAAGACAACAATATCCTTAGTGGTCTATACAGTGACAGCTACAAAATCCACTTTTGCATTTAGCAAACATGTTAATGAAGAGTTTGTTAGCTCAAAAACGCATTTACTTATAAATAACGAAATTGTGAATGGAAAATGGAGATCATGTGGTGGTAATCAATATGATTTATTGTGGATATTTGATCACAACACCCCAGTAACAGATGATCTTGATGTCAAGGTTTGGGAAATATAATTCTACTCTAATTGTTCATTTGTTTTGTTCTGATTATCATCATTAAGAAGTTACCTAGTTTTCATAGCACAATAAGCAACATAATATTTTTTTCATATCAGTATATATTTAAGTATTGATTAATTTACTTTCTTCATTATCATCATGCAGAGGATGTGAACTGCCTAACACAAGCCTGTCCCATGGATCTGAACATTGACTGAGATTAGTGTGCTTTGTATAACATTAATTACAATTTGGTGGACATCAGAAACTGAAGTTACTGTAATGTGGTCCCCATGCTATATGCCAATATTATTTTCTTTCTATCTATCCATGCAAGAAGTTTTCTGTATCTTTAGCCATCAGCTTTTACATTATGGGCATTGCCAACTGTCACATCAACAGTTGACTTGTCTGGAAAGTTAGTTCACATGTGTATATTATGAAATAAGGAAGCCTAATAATCTTTGAGCAATCAGCATCATTGATAGTTTTACATTGCAGGTTAAATATGATGCAGAGAATGGCGATATTCAAATGATTCCTTGTATCAGCTATAAAAACTCCACATATGTAGGCAAGAATGAAATAAGTTTCCAAAGACAATATTCCCAAGCTGTGGTTGAAGAATTAAACAATCAACTTGATTCCTGTCGGCAATTATTAGATTTGGAACCAGACAGCAAATGTAAGACTTTTCTATTTAATACTTATACATATTTTTTCCTGGTTAAGTTGTATGTAATTAATATTTTTTTAGGGACTTTACTTACTACAACAATAATTCTGTACTGTATAAATGCAAAACAATACCATAAAGAGGTGATAAAAAATTTGCATGTTCTAAAAACCATTGACAAACTAAGAGCCGGTTATTATGATGACTTGATAACAAAATGGAGTATTGAAGAACAGCTGTCCACAGATTACAAAATAAGTGATGAAAGAAACTTCAAGATAAAATTTGAAGAACATATTTCAAGTCTCCCTCATTTACAGTATTACAGTTATTGTGAACATGTTGACTTATCTAATCAAAATTTGACTTCCAAGATTTTATCAATCGAGAATACGATTGAGAGTGGTTAGGCCATATAGTCCACCACACTGGCCTAGTGCGGGTTGGCGGACTTACATACCATAGAAATTCTTATGAATCGCTATGGTATGCAGGTTTCCTCACAATGTTTTCCTTCACCGTTTTAGTGCGTGGTGATTGATTATCAATACACACATGACTCCGAAAAGTCAGAGGTGTGCCCTGGGATTCGAACCCGCGACCACCGTGAACAATTAAATAAATATTATTTTTGCTTTTCAGTGGAATTTTAGTATCATAATTCTCTACCTTATAATGTTTTTTTAGTTTTGAACTTTTTTACTTTTTATTGCGAATTTTAGTTATATACTTTTTAATATTGATAGGTATTTACGTATATGATAATTTTCTGCTAAATATATTAAAAGATTACTGAGCTGCTGCAGACCCCTGGCACACATGTTACGGACCCCTAAGGGGTCCTTGGACCCCACTTTAAGCAACCCTGATCTATATCATTTACTGGTGGTAGGTCTCTCATATGTGAGAGGCCATCTGGGTAGGTACCACCGCAATGTCTATTTCTCCCGTGAAATAACACTGCGTAAATGCACTGTTGTGTTTCGGATTGAAGGACACTGTAGCCAGAGTAACTACTGGACATACTGAGACTTAACATCATAAAAAATATCACCTATAGCAGTTTAGCATCATTTTGATTCTGAATTTCATGAATGAAATCATATAATAATTACAATTTTTGAAATACTGACCATGTCATTAATGTATATATTAAATAATAAAAAAAATATACACCCACCCAACAGTCACATTAATATTCCTAACCCCACACTAAGATCGAGTCTTGTGTCGTGGGTATCAGCAACTACGAGAGACTTTACGGTCACAAATACTTGTGGTTCAAACAAATATTTGTTTCGATGCGGGGATCGAACCCGCAGCCTCTCGTTTCACAGCCGGCGTCTAACCAACTGCGCCACGGAGGCTGTCAATAAAAAAAATAAGGGTCCCAAGTTAAACCCTTGAGGCAGCACAGAATGCGCAATAAACGGTACAGAGTTTTGGCCATCATTTGATACATAACATATTCTGTTGTATAGGCAAGTGTTAAACCATTCAAGCAAGGAACCTGAGATACCAAAATTAGAGAGTTTGATAATTAAGATGCGTTGATTGATCTTATCAAAGACCTTAGTAAAGTCTGTGTAAATAGCATCCACCTGGTCACCTTTATCCAAAGCTAATGTAACATTATCAATATAGTGAAGTAGATTTGTATCAGTAGATCTTTTAGCAACAAATCCATGTTGGTGTAGGGATAATTGGGCCATAACATGTCTGTAAATAAATGGACATAACAATGATTCAAATACCTTAGCCAATGTGGATACAATTGATATGGGTCTGTAATTAATGATATAATGTTTATTCCCATTTTTATATATAGGCACAATTCTAGCTTCCTTCCATTTTGTTGGAAAAACACCTGAAGACAGGGATGCGTTAAAAATGTAATGTGTTTACAATGAATAGAGGTGGTATGTTGTCAGGCCTTGCACCTTTTGTTAAATCAAGTCTTTTTAGTTTATTTAATTTTAATGCTACTAATACCATGATATGAATCCAGAAAAGGCACAAAAACATTTTCATCACAAGTCACATCTTTTTCATAGACTGAGGAAAGGTGATTAGGAAAAGTTCTATAATTTCTGTTACACCATGACCTTTGATGTTATGTAGACTCATACATGTTGGGTAGTTGGAACAGTTTTTTCGCTTATTCTTAATGTGCGTCCAAAAATTGTTTACAATTAATGTCTCTATTGATTTAATATATGTTTATTAACAATCTCGAGTTAGCCTATCACAATCTGCATGCAAAAAATCAAATTCAATTTTATCCAAAGGATTTCTATACTTCTTATATTTAGCATATAACTTATGTTTTCTTTTTTACATGTGGATTAAATGAGGCGAGTACCAAACTGGGTACTTATGTTATGATTTTGAAGAGAGTGGGATATACTTTTTTAGAATATCTGTAATAGTAGCATAAAATTCTAATACCATTTCATTAACATTGCACATTCTTTAAAAATATAATTCCAGTCTTTTGTATCCATGTCAGAGTTAATAAGTTCATAATTTGCTTTTCGGTAATTTCGTTTACTGATTGTAATGCTTTGATGGTTCACCCTTTTGTAAGTTCAAATCCACTTGTTATTTCTAATGGAGGGTGCAATATGTCAATATTCCTTACTGGGTGTAGACAAGATTTCAATATCATTATGTGATAACTCACATAAGCATAAGATCAATAATTTTATTATTGGAATTTAGCACATAATTATATAATTATATTGTTATTGGCTAAATGATATTCATTTAGTGACATAAAGTCTATAAGACATTTAATAGGGCAGTTAGAGAAGTTTTGTGGTTCTGTGAAGGTGTAGCTATTTTTTTGTACCCAGGTAATTCCACTTTAATTAAAGTCTATGATAACAGTTTCATCTAGAGAATCAAAAGCTGCAAAACATTTTTGTAAGTAGTTGTCAATGTGCTCTTGTTTAACAGGTGGGGGCAAATAAATAGCACAAAGATTTAAGTGTAAACTTGCATCATTGAGTTTAATTTGGACCCATACATCTTCATAATCACTTTCCCATTTACAGATGCTTTGAGCTGAAAAATGTTTTTACTGCAATTAAGATTCCTCCTGTTTTTTTTTGCTTTTGAAAAAAGTAGAGCATTCCCTATCTCGCCTGAAAACACCATACGATTATCCACTATTTCTGAGTCAAATATACTATCATTTAACCAAGTTTCTGTGAATATAATTATGTCATAATTATTTTAGGATTTGCCGTTGGACCTTAATAGTGCTTAGTCTGAGACCTCTAACATTTTGGTAATAACATGTTAAGGTAAAATTTGAGATCATAATTTTTGCACTTAAGTGCGGACTGCAAGTATATTAAATTTACTTAATATAAGTATATATATACAATATTGCAATATATAATGTGTTGCACCATGGTATACACTAAGCTATCAACAAGACACATTTTCTTTTTGGAATTATATAATTACTACACCAAATGACCATCTATTTCAACATATTGCCATGACAATAAGTTATAATATTAAGTAATAATTTATGCATGGTATAATTATTATTAATCAACATGAGTATGTCAGTTACTTGATGTGTGTAAACTAGTTAAAATTATAATAATGACAATTAAGAACAAGAGATAATAAAGAATAAAAAATCAAATATTTCTAATTGGTTCTAAATCAAATCAAACATTGTATGCAATAAGCATTAATCAACATGAGTATGTCAACTCAATGTGTGTAAACTGGTTAAAAATTAAAAAATATATATATATTAAGGAAAAAAATCTAATTATAATAATGACAAACAAGAGTTAAAAAAAAGAACAAATATTTCAAATTGGTTGCAAATCAAACCAAACATATTGCGTGTTAAGACATATTATTGATTCATAATACAGACAGTGACAAAATAGAGACCGCTAATAATACAAATACAAATCTTGTACTTTATTGCAATTGGGATAAACATTCTATCGTCTATTGGCTTGTATGCAGTGTCAATCAATGTCTAAATTTTCTTCACATGGATATTGTGGATATATTTTGTTGATTCGAAACCTTTATTTAAATACGTTCTTCAATTTGAGGGAAGAGTTAACCATATCGACAGGGTAAACATTAAATGTTTGACAGTTGCAAACCCATGAACATTTTGTATGTGAAAATGTTTTTTTCTTTTATATTATTATTTTATCATTTAAATCGAGATAAAGACTATCCTATCTTTTAAGTTGAAACAAATAACACATATCTATCTGCAACATTTCATTGTAATCAGTTGAGCGGTTTCATAGATTAGCACGGACGAACATTGTGACACAAGATTTTTATATATAAAGATTACAGTGTTCACACTAACATAACTAAAAACAATAATAAAACAATAAAACACAGAAATAAATATAAACTGAAATGAATACACAATTAAAATTATAAGTTACAGCAATTATGACTGATTTATGAGGCAGCAAGATGAATGTTGGTGTGCAAAATATCAACCAATTTATTGCAGTATATAGTTACATTGAATATTTTGTGCAAAATACCTAAGTCAAATATTTTCCTATGGGAAGCAAGTACCTAATGATATGGTGTAATGAAGGTCAGTAATATCTTCAGTAATCTGCCACTATGTCTATGTTAAATAGTATGATGTCCATCATTGACATTGATGATGATCTAGTGATGAGTTGTGTGTATACATTTTATAGTTTAATCATTTAGTAGGTCCTTAGATATTAATTATATTAACATTTATGGATATTAAACAAAAAAAATTTACATACCTGGTTTATTTTTTTCTTTCTCATAGAATGACTTAACATGTAAAGGAAACTCTTTAAAGCAGTCATCAGACAAAAGTGGTCTGGTAAGCTTTTCAGTCGGCACTGCAGTATTGAGCAAACGGTTTCCTTTTTTATTAAAACACTCACGGGCAAAATGAGAATCACATAAAAATTTAATTGTATGCAACTTCTCAATTGGCAAATGAACTAAATCTTCATCGCCCGTTGCCTTTACCCATAATCGACATCTGAAAGCAGGGCAACATTATTAAATTAATTTTTTTTGAGCTACAAATGAGACAGATTAAATGCCTACTCATCTTGGAGCTGCTGTGAACGATCGACAACTAACGTATAGAAGTAATTTTTATTATGATATTACATCGAATTACTTACTGAATGTGTTGAAAAACAATTTACAAATCTTTTTGCATTTTAGCGAAGACAAGATAATGTAGGTACATAATCCTATTATTGCGAATCGGAAATAAGATTGCGAATCGGAAATAAGCTTACTCATCTGTGAACTTATTAAGTTAGATGATTTTCGAAATCGAATCAATAAAGTTTAACAACTAAAAATATTTGTACGTTGTCAGAGGCTTAATGTCTACAAAGGTTTTAGAAATGGTTGAGACACGGATATACACGTTTTCTGTTCATCACAACGTGATAATATACAACTCAATATCCATAAAAACACATTTGAAAATTTAGTTTGAGCAAAACTTACCGATCAGGGTCTAATGGAAATCCTGTCAGGATAATGTTGGAGCGAGGTATCTTTCGCACTCCACAAAGACAACATTTCCTGTAATTGTAAGGACGCAAATTCTCCATTACAATATAGTTAAGATCACAGATGGGATATTTATCTATTGAAATAAAGAGCTGCTGAATTTTTCAAGCGTTTAAGCGTACTTGTCAAATTCAACGATCTTCTAACAAGATCATAGATTCAAACAATATGGCCGATTACGCGCTACCAACCCCTACAATAAAAAATATATATCTTTTAGTTGGTATAATATCCGTGCATGTATCATGATGTTATGTTATATAGAATTTAGACCATATTGCATTAGTTATAAGGTTAATATTACTCTGACTATTAGCATCTCCCAGGCACTTGTATGCCAGTGTCGACCCCCTGGGCGAGGCCCTTTCGCGTGATTTTCCTGCAGTCTTTAAGTAGCTATATATTCTAAAATACAACGATTTCGGTTTTGTTGCCATAGAAAAAGTTGTAGCATCTGAAAAGACCTTTCCATTGACATATAGCTTGTCGTTATTGGTCGATAGGCTGGAGTTCATACATGTTTGCCCCTTCTCCTTTTACAATTTACAAGCTCCAATAAAGCTCAGAATTTGTATTTTTCTATTATTTTTCAATATTGTCCTAAAATTTTTTTTGGTATATTATCATTTCGCCTTTTAAATCAATTAAACAAAAAAAAACCCGTGCAACAGTAGGCAATACGTAATGTTGAAAAATGAAAGATTAATTTCACTATTTCTCACGGTATTATGATTTTTATATATACATAATATAAAATAATGTTAATAAGCATTCTTAGTCAATCAATTTAATAATTGCAAATTAGGAGATCTTAACGAATTAATGAAGATTAAAATTGGTTTAATATTCAATAAACAAATGCAAAATACTTTTTAACGTAATAAAATATAAACTATACTTTCAGTTTTTTAAAGTTATTTACATTTCATTACATAAATATAATGAATAAATGTTTTTTTATGCCTAGCCTAGTCCAACTTTTTGAATTCATTAATTTGAGTTTCAATTTGAGTGTAACAATAAAAACCAATTTAAAATAAATAGTTTATTTTAGTATACAGATATAATCTAACAAAAATAAGTGAATATCAATCTCAGACACTATGCACAAAAAAAGCACTCATAGCATACCTAATTACTTATCAATTGTTATTACAACACTTGATACAAACATGATAACTTTGATTACAGAAATATATAACTACTTTCGAAAAATAGTAAACAGGGTTATTTAAATATCTGAATCACATTCTATGAAGTGATGGTGGCAGGCAGTAGTAACAGTTCAATGGTATATTAATTACGCTTACATCAATATTACAGAGTTGTAAATATAACAGTCTCATTTAGTGCTTATAGAATTTCTTTGAGGGATCTTTAGCCATGTCAACTAGTGTCTGAGCAGGTTTGAACGGAGCTCCATAAAGGCCTTGATATTCTTCCATTTTCCTGACCAGTTTGTCTGCACCAAATTGGTCAACCCATCTGTAAGTAAGAAAATCATCTATAGTAAACTCAATTACAATGTATTTAGAGCGAGTATACATTAGCACACCCATGGAAAATTGCAAATCCAAATTGTAGTATATGTAAAGAAAAAAGCGAGATTTTTTTATGAGACCGCTGTTCTATCTCATTGCAGTGTGATTCAAGGAAATGTACTATTTAGTTTGGCTCGTAACTTCGTATCGCCATTTGAAACACCTTGGAGGCGCAGTGTTATCCATGTGTGAAATAGAATATGTAACTGTTCCTATCTAGTAAAACTTCTTACCTGAAAGGTCCACCAGTGAATGGCGGGAAACCAAGACCAAATACGGCACCGACATCACCTTCCAGAGGACTGTGCAGTATCTTTTCTTCCAATGATAACACAGCTTCATTCACAAACCTGACAAAATAATTAACATTAATATCCTTACCTAATAGTCTAATGGCTATGAAATATGTTCTCATAATATAAACAACAAGCATACGTACTCGTAATATATCTAATAGTATTAACAAATCCAATTTAATTAATACATTGTGACAACAGAAAAACTGTTCTTATTTGACAATAACGCTGTCTGTCGCCAAAAAATCTCTCCAATCATCAAATGTGTCTAAATATTGCTTTAGGCTTTGTATGAGAAGTAAGAATTCTTTCATTAATCATATTGATTAGTAATGCCAACAGATTTGAAGACGGATTATTTACTTAGTGTTATCACTATCAGTTGGTTAATCACAGTGGTAGATATATATTATAATATTTTATGTAATGGATAATCTCACCTTGATACCATTCTTAATTGTTGGTCCTCGACAGTGTTGGCGCCGCGGGGTTCCAGGGCGTACTTGCTCTTCAATATTTGAATGGCTTCTTGGTTCACATCCCTATTTTTGGTGCCCTTTTCATAGATATAGAAACCTTTTCCTGATTTGCGTCCCATGAATCCGGCCTTGACTAAGTCCTGCATAATATTTAGGTTTCCTCCGCTGATTCTTTCGCCGAAAGCCTAAAACCATATTATGCTCATTGTTTACTATGTTTTATTTATATCATATTGCGCTTAGCCTGAGGATATATTGAGGGGTTTTATAGAAAACCATCACAATTTTTTCTGGTTGCCATGTCAACAGGTAGGTCATAAAGATTTTAATAAACATATGCATATAGTTCTCTGTGGTTAGATTGTCGCTCACAGGCAATTGCTTTCCATAGTTTCAAATTAAACTGACACTAAGACATAAGCCTGGAATAAATTATAATAGTGGCAACGGAAATAAACAATTCGTGAAAATTTCAGCTTTCTGGCTATCACGGTTTATGAAACAGCCTGGTGACGGACAGTCAGACTAAAGAGAGTCTTAGTAATGGGGTCTCATTTTTAAGTTTTGGATACGGAAGCCCTAAAAACGATTTACCTTGGCTAAATCGACAGCGATGTGGGAGCCGACATCGATACCAACTTCATCAGCCAGTGTAGCCGCGCCGACGGGGAAGCCGAACTGCTTCGTCATGTTGTCGAGCTCCTTGGGGTCCACACCTTCTTGTAATAACCTTGAAAAGAATGCATACAGAATATTTAACATGTGATATTACCACTTATTTATTATTGTATTGATTATTGTATTGATAGTCAATCACCACGCACTAAAACGGTGAAGGAAAACATCGTGAGGAAACCTGCATACCATAGCCATTCATAAGAATTTATATGGTATGTAAGTCCGCCAACCCGCACTAGGCCAGCGTGGTGGACTATACGGCCTAACCACTCTCAATCGTACTCTCGATTGTAGAGTAGGCCCGTGCCCTGCAGTGGGACGTATATGGGCTGATCCATATCCAGATATTACCACATTGATAGTCAGTATGAACACAAGTTTGTGCGTAAAGTGTATGCGACGACCAAACGTCATGTTATTTATCTACATAATATATTGGAACTATAAGTGCCTGTCTCGGTGTCGCAGTTGTACTACGATATGATTGCAAAGATGAGGTTTTGGGTTCGAATCACGGGACGGGCAAAGTGATATTGGATTTTTCTATTCATTATTAGTCTGGAGTCAGGAATTTGTGCTCTATAGCGAGAGTCTAGTCCCCTATCACATCGTGGTATGGAAAATACAAGGCGAACCGTAGGCGTCTTGGTTCCACATCTGCCTACCCCTTTTGGTCAAAGCGTGTATTTATTTATGTATGTATGTACCATATGGGTGGATAGTTCATAATTTTGCCAACGTAGTTACTTTAAAGAATGAGTTTCACATGACCTTTCCAAAGGAATATCACCCCAAAACTTTAGAAGCTATACGCAACATAACGATTCTAGTCTATTCATACTCATAAACTATGCTAAAAAAAGCACCGTATTATATGTATAACATTTATCTAACTTTAATACTAAATACGTTAGCTGCGGTCAGTGATTGGTTAAATGCCAATTGTCAAGTGCGGTAGAAATTATTTTATCAACCCACGCGACATTACGACAGTTAAACATTAAGTCCACTGAATGCATAAAGATCTTTGCGCTTTAATTAAATTATATAACGAATAAGCACACTATAAATTATAAAGTCTCCAAAACTGGTATTTTGACATCGTCTTTAAGTATGTTCTTGAAGGTCTAGAGCGCCAAAAAGTAGAGATTAATACAATTATCGTACTCTTTTAGAATCAATAAGATCATTGTGTGGAAACTGTCAAACTATGGAGGTATTCAATTAACTAATTAATAAGGTGGTTGGAGCCCTTATTTCCATGACCTCAAAGTCTGTTACTTAATAAGGACAATGGGATACTTTAATCAGGCTTTGTACACATAGTACAGTCAACGAAGCATTTTTTCCTGCATAATTTGCCAGGAGTTTTTTGTTTTCATGAAGAGGTGGCATATGACCCCACTAAGTTAAAAACCCAAAATACTTACAAAAATGGCGTCCGCTAGAGCCGCCATTTTGGAAAACGCGTTTGAAGCCATATCTCCGGAACCGTCCACTTTAGGCCCATCATGCTTAGGACCTTTTTTGTAGATTATTAAATTTCTAATCTTTTTTGTTCAATAATTTTTTTTGTACCATTTACCGTTCGCGATTTACAAGGTTATTAATATTCGTTTCTTGCCTTTTTGCCCATATCTCTGTTAATAATTGTTTAAACAAAAAACTGTTAATGACTAAACTTTCAAATCAATAAATTCTTAACAACTTTTCACCCATACTTTTTTTCTCTAAAATCAATATGTTAGAAGTTATCGCGCGTTGAATGGTGTACTACCGAATCAAGGTCAATGGAAACGAAGGATGCATAGCGTAATTATGAAATCCAATGATTTCTTCATGATTATCACGTTATTAATTAAATACTGATGGCATAAGGGAACAAAGCACTGAGGAAATAGTAAATTTTGTTAAAAATCCATGTAAAATTTATTGTAAAAAAGGTATAAAACGAAAATTATTAACATTGTAAATCGCGAACGGTTAATGGTACAAAAAAAAATATTGAACAAAAAAGATGGGAAATTTAATTATCTACAATAAAGGTCCTTAGCATGATGGGCCTAAAGTGGACGGTTCCGGAGATATGGCTTCAAACGCGTTTTCCAAAATGGCGGCTCTAGCGGACGCCATTTTTGTAAGTATTTTGGGTTTTTAACTTAGTGGGGTCATATGCCACCTCTTCATGAAAACAAAAAACTCCTGGCAAATTATGCATTGCGGACAAGAGTAAACCGTTGCTTCGTTGCCTGTACTAACATAACAAATCATTCTTCTTTCTTTCTTCACATACCATTCCGCTTACTTCAACTGCGTCGGTGGCGTAGTTGTACTACGGTACGATTACAAGGCTGAGGTTTTGGGTTCGAATCCCGAGTCGGAAAAAGTGATATTGGATTTTACTGTTTATCAGTCCATATTCAGGAATTATCGAGAATAATATGGCGAAAGCCTTGCCTCCTATCACATCGTGGACTACATGGGGAAATGTCAGTGTCCTGGCACTGTTGCCTACCCCTACTGGGAAAAAGACGAGAGTTTATGTATGTACGCAGCCCATTAATTCCAATATATTGTGTAGCTGTTATACAGACTTCAAACTTCATATCATGACACTTTATTAAGATTTTAAGAATGAAGCATCTTTTTTCTCTTTTTTCCATCTCAAGACTAGTGTGGAGGGTGTGTGGTATGACTCCAGTAGTATTATTAAGTTTACTTAGTGTACAATAAAGGATATAAATAAATATACCTGACAGCTTCACTAAGCATGGTGGACAGTATGCGCGTGGTGTAGAATCCTGGCCCGTCGCCCACCGTGATGACCACCTTGCCCTGGCGCAGTCCCACCGCCACGGCGGCCGCCGACGTGTCCGCACTCGTGCCCGGGTGCGTGATGATCTCCAGCAACTGCATCTTGTCCACCGGGGAGAAGTAGTGCATGCCTGGAAGTATAGGTAATGTTAAATTATTCAAGGAAATTGTTCTACATGACTCTAACGGTTACTCTTTAAATGGTCTATGAATAAGGTATTCATAGACCGTATATTTTTTTTTGTCATAAATCAATCAAAAGAGGTAAAACATTTGATAGTAAAACAGATTTTAAAACAATCTGTGAATATGAAGGGCCTGCTTATTTTATTGAGATTATTGTGGTACAATGGTTTATATAAATACTCTCTAGAATTGTATTATTACTCGTATATAATGTCTCTATATTAATTTATAGATACTTTTAATTACTACTTAACATCAGACTTTAATTAATGACATTGCCAAGGAATAATATATGTGGTAAAGTTACATTGACTCAAAGATTAATGACACAAATAAGTGAATCAGTAATATTTTTTCAAATTTCTTACCAATAACTTTGTCAGGGCGGCTGCTACCAGCGGCGATCTTTGTGATAGGAATAGCGCTAGTGTTTGTTGCAATTATGCAATGTTTAGGAACTACAGCTTCCAGCTCCTTAATTACTTTGTGTTTGATGTTAATGTCTTCAAAAACAGCCTCAATCACACAATCAACATCCTTGAATTTCGCATAATCCAATGTTGGAGTCAAGTTTGACATAAACTTGTCCTTTTGCAACCTGAAATAAACAGATATAATATAAATTGGATATGGGTTAATATAACAATATGCAGAATCTCACATTTGGAATCAAGTAAATTACTTATGCATTGTATTGTTTGTATGTCAACTGAATTAATTCAAGAAAAAATGGGTAACCATGCATAAATCAACCTATTTCCAATTTCTTAATATTTTTTGAGTTACTATTATAAATAATTCTAGGGGTGTTACTAACGCAGAGATTCTCTTCCTTTTAACAGCACCACTCAAACCAGTTTGGATTTGTCCGACACCTCGGTACAGACCGGCATTAGTAGCATCCTTCATCACCACATTGTATCCTTTATCAATGGACACATGGACAATACCAGCACCCATCAACCCAGCTCCGAGGACACCAATCTGTAACAAAAAAGGGATAAGATAATCATCAACATTAGGTATATTGTGCAGAAATGCTTAACTTTACCGAATTAATTATTTGATGTCTTTAGATTTAAAGGTAAATTGTTTTTTTGATACTTGTAATGATAAAAATGCTAAAACTATGTAGTAAACGCACAAATCATCATAATGCATTTACAGTTTATTTTTTTGGATTGGTATCTTAGCTACAAATGATCTATGTGTCTCATCATTTGAACATAATGCAGTCAAATGAAGAATAAAATACTTAAATATTTACTAACCTTTTTAACATCAACCTGGGACTTGCCAAATCTGTTTTTCTTGCACTCCGTTTGTCCTCTAAATAGACCAATGAGACCTTTGCTTTGCGGGGTCATCGCTAGCTCTCCAAAACCTTGCGCCTCGGCTTCATACCCAGCAGCGGGACCTTTGTCTACTCCAGTTCGTACAACTTCGAGTATCTAAATAATATAATAATTAAAAACAAAGATAAGTAATGGTGTACATTACTTTTTTAATTAAATATTTATATACATATACTGAAGACTTGATAATTTCTTTGCTTGATCATAATGCTACAAATGTATGCAGTTATATAATGGAACTAGTGAGGTGCTAGATTTATTCAATTTGTATGAGAGCATTTTGTTACATCATTATTTGTCCAGGGTAAAAAAGGAATGGATTGTATTACTGCCAAAGTTGATAAAATTGGTTATTTAATGATTGAGTAAAAAATATGTGGTGGATATAAATAGCACTTTTGATATACATTTTTTTATTGAATTGACTGAAAACTGTTAATTTATAGGTATTTTAATTTCATATGAATAATATAAAAGCAAGAAACTCATAGTAGTTTCAATCTTCAACATTTCTTACCTTCAAAGGTGCAGGATAAAGACCTCTAGAGGCTTTCATAACTTGCTCCTTGGCTTTTTTGAATATCATATTCTTCACAAACTCCCATTGCATAACAATGGCTGTAATTTTTTCCACTAATCCTTTCTTTGATCGGTCAACCTTTATCTTGCCAGCAGCAATATCCTTTGCAACTTGGATCGCAACGGTTTCTAAGTATTTCTGGGTGTTTTCTTCAGGCAGTCCAATACCTAAGAACATTTGTTAGAACATAAATTAAAATTTAATATATTATTAAAATAGATGTATAAATATATCTACAATATGTAATACATACCGGGCCCTAGTGGTGATACTAATAAATCTACAATTCCCAACTTTTTGGCTCTGTCAGCTTTAACAGTTTTGCCAGTAAGTGCGAGGTCTAAAGTTGTCGGTATTGAAGTCAGGGCTGGCATTCTGCAACAAATAGTGTGTAATTATTACGAGAATCACTGAACACAATATTAGAATAAAATCTCAAAATCTTTCTGCTATTACACAATACCAATACTGTACTGTATCAGCCCATTTACGTCCCAATGTATAATACACAACAAGCTAGAGTATGATTGAGAGTGGTTAGGCCATATAGTCCACCACACTGGCTTAATGCAGGTTGGCGAACCATACATATCATAGAAATTCTTGTATGCAGATTTCCTCACAATGTTTTCCTTTTTAACCAGTACCTTGACAACACTCAGTAGGATATTGCTTTTCATAACATTAATTAAAACCACATAGGCTTACAAAACACAGTGTAATGCATCAGCTGTTCCTGAACTATGTTCAAAAATGTACTAAATATTCAATGTTATATTTTGATTCACTTTAACAACCCTGATTTAGTATATTTTTAATTTTTATCATGTCACCAGCAATATTTTTAAATAATACAAGACTACTCCAGCTCTTATTTACCTTTGAGTGCCACCTCCACCAGGCAGAAGTCCTAACATTACTTCAGGCAGGGCGAACCCAGTTTTATTATCTTTGACTGCAATGCGGTAGCGACAAGCGAGAGCTGTCTCGAGACCACCACCAAGACAGCTTCCTTGTATAGCAGCAATGTAAGGTTTACGCGATGATTCAATTTTTCTGAATATCTCATGACCTGAAAATTATTTTCTTCATTATATAAACAATCTTGTTTTTGCAGTCCTGCCTTCAATCCCCAAATCCGCCAAACTGTTTTGGGTGAGGTTTTCTATTTCAAAGTCATATTATTTTCTGAAGACCAGAGTTGTGCCTGGCTATAGAATTACCTTCCTATCTAATTTTGGTATGGAAATAGCCTATCTCTAGCAATTTCTAGGTAATACAGACTGAATATTCAGGAATATAGGTAAGAGCTTATGAATGTATGTAATGTATCACATGTTACGTTATATTAAAATTTTGAAATAGTGCCAACAAAATAACATTGCATACATGGTATATGAATTTAAATATTCAAAAAGTTGGATATTATTAGATCTGGTATATAAAGTTTCCCAATACCTGTTATGTGTTGATATTTTGAAATGTAGTCAAGTAATTATAATTCCATAACAGACAATATGGTAATACTAACTAAATCTTTACTTATATTTCTCTAATTTTAATAGTGAATTTACAAAGTGATCATAGCTTACCGCGCTTGGAGAGTGTTACAACTTCCTCTTTTGTTTTGCAGTTTTCAATCATGGAAATGTCGGCACCAGCAATGAAACAACCTGGCTTGCCAGATATCAGAACAGCAGCTACAATAGATGGGTTAGATTCTACCTCATTCACAATACTGCTCACTTCATCCATAACTGCTGTGTTCAAAGAATTTACCTGTAGAAATATGGGCATGACATAAAATATGTGCAACATGAAATAAGTGCATGGTGGCCTGTTGGTAAACGGACTAGACGCGACTGCCAACATGTTCACGGTGGTCGCGGGTTCGAATCCCAGGGCACACCTCTGACTTTTCGGAGTCATGTGTGTATTGATAGTCAATCACCACGCACTAAAACGGTGAAGGAAAACATCGTGAGGAAACCTGCATACTATAGCGATTTATAAAATTTATATGGTATGTAAGTCCGCCAACCCGCACTAGGCCAGCGTGGTGGACTATATGGCCTAACCACTCCCAATCGTACTCTCGATTGTAGAGGAGGCCCGTGCCCTGCAGTGGGACGTATATGGGCTGATACAGAACATGAAATACACATAATCATGCAAACTTAAAGAGTTACATCCTATCTGAATTTACAAGTGCACTGTTTAATATTACAAAAACGAGCTTTACATTGTGTAGTTTTTTTATGATAAGTAATGAGAATGTATTGGATTGATTATGTATTAATATTTTATTTCAGCACATACGGTATTTGTAAAAACTAAGCTGTGCTATTGTAATAATCTCTCTTTAATATTTTCTTTTCATATCAACTGATTTACATAAAAGAAATGTTCCATTATAAAAAACCCATTAAGCACTGAAAGCAAGATTAACAGCATCAAATTAAGTATGATATTTTTGTTTAGTATCTAATTGAAATTATATCCTGTTATTAACATTAATATATGCTATTCTAGCTCCTAATCCAAATAAAATATTAATTTTGTTGTTTATTTTACTTTTTTTTTTTGATGTCCTAATAAATTAATTTTGATCTACCTTAACATTAGGAGAGTCTAGGGTGATCACGTAAACGCCATTGACCAATTTGCACTTGGTATGAACTTGGCTTGCAGCCGCGGCGTAAGCTCTGCTGTGTACACCTATGAACAAAGTGCAAAATTACTGTAGCATATTTAAAGACAATATTATTTAATCCAGATATTATGTTATATTATATGTAATAATATAAAGTTTTAAAAGTTTCATTAGTAATTTTGGTAAGTTAGGTCATGCCAGTATATTAACTTACCTGTTAGAAACATATCTTTGCGGTTTCTTAAGATCTTCAGTGCATTTAATATCCTGCTGTTCCCCATGTTTGTAAAGTCTAATGGAAGTGTAAAATCAAATAACTTAAATAAATATTTTAGTAATTAAAATAGTTTTTGAACCCAGACTTTGAACCTAAACTTTCCTCGCGAGTTGGGATGTCAGAGGGGGTGAGGATGACAAGGGGCGGGCAATGGGCACGTCAAAAGGACCGAATGAAAGATTGCAAGAATGTCAATTTTGTTGCAGTTCCAGACTAAAAATACACTAAAAATACAGATACAAAACATAGACGTCCAATATGTCAACCAGCTGCCAACCATGCTGCCAACAAACTGTGCAACAAACCAATTGCTGTCAAACCAAACTATGATCAATTTTGCCTTTGCCAAATTTTGCTAGAACCGGTTCAATTCATCGCGTCGCGTCATGTCGCATCGTAATGCATTGCTTCAATTATCAATATCATCGCTAATCAATGCCACCCGTCTAAAATGTGGATCTAAAATATTACAAAGGCGCACGCGGCAGTAACTTATTTTTGGGCGATGGTACCGTTATGGTACCCGCTGCTAGATCTGTGTTTACCACGAAAAGTGCCACACCGTGCGACAGCTATGCAATCAACTACGCCAAAAGGATACATTTATGATTTAATGAAGATGCACAGACTTGCATAGACCAAGAAGTACTAATGAAGATGCTAGTTATTTAATATGTCCTTTTGAACGACTGCATAAAAAAATATTTTCGACCATGGTTCGATTTTTTTTGTTGTTAAAGTAAACGCCTTAAAATGTCAAGATTGTTTTACAAATTTACAACTATATCGCAAAAAAAACGATATTTTTCTATGCAAGCGCTACTCTGCCTAAAGTTTTGGATCATAATTTATTACAAGTCATCATATAAAGTGGCGTAACTACACCATCTGGGGCCCGTGGCAAAATCATCGGATTGGGGCCCCCCTTTTTGTATGGAGACGAAAACTGTTAAGCTTATTTTCCGGTACCCCGGAGAAGACCAAAGGGAATATATTAGTGTCCCTGACCCGCCATTAAATAGCGGCCGAGGTGGGTCCCTAACAAAAATCTGCGCTGGCATACCGAATAAAACCCTGAACTCCGCATTTCGGGCGGTACTGTACATCTACTAGTTGAGTGGGTCGGAATGTGTCCCTGCAGTGGTTCTTAAGATGTCCGCCCCTGAGATAACCCCCGTACTCGCGCGTAAAGACGCGCGAGTACGGGGATAATAGGAAAGCCTATTAAAATAACCTACGCCCGGCTTCATGGAATATCGCCCATGTCAATCCCCAAGAAGGGTGACTGGTCAGATCCTTCGAATCGCAGGCCGTTTGCTGTCAAATACTGACTCTCCAAGGTCTTTGAGCGAGTTATAAATATGTAGCTCTTGACGTATCTTGCAGACCACCAACTGAGGGTCGTTCGAATGGTGATCTTCTCGTTTATGTCACCCACCATCATGTGGATGCTTTGGATAATGGGGGTGAGGCGATTATTTTAATTATCACCGAGTGTGGCATGGCGTCGTTTTGGGGAAGCTACCTACCTGGTATTTCAACCTGAGGAACTCTGTAACTACATCGCCAGCTTTCTGGATGATCGCAGCATAAAATTCGTATTGGACGGCTTTTGCATCAAGACCAAAACCATTAATTCTGGTGTTCCATAAGGCTCGGTGCTTTCACCGACCCTGTTTATCCTGCATATCAATGACATGTTGTCTATCACCAGCTGGCGTTGTCATGCAGATGCTAATGCAAGTGAGGCAAGATACATCTGACTACAGAATCTCTATCGGGAATCCGTTAAGGAAAGATGGTCTCAAATTTTGTTGGAAGTCGAGACCTCTCTGGGGCAGGCCTCTCAATGGGGTAAATTGAACGTAGCACAATTTAACCCCACGAAGATATAAGTTTGCTTGTTTACAACCAAGAAGACTCATTTTGTCATGGAGAGTATTCATTGACCTGAATTAATGATAAAATTGCAGTTTAGGTGTCATTTAAAAGGCAAGGGCAAATTGGCCAGCAAAAAGTTAAGGATTCTCAACAGAGCCAAGCGGTACTTTGCGTCGGATCATCGGTTATTGCTCTATAAATGCGACGATCCGGCACATCGTGAAATTCTGCTCTCACCTCTGGGTAGAAGCCCCCAAAACACCAGCTCGACCCATTTGACTCATTACAGCGCCGAGCTCTTCGAATCATCGATAATCCCGATCTCACGGAGAATGTGGAGCCGTTAGGTTTGCAGTGAGACTTTGGGTCTCTCTGTGTAATCTATCAATTGTTCCACGGAAAATGTTCTGAGGAAGATGGTGCCACTATCGCTATTCTCCTATCACACTTCCCGTCACCGCAGTAGAATTCATTCTTACTACCTGGAAACTATCCGTTCCCGGAAAGTACGTTTCCAGTGTTATTTTCTACCACGCACGTGTAAGCTCTGGAATGAACTCCCAGCTTCGGTATTCCCTGAGCGCTTTAACCTGTCATTCTTTAAACTGTAGGCTTTAAGAAAGTGCTCTCCTTACGATAAGGAGCGACTTACGACTTACGACGGTAAGAATCTGCAAAAGTCTATGAGCGGCGGTGACCGCTGACCGTAAGGCGGGCTGTATGCTCGTATGCCTGCAGGCCATTAAAATAACTCCACAACGAGACCAATTAGTGGTCGTAATATCTTTACTACGTGGCCGGAGCCCAAACGCAGCAATGGTGATGGGGCCCCCTCAGAAGCCTAATATTGAAGTTTCGTTCTTTTTTAAAGCAAATTTGCACTAAAATCTGTACATAATAGTTACTTTTTTTATTACTGTTGGTAAATTCGCGGATATCTAAAAATTATTATTATTTTTATGTATCAAAATAAACCTTGGTTACCATAATAGTTACTTTTTTTATTTCTGTTGGTAAATTCGCGGAAATCTAAAAATTATTATTATTTTTATGTATCAAAATAAACCTTGGTATCTTTAATGGAAACTAATAAAATATTTTTTGATTATCAATTTTGTTGTTAATAAATTGGATAGGTTCTTCTCTGCTTACGGCCTATCGGGCCTGAAGGGCCGGGCCGCCGGGGGCCCCTAAGGTCGGGGGCCCGTGGCATTTTGCGCACTATGCCACCCTATTGTTACGCCACTGATCATATTACACATACAAATCCTTAAATTTACGATTTACGGTTGAAAGGAGCCATCCATTAATCAAGTAATCTTTTATTTAGCATTTTTTGACCCCCCTTACTTTTGGTGATATGTGGTGTGATTTTGATTGACCCCTCACCCCGCCATCCTACATCACGTGTATTTTTAGTACATATAAAGAAGTCTTAAATTTTTTCGAATATTATCTTTAAATATGAGTATAAAGTATAATGCCTTTTAATTCTGAAATTAAGGACCATGCATAGAGTTAATTTGTACTTATTAACTCCATGGGACCATGATATAATAAAAGAATCGTGTTATCATACGAAATATCTGCCCCCCCCCCCCCTCTCTGGCACCGCCCTTGTTTGGTATGCAAGTTTTCTCACCATGCTTTCCTTCACCGTTACAGTAACTAAATTGTGATTGAATGTCAATAAACATATGAGTGATGACTCCTGAGAACTCAGACGTGTCCCCCGAGATTTTAAAGGCATGATGACTGATTTTGAAAAACTACTTCAGAATGTTCGTATACATTAACAATACTTAAAATGAATTTAATTTTTGAAAAATAGTAAACATTTGCGCGAAAAATTACGTTTTAAATTTCACATTTTAACCTTTGCTCAAAAACGCCGTAATAGTAATGGCGTCCGTGTATGACGTCATGCTTTTGTAAATGCTTGCTCGTGCAATGTTTACGTGTATATTGTGATATATACATTTTATTATTTTTAATAGTAATGCCGAGTTTTAATGTGGATCGATGATGTGTAGTTCCGCAATGTAATAATACATCGATATGAACTCCGAGCAATTTGTTTATTAAAGTTTCAATGGATAAAAAAGTTAGAAATATATGACTAAAATGGAAAGGCAAGATCCAGGATTTTTATCATTAAATTCGATGATTAATTTCCGTGAACACTATTTTGACGGAAATAATAACTTTATTTACAATGTCCATAATGATTGACGTGTCCAGAAAACAACATATCAAAATTTTAAATTATTATAAATAACAATAGCGATAAATATCGGAGCTACGATTCATTTATTTCCTTTCGGTATTATTATCATGCCAATCGCTGTGTATATGAGTACTGAAAAACGTTATTAATGTTCCAATTAAACAGTGATATGAAATATCGCATAGTTCCAAATTTTGAGCTATTTGCGATAAATCCTTATTCCATGAGTAATTTTCCTTTTTCGTAGGTAGCACAAAACTCATTGCATTTGTAAATATTAGATAAATATACTGAATAACATAGAAATGACCAAAACTAGCTAACAAGTTCGCGTTATGACTAAGTAATATCTACGAAAGTGAAACGTCACTCGCTTCTGATTGTAGCAATGTGCAATTCGTTCAATTTTTAGGACCCGGATCAATACTGATCCATCTTTAAAATGAACCGGTTCAAATGACTCGATCAATCAAACGATTGGTTCCGTTCAATTCTTTGATATAAATGAATAGGCCCTTAGTTGAATTATAGGTATGTAAACACATTTTAAAGTTCACATTACCTTACATTACCTTTTAAATTTACACAAAAATGACACTTTTACAACTGAAACACGCGAAAAACAATTTTACAACAAACGTAATAGACAAAATCTTAGGACAACGAGATACTGATTACGAAATACGAACAAATACGTGTTATTACTTAATGACAATATTAACTCGCAAGTAATCATAAATCAAGACGTAACTAACTTCAACTCACTCAAAAAGTCAAAACCATAAAATTGTAACGTAAAATAAACTTTAAAGTCTACCAATCAAAGCATATATTAACCTTGTCATTTACAGTCGAACTATTTAGTGTCTGTATTCGTCTCTAAAACCGATGATATCCGAACGTTTTTTTGGCTTGATTCGGCTCGCCACGGGTCAGGCGCACTTCCGGTTCGCGAACCGTTGTTCGCGGGTTATGGTTCTCGGCTCTCGGCTCTCGGCTCTCGGCTCTCGGCTCTCGGCTCTCGGTTCTCGGTTCTCGGTTCTCGGTTCGCTTGAACCGACGCAATTCTCCAATCGTGATCGATCGAATGAACGAATTTTATTGTACGTAAAGATCGAATCGATCGCGTGGTTCTTGCGAGCCGGTTTATTTGACCCGTTCAATCGCGAACGACCCATATTTATCTGATTGGCGTTTCATCTAATGTGGCGGATCCTTAGGTTTTGTACTTTTATTTTTGCAAAAATATATTTAATCTTAATAAAAAACTAAAGCAAATGTTTATTTTGAGAATTCTTCTATTATACATTATTATATTAAACCATAATTTCATTAATTCGTTGTTACTGTCATCATCCCCCAGCCGTCCTTGGTCCGTTATCAAACACCAGGCTACCACTAAGTTGTTACTTCTTGTTAGTTACTGGTTACATATGTACATACATTAATTAACGTCTTTTTCACTGAAGGGATTGGCAGAAGCGCTATCACGACATGACGACATCCACATTTCGGTTTGTGTGTTCTGTCCAACAAAGTGGTAGGGGCATTGATATAAAAAACCCGGTAGGGGGCAAGTCTATTGTCATATCGGGCACGTATTCTTGATTCCGAGCTGATAACAAATAGTAATTCAATACTTATCATTTAGTCCGACCGGGGATTACAATAAATATTTACATTAAAGCATTGATTTAAAAACTAAGGGTAGGGCCTCCAGTACATATTTGTGTTTGGTCTGGGTGTTTGAAAGGCCGAAAAGTCTCTCGTGGTTTCAGATACCCGCGACACAATACTCGATTTTAATGAGAGGTCAGAAGTTGCAATAGCATACAGTAATATATAGTAACATACTGTTGGGTGTATTTATTGTTTAGAAGTGAACATAATGATGTGATAAACTACTGACGCTATTTCCATATAGAGACATAAATACACAAACATCTATCTTATCCGTGGTCTAATAATCACAGTCCCACTCTCTTCATTCCTTCCATAACCTACCTCGCTTGCAACAGACCACATCATGACGGGTTTTCCGATATTGTGTATGGTCGCTATCTGGTTTTCTGCGAGACTTTGCTGAATGACAAATCGCTAATTACGCTAAACCCATAGAACTTTTCAAGTCCCGAGCACAATGTTTTTCAATCGCAAAACGATACGTATGTAGCAGCTCTCAAAATCCACAACTGACATGCTTAATGCTGTCTCTAGACTTTAAGAATCGTATGAATGTTTTTACGTTAAAACTGTTAGTTAAAAGATCACGGGGATCCCACAGGCAAATTGCAGTGGCGTGCCTAGGGTTGTGGACTAGGGCAAGCCCAATATTTTTTTAGTAACAATATGTATTGGTTCAACAGCAAAATGGTATTAAGAAAGAAGAACGTGTTCATCATGCGATAGAGGGCGAGCCTAAGCGATGTAATTAAATAAAAATATATATAGAAAACGAACCCAGATTCGAATCCGAGACCTCAACTTTGCGCCATCGAGGCAGTCCCAACCTTCCACACGATCTATATAAGATTAGGATAAAAACCAATAAAATAATAACTATCTTTATCACCGTTATGAAAAAATCTATTACAACAAGTTGTTTCGAAAAAATCTAATAGATGGCGCGATTTCTACGGCCATCTATTTAATATTGCCAAAATACTGAAGGCCCCATCATTAGTTTTAAATAGATGAATAAAACAAATGTGTAAGTTAAATTACTTTTGGGCATGCATACGTAACTTTATATTGTAATTATTTTGTAAATTAATAAACGGCACTACAATAGCACAAGGACGGCGTCGTGTTTAACTTCGCGGCCACAAATAATTGTTAATATATTCATGTTATGTTTTTGTGTATGCATGTGATTTTTTGATTCATCATGAGCTCTGAAAGGAAGCTAAGGAATATCTGAAAAACACTACGATTACTAGTCTACGCGAGCATAATGTTTTGAAATCTCATCACATATTATGTACTCGTATAATATGACGCATAAAGAGGTTTCTATACGCTGTTTACCGGAATTATGAAATTATATTATTGCATTCACATGTTTTTGTCAATTACTATAAAATTACCAGTTAAATTATTTAAATCACTATAGCCGGAATAATCCCAAAAATGTAAGTATGTACATCGTTGGAAAAAAATATACAACACCGACAGTATAACTTATTAGTATGAGAACATCCAGCAATCTATGTAGTTATGTGCACTGATCTATAATATTGTATTCTATAGTTTTCACTACTTTCGAGAAATACACAACAAAACAGGCGTAGGTTTTCAACCAGATACGAGTAGTTGTTTGTCTACGAAATGTAATGAATTTACCTTTTCCTCACCGATCAACACTTGCACACACTTCAAACCATCACAAGGCACATTTTCACCCATTATTATACATAATAAACGTAAAATACTATAATGAAACAAGAACTAAACGTATAAATGTTCAGTTGTTACTGGTTGATCGTCCGCTCGAAAGACATAATAATAAGCGTGAAGCTAGCCACAGATCATAAATTATGGACAACTCCAAATTATGTATTCCAATTCTAATATATTAATAAAAATATTTAAAATATCATAATACGGTCTCAAAAAATATCTATTTATTTTATATATTATCCAATATAACTTGTAGCAAAACATAAATATTTTTCGATATATGACATGTCAAGTGCACAACTTCACTCCGCGAAGCCGGGCATTTTGCTTGGTACAAATTGCATAAAAAAATAGCTATACGTATAGGTACGTAGTGTCCTGGTAATAGCATTTCACCCAGAGGTGCGACTGAGAGGGCAATATACGCCAGAAGCCAGGTAAAAGCACACGAGAGAGAAAAAGATAGATAATACTTTGGTGTGTTCCATCTTTTTAAGATATTGCGTCACGCGTTGATTTTGAATGAAATAATTTTATATTAGTTTTAGACCGCGGCGCTCGCTTAGGCGAGTTGCCGGGCGCGGCGCGGGTGCTCCGTCGCAGGCGCGGGGTCCATTATGGCGCGGTAAATTTAAAAATGATGGACGTTTTGCATTAAACGAATATATTTTATTTAAAGTACTGATTTGTCTTTAGGATTGAGTATATGCGTATTAAGTAAGGCAAGCCGGGCTTTTGGGCTTGTATGGAAGTACCGCCACTGGCAAATTGCAGCAGCAGTTTTGTGGGGCAATGTATTTGTTGTACTGTTTCTTATTTTGTAAATGTTTGTAATAAATAAATAAAAAACAATTACACCCGCGTATTATATTCGAACATATGAAGATCGTATGATCTTCATATGTTCGAATATAATATTTTGATGCTTCGATCTTTGATGTTACAATATTTCAATACATTATTTTAATTTTATAAAAAGTACACCCATGCTGCTTTTTTATAAAATACCATATTTCTTTTCTAGCAGATAATAATAAATAAAGTTCGGATGTGATTTACAGTTTATTTTAAAAAACTATCAATACACACATGACACCGAAAAGTCAGAGGTGCAGAGACCTCTACTCCTACTACTCCTACATAAATATCCTTAAAACTATTATTGTTCCTACTCTATTAAAGTAAAGAGGAAGCTTGAAGAGGAAATTAAAGAGGGACAACAAAGTTCCAGACAGACGTAAGACAGGGTTGTCTCACGCAACAAATATTTTATGGATATAAGATTAAACAAAATATAAATTTACCCATCCTGCCAATTGCCATATACCGATCTGTTCCAACTTCACCTGCCTTTATCGTGGCCTAGATATGAAATATTGTAAGGAAATACACTTTTTTTTTATTGAATCTGTTTTTTTATGACGTAAGCTATTGTCTAGTTATATCATTTTCCATTAATGTTAAGAATTCATTAATGTTAAGAATTTGTAGGTTAAAGGATGTAACTTTTAAGTAAAGTCGAATTGAGAACCTCTTCCTTTCCTTGAAGTCGGTTAATAAGATGTATTAAGAAAGTTACTTACTAAAATTATCTGCAATAAATAGAAAAGGGCTCTTAAGGCATTTACTATTTTTCAACAATAGACCGACCTTTTATCTGGCTTTTGAATAAAACATAAGTAGATATATTACCGCTGTAAGTCCCACTTGTTGCAACCCCCTTTAGTAACCATGACAACGCACAGTGTTCTACTATTTAGTCTTTTAGGAGACAAAAGTATTTTAAGTGAAATAAAACTTGCTGGGTTGAGACGATCTTAATTAAAAGCATAAGTTTGTTATCCCATCATGTCATTACGTCATACATGTACTTTAACTAAAATTCCGTTAACTTTCTCATAAAAGTTGTAACTACATGTAATAATTTGCAGAATTTTGTGATCTGTGCTATATGCTACTTGAGCAGAGATGAGTTCTAAAATATTTAGACTGAATAATTGATTCATAAAATATTGAATTAATAACAAATTATTAGCCTCGGTGGCGTAGTTATACTAGGGTACGGTTACAAAGCTGAGGTCTCGGGTTCGAATCTTGGGTTGAGCAAAGTGCTATTGGATTTTTCTATTCACTATCTGATATTTGTGCCCAATAAGGCTCGCAACCTATACATCGTGGGACGGGACATACAAGTCGAAATGTGGTTGTCTTGGCATCTCTGCCTACCCCTTCTGGGAAAAAGGCGTAAGTTTATGTATGTATGAAAAATACAAATAATAAATCAGTTATGATACTTCTTAAACGCCGTTCTAATAGCTTTCAAAATCATAAACGCCTACATGTAATCGTGACACAAAGTTTAAATTTGTCCGGTTATTCTAGCTGAACGCGTAGTCACTGTGTACAACTGAAGGACTAGGGAGTAGCCCCCTCCCCCATACCTCGCGCTCTCCCGAACCACTTGTGAAGTGGAGAGGCGAGAGTGAGCCTCTGTCACCGCGGGTAATTACACATCTATAGCTTTTGATTTCAGAGATTTATGTTCGGACTACGAAGCGTCTACACAACTCGCTATATCCTGCAGTCTGCAGATGATAAATTATCGTGATAGGGAAACTACTTGGTGTCTTCGATTTATTTCAAATGACTTTACCCACTTGTTTATAATTTGTAAATTGTTTTATTTGGGAGACTTTGGATTAATCCTGTGGTAACACGATGATGTCACTTATTGTCTTTGATTTATCGCGAATTTACGTTGAAATAGAACTAATTTGTACGGATTTTATTTCAATTTCACTTATATTTTCATTTAAAGTAAGCGTGATGTCTATTATTTTATTTTGTTCAAACATACTTAAAGTTTAAAGAACATTTTATTAAACAATTGCCATCGCCATAATCAGGAAAATATAATGGTTTTCCAAACATCATTGTTACCAATAAGTAAGAAAGTAATTTTATTTACAGCAAGCAATTGCGGAAAAAATAAACTATAGCGTAGATATATAATTATAATTGTAAACGACACAGAAATAATTCTCTTGATCGTTCGTACACGGTGATATAGCTTTTTGATGAATAAATACGGCGAGTCGAGCGGATTTTCCAAAGTGAGGACGTTGAAAGCAATTGATTCAATTCCCTCTGCTCTCGAAACAGGGGTGGCAACCCAGTTTCTAGCCTCATCCCACTCTCCTGAATCTATGCTATATGTATATGGTGTATCACTTTTGATATAGCGCTGATGTAGTGATTTATCTTCATGCCGTGGGAATTATTTTGAACCGACCGAGTCTAGTAATATTTCATACTTCTTTTGTGATGGATTTTATTTAAATGTTAATAAGTACTGGTTGATTTTACTGGTGCGAATGTGGATTATGAATTGATGTATATTAAAACTCTAGTTTATAGTCCTGTGTAAACTTAATTAAATGAGGTAAATTAACTTTAAGTAATATTTTCCCCATTCCAACTCTGTGTAAGCCCACATAAGTACGTCCGGGGACAAGCTTCCTCTATAATCGAGAATACGTGTGAGAGTGAAGGAGTTAAACCATATAGTCCACCTTTCCTTCACCATTGCAGTGCGTGATGACGCGGTTGCCTGTTGCTAAACAGACCAGACGCGGTGGTCGCGGGTTCAAATCCCAGGGCACACCTCTGACTTTTCGGAGTCATGTGTGTATTGATAGTCAATCACCACGCACTAAAACGGTGAAGGAAAACATCGTGAGGAAACCTGCATACCATAGCGATTCATAAGAATTTATATGGTATGTAAGTCCGCCAACCCGCACTAGGCCAGCGTGGTGGACTATATGGCCTAACCACTCTCAATCGTACTCTCGATTGTAGAGTAGGCCCGTGCCCTGCAGTGGGACGTATATGGGCTGATCCGGATCCGGATCCGGATATGTATGCCAACCCGCATTTGCCCAGTGTGGTGGATAGGGCGTGGATCCCGGAATTCCGAGATTTTGGTAACTCCGGAACTTCGAATGATTTTTTACGATATTACAATTCCGGAACTGAAGTAAATATCGCAATCCAATATTCATATAATTTGTAAGATAAGTTAAAAAATAAAAATAGCCTTTAATACTGAGAGTTATAAAAATAAAACAATAATTAGAAAAACTTAAATGCTACAAAATATCACGCGCCTCAGCGTGCCTCTTGGCAAAGGCCTCCTCTGACTCTTTCCACTGAGTCCTGTCTCTCGTGACTCGTCTCCAGTTAGGTCCCGCTGTTTTCTTGAGTTCGTCTTCCCATTTACAATGTGGTCTGCCCCTACTTCTTTTTGAATCCCTAGGATACCAGTTTGTAGTCTCTTTGCTCCATTTCTCTTCTTTAGAGCGCATTATGTGGCCAGTCAATCTCCATTTTGATTGATCTATCCTGTGTAAGATATCAGTTAGCTTGGTTTGATCTCTAATAAATGACAGTCCAACTCTATTACTTCTTCTTAAGCCAAGAATGCTTCTTTCCATGGCATGCTGACATGATGATAGTTTTGTTCTAGGCACTTGGGTGAGAGCCCAAGTCTTGCATCCGTAGGTCATACAAGGAAGGATACGCGAATTGAACATGTACCGCGGTACGGTACAGGGGCCCTACTATATTCATCGAACGAACGAACGAACGAACGAAGGACCCTACTATATTCAACGAAACGAAGTTCGAAACTTCGGACAAACGAAGTTTTTTATACGATACGAATGTATATATATAACGTACACCGTAACTATAAGTCTATGGTTACGACCATAAATCAATAACGACCATAAGTTTTATGTAGGTACATTCGTATCGTATATAAACTTTGATCATCCGAAGTTTCGAACTTCGAATCGTTGAATATAGTAGGGTCCTTCGTTCGTTCGTTCGTTCGTTCGATGAATATAGTAGGGCCCCAGCACACGAAGTTTGAATTAGTTGAAGTTTCAATTCGTCGCCATCGACGCTTGCGTTTCGTTCGTTCGCCATTCTTGTCTTATTTACTTTATATTTCTTTTTAATATAAGTTGATTTAATTGATCTCAATTCCCAAAATATACGAAAGTGTAAGTTTAGAGTTTTGTAATTTAAGTTTAACTTTTGTTCTTTAAACCTATTTTCATGATCTCAGAAGAGGAGAACTTGTTGATTTTGTTCATTGTGAGTTGTTGAATCTTATATTCATAATAATTTTATTAGATAGTTATTTAATAAGCTACACTGCAATTGCAAATAGCACACGTTGATTTTGCCATAATGTATATTATTGAAAAGTTGATTATTTATTGTTATATTTACTGAGAAAAACCTAATAGAAGGCTGTTTAATTGATCTCAGTCAAAAGTTTTGTCGATTTATTTAGTTTTTATAATAAAGATTTGTTTTAACAAAACAATTTAATGCCTATTTATTGTTTATTTTTATTTCCTATACTTTTTAAAAAATTCCGGAACCGGTTCCGGAATTCCGGAATCGAACCAGTAGTATCGTAACTCAGTTCCGGAATCGAAAATCATTGCCCCTAGCAGGAACATTTTGAAGTATCGTATAGTAATAGTAACGTGACAACGATTACTATACTATTACTACTCCATATCGGTAGCATGAATCGTTTAACCATACCTACCTGCACGTCCACTGTCAATGTCAAATTTAAATTTTTTAATTAAGTTATAGATAAAGATACGTATATATGTTTTATAAAATCCCTCTACACTTTTGAGGAGGAAAGCTTTATGAAAGTTTTTTTTTTTATTGCAATGAATGACGAGACGAGCAAGCCGTTCGCCTGATGGTAAGCGATACGACCGCTCATAAACAGTAGCAACATTCCATTGCGCTCGTCATCCCGAGACATAAGATGTTAAGTCTCAATATGTCCAGTAGTTACTCTGGCTACAATGTCCTTCAGTCCGAAACACAACAGTGCATTTACGCAGTGTTGTTTCACGGGAGAAATAGACATTGCGGTGGTACCTACCCAGATGGCCTCTCACATATGAGAGACCTACCACCAGTATATATATTGTATATATACCTATTTTCTATATTTTTGCTCGTTAAGTTACTCTACTCGACAACTATTTTACATATTATATGCTCACACTTCTCTGCCCTAAGAGCTTGCTCAACTATACATTGAAATAGACTTATAAAATGATTAAGTAGGTACGCAAAACTAAAATCGGAGTTCCATGTAAATATTTTATTTATACTTTTTTTACAGGTTTAGGTTAGGTATGTTTCTAACTACAATAAATTCCATACTTTCTATATCCTCATACTTGTTCGCAAGATTCCCAAGTTCGTTACTCCGATTCCAAACAGTCCATAGTCTAAGAAATAACCTTCATAATTGAGTTATCACAATAATTGTAACTTCATATCGCCGCATTGAATTTCATATTATTAGCGAAATACGGAGTAGATAATTACACACAATAACACTAAGGCATCGGGACTCGGGAGACACTAAGCTTGACCATAATTAACACATTTTTCCATAATTCGATATGTAGAAATGCAAAAATATACTCTCGATAGTGTTCTCTTGGTAAAAATGTCGGTGACAAAAAAATCGTATTTCTCGATAGTAAATCGGCGATACTATACGTCAAAAGTTATTCCTGCTACCACTTTTCATACATTTGTATAGTAAAACTATTGTTATTACCATACTATAGTATCGTAAACGTTTCCCGCTGCCATAATTTAGTTCCAAATACGCCCACAATGGCGCTATTCAAATTCCAATACAAAATTTTACTATTACGATTACTATACTATAGAGCCAAATGTTCCTGCTTGGGGCACCGATATTACATGCCCTAGTGGTAGACTATACATAAGACTTAACCACTTTCAATCGTATTCTCGATTGTAGAGGAGGCCTGTGCAATACGATAAAGTTGTTTTTTTGATAGTTATCCTCATTGTTATCATTTTTATCTCCTTCATCGAAGGGCATAAAAGATTATGTAAATACTTTGAATGATATGTATGTATGTTAGATTTGCTCTTTTGTTCAAATAATACTTTTTTGCAAATTATATCGCATTTTTTTATATTTATGTTGTTTATTTAACTTCTCCACGTTTCGGAAACTTTTAGCTTCGTGAGTCCACTCCCTGAACATAAACATATACATATTTTGTTTTTCTCATACTTAAGCCCTGGTGTTTTATTCTGTTGTAAATAACAACTCATTACAATTTCGTGCTTAGTTTAATTTTAACATGTACAAGAGCTTAAAAGATTATACCAGTATAGGAGTACCTAACTCATAGAAGGAAGAACTTTCGTTGTGGAGTGGAGTTCAAGAAAATCTGGACCGAGCCGTATACTAGTAGGAAAATAAAAAGAGACTATGCCAATTGACAAGTTAATACAACAATAGCAAATATACTTAGATCAATTAAGTATAACTAGATATATTGTACAGTTACAATTACATACATATTTTTTAAAAATAAATATTGACAATCAAGTTAACACGTATTTCCTTTTAATTTTAAATGTTGTATACGTTACGTTGGGCTGGGTATTTCCAAAACGTGACGCAGTATTTTCTGTTCACTGTAATATTCAACGTGGTCCTGCCTGTAAAGACCCGCCTGAAGAAATTCAACGGACTATACTATACATACTATACACCAGGATTCTACATGTTACAACCCAGTTCTGAGTAGGTCCAAGTCAGTCAGTGGGATTGTTTTGGTCTAATTACTCGAGCTGTGAGTCGTGACCATGGGTGTTTCCGAAACATTGTGCGTTTTAATTACCAACAGTTCAATAATTTCCTTGGAAGTACTTTTCTATTTCACTACAGGATTCCACACGATGCGATCCACCTCAGACAGAGTAGAGTCAGGGAATCAAAGTCAGGAGGTGTTTTACGTGTATCGTTATTTATGCTAACCAAAATGAAATTGTGGCAATCGTAGTTCGAGCATCTAAATTATAGTAGTGGCACAGGTAGTGGACATCGGGTACAACTTACATTACAAATTATACCGCAAGAGCTCAAAGGGCTGTCAAGTGAAGCGAACAACGAAAAACGTTCATATTAAGGCTATTTTTACTTTTAGATGATATCAACATGGTCACATAATATATTTTTTTATTTGAGTATTAGTTATTAAGGTATGGGATTCTATACAAGAAACTCGACTGACGGAAGGTTTACAATTTAAAAAATATCCCTAAAAATACAATTTAAAAATTACTAAGTCCGTCGCCGGGTTTCGAGTTAAAAACAACAATATAGATAATAACAGATAAGAAGCAAGTTTTTGAATGAGATCATTGGTAAAGGTAGCCTACTAAAACAGTGTGCGTTGCTGAGGGGTCTATCATAAACAATCAACACACTAACTACTAAGTATGGGTCGGGTCACAAGTGCACCGGACCGACGTAAATGTATTGAAAGTTTGATAAATTCCTTGGATCAAGCCATCGTCATGACTGGATCAAGCCTAAGGCTTATGGAAATTCATAGCTTTTTATCTAATGCCTACCTCATGGAATACAGGCGTCGCTGCTATGCATGTGTCGATATAACTAAAAAATCACGTGAACAAAAGACCAACGCTAAGTAGGTATTATAAAGATATTTAATAACTGATGAGTTATGACTATACCCAATAACCATAAACTTAGCCATTTGGCTCGATGCAAAACTAAGATACGGTCTTATGAGTTGAAAATCAGAAACTACGAGACTTTCGGTTTCAGAACACCCAGACAAGAAACAATTATTTTTTACCCGCACGAACATTTTTTTCTCTGCAGGAATCGAACCCGTGAGCTCTCGTTTTATGCTTGTCTCTTAACTAAACTCGCTACGATGGACGAGATTAAAGTTGTTAAGTATTATTGTTAGGGATAGTAATGAATAAAGTGAATATAGCGATCCTATTAAATGGCAGGCAAAAAGTATATTGTATCAGTAATCAGCCCTTATGGGAAGAGAACCATAAGGGCACCATAACAAGCAAGGGATTAAGGCAGTGGTCTGCTTTAGGAGCCGACAAAAAAGCGTTTTTTCAACAATTTTTTTGAAAGGGAAGGAAATGATTGCGGTAAACGAAATTTTGAGACGATAGTATATTATATTCAAGCTTTAAAAAACAATTTTTATTATTACAAATTATTGAAATTTGCCAAAGTTGTATCGATTTTTCTGGGGCGCCAGGAGTGTGCACTCGTAAATCGGTGCCGGTGATGGAGGTCGTGCGATGCATCTGAAACAGTGGAACCAAATATTTTTTTAGTTTTTATAAGTTCTTTTTCTATATGAACTAAAAAAATACCGAAGAAATGACGAAATTACAAATTTTTTTCGAAGTTTAAAAAAAAAACACTTTTTTGAAAAAGAATAATCCACTTTAAGTTGCAAAACAAGTAATTTAAATAGTACTTTTGTCCAACTTTTTTAGTTCAAATAGAAGATAATTTAACACTGAAGCTAGATCACTTTGGTTTTTTTCGATCGGACATATATTGTTTTTACTATCGCCGGCACCGTTTTCCAAAACTTGTGAAAATGAAATCTCGAGAAAACGGGCTGTAAAGTTTTCGGTCCAAAAAAATGTAAGTTTTTGGATACTTACACTAATTAGATGTTAATCGACTATCCCTGAGCCATACAATAATCCTTCCTCTTCTTCAAAAAACTCGTTTTGGCGGAGGTTTTCCGATCTCTGAGCTCTACGGGCCTCCTTGCTGGAAAGTGATGCGCGCCGGTTCTCCCGCGTTATGCGCTCAGCATCGACGGTGTCAGCAAAATTTTTGCATTGCTGCCAGATGACAATATCGAGGAGCTGCATGGTAGAAAGCACAGCTGAATAACCTTCGTTGAAAATGCCTGCAGCCATATTTGCTGCTATTTCGACGATTTTATAGCCGGAATTGACGTGTTTCGGATTTAGGCGCCACAGAATCGAATTGAACGATTCGTTCGAATTTTGAGTGTGTCCGCCTAAGCACCGCGTCAACAAATCCTCATTTGAAAGGTGTAGAAGTAAATTGGATGAATGTGCTTCTCTACATTGTCATTAATTAATCTTGCCGGGTGTTTGAAAGATGCCAGATTATTCGCCGCTTCAGCCTTGCGCCATTCGCACCAACTCTCCGGGCCTTCTGGACTGAAATTTTCGCTTTCGCGGTTCCGCAGCACGCTGTCTTTTAGATCAATCACCGGGTAGCTTGACATTTCGATGTGCGCTCGGCAAAAATTAAAAATGAAACTGAAAGCTGACGCTACAAATAGCAGTGTAGAAGCCGATTCCGAGGGCTATAGTTAACCGTTATATTGTATACCGTTATTCCAACAACTACTCAACACAGACCTTCTAGAACCTCCAAATAATATTTCAAAGGTATATACGAGTATAGTCAAACAATAGAATACACGAAGGAGCGGAGTGCGCGCGCTCGGGTCTGCCCGAGCATTCGCACCTGCTCGACGCTCGGCCACTAAAACTGATCTAGCTTCGAAAATATGTCGAATAGGCCTCTAAAATTTTGAACACATATTCTTGGATAGTTTTGGAATAGATTTAAGACAAAAACGAAAAATCGATTTTTTGAAGCCTGTAAAGCAGACTACTGCCTTAAGCAAAGGTTTTTTGAAAATCGAAAGTTCGACTAAGAGGGCTTAGGTCATAGTGCACACCATTCCGGGTCGCATACTTCTCATGCCATAGAAATGTATGTAAAAGTCTCTGTGGTAGGTATTTTATTAACCCACTTCTAAAAGAAGGAGGTTCTATTTACGCCTGCATTTTATTATATGACCCCGGTTAGACAAGCTTCGCGTGGCTTCAAAATGTGATCATCATCATTATAATTTTCAGGCATAGAAAGTCCAACATCAACCACAGATCCCCCTCACAGATGATCAATATAAATTTAATTCACGAAATCTAAAAAAATCCTTTTATAAAAAATTGTTTTATATCAATGTCATTCACACTTCCACCGCCTCGGAAAAAATGGTGTAATAAAGTCCGTCAGTAATACTAACAGATTCTTTTTTTATTGGGTATCTTTACTGTTGAAAGGAATTATTATTTATTTGAAGTGGTTTTGTTATTGTCATTACTTTAGAGTTAATTATACCTACATACTAATGTATTAATTCAAAGAGTCGCCTACTTCAATACCAAATTAAATTAAAATCGATTCGGTACTTTTTGCCTGAAAGAGTAATAAACATGACTATATTATATTAAGAATAAGTAGTTAAGCATTTGTCAGGTTGTTTAAAAGACTGATTTTATCGTTCCATGTTATAGAGCCACAAAGTTATCTGGCCCGGTGGCCAAAAGTAGAAACAAATACGTCATTTGGAATGTCAGTCTATCTGCCAGTCGCTGACATATCGGCCATTAGTTATTTCCATCCATCCATCCATCAGCCAAAGGAAGTCCACTGCTGAACATAGGCCTCCCCCAATGATTTCCACAGAGACCTGTTGGAGGCAGCCTGCATCCAGCGACGTCCCGCGACCTTTATCAGGTCGTCGGACCATCTTGTGGGTGGACGTCCTACGCTGCGCTTTCCGATACGCGGCCTCCATTCGAGCACTTTCCGACCCCATCGGTCATCAGATCTCCGCGCTATGTGCCCTGCCCATTGCCACTTCAACTTGCTAATCCGGTGGGCTATGTCGGTTATTTTAGTTCTCCTACGGATCTCCTTATTTATTAGTTATTTATTAGTTATTTACTCAATGTATTTATTTTTCCTGCATTATTTAAAACTAGTGAAAATTGCCGAAAACTTTAAAAAGTGATGCTAGGAATGTTAAACTTCAGGTATTAAATTTTACGTAGGAAGAAAAGCGGCTTCAGATACCAATAATACCCTTCGAAAAATTTTATCATCGTGTAGCTGCCGCAACAAGTTTGTGTTGTCAGCTTTTCAAAATAAATTCCACGAAAACAGAACTTTGTACGTACTAGTACAATAGATGAAAGTTCATATCATAAACTAAAATTTATCGTTACGTGCGTGGTGGCCTGTTGGTAAATGGACCACCAATGACCACAACCACATTTCACGGTGGCCGCGGGTTCGAATCTCAGGGCACCCCTCTGAATTTTCGGAGTCATGCGTGTATTGATAGTCAATAAACACACACTAAAACGGTGAAGGAAAACATCGTGAGGAAACCTGCATACCAAAGCGATTTATAAGAATTTCTATGGTACCTGTGTAAGTCCACCAACCCGCATTAGGCCAGCGCGGCGGACTATATGGCCTGTGATATGGCCTAACTACCCTCAATCGTACTCTCGATTGTAGAGGAGGCCCGTACCCTCCAGTGGGACGTGTATGGGCTGATACAGATAACTTTTTTAAGGGTTTTGACTTCTTTAAGGGGGAGCGATTGGTTAGAAATCTTGTGAAGGAAAAAACCATGCATATGAAACTGGTCCACTCATTTTCCCGACACTATTGATCGGATTGAAAAATCTTACTTTACCCACTTTTTTGCTATATCTATTTTTAATGGCAACACCAAATTCGATTACAGCGACTCTCGCACCGGGTCATATACTATAACTTTTTGGCTCTATAGGTATGATGATTTATAGGATCAGTAATTTCTAACTGCTTTATTAATAGAAAGACATTTTTAAAACCTATTTTAGCTATGGAATGTTTAGTCGCTTTCGAACGTCTTTTGAATTCAATTTGAACGAAGAAGAGAAAACATTCGATAGGTAAAATAGGCTGTAAAACTGACTATGAAGAGGGCCGTAAATATTTAATCGCTATAAACGTTTCATGAAAAATGTTCTAAATCAGAACTACCCATTCGTAAAAATCATTTAACCTATACTTACACTATGACCACTACAGGGTACCTAGTGCCTCCCATTATATGTGGTGATGATGAATTTAGGTAAGTATCCTATATTAAACTTTCTTAAAATTAGAATTGCACTTGTAGAAATGTGACAACTACACAACCGATATTCAGCGTGTCCAGCATGGTTCAGTCTATCCATAGGCACAATTCCTCTATTTGCATTCGCTTAGACGGCTCATGCGCTGCGTATAATCTTCTAAATAGAGTTAAGTATATAGATATAAAACGCACTGTTCACTCAATCGCCGTTGGTATATAAAGGTTGCAAGGTCCGCGGCGGCGGGCGTAGTCTCACAAAGGCAGTGTGTTGGACGCACCGCGATTTTGCACCGCGCCACTTCTCTAGCGCGATACACGAATACTGGCTTTATATAAAAATTCTTAATAATTAACGTAACTTCGTGAATTAAATACAATATAAACATTTTCGTACCGGCAGTTGCAACTAAAAACTTGGTAAGTGTAAAGTTTTCATTCTTGACCCGACCTCTTTGTTAGATTAAGTAATTTAATAGTTAACACAAGGTTAATTTAGTTTTTCCCAAAAGGTAAAAATCTTTAAAAGCCGTAGCTATGTGATAAAATATTACTTATACGAAACATTGGTTTCTGAAAATAAAGTACTTACATTTCAAAGTTTGCGTGTCGCTATTAACGTTGTACAAAATATAGGTAGGTATTAGAAATTCTATCTATTCTTATGATATAAAAGTTAGTTTAACGAGAAGGATATTTCATTGGAATTGTTGTTGTGAATGGTTCGGTTCTGGTTTTAGATTCTGCTATTGCTATGTCCTTTCCCGGCAAAAGGCGAACGTAAACAGTATCTGTTCAATACTTTGATTGTACTATGGTTATTTAACTCAGAGTATGCACAAATTGCTATTGTAACAAAACTTCCTCAAAACTCAGATAATTCATTGGCGCTTGACATTTATGCATGCACAAGGCTAATTTATAGGCGTACCTATCTAAGATGTAAGTTAATTAGGTTGGTTTAGATCGGTCATCGGTGGTGATTTTATATGCAATAATTAGGGCATTTAGGATATCACTTTAGAAATTCATCAATACGTAACTACTCAAATTAATAAAAAATATTTACAAATCCTTTAAAGTAAAGCATTTTTGAGGACAAGTGCCCAAAAAGCAGCTCCTATTTAGAATGAATTAATTTGAACTTATTTATAAATCTGTCCACAGTCTTCAACATCTTTGAAATTAAAATAATTATAAATATTCTTTTTGTTCTAATCGAATTTGCATAAAATATTACATTGTTAAAGGTCATCCGATAAAACCCGGATCAGTCAGACCCAGTCACATTTTTTAAGCCGAACTTTCAAGTAACATTTTTAATTGATATAAATCTAAAGATAATAGTAATTGCGAATTATTATTTTAAAAAATGAATTTGATGTATTAAAGATTTTTTTCCATGATAATAATAGATCATGTATTTATAAACGTTTGCTAATTAGAAACCATCATGATTTGTTTTTTAATCATAGTTTTAGCGGAATAAATATTTTTTTATGCACAGGTATAGGTATTTGACTACGTCCAAAAAAAATAATAGTATCAATACTCAATCCAACGTAACAAACTCACCTTCCTCTTATTTAACGGTGGTGAGGTGTTTTTAAGATTTTTTTCTCAAACTAACCGTAGTAACTCCATTTCCCCGAATTGAGCAATATAGATAGACTCAGAAGAAGCCAGTTAATTAGGTATTGTAAAAATATGTACTTCCTCTCTTCTTATGCGAATAAATTAATATATAATGATAATAAATTCCACGAGTACCTATAGAAACAATAATTTTAGAGATAGTGCGGATAATAGACAATTTATTGTATTTAATAATTGCAATTCTTTGAAATGCCACCTAACTGCAGTTATCGCGGTTTATCATGATCTAATTTTTACAGGTTTAAAGTATTAAAAAGGTAATATTAATTCATAAATAAATTTATTATATTTGTTGTATGAGTATTTATGCTATTATGACTTGATAAGCGCATGTGATTGCTTGACAATTGAGATTTGCTTTGCATGAAATAAGCAGAACGATAAAAACATAAGTACGTCAATGATAGTAAGTAATGCATTAATATTTTACTGATTTGATGTGGCTCTAACGATCAAAATAGCACTTACAATTTATTATTGGATTTAAATTCATTTTAATCTTATTCAGTCGAAATAAATTATCCAACAGATTCAGATGGGATTTATTAGAAGGAAAATAAAAACATTACACAAAACCAAAGAATGGATAATAACATACATATTATGATTAAGCATGGTTTTACCCTGTTAGAGAAAGAAATTTATCAAATCACGTTGAAGTAGAACCTATTCATATCTACCCTTATTATTGAGATATATGTATAGCTTGCAGTTGACATTGATATATACTGGTAACCTCTATAACTTATATTTAATATTATTTCCGTATGTAAAGTTCTTCTCATTAATCGATTTAATCAATTAATTTGGCCTTCCCAATTTCCTAAACTGTGACCTAGTTAATACATGTCTATTCAGTTCATAGTCATAACTTGATTTATGTCAACTATTTGTCCCTTAGAAACATTTGACTAAAATAAAAAACAGGCATTGCAATGAAATAAAAATCCAATATTTCGATTATTTGTTGTGTATTTAAGTAATCAACCACTAACTGGCCTAACCACTATCAATCATACTCTCGATTGTAGAGGAGGCCAGTGCTCTGTAATGGGACGTAGGTATATATGCTTATATACAGGGTATATCAAGACTGCTACCGAAAACGAAGCCGGCTGGTAGTTTAAGTTACTTCAGACACAATGCAACAGAAAAAGATGCAAAAAAAAGCGACAATATTTTTTTGTTATTATTTTCCTATGACCATGTTTGGGTGGTAAATACATTTTTTCCTAAAATAATAGTGTATACCCTTTTATTTATAAATAATCTGAGGTATAAAAGAGTTTAAATTATTATTTTAGCAAAAACTATGGATTTACCACCCAAAAATGACGATATTTAAAAATCATAAAAAATAATTGTCGCGTTTCTTTGCGAAATTTTTTATTGCATTGTGTTTGTAGTCACTAAAACTACCACCCGGCTTCGTTTTCGGTAGCAGTCTTGAGATACCCAGTATAATAAAATTAAGAAACAAGGTTTAATAATTGGGCACAGGGAGGTATAACTTTTTTTAATAGTCGATTAAATACTGGTTTTACGAACAATTATTAAATCCAATAAGCAATTTATTAAACTACGGAACCAAAAATAGGCTACAAATTTGTTAATTGGGTGAAATTGTTATCAAGAGTTATCGTGCATTGAAAGTGTTAATAATTATCTATATATTTCTCTAACAGTTATTTACAAAGTAAATACTACTAATGTGCAATAATAGAAAATCCTAATCTTTCATAACTGAATTATTTTTACTTACTGGATTCTTTTCGTAATGTAAGGGAATACCCGACTACTCTAATGTGACGTGCATGGGCAAAGTTTGTAGCAAATTAAACAGTTGACGTCACTAAACGGCTACGATTCTTGCAAAAATACCGGTTCCGCTTATATTTCCAACAGACTTCGAGGAAAATAAATAACAGTGTACGAGTTCATTGAATGAAACACCTTCACATGCGAACAGGGAATATCCCTCAGATGAATGTTATTTCGATGCGGTTTTTCCTTCCAACATAAGAAAATATTTTGAAATTATCACCAAGACAAGTATTGCACTATGAAATAGAATTTCTCGTTTTGCTGATGTCATAATAGTTGTTATTAGAATACAATGCCACGACTAAGTCTATGCTCACCTAGAGCAAAACCTAGAAAAATAATCAATGCAGACACCTACTATCAAGTTCAGATTAAATCCGTATACAACTGGAAATATTAAAAATTCAATAACATCCGCGTATTGAACTTCCGAGATAAAACAACAGTATGTTTCCACGTATTATGACAGCAAATGGAACACAAGATCAATGTCACACCGGTAACAGTGTTACGTAGAATGACCTTACAAACAAGTTCTGCTATGCCAATAATGACATTGGGTATAAAAATTATGAATAACTAATTGAATACTTATACAGTAATAAAATAATCAGTACAGACTACAGGCATTGCAGTAGTGTCTATGAACGTTTAGTTTCAACTTATGTAGATATCGCGTGCTGGCTTCTACTACCTTGGCCCTCCATCTAAATGCTGTAAGAAAAGAATCAGTACATTTCGTAGAATTTAACATTAATACGAATAAATTGCCTAATCAATGAGGTCAGAAATTATTCTTTAATAATTTACCTGCATACTTTGGTCGCGTATTATTTGAAACTCTTGTTAAAATATATCCTTAATCTACCATTAAAATGAAGCGTACCATACCATAATACCATACCATTCTATGCCATATAACCATTAATATTACAATTAAATTCATTTATACAATCTTCGCTCCCTTTTCAGACAGAAAAGTTTTAAAAATTCGATTAAATTAATTCAAATTAATGAAAAGTAAGCCTGACCTATATTTAAAAGTCTTTACTGTTAAAACCTAGTTCTGTTTCGCTCTACCTACGAATAAGATCAATACTTTTATATAATAACCTTTGACACTATCCAAAGGTTTTTTAGGTCTCTTGTTTTTTGTAGCCTAGCACTAAGTAAGACAATGCTATATTCATGAGTAATTGACTAAAGCAACTAGTGAAAAACATGCCGGCTACGACGAGGTCCACTGTTAACCTCGCACCACTTGCTCGCTAGTCGCTGCACAGCGGCTGCTTGTTGCGCAAGAGCCGCTCTCTCGGCATTGAGCGAGGACCGCGAATTTAGGCCTCCCTATGTATTAACTGCTTGACCACCAGTGGCACGTCGTAGATGACATTGATTTTTTGGAGTTACATAAGTATATCTTAATCTACTATTGTAGGCAGGCTTAATTTTGAATAGAAGAATGTGAAACAGACAATTCTGCTCAGATACCGGCAAGCCTAGTTTCATCGAAATGCATGTTCACATGTTGGATTTATCTTTAATTTGATAAAACTGTACCGATAGTCACCTTAATTATTTCATTTATCGTAGATAGGTAACTTATATTTGATCGAAGATTCAAAAATAGGAATTAGGAAATTCGAAAAGCTTGACGTTAGGAAAAACGGCACAGTTGATCGTAATGTGACAAGGTAAATTTTTAAATGATACAAATTAAAATAGTTTCAACCGACAACCTCTACGTGCTTACAGAAAAAAAATATTAACGAGTATTACATTTGATGGACAATTACAATTATTTACATAATTGTAAATGGGTGCAATTTGATGTGTCGCTGATATGTCGTTGCAATTTCCTTGTTATGTGCTAATGGGAATAAGAATAAACACTGGTATTTCCAACTTACAGACATCGAATAAAGCAAGAAAGTAGTGTATAGCATGACAATATAAGTCTTTATATCTATTGGACAAGGACGACTTTTATAGTAATGGTGCCAATTACAGTTATTGAACATCGTAGCGCTGTCCCAGTTTCATTCACTTGTATTTTGTGCACACCTACAGGTCGACAATACCTACTACTTTATTTGTCTTTTATAGTTATATTTACCATTAATATAATGTGATATTTAAGCCATGAACTTGGGTTCTTGGAGGTTTGTTGCTTTTTCTTCTTATTGAGCCACACCAACTCCAGTGTCGACAACACTCCCAATTGTTATTTCTTCATATATTTGTTTTACCTTGTATTCAAACGTAAAGATAAGCATTAATTATGCAATATCCCTAGTGAAGTGTAGATCACCAAGTATATCGTAATTGTTTGTTATCTACAATTAATTCACAAACAAAATATCAGTTGCTTATACTTTTATTACCATGCTATTGCATTATAAATAACATATAATACAAATATAACCATTGTGCATTATTTACATTGCTCACTTTCTTCGTTCATGTTTTACTTACAAGTACGAATATTGTTGTTTATCATGCACATACTCGTTGTCTTGGTTATACATATTACATATCGCTATAACAGTTTCCCAAAATATAAAGTAAATGCAGGGCCGTCTTTACCTATGACGGGGCCCTGGGCACACAAAAATTTGGGGCCCTTTGGAAAAATAAAGAAAAAAAATAATCTAACATTTATCTACTATGATCATTTCATATCGAAGTTATGTATCAATCTTGTCGGAATTGTCCCTCTCAAAGGGAAGTAATGAAAAGAAACTGTGTATGATGTCTCTAGATCTTTCTAGGTTAGCTCATTACACAGGCTCACTAAAATGTTTTTATTAGTGAGTACTGATTACCACTAAAATGCTTAATAAGTTTTTTTTCTAAAACGATGTATTATATGCGATTGTTTTTTTTTTAATTTATATGGTACTAGCGGTCGGGCCCGGCTTCGCCCGGGTGCAGATAGTTTTTGAGTCCAATCCACATCAAGAACATATTATTTCGCGTGTCTACTAACTATATTTCCCGCGTGCCGTCGACTATATTTCCCTTCCGTAGGAGAGGACATCCCGTGCCAACAATTTGAATTTGAAAGAGTAGAAAATATGTATATTTGGTTTCCTGACTCATCCCACGGGAACACTACATTTTTCGGGATAAAAAGTAGCCTATGTGTTAATCCAGGGTGTCAGCTATCACTATACCAAATTTCATCAAAATCTGTTGAGCCGTTTTTTCATGAAAGAGTAACAAACATCCATACAAACTTTCACCTTTATAATATTAGTAAGGATTAATCCTTATCAATATTATTTCGTTTTAAATCGACTTAAAAAAAGGAGATTATGTACACACGCCGGCACAATTAGAGGAACACGCACAAAAGTTTTTTTTTTTAATTTTGTTTGCTGTTTGTTTAAATGGTCTTTGTTTTTATATTTCAGCACCTTTAAAAAATTAAATGATGCAAAAAGATTTTTGGATATTTAGAGTTTTAACGTTAATTATACGCTCCCAAGTGCTTTTAAGATTTTTTCACTTTCAAGTGGTTTCACAAAATTTTGTTTAATTTCATTTTATGTGACTTAAGTTATTTTTATTGTTATTGTTTTTAGAGTACCTGTCTTGTAGGATATAAAATAAGTGGCTTACCTTCCACTGAAGTTGCCAGAGCGGTAACAATGATTGAAAATGGTCAAGGGTAGGATTCAGTAAGTCGCGCATTGGGTGTGTCGATATCTGTCGTCTTTCTCAACGTTAAACGTTAGAGGCACATAGGCTCTTATGTGCGGATGCCAGGATAAGGCAGAAAACGGTGGACCAGTACCCAGGATGGTCATTTTATACGGCTGAAAACTTTGAGAAATCGTCGTCAAACGGCTATTCAGACCCGAAACATGTCACAAGAAGTCCGTGATGTTAATATCAGTGAGCGTACAGTGAGAACACGTTTAAATGAAGTTGGACTGAAGTCTTACGTTCCGTCAAAAGCTCCAAAACTCGAGGTGGTACATAAAGTAGCCAGATAAGCTTTTGCTCATCAACACCGCGACTGGACAAATGAGTGGAGCCGAGTTTTGTTTAGTGATGAAAGCAGTTTTGTTGTGAATTGCATAGAAGGAAGGGAGAGGAACTGGAGGTATCGAGGAGAACGCTAATCGAGGAAACTTTACTGAAAGAGGTGTGGTATGGCGGAGGGTCAATTTTGGTATGGAGTGGTATATGTTTGGAACCGGAGTTAATACTTATAGAAAATGGGTCTTTAGCTGCACAAAGATACGTCGCAGAGATCTTAGAGTCCCTGTATTGTCTTTTGCACCATCCATAGGCGAATATTTTTTATTTATGCATGATAATGCGCGGCCCCACACAGCGCAAATGGTTCGCGACTACTTAAATCAGGCCCAAATCGCGCAAATAGATTGCCCAGCAAGATCACCTGACATGAATCCGATAGAGAACGAATGGGACGTCATCGGAAGAAAGATAAATGGAAGAAACCAAGCCCCTAAGATCGTCCAAGGATTAAAATTCATGTTAGTGCAAGAGTGGGAGAATTTGTCGCAAAAAATGATTGATGACGTCATTAAAAGCATGAAGGATCATATCCAGACTCTTATCAGAGCCCGTGGTAGCAATACGCATTATTAATTTTCTTAAATTATTTCTGTAAGTTTTTAAAATACACGATTACATTTGACAATACAGAAATTTCATTTTACTGTATTTCCGTTTAATTGCATTTGCGTCATTAATTAAAGTATTTTTTTACTCAATTATAGTATTTTTTTATAAATTTTGCCTCATTTTAAATATTGAAATATAAAAACATTCAGTTATTATAATATTTTCTAAGAAATTCAATATTTAACGCGTGTTCCTCTAATTCTGCCGGCGTGTGTATGTATGTAATTTTGTCAGAGTTGCATAGTTTTTGGATATGTTAGTCTATACCAGCGCCTGAACACAAATTTCAAATTAAAAAATATATGCATGTTTGTATGTTTGTCCACGCATATCTCAAAAAGTATAAGTCGGATTTCAAAAAATATGTTTGCTTTCGATTAGATATAGTCCAACTTAGGAGTTGTATAAGTTTCATCAAAATTGGTTACCTACTTAGTTTTTAAAATAAAGCAGAAGTGTTTCCTATAAAACAAAGTACTCTGTGAGGAGTGTCCAACTTTTTTCAGTTCGCGACGTGCATACATGTTGACTATATTGTCTCAGCGTCCTAAACTAGATAGGTAAGGGTAATAAGTTTCGATTACTACAACAGAAATGTAAAAATTGGTCAACCATTTTTTGAGGTCGGTACTGGCCTTAAAGTTTGAGATCAGCGGAACCCCACGGTTCTACTCGCATAGTTCGTAGCATGATGTTATAAAGCTTAATAGTAGTCTAGCTGGCACCGACCTCAAAAAATTGTTGGCCTATTTAGGTATTTTAGATCTATTAAATATTATTTTTATTATCCGGAATTAATGAGATGGGACAGGAAAGGATGTAACAGGATCGAGTCTTGTGTCGTGGGTATCAGAAACTACGAGAGACTTGGGTGTCACAAACACCCAGACCCGAAAGAAATATTTGTGGGCCGCACAAACATTTCTCTCGGTGCGGGGATCGAACTTGCGGCCTCTCGTTTCACAGTCGTCGTAACGTCTAACCGACTGCGCCACGGAGGCTGTCAAAAGTATTGATATAAATAATATTTTGCTGATTTGGACTGGATTCATCATCCAAAAATGATCTGCACACGGGCGGAGCCAGTTGGGTCCATGTGTAGAAATAAATAGTTATTGACATTAACTTAGCCATAAAGATATCTCTTCTAAAATATTGGTAACGTGGTAATTATTTTCACAAATTTTAAAATTAATTTATGTAGTTATTTACTTGTCTTACTGGCTATTTTTGAACTAATCATCGGAAATGTAGTTTACATTTGATCGAACTCCATAGATCATATTTTTTAAACATCATACAACAGCATATAATCTCAAAATTGAATATTTAAAGAATAAATATTTTCCACTTTCAAACCCAAAGACGTGGTAATTGAAAAAATATGAAAATATGGATTAAACGATTGTGAAGCAGTACATCTGGTTTACAGATACCATGCATTACAGACGTAAAACATAGAAAGTAGTATCTTAGGAATTATTTCGATTACTTCATATTGAATGCTCTATACTATTTGAGGCCCATGGCAAAATCATCAGATGGGGCCCTCCCTTACTATAAAAAACTTAACTTTATAAACTCTATGAATAATTATCCAAGAATTGGTAAACAAATTCAGCGAATTGTTGATTGTATCTTACTAATTTTATAAATCAATGTTACATTCCTTCTCTGCTTACGGCATCTCGGGCCGAGGACCCCTTCGGGCCTGAGGTCTTTCAAGCTCGGGGCCCCCTTGGACCGGGGGCCCCCTACCCTTGGTGTTATACAGTGTTATACAAATCTTTTATGATGTAAACATACTACCTATATAGTATAATTACTATTTCTGTGACAGAGAACACATTTATAGCATTTCACTTTTAGTTTGGAGGGATCTCTTTTAGGATGTGGAGTTATATTATCACTAATCTACTGAAATAGATCATTATAACTTCTTACAATTTTGTAAATATACGTATAGTATTATGATAAGAGTCGAGAAACGTGTGAGTAAATGTGTGAGGAAAATTTTCGGTTTGTCTTTTTTTTACACTTGGTCTTCTTCGGGCCCCCCTGAGGATGGGGGCCCTGGGCACGGGCCCCGTGTGCCCTTAGTGTAAAGACGGGACTGAGTAAATGCATATCCAACGTCCGTACGTCAGATCATCGACTCCGAATCATAATGTTTCGGAAAATAAGGAGATGTTTCAATATATTATTTCAGGTATCACGATGTCGGAGAGTGATTTGAAATTGAAATACGGTTTGTGTCCAGGATCAATTTCAATTAAATGTTTTGTTTGCAGTTTAGATTCTGGCTACGTGTTGTTTTCCTTTATGTGCAGTATTACAGTATTTTTGCTTGTTTTATAATTTCTTAGCGATTCTTGGTGTACGTTTATTTTTTCTCATTTCATTGTTTTTAAATTTTTAAAGTATTGCTCACTTGCCTATTACAATTCATTGGCAATTTTTTTTTGGCTTGTTGTAGAGTAACTATTTATTTGCTATAATAACTATGTGTAAAAGGAGCATACCTAGTAATACAAATAATAAAATTATAATAATTTTATTTACAGAAGTCATGGAAGCCGCAGACTTTAAAGACTTCGCGAAAGCGATGACTGACTACATCACAGAATATCTGGAAAACATCAGAGACAGGTACATTATTAAATAGTAATGAGTCTTTAAGCATTTTGTATTTCATCTCAGGGCATAAATAATTGTCTTATGTAACTTGTAAAATCACCTTTTGTATAATTCAAAATGTATTTAAAGTTAGATCATTATCATATAAGCCACAGGAAGTCCACTGCTGAACATAGGCCTCCCCCAAGGATCTCCACAGCAACTTGTTGGGAGCGGCCTAATTTAAAGTTAGATATAAGTTTAAAACTTTTTATTGATCAAATTATAATTTACATAATTCTCGATGGAGTTGAGAGAGGTTATGACGACCTTAAAAATTCCTTAAAAGTAAATCCTTTATCAGTACTATTTACTGTTATGTTGTTATTCTGATAGAGAAGAAATTAATTTTTAAAGAGCTGTTCATAACATTGAAGATTGGTTAAATTGTGCTCCTAATTTGCATTATCCAATATTTTGAAATAAACCGTAGATTTTATGTAAAATCTAATTGTATTTTTGGCTAAAACGACTAATTAATATTGATATGCATGACAGTTTTACATATAATGTTTGTTCATTGTAGGCAAGTGGTGCCGTCGGTTAAGCCAGGGTACCTGCGTCCTCTGGTGCCGGAACAAGCCCCGACAGAGGCTGAACCCTGGACTGCGGTGATGGCAGACATCGAGCGTGTGGTCATGTCTGGTGTCACTCATTGGCAATCACCTCGTTTCCACGCATACTTCCCGACGGCCAATTCATACCCTGCCATTGTAGCTGATATGTTGAGCGGCGCTATTGCCTGCATCGGTTTTACCTGGGTAAATTACTTGTATAAATTATTACACCTATACCTTTTGATGAGTTCAATAAAGAAATGAGTTAAGTAAGTTTAAAGTTTTTAATCTTTGTTGACACTTAAAAACATACTGAATCATTTCATATAGGTAATTTGTAGGTTTATATTTTATGCTTTATGGTTTTCAATTTTAGTACCTATTGCTATTTTGACTATATTACTCAGTAAGTAGATAGGTACCTATATAGTTCTCTTTGGATGGTAACTTATGCACAAGAGCGCAGTTACTTCACACGACAATTATACGCCATATAGAGGAATTCGGAGTAATTAATGACGTTAACAAAGCACCGGAGTTGTTTTTACCTGTACATGCTCATAATTTAGTTCAGTGTCAATGTTAAGAACGAAACAAAACTTGAAGGAAAACCAGTTACATATCACGTTTTTATACATTTAAATAGTTTTTTTTTTGATTCCGCATTAAAGTTTTTGGTGGTATCAGAATTCCACGTAATCAGTTTTGCTCGTGGATTGATACGATCTCAATAGTGAAAGAATGCGTTTTTGGGGTCATAATCTACAAGCCATCAAGTAGCAAATAGATAAATGGCCTCATTGCCGAAATACACATAGTTATGACCCCACATTAAGATCGATTAAGTCTTTCGGTATATATTTGTGGTCCTCACAAACATTTGTGTCGGTGGGGGAAGCGAACCTGCGGAGACTTAAGTACTTCCACAAAAAATTGCCATTTTACTATTAATATTTAATGAGACTGTGGAACTGTGTTAGTTACGCATACACTAGGATCTAGTGACTAATTACTGGAATTTATAATTTACTGACTTTCTACTTAGTTTTTTGTATTCTCACTATTTTTTTTTGGTAAATAACTTATTTAAATACTTTATAATTATTTAATCGTGGAATTAATCATATTAACGTTTGTTATTTTGACCACGGCCGTAATTATCAGTGTAAATATTATTTTGTTTATTGTATCGGAACTTATATCTCATATCAATATTCCCTCGCTGGGATTAATAAAGGCATTTCTCAATTTTTTACACTTAAGACATCACGTAATCGATAAAGTTTGATGATTGTTTTACGTGAGTTTGGGTAATTCCAATTATATGTATTATCTTCTAATCAAACAAAAAGATCGATTACTTCATTCTGGTTGGTAACTTCAATATTTATGTACTACATTTCAATACTGATAATAAATTAATTAGTTTATAATGGCGTTACAGATTGCAAGCCCAGCATGTACCGAATTAGAAGTCGTAATGTTGGACTGGCTGGGCCAAATGTTGGGTCTGCCAGAGCAGTTCTTGGCACGATCTGGCGGCGAAGGTGGGGGTGTCATCCAGGGAACTGCGAGTGAAGCCACTTTGGTAGCACTGCTGGGCGCGAAGTCACGCATGATGCAGAAGCTTAAAGAAGAACATCCCGAGTGGTCTGATACAGACATCCTTGGCAAACTTGTGGGCTACTGTAACAGTAAGTTGAAACCTGTTGTATTGTAATAGTAATTATCTCACTTTGAATGTATTGTGTGACGTGAGCCACGCACGCTGGCTGCAATACATAACATATACCTTAGTATGTATGTATCGAAACACGAATCACTTTGATCCCGGTGATCGTTTATCCCGACTTATAATTTAGTTTCAAGCTTGCCTCTGCCGCGATATTTAGCTAACAGGGTTATTAGAATTCCGAAATGACTCGAACTTGATCTAAACAATCTAATTTCTAGATGCGTAGAGCACTTTTTGTACTCTATTTACCATTTGGCATTTACACCATATCAGCAATAACATAATATTCTATTTTTTCTTTTCAGAACAAGCGCACTCGTCTGTGGAACGAGCTGGTCTTCTAGGAGGAGTAAAGCTCAGGAGTTTGCAACCCGATGACAAAAGACGGCTTCGTGGTGATATTTTGCGTGAGGCTATGGACGAAGATATAAGCAAGGGACTTATACCTTTCTATGTGAGTGTCATATCCATTTTGGTGTTGTTGATAGCCCAAATATATATTTCATTATGGATTTTGGGACTGCCACCAGATAGATATAATATGTGGGTATCCGCTATCTGTTCAGTCAATTTAATCAGTCGTTACAGGCATGTGTGCTGTATAATTTTATTTATGCAATGCTAGAGGCTAGGCCCAGTTTCGCCCGGGTGCATATAGATTTCTCTACACTAATATGCACGTATTATACACATAAACCTTCTTCTTGAATCACTCTATCTATTAAAAAAACCGCGTCAAAATCCGTTGCGTAGTTTTAAAGATTTAAGCATACAAAGGGACATAGGGACAGAGAAAGCGACATTATTTTATACTATGTAGTGATAAACAACATGGGATATCACTTTAATTCAAAAATGCTACTGAAGTTGACTACTAATCTGATAAAATATAGCTATTAATTGTCCAATCAAAAATTATCAATGGGTATAACTTATCGAACAGGTAGGAGTCACCTGTTATTCAGGTCACTCTATACCTATTCTTGATATAAAAACGACGATTAGGTAATTTATTAAAATTTGTGGGTTATAAAGGGAAAATAGAAAGATTATAATTCTCCTGTTTTTCAGGTCGTGGCTACTTTGGGTACAACTTCTTCGTGCACATTTGACGCACTGGACGAAATTGGTGACGTTTGTAACGCACGCGACATATGGTTACACGTCGATGCAGCTTACGCAGGTTCTGCCTTCATCTGCCCTGAGTATCGCCACTTCATGAAGGGCATTGAAAAGGCTGACTCTTTCAATTTTAACCCACACAAATGGATGCTTGTGAACTTCGACTGCTCAGCTATGTGGTTGAAACAACCTCGATGGATTGTTGATGCGTTTAATGTGGATCCTCTTTATTTGAAACATGACCAGCAGGGATCGGCCCCTGACTACCGCCACTGGCAAATACCTCTTGGACGTAGATTCAGATCTCTTAAACTCTGGTTCGTTCTGCGGCTTTATGGTGTAGAAAATCTCCAAAAACATATCAGGAAACAAATTGCTCTTGCTCATCTTTTCGAAAAGCTCCTTGCTTCTGATGACAGATTCGAGCTTTTTGAAGAAGTAACAATGGGTCTCGTATGCTTCAGACTCAAGGGATCCAATGAAATCAATGAAGAGTTACTGAGGCGTATTAATGGCCGCGGAAAAATCCATTTGGTTCCTTCTAAGATTGATGACGTGTATTTCCTAAGACTAGCAATCTGTTCACGCTTTACTGATGATAGTGATATTCATGTATCATGGGACGAAGTAAAATGCTCTGCTAACGACGTTCTTAACAAAAAGTAAAATTTGAAAATGTAATGTATTTAGCTAATGTAATCCCATTTGTTGGACCAAGAAAATATATAATTCATATTGTAGAACGCATATTATAATTAAGCATTACTGCTGTTACCTATCACATGTTATTTACCATTGTTTTAATTTATTACTTAAAGCGGTAAACACCAACGGTTGTTTGCACTAAAGGTAGGTAATAATATAGAATAATAATAATGTTTTTACTTTTATGTATCTAGTAATTTATTTCCTACCACATAATGGTAGTAAACCAACCAATTAATGTTCGTCCACATAACGCTGTGCGTAATAATCAAATAACGTGAAAGATGCATTTCCAGTGTAGTACTTAATATACTTCTTATCCTTCCTAAAAATGCTGACAGGAAGCTAAATTAAATATTCGCTATAGAAATGTAATATGATAGCAAAGTGATTTATTTAAAAGACAATTTTTGTCGGCTTATCATGTTATATGTAGTCAATGTTTCAACAAATTTAAATAGTGTGTATACTGTATAATATCACAATCGCAATGTACCATTTTCGTTGCAATCCATAGCGTTTATGAAAAGGATATAGATATTTAATTATTGACAGTCTCTAAGGCTCAGTTGGTTAGATGCCGAATGTAAAACGTGAGGTTGCGGGTTCGATGCCCGCACCGAGACAAATATTGTGATCCACAGGTATCTGTTTCGGGTCTGAGTGTTTGTGTGACCGAAATGTCTCTTATAGTTTCTGATACCCACGAGACCCGATCTAAGTGTGGAGTTAGGACTATGTATGTGACTGTTGGGTGTATTATTTATTTATTATTTTAAGTTCGATGTACATGACCATTGACAATATTGAAAATGTGTCTTGGAAGTTATACTTACAAATGGTTATTTTATCGAACACAGGTACCTACTTCATAGTTCAACCATTCCTATTATACATAAACACTAGGTGTAATTGTTTCGATGATAATAATCATAAAACGGTTTGTTGACTCCGTGTAAATTCATGACATACCTAATTATTGTTAGATTTTTTGTTATTTCTTTCTAAAGACCCTTCGATTTCGATTCGAGGGACCTTAGGATGAAAGCTACTGAAGAACGTAGATGAGCTACGTACCTATGTATTGCTGTGGATGCGTGAAAGTTGCAAAAACGGTTATAAAAACGTTGTGTAGTTCATTATTATTTTTATGTGGTATGTGTGGTAACAAATATGACAATAATTTTTATTAAGTTTTATCGTTACCTAATTGTTGTTCATACATAAGTAAGATTATTTATATACGAGTAAACAAGAATAGAAGTTTATATTTAATTTTGTACGGTTGTTACGATTTCCACCAGTTATATATTTTTTATGAAGTAGATATTTAAATGTTATAAGAGATGCTTATCAAATCATAATATTAGGTCCTTTATCAATATTCATACGCAAGTTGTAATTTCGTGTTAGTCATAATCTGTTATTGAAACTAAAGATATCTAAACATTTACCTGTATATTTTCTTCTATTAAATAAACGCTTTGAAACATATGACTTACTTATTCTTTTTTTTTTGTCTCAAAGACTTAATCATACTCTAGAAATAAGAGACTCCCTTATATATTCAGCAGGTACCACCATGTCGTTTTGAATCGATTATGATAAAATTAATACGAGTATAAGCAAATAATGGCATAAATAATAATTCTTATCAGAAAAATCTAATTTTGCAAGGAGTACTAAGTCTGATCTAGAATTGTTAAAGTATCTGGCATTTATAATCGGATTATAATTTTAGAATAAACATTTCTTCCCTCTTTGATGTGTCGAATGTCATAAATCTAAAACTGTACTTTAAAATCTTGCAAAATTGGAGAGTGTCATGTACTACACAAAAATAATATAACGCTGAACGTAAAATGTTGCTTCCGGAACTAGTATGGCTTGGCACTAGAGAAATGCTGAAGCTCTTTGACGTAAGAAGAGTTGTAAAAGTTGGAATTCTTGCTAGAAATCGTCGATGGTTTAGTAGAGCAGTCAGTGCCAAAGGCCAAGAACAATGTATCCTCGACTCATGCAGTATCAGTCCAACCTGTCAAGAGCCCCGAGTTATAATTGTAGGAGCAGGCATGGCAGGTCTCTCCGCGGCACATCGCTTGACTCAATGTGGTATTAGAAATTTTGTTGTTCTGGAAGCTAAAGAAAGGTATGCATTCTTCGAATTCTTTAATTCAATTGATTTTATTCCAATAGGCACAGAATTAATAATACAAGGTTAATTGATTATAGACCCGGAGGACGCATTCATTCATGTTGGCTTGGAGATGCAATCATCGAAATGGGCGCTGAATGGATTTCTGGTGCTTGCCTGCCTAACTCAGTTTATACATTGGCTTCCCAAGATAGGCTATTACAAACACCTTTGCCCCGTTTAGATGCATCGCGTGGTTTGTTTTGTACTAGCGAAGGACGCGCAGTCGATCTACCCGTTACAATTACAGCATATCATACTTTCCGACAAATTGAACAACAAGCAGCTAATTTATTTAGATTAGGAGGAGAAAGGTTACATGGAACCCTGCTTAATTTTGTTGGTTTACGAATACAACAAGAATTACATAATTTTCCAGAAGATCAAAGGTACGACGCCGCACGTGTTATGTTTGGTCTCACTAATATATTGCGGAATAGATGTGGGGACGACTTATCGCTCGTCAGCGCCGATCAATACGGTAGCTACATAGAGCTACCAGGTGGAAGTGTTCGTGTGCCGTTGGGATATGTTGGCGTTATGGCACCATTACTGCGTGGACTACCAGATAATTGCATAAGGTACAGCAAACCCGTGAACGTGATTCGTTGGGGCGTTGGACAAGCTGGGGATGGCCGCGTTCTTGTTAAAAGTTGTGATGGTGAAGAATTGACAGCAGATTACGTAATTCTAACCATGTCACTCGGATGCCTCAAATGTCAAGCTGATAAGCTGTTTGCACCACCACTTCCAGTTTGCAAGTTAGATGCAATTTGTAATTTAGGTTTCGGGCTCAGTGACAAAGTATTCTTGGAGTACGCCGAGCCTTTCTGGGTATGTCACGAAGGTAGCTTAAAAATGGCATGGTCGGCTGAAGAATTGCAATGTAGGTGTGACTGGACTCGGGGAATTTGTTCAGTAGACGAAATGCCAGGTAGCAAACATGTCTTGTGCGCTCAAATATCAGGCCAAGAAGCCGCTATTATGGAATCTATGGCGGAAAATGATGTAGCCGAAGGAATAACGCAGCTATTACGAAGGTTTACTGGTAATCCGTGTCTTCCTTACCCGCAAATGATGCTTCGGTCTCGATGGGCAACTGACCCACATTTCTGTGGATCTTATTCTTACATGAGTTGTTGTTCTACCGTGAGTCATCAGTGCGAGTTAGGTGCGCCTGTCCCCGGTCCGTGCGACCCGATGCCTCCAATACTACTATTCGCAGGCGAGGCTACGGTGCCTGGATATTTTGCAACTGTACACGGCGCGCGGTTGAGCGGCATCCGTGAAGCTGAGCGCATTGTATTATTAACAAAGAAATTTGAAGGTCCTCCGCGTTAGCTATAATTCATGTGTACTTGTTATGTCCACTTATAAGCGCTTCCGTAATTTACAACCGCATGTTGTGTAACTTATCAGCGTTATTTAGCATCATCTTGTATTACTTATTTTGTTTTTATACTCCTTTATGCACCAAAATATTACTTCAGTAACATTTTTATATCATGTGTCTGTGAAATACAATAAATATACTACTGTTACATATTTATGTTGTGTAAATTAAAAACTTTTGAAGAATAAATAGTTTATTTATTGGTTTTAATAAATTAAATTATAACATATTTATTATCCTAAAACATCCCAGATAGTTCGTTTTCGTTTGTTGTCATTACTGAGGGTAACTTTCCACTTTTTAATTTAATTAATAGAAAAGGCACTATTCTAAAGTGCTTATAATGTGTGACACATTCATTTCAGTCTATTATTATTTAGTGTGAATATTTTTTATAACTGACATCCTAAATGGTATTTTTCTGAAATATATTTATTACATTCTAAACGTATTCTTTTTTGTTAGTAATACCAATTCAGTATACAACATTTGCCACATGTGACACTTATAAATTTTAATTTTAAATATTTTTTTGTGTTTTATTTTATAATATTGTATATTTTTAAAGATTAGTTGAAAATATTTAATACAGTGAAAAGGTATAAATCCCCTAACATTTCAAGTATCCATTCCTCTATTAAAAATATCTTAGCATAAAAATCCAACTAATCAACCATATTTACTACAATGGCACATAAACTACAAGCAAAATTTCAACCCTGCTAGAAAACTACCCCCATTGCCTGCACACAACGGCAAATCATCAAATTCAAATGTAACTTGGTGACCATTGTATAATAGAATTTTGTCCCTGAACTCTACAATGTATGAGCATGTAGGGAATCTATGGTTAGGCCATTCAAAACTGATTTTGTACCATTTATCTTTTTGTATGAAACATGGTTCCTTTAATTCTATATCTACAAGAGAATCATATTCAACTGTGTTTATAAAATTTGTGTATTTTACAATACTGTTATCTGATTCACACATGATAGACACAGACAATTGTTCAGAATATACTTTTTTTTTATCATTGCATAACATATAAATTACTGGCTCCATCCTGGTTGGAACACATAATGAATTTATAAATACTGATTTACTAGCTTTTAATCTGCAATGTATGGTATAATTGTTGGAGTCTATTATGATAGGAGCCATAGACCTTATTGGAGTACGAAAACATAAATGCCATTGAAGTTTCAAGGAATTTCGTGGAATAGTATTTTCTGAACCAACAGGTGCAATTATTTCTGGAATACTAACATTATTTGATTCATTTAACATTTTCTTAATAGACTCCGCTTCACCTGAGAGTAGGAGACAATTTTTATAAGCAACTATTTCTTGTAATTCATCAACATTCAGTGTCGAAAATCTAAGCAGTTTAAATATCCCATATTTTCTTAATAACCCTTGTCTATTTTCAAATGTTGCTGGTAACCCATTCTGTTTACATAAATGTGTAGACCAGTCAAAAACATGCTTGATTAGTTCTTTTTCACTAATATTCATGTAGTCTGTTTCGAGGACAGCCTTCATGCACAAATGGGTGATGAGATTCTTTTTTTCTTGTAGTAAGTAGCCTGCATGATGACCAAATAACTTCAATGAATAACTGATCAATTGTTTGTCATGCATGTAGTCAGGGTAATTTAACACTTCAATGACATTATCCACACTTATGTTAGCCTTTATGTAGGTGACACATATTTCAGTCAAATGTTCTAAGAGGTATTTTCTTGAGGCATAAAGTAATTCAAATGCTTGTTCAATACTGGATATCTCAACATTATCAGTGTATATGTAATTAAGCATGAGTTGAAATGTATCAGGTTGTATATCTGTGATCTCAATATCTTTTTCTGTTGACAGTGGACCATAGAACATTGCTTCAAACACTGGGCTGCTGATTCCTAATATCAATTTGTGTGCTCTTATATTTTTTCCAAGAACTGAGAATCCACAATCACTCCATTCAAATGAAACCAGTAGTTTTTTTACGCGATCGTAAAGACTACTCTGAGACAAATTAGTTTTTTCATTCTTTAAATAGTCCATCTGAAATTATGACAAATTCCATTATTGTAAGACGCAAAATGCATGCTACAAATCCTTATTATAATACGCGCACATGTTTGTTGTTAAAACAAGGAAAACATGAGTAAGTCATGAGCCAGTAATCACATGTTTCAATAAAGTATATAATGAACTAACCTTGAACTTGAAAAGATCACGGGCACTAAGCGATGCACCGAAATAATATTATGATTTTGATATGCACACCACAATGTATTTCCAGCATAAGCTTGAATTTACTTATAAAATATTCTTTTACAAAACCAATTTTTAACGTTTTCAAAGTACTGTTATTTGACAGCAATGCAAATTATGTTTGCAAACAAACAAAAAATTTATAATAGCTACATTTGTCATTTCTTGATAAACAAGTTAGATGGCACTACTTGCGCTCTATTTTCAAAATTGAAATGATTTGATTCGATAGGTAAATAAAAATTTGTGTATAGTTTGCAGCATGAAATATAATAATATTTAACGCATAAAGGTATTAAATACTTGTTTTTTTAACTCTTGATTTCTTTTGTTTATTACTTTTACCTCTATTATAAGAAGATGAATTTATTGAATAGTTCCTGCTAGCAATGATAGATGTCAATGATCGCAGAATTAGGTATAAATATGATATATATGATTTTTGAGACCTTTTTGAGATTTAGTAAAAAAAATTAAAATAGAATTGGCTAATTTACAAAATTATAAAGATGTATTGGATACTAGCGGACTAGCGGTTGAGCCCAGGGGGGCTTCTCTGTGCTCCGACACGACGACGAATGTCCCCCCCCAGCTTCACCCGGGTGCAAGTAGTTTTTACATCAACAACATACAAATTCGCGTACTACAGTTGACTGAATTATTTATGAATTGTTGTATGATTTATAAACCTTCTAAAGTTCATATTTTTTGTAATAATGAACCAATACATTAATTTAAAGTAATATTGTTTCAGTGGGTTAGACGCAAGGCTGTATTATGATGTGTACCTATGCCGACTTATATTGTCAAATTTATGAAAACTGTCAGTCCGAGCTTGAAGGATCTGATGTTAGCGCGCCGGGTTTTATGTTTAATATATATAAAGATTGTAGAAGAAAATGTTGTGTAGTGATTTTTATTGAATATTTTTAGTATCAAATAAATGATACAATGTCGTCGACTGTGGGTGATTCTGTATTAGATTTTGATTTGAACTTTTTACATCCGACGCCCGATAACACTGTGGTTAGTTTCTTTTTAGGTTATGTTTTTATAATACTAATAACATTTTTTGAATTTCCTGATAGTATACGGCTAATTCTTGAAATATAATATTTGTATAGATAGTGATTTTTCAAACATTCCAACAGACCAATTAATCTTAAAGATGTAATCATTCAAATAATTTTTGTAGCTACATTTATTCGATTGCCGAAGTTGACATACAAAATACTTGGTATGCGATAATTTTATACTATATGTGTAATTGTAATAAGATAGTAGCAACATCCTGTGAATGAACGCCCAACATAAACTGGGCAGAAAATTCAAAGGACAGAAATAAATATTTTTCAGTCTGAATACCATTTCTGTTAGAATCCTAATTTTACTTGCTTCCGGATTTACTGGTTTTATATTTTAGTACATAAAGATATTGATATGTTATGCCCTAATATGTGCTAACTGGATGATTAAAAATGTGTAATTTTGTTTTAGGTAAATGTTACAGAAAGGCGAAAATCAATATATATGGTAAAGAAAAAAACCATATCAGCAGAGTAAGTTATTCATTATTTTTAATATTATTTTTTAACCCATAAACTAACGGGACATGAGGCGGAATGGGACGAGATATATTTAAAATTAGAATATTAATCTTGCTAATACTCTTGAACTAGGATCTTATCATCTTATGATCACTATGTGACATTTATTTGAAACTAGCTGTGCCCGCGACTTCGTCTGCGTGGAATTTACCAAAAAAGTTAATTAGTTTATTTAGTTAATTTTTCATTTTTATTTTAATTATCTTCCTTTGTAACGAAACCATACCGCGATCTTAGCGAGCGGCGATAAACTTATTACACATTTATTTTCAGTTTTTTGTATTAGCTTTATTGAAAAATTTCTTTCTATACAATATTTTGTAAATGTGATATTGATTCGTTGGTGGGAGAAGTGGTGGGAGGCGCCCGACGTGACGGCCCAGTGGTGGCATGCGCGTGAGCTGCGCGCGGGCATTGCAACATTACTTTATTTTTCTAAAATAAAAGAATTTTCTAAAATAAATGTAGCCTAAGTTACTCCTTGTTATATCAGCTACCTGACAAAAAAAAGCCCCGTCTAAATCGGTCCAGCCATTTCAGAGATTAGCTGGAACAAACAGACAGACAGACAGACAAAAAAAAATTAAATATCATTTTCGGCACAGGTATCGTGTGTAACGATATGTAGTAGGGCATTTTTTTTAAATTTTCACTCTTAAAACAGACATTGCAATTTTATTTATATGTATAGATGACATAGAAAAGAGATGGGTAACAAATTATCAGTTTACAATAAAGCCATTTGTTTTTTATAATCAATTTACATAAGGAATAAATATTTATTGATTCGAATATTAAGTTTATCATAAAAGGGTGGCTTAAATCTATAATTTGTGTTACAAGGGTGGTGGTCTGCATGGAATGCACTCAGGCACTAATCAGAATTGCAAAAGGTCACCAAAATGTATGAATTTATAATAATGGCGGTCCAAAACCGAAACCTAATAAGTATTTCTGTCGACAAATATTAATAATAATAATAATAAAAACTCTTTATTTAAAACACCACAAAGTATTTACAAAAATAAAAAGAGAAAAACAAATAAGTGTTAAAAAACGGCGGTCTTATCGCTAATAGCGATCTCTTCCAGACAACCGTGCAAGAAGAGGAGATAAGTGGTAAACATTGACGGTGCTTTTATGACACTAAAAGATAAACTTACATAAACAATACATAAATACATATTCAAAATAATAATAATAATATATATAACGATGCAATGAAAAAACATACACCAAAACAACATACATACAATATAATAATAATAAAAATATATTAATAGTAAAGTATGGACACAGTTTTTAGCTTCCCAGAAAGTGTGCTTTCACTCTCGATTTAAAAGTTTCCAAGGAGGGTGATCGTTTTATACTGAGAGGCAATGCATTCCACAATCGCACTGCTTCTACAGTAAAGGAGCGATCGTAGAATGATGTCTTGTGTACCGGGAACTTCAACATCAGATTCTCTGACGACCTAAGGGAATGAGAATTTGCAGTATAGAGGAAACTAAAACGGTCCTGAAGATAGCGCGGAGCTGAGGGATTAAACAGGATACTGTAGAGAAGAGACAGAATATGAACATTCCGGCGATGTCGTATAGGAAGCCACTTGAGCTTAGTACGGAATTCGGAAACATGGTCATATTTACGAAGTCCAAATATAAACCTAATACAAAAATTTTATTATTATTATTATTTATTATTATTATTATTATTATTATTATTAGTAATTTAAGCAATAAAATCATTTTAATGACCACATTTTCAAGTTTATAGAATTTTATCATAATTTTGTAATACCTATGCATCAAGATCACTAATAAATTGTATCACATTCTTATGGCGACCATAGTTTTAAAATGTGTATAAAAATATTGTTTTCACTATATTAGTTAAGGTTTATTATTTGAATTTTAAATTAATAACAATTGTCTGCATTAGAATTGCATACAATGATATTTTCCAAGTTTTTAGCAGTTTATAAAAAAAAATATTAGGATAATTATGAAATCTTTTTATGTAGAATTAAAAGTGTCGAAAATGTCACATCTCACAAGATAGCAACTGGTAACAAATAGTACAGTAAACATGGAAAATTAATATACACTACCGTCCAAAAGTTTGGAAGTGGCGCAGTAAATTCAAATAAAACAAAACAAGGACATCTTATTATTTTTTATTCACTATAAAATTATGAATAATATTAACACAAATCTAATAAACACAAAAAAATTTACTTACAACATGATAATCAAATTAAATTTTAGCTTCATTGAAGTGTCCACCTTTTTCTTTTATTACTTTCTCGCATATTTTAGGCAGTCTATTAATTAATTTATTCAAATTAATCTGCATCTAATTTGTCCCATTCGGCTTTTAATAGTTGCCACAAATGTTTTGTGCTCGTAGGGGTTTGGTTTTTCACTCTTCTATCAAGTTCATCCCAAACAAGTTCAATAGGAGAGAGGTCAGCCATGGCCATTGCATGATATTTAAAAGGTTTTCATCTTGTTTTTTGTTCAAAATGTTCTTGCACAGCTTAGACAAATGCCTTGGTTCATTGTCCTGTTGAAAAACAAACCCAGGGCCAATGAGATTTAGTCCACTGGGCACAGCGAAATCTTCAAGAATTTTCAAACATCCTTCTTTGTTTAGAATTCCGGTTATCCTTAGAAGGTTTCCAGGTTTATTGTTGCCGAAACATCCCCAAACCATCACATTACCACCGCCATGCTTAACAGTAGGCACTATACATGCTTCTGTAGCCCTCTCTTCTTTTGACCGGCGCACAAACACCCGCCTATTAGATCCAAAAATCTGAAACTTGTTATAAATAAATATAAATAAAAATAAAAATATTATAAAAAAATGACTGATGAAACATTTTCCATACCATCTATAAGTATCCTGTATAATTATAAACATTTATAAAAAACATAATTGTGATAATTTTCAGTACCCTCATCAGGGACTTTTATGCAAAGAAAGAAGCATTAGAACAAGCTGAAAAAGAACTACTATCTGCTAAAGAAGAATGCAAACAAACATGCATTCAGTATAAAAAATCCCAAGATGCCTGTGCTCAGCTAGAAAAAGTAAGTATTCACTTTGAATATTTAGACACCTCATGAATGTTTTTAAAGTACTACCATATTGTGATGATATTTATTATTCGTAATTTAAATCAAGTTACCTACCAAAAAGTTCAAAACATCTCTATGTACTATAATGCGAACTGCTTATAACCAAACTTATAAGTTTGGTTCTAAATAGTATTGGAAAATTTAGCAATAGCAATCAGAAATAGCAAGAGAAGTCGATAATAACGTATCACAAGTTATATAAATAAGCTAAATTTTGCTATTTGTGATTGTGATTCACACACAAGCCGATCGGCTAATATTTCTAAAAGATCTTGTGTAGTCTATACAATAGTGTTTTTTTACGAACCCATGCAAAGATGTAAGTGAACAGTAAATTTAATGTGAGTAATTTTAAATATGAAAACTCATTATAATTTACGGTCAGGCTTTTTTTTGTTTACAAATTCTGTGGGAGGCAATTACCAATAGCAGAAATATAGAACATGCTAAGGCTTCAAAAATAACAAGTTGGTGATATTAATTTGAAATAACTAGTTCCAAATAAAGATGTGCAAAAATTTCGAAAGTGCGAATATTCTTCCTTAGTTCCCCTAAATCCGCATATTATTCATAGCGTAGCTCTAAGATCTACAGCAAGTACATTTAAAATATACTTGTTATGGTGCTAAAATGTTTTCACCTTGAATAATTTGGTTCCTACTGATGAATCAGCAATAAAAACTCATGTTGTGACAGTAACAACAACAGTTTGTTCATCATAAAGTATCATTCTTGTTTTTTCACATTTAAAATGAATTATGATTACAGCAACTGCAAATAATAACAAATAGTAACCAGGAATGGGAGGCAAAATATACTACATTGGAGAATCAATATGCTGCAGCAAATTCACATGTTCATCAATTACAAGTAATTATGTGAATCTTAGTAGTTAAGAAGTAGAAGTGTGTTTTAGAAGAATATTTTTTACATGGATATATTGCATAGATGTCTGGGCATTGATTGGTTTATAATTTTTGTTTTGCTAATAATTAGTCATATGGAAAACTAAAATGGGTGTATTTGTTACGAACTTACTTAATTACTTGCTATAGTGTTTTCAATAAATGTACTTTATTTTGTAACTTAAAAATTAAATTGGGCAAAGGTATTATGAGTATTGTTCAAGTGCGATCATTCATAGAATTTTGGAACAGTCATTGTAAATAATCAGGATAGTAATTAAAATATCTGTACCATCAACTTTATGCATCAATAACCTGATTTAATTTTTATTTCAGACACTTGTAAAACAACAAGAAACTATCATTGAATCTTTAAAAATAGAAAATAAACTAAGTAAACCTAATGTTAAGGATACTGATAAAAAAACAATGCAATCACTACAAAAGGAATGTGATATGTTAAGAAAACATATATGTCTTGCAAAAAACATCGCTTTTGGGAATGGTAAGTATCCTTTTTACATTACACTATATCTCCTACCTACACACATACAAGTTTTTGGACATTCCTGTCGATGCTTAGATTATAAAACATTCAATCATAATTCAAGAGCCGACTATATACCAATATTCTTTCAATTGAACAAAACATTACTATGAGCATGCAATGAATATTCATTTTATAATTATTTGTAAATAATTGATATTATTCATGTCTTTTTTCAGTGAAACTTAGTGCACAACATAGATTATTACTAAAAAAATATGACAAGTATGATAATCGAAATAAATACGATTCATTATTTGGAGAAGAAAGCAATGATGAATATACATCTGATGAAATTCCATTATCACCATTTTCTGAAGATTATGTGGAGGAGGCTGATTTATCGAAGGTAAAAATATATTTATTTATGAAATCAATACACCACCGATTATGCGTAATAAAATATCGGTTTGTTATTTTATATATTTTATGAGTAGGCAATGATGTTTTAATAAAGATGACGCATATCCATATGTCGTGCCGTTCAAAAACTGTACTGCTATGCATATACATACTCATTTGTTAATACTTTATGACGATTTTAGTGAATGAAACAGATTATACTGAAAGTACGAGACGAAAAGAGATAGCATTGCGCTATCCAAACATAGAATCGAAGCGGTAAAGACAGAAGGGTGACGATAAATAAAACTACCTATTTGGTTTTATAAGTATATAATATATTAACTTTGAGGTTGCTACATGAGTCTACATGTGGTACGCCATCCTGTAACAAATATATTTTTATTTGCTTACAAACTTGAAAAAATAAAAAATAAATTGATTACCGTTTTTTATATTAGTTTATGGTAAGCAGGCACTGTTAGCTCGGCCGAAGACCCGAGAGCCGAGTTAATCCGACACTTTAGCGATGATATCCCGGACATCAGCCTGTTTGAGATTGAGATGGCCCTCAAACAACTTAAAAACAACAAGGCGCCGGGTGAGGACGGAATCACTTCAGAGCTTCTGAAAGCGGGCGGAACGCCGGTACTGAAAGTCCTTCAGAGGCTCTTCAATTCCGTTCTCCTCGAGGGCTCAACGCCGGAGGCATGGAGCAGGAGCGTGGTGGTACTGTTCTTCAAAAAAGGTGATAACACTTTGCTGAAGAACTACAGGCCCATCTCGCTCCTGAGCCATGTCTATAAGTTGTTTTCAAGGGTCATCACAAATCGTCTCGAAGGCAGGTTTGATGACTTCCAGCCTCCCGAACAAGCCGGTTTCCGAAAAGGCTTTAGTACCATAGACCATATTCATACGCTACGGCAGGTTATACAAAAAACCGAGATGTATAACTTGCCGCTTTGTTTAGCGTTTGTGGACTATGAGAAAGCCTTTGATTCGATCGAGACCTGGGCTGTGCTACAGTCTCTTCAGCGGTGCCACATAGACTATCGGTAAATCGAAGTGTTGAGGTGTATATACAACAACGCCACCATGTCGGTCCGAGTACAGGATCAGAGCACGAAGGCTATTCCACTACAGAGAGGCGTGAGACAGGGAGATGTCATATCTCCGAAACTGTTCACTGCCGCGCTGGAAAATGCCTTCAAGCTCTTGCAGTGGAAAGGATTCGGTATCAACATCAACGGCGAGTATATTACTCACCTTCGATTTGCCGACGATATTGTAGTCTTGGCAGAATCGCTGGAAGACCTTAGCACTATGCTCGAAGACCTTAATCGAGTTTCCCAACAGGTGGGTCTTAAAATGAACATGGATAAAACGAAGATCATGTCGAATATCCATGTTGTGCCCACCCCCATTGGAGTTGGGGGCTCGACTCTCGAAGTTGTAGACGAATATGTCTATTTAGGACAAGTGGTCCGGTTAGGCAGGTCCAACTTCGAGAGAGAGGTCAATCGGCGAATCCAACTCGGTTGGGCAGCGTTCGGGAAACTTCGCGACGTCTTCTCGTCCAAAATACCTCAGTGCCTAAAATCGAAAGTCTTCGATAGTTGTGTGTTACCAGTGATGACATACGGCACCGAGACGTGGCCTCTCACTGTGGGCTTCATTAAAAGGCTCAAAGTCACTCAACGAGCCATGGAGCGGGCTATGCTCGGTGTTTCCCTACGAGATCGAATCAGAAATGAGGAGATCCGTAGGAGAACCAAGGTTACCGACATAGCCCATAGGATTGGCAAGTTGAAGTGGCAGTGGGCCGGGCACATAGCTCGTAGAACCGATGGCCGTTGGGGCCGAAAGGTTCTCGAGTGGAGGCCACGTACAGGCAAGCGAAGTGTTGGACGCCCGCCTACAAGGTGGACGGACGATCTGACTAAGGTCGCAGGAAGTCGCTGGATGCAGGCCGCTTCCAACAGGTCATTGTGGAGATCATTGGGGGAGGCCTATGTTCAGCAGTGGACTTCCTGTGGCTGATATGATGATATGATGATGAGGCACTGAAAAATCGATTTCTTAATAATATTATTATTTGTTGTATTTATGACAAGTGATATGATCGCTCGTGGACATAAGCAAAACCAAGACACCTTAAATTACAAAGCAATGCTTGGCTTTCACTGTGCTCGCCATCCCGAGACATAAGATCTTAAGTATAAGTACAGAGATTACTCGGGCGAGAATGTCCTTTGAACCGGAACATAACATGCCATTTAAACTGCCGTGTGGCGGGGGAAATAGGTGGTACCTACACATGGCGGTAACGTATGAGCGACCTACCACTGGTAAACAACCGATGGTGCAGGTTTTTTAGGTGGATATATATTTTTTCGTAGTTGTATATATTTTTTATTCATAATTAAATGTGCTAAACCAATATTAATCAGTTTTAAAGTATCCAGTTACGATACCCTCTTTTTGTCCGAGCTGTGCTTAGTGCATATCCATTTACGTCTCAAAAGCTCATCACGTGGAAATCTGGAAATATTCAATGATATATGTAAATAATATAGTCATTCAAAATATATGGGGAAGCTAATGTATTTTGTAATGTTCGTGGTTGGATTAAGTTATTTATTATGAAAATATTTCATAACAAATAACTGAATCGTTTTAAATATGATTGAATTAGAAACAAATATACAATTATCCAAAACTGTCATCGTCAATTTTCTGTATGATCGGTTTCGCTTCTGACTTGTTAATCTATGACGTACGCTTTTTGTCCCTATCGCACTTAACAATCTTTGTATTACGCGATCCTTCTTACACAATTGAAGGTGGTGTTTGCTAATTTAAAATAAAAATTAAATTTTGTGTGGTTTTTATATACTTACGTATGGTGGGTAGGTCCCATTTAGTTTCATATTTTTGCACCATTGTTTTAACACTCTTAAAACACACAATTCGACACTTTAGACAATATTTTCGAAATAAATTATGTTGACAGCGCTGAGGTCTTCCCTCTGTCGCCGTTGCTATGCGACTAGATGAAATTACACCAATTGCCCGAATTTGAACGCCTCACTTTTGAAGTGCTAGTGCGATATCTACGTCGTATTTGTATAATATATCATTGTGAGTAGGTATATACAAGGTAGCGAGCCTTTATGGGTGTATACAGCATTGCAATATCTGTTTCAATAGTAGTAGGTATCCCATTTAAATAAAATGTTTGGTAAGGTCCAAAATAACATAGAATGAAAATCGATTAATTAATTTAATTCGAAGAAAATGTATCAATATCTCTTAATAATCGGATGAGGTAGTAACTGATTTTATTCACACCATCCCTATTTTACAATCTGGTAAAACTGTGAAATGGTACTTCTTAAATTAAAAGGATCGTGAACCGCGGTTAAAAGATTTAAAGCTTTGTAGGAGTTGTTAGCGAGCATTATTAAGCGACTTGAAAAAAAGGAGGAATGTCTCAATTCGACTGTACTTTTTTTACACAATATGTAACTCATATTAAGTTAATGTCATTTTTTACAGATGAAAGAAATGCTTTATTTTAATTGTATTTTTTTTTCAGATGAATAAACTTCACAATTTAAATGCCAAAAGGAAGGAAACCAATCCTTTAGAGCAGATTAGGATCCCAAGCAATTCCTTAAATGAATGTAATGATCTTGTAAGCGTTGACACTGGTCGAGGATCATCTCGAGCGTGTTCTGGTAGCGACAAGTGTTTTGAGAGTCCTGATTATTTTAACGATGATAATCTAATATGTGATGACTCTGTGTTGGATAAAATTAAAATTAAGCTAGTAGATTCTACTACAAGTCCAATTCCTGGTCCCGTTACTATTCACGTAGGCACTAGCCCAATCAATTTTAACCATCCCGTGATTGATCGTGCAGTTAGTCCCATAATTGTCCTAAGCACAACACAGAAAAATGAGAATCTTGTTAAAAAATGTGCTACAAATATTATTGTTCCCTCGAGTCCTAAAAGAAAGAATACCATAGAAAGTAGTAATAAGACTTTAGAATGTGAAAAGACAAGAAAAGAGAAAGAATGCTTAGAGTTAAATAATAGTGAAAATATATGCAATGAAAGTATTAATGATTGTGAAATAGAAATGATTTTAAGCACTATGAGACTAGATAGTAAAATGATAACCCCAATACCTCCAACACCAGCCAAACCAAGACCAGATAATAAAACAAATGTTCACCACACGCCACGGAAAAAACATAAACACTTAGAACATGACAATACAGCTAATTATCATAAAAGGCCGCTCAATATAGAACAGAATATTAATGGTCATCACACAGTCAAACTCGAAGATAGACTTGTTCTAGTTCTCAATAAAGATGGATCCTATGCAATATTTAACAATCAGATACCCATTACTTTACCTAGTAATAATGAATCTAGTGAAACATATTATAATAAATATGTACCTGGTTTAGCAAATAACGATAATCCATTAAAAGTGGGTGATAATAACGGGTCTGTTAACGTGCCTTCTAAGAATAGAAACATTAAAAATGTTGATGATATAGCCGTTACAGTGCCTGATAATCCAAAGGGAGTGAATAAAAATAATGCTGTCGAAGAAACATATAGCAATGATGCACCTGTAGCAATGGATGTTGATAACCTGACTATTGTGACGTCTTGCAATAATAATCAATCCATAGTAAACAACAATAGCAATGAAAGTAATTATATTCCTCATTCTCACGACTCCATCGCAATTGAAAAAGTCAATAAACTTATAAGGGTGACTGATAACTATGAATCACTGAATATCGACAAAAACAATACACTCATTAAAACTATAAGTGATGATAAACCAATAGTCATGGATGAGAATAATGAAACAAAATCAGTTGGCAAAAACGATGAAATAATTGAAACCGTTAATGTTGATGGACAAACAATCAAGGATAATGAACCCATGACAATCGATAACGCCAATGATTTTATTGAAACTGAAAACAATGAAAGTGTCATTACAGATAAAGATAACGGAATAATTGTAACACCTAATGAAGTTGGAACTGTGACAATCAGTAAAAACTATAGAGTTATAGAAACTGTTAGTGATGAACCAGTGGTTACTGAGAGACACAATAAAACCGCTGAAATGTCTAATACCAATGAAGCCATTACAGTTGATAAAAGTATTAGGCTTATTGAAACTTGTAAATATAATGCGTCGATAGTAATAGATAAAGATAATGGGCAAGTTGTAAAACCTAATGACAATAAAACCATGACAGTCAGTAAAAAATATAGACTCTTTGAAGACCCTGATGATTTGACTGATGAAGATAATGAAATCATAATATCTGCTAATAACCATAATACCACGGTAGTCAGTAATAACAATATACTTTTTGGAGACACTAGTGATGATGGCTCGACTGTAAGTCCTAAAGATGATCGAACCATTGTATCGCCTAACCATGGAGCCACCAATGCCCATGTCACCTATGGAATTTTTGATAACGTTAATAATGATCATGTGATTATGACTGATAAAAATGTTGAATCTGTTTTATCCCCTAATCACAGAGGAAGCACAGCTGTCTGTAATAGCTACGAACTTTTTGGTAATCTTAGTGAAGATGATCTTAGTGATAAAGACGGAAACACGGCTACCGGTAACAAGTGTGATGGTATTAAAAGTGTTGGCGATGATCGACAAATACTTACAGGGAAAGATACAAAAACCATGAAAAATTTTAGTAATCATGGAATTACAACTATCGACAGCAAAAATTCACTTATTGATGGAGAAATTATTACAGATTGCAACCAGGCTACCTCGACTATTAATAGCAGCTATGGTTTTGCTGAAACTGTCAGAGAAGATCGAATTATCCCAGAAAAAAATATTGTTGCTGAAATTCATAACGAACCAATGATCATGGATAAAATTAAGGGACCACTTAGTACGGCTACTAAAGAGGGTGCCACAACTATCGATAGCAACCAATGTATTGCTGAAACTTTAAGTGATGAAGGACCGATCCTCATTGATAAAAATAATGAAATCATTAGGACGCCCATTCAATCAGGTACCACAACTATCGATAACAGCAGTTGTGTTGCTGAAAACCTGAATCCGGAAGACCTTATAATCAGGGATAATCATGATGGAAACGTTAGTACGGCTACGAAACGGGGAACTATAACTAACGATGACAACTATTGTGTTTCTGAAACTCTCACAGATGAAGGACCAATGATCTCGGATAAAAATTGTGAAAACATTGGTTCGTCTATTAAACAAGGTAATACGGTTTATTGTGACAACTATGATGCGGAAACTCTCAGTGATGAAGGAACAATGATTGTGGATAAAAATCCTGAAAATATTAGAACGCCCATTGAAGCAGGTGCCACAACTAAAGCTAACAACTATTGTGTTGCTGAATCTCCCAGTGACGAAGAACCAACGATCACGGATAAAAATAATGAAACCAGAGGTTCGCCTATTAAACAGTGTAACACGGCTCATTGTAACAACTATAGAATTGCTGAAACCATACGGGACAAAGGACGTATCTTGACAGATAAAGATAATAAAACAATTGTTATTTCTAATACTCAAGATCATTTGGCAAACATAACCAATGACGATGTTACAATGCACGACATTGGTAGTAAAAATATTAATCAAGATGGAATAATACGACCTACAGAATGTACATCTGATGAAAAGAAATGCAAGATTAAAAGACAAAGTCCAAGGTCAATGAGAAAATCTCTTTTCTGCGTTATGGACGAACTTTCGAATGATAACATACAGAAAGATTTCATCAATACTGTTAGTAGAATTGAGGAGAAGATCTCAAAATTGCAATCTGAAACTCGTAAATCAACAGAAAATGTGACCGAAACAGACCAACTATATTGTGAAGTAAATACCGAACGCGTTTCGAATCCCGAGACAACTGCTGGCGGTGTGTCTAACGATTGTCTGTCGGCTTCTAAAACTGATGAAGGGAAAGTAGTTAAAACTAGAAAATTAACAAAACTGAGCAAGCTCAAACAAAAATTATTACCCAAATACAAAATAAAAAGAGAAAGTTTGCCTATAAAACGGAGCGTGAAACTGTCAGAAATAATAAATTCCAATAAAAAGATGACTGTGACTGAAGCTGATTCTTCTGCAACTTTAAATAACAAAGACGCTTATGAGAAGGCTGTGCAAGTGGTAAGAGAATTAAGAAATAAGAAAAGCAATACAGACAATAGTAATGAGGTTGTACAGTGTACCAAAACATATGAGAAAAAATCTTGTATAGGAGAAACAGAAAGTACTGAAAAGACCGAGAGTACGGAAAGTGATAGTGTATTATTCGGTCAATCAACTCCTATACAAATTACTACTAGAAGTCGTAGAAAGTTCATTGAACAATCGCCAATAAATAATAGTCCGCCTCTGGCTTCTCCAGTAAAGAGCCCATCGAAAGAAAAATGTGTGCTAAACAAAGATTTAACATCACCAGAATCTAAGAAACAATTAAAACGTAAGCCTGAAGATACACCATCTGGAATACCGTACAAACGTATCTTACGTAATTCTACATGCGATAAATATGTTGAAATGGGACCCACGATTGTTTTGCGCAAATTTGAAGATCCTGCAATATGTACCTCGGGTTCAATTGATGGAAACTGTAAAAGTATTGGATCAGATATTGGTAATTATTCGCCAAAAGTACAAATATCTCCTAAAAACATAGGAGACACTAGACGCAAACCGTCCCAAGAAGATAGTACTAACGTAATAGAATACCAAGGGACCAATGGAAGTCAAAATAATGGTGATAATCCTAAAAACAGTGTCTTATGTCAAATGATACAACGGTATGGAGTGAAAACTGTGAATCCGAAATCAAAGAAAGTTCCAGGTAAGTTTATTTTTTAAATGAAATATGTTACAGCTGTAAAAAATTGTAGTACTTTAAATAATTAATTTTTATTTTTGTACAGATACTATGGCAAGTTCTATTGCCAAGAAAATTGAAGATAATATATCAAAAATAATACAACTACCTACAGATGAAACCAAAGATGCTATGAATAAATTTGTTGGGGAGATTATAAACTGGAATATGAAACATTTCCTCGCAGGTTTAATGAAATATTTAAAAGACCTGCAGCGTAGAAATGAAATGTATAGCAAAGTTGTTGCACCTTCTGCACCAGCATTGACTAAAGCTGAACAAATATTACTCTATGTGGTTTCTGAGCTTAAAGTACGGCTGCATCCAGTGGACATAGTAGACAAGATCTTAAATTGTATGGAATATACATTATTTGCATTAAATCGCACACCACAATTTGAAGTAATAGAAAGTATATCTCACCTTTATGCTGTGATATGTAGATATTATAAAATGAAGACGCGATTAAGATTATTTATTTTAGACGCGATGTATTGTATTCAATTTAAGGCTGTGCCACTGATAAGGCAGTGTATTGAAGTCTGGATGCATATAATACCACTTGCTCATATGGCGTCTGGTAAGTAAAATATCTGAATATGTTGTTGAATCACTCCATACCCAGGACTGGATATTAAGTGTTATTTTTATATTTACAGCAAAAACCCCACTGGTTACATGTCTGGTTTATTTATTGCATTTTTATAAATGCGAGGACAAATTAAATAGGGTCCAGGATATAAGAACTATATTACAACGGAAATACTTCTACAATGTAACAGAATGGAATGAAATTAAAATACTTGAATTATTTAGAAATTCAATCACATCTTTGCGAGGTATGTAATACATTAATTTTCATATTTTTTGTTTAGTTGCGATAATAATTTTTAACGTGATGAAGTGTTTTATAATGAGTGCCGGCTGTTCGCACCTTGTGGGTGGTCGTCCTACGCTGCGATTTCCGCTACGTGGCCTCCATTCGCGAACTTTTTGGTTCCATTTGCCGTCGGTTTTCTGCGCTATGTGCCCCGCCCATTGCCACTAAAAATTACTAATCCGCTGGGCTATGTCCGGTTACTTTAGTTTTTCTACGGATCTTCTCATTCCTGATTCGATCTCGGAGGGAAACTCCGAGCATAGCAATAAACATATACCTACATAAATAACATTGATTTTTTTCTGTTTTTCCAGGTTTCCCAACAGAAGTAAAAATGTTAAGAATTGCTTTGATAATACTTGCCAAACGTCAGGGGCCACGCTGGTGTCAAAATAACATAGTAAAAAATATATTACACCCTGTTATTGAGGCGAAAAATTCTTCTGAGCATGTCAAAGCATTCTGTCTGTCCATGCTTGGGCCATTATTAAAACCTTTCCCTGCGGACATGAAAGTTCATTGTGAAATTGTTATGAATCAACTAATTACCATGTTGCAAGAGAATCGTAAGTATTCCACTCTAGTTCAATATAACGTGGAAAGATCTCGGTTACTTCAAGTAAAGTTTTCGATAAAGCTAACGTTGATTTTATTTATGTATAAGTCAAACATTTGGTGTGCACACACCCAAATGTATACGGCGTTCAAATGGTTTAAATCAAAGTGATTGTTCATGTTACTTGATGTAGCCGAGCTATAATATTTTGTATGCGACTTGTATTTGCCATACATTCGGCATATTTTTTACAATATAAAAATCCAAGGCCCGTCAGACGTTCCTTATTGTCTGATAAATAAAATCTACGTGGTTGAGTAGTGTTGACTATTAACTTACGCATGCTTGCTAACTTTTGACGACTGCGATTACCAGATATTGGATACGAAAAGTTAAACAGAAATATTCATCATCATCATATCAGCCACAGGAAGTCCACTGCTGAACATAGGCCTCCCCCAATGATCCCCACAATGACCTGTTGGAAGCGGCCTGCATCCAGCGACTTCCTGCGGCCTTAGTCAGATCGTCCGTCCACCTTGTAGGCGGGCGTCCGACACTTCGCTTGCCTGTACGTGGCCTCAACTCGAGAACCTTTCGGCCTCAACGGCCATCGGTTCTACGAGCTATTATAATAAATAAAAATATATACAGAAATATTCACTTTTATTTAATTCTGATTGGTGGTATTCTAATTGTTGTGTATCACGATATTTAGTGAATTATTTCAATATATTTTGAAAGTAGCCAGACCAATCATGTGTTGTTGAAATTTCTAATATATTTACTAATTTCATTTTTTTTTACTTTCAGCATCTCCAAAAATTGCAGAAGGTATTGTCACGAGTTTAGTTTACTTAAATAGGCACAATCAACATAGGGTCATCCAAGCCTTAATTTTATGGAGACCGCAGAACATCTCTCAAGAACTAGAAGTAATTTTGAAGGATTTTGTTAAATCAAAACCATTGAAAATTTGGAAAAGTACTTTAACAAAACTTCACAGTGACAGTGTTTTGTGAGTTCAGGCGGCAGCATCTCATGTAAGATTAAGTATTTTTTGTGATACTAAACATATTGTATCTGTGTTTTTGGTGCACAAGTTTGAAGAACTGTTATTTAGGAAAAATAATCTTTATGAGGTTTTAAATGTTTCCAGACTGTGAGTTTAAAAATGAGAATTATATAGTCAAATATTTCTCATGCATTTTAAACTCTATTGTGTTAATATTAATTTAGGTACTTATCTAAGTTTTGGCTAGCGTATCGTTCCAATGGCTTTAACATGTACATTAGTGCAAGTCAACCATTTTTACTATTTTTTTAAAATAAACATTGTATATATTATTTGCGTCGCGTAGTTAGTTCGAAAATTTTAATTTATTGGTGCTACTTGTGATGTAACTCGGCCATTGGATCGGATTCATAACTGTGATTATGTTGTATAGTTTTTATTTAATACCTAGTGATAAGTTGTATCTAAATAAAAATATTTGAAATTAATTTTCATATTCATTTCATATCTTGTATAAGCCTACATACAGACTGAATACCACTCCCAACGTATGGACTGTGTTAAGGTAACAAGGGAAAAATATTATTTTGCCTAAAAATTACCTTTCTCCTTTAGTTTGCTGTGTCATTGCTTTCTAGAAATTGATCTTTATTATAACCATTAACCAATGTTATAATAAAAAAGGGGTATTTTTTTTAGTCTTGTTCTAATCCTTGCTAGGTACATTGATTTATCAACTTCGATTTCGAATCAATTTCGCGGCCCGCACCCGCACCGCAATGATTCAAACAAACAATCGTTCACTCACATATTTATACACGCGCTCGTATACTTCACACTTCACAAATAATTATAATTGTCTGCTTTTTGCAAATTAATATTATACTGGGTATCTCAAGACTGCTACCGAAAACGAAGCTGGGTGGTAAGTAATTGGTGTATTGTTTAGTCTATGGGAATTGTAATATGTATTGTCAGCTTTGAAGAACTTACGGGTGAGGTCTAGAATACGTTGGCACGAATTGTGGGTAGGTAGGGGGTGGAGGGGCTAGGGGGGAGTGCCTTAAGCCCCGGGTACCACTCCCATTAAAAGGTAACGCACCATTCCTGAGAAAACCCAATTAAAGTGACCTAACCTCAAAATACTTGTTGTCAAAACAAAAGTTGCTTCTGCAACGTCTCCGGCGCTGCGGGAAGTACAGCCCCTTCGCCCTTGCGTAACAAAGGATAGGCACCCAAGCTCGCCTCCGCAGCTTCGGCTTACTGGTCGCCTCCGGCGACCAGCCTCAGCCGCTACGGCTCGCACGGTCACCTATCCTTAGTTACAGCGGGCGGGGGCTGCTCTCCCTCCGCGCCTCCGGCTTTTTATAAACACTCTAGGGGTAGTACCCAAAAGTCTACGTGAAGTAGGGGTGCTCGAAGTCGGTTTTGGGATAACGTCGACCTATTTTACCTGCAAAGGTGTTATACTAACTACCACCGGAACATATCTTCTAAGTTGTAAATAATCAAAGAAAACAAAAAGCATTCATAAAAAGTTCCCCAAAAGACTATGTGAAGACTTAAGTCAGTTTCGGAACAAATTCGACTTATTTTATCCTTAAACTTCCATCGGAACATAATGTGTTTTAACTTTTAACAAGGTTGTTATAAAACAAATAAAGCAAAAGAACATTTATAAATTATTTATAATCTACCGTATTTACGTTCCGTTTCACCTAATTTTAAACTATGTACAATATATTTGACATGTTATTAATGATATGATTGTCAATCGCCCATAATTACGTTCCGTTTTACCGAATATGTGATTTGAGGTTAGTAACTATTTTAATTAATTTTTCGAAAACTATGCATTACCTTGTAATAACAGTGAAAACATATAATCTGGGACCCAATCCCTACCGCCTCTGATAGTTTTTACTCCTCAAATCGTGCCAACCTATTCTAGACCACGACCGAACTTACAAATAAATATAAATAAATAAAAACTAAAATAAAAAATATAGTTAATGATGGATTGATTTGAAGGGTAACTAAATATCACTTGGCAAAATGAGCTTTATTTTAGTTATAAAATCAAAGATCATTAACTGTTTGATAAAGTATATTCAAATAAATATGTTTTATAGTCATTTTAAAACGGTAGTAAGTTACGAGATTTATGATTACTGTGAAATATGTTTTAGTAGTTTGTCTTATACTTTTTGATTTCTACCATTATTACATGAATATTCACTAATTGCGTTCTTGCACTGGGTGTTAGTAGTTTGACAAACTTGTGGTAGTATTGCACAAAATTTGTAAGAGCCATTTGCAAAAGACCTGATCCAGTGACCAGATTAGGAAAAGATACAAGGACTTCTCTATGTATTTCTTCAAGACTTTGTTTCCACCCAGAGCTAAATGAAGCAACTAATGAGATTGATTTTCTTTCCAAATTCACAAGTTCATTCTTTTTGTCACTTTCTAGCAGCTGTTCCCCTTCTTTTACGAATTGGATCATACCACCAAAATGAGGACTGAGGATCTCTTCAACATATTCAGTACTCCTTGCTTGCAATTGTTCCCTAAAGCTCTCTGCCTCTTTTGTGTTATCCCTTGTTCTCTCCATTAACACACTGAGGACCATATCATAGTTATTTATCAAAAATATTAACTGTTGTATTCTTTGTGGGAATTCTGCTGCCATTTTGAGTAAAAAGCAGTGGACTTCATCCTGCAGTACTAGTAATAGATTGCTTAATTCTTCTGATGGAAATTGTTCACTTAAGCTTAGCATAGCAGCTGAAAATTCGGCATATCTTCGAGTAATCTGCAAACATCAATGTGTCTTAGTAAATTATTTTAGTTTCATAATAAAATTCCTTTACTTAGTTCTATATTGTGTTATTTTAAAATAGGAATTTATATTGTAACCATAAATAAAATGTGGGACCAACTTTGGGAGCCAGGGAACCAAGATTAAAATTTGAACATATTTCATATGTAATTTCCCTAAATTAGTATTATTTTGTTTTAGAGATGAAACTTTATATGTTTTGTGTAAAATGGAATTTTTGGAGCAATAATTTTTTTTAATAAATATAAAGTGAGGTGTACAATACATACATAATGTGGTCCTAGCTCTTTGTTTGACAATTTGGCTGGGTCACATTCACGAACACTCTGTATGTTAAGTTTCAAAACATACTCCAGTCTTGGCCATAGAGTACTATATAGTGAATCCCAATAGCTGTAAATGAAAACAATGAAAGTTTTACATATTAATAATATTTAAGTATGTATGTATATGAAACTTGTATAATTTACCTGTCTAATGCACCAACTGCTCTCTTATGACACATCCATTTGTATCTATTTATGAGTTGAATACAAAGGAAAAGTGCTAAGCAATCATAACACTCAACTACATAATTTTCCACATTTTTCTGAAAAATACATAGAACTGTTTAAGTTAGAATCCAATAATAAAAGATAATAAACATGGTGCCTAAAGTACTCACAACTAGAAGTGATAATGTTTTTCCAAGAATTCTGTCAAACAATTCCTGAGCATGAGGGCCTTTGACATGAAAGAACTCAGTCGTAAATAGGTACTCTCTGCATCCATTGTCAACAAGAGCATATTGAAGGCTTCTGAATAGAGCTTCATAAGAGTACTGTAAGAAAATCAGCAATATTAAAATAAAGATAAATCATGATGAATTAATACATGCATCTAATAGGGATAAGGTTACCTTAATCTTTTGTTGCACATGAGGAACAATGATTGGGGCTTCCAGTTGTTGAGCAAGGACATCTCCACGGTTTCCAATGGTAAATATTGTACTCTTATTCTTTAAATTTGATTTCTGAAAGAATCCACCTTTTGATCCATCTTCAATACCCATTAAATCTTCCTTAGATGGTGCCTCTTCATACTTCAACTTATCCAATCTTGATGCATATGACTTAAAATATGAATAATATACTTTGCTCAAAGTGTCAATGTACTCATTGCATATTTCTTGGGCAACATTTCTTTCATTAGCTAATACAAATTCAAAGAAAAATTTATATTTCAGCATTGCATTCTGTGGAATTTGATAATTTGCCATGGGTTTGCGAAACTTGTATATTTGTTCTAAAATGTAAGTTCGAATTTTGGCAACTGCCTTTATCTTGAGTTTTTCTAATACATCTTTGACATCATGACATGCTTTAGTTTCTTTAAAATCTTGTTCTTTAACAAAATTTAATTTTTGGTTTAATATTGCTAATTGCACCATGAATTCCTTATCTGTTACTGGGACATTGTTAATTCCACTGTAAATAAAAAGAACTCAAATGTTAGAAAATATAAAATATATATTTCAGAAAGTTTAAACAGGTATTGTATTTGTTTGGTTACTTACAATATTAATGTTTCCGAGACTGCCATGTCTTCAATAAAGGATGAAAGAGGCCCTTTGAGAACTTGTCTATTGGACAACTGTACTGACATGTTGACAGATCTCTTTTGCAAACTTATTATCTCATTGCTAATACTGCCCAGATCATTCTGTGAATATAAACATCAGCCAATGAGAAAATTAATAAGATGGGTGCAGTTCTATATCAAAAAATTGTTCACCATTTCAATTTTAGCATATTTGCATGGATATAACATTTATCCATCAGAGAACCACATACACATTGATATTCAAGCAAATCTGACAAAGCATAATAATTATATTGTACTAGTTTAAGTTATCCTTATAAATATGTGTTACAAAGAATGCTCTTACAAACATGTGTTTGAATACTTCCATATTTTTGATAATTTGGAAAATGTTTATAAACAAAATATAAGTTATATCTAGTAAACTGATACTAGCAATTTAAACTGTGTTTAGTAATATTTAAACTTTACATAATGACATGTTTATTTTGTTATTTAATAGTGTAGTATAGGAAGTAACTTGTTTCAAATATTCAGATTACCTGGAACACCATAAGCATGCTTTCCATTTTGGCAAGAATACTATCACATTCTTCTATTTGATTGTGCAGTGATCCAATATTTTCACTCTCTTTCAGATAGTCAGCGACGGAGGCCTTCTCTGCTTCTTTGATACCCTTGTCAATTTGTAGAGCATATTCTCTCAGATCAGTTCCATTTCGAAGCACTTCTTGAATTTCAAAATCTTCAAGATTTTTATCCAAAACATTTTTTATATCATCTGTTTCTGACATTGTTACCGGTGAATGCTACGGTATTAAATAAATTATTTTAAAGAAAAAGTCTCGATGTATATTGCTGCTCTAGTGGGGCATAGTTTTTTTTGGATATTTACAAACTTATAATTCCTTCAACGGCCAATAATTTGAGGGTCAAAGAATGATTGTGGTTGTAATTTGTAAATTATAACAAAAAATGATTTAAAGAATATTATTAATTCACAATTACTGCAATTTGTATTGTTTGCAATTGTCAAATTGACGTAAGACTTATTTTTTTATTTCTCTTTATAAGGTAAGGCAAAGAGTTCTAGCCCATGCAGCCTTTTGACATTTAATAGATTCTCTGTCCCACAAACTTATCTGACCCGGTGATGTGCATGGATGTAATATAAAAACAGGATTGCGCACGAAGAAAATGGTGTCATCCTGAAATAAGACATGTGCATGTAGCATAAGGTTTAATTTACTATGGTAAATGACATGGAGGAAGGCCGAAACCAAATGAGACAGTATGAGAGGTTTCTATCCCTTCTTATTTGCTAGCGTGACCATAATAAAATCCGCCTTAGAACTTTTTTGATCGACAATTCAAAGTTCAGATGAATTATTGAATAACTTTTAATCTGCTTGAATATTAAAAGCAGTTCTTTTTTCGTTAAAATTTTATTATTAAAGTAATGTTTAATTTATACACATTAATTTGCATCTACTACATACTATGTTTTAAGTGAAAATAAACACGTTAAAAGTTTTTCTAATACAATTGATCATGAATTAAGTATAATTAAAAAATATTTATTTCTTGCGATAGTTTTTATTTACTGAGTGATGTAAAATTTCGGCACGGACGTATTACACTAACTGCTATATTTTCACGCCTAAGCCACTGAACCAATTTTGATAGAATTTGATACAGAGATAAATTAGACCTTGGGTAAGGGCAAAAGGTTACCGCTTGTTATGTAGACAACGGTTGAAGGGGTTGAACAAGGGGATACGCAGTACGCATGGAAAAATCTAAACTGTTGAAGTTACAGATGTCAAACTTTTTTAATTATTTTGTAACAAAAATAACTGCACACTTCGTTTTCTTAAAGTTAAACCATAAAGGGGTTATAATAAGGGTTGAAAGGTAGTGAAAATAATGGCGTGAATAATATTAGAAAAATAGCATTATGGGATTTCATTTCATTTCTTTATTGATCCGGTGGTCTAAAAATTGATATCTGAACGGGTGGTTCACACATTTACACGAAAAATTGAAATTTAGAGTCAGAATTGATAATTATCGCCGCAATTTTGAACTTTATTGTTAATGATTCGATTAAAATAGGGATATTCGTTAGGGATGAGATAGACGGTACGTTGATTTTAGTTATTACAAGAGTTGGTATGAATAATAACATGTATCTGGTACGAAGTAGGCCAGGGAAGCTCCTATCTAGTGGTCATTGCGGGGTATGCGATCTCGGCCCCCTGAGCTACTGCTATTACTACCAACTTTCCCCTTCGTGGCTGTAGTATCCATCTCTACATTCCATACTTTCCTATCCAATAACATCTTCTAGCCGCAAACTTTCCCCGGTTGAAGACGGACAGCAGCGTCAACAACGCGAGTACCCTCCTGCGCTCTCGAATCCGTCTGCCAAGCGTGGTGAGTATTGGCATAAAAAATAAAAAGCCTAATAGTTGCTAAAACCAGGATCAGGACTCCAGTCCCCGGCAGCCCCGCTATTCCTGGTTATGGTAGCGGCCACGGTAATGGCGGGGCAGATGGTGGTAAGAATCTTTGTGTTGACCCCGGCTACCACACCCTGACGAATGGCACTGATAATACACAACATACGCACTTTGTGAACAGACGAGAAGATTGTTAACTGTATTTTGCTGTTAATAAAGGCTTATTATTATTATTTTCATTTTTCATTTCACCTATAAAAATTATACGTATAAAACTATGATTTTGAACTTTTTTGCTAGGTCCTAATGGTGGACCATACTTTGGTGGTCAAATATTTTTTAAACGGTTAGACAATATCACGTTTGTTACCTCAAAAACAAAATGATTCATTCGACGTATTACAACTGAAATATTTACCATATTAGCCAATTTGATTAAAATTCCTGTATTTCCCAAAACATATACATAGTCACCCTATAGGAACGGGACACAACCCTACCGTCCTACACCTCTCGCTCGGCTCGTTTTTCCGATGACAGTGCGCAGTCCTGTTTATATACTACGTCCATGGTGATGTGAGAGCACAGATCACTGTGAGAGTCACTGTTGTCGAATTTGGTGTTGCCATTAAAAATAGATATATCAATAAAGTGGGTGAAGTAAGATTTTTCAATTCGATCAATAGTGTCAGGTTAGTGGACCAGTTTCCTTTGCATGTTATTTTTCCTTCCCAAGATTTCTAACAAATCGCTCCCCATACCCTTATACAAGTGTATCTGTATCAGCCCATATACTATATGTCCCACTGTTGGGAACTGCCCAATTCTACAATTGAGAGTGCCATTGAGGGTGGTTAGGCCATATCATAGGCCATATAGTCCACCATGCTGGCCTAAAGCGGGTTGGTGGACCTACATACCATAGATATTCTTATAAATCGCTATGTTATGTAGATTTCCTCACTATGTGTTCCTCCACCGTTTTAGTGCGTGTTTATTGACTATCAATTCCCACATGACTCCGAAAAGTCAGATTTGTGACCTGGGATTCGAGCCTACGACCACCGTGAACATGTTGGCAGTCGCGTCTGGTCCATTCATCAACAGGCCCCCACGAACGTAACGATAAATTCTAGTTTATTATATGTACTTACATGTATTGTACTAGTACGTACAAAATTTTGTTTATGTGGTATTTATTTTGAAAAGCTGACAACACAGATCTGTGGCGGCAACTACGCGTTGATACAATTATTTTTCTAAGGGTATTATTGGTGCTTGAGATGCTTTTCTTCCTTCATAAAATGTAATACCTGAAGTCTAACGTTCCTAGCGTCACTTTATCAAGTTCTCGGCATATTTCACTAGTTTTAAATAATGTAGGAAAAATAAATACATTGAGTAAACAACCAATGGCAGATATGTCAGCGATTGGCAGATAGACTGACATTCCAAATGACGTTATTGTTTCCACTTTTGGCCACCGGGCCAGATAACTTTGTGGCTCTATAGTGATTTATTTAATATTGGTTCCTACATTTATAAGGAAATTCGTATAAATTTTCAAGCTGGATTGCTACATTTAGACTCTGGGTCCTGGAGTCACACCTGGAATCATGTAATTATCTTAATATTATAAAAACGGCGCTAAAATTAATGACAGAGATTTTGTTTCGATAATCAGGCTTTCTATTTTAATATTTGTGTATTGCATTAATGACGGGGCAGCTGGGACTATAAGGTTTTAATAGGCTAGAAATAGTTCAGAATTATAGAATTCTGGTATTAATTTCTGCTTCTTAATAACTGAGAAAATTGCAATTGTTATTTTATAATAACATAGCAAAAAGATGGCACTGATATCTGATGGGCATGTAGTGAGGTTCTAGTAAAGTATTGATCGACGAGATATATCTAATTATCCTATACAATTAATATACCGAATTCGAAGATGGATTAACCTTCATAATTTAATGCTGGTACGTAGAGTACATTCGTGGGTCATTATGGCAGGCTTGACACCGGGCACACACTTTCTATCCGGGTAAACACGATTAAATATTTCCTATCACCAATAAATTGGGTCTTCGGTAATCTCACTAGCTTTCATGTCGGGTTATTTTTATTCAAATTATGCTTAATCATTATGACTTACGTATTTGGTATATCAAAATAAGAGCTATAGATGGCGGTATTAGTAATCGTATAGAAAATGAAAATGGGCATTTTGGCTCCCTTAGCACTCGGGAGTACGATTGAGTACGAGGGAGTACGAGGGGTTAGGGGACAGTTAACCTCGCCGCGCTGGTCTAGTGCGGTTTGGTGGATTTCCCATACAGCTTCGTATGCAGTTTTCCTCATGATGTTTCTTTTCTTTCACTGTTATAATGCGTGGTGATATATTATCATCCAAAAATAATTTGAATCAAAGGAACCAAAACGTCAGAGGTGGGCTGACAACGTTGAGGCTTATGTCAAACAGTGGACATCAAAATGATGATGATGAATAAACAAAATGTTTGAGTTGAGGGTTATGACGACTGGAAACAAATTGTAGGTAAATGTGATACAGCGACACGAAACATTGAAAATTCACTTGGATTCGTGTCTTTAATTAATACTGGCGATTAGATTGGACATTAGATGAGGAGCAACAATCTATATAAAAAAAGAATTTTTTTTGGCGCCAAGAACTTACTCCTCGAAGTTACTAATTTAGCTCTTTGTGGCCATAGAGAAAGCGCAGATAGCAGTAATAAAGGAAGTTTTTTGGGTATTGTTGAGTCACTAGCTAAATGTGATCCTTATTTAGAGGAATTGTTAAATAAGTCAAAGATAAACTACTTAAATCTACAAATACGAAATGAGCTAATTGCTGTTTTGGACCTAAATTTACTCCATTAAACAACTTAAGATTTTTCTAAAACAGACCAATTATTTGTGTGATAGAAAGAAATGAAAATGGGATTCCAAAAGCACTCTTTAATCGTTATTAGATAATTCTTTTAAGATTTCATGAAATTATTTATGTTCAAAATTCCATGAGAAATATGAAGCCATGTCATGAAAAAGATTCTGTACTGTGCTGTATCAGCCCATATAAGTCCCACTGCAGTGCACGAGTCGCCCTTACTTTCGAAACTACGATTGATAGTGGTTAGACCATATAGTCCACCATGCTGGCCTAGTGCGGGCTGGTGGACTTAACGTTCCATATAAATTCTTACAAATAACTTTTCACTTTAGTAGATATGTAGGTTTCCTCACGATGTTTTCCTTCATCGTTTTAGTGCGTGTTGATTGACTATCAATACACACATGACTCCGAAAAGTCAGAGGTGTGTCCTAGGATTTGAACCCGAGACCACCATGAAAATGTTGGCTGTCGCGTCTGGTCCATTTACCAATAGGCCACTACTTATGCTTCTTAAAAAAGATTCATAAAAACGAAATTACAATGTTAAGTTTTTTATATTTACGAAGGGCCCCAATTGATGAACTTTGCCACGGGCCCCCGATCGGGTTGTTACGCCACAGCATGGCGATCACAGCTGACAACACACCGTAAGTAGAGCTCCTCATGGTTATCGTTACAATTATGTCTTCTTCTGGGATAAAGTAAAACTTTTATTGCCTCGAAATAAAGTAGAATTTTTATTCTGAAAAGGTTCAGAATTTTCATAGATAAGGTGCCCCCAAAGTCGCTGTATAGAAACAGATAATCTTTAATATCTAAAATAACTTATTGTATGGAAAACTACCAACCCGCACTAGGCCAGCGTGGTGGACTATATGGCCTAACCACTCTCAATCGTACTCTCGATTGTAGAGTAGGCCCGTGCCCTGCAGTGGGACGTATATGGGCTGATCCAGAATGGAAAACTAATTTCGGTAACTTTTCTTAAGCACAAATTTGAATAAATTCGAAAACTCAGACAAGAACTAAGGTTCGTTTCATAACTTAGTTAAGAGCTTATGTACGTTACTTTTAAACAGCATAATACCTATATCATTGGTGATCATTGACGTACAAGTAGTGCTTCTAAGTTACTTTTTAAAATGGTAGATGATATTAAATTGCAAGAACCTTTTATATCACTTATTTGTTTAGGTATAGGAGATTGAAAATTAGGTGTGGAAATAAAAACGTCCGTGTCATAGACGCAGTCGCGCCGAATTATTATTTCAAAGAAATATTTACAAAAAAAATGTGTAACATTAAGATTAACAAAAGCACAATTATTTATCTATGTTGAGACATAAAGAAATGCATTTCATTACAAACTTGAGTATAAGGAATATTATTGTAGAAGATTAAAGCCTAAGCATGCAATACCTACCTATTATACGTTAACATTTATATAAAATATATAAAAACGTTGTAAACGAAATTTGATTGATGCTTATAAAAAAGTAAAAAAATGTCAAAAGAATATTTATGAATGACTTTAAATATCTTTTACAATAAAGTTGGCAATATAAAGGTAAAAATGATTTAGTCTCAACATTCAGTCGTACAAAATGCTTACGTTTTATCCTCGTTTGTGACGGTAATCAATGTAGTTGTTAGACTAATTGAAATGGAATTAAAATATTTACTATAAATCATAAAAAGGAACTTTATTACTATACAATAAATACGATTAATAGCTGTCCAAAGATATGCTTATCACTTAAATTTATAAAAACAGAGCATTCACAAATATATCTTATGATAATAATGATTATTGAGACAAGATAAAAGTTTCTAAAAATGGTATCCTCTGAAGTCGATGACCCTAGTGGTAAAATGCAACGTAAGTAAGTAGGTATAATACTTAGGTCGATGAATTAAGAGACATGTAACACTTTTAAATGTAACAAATTTGTTTGTATACTTACAAATCTATAAAATTAAAAATAAAGGAGTAGCACAGCGCCTTTGCAAAAAGTCCAGCATTACGAAAGGGTACATTCATAACATACACTTATCAATCATTTATAATGTAAAAAAAATATTTATTTTCATGCGTGATATTATATCTAACAATAAGTTCATAGGTTAGGTAAGTATCTACAACTCGAATAACATCATTTTCAACAATGTATTTTCTTTATTAAGTACAGTCTCTTAGGGTAATTGGACGTCAAAACGGCGGAAAATGGCGTGCATTCCGGCGTCAGGTTCTGATAATATTTTTTCCACCTATCTATGCATAAAATATGTAAATAAGAGAACTTTCGTACTCTCACTGCGTTATGTATACTATATAAAAGGCAACCCTCGTAGAATTCCAATACACATAGAATATTCACACACTCAGATGAAGAACGGCGTAACGGTAAGTATAAAGTTTTAAAAAACTTTCCAATATTATTATCTAATACCTTTCCTCGTGGTTTTTCATTAATTGGTCCGATAAAGGAAAAATATATAAATATTACAATTTATAAAGTTAACGAGCAATGTTACTTAATGTACAAAATAGATATGCTCGATGTAAGTACTAACTACATAGCCTACATTAAACGTAGTAAATATTGATCCTGCACGTAATCATATGCCACCCTTTATGTAACGTGCCTTGGCGTAGTTTGAATAAGCAAATTATTCTTTGTTCATCTGTCTTAGGATTTCCTACCTACCGTGTAATGAAAGGGGTACAATAAGAAGCAATATAAAGCCTCTTTACCTTTTTGTATAGTTAAGTGATATGTTTTATTTAGCAATTAATAATCTTAATACATATATAAATACATACATTACATGTACTATAGTAGGTTTAGAAAAAGTACACAACAATACATTAAGTGAATTCTAACACTAATTACAAAGGTACTCTTTAAGACACTTTGTAGGATTTAGAGAGTAAGTTACTCATAATTGTTATTTCAAATAATGCTGAACTTTTTCTATGGCCGTATTTAATTGTTGAAACAAAACATTATTTATTATTCTAGCGTCTAATATTATTAAATAATTTATAACTAAAAGGTAACTTCCGACGTTCTATTAAGACGTGTGTTACAACGTCGTTAATCGCTTTCGGTCGCGCGATACGACTCGGCAGATATGTAGTTGACAGCTCTGTGCAATGGAGAGCATATCATCCAACATGTGCGATTCGAGTCTCAACGCGCGATACTCACATTCGTACAAAAAGGACATTAAATGCCTATTTTTAATAAGTAAAACATCCTATATTAAATCTAAGCTCGACTGTATACGAGCCTGTAATTTTATATTACTAAGTCTTGTGACTAGATTTTTCTTACCTAAATAATACATAAGTAAATAACATAGGAATATTTGTACGACAAGATGCCATTGATCACGAGCGGTAACTCAAATGCAGACTACTAAATACACAACATTACACGATTAAATGAAATCACACCCAAAATACGAATTCCTAAATGTTCTCAATAAATTAATCTTAGCTTAGTATTTAAGCGGTATGATTGTCATTGTGTATAGGTACTTAAAATTAATTTCATACAATTAGCACGAACCGATTCCGTGGGAGATCGCGTCCTATAAAAAATTCAATTAGTCTCTAGAAAAATATTTTTTTATTCTAAACACTTACAAAAATAACGGAGTCGGCTCTAAAGACGAAAGGAGAATGTGTTTCGAAGGCGGGAGTGGTCCTCGAGAAATTCTAACATGTCTTAGAAAGGTAGGCTGGCACGAAACATATTCTCGATGAGAGGGGGCGCCGGTACTAGGTCTTCAAGCTTCAGGTAGAAGATACGCTGTAGCCCTTGCACGGACAAGGAGCGCAGTTCTGGCAGCGCGCCCAGCACGCGGCTGAAGTGCGGCGCGCCGCTGCCCGGAGCGGTGCCGCCGCCCGGCATGTGCGCCCGCAGACATCCGATGATTTTCATTTGTAATTGTTCCACTCGATGAGGCTCTTTCAGGCCGTGTCTCTCTGTTGACAATGAAAATACGTTTTATGAATAAATAAAGCCAAAATATTTGTTGTAAATATTTGTCACAATGTAGGTTTCGAATCTGCGACTGAGCTAATTATGTAAATATTATTTACTTTTTTAAGTGAAACCAACACGTAACATTTTTGAATAGAAACATTTAAACGAATTTGGTAAATTAGTAAATTAAGAACCTAGAAAACTCGTCTTTTAAATTTTTTACTTTAATTCTGGGTACCATAAAAGTACGTACGTTTTACTACATTAATTTTATATAAAAACAAAACACTTGTAAAAGTTTTTGAATAAGTCCAAACTAACCTGTAATGAGTGTCAAAGCGCAGAGACACGCGAAAGTAGAGATGTCAATGTCCATTGAGTGCAGAGTGTTGCTGAAATCTAGTACAGCGTGCAGCCAGTCTCCAAAGGATCGCTGGCACTGCCGTTTGTCAAGCACGAGTCCGTTGCAGAAAGTTAGCTTGGTGTCCTCAGGCCGTGTGCGGTAGGCTAACCTGAGCACGAACAGCTCTAATCGTGCAGACGCAAAGAGTTGCTCGCGGTCTTCCAGACACAATTCGCCGTATCCAGGAACTTTCTCAGCAAACACTTTGATCATATCGATGGACGTGGTTAATAGTGAGTAAAATTGTTGGATGACTTCTAAATCCGACATCGGTGGCTCCAATGTATTCGGTTCACGATATTGGGAGTAGTCAAGATTGGCAAAATCCGGCGATGTATCCACGTGGGCTCTGACTAGAGCTGTTATCAGTGATATTGGTGGACTCGGAGGTGATTCTTGCGGGCATTTAGGTTTCGATGGCAGCCGGCCCCGTCGTCCTTTCAAAGAGTCGGTTCTTACAACTTCTTTAACCATCCCTACAGCCAAACATTTTTGAAACCGACAAAATTGACATCTATTTCGCCGTCGTTTATCCACAGGACACGATTTTTCGGCTAAGCAAACATATTTAGAGCCCTTTTGAACAGTTCTCTTAAAGAATCCTTTGCAACCCTCGCAAGTTCTCACACCGTAGTGTTGACAGGCAGCCGTATCTCCACACACGGCACAGAGTTGACTCGGCGATGACGGTGCGGCGCGGGGTCCGCTGCCTTCGGGCGGGCCTACCCCGGGTGAACTTGACGCCGAACTGGGAGCCGACGCCTGCATGCAATGGACTCTTCCGCCGTGAACTTTCGGGCTATCATTGGAACTACTAGATTCCGATCTTTGCACGGGCAGTGATGCTCTTCGTTGTCTCGCTGCTTGTTCACTTGTCACATGTAGGTCGACGGTGCTTGGGTAGGAGGGTAAGGAATAAGAGTCCTGATTGGGAGTCACACCTCCCGTGTCGAAGCCAGGACTGCATGGCTGCGGTGGCGCATAGTAGGTCGACGGAACGTAAGGAATTGAGGGCTGATGGTATTGGTATAAAAGTTGAGTTGAAGCATGGCCTTGATGCGAATATGCGCTCACATTGTAACAGTCTTCGTCCATTTTAATGCCGAATTCCGCCATTTCTTGTTTTGGATAACGAACCGAATAGGTTTCTTCGAAACTGGGTAGTGCTGGCCCGAGCGTCGGCGAGGAGGTCTCGCTCACAGGGGTGGCGCGATGCGACTTGACTTCAGGAGCGACCGGTGCGTGGAACTCGACGTCAGGGAACGGATCAAGATTTTCTTCTAAGATTTCGGAGGAGTCTTCTTGATATTGCGGTGACAGTAGATCAGTAAAGGACGAACCGTAGTTGCTCTGTAATAGAAATGAAATGATAATCGATAATGGAGGCGTCGCAATGGTAGGCGGCGGTTTGTCGACTGGGGCGGCCGTGACGCGCCAATAGCGGGCCCATTTCGACCGCATAGATATAGGTATTGTTTAAAAATTGTATCATCGCCTGCTTTATAATTGTACCAGGTGTTCTAATACTTTATTCACGTCACGTATCAATAAAATATGGGAAACCAATCGTTAAAACGACATTGCAAATAATTAGGGAAGATTATATTTAGTATTGTTGGGTTATTATTGTGGATGATATTTAAATTTATAAAATTTGAAAGATTTATGTAGAAAGAATTGAGTTTGATCCTTACGTGTGTCTGCAGCAGTAGCATGCTGGAAGAGTTGGTTGTGAAGGCGCTTGGCGAGCGCGACTCTATGGCGCTCGGCCCTGCAACAATAGAAATTATTTACATTATAACAACGCACTTTTACCACTGATATTTATAATTAATGGCATTTTTTTATTTCTGAGTATATTTTACAAAATTTCAACGCATGGACAACAGTAAACAGGGGTAGATTGCGTCGAGGTTTCCGGTGGATATGGAATTGACGGCAATCCTTTGAACTATCACGCTATTCGAGCCGTGCATTATTTATATTTACCCTCGGCGAACATACTTTGGTTCTTCCTTCACCACACACGTAATTTACTAATCGATATATGTGTATCTGCTGTTTCAAATGGTGTTGGATGGCTCGCTTCCCTCTAATGAAGTGACGATGTCAAAGAAAGTTCTCCTATTTATACGGCAGTTTTGGCTACGGAATATTGGCGTTTTGAATACATCGTGTCACGGTGCTTGATTCGCCACGCCCAGAAAATTGAATCCTATGTATACACCTCGGTGGCGGACAGTAAAACAACGGTACAAGGATATATAACTCATCGGTGTAATTTGGACCTTATGACTGCCAACTTTGTGTCTATGCTTGAACGCATATCGGCAAACTCAAATTTTGGGGCGAAAAAGCGATGGCTCCCTTGGGAGGTTATGAAATCAGTGGCATTTGCAATTTCTATTATGCATAGAACCATTAATTCCGGCCTTATTAAGCTATAAACAAAACAGCTTTGTTGGTACGGGTTCAATGATTTTATAATATATAAATTTTTATAAAATATTAGTTTATGTTTTACATAAATAATGAAACTTTATTAATATTTTTTTATAAATTTTCATTTTTGAGGGAACAATATTCGTTTCTTAGGCAAAATCATTCGTTAATAAGTTCTGGGTGTCGTACCAAGATCTAGGCTAGAACTGTGCAAGCATTGTACAGGCAATAAATAGATTAGAGAAATATCAATCTGTCTTAAATTACATTATACACTTTTCCTACCTTTTAGCCAACAACTCTACCAGTTGGATAGATATGTTTCATGACCATAGAAATATTTATTTGATGACTATGTGTGTAAATGGAATTATCATATTTATAAGATAACACACATTAACTTTTTACATTTTATGTTTAAAAACAATATTAATTATGCAAAATTGCTTGACCTTGACCTTGAAAATAATTAATTAATATTATGTAATTGACACTTTATTGAATAATTGAATTAGGTAATAATATGTTATGCGACGAGAAAATAAATATTGTCTTTTACGGCTTCTTGGCGGCGCGGCGTGTAAAGCGCACGGAAAACATAAAGTAAAAGTTTCTCTACTTCTATATTCAAATATGGCATGACATAAATTATACAAACGAGAATGATCTTTCTTATTTAATTTATTATTAAGTTTACTCCCTTTCTATCGTAGTGAAGTTCCGCGCCCAGCAGTGCGGCATATGTGGCCTGAGAATTTTATTAACTACTGGGGTGTAAGATAATCTATAAAAAACATGGAGCAATTTCAGGAAGTGTATAATGATAAAAAATCTATATAATATAATGAAATGAAGAGAATAAGACATGCTCGTCACATATAAGCATCAAGAACAATAAAAACTTCGGAAAAGCTCTATCAATCAAATATAGTTAAGCAAAACTTAAGCAAATATGAATAACTTATGAAAGTGAAATGCATCGGAAATGAATAAAATTTAGGTAGTACTTAAATTAGGAAAAACAATAAATAAAGCTTTCAGGGTGTGTCAATAACGAATATAAAATTTTAGTTAATTCCTGACTTAACAATAAGCTTAAAACTTATGTCATACAGTGTACTGTGCATTGTGACCCTATTTCAATGCACAATAGTGCACTGTTTTTTTTAATATAGTTTTTTTTTTAGTTTTCACGATTGTGTATCTAAAACTTGTCAAGACGTAATCATAATAAAATTTTGTATGAACCAAGCTATACCACCGAAAATTTTGGGGTGTCATAAAGAAGATTAAGAAGGCATCCAGAATAGATACGAATGTCCGTTATGCAAATAATATACGGTATGTAGTCAAACATGCCGTCTCTTGCGTCGCAAACGGCTCCTAGGCCGCTGGATCTGAAGGTCGTCGTATAAACACATTCTATATAGCTTTTTGTGCTCAATTATAATTTTTATACATATCACACCGTGTATATATAAGTAGATATAGTCGCTTGTACAATACACAGCACTAGCGTAAAACTAGATTAACCTGTGCTGGCGGTGTCTTGTTTTACGCGGGATACGACTTCATGTTTAAAAAATACGCGAACTATGCAAATGCAATTGGCATGTTTCAAATTAAAACTATTTGCATTAACTGTGAAGCGTATTGAGAAAATTTGATTTTTGTGTGTTCTGCTTAGGATTACGTACGTTATAAAAATACTCTAAATCAATCTCCGGGCAAAATATTATTTCTATAAAAAATTCAAGTTCTCTGTTCCGTCGCCATTTAAAAAAAGTGACAGCGAATAAAACCCTCTTAATTTTAGCCGAAGGCGAAACTAGGAAGACACATGTATGTTAGTCCACTTACAGAAAAGTACTAAAGGTTTTAAAATGCCTGTAGCCCCGCTGGACTGATAGGAGAAAATACAACTGTAGGCTAACAACAATGCGGTAGAGCCACAACGTCAGTTTTGGAAATAGATTTTCCATTAAATCGTTTTCTTCTAAAGATATACGTACGTAAACTCACGCCTTTTTGCTAGATGTATATTGTGATAAAGGATAGGGATATCAGAAGTCCACCAAACCGCACTAGGTCAGCGTGTTGGAATCTCAATCGAACTCTCGATTGTAGAGAAGGCCCGTGCCCTACGCCCTACGTGGAACGTATATGGGCTGATATAGAATGTGAATTATATATTACCATATTATATAATGAATTATATATTACCATATCGGCTACAAATTTCTTACTCCAGGCTACAATATTCTAACAACGGGGCTACCTTCTTGATAGACAGCACTTTATGCCAGCGTGACTTCTTTTTTAGTAGAAAAATAGTGTCCTTTAACAATTATAATGTAGGTTTTCCTAATCACCACAAACTTTTCAGTTTAAGTTACTTAATATTAATTATATTCTTAAATTTGAGACTATTTGCTCGTTTTTTTTCAATAATTTTATTACCTACGATGTGATTATATACATAGATAAGAATTGACTGCTGTTAGTCACTACATTACTGTTTCCTTTTTTATTTTTCTTGTCCTTCGCGTTTCCTTAAAAACTTTATTTCTGTTCACAATATAATGTATAATGTAATAAATGTTTTAACTGCGGAAATTAACAAAATTAATGTGCTCACAATGTTGTCTCAAAGTGCAATCACACCTAAATAAAATAATGAGACCTTAAAAATAGCTCTACCCATGCCTCGCCGCCTACAAATCGTATGCAGTTTTAAATTGTGCATGAGATAAAGGCTATATTTAGTCGCCAGCAGCCGTTTTAATAAAAATATTAAAACTTACTCGTATCAACTGGTGTCAATTTTGCGGAAACTACTTGGGTTCTTGAACTGAGCTTGGACAAAAACAAAAAAAATATAATTAACCAAGCCTCGTTTCGTCGAGCTATAGGACTATACAGTTGAACAGAATGATAAATAAATATAAACATAAGATGAAGAAAAATATTAAATTGCTTTTAGTTTGGTTTTGATTTAAAATACATAGGTAATACGTATGTGTATAGATAATTACCTACAATCTTTTGACAATCCTTCATAAATAAATGAAAGGAAATATGATCCAATGCAGAGAGTTTAAGAATGGTAAGATTGTGTAGTCAAATAGGCTATGATTAATTTCTCGAATTGCTTGGGACGCCGCGCCGGTAGGCTTGCTCCTTATCACATTTTAGGAGGGATATAATCGCATTGATTTATAATTAATAGAAGTATTGTATTCAATTAAATTATATTGAAGTAATATTATTAAGATGAAAGATTTGATTATTTGTTTACATTATATTGGCAGGGATGTTACGGGCCCTGTTTAAAAAAAATATTTCAACATCAGATTTCTTCTACATTACCCAAGATGAACATAAGTGATATTTTCAAAATGTCCAGACTATCTGAAATAAAATTATCTGAATCCGGGTGGAGCCAGGCTGAGCCGCTAGTATTTAATAAAATGCAATATCCTATTTGTTATACTTGAGACTAATGACAAACACTTAAAAACGTTTATAATTAATAAGTTGTATATCTTAGTTTAATATCGAAGTTCCACACAACAAATACCGCCTAATCAATGTATTTTTCAATCAACACAGTAATGCGTCATTAAAAATGGAAAGGGATCTCTTTCCATATTTGCCTGTAAATCAGTAGTCTCAGTAAAACTTTTTAGTGATGTAATGTTAAAACGTGCTCCCAATGTAGGGATATTATTATATGTAGTGAATAAATAACCTACTACTTATTTCTTACATTATAGCAATAATAAATCTAAATTCTAATGACTGCCTCGGTGGCGTAGTTGTACTACGGTACGGTTACAAAGCTGAGGTCTCGGGTTCGAATCCCGGGTTGGGCAACGTGATATTGGATTTTTCTATTCAGTATCAGCCCAGAGTCAGGAATTTGTGCCCGATATGGCGATAGGCTCGCCACTTATCACATTGTGAGACGGAACATTCAAGGCGAAATGTGGGTGCCCTGGCACCTCTGCCTACCCCTTCTGGGAACAAAGCGTGAGTTTATGTATGTAGTCTAATCTTATAGTATATGCAAAATTTTTATTTATTATGCATTGGTTCTTTGCTCGCCTTTTTTGTAATCATGTTATAATCTGTATCTGTATCAGCCCATATACGTCCCCCTGCAGGGCACGGGCCTCCTCTACAATCGAGAGTACGATTGAGAGTGGTTATATTATAATAATATATTAATATAGATTTAAAGAATATGCCACGACAAAAAATCTAACACATTACGAACATTGACATTGCAAATATTAGAAGCGAATAAACTGTATTGGAGTCAGAATGTTGTGTAACTTACTTGCTTTTAGTCGTTTGTTATTAGTCAGTCGTAATAATTACAACTAGTTAGGTGCTGGACCAAAGGTAAATTTAAATTATGCAAATATAAATATGTACATACTTCGGTGTCAATTTATAGTAACAATATTGTGAATACAAATTATCAATTTTCTAGTTTTGTAAATTTATTGTGTCATGAATTATCACTTAGTTACAATGTAGCAGTCAATGAATGTTCTAGTTTTCTATGTAAGCAATTTTGCTGTGTAGTACTTTAGATCGTTTTTTGTACATTCAAGCTATAAGTCCTTACTTAAATATACTAATCAACACTACGCACATTATTATGAAATTATATTTAGGCATAAAAATAAGATGGACTGAAAATTAACGGAAATGATGGTTTCATTGTTTACTATATATTTTTAAATTCTTCTATCTTTGTTGTTGTTCTTCGTACCTTTTGTACTAATAGTGCACTCGGTAACCTTGCTAAGTCATCATGACTACCATCGACATTTAAACATAGCCATAAATCTAGGACTGCGGCGCTCCTTCATAAACTTGTTGGCTTGGGCGGACGCACACGCCCTACCAGGGCCCTACTGTAAATATATTTAACTGTAAATATATTAAAAAGCCAGTTATAACTGGCTTTTTAGCAGTCTATGCAAATAAGGTGTTAGTCTGATTTAACAAAAAGGAATGACTTGGGTCACGATCTAGTATAGAAGTAAAAAAGAATGTAATAGTTTAGACAATTATAGTTTAGTTATTATTAGTTGCTTGACTCTATCAAACGAATACGAGTTTCCACGAAGCTATTATATAATAATGTAAGTATGCCGTGTGGCACACTGCATGATGTATTTTCTGCAAAGCCAAGACGTTTATTGTCTACATTATGTTGTGTAATAATTAATATTTTTATTGTATCAATCTATTTACTATCCCCAGGACAATATGCGTTACTCTACCATATAGAGTACACATAGCGTAGGTTTTGGAGAAAAATCTTAAGTATAGGTGTTTCCTTGCTAGGTAAAAGCGAGGGATAATAAACTATGAAAACTTTTCAAAGTTACGTATGTAACGTAACTTTGAAAAGTCAGAGGTGCGTGCCCTACGCCTTATTAGTATGTGAGATTTTCATATAACCTAGGCAGTGAAAACTTTATTAGATGAACAATATCCCAATTGGAAGTCTACGACCACTTTCGCCATCTATAGGGCGGATAAGCAATTAATAAAATTGACTTTTATAATCGCGACGATAGCGCCATCTACTACTAGCATTTCACGCGAACCTTAAAATTAACTTACCCTCAGCGCAACCCCATGCAGGTTTTACCCTGCAACAATGTTACTAGACGATCCGATAGATGGCGGTACGGCGCTGCAATTGTTTCGTTATTGATTTGTGTTTACGTATGTCGGCGTACGTCAACTACGTAAGTTGCGTTTATGAGCTTTGTCGTAGTGTGACGTTTTCACTCTTAACGGTTTTACGTAAGCACATCGCGTAAACATTACGGTGACGAAAGTTTCCCGAAGTTCGCTGAATAATTGGACAATAAAAAAACAATGAAGTGGCAATCATCTATTTGTGGCTTTTAATAACTCTTGATGTGTATCCGTTTGCAATATGCTATTTTAATTGTTTTCGCACAACATGTTACGCAAATTTTTAGTATGCGAAATGTAATTTTTAATTTGTGCTCTTATATATTTGTATATTCCCGGGATATTCCTGAAAGGGTAGAGATGCCACTTTGTTTCGCGTGGAGCTTATTTTCATACCAAGATGAAGACACAAAATCTATTCCTTGGTAATTTATGAGAGATTACCCAAAGTAGAGTCCCTGATATGGGCATCGGCAATAGAACCTTACGGTTCACAGCTCAAACATACTGTCACTACACCAATGAAGTGATTTGAAGTTTTTAGCTGCATGCACATTATGTAAGAGATTAAGAAATGTTAACAAAAAGCGCATAGCACTATGCTATTGATTTAATCTTTTTCAATTCAAAGAAAAGCCTGGTTGTGAAAAGTAACAATTCACTGGTGTGTCTATTTTTAGTACCTAAATAAAAGAGTTTTTCAACGGGGTGTGGAGTTCTTATCATAATATGTATTTCGTGTAGACGGCATTAACCATACTGCAAATAAAAGCGCGTAAACGGGGGGAAACGTGCGTGACGTCATAGCCTCTGACGTCACGCCTCCCCATCAGCCGTCGCGCCGTTGCTATCCTATAGTCTCCCCCTATTTCTATTCTGTCAAAATGGATCTTTTAGTTTATTCACTATTTCTATGAAAGGCGTGAAACTTTCTACGAAGGCCATTTTATATTTTTTACGCAATTGGTGATATAAGTGACGCATGTACATTTAGTAGCGCAATAATATAGTGCCTTTCTTTTTTAGTACATTACGAATAATTCAGGATTCTATATTTTCTAATTAAGTACTCTCCCCATTTTTTTTTTCTTAATATATATGTATATATATATTAAGAAAAAAAAAATGGGGTAAGTGGTATCACTGTGATGATCAGTGACAGTTTATGCCGTAATTATCAGAAACTAGTTCATATTAAATTGTTAGTTTTCGCTGTGAAATATGATTCGACTTATTAAAATCTGTTTCACGGAATATTAATTTTCTCTTGTTAATTCTCTCCCTTGTAAATTAATTTGTCTCGGAGTGGGGATCGAGCCCGCGGACTTTTGTCTCACAGCCGGTATCTAACCAACTACGCCACGAAGACTGTTAAAAATATTGTTAATTAGCTGCTCGGGGCTGGAATGTGCCAGTTCGGTGATAGGCGCACCTGTAATCACTCTTGGAACGGAAAAAAACTCGGCGCACTAAGGCATTCGTCTACCTACAGCTTTGCATATAGGCGTGAATATTTGTATATTATATATAATTTTACTATCAATATTATTGCATTTAATTATCAAATTTTAAAGTGCCTTGGTGGCGTAGTTCTACTACGGTTATTACAAAGCTGAGGTCTCGGTTTCGAATTCCTGGTCGGGCAAAGTTATATTGGATTTTTCTATTAATTGTTAGTCCAGAGTCAGGAATTTGTGTTTGCTAAAGCGATAGGCTCGCCTCTTATCACATCGTACTCCTGGGAAAAAGGCGTGAGTTTATGTATGTATGTATGTTCATTATATATTTATTAATACAATAGCATATAATGTTGGCGAAGCTGTATAACTTAAATGAGTAACTGGTTCCATCCGCCGGAACAAGGAAGTTCTCGTTGATTAATTTTCGTCTCCTCCGTGTATTTTTTATTTATTACTTTTATTAGCTCAAGTTATTACAAGCATTATAAAATTTTGCATATAATTAAATTGTCCTTTTTTATGTTACAAAGTGCGTGGTGGCCTGTTGGTAAACGGACTAGACGCGACTGCCAACATGTTCACGTTGGTCGCGGGTTCGAATCCCAGGGCACACCTCTGACTTTTCGGAGTCATGTGTGTATTAATAGTCAATCATCACGCATTAAAACGGTGAAGGAAAACATCGTGAGGAAACCTGCATACCATAGCGATTTCTATGGTATGTAAGTCCGCCAGTGTGGTGGACTATATGGCCTAACCACTCTCAATCGTACTCTCGATTGTAGAGAAGGCCCGTGCCCTGCAGTGGGACGTATATGGGCTGATACAGATGTTACAATGTATAATGACTCTAATTAGTTTAGTAAGAAGGGTTTTTAATAAGATCGGTTTGAATAAGATTAATTAATAAGTATTACAGTGCTGTTATTAACTGTGGTATAAACCTTACTGGTTTTATTGATGCTGTTCATGTTATGATTTCTGTATATTTTTTTGTATCCCATAAATGAATAAAAAAGAATAGTCACCGTCATTTAAATGTATGTTGTCTGGAAGACATTACTGACCATTGAATTTAATATTATTTAGTAATTTATTATATAATTATTAGACATTGATTACTTTTTTATCCGTTATGCTTAGGTAAAAAAGACAGCTTTAACTTACGATCACTTGTTGGTCTAAAAACCTTTTTTAGGTAAAAATAATAAATAATACTGTTTAATTTTTACATTGTATACTTATCATATTGTAACATATTTGATTATAGCAATTTATATTGTTTTATATATTTTTTAGTAACTTGTCGTGAAAGAAAATAGATTAAATTATTTATGCAATGATATGCACGATATACAATGTGGGCTTTGCAATTAATATTTTTACTATCGCCTACTGGGCCACTGATCTCGAACATGATGGGTAGAATAATTTGGAATCGTTTAACTTCTTGTTTATATATATATTTAAGGCACATTTCTCTCATGAATTTTAGTACAAAAGTTGCGCGTGTGTTAAGCCGTGTTTGCATGTGGAAGTTAGAGGAAGTCAGTAGACGATCGGGCGGCAAGGCCGTCCTTGAAACGGAGCGCGCGGATCGATGTGTGACGTAACACGGCTCGTGACGTCACGGGCGATGCAGAGGCCGAGGCCGCCGCCGTCGGTACCGCGCTACCACCTGACGATACCGGCCGGCGGCCACCCTTACAATCTACAGTCGCTTTCAAACACCCTCATGCAAATATTTTTAGACAAAGTGACGTAATGCCGCTTTTATAAAGAAAACGATATTATGCTTTACCGCGAACCGAACAACAAATATTAACAACATTTCCTGGTGTGTGCAATATAGTTACAAGTTTTTTTTTGCGCTGTTGATAATTTTTCTTTTCTTAAAACTTAAATTATTAACCCTAATATTTTAAGAGTTGGTGTAGGTCAAAAAAGGTAATAGTTATTTGGAGAAATCAATTTCATACAGATATAATTGTATAAGTTATTTATTTTGTAGTGTTCAATTATTATTTTTCGGTATACTCATTTGTAATTAAAAATAATTGTATTTGAGATAAATGGAAAAACTATTCCGCATCGTTAATCGAAACGAGTCTTTACTATAGTTATAAGAATAAAAAGTGAAAGTTTGGTACCGTTTACCGGAAAGTTAGTTCAGAATTACAGTTCTCTATTCAATTGGGATTATAATGTTTGCTATTTGTCGATATCGATTGGCGTGTCTCGTTGTTGCGTATGTATGGGAGTGAAGTAGTATTAGTGAAGCCGATAGCGGATCTAATGAACGACACATAATATGCTACAATATAGTTTGCGACAGCAATTTGCACAGTGTCACATCTCAGCAGGTGCAACGTCTGCCGAGTGGCGGTTGCGACAACCGATTGGGCAAGTGGCAGCGGCAGGCAGTTTTGGCTGAGGCCATCGGCTTCGGAGCCGATCGCCACATAAACATCCCACATTATACTCACGGTTACCTAACTCGCCCCGAGTGAAACAAATCCGTAAATAATTTAGCGGCATACACAATAAAACTTTTCGCATGTCAAATACTGCTATTGCCGAGTGTCGGAATATTATGATTATGACACTCTCGATATGTTCGATGCATATAATTTATGCAGGCTAGACGAAACGGCGTGGATCATCTTCGACTGGTCGTGTGAGTGTTGAAATGTGTTTCACCATTACTTGTTTGTGTTCTACCTAAATACTTATTAAACTATCGCGCAATCACCAAAATATTTGCTTAAGGCGTGTATTATGTCCTATAGTGACGCGAATGTTACGAGTATGTGTGATTTGTATTCTATTATATTAATCCGGATATTGTATAGTCCGAATAATTAATGTTTTAGGCGGCAAAACTTGTATTTCTCCATATTTCAGGTTATATCACATTTAAGAATATAATTAAACGTGGAACGCTCCGGGAAAATATAATTTTATTATTTTGTCCGAAATGTGGAAATATGGTAAGTGAGAAGTAGTTAAGTAAAGGAGAAAGATGTTCGATAAGTGCGAAGAGGTTCTTGTTCTTTTTAATCCTTCACTATTTTTTATTATTCTCTCAATAATTCTACACTTCAGAAATTGTTTTAATTTCCACGGTGTTAAAAAATATATCTAAGCTTTTTCATATGATGTATGTAAAAGTTTCTGCGATGAGATAACTGGGTTTAATGAACACAATAAATTATAACAAAATTAATTCAACAACAGGACGCAAGTAAAGTATGTAAGGAGTAAAAAATATAAAATAAATTATAAAATAAAAAAAAAATGGGTACGTACGTTTGTGTTGGAATTGTCTAAGGCCGCAGTGTTGGCTGGAGGGCGTCAGCAACGCACCTCGCATTCTAGCCGATGGCCATCATCACGACAGTTCCACACAGTCTACAATACACCGAGAGGTTCTACACAACGAAAGCGAAAATAAACACAGAAGTAGTGGATCGCGTATCGTCGTACGGGCGCTGACCTGGCGCAGGCTTTTCGGGTTCCAGCGAGGTGGCGCGCGGCTCCAGGGTCAGACTGAGGCACGCGCCGGACAGACCCAATTCGCTTAGCAGGATCCTCATGCGGTCTGGCACATTCCACTCACTGCACGCGCACTCACTCACTCAGTCAGTTGGTTGCGTGTAGGTAGATCGCGAGAGGGCGCGCGGAGGCAGGTACGCGCTGGCGAACGGGCGGTGCGTTACTGAGGCCGCCGCCGCCGAGGCTGGTGGCTATATCGCGCCACCTGACGTCACCACGGCGACGTCACGCGCGCGACGTCATTAACGGTACCTCCCACGGACCGCCCGCCGCCCGCCGTCCTCCGCGGCCGCCCGCCCGAGCCTGCGCTAACGGCATCGCTAGTACGGAACGGAGCTTTCATACGCCCGCGCCAGTGCTTGCGACCGAACGCCATACCGCTCCCGTCGAGCTTTTCAATAATAACCTCGCATACTCATTCAACCACCAATATTGTTGTATAATCAAACAAACTGCATCACAATTTACTTTTTTTGTATTTTATAACATTCAACTTAAACATACCTACTTCAGTGAGTAACTTTTTTACTGTATTTGCATTTAAAGTTGCAGAAAAGACTTACTGGTGGCAGGCCACTTTAAACAAGTCGGTGTGAAAATCTTCAGCAGGCCTATGTCGAGTAGACTTTCCGTTGTCGAACATAATTCATTAAACCATTTTCTTCATATTCGTATCCACGTAATTGAGTGATTACTTAATTTGCTGTGGGATTCATCTTTATTGTACAACTATAACGTTTATTTTAAGAATGAAAACCTTTAAATAAAAAATGAAGACGGTAAATCTATTACATGAAAGACAGACACAAGCGTACAAATCTAAATGGATAGATGCAAAAGAAGCAACAAGTTTAACTTTGGCTCGTATATTTAGGTCTTTAGGATTTATACGACGATACGCACGTCTAATTTGGTAACATGTATTTATAACATTCGTAATGGTAATAGAATATAGAGAAGATTATTGAATATAAGGCAGTATAATCTAAGCTAAAATATGCCTAAAATACGTAGAAAATTTAACATCTCGAAAGCTTTCATTCATTGTAAAAGTAAGATATTAAATCGCCCCATCCCGTCGCACTTATGAACGATATTTTTCCGTACTGCGTCATCAACTTTAACCTGTAATTGAAAACTGTACGTTTTGAAACAGACGGTTTGTGGAATTATTATTATATAAGCATTAAATTAATACTGCGTTGTAAGTGTAGTAAGGTGAAGTTTTTTTTATCTTAGTTATCTTAGTGGTAGATAGTAATAGTAATACGTAAGTTGTTTAAATAGTGTTAGTGAAGATAAAGTATTTTAGCAAGTTATTCTTCTGCGACCAATAAGTAGGGTCAACGTAAAATGTACCGTGAAAATTCACAAGTATGATTTGTCGCGTAGTTTTTGACCAGGCACATGACAACTCCTTTTGAAGTATAAATTAAATCACCCGGTATTTTTCTTTTGTATGGCTAACATTGAACCTCTTCTTTGGTTTCCACGACCAATTAGCGCATAAGCTAACCAATTAGATTTCAACGTGAAAATTTAGGGAATTCAGCTTTTACAAAAGCATTTTTAAGAATACACTGTATTGGTGTTAGTAAATGCCTGGTGTTTTAATCTATATTATTTAGAAGGAATTTTATGTATTCTATATTATTTACTTAGAAGGAAATTGAATCTATATTATTTGGCATAGAGACTATGAAAAGATTACTACGCCGGAGGTTTCGGGTTCGATTCCGCATTGATAAATGTTATAGTATTTAAATATATTTACTTGTTGATTTTTTTGTTGGGCTTGTAATAATCAATATTATATTATAAAAAATAAGGTTTTTTAAAAGTTATGTTAATAAGTAATGATACGGGTGTATATCGTATCCTGTCTTTTATGACTGTAACAAGTACAGAAGCGATTGTAGATTTGTGACGTATACAACTACATGAATGAATATTTGGAATTTGATTTTGATTCCCACGAGGGAACATACATGTTGCTTACCAATCTTATTTCGGATATGGCTGTTTGTGCATGTGTAAGTTAATTTTGAATTCCACTATTTTTATTTTATTTTAAGCATTTTCATAGCACAGGCAAACCGGTCATGGATGACTGTTGGCCACGAACATGTATTATATCAATATGTTACATTTATAATATTCTAAAACTAAATATATTGTAATTTTTTTAACAAAACTACTTTCGCAGTTTCGCTTTATGCCAGAGTTTCTTAAACTTTTTGCAGTCACGGACCACTAACAAAATTTAAAATAGTTCACGGAGTTGTCAAAAAATATTTTAGGAAGAAAAACAAACCTTGCATTGAATACTCCTTTTTATTAAACATGGATTTTTAATTGGTAGTTTACAATGGTATTTCTATATCTTTGGTACTCTGCGAACCGTCTTCAATATGTTACGCATATATTTTTATTTATTGGCTCGTAAGTCAATAAACAAATGAATCAACATGTACAAGTACAATGAAATAAATATATTTTTTTCAGTAGAAATTTATTATTATATTTTATTACTTTGTAGTTTTTTTTTTAGTTTTGAAGTTTTTATTTTTATTAAAAAATTTAGTTTTCCTTTTTCATATTCATCTGAGACATTTAAATGATAATTTTATGATAAATATATTTAAAGTTTACTGAGCTGCTGTGGACTCCTGGCACACACGTTACGGACCTCTAAGGGGTCCGTGGACCCCACTTTAAGAAACCCTGCTCTATGTCGTACGATTTGCTCTTTTCAACCGACTTCAGTAAATGAGAACGTTTCTAATTTGTCCGAATCCTTTTTTTTATATATGTTCATCGATAATTATCAAGCATCTTCTACGGGGAGTAATTTTTCTACCGAGATCTTTAATATAAGAAGTAAAGTTATAATGTATATCACATTATAACTGCCGTTAAATATAATTAGACATTGTAGCGTTCGCAATCATTATTTGAGTAGGTACATTATTTGTTTCCCTTTTATGAATAAAGTAAGAATGTTTTCACGAAAGTTGCGGAATCGCATAACGGGTAAGGATTTATTGTAGTTCAAATCTGAAAAGTTGAGTCGCAACGTTCTGTATTATGTTCAGACTTATAAATAGCTCTGTAGGGACTTCACGTAATAACATAATTGTTACAGTAGATTTATTTTCATTAGCAATGATGTACACTTCTGAACGTAGGCTTGTTTTAAAAATTTCCAAGTCGGCCTGTAGGAAGAACCGGCCTTCAGCGATTTCCAGCGACCTTTATCAGCTAATCTGCCTATCCTGTGGGTGGATATCCACGCTGTGATATTCGATCTCCCTTTGAGACCGTTTCTGCTCCATCAGGCATCACTTCTCCGCTCTATGCGCCCCGCCCACATAATTTAGCTAATCAGCTAAGTGGTTATTGATTTAAGTTTTTCTACAGATCACATTTCTGATATTACATTTATATCGCGCATATGGAAATAAAACTAATTTTTACGGATTTTATCGAGGATTTGGTAACATTTTTATATTTGTTAACTTCCCGACGCGACGTTTCGATTACTTTACAGCTTACGTAGTCACGGGGCAGATCGCGGTCAAAATTAGTTTCATTTCATTTTCGTAAATCTAAGAAGCTGTAACATCGAGTATAGCTGTTTCCATAGTTCGCTAAGTGACCTTGATATTTTTTTAAAATGCTATAAAAAGCTAGGTACGTTTCCGTGCCGTAAGTTTACTAGAAAAGCAATATACAATTGATATAGAAATTTAAAGAGTATAAACATTTTTTTAGAACTATAAATAACTACCATTGCTTCTTTTTTAGAATAAAATTAAGACCTTATCCAATACCAGTGGCAGATTTTCTGATTCATGTACAATTATAAATCCCATAAACGTATTACAAACACAATGACGTTGATAGTGTTATGAGTGCGAATATAAAAGTGCATGAGTGCCGCTGGTCCTGGGTGTGCGGGCGTCGGGCGGCCACGAGCGACGACGACGGCCGACGCATCCCGTGCTCCCATTCGGTGCAGACTAGGCAACGTTTCCGCATTGATTGCGGACTACGTCACACTCGGACACTTACAGTGCGGCTCATTACTTATTGTACACGCAAAACACTGTGATTACCTCAAACAAACATCTAACACGTCTAATTATCCATGCGCAACTACTTACACTATAAATTATTGACGATATATTCAAATTGTATTGGCATTGTATGGAAATTGGAAATCTATGGCTAATTACCGCTGTAAATATTTAATTTATTTTTCTCCGAGTTTGCTTTGTTTAGTAATCGAATGATTTTTAATTAGCTGAACATATTATCGTGCAAGGAAACAAAAAGTTATGTCATTCAAATAACTAAGAAATGAAAAGGTTTTTGAAGGGGCTAAATAAATATTTTCCTGTTTTGTTTCTAAACGAAGTCGTAGGTATGTAAGACCTTCAGGGAGTTTTATTTTAAAAGGGTGGCTCGCGTGAAGCCTTCAAAACATAAAACCATAAGGTACCTTTATGAAGCAACCCGCTTCAATGGACTATTTTTAGCATAAGCAACGAAACGGAAAACGTATTTTGGTTGATAAAAGTAGCAGCCACGTCGCCGGATTGTAGAAAACATATAGTTCATAAATTCAAGTAAAACGAGTGTGCATCTTTTAACAGAATTTGATCCAAAAATACAATACAAATACTTTAAAGAAAAATCGATATTCATGTTTCATTAAACTATCTTACAATCAATGTATATTATCTATGTCTTCTATTTACACATATAGGTAATACATTTGTAATTTTTCGATTTTAATACATTGAAGATACATATATGAGAAATAACGCTATACCGGGACTGTATTAGGGTAATAGAAGACAAAACAATGATTTTACGATTTTTTCTCTGTTTGTCTGTGCTTTTGCGCGTGCTAGTTATAGAAACGGCTGAACCAATTTTGCTTAAATTTGGTACTTAGGTATCTGACACTCGGATGAACACATAAGCTACTTTAAAAAAAATATAGTGTTTTCGTGGGATGAACAAGGAATGCAAATATATATGTTACTCTTTCAAACTCAAAGTGATGGGATGAGATAGGAGAGGACAGCATTACATTCCTTGAGTTCATGAATAAAATGGGACAGAACGGGATATAACGGGACGGGGCGGGAATAGTATAGCGGACGCCAGTCATATTGAGTTTAAAATATACTTAAATTAATCAGTACGCAAAATAATGTTGCTGATGCAGACTGGACTCAAAAAGAATCTGCACCCGGGTGAAACCGGGCCTGGCTGCTAGTGTTATAAATGTTTGTCATTTTAATGATTTTTTTCATAAATTATATTAAGTTGGAAGGAATTTAAAATGTTATATTTAGACATTAAATATTAGAATATCCCTGGAATTTGGCAGGTTGGACTTCGTGGGGTAAATGTTCTATGGAATAGACTTATTACGCCAGGATAGCCTCCGTGGGGCTGTTGGTTAGACGCCGGATATGAAACGAGAAGCCGCGGGTTTGATGGGGCACGCATCGATATTGGTGTAATCCACAGGCATTTGTTTCGGGTCTGGATATTTGACAGTCTTTCGTACTTTCTGAATACCGGCGACAAAAGATTCGACCTTAATGTGGAGTCAGGACAGCGTATTCACATACAGTCACCTGTTGGGTATATTTATTTATTCATTACAACCATCCGTATTGGTCTAAATAAAATTTTAAATTTGTTGAGAAAATCTCACATAAACTTCAGCAACAGAAAATCTCCTTTCCTTTATGTTAGAGACTGCTTACTTATTCATAGCTGAAATACTGGATCACCATTTACGAAACGGATATCTAAATCGAACCCGGTGTGGTTACTTGATAACGGATCCATTTGACAACTAGAGATCGCCTTCTGGATAGGTCTTTTAACTGCTGAGTGTATTACGATTTACGACATCTTCCTTTTAACATTAGTTTTTAGTCGCTGAAATAAAAATATTCACGTTTAAAATGTAAGTGGATAGTCTCATGTATTGTATGTTTTTTTAACACCCATTTTGGTATAAAGAACTTATTAACAAGCATATCAGGCAAATTAAATAGCCCTATACTAAATTAAGTGACAGAAAAGGCTTTGATGGTTGGAATACAATCTGTAGTATCCACAGGGATTGACTGAAATGATTGAGGCAACAAAATTGCTCTGCTCATAACCAGGTTTACATAAACTCCACTTGAAAGACAGTATATTTGCGTGGGTAGCTTAATTAATAGGGTATTTGACTGTGATCAATTTTTTTAGTTGTATTAAAGTATGTTATAACATGAGGTAAATATTAGTATTTTGAATGAATGAGTGCGAGTGGATAGGATACATCTTACCATCTCTGTCACACGCGCACACTGTTATGCATGTTCAGCTTAGTGACGTCACTAGATTTGTTATGCATCCTTTTTGTTTACTCCTCATCAAGATTTTAAACGTTTCTAACTTGTTTAATTCTGTTTGGATTTACGAAATTCTTTGTTTGTTAGGTTTTGGAAATGGATACCTTTCCATAAATAATATAATAGAGCTAAATATCCTATACTAACCATCGTGTATGGGCATCCATACCCGATTGATATTGAATACAACATGAATTGTTTAAATATTGTTTTTTATTATGTTAGTTAAGAAATATACGTATTTTGTGGTGGGGTTGGTGTTTACCACTTTGTGTCCGCATTCAGTTCGGTGCATGTACCTATGTATTTGCGGCTGTTAAGATTGGTCGCATGCCCCAGTACTATTTTGCTCAGAGAACGGGCAAGCGTCCAGTTATTCTAATTTTACCTATAATCGATGCCGTCGCATCGCCGACTCATCGACAAAAGACTTGCCCATCTGTCAAAGGTGCGATTTGTGAAGGATTTAACGACATTATACGTACCTTTTGCGTTACTATTATAGAAACAAAATTGATTAAACATAGGAAGGACATAGGAAAAACCGATAATTAATTATTGATATATTGTAAAACCTTTTTTTAAAAAAACAACGTATTGCTGTTGAGGGCCGTGACATACTACCCCTATCTACGTGTCCTAAGAAGTCCTTAGATCTTATCGAGAGATTTTCAGTAATATTGCTGCTTTGCTTGCAAGCTCTCATTTTTTTTTTATCAAAGTGTCTATTGTTTTATATTATTTCACACCACCCATTGATTTTAGGTTTCGAGTTTTGGGTGTATGACTATAAATATCCTGTATTGATATGTACAGCAGGAGGTGGTATGGGTGCTTAATACACCTAACAGTCACATCAGTCCTGACCTCCACTAGGTCGAGTCGTCGAGGAGGAACTACGAGAGACTTTTCAGTCTCACCAACACCCATCCGACACAAATATCTGTAGATGACACAAATATTTGTCTCGGTGCAGGGTGTGTCATCGAATCTGCAACTCCACCTTTCACAGCTGGCGTCTAAACAACTGCGCCACGGAGGATGGTTGGTAGACTAATGGACTTTTTAGTCAAGTTTTCAGGTACAAAACCGCATAAATAAAGAATAATTTGATTGGAAGTATTTCGTGTTTTTTCCGACTGATAAGGCACTCAACTAAGTGATATTTTACGGTAAGACTGAACTGTTTATGAGATAATTTAATAAATAGGTTTTTTCTTTCCTTACTTGTTCTTAAAATGTATCGATTTTGAAGTATTTGTCAAAGGGAAAATCTATTTCCACCAGGTGGGCGCGTGACGCAGAACATTCCACATAAAAACTACATAGTATGAATTGCAGAAATTTATTTATCATACTAATTTACGATACTAAACAAAAGGCTTAATTGCTTTCACCCAACATTTAAATAGTCCCGACCCACACTAAGACCTTGTCTTGTGTTGTGAGTATATACAAATGTACCTTTGTTTCTGTGCTGGGGTCGAACCCGCGGCCTCTCGTTTCACAGCCGGCGCGGCGTCTAACCAGGTGCGCCATGGAGGCTGACAAAATAAATAATTATCAACATGCCCTTCGACTTTTTTGTGATTGTAACTACTGATTTAAACAATTATGACTATTACTAACAAGCACCCACTTGAGAAATATTATCCATCAATTTCAAGTGCATAATAAAATAATTCATTAATGAAAGGCGCCAGAATACGAAAATATATTTCGAGGTATTGACATTGTATGAAGCGAGATTAATATGTTTTCATCGCAGTATAAAGAAATCTCATTTTCAGTAAAAGTGGGTTTTAGCTCATAATAGCCGAAGAACAAGGGACTATGTCAATGAAAATGTTATTTCCTGGATCGGTACTTATGGAACAATTAGATAGCCGCCGAGATTCCCAGACCTATACCCACAGGATTTTTAAATAGGGTTACGTAAAAGATTTCATTTACAAGTATTAGTATGAAAATTTGCTATTATTACAAACTGAACTTTGACGTTCTAATTTAAACATTGAACTTGACGTACTATTTTAAACATTTACAAATGGAAAAATAAAAAAAGCACTGAAGTTTTGGGTGTAATGTTTTCTGCTACAGAATGCGTCACATTTTGTAAATTTTTCATTGCATTGGTCCGGCAATTTACCAAACAGGTGATGGAAAGTGATGACTCCCGTCCAAGAACATCCATAACACTTGGATCCGGGATGTGTTACCAGCCCATCAAATCAGGATGGGAGCGGGATGGAAAACGGAAAGGGGAAAATAGGTATCCGGTAATCTTATTCACCGAAAGAAAACGGCAAAACTGTCGCTTAACTTCGATCTCTTGTAAGATAGTGGTATTTACCGCCCTGGACGATCTGCCCAATCATAATGTTAAATCCCTTCAATATGTGTAATATTTTTTATTGATAAGATGTGAAGTGTGCGTTAATTACGATAAGAGTAAACAATGTTTTTGAAGCATTTCGAATTTTAATAAACCAACAAAAAGTTTTTGATGTTGCTGAAAAAATGATTAATACACTTTTATAATTATGTGATATGAAGAAACCAAACAAAAAACAATTTACAGATCAGTTAAAAAAATTTTAATTCAATTTTATATTAAGGCAGTTGAGGTAATATTTTTATGATTCTATTATCTCTATTTATTAAAAACTTAAATTTTCAAGAGCAATAACAATCATGATAAAAATCGGTATGTTTCCGTGGAATAACTAACACACGTGTACCCAAAACAAGTGTAAAAAATGGAGACTAGAAAATCTCTGATCATGATCCTGTTTACAACCTAAAAATCTTTTATCAATTCTTATGTAAAGATTTTAATCAATATAATGTCTCATAAACCCATTTCATAAATAAGTGACGGGCATTAAAAGTTACAAAACCTACTAGATAACTACATAATGACATTAGTTTTATCTGACCGTTTACAAACTGGTTTTTCGATATAAAACATATAAAATAGTAATGTATCATTAATTAATATGTATTTAGAATTGGATCGTTACATTATTACGATTACAACCCGCATTAGGCCAGCGTGGTGGACTATATGGCCTAATCACTCTCAATCGTACTCTCGATTGTAGAGTAGGCCCGTGCCCTGCAGTGGGACGTATATGGGCTGATACAGATTATTACGATATTTAGATTTTTTATGCAATATATAATTTCATTATTAAGTCTTCAGGATTTCGTTTTAACCATTAACAATTGATACAAGGTTTGTTAATAAAAAAATAATAGTTTGGTATGTAAATACACCTTAATACACTTCATAAAAGGTATGTTACTTAGGTACATACTTTATTTTTAATTAAACTTTTGTTTACTGAAAATTATCTATTAATATTGTGATATTTTTTTCCATTTAATTAGTAGGTACTAAAAGTATAAACAGATAGCGACAGAGCAATTTATCAGTATTAGCTTAGTCAGCCGGTACTGAGTACTCCGTACTCCGTAGCATCATCTATATTTAATGTGTGGTGTGTGTGAGTAGTGTTGCCCGTGTGATTACAATACGCCGGCTGTGTGTGTGCGTGCTCATATCGGTGCGCGAACGCAACGGCATCAGCGGCCCGCGCCCGTGAGTGAATTCCATAACGTGAACGCGACTCGCTTGTTCGATGCCGTCAGCGCGTTGTTGGAACACACTGGCTCCGTTGTAAATTATACTAATTGGGCATGGCGGTCTCTGGAAAAACAATAGCTTCATCAATTCACATCCAGATGCCCAACTTATATGACCGTATAATCGACCAGTGAAGTACCTGTGTTCAGTTTAACGCGGTCACGACGCCTGTGAAACTGTTCGCTGATACTGAGTGCATTATGCACGTTGCGTGTGTGTGTGTGTGTACTGTGTGAAGTGTTCATAAATAGTCAGTGCTAGGGGACTTCGGCGTAATGATTCCTGTTGTGAGTATGCGATCTGTAATCAATAATTAAACATACATCTTGATTAACAAATGATTATCGGCTAATATATTGTGTAACATTTTGAGGTTATGTCGAAAGTGCTCAACAAAATATCTATATTGAGATATCGGTACTCGCTGTTCGTTGTTGTTTGGTGTATTTTATCACATGGTTTTCAGCTGATGGTCATGGGATGTTTTGGCACCTCCCCAATAGTTAGTCGAGACATTTGGTTCAATTATACTCAAACTGGTTCGTGTGTTGTGTTAGTTTAGTCATTAACTGTTATTAATCTGCGTGTATAAGACAAAGGGCCAAGGGTCTTTTGTGCCGTGAAGTATGTATGCTTTTTTTGAGTAATTGAAAACCTCTTTCTGTTTCTAAATATGCGAAGCAAAGGTATAATTTGCAGCAATCAAAATGTCTTTAAACACCATGTGAATGTGTGTAGTACTAATAGTAAATATTGAATGAGACATGAATCAAATGACTTTTATCTGACAACTTTAGCAATCTTGTTTGTAAGGACGCACTTATCCATAATATGAAGTATATGCGTACTTCTAAGGCGTGTTATCAGCCGCATAAGGTGTTTGGATTAAATAAGATTTACACGAGACAGATTGACTACTTGATAAGAAGCCGAAAACGCATTATCTTCTCAGTTTTAAACCGATTTTTCTCCGCAATTCACTCATGTTTTACCATTATCTTTGATAATTACGTTTACAAAACTTATTGGTTTGTATATAAGTTTTTATTATTTTAACTCATTAACACAGTAATAATTATTAACTTCTAACATATTTTAATGAATACCGCATAAATGTTCAATGTAAATTGTGTTATGTACCTATATAATAATCTCATCAAAAATTGATTACAATCAGTCATCAAGGATAATGTATGTATTATTACTAATTTAGATTAATATTTGATTGATAATTGCGATAATCCTACTTCTACACTCAAGACCTGCTTACATTTATAGAAACAGCTAATTTTATTTAAAATATTAACTAAACAAACAATAGTCTTCGATTCCGTACAAATGTTCTTTGTTATATGTAATTGCCCTTGATTCGTAAGAATTTAGGTTTTCATTGAGGCGTAAATAAACGCATGATTCCGTCTTGTGATATGGTTCATTTGTTTAGGTATGTGGAAATTAATATGTTTTATTATAAACTATGGTGAACCCATATGATCCGTGTTGAGTAGTAAATGGAATAGTGCAAGTAGGTCTAGCACGTGAACTACCGACCCGTACTTTATTGAAAGCCAGTTTGTTTCTACTCCCATGCTGACATTAGTCGAGCGTCACTGAACTGGACGTATATTATTATTATCAGCGTTATTGATCGAGCTCGCACCTCGTCGTCTTCCCCCTCGGCTACGTCATCGTTTACCCCTCGCCTACCCTCTACGCTACGTCACCGTTTACCCCTCGCAATCCAAACGGTGACGTCACCCATTCATGACGAACTATTACGTCACCGATTTTCGCGCATGCGTAGTATTTACAAAAGAAGTTTGCTAAATTTAGACGTTGTCGATGTCGTCATAGGTTCCGATGGTAAAAAGTTTAATTAAGCACATTGCGTTATGTTTCATGTCATATTGATCCATTTTATTGTTATGAACGGTTATGGAACATTTTGCTAAGTGAAAATACAACATATTTTGGATATTTTGTTACAGTGGTCTTCGGATGGTATTGTATTGTATTGTATCAGCCCATATACGTCCCACTGCAGGGCACGGGCCTACTCTACAATCGAAAGTACGATTGAGAGTGGTTAGGCCATATAGTCCACCACGCTGGCCTAGTGCGGGTTGGCGGAGTTACATACCGTAGAAATTCTTATAAATCGCTATGGTATGCAGGTTTCCTTACGATGTTTTCCTTCACCGTTTTAGTGCGTGGTGATTGACTGTCAATACAGACATGACTCCGAAAAGTCAGAGGTGTGCCCTGGGATTTGAACCCGCGACCACCGTGAACCCGTCTAGTCCGTTAACCAACAGGCCACCACGCACTTATATACGCGGATGGTATAGATAACTAAATTTTCTAGCTCTCTCTCTCTATTGCAATATTTTTGTTTCTATTGTACAACTGTTTATCATATTGACAGCCTCAGTGGCGCAGTTGGTTAGACGCCGCCTGTGAAACGAGGGGCTGCGGGTTCGATCCCCGCACCGAGAGAAATGTTTGTGCGGCCCACAAATATTTCTTCCGGGTCTGGGTGTTTGTGAGACCGAAAAGTCTCTCGTAGTTCCTGATACCCACGACACAAGACTTGATCTTAGTGTGGGGTCAGGACTATGTATGTGACGGTTGGGTGTTATTATTATATAAAACAATTATCATACTTTTCTGTTTTGGTATAAGAATTTGCTGTTAGTTATATTGGTACTTTCGTAGAAATGTATTATTTTAATGTTCCGCACCTTATTTCAAATTATTTGTAATTCACTGAAATATCCTTAAACCCAAAGTTACCTTTGCGGTCAGGTATTGTGTAAAATTAATATTTACATTCATCATAATTCTTACCCATTGTGTATTTTGTTGGTTTCTAAAATTAAACAATTTCATATTATTTTAAGAAAAGGAACTTCACAAACAAATATACATAAGTAATTATGGTGCTAATGAAACAATAATTTCAAAGTTGAGGTTGTTGCCTAATTTATTGGCGTCATAATAAGTTTTATGTAAAGTTTTATGTAATTTCCAAAGTTATGTATGCAAAACAGTATACGTTGGAGAAGACGTACTTTGGGGTGGAAATTGCAATTAGGCAAACATAATTATTATACCATGGATTATCATTATTAATTAATTTAATAATGTATGACGCTCACAGATTAGGAGATGTGATCATCACAAAATAACTGACTAGGCATGATTGGGATTCGCTAAGGATTGGTCCTTGAGGTGTTCATTAGGGAACTCCTATACTCCTCCTATCTTCTTTAGTTAATTATGTCCCATTGACACATTAAATAATAATCGAATGGTTTCATATAGTAGATACGTATGTTTCTTTTTCATATGTCAGTAAAGTAGTTCTTCGCCGTAGACCGTAGATGCTAGCTTCATGCCACCTATTATTTATAACTGATCCAATCATGTTTCTGACAAAACAGTGACGTAGATGTACTGTTATGACATCTGACAATACTTCAATAGAACTTTTTGGTAAATGTGTTATCATTTCCATCACGCGTCAAACCTTGTTTAATTGAGCTGCGTCCCTTCGTACATTGCCCACCTACCGACAGATGTCGCACGCCGCCCTCTCCCGCAATTTTGACAGTCAACATGGCGTCCCGTGTTATCAGCGCGAATACCGCGCGCGACCTAAAAACACAGTGTTTTATCCCCGTACAAAGCTGTTAATGGCAGCACACAATACGTTCGAAGTGTAAATATCGCGCTACGATGAACACCTCATCGACTCAGGTACGAATAACCGCCTAAAATAACATCGGACCATTCATACGGCAGAAGTATTGATTAGGAAAATGGTTGGGAACGTACGAACACTTTTGCAGTATTATGCTTCCTTATTGTACAGGTTTTAAGTGTGTTACGCGATATCTGTTAATATTATTTTAAAAGCTTAGTATCAGAAGTAAATAAATATTGACGCTTCGTAATATTTGCCTCATTACGCAATAACAGGTGCATTCACTGAGGAAAACTGGCGCATTGGAATTGGTGCAGTGCGTTGCTTAGCAACAATAAGGATAAATGTTTTTTAAATGTGTGATTTACGTTTCAGTCTACGTTAATTCATAGTTAATCAGTAAATGTTTAAATACTTTATATTTTGAATATTAGGTACGTTTAATTTTCTATGCGTATAAAAAGTGATGACGACATTGCCTAATGCTTTGTACGCTATAAATTCAAAGATAGAAGAAAATTATGTTAAATGTTGTCAAATGGATAATATTTAATATTAATATTGTTTGTGCAACGATCAATATATACATTTTTTTAAATAAAAGAAATTTATTATATTTTTATAGAATTGCGGTTACACACAATTCATCTTTTGTCTTGACTAATGTTGTTTTAAGCAAACAAATGTTCATGGTCATAAAAAAATATATCGCGTGTCTTTAATATTGCTGTTCTGAATAAACAAATAATTCGTTCTTTTCTTCTATTACAGATATCTTCATTGGTTGTTCCGGAATATGGTCTATAATAAATGCAAAAATCGTCCCCTACCGGCATAATCTGAAATGGATCCGATCCTAGAGAATGAAGGTGCTACAACCGAGTCACCGAACAAACATGGCAAATCAAAACATAAACACAAGAAGAAAAAGAATCAGGCAGAAACACAAAAAGAGAACCAGACGGTAGTAGGGGAGCGCAAAAGGTTTGTCGTTACTACTTTATCTACATCTGAAGATAAAACTCCTTCCAGCAACACAACAGCTGACAATAATGTCCACACGGTTCATTTTGGAACGCGAGGAGTCGAATCTCACAGACCACATGTGAGGTCAATATTTAAGGATCGGTCTGCCGATACATCGAGGCCGTCGAGTGCTGACAGAGATTCATCGAGTGCAAAAGAATACGAGACATTTCACGGTACCTCATCTAGTCCACGAAGTTCAATATTTGATATTTTCCGATTAAGAAGGAAAAGTGATGCTAAAAAATACTCATCGTCTAAACCACAATCTAAAACTACAGAAAGTCAAGATACTCCAAAGGATGAGCAAAATGCTGCTGAATCAAAGGACTCCCATAAAAAATACTATCATACAGTTACGGGAGCTTCGTCACGAAAATATAGCCCGATTACCAGAGTGATGGACATTTTTAGAAGTAAGCCACAGACAGAAAATAATCAAGCTCCTGTTGATCCTGTAAAAAAGAAGAATGTGAAACAAATTCGTCGCTCCTCTATTGAAACCACATCTCCTACTTATCATAAAAATTCCTACGCATCTCTAGATCCTGTACAGGCTAAACAGCTGTTTCGAGAAGTACGCGGACTCCCTAAATATGACCCTTACCTATCAATTGTTCAAATATCTATAGGAGGGCGTGATAAAACCAGGCTTCTTTTAAATTTCTTTAAGTATCATAAATGTTACGAAATTTTGCCTAAATCAGCTAAAGTTATTATATTTGATACACAGTTTTTTGTACGGAAAACATTTCCTACACTTATATCTCATGGTATACGATCTGCACCGCTTTGGGATGCTAGCAAAAAACTTTTAGTTGGTATGATAACTGTCACTGATTTCATAAGAATACTTCTCCATCTTGATAAAGAAAATTTACCAGTTGAAGATTTGGAAAGGCATACCCTTCATAATTGGAGAAAAATATTAAGACCTACTCGTAAGCCATTGTGTAGTATAGGGCCGGATCAATCTTTGCACGATGCTATAAATTTACTCTACAAAAACAGAGTCCATCGACTATTAATGATCGATCCGCTGTCCGGGGACGTATTGTACATATTATCTCATAAAAGAATACTGAGGTTCCTTTTTGTTTACCTTAATGAATTTCCCGAATTAACATTTTTTCACAAAACACTAGTCGAATTAAAAATCGGGACGTATGAAGATATCGCTTTTGTCACTGAAGACACTAGTATAAAATCAGCGTTTCAGCTTCTTTTAGATAAGGATATATCAGCTTTGCCAGTATTAGATGACAATGGTTCGCTGATTGACGTGTATGCAAAATATGAAGTATTGAATCTAGTGAGCGAAAAGTTGTATTCGAATTTGTCTTTGACGATAGGTGAAGTAAGGAATAAAAAGAAAGACTGGGAAGAAAAACTACAAAAATGTCGTTCAAGTATTACTTTATACGAGGCCTTAGAAGTAATAGTTAGAACTGAAAGTCATCGATTGTTGTTAGTTAATAATAATAAAGAAAATAAGTTAATAGGAATTGTTTCACTTTCTGATATATTAGTATATTTAAATAGAATAATTCCAACGGAAAAGAAGGTATCCTCTTTGCAAGAAATATTTCGTCCTCTTGAAGAAAATAAAGTGGCCGAGTCAGCAAAAGAATGTGACGAGACAATTTGCATTGAAGTACCTACTATTGGTTCAGAAGTTGTACTTGAAACTGACGAAATTACTTCAAAATCTGACGATCCTAACAGTGCCAGTAATGACGAGACCACCCAAGAGGAACTACAAACTGCAGAAGAAACCAACAGAAAGCACGAAACCACTGAACACTCAGGTGATAGCGATATTAGCAACAAAAACGATGGTGAAGAATCGCACGTAGACGGAGATGTAGCTGTGTCTAAAAATGACGAGTCAAACGATAATCAATAAGTAGTAAAATTTGTTTATTCCAAAGAAATTGTGATAGGTGAAACCGCCGAGTCCGTATGTTAATCTCAGCTTTTGCTTAAATTGATATTGTAATTTAACATAGTCAACATAATTAGATGCATTAATACCACGTGATTGCCTTATTCATTATTTAATTCATTATAAAAAACATGCTGAAACTCAATAAATTATTTTAGCACTAATTCATGATTTTATTATTGTGCATTGTTAATTAATATGATCTAAGTTATCCTTATTTATTTATTTTGGTTTGATTATGTATGTAAAGTAATATATATGAATTTTATATTGTAGACTGCTAGTCACAAATGTGTTTTCGGGGCAAAGATATTATTATAATGTGTATAGATAGAAGTAATTTATTTTCTTCCTTTTTTTGTAAACTTTATGTAACATGTTGAGTAAAAGTCGGCATTATGTTTCAAGTTTACTACGCTGTAATGTACGAAAGTCGTATTATTGCCATCGCTACCGCTTGATTACTGTTAATGTAGACACTTGTGTAGGATGTGTTGTATGTACGAGTACATTGTATTGAACGGTAGAACAATAAAGGCAATAAAATGTCCGATGTTAAATAGTAGTGGTGTATATTTGATTGCATCTCATATGCATGCGTCGCCGAGTTGGTGCAGCGAGTCGCAGTGTGGGCTCACAGAGCCTCGGCGACCGGTCTGCTGGAGGAGCGAATCCGGAACAAACCACTTTGCCTCAAGGTCGCGTTCAGTCTTTTACTTTTATTGTTGAATTTTAAAACGCCGCCATAGAATGGAATTAGGTATTTAGATTACGTCTAGATGCTAATAAACAACTTTGGTAGCAACATAAAGATACTGTAATTTGCAAGCATTCAGGTGCCATATCAGCACAAACGATCATAAGAACATTACCGAATACAGATTTAAAAAGCAAAACATATGTTTGTTTAATAGCACGGTGTTATTTTTACTGCGTTTTTAGAGCTTGTTTTACCTTATTTTGACAATTAGCTTTTAAAGTTATTATGAATTTAACTTTATATCTCTACACAATCATGCGGGGGTAATGGATACACTAAAACTTAATGATTATTAGTTTAGATAAATGAAGCCTAACTAGACCTTCATAAAAATAAATCTTCTTCTATTACAAGTTTAACCGCGACAGTGTGTCGAATGCTATGTTTAAAATCTTAAATGAATATAATATAAATTATAATGACAGTAATAGATACTGGTCATATTAACATACGAAAAAGAACCAGTAGCGGCCCACTCGCGTGAAACCGGTAAGTTGGCACTGGATAAGTAAATATGGAAGCTTGTCGCGCGATTGTGTGACGAATCTGCCTACACATCACATCGCCTGTCGCAAGTCTAGCCGCCGCGCCGTGCCGCATGACAATGGCAAACCACTGCACTCAATCTTATGGATGTAGATCAACATTACGTAAACTGCTCCACAGTTTGATAACCGTTTTTATTATCACTTTTGGGGTATTAGGTTTTCTAGCTTCTGCTTTTGCAACGGACGAAATGTTTTCGAAATCGCTTAATGTTCTCAGTTATGTTCTTTTTTATATAATAATTTTGACTTTTGATGACATATAGGTAACCATGATTAGGGATGAAGAGAATGGAGAATTACGGCAATAAAATTGATTTTGTTCTAAACAAAGTCTGCTTCATGGATGGGGAATGTAATAGGTATAATGCGTAACTTTATACTTATTTACTTAGCGCATTTACCGTTACATCAGTAAGCGTAAAATTAGATGTTCCGAGAAGAAATTTGTCAAACTTTTGCTTATTCGTAAAATGTTTAAGGTGGCGTAAAGTATTAGTGAACACGCAAATTTATCGACTTTGTAATTATGATACGATTTATGTCAGTGGCCGATATATTTTTCGGAGTATTATCCTCGTTCTATTGGCGATAAAACTGTATATTTTCTTTCGCTATTGGTAGCTTTGCTGTTAAATGAAAACTTTGTATTATATGGTCTTACTTTCAAATATTTTTGCATCTTAACTATTTTATTTGATTAAGGACCTTTATTTTGTTAATAAAACACGTTCATGTTATGAGTATTTTGTTTTATATAATTTCCTAACAAATAGTACTTCAAAATACTTTTATTTACTCTTGCTGTATACATTAATTACAACAAAATTAAACAATCAGCTATAAGTTTAATGGAACAACAACCGAAATATCTTAATTGGAATAGTACGAGTCCATTACATGACTTTTGCTTCCACACCTATTAGATGTGGTAAGAAAAAAAAAACAGTTTCCAAAACGAAACAATATAATATAAGTATAGATGTATGAAGTCGTATATTGCCTAATAAATAATGTAAATTAACATATTAATAGATCAAGCAGAGGTCGCGCTGTGGACAATCACGCTTATATTTGTAGATTAGGTGGAACGTTCTTTATGTTGCAAAATAATCAATATTTCAAGGATAACAGTATTTTACCTTCATTGGCACGTATGAGATGAGCTTTTATTGCTTTCTATACCTACATAGATATGGCGTGTAGTTGGCTGGTGAATGTTGCAACCAAAAACCGGTGCAAATGGATTAACATATGGAAGAGTATGCATGGAACGGACAGGTGCGTAGCTCTATACGCTTTTTAATGGTACTTTGTTCAGCTTCCTCCAATGGTTACTGTTAATGTATTGCCAGAGTAGTTAATATTGCAGAGAAACGAGAGTTTAAAAAATATTGTACCATCGATTCATTGGCTAATTGAAATACACGTAACGAAAATGGCTTACACTTTGAGATTCATTTATTTCTCCAAAGAGTACATAGTTTCACTCAAATGAGAAACAATCAAATTCTAAATATAATATAAATATAACATTTCGTGGGCTTGGCAAAAGTTTTTAACATTGAAAATAAATAAAAAACAATAAGAATACGTAAAGATACAACACATTTTTTAAAATTTAAAATGTCTCTTTATGCTTGCAAAATTAATACAGTTTATATAGAGTTTTTGGATTATGTTTTGTTAAATATATTCACATCTTCTAGAAATTGTCAGCACAGGAAACATAGTTTTGACTAAATCATTATAATTTTGAATTTATTGATATTGCCTTTATTTTATTTTGATTTTTTGGAAAGATTTTAAAACTGTTGCGACGGTTTTATTGAAACCAAATAAAAAAACTAAATTAAGAATATGCTTCTAGTTAAATACACAATACATGTTTTTTTATGTTATTATCGCTTTTAGAAAAAAAAAAGCGATATGTGGAATTTGTTTGCATAAAACAAAATCAATCACCACGTTAGAGTTCGCGTCACGTAAAAAGAACGCTGTAAAAATGTGGAGGGGCTGTGTTTGCGCAGGATAACTCGCGCGCGAAAGTACTAGGCCCCCTTTTTTTTTAACTAGTCTTAGCTTCGTATACGTATGTTTACTGGAAGGTACTTAGAAAAATAGATATAATATCATGTAATAGAATTAAAACATAAATCGCCTACTGCGCAGCTTTACCGCCAGCGTTCTTTTTACGTGACGCGAACTATACCTTTATAATGAAGACAATATTTTAATCATGAATGATTTGAAAGTAAATACACATTATGGTTTGTTGGTGCGATGTTTAAAATGTTTCTCAATATTTTGTCGAGTAAGAGTCTTAAGATTTTTACGAGTCATTGAAGATACAATTTGTAAACGTTGCCAAAGAGAACGGATTGATTACTTTTTAACTTCTATGATTATGTTGGCTGTAACCAAAATGCCCCAAGGCGGAGTCCGCATAAGCTTACAAGCTATCTTCTTTTTATTAATGATCGTCATTATTTTCTAGGCGTCGTAATTTTTCCCAAACGATAATGGAGTGCTACAAAGTCGATAACACGAGATGAGAATAATGGTTTCCTACATTTAAGGCGGCTGTTTACGGCAAATTTTCCGTTGCATGAAGGTTATAAATATCTACTAAAAATATTTATTGAGGGCTTAACTTTTCTTTGAAATTTCTGTAAAGTAACCAACTTTACATATTATAGTCCTTTGTCGCAGTCAAGGCTTTTATTAGTTGCAACATAAGCTAAGTATTTTGTACATTCATTGTAATTACCTGTGCAACACAATGGATCCTGCTGTATCGGATGGCGAGACTGGTTCTCCTTTATTCCTCATGTTTTGTACTATTTTATTTGTAAGTGCAGATTTTATTAACATGCGCAATACGTCAGATTTGCTTGCTTTTTAATTTAGTTTATAAATGACAAAAAAATGTTTAGTAATTAAAATATTCAAATAAGAATATTTGAATGTTCAAAATAAAGAAGCAGTTATTCGGCTATTGCTCAGTATCTACTCTATGGTATCCAGCCTCTGCGAAACAAGTTAAAAAAAAAGCTTTTCTTAATTAGATTATATGCGAAATTAATATGGGATGGTATTTAAGATTTGCATAATTATACACGCTCATTTCTTTCAAATAATTGTTTGGTCGTGCGTTACACAACGCTAATCAGCGATCAGCGATGCTTCCCGCCGCTGTCATTATAGAAGCGCTGATAAAAACCACAATATACATAGGCGAATATGAAAGTCACGTCTCATCTCGTACAATGGCGTTGGCAAGTTACAATGAGGTTACAAAATTTATTGAAACTCTTACCGTAAAGCCTAGCGCTATGTTACGTGAGTGAGAGTATTTTGTAATCCTAAGTAGTGAAGCTGATGTCATAGCGATTGGGTGGCAGTCGATGACCCGCTGACACCGCTTAAAAATACCTATAGCGGACAATGACTGATACAGAGATACAGCAAGCTGCATCGGTTTTTAAAATAATTCTAATATATTAGGAATCATATTTTTTTGCGACTGTCTAAGAAGTCACCTAAAAGTTATTTTTTATCGCAGTTTGTGTGGGTAGGATATGTTTTTCAGCTATCATTAATGATTTTTTGTATGCTTTGTTTTGTTCTAATAAAAAAAACTGAATATTAAAATTTGAGTTTTGAATGGGTCGTACTTACGTTCCCAATAAATTTCTTGTTATATTTGGCAGTGTTTAGTTAATTATTCTGATAATGGTATTCGCTGTAAGAATAGGACAGTTTTGTACCTTTTTAGGTATAAGAAATGATCAAGGTAAAATAAGTAGAATGTTAGTGATAAATATGAGACCTGTATGAGATATGTATAGCTCCTACAATTAAATCTCGATAAATTGTCTGGACATGGGTATAAACTAAAAGGTATTGGCAAGGAGGGTTATCTGCAGGCACAAGGCGGGTCACACTGGTAAGTCAAAACATTACAACACTACTACATCATGAACACGTGATACCAACGACATACGTGGAAAAGGGTAGATAAATTATTGACTGGTGAGAGATAATTACATATACCAACAACACGTTTATAGACAACACAGTAATAATAAAAGTGTAGGTATATCAAGGGGGGTTACTCTATAGTCCGGCACGAACTTCGAATGTTCGTACGTTCAACGTTCACATTTAAGATCAAAGTTTTCCACTTCTAAAAATCAATACTATTCTCAGTGAAACTTATCATACACTACGAACTTAGTCTATAGTAAACGACATATGATAAAGGATTCCAACATTTTGTACAGTATTTGGGCATTTGTACAGTTTTACGTACGATTTTCGAACATTCGTCATCGTGTCGGAGTATAGAGTAACCCCCAAGAGTAGAACAAATATAAAATCAAGATTGCTACTGCAAACGACGGGTTCGTTGAAGACTTTTACTTGCGAATCTGTGCTAATTGCTACGATGTTTTTTTACGGTGTAAATTGATTTCCTCAATATTAAACACCAAATTAAAATGGATATAGGCTAATGACATAATAATATTGTTCATCAAATGCGCAGCATGAAAATCGACAACCAATAATCATTTATGGCAGTTCGAATTAATTGCGCGGAGATAAAATTTTAAGATTTACAGACATTGAGGAAGTAAAAATTATAGATGTGTAAAGACGTACACTTCTCAAGTCCGCATTGCATAATGTAATTTTGTTTAACAACAAAGTGAAATCTCTAGCGATGATATAATAACATCGCACTTCACCATTAGGAATACCACTTTTTGACATCTTGGTTATAATTATAATTTGTCAACAAGTTGGCAGGATTGTATTTGACTTCATCAGACTCACTTGTAAGGCATAAATGTAATTTAATATACAATACATGAATAGGTATAGATTATGCAGCTATCTCTTGATTACAGAACTGCAAATAAATATGTGTTGGCGAGACATTCTCGCTGTGTAGTCGCATAGGTATTTTATGATTTAATAACAAATAATTACTCGTACGTACCGTATGACAATGTACGGTAGTTCCATTCATACATGAGTTAACAATTTGCAACGGTTAGTAATATTAATTTAGCATGTTTTATGTGGATTTCCTTTCTTGGTATAAGAAAAATATTTCCCACATGATTCCGTGTGACGTTGTTCCGTCCATATACCATTGGTATTACGATAATAATGTGAATACACACTTGTTATACATCATTATTATTGCCGTCACGAGATAGATATGAGACAGGGACAGTGAGGCAACGCATTAGTCACAATGCACATACATTCGTCTGAAAATAAAGCTACGATGAGGATAGGTGACTACAGGTGTATGTAACTTACCTTTTTACTATTTCAGTAATTCACACGTCCACAAAATACTGCGCATTATAATATCTGCCAAATTATTTAACCACAGATTGAGTCATTGAGATGATACACTCATTATGTTAACATTGCACATGTCCTAAATTTCTATTATGAAAGTAGCTTCTTAGAATGTAGAGTTAAGGAGATTTCCCAATAAGGCTAAAGGTTTGCCCCGTCGCGTCGCCCCGGGGCGGTATAGCCGTTTTCAAAATGGCATCACTAGTTCCTCTATGGTAAGCTATATTATTTTTAAATTTCGTACTAACAATTATTTTCGAGGTAGAATTTTCTATAGTTCGTTAAAGCTACAGTGATTATGGGTGGACTACCTCGTATTTTTTTTTGTTAGGAATAGGTTTGCTATTAAGTTTCTATCAGTGAGTTAGATCGGAAAGTATCATAAAGGATATTCTAACCATCAGTTATAAGGTATTTCTACAAGCAAAACATGGTTGTACTATATTTGGTTTGCGCTGTGTTTACCGTTATGTGCTTTTCAGTCACTTAACCTTGACAGTAAAAAACACTCGCATTAAGATTAACTTGTGATAACGTAATATAACTTTTGTGGTGCTGCTACAGTCTTCTATTTTTTTATCTTCTCTGCGTTTAGTCTAGGCTATTTAGACTTATAAATTAGTGAGGTAAACTTATCGCGAAAATGAATGCAGTTGACTTTGATAGTGCGTGACTGATGCCTGTAACTACAGAGGGGAGACCGATCCATGTTCGACTTTCTCTTATTATTGTTTCGGCACCACATACTGTATTTGCAGTTACTTCAAAAGCCGCTGTAGCGATTGCAACTGATGATAGAGTGTATGTAATCTTTGTCGGAGTAACTTTGCAATTTGTATTCTCTCGTGTAAAGGTGCAGCTAGTGATCCCACGTGCTCACAAAACTTGCATAACGCAAAGTCCATTTGACTTGTGACATGTAAAAATCTTATCCCACACAAAAATAAAAAAATAAAAGTGAGCTTCATTTCGCTTGTCATTTTTTATCGATTATAAATATCCCCCGATTCACACACTCACATTTGTGACTTGCAATCGCATTACCGTGTTATTTTGCAACGTGCAGATAATTCGACAATTTTTAACCAGATTTTTAATTTATTTTGCATCATACGTATTTAATCACTTCGTACTGGTTTCCGCAAAAGGTCACATTACAGGATATAGTACAATTTCATTTCATCAATTTTCTTCGTAATTATCAAGAGGTAGTGGTTTATTTTAATGTGTTCAGAAATACTTCGCATTTCTAAGTAAAATATATAATTAATCCCGCTTTCTTTATATTAATAAGTATTAAGTTCTACAAAGAACTACTTCGTGTTATAGTTAAATACGATTGTTCAATCTTAAACGAAAAGATATATCTGATATTAACTGTCATCAAGAACAGCGATATGTTACTCCCAATGCAAGTTGTCTTGGGCAACACTTCCCATGACAGTTCAATATTAATTAATGATGTATCGCCTTGGTTGAGGCGGTGGCCCCGTTTGCATATTTGCAGGTACTCGTACATAAATACCACATCGGCTATGACAATAATTCATATGTATTTGACAGCGTGTATGCAGTTAAACGATGCTATGATGGAATATTCTCATTCGCTTGATTTGTGCGATCATGGGCGTCGTTTTTTAAATGGACCCGTCTATCGTACTTATACGCCTATTTGTTTGTAGGGGAATTTATTGATATTTATCGATAATATGATAATATCGATTGGTATATATTTTGTTTATTTGATGACAATTCATATGAGGTTATGTATCTGTCGCGTCACAGGTAGCCGAACGCAACATATCTTGATTTTCTTCTTCGGCGCTCATAATTGTTAATCCTTTTTTTTAGAATTTGGTTGGAAATAAAACACACTTTCACAATAATAATGCGGTTACAGACAAATACTCGAAGAACGCCCGATCATCGAGGTTATGTCCAGGCCCATTCATTTTTAATTCATATTGAATTAACCAATCAATGTCACCTGCGTTACCGCCTCCTTTTTAATAAATTCTATTTTAACATCTAAATTACGTACATACTACTTAGTAAAAATAAACAAAGTGCGTGGTGGCCTGTTGGTAAACGGACTAGACGCGGCTGCCAACATGTTCACGGTGGTCGCGGGTTCGAATCCCAGGGCACACCTCTGACTTTTCGGAGTCATGTGTGTATTGATAGTCAATCACCACGTACTAAAACGGTGAAGGAAAACATCGTGAGGAAACCTGCATGCCATAGCGATTCATAAGAATTTCTATGGTATGTAAGTCCGCCAACCCGCACTAGGCCAGCGTGGTGGACTATATGGCCTAACCACTCTCAATCGTATTCTCGATTGTAGAGTAGGCCCGTGCCCTGCAGTGGGACGTATATGGGCTGATACAGATGTCACTCGCCATTGAATCTGCCACAGCAGCGCCATCTATTTCCGACATATCTATTTTCATCAGCCAAAATTCTGACTAGAGCAGATGGCGAACCAATGGCCCACGACGTAATAATTGAACTAGCCACGGGTAAAAGATGCATTGAGTAATAAAAATCAATTAAGAAAATTTTTCATTAACAAAGCAAGAAAACATTCCGCCCTCTTTTGAATTTATAGTTTACGTAATTTTTCTCAATAATAATACAATCAAATGATTTCAAGGCACCTCTATAACCATAGCAAAATGGCACCTTGATAGATAAAAGAACGCCACCCCTAGATTAGAGCAACCAATGATGGCACTGCGCCGGGTAATTACTAGAAAGAACTGTTAGTGCACTGCATGTATCTGCCAATGAAGTTTGTATAGAGCACTGACGCATTTACCATAAGCTAAAAATGAACAAAAACAATATTGAGTTTGTAATATTGAACAAAAATTCCAAAACAATGCGAAGTCCGCTGAGTTCCGCTTGGTCATCTTTGGTGAACATAGCCTATTGTCAAAAGAGTTGATGTCAGGCAGATAATTGGTAAAATTATATGCAAAAGTATAGCTACATGTATAAAGTCTAGCTACGCCGAATTGTGAATGTGCGATGTCTTATACACACGGGTAGAAGAACAATAAATATTTTAAAAATATAGTTTGATACATTTTTTATCCGTATAACTGTTCTGCGATGGATTTGCCGGCTGTCGTGTAAGAAAAATAATGTTTGAAATATTTAATAGATATGTACGAAGATAGCATTCAAGGTGCACCCTGTGTCGTGTAAAACACTAAAAGTCAGTATGATGTCGTGTTAATCCTCTTTTTAATAAAATAAATTTTTATTCGCGCGTGAAGTGGGCTCATTTGTCTTTCTATAGAAATGATGCTTAGGTGATAAATATATTACGTGAAACTCTTTAACATTGTTCAACATTTTATGTGCGGAAGTTATTGAGCCCTTTCATAATATTTTCTATGGAATTATTAGTCGTTATTTGAGTTATCTATACTGGTGCGGAAAGTAATGGCAGTTCGCCTAGTGATGACCTACAACAAAGTATGATTATAATTTACCGCTGGTTGCTTTTTTCTTTGTGGCAGGCCAGCATCATAAGTATTTCTTGCAAGTGAATACAGTATTTATACTGTACTGCCCTTACTGTAGACTGCATCAGTGGCGTAATTGTATTCCGGTACGACTACACCGCTGAGTTCAAGTGGAACGCTGGTTCGGATCCTGAAGCGGGCAGTGATATTGGATTTTTCGATTCATTATTAGCCCGGAGTCAGTAATTTGTATCTGATACGGCGATAGGGGCGCCTCCTTTCATATCGTGAGATGGAAAATACGAGGCAAAACGCCATGGTCGCAGATCTGCCTAACCCTACTTAGGAAAAGGTGTAAGGTTAAAGATTATGTATGTACGCTTATTTTTAAAAGGCTTGAAAAATTGTAAGTCAGTAGTCGCCTTGTATAAAAAAATATAAATACACCAACCTGAAGCAAATTTTAACCTAAACATCTTATCTCAGTAGACCGCTCCAGTCTTTACACAATACATCCTGTTATATTGAGTGTCGTTAAGGGGCAGCAAGGCATCGGCGAATTGACATACGATGGATCTGGCTAGTTAAGTGGCAGATATATCCAGTCTTAGCTATCGGTTCCAGTTGGTGCCAAATGCAGTAATCGTTAAGGCACCTCAGCAATCAGATATGCTTCTTGCAAATAATACTGGTCACACCACTATATACAATATGTATGAATTAATATCTGCATCAATGGATTATACAGGGTATAACAAGACTGCTAAAGAAAAGAAACCCGGGTGATAGTTTTAGTGACTTCAGTCACAATACGACTAAACACTTTTTTGTTATTTTTCCTATCGTCGTATTTAGGTGGAAAATAGGTACATAGATTTTCTAAAATAATAGTGTACACCGTTTCATTTTTAATTATGTAAATATTATTATGTAATATTATGTAAATTATGCAATAATTATGTATTTACCGCCCAAATACGACGATAGGAAAAATAATAAGCAACATTTTTAGATGCAATGTTTCTGGAGTCACTAAAACTATCACCCGGCTTCGTTTTCAGTAGTAGTCTTGATATATCCTATATTCAATCTGTATACGAAATTGTATTTTGCATCCATTTTGGAATTTCCAATTTGGGAAGTGCGTGGTGGCCTGTTGGTAAACGGACTAGACGCGGCAGCCATCATATTCACGGTGGTCGCGGGTTCGAATCCCAGGGCACACCTCTGACTTTTCGGAGTCATGTGTGTATTGATAGTCAATCACCACGCACTAAAACGGTGAAGGAAAACATCGTGAGGAAACCTGCATACCATAGCGATTTATAAAAATTTCTATGGTATGTAAGTCCGCCAACCCGCACTAGGCCAGCGTGGTGGACTATATGGCCTAACCACTCTCAATCGTACTGTCGATTGTTGAGTAGGCCCGTGCCCTGCAGTGGGACGTATATGGGCTGATAAGATAAGAAGAAGATAAGATCCATTTTTAATGTGGGTTTTATCCAAGAAGCAAGAAGCTTATATCCAAATGGAGATTGCATTCCGTATAAAACACTGAAGCACAAAAATTTTACCCTTAATGCAGTCGTTGTTGCCTGCTATCCTTTTCTTTCGAGTGACAATTTTCATTCATTGTCACTCTAAAGAAAAGGATAACAGGCAACAGCAACGTCATTCAAGGTCAATTTTTTGTGCTTCACTTTTATATACAGAATGCAATCTCCATTTGGATATAAGCTTCTTGGTTTTATCGTCCTATACAACAAATTTTCAGTATCGTCATATTTAAATTTACTGTTTTACTTTCATAAGAAATAGACAAAGATCAATATTTTGCCGACGTCAGTGGCGCAGTTGTACTACGGTATGATTGCAAAATTGGCGTCTCGGGTTCGGATCCCAGGTCGAGAAAGTGATATTGGGTTTTCATGTGATACGAGGCGAAAGTTAGGTATGTATTTCCTTAAATAGCATTTTAATTACTATAAATAAAAATAATAAATAAGACGACTACCAAAAGCAAAAACTAAAACTAAATAAATTTAATTTATATAATAATATAATCAATTATTTTGTAAATATAGAATAAGTACCATGTATTGACTTGTCATAAGAGCTATTTAATTGCCTACATGATCAATAAACTAATTTCATTTCATTTCATTTCATTTCAGGTTTCTTGGTTGGACCTCTGCCTTGCCCTTCTGGGAAAAGGCGTTAGTTTATGTATGTATGCAAACGATATCACTTAGCCCTTACGAAAATGTTAGTAAATAGTTACTAACACTGCATTACGCGAACCAATGCATTTCAAGTAGTAAAACGTTTATTTTACTAATTGTCTATGCAATCGCTTCAACTGCCTGTTAAAACGAAGTGATTTCGGAGGTCGGTATTGATTGATGTACTTGCTACCAGTACTTTATCCTACTATTAATGCTTGATCGATCGACAGTATGAACCTTATTGACTGCAAGTTTTTATTTAAATTGACGCCTAAATCGTAGGCTGCCCCCATTGTCTCTGAGGCGAGTGTAAATTGATCACACGGATGATATATGAATGCCATTTTTACATAATAGATAGCTCATACGATGAGGCGAGGCCGCTCTACTCTCGTCGGTACAGTCACACGCCAAATACAATCCGCAAAAATATTCATTTAATCACGTCGTGTTATTGAAATTATTCTATTTGATACATACTTAAACTTACGCATTATTCCCAAAAGGGGTAGGTAGAAGTGCCTGGACACACACATTTCGCCTTGTATGTTAAGTCCCTCGATATGATAGGGGGCGAGCCATATCGGGCACAAATTCCTGACTCCTGGCTGGCTCATAATGAAAAGAACAAAAAATATCCTTTCTTTGATACAATAATTTTATACAATAGATATATTATGGTTTTTTTAAGCCAATTTTATTATCAATATCTTGGTTGCTTTGCATTTGCCCCGCGATATAAATCTGTCGGCGTGTCCAACTTTATCAGGTATCCGTGGCGAAGTGTACAACCTGTTGGGGAGTCGTCGGCCGTGCAATATTTCTTGTGACCAGAAGCTACAATACTTTAACGGAGATAAGATTTCAAAATATCTATCATATTCAAATTATTGTTTTGTTTATTTTAGACAAACGTCCGACTTACAGCAGAGTTGGAAACAAATTTCGAAACGTTCCTTTATTTGATGCATTCTGTTTTGCAGTTTTATTACACATTTGTCGCTTTAGAATCCATTATAACGTCTGCACCTTGATTTTTAATGATCGTCTTATGTAAAAACTGTGTATGTATATTTTAGATTTGTATGAGAAATTGTGTTATTGAAGTCATACGTGATGCAATAGAATAAAAGAAAAGTGTTTATGTTGTGCTGGCGCGTCATATTGTGTTGATATTGTGCTGCGGTGTCTGGGAGGGCCTGTGGGCGCCGACTGGCGATGTCCGTGGGCCGCACTCCTTATTTAACCATATTGACCGTTAAGCGAAATGCATATTTGTAACAGAGTTATGGATTTTGTCTGTTACATATAAGAGTATACAATACATGTCAGTAAAAAACTATAAACTTAGTTGTCTAGACTAACTGGTTTCAAAAAATTAATAATAAGATTAAAATTATTTCCTCCAATGAGCTCGTTCCACGATATTATTATGATACAGGATTAGTATAATTATAGAATAAATTTTAACTCGTCTCGCTCAGTTCACTTTCCATTTTCTACAGCAGTTTCTCCAAATTAGTCCTGTTTTTTACTTTTGGATGTTACTTTTGGATGTTATTGACACTTTAGTCTATGATTTTTAGCACAAAAGTATACCTGGTGTGAACCATTTTAATATTATATGTTCTATACCGAGAAAGGAGAACGCACACCAATAGGCGCATGGAATAATTATGTCTGGGAATTGCTGCGTAAAGGATCAGACTGAGCAAATAAAAATGCTGTATATGGTTTTTCCAATAAAAAATATAAAAAAAACGGATATAGTCCTTTTTTGCTCATGGAAAGATCGCACCTTTCGCACCTATTTCGGCGACGAAGTAACGAAAGCGATTGTCAATTGTCTTACGATGTAAGTGTGTGCTTTAAGATCGGTTCCGTGTGCGTCTGCGAAAATTCACATATTAATTTGCAAACGCAGTGCAAAATAAAATATAACAAAGGTGATACGTATGTAGCGATCACGATGTAGACGATGATCTAAAAGATTGTGGTTGAGCCTGTCGGATTCAGCGGCGTCGCTCAAGGAGGACCGGACCATTCCAAAGCCGGAACCGACCGCCACATGGAAATTGTGCTACGAGCGCGCACACACACAAACGAACACTGTTTTTTATACTCAATCAACAACTGAAAAATATGGTGCCCTGCTATCTGAGCTACGTTAATAAAATAAAAAGGAACAGTGCGCGAACGGTGATTTTTTAAAATTACGGAGTTGTTTTCGATTTCTGCAGATAAACAAGGCTTCGTTAAATGGATACAACGTTTCGTCAAACTTTATTAAGGATGTAATCGACAGAGAAACCTTCAATTATAATCCACTACGGCCGCTCCTGAAACACTGCAGTTTTATTTAATACAATATCTACAGACTTATGTAACACCATGATACTCGGCTCAGCTGTATACCTATGTGTTAAGTGGTTATGCAAATTTATCATGATTTATATACGTAGTAAATTTTTATATATAGAAACATTTTAATCAGCTCTTTTTCCGCTGGTGTATAAAACAGTAACAGCCATATTAAAATAAAACATTAAAAACCTGATCCACATTTGAATAACTAGACGAATGGCGATTGAAAATAGGGTAAACATATCAATTTACTATCCTAATTTATGCTCATTAAAGACAGTGGGACAAAAATGTATACGCAGAATAAATTGGAATTGTCCGCAGATGCCAGATCCGCCACATTATTAGGTTCATGCAGGAATATTTGTCAATTAGCGTTCCATGTACTGGCCAATAGGTGAATATGCATTCGCTTTCACTGCCGCCAATCAAGTGACGATGTGACAGCATAATTAAGCACGTGGAGCACAATCACGCGCGGGTCGCGTGTACTTACTCCACTGGAGGCTGGACAAAGAGAGTGGTCATGACCCCGCCACAATTACCGGATGTATCGAAAGCGAACGATACTGCAATCGTCTGCCTTGTCTCTCCACACCTCTTTGTACAAATATTAATTGGAAACCAATCGTAGTCACGGTCTTCGTCTTTCATGCTTATTATTTACATTAAAACTAATGAAACATCTTTACATGAAATAAAAGATAAGAACAGTTGAAGTATAATTGTGTATAATTTAATGAGAGTGTTGATAGTGGATGGATGTGTGGCTCGGTGCGCCTGCGCGACGGTGTGACGGTGCGGCGTGGCGCGGCGGCGAGCGCAAAGCGCGGAGCAGTGGGCGAGGTTAAGCGATTGCTTAGATCCGCGTTCACCTCTCATTGTGTAACCGCAGCGCAAGCGGTCGCAGGAGGGGCGCCGTGGGAACCGCCGAAAGCTCGCTAGCGCTGTGTGCAGCTTCCGCTGCTATAACCGCATTAACCTAACGATGCATCTCGCACGATACTGCGATACCGCCACACCGCCACGCCGCCGCGCCGCAACCGTACGTGCTGCACACTCATCACCAAATTGATTCGATCGTTATCTTTAGTAACAGGAAATTATCACATTGGTGTCGCAAAACATCGACACCTTTATTTCAGACAGTAATTGACACGTATAACTTTCTAGCGACGAGTATTGAACGCCGTGACTGTAGAGCGCGCGGAAGTAAGAAGCGCGCGCCAGAGTGTGCCATTAACGTGTTCGCTGAAAGTTTACAAGGTGCATATTGAAATTTATGATATGGATTCGCATTGTTTTGTAATTGTTCCTAAGCGATGCAGAGCAGCGGAATAATTCATAAGAGTTGCGGTTCCCAGCAGCCGCGGCTATGTCGTCGCGACGACAGCTGAATAGGGCAATGGTGGCGTGCCGTTAGTAAGGCTGCGATGCTGCGAGGAGCTGCAGGCGGCAGGGCGCGATGTGGCGGCGGCAAGGCGCGAGGGAGAGCGGGGCGAAGCGGCGAGGCGGCGAGGGCGGAGCACCTGAGCGCGCCCTGACCTACGACCCGCGGTGAAAGGCGCTCGCGCACGGGCACGGGCCGCGCCGCCGCACCGTCGCACCGCCGACGACATAACACTACGCCGCTCTTAACTGCACAATGACCGTATTTTACGAACAAAAACAATGAATCCACAGCTTCATTTCCTTATTTTTTATACCTCAGTTTGTGCTGTAATGTCGCTCTTTGGATGTTCGGCTGTCATTACAAAACTTATGTTCACTGTGAAAATTGGATACTCTATAATTAAAACATATAATTTTATAAACTTCCTAATTAAATTTGTATGTTTATGGTTGGTCTCAATTTTATCTCCAAATTCGGCATTAATTATATTGACATCTACATAAATTATATTGATGAAGATGATGTATCAAATATTAGGCAATATTTAGATGATGTTAATAAAATTATGAATTTTGTAAACAAATAATGATCACATTTGGAATTTTAATTGTTTATTGATTACACTGTAGACCATTTCAATCAATTACGTGTTTTTAGTTAAAGATAATCAATATTATCCTGGAAGTATATTATTGCTGTTTCATTATAAAAACTCCATGACACGATATGCTGATAAATGACCATTTTCATATAAGAAACCAATTGCGTTTTTATAATTTGTGTCATTATAAATAAGATTTCGACTACAATTATAAGTATGCACACAAAATGCGAATCAGTCGGTCACCGCGCAACTTTCACGAACGAAGGTACTAATTTAATACACGCAAGTAAAATAAATACCCAGGCGCCGCTTACACGTCTAATGAAGATTGATTACAACAACACTGCACGACGATTAGTGAGGGAGCAACCTCATTTGTCATAAGAATGCCATCACATTGTCTTATTTCACCGAATACTTCGCATCAATGGTGTCTTCCTACTCAAGGTACGTTTTGCATACATTATTAGCAATTTCTAAAGTGTTTATGATGTTGTCCGTCCGTCTTATTAAACTCTTGGTGGTGATCGTCGGAAAAGCTATTTAGTAGGAATCGTGGTTTCATCTTATTGGTACATATAAAAATAACTATACAAATATAAATAGTGTTGTGCTACCCTTCATAGATTAATTTAAGAACATTAAAATACGTTATGTTAAGAAATGTTAATATTAAAGCAATAATGTCTAAACAAATTAAAATGCATCGCCAAATATTTTGCTGAGCACAACTCAAGGACAAGTCGACGAATCTGGCTATTTTCATATAGTTCATTAAGGCACATGGAAGATATATTTGGAAAATTTATGAGAAAAGTAGGGAATACTAATGAAATTATTGTATGAAAATAAGGCATGACATTCAGGTTGATAGTTCTGCTATGATCCATAACTACAAGATTGCAAAAATTAATTGGAATCGATATTTTGATCTGTTGTTTATACTAATACTATATTATGTATGCAAATGCATTGACTCACTATTAGAAATGATTATATTATCTAAATGGTTTAATTTCAGCCTTATCGGACAAATATCTCTGTCAATGTACAAGTTTGATATGAATTTGGTAAACTGGGACGTGGGTCCGGCTGGAATCGAATTGCATATAGGCGGTAAGACAGGGCGTAATAGAGAAAAGGAGCCGAATGAGATGGGGAAAAAACGAATACAAAAGTTGGCACTGGAAATAAAATGTTTCATGTGTGAAGTGTATTAAAAAAATATCTGCATCTAGGTGAATATAAATTTTGACCTTTTCTTGCCTTATTCATAATTCATAAGATGTTCATTTTATTTAATCAATTTATGAAATTGAACTTAAATATTATTCCGTTTAAATATATGTTAGGAAAACCTTTACAAATTGCAATTTTAAATAGTGTACATAACAGTGGATAAAGTAAAAACGACTGATGATAATAATAATATACAACATTTATATCACTCACCGGAACTTCGCTCCTAAACGTGGTTGGACGACACCGAAAGGTAGCACTTGATATCATTTGCACTATATTGTTCACAAAACAAACTAAATAATTGAATCACTTTAGCGCAGTAAAGAACACGCGTCTTGCTTTTGCAAGCGTTCGCGTGAAACTGAAATATAAGAACAGCAAGATGGCACTAGGTAACTGCAATAACTACCCTCTATTAGATAATATTTTTTAACAAAACTACAACACCGGAAATATAGCAGTGAAATAAGTTTAAAACATGTTAAAATCCAAATAGATTTTTCTTTATTTCTACGAATGATCAGAACAGGCTAATGGCTCACTTAATAATAAATGGTACAGAAGTAAGTGTATTATGCTGAGAAACCAGAAAGTGTTGAGGATCTGCAGCCCATAGGTAGTAAATGTGTGGCTCTTCATAAAATAATATAGAGAGTAAAAGGACTACAATATCGCTCACCATAAAAAAACACTTATACAGATGGAGATCGCATTCAAATCGCCGGATGCCCAATAACTCTTTCCTCTTCCCATGCTTTTTCCTTCCTACTTTGATAGGCCGGCAACATTTCCATAACCCAAGCGTTATGGAAGTTCATGGGCCGCAGTGATCACTTATAGTCAGGTGAACTGTTTGCTCATTTGCAAAAAAAAAACTGCAATGTATTTTTATTTATAATAGTTTTCTGTGGTCCAAGCTGATCAACCTGGCTCATTTGACATTTCTATTGCAGTCCAAGGTAGTTCATGATTCTACCACTTTTTTACTAAGACCAGAATGAGAGATTTGCGTCACATGTTGCCAAACCTTATTATTGATACTATAATGATGTAAATTTAATGTAGTTTTTTTCCCTAACATAAAGTACTTACGCCGTACAGTTAGCTTCGTAATGAAACATTACAGAGCAGTTTTTGCACTCATTTCCTGCGTCGAATTATACAATTCGCACTTACTTTTGTTGAATACGCTTCATTGTATATTTATAAGCACTTTTGCAACGAAGATACTTTTTCTTAGGATTTAATTTTCTTATAAAATATATATAGGTATCACACTTAGAACGGACAGTAGATTGATGTATCTGTCTGTGGGTATTCCATATGCAAGTTGAATAATGTAGAGAAATCATCTAGAAATTATTTGTTTAATAAATTTATCAAGAAAAGTCTAATATATTTATTTTAAAGTATTAGCCTTTTCTTGGTGCTACTTAAAGGATTCTTAGGAATTAGCTATATACAGTAGATAAATATGTTGGACATTGATATTCTATTAAAAAAAACCTTAATTAACTTTTGGGATTCAGACAAACGACACTTCCATTCAATCCATTTCGCATACGAAAACTTTGCATCACAGAAAAACGAGCTTTTTACTTCTGTATACAAAAATACATTAATGTCCTCAAAAAACGAATGAGCTACTCAACCCGCGGAAGTTCACACAAATATTCGCGATGTGTAAATAGGCGTGTTAGTTGAACGAAGATAAAATTATCTACGAATATACATAAACACGTGAATATCAACTTTGTCGCAGCTATAAATATACCATGACGCACCCATGTAATTAGTTACGGGCATAACTGATTCTTAATTAGGATACCTTTAGCGTTTACTGAATAAATTTTAAGTAATAATTATCTACATTATTTACTTAACATCGGTATTATATTAATTACTACAAAACCGCGCTAGAATTCAGGTTGCGCCTACATTGAAGTACGAGAGTTATGAAGCGCTGTTCACACAGACATTTCAATCGACGTTTAAGTATGCATAGAGGCGCGCGTATAATGATAAGAGCATACCTTATAAAATTAATTATAAATCAATTAGATGTGTATCTTGGTTAATTAATGAAAGTCTTTAATTGGTGTTTCCCTTAAGCAGTTATTAATTATCTTGTATCTCGGCGACGTGTAACACGCGATTCTCGCATGTAGCCATTCGACCTCCGACACAGATTTCCCGGAAAGTATTAGCGTAGGCACTGCTTCAAAATGCAAACCTAGTTATTTCGAAAGCTTATTTTACACTACACTTGCCCGCAGGCCATGTTTAAAACTACGTTTCGAGTTCATCAGGTATCAGCTAACTGGAGATAATGTATGTTGCTATTTGTTCCTTGTTTCGATATTTTAAAAGTGCTTGTTTAATTCGTAATTTACATGCGCGTTTGTCAACGACAACGTTTTATTAGTTGACTATTATTTTTTGCGATAAGGATGAGAAATATATTAATTGAAGAAAATGACAGTTAAAAATTTACTCGTAGGTCCGGCAGTCGTGAAGTGTTAGGTATAAAACGATGTTATTTGTTGTTAAATATTTGGAAATCAAAAGGATCCATAACAGTGTACCCATTAATAGGTTTGAGATTTTGACTTCTTATGAATATTGATTAATTAGTGTTATTATGAGGGATCAGAGAGGCGAGGAACATGTTAAACAGCAACGCCTTCGGTGAAATTCGTTGTTAAAAGGCATAAATAGGATTTTTTCTTTTTCTCAGTTATTATATAAGAAAGGAATGGGGATAAGGAAAAATATTTATAAAGGAGGTGGGTAAAGATCGGGCTTTTTTCGCCTATTGGTAAATTTATATTATGGGTATTTTTTTGTAATACTGTACTCAGACGAAATGAAATTTCTAGGTTTTTTCAAAAAATATTTTTATTAAATAGACCAAACAGAGAAAAAAAACTTAACTAAACTATTTGTAACAAACGTCTTCGATTATATTTCCTTCTGGTTTTCACTGGCTGAATCGTCACTGGACCATCCAGTAGCAGCGTCTTGAAGTGTATCAGCATATCCAAGACTTGGTGTTTTTGTCTGAGTTTGATTATGGCGCCAGTATCCCAAGTACCAAAGTACAGATGCAACATGTGCACAGCAGCCAACAACTCTAGCACCAACTTTGCACTGACAGTACCATTCAATGTTTGGATTATGACCTATACCTATTCTTATCCATATGTTATATATTTTTGAACTTGTGTGTCGTGATCTCAATTGGAGTCGAACAACTGAGGAGTCTTCTCGATGTACGTAAAGAGAGTATACCCCCGATTGGTTAAGGTGTTCGTAAGTGTATGATCGGCTTTGCTTGAGCTGATATATCCCAAGAGTTAAATATCGCAGCTCCTCCCAGGTTAGTCGTGGAAAATCTGGAAGATCAGAGTCACTTAACAAAGTCCATATCGCCCTTTTTCGTGTCCAGCCCTTTTCTTCAACTGTTTGTTGTAAGTAATTAGGCTTTTTCACTAAATCTAGCATTCGTTGGGCTATTATATCGTCGTCCTCAACATTTTTTAGTCTTGATGGGTGAAAAGCATTAAGAATTGCACACACGATTTTAACATAATCTCCAATATATGGTATTTGAACATTTGGGATAACATTATTTAATGCTCTCCAGTTCTTAAACTGGCCGTTTACTGATTCAACTACCCAACGAATTGATGTCACCAAACGTGTGTCGTTAGCGTCTTCTGTAGAAAATTGTGCTTGTTTGTCCAGGAATGCAGGCATTTTAAGTACTAGGCCCATTTCTTCTAGAAGCTCCAAACAATCTCGGAAACCTCTATCAACGATAATAACATCATTGGATTTGAGCCATTCTCTAATATTATGGACATCATTTTCCAATATATGTGTAAAAATATTTGCATCGTTATTTTTAGAATCTGAAAAGTAAGGTCCAAAAACATCCAAAATGTATCCTGTTGTCGTCACCAACATCATGGGTTTAACCAATGGTCTTCCTTTATGTACAGAATAACATCGCCTTTGAAAAGAATAATTACTACTTTTCTTAATGTAAATATATGTACCATCAGCGACAATAACAACAGTGTCATTATTATTGTCTGAGACAAATAATGTTTTTGCCAATGGTCGCGTGTGTTCTTCAATAATTTTTGTTCTGGTAACATGTTGCATCCCAAGATGCAGTGGGACGAAATTATTTATCAAAGCTTGTCGAGCAGAGTGTACAGAAAAAGAAATTAATCTTTTTTTTAAACTAAATAACACGGAGAGAACACCATTTGAGAGACCGGTTCGAAGTTTCACAAGCAATATAGCTAAACAAGTGCGATTTGATCTGTATTTTGATGAATGAATACTTGATTTTACTAATTCAAAAATATTTTCAAAATTTTCAATCGTTAATCCCATTAATGTATAATAGTCAGAAACAGTGAGCTGTCCTGGTGTGTCAAAATCAAGGCCTTTCTTTTTTGCCACCTTTCTGATTTCTTGTAAAAGATTTTCAATATCCTTTTCACTTAAAGAAGTGTTATTACTTATTGGATGTAAACTTCCCAAAGCTGAATCTGTGAATACTTTACCAGAAAGATGATCTTTGCAGCATCGTTTCCCTGTTGTTATGTATGTACCTGTTTCTATGAATGTTTGTGTTCGTGCTGTGCGAGGAACTGTCACAAGGTTTTTTTTACGATTACATATTACGCAACGCGTATTTGAATTATGACATCGAGGTAATGATAACACTACTTTACGTTTTTCTACTGCAGAGCCTCTAGATGTGGACGGCTGTGCACTATCGACAACATCCAAAGATGTAGAAGATTTTTCATCTTTAATTTTGCATATCTTCTACATGCAGAACACACTTTGGCATTGTTTTGTAGATCGTAATTTTTGTGTCTTCTAAGAACAGATAGTATTTTTTTATTAGAAATAACACGATAATCACTTTTGGTTTTTAACCACTTTTTACAAGAATCGCACTGATTTCCAGGCATTATTTTTTTAATAAAAGACACAAAACGCATATAAAGCTACGTAAAATAATGGCAATAATATAAAAGAAATATTTGTATTACAATATGATACGCGTGAGGTGGACACGTTTGAACACGCAGGTGACGTATGAGTTTGACTGATTCGCGGACAAGCTATTTTGTTTCGTATAACATCAAGACGCTCGATGCACCAAAACAAATATGTAAAGGTCAATACCTAAACTTAACATAAGTATAATAACATGGCTTCAATAAATACTTTGAATTTTCATGACTATCATAGGCGAAAAATGAGCTGATCTTTACCCTCCTCCTTTGACACTAAATTTTCGGCGGTGTATTCATATGAAAGTTTCGGAAAATCCTGGAAATGTTATCAGGATTTAAATAAACCGGGTGATATTGACATATTATGTAATTTAATTCAAAACATGTGTTCTTACCCATCCCCGATAAAATTGTACCAAGATTGATATAGCCTGATGAGACATGCCATCGTAAGACATACGATGTTAAGTCTCAATATCTCCACTAGTTACTCAGGCTACAATTTCCTTCAAACCGGAATACAAAATTGCTTATATACTGTTGAAATAAAACTATTATTTACGGATTTTATCGCGGATTTGGTTTAATTTTTACATTTTTTGAATTCCTGACGTTTCCATTACTTTACAGCTTTCGTGGTCACGGGGCGGACTGGACTGGTCCGTAAATAATAGTTTTATTTCAATGTATAACATTCGCGTAAATCTAAGAAACCATTATATATACTGTTGTTTGGCGGGAGATAGAGACATTGCGTTGGTACCTACCCAGGCGGTATATGAGAGACTTACCACCAGCTTATAAAAATCTAGAACAAAAGGATTGTAGGGGCGTTGTTAGCTACAGAAAATGGGAGAAGAGTGGTAAGGGAAAGTATGGGAGATAAAATACCTATTGGGCTTGCGATAATCTTGCTTACCGATAGAAACACGACATCAAAGCTGTCGGTTCACATAAGCTTTCCGTGGGACAATCCTACCATCCCGGTTAAGACAGCTACAATAGTCCAACTTAATAAGATCGTCGCTCTACCACTTCTAATTTAATAGAAAATTAAGAGCATTGCGTAATTGCTTGCGAAATAACCTAACATGAAGTACTTATCTAATATGGCTAGGTTTGTTAAAAAACAACCGAGGGCTTTAGCACCTTTAAAGCTAGAACATATTTCTAAAACATAAAAGCCTTAACTATAAATAAATTTAAATCTATTATAAAACGACAGTTGTGTAATAAGGCATACTATACAATTTCAGAATACTTAGAAGAGAGTAAGGCTTGGGAATGAAACATAACACTCACCCGTACAGTAAAATTATCAATTATTTATTATTATAAATTATTTATGAACTGCTCTGAATTGCAAATCCTGTATAATCACTGTATTGTAAACTTATTTTGAAAAGAGCAACGCTAGAGTTTCTTGCCCGTTCTTCTCTGGCGAAAACAGCCTTGTGAACCGGGTGATAGTGAAAAAAAAGTGACTGAATCTAAACAATGTGTGACATTTTATGGATTCAATAAATATTTTCATTTCATTTCTAATTCAATTAAGTTTTTCGGATTTTCTATTCTATTAGTTTTGTTCTTGACAAAATGATAGAACACGCCTGCGTCTGCTGAACGCGGTGTCTAACCAGGTCGATATTTTGTTCTCGTGCTCACTGACAAAGTCCACAGAGACCGCTAGTGTACATGTTGGTATTAGTTCGTTGTATTTTTTTGTAATATTATGCCCTACTCTAATATATTGGATGCAAACTGTTAATAGGAGTAGGTGTGTTAAATAAATAAATATAACTAACAAAACGGTTATTTCGTACAATGACGAACGAATGTACGAATGACGACGGATTAATATGATCCGACAGGGTTCCACATTTCCGCGTCATAAGTATCGGTTGCATCGCATAGTATTCTTTAATTAGAAATTCATAGATTTGTACGATCCTTACAAAGCGGATCAGTGGACGCGCTTGTATAAATTCTTATACAAAGAATACTACGATCCGTTTGATACGATGCGTCCGATACATACGATGCGAATATGTGGACACTAGCCTTTACTAGTAGACACAAGTATATCCTGATTATTTGTTTCTCCATGCTGCATCAGAATTGTGAGAGAAAGAGAACAGGAACTTATCTACACTGTATTACGTTTCATTTAAAATGTTTCAATGTTTTCTCAATCACTGTCTCATAAAAGTTCAATATATTTTTAAACAATAGTATTGACGTTTGAATCATCATTGCACTGTGTCTTTATTGAATGAGAATGGCGTTGACATTGACCTAAATACAATTCTAGAAAGAAAAAAGAAGAGGTTTAAACAGCTATTACACATTATTGTTATTTATTGTGTAATCAATATACAATTTGACTGTTTTTTATAATGTTATTTGTTTTTTCCATTGACGAGTAATATGACGAAATTATGTTTAACATTCTCTTTGTTATATTGTTATAAAAAATACATCATTGTTCGATACGCAGCATCTCGAGGCACTGGTTTCAATCCCCGGGTAGGGTAATTTGTAAGTTCGGTTTCCAAAAGATAGATCGCTTACAATAATGTAGGATTCGATTAAGGAAAGGGGAGGTGTATTATATACAGGAAGGTGGTCAATTATTGTGGCTAGTGAAACTACAAGAAAATATTTATACAACTTAAAATTAAATATGTTGTATAGATCCTTGGGAATTTATACCTAAAAATATACTCGTATGTAAACTATTAGTCAGAAAAATACTTTTTAGTTTTGTTTACTTCGATAACTCTCTGTATTTAAATTGTAACTACTGCTAATTAACTCAATAAGTAGTCGGATTGTACATGCCGAGTTGTCCACGCATGTTAAGCACACATTAGTGTTGCGACACCAAGTAGTAATATTGACCAGTTTACGGATTTCGCAGTTATAATTACGATTCTCATCGGTGTCAAATGGACTTGCCTTGTCCCGAACAATGATGTCATTTGCGACAGTCCACCTCATTCAATAAGTTCTTACAGGTGTGGTCAATTAGTCATTACGAGGATTACTATCAATACTTTTGGCTAAGTTTATAAATTTATAAATTATTTATTCTGCACACACTGTTCACAATACGCATGTAGAATGCTAATGATGTCACTACGTCGCTACTCACAGTATCATATGATGAGTAAATTGTTCTATTTCAATGATATCAAAATAACCTTCCGCAGTCGAGTAATGAGGACGCAGTACAAAGTCGATATCTACCGTTCATTGATTCCTAAAATGTGCAAATAGAGCACTATGGATGAATTTTGCATTTATTATCATTCAAAATCATTTCAAATTCATTTTTTTGTGTGTTACCGGTTAAACCCGATTTTAGGATGAACTAGTTCCACCTAGGCCAAACTAGTTCCACCTATATGCGATACGGGAAACCAGTATAGCCTAGACCAAACCACTGTAACATATATATTCCCTGTGAATTGTATGCAATTCCGAGATTATGCTAGAAAATACATATAAAATGAATGCTTTTGTGAATTAAGTCAAAAGCATTAGTAAACGAAAATGAAAATACTCGACCGCAACGTAACAATCGTTAGGTTAGGTAAGTTTATTTCCATTTTTTATCATATCATTTTTGTTTTATCTACTTTTGTTCTTGTATAATTTATCTCAATCCTTACCAAACGTAACCTACCCATCGCTTTGTCTAAACCTTTGTATTTGTTTTCAGTGAAATCCTGAAAACCAGATTTTAGGATGAAAAACTGATTAATCGGTAACAGGGTGAACTAGTTTGACCTAGGCTATACTGGAGTGTACTATCGCATGTAGGGAGAACTAGTTTGGCCTAGACAAAATTAGTTCCTCTTGAAACCGGGTTGGCTGGTAACTTATACACATGTTCGCAATGGTGTTAAAAAACTTGGGCCCAAATTTCAGATTTGTCAGCGGTCTGTAGTCAACTAGGCTTTCTTCTTTTAATGATAGTTGAGCCCTTATGCTTCTTCATCCGCCTTTTACTTGACACTGCAGCCAGAGTAACTACTGGACTTATTGACACTTAACATCTTATGTCTCAGGATGGCGAACGCAGTGGATTGCCAAGCAATTCTAAGAAATTCATGGTGATGTTTAGTTTTGCTACTATCCATGGGCGGTCTTATCGCTTACCATTAGATGAAAGGCATGCACGTCACGCCATTCATTGATAAAAAAAATCTTACACGTTATCGCTCTAATACCACTTTTAGTCATCCTGAAATCAATCTGCTGCCTGTCTAACATCAGCCCTTTCAGTGCCGGGTCTTTTGGTCTATCACGCTGGTTAATGCTATTTCAAGTCTTATCTTCCCTTGAATCTGTTATTGTATATAAATATAATAATACATAGTAGGTATGCACCGGAGCGTGACATATAGATTGCAGTCGAATGCACGCCCCCAAACAAACAATGCAAATTTACCGGGCGGGCTTACACTCGCTTCGTGAGCGTGGTGTTAATTCACGTCTGACATAATATTATCGATTATACTTAATCGCAAATGTAAATACACTATTATGAAATTATCCTCTTATGTATCTATAATTTGTACACAAGTAAAGTATAATACACCCTTTATTGTAATTTATATTCCACGTCAATTTGCTATAAGGAAAGTAGTTTCCTATCAGTTATAAAATATGATATGTGCGGTTAAATATTTCGTGGAAAAATTTTTTTTTTTTTTTTTTTTTTTATTGCAGTGAATGGCGAGACGAGCATGCCGTTCGCCTGATGGTAAGCGTTGCGACCGCTCATGAACAGAAGCAAAACCAAACAACACCTTGATTTACAAAGCAATGCTTGGCATTCCACTGCGCTCGCCATCCTGAGACATAAGATGTTAAGTCTCAATATGTCCAGTAGTTACTCTGGCTACAATGTCCTTCAATCCGAAACACAACAGTGCATTTAAACTACTGTTTGACGGGAGAAATAGACATTGCGGTGGTACCCACCCAGGCAGCCTCTCACATATGAGAGACCTACCACCAGTAAAATTAAAAGGATTTAATATTTTTTAATAAAATTTTCCTTTCGTCGAAAAATTTCTTTGGCTTTTGTAGTAATATCCTAAATGAGCAATGACATCATAAGTTGTTACTGCAGCCAAAGATATCCACAATTATCTGAGAGTCGTTTTAGCGTTTCCGGAGGAAGATGGAAATATGTAAAGGTATGCAGTTAGTGTGTATTGATAGTCAACCACCACGCACTAAAACGGTGAAGGAAAACATCGTGAGGAAACCTGCATACCATAGCGATTTATAAGAATTTCTATGGTATGTAAGTCCGCCAACCCGCACTTGGCCAGCGCGGCGTGGTGGACTATATGGCCTAACCACTCTCAATCGTACTCTCGATTGTAGAGGAGGCCCGTGCTCTGCAGTGGGACGTATATGGGCAGATACAATACGATACAATGCAGTTAGATTTACTAATATAAATTATTTTTTGATTATAGTTGCATTGGACTAAATTATCTACCTAACTCTCATTCAATCGTACTCTCGATTGAAGAGGAGGTCTGTGCCCTGGAGTGGGACGTAAACGGGCTGATACAGATACAATATTATTTTTATTCACGAATAAGTGAACTAGGTATGTTTAAAAATCTATTTTTAGCTCGATGTATCCGATCAGACAGGTTGTCGGATACCGCATACCAATATTGTTTCTTTTATTTTTCCGAGGAAATCTGTTCCACCAAGACGGGCTTAATAAAGTGTAGGCCGTTCAATACCAGTACAATTTATTTTATTTAAGAATGTTGTACCACACTGGGGGTATATAATTCGATTTTTCGAATAAAACCAAGGAATAATTGCCGCCAAATCATCTAAGTAAAGCACGCAAGATAAAGCAAAATTAGAAAGGTGAATCGTTTTGTTTCTTTGTTTTCAAATTTCGAACAACCAAATGTTGCTTATTTATTTAAGCTTTCGAAATGTGGAACGAAAATCTATAAAAGCAACGCACGCTCCTTTTAAATCACAAATTATGCTGATGCAGCGGTTTATATTAGGCAACGGATAAAAATATTCAACGTTTCATAACTCATAGCGCATCTGGTGATTGTAATTTCAAAACTGTATCGAAACAACGTAACTATCAGCTGAATCTAATTCCGAGAATCATTCAATGTCGCCGGAATTATGGTGGCTATGTTTAAATTGAATTACAATAGCCAGGCGGCCCACGTTCGAAGACTGTGTGTTGTCAGTCAAAGGCCCAGCCGATTGATTTTTGTCGAAATAATTTCCGACACGAAACAATAAACGAAGTCATGGGAACAGGAGAGAGTAACTCCGTTAATACAATCGGAGTCATTGTGCGTCACTAGAATGGAAGGTCAGAGCACGTATCCTGTATTTCTGTTTGTGCTCTTTGATAAATGGTATGAATATTTTAATAGCCTGGCTACGTGGGAATTAATTGGAAGCTGTCATGTGGTATCTATTGCACTGGCTCATGTCCCGGACTTCGTTGATATTGTCATTGAACGTTAAAAATATGATGTGATCATCATACCTCCACGTGATAAATTAGCATTCTGAACCAAGATCTCATATTTAATTTAAATAAAAACTACGATTTTATTACTCAAATATCTCCTGTATCTATTTTGTGTAGGTAAAATAAAATCAAATAAAATAGAAGCGGTACATAATTTTGATGTTCGTTTCAATGTTGCAATACAGTGAAAACCAGTATAAACTTCTGTAAAGTATGTCGATAAGGCCTTTATTTCATAAATTAATCCATAACTTAATTAGTTCATATAAAATTAAGACAGTTACATTGAAATTGTGATTTATTACATGTTTTTATTATCTTCAATAAAATCTGTAAGGTAATTTATTCCGATGTTTAGGATGAGTCGTGAGGATTTGAAATCTTTTTTTTTATTATTTGTAAATATTTGGTTTTGTTAACAGTTTAAGAATACTTATATGTATTCACAAATATAGATATGTTATTAACGGCAATTTGCACAAGAATGTTTCATAATTATTCCAAGCAAACACATAAATAACTATAAGTTTCAATGCCATTCACTTTTTAATTCACGTAAAATATTATGTTACTAGAACAATAAAAAGAGAATAATAAGAAGAGATTTAACAAAGTAAAACAGCCTTAGTTTTAATATGCCTACACATGATAGCGGACACGGTCCGACAAAGAGGTGTCTCGTTGTTTCCAGGAAATAATCTTATTATACGTCGCTTAAAACCGTCTTAAAAGCAAAAGCCTCGCATTTTAAAATTGTGATGCAATTATTTTAAACGCTGACATTGAAAAAGACAAGTTAAAATAATCCGAGAATTCCAAGTGCCCTTCACTTGCGTTGCGCTGATGCATTGTGATGGCCACTATAGTGTATTTAGACCGTATGAATTCAAGTCGGCTGCTTATACCGGCTCAAATAGAATCATTCGAGATGCGGTCAGACTGCCGCAGACATCTAGAGGTACATTGGAAAACTGAAAATACTCTCATTTATTATTCCGACAAGTCCATGGCGCTGGAAAGATGATTTATTATTACACCTAGAACGAGATAGCACAACCTGATACTGAAAATAGTAATAAGTCTAGCTGCTATTATTATTGAAATGTAGAAGGCCGCTGGAGCGACAAGCTTTATTTTATAAACATATTTTTATGAGTAACATACATACATATGTAAATTATTTTATATTATTATTGCATGCTGTTATGAAGTTTCAAGTTTTTATTTTTTTCAATTATTTGCAGAAATGTTTGCAGCTCTGTAACTACAAATCTAGATATCCTCCAAACTGATTATAAGACAGCAGTAAATAAAGTTGACCTGATGAACATTGCAGGAAGTAGTTGGTTGCAAGTGGTTTTCAAAAACTCCTTGTAGAGATTCTTGGATAAAACCAATGTTCAACAGGAGACTTCCTGTGGCCGAACTTGACCAAACAATAAGAACTCCATCACAGTTTGTATTATAACTTATTACCCTGGGCTATAAAGATTCAATTTACAAATATTCTGGCATTAATTTATGTCTCTGTATTGACAAGGTGAAATCAATTAAAGGAATAAACATATAGCTATACAATAGATTCATTAGAATTATTTAATGTAGCCGCCGTATCTCACGTTTGTGCCATTAAAAATAATCGAATGCATGACAGTTTAATGCAGTCGCCGAACTTGCTTTCGTGTTTGTGTGTGCAAATAACAATTTTAAAAGTGCATGAAATGTGGACGGACTCGTTGACATTCTGCTATCGGACTAGCTGTCGTTGCATTATGAACATTAGCCAGTGAAAGTTACCGTCTGTGAATACTCCGAACGGCTCCAAACAGGATGCAACTCCCAGGCTACGGCCAGACAAACAAAAAGCGATATTGAATTAGGATTAGACTAATAAAATCATTCAGCCAATCTAGATGTTACTGCTTGACTGATCAGCCTAGATAGAAACGGCAAATTAAATGCCAGATTCCCAGTGACTAAGTTGCCTATTAAGTTTATATTAAGACTGGGCAAGTTTAAGCTTAATCTCTTTATTTGGCTTCAATAATAAAAACATGTATAAAGAAACCGTTCCAAATATCTAATATTTATATGCACCAATTTAATAAGGTTTTTAATTAAAGCTATAAGTTGATTTATAAACGTTTATTTAATTTAACACCGACGGAAGTTGAAATTATCTTTGTAGCAAACAAAACTTAATTTATAAACGCGCTTACAGTTGTTCAGGGTCCTTAATGAATTAAATATAAAATGATTGTGAATCTTGGTTTAAGGATAGTGTACAAAAAGTGCTATTAATAAAGCATCAAGATAAGCGGGCCCTTGAAGGTGTCGTTTCATAGGTGAAAACCGTGACAACGCGCCGTGAGATAGAACTCGCGATAAAGTCCCCGTTCAGACTTCTTCGATGCGATAGAGCACCCTCTCTCCGGTATGACACGAACTGATGGATATTTATTATGTTGTTAATATTTATGATGTTACAGTTATTGAATAAGATTTAAAGAGCTCGGCAGATGTAGGATCCGTACGTCTAATTATATTACTGTAACAATGTTGCTAATGTATGTATCTTGTTATTGATATGCAAAACTTCACTATTCAACTGACAGTCGTTACTTCCTGTCGCAGGATATTAATGCTATGCCTTATTATATGCCGCATTAAAATATACGAATTGGTTGCTGAATTTGTTTGTATGATAAACAATACATTATGCATATGATTTGAATTTATTTTTGGATGTGAAATATTTAATTGATTTTTGCAGTTTGATCAGGAAGTTGGCTATGTAGTTTGTTTTCATAAATACTATGTCTCACTAGCAGACCTTGAGAATTATAAGCTATAAATTAACGCTTCATAAATAAATCTTTATTTGTATAATTCTTTTGAGCGTGTGTATATGACAAATAGCCTCGTAAAAGGCTGGACGATTTCGATGACTTTATGTATCCATTTAAGTGGTTTCGGGAATAGTTTAAATTGACTTTTTGTTCTACTAGTAATATTTAAATCTTGTCGTAGCTGGACCGAGCCGATTGTTGATAATAATATGATTTATATAAAATTTTTATGACTTTATATTATAAAAGTGGTAGAGCCAAACTGTTGACAGTCATGACTCAGCATGAATGGACAGACTCGTCCGGGGCGGTACTACTATCTTGCAGAAGATCGACGTGAAACGACAGCTTGGCTATCGCGTTTCGTTCGGCGAGTGAGATATCCGGATGCCCAATATCATTTCCCGCTTCCCAACCTTTTTCTCTCGATTGAGGCCAACAACAAATCCATAACCTAAACGTTACAGATGTTTATGGGCGGCAGTGATCACTTACTATCAGGTGATCTGTGTGCACAAATGCCGGATTTATGAAATAAAAAAGAGCTATTTTGTCAGATCATGCCTATTTCTATATTTTCCCGGGTTGGCGTACTTTTATACATAGAATATATTTAAACTTTATGATGAACAAATAATTAACGATGTCTAAAAATATTTGAAAATTCCGTAAAATCTTAACTGAAATGTGTAAATAGAGTAGCAGTTCCAATGTACTGCTTGAAATAATTTAGTATAGGATTTTTTTAAACCCAATAAGTTTATAAAAAAATATAAATAATGTAAGCTAATCATACAACGTATTAATGTTGAAACAAGACACTCTTAACGCCTCTACCATTGATCACCTCATCATCTACAATATTACAAAACATAGCCTTCCACTTAATATTTGTTTACTATTGGGGAGCTTTTATTGATTCTCGCCTCGTAAGTGGATGACATATTTTTTTTGCTGATGACGCTGTTATTTATCATCACTCTGTAATTACGCTATGCTATTACTGCGATGATTATTCTTCGATCGGTTTGTCGCCAGAGTTTTGTTTCTTACTACACCGCGTGTAGGTGAATTTGTCTCGGGCACCTGAGAGTGCGGAGTCTCTACTCCTATTATTATTATCATCACAAAAAATAGCTTTCCATGATTTTCATAACCATAATATCAATATTTATTCTTTTTCCTGTGATTATTTTATTAAAGAGCCCTTTAATCTCATCAGTTGCAGACTGTACATCCATATTATTATTAGAAATGTAACTTAATATTATTGAAATTTGGAGGTTTAAATAGTTGCTTCATGTGTAATATTATTCAAATTTTAATGTTGATCCGTTTTTGGTTTCTTGTACCAATATTTTTTTTGTTACAAACTCCGTATATTCTCCTGTTATTAAAGATGCACGCAGAAGAAAACATATGTCCATAAATATAAAAGTAATATTGTAGACTACAAGCCCGTGGCAAAAATCGATGGGTCAAATGAACCACCAGGAGACCTATTTGGTAGGATACAGGGGCATAAAATAATAATATTCAGCACTATGCCGTCACTTGTAAGCTGTCCGTCTCAGTGCAGATGAGACTTCAAAATCATCAAGGAGAGGGGTTCATTTTGGTCATTTATTTTTGTACGGCATTTCTACCATCGATAGGTCCATGAAAAATAATAGTAAGAACACGTAATGCCGTACAAAACTAATGCGTCACAAAGTCGGAAGAACGTTAGATATTCCGGCAAATTTGTCGCTAAATTTGGTCATTTGATTTTAAACGGCATCGGTTCCATACAGTCGCAATACCGCTTCTAAACCATTATTCCGCAACGCCGTACAAAAACTATGCGACAAGGAAAAAAAAACAGCGGTTGCAACCCACTCCCTTTCAGTGGTCCGGGGGGTGATTTGACACAATATGGGATAACTTTATTTTGAAAGTATTTAATGCATAGATAACATTTTTTCACATGCCGTACATTTTTTGGTGATCCAAAGGTCTGTAGAGCGGAAAATATCTCTCGAATAATCCATGTAATAAAATATACTTCAGGGTGATATTTAGTATGATATTTACGGTACAGCATTTAGACAATTTATTTGTATCTAATGCAATCATCTATAAAAGTCAATTTCGTACATATCTGAAAGTTCACATTGATAAAAGGTAATAAAAATAACAAAAACTTATTATTATTAATTCCTTTTTTTTAACTTTATTTGTCCGCAAAATAAGATGACACATAATATTCATGTTTCAGAAGGTGATCGAGAAGAGGATACGGACGTCGATGAGGACCTTGATTCCGATACCGACTCAGTCACTGATTCAGATATTGACTTAAAATTTGAAAGACATACCTACCTATTTTTTCATTTCTGTATATATCATTTAGTATATTTAATAACACAATTCAAAAAAATATGTCCATGTTTGGAGTATATGACATCGAAAAGTTTACAAAAATATAAATACTGAGCTTAGCTATAGTTTTTCAGTTTTTGGATATAATATACACTGTTTCACTTTAAAAGCTGGCATAATGATTTTTTATACATGTTATTAATTATTCTCTTCAAAAATATGTTAATGCCGTGTAGTATCACACGACCATAAAGTACTTCTGAAATGGTAGTGCCATTTTAATCAGCCAAAAATTATGTTCTGCATTAAAATGTACGGCATAATTTTTTCTTCATTTGTTTACCTGAGAACTATTCAAAACAACAATCATATTTAGAAAGTTGCTTTATATCACTAATCTACGATAATTTAAACTTTTGAAATGATTTGAGATTTTATTTTCCTCTCAATTTCTTTTCAAACATTTTTATTGAATGCCAATACTAAATAACGATTGTATTTAGCAATATCATGTAAGAAAACAGGTTGCCGTACAGGATCAAATGACCTTTCAGCTTTAAAAGTCAAATTTATGAGGAATTTGTGTATACATTAAAATTAACAATAATTTAGTGACGGCTTTTTTTAAAATAGTAATTTTGAGTGCTACTTAATGTTATGAAACCGATGCCGTACTTTTTCAAATCACCCCCCGAACCACTGAAGGTGAGTGGGTTGCAACCGCTGATTGTTTTCCCTTGTCGCATGGTTATTGTACGGCGTTGCGGAATAATGGTTTAGAAGAGGTATTGCGACTGTATGGAACCGATGCCGTTTAAAATCAAATGACCAAATTTAGCGACAAATTTGCCGGAATATCTAACGTTCTTCCGACTTTGTGACGCACTATTTTTGTACGGCATTACGTGTTCTTTCTATTATTTTTCATGGACCTATCGATGGTAGAAATGCCGTACAAAAATAAATGACCAAAATGAACCCCTCTTCTTGATGATTTTGAAGTCTCATCTGCACAGAGACGGACAGCTTACAAGTGACGGCATAGTGCTGAATATTATTATTTTATGCCCCTGTATCCTACCAAATAGGTCTCCTGGTGGTTCATTTGACCCATCGATTTTTGCCACGGGCTTGTAGTCTATTGTGTTATCTTCTTTTGAGATTCTAATAAATAAAATAAATAAATATTTATGTCTCGATCAGAGCTAAAGTACAAAAGACATGTTTATTCCCCACGTTAAACAAGTTGTCTCTACAAAGTTTTGAAAGACCTTGTGATAACAAGTTGATAAGCGGCTACATTATGAGAGTTCCTATTTTGCTTCAATGCTATAAATCTCCTCTGAGCAAGCAAATAGGCTTTACATTCTGATAAAATCAATAATGTGTGGAAACGGAACTAAATTAAACGTGATTTATGATTATTGAACCAGGTATAAAATTATTGCCATTTATAAATAATTCTATTTAATTATGGATCCTTTTTCAAATGGTTTTGCCTAATTAATCAGGCTGTGTCAGTGGCTAGTTGTATTACGGTATGATTACAACGTCGAGGTCGCGAGTTCGAATCCCGGGTCGGGCAAAGTAATATTGGATTTTTCTATTCCATATCAGCCCGGAGTAAGGAATTTGTGCTCAATATGGCAATAGGTTCACCCACTATCACGTTGTGGGACGGAATACATAAGGCGAAATGTGGGTGTCCTAGTAGCACCTCTCCCTACCCTTTCTGGAAAATAAGGCGTGAGTGTACGATACAGATAAAATAGATAGGAATATTTTTGTGCCACAATTCTTGCTTGCGACTAAACCAAGTAAAGCAATAAATACATAATCTCATTTTATAATATTGGTACATACATACTTCTGTTTGAATGTTCATGTATGCCTTGTTGGAATGAATGGAAACAATACAGGCTGTTTACACATTTTTGTACAACATTTTGAGAAGCTATGTTGACTGCCTGTTGAAATCGGTGACACTACGATGACACTCCTGAGCGGTTTGTCGCGGCGGCCCATGGGTTTGTTGTATCCACGGGGGGCAGACACTAAACTTGAATTCAACTGCGCATTACCTACTTTAAGAACTTACAACTCTTTAGGTCACTTTTACGACATTGTTGGAAATTCTTTAAATTATTTTTGAACGGAGGCCTTAAAAGCTTTGAAGAGTAACATTTAATTTAAAACAAACTTTGCAACATATTCGCAGCCATTTTAAGTCATTCATGTTCCTTTTAGTTATCATAAGCATAAAAAGTAAAAATACAGACGAACCATGGTGTTGTTTGGTTTTGCTACCGTCCATTAGCGGTCTAGCTTACCATCAGGTGAATGACATGCTTGTCTCGCCATTTATAGCAATAAAATACCTTTATTATTTATGTTCACGTTTATTATTTATTACATTATTATTATTTATTTATTGTTTATTACCTTTATTATTTATGTTCATGTTTCACGGTGAATGCTCAGAGGAATTGTTCAACTTGATCCCATCCTCTCCATTCCTAACCAGAACCACGCGTGCTGGCTTGCGAAGCCATAGCTTGTCGGTCCACACCATCCCGGCTCGAACCAAACGGTTCTCTAATTCTTCTTTGTGCCGCACCGTCAGGCTGTGGAATTGTTTGCCGTCTCACGTGTTCCCTCCTTCCTACAATCCTGGGTCCTTCCGTCCTAGCGTGAAGAGGCACCTTAGCAGGCCGGCATAATTGTTCCCAATGGCATGGGACTGCCGTCCGATGCCAATGGATACTCTGCTTGGGCGGCATTTACGCTTACCATCAGGTGCAATGCCGCCACTATGCCGGGCCAGTTTTGAAAAAAAAAAAGTTATGTATTTACGAAGTTGTTCCTAATTATTATTTATGGTATTTTAAAGAGATTTATAGAATAGTTTTAAAACACGTTAACATTTTGAATTGCTATTTGTTTTTCCTAAATGTCAATGCATGCTGTGGCAACGAAAAGTAATGCATTTAGTTTATTTTGTTATGTTATTAACTACATATATGCGTAGTATTGTTGTTATAATAAATTAGTCTACAATGAAGGTTTATATTGGTATAATAAGTATTTATTTTATTTATTTAATTCTTTATTGTACACAATAAAAAGGAATAACAGTTTAGAGATAATACAAAACAACAAAGTACAAATGGCGGTCTTATCGCTCTGAGGCAATTTCTACCAGACAACCATGGGATAGATATATGAGCAGGAAAAAAGAATAATTCAGACAAACTAAATTAATTCAAAATTATTGATACTTTCATAAGAAGTTAAATTTGATTTGAATGGTGACCGGAGTGATATCACGCATTAGACATTAAAGTTATGAATAAAAGCGCGGCGGCGATTAATTTAACCATTCAAAGTGTTGCCATGACTAATATTTAATGATGAACATTCTTTAGCCATGTAGCAAAACAGAATCGAAAGTTTTCCTTTTGGTTACAAATTGATAATTAGATACAATACAAAGAGATAACCACACGTAGTTCTTTTGAATTTATTTACATGTAACTTAATATTAATTTCAATTCTTTACCGGTTTTGTATAAAAAGAATGGAATTGTGAATATTATCTTTAAGTCGGGTAAATCATTGCTATGTTCGCAATATTATTGAATTTTATCAGTGAATGTTTATAAATGGATATAACACAAAACATATAATTTATTTATTTTAGCACTGATTATGCTAAAACAAAATAACCAGTTTTTATGTCCATATTAATGATAGGCGCCTGTGTTGCTGCCGATAAGACATGAACAGAAAAACTTTTCCATAATTTAGCCTTGAGAGAACTAGTTCACTTAAAAATCCTTGAAAAGCGTTTTTTTTTCTATGTGTGAATTCAAATGATGGTATTAATGTCAAATCGATTGTGCATAAATAAAATATATTTAAGGTTTTAAATTACACATCAATTAAGGTATCAAACCGTTAAAATATGAATAGAAACTCTGAAAATTATCTTTGTACCTGTATCTATCTTTTAAAATACATTAAAAATAAATTCATCTTAAAAAAGAGGATATAATGAAGACTTTAAGCATCTCCAATATTGTAGAACCATATCGCCATATAAGCAACAAGTAGAATTACGAACAAATGTTTCTAAATACAACTGAAAAATCCACTGTAGCGTAATCTGGGTTACAAGCAATCAGTAAGTACGTACCTCAGCTTATATTAATTAAAATTTTTATTAAAACAAGAACAAGCCGACTGTATCGAAACTCTGAAAGCAAATAAATACGCCACTGCAGCTGCGCTAATAGGTCCATACAAGATAGCGATGAAAACAAGTGTATTCTTAATTGGTGCAATATGATTTGTGCGAACTTTCCGAGCTGTTTTCTGTAAAGCGATTTTCGAATCTACACCTCATGATAATTAACGGCGGACACGCGATCGCGGTATGTACCAGAAAATAAAGCTTAATCGATTTACAACAAGTACTGGTTTGCACAACGAAACGAACTGAGCCGTCATTTCTCCGCGCCCTCGGCGACATTTCAACCTTCACGTTGACGTTCCATTTCATTCAGATTGTATTTTCGAACTTTTTTTGCTTTTAATATATCCTTGCCTTAATTTTTCGACGACGTGGAATAATTGTTGAAAGCATCTCAAAATTATTCATGCGGCAAGGCTGCGATGACAGCTGCGCCGACTATCTGATACTGCCACGGCGCGGCGTTGGGATGCAAGGGGCGCTGTGCATATATCATCGCGATATACAAATTATTATTCCTTAGTGTAGTTGATATTACAAGAACATGCGATATTCTTGTATATCCATGCTCCGTATATCATCAAATCCGAATGAATGCATGAAAATTAATAATGACAAAATTCACTCTTTACAGGTGCATGTACGAGTATGTCCTTGATCCTTATTGTATTTCAAATTTGTTCGCGCATTCTGACAAATAAAATTTGGAGTAGCGAATATTTTCCCATACGTTTCGGACAAGATCCTCGTGAAAGTTCTGGTATATCGGCATTTTGTTTTATTTATATCTACAACGTGGTTACTTCGGTGAATTATAATGAAATTTATTATAGGTATAACCCTTGAAATAAAGCAACGAACTATAAAATAATTGCAAACTTCAACTTAATAAAGATAAATAATATCTTCATTCTTCTGATTGTTGCCTATACAAAATTGCCGACGTAACTGGCCGTACGCGTTCTTAAAATAATTTTTCAACTTATCACGCACATACAAACAATCAATCAATCTCGCAATTTTAAAGTACTCAACTAATGATAGTGTACTTTATGAAATTCTTTAACACCGACACAAGTAATTGACGGTTACAGCTCACGAAATGATACGCTTAGCAACTGTCGGGGAGAAACGTGTGACGAGTTTGATAAGCAAAATTAAATCTTTAAAATGTTTTTCGGGGTGAAAATCACCGGCGATTACCACAAACGTGGTGTCATTAACTACTCCGCCAGCCGCACAGTAACAGGCTTCGACATAATTCCAATGCATTAACTGTCAACAGTAATGTTAGCAGCAATGCATTATTTCAGGAGGCGAAGAGAAATTTTGACGGAGTCATACAAGTAATTCGTATTGTGTATTCTGCCTAAGTACTGACATCCAAGTTTGAACAATAACCATATTAAGGATATTTTTAGGTTATTTTCCGCAAGGGTTTTTTCTTGCTTGTAATTCTTTTCATTAATAAATGGAAACGTAAGTTCAGTGTAAGGAATCAAAACTTCTGAGAATACGACTAGAGGATAAGAATATAAAATTTATAAACATGGATGTGGTTTAAAAGATTTGATTAACCGCGTACAAGTATTCTCTATTTATTTTTTAAATCTATATGATTAAAGTGAAACGCCTCTGAAATGTTTTCGTAACCGCTGGGTTTTATTAATCATAAAAAATCGTTGCAATTTCGTTCACCTCTTCGTACCAACATTAACTTTGTAAATTTCATTTATGTTGTTGACACCAAATTATATGCCACTGTACCGGCAATTACCAACACCACCTTGGAAGGAGAGGTCAAAAAGAAATTCACTTAAATCTGTAACATGCCCTTCAAGAGCGCCGCGCCGCTGCAAATTTCAACTCGGGTCATTTTCGAAAACCAGTGTCCGAAAGTGAAACTACCCACGCATTTATTACTGAGTAAAATATGTAGATTGCCGGCGAGATAATAATGATATGTGCTCGTGGTAATGAAATTTCCCGCCGTCAAACGGTGCCAAAGTAATTTGCGTTACTTGTCTCTGGCAACGAGCGCCCCAAGGGCCGCTTTCGAGGTTGCGCAAAGCGTTAATGAGACCCGCTCAACTTTTTATTGAGGGTAACGCACGCACCTGGGGTGGCCGATGTGCGCATTAATGACCTCGCGCTCTCATTTATCAACACCACTGCCTCCGTCATATCTCGCGCTACCCGTCAGTACCGCCGCGATACTGCTCCAGTTCAAACAAAACTATTATATAATAAACATAGTACAAAATAGACATACGAAATACCTGTTGATTGGTCGGAATGTTAAAGTATAATTTTGTATTTTTAAAACACATGTAGTCCACTTTAATAATGTTTTCGAAGTGTCGGAAGTCATTAACCCTGATCGTTTTTACAGGTTTCTTAATGATCGCCCTCGTCTTGGCCGCGGACAGAATAGCATCGCAACGTCAGGTTGGGAAATAAAGAAATCTTATTAATTAAGTGCTTCCAACTGTTCAATGCTTACGATAATTACAAAAATTGGTGCAGCTTTAATGGCGGAGTAATGTTATTATTATGAGCCGTAGCATTACAGATTCACGGAAGAACCGTCGGCCACCCCGTGAGTTCCACGCAGGCGATCCGCTCATATTTGTTAAATCATCGGAACCCTGTAATTTTGATCGATATCTTTATTGACGGCACAAATTTATTGATCATTTCTTTGCAAACGTACTACCCCGTGAATACAATATGGCGCGGCCTTAGCGCAGCACTGCTGTCGCAAGTCTCGAGAGTCGACCTTTTATCCAAGCCGTGATTATTGCTGCGAGTTCGTTTTTCAATAGTCGCATTATATCTGATTGGCCTACTTCACTTTGTTTGGGGAAATTGAATTTCATTTTGTGCATAATGTTTGTTAACTGATCGCTAAGCGAAATCTAATTGCCTTCCTTGTCGGTACTGTATACGTATCAACACATCGACTACATTAATACAAACAAAATTAAATAATGCTAATAACTGCCTGAACAAGAATTACATTTATTAACCTTATGCAGTACAAATATCATATTGTTATTCATAATAAAAATCAGGTATGTAAATTCTTTGTCTAGTCTTCCTTTTATGATACATAATTAAACGTGTCTAAAACTTATTTTGGTTTCATATATTCGTAGTTTATGATCAAAGTATGATATTGTGTACTGTTTATCTAAGCTTCAGTCGGTTGAGGCGCAGCAGGCGACGGAGCGCGACGCGGCGCTTGGTGTCCCGATGTCGCGCGTGCAATGTGCATGTTACATGCTGACTGCAGTAACAAAGCTTGTCCCGAGGAGTCGACGTTATTTCATCGATTCGCTTATCTGAAACGTGTCCCTTCGCCGGCTACGATGATTTATTCTTACACACTGTTGACTTTCTCCATTCGAGGAAACGTTGTCGTTAGTAATTGCGATGGCTATAACAATAATTACAAAATCGGTAGGCACAAATTGTTAATGGCGCGGGGCCTACCATAAAACATCACTTCTGCAAATTTCGTCACATGAGATAATGGGAAGCGTACGTTCGTAGCTTCACATGCTGGCTTTTTACAAAGCGCGTGGTGCGTTTTCTATTTTATAACGCATTCATTTTTCTGTCTGTCTGTATCTGTATCAGCCTATATACGTCCCACTGCAGGGCACGGGCCTACTCTACAATCGACAGTACGATTAAGAGTGGTTAGGCCATATAGTTCACCACGCTGGCCTAGTGCGGGTTGGCGGACTTACATACCATACAATTTTTTATAAATCGCTATGGTATGCAGGTTTCCTCACGATGTTTTCCTTCACCGTTTTAGTGCGTGGTGATTGACTATCAATACACATATGACTCCGAAAAGTCAGAGGTGTGCCCTGGGATTCGAACCCGCGACCACTATGAACATGTTGGCAGTCGCGTCTAGTCCGTTTACCAACAGGCCACCACGCACTTTTTTTTTAATTTTATTTATTATTCGAGTCATGGTTATTTAAAGCGTAATTATTTTTAAATACTAACACAGTTATAAAAGTACCTAGCTCAATTTAGTACAACTACTGTAATGCTAAAACATTAATTAATGTAATAGCACATAATTTACTGATATACAACATAGCGCAGTCTCGATGAATAAACTATTATAAAAAGAAATGTGGCTCGGTGCATGGTCGGTTTTGTGCGTGCATAAACAACTGACCGTATTAAAAAGCAAGGTGGATTCGCCACCTATGATCCGTTACGATTATATCTTAAGCTGTTACACGTACATAAATAATATCAGTAATAATATGTCACAATTATGTGCTAATATTTATTGTCACTGTGTAAAATTACTTCGCGATCAATTCCTTAAGGCCGTTGCGCGTGCAGGACTTTAGAAATAGCTACTCATATATTTTAATACACAGGAATAAAGTCGATTCGAGAATATAAATTGGCATCATCCACTGGTAACAAAAATATCCGCTATCTAAATTATAAAATGTACTTATTTTTAGTTGCAACGTTTCAGAAATATTAATGTTTCCTGGAATAAATATGTCCTATATTAATTACCTAGCAAAAAGCGTATTCATAGATAGTATGAAATATTTTAATGAAGTACTTCATGCGACTTTCAAGGTATCCTTAGTTATAAAATGTAACAAATAACAAATAGTATTATGACATTGAATATAATTTGTTAAATATGAACAACAGAGACCAGAGTGTATTTGTATGCGATATTACTGAGAAGGCACGATATGCCGGAAGAATGGGTGACTTAAAATTGAATGCAGAGTCGTGGACCAGTTACGGGTGAGCAATTTTTTTTTTTGTATTGTATCAGCCCATATACGTCCCACTGCAGGGCACGGGCCTACTCTACAATCGAAAGTACGATTGAGAGTGGTTAGGCCATATAGTCCACCACGCTGGCCTAGTGCGGGTTGGCGGACTTACATACCATAGAAATTCTTATGAATCGCTATGGTATGCAGGTTTCCTCACGATGTTTTCCTTCACCGTTTTAGTGCGTGGTGATTGACTGTCAATACACACATGACTCCGAAAAGTCAGAGGTGTGCCCTGGGATTTGAACCCGCGACCACCGTGAACATGTTGGCAGCCGCGTCTAGTCCGTTTACCAACAGGCCACCACGCACTTCGGGTGAGCAATTATTCTTCTAGAAAACACAATAGCCGTTGTATATTAAATTACATTTTAAATAAAGCGAGAGCTTAAATGTTATAAAATAAATGGTGCAATAAATAATGTTAATAAATATGTATAAGTCAATCCCACTTCGATATCATTACAGAAAAATGCAAATAGCTCTGTGCCAAAACTAATGTTTCGTAACGATGTACTTAGAATTAATCAGTTATACCGAATTTCAGACTGCCTGCATAGATACCTATAATTGGCCAAGCATGATTACGTTATGCGTACGATCCCAATTTAACCATAATGAGAGATAAAATATTCGCCACTAAAGATTAAAAACTCTCAATAAAAGTGTCTGTGGTAATTTTTTCTGCGATGCAATTGAACGAAACAAAAATGTCAGTTGAATTATGAAAGCGATCGATAATGAAAATGTTGGTACGCATGCAGGCCAGTAGAAAGTGTCTCGACCTGCGTGAGCTTTCGTTAATTTGGCAACCCAGCGCGGGTCAGCCGAGCTTCGGGTCACATAAATATGTCGGCGCTGCGCCCCTGGCACTGCTCGGTTTCTTAAAATACTGCCAATTATAATCAAAATACATACAAACTTGCCACTGCGGCATCGATTTCTTAATCTGTTTTATATCAACCAGATTTTCTCGTTTCCATGTGACCGAGTGTTAAATATTTTTGAACAGTTCAATCCTTATGTTTAAATGTAACCCCGCGAGATTGTTTGACCGCGTTGGAGAGGTGCGTCTGTTTCGTTTAAAGCTGCATCTATCGCGTCGTGCACCGAACACGAGTCAGATATTATATTATAAAATAAACTAAGCGATTGCAAAACATAGTGATCGTAGAGCCGAAATATTGTTCCCACGGTGCGCGTTCCGGCCGCGGTTAGTGGGCCGCCGCCGCTGTCGTACATCAACATCATTATCTATTAAAAATATCACGTCATGTTGTTCGCTATTTCGTATAATATAATTTCTGACTACGACTAGTTATCGATTAGTTATCTTAAAAAACTAATAAATCAACGGAATCACAGGCGTCTACAAAATCAAAAAAACCGCACAGAACCACTTGTTCTATGGTTGAGTTGCGAAATTCTTCAAGTCGCTTATAAATTATATATGTTACTCATGATATATTTGTTTCGTTTGAGTTTTTGTTCGCGATGATTTATTGCAAAACTAATTGTTAACTATGCACAAGTACGTGTTACGCGATAATTCTAATTGTTCTCGTTGTTTTGTTTAACTGTATGTACGTTAGGAGAAGCTATATAGTTGACGTGTAACCACGATTTCGCAATGAAAGACAAATACAACATTTGCTTCGAACATGAAGTATAGAAATGTTACTGTAAAATATAAAATCTAATCTCTTCTCCTTCAAGTCTTGCTATGAACGACGACACGAAGAGCAGACAATAGGATAGTTTTAGGTTCTTTATAAAAACTATAAAACTGGGTACGTTAACCGTTTGTATTCAGAATGGTTGATCAATACACTCCTTGGATTTTACAATATACAAGCAAAAATTCGTACTCAACTGTACGGTACGAATATAACGTTGATCTATCGGGTTTGAATGCCGGATCGGGCAAACCCGGTGTGATATACTTGGGCCCGATATGGCGATAGGCTCGCCCCCTATTACATAGTGGGACGGAACACAAAGGCGAAATGTTGGTGCCCTGGTAGCAACTCTGCCTACCCCATCTGGGTAAATGCGTGAGTTTATGTATTTATTTCATTTTATTTACTTAGGTCGCTAACCTAACAAAACATATTCAATATATTAAAATATTAAAAATATATCTAAATTCAGTAAAAAATAAGTAAAATTGCTGTTACAATTATAGGCAATTACGATAGGACATCACAGAACAACGAAACATAAAATTTCAAGAAGATAAAAATATTTCTAAACAAAAAATAATAATAATAAAGACAATGCGACATAAAACAATGAAATTGAAAATAAAAAAGATTTAAAAATTAATACAGAACAATTAATGTAAAATATCTTAATGTATGTACGAAAACAAAATCGAGCGAATTATAAATAAATATTTGTGATACACCCAGTAATATGTATATCAACATTCAGTCGAAAATATAATATTTGGACATCCGTGAGGAGCGTTTCGGGCTCAAGCATTTTTACTAGGTTTCGCATTTTAGGTGTCCCCCATTGCATTACATCGGAGCTACCGTTACTTTTGTTGAAGGTTTTACAGAGAAAATGAATTACGAAAAGTATTTTACTTGCGAGTGAAATAGATAAGTTGTCGCGTGTCACGCATATTTGTTTTTACATGCAATTAAAGTCATATGTAAGGAGGTAGCTAGTGGCGTGCCGAGTGAGGGGCTAAGGGCGAGGGGCGTGGGGCGAGGTGCGAGGGGTGAGGGGCGAGGGGCGAGGGGCGAGGGGCGAGGCGGTCAGTAATTGCTTCGTGCTCCTGCCTCGTCCTAGAAAGCTCACTGCGCTGCTTCGTTATGACCCTTAAGACTGATTTATGTCCGTAATAAATATTTTTTGAAAGTTCCAGTGCGATAATAACTCCATTAATTTTGATTGATGACAGTTTCTCAAAAGTGAATTTTTGACTTACTATCATAATAATATGTATATGCACACAACCTGTAGTCTTGTAAACCATGTTATTTAATTAACTGAACTCTCTAGTCGCCCTTAGTGCTGCGATTATGAGCCAGGGCTTAAATAAATTCAATATTGCTATACTTTGAGATACTTTACAACCGATTCGGGTTCGAAGTATTTGTCGAATCTTCAGCTTGAGTTTATTTTCTAAACAATAAAGACATTAAAATTATTGTTTGTTGGTTGTAAAACATTTGTCCTGAAACCCGCTTCTCCCGAGTAAATATATTCCGAATAGTGGTTATCGCGAGCGGCCGCTTCGGGTGGCGACATATTCAGCGCATTTGCAATGCGAGATATTCCGCATTACCATAAACAGTACATGGCGGAGGGTACGCCGTCTATCGCGGTACGACATATAAATTATTCAAAATAAAGTATCGCTTAACCCCTGACCCGGTGGAGCTGCCGCGAGGTGCGCTCGGCAGCGCCCGCCCGCGCCTGCGCCTGCGCTGCCGCCTGTGTCACCGCCACGCCGCCCGCCTGCCTACCGGCCATCTCTTCCATCAGTAATCCGCTACGTGTTCGCTGTTCATTCTACGACACGGCGACATCGCGACGTTTACAACTGTCCCTGTCAACTCGCTTACAGCTCTCGTATGTTTACACTAATCATTTTCAAGCCGCGCGAGATTAATAAATAATTTGCTACATAAATCTTTCCTAACATGTTTTATTTATTGATAATTTTATTTACTAATTGTATGCCCTGAGGATAAAACAATATCAAATAGAATAATCCTTGCTGATTGCGTCGCATTAATCAATGAATTTGATATGTTTATGCTAATCTTGTCACGTTCAAGAAAAAAGTATATAAGTGGTACTGCTTCATTTGCGTATTGTGAACATTTAAACACCCAGATCATAGATAAAAGTCGAACTTATTGCCGTGTTCGCATTTTGTATATTGGTCCGATTATATTCTACTAATGGTACCACATAGTATTAAGTCCACATAAATTGCAGACAGTGATAAATATAACAACCAGTTAATTGCGAAAAAAAGTTCGATAAAGAAAGCCTAAGGACGCGTGCTAGTTAAGTTAAATGAAGCACTCATAGCAAGTAATTCTCATTATGATTCCTGTAATGCCTTTACGGTTATAAGGTGCATGGCGCGGGAGGGGCGGGCGGGGTGAGCGCGCGCGCTTGCATGTGTCGCGCGGCGCGGCGCGTGCGCACCCGGCAGGAACCGCAGGATATGCTGCTTATTTACTTAACAGCTTTCGCAAAATGGCCCATTACGGATAACTGTACTAAATAATTACTGCAATGTGCCTTTCTATTTCTATGCGCGCGCGTGCGCCTCCACCTGCCGCTGATCACTGTAATTATTTACTATGCATGAATGCGACGCGCGGCGGCTGTCTAGGACAACTCGGACAAAGAACGGTCATTCTGCAACGGACTGCTCGTGGACAGGTTCCGATATCTACATGGGTGAGCTGCATAGCAATTTTAAAACATGCTCATTAATTCGCATTTGCACGAAATGACTCCTATTCGTCGGCTATTATGATTCCGTTATTTAATATAAATTGTTTAATTATTCGTTCAGTTTAGAATAATGAAAATATTTTAGAAAATATGCACACGTATGATCCTCGTGAAGATATCGGCCAGACTAATGGGGTAATTTTCCGTGAAGAATTGGAGAGAACAATAGGCGGACATAATTTTAATAATTTTGCTTGCATGGGCTTAGATTAAATATTTCTCGTTGTATATTGTTATTGAGTTCTTTTCAATTGTGGTCACAAAGCTCGATTTAAATAATAGATATGATGATTTGTATTTACGACCTCGTCTATCCTGGCCTTGTCAAATAGAGACACGATGCTCGCGAGTCGTCGCCGCTGCGAACCTTGAAGCTATCGATGGGTATCAGGATGTACCAAACGATATGCATTGTTTTTATGGCTGACACATAACTGAGAGCTTGTTTATGAACGATTGTTTGAGCAATCATGTTCTGTTTGATTCTATTTATCATCGTTTGTTATGCATTTTTCAGTATGTATGCATCATGTGCCATTATAATTTTCAACTATGATTGTTTAACATACATACATAAATAATCGTCACGCTTGTATATCGCCTGCCTATAAGGGTAGGCAGAGACTGTAGACCGCCACTTAGCTGGATCCTGACATATTACTTTTGCTTCATTCACTTTCATCAACATCTTCATGCATTCTCTTCGGTTCAGGGTACTTTTGACCTGACCCTTGTTCATTGTTTAACTGATGATTATTTTTTTTTTTTAATATTTTACATCATTATTTTTGCTATGTGTGCATAGCCGTGGCATATTTATTAATTTTATTGATTTATTCATAATTTTCTTATCAGTTCGATACATATTAATATGTTATAGTTTAATTTTAAAGAAAATAGTTGTACATGTATATAAATTAAAGGAATTAATGTGGCAGAGTCACAGAGACCGGACTGGTTCAGCTGGGGAGTAGGTATACTGGTCTCGTAGAATTCTGATATCAAGCGACGGTTTTATTGTTTTATTTATTTTCGCGACTTGGATCGCGGAAATCCAGAATCTCTGTTATTCTCTTTTTATTTTTTCTTCCTATTCCCCTACCCTGTTAGGAAGCAAATGCATAGCCTGTTGCAATCTGATGTAAGCGGTTGGCTCGTAAATAATACTTATACAATGAATCACAAGCACAAGTTAAATCTTTATTTGGTCACCAGAGTTCAATCCACAGAGTACTTTGTGTTCAATCTAACACTTGTGTTTTAACTTTATTTGTATTCTTTTTTGCGTGTACTTTTGTTTTAGAGTTTTGTATGTCTTTCTTTTGTTTAATGAATCTTATTTAATATTTATCATTTATATTAATATACGAAAGGGTAGGTACCATAATTTTATTTGTGGATGGAATATATAGACCTAAGAATAATCTATGTAATGTATTATGTATTTTCAAAATAAACTAATACTTTACGCTTCGTCACCATCATTGAATTCCACGTGGCCATGTTGTATGTTGACTTGCGGTTTTATGACTCCCGCTAATTGACTTGTTCGTTTAATAAAAATAAAACATCAGCCATCAGGGGAAATAATTTACAGTAGCGAGTTCGTTGGAGTTTTTATTTTGAGCAGTTACATTGACCGGTTGAATATACCAATTTTGCGTTAAGTAAACAGGATAGTCTATTTATAGTCGAGTAGTTTATTTCTTTATGCTTAAGACTAAAGATGATACCTGGTTTATGATGATGAGGTTGATTACTGGTGGTAGGTCTTTCATATGTGAGAGGCCTGTTGAAAAGGTACCACCGCAATGTATATTTCTCCCGCCAAACAGCAGTATCAATGCGCTTTTGTGTTCCATTTTGAACGATATTTAAGCCAGTGTAACAGACACTAGACATATTGAAACTTAACATCTTATGTCTCACGATGGTGTGCTTACTCTGTAATTCATAGTGTTGTTTGGGGTTGCTACTGTCCAATAGTGGTCGTCACTTACCATCAGGTGAATGGCATGATCGTCCCGTCATTTATAGAAATAAATAAACTAAATTACCGAAGAGTTAGGTAAGAGAGTCAATAGAAGTACTCGCATTTCGCTGTACATACTCGTATAAACCCCAAATGAAAGGTGTCAAATGTATTGCCATGCCAGGCAAGATTTCGAGTCCTAAGCCCTTTCTGTGAGATTATAAAGTCGAAAAACATAGTTAAATTGATTGGAGAAACTAAATTTTTAACCCTCAAATTCACAATCTGTATATCCTGTCATAGATCATGCTAAAGCTGAACTAAAAAGATTACTAAATATATGAAGTTCAATGTAAATCTTTTTGTTAAACCATAAACGGTATTTGGCTGTAACTTGTAACGTCATTCATAATAGGCGTTCGGAATTATTACCACAATGAGATAGGCTAGAGTGGTTGACGTGCGCGGGCGTGGCACAGACAATTGAAATGATAAGCAACTTTCTAGCGGAGTTCAGATACTCGGAAGAGCCCCAACGGCTAAACTGTTTTCGAAATAATTTACCTTACACATTGTATTTGAATAAACTGCAGATATGTTTAAAATTCCACTTTAGCGATGATATCCCGGACATCAGCCTGTGTGAGATTGAGATGGCCCTGAAGCAACTTAAAAACAACAAGGCGCCGGGCGAGGACGGAATAACTTCAGAGCTTCTGAAAGCGGGCGGAACGCCGATACTGAAAGTCCTTCAGAGGCTCTTCAATTCCGTTCTCCTCGAGGGCTCAACGCCAGAGGCATGGAGCAGGAGCGTGGTGGTACTGTTCTTCAAAAAAGGTGATAACACTTTGCTGAAGAATTACAGGCCCATCTCGCTCCTGAGCCATGTCTATAAGTTGTTTTCGAGGGTCATCACAAATCGTCTCGAACGCAGGTTTGATGACTTCCAGCCTCCCGAACAAGCCGGTTTCCGAAAAGGCTTTAGTACCATAGACCATATCCATACGCTTCGGCAAGTTATACAAAAAACCGAGGAATATAACTTGCCGCTTTGTTTAGCGTTTGTGGACTATGAGAAAGCCTTTGATTCGATCGAGACTTGGGCTGTGCTACAGTCTCTCCAGCGGTGCCATATCGACTATCGGTACATCGAAGTGTTGAAGTGTATATACAACAACGCCACCATGTCGGTCCGAGTACAAGATCAGAGTACGAAGGCTATTCCACTACAGAGGGGCGTGAGACAGGGAGATGTCATATCTCCGAAACTGTTCACTGCTGCGCTGGAAAATGCCTTCAAGCTCTTGCAGTGGAAAGGATTCGGCATCAACATCAACGGCGAGTATATCACTCACCTTCGGTTTGCCGACGATATTGTAGTCTTGGCAGAATCGCTGGAAGACCTTAGCACTATGCTCGAAGACCTCAATCGAGTCTCCCAACAGGTGGGTCTTAAAATGAACATGGACAAAACGAAGATCATGTCGAATGTCCATGTTGTGCCCACCCCCATCGGTGTTGGGGGCTCGACTCTTGAAGTTGTTGACGAATATGTCTATTTAGGACAAGTGGTCCGGTTAGGCAGGTCCAACTTCGAGAGAGAGGTCAATCGTCGAATCCAACTCGGTTGGGCAGCGTTCGGGAAACTACGCGACGTCTTCTCGTCCAAAATACCTCAGTGCCTTAAATCGAAAGTCTTCGATAGTTGTGTGTTGCCAGTGATGACTTACGGCACCGAGACGTGGCCTCTCACTATGGGCCTTATTAGGAAGCTCAAAGTCACTCAACGAACTATGGAGAGGGCTATGCTCGGGGTTTCCCTACGAGATCGAATCAGAAATGAGGAGATCCGTAGGAGAACTAAAATAACCGACATAGCCCACCGGATTAGCAAGTTGAAGTGGCAATGGGCCGGGCACATAGCGCGGAGATCTGATGACCGATGGGGTCGGAAAGTACTCGAATGGAGGCCGCGTACCGGAAAGCGCAGCGTAGGACGTCCACCAACAAGATGGTCCGACGACCTGGTAAAGGTCGCGGGACGTCGCTGGACACAGGCTGCCTCCAACAGGTCTCTGTGGAAATCATTGGGGGAGGCCTATGTTCAGCAGTGGACTTCCTTTGGCTGATGGATGGATGGATGTTTAAAATTTAGTTACATAGTCCAGCATAGTGTATGATATTATTTATAATATATTATATACTTCAGCTATAGGATTTCCAAAGATATCACTGAACAACATTTTACTGTCAATGTTCGGTTTTCTGTAGGCCAGTGATACTGTTTTATCTTCTTTTTTTTCTACCTGGCGTTATCTCGGCCGGTGCCAGGGTCCACCTTCCGGCTATTCTTCCTCCATTTCGCGCCATCTTCGGCATCCTCAATAGTAAGGCCATATAAAGCCATATATGATACCATTTTATAAAACAACAAAATTATTTGTAAAATAACATCATGGTTAATAGCAAAATTACAGTTAATAATATTTTAAAATGCAAGTGCGATAAACATATCCTTATTGAAAAATGTATCATTCTTGCTTTCCTTCCATAAAAACGGCTTCAACAGACCGCGACCAACGGCTATCTAGCCTTCCAAAGCCCATAAAAATTACTGTATCAGCCACTTTTTAACATGATAATCTAGAAACACTTAAATACAAAAACATCGGTTCGTTAATGCTTTTTCGCGATAGATAAACATTAAATTATCTACGAAACACAAAGCTGTCTTTTGGAAAATAAATATTTCTTTTGGATCTCGATTCTTAGATTAATTAAAGCAACAACTGTCAACTATCGGCACATAGTATCTGTTTTATTGTGTACTTCATTAATATTAGCTTGCTTTTGTTTAAAGAAAACATTTTCAGGAAACCAGCGTAGCAGAGCGATCCACATTAAATTTCAATGATTAGTATAGTCTACCGGCCTTATTCATAGACAGGTTTAGAACCTAGGTTAACTACCGAGTGTTTTGTCTCCTTCACTCAAATTGAAATATGATGTCGTTCGAAAGGGACAAAAACATTCGATAAAATCGGTTTTAAAACTGTCTGTGAACTAGGCCATACCGCAGTGAATTAGGCCAGACTGGTGGAATAAAAAGCTTGATCACGGTAGACTTTTCTGGCAAGCAGCCGGTGGAATTACATTCCAAATTATTCTGCAATATGGCCGAAACATGTTGTGAATATTTAACACCAACCCCGTGTAAGGGTGGAATACCGAATAGGGACAAGCAGAAAACGAAGAATATACGAATCTACATACTTTGAAGGATATACTTATAATTTACTTACTATTTGTATAATGACGGATGCTCTGCTATATAGAGAAAAACTTGATCATCGCTTCCTACTATATATTATTTTACTATATATTTAACTTTAAAAAGCAATTTCATATTGACATGAAAACATGACATGATCCGACATAAAAACATTGATATAAATATATAATTCAAAGCACAAAATAGATAAATGTTGTTAATGTGTGAATAGTGAATACTGTATGTTATCTAATTAACACTTTAAGGTAGTAAATTCGTACCTGTTCAAATAATTTCCGTGACATAGGATTCTTGTGTGTAAGATGTCAAATAAATTATTACGCAAACGTTTCGTAATAGGCAGTAAATCGAGTTTTATTGTTCGTAAAAAAGAAAGCCGCGTGTTTTATGTTGATTGTTTAACTATGGGTTTTGGTGTCAATTATAGATGTTTAAAATCGCTACCTCGCTTTCGAGCCGCGCACATACATAACATACAATGCCGGTTTACGCTTCACACGCTGATACCTTGTTCTAGCGAGAGCCGACAGAAAATATTTTCAATAACCCGTTCAATTTACGAATAACCTTTTGACTTCAACTCTAATCAGCAGTATTTATGTGGCGGTTGACAGTTGTATACGCAAATGTTCATTGCAGTGCAGCGAGCTCGACCACGGTCGCACATAAATAATTATAATTAACTTGATGGGATCCATAGTCAAATTCTCCCATCGATCGACACCCGAACAAAATAATTATGTCGAAGCACTCAATAACGGGCGAATGATGTTATTATACGCTCTCTCATAAATATTCAATGGGTTTGTTATTGAATAAAAGTAAAAGTGAATCCTCATAAGGTATAAAGAGGTGTTTTGATTGATGGCGCCGCTGCCGCATCACGCTGGTCTAGGAAGCTCGGTTTATGGAAGTCGAGTATTATTATTTGTTTGCGGAGCGCCGCGCTGCGCCGCGTCCGCGCGCCGTATTTGCCGAGACGAGCGTCGTTTAATACCTGCGATTTATCACAGTTTTCGTTTTTTAGTAACTGTGTATCACAATCAGTAAGCCACTCAGCTACAAGGTCGTCGGGTATAAAAAAACTTGAGACGTGTTTTTGCTCTATTTTTATTCGTCGAGAAAAAGAATATCAGAACACCTATTTGGAAGTGCCGCAACTGCGACTGGTCGATACAGGAAATTAAGCCAATTGGACAACAATAAGATTTATGTTTTTCGAATGCTTTTTTCGTATCTCATGTACATTTTTTGCGGAGGACTTGTATAATGACGTATTTATGACTTTTAATAACAGTAATTAAAGATTAAAACCCCAGCATCTATTTGACAGATTAATCAACGTTCCTAGCGTAATGGAATTGTAAACTAAACATTCCAGGATTCTTTTACACTGAAAGAATTTTATCTTAGCATTATTTTGTTGAAAAGTAAAATATCAAAACAAAAGTCACGAGTGGATTGCATAAATCCTCTTTTATCGTTAAACTGTATTCCTTATAAGGAAAACTATGTGAGCGCAAAGATTTGTCCTTGCCAGTTTTGTTGGATGATTAAGTTAGAATAATTATCTATTCACTTTTATAAAATGAAAAACAAAACTGCCAGCGTGAATGGAATTCACGCGCTCAGAGTTCCGTACGATGTTTTTAAAGCAAGATAAGTGCCCACATATCTTATTCAAATGTTGGTGATTTACGAATTAGACAGCTTATTGTCGATGATTAAATTACCCTTGCGATTAAGACGGATCAAAATCAGATGCTGCAATTATTTTCTGAAAAAATAATAGCATTTAATGTGAACTAGGATAAATATATTGTAAACAATAATGTTCTTCCTTTGTTTCGTTACTGCAGGCAACAAACGCAACCACTTTAGCCTTATTACCACTTCCATGATTTTCTATTATTAGAACTCATTACTTAGTACAAATGGATTTTAATATGTAACGGGTATTAACATAGCTGACATGATTTTTATTCGTTTTATAATATTAGGAAATAAAGTTAGATGTTTACAATTTTGATAGCATTCGCAAGTGCATAATAACCAAAAGTGGCAACATTTAGACAGGGCAAGTGACTCTCTTCATAAGATCAAGGCCTACTTTCAGCAATTAATTTTCAATAATACATAATATCTTTTTCGTACAATTAATTCATTTTCATGCATATCAAAATAAATGAATTTTTAGTCTGCATTTAAAAGATGAAACACATTGTAAATTATTATTTATTTAGGTTATTATAATAGCAAGCGTTATTTGTTTACAAACCGTCAAGTTTTCTATAAACACGGACTTCTGGAACTGGGTTACAATAAAATAATTGATAGAATGTTATTTTATTGTTATAGTGAAGATAAAAAGTAATGTACAACAATATTTTGCTCACAAAAGAATTATTATTCTTGTAGTAGGTATCATAAAAAACGAGTTGGTGTTGCTAATTTAATTAAATCAGAAGTGACAAATGTGATAGTTATTGAACTATTTTAAGCGCCGATAATATATTCAGGTGTCTGAATAAATATGTAAGTGACCCACATAAATTTGCGGAGGTCAATCTAAAGTCCGGATCGATGGTACCGCGAGTGCCGACAATGAAGAGTAGAGCTGGTCCATAGTTGTGCGCTCGCCTCATTGTAGGTCATGGGGCATTGTGCTACACAACTTATAAGCGTTATGCAAAATACGAAGTGCCTTTCGATTTTGCGATATCTATAAATCGAGACGACCGATCGTGGGATAGCGCAGGTGAGCGGCCATTTTGATGTGTTATTTTGTTTAACGGTCCCGATTATAATAAAACGACTACTTTTATTTTTATTATCTATTTTTGTTTTTACAGTAGTGTAATAGAATATTATCTATCTGTGTTATGACGGACGAATGGAGACCATCTTGATTTTTATTTTTACACGCAAAATATTTCTTTTGACACGAGGCCTCTACTCCTACAAGTTGTTTAATAATTTGTCGCTATTTCAGACTAGCATTAATATTAATATAATGAGTATGCTTGGCAAGCAATATTATGTGAACAAAGTGCTTAATGTAATAAATTGGATCAATTAAATGGTACAGCTGTGCAATAAATTCCAACCAAATTTGGCATGATTGTTAGTCCGTATTCTGGGATAAATTTACGGTTCCGTGGAAATGTTGCTTACTATAATAGTAATTGTATCATCACGTACAAAATTATTATTGTGAGGCACTGGTCCTTTACGAAAATGTTTATTTTCATTTTTTTATAGCAATTAATGGCGATTCGATCATGTTATTCGCCTGATGGTAAGCGATATGACCGCTCAAGGACAGTAGCAACACCAAAGAACACAGATAAATTACACAGCAATGCTTAGCATTCCACTGTGCTCGCCACCCTGAGGGGAAAAATCCCTGAAATACCGGGTTAGTTACAAGATTTTCTTTCAATAATTAAATTATCAATAGAAATTTTAATCTTATATTTTCTCACAATATTATAAAAACAAAGCTTTGCTGTAAATATTTTATCCTTAAATCCCCCTGTACATTGTTGTACGTTGTACTCTCATGTTTAAATATTCCTCTATAATATTTTTCTATTAATGCGTGACAAAACATTGTTATGATTTATTATTAGCCTAATCAAGTAAATCTTGTAAAATTAAGCGTCAAACTACCCCTTTATACGCATTGTGTCACGATGATGAATTGTTAAAGTTGATCTGAAATAAAAACAGATATTACTTTCAAAAGTCCATTTACACCGCCATAAAAATCGCAGATAACAATCAACAAAGTGCATTAAATCTTTTATTAGCTGCTTTATGATGTGATGTTGATGTATCTTTATGTTCCATCTCTCACTTCCCTTCATTTCTAATCCCTGTTGGAAAATAGTTAATAGTATTATACGGTAGAATAAAGTACATATTAAATTATTAACACCGTTAGATACTTTGATACTTTTATTAACCGACTTCAAAAAAAGGAGGAGGTTCTCAATTCGACTGTATGTTGCTTTTTTTTATGTTTGTTCTTTTAGTAAGAGATAGTAGGTATTGATGTTTTGTACAGTTTCAATAAATACACATACAATTACCCTCTTATTCTACGAAACTACTAATCAACCACATAAACGTAAATTAGTTAAATCATGTGAAGACGAGATAAAATGTTGATTAAGTTTTGATATTCATAATGGTATTTTCTACATATTTTAACTAATATTGCCACTTCACAGAAAAAAGTGTTTTCATTCATTTCAGTAATATCAAACGCCCAGCTGACAGACATCCATCATTTTTCTGCTTATACTTTGCTTATTTAAGCGTTTCAGCCATTTGTAAGTTAATGAGTTGTTAAATAGCTGATTAGTGATTTTTGACGTTTGTGAATAACGCTTTTGAGTCATCTCATAATATCGGCATTTGAAAACTGCTTTAAGTCTTTATGAATAAGGGTAACCCCCATATTCAATGTATGTCGTGTTAATTCAAAGTTTATGCAAATCGAAGTATACGGGAACAGAGATTTTTAATTAAATTAGGTTATTTTTTATTTCCAAATAATATTTCACAAAATACAATTTGATATAATAATATGTATGTAAATAGTTGCTTTTAGGTAGACTTGTTCTCGAGTGGAGGTCACGCGTCGGCAAAGTTAGTATAGGACGCCCTCCCACCAGGTGGAGCGACGATGGATGGATGGATGGCTGGTATCGGTTGGAGACGATGGGTTGAAGATCGAGCCCAGTGATGTACCATTGGAGAGGTATATGTCCAGCAGTGGACGCGGATGGCCTGATGATGTAAATAGTTGCGTAGGGTGGTGCTATACAAAATAGGATTATGGGGGTGACACAGTGAATTATTTGGTGTTTAACATAACCGTATTCAGGTTATAAGAAGTGTCCTATAAGTCTATGGTTACTGAGCACGTGTCCAAATAATGAGTAAATAGTAGTATTTATACTCATAATTTATGCTTAAATTGACTTTTTATTGTTTAGGTTATCGCGTGTATTATTGAACTATGAATATAGTTAAAACTATCGATCTCATTAACAGTGAAGATAGACATCGTGAAACCTGCATACTTCAGACATCTCTATAACATTTCCAACGCATGTGAAGTCTGCCAATCCGCTATAGACCGGTGTGATGGACAAGGCCTAAGACCCTTACAATTGTGGAAGAGGTATGAGCTGAGCAATGGAACGTGTATGGGTTGGTTTATGCATATGTGTAGATGTGTAATATTTGTTCTTATACATTAACTAAAGCCTTTTTCTCAGAAGAGGTAGGCAGAGGTGCCACTAGGATACTCACGTTTCATTTTGCGTGTTTCGATGTGATAGGGGGCAAGCTTATCGCACAAAATCCTGCCTCCGAACTGATAATGAATCCAAAAAATCAATATCACTACACCCGACCCGGGATTGGAACCCGGGACCTCGGCATTGTTTTTTTTTCTTCATAAATAACACCCAACAGTCACATACAAAGTCCTGACCCCACACTAAGATCGAGTCTTGTGTCGTGGGTATCAGGAACTACGAGAATCTTTTCGGTTTCACAAACACCCAGACCCGAAAGAAATATTTGTGGGCCGCACAAACATTTCTCTAGGTGCGGGGATCGAACCCACGGCCTCTCGTTACACAGGCGGCGTCTAACCGACTGCGCCACGGAGGTTGTCAAAACCGTAAACCGTTGTAACCGTACCATAGGACAATTGCGATACCAAGGCAGTCGAGAGGGTTGATTTATTATATTTTATAATTTAGAACTTATATAATATTAAGTTATCCCTTCCTCATATTATTTACGTCAATAAAATTGCAAATGACCAGTATTTTGCATTTGCCGTATTTTATATTTCTTACTGTTGCTAATAGTAGCATTTAGCAATGTACATGTTGTGTCTATAAAAATATATCATTGTCACGAATATTGTAATGAAATTTGACCGGTTTTAGAACAAAAAACCGACGTAACATAAATTATTAATACACGAGGAAGTTTTCTGATCACTGCATTCATATTGACAGTATTTTATTGATAAAATAAATCCTGATTAGAGTAGCTATATTACATTCTTGCTACCTAAGGAAATATTATTAATTCGATTTAATAAAGTATTTAAATAAGAATATATTTAGAATGTACTTTAGCTCGGTATGAAGGCTTACATTTTCTAGATACACAATAGATGATAGAGACATTTTAGTTGTTTTACAACTCCATTATTCCAAAGCTGTTATGATAATAATGTCTCCTGGTCGTTTGTTGGTGATTATACACGGTCAATATAATAGAGTGTGTGTGTTTTAATGCTTAGTATAGAACGAGACGACAAAGATTTATTTTATTTTTATTGCATTGAATGGGGAGACAAGCATGCCGTTCGTCTGATGATAAGCGATACGACCGCTCATGAACAGTAGCAAAACCAAACAACACCTTGAATGACAAAGCAATGCTTGGCAATCCACTGCGCTCGCCATTCTAAGATCTGAGATGTTAAGTCTCAATATTTCCAGTAGTTACTCTGGTTATAATGTCCTTAAACCGAAACAACAGTGTATTTACACTACTCTTTGGTGGAAGTCGAATAACATACATATTATTTTTTTGACAAATGCCTTCTCAGGTAATAGAATAAAATCACTGACGCAAAAACAAACTGGAACCTGTCTCATATATTGTTTAATTTAACGAGCTTGCCGCATAATGCGGGTTTATATGGGCATAACACATTATTTAAGAGCTTTTTGACACATGTATATATTATCTAAATATGTCTATGATGTTTCGCAAGCCGTCAAAATAGATAACTAGAATGAATACGAATTGATTTTAAAATTTACAATGCGTTTATAGCAGAGACAATATTGTTCGCGAGTCGCAGCGGGGGCTCGAGATGACATCTCACAGCGTGCAGCCTTACCTCTGTACCGGCCGCTTCAGCGCGTCAATAAGTTTTCAACTTTCACACTTTTCTGATAGAGTTTAATTTTATTTATTCCACCCGACCATTCGGTCCGATGCACCGACTTTAACGTTTATTTCAAAGCAGCTATTACAGTTATTGAATATAAGACCTTAGATAAAAAATACAGATAGAAGTACCTCTTTAAAATATGAAGTCTGTTATTTGGGTGTGGATATGGAAATTCATTGTTTGATTCGCGTGATTCAATGGAGCGGGGTGTCTCGTCGCGTCGATGGTTCGAACGTTCTGCGTGGCGTCTGCGTGGCGACAGCGTGGCGGCTGCGGTGCGGCGGCGGCGCGGCGTGGCGGCGCGGCGCGCAGGGTTATCGCTGTTGGAGCGCCCGTCGCGGTTCCCACGCCAAACGGTATTTTAAATACCTGTTTATCTACGTACAGCGACAGGACCGAGGCGCATTCTGTCTTTGAGTAGCGTCTTCTGGATGGGTCAAGGATTCGAAGGTGAGTGCAGATCTGTGCTCGTTATTCGATGCCGGTTGACCTGGTTTCCTATAATAACTTATCGTGCGCGGCTATTCATTCAATTCTAAATAATACACTGATTATACTCGTTCCTTTCTTATTGTATTTGCGATTTCGACATAGGTTTGAATAATAGGTATCTTTGTGGTTTTCGTGAATATAATATTTCGGTGTTTCCTTCAGAACATATACCGGATATATCAAGAGTGCTACCGAAAACAAAGCCGGGTGGTAGTTTAAGTGACTACAAACATAATGTAACTAAAAGTTTCGCAAAGGAACGGGACAATTTTATTTTTATTATTTTTTAAAAATCATCGAGTTTGGCTGGTAAATCCATAGTTTTTGCTAAAATAATAATTTAAAGCCTTGCGTACTATAGCGTGTTTAAAAATAAAAGGGTGTACACTATTATTTATGAAAAAACTATGTATTTACCACCCTAATACGACGATAGAAAAAAAATAACAAAAAAAATCATAGCAATTTTTTGCACAAAATTTAGTTGCATTGTGTCTAAAGTCAATAAAACTACAACCCAGTTTCGTTTTCGGTACCAGTCTTGATATACCCTGTATATACACGACAAGTTTTGGTTCTGTTTCCGGTCTCTATTTTATTTTGATAGGTACATAAAGTTATTTTTAATCAATAAGCTGGTTTGCCAAGAGCAGAATTAATCAGTTTTTTATTGTATGCATAACAGCTAGATCGAAGGTGTTTACTGCATTTTAATGACACAGACGTGCTTAAAAACTTTGATTTAACAGCTATATATTTGTAGTGCATGTTAATAGATTCAAACAAAAAAACTTGTATATTATTTGCGAAAATATCAGATATCTCCTATTCATTAAGATCAAGATAGTTATCAGAAATAAATATAATATTAAATATGCGGAGAGACACGTAAATGTGTTTCGAAACACTTAACGCCCTCCTTTTGTGACTTTGTGTATACCAATATTATAACTAAAATATACAACCATTTTATTGGCCATACAAGTGGATTAATACAATTCCGTAAATAAATACACCAGTTTATTGCTTTTATGTATATACGGAAGACGGCCGTATTATGTTACCTGACGATTAAGTGGGCTGTCGACAGTGTGATTCACATTTTATCCTGGTCGCATTACATTTCGGTGAAAACAATTTCACAACGAGCGATAAATACCATGGCGAATTGGAAAAATAACCGTGTTCCGCCGGAAACATTACTTTTTTTGAGAGAATTAATTTTAAGTGATGTTTTTAATATTCTCGCTTTTCCTACGGGGTCAATTATTCCCTAGATTAAGCATGTATGTCGTCGTAGGTTTACGTTAAGAGATTTGAGACTATATTCAACATCCAAAGGAAAAGACATTTGGCTTACCGAAAAATTAACACAAAACTAGCAAAACAAAATATAATATGTACTAATGTTGCACATCTAATATATTGCACATTAATTGAATCCTTATAATCATAGATAAGTCGCAGACCAAAGATTCTCTAAGTTCTAAAAGCTTTATATCATAACAGGATGGACTGAGGTTTTAAACTAAAGGGAACTAACTATTTAGATTTTTATTAAATAAATTAACCCTTTCGCGGACACAACGTGATTGTATGTCATGATTTGAGATTTTGATACGACATAACGTATAATGACGTCCAACGTATCCATACGTTATTATACGTTGTGTCCATCATAATACATATCACACGACACGACGTTTGCAAACGATAACGTAATAAAACGTTTTTGTCATATTGTCTTTTTAATATTCAATATTATAGAACACAACGTATTTACACGCCAAATATATTTGTATGGCAATTTATTGTGTCATATTAGAATACAACTTGAACTGAGACCGTCCGCGAAAGTGTTAAGATTCGTGTACTGTGTAGTATCTCAAATATCCTCACATTCATTTTTTTAATTTAAATATCTGGCGAGACGAGCATCCCATTCGCCTGATAGTAAGCGATACGACATCTCCAGGACAGCAGCAAAACCAAACAACACCTTGAATAACAAAGCAAAGCTTGGCATTCCACTGCGCTCGCCATCCTGAGACATAAGATGTTAAGTCTCAATATGTCCAGTAGTTACGCTGGCTAGAATGTCCTTCTAACCGAAACACAACAGTGCATTTACACTGCTGTTTGACGGGAGAAATAGACAATGCAGCGTTACCTACCCAGACGGCCTCTCACACATGAGAGACCTGCCACCAAAAAATATTTAAAAAAATGCAATATAATAAAATTGCGGACATAAGTATTAAAAACTGTGTAGCGTTGATGTCTTTTATTCCTCACTTCTAAGTTGTTTTTTTTTTCTTTTTGTATTTCGACTTTTGATTGCATAAACTTCAATAAGTCATATATTTTCCCTTTCTCTTTTTCACTTTCTTTTATATCCATTTTTGTAACGCCCGAAAACCATCTATTGCGCCCAAGTATTGTGTTTTTTATGGCCGGGAGCCAGTGTTAAGCAAATGTCATTGAGTTACTCTTTACTTAAGTTACATCGTAACTATAAAGAAGAAAGTATAATGGAACTTAAAATGCTATAACAACAAAATAAAAGAATGCTAAGGGCCTTACTGAGCGTACATAACCAAATACGCGATGACGTCACAGAAACTTTTACGAGAGTTTTCGATGTTTCCGTGGTTGAGGCGCTGTTGTGACAGGTATAAAATAAATAAAATAAAACGGAAACTTGCAACACTCGACGCATACAATATATAATTGTTGTTATGTAAATTCAACACTAGATATTATGCTGATATAACAGACAATTTATGACATTCATTATGAGTACAGTTGCAAACGCATGTTACTTAACAAATTTAACACCAATTACAACAATATTTTGCATTTATCTATAATCCCAACTAAGAAACCGATTATCATTTATGGTACATTTTGGTTCATATCAGTGTGTTTTTTGTGAACGACCTTGCTCCAAAGAAAATATAAGAATTTATATGAGAAAATTATCAATATTCTGGTCACGCTCGAGCGCCGTTTCGTTAATTTGATTTAAATCAAATGATTTTTAAGCAAATGTTCTGTCGCCTGAATTTAAATTATTATATAACTAATTTCTCATTACAATAATTATAATTGACGACCATATCATTTCAATAGACCTTGCCGGCGGCGGTAGTCTGTGCTTTTTGCTTCATTAATGTTCATCGTTGAACATTCAATGCGAAATGTAATTTAGTTAATCCATTCGCTGGCGGTTTTAAATCATTTCATTACAATCGGAGTAGGACTATTACCGCCGGCCTACATACGGCGAGTGCTGAACCACTCACGAAAGCCATATCATGCCATCTTCCTATTTGATGGTACATTTAATTTTCTATTGAACTTCTTATCGCGTATTACTTTTTATATTAGTAACGTGGGAATCGTCATTGACTGGCTCAGGATTACGTCGATGGATATCAACCACAAACGAATTAATAATAATGTCGATAGTAGATGTAATCTGTAACTGAGCTTCCGACCGCAGATGGATTTAATGTTTACAATCTAAATTTAATTTCTACATTAACCCACTATAGTCTTATGATTCGATCGTTTATATCTCCAAACGAATCTGTATACTTGTAAAGTTAGTTTTTGTTAGCACTAAGAAGTAGAGCAAGTTGTGAATATGAAATCGCGTTATATAATCATAATCAATATTTTGTCCATTAAATTCATAAAGTCGGTGATGTGTGTGAACTCCGTAGCCATGTTGTACAGTATACGTGACACCAAAATTATCAAAGCACTAAATAATGAAACTGAATACCTATGTAAAATAGTTTGAAATGTAATCATTACTGCGAAGTTCCGCTGCTGTATCTTGATAATTCTTTCTTTGAACGGCCGCAATAAAATCGAACATTTAATATGAAATAATGAAACAAGAGCCCACATACAAAAATCAATTCTTACGACTGCAACGAGTAAGCCGGATACCACAATTGCTGCCGAATCAATACTAAAATCGACCATTTTATTGTAACTTGTCTAATAAAATAATCCATAATTTGGTCATCAAGATCCTTTAAATATAATGTATGAGGCCTTTTGATCACTTAAGTTTATTAATTTTATAATAACAGAAGCCCGCAGTTCTCACTTTTATTCTACACGATTATTGCGTGTTCTTCAGTTAAAATGTTGTTTTTATTGTAATTAATGTGATTAAAGTGGTTTACGGAAAAACTTGATACGGAAAACTTTTCCTTTAAGTTCATTGTCGCGAGGGGCAATAATGAGAGAGCGCGAGATAGTGCGCTCGCCGGCCGCTCGCGTGGCCTCACCGCGAAATAAATGCTGTAATTAAGTGAAATTATTATAATTCTGTTTCAGATATAAATGGATGTCACAATATCGCGCCCTTAAGTAACGGTACATTCATGAAATATTTTGGTAGGTATCTTGAGCGCCAAAATTAATGGTGTCGAAAGTTTATTACGCTTTCCTCGGTAAATACATTTTTGCGTGCAACGTTATTTAAGTGCTTTAAACATCAATTTACCATATTCTCGGACGAAAACAGACCGAGAGGTTGCGAAAACTTAACGTAATTTAACTCGTAAACGAGATGCAGATGATGTGTAAAATGTCATATTCAGCACGAAAGTGTTTATTTTTTATTTTTAAGAAAAATATACAGACGATTATTTGTCATTGGATCCCTAAATATGCTAAGCTAGTCCCATCATCGTTATTTATATAATATTTTTTAAGTATTAATTTGGGACGCAATATTTGCTTAACCCACTGTTGGACAAAAGAACAATTTTAAATAAGAATTTATTGTATAATTCTACAAGCTTTTAAAATATATATCGGTGCATTACTGCTTTGTATGTGGATTTTGTATCATTTTTACATCACAGTCTGCAATCTGACTCCGGAATCAGGGATTTAAAATTTTCAATAGTGTGTAGGGTTATTTCTCAACCCGCAGTTTGTAAATGTGGATGACCCATTCGACACGTCATGAAAAATGTACTGCTAAGCTAAAATTAGATAATAATTCGTATTAATCCTATTTGGAACGTCACCAGAACTAGTCTTTGAAACAATCTAGCCTGTACAGACAGACAAATGACTCATAATTCTTAAACAGTTAATTGAATAAAATAGGATCAGATCAGAGTGTAGTCGAACGTAGAAATCGGGACCAGAAAAAAGCAAATCGCATCTGTTATCAGTCCATTATGGCCGCAAACAAATGACGCAGCTTAAAGCTTTTTAAGCGGTGAGAGTCGTGATTCCTCGTCGTAGTAATTAGCCGCTCAGTTGCATGACCGTAACACAGAGCAACCACCGTTTCATCACAGAAATGACACTACTTTGCACTTTATTCGATCATTATCTAATTTTGCGATTTATTTTTTGATACCCTGACGCAAAAAGTTTGATATTATCATTGAGGTATTATACTAGAGCGGACATCGGGAACAAAATCTGTGCATATGGTGCGTGCGCAAGGGTACACATTGAAGCGAGAGGGAAGATATGTTACTTCGTAGGTGTGACAGAGACAGAAATAGAATGTACCCTTCATTTTGTTACAAACATTTTGTTTGCAGTGTCCCCTCTAGTATATTATCTCAATGGATATTATATAATTTTTGACGCATCCATATGTTTCTTTGTGGCATTCTAACTTCTAAACAGCCATATTTTTACTAGGTTCTTTTATAAAACTATATAACTTCTTTACGTTCTATCAATAAAATTGCGATTTAGGAAGAGAGATTTGAAAAAAAAAAAAACAGTATCATAAGTGATAATCAAAGGAACACCCTGTATGCATTTTGAAGAATCTGGTTTAGTTTTATGCGTATATGCAAATAACCATTCGTATATTCTTAGTTACTTGTAGATTAATAATTTCTCGATTGATTAGTTTAATCTGTACGACAGATACATTGACGATAATTAAATTATGCTATAGATACTTTTTGAATTATTCAACCGAAACATTGACTGATATGTTCAAGAGTCTATATTTGGATTCAAACCAAAGGTATGTTTACCAACAACTGTAAACTAATAAGCCAAACTAAAATAAGACATTTGTATTTTTTTTCGGAATTATTTCCGGAATTCATTGCATTTATTTATAAAATAACCGGTCTACAATAGTGTTTTTTTATATTTTTTTTATGCTTTATTTTTAATTTTTTTATTGAGTCGTACAACCAGTTTGTTTTTAATGTAGCTTAAAAAAAACTTGAAGCTTTTTCCGACAAACACCAACGCAACCGTAAAAGCAACTGCAGCATATTATAAAATATTTTATTGCAACTTACGTAAAATAAAAGAAATTGCGCTGGTAAAATATTTTTATAGCCACATAATTTTCTTGAAATATTGTTAAAACGTCGTTCTTTATATGCCTTTGTCATTTTTTTATATTCACACAACCTTTTGTAATTATTTACTAGGTTATTCATACATGTTGTTGATATAAAAATCGGACAATGTACATATATAAATTCTTTTATTGTTCTGTTATTAAATGTAAACAAAATCGTCTTATCCACGGAATTTTAACAGACTATAAACGCGAAATCCTTTAAAATCTATATTTTTACACTTCTACTATTAAAAACCAAAAATAAAATGTTATCGTTTGCGGAGATTAGCACCTAAACCTTTAAAAATTATGTCGTTTGAATGAATTACAAAATAACAAAATTGGTTCGACATAGAAATGAAACTTGGCTCACTACGACTAAAAGATCTGCTCTATTAATTATATTAAATAGTCGTTGAGACATTTAAACAGTTTATTGCACTCCGATTAATATTCTTTGACAAGTTGCAGCCGAAAATATCGTCAGTTGGTGACAAATTGCACGATAAGCTCCTATAGGCGGATAAATTATATCGGCATTTGCCGACAGGCACACTGCCGCCGCCGACCGACTCATTTGTAACGATGTGAAATAAAATAATATACCTTTTCTCCTTTTTATTAACCAATACAAGCGTTTCGAATAGCAACTTATTATGTTATGTGTAAGTACATGTATATATTTTCATAGTCAAGCATATAGATGAATGAAACATTTTATTCGTATGTTTTATTTCCATAAATAAGTATTGGTTTCGTTAAGTTATTTCATAAGTTAATCTGCACTGACAAAAGAAGCAGTGGCAAAGAATAGTATGTATATAATAGTTGATAATCTCGCGTTGAAAATAATAAAAAAACTAGGGCAGGTTTTCTCATGATTTTTGAATAAAATGTGAAATCTATCTATTATGAACCCATACATTTTAAAGAACTAGCTTTACTCTTGAAATAGCTGACATCAGGCGGTATTGTTAGGCCATAAGCATATTTTGATCAAACCATGTTCAACCGAAGCCCCGTGTATTATGAATTATGATTATAACGAATATATTTATTGGTGGTAGGTATTTTATATGTGAGACGCCGCCTGAGAAGGTACCACCGCAATGGTTATTGCCTGTCAAACAGCAGTGTTAATGCACAGTATTGTACCGGTTTCAAGGACATTAGAGCCCGACTACTACTGGATCTATTGAGACCTAACATCGTACCTAACAGGATGACGAGGGCAATGGAATGCCAAGTATTGCTTTGTAATTCATAGTGTTGTCTGGTTTTGTTCCTGCCCATGTCACCATTCATTGGAATGAAAAAAACATGAACGAGGACTTCTAAAAATGATTTTTTACATATTTTTTTTATAATAACCTCCAACTTTTTGATTGAAAGCTTCCTAAGACTATGACTATGTATGCAGTATGCAAGCGTGCGTTTAAATTTATATCTTTCAATTTTTATTTATAGTTGTTAATTTGGCAACTGCAACAAGACTTAATTACTGCATAAAATATTGCAATAAAATCATGTGCTACTGTAGATTTGTTGTTTTCAATCATCGTAGAATGTTATTCAATTAATATCTTGATTTAAAACTATTTTTACGGATTTTTTCACGGATTTCGTTTAATTTACTTCCTGACGTTTCGATTACTTTACAGCTTTCATAGTTACGAGCGGACTCATGTAAAAATTAAACCAAATCCGCCATAAAATCCGTAAAAAATAGTTGTATTTCAATGTGTAATATTCGCGTAAATCGCGTAAACAATTATGCAATAAATATTTGTTTATGAAAACGATAAAACGAAATACCTCTTTTTAATAGAATGGCAAATTGATCGAATACTTTATTTTTTAATGTTGCAACATGCGGAAAATGAACACTCATAATAAAATTCACTAATAATAAAACAAAATCATTAATTACAGATATTAAAAGGACAATAAAATAAATTTAACTATGAAGTCATACTTGACCTCAGATTTAGGAAACATTAATTATTTTAAATTGTATTTGAATTCTTGTATTGCAAACCTGCATTTGTACAACTGTTTAAATAGAATTATGTTGTATATTAATGAAATAAGCTTATTCAGTTTTTATTTGTGTCTTCTTAGCTGAACTGTTTATTCTCTCGCTACATATATTATAGTTACATATTTTGCCACAAAAATAAAAATGATTTTATTAAATAAATTAGTTCTATTTCAATTGTAACAATCACGTAAATTTATTTTTGGTTTAATCTAATTGTCGAAATATGGACCCATTTACTCTAACCAATGTATATTTTATTTAAGTCATTAAGCAAATTCAGACAATGTTTAAACTTTCGCGACGGTGCTATTAATGTGATATTATTTAAATGATGATATTATTTTCTGGACCGAAAGGTTCTTGAGTGGAGGCCACGTGCAGGCAAGCGAAATGTCGGACGCCCGCCTACAAGGTGGACAGACGATCTGGCTAAGGTTGCAGGAAGTCGCTGGATGCAGGCCGCTTCCAACAGGTCATTGTGGAGATCCTTGGGAAAGGCCTATGTTCAGCAGTGGACTTCCTGTGGCTGATATGATGATGATGATGATGATTATTATTTTCTGTGACCAAAGCTAATCCCCTTAAGCAATCTCCTACAGTTTCTTGCATAAGAAATGTCAAAAATAATATTTGTCAAATATAATTAACACCTTTAGGCGTTGATTGTCTGTCATTAATAATGTCACGCATATTTTATGGTTCCTCCCCACCATCCCTCTATGACATTTCGAAGGCATATTTGATTGTACGCTTTAAAGACCGTTTTCTTCTGGCATCCCACTTTTTGGACCATTCCAAGCGTTTGTGTGAAACACGAATCGTTCATAAATATGTACAGGTTTCCAAATAGTAAAATAGTGCTACATGTATTTTTTAAATGTAGTCATACATATGTTTTATTTACGTTGTAATTAAATATCTTTTGATAAGCACTTGTATGTATGCATTTTTCCATGTCACAAAATGCATTTAATGCCAAATAAACTTTATAGAATTTAAATTTTCATCTTTAAGAATATAAGATAATATATTACAGTAATTTCACAAATGCGACTCCATTTGTAGAAAATAACGTATATTATCCAAAATAAAACTATATTTCATGTTAACTCTATTGAAATATTGGACTTGTTTTAAATAAAACGCGCATGAATTGCGCACGAGCCGTTGGTGAAACATAAATTACTGCTATTCCATCCTCGTGTTTACTTATAATAGTAGTAAAAATAGCACAGACTGACCCGTTAATAATACCTGAACTCATAAAAACACACAAGGCCGCTCTTGTAAATAACTGTACCTATATTCCCGCTGAGATTTTTTACTGGTTAGATCTAGACGCCTAATAATATGTCTAGACGTTTTCATAAAGTAATATCGATCGTACATCATAGTTCATTGTTTAGTGCTCGTATTATTCCGTGTAAATAATTGCAATTTTTTAAAGCCATGTTTATTTCAAGCGAGGATTATTTTAGATGCATTTAAGGACAAGATTAATATTCATAGGAAAAGCGAGAAAGAATTCAATTATCCTTTGATAATTCGAAACGACTTGCAGCTGTCGGATGTTTCGCCGGTGGTATGTTATCATCTATACTCATATGGTAGGAGGGACCTTTTTTCATTGCATAAAGCCGGCAAACGAGCAAACGGCTCACCTCATAGAAAGTGAAATGAAATTTGTTTATTGGCCACGTAGGCAATTAAGAAGCTTTTATGACAAGTCAATACACATACTAATTAATCTATATTTACAAAATACTTATTATAGCTCACGCCTTTTTCTTGAAGGGGTAAGCAGGGGTCAACCAAGACACCCACATTTCGCTTGTACATATGTTCCGTCCCGCGATTAAATGTATTCAATTCATATTAGTCTAGTATTATAATATTTGACCGACCAATAACAGCTATAATATTTGAATCGTAGGCTGCTGGCTTTTCTTAATATGAAAGGGGAGAATATAAACGAGAGGAGGAATGAGGTAGAGTCATTACAAATTTCGCCTATCACCTTATCAACCAAGCCAATCCGCAATAGGTAACCACTCTCGATGGTAGAGGAGGCCCATGCTCTACAGTGAGAGGTATATGGGCTGATACAATACAGTACCTTACAAACCCCTTAATAAGAATATACTTATAAAGAAAAATACGCCGATGAATTCCTAGCTGTGGCTGCGGCGACTGTTATTTTGGAAACAAGAATTTTTAAATTGGAAGTTGTTCACACTTCCTCTGTTCTCTCTATGTCTAAAGATGAAAATACTATTTGTTTATTCTCCATCGCCTCACTGGCCTACTAACAACCAGTGTAGGCTGTGTCGAGCGATCTATTATATGAGAGCTATTCTGTTTTAATATATCATATTATTTCCTCAAGGGTCAAATTAAAAGCAATTAAATCACCCCTATACCTGGATGAGAAAAAGTTAGTCAAGCTATTGGTTCTAGTGACATCTTTGCCTATCCCTTCGAGGAAATATAAGCATAATTTAATGCATCTTATTAAAATCATCGAAGACCTCTCGGAAAGTTCACACATAAAGAGATTACAAATAACATCTTAGTACATTAAATTATTACATGATATAAATATAGATGTACTAAATATAATGGAATAAATTACAGTGTTATTTACTGTGAACATAAACACGAATGATTAATGATAATTTTTCACCGTTGCACATTACAAGGCGAAATGTATTAAATTTTAATTAAATAATAATTAATTAAATGCAATAATGTTAGCTCTGCGAAGAGGCCTTGCTCCACCTGAGATTAGTTGCACGTGATATTCTTCATCTGTTTTTGCTTGATATTGAATATTATATAATAGACATAAACGACATTTCCTAAAAACTGCCTGGAATTAAGATTATTATTATAGATATGGGTTGCGATTCGAATGCTCAAAGTTTCTTCGTATTTATTCCTCATTAAATCTTACACCGTCGATAAATTTTGGTATTATAGCTCGAAATATGCGTGTGCACTTGTTTTAACACTTGTAAGGAGTCCAACCTATAAACAAATAATTACGTTTATATCAAAATTATGAAAATTCAAGATTAGGTATAACCAAGCTACATTTTAATATATCCTTCAAACAAGAATATATTTTTGGTTTTTTAATAATATTCAACTGGAGTTTTAATAACAGTCTAGATTTGCATAACATATTGCATATAAACCGCGTTATGCACAAGTGTAATTAACTTAAATATTCATAGATTTAATTTAACTTAGCGCATTCCATTAACGCATACAATTGATTAGGAAACACTTTATTTCATTATAGCTGGTACACACTCGCAATTGCATTAGCGCTTACTATGTGCCTGTATGAAGGTATGCACACTACCTATTCATTTTGTAATTTGCAACATGCTTTGTGCGTGCATAAATACATCAGTGCATTAGAACTGCACTCACAGCTTCCTCCAATGTCTATAATCAACATTACCGACAGATGCACGTACTGAATAAGCATTAGCCTCGCTTTTGGAGTCAGATGGTCTATTTGGTCAATCCGGCCGCGTCATGCTTTCCTATTGCAACAGTTAATGCTAGTGCGTAACTTATTGTTGCTGTTGCGTCGGTTGTCTTCGAGAACTACGTAACTACTAATATCACGGGAAATGATTAATGAAATGCACGCAGAAGGAAATTTGCGTCTTAATAAAGCTCTATTGAACGCAGGCACTTTCAATTTCCTAGAATACTAGAACTTCTTTACCTAACCAGAACTTTTCATCATAAAGATGAAAGCAAAAGAGCGCTTACTTTTTGACCCCCGTGTTAGACATTTTATTTAAATCGCACCAAAATCGTCGTTTTTTATTACAAAACGAAAAAGAAAAACAAATGATTTACTTACTGTGCAAATAATTAAAAGAAAAATCTTATAGCTCTTGTATCTAATTATATGAATGTAAGTCAATATTATGTCAAATACAATTTACAATTAAGTCCCAATTAAGCATAGTGAAGTCCGCCAAATGATCTCTATATCTCAATCGATTTTTTTATTGTCAAGGACGCCCATTTCCTGCAGTGGAACATATTTGATATGTATGGTGGATTATTTTTTTAGCATATTTTAAGTTGATTACTTTAAAACGTAACTAAATGTACCATAAAGTACTAACAGTAACATAAAGTATTTGCGGATTGGTATTAGGAAATGAGACATACTTATTCATCTTTATAAATAGTTAAACTACGAAAACGCAACAAGCATCAAAATGCAAACTCACTGCAACGTAACATCACGTAATACAGTGTGCATTTTATCAATATCCAATCAATAAACCGATCAGTATCAAAACGGATTGTGTACAGGGGCCTACAGTGAATGCTCACGTCCTGCATAATGCTGAAATAGGTTCTTTTATCGGCGGGCCGGGTTAGATTTCCCTAATGCGCGGGCGCAGCTGAACACGGCCCCAGCGACGTGGCGCGATGAACGTGTGCGATACCATTCATTAGGCGGCGGCGGGCCACTCACGCGTCAAATTAGCCTCAGCCGCGGTTAATTAGACAGAGCAGAGTTACCGGGCCCCGCTGCATCGCCCTACCTCCCCTTTTATTGCTGGTATCGTCAAATGCCACTTTACATAAAGCGCTGATATAAAATCGCTGAAACTGTGCATTACTTTAATAGCCTTCCGGCTGTTTACCCGACCGTCTTTATCGGAGTCTGCGCTAAGAATAGCACAGATCTTTGCATATTCATTTGTAAATAGTAGTTGATGGTCGTTGTATATAGAGGAATTAGGGGTATTATTACTCAAGCTTTAATTACATATTTTGGCGCTGAAAATGGGTCCTTTTTATATTCCTAATATTGTTTTTCTAAATCATTATTTATTTGTACCAACTTTATCTAATATACCCATTTATCTTTCTGCAGTATAATAGATGAAAGATGATCATACATAAAAACGAGATACCAATCATGTCTGATGGACACAACACTATGATTGACAACTAGGTATTTTTAAATTATTGCCGTCATAAGTATTATTAGTCAATATATTTTGTTCATTACAGTCAGTCATTAACATCACAATAACTCCGTAATGATTATAACAATTTCATCAATGTAAAAATCATATTTAGTGCTTAATATTCACCACTACGGAACAATATTTCAATAAATACAAAACATACGTAGAATGAATGTTTATATTTTAATGTTAAAATGTCATGAAAACTGGTAGATATATCGTGACATGGAATAACAGGAAAAGTGAAAATGTACTGCCACACAACAATTTGAAATAGCCTTTAATATTATTAATCTTCATTACTATAAATATCTAAAATAGTTATTGGGCTTAATTAAAGGACAATGGCGAGGATCAGCTGCTGGGACCGTTATGCGAGGCGGCACGCGAGAGCCGCGCGCCTCGATACAGCTCCGTGCATGCGCACTCGCACATACTTGCACATACTCGCATATGTTCGCTCATACCCGCACATGCTCATCCCACTGCAGTGTGACTTAGGTCAGGATCGACGGACGATCATGCCAATTACCAACTTGACACACAATAATTGTAACGCCTCGTCTGTCGTCAATTAGTTACGACTAGCTGGCACCATCTTGTCGGTATTAAGGAACCAGTTAGACAACTGGGCACGCGATAACGACGCTATTTAAAGATGAATATCGATAATTACTTTGGGCTGTACCGTGTAATAAAAATGTAATGTAATTTCTTCGATGGATATTTGGCGCTACCACATATGGTTCGCTCGTAACTACAATTAATAAAACATCTTAATTGGGTATGTCATTTTTATTATCCAATATCCAAACAATATGTAATTTATTAAATACTTAAAATGTCCTGTAAACAACGTTTTAAGACGTTGTATACTTACTTTATTATTTATGGAAAAAAAGCTACTTTCTAGTTATCTTGACTAAAAAAGGAAACAACTTAAAATTAGGAAAGATGCAAAATTCTTTAATTCTAATTCCTATAACAACATATGTTAGTACATTGCTACGTACTACGAAGTTGCATTACACCCTAAGTTGAATTTAAAAATACAAAACAGTGATCAATTCATTGAAAAACCATGTTAGTCGAAACGGCGGTTTAATTGTTTCGCCGTCTGCTGCGCTAAGGGAGACAAAAAGTCTCCTAGTTATCTACTGACATTCCTATATAACTAACTGATAAAATTTCTATGAACGCATGTATAGCTGAACAATTAGCGTAATTACGAGAACGGTTTCTATAGGCAGGTGTAAAACACCGACATCCACTCATAATTCCTAGTAACGGAATTGGCTTTAGGCGGTACTAGGGAAACGTGCTAGTAGGCTGCAAAATTACTGGTTCACTATAATAGATCCCCATGCGATTCTAAGCACCTTTGCCTGACGATTTTACTGGCAAAAATTATACATGTTGCATAGAAAAAAGATCATTTCATAAGCGGCTGATTGCTGGCTGATCAGCACGCAGGTGGATTTCAACTGGATGGAATCCATTTGTGCGTAGGTAATTGACTTTGGAAACAAAGCTACACTTGATTCAGTGTTAATTCATTTTTGACAGCTATGGAATTGGTTTACAAACGCTTTAGTCGTACACTGATTGAATTTATTGCCAGGAGTGGCTTTGATTCTTACAAATAAATTCCAGACAGGCCATCAAAACACAATATCTAGATTTGCAGAACTAAAATAAAGCAAATGATAAACTACTTCATCAGTGATCTCAGTTTATATCCTAATATGCAACGTTGAAGCAACTAGTTATTATAGTCGATTAGAGAAAATTTGATGACTTAATCTGTTGATATGCACCTCTATTACTTATGAAAAATATTGTAGTTGAACTAATATTTAGCAAGTTGCATGCGTTAAATAAAGTGGTTTTAGACTGAGATTAAGTGGTGTTTGCTGGTGGACTCGGTGTGTTTATAATATTCCGGAGCAGAGGTGTGAGAAGCAGGTGCGTCGGGCCCGTGTACTTGTGGCGTTGTGGTGTTATGGTGTTGCTTTGTTCTCGTGATTCGTAGCGAGTGCAGTGTTGGCAAAATCTCGCGGCACATAAATTTGCCAGGTTCCGTTGTGAAAGCCAATATTCTTTGTGGCGCTGGCGAGGTCTATTTCTAACATTAAATAAATTACACCGATATTACAAGAACGAATCGGTAGAACTTGTTTTAGTCGGACGTGTCTGGTCTCGAAGTTGCATCGCAAACATCAATTTCGCGTTACCTACTTTTAATATTAAAACAGAAATGCGTTTTATTTACAATTGTATTGTTCCCTTTGTCGTTTTTGGTTTCATTAAAGTATAAAGTTACTTGTGGATTAAGTTTATTATGGATTGCAAAACGAGAACGTTCGCTTCTAAATGGTGTATTTATTTTGACATGATAATATCTGTTTAAAAAATAGCACCGAGTGCAGGTGGGAAGGTTTTGCTAAATTGCGAAATGCGTTGCCCCTGATAACATTTAGTGTCTAGACTATTTGTGTCAATCACCCAAATTGCTGATTAGATCTAGATTTAAGTGCTTTTGTATGTTTAGTAGCGGAATTATTTCTTAATGTGCAGGTAAATCATCATTTTGTGACATCGAGTTGCATAAACGTGGATTAAAAACATCTCGCAATGGCTCCAGGCGAAAACTGATAAATGGTTTCGTATCAAGGCTGGTTAAAGGTAACTGGTTCGGTGAATCATAAATCCATAAAATCATTTCTGGTTTTATCGGAAATTATATTCTTTAATAATTATTGGTCTTGATACGGTTTAATATTCATGAATTTTTGCTAGCTGAGTTGTTCAAGGTTCATAGATTTCTATAAATATTCCAGTCATAATGTATGCATTTAAAAAAACACACAAGTGTGCAGGTACACTTGCGTACAACAAAAACACATTTGCATGCTATCAGTTTCAGAAATGCTCATGCTTAATTGTTTTCACGAGCGACGTAATATTTAAACACATATTTCTGAGAGCAGGTTTTTCAAATTTGCTAATCTTGTGTGAATAAAAAAATCGTTAGCTTGACAATTAAATATGCATTATGTATTAAATTTGCACATTCATAGTGGCATACGTCCGTTCATAAAACAACAAATTGATTGCAAAAATATATGACGTTTATTGGTCATTTATTTCTTAACGGGTTGTGACAACCTTGTGGAAGAATTTACAAAAATCCTTTCTTAATTCCTATTCTATAGTATATAGAGCTTTGAGCATATATTAATAATTAAAATTGTAGAAACAATATGGGAAACCGCAATGTCTAAGAAAACCATTTTTTGACGATACAGCCATTGGATATATTCATATAGGAATTTGTTAATTTTTCATATCTTTGTATAAAAAACTCGATTGTACAATTTTGACGTAGCACTGAATTAAGAGTTTCAAAGCATTTACATTGCTAAGAGACTGTGTTGTAGTTTTATATCGTCATTTTACGACACAAAACATTTGTGCAAAATTTCATGTTTCACGATCCATAGGTTTAAATTGCGCGATGTCAACCAGTGATTAGTTTTATAAAATTATGTTTGTTTGACTAGTTATACCTGCGCTCTTTGTCTTGTTAGATCACCAAAGGTTTAAATAATTAAAGTGGTCGTTGTCAGGTTTTGAGTCTACGTCATTCTCATTTCGATGTATGATCTAATGGTAGGAATAAATATTGTCATACATTTCATTATTTTATACATCACGGGATGTTACAAATATTTAACAACACATTAATAATGAAGTTTAAGTAAGCATTATTATTTAATTAATGATACACTGGACATTTTATTAAATCAAAATCCCTATATAAAGAACAGACCAACGCTGTAAAATCGAACTTTGTTGTTATATTTACGTACAACACTCGAGTAAACATCGTGTTATGTAAATAATTAGGCCTGAGAAAATACAATTTGTAAATAGCTGATATCAATAACGCAAGTACAAATGTATAAATTGTTATTATCCGAGATTGGTATTCTGCATTCGTCCCACGTTCGGCTAGAGGCTGTGGAAACTGTGCTCTGTTAGCGATAAATTTATGACTCAATTCATAGAGAGGAATTATGCGTTTCGATCGTACATTAGTACAAACAGGGCGCTTCCAATTATTTACGACGAGCCATTCCGTTGCGCCCTCGAGCTGGCTGTTTCACAACACTTTATTGGACAGGCGTCATTACCGACGCGTTGCTTAACTTTGACGCTTTTCATTATTCCACGCAACAAATTACTTTAGGTACTCGTCTATGTGTAGTGAAATTTATCCTCACTGCATCTTGATTTTCCCTTTCTATATTTTCAATATAGTATATGGACCCATAAATAAGATTATACCTTCATCCCGAAAGTAAGGCCCTGTAATAGAACCTAAAATATTTATATGCCAAAATTTAAATCAGAATGAGTTATAATTCACTGAGATGAGCTTAAAAATTAAGCTCAGACGCCTAAAACGTTTGAAGTTAAACTTAAAAATATGGCCGCCTTTTATAACAAAATCATGAAAAAAAATTCAAATTACATCAAGTAAACATTACTCATACATTTTTACGCATAATAAATAAATTAATATAAACGTTTCTTAGAAACAAAGCTCGTACACTTTATGAGTAGACAAAGCTTAATCGTACGGTTCATTTACGTCGTAAGCGCTATTCGTGCCAATGCTAATGAGCACGCTAATCACGGATCTTGTAAACTCGTCAATTTCAAACTATAAGATATAAATTACATAGCGACAGCATTACCTCATTACTGGGTAGATCCCTACTTAGTCACTGGCTGTCTGTTATTAAATAATGAACATTCTGTCGGACACTGTTCGATACGTTCGTGCCTTTGTGTACACTTTGCGTTGTGTATTGTCAGTGATTTTAACTTTCTGATGACACTAGTCACTAGGCTCGGACTTTGTGCCATGTCTAAACACAACTTAGTATTGCCAAACGTAATTGCACCGTTCTGTATGACACGAATATCTACATCAGACTTCTTGGAGGTCTTTGACAAAATCTCAGTGTATATAATATATAGAGAGAGCGCTGTCATATTTTGCGTCTTCCAAAACGTAGATATTTTGTTTTTAGTAATATTGATAGCGCTGCTGTATTTATGAAAATAGAACGAATTATTTAACAAGAAATTGCTATAATTTTCATTGGTAACCAAATTTTATTTAGTAATAGTCAGTCTAAAACGAGTTTAAATGGAATTCAATAGCCGTAAAATTTAAATTAAAATTTTGTTGTTCAAATATTTCGTGCATGTTGGACAACCTGTCAAATGTCAGCCAATAGGAAGGCAGAAAAGTCCGGCACCACAATTTTTATCAACGTTTTTGAGTACCAGCGCTCCCTCTATATTTCAAATACTCTAAGAACAAAACTCTAACTATAAGCACATGCGGATAGATTGCTTTGATACTTGAAATATTATTTTTGTACAAAATTAATTAAGACAAACGCCTAACAACATTTTAAGTACCATTTGATTTTATAACTCCCACTCGATACAAGTTTAAATTACATAACAACATAATGGTGTAAACTTTAAAAGTAACCCTAAATAATAAAGTACCGAAATATTGAAAATTGTAAGCAATCAAAAATCAGTTCAAGGGCATTAATTCACAATGAAGCTACTCGTGAATGATAGATAAACAATGTTCCCAAGGGGTGCACCTGCTAGTTCTACGCGCATTACGTTTGTGACTAACCACAGAATCAATGGCGATAATTACACGCGGAACCGACATTCGGTTACCAAAACCGCGCTCCACTTCAGCGCACGTGTTTAATAAGCATTAAAATAATTGTGAGGCGGTTTTATATGCAGTTAATTACGATAATAAGACAAAAATATGGGGCCTTTGTGGCCACGCGTCATGCATCACTGCTTTCGACAATTTGTGATGTCCTGTGAACTCCGCCGCGACACATATTTTTTTGTTCACGACAACTTATTTTGCACCAACTGAATTAAATAAGGACATATGATCTGGTCGTGTCTTATAGTTGCCTTGTACATAAAATATAATTGTGTCATATTCTCAGCCAAGCATGATTTCTTCATGATTTTAAATTATCTTTCGCACCCTTAGAAAAGGAATTTATATTTCCTTCAGATGGCAATTTCAAATCAACGCTTCAAGTGTCTACTTTACTGGCCAAATCAAGGCTATATAATATGTAAGCTAGAGTAATTTAATATCAATTAAATGGACAAGTAATTCGCAATGCAATGCACATCTGATTACGATACAGCACTCGGATGCTCGTGTAGTGACTACGCAATAGTCACTTAATCATCATTTCGGTAATTTATCAGACTCTTGCGACGTGTTTTATCCGATGCCGCATATGAATTTAATTTGGTTTTAACGGCGTCAGTATTCAAATTTATGTAATCAATCACCGGATTGTTATGAAAGTGTACGATACAAGAAGACTTCTCGGCCAAATTTGCATCATCATTGCAACTAGGTTGAGCGCTTCGGTCGCATTAACAGCATTCGACTAAAAGTGAATCAACGAAAATAATTAGCCCTTGCCGTAAGTTTAAGGTTCAATCAATTTACATGGACGTTGTGTCCTGCTTGATTTATCATGAAGCGGTCGAAACAAAGAAAATTTAAATGAAGGTAAGCTGCTTTCACAAGGTAAGTATTCTCGGGGAAAGGTTTATTAAATTATCGAATCAATTTGCCGAGATTCAGATATAAATTTATTGTAAATATATACTTTAATATACTTATGACAGCAACTGACATTGTACCACACTACATATCAATGCGATATTATTGACGATCTAGTGTTAAGAGCTTTGATACATTAGAGCGTAGCTACTACAGAGGGTTGTCGTTAATTTTGCGATAGCGATGACAGGGTATCACATCAAAAGCACTAATAGAAAGTTTAGTACGCCTTAAACCATCCAACATTCCATTAACACCATTCTAACATAATGTGTAAATCTTTGCTTATCGCTTAACGATGATGTTAAATATTGTGTGGATATTTTCGTACTTACCACTATATGCATGCGTACTCGACGTGAATCATAATTTGCTACGCCATTTTAACTAGGTAAATATAGCAATTAGGCAGATTTAGACAAGGAGGAAGTCGGGTACAAGTTGATATTTTTGAAGGCGACTAGAAGTGATGCTATTATCTGTTCTTTGTGTAAATTTCCAAGTTTGGTCACGTGACCATTGACCGCGCCTACGTTTTCTGAACAGCAGTGATCTCACACGATGTGCACGTGCATCTGACCAGTTCTGCCCTCAGTATATGACCTTAATACCGACATAATATCGGCATACTTATATTTATTGAGTGGCTTAATTAAGACCATTCTACCTTCTAATTCTGATCGTAAAAGAATGCAATAAAATAAAACATTTGCAAATTATCGGATTTGATAGATAAATCCATCTACTTCGCTGGCATTAATTAAATAAATTATAATAAATAACCTTTCAAGTTTTGTGCACTTTGCCGTCATATAGCGACATCTTGCGGCACTTAGTTTACTCGGTATATCAACAAATTCCATATACGTATGTATGTACAGATTAGGGAAGTAAAATTTTAACATATGACGTTATGGACGGACCGGTTGACACCAAACACAGTTACGATAGATCAGGAAGGCCGATTTATTTCCGAAATTTAATAATTTGCATCTCAGTAAAGGCTTACAAGCAAAAACCTACTTACGATGCGTTCGTAATCATGAATCGGCACTTCACTTGTCGTTGCTGTTACATCCGACTGGGTGCTTAATGATCTTTCTAAATGCTTTGAATAGAACGTAATATATCTTGTTTAAACTAATCACCGACGAATATAAGGAGCGATACTGCTGTAAGTAATCGATATGTGAACATGCAATGCGAGAGGTAATATTTCACTAGACAATAACAATGACTCGGCGAGCGTAACACCACGTAAGTGGTTTATGTAATTTGTATTTTAGTAACAGTATTTTTGAACATGTTGTCATGAAGAAAGCTTGTTGACATTTGATCAGTCTGCGGAAATTTCGTTGCTGGTTTCACGCGTGTATTTAATTTATGATCTTTGATGTTCGTTGTACATCGAACTATGAAATATACATATTTATTGAATTTATAAATACACCATATTTATTGAATAATTCTTCAGAAATACCTATCTACATTAATTATTATTGTACGCTGCTATAATATGTCTGATACAACATGTAAGTTATTTATATAAGGTCAGTAAGTGACATCTAGAAAAAAGAAAAGAATAATTAAGTAAATGTCTATAAAGCTACACTTCCCTTCACCCACTGACAAGTAGGTGAAATAAAAGCCGATGACACACACATACACAAATAAATTGCACACTGTACACTCGATTGTACCCTTATACGTACTGTTTACGTTATGTCGCTATTTACTTGCAAAATGTACGTGTAATCAGATACCATAATGTGGGTAACTACACTGTGATAAATGATAATTACCTTCGCACAATGCTTTATGCTAATCAATACGTTAGTATTTTGAAACCTAAAATGAATTTGTTCTTCAAAATTAAATATGTTATGCGCGACTTAAAAGTGAATGGCTTTTGTTAAAGGCGTGCAAATTATACAAGATTCGCGTCGCATACAACGCCGACGAAAAATCATATTTTTTCCGTCTGTCATATTTATTGATACACACTTAATTAGTCAGGCGGGTGCAATGAAAAATATAAACGTCATAAATTCAGTGTTGCTTAATTTACAATGTCTGGTGTGTAGACAAACCCAGTCCGTACTAATTGGTAATGTTGCGTTAGTTTCTCATGAGGACTAGACATTTCTCCGAACCGAAACGAAGTTAACATTGACACTTATCTCAATAAATGAGGCATTATGTGAGTCGAGTAATTCGGTATCTGGCGGCGGGCGATCTATTACACATTGTCCTACGCATCAGTCATTCGCAATCTTATCTGTGTATCGTGGGATCGGACACTCCCAGCGAACAATTTATCTGCTACATTAATGTGCGTCAAATGTCCGAGCGCGGGCAGCGGATCGCGACGGTGACGGCATCAACACACTTATTTACATATTTTATAGACTTGTTTGATTACTATGTTGGCAAATTTTACTTTTAATAAATACCTAACTGGTCGATAATTTTGGTAATATGCGCGTCTGGAGTATTCCAATATCTTTATATCTCTATTACGTCCAAACAGGATGTTACATGTACACAACTATACACACATCCGATTAGGAGCTGCTATGCATATTAGGTGATTGTTAATGTATTCCACTTGGAAACATAACACATTAATGTGATAAACATTCGTGGTCATGTTATTCTTTTTTTTTTTATTTTAATATATCCTTCACAAGGAATTTAATTTCGCTGATATTTTTATCATAGGACAACTAATTTTAAGTTTTATCCCTTTTAATTTCTATATTTCCTTTTTATATGAGATTGAATTAATGACAAACTAGTGTAATTGTAATTTAAGTCCTGAAATCTTTTTAATGTCTTTTAAAATTCTAACTAAGTAATACTTTTTATCTCATTAATGACGACGTTGCGGGCTTAAAATTAAACTGTTCTTGCAATTGTCACTATATTATACACCTCAAACTTAAAGAAATGTTGTTGAAAGAGTGCACTGAGTTCAGTAGCATGTAGTGTACATTGTGTAGAGTACTCGTATAATCGATACAGTTAGCAGCTTCAGTGTAGCGCCGCGCCGGCACTACACTCGCAACCACCAACTCACGGCGCCCGGCCCGTGAGAACTACATAATTGAGCTCACTAATCTCATCTACAGACTTAAGACTCGTTTTCGTTAATTCTCGTCTAGACGGTACACTCAATAACTTAATAACTTCGGGACGAGGACATCCATAATATTTTACCCATTCACCTCGACGATTATTTTCTCATTTAATTAATTTTATTCATCAAAATTATAACACGCAAATGCTCGATATATTTTATAGTTTCGTTGATGACACTGAAGCAACTTTATACAACTATTTTTACAAAATATTTTTATGCGATACATTTATACATGACCGTATTCGGCAAATAAAAAGCACACGGTGCTCAGAAACGGTTAAAGTGCATTATATATTTCTTAATTCTGGACAACTACTTGTTTATTGCTAAGATCATTAATGCGCAAAATGTCATAATTACAAAAACCTAGCCAACTGTCCGATATTTTCATTAGCAAACTTTAATTGGTACAGCTTAATTGACTATTAATTTATGCACATTTTATATAGAATCTAGGATATGTAACAAATCATTAAAATGTTGTGACAGATGAGGAACAAAATATTTTTATGTATTATTAATTTTATCCTACTTTTTTAAATAACATGGTTTGCTTGATGGTGACGGCATAGTTTGCCCTTATTTATCTTACAACTATTAAACAGCAGGGAACTGCAACTCCACTTTGTCTTTAATATTTTTTTTTTCACATTAATATTTATGACTTAGGAAAGGATTATGTGTACATCAAGTTATTGCACTGATGTCACTCAATAATATGAAGCTCTATGACTTATGGCCAGCATCACATTGTGTTCAATACAAGGAAAACATTCTTTCCTTTTATATTGATGTGGTGCTAGCGTACAAAAAACTGTCCTTCCATTTATGAACCGGAATGTCGGTTTGTGTCTCATACGTTGTTTTCAAATCCAACCGATGGATAGGACATTCTCTTCAATAAATAATCACCTTCAATCAAATGCCCATCAAATAGCTGCCACATGCCGTCGCGACCTTCTTACGTAATCATATAACACAAAGTTGTATAGTTAATGAGTTGTCTGCTAAAACTCTGCTATTCGAATGACTAATGTTTAAGCGAAGATCACCTTTATACGTTGCCGATAGTAAAACTGAAAAGCGTCATTCTAGATGTTGGTTCGTTGGCTGTGTAATCACAATAAATAAACTTTAACGATTAATTAAAGTCGTGTTCATTTGTAGGGAAATTACTTACATAAACAACTTTAAATCGAGCTATGACATTTATGCATGTATTCTTTTTTTTGCACGCTTAATATACCCTTCATGTAATCTTACGAATAATGTAAATGTGATAATAATAGGAACGACATTTGGTTTTTTTTTTTTTTTTTTTTTTTTTTTTTTTCATTTATTGTTAGGACTTTGTCGCTGAGCGACCATATCGTCCTATAAAGATTACAATACATAATACAATACAAATATCAATAACAATTATAACTACAAATAACAATAACAAAAATAATTATGATAAAAGAAAATACAATACTAAGTACTACTTTTTAAGCCTATATCAGCTATTTTAATTAATGCTTTAGCTGCTTCTGATGACGGCAGAGCTAAAATACTGTTAATAAAGCCAGTGTGCGTCATCTTGTTTCGATCAAAATATTTTGTTCTAATTTGTTCGGTCCGAGCACATTCCATCATAATGTGAAATATATCTTCAATCACTCCACAGGTGTTGCAGTTCGGCGATGTGACTTTTTTCATTAAGTACGCAAATTTGTTTGATGGTATGTGCCCGGATCTTAATCTAAGAATAGTCTTGACACTGTTTCTGCTTAAAAGTATACTGTCTATCCACGGATATTTAGAAACATGCGGATTTATTGTTTTATACCAAATACCCTTCTCGCGAGACCTTAGGTCGAAGTATTCCTGCCACCCTTCTCTGCATTGATGTTTTATGATCTTAAAGTAATCAGAGTACGTGGGCAAAATATTAATTGGGATCCCGTCTTCAGTTGCTTGTTTTGCTAACGAGTCCACGTCATCATTTTCTTTTAACTGAATATGCGATGGAATCCATTGGAGTACCAACCGTTTGTTAAGGGACTTTAATTTCAAAATTGACTGTAATATTTGGTAGGCAATCGGTAAACCTCTCACAGAAGAGGAACAACGAGCCAAATGTTGTAGGGAGCTTTTGGAGTCTGTCAAAATGACAAATATATCGAAATCTATTGAATCAATGTATGATAGAGCTTCAGCTATGGCAATCAATTCAATATGCATTATAGAAATATTTGAGTCAATTCTAAATTTTACGTTGCATCCTACGGCAGGGTCCAAAAAGGCCGCACCTCCTCGAATTAAGTCCTTTGATCCGTCAGTAAATATTTTGTAACAATTGGCATACTGTTCTTGAATATATTTCTGGCAAATAGTATGGCATCTCATCTTACGTTTCGCACGGTCAATGAGAGGTATTGAATCAAAAATGACTTCCCTTAAGTTGAGATTACTTACCCACGTATCTAAAGAATATATTTCAAGACAGGAAATACTATGCATGGACATTGAGCCAAAAGAATTTTGAATATCTAACAGTATCGGTAATTTTTTGTTAGACCAATAGCGAGCATGGCGAAGCAAACTTAATTCTCTTAATATATTAATAATACTATTATTGATAAAAGATCTCGATTTAAACCAAAATTTTCCGGCTAGAAATTTCCTACGCATCACAAGAGGTGGAAGGCATAGATCATTCTCCATCACATGAATTGGCGTGGATCGCACAAAACCACCAATAAGACGTAAGGCTTGATTCTGGACCTTATCTAATTTTAATAAATTTGTCTTGCAACTATTATCATACAAGAATGAAGCGTAATCTATTCTACTACGAATGATTGAGATGTACAGGCGTCTTAGGTGTCTTTGATGAACACCCCAACCTGGCCCTGACAGAACTTTTAAGAGATTTAAGATCTTTGTCACTTTTAGTACAATTTCATTTATATGCTTCGCCCATCTTAAAGCACTATCTAGCCATAAGCCTAGGTATTTTACATGTTTAACCAACTGTAGAGAGTTATTATTTACCACTAAATTGATATTCGTTCTAAAACCACCTTTTTTAAAAACACATAATTTGCTCTTTGTGGGAGAAATGGCTAGTCCTAAATTATATAAACAACTTTGAAAAACTTGGCATGCAAGTTCTAGTTGTCTAATCGCCGAATGTGCATTTTTGCTCGATGTATATAAGACAAAATCATCTGCATATTGCGAAATTTCGACATTGCGTATGGATTTACATATGTTGCTCGTAGCTGCATTAAAAAGAAATGGAGACAGAGGGTCACCTTGAGCAATTCCCCGTCCGGTAAATCTTTCTAAAGTGTGACCATCAATTGTAATTTGTAACTGCCTACATTTTAAAAAGGTCCAGAGATACAAGCAGATTTTAGAACCCACCCCGTGTTGATCCAAGACAGATAATAGGCTACTCACGTCAATATTGTTATAAGCATTGTGAATATCTATGAAGCACGCTGCGGTCACAAAATCTTTACAAAAGCCTATGTGAATGTGAGAAACTAATCGCGTTAAATTATCATAACAAGATCTTCCCTTACGGAAACCTACCATATTGTCAGAGAACAGATATTGCTTTTCAAAAAACCACTCCAATCTTGTGTTCAGAATAGCATGTAAAATTTTACAGAGACAGGATAACAGGGAAATTGGTCGTAGATTAGAAGAAGAATCGGAACTTGTATGTAATTTAGGAATGGGAATAATTTTTACTTTGCGCCATTGCAGTGGGACAAAACCATAATAAAGAAATGAATTATAAAGTTTAATTAAAAATGTTTTACCTGAGCTTGGTAGATGTTTAATCATAGAAAATGAAATTTGATCACATCCCGGTGCAGTGTCAGAATTTTTGATAGAATTTTCTAACTCCTGTAAGGTAATTTCTGATTCAAGTTTACGGTTTGTAGACTGAAAGTGAGGTTGAGGAGGAACAGAGTAATCAGGAGACAAATCATTAAGAAGACGTTCGGCTTTATCTTTATCTAAGCAATTATTAGATATGTTAGGCCGACGACCCTTCAACCATCGCATTTTGCGCCACATGTGCGACGATGACGTGGTTTCATTTACAGAAGAACAGAAATTTTGCCATGATTTACACTTGGCTATTCTTATTAGTTTTTGAGTGATACGAATTTTGTCTTTTAAAATGTCCAAATTTGTAGGTGATGGGTTGCGTCTTAAATTTGCTAAAGCGCGTCGACGTTCGGCTACCGCTTTGGATAGATCAGGGTTCCAATATGGTTTAGGCTTAAAAGTGCCACAAATATGTTGAGGGATTTTAACCAATGGGATAAATCTGTTTGCAGCTTGTTGTAGAGTCAGTTCAAAAGCGTCATAATTTTTTTGAAGGTCCGATTGGAAGGTATATTGGGATAATGAATTTGCGATGTATGATGCATAAGAACTCCAATCACTATTTTTAAAGTTCCTTTTTTTTAAGAAGTCTCGATATATATTTAAGGCTGTCGACAATTTAATTATACGATGATCACTACCGAGAGTTTCGTTACTAACATTCCAAGAAAATAATGTTGCCAGATTTGTAGAAACTAACGAAATATCAGGTGAAGTCTGTTGTAATAACCCATTCACGAGGCGCACTCTGGTTGGATCCCCATTATTTAAACAGCAAAAGTCATTTTCCAATATGGAGTCAAAGATCTGCATACCCCTTAGATCATTTTTATAGGACCAGCTGATATGATGAGCGTTAAAATCACCTAAAATTAAACAGTTTCTGTTTGCAAGAGAAAGTACGAAATCCCAATCATTTTGTGTAGTATGAATAGAAGATGGGCAGTACACAGATACAATGTTCTCAATTTGTTGACAATTCAGTACCTTAACATGTAAAAGTTCAATACCAATATTGGGACATCGTGGTAAACAAGCAATACTTTTCACAGTTTTATGAGTTAAAATAGCCACGCCGCCATATCCATCTGATCTATCCAATCTATAAATATTATAACTAGGCATATTAAAATAACTTTCTGGTTCGAACCAGGTTTCACTCAGCACAGCAATATGAACCTTTTCCTGTGTAAGCAATGACTCTAGAGATATGGCCTTAGGTCTCAAGCTTTGACAATTCCATTGTACGATATTCACATGAACTATTTTAGAATTAGTAGCCATTATTTGCAAATACATTAAAAAGAAATCCAACAAAATTCTCATTAACCATATTTGAAATAATCCATTCTGAACTAATTGTTACAGCTTGTCTAATTTTAACATCTAAAGAAACCTTACTTAACAAAATTTGATAAAGCTTATAAAGTAAACGAATAAAAGTAAAATTTGTGGTCTTTCTGTCAGTAGATGTCTTCTCTGTCTGTGTGTCCTCAGGTGTATAGTCTTCTGTAGACTCTGTGTCTTCATGTCGGTATGCATCCATAGGTTCCGGAACTGATGATGTTGTCATACCGGGGACTGGAGTGGGAGGCCTTGCCACCTGTTTACGGTGTTTCTTCGTTCTATTATTTTGTGCAATATTAGACGGCTTCTGTTGAGACGAAGTAAACAGTTGAGACATCAGCTTCTGTTTCTGAGGTGATTTAGTAGTCTCCTCGCACATTGATTCAGTGTCAAGCTGCATTAGGCAAGAAACACGTGGTGGTGGGGATAGACATCTATCAGGCACCGGGGAGGGAGGAACGTATATAGTAAGGGCTTTTGTATACGTACAGTTGTACTCAGACATCAATTGTCTTATTCGCCTTTCTTTTATAAAGACTGGGCATATCTTTTGGAGAGCCATATGATTACCGGAACAGTTCACGCATCGGAATGATGTGATCTCACAGTTTTCGTGGTTTTTCGAGCACTTGGGGCATATTACTTTTGTGGAAGGGCAAAATAACCGAGAGTGACCAAACTTCCAACAACGGGAACATTGGGTCACGGGAAACACATAGGGAGATACGCTCACTCTTAGTCCAAAGAGGTATACATATGAAGGTAGTGAGGCCCCTTTAAATGCTAGGCGAATAGATTCGCATTGTATCCATCCATTAGCTGAGTTTTCGTTAAATTGTCGCTTATTCAATCTTTTTGCAGAGATTAATTCGAACTCACATGTCAAATTTTCTAGTAAATCTTTCTCGGTAACATTCAAATCTATGTTTCTGATAACGCCATATGTTACGCCTACCTCAGACGATCTTTGGCGCTTCCAACCCAATTCATCGAGTGATTTGTTATAAATAAATTTATCAACATCGTCTTCCTTTTCAAATGTTATGATAAGTTTGTTTTTATGAACATACTTAACACGGGCGATTCCATTAATATCCTCGTCTTTAAACAGCTTGGCTAATGCAAACTGTTTAGGAAACGTAGTCGTACACGTCACATGAACTAAAATTTTTTCCACTATATCCTGGCTACTTCTACGACTAGATTTCCGACCTCGAGTTACAGTTTGCCAATCTTCCTCTGACGAACATTCCACGTGTGTTCTTGTCCTCTTTCTATTCACTTCGTCCACTACACTCATTTCTTCATCGTACATTATTGTATCAGTTATCGTGCCTTCGCTTTCATTGTTCAAAGTAATAGCGTCTTTATCGTGCTGTACACACGACTCATTATTCATATCGAATGCGTTCCGACCCGAACGGGTCGAGCGCGCGCTTATCTATAAAAACGTGCAGGTGATTAGTTAATTATTGTTTCGCACAACACGACCGCTGTTAGCGGTTAACGCAAAGCAACTGGACATTTGGTTTGATCTCTATTAGTCATTAATTTACACGTTGCTATGCGTTTAGTGTTTCAAATAAAAGCCGCACTAGCCATTTACATTTTTTTAAACAATGCTTTACCAGAATGAAGAATTTAGTTATTCTAAGGTATCATATAATTAAATGTAGACTTTACAACAATGTTAGGAATGGATCTGCTAACCGTTGGCAAATTCATTATTGCTTTTAGTATCGACATCTCACGCGTACTCAGGACCACACACCACGATAAAGTTAATTTAGTAATCCATTGAAACGTAGCTAATTATTGACATTTTTTGTTATAAATATGGCAACATCTACCTGGAATACGCATCTTTATTATTGAGAAACAATTAAACAACTAATATGTAGACGGAATTAGTAGCGGTATTAAGCAGGTTCGATTCTCAACACGGAAAACTAGGACCTACATATTTATGTATATTTATACCGAAATTATTTTTCAAACACCTGAAATTAAAGTAGTTGATAAAAAAAATATTTGGTCTCAAATTTTAAAGCCAACATCTTAAAAGGAACACTTTCTAATACTTGATTAACCTTGAGAAAAAGATAAGTATTCAACATTAACCGTACTGAAAATACAAATAAAACAGCTTACATTATATATTCCAACTAAATTAATAGGTACCGTTTGACGTTTCATATTTTTCAAGTTTAAACAAATTTAAACAGACGGAACTCAGACAATTTCAACAACAACCATGGAATTGAGGATTTACGGAAAATTGTATGTACCTGTTAGTTTAGCTGGATGTTAATTGTCACTAACTACAATAGAATCTAAATAGAGTAAAAAGTTTTATAACAAGTCATTTTAAGAAATTGCAACTGATAAATACAGTGCTCAATAATGTTTGTGAATTGCGCTTGTGGTGCGGAATAATGAACAATGACGCAACGCGGAATGGACGCTCATTGATAGAAATCATCTCAAGTAGTTCCCTCAATACTCATTTAATAGTCTATTTGCAAGGAACTGTATATACAAATGACACGGTAATGGCATGTTACGTATCTACTTTAAAATGTAAAGCAATGCAAATGAAATAAAAATTGATCATTTTTATGTTATGCAAGTTGAAAGTTGGTGGATCCCTGAGGTTTAAATCATAAAATTAGACAAAGCTTTTCCTATGTAGCTGAAAAATAAAGAAGATAAGTTTGATAGAGATAAAATGATACTGCGGCCAGTAAGTGTCCTTTATCAAGAATTGTGATAAACAGCTCTTAATAAATGTGCAGTTGTGTATAATTGAGTGCTATTATCATCTCTTGGCTATGTTGATGGAAATGTGTAATTCGTTTTCGCATTACATTGATATACGAATTAAATGGTTAATTCAAAGAACCTATTTTCAGCATCTTTAGGGTAGCTTCAAAGGTCCGTAACGAAAACAATTCTCACTAAAAGACTTCAACGGGATCCAATATATTTTATGATTATTGTTTATAATAACAGTCTTTTTCATGGCCATATCTTTAAGTTATTTCTACCTTCTCATTAATTTATGTTTTCTATTAGTGCTTTCATTAATCATTACCGTATTGCCAGATAATTTTAATAAACCTGTCATCTTAATCCGCAGTGTTTACCAGAATATTTCGATGCAAAATGTTAGGTGTGCGAGCTTTTTCCCTACATCCCTACATGTAGGTAAGCACATACAAACTACTAGGTGTTGCAAAGAAGTAATTTGTAGGTAATTTATGCGCATGAAGATGCTAATCTCTAAAACTGGATTTTAATGAAATCTTTACCAACACGACCACTTCATCTCAGGTATTTCATCATAACATATGCATGCTATAAAATTAAACACCTATTTCGGTACCGGCAATTAGTGAATATATTTCAACATTTTTATGGAGAAGAAAAATTCCTGTGACGTTTCGCAAGTTTTCTTTTATTGTAAAGAATATATATATTCCAGTTGTATATGTGCAAAATTTAGAAGAAAATAAATATTAATCTTTGAATACGTATTCAATAAAGAACCGAAGTTATCATGACTCAGTATGAATGGGCAGGCTGATCCGGGGCGGTACCACTGTCTCACAGGAAATCGACATAAAGCGACAGCTTTGTTACCACATTTTGTTTGGTGAGTGAGATTGCCAGATGCCCAATATCCCTTTCCTCTTCCCATCATTTTTTCTTCCCTCTTTCCTCCAGATTCGATCGGCCGGAAACACTTCCATAACCTAAACTCTGTAGATGTTCATGGGCCACAGTAATCACTTACCACCAGGTGACTCATTTGCCCCTTTGACGGATTTATGCAATAAAAAAATACACAGATTATAAATATGCGATTCAAAACAAACATCAGTATTATTTTTTCACACCTCCAAAAGATTGCAGATCGACGTATTGAAAATTGATACTCTTCAGCATTTATGAGAAAAACGATATCTACAGACAAACAAGCAGACGGACAATAAATAGATCCTAGAAAGGTTCCTAATGTGTTGTGGTGACATAAAACCATTTTATCTCACGCTTAAATTACTAATTTAATCTGTTACACAGTTCTCTCCGTGGCGTCATAAATCCCGCAAACAAGTGACACTTGATTACACAAACAGTGGAACTTAATTAATAAAGCAGGAAAGGCTAGGCAGGGTCGTGGCACAGCGGAAGCTATACTCAGCTGGTCTTCAACGTGTACGGCTAGATTTACGATGCCCATTCAGAATGGATATCTGAGTGCAAAGGTGCTAACCACAACACTCAATTTCCTGAACGTAAGTAACAAGTTACTTGCAAACTATTAAGGTGTATGATGGACGGGTTCCTGAACGAGATGTGCCCACGATTTCATTCGCTGCGTCTGAGATACCCACGCCACTTCAACTCACTATATTGTATCGCTGGCTGAACTATTTATCTATAATCCTACTTCCTACAAATTTATAAAGGCGAAAGTATGTGTGTTTCTTTTTCACGTTCAGACTGCTGGACCAATTTTGATAAAATTTGGCATGAAGGTAGCTTATACCTACTTACTTAGATTCACATATAGGCTATTCCTTTTCTTGTAAAATGTAGTGTTCCCGTGGGATGAGCAAAGAAATTAAATATGCATCATATTTGCTCTTTCATACCCGAAGGGCTGGGATGAGATATAACAGGACAGGACTGAATGCATCGAGACATGGAATAGAATGGTGTGGAACAGGATGGTATGTAACGGGACGGGACGGGAAAATCAATGTTAAGAACGGCAATCCCGTTGAAATTAAGTATAAAACAAACTGGAGTCAAAAATAACTCCACATTATGAGAGGAAACTAGGTTTAAAGCTGGACTAGTAGAGATTGGTAGGAAGCATTGAATTTGTCGTGGTAAAATTCAATGAGAATTTACGAACCACATGCGACGAGTCCGATATAGGTAGGGGCTGCAGACACTGCCATGTTATGAGTATGTTGTGTACCCATTGTAGCATTTAACATAATTTTGGAGGTACTATATTCGTGTAATAGCTTTCTAATATAACTATTTGCAAAAAACTAGAAATGTCTCCAAGAACACCAAATACATCTACATTAACTGCTTGTAATGCTTGATATGACTGCATGATAATGACTGCTTGTAATATTTTAAACCTATTTTTTTATGTAAGTTCTGGTGGCCTGGTGGTAAATGGATCAGACGCCGCTGCCATGCATTCATGGTGGTCGTGGGTTCGAAGGCCAGGGCACACCTCTGACTTTTCGGAATTATATGTGTATTGACAGTCAATTACCACCATAAGGGTGAAGGAAAACATTGTGAGGAAACCTGTACACCTTAGCAATTTGTAAAAATGTGTATGCTGTGTAAAGTCTGGTGGGTGCACAGCTCTATTATAATATTCTATAATAAGCTACCAAAAACTATAACAAGCTGCAAAAGTGTAAATAGTTTTAAAAATAGGCTTAAGCTACATATTCTTTCTAAAAGTACCGGAGACTAAATTAAGAGTAACATTTATTTTATTTTCTTTTCTTTGTATCTCATTTTTTCGTTCTTTAAACCTAAGTCCGCCAACCCGCACTGGGCCAGCGTGGTCTACTATATGGTTTAACCACTCTCAATCGTACTCTCGATTGTAGAGGAGGCCCAAGCCCTACAGTGAGACGTATATGGGCTAATACAGTACAGTATATTTCTATTATACGGTGAATTGTCTCAAATTTAACTATATTCGGACTCCCGAGGCATAAATGAATTTTGCAACATATAATTCAACGAATATTTACATTTACATTGGATACATTAGTCCAATATTGATTTCAAGAGGATACAAAATGTACACCTTTTATTCTCTAGTCACCTTCTAAGGTAACTATTATATAATTACCTTTATGGCTTCAAGATTGTCTTTTGTCACCCAAAAGCGTTGTTGTGCAAAGTTATAAGAATAGTTTTTTCTTTCATTTCATTACATTGGATATGTTATTACTACAAGATTACGAGTATAAATGTTCGTTAATTATAGATGAAAGTATTTCCTAAATATTTTTTTTATTGTATCAGCCCATATACGTCCCACTGCAGGGCACGGGCCTCCTCTACAATCGAGAGTACGATTGGGAGTGGTTAGGCCATATAGTCCACCACGTTGGCCTAGTGCGGGTTGGCGGACTTACATACCATAAAATTCTTATAAATCGCTATGGTATGCAGGTTTCCTCACGATTTTTTCCTTCACCGTTTTAGTGCGTGGTGATTGACTGTCAATACACACATGACTCCGAAAAGTCAGAGGTGTGCCCTGGGATTTGAACCCGCGACCACCGTGAACATGTTAGCAGCCGCGTCTAGTCCGTTTACCAACAGGCTACCACGCACTTACATTCTTTCCTAAATATACAATAAACATATGTTTTTAGTTTGATTTGTAGCGCCTAATTTCACCACTCGGCAAATTATGTTAGATGCGCTGTAACATTACATTTTTTATTACAATGAATGGCGACCCGAGCATGTCGTTCACCTGATGGTAAGCGATACGACCGCTCAACAATAGTGCCAAAATCAAACACCTAGAATTACAAAGCAATGCTGGCCATTCCAGCGCGCTCGCCATCCTGAGACATAAGATGTTAGGTTTTAATATGTCCAGTTACTCTGGCTACAATTTCCTTCACACCGAAACACAACAGTGCATTCCCACTGCTGTTTGATGGGAGAAATAGGCATCGCGGTGGTAACCACCCAGGCGACCTCTCACATTTGAGAGACCTACCACCAGTGAAATCTGGTGACAATTGTCTTCTACGCCTGCTAATATAACCTATGACGTGTGAATTACAATGAAAGTTCTCGGATGTTCAGTGGAAGCCGTAGCGGTTGTATCAAAGCTGCCACCGTGCAGCCCGGCTCGAATCGCAATTATCAAATACAAACACGCACATGACAACCGACTTACCGCCAACACTAACCGTTTATTAGAAAATAAAGTTATTGTTTATAAAAAAAGTTGTAGCGAAGAATTACACAGTGGCTGTAGAATAACGGACATGGACACGCATCGTCCTGTAGATTGGGTAGTGTGACGTCGTGTAATAGGCAGCTTTTAATTTCCTTTACGAAGCATTTATTTAAAAAAAGAACATTTGAAAAGCAATACAGTGGGATTGGTGTTCTCCTAGTTTGTTCATCAGATCTTTTTATCTTTTACTTAAGATGACCATCATTGCATAATAACACAAATAAATACGTCTTAGTATTTTATTTCTTTCACTAAAAATATCGGTGCCGAGTACGTGTTTCATAATAGGTAGTGTCATAAAGATGGATGTGAAAACTCTGCACAGACGAATATCTATGAATATTTGAAAGGCAGGCTTAGCTTAGATAAGATTTGAGAGAACAATAAAAGGAACCTTCACATTTACTAAATTCGGTATTTAGCACTAACTTTCATAATCAGGCAAGAGCGGCCGCAGGTTTAAGCTGTTTTTTGGCTTAGTCTTAAGTCTAGTCTAAAATATTAAATTATGAGAGACGAGTCTATAACCACATTGGATACAAATTGATGTATTGGACAACATAAATTGGATTTTTGAACCCGGAAAACTTACACGAAGTGTAACGTCTGACCTAGGAATTGAATTCAGAACTATAAATATCGCTTAGAGAATGTCATTGGACTAATGAACTGTTATAATATGAATACGTCTAAAAATATAAATAATATTCCCAAACATTGATGATTAAATAAATACCTTGGAAAGCTCGTCATGTTAGTGAAATGGAGGCGGAAATGATTAACCGCAAAACAGCGAGTTCTAAAAAGGCCGCTCCACGACCACACAGGACATGCCGACCGCTGTGACCTTGTTGTATTATGGTACCCTAATTTCACCGACGTGAGCGCGCACCAAAAAACTGGCATGTCATTTTGTTTGCACGACTTGCCGGTAAATTAATACTGTCCGAGCGCTCCGAGTGCTCCTGCCAATGAGACACGCACGAGCGTCGCGCAAGTCATCCCGCGCCGCGACACGTGCAAAGCCGCTGCAATCTTTCACGGTCTCGCAACAAAAAGTCGCTACCAGGAATTCACTTAACGCGGGTCACATTTTCACCGATTAAATCAAAATGACAATCGGAACGAATTTCTCATATTTTCGTGAAAGTCAACAGCTATCGCAGTTATCGGTGATTGTCGCAGCGGTCCGATTTGACCCGATTTATCTCCATTGTGCTGATGGTCCGCACTCCGCGCACCGCGTGTACGGAATAGAGAACTGATTGGAAAGCGATCAGATCTTGGGCCGAAGGGCAGATCGTCGATAAGCCGCCAATGTTAGCAGCGCATGCGTAATTAGAGATAAACAGAAAATAATTGGCCGCAATCACGCGCTATAGGCAAATGCGCTGGGGCGGCGAGGCGCGAGTCGCTGCTCGCTGCTCGCTGACTACTCGCCAGATATCGCCATTCCTGCCGCGGAAGCTCTCATGCGCCGCGCCGATACATCGCACTCACTTTATTGAATTAGTTACAATATGGACATAAACCATAATTACCTAGGTATTGTTTTTATATTTGAAGCATCTTACCGCAGAGCTGACATTTGTATTCGAAGCAGTATTATGGTTATAAAATGGGAATAATACTTTTAGAAATTAAATCTTCCTATTGATTTCGTTATCATCTCGTACAAACATATTTTTCCATCAACCGTCATATCAACCACCTGTCAATTTAAATTTGCAATATAATTTAATAGTACATAAAAAATCTCCATCAAAGAGCAATAAAAATGAATTTTGCTACGTGTGCACATTGCCTCGACATATTGGTGGACGCAGGTCACAGCCATGTCTAGAAGGTCCGACAAAACATGCTTCGCTTGACCCGACTTTTGACCCGAAACCTTGTTTTGTAAGCTTAAAGCGTTCGATCTTTAATGCAACAAAGCGAATATTATGAAAAATCGTTTACTTCATAAAGTGTTGCGAAAGACAGGACATGTACTTGATTGGTCGAGATACACATTTATACAAGCCGAATGATTCACTCGCATTTCGTGAACAAATTGCAGGTAACGTACGCTGATCGGCCGCTGTCCAGTACGTATTTACACAAATATTGCAGTTACGCAAGCGTTACGTGCGACCTGCGAGCCACATTAACTATTCGTTTTTTAAAGTTTACACATCACAATGCAGTTATGATTACATGTTGTTAGGTGCTAGGCCGCGACGCGCCGACGTGAGGTGAGTCTTCAGTGTCGGCTCTCACCTCGCCGAAGACGCACTCTTAGATTAACGACTCGAAATCGATGTTTGTACACGTCCGACCTCTCCAATAATAGGAGCTGATCGAACCGCCAGTCTGTAAATTGCCAAGACACTTGCGAAATAACGAACTCGCTGTATATCATTGTACAGTTTAAAGTAACAAACGTACTTTGTACTGCAAACACTGTAATTGTCAGTTGTTACAACGCAAATTACACACGTGGGTTTTATATTTCGTGATGTGTTCACGTACCCAGATATTTACACCGAGTACGATGCACCGGTTTAGAATACGCTTCAGCATGATTACATTTCCAGCGATAAGGTTTTCGTAACCGTGCAGCAACATCAATTATAATTAATAAGTTAATATGGCCGCGTCCAGAGGTAATAAATGGCGTTATTCCAGATTGATGGAGCCGTGAATCAATCTCATTGATGAAGGTTTTCCACAAACATGTCCAAGCACTCAATCCACGCCTGGCGGCGGAGAACACCTTAATTGACATGTGTCAGAATGTGTGCGGCTGACCCCAGGGTCATGCGTGAACACAGTTTGTGCCATTCCACCTTTACTTTCGCCAATAGTCGGTGCCACGCCGTCACTTATAAGACGATCTCGTTTAGTGCTATAGACGACCCACTGACCTCGCGCCGAGTCCCTTACTTATTGTTAATTTATTAATACTGACAATAAGATAAGTGTTCTTGGAATTGTTCGTACTAGAAAATTATGTTTATTAATCCCCTTTAGCTTGTTGAGCTATTATCTGTAGGTAGTTGTTGCTTGCGGCTTTATTTGCGTTATTTACATTTCGATTCTTATTATTATACCGTACAATACTGTGGATTTAGAAAGTATTATCTATGTTAATCTCTGACATGGATTACTTCCGCAAAAAATATATATTGCATATTATGGTCGACTCATATCTCGCTTTAATAATAAAGATACATCTGGACTAATGTAACTAGTACTTAAGTCACGAGTGGGATTATTCAAATTGACAAAAAATCTTTACATAATAATTTAGCGTGGTCATTAACAAACCTACATGAGATTTTTATTTGAGATTGTTGAATTGTTTTCCCATGCCGAGTGTTCGGTGTACAGTTTACATGTGTGCATATAACATTTGAGTGAAGTTTATAAATGTCGATATAAATAGTGGCTAATCGTGATTTTGTAGAGGTTAGGTACCGTAGCACCTCCGCCAGCGCTCACCCCGCGCCTCCGCGCCTCCACATTCCTCTCGAGTCCTGAACCTTGCTGAACTTTGCTCTTATTGTCAATTCGTGCTCAGCGGTGTGCGTCCCGCTCTTTACTTTATACCCATTTAAGAAGTTAGACAAGAGATAAACGGCGCGCTTCGAGGGGACGTCGTTGCAGTACTTACAACGGAAAATATGAGACACTAGAACAATGAGAACCTCTTTAATGGGCAATATTATCTTTACTATTAGGAATTTGCTAGCAACGTTTTTAAACGCTTCTAAGTATGGCGATTATGCCTATTCGAGCAAATACGCGTTCCTGTACACGTATCGTGCCTTTTGTCTTTATTGTTGCCACCTGCCTTTGTGTATACTTGCTTAGTATTGTAGTTGCATCGCTGTCAGTCCCGGCTTCAGTATTTCATAAAAATAATGTTGTATCACGTGTAATAACGCCGCATATAATTATGAGTACCGCAATAATTTGCTACAATAATACGGTACAAATTGAATTCATTGTACCCCGTGGCAGACGATACGTTGACGCAACGCAAAACAATGGAGTTTGGGTTCAGCGACCTTTCGGGATCTGTGACATAGCAACGAAAATATGGGCACAACTTTACATACGTACAGCGTTGCGTACTCTGTACGTATGAGCGTGAAGCAGAGAAAGATGACGCGATTGAATGGCGCAGCTCGTGCCGCGATACGCCCCTTCAGATTAATAGGCAATACTTGTTGAATTTGAAATGAGACTACTTGTGTAATTGAAATGACGTTATGCATTATCGCTCAGTAATAGCGCTCCGCTCCAGTATTATGTTGATTTATTGCATGTATTAATGCGTTGTAATTGTCCTTTCATTTGAATATCAGTTTACGCGGTTTGGATTTCAACACTTAGAGTTATAAAGAATTTGCTACAATGTGTACGAGTACCAGAAAGTATTTTTCCAATAAACAGTTGTATTTCCAGTGAACGTTCTTTGTAAGTACATAGGTAATGCTGGCCGCGGGGTTCAATAAGAGTAATGCGGCCTCTTAACCACTCCGCGCGGCGACGTCTTATTTAGACCCAAACGCGTCTCAAATTGAGGGCTTTCAACGCAATTACCTTCCTGTGCAACGGCGCACGTTTAGCACTTGGCTATCAAATCCGCTACGGATTCCTGTGCACAGTAAATTGCAAATCTGCCGTGTGTAACGTAACAATAGTTGTTCTAATGGCTTCTATTGTCTAAGCAAGAAAATGCGCTTGAAAATCTTTATTGTTTTATTTAAAATAATAATACGAAGTTGAAGATAAAATAGTTGTACTTGTTGAGTGTAATGATAAAATAAATCACGGTGCACTTCAAAAGCAAAATACGTTTATTTTTGTCCACATCAAACGCAATTACATTCCAAAAGTATTCCTAGAATATCGATACCATAGGTAAAGTTTTTGTGCCATTGTTAAAAAGTATAGTAGAGTAAGACTAAATTACAGGCTGCGGGGATGTTATCTAAACGTTTCACAATAGTATTGTTCGGCGTTGGCACACAATGGAACACCAAGAGCGAACCTGTCTGCAGAAGTAGGGCGCGCGTGGATCGTCGCAGCCGCAACCGTGGTGAAATGAGCGGTGGGCGGCGCAGAGCACGCCGCTCCGCCCAGCCCTTTCACCGCCCGCCCGCGGCGCCCCACCACGCCCCGCCCCCCTCGGACCTCCTCCTACCCTCAACCACCTCGCACGAACATTACGCAACCCCGGCCGACGCCAGAATACTCGCCTCAGGGCTTGCCCCATTCAGCGAACACAAAACGCTTACAAAACACATCTACTTTATAGCTGCAATGCAACCCTCCTCCTTGTGAACTAACATCCATATAAATTAGTTTGTAAACAACGCTGAGATTTAACGATTAATAAAGTAGATTCTGAATTATCATTTTCAGTATTTGATAGAGGATATACGTTAATTGAAGGTTTTAAGTACATACTTTATACAAATGTTAAATGCAATGATGCTTCGCAAGAATTAGGAATCATTTGACTAGGATATGTGGATATTTTTTTAATTAACTTAAATCTAATGTAAAGAAAATGTAACTGTAATAAACATGATGTTTGTTGATATGAGAGTTGAAGTTGGAGACATGAAAGCAATTTAATGGTGTTTTGCTTAATTAAGTAATAATAATATCTTTATTTTGTAAACATAGATCATTCAATTAAATCATAAACCATAATAAGATTACATTACAACAAAGCAAATGCTGCAGCAGAAGCGATTACAGCCACAGCAGGTAAGCTAAGTTAGGTTTAATCAGAAACAATGACTAGTTAAATATTGCCATTATGTTTATTGTCGCTCAATGATCAAACTGTACAAGATGAAAGGTTAAAAAGCTCAAATAAGCGTGCATTAGGAAAGAGGTGGCCCGCTGGGTCGCGGTTAGAATGCAAACTGCCGCCCATACATTAAATCTGCTGCATTGGAATTGCAAAGTCGTGATTTGTCAAAGCATATTCTAAGGTACCGCAATATTCGCACATCGTAATTATTATCGATCGTAAAATGGCACCCAAATATTTGCTGTATCTACGTTTACATCAATCCCCAATCCCTTCGGGGTTTCGTAAAATATTATAAATATGCACAAAACCGACAAGCACCTTTGAAAATCTTTCGCGTTCTAAATGTTCAGTCGCATTGTAGAGGATCGTGTTAATACATTAAATTATTTCGCCATAGAGCTGCCATGTAAGTATTTCTACAACGAGCTCAGATAAAGCTTTGATTTATCACTTGACGTATTTAACGACAACAAGCAATTTAAATTTATAAGGTCCACCGCTTAAGGTAATATGTTACAAATAGACTCCACTGTTAGGATTACCTTTAGCATACGACTGGGGGCTTACAATGAGAGATTCTCGTAGCTCTCCTTTGTATTCCATGCGAGTATCTTTATTGGGGGATAAAGTGTAGAATGCGCAGGCGTACATAAACAAAACACGGTGACCATATACGTCCCTACGTGTATGCACCGCGAATAATTCAACAACAAATTCACAGAATTACATTCGCTTTGTTACAAACTTGAAACTAGTCATATATTGTGCACTTAGATTATTACCGCCTTGTTTAGATAGTCCAAACTAAGATTAATATAGAAACTCTCATGAGAATATTTTCAAAAATTATGATGTAAGTCGGCATAATGAGTAATATCAACCTCATAATTCAAATACTTGTGCAATTTTTTGTGTGAACTGATTAATTATAACGCAAAATAAAATAAGTTTGAAAGTAGATGCATTAGAGTGGCGAACTAATTTAATAACAGGTCACATAAAGCTATTACACTAATCATTGTAAGCGTGAGAGCGAACTACCCTGGGCGAACCATTCTAATCGAAATTACAACAAGCACGGAGCACGACCGCGCCGGTATCGCACTGTGGAGTACGGCGCGGGACGACCGGCGCGACGCGGACGATGCCAACCATGCAGCCGCTCTTAACAATTTATTGTTTGAGCCAAACGACGCTCCTTCAATTATTAAGCATTTAATTATAGTCAGCACCTGATATAAATCGCTAACAATTATTTCTAACCGCTAACAACGCAGCGGGTTGCCCAATGGTCGATATTTCGCGCTCGCGTCTTCCACTTCAGCTAATAATTGAATTTCCCGGAGAACAATTGCTTCGATTACAGCACAGGCCGACACGGATCGACGCCTAATGAATCTCCCCGCTGTCTAGTTATTTACCGAGATAAACCCTGTGTTTACTGGGTACATGCGCATGATTGCACGAGCTACCAATAAATTAGATTTATCAGCTACCTACGTATTTGTGCTCTGTTGTTTTAAATTTATTTCAACTTGTTTCCGTCCGTTCCGTGTCATCAATTTGATGACTGGATCATAGTGACGTATGTATGAAGTAATTGATGTACAAATAATTAATAACAAATACGACAAAAATATACATATTTGTTTATTATGTATCTGTGCAAAGCAGAATGCCCAGAAATAATATTTCTGTGCCGACATATATTTGAAATAACACATTTAAAAATATTTTTTTGTAAAAAAATAAAGATAAATTAATGTATCTCCCGAAGAATATTTTTAAATCTCAGAATTTATTAGAAAATGTAAAACCATGTCTCCAAAAACATAAAAATGATTTTGTTCATCCTTATACAAAATATTAAAATGTTGCCTACAACAGGTCTGTCTTTAATAATTGAAATACTATACATTACGTAATATAGATAGAGGTAACGCAATTAAAAAGTATAATTAATTTTTTGCGCATTATTTTTTTCCTTCTTGTCATGAAGTGAAAATAATGTTATAATAAATAGCGGTTACTGCTAGCAGGTAATTAGTTATGAAATTGTTTTTTACCCATTGTCAAAGGTTAACTACAAAATTTGCTATGTAATTTGTTTGCTAATAATGGCTATTTCACACTTGAAAGCACTTTGAAACTTTTTTTTAGTATTTTTCATATTAATACATCCTATTTATTTCTACTGAGTACTCAATTTAAAACCTAATCAAGTATGAAATATTTTTTGGAACCTAAAACATTGTCATGTCGACATTAAATACATGGAAATTTTTTCTACTTGAATATTTACATTTTTGTGTATGGATACCCACATCAAACATGCTCAGTAAGCTAAATATATTTTTAATTATTAAAATTACATCTGTGGAAGTGTTTTAAGCCCGACGGGTATGCCGACCCTATTACCTCTGATTATCGAACTTGTATAAATGGCTTGTTCGCGAAAACACCAACGCATTTCAAAATCGCAAATTGAGTACTATATAGAACAGAGCGTTTTTATATATCGATGCGAAGTATTTTAATCCCACAATTTACCGAAGTGGTACTAAGAAAAGTAATCTGTTTCGTAATACAAACGGATCAATATTAAGAATTAAGTATCGGCCGAGGCACGCGCTCGCGGCGGCCCCTACACCGCACCAATCAATGGGATGCAAGCCCCATTTCACGATTTCAATATATTTTAATGAAATGTCAGCACTTAGTGAAACCTACATTGTGTAAGCCGAACCGCGTTCTCGTCCTTCCCACAGATATAATCAAATTGTTGAAATTAAGAAAACAATAGCAAGTGTTGCGTTAGCTTAATTTATTACTTTTGTATAATACGAGCAAGAAATACGATTAAAACATTAGTGCGATTAGGCCACTGTGAATTATTGAGATATTTTATGCCGAGTCAAGTCATTACACAAATATATTTAAAAATTCTTTGCATAAATTACAAACTAACACAATCGAGTTTTTGTTCAACAACATTAAAAAAGTAGGTTATGTAAGATTTGGATTCATTCAGCCCATGAAGTAAATAAAATTCAGCTTTATACATACATTCGAGTACATAAACTCACGCATTTTTCCTAGAAAGGGTAGGCATAACTGCAAGAATAGAAAAATCCAATATCACTTTGGCCGACCCGGATTTTGAACCCGAAACTTCAGCTTTGTGTCGTACCGTAGTACAACTACGCCACCGAGGCAGGCAGTTTTCAGCCTTATTAAACTAAATACGTCCATTTAAAAGTAAAGCTATATAATATTAATTTACTGTTGATGGAACAATCATCACTCAGACTTAATCCTTTTAGACAACGACTCAACGGAACAAAATGTGAAGTGAATTGAAATGTTTTATAGGCAACAGCGTTGATATATCCGCAAAAAATATACTCGCCATCTTTCAAATTCATCATAACGGACAATTGACATGGCAGGCGCCGGATAGTAGCTGGCAATCCAATATCTATTAGCGATCATATCTTAGCGGAGAGATGGCTCTGGCCCAGTTCTGGAGCCGGTCGGACCAGTTCCCCGAGAATCCTTGCGTAATAGCACCGCACACCCAGCCCTCTTGCAAAAATGCATTACTAACCGCCAAAAACACGCCTCTTAAAAGCATTTCAAGATTCGCATTTAACAGATTACTCCCGCAGTACCCGCCGATTCCACGACTCAGATTAAATTCATGGACATTACTTAACTTGCACCGATTTTCGACAGGGAAAACGCATAAAGTGCGGTGGCAGGGCGCGGCGCGGCGGCGACGGCGGGGTAATTCGGTAACGTATATATAAATCACCGCATTTATAATTACGTATGTCTCCACCACGCCCTAGAATGACATGCAATTTTGTTTCGGAAATTATACACGGATGGTTTATTTATTGCGCTTCACAGTAACGGAATGGGTATAACTACAATAAATATATACTCATTTAGGAAAGTAGTCGACCTCCAATGTATTTTAAGATGATATGCAGCAAAGGAATATTTAAACCGTATCTAATTTGAATAATATATCGATTGTGTTCTATCTACGCTCTATAGCTATGTACTTTGTATGAATAAATAAATTATACCCAATAAATTAATTAATTGCATATTTTAAAATAAAATGTTTTATTCGTATTGTTTTAATGGAATCGAGACTGACGGCGTTTGTGTATGTAGTTATATAATATGTAGATAATAGGTATGATGCGGTTCCCATAGTGGCCGTGTACTGGCAGAAGAGTACAACATTAGGACATGATTTCCGTGATAATTTATTAGTAACGGCGCGGCGAAGAAAGCGTGCGCGCAGCCTGCCCATATTAAATGATGCATGCATCAGGAACGCCACTGTTCGTGTCTGTACTCTCGTTTAGATTAACGGTCTGTAATAATGGTAATAATGAACTCAACCATATCTGCATTATGCATTATACTCTCAAGAATTTTAAGACCAAACATTGAGACGCCACCGGTCTTATATAATAGGTTTATGAAATATTAAACAACTTAATTTTACTATCATTTGTGATGCATGCAAGAATCAGAAAGATCAGGCAAATGTCAATAATTTTAAGTTTTGAAGGTATTTTAGCAATTAATCAGAAAGTTGTTGTTTAATTAAATAATAAATAGACTACAGTGATAAATTATGCATGTTAAATCAATCATTTCGAATTATTGCAATGTATTTGTAGATTGTGCATGAATAAACATAAAAACGTATTGACGACAAATTCAGAAATAATAAACTAATGTATGATTGCAAATACGGCGTGTAATATCAGGTGTTGGAATTGGAAACTTAGGTAATTTAAACGTATTACGTGTTCAATTTACCGCCTAGGTGATTGCAGATTGTGCCTCACCGAGCCGAGTCCCGACGCCACAACATCTATAGTTTGCCTCCACTAAAATGTTAATAAAATTACAGTATAATGTATCGGCTGCTACACCAATGCACTCTAGCCAGATTCATGAAACGTTTGACTAAAACCTTCGTGTTCCATTTAATTTATATCTGCCATTAAAAGCTAATATTAAGACGTCGAAACGTTCTTTAGAGACACCTGTTTATAAATATTTTGTGCAGGGCTGTCGCTGTCATAATAAAGATATGATGTTGTTTTAAGTTCATGTGATTGTACTAAATAAAGGTTTGTGCTAAAGGAAGGTTCGGTAGGGTCAGCAGAGCGACTCGTGACCAAGGGCCGTGCGCGCACGAAGTACCGTCACGACCTCGCCCTCGTCGCCTCCACTCCAAATAACATGATATTACTCACTAACTGGCCATTTCACGCCACACTCGATGCACTGATCTGTTGAATCATATACCCATAACTAAATACTGCTTTTATTATATCAAAATGCTCATTGGTTCAATAAGGAAGCATTTCTTTCAAGAGTTCCTTTAGTGATTATCTTAAATTTAAAAAAAAAATATAATGATGAGCGTAGTATTATAATTTCACTCACTATCTTGAAGTGAATTTCACTGTTAATAATAATTTATATTTGTGCGACATCTTTTAAATTATGTTGAATAAAATTTCTCTGAGTGACAAAAGTAATTATGTCAACATTCATATACGTGTCTTATATAATACTTATACAATACATCCCTCTTCAATATGTTATTTATTATAATGTATCATGAAGCGTTCAAACGATAATACTTTCTCACGAAATCACAATTTTCAAATATTACCGCCAGTATCGATCGATCATCCTTTGAATCGGCCGCAACGTTGCGACTTAATGTCTTCTGTTCGATTCATATATCATTAAGGCTTTGAAAGCCTTCGTAGGAACCTAATCTGATTACTATATCCAATACCTCATAGGGTTTGTAGGCATCACAAAAACATATCGTAATTAACGTTGTAAAATTCGTCTTCGTTCTTATATGGATGCTTGTCTTTGTAATGTTGCTCGACACTGTTTAAGTTCCTTTAAATCGTGGAACTATTTATTCTTGGTAAGTATTGTTGGGCAAGAAACGAGGAAACAATTAACTACATTGTTTTCACTCGTTCAAAAGTTGATTCTTAAGAAATTTTAGGGCTACCGCTCGGTGAAGGTTTCGTGATTATTAATACGATAATTTAATAACATGTACTATATACATTCGAATTACCTACTTTAAGAATTACTTCTTTCGTTAACTGTAAAATAAATTATATTCGCATTCGATTTAATCAATGTGAAATTCTCACTTCACATTTTTTCCGATGTACCGGGAGGCTTATCGATAAATTGACCCGTGGAGTACATAAATAAAGTTAATGAGGCAAAAATCATGACATACAACAAATCAACCCGAATAGCCAATTGCTGTTTGAGAAGAATTGCTTATAGGTATTTTAATTAAAGATATTTTTAAATGAGGATTATGAAAAATATTTCCGTATAGCCATGAAACATTTTGGCTTTAGTCATAAGGAATGGTTCTTTGGCTGTACTATATGACATGCTGGATGATTCAATACATTGTAAGTTAACGTCTACTAACTGTTTGCAAACGATACAGTTACACTCGCATGATTCGTATAACAAAAAAGAAACAACTTGTTATTTCGCGGATCCAATTAGAATCCATTTTGTTTTGATTGAAGATAGCGCGCTATTGTTTTGTGACAATGGCGGAGCGGTGTAGGACGGTTCGGCGATCGCTCACCAGTTGTCAGGTGGTAATGGCCAGACCCTTGGCACGTTAGTCCGGCCACTCCATCATCGGACCGCCATTTTATTAAATGTTTCCCGATAACTCATCGGCAAGCGTGCTGCAATGAAGCCCACCGTTGCGACACTTTGTTGCCTGTCCAAATACATGAAGTCCTGTCATATTATTATCGTTAATATTGATTATTCGCTCAGTGAAGGATTATTTCTTAGTTATTACGGATTATGTTATATTTCACTGTTCCATTTCCATGGTTTCTTTAATAAGGTTGTTTTACTAAGGTGTTAGTAATTAAAGTAATAATAAATGCTTTTTTGGTCCCAACACATTTAATATGTGATAAGTTTTAGTCTCATTGTTCTTGTCGGCAAAACTACTGCATCCAACGTCTTTTATGCCACCTCAAAAGTTCTGCCATCTCGGTAAATCTCGTCTAACAACTCTTAGAATCCTCATTTAAATGTACAGTTTATTTAAAGTTAGACGTATCTGTAAACTATCGAGGTTTATATTCCAATTAATGTTAATTAAGGTAAGGTACATTTGTAAGTTTTGCTAATTTGCACCAGTACGCTTACATACACGATAATTCGCAAGGCCCGCAGAGACGGTGTTATCTTCGCAAAATATTCACAAACAGCGTCGCCCACGGGCAATTCATCCTCATTAGCTTATTCATGACAAAATTATAAAATGATTCCCAAATTAGTGTTACAAAATTCAAACATCGAGCAAACGAGTATTTTACATTGTAAAGCTAAACGACTTTCGGTAAAGCGAGATGTCGCAGGCCTTGAAACTACGCGTGTTTACAAAATGCATAAGTAAAACGTGGACCTCTCCATCTGCGGACCACTATCACATTTGAATTTTGCATAAATAGTTATGTATCTGCACTTGGGCCGATACATGTAGGCGATAATATGCACCTGGCCAATTTTATTTTATAATTTACAAAATAAAAACTCCTTTATACCTAGAGGCACCTTGAAAATCATTTTTATAGTTTCATATCAATATAACTGAATCGTTTATTGTATGATCTTTGTAGCAACCAGTATTCGAGTGCCTAAAATGTTGGAACAAATCATTTTTATTGAAGACGTGTAAAAAATATTTTAGTATGAATTTAAAATCAGATTATGTTAAATAGATAATTTATAGCAAAGCGCTTAACTTTTCAACATAATTTATCTTCGGTGTTAAATTCTTGTTAATTAGATTTATTTTATGATTTCAATGAATATAATGATGGTAAGCGATACAACCGCTCATGAACAGTAGCAAAACTAAACAACTCCATGAATTACAAAGCAATGCTTGGCATTCCACTGCATTCGTCATCTTGAGACATAAGGTGTTAGTCTCTTTATGTCCAGTAGTTACTCTGGCTACAATGTCCTTGAAATCGGAACACAACAGTGCATTTACACTGCTGTTTGGCAGGAGAAATAGACATTGTAGAGGTACCTACGAAGGCGACCTTTCACATATGGGAGACCACAAGTATACTTGTTATGTTTTATTTTATTGTTTTTGTTTATTCTAATTATAGTTTATATAGCCGGTTGTAAAAATATGTCATGTTAATTTTAAGAACTGTGATGGAGCTGTACACGATATATCAATAAGTAATAAATAAATAATACTATCACGACTGAAGAGATGCAAAAAGACGCGTCGAAGCTGTACGCCAGTAGCCAAAACTATTTCCGTTCCATAAGTATTTTTCGTATGGGAAACCAATAAGACAGTTTTGTCAATTAATGGGAATCATTTATATAAGAAATCTTTGCAGTGCCGGTCTCATGGTAAATATGGTAGAGCAGCTACAGTTATTTATGGCGTCAATATACCAACGCAGTATTCTACAATCATTTATTAACATCTAAATTCTATATAATTTTAATATTGTTATAACAACATAATGATATAATTGGCCAAGTTGTTAACAATTTAAGTAACAAAGCATTAAAATAGTGAGACGGTGATTGCCTCAAACGTCTTGTGTTAGACAGCTCTTGCAGCTTTAACAAACGACGTGGGCGAACCTTAAGCTAATAAAATCTGAAACTTGGAGGGAATATCTGAGGCTAGAATAGCTTTTGTATATACACAGCTCCGCGCCATGTGGAAATATTCGAAATTACTCAAATTTCTTTCTTAAAGCCAGTTTTACAAGTTAATTTGTTTTGATCGACAGCTAGTTTTAAATCAGTGTTTCTATTTACATCGTAAACACTTTTTTGCAGATAACAGAATAGAATCTTAAATAAGGTTTGCAATGGGCAAATACACTTTATGCAAGTTTTGTTTGTAATTTATTCCCTTAGTAATATAATGTTTATCTTCCTTGAATATTTTGGATGTGAAATGTAAGTGAACGGATTATTATCCGTGAACGAAACTATCGTGAGGAAAACCACATTCCGGAGAATACCCCAAGAATTTCTCAGATACGAAGACCACAACCCACACTAAACAAGCGAAGTAAAGCATAGATCCTAAAATTTAAAAGGAGTTCCCGTATACAGGTGCGAAATGTAGGTATGGACTAGCATAAGTACCAATGCTTCGATGCTGATTCATATTTTGCATTGAGAAGGTATGGTTTTTGCTTTCGTTCCTCCAAACTGATATAAGTTGCCTATCAAGTGGCGAAAGAGTAGAATGACCTTCATGAATAAGAGGAAATATTCTGAAATTTGTTTTCTCCGCGTGACCCCTCTAGCGGAGAGTGAACAGTGATTAAGTTTTTATAAATATTCATTATCAATTTCGTATAGTGCTCGTAATATCCGTTGGAACTGGTCTGTTTTCTCTTTCTTCGAAATCACGCAAGTGTAGGACAATAAATCAGAAGTGTAAAGTTGCCTCAATTTACGCTCATTATTTCAGTATTTACGTGCAATTTGCCGACGGCTAATTGTATTAATTAATGTCCATTAAGTTTGGATGCGTTAACACTGTCGTTAAATTCGTACTTTTTTGTTTTGACCTCGTGCCGTTTGGGCTCATGTATCAACAAGTACCGTTAATAGCACATAAAACACGTAACTCTACCCATGTATCTGCATGCCAAATATAATTTCAGTCAAAAACAAACGTTAATAATCTCGAATTCGTTTTTATATAATTTACGCCTTGTATAATTCATTTATGTGCGAGCAAAAGACATTACAGTTTAGATCAGTGCTAATTTATTTTGCTTCGACTCGGCAACCTGAACAATTCTACTTCGAGAATATTTATGAATAATGTTCACGTTACTCTACCGCACATAAAAAACCGTATAATTCGAACTTATATTTGCAATGCGATAAGAAATTATTTGACGTGCCTACAGCAGCAAGCGAGGGCATGTACATAATATGTAGATATTAATATATTGTGGTGTGTTGCGGGGCCGAAATTGAATGTAATTAGCGATTTTGCACAGCGCTGTCGGCGCAGCGGCGGCGATGAAGCACGGTGACCCCTCGGCGCGGGTCACTCAGGCCCAACCGGCTGACCGCGTTGCACCACTTGTACCATGTGCAATATTATCAATGTGAAACATTAGAAACACTTAACTCTGATGCGCCTAGCTGGATAATCAAATACAGGACCTTTAGCTTTATCTTTAACGGATTACATGCTTTATCTGACGATTTCAATTTACATTAACCCTCATTGTCTTAATTGATTCCCGATTTCACTTTACTGTAAACAGTATTACTGCCCATACATAGTTGAAACCAGCTTTATATCGAGAGTTGCATACTTATATTTCGTGGGAAAATTGAATGCTGTGCTATGCCATTCGTCCTATCATTTGTCATAAATCTCTAAGCACCAGCTTATTGTGGGGCATAACCATTGTTGTGGCCATCTGGGCTGGAGACGGCGCACGCCTTTGTCATAAGGCGGGGCTGCAAGCTTATCCATTGGTTACCGGCAGAGCGTGACATGTTCCATTGGACAATCCAACAAACTGTGAAAGTGACGAAACGCTTCCTGCTGCGAATCTTTGTACCAAATAATTGATTCAACTTTAAAATACCTCATTTATAACACTCTGTTGGTATTTGCTAAGTGTATCGACTTAATTAATGGGCATGCATATTTTATGAATAAGTATTAAATTCACTAATAAACGGACTTGGCTTAAATTACAATAAAAACAAATCAAACAAGATGATAACTATGGATGTCTATTTTATCTATTTATAAGTATCTACAATATATTATGTAAATAGGAAGGTACCATAAAAACGTAAAATTTGAGTTTGAATTTGAAGATTCTATTCAATCCGCTCAAATTGAGAATCCTTGATTTGTTAGTTACACATCAGTCACCAATATAAACCTATAGTAAAAGACACTAAACATCAGTGGCGTAACAATAGGGTGGCATAGTGCGCATAATGCCACGGGCCCCCGGCCTTAGGGGCCCCCGGCCCGGCATGGCAGGGCCCTGGTCCAACAGGGTCTCAGGCCCGATAGGGCCCCGGCGCGATTGGATCTCGGGCTCAAGCCCAACAGGGTGTAAGCAGAGAAGAATGTAACATTAATTTATAATAATAAATAATTGGCTACATTTTTAATTTTACAATCGTTTCACCATAATATTTGATTTAAATGTTTTGTTTTTGTTTCATTAAAGTATAAACATAGTTAGAAACCAATAAATTACAATTTAATGAATATTGAGGTAATATTTTTCAAATAAATATAAATATGCCTTGTGCTAGAAACTAAGTGGTAGTGAAAAACGAAAGAGAAAGAAGAAGTCTGAAGCAATAAATAAAAATTTGCCTAAAATAAGTCATTACTTTTGAAACGAGCAATTTATTGATGAAAAGGCGAGTAAACAGAGTCCCAGAAATGAACGAATGGACGAAACTATAAATTTCATAATAGCAAATCTCGGCGATAGTGAATATTCAGAATCAACACAATCACAACCAAGTACGAACAAAAATGAAATTGAATCATATTAATGGGAGTGGAAAGTATTAAATCTTTATAGGTTACAGACAAGTGTAATAAAAAAAAAGGCGAAGTGAAACGATTTGTAATTGAGAAAGGTAATTGTCAGCCCAATGACCCCTTCATATGAGACAGTAAATATAAATAGTAAAATAAATAAATAATAAATGTAGACGACATTTCCCTGACGATATAGTCTTGATGGCGGAATCGCTGGAGGAGTTGCAACAGATGCTGCACGGCCTGGCTTCAGCCTACAGCGAATAGATCATAAAATGAACTTCGACAAAAACAAAGTAATTATCAACTACCACATTGAGCCAATCAGTCACTGTATGTGGCCACCAGCTCGAAGTTGTTTCCGAATATGCCTACCTGGGGCAGATCCTTTAACAAGGTAGAAACAGTTTTGAGAAAGAGGCTACGTGGAGGTTCCAGCGGGGCTGGGCAGCATTTGGTAAACTACGTTGAGTCTTTTCGTCACCTTTACCACAAAGGTTGAAAAGCAAAAGTTTCAATCAGTGCGTCCTACCTGTCATGACCTACGGTACTGAGACTTGGACACTCACAGTACGACTGGTCCACTAGCTTATGATCGCTCGGCGATTTATGAAGCGTGCTATGCTCGGAGTCACTTTGAAGGATAAGATTCGTAATGAACTTGTTCGTCCAAGAACCTTAGTAATAGACAGCAAACAGAATTAGCAAGCTGAAGTAGCAGTGCGCTGACCATATCTGTCGAAAAACTGATGACCGTTGGAGTAAACATATTTTTGAGAGGAGACCACGTCTTAGCTAACGCCCTCCAGCAAGGTGTAGTGATGATTTGTAAAAGGTCGCTGCTCGATACTAGATGCGACAAGCTGACTGTGAAATGGTGCAATTTGGAAGAGGCCTATGTCCAGCAGTGGACAATAAAATGATGAAGATGAATAAACAAAATGTTTGAGTTGAGGGTTATGACGACTGGAAACGAATTATTAATGCAATAGAGAGACAAGAAATACCGAAAATTCACTTGGATTCATGTTTTTTGTATGAAAAATACCAGTTACATTGGACATTACAAGAGGAGCAACAATCCATATAAAAAAAGAAACATTTTTTGGCGCCAAGAACTGACTATACTCCTCGAAGTTACTAATTCAGCTTTTCGTGACCATAGAGATAACGCAGATAAAGGAACTTTTTTGAGTTGTTTCTAGCAAAATATGACCCTGATTTAGAGGAATGGTTAAATAAGTTAATTAGCCAGATAAAATACTTAAACCCAAAAATACAAAATGAGCTAGTTGCTGTTTTGGGCCTAAGTTTACTCCATTGTCATTGATACAACTCAAGATAAGTTTTTTAGTACCGTGTGGCAGAAAGAAATTAAAATGGAAATCCAAAAGCTCTCTTTAATCGTTATTAGAGAATCCTTTTCAGATTTCATGAAATTAGTTATGTCCAAAATCCGATGAGAAATATGAAGCCATGTGATTAAAAAGGTACTGTATCAGCTCATATGAGTCCCGCTACAGGGCACGGGCCATAATATCTACCACGCTGACCTAGTGCGGGCTAGCGGACTTAACGTAGCATAGAAATTCTTACAAATCGTTATGGTATGCAGGTTTCTTCACGATTTTTTCTTCATCGTCATAATGCGTGATGATTGACTATCAATACAAGCATGATTCCGAAAATTCAGAGGTGTGCCCTGGGATTCGATCCCGAGACGACCATGAAAATGTTGACGGCTACGTCTGGTCCGTTTACAAATAGGCCACCTTAACAAAATATTCATAAAAACGAAATTACAATGTTAAGTTTTTTTTACATGTACGAAGGGCCCCATTTGATAAACTTTGCCACGGGCCCCCGATGGGGTAGTTACGCCACTGCTAAACATTATTATGAACCAAACATTATCTTAACTTACATTACATTTAAATCACTTGATCAAGTGTTTAATTAAACTAAGCGTAGGCTATTAATAGCCACAGAATACATTTGAGATCTATTTCTTGAATAAAGCAATTTAAACAAATGGGTCCGCAATGTTATAGTTACAAGAAAATGTATTAAAATGCAAATTGATACAAGCGTAACGAGAAATTAGCATTACGGGCGACAATATTGAATGGTGAGTCAGCGTTAGTCCATCACCGGTTTTGCCTACCGGGGCCTATTGTGATTCGTGAGGCAATGCTACAGCGAATCTACTCGACAAGTTGATCGACAAGCCCGCCCAAATTTTTAATCAATAGCCGCGAACTGACACGATTGGAAAACATGTAGGTCACCGAATCAAAGAAGCATCTCGTCTATTGAGAATTCAGATTGAAAAATAACAAAATGTTTATATTTCTTACTATACCTACTTGGATGATCCAGTGTATAGTCTATGAAAGTATAAACCGTAAGAGCTTGGGTTTAATTCTCAGGTGGAGCACAATATTTACGTTGGGCTTTTTAGTTTGAAAAATATCACCACAGTTGACAGGCTCGGATTTCGTACTCGGCCTGATGATAAACTTACACTTATCACATCTCAACGTAAACAAAAGCAGCAAATTGAGGGTCGTATTCGTGGCACCCATCCTTCAGCGGTATATTATGCTGATTATAATATTTATTAACGAAGAAGTATCTATGAATGTCGACCAATTGGGGTCTTAGAAATTGCCTTTCTGTGTTACGGATTATAGGTTTGATCCCTGCATGGATGAATATTTTTTTGGGTTAAGGGTAGACGTTTAGTTTTAGGTTTGTTTAGATTTCATTTTTGTTTTTGATTGGAGGTGAGTAAGACACTTGGCCAGACGGAAGGACTGCGGTTGGACTGAAGTGGTAACAGAATAGTAGCCCAGATAAGTCAAGAGGAAGGTTGGCAGACTACCCGCTCGATGCATGGATAACATTATTAAGTTTCAAGGCAAATTATGGACGAGTCAAGCCCAGGAATGCGAGATGTGATGCGATAGAAAACAGGCCTATGTTCAGCAGTAGATAAATTTGCTGAAATGATGAATTAAAATCGAAGCATAGTAAGTGGAATTAGGACTAGGCAGTCCTAATAGTTTTTTGTTACTTTTTTTGTTACAAGTGCGCCGCTGAGGCCAGCGGCGCAGTTGTACTACGGTGCGATTATAACGTTGAGATTCGAATCCAGGGTCGGAAAAGTGATACTGGATTTTTGTACCTAATAATTATTAGCCCGGAGTCAGAAATTTGTATCCGATATGGCGATTGGCTCGCCCTCTATCACAACATGGAAGGCGAAACGTGGATCTCCTTGTAGAATTTTTCCTACCTCATCTGGAAAAATCGCATGAGTTTATATTTCTATGTATATAACTTACTTGGTGCTTCAATTGAAGCACCAAGCCTAATTAGGCACAATAGTCCATCATGATCAGTTATCTTATCACATTATAAATAGTACGATTTTTTTCAAAATCCCTCCTTTCATTGTATTTGAATGTAGGTATGTTACGTCACAGACTACGAAGAAGATACCTACTACGTATTTTACATCGATAGAATAATTTCCCGTTGTAATTTGTGTGAAAAACATTTGTACACAATGGCATGAAAAATAAAGGTTTTCAGTAAATCATTCCGAACTCCGAACTTTTGTGTGATTATTTATATTTCTCTATAATTTGTTAGTAGATTTGTTCGTAGAGTATAGCCGAGCCTAAATTATTATTTCATCATCATTCAATTATGGCCTATTTATTAACAACTATAGAAAACAAATCGGATTTTTTTCTTTGTATTTGTCTTACAGCGTCATCTAGTTATAAACAACGAAAAACGTAATTTGTCAAGGTAAGTTTGACAGTTGGAACTTGCAATTGACATTGACACTTGACAGTAGTAACTTGCATTTTATTTTGTCGAAACAGTATTTTATCTTGAAAATAAAATAATATAGGCTTTAGCATGATAACTAATTTCGATAAATTGTGTGTTGATCTAGAAAAACAGGAGTTAGAGGTAACTGCACTCATATTTTATATCGTATTCGTAATGTAAATAATTTTGTTTAGGTTATGCCGTACGATAGTTTTAATTATCGAATAATTTGTGTCTTTTTACTATTATTTTCAGGCCCCAAATGGAATTGCATCTCCATCGACATACGCTCAGCTTCTCACCATATATTTGTACCAAAACGATCTGTAAGTTTCATTTTATGTCTCTAAACATTGTAAAGTATTTTTTTAAACATTACAAAACAATACAAATCTTATGGAATTTGCGTTTACGTATATAACGTAGAAAAAATAGTCTAGTTACAGTGCATGGTGCTCGTAATATTATTTAGTAGGATTTCATACAAAAAGATCACCTACATATCTTCTCAAAGCATTTTACGCCAAAAAGTATGGTTTCATTGATTAAACCATACGCAATAAATAATTTTCTAAAAATTTTAAATGGCAACAACTTACTACATCATTAGTCAAATCTTTCTACACTGGGCTTAAATAGAAATCATATCAATATTCTTTTCTGCCTTGGGTATTAGGGAGGTAAACAAAGAAGAGATAGGAGTATAAACAGCAACAATAAACACACATTCCCAATTGACCGGGGTTCTGATTGCAGAACTGGTTAATTATATATTATGTATGAAAAACTTGATTTAAAAACTATTTTAAATTACCATTTTAAGAATATCATAAAGTTATCTAAAAGTTTATCATAATTTATATTTGTATGTCATATTTGATTTGATAAAATATGAATTCTCTATTTTTATATACTTGCTATCAGGATTATTGTACTCACTTTGTTGTTATAATATATTACCACATATATACATAAATCTAATTAAGTTGTATAATAGTATAAGGTCAGAGTCCCTTAACAATAATAATATCCCGTCTTGTGATGTCAAACATAACAATAAAGTTAAATAAATAAACCACACTAAAATCGAGTCTTGTATCATGAGTATCAGGAACTACAAGAGATTTTTTGGTCTCCCAAAACACAATTATAATCTATATGGGAATAAAACTTACCTTATCACACCAGAAAATGAAAGAATGTTTAAAGCATTGTGGGCATGTTTTTGTGATAGCTTTGAATTTAGGGAACTGCCATTTTAGTATACATATGTATGTATCCATAATAATTAAAACTAAATATTACAGGTGTAATGCAAAGTTCTTATGGAAGAGAATACCACAAAACATAACATCAAGTAATCCAGAAATAACCGCTATATGGGCTGTCGGACAGAAGCTATGGAAAAAAGATCTTCCAGGAACATATCAAGCATTAGCAGCATTTAATTGGACTGAACCTGTTGCTAACATCATCAGAGCACTAGAAGGTAAGGATAATTTTCTTTTTCAAGTTAGTTAGTATGTGGTGTTAGGTTAGCTGTATATTTTTTAGCTCACTTTCAACTAAAAAATGCAGGATTTTAACCCACACAAGTAATATTTACACACACTTCTACACTTACGAATTATAGAAGCAGATACGAATAATTAGCCTGTAGTATTACATAACATGTAACATTGTTTTCAAATGCAGTTATTATGAGCTGACTCTAAAATATTATTCATGGACATCAAAAATCACTCATCAGATTTTTAACAGCTCATTAACTTTAAAATGATTCAGACCCTTGTTTAAGCAATTTTTATGTAGAAAAGGGGTGTATGTGTCTGACACATATGAATGTATGATAATATCTCATTTTTTCCAAAAAAAAAAAACAATATGTGTAGCAAAACTTAACTAATGTTTAATCTCCTCTAAACATGGTTTAACTTATTTATGTTTATGTGGTTGATTAGGGGATTTTTTATGAAGAGGCTGTCTTTTAATTATAATTTTGGTATATTGGATACTGCATCTGCACTGGATACATATCTGTAATACACTGACTGTTAGTTGCTGTGCTATATTTGTCAAATCTGTAGAAAAGAAACCTGTTAACAAAGTGGAGACTAGAAAGGAATAACATAATATTATGTTACAGTATACTTCTCAATCTTAATCAGTTCATTGCTGAGCAAGATTTTCTTTTAAATTATGTGTACAGCACTTCCAACTTGCTATAGGTCTTTCATTATCATTATTTTGTATATATCTGACATTTAATACACATATAGATGGATTAGTTGTAAATGTTGCAGTTATAATTTTTTTTAAATCAAATTAGTAATTTTTATTAATATGACATATTGATTAGTGTTGCAATATAGGTCAGGGTTAATTTGTCTATTGTCATTTGTCATCCACTAGTAAAGGTTAAACCAGTTACTATTTATTGTATTTACCAGGGGTTCCCAAACTTATTTGTACTGTGGCACCCTTAAAAATTTGCCATTTTTTTTATGTTTATGACTCATTGGGCCATAAAGACTAGAAAAAAAAAACAACTTTAACTCTAGCCTAATAGCTGATTATCAGCTCTACATTATATTAATATTTACTTATATGTTTTATTAGAAAATAGCAACAAAACCAAACATTCGCTTAAAAGTAAAAAAAAAGATTTGATTTGATGAACTATTGGCTGATTTTAAATTATATTATGTTTACGACTAGGCTCCAGTTTCCTGTCCCTATATCAATTTTTTTATCTTTCTTTTAAATATTTTAATCGCTGGAAGACCTTAGCACTATGCTCGAAGACCTCAATCGAGTCTGTCTGTCTGAATGTCCATGTTGTGCCCACCCCCATCGGTGCTGGGGGCTCGACTCTTGAAGTTGTTGACGAATATGTCTATTTAGGACAAGTGGTCCGGTTAGGCAGGTGCAACTTCGAAAGAGAGGTCAATCGTCGAATCCAACTCGGTTGGGCAGCGTTCGGGAAACTACGCGACGTCTTCTCGTCCAAAATACCTCAGTGCCTTAAATCGAAAGTCTTCGATAGTTGTGTGTTGTTACATACGGCACAGAGACGTGGCCTCTCACTATGGGCCTTATAAAGAAGCTCAAAGTCACTCAAAAAGCTATGGAGTGGGCTATGCTCGAGGTTTCCTTACGAGATCGAATCAGAAATGAGGAGTTCCGTAGGAGAACTAAAATAACCGATATAGCCCAGCGGATTAGTAAGTTGAAATGGCAATGTGCGGGGCACATAGCGCGGAGAACTGATGGCCGATGGGGCTGAAAAGTTCTCGAATGGAGGCCGCGTAGCGGAAAACGCAGCATAGGACGTCCACCCACAAGGTGGTCAGACGACCTGGTAAAGGTCGCGGGACGTTGCTGGATGCAGGCTTCCTTCAACAGGTCACTGTGGAAATCATTGGGAGAGGCCTATGTTCAGCAGTGGACATCCTTTGGCTGATGGATGGAAATATTGCAACTGCAAAAAAACTGGTTTCGCACAAATACGACGTCGCAAATGATAATGAAACCTCGAATGTTGATGACAAAATATTTATGAGAAACTGAGCTCCAAAATTTAAACAGTTCGCCTTCGTCTTATTCATGCTTCAGGCTGGAGTCACAAGATAATTCTATTAGCTGTGCTTGCTTTTTGAAATGGCCAATGCATCGACACGCGAAGCTCCTGGGACATTATTGCGATACCCCAGTGCGTCACGACGCACAGTTTGGGAAGCCTTGGTATTTAATAATAAAAATATAAATCTTATTAACAGCTTTAATTTATTAAATAAGGAAACGTTTATAGCTTAATAGTTCAGTCAATAAAATTAATGTTTAAGAGTTTTAAAATTACCTTGATCATTTTATATAGATGTTTTTTTAATTGACTTAAAGTTGCATAAAATACTGATAGAATAAATCACTACATTTGGGTAGTGGATATAGCAGTATCACAGAATATGGAACTGAAGTAAGTCTATATAATTAATTTGCGAAATATGTTAACTAATGAATCATATAATTATTTATGCGCCCATGAAACACCTAATACTGAGCGTGAGACTTCTCTACAATCGAGATCGATTGAGAGGGTTTAGGCGATACGCCTATTGTAGGTTGACTGACTTCTGATACTATAGAATTTCTTCTAATGTTACTTACGAAATTCCTAAGAATGTTCTTGTATCAAATTTCAGAAAAAGTTAGAGAAAGAACCCTGAACTTGATTGGGCGGTCGTACAGCTCCATATCTCTTGACACAGTGGTCTCAATGACCGGCCATAGTAGAGAAGCCGCCTTACACGCGTGTCGAGACAGGAAGTGGACTGTCAGTAGCGACGGCATTACCATCAACCCGGTACCACCAGCACAACCCGCGCCACTTCACACCTCCAGCGAAGACCAACTCTTCAAGCTCACAGAATTTGTCTCATTCTTAGAAAATTGAACATTTATTGTTATAAGAACGATTACACATAATTAAAGCTAGACATTTAATTTAAGTACTGTGTCCTCATTTTGCGTCAACGACCCTTCGGAAAAATTAAACCAACATTCTTTTATATCTTATTTATTAACAATTTTTGAAGTCGTTGTTTGTTAAAAATTGTTTGTATAATTATCAAAAACTATTAAAGAGTATAAAAGAGTATAATAAATTGGCAGTGTAAACTGTAACTACATCTATCTTACAATAAAGCTGTAAATTTTTATAATGGTATTTATTCTGTGACTATAGTCCCTGTCACTTCGTAATATAATATATCACAAGCATACATTGTTCGTATAAAAAAGTTTTTCGATGTTTTACATTACGAGTATTTCTATAAGCTATCTCCTAACTATCTACAAAAATCTCAGTGTTGACAGATTAGAATCTGCCTTGGAAGGAAACTTGGTTCTGTCGCGGCTGAAGTCTCATTGAATTTGTGTCGTCATCGTCGCCCAAGGAACCTTCGTATGCGCGATTTATTTGTCCTCCATTCGGTTCCGCAAACACGTCTTTGACTGATATGTTTGCATTTGACGGCCGGTGCCGAGGTCCTAGGTTGTTATTGAGCTGTTGAAACATAAGACATAAATAATTTAGTATTAGATACATGTGCATACATACGAAGGCGGTCTGAAAAGTTTCCGACCTCAACGTGAAGATGGCAAAATTCGTCAATAAAATTCAAGGAATGTAGTTATGCATCTTTTGACAGCAACACATGAAAGTTTCAGCCATTGTGGACGCTGTGTTGTGTTTTTATTTAACAGTCGTTTGAGTGAGTCGATCTGAAGATTTTCGTGAAAATGGAAAAAATCTAGTACCGCGCTGTCATAAGATATTTGTTTTTAACAGGGTATACGCCTACGCAAATCAAAAATGAGTTAGACTCTGTGTACGGGGACTGTTCACCGTCATTCACAACTGTGAAATTTTGGGCAGCTGAATATAAACGTGGCCGTACGAGCTTGGGAGATGATGAACGTTCGGGACGTTCAAAAATTATGACTACTGACGATAACATCGCTAAAGTTCACCAACTGGTTTTAGACGACCGTTGAATTAAAGTGAGAAAGATAGCAGAGGCAACGAAAATGTCCAAAGAACGTGTTTGTCACATATTAAATCAAGATCTAGGCATGAGAAAGATTTCCGCGCGTTGGGTGCCGCGTTTGCTAGCCAGACCTAGACCTTAGACCAAAAACATGTTCGAATGAACATTTCCAATGCTCTGTTGACGCAGTTTAGGCGCAATAAATCCGAGTTTTGGCGCGGATAATTACTGTAGATGAAACTTGGAGACACCACTACACGCCTGAAACAAAAATACAGTCAAAACAGTGGACGGCAAAGGGGTACCGACTCCAAAAAAACAAAATGTGTTTTTTCGGCTGGGAAAGTGATGGCGTCTGTTTTTGGGATAGTCATGGAGTTATCCTAATCGATTATCTTCAAAAAGGAAAAACCATTACAAGAGCATACTACGCATCATTGCTTGACAAGCTAAAGGCAGAAATTGCTGATAAACGGCCACATTTGGAGAAAAAGAAAATTCTGTTTCACCAAGACAACGCCCCGTTTAACACCTCAACAATTACCATGGCGAAAATCCAAGAATTACGGCTCTAACTGCTTGACCATTCACCTTGTTCACCCGATCTAACCCCAAGCGACTTCTTTTTGTTCTCTCAACTAAAAAATGCACTTGGAGGACAAAGATTTTTGTCAAATGAGGAGGTAACCACCTTCATGAATAATTATTTTTTAAAGAAGAACGCCGAGTACTATTTGGACGGATTAAAGAGATGGGAGCATCGCTGGGAGAAGTGTATAGAGTCACAAGGAGACTATGTAGAAAAATAAAAATAAATTCTGAGATAAAAATTCTTGTATCTATGTTAGGTCGGAAACTTTTCAGACCACCCTCGTAAAGTCGCGCCTTTTTCCCAGAAGTAGGCAGAGGTACCATCAGGACACCCGCATTTCGCCTTGTATGTCGCAATATCGGGCATTCTTGACTCGAGGCAGATTATGTATAGAAAATCCAATGTCAGTTTGCTCTACCCGGGATTCGAAGCCGAGACCTCAGCTTTGTAACCGTACAACTACACCACCGACGCAGTCGAATGAATTATTTTTGACAAGATAAATATAAATCAATGTAATAACGATTGAATTTTGCTGTGGGTGGTACATATGTATAATGTCTAATTGACTCATAGTAATCGTTTCTCACCAAGCCTCATCACTTACTAAGAGTTTAGAATGTCAATTTATTAGAATCCTGTACAAACCATTCCAGTAACTCCATATTCATTGTTAGCACCCAGTGTTTGCATTTGAGATTTTCTTCTCTCCGCCATCACTGAATTACGTCGTGTTTCTAAAGCTTTCAAAGTTTCTCGCCTCAATGTCATTTTACGATTGAGAACAGGTGTGCCTAAAATAAAAAAAATATTTCTTAATAACTTACTCAACTCAGCTCGTGTTATTTAGTGTGGTAATCGTTTTTTTTATTCCTAAAAAAAGCCATAATATAAGGTTAAAATGAAACCAAAATTTATGTTGTTACCCGGGCCATCATTTGCGTTCATGTTGAAGAATCGCTTCTTGAACGCCACGTCAAGCGTTCCAATGTTCCTCTTCTTTTGTCTTGCTTTCTCTAGGTTATGGATTGTTTTTCTTCTACCGACATTATGCGGTCCAGATCCTGAATCATTGTCATAATCGTCGTCTAGACCATTTAGTTTCTGCAAATCTTTTACTATTGCTATTGCGTTCTTATCCAGCAATGCATCTTGAGACAAGTCGTCCGACTAAAATATGAAAATTCGTGTATCAGACAATGTAAAAAGTTTAACATTTGTTACTTATGGGTACAGTTAGTGATTTCTTACCTTCTTGGTACAGAACCAGTTTAGTTCTGTAGATGACAATATGTGTGAAATGGTTCCAAATCTATGGAACAACATAGCGGAAAATTGTATGACCAAGATCAATGCGAAGAAAAATACGAATACCAGACCAATAGGTTCCAATTGTAGATATTCTTTAGATATGAGCACCTGAAATGGCAAAAAGTATAATTTAATACTTGATTTATATTTTTATAAATAAATATTAATTTCACGGTGCAATCTTGTTATACATATAAACACAATGAAGATTGAAAATGAAATTATCATCGCAGCGAAATTTGTTTCTCAATATCTATTTATAATAGAGATATAGATTATAAATACATATTTACATACTCATATTCGCAGTACGATCTGATATAAAGAAACAATACTGCTGTTATGTGACGTGTCATGTGTTGGTGCAAATGTAATGAAGTTTATTGCAACATTTATGACCATTAAACTGTGAAACACATAGTGAATACTGTGATAATTAGGTATGTGTGTGAACTATATGATTGAAAAGTGTAAACACGACTTGCAGTTACACACAATTCCGTACATAAAAACATATGAATTCCAATGTTGTAATTAGTTTAAATTATTTTGATAACAATAAAATCAAAACAATGTTAAAACATCACCACCATATCGAGGTGAGTGTATAGGTATGTACAGAGGATACCAGTGACCTGCAACCTTGTTTAATTGAAGAGAAGAAAGTCCTCCACCTTAATAGACAGAATAGAAAGAGAGAAAGAGGCGTTAATTAACTCCTCGTTGTATCGGATTGGGGAAGTGCGTCAGTAGGGCGTATTATAAAAAGTTTTCCAAGATAATTGTCCTGCCCCACTGGTAGAAATAATTTCAATACAATTTTGTGTTTTAGGATCAGAAGAAAGAATTTTGTTACTCAATCGAATTCAAATACCAAAAGTTAGGACTTCTATTAAGGGTTTGGATTTATTAGAGTATGTGAAACCAACAATGTGCCGCCACAGTTATTAAGTTTCTGTGTCTCAGGGTCTCCATGCTGGTGTGCCATCCCAAGACAGACCGGTTAGAAGGAGGTCGTTAGACTTGTGAAGTGACACACATTCTGTGGTAACATTTGGCTATACCTCGCCTGTCTCCTCGATGTACGTTATGTTTGTCTTTACTCCCAAAGGCCAAACGACGTGGAGTTGATCTTTATTGAGTTGTAATAAAAATACTATCAATATAAATAAAGCATTGAACATAACAAATGCGAATACTGATTTATTGCGAAGTTCAAGCAGATCGCCTGCAATGCGAGCCTGTAAAATTTAATAAAACACGAAATATTTAATATAATTGCATCAACTTTCAAGGGTGACTGGGATTTCAGCTTGGTAAAGTCAACAGAAAATGTGTTGTGGTGCGTAGTCCCTAGTCATCGTTGAAGGCCGATCGCTCTGTAGTGGATTCTCACGTTACCTCTTGTGAAACCTCATCATATGTAATGTTAGTTTTAACTCCGAAGGGCCATTTAATGTGAAGGTTGTCCTTGTTCAATTGCAGTAAGAATACAATAAGAACGAAAAGAGCATTGATCATGAAAAATGAAAACACAGACGAATCTCTTAATTCTTTCAGATCTCTCGAAATACGCTCCTAAAATTGTGGGAAGATTAAAGTTTAATACATGTTATAATTATTCAAAAAAATTGGCGCTCACCTGAAAGAAAATCTCATTAATATTTCTTGAAGTGCAAATTACATATATTCAGCAAATGTAGAACTTAAAATGTTTTTGAAGTTAAATTTACTTCGACGAGCATTACTTGATCGTAGTACGGTATAGCAATACCAGGTATTTTTTTTAACTGTCATAACTTATATTTTAAGAAAATAATGAATATTGTTGTTGCGTCATATTACATTTTGCTAAATAAGTTCATAATAGTAAAATATTGTCATTTTTTAAATAATGTTCATGTCCAAACTTTATTTTTATTTTATTTTTATTTATATTTATTCGAGGACATCCAACGGCAATTACAATGTTTTTTTAAATCTAATACATAATTGATTTGGTATCATGCTTAAAGCATGAAACTAAACTTTCTCAAATTGAACCTAAATTTACCTTTTCCTCTTTGTTTTCGTCAATAGGAAATAGATATTTGTCGAGGAGGTCTTTCCAGAATTGAATTTCCGGTGGACTCAAGAAGTCTACCTCTCCTTTTTTCAAATCTGGGTCTTCGATCCAATACGGATTTATGAGATCATCTCTCCTTTCCTATAAAATAACATAAACATGAGAATAATAATTAGGAGTTTATTTCATTAATCACAAAGCGGTCTTTAATGTCCCCTTCCGACAACTTTTTTCTCATATTATGTAGAGTTAGGAACATTATTTAAAAATCTACATTTATATTTGGTATTTTCAAATTCTGTAGTTCATTACAAAGGCAACTCTGATATTATCAAAACCAAGTTCTTACTCTCGGCTCCGTTGACAGAGTGCCAGTATCTGAATCCGAATCGTTTTCTTCCTCTGGCCCTTCTGCCAGCGCGTCTAGTTGGTGGTCGCCATTGGTACTTCCTCGGTGTCCTAAAGACAACTTTCTACTTCTAGTTATACCATGTGGATCGACAGCCCTGTAAAATAAATTCAAAATCATTAATTTCCATGAAAGTAGCTCCAAATAACAATTATACCGCTAGCAAAAGCATATTTATCTTAACTTACTTCTCAACAATTTCCAACTTTTTCTCCAACTTCTCAAGTGTTGATGCAATATGTAGAAGTTGTACTTTTTCCTCGTTGCCTTTTGGATGCGTACACAACAGACATTTGAAAAGTCCAGCGAACGAAAATTCTATAGAACCTTCTTCCTCGTTGCTGTTCACTCCTTGAAGGAAACCTAACAATGACTTTTGTTTTGCCTTCTTCTTTGCTTCTTCGGCTTCTTTCTTCTCTTCCTCAATTTCCTGAAAAAGACGATATGTTAATAATATGCTTAAAATGTAACACCTATTATATTCCCGGCAATCTATATACCTTTTTCGTTTTCTTTGTCTGTACTTCTCGAGTTCCCCAGGTGACATTGTTCAGATTTATAATGGAATACAAAATCAAGAGCAAGTACATAGAAGGTATAGACAGTAGATAAATAATACCAGGAACAATACACCAAAACTCTTGTGGATGTAGACAAGCCGCTATAAAGAATGAACTTGACAGTGATATCAAGAAAATGGCCGACGGAGATCCTATACCGTCCTCGCCTAACTGGAGGGCGGTACCGACGATCACAGCCATCATGATCATAGCGTAGGCAGTTGATAATATTTGCGCCACCAGGAGCTGAAAAATATATAATATTAGCAATGGAATTCCATACATTTGACGATTTTTATTTCATACTTTGAGAAAAAGTAATTTATCACTTACTTGATATTCTGATTTCAACGTGAAACAAACGAACATGAAAAGCCCGATGGGGTACAAGTTATATTCGAAGGAGGTCCAATTGTCAATTCTAAAAGCAGCCACGAAGGCACCCACCAACATAAGAAATATCGTACCGGGGCCCAAGATCGTACCACCCATCAACATCATCTGAAAAAAAATATATTTGAGAAACCGTAATAAAATTATTCCAATACTTATTTGTCAAATGGTTACCATCAATTGTGTTAATTAAATAACTTTTTAATTTTATGAATTAATAATTTAAATAATACTGTCATGTAAAACAGCTATATCAAAAGAAAATTGTACAGTGAAATACGACTTACTTGGTAAGCAATATACGGCGTAGAAATGTTGTCATTGATTTTGATCGTGTGTTTGTAGTCAACAAGCAAATCCATAATGTTAGCAATAGTGGAAGGCACCCATCGACGACGTTGGTTGTAAAACTCGCTGAATCCTTCGGGACAGTGTGTGTAAGCGTCGGACGCAGCTGAGTACTCTACACGATAACCACGTTGAAGCAAAAGCGTACATAACCATCGGTCTTCCCCTGTGATAAACATAAACAGAAAAAAATAACATACAAAATGTCCTAAAATCGCGAGTATGAAGTTGTTTCGGACACATTCTATACAGACTGAAAATAAATAATTGCAGACAATTATTTCTATAGCGAGGAAACATAATCAGTGTTCTCACAGTAATTGACTGAAGGTAACAATACAAATGCTACTAAAATTAATATTTCAGCCCTAAGTTTAGTTTCTGATAGTGCGACTTGCCTTGATCGTATTGCACATAATGCCGGGCTTCGTCAGATCGCAGTGTGTATTTCTTCATGACGTTGTCGTCCATAAGAGCCTTTCCTCTGAAGAGGGAGAAGCATCCAGGACTACAGAGTACGCAGCCGATCATGTGTTCAGTCGCCTTTTGCAGCCAATGACCAATAGCGTACTCGAACATCTGGTACCACACCATAGGACCTATAATGATAATTATTATTGTGTTTATCGATTATCTTGATGTTTTTTTAAGTAAAACTTTACCTAAAACTGTTAATCTTACCTGAACCAACAGGGTGAATACGACCACAAGCAGCACCCAGGTTTTTATTCTTTTTCATCAAATCGATAAGTAATCGGACAGCGTGCGGTTGGAAATCAATGTCTCCATCGAGTGTGAGCAGGAATGTGTTTTCAGCCATTACTTCCTTACGATCCACGGGGATAGGCAGTTCCATTAAGCGATGACCGAGAAGGTAGTACATGTACATCACCTAAGACAACAAAAACAAGTATTAAAGAAGCTTCTACTTTTTAAAAATTAACTACTCAATACATAACTTTTTCAAGGACTACCTGAGACCAACGTTTCCTGTGTCGAATTTTAGCCTTGTCCTTCAAGTGACAAATCATTTTAGTTTTTCCTGGGAGTACCCAAGTCAAGCGGCCTCCATACGGTGCTGGATATTTCTTCGGTGGACGTATGCGAATAATAGTCTGATGCACATTCGATGCGGCTTCATCAATCGTATCGACTAATAGTTTAACGAATCGGTTCACTTGTGAATCTTCGTCACTATGATCTGATATCTCAAAAGCGTCGTCTAGGTAGATATGTGCTGAAAATGTATCACCAATTAGTTGGATTGCATTGCATACATTGAAGATTGAAAATAAGAACATTTAATATTAGTAAAAACTTTAGGTGTGTAATTATAGTTTTACAACTTACTCTCAAATTCGTAATAATCTGGATCGACCACACGTAAATACTTTTGAGCCACACGCCGAGCGCATTGATCCTCGTCCAACCGAAGAATAGATTTCAAGAACTCCATCATTTCGTCTTTAGTTTCGTGCCACATAGTAGCGCATGCGTATATTCTTGTGATAGAATCCGAGGATTTCACTGTTTTCGGCGTAGCAGTATTATCCGTGTGAACAGAAATAGTTTCGTAGTATTCGTCGCCCTTTTCCTTCTCGATTTCGGCAAGATCCTGAAAGTTTACATGATTGTAATGCCTCGTTCACACATTCGCCCAACGTCGGCAACTATAGGCGATGACGGTAATGTGGACGGCTTAATGCCTTTCATTGCCGATAATCGTGTACATCACGACACATAAAAGCAGTGTTGCTAACGAAATATTTTTCATTCCCAAATCTGGAGAATGTAGCAGTTCCGCGAAGTGTACTAAATAACATCATACTTATGTTAAGCGTAAATAAGTAACAAATTATTTATAATGTCGACTCATGTAGTGTTTTTTTGTAATGCATGTATATATTTTTATTGTTACTCTTACATTATTATAATACTAACTAACTTACATTACAGTGTAATTACTCTGATCATTTAACTCGTTATTATAAAATGAACAAATTAAATTATAAATTATTAAGATTTCCCGCAATTTAGGGATTTGTTCCAAAACTTATAACCCTGGTAAAATTTTACAACATTCGTATTCGGGGTTTTTCGCCAACTGTCGGTAATCAGAGTGAGAGTAAAGTGAGAATACCCATGTTTGCCTGTCATCGTCGACGATCCGCTAGTTATGGATTCCTAGGCACATACTCCGTGGGTTTGTGACAGTGTATTGTTATAGAAATTTCATTTTTCATAAAAAAATATCGAAATACAAGTTTCAGTAACAACAGCTAGCATTTTCCGGAGTTATCAGTTACATCCGTATAATAATTGATTCAGTTTGGTCACAATACGAAATCTATCATCATGATTGAAACTATATATGTATTTGAATATTATGATTTACATCTGTACGAATATCACTCCGCTTATGCCGATGACGTGCATTGCGTTTACTGAAACGCGGTCTTCTCAGAATATTTGTTCATTTATTGTTATAAGGCCCGACTACTTCCACTTTAGCTTGCTATTGCGGGTTGATATGTCTACAATATATACTAAAAGAAAATAACAAAACATTAAATAAACGTCCTACTGTAGGGCATGAGCTTCCTCTACAATCAAGAGTATGATTAAAGGGGCTAGACTAGAGGTGGCTTGGTGGTAATGGACCAGGCGCGACTGCCAAAGTATTCACAGTGGTTGCAGTTTAAGATCCCCGGGCATAATTCTTTTGCTCTACGATAGGGGGTTGCAAGAATTCCGCCAAGCCCTCTGCCTGTCGTAAAAGGCGACATAAGGGGTCATCGGAGCCGCTGGGCACACGGCGGGGCGGTGCGCCCTCGCGTATAACGACTCCGAGACGTGCGATAGACCCTCATTTCTGTCATGGACTCACATAACAACTTAAACGGGCGTCCAAAAATAGGGGTAAGTGGGGGTCCTCTGAGCCGCCCGTAATAAAAAAAGCTGGAAAGCCAGATACATTGCCATACCCCTTTCGGCCTGCGTGTAACGTTTAGGATATTTTCGGTTTGAATCTTTTTGGAGCCAGGGTTCAATCGTGCGCTTTGCCTGATGAGTGCGTTATTGATTAACGACTATATTATGTTATAGGTTACTGATTTGCGACGAAAATTAAATTGAGCGACAATAAATTATAGATGTACAGAAAACGTTTATTTCAAACAAGAATATACAATAAATACTTTAAAAGAAATAAGACGAATTATAAGACAGGGCGCGCGTGCGTTTCAGCTGTATCGGCACCTAGTTTCCTGATGCAACTTCTTCGGTTTCTTTTTCTTATTATAAAATTCCACACCATTGGCAATTCTCACTACAAGCAATATAGTGTAAGTAAAAAACACAATTACTAATTGAAATAATCCTAAATAAACAGTTTGTACATGACTATTTAATTACACCCCATCATTGAGGTATTACATCAATGCACCCCATACTAAATAAAATAACCATAATTTTCGTATATGTTTATATTTTTGACAAAGATGACACAATTTACATCTGTGGATCTATACGACCAAAAACCTTCATCGTCCATTACCAATTCAAGTTTTTAATCCAATTAATATGTCTGTTAGTACTAACTTCGTTCTTTTATGAAATTCTACTACGAGTTTTATGAGTACCTGCTTTAAATACACTAGGCATTGCGGGCTTTGCGATTAGTTAAATGATTGACTTCCAAAATGAAAAATAAATGTCGTAAAATCATATGCCAGCCTTCGTGGCACAGTTGGTTAGATGTCGGCTGTGAACTGAGAGGTCGCGGGTTCGATCCCAGCACCGCTAGAAATGTTTGTACTACCCACAAATATTCCTTTCGGGTCTGGGTGTTGTGAGACTGAAAAGACCCACGACACAAGACTCGATCTTAGTGTGGGGGTCAGGACTATGTATGTGACTGTTGGGTGTTATTTATTATTATAATTATATTTATGACTCCTCATCTCAAAACCAGCATTCTACCATAGCCAATTCACCCATCGATTCGAGATCAGAAACCGCTTACCATCATCCACAACCAGGTATTAGTGGTACTTGTTATAATTCAGAGCTATGCGATGAATAAGGGTTCATCCACCAAAGTTATTTGGTTTATAATTGTACGACCAGCCTTTTACAATTCAACAACAATTCTACGTCTCTGCTCGTACTGCTCTGCTTCTGTTCATCTTATTATGTCTACTTAATATTATAAATTCAAACGAAACTCTCTGTCTGTCGTCTGTCTATTTTTATTAATGTAAAATGAGAAAACAGATCACCTGATGGTAAGTAATCACTACCGCTCATGAGCATCCATAACGTTCGGATCATATATGTGTTGCGTATCCATGAAATGGCAGAGGAGTGGAAAGGTGAAAGGATGGGAAGAAGAAAGGAGTATTGGGCATCCAGCAATCTCACTTACCGAATGCAATGAAAAAGCTACTTCATGCTGATCATTCATGCTGAGCAATAACTGACAACAGCGTGGCTCTAATACTTCTGTTTGTTTGACTGTCTAGTGTCTGTCTGTTATACTTTTACGCCTAAACCACTGAACTAATTTTGATGAAATTTGATACAATTTTTTACATATATACATTACATATCTCATAAATAAATAAAAATCTATCATCATCACATATCTTATAAAGTTTATGAGTTTGTTTACTTCAATACGCTGATCTCCGGAACTACCTAAAATAAAATATCCGTCGTTGTTTGTATAAGTCTATATTCTTCTTCTTCAATATAACCGTTTCAATGATTTTCTAAATAATATATTATTTTCTATTTCTTGTTTATAACCAAATAAGTTACTTTAAAGGTTGTTCTGGCTATCTACGACGCTCTATTTGCATGGAAGTGGATAGTATGCTAGAAAGTATGAGGCGAATAAAATAGGACAGGATTGCTTTGATGGTATGGCATCGAATGAGACGCGACAAGACGGGCTTGTAACGGGAAGGAATCAGAAATGTTGATGGTGATTCAAAACAACAACAATTCAAGGGTGATAATAAGAAAATATTGTTTTCTAATGTAGTGTAATATATATCCCTAGAAAAAACGCTGTTTTTACTGTGACGTAAGTTTGGTTTTTACGATTACAAATACCTAATTCTGTTGCGGTAAATACTTAACATCCACCATCTTCTACTTATTTGGTTTCTCGGTATTATTTGGTTTTTATAGATATTCAAAAAACTCGTATCTATACGCGCTTTTTAAATATATGTCGTGACAACCGCTAATGCATCGACGTCGATCGACGACGACTTATCTATTGACAACTTGCTCGAATACGTGGCGAGGTGCGCAACATTTGTGGCAATGATGCGCAAACGTGTCATCGCCAATCATCGGCGATAGTGTGAACGCGCCATAAGAGTTAGGTTAATTCGCTTATAATGTTGCGTGCAAAACTTTTATCAGGCTTATATATTTATAGTGTCGTTAAATATGGTATTCATGATTAACTAATTCATTTATTACCTCAGTTTTAACGTCCTTCTGATCATCTCTCTTTCTGTTGAGCGCCATACTTTGATCAATAAGTAATCCATTGTACATGGGCAGAACATACAATTTCTCAGTGGAAGCTAAACGTTCGGCCTTTGGTGTCCAGATGTGTATGGTAATCCAAGTTTGCGACAATAGCCACAGCAGCCATATCCATGCCATTTGACGTGATATAAAGTCGCTCAGTGTGAATACTGGAAGAAAATTGATAACAATTTTAATAAATGAAAAAAATACATGTGTGCGGATTACTCGGTAATCAAAAACTTATGTAAGTTTGTAATATGTTATATTTTCTTTATAATATTCGTATTTATCTGTGTTTATTACATAAGGTTAGCTCAGTACACCAAGCATACAGTGTGTTTACCTTGAAATACTTCCGATCTTATCCATAAACCATTTTTAAAACCTATTTTAGCTATGGTATTTTTGTCTATTTCTCTCAAACTGAATTCAAAAGTCGTTCGAGAGAAACAACATTTTCGATAACTAAAATAAGGATTTAAAACTGTCTATGAAAAATACAAACTGAATTTAATTAAAAATAAAAAAAATACACACTGAATTTAACTAAAAAGAGATATAAGCTTTTATGAAAAATTATTAAATAAATCATGCCTACCTGGCGGACTTTCAAAGAACAGATAATCTGGTATTGTTCCATGGAAGAAACACGTATCTCCATTCTTGATACCGCAAGCAGCAATCAATAAATTGACAACCAACGGTATGACCAGATTGATTGGGAAGGCGTAACTGAACCCCTGGATAAGGATCTTGCAGGCGAACTTGCCGAATATATAGCAAATGTAGGCCGCGAATATTTGAATCATCATGACATACACGGCCGAGTTGTAAGCAGCTGCCACTTCAACTGAATCTCCTGTTAGTGTTATATTAGCCAGATCTGGTATGACTGTTCCACCCAGTTGTATTTGCACCTGAAAATCATCAAATTTCAATGTTAATAAACTGCCACGCATGATAATTTTACTACTTCAGCTCATCTGCATCACCTAAATGTTGACTGGGAGATAATGCCACAGGCATTAAGTCCACCTTGTATACATTTGTAATTCTATATGAAGCTTAATAAATAAATAATTTTGCATACAATAGTAACAAAATATTTATTCGCGTTTGAAAAAGACTCGTAATAGGATCCCGAGTCAATCTCTACATTTTTTGTACCTCTAAAGCAGTGATTCTCAACCACTGTGCCGCGGCACTTATGTGTGCCGCCAAATTTCAAAAGTGTGCCGCCAAATTTTGCAAATATATAATAATGTTAATATTATTAAATTATATCAGTTAAAAAGAAAAGTATTTTTAACATGAATATGTATTTAAATCCACAAAAAAGTTTATTATTTTATTATTTGCTTTGCAACGCGTTTTTTCTTAGTGCCAAATTGTGATGAAGCGGCGTGCATAGCAATAGGAATATGTCTCAAGGCGCTCTTTGTGTGCCGCCAAATTTTGAAATCGTTAAATATGTGCCGCAACAAGAAAAGGTTGAGAATCACTGCTCTAAAGTCTACTTACTTATTTCGCTCAACGCATAATAAAAAATTCTAATAAATCTCCTCACCTCTTCCACAACTATGTTATGAGGTCCAAAACCAGCGTTAAACAGTTGGAAGAACATTGAAGGTTCGTCGCCTTCAAGCCAAATGAAGAATAGGTTGCACATGGTGAAAAGCATAATTTTCCAAAGGGACATAAATCTGTAGTTGTAATATCGCGAGTGACTCAATTCGTCTTTAAGTCTTCCCAAACTTTTGATTATTCCTGTAACCGTAAAACAAAGTATTTTAGTTATGTTTATTGAATACAGCTTTTCTGTTACGATCACTAAATAAGACATATTATATTTTCAATTATGAAAATTGAACAACTTAACAATACGTATATTCAATCATACGAAATGTTCGTAGGGTCAAAGATAGTAATTAGTTACCTATAGGACTTTGCCGAGACACGTAATTTTCCCACCATCCCAAAGATATGCACAAGGCTGACACCGGAATCAACCACAAAACTGGCTTGTTCTCCAACAGTGGCCAAACTAAAAATCCGGTGACCTGAGCAACAATCGCAGCCATGTCCACTATAACCTTGACGAATCGTTTCGAATCCCTTGAATTTCTTGAAAGTAAACCTAATATAGCAGGAATTATGCACAGGCAATTCGTAATCATCGCTCCTTTGATGACATCCAGTTCAGGTAGGATTTTGAAAAATAGAAGACCCATGCCAACAGTGTGCAAGGATTCCGAGATAAATACCTGAAAAAAAAAACAGAAACAGTTTTAGTGATATAATAATAATAGTACAGGTTCCCCAGAACAAATTTCATAATTGATTACTAACAAGTTGATTTTTCGTGAGTAGCTTCCTTTCGACTAGACGCCCAACTTTTTCCTTACAGTAACTTTGGGAAATGGTAGCTTAGTAGGGTAGCAAGGATGAAACATGTCGATTTGACGAATTTTTAAAATTTATAAGTAACCGAATTTTTCTTTGTTAATTATCGAGATAATTATCTAAATAACGTGAAAAACTATTTGTCCTACAAAATATAAGGTTTTATCACAACAGTCCCCCCTCTCCAACATGTATCATAAACAAGGTCATGGAAAATAATTACTAACCAGCTGTTTTTTTTTTATGGGTTAACTAATATTTGTATAGTTTACTACCCACAATGTCCTACAAATTGTGTGGTATGTCATCTTGGTCCTACGCTCAAAAGATGTAGTACTAATACATAATGTAAAAATAATTACTATCAAGCTGAATTTTCGAGAATAGCTTCATCTCAATGAGACGCCCAAGTAATTCTTGTACGAAAATTCTCGATTGTGGTTTATAACTAAGATAATAGGGATGAAATATGTTGACTTGACGAATTAAAAAAAATTATTACTAACCGATTATTTTTTTGTTAATTATCGAGGTAATAATCTAATTAACGTAAAAAAATATTTGTCCTACAAAATATAAGGTTTTATCACAACAGTCCCCCCTCTCCAACATGTATGATAAATCAGGTCATGAAAAATAATTACTAACCAGCTGATTTTTTTTTATTGTTTAGCTAACATTTGCATAGTTTACCACCCACACTGTCCTACAAATTGCGTGGTACGTTATTCCAGTCCTCCAGTTACAAAGTTGAAATTCATGAAATTAAAAAAAATATTTTGTATATTTTGCTATTGTAGCTAAGGCACACTGCTTTCCTTGCTCACAAACGCATCCGCACAGCATGGTTTACTGTGGACCACAGACGACTAAAAATACAGACAGCCAACACACAGTTACATTGTTTTTGTAGTCACTTAAACTACCATCCGGCTTCGTATTCAGTAGCACCCTTGATATACCCGGTATATATTTAGATGCGTTTCGCACCGGAGCTGGAAATAGGTATTTTACCGAAATAACTATTTTGTCGACCTTTTAGAACTTGTCTTAAGTGACAAACACTAAGCATGGATTCATGCACTAATAAGGAGAGGTGAAGCGCGCGGGGCGGGGTAACTTTGGGGCACCGAGGTATTGGTGCATAGGTTGTGCAAACAAAACATTGCGCGTCGTTTTAACCACAGAATACTAAACTAACAGAAGTCAAGCTTCATACAAAGCGCGCTTAATCAACGCCCACATAGACAGCGTTCACCGACATGATATTCCAAACCAGTCGAGACCACTGCGAGAGCGAGTTTCAACTTTTGCGCGAACGCCGAGCGTAGTATGGCAACAAAAGTGAAGTACATACACAAGGTTGACTTCTGTTAGTATTCTGTGGTTTTAACTAGACGTAATTATTGGTCGCTATGAGCAGTTGGTCGCTTAAACCGGGGTCGCACTAAACGGTGATATTTTCTCAGTACCATACTATGAAACCTAACTTGAGTAAACATTATCGTCGTTAAAACCGATTAGTCATTATAAGCGAAGTCGTTGTATACGAGTACTAGTGTAAGTATAAATGAATATTTCATTTTATTTTGTATACTCAAAAATTACAAATTTTGTAGGACTAATATAACATACCTTTATTTTTGTAGGACATTGTTTTATTTGGATGAAAAATATATTAACCTATCACGTGATATATTTGTCCTACAGTTACTAATAAAAAAAAAAGTCTTGCGGTATTGACAACTTTTGAGCGTAGGACCAAGATGACATACCACACAATTTGTAGGACATTGTGGGTAGTAAACTATACAAATATTAGTTAACCCATAAAAAAAAAATCAGCTGGTTAGTAATTATTTTCCATGACCTTGTTTATGATACATGTTGGAGAGGGGGGACTGTTGTGATAAAACCTTATATTTTGTAGGACAAATAGTTTTTCACGTTATTTAGATAATTATCTCGATAATTAACAAAGAAAAATTCGGTTACTTATAAATTTTAAAAATTCGTCAAATCGACATGTTTCATCCTTGCTACCCTACTAAGCTACCATTTCCCAAAGTTACTGTAAGGAAAAAGTTGGGCGTCTAGTCGAAAGGAAGCTACTCACGAAAAATCAACTTGTTAGTAATCAATTATGAAATTTGTTCTGGGGAACCTGTACTATAAACAGAGTAACGGCGCATTCGATAAATTGGTTCAATGGCGAAGTAAAGAAACAGCCAATCGTAAAATAATCGTAACAAATAGGCAACTGTGACTACCGTAGCAAACCAATTAATTAATTGTCAGTGGTCACTTTGGTACGGTTGGCGTACCTACATTTAAATAATCGATAAATCATTTTGTCTACTTACCACCATGAATTGCACCAAGGTGGGTCTTTTCGAGGATTTGAAAAAGCATATCCTGATAGAGCGAATTAATGTTCCTAATTCTGGGATGGCGAAAGCAGCGACAACTGCCCACATCCATGCGACTCGCTCTTCGTCTGGTAAGCTCACTATGAATTGTTTGTCTCTACCTGAAAAATTCCAATACTATAATGAGACATATTCCATTTCTAAAAAAGAACTCTAATTATAATTAATATAAAATTAAGTATATCTATGGTATCATCAGATGATTAAGAAATGGTTAATTTTATTACTCGCCAGTCTGTAACGTAAAATTATGCAAATAAATCAGAATTTAGTATCTTACCTAAATTCCTATTACAAAATTCCAGTCGTCTATCTTTTCTTAGTTGTGATGTCATGAAGAGCATGGAGCCCTTTGCGACGACTCCGGAAGCGAGCACCACAATAAACACGACCAAATACGCCAGCACCTTCAAGAGCCGGACAGTAAATTCCAGCCATTTCTGTGTTTCCATAGAAATACTGTCCTGCTTCGGAGGGAACTCTCGGAACACGTCCCATCCTTTTGTTTCTTGTACTGTTCTTTGACTGGAAACAAAGAAAACACGATTTTAGCAACAGATATAAATTTAGAAATAAAATAAATAAAATGTATCAATACATATAAAATTTACTGTTTCTAAATATGCCTATGGAATAGTTTGTATTTATAAACAATATTAAGAGGCTGTCAGAGAAATATAAACGACATTGAAGCGAGAAAAACAACTTTCACACGGTGCAAAGAAGAGAAATCTCGGGCGTTCGCAGTGTTTTGCTACTTCTGTGTTCCTTCCGTCTCGTTTCCGACAGTTCATGTGTGACCTTCGGGTGTTTAATTACACATGTCCTAATTGCGCGGATAGAAAACGGTTACACCGTATATTTCAACACAGTGCACGTACTTGGCGTAGTTGTGACAGTAGGGTTTACGTAAGGCTAAGCCTGGCGCGGGTGGGCAACCCAATTAAATGTTGCGGTCGTCGCACGATCGTTAACCCTCTTAATGCACTCCTTGTGACAATTTTCTTCTTTAGTGACTCTATTTTAGGGTTAACTTCAATTAGCATTTATCAAATACACTTGATTACCAAGAACTATATCGGCAGGTACATATTAACCATAATAAAATAATCAATTTATTTTATGTCAATATAATGCAATCAATTTTGTAACCAAATAATTAAGCACTAGGTACTGTCAACCCTATCAATACTGTAATTTCTCGTAGAAAATTCAGTAAAGTGCCTCAGTATAATACAAAGGTATCAATAGAGTTTTGAACTTCAATCTTCGTATAATAAATCAGATGTAATACAGGGTATATCAAGACTGCTACCGAAAACGAAGCCGGGTGGTAGTTTTAGTGACTTCAGAAACAATGCAACTAAATTTTGTTCAAAAAACTGTGACGAATTCTTTTTTTTCTATTGTCTTATTATGGTGCTAAATACATAGTTTTTTTCTTAAATAATAGTGTACACCCTTTTATTTTTAAAGACGCTATGGTATGAAAGGCTTTAAAATATAATTTTCGCAAAAACTATGGATTTACCACCCAAAATCGACGGTATTTAAAAAATAATAAAAAAAAAATTGTCGCGTTTCTGAGCGAAATTTTTAGTTGTATTGTGTTTGTAATCACTAAACCTACCACCCGGCTTCGTTTTCGGTAGCACTCTTGATATACCCAGTATACTAGGTATATGTATATACCACGTAAACCTTTTCAATGATATGTAAATGATGTATATCAAATGTCTACTATGATGAGTGTAAAACTAAAAGAAATGGCGCAGGTGAAACCGCAAGTGCTGAGCTAGTGCGATTGTAACGCTAAAGTTGATAGAAAGTCGCCGATTGAATGCCGTTTAATAATGCGTAACGCGGCGGTTATATACTTTATTATACTGCTAGTCCTAATTTCTGCATAACGAAAGCATACGTAATATTATTTATTATTAAAAGCAAATGTAAAATTCATTTAACATCACACCTACGAATCAACGAAGATTACTCTTAAAATTAAGAGAAAATTCCAGTCTTCATTTGGATTTACATACTTGCTTACTTAGATATGGCATAAATTCATATTACAATTATTTTCACTTTATGGAGATAATGTAAGCGGAACGCGTTTACCATCAATGAAAGTTTCTAACGGTGATTTTTGCGTTTGAATTGGTGCTTTAAATACGTATTATTAAGGTATTTTTACCTGTATATGCTACAGTAATGCAACGTTCCATTGCTGTAAATTGAATTGTTGTTGTGTGGTATATAAATAGTTTCTTCCAACTCTTCTTTATCGTAATGACTTCTGCGATCTGGTTCTGTCATAATTGCACTTAGATATCACTGCACTCTCATTTTGGAAAACTAGTATGCACGTTATAGCGTAGAAGAAAGTCGAGGAAAACTATTAAAGAAAATTAAAACCGACGCGTTGTCCTGTCGGTTCGAATATTGTTCAATAACTCATTGATTTGTTATGAGGACAGCGAACGGTGCGATCGCAATAAAGACTGCTGTGGGGCGGTATGTGATCACCACACTGACCACCGATTCACTATTGTTTCTACTGGACAAAATGTGAATATTAATTTCACTGTACGAAGACATTTTGCATAAATATACATTATGTTTCAGAAAGCATATACAATCCGCAATATATGATCTAAATTTTGGAAACGGAAGCTTAACGTAATATTATATTTATGGTTACACTTTGACGAGCAAAAATTTGGTTATGAAATAAATGAGTTTCAATATTGTAACTTGTGGCGCGCTGGTATTAACTGAAGAGGATCTACAGTCGATTTAGACTTCTACTGTTTCAGTTTAGAAATCGATAGCATATCTTTTACATCGATAGACAACGAATCTCTAAAAATAACTCTCTTTCTGTTCTTATTTCAAATAGTACATTGTCTTGAGAATATAACAATTGACTAAGAATTGTTTTCTTTTGTCCAGCCCGTGTGATTCTGAGCATTGCGTAAAATCTACGTTCTGCAGCAGTAAGCACGTGAAATTATATCGTCAACACATTACTTGCCAATGCCATCTCTTACACTGAATATTAACTCTACTTTCTAACGTAAATTAGCATTTATTGTTATAAATACTCTTTATTATCTATAAATCATGTAATGTTTTGTTAACCTTTTAGCATTACCGAATACTTAATTATAGTCATAAAATAGACGTAATAGACAGACTACTATTACTTAATATTATATTTTTTTAAGATGGAGTATTATTTTTTTAATTTTTACGTCTCCTTCGCCTCATATGGTCTATTATGACCCATCGGAAAAAATCAGATTGCAAGTACAGCCCAAGACAGGTACCCAGGTAGGCTACATCTAGGTAGATGTACTATCAACTAATACCCTCTATTTTTATATACATATATTTAAAATACTTCGTGCAACTAAAACATTGGTATAGGTGGTTTCCAGGCTTCCTACTTCCTTCGGAGTTTGAGCCTAATGTAGACGCATCTGACTTCCGTAATATATTCCATAATCCCAAATTGTAAACTGGCTTTGAAAAGAGCAACACTAGATTTTCTTGCCCGTTCATCTCTAGTTAAAACCGCTTTCCGAACTGGGTAGTAAGTAAAAAATGACTGAGTCTTTAGAACTTTTTTCGATTTTGAACATCTTAATAAATTCAATAAATTATTTTCATTTCATTTAATTTCATTTTATTTTCACGTTTTAATATTGCTAGAAAATTTCCTGACTTATCACTCAACTTGGGAGAGCTCTACAAGAACTTCAAAAAGTACATGACATCTTCCAACCCGTACAAGCAATGTGGTGGACTACGAGCAAGTTTAAAGCTATCTGAAGTGGAGGGGGTCTGTTCTTAACGGTGGAACTTATATGGACTGATATATATTTATAATCAATGTAAAGCAGGGATAGAGTAATATAACATTCCTCATATTCCAGGAAGTACATTACTCATTAAACGAAACAATACAAATTAATTATAGGCCTAAAAACACTTTCAAATTTGTTTCCAGTATTTTGTTATTCCTTTGAGCTATTTATTAACTTACGTATGCATTAATGGAATGGGTATTTATTTATTTATCTATTTTGATTATACTAAGCAAACCAAGCAATTAATAAATATGAATAACACAGCATCTACGCGATTAGTCACAGAGATCCTTAGTGACATGTTGCAGAACAATAGACCACTCAATGCCGTTTGAGCTCACGAAAACTTGCGAAAGCCTTCGCGTTGTTAACAGACGTGCACTTGTATGGATATATCTTGTTATACGTGTTAAATGTTTTGGAGTTGACAGATTTTAAAGGTTCTTTTATCAATTAAAATTAAAATAGCTTATTATGATAGGATATTTTATGTCACAAGGTTTAATATTTTAAATAAATAAATATAATGGGTAAAAAACATATTTTATAAAAAATAAGCATTTTGAATCTCGAAATGTATGAGGTGCACATGGAAAAAGTATGTCCTTTTCGTACCTGGATATATTGCGGTCGAATAATTTGTTTACGTTTATTTTTCTTTCTCTTACATTATTTATAGTTCATACGTTATTTGGTATGCCAGTCGCCACTTCCAGCAATATACCAACACTTCAACGTCGAGGGTCAACGACCACTGTCTTTCGGGAAAGAGTGTGAGCATTTCTACCGGCTTCCATATCTGTTGCCATATTATACGTGAACATTATGTCATCCCTAGACATAATATTTTTGTGCAAAACACGTCTTTGTATTTTTAGCCATACACACATCAACATTCATACGGTTATAAAATGTGTGCATAAATGGAGTTAGAACAAGAAAATGTGCCGTAAAAATGAATATGGGGTTTTATCCGTCGAATCTAGAATACATCATAATGTTTTTATTTGAGTAGAAATCTGAATATTAAGTAGTTGTGAGGTCGGCTGACCGAACCGGTACCTGGTCAAATCAGTGGCTAGTAGCTCATGGTCCGAGCGGATCTAATATTCAGCTCACGAGTCACGACCGACCCTCCTGCCCGAACCACGGCGCCTTTGCATCCTACACGATACCGTTTTACTATTAAAAATCTAGCTCTACTTTACTAAGCTAACAAAGAACAGTTTTGTAAATAGTGTGGCATATTTTTATCTTTACTTTTGTATTTAGGCACTAAATGTTTTATACTAAAAAAGATGTAATGAATTTATTGTAATGTATGTATTGCACTACAATAAGTTTTTTGGCAATGTTATAACGATCTCTCTACAAACTTTTCTTATAAGTAATATCTAGCAAATCTCTATTACCTGTCAAAATTAGTTACAAACAAACAACTATTATTATACTACGTCTCTAATTTTGCGTTAAAATAAGCACAAATATGTGGCGCAGTCGGCAATCGATCGAAAGTTGTGTCGTCAGAGTGGACAACCTTGGCATTTGAGCGGGTTCCGGGCCGCGGTGACCGATCGGCGAACGCACAACCTCTCAGACTAAGCACTCATAAACTATTGTAACGCCCCGATAAAAAGATTCTGTACTGTATGCGCCTATATAATCACCTACCGCTAAACATTGTGCTCTTCTACAACTGAGATTTCGAAAGTGGTAAATAAAGTAAGAGTAATAAAGTGGCAGAACCACGCTGTTGTCAATCATAACTCAGTATGAATGAGCAGACGTGAGTCGGGGCGGTACCAATGTATCACAGGAGATCAACTTAAAGTGGCAAGGAAGCTGATGTGTTACGTTCTTTGAGTGAGATTGCTGGATCCAATACCCTAGCAACAGATCTATGTTCCAAATGCAGTAGATGTTCATGGGCAGAAGTGATCACTTACTATCAGGTGACTTGTTTGCTCGTTTGTCGTACCTATGTAATAAAAAAGACAGTATGATTGGAATATGATAAGCTATCGCTCACCACGCTGGTGCAATACGGGTTACCGGACTTAACATAGCATAGAAAATTATCTTAAGATCTCTGGTATGCAGATTGCTTGGTGATGTTTGCATTCACATTTTATTCGCCATTAATGTTTAATTTGACTATAAATAAAAAATAACTGCAAAAAAAGCTTCACTGGAACTAAATTATGAGGTATTTTTAGTCCAAAGACGTACTGTCAGTTTCTACACTCATAATTTATGATGTCACAAGCCAAACACGTTGCGACTCTAGACCTTTCTAACACAAGTCTGACTTATCTTTTTCACAACATCTAAACCGCACGTTCTAAGAAAAAGATCGCGTTTTTAATCAACAATTGCGGAAATCTTGTGATATGCTTATTTTAAAGAATTTACGACGTCACTAAAAAAGAACCAACTGTTGTCCAAAATAATAATCTGCAGAGACGTATAAAGTAATATATACTTGTAACGCGAAAAAGAGTTACCATGTTGCCTAATAATTATGAGCAATCTTCATACACATATAACAATTCTTGTTTTAAAAAAAGTAATGCTCTAACAGTATGAAAAAGTTATGTAAATCAGACAGACATAACATGTATGTTGTAAGTTGTATAATATGGTAAATATGTGCGATGTAATACAATTTATTATTGTTTTCCAAGTAAATAAGCAACCGTACTGACTAATACCATTACAAATTATATGGATGCGCCTTTTTTTAATTTATAAATTTTCATGATTTTCCAAAATCAGTTTTTTTTATTGATGTTTTTAATTTGAAGTATCATGCCAAATATTCTGAAATTAAATGCATTTATTTATATAACTACCTGTGTATGGACAGAAGATGACCTAATAATATTAGAAACATACTATGGAAAACCTAAAATTACAAATTATAAAATCGGAACTAATGCAAGTAATTTAAATGCTATATCGCTCTCTGATAACAAAGACAATCGAAATACAAATGTTGGAGAAAGCGTCTATCAAAGCTCCGGAAAAATGTCAGGCACAGATCGTCTACGAACTTCTAGCGTCCGGATAATTAATTATTAATTAATATTGTCTAAAAAATAAGAATGGTTTATCTCAGTGCACATTTTATCAAATTAGACATGTTAATATTATTGGATTACGAGTATAAATGCTTGTTGTTTTTGTATTATTAAAAAATATCTCAAACAATGACTTAAAGATATTTTTAGTTCCAAATTTCACCGCACACCAAAACAATTTAGATGATCTGTAATAAGGTAATAAAACAAATGAAAAATTCATTTACATGCCTGAACTATATGTTTCGGTATGTTTACTTTTATTTATTTGAATGATAAACATTGATAAAACTATAGAAATGCTTGAACTGATTTTGTTATAAAAAATATGAATACTACCGAAAGTTCTTTTGTTATCAGTTTAATTAATTTAATGATACCGAAGCTCTGCAAATAAAACATTATATCTGATTGTTTATTAATTATAAATATCGTCAAACTTAAAGTTAAGAATTATCTTCAACTGATTTGATTATAATGCCTATGTTATCAAAAAGATCAGTAATGTTTTTTATCTCGAAATGAACATAACTCATTTTTAATTGATAACAGTGAGATTTAAACAAAAAATTGACATATTATGTTTGGAAACGTAATTATTGTTAATGAGTAACATATATATATATAAATAAAAACAAACGTCTTTTTCCCAGAAGGGGTAGACAGAGGTGCAACCTGAACACCAGGGAATTAAGTATTTCTGCACGCAATTCACATTTCAATTTTTAGATACATATTCGTACCATAATGCTCGTCTGTATCATGTGGCGTTGCTAGTCCATAACCTTTTACTAAAATATTCGCACGTTGCTTAACTTACCTGGTCTTATCATATTTAATACATACTGTGTAAAGCCAATACCAACCTCGCGTATAAATAGCTACATTAAAATAATTATACAGCATCAAATAAAATGAATTTACACATTACTGCAGATGTTCAAGACTATAAAACATCTAATATGCTGATAGTGTATCTATATTTTAGTATATGAAATCTTATTTAGTTACATACATTGTTAAGTCAACGCCTGTTACCGAGGAGGTACGCAAAGAAGCCTTTGGTAAGATCCTCAGTACACCGACATTATTTTCATTCAAAAATGTTATTACCGCTCCCAAGACCTATTAATATGTCGTACATAAATTCAAGCCCGGGACATTACATATAGTTATTAAACCTACAAAATACACAAAAATTAATGCCTGGCCTCGGAATCGAACAAAGGATCACACGGTTTACAGTTCTTACTTGTTGCCACCATGTTGAGGACTTGTTTCAATATTCCTAACCAATTTTCTCATCTTACAAAAAAATCTTTCAAAATCTATTTTATCCATTGTTCCCACGACCAATAAACGGTGGATGTCACGGCATAGAAAAATTCATCTGACTTTAATAAGGTTAATGTTATTTTGCGTAATAAAGAAACTGTTTTAGCATATTTTGTGCTTTCTCACTCGTTATCCGTAACTATTATACTCGGAATCTCTAGAGAGTTCCATCGGTCATCCGGCGCACAGGCAACTCATTGAATTAGCAAGTTGGCTTGGCACTTGCCTGGCCGTATATGCCAACCTGTCGCCGGTGTCCGGTGGTATGAGACAAGTTAAACGTGGCAAAAACTAAAAGCCGTATCATTAGACATTATTTTTCTGGGTATAGTGACGAAATTCCTAGAAATTGACAGTAGCGCTCATAGGTTACAACTTATATTTCTAACACAGAACTGACTCGTGTGATTTATAAAGACTGCATATCTATACTAATATATAGCTGAAGAGTTTGTTACTAATCTCAGGAACTACTGGATTTAATTGTTTTTTTTTTTTGCATTGGATAGATCATTTATTGAAGAATGCTATAGGCTGTATATCATCACGCTATGATCTATAGGAGGGAAATAGTACTGCAAAATGTATCATAACTGAGGAAATTTTATTAGTTTTTCGTGGTCCGATTGGTCTCAATATCGATATGTGAAGGATATTTGCTCCGATGTTCTAAATTGATGGAAATGAACATTTTGGCCGGCATTTTGAAAATTGTATCTGCACCCGGTGGAGCCGTGCCGGACCGCAATAAATTAATAAAAGACAAAATCGGTACCCTACCATCTCTTTACCTTCTTTGTTTGTATATCTGTGTCATCAACAATAAATTCTTTCTTTATTTCTTTCTCTTAATACCAATAATCTAGTAGGTGTACCTATAGAATCGGTAGCTACTTGTTTAAATTGTGAGGTCCCATAATCGACTTTGTGTAAATTTCGGTTTTTAATGACTCATGAGTGCCCCAGGACTGGATTTTTTACCTGGTATGGCAATAGACATTTGATTTGCTTCCTGCCACACGTTAGGATGTAATTAAGCTCGACGAAATGTGAATGACACCTATAGATAGCCCAACGACATACAGACGTGCGTGACTTTGAATCTAAGCTTCATTTCGAGAGCACTTAAGTATCATTAGGTGTCGAGCCATTGCAAAAAATAATCTATTGCATCATAACCATCGTAACTACCATCAATGTATCACTTTTCCTGTTTCATAAACTATATCAAGAGCGATATTTCTGATCCATCCAGATCCATAATGGCAGTTTGATTGCTTTACGGCTGTGAAACGAATGACGTCGGTATCTACTGTTATTGTTCGCCATAATTTCTTCACGCTTTGCTCAAGGTACAAAGAGAAGGGGTCGTTACTATTTAGTATTTATCAAGACATAAGCAGATCATAATGATGCTTTTAATTGTATAGTATACGTAATTGGACGCCTTAATATACATTGAATACTAATTGAAGCCTACACTAATGATCTCGGCATTTTTTTATCGAACTTAACTAATATAAATATATTTGTAGTAAAAATATATTAGTCGTGAACAATATATATAATTGGCAACTAAATAAATAAATAACATCATTATTGATATTGAAATTATGTTACAAAAGCAATTTGAACGTAACTTAGAGCAAAAATAACTGTTACAACTTTGGAGGCCTAGATTAGAAATACCTATAAAAAGTATTGCGCAAGCGCAGTTCGGTTAAGACATAGTGCCATAATTATAATCTGTTTTGCAATTTTAGTCGGTATATCTTTGGTATAAAATATATATACCCTAATATATATCAAATTATATACTATGTATTTATTTTGATCTTAGGTCGATATGCATTTATTACAAAAGCTTAGTAAAATAATTAATCATTTTAAATGCAACCTAAACTTTATAAATTGATGTGAAGTCGAAAAGAGAGTTCTATAAAATAAAGAAATCTTATTCGCTTTTAAGTAAGTCTATTACATAATTTCAAACACAATCTTACTAACATCCCGCGGTACGAAAGTAAAATGTTTTGTCACTAATATACACCATAGATACTTAAGATGTTACAGCATTCAATATAAATTATGTTACCTGCCACCGTAGATGTCGTTGGCAAGGGGCGTCAGCTCGTCATCAGAGTTGTCGCTCGCCTCTTCGCGCCGTTTCCCTCCCGACGCCGCCATCTTTATTTATTATCTGCAATCACAATACATCGGCATTTAAAGATGTTCAGAATAAAACTTGCAGAGTACACGTCATCGACAAAGCATGAAATAAATTACATTCCACTGCTGAAGATAGAAATAGGAAATACATGGAATTTTCAACCACATTCTTGTGCATCTATCGTGAGAACTTTAGCACACCTAAGGTATGAAGATATTAGAATTATTCATTAAATAAAACGTACTAATCATGTTACCTGTTATATTAAGATATTAGAATATACCACTAAATAAAATGTTCTGCTCAAGTGCTAAACCCATAGTGGTATGATGACACGGAGCATCATTGAACAAATTATATAGATAGATTGACAATTTCTAATGCGATAACTTTCTATTTCAACCATAATACTGTCTCTGTTATACACTAGGCAATTACGACGTTTCGACTATTTATTAATGGTGATTTATAAAGGCCAATCGGTATTAGATTAACATATAAATCAACTACTTTTTGAAACTCGTGAGTCACGCATTAATCGCGTGTTACAAAACTGGTTTATAATAATATTATTTATTTTAATTTCTTGGCAGAATCAAATCATACGGACGATATTGCATGATTAATATGTAATGTGAAATACGTATTGTATTATTTTTTATAAAAAAGAAAACAAAGAAAAAATTATGCACAAACGTGCCTACTTTGATGGTAAAAATCTCTAAATCATTCTAAGAAGATGAATCATGCAATTATACATTTTAATTTAAAAATATCCAATGATTTTAACCAAACTTGAGTTGCAAGATCCGTGACGATCGTTGTTTATATTACATTCTTCCTTAACATAACCCAAAGTTTATATTTTTGACGCAAAATTTATAACAGGCTTCTGGTTCTGCATCTAAAGGTATATATATCTATTACTCTTCACCTATTCGCCGGAGTGAATTGCCTCGAATGCGTGATTCACAGGATACCGCAGGCGAGCACATTCTTCGCGAGTCAGCCCACGACCTTGCCGGTCATTCGTCCCTAACAAGTTACAACAGACCAGGTGAATGTATCCTTTGTTTTAAAATATAACATAGAGTTTTCACTTTCCGACATCTGCCTTTACACCAAACGAATTTAATTTGTAACTTAAAACGACATTCCGTGTTGATATAAGATGGCCCTATAGCCAAAAATTCGAAACTTGATGACCTCATATTTACTCTTTGAATGCGAAAATAATACACATTCAATATGCATAACACTTAAAACTTACAAGAAACTAATCGAATGTACTTCATGTGTCAATACCAGATATGTGAATTAATCGTAATGAAAATTCAATCGCTCGCAACGAGTACAGACATGCAACAAAGAAGAATTAATTAATTAAATTACATTAATTAAAATAAAATTGAAATTGCAAAATAAAGAAACTTCTTGCAAATAACTTAGAGAGAAGAGAATAAAGAAGTACAAATACAAGTGATGCTTATTTGTTGTAATGGAAGTAGAGCGAGTGTCTGGGCCGAGTGGCTTGCTTTAAGGCAGAGGTGTGCAGGGCTCGCCGCGTCGACGTCCGCAAGGTCAGCGACTTCCGCGACCGCCCGCCGCCTGGCTGGACACCGCCACTACGCTTTGTGCTAGCGTTATTGCGGGCTTTATAATGGCACATTTCGTATTGGCACTAAACTTTAATACCAGATATGTTGGGATAGGATTCCAATTGAGCGGTATAAAATGTTTTGAAAATATCAATTTTATGTTCATATCCGAATAATAATTTTCTTTAAGTTTTTGCTTTGACTATAAAATAAACTGTGACCAAAAAAACGTTGCAGATGCCAATGCCAATTGCGCAGTGCTTACTAGTTTTCCGAAACGAATCCAAACCAAAGGTTAATAGTTACTATAAACTTGATCGGCAAGCAATTAAATCGATAAATAAAATGTAATTTTATGCATATTTATGTGTGAAGTATTTTTGACACCATGACTTATGACGTCATGTGTTAGCACGGAAATATAATTTTTACTTGAGACTTTTTGTATAAACTGCTTCGTTGCTGACATCATAGGGTTTAGATTCACTTCACGCACACTCGGCGTTTAAATAAATATTGTAAATTACGATTGGGCTTTGTATTCATATTCGCTAATATACATAAATGGGAAATTCGAAGAGTTCTCTCGACAAATGATACCTAATTTACATAGTTTATGTATAGGTACAAGAAATCGCACAAAAAGTATATGTAATTCGATCATTATTAAAAAAAACAGGATGTATTTTATGGGTGAATCTTGACTTAACATCAACTAAACGCAAACTGGAAGAGACCGCAATTTGATGTCATTAAGTACCTTCACCTTCAGTAATAGTAACACCACAAAAGCTGCAAAGTAATCGAAACGTCCTAAAGTAAAGAAACGTAAAAATAAGACCCTATTCGCGATAAAATCCGTAAAAAATATTTCAATATGTCAAGTGATAACTAAAATATCGTATTCAGTTGGTATACTCAAGGCAGCAAAAGTGTTCGCCTTTATAAAATATATCAAGAATAATATTTAGTAACATACAAGTGTGGCGGAGTGGCGAGCGCCGGAACAGGCTTACTTTCACTATTGACGGCCACCAGCTGGCTGTCTTGCCCCTCCCCCTTCCTCGTTCCACCTCCCACCTCGCCCCTCTCCCACTGCGCAACACTGCCTCAAGCACTGCATGTGCTACCTTACTATGAGACATTGAATGACAATCAATCATTCTAGAATCTAGAACCATAAGTAATCATTGCGTTTTTGTCATAGCATAGTTATATGATTTGTTGAATTGGCATGTTATTGAGCAACATATAAAAACTTAAGTGATGTAAAGCTGTCCATATTGTCAATCGAAATGTAGTAGAAAATTGCATGAAATATTTTATACATTTTGTATAATAGAAAATAACACATTGCATAACTAATTACTATTAGATATTCATTTTTGGGTAATTTACAAAGCCTGTATTGAACTAATCACGCGAAACATGTTTGAAAACATTTAGTGTACGCAATATCGACTTGTAATGTAATGATTAGTGATAATCGTCATTTTTTTAAATGACTGCAGTGGAGTGAAACATTTTGCATAATTAGTCCGAACACGAATTCATATAATTTTCAAACCAAATACATTGTTAGTTTATTTTAAATACTAGAGATTGACTGTGAGATTTTATATCTAAAGATAGCATGATAGATATGGAAGATATCAATGGATTCATATTAAGCATTTTCAAAGCATATGAATTGGCGTTAAGAATGGTGTCACTTCTCCTGATAATTCCTCCAATCAGGAACGAATATTTATGACACAGAAAATTATGTTGAAATATATTTGACATTTAATTTTGAGACCATGAGCCAAAATGTACATATACAGAAAAAACCCCGCGTGAAAAGACCTTGCGAAGGTTACGAAATTGTGGTAATGAAATAACAATAAAATACACGCGATTTAACCGTATTCAATGCGTTCAAGTCACGGAATTTACCAAAAAGATATATGCTGCTTTCGGCATACCTTGGGAAACATGGGACGCTATTCGAATAAGTAACAAGAAGATAGTGCAACAACTTCTGGAATTTGGAAAAAGTAAATATGGTCTTTGTTCATCAATATAAACTGTATGATTATTCGACATAACTTCATATGCCTCCATGATAATGAATCATCTTGACATATATGAGAATATCAACAAAGTTGACAAAAAATCAGCTAAAGCAATAAAAAATAATATATAAGTTCGTCACAGTTATAGTTTGCAAACACGAATGCAAATACTATGAACCAATAAATCAAGCTAAGACGTAATTCACAAATGTAACAAACTGGCGTGCCAGAAAGCCGCCAGAGCGTGAACACGACGCCGACAGCTTGCGGCGACCTCGCGCGCTCGCTCAGCTCACCCCACAGCTCTCAACACAAGACGACGAGCCTACGAGACATTTTCATACTACATATATATGCTACTATATTATATAGAATCTATATCGAATCAATAATGACTTATAGGAATTGAGTTATAAATGAAGTAGAACATTATGTTTTTTATGTAATAAATGAAGGTAATCATAATAATATCCGTGTATAATTGTACGATATATATACATATATAAATATACTATAATATCATAAAGAGGAAAGATTTGATTGTTTGCATTGAATAGGTTCTAAAATTACAGAACCGATTTAAAACCGATTTGAATTCTTTCACCATTAGAACCCTACGTTATCCCTGATAAACACAAGCGATAAAAAAGTTTCAAAAAGTATATAGGACCCGAGCGAAGGCGGGCCAGGCTACTAATTAGATTATAAAATGTCCTTTAATTGTTTAAATAAATAATAAACAGTTACCAATTTTATTACGAATAATAGCTAAAAAATCTTTACGAAACATGTGACAACGACATTAAATGACTCTTTGTCCTAGAAGTTAGATAATAACTAAATGTATGATTGCATTGTATCATTAAATTGTTATCCAACTCGTAGGTCATGAGCGATAGGCGCGAGAATATCTGAATAAAAAGAGAAAGTGGGTCTTATTAATGCAAACTATGACATGAATGTACTTAGTTCTTTGTTTTCTGCTAGATTATGTATAAAATGTTGTTTTATTCAGACTTGTTCTGACGTTAAATTTTATATCTGCGTTTGCAGAACGCGTACAATGTATGTAGGCGATGTGGGCGTGCGTTGAAGTCTTTTATAGAGCAATTGTTCGTTCGGCCGACATAGGATATATGTATGTATGTACATATATTCAAACCATCTGGGGGCACGGCAGTGTCCCCTCCAAGTCGAGCTAAAAAGCGGCACAGTCGTACCATCTTTTTCTCGAAGCAATTCAGACCATTTTCAACCCCCTATAACTTCGTTGCGGTTAAAGCAAGAAGCTTGAATTTTCAGTTACTAAGCAGGCATTGTGTAAACACGGTATATTTAAAATTTCATTCAATTTAAACCAGTAGTTTAAGAATTATAACTTGTCAAACTTTCGTAATTTTGTCACTCACTGACTGACTGACCGATCATCAAAAGTCTAAGGTACTTCTAGCATAGAACCTTCAAATTAAGAATATAATTAGTATTCAGTGTCTCAATTAAGGAAAAATTTAAACATTTCATAATTTCTGTCTAGTTTTCTAGATACCAACTGCGTGAATAACTTTGTAATCCCATATAAATGTATAGGATAACAAAGTTACATTTGCAGTTAATGATTCGTTGGACCCGTATATAATGGAATACTAGTTGTAGATAGGTATCTATATATATTATATATGAGGCATAACAGGATGGGGTATAGAGAGGGAAGGGGTCTATTCAGCCCATGAAACTGTACAACATTCCTCTAGAATAACATGACGAAGAAAAACTTGCAAATAAATATACTAAAAAGCTCAAAAATATCAATAACCATGAAAGAAAGAACACTAATAATCAAATCCGCTATATTTGTGATAAATTGATACCTACAAAAATAAGAAAAAACCATAAGACAGAGGCTTTAAGAAAAATCGTTATATACATACATACATACATACATAAACTCACGCCTTGTTCCCAGAAGGGGTAAGCAGAGGTGCGAGGGCACCCACATTTCGCCTTGTATGTTCCGTCCCACAATGTGATAGGTGGCGAGCCTATCGCCATATCGGGCACAAATTCCTGACTCTGGGCTGATACTGAATAGAAAAATCCAATATCACTGCCCAACCCGGGATTCGAACCCGAGACCTCAGCTTTATAACCGTACCGTAGTACAACTACGCCACCGAGGCAGTCGTTTTGAGCTATTTAGTATATATATTCTAGAAATAAAAAGTACCGAAAAGGAAAAAGTAGGACTCTACAAAAAGACGTGATATCCCATCAAAAACATCCTGTAAAAAAATTCCAGGCCTCGCAGCTCAGTTTTTCTACCGCAAAAAGTTGTGAGATCCATATAATACCAAGTCGATTAATTTATTTAGTCCTTGCTTAAGGGACCTTCTGTATAAAGTTATTATCATATCAATATTAAAAATTCTTTACGTTTTAAATAAATAGATCGACTTGGCCAGTAGCATTATGTATAAATTGTACGATACATTATGTTTTCATGCGATGGAAAATTTTACTTTGTGTGGATAATCTTGCACTAAATATTCATTTGATAATCCTAACAGCTATTCTACTGCTGAAATTATACTCGAAAACGGCCTTATTCTTAAATACAGGTTTACTCAGTTTTGAATCAGTAACTGAATTAATTTGTACGCAGCAAGTTTTGTGAATAAATCAGTTACAATAATTACATCGAAGCTTTTTAAAGTTGAAAAGGGAAAAAATACATTGCGTGAACTTTTTATTTTGTCGACGGTCGGGTAACAGCTGTTACGTCTGTGATCATTCAATCATTTCGATAATGTAATAACATTATGATTTACGGTTTTTACATTTCGTGATGCAAAACAACACTATTTCAAACATTAAGACGTCAAAAACGACACAGGAACATGACTCCTTTTACGCACGCGAACTAACAAAAACAATTTTATAGTATACTAGCTGTCGGGCCCGGCTTCGCCCGGGTGCAGATAGTTTTTGAGTCCAATCCACATCAAGAACATATTATTTCGCGTGTCTACTAACTATATTTCCCGCGTGCCGTCGACTATATTTCCCTTCCGTAGGAGAGGACATCCCGTGCCAACAATTTGAATTTGAAAGAGTAGAAAATATGTATATTTGGTTTCCTGACTCATCCCACGGGAACACTACATTTTTCGGGATAAAAAGTAGCCTATGTGTTAATCCAGGGTGTCAGCTATCACTATACCAAATTTCATCAAAATCTGTTGAGCCGTTTTTTCATGAAAGAGTAACAAACATCCATACATACAAACTTTCACCTTTATAATATTAGTAAGGATGGAACAGTGATTCTCAAAGTGAACGATTAAGCCCCTTGGTGGCTGCTGGAAGATTGAGAACAAGAGAAAGTTTGATGAAAATTGGAAAGGTTAAAAAAAACTAGTTTGTAGTCACTAAAACTACCACCCGATTTCGTTTTCGGTAGCAGTCTTGAGATACCCAGTATAAATCTGACTTTAGTCCTTGCCATAAAAATGAAAAATTGGTCATTATTTTGAACTATAATTAAATGTTGCATTTTTTTAAAATAACACATTACATATTAAGTAAAACGGACCTTTTTTAATGTCATATAAAGTGATGGAAATAAGTTTGAGAACCGATATTGTAGAACTAGGTAGCAAAACTTTTAAAAAGGAATGTCTCTTGCCAAATATTACTTCCTTTAATTACAAATAAATAAATTAGTCGCGGGTGTAGCGTGTACGTCAATGCTTCGACGCGACGCGACGGCGCGGTGAGTACGAGAAGGTTCTCGAGCCATCGTGCACCGGAACACGCTGTTTTGGATGCTACTATTAAACAAGGTCGGGGAAAGTCAAACTCAAATTTTACTCCAATACCATTCATACTTAGCATGACTATGGTAAAACTATATTTTTTTAGCTGCATTAGGCTTAGGTTAAGTTTGTTTGTAAGAGAAGAGATATTATTACACTTATTAATATATTTTAATCGAATACTTTTTTAGAATGTTTACACATCTGCTTAATAAAAACCGAGAATATTTTAGTAAAAGTGACATACTTTATGCAATCCAGCTCGAAGCTTACACAACTATATCTTCAAAATAGGTCATAAAAGTGTAGGAACATGTGGCGGACAACAAATACTGGCAACCAACCAACCTGAACTTCATGTCAGCGGTGTTCGAGAGTGTTCGGCGTTCTCTGTCAATTGAAACATATATAAGGATTGTCATGCAAGAAAAACGCCATTCTATTCTTTCGACTCAATTCTGAACTTATTGTACATAATATAATATTTTTACTCATTGTTTCTTTTAATACAAAAAGTACCTTCCTGCCTATACCCACAATTTGGTGACCCCGACGTGATGGACAAGACCGAAGCTAACCTGGATACGAAGCATGAACTCGACGTGGCAGCCGTCTCCATACAGTCTAGACTTCTACCATTCTGGCGAGAAATTCCTCGAGCATGGTTCGTGCAGTTTGAAGCCGTCGTCGACCCCTTGAAGACCTCAGACGATCAAAAGTTTCGCTACGTGTTGCAACAACTGCAGGCAACGGACCTCCAGCACCTGACGGATATTTTGTACAATCCACCCGCAACTGACAAATATAACGCCGTGAAGAACCGCTTGTTGGCAGTATACGAGAAATCGGACGTCAGAAACTTCCAGAAACTCACGAGTGGCTTAGAGTTGGGTGATCAAAAACCTACACAGCTGTTGCGCAGAATGCGAGAACTTGGTAGAGGCATGATTACGGACGAAGGGCTGCGAATTGAATGGCTTAAGCACCTTCCTACTCAAGTACGCGTCGTGCTTTCAGTCAACACCGAGTCGACATTGGAAACGCTTGCCGCCATGGCTGACAAGATGGTGGAATATTCGGAACCTGCCACGGCAAACATTCAAGCGGTGTCGAAGGAAACAAGCGATCCGGGAACACTAACTCCATTCGAACAGCTGGCAAAGCAGGTGGAGAGGTTAACGTTGGAGATTGCTGAGTTGCGTGGGCGGTCAATGCAGCGCTACTCACGAAATAGACGCCGCGATCGTTCGCATTCAAGACCGCGACAGCGCAGCAAGTCTTCTGCAAAGCGTGGCGACCCCACTTGGGAGTGCCGATTTCATTACCGCTTCGGTGATAAGGCGAGACGATGCGAATCTCCGTGTTGCAGAAGGCAGAAGTCTTTAAACTAGACCAGACATCGAAGGTGGCGGGCGTCGATGTCCCCAAGAATACAAACCGCCTGTGTGTCTACGATCGCGACACCAGAGAACGTTTCCTCGTTGACACTGGCGCCGAAATATCTGTGTTAGCAGCTACCAGCTGCAAGAAAATGAAAACATCAAGCGACTATCGATTATATGCAGCGAATAATACACCAATCAAAACATACGGTGAGAAGACGCTCAAGCTCAACTTAGGCCTCCGACGCAGCTTTTCTTGGACGTTCATCATTGCCGACGTCAGAACCTCTATCTTGGGAGCCGATTTTTTACGTCACTATAAGTTGCTAATCGATCTTCATAGAAAAAAACTCATCGACACAGTCACAGAATTAACGATCGACGCCTTCGAAGTGAATACCAGCGAGGAAACCATACACATCATCAATCACGACCAAGTATATTACGACATCCTGATCCAGTACCCCGAGCTTCTTCGACCAATGTCACTGAAACAACCGGCAAAACACGATGTCATCCACCACATCGAAACTTCAAGCCCCCCGCTTTTCGCCCAGCCACGCCCTCTACCGCCTGACAAATACCAAGCGGCGAAGGAGGAATTCAACAAAATGCTGGAAATGGGGATTTGCACACCCTCCAAGAGCCCGTGGGCGAGCCCTCTGCACATCGTGAAGAAAAAGGACGGTGGCCTGCGCGTATGCGGCGACTACCGACGGCTTAACGCAGTCACCCTTCCGGACCGTTACCCGATACCTCGAATTCAAGATTTTACATACCAACTGCGCAATATGAAGATATTCTCCAAACTGGATATAAGAATGGCGTACTACTGGATCCCTATTGCCAAAGAAGATGCACAGAAAACAGCGATAACAACCCCGTTTGGCTTATTTGAGTTTAAATGCATGACGTTCGGCTTACGCAACGCTAGCCAAACTTTCCAGAGATTCATGCATGAGGTGCTACGAGGCATAGACCACTGTTTTTGCTTTGTCGACGACATTCTACTTTATTCAGAAGACGAAGAGAGCCATAAAGATCTGTTACGGCAAGTCCTAGAACGCCTCGACAAATATGGCATTACTTTAAAAATCGAGAAATGTGAATTCGGAAAAGAAACCATAAATTTTCTTGGGTACAACGTATCGGTGGATGGCATTAAACCAACGGAAGAACGCATCAAGGCAATATCTAATTATCCAAAACCCAAGACAATCGCCGAACTACGCCGTTTCCTGGGTATAATAAATTTTTATCGCAGCTGTTTACCACACCAGGCGGAGCTACAAGCAGAGCTTAACAAATATCTACACAATAGAAAACGCAATGACAAAACTCCTATAGTATGGACTATACAAGCGGATAAAGCTTTCGAAAAGTGCCGACAAAGCATACTGAATGCCACGACTCTGGTACATCCAATCATCAGTGCGCCACTGGCCATAATGACAGACGCATCTGACTGCAGCCTCGGTGCCGTATTACAACAGAAAGAGCGTAATGAATGGAAGCCTCTCGCATATTTTTCCAAGGCGATGAGCGCGACGCAAAGACGCTACAGCGTGTACGATCGCGAGTTACTTGCCATTTACACCGCCGTGAAACACTTTCGTCGACTAATAGAAGGCTGCGAAGTAACCGTATTTACGGACCACAAACCGCTAGTCCACGCACTCAACCGACCGGCGAGCAACTCTGACACGCCAAAGAGGGAGAGACAGTTGCAATTCATCAGCCAATTTTGCACGAATATCGAATACGTGCGAGGCGAGGAAAACGCAGTGGCGGATGCTTTGTCACGCATTGAAGAACTACAGTGCCCCTCCCCCATCGATTACGGGAGACTATCTTATGACCAACGCAGTGATCCAGAGCTAGAGCAACTCAAGAAACAAACAAATTTGAAGTTCAGTGACGTCACCGAGTCCGGAGTCGGCCGACCAATCACATGCGAGATGTCTACCGGCAAACCTCGACCATATCTGCCACCAAGATATCGTTTTGTGGCATTCAAAGCTCAACACGATTTGTGTCACCCAGGCGTAAGGGCTACTCGGAGGCAAATAGGCACAAAATTTTTCTGGCCGAAAATGAATCAAGACATCAACAACTGGGCTCGAGGATGTATCGAGTGTCAGCGTGCCAAGATTCATCGCCACACAACAACTCCATTGGGCGAATTTCCGCCCTCAGAACGCTTCGAACATATACACATCGATATTGTGGGTCCACTGCGATTATCTAATAATTGTCGCTACTGTCTCACAATTATCGACCGCTGCACGAAGTGGCCCGAAGCAATTCCATTGGTGGATATCACAGCGGAAAGCGTTACCCAAGCTCTGTATGACAACTGGATCACAAGATTTGGATGCCCATCACGAATTTCCACCGATCAAGGCCGACAATTTGAGTCTTCACTGTTCAACTCACTCATGAAGAGGTTCGGTATCTCACGTATTCGCACTACAGCCTACCATCCGCAATCCAATGGCCTTATCGAGAGATGGCATCGTACCTTGAAAGCAGCGCTGATGGCTCGCGGCAATACCACCCAATGGACGTATGAACTTCCTACCGTGCTTTTGGGACTACGCACTGCACTCCGTTCCAACAGCGAGTTCAGCCCAGCTATGATGACATACGGAACAACACTACGCCTGCCTTCAGACTTCATCAGTCCGTCAGTTGAGCCGAATTATGAAGAAAACGACTATATTCGCCGTCTCATGGACACCATGGCATCGCTCAGGTCCACATCGTGTTCCAATCATACAGGACGAGAGCCTTTCGTGCATAAAGATCTCGCCAAGTGCACACACGTTTTTGTGCGAAACGATAAAATAGTTCCACCTCTGACACCTCCCTACGACGGCCCTTACGAAGTTGTTGAACGTCACGACAAGTTCTTTAAAATCAAGCTACCACTCCGTACAACCGTAATATCAATGGACAGACTCAAGCCAGCTCACGTCATTAATGGGAGCTTCGAGGAGACCACGGACTCCAGTTCCAGCACGTCTAACCAGCCCTATGTCACTAGACACGGAAGAGTGGTAAAACCAGTTGTGCGCTTCGCTTGAGGGGGAGTGATGTAGGAACATGTGGCGGACAACAAATACTGGCAACCAACCAACCTGAACTTCATGTCAGCGGTGTTCGAGAGTGTTCGGCGTTCTCTGTCAATTGAAACATATATAAGGATTGTCATGCAAGAAAAACGCCATTCTATTCTTTCGACTCAATTCTGAACTTATTGTACATAATATAATATTTTTACTCATTGTTTCTTTTAATACAAAAAGTACCTTCCTGCCTATACCCACAAAAGCAAAGGATAAAATCCTTTCGATTTTAATACATGTAATAAACCACAAAGTATGCCTACTATGAATGTGTAATACATTATACAATTTTCCATGTATTGTATTTTATGTATATTTACAGGGAAAATGTAACTGTAAAGCTTATAGTCATAAATTTGAGTGGTACGCGAGGGACATGCTAATTATAGTCCACTTTCTTTCGCGGCACAGTCAAGGCCTGCGTAGCCGCATATCGCTCACAATTTCACGGATGACCACAGCCTAATTACACGCGTTATTGTTTGTTACCCAACCACGTGTTAAGGGGACTTCTCTGACATTGTATAGGCATACACAATATTATACACAACTGTGTATAAATAAACTTATCTCGTTGTATAATAATAGACACTGTTGTTTATTTATAATTTGAAAGTTTAAATAACTAGTAAAAATATTACATAATATTTTTCAATATAGTTTGGATGCATATCACTTTTCTAAGGTCTGACTGAAGATAGACTGTCCCACCTTAAAAATAAAGTTAAATAATAGTGGGAACTCAAAATATTTTTACCATTGCTGAAATTTACGATTAGAATAATTCTTTAACGGTATAAATATTCGGTTCCTACGTCGTCTTTTCTTGAAGACGAAATTTACTTCTAAAAAGCGTCCCCATGAGATTTAAAATGCACATGCGAGTACATAGTCTACAGTCTACAGAGTACATACCAAATGTCTTGTTCGAAACGTGATCTAGGTTTCACCAATATCCTTGACTATAAACAGCCTCACCTTTACACAGAATGTGGCGTCAGATTGCATCTAAATATCACGGCTTTAGTGTTTGAATGAGCCTTAAATACTGTATAAACTATGAACAATAATCATAATTACGCAAGAACAACCTTCATGTAATATGTTATTTATTAATTATGTAAAAAGATTTTGTAACTTTTATACAATAAATATAAATATTAAATTGCTCTGTTCTATGAATAGGTACAACTGTACAAAGGAAATGGAATGGCCTCCCCAGTTTGGCTTTTATTGTAAACTGTAACTAATATTTGAATTTGGAATTCCGTGTTTCGCATTAACACGTCTCGATCATTACCATATTACAATGTTACGAAAAGTGCCAGTGTTTTAATTGTTCAAGTCCCACGAGTGCGTAACAAACAATTATGAATTAGGTAATTGTGTTAAATTAGATAGTCGCTTACATTTACGGAAACCACATATTTGTCGGTCCTAACGAGGTCTGAGCCGGATGCTCTAGAGGTCTTGGTGGAGCGCACAAACGCATGCATCCGCGCTCATCTAACTGTGTTTGCATGTAAATGGATGCAATAAAGTAGAAACTATCGTTCGAATAAATAGCGATTTTGTATGCAACTCCAGTACAATGGTGATAAATCTTGTAAGCAATGTGTTTTATGTTTTGACAAATTTCCTTCTTCTTTCGATCGGCTTTTAAGATTAAACTGAATTATATGGATTCTAGTCACGGATATAAAACAAGAAAATGGGATCAAAAGACTGTTTGCTTAATAAGAAAGCTAAACTAGCCGCCTAGATACGCCCCAATGGTTAAGTTGCAGGGTGTGTAGCGTATGGTCGGTCTTAAATTGGTTTTCCAGTTCAGGTATTCCACATTGAATCCATCTTTCGGTAAGAGAAACCTTATACAAAGAAGCCAGATGGTTTTAGTGACTTCAGACACATTGCAGCTAAAAATTTTGCAAAAAAGCGACGAGTGTTTTTTGTATTTTTTTTTTTCTATCGTTGTATTTGGGTGGTAAATACATCCTTTTTCCTAAAATAATAATGTACACCATTTAATTTTAAAAGACGATATGGTGCGCAACGGCTTTAATTGTTATTTTAGCAAAAACTATGGATTTGTCAAAACACTATCATATTTAAAAGACCACAAGCTACCACCCGGCTTGGTTTTCGGTCGCAGTCTTGATATCCCCTGTATACGTTTAATAATTGCGTATAATTTGTGCTAAGCATGAAGCTTGGGTTGCGTTAAATTGCATTTTAGGACGAAAATATGTTCGACGACAGGTGAGTTGTATTATATTTGGCTACCACATGCTCTTTTGCTCTTTACTAAGCTTTTGAAAACGTCATCTTAATATATTATATATCATATCAGCAAACCAAAGACCAAAAGACCGTCATTTGACAGCCTCCGTGGCGCAGTTGGTTAGACGCCGAATGTGAAACGAGAGGCCGCGGGTTCGACCCAACTAAGACAAATGTTTGTGTGGCCTACGAGAATTTGTCTCGGGTCTGGGTGTTTGTGAGACCTAAAAGTCTCTCGTAGTTCTTGATTCCCACGACACAAGATTAGATCTTACTGTAGGGTCAAGACTATGTACATATGTGACTGATGGGTGTATTATTATTTATCCACCTATTTATTCATTTTGTCACCAAACAGGTACGAAATGGAAATACCTGCGTCGTGAATAGCTAGAGCAATATTTACGTTTAGCATACATATAACAGAACAAAGGAGATCGTGTATAATAGAGCAAAGCTGGAACGCGGTCCGCAAGCTTACGATGACCTTTATAAATACTTGACGCCGCTGCAACTTTAGCCTTTCATAGTTTTATTTTAAAACTATATGTCGCATTTGACCTCACCTTCAAACACACGTTGTTTAGTATTTTATGATAGAAGTTTTATTCATTTTTTTGCCTTGGACCAAGAGCCTAATTCCTAGAAATTTTTATCAACATACTTTGGTATTTCAATTTACCTTTGCTGAATTTCATCATAACTACTAAATCTAAAGTGAAGACAAAACAGGATATGACTTTTCTTTATAAGTGTGTATATCTTTACATTCCCACTTAGTCAAGGTATTGCAAAACCAACACAAGTTAACAATCATAGTGGTTGTATTGTAATATTTAATATGAAACGAATTGCTCGTATTGCTTCAGAAATAATTGATAATATACCGGTAGTTTCAATTAATTTCGATACAACGTATTTTAGAAAGAACATGCAATACGCTACTCAGATCAAATTGTATAGTCAAGAATGAGGTTCTGGCGCAATGGAATACTGGAATGTAAGTTCGTGTGTACTATAGATTAGTCAAAGAATGTAAATTGAAAGCCAAAGTTATAAAATTAGAGACTGCAAATGTCATATTCAAACGCGCTTGCATAACTTCACGTTACCTTCCAACACATTATCTTTCAATCGCTATTATGTACATTTGGTAATCGCCTAGAGGTCAATCATTATGTACAAGTTCGTAGGAAATGACGTTGTCTTTGTTTCCAATCCAACTCTCCCATACTGGCCGCCCACATTCACTTTTGTTTACGATTGCAACCAACTGAGATACGTTATCTGCATACGCGTCGCACAAGATCAATGAACACTCCTGTCATATGTTTCAATAAAATCAAAACTTTGACACAGCATGATCACTCCATATACTCGTAAATCTGAATAATATTACGAAACTTTAGAAAGTGAAACTAAACTTGGCGCTCTCGAAATTTCGTATGAGAAATTCCAATAAGATGTTCGGCATTACTCAGCTTCGTGGCCATTGAAAATGATGTAAACAAAAATAGCTTTTAAGCTTAATGAACTTTAAATTCCAATAACTGGGTTATGCATGTCAACAGTCGCTTGCATATTTTTGCAATTGATCATGCCATCTGGACACGCTTGAGATATTTTTAGAATATATTATTTATTATATATTTTACGTACCGTGATTGATGTGTGTATACAAATCCTTGATAATGTCACTTCACAATATAGTGGCCGATGTACACTCGCGCTGCGTCGGTGCGCATGTTGTGCGTGTGCGCGGGGCGGCGGCGCGCAGTCACTGAGCCTCGACTCTAGTGACTAGTCTCCACTCGCCAGTCGCCAGCCCGACCCCGCGCGATCAATATCTGACTCAACGCACCGCTGAAAACCGCATTTGCAAACATCTTGCCGTCGGGATTTTTGTGATTCATGTCTTATGTCATATCTGGGGGGTTACTCTATAAAAACGATAGGAACTTCGAATGTTCGGACGCCGTACGTAAAACTTCACTAATGTGCCTTGATACTCCACAAAATATTGGATTCCTCTATCGTACGTCGCAACCATAGACTAAGTTCGGAGAAAATTATAAGTATAATAGAGAATAGTATTGATTTTTAGAAGTGGAAATCTTATATCTTACTCTGTACGTCAAACATCCGAACATTCGAAGTTCGTATCATTTTTATAGAGTAACCCCCCTGAATCCTTTAAGCTTTGAGCTGGAATTGTTGTAACGGCATAGAGCTTATTTTATAAATACTGATGATCTCTCAGTGGGAGGTCGCCTGGGTAGTTACCATCGCAATGTCTATTTCTCCCGCCACAGCTATGAAAATGCTCTATTGTGTTCCAGTTTGACATTTTAACCAGATGAACTACTGGACATATTGCGACTTAACATCCTATTTATCAGGATGGCGAGCGCAATGGAATGCCAAGCATTGCGTTGTAGTTCATGATGTTTGGTTTTGCTATTGTCCATGAGTGGTCGTATCGCTTACCATCAGGCGAATGGCATGCACAGATATCTCTCGCCATTCACTGAAATAAAAACTTTTAGACATCAAAATTGTGAGTTTTAAAATAAATAATTATTTGGAAATTGGTCTATTGATAATTTCTTTATTCTGATATCGTCCACACGCTCTAGTAATCACTTATCTGCCTCACACAAAAATAACCGTTATGTCTTCATTGTAAACAATGGGGAAAATCCTGAATATATTTATTGCTAAATACAGTAAAACACTTTCTTTCAACGCTTTATTATAATAAAGTTTACAAAAAATAACAATAGTTTTCCATATATGGTATAAATTAAGCTGGTCTAATCATCGGAACGCACAAAGCAGCGTCGTAAATGCCACTTATTGGCGATGCACATATCGACGAAACAAAACGGCGTACTGAATTTTTGCGGAATATCGAATATCGTACACCGCAGCATTTTTTTTTCGATCAGTCACTGAGGCCGAAAATAGTCGGATATACAGGATTAAGCAGAAAATCAGCTGTTCCATACATTTTGCAATATTTATTTCCGAAAATTGTTTGCCACATTGTTATACCATTATCGACTTCAGTTGCCCAAACTAACTTTCCCATTACCTTTGACCTTGAAACTCTCAATCCCATACATTCGCATGGTCAAGTACGTCATAAATGTATGGCGATGACATTTTCAAAGGCAAAGATTAATTTGTGCAACTCAGCCTAAGTGTACTCTTTCTGCCTAAAGGTGAAATCACACCATGGGTTTTCGTCTTACGCATAGAGTAAAGAACGGTAAGTACGGGGCCAACTGACCAATCAGGACAATGGAACATACAAGGTTCTTTCTATGTAGTCTGTGGTCACGTCTTAAGCGTATGACCTATAATGTGCACACAACAAAAGAATCCATTGTTCAGAACGCTCTAAGACGCCTTGCTCTAATATTTAGGGCCGCTTCTTTACTCTATGTGTAAGACGAAAGCATATAGTGTGATTTCACCTTAACCCTGTACATTTTTGTCGATGAAAGTGCGTGTCTATGCGTAGTGTTCGCGGAATCGTACGGTGCTCCTGCGCGGGCGCGGGCCTTCGTCCTCGTCGCTGTCGAACGCGGGCTCGTAGCCCTTGTTGATATACGCACTCGTTGTAGACGCTCGACCGCCCATGTCAGAACCCTGGGATCAATCACATGAGTTCCAATATTTATTTTTATTAAATTTCATTCAGTGAAATTGTGTAGGTGGACTTAATGCCATTGGCATTTTCTACCAGTCTATCTTAGGGAGAAGCAGAACAAACAAAAAGGGGGTTTAAAAAATTGAAAGAAAATAGATATTAAACACATACAAACTATTAACAATATAATATTATAACTAGGTATATTCCTACTGATTTAAATAAATGCTTAAATACATATATGCTCTATCACTACACCATGTCATACTATATTACACAATGACTATTACTATGATCTTAAAATAAGTAATATCTCATGTAAAATGATACTTTGTTTTAGTTGATTTTAATATATATTTTTGACTAAATCCAAAGCCATTTTAGCTGTATTTATAACCACATTCAGATGCCTAAGCTTTTATAGACGCTGATATGATAAAAAAAACAATGTAATGATCTGATTACGCAATATTTGAGCCTTACTATATTTAAACAATACATTTTAATGCCACAATTTCTAATTGACATCATAGCACCCAAACTGGTCTTGAAAGCATTAAACGATTTATAATTAATATTTATCGCAATTAAATATCAATTCGATTGCTAATCTAATCGATGTCTCACCGCAATCATAATCGATTGTAATCGGTATCTTACCGCAGGGTTCGGCAGGTCGTAGAGATAACCGGAGCCCGTGTCACCAGCTGCTTGAAGTTGTGAGCGTCGTTTTTCAGCCAACACCGAGTCTCTCCTTGTCTTCAATGCTCGAAGGGTCGCACGACGAGTCGTTTCGTTGGCTCCCAATGACGACAGCCGGGATATGACATCTATTTGGACAAAAAATAAATGTTAGTTGTACAACTATGAAATACGACTAAATAACAATAACAAAAGGGTATAATCGTCTTATTGGCGGAGAATACTGTGAGCAGTGAGACAAGACTCGATCTTAGTGTGGGCTATGCATGTGATTGTTGGGTGTCATTTGTTTAATGAATGCTGGTCCTGTCGGAGTGTTTTTGCTACTGTGAAGCGAATGCGTAATGTTTGTATGTATGTTTGTATAATGCTGGCACTTCACATGGCTATTTGTATTTGTGTATTTGGCATATTTGGCAAACAATTACCATGTGTAGTCAGTTTAATTGACAAAGTGTGGCCTTATTTGCCTATTTGACAAACAAGGCCATTAACAAATACGCGTTACGATGGTTTTTTCAATACCTTGTGTTTTCCGACACAAAGCATGTGATAGTAGCATGTATTTAAATAATAAAATCCCTCTGCAAGTTGAAACAGGTCCATAGTATTGGAAACACCCTAGCTATCTGATGCCAAATGTTTGTGTGTTTGTTATTTATCTGCTAAGTATGGATGGTCATATTTGCCTAAATGTCATATATTTTTCCAAATACGACAAACATCCAATAGCAAATATAAACAGCCATGTGAAGTCCCAGCATGATATTTTATTGCATACCGATTTTTCATATTTCTTTTCATAATTTATATGTAAGTCAAATATTTTGTTTCATGTTTACATTATTTTAAATTTTATATAGAATATTTTTTAACATTGTTATTTATTAGTGTAATTGATGTCAACCGTACTAATTTAATAAATTAATAAATATAGAGAGTTGGCGTACTGGGGTCTAAAATATTTTTTTAAACAGTTATTAATCTGCGTAATTGGTGTCAACCGTACTAATTTAATAAATAAATAGAGAGAGATAGAGAGTCATCGTACTAGGATCTCCATTCTGCACAATAGTGAGCCGGCGCTTGAAGTTGGCGTCGAGGTTGAGCACGCTGTGCTTGGCGTCGCGCGCCGCCTCGAGCGTGTGCAGCGTGCGGCGCCGCGCCACGTCGCGGTGCTGCGCGCGCCGCGGCTCCAGGTCGTCCGTGTTGAGGCGCTGCAGCTCGCGGGCTAGCTCCACCAGCCGACGCTCCAGGTACGCCTGCTCTGTCATCTCGTCCGGCTGGAGAGTATATCATGATTTAGAAACTAGTAATAATTGGACCGCTCTGTCATCTCGTCCGGCTGGAGATTTTATTTTCTTTATTCAACAAAATCCACAGCCCTTACGAGCGTTTATACCCTGCACGCGCTTTTTGGCTTAAAAACAGGACTTTTCAAATGAGTTAATAACCACCAATAAAAAATTTAAAGGAAATATAATTATTACTAATTTTAGAAAAGGTTGTCATCTAAGGATTTTGGTGGAAAACATTATAGATTGATGGATAAATTGTGAGTACTATAAGGATTACTGAACACAAGTTTCGTTATTTAGGCTTTAAATGGCAATTTAGAAGCTTAAGATATCCGAAACCACTAAAAATAAGATGAAAATAAAAATATTATCAGACTAATAAGACCCTTATGGAGGGATTTTGCTGAGGAAAATAATCTTTTTGTGTTTAGTTCCTGAAAAATAAAAATTTAAACAATGCAAAATTATTCGGAAACTCTCGTCAAGAACATATTTTTTTTCACCAACTTATCGTACATATTTTTTTATAGCAATTGCATATTATAATAGAAGAACATCTTATCAATAAATTACCATTTTTATATTTCAACAAAATTAGTTTTCATGTTTTCTACAAATATTTAAAAAACCACTATAAAACACGCTGTCCGACGTGGATCAAATCAGACCGCCGCAAAGCCTTCTAGAGGGAGAACATATCGCTCGTCGCTCCGGCCTAGCTGCAGTCGATTTTTGCCGTACGTAGTAAAAAGAGCCACGCGCGGACTGCGATTACCACATCTTAGTACTTTGGTAGTAAAATATTTAATTATTTTTATTACCTACAATGATTTTGTAGTGAGTATAAATTATGTTTCAGGTAATATAATGGGATGTAATTCCGAGGCTTAATTATGTTATGTATTGTAATATAAAATTAAATATATTTCGTAATTGTAAGGGGTTGTAAGGCCCCTAACACTATTTATGTGTTCGAACACGAAATGATTAATAAAACGTCCGTAGTGTCTACTGATTGAACACTGATTTGAATGCAACTTAACAATGTAATAATAACGAAAATATGATTCGTATCTAAATTTGAATTATTCTTTGCTTGCACAGTAATATTTGTCTACTTATAATGCAAATAAAATATTTTTATGATATTATATTACAGTTACATTTCAATTGAATATTTGAAGCGCACGGATCAAAGTTGTTTGAGCCGATTGTATAACGAGCCGACGCGGCAGCTCTACTACGCACACAGCTTTGGTCGCTTATGTGTGCGTGAAATTAACGAAGATATACCTATAGTTGACTTTGCGCGCAAGGTGTATACGCTCTTTATACTAATATAATACGACTGGTGTGATTATCTTACGGCCAATAATGGATTTACATTTTAAAAATAAGGTGTACTTATTTTTAATCATGATTTTGAAAATACTAAAAATTGGACCGCTCTGTCATCTCGTCTGGCTGGGAGACATTCGACATTCAGAAACTACTATTGGAAGATTAAGAAGGGTAAAGAATACCATATAACCTTTAACTAATATGACCATAGAGTCGGGCTGGAGAGTAAAACGTTATCAATATTCAGAAAATAATATTGGATGAATTAAGAAAGCTAAAGAATAATATAGCCATAGCGTCGGGCTGCGGAGTAAATATACAACGTTCAGAAACTACTATGAGGTGAATTAAGAAGAGTAAAGAATAACTGGAGAGTACATCATCATGATTCAGAAATACTAAAATTGGGTGAATTAAGAAGGGTATACATATGGCCATAGTGTCGGGCTGGGGAGTATATTATCAACATTGGGGGTGCTGTGGCGGTAGCAATACGCCAACTTAGATTTAGCTTATAAAATAACACGCTTATTATTTGTAATTTGAACATTATTTAAACACGCATTTCATTTTAATAAAACGACTCGCAGATGTTTCAGAAACTACTAAAATTGACTGAATTAGAAAAAATGAAGAATAATATAACCATAGTGTCGGGCTGGGGAGCATATTATCGACATTCAGAAAATACTAAAATTGGCTGAATTAGAAAAATGAAGAATAATATAAACATAGAGTCGGGCTGGAGAGTACATTATCGACATTCAAAAACTACTATTGGCTGGAATTAAGAAGGGTACAGAATAATATGACCATAGAGTCGGGCTGGGGAACACATTATCGACATTCAGAAACTTCTATTGACTGAATTAAGAAGGGTAAAGAATAATATGACCATAAAGTCGAGCTGGGGAGTACATTATCAACATTCAGAAACTACTGTTGGGTCATTTAGGAAAAATAAAAAACAATATGACCATAAAAAATCCACAAAACTGGGTTAATTAAGAACGAAAAGTATGAAATAATTTGCCGTCGTTGAACTATTATTTTTGGGAGGAAAACTGCATTGTGTTTATTATTTAAGAATAATGTCAGAAAATATAATATTTCGTATTGTTACATAACATAAATCAACTGCATGGCACTGTATTTTCCTCTTTAATATTTCCATTAAAAAAGTACAGACTCTATAGTTAAGTATAAACCTATCGGTAATTAACAACCGTAACATTAATTTTTAATACAATCATGGATAATTCGTCAATAAACGCTCAAAACCTTTAGTTTAATTAACAACCTCTCTAAATACTTTCTATAATGAAACAACCTTCAGTGACCAAAAAAAATGAATGTTAACTGAACTACTAAAAGTAAATTGTGCAAAAACTAAATAACTAAAGACAGTGCTTGAAAGTGATAAATAATACATCTAAGAGCTACTTAAGGTACCAAAACTAGATCTCAGGCCTCCGAGTAATACTACTTAATGACGGATTAAGAGTGACATTATAACATTTATGTGGATACTACCACATTAAGAGTGACCATGCAAAGTACTTGCGAATTCTAGTTTCACATTCATTCATAAATATAAATAAATTAGAATGGGTAATGGATATTGAATAATTACTTTTTTACTATACTTTCACAAAGTTTTTTTCATCACATAACAATGCAATTACCTCAACGTATTTTAACTGATCGTGAACGGTAGAAACTTTAATGTATATTCTATACTAAATACGATCTTGAGCAAGTAAAGAACGCGGTGTCGCAACGATTGTACTACCGCCATTAAATAGGGCTTATGAATGCGTATCGAAATTTTAATCATACGCCTATGATAGCTGACTTAATAGTAATATTTTCCTCCAAGCTCCCATTTTAAGATGATTTTATTAGTTTTGACTCTATGTATGTAACGGTATTTTTGAACAAGATTTTCAGGCATGAAGTTTCTGAAAATCTACACGTCGGATTAATTTAAAATGCACACTTGTCAAAGACGTATGACAATAAAAAAATAATATTTAATAACTTGCGCGCGTCCTGCGTTTCTTAGATATTATTTTACTATGCATGGTTTTAGTATATTTCAAACTATTATTTATTTTCTATTTATATGGCTAGCCTCGAATAAAAATTTACCATCTTTTTATATTACAATTTATAAGATTATAATAAACTGTGAGCTCCTAAACCATTTCCATGAACCGGTGTGTCGATTACATTAAGACGACTGACTGAAATATAATCGACCCACCGACCGACCGAACAACCGACCAATAAAAAAATGTACGACTACCGGTACAAAATAAACCGAACGCACTAACCTTCCTAGTGAAGTACCAGTTTAGCTCCGTTGTGGACAGCAAGTGCGTGAGGGTGTAAGACCGGTGGAATATCATGGCCGTGAACTGGATGCCCATTACCGCGCCGAAGAATATCAGGAACAGGGACCCGATCGGCTCCAGCATCAGGTATTCTTGTTCTATGGTGACCTGTTTAAAAAATCATTGTTATATTTTATTTTATCTTATATATATTTATATATCGTTGCAGCAAGTCGCTGAATGTAGGCCGCTTCCAACAGGTCGATGTGGAGATCCTTGGGGGAGGCCTATGTTCAGCATGGCCTATGTTCAGGCCTATGTTCAACAGCACGGTTCATGGGCGATACCACTGCGGGCCTCCGGGTCGCCGAGTCAAAACTGTGAGGAGACGTAAAGATCTTGTCATTGAGCTCAACCGGACCTTGGATCTCATTTCCACATGGGGTTCCAGGAATATGGTTGAGTTCAATGCCAAAGAAACTCAGGTGTGTGCGTTCACGTGCAAAAAAATCCTGTTCTCTCCCCTCACCATTCTTCAGGGTACTCCCCTCTCAGTGCGGAATGACCTGAGTATCCTTGGTGTGGATATCCGCTGTGATCTCAATCCAAGGAATCACATCGAAGGCGTAATATCTGCCACATCGCGCAGGGAAGGAGTCCTGAACAGGGTGCGTCGGTTCTTCACGCCCGGTCAGCTTTATCGTTTGTATAAAGCGCAGGTCCGGCCGGGTATGGAGTACTGCTCGCACCTCTGGGATGGATCCGCCCAGTACCTGCTCGATGCCTTAGATGGATTGCAGCGGCGGGCCATCCGCATTGTGAATGATGCAGACGTTACGAGCAACTTAGAGTCGCTACAACTCCGGAGGGATGTCGAATCTCTAAGCGTGTTCTACCGCCTGTATCACGGTGAGTGCTCTGAGGAATTGTTCAACTTGATCGAGCGAAGTGAAGAAGACTCAGCCGGAAGGCTAAGCCTGGCACCGCACAAGAAAGCACTAAGGGGAAGGAAGGAAAAAGGACCGGCTAGCGATGAACATTCACAACGCTGGGATTATGAATGTGTTGTCGACCCATGAAATCGGGAGGAAAAGGGGACGGCAAAAGAACGGGAATACAAAAGGGGTATTAGGCATCCGGCGCGCATCACCGAACAACATTACTGTTAACTGTTAAGTTTTACTGGTGGTAGGTCCCTCACACTTAAGAGGCCGCCTGGGTAGGTACCACCGCATTGTCTATTTCTCCCGTCAAACAGCAGTGTAAATGCACTTTTGTGTTTCGGATTGAACAATATTGTAGCCAGAGTAACTACTGGACATATTGAGACTTAAAATCTTATGTCTGAGGATGGCGAGCGCAGTGGAGTGTCAAGCATTGCTTTGTAATTCAAGGTGTTGTTTGGTTCTGCTACTGTTTCTCGCTTACCATCAGGCGAACGGCATGCTCGTCTCGCCATTCATTGCTATAATAAAAGCCGATATCGAAACTGTTACTTCACATCCATTTCCTGTATACTTACAACATTAGCTTCTTCGTCGTAAATGAGGCCGACTCTCTGTCCGAAGGGCCACTGGATGTGCAGCTGGTCCTGGTTGAATTGCAGCAGGAATATTAAGAGCACGAACATGGCGTTCAGCATCACGAACGCAAACACCATCGTGTCGCGCAAGTTCTTCAGGTCGTTTTTGATACGTTCCTATAAAAATCAGGGTTATTTTGTAACGAAGCAACAAATTACTCGAATAATGCAAGTATATTTTTTAATGACATTATTGTCTAATTGGAAACTGCATTCACTTGTATAAATTAAAAATATCTGAATTTTATAATTACGGTTACAAATTTAGTAACTACGATCATAGTACATTTTTATCCAATACCACAGGGATTTTATTGTAATTTCAATTATTCTTATTATTATAATTTACATTTACACTATGATTATAATATGTATGTTACAAATATACAACTAATAACAGCCTCACCTGCTCTTCCTTGTTCTCGTCGATAGGTCTCAAGTAAACGTCGATCAAGTCCTTCCAAAACTCGATTTCAGCAGTCGTCAAGAAGTCCACTTCTCCCTTTTCAAGATTAGGATCTTCCACCCAGTACGGGTTTATAAGGTCGTCCCTGTCTTCCTGCACAATTCAAAGAGTATTGCAATGTTTATTTATAGTTTTCATCATCAAATTCATCACAAACATAGGTTGGTTCAAATACAGCGTGTCTTATTTTTATTTTCACTGAACCTAACACATGTTCAATTTAAATTTTCTATGAGATTTGTACAGGATTTTGTTTAGAGTAAGGGCCATAGCACATCGGGACGGTATGACAAGAGATATCATTTTTTACCAAAGGATATTCAGTTTATAGGTATACGACATAAATTTCAATGTTTTAAATTTAGCCGGGGCATCTTTCTTGATGCCGCAATTCATCAATTAAAACAACGGAATTTATATTGTATTCCCAACAGATACGTTTGAATATCTTTTAGTAAATCCCTGGCCATTCCGTCCAGATCTGCGCTGGTCTTAAGAATGTCTCTTATTAGTATTATTTTTTTGCATACCGATATGGCAACAAACATCTGATATACGTACTCGTGGTATGTCGGTGGAGATGTCACTCTCCTCGTACTCCTGCATGATGGCGAGCGAGTCGCGGCGCAGGCCCAGCGACGAGCGGCGGCGGCCCGGCAGCGGCTCCGGCAACTCACTCGCGCCACTACACCACCACAAATCCACCACCACCACAATATATATATCATCATATATCATATATATATCATCATCATCATATCATCACATATCATCCGACCACACAGTTCAATATCAGGGGGGTTACTCTATAGAAATGATACGAACTTCTAATGTTCGGACGCAACTAAAACTTCACTAATGTGCCTAGATACTCCACAAAATGTTGGATTCCTCTATCGTAAGTTGCAACCATAGACTAAGTACGGAGAAAATAATATGTATAATAAAGAATAGTATTGATTTTTAGAAGTGAAAATCATCCGGAGTGGAGGTCGAACATCCGAACATTCGAAGTGCGTATAGTTTTTGTAGAGTAACACACAGTTGGGATCCACATTTTACATACTGTTATAATTGTAAACTTTTATAATTGTAAATCCCTGTATTTTTTCAGAGGATTTTCAGTTTTTATTTTTTATTTTAATGTAAAAACAATTGTCTATATATTTTACAAAGAAATTATTACAATGTCGACTTAAATATACACACAGTTAATTACTATTAAAAATGAACTGATATACTCACAGTGCCGCCAATTTCTTCTCAATCTTCTCAATGGAGTTAGCAATTTGGACTAGATGCATATCGTCCTTGTAATCCTTCGGGTTGGTACAGCACATGCAGCGGAAGAGTCCGGCCACGCTCACCTCCATGGAGCCTGTGGTCTCGTCCGACTTGCCAAACCATCTCATTATACTCTGATTATCCATCTTCTTCTTCGCTTCTTCTGCTTCTTTCTTCTCCATTTCTATTTCCTGTAATGTTCATAATTAGAAACAATATTAATAAAATTGTGTGGTTATTTGTGACATTTAATTTGGGACAATGACACATTGTAGTATGGGCTATGGCCAAAGTTTGTTAAAATTGATAATTTACAACAACATTAATAAAATTATGTGGTTGTCAGTGACATTTAATTTGGATCTATTTTGCATTATAGTATGGACAGAATTTGTATATTTTGAATCAATGTCTAATTACTTTATTAAAATGTACGCACATAAGTACGTATCTACGTACGCATGCACGCATATACGCACGCACGGACATGCGTGCTTGTGTACGCATTTGTGTGCGTATATTTGAAAAACAAAAAATATATTTACATGTTTACCTTAGCACTCTTCTTCTGGGCCACTTCTCGAGTCCCCCAGGATACGTTGTTGAGATTGCACAGGGAGTAGATAATCAACAACATGTACATGCTGGGAATGGTGATGTAGTACACGCCCAAGAAGGCCAGACAGACGATCTCTTGCGGATGCAACGCCGCCGTCACGAAGAATATACCGAAAGTGGCCACAGTGAACATACTGGACGGTGCCAACCAACCGTCTTGCGCGATTTGCAGGAATATACTCACGATTACCAGCAACATTATCATCGCGTATATACACGTTATTATGTTGGCAAGTAAGAGCTGGAAATTGAGTATTGTTATTTAAATATGATTTACTAATTTTCAGTTTGATTTTGCAATGATCATAATTATGGTTATTTTAACAAATCACTCCTGTTCCGAATAAATAAATTGACGAACAAAAATATGACTTCTATTATTTTATAAAACCAAGTAATCTAATTTTAAATATTTTAGATTATTATTTAATATTGTCATTTAATTTTAATAGCGATTGCAAATAAAATATTTAACAGCGTACCTGTGTTTCGGATTTGCAAGTCATGCAAACTAACAAGAATATGAGCACGGGCACCAAGTTGAGTATGAGGGCGTCCATATTACTTATTCTTATGATAGCGTTCAGGGCACCAACCATCATCAAGAAAATTGTACCGGGACCCAAGATCGTGCCCACCATCAACATCATCTGAAATACAATATTTTATAATGAAGACTAAGGAATTGATATCGATTAAATTATGGACAATTTAACAAGCCTTATTTAGAGACTATTTAATTAGTATATCATGCCCTTATTAGAATAATTTTGTGGCCTGCTTAATTTTTTTAGAAGAAAGACATTATTTCGTTTTATCAGTAGCGAGTGACCACTATGTCGGTTTTGCATCTTTTATACAGTGGCCTCGAACCAACTGACGACTGATCTTTCTGCCCGCTACATATCGAGCAAAGGTGCGAATTATATTTTTTTTTTTAATGATAATATTGAAGTGAAAACTTCTTTAGCGGCGTTGAGCACTTTTCTGTAATGGGTATAAAATCTTAAACTCGCGTCAGGACACGTGACCTGATCGAAAAAGCGTAGGACGGCAATGACGTCATCTTAGTAGGACGGATGGAGAGTAGACAGCTATCCCCTCTCTACAGCGCGGCGAAAATGTATGCCTGGGCCTACTGTTTCGTTTTTTTTTCAGTTTCACCCACTTTTTCCAAAATTGTCCCATAGCCCCCCCCCTGCCTTCCCCCACCCTTATTCCGAAATAGTGCCTATTAGCCTCCCCACGAAACCTACCCCCCCCTCCCCTACCCCCACCCCGAAAATTTACCTCACCCCCCCCCAATCCTATCTCGGCCAACATAGGTCGTAGACCCACCGAGTTTGGTATCCTCGGAACCGTCTTGGTGAGGGCTACAAATTGACCCCGCCAGAAATCCCAAATTACGCAAAAAATTACCCCCCCAAAAAAAAATATTTTACCTCCAAAAAATTAATTTAAGTTAGCCTCCCCACGAAACCTTCCTCCCCCCCCTCCCTTACCCCCACCCCACTCCCTCTCTCCCCTAAAATATTTGTCCAGGCATAACTCCGTAATTTCTTAAAGTAAACCCCCCGTGTTTGGAGTCAGAGGAATCGTCTTGACGAGCTCGACAATCGAGAGCAGGCAAAATACGATTTTTCTTATTTTTACTATGGGATCAGGCTGGGGCAGCAGTCTAAAATTATATGTAATTTGCAATCTGTACCCACGGTCTTCCCCCGGTATTTTTGAAGTGAAAACTTCTTTAGCGGCGTTGAGCACTTTTTCTGTAATGGGTATAAAATCTTAAACTCGCGTCAGGACACGTGACCTGATCGAAAAAGCGTAAGACGGATGGAGAGTAGACAGCTGTCAGTTAGCTGTCAGTTTATAAAGCTTTGATGAATTGCCAATGATTTTGAGTGGAGATTTCAACATAAACTTCGCAGACGATAAAAATCAACTATTAATTGAATTTTTAAATAATGAATTTGGTTTAACTATGTCGAATGATCGCAATCTTAGCACAACGAAATACAAAACTACTATTGATGCGGTCTTTATTAGACATTTAAATAGGTTCGAATCAAAACTGTTCGTTTCTTACTTCAGCTACCATAAACCTATCGTATCAGTTTTAGAGATTGGCGATGATAGTTCTGGTAATGATGATGGTGAAAAAGTCGTTGAAATTATGGATGAAAGTTGATTTTTCGGAGAGATAAACTTTTTAATGTAAAATAATTGTAATAGTTTTAAAGTGTTAAATTTTTAATGTAATATAAATTGTCATGTTTGTGTACGATAGCGCAATAAATGAATATTGTATTCTACCACATAAATGATAGTACTTTTATACTGATAAAGCAATTGGTGCAAAATTATTCCCTAACCATTCCAAAATATCAAACATGCTCAACGTTAATAATCAAGTTTTCACTTCTGCCGGCACTCCCGGAGTGCAACCCGTCTTTTTTTTTTTATTATGTTATTGCTATTTTAAATATTTATTTTAAGAGCAATGGGATACGTAGCTAAAAAGTTATGCATGGCGGATAAATTCTTACTGCGACTTAAGACACATGCGTGTCTTTTTGATGTCGTTTTATCGATTTTCGTTCCTACAAATTATGAGTCTTAAATATGTTTTGGCTTCAAAAATACTACTACATAAAACACAGACCTGGTAAACTATGTAGAGCGTGGATATATTATCGTTGACCTTGACGGTCTGTTTAGAATCAGCGAGCAGATCGAAGATGTTGGCCATGGTGGAGGGCACCCAGCGGCGGCGCTGGTTGAAGAACTCGTCGAACCGCTCCGGACAGTGCGTGTACGCGTCCGACGCCGCCGAGTACTCCACGCGGTAGCCGCGCTGCAGTAGGAGAGTGCATAGCCAACGATCCTCGCCTGCACACACACACACACACACTAAATGCACTGCGGAATATTAATTTTGTAAATGATTTGAGAGTTGAGGAGTTGAGAGAGTTTGAGAGACAACCAACGATCCTCACCTGCACACACATACGCACACACACACTAAATCCACTGCGGAATGTTGTAAATGATGTGTGCATTTGTAGTAGGGACGTACGAGTTGACGAATTTTTGGAAACTCGTTTATTTTGTACATAGGCACTAATAGACACGAAAAGAATATTTTTCTAAAATATATCTGTATCAGCTCATATACGTCCCACTGCAGAGTACGGGCCTACTCTACAATCAAGAGTACGATTGAGAGTGGTTAGGCCACCACGCTGGCCTAGTGCGAGTTGGCGGACTTACATACCATAGAAATTTTTATAAATCGCTATGGTATGAAATCCACTACGGAATGTTGTAAATGATGTGTCCATCTGTTGTGGATGTTTACTAATTTATTACAATTTTTGTGGATAGGCCCTATATAAACACGAGAAGAATAATTGTATATAACTTTATGAATGTTGTATTCGTTCTGGTAACTTTTTTTAGACCAAAAAGTTTCCCAAATTTCCTAATTTTATAGCACTACATTTGGGTCTGAATATAGTCTGAATATTATTAACTTACGCCCGTTTAATCGATAAAATATGGTGACAACTTTTTCTATTATAAATTGATAAGAATCCGACCGGATAATTAATGATATCCGAAAAATTATCTTATACTTTATAATATACATGATTCTGAAAAAAAAAATTGCGCTTAATATTCTTCATTGCGTGGTGGCCTGTTGGTAAACGGACTAGACGCGACTGCCAACATGTTTACGGTGGTCGCGGGTTCGAATCCCAGGGCACACCTCTGACTTTTCGGAGTCATGTGTGTATTGATAGTCAATCACCACGCACTAAAACGGTGAAGGAAAACATCGTGAGGAAACCTGCATACCATAGCGATTTATAAAATTTCTATGGTATGTAAGTCCGCCAACCCGCACTAGGCCAGCGTGGTGGATTATATGGTCTAACCCCTCTCAATCGTACTCTCGATTGTAGAGGAGGCCCGTGCCCTGCAGTGGGACGTATATGGGCTGATACAGATACAGATACAGATTCTTCAACATTTTTAGAATAGTGTCTCATCGTGACATAATTATAACTTCTTTGATTTGCCCTATGCTATCTAAGAACAAATCTACAGTTACACTAATTACTAATTAATTTTACGATTTTAGAAGGAAATAAAAGGCGTGTACCTTGATCGTATTGCACGTAATGTCTCGCCTCGTTGGAAGTGAGTGTGTATTTCTTCATGACGTTGTCGTCCATAAGAGCCTTTCCTCTGAAGAGGGAGAAGCATCCAGGACTACAGAGTACGCAGCCGATCATGTGTTCAGTCGCCTTTTGCAGCCAATGACCAATAGCGTACTCAAACATCTGGTACCAGGCCATGAAACCTGCAATACAAATAATGAGAAGTGATTTGTAAAGTTTAAGTTTGATAATGGAACTTAGTAGTCTATCGTTTAACTTTGAAATGTATTTTATGACATTTAGCAATACTAGATTCCTTTATGATATGAGTGAGCATGACTTAGCTAAACAACTGAAGCCACTTAGTTACAACCAAAATTAATTAAAAACAAAACATAACTAGATTTGCGAAAATGAATGTAAAGATCTCAAGTAAATATGACGACTACTGAGGTTCATTGTACCAGAAACCGGCTAAGAAACGAGATGCTGCGGCATTATATCTCTGCATCGAGATAAATGTTTGGGTGCTCACAAGTTTTTTGGGTATATTATGACCACACATTCTTTCGTCGTTTTATGAATCATGATTGGTATCTTAATGTGTTATTATAGCTATTTTCATGACTATTGGACATATTTTATTTACTTAGTAGTAAAGAAGCGTAATAAATTCACAGCAACCATGGCGCAGTTGGTTAAACGCCGGCTGTAAAACGAAAGGTCGCTGTTCGATTCTCGCACTGACACAAATATTTGTGTGATCCATTCGTATTTGTTCGGATCTAAGAGTTTCTGAGACCTAAAAGTCTCTCATAACTTTTGACACCCACTCGATCTTAATGAGGGGTCAAACTACGTATGTGAGTGTTGGGTGTATTCTGCGATCCTTCACAAGGCCAACGTGGTGGACTATAGTGTCTAACCCCTCTCATTCGTACTCTCGATTGTAGAGCAGGCTCGTGCCCTACAGTGGGACGTATATTTACATTAATTTATAGAGTTTCGTTTACCAGAGCCGACGGGGTGAATACGACCGCAGGCGGCGCCCAAGTTCTTGTCTTTCTTCATGAGGTCCACCAGCAAGGTGACGGCGCTGGGTTTGAAGTCGATGTCCCCGTCCAGAGCGAGTAGGTATGTGTTCTCGGCGATCACTTCCTTGCGGTCCACGGATATCGGCAGGTCCATCAGGCGATGCCCGAGGAAGTAGTACATGTACATTACCTAAAAACAAATATACATATAATTTATTACTATAAAATAATTTATTTACTGCAGAAATTATTCAGACCAAGCTTTACGCTGTTTTGGATACAATATAAACCAATTAATATTTTATTTGAGAAAGTTTGTGCGTTTGTTACTTCTTCACTCTCAAACCGATTGACCAATTTTGATGCAATTTGGCATGGACGTAACTAACACCTTGGGTTAGCACATATACTATTTATTTAGTACAAGAAACTTTAATATATTCGATATTTAAATTCAAATATATTGGATGGATAGTTTAAAGTACGGCAGTAACGTTGAATTTAAATAATAAACAGTTAACAAACGAATTAGTTCATATGTTGTTAAACTAGACTGAATTCAAAAACTATCACTTTTATTATACAGTTTAAGATTTTTAAAATTTAACGGTCCTAATTGTTAAGTTTTTCATTTTCGAATTCAACAACACATTCATTTTATTACCTGCGACCATCGCTTCCTGTGTCGAATTTTGGACTTGTCTTTCAGATGACATATGAGTTTGTTCTTCCCCGGCATAGTCCATATTAATTTACCGCCGTACGGCGTGGGGTACTTCTTGGGTGGTCTCAATCGTACATTGGTCAGGTGCACTTCCGAAGCCGCCTCGTCGATAGTGTCCACTAGACACTTCACGAAACGATTCACTTGAGAGTCTTCTGTGCTGTGATCTGATATTTCGAACGCGTCGTCCATGAATATATGACCTGGGAAAAAAATGTATGAAACATCAATATAATTGCTTAGGATCGTAAGCCAGACAATATATATTACTACAATTAGTAATCCGGCAACGATATGCTAAGTATTTTTTTGAAAGCAATTTGCGATAATTTTCGTAATTAATCAGGTCTGTCCAAACAATCTCGGAGGTATATTTCATACCACGCCGCTATTCATATTATCACTATGAATAGCAATCATCATTTCACAACATAATATTTTTATATACCCAACAATCTTAAAGTGCGTGGTGGCCTGTTGGTAAACGGACTAGACGCGGCTGCCCATATGTTCAGGGTGGTCGCGGGTTCGAATCCCAGGGCACACCTCTGACTTTTCGGAGTCATGTGTGTATTGATAATCAATCACCACGCACTAAAACGGTGAAGGAAAACATCGTGAGGAAACCTGCATACCATAGCGATTCATAAGAATTTCTATGGTATGTAAGTCCGCCAACCCGCACTAGGCCAGCGTGGTGGACTATATGGCCTAACCACTCTCAATCGTATTCTCGATTGTAGAGTAGGCCCGTGCCCTGCAGTGGGACGTATATGGGCTGTCACCACCATCACCAACAATCTTAATTGTTTGTCAGCCCTGCCACGTCCATTAATATCCATTTGACACTCCGTAGCGTAGTTGGTTAGACGCCGGCCAACATTTGTACGAAATACAGGTATTTGTCTCGGATCTGGGTGTTTGTGAGACCGAAAAGTCTCTCGTAGTCCCTGATACCCACGTCACAAGATTCGATCTTAGCATTCTTTGTTCTTTTATTTATTGCATTGATGAACAGGAGCAAAACCAAACAACACTGTAGGTACCAAGCAATGCTTGGCATTCTACTGCGCTCACCATCTTGAGACACAAGATGTTAAGTCTCAATATGTCCAGTAGTTACACTGCTGTTTGGCGAGAGAAATAGACATTGCGGTAGCACCCACCCAGGCCGCCTCTCACATGTGAGAGACCTACCGGCTACCACCAGAGAGCTTGGGATCAGGACTATGTATGTGACTGTTGGGTGTTTTATTTATTTATTTAGCCCCAAATCCACAGTTGAGGTAATGATTATATAAGTGTCAATAATTACATTCCAATTCATAGTAGTCAGGGTCAATAATCCCCAAGTATTTCTGCGCGACACGGCGCGCGCTCTGGTCCTCGTCTAATCTGAATATCGACTTCAGGAACTCCATCATCTCCTCCTTGGTCTCGTGCCACATCGTAGCGCACACTTGGATCCTATAACATGCATATAAATTTACCTCCCATAGTTGAGAACAAAAGATATTCCCATTGCCAAATTATTTTAATTAGATATCAAAGATTGATTAAGCAATGACGAATAAAAACAAAGACTGGTTAGTAATTTATCAAAAATTGGCAAGTAATTTCCATAAACCCATAAAACTTCCTCCCATTCCATATTCAAAAGTCTTATATCTCTGTGACGACAATGTATGAGTGTGTATGGGCGTTATTGATCGCCCAATATCAGGTGCTTCGCTTCCTAAATTACTATCGCCGTTACAGGAAATTCATTACAAGTAAGTATAATTTATTTATATTATGCCTATTATTAATGACAATATTATTAGATACCATCAAACCTAGTAAAACTTTTAACAATATACAATTTAATTTACCTGGTGATGTTGTCGGATGGTTTAATGTCTTTAAAAACGTTCACAGAACTTCCGATGGAAGAGTCGTCGTTTAGCCCTTTCAAGTCCTAAAAGAATACCAAATGTTAGTTTCATTAAAAGAAACCAAACATATTATATGAATATAACATCAGAAAGGTGAAGTCAGAATCAAAATAGTCACACGGACATCGAGCAAAATACAAAATAAGTACATACAGAACTCTCTAGAATCAATGATACCTGGACCTAAACTATCCACTTAATGTTTGTTAGCCCTTTTAATTTTACTAAAATCGGTCGAAGTAAATGCTGATAAATTCATATGTCGCTTATGTTAAACTTACATCAATAAGCATGTCATTTTCAGTATCCTTAGTTCTATTCAAGAGCAGTGATTGGTCGATGAGCGGGCCGACGTACCAAGGCTTGGCGAACAGTTTGTCGGTGGCGGCGAGGCGTTCGCAACGCGGTGCCCACGTGTGAAACACGATCCAAGCCTGAGACATGAGCCACAGCAGCCAAACCCACGCCATCTCGCGACCCACATATTCACGCAAGAAGTAAACTGGAATTATCAAAACATATGCTGAATGACTTAATCTTGGAAAACATTCCTCTCTATTCCTAAACAGAACCACGCGTGCTAGCTTACGAAGCCATAGCTTGATGGTTCAAACCGTCTCGGCACTAACCAAAAAGTTCGCAAATTCTTTTTTGTGCCGCACCGTCAAACTTAGGAATTGATTGTCCTTACACGTGTTCCCTTCTTCCTATATTCTTGGATCCTTCCGCGTTAGAGTGAAGAGGCATCTTAGCGAGCTGGCATAATTGTGTCGATATGACTGCTGATTGATTCCATTCGATACTTTGCCTGGACGGTATTTGCGCTCACCATCAGGTGCAGCGCAGTCATTATAGAGAACCAGTAGTAAAAAAGAAATATATAAATCCTGCACTCATTTCTATGTGTCCCAACGATCTTTCAATTTACTCCCGATTTTTATACGATGGGATATTCGCACTATCTGTTTCTAAGTTCAACCAAAATTAATTAATGCACTAACGGCAATCGAATGGCTAAAGAAATATTTCAATGATGGAATATTTATTGTGGGAATATGGCCATAAATAATTATAAAACTCATGATGAATTTACAGGAAACGTCGCAGCAGTATGTTTTCAATGCAAAATTCGAAGAAATTATGGATCATATCAATAAATCTAAATGATTTATCGGCCAATACTCCGATAAAAACATGTGTTCAGTGATATACACATGAACATAGTGCATAATTTTCAATGTCACGACAAACTGACTTCAAATATACACAGAGTTGGTGGATTTATCACCATTGTGTACAGCGGGGGCTGTACGCAATACTATCTACTAATAATACCATCGCTGTTTATTATTATAGGTACTACTGCCTATGTAGAGAACCTGTACGCAGAACCGGACATTGGTAAGAAACTAAATTTCGTAAAAGGGCTCCATCACTGGAGCAAATAATTGTAATGATTTTGAACATTTAATCCGATATAAATTGTATAAATTGTCTATTAGAAAACTCAGCCGAATGCCAGAAAATTTTAACAATCAGAATCAATTATTGTATAATCTAAGCCGATTATTTATTTACTTACCTGGTGGAATCTCGTAGAACAAATAGTCGGGGATGGTTCCGTGGAAGGCGCACGGGTTTGCGTTTCTCATACCGCACACGGCAATAAGCAGGTTGATGGTGACCGGCCCGACGAGCGTCAATGCGAAGGTAAAGCTGAAGTTTTGTATGAGCACTTTGCACGCAAACTTAGCACTTCCGAAGCAGAAGTAAGCGGAACCCACTTGTATCAACGCAACCCATAGTGACGAGGTCCATGATGCGTTCAAATTGAATATCCCTCCTGTTACGTCATAACCTATTGTTTCATCTTCTTCGAGCACTACCAAAACCTGTGTTAAGGTTATGAATGATATTAATTGATATACGCTACTTATACTGGGTATATCAAGACTGCTACCGAAAACGAAGCTGGGTGGTAGTTTTAGTGAGTTCAGACACAATGGAACTAAATTTTGAGCAAAAATTTGTGACGAAATTTTTTTTTGTATCGTCGCACTAAGGGGTATTTGAGTAATCTAGCTAGCCATAATTACAATTTCTAGAATTACCCTCAGGTAAAAAAGAATGGGTTCCTAGAAAAGCCAGGTATTGGGGCTACCCAACCCAACCCTTTTTTTTTTCACCCACTTCAAACCCCAGACGATAAGGTCAGTCGGAACTCAGACATTGCGCGTAGTGGTTTTTCATTTTCGATATTTCTGGTTTATAACTCATATTTCAACATTTTGTTATCATATGTTGTGTTGTGAATAATATAATTTTAACGATGGATTCTCAAACTGCAGGTAAGTGAGTTGTTTTACATGTTTAAAGTATTTCATTTTCTTAGAACCTTACATTATTTTTCGCCATTTTGAAATATAGCGTTTTTATTACTTTATCTTTTGTGAAAAATAAGTACTGAGAGGCTTTTTGTTATGGTGCCCGGCATTACCCGGCTATGATTCTTATATATTCTTAAAATATAGATATTATATTTTCTTTAAGTTTAGAAATTGGTTCCTACTAATTCCTACTCCGCCATCTGGAGCGATTTTTCATCTCTAACTTAAAAATGTGAAAAATATATAACTTATGATTCATGTACTTTTTATTATTTCAGGTGCTTCTAGAAGTAATATAAATATAACTTGCAAAGAAGTATTTGATCTTATGAGATCACAAAATGATCTAAACTTTAACGATTAATTAGAATAATTTGAAAATTACTTAATTTCACAAAAACGTTATTCTAAAGAAGAATTAAAAGACATAAAGCGTAATTGTACACGTTTAAAATCAGAAATGAAGAATCGGTGGGTAGGAGTGAAATATAGAAGTGATCTGTATCTAAAAACAATGAATAGTAGTTAAATGGAGTGCTTGAATTATCCGAAATACCGACAAGAGCAGGTAGACCTACAAAATCTTTTGAAGAAGCTAATGAACGAAGAGAACAGCTACCTACATAGTTCCCCGACTTATTAATAATTTGCATACCGACTTGGTTAATAATATCACATCGTCGAATATAAAATTTAAGTTGAAAATTTTATAATATCTAAGCAATCAATAACGTAACATTCCAATATTCCTGTATTATGTTAATTGTAAAATCGATAATATTAATAAGATTAATTATTAATTATTACAATACTGTTGTTAACTCATGTCAGCTCTGGTATAAACCTTAGTGGTTTTGATTTTGTGGTTTGATTGATGCTGTTCATGTTATGATTTATGTATTATTTTCTTTTGTATCAAATAAATGGAAATAAAAATTAAAATACGTAAAACTGAGAACACACGTTTGTTTGATAGTCCTGAGAAAATAATCTTTCCTGCACAAATGGAGTTGAAAGCCGAGGGAAACAAAAGTGCATCAAATATTTTTAAAGAGATTTTGGAGAATAGAGATCGTGCTAAAGAGAACAGGAAGTGAGAAGAACATGATAAGGCACAAGTTAAGCAAGTTCACCCAGAGAAAGCGCTTGAAACGTTTGTAGATGCAAATCTGTCATGGTTGCAATATGAGAGAATCAGACAAACCACAGGAAACCTTCCATGCTATTCAGTTTTGCAGCAATATAAAAAACAATGTTATCCTCCCTATGAAAATTGTGAAAAAAAGGAAACAAAATTAATTTATGAAAGGAACGTTATAAATGTTAATATGTGAAGAATATTATATTTTAAGTATATAAATGTTATTGTGATATTTATTTATTATTTTGAATATTATTCTGTGTTAAAAAACAAATTTTGTTAGTAAAATGTTGTTTTTTTTACCTACACCCGTATTTGGTATACCCCTTGCACTATAAATTGATATTAGCCGTTAGCAAACTTGAATTTAAGGTTTTATAAGTTACTGAGACATTACCTAATGAATAAGAGGGATAAATAATTTTGGCCAGCTAGATTAGTCAAATACCCCTATGTGCGTCGTATTAGGATGGTAAATACATAGTTTTTTCTTAAATAATAGTGTACACCATTTCATTTTAAAGACGCTATGGTTTGCAAGGTTTTAAATTATTATTTTAGCAAAAACTATGGATTTAGCACCCAAACTCGACGATATCTAAAAAAGAATTTTAAAAAATTGTCGCGTTTCTTAGCGAAATTTTTAGTTGCATTGTGTTTGTAGTCATTAAAACTACCATCCGGCTTCGTTTTCGGTAGCACTCTTGATATACCCGGTATAATTTACGAAATTATAAACATTATTTTTCGGGAGAATAACATTATCATAAAGTCTCAACATGAATGGACAGAGTCGTCCGGGACGGAACCACTGTCTCATAGGAGATCGACGTCAAACGACATCTTAACTGTCGCGTTTCGTCCGATGGGTAAGATTGCCCGATAACCAATACCCCTTCCCTTTTCCCACCCTTTATCGTTCCCGCTCCCATAGCGATTCGATGGGCCATCCATGATCAAAGTGTTATATGTTCATGGGCTGCTGTGATCACTTACCATCCGGTGACCTGTTTGCTCGTTAGCCGGACCTATACTATAAAAAAAGATAGTTCACTGATTTGTCGAAATACATACCTCGTTAACTACATATTCTCTTTCGCCAAAAGCTTTAAAAATGTGAGTGAAGAAAGAAAACGGATCATCCTCTTGCAAATACAGAGATATTAATATGCACGATAAGAATACAAAGATCCTCCAGACAGACAGTACCCTCTGAGTATAGTAGCGAGTTCTCTTCAGATTGTCACGAAACTCCTGCAGCACTGAGAAAACTAAAACCAAATTATATATACATATATAATTAGATTGATATTATCTGACTTGTTTGTTAACAGACTAAAGCTATCGAAACAAGACTTCATAATCCTTCTACGTGCATGTGTATTTATTGATGGTAATCTTGCTAATAATGTTACATACATACATAAACTCACGCCTATATCCCAGAAGGGGTAGGCAGAGGTGCCATGGCTAATAATGTTTAAATATGAAAAATGGATATATATGTAATTGAGTAGTAATTATAAGCACCGTATTGCCTTTATAACTTACCAAAGCTTTTATTGTACGTATCGACGTAATTTTCCCACCAGCCTAAAGAAATTAGCACACTCGCCACTGGTATCGCCCATAAAATAGGTGTTCCGGTCAGCAGGGGCCATACGACGAAGGCTGTTGATTGAGCCGATATAGCCAGAACATCAAGAATCACTTTTATGGAAAATCGCGAATCAATGCGGTCTCTCGTGAAGATATTTAGAAGTCCCGGTACTATACACAGTGCATTCATCAACATAGCGCCCTTTACTACATCCAATTCAGGAAGTATTAAAAGAATTAGTGTTGCTATTCCCACTGTTTGTAGTGTTTCTATTATAAAAGCCTGAAACAAACGTTTATTGTCAAAAAACCAAGTCGCCAATGATTTGATACGAGGAATATTTTTTAGTAAAAGCATAAGATAATAAACATGCCATGATTCGGATTTAAGATTAGTCCCGTAATATGAATAGTTTATTTTTTTTCAATTTAAACGAAAATTCGATGTATGACAATTATCGCTAAGCCGAGGTCTTTGCATATTATACTATATATTGATCCTCAGAATAAATATACTACTTACAATAGTGAATTGCGTTTTGGTTGGTTTCCGTGCTGTTTTAAAGAAGCATATCCTGACAGATCTCAGGAACACGCCTAGTTCTGGTATGCCAAATGCAATAAGTGCTGCCCATAGCCATGTTATCCTTTCATCTAAGCTCAAAACCGTTACAAACTGCTGGTCCAAAGCTGCAGAATGGAAGTTATTTAAAATTGTATTGTATTGTAACAGCCCATATACGTCCCACTGCAGGGCACGGGCCTACTCTACAATCGAAAGTACGATTGAGAGTGGTTAGGCCATATAGTCCACCACGCTGGCCTAGTGCGGGTTGGCGATTTATTCAAAATATCAGAAGCTAACTCGACATAAACGTTTTAGGCAGCAACTATGTTAATACCTCGCTCACTCTTTAAAACTTGAAATTGTAGAAAATTTCATATTCATTAGCAACATGATGTAATAATACAGATGGTTTTTCTTTTCAAAAGCTACGTATGCAGTTTCGGCTTTTATCAAAATCGGGCTCTGAATCCTATTAATGCTTTTCTCTATAGCTGTTAGTTTCGGATTTGGCCATCTACGCCCATTTGAAAAATTCATCCTATATATTTTTTCCTTATTGCCTATGGTAAAAAGATCGTGTTCCGTACGTACGTATACGTTATCACTTACCAAGAGCTCTATTGCAGTGGGTAATCTGTCGCCCTTTCTTCAGATGTGACGTAATGAACAGTAGGGTTCCTTTAGCTATCACAGCCGACCCCAGCACTGCGCAAAACACTAGTATGTAGGCGAGTAGCTTTAGAATCTTCACGCTTCTGTCTATCCACAACGTGGAGACCATAGACCCACTCTCTTTCTTCACGGGTATTTCTCGAAAGAGATTCCATCCTTTTGTTTCTTGGGCTGTTCTGGTGCTATAACATATAAAAATAAATTTGTTGTTTCGACATCCAAATTCCAATAAATCGAGTTGTTAACTTTCCATAGGAAAAATCGAACTGTACAAGTCGGTAAGCCATGTATTATGTCATTAAAGGGTCTTCCTCTCAAACCAATCGCCTCTATGGTTATAGTTCTGAAATTAGCGCTCTGTTAGTTACCCTTTTATAAGTTGTACCAACTTCCCAGAATTATTTATGCTAAAGTGCAATTATCTATCAATTACTCTATTTAATGTCGTCTTTTATAATCATAATAATACTGTCCGTGTTGCGTCCGGGGCGGGGTTAGAGAAGTTGACTGCTGACCACGAGGCAGTCGGACCTGGAGAGATCGGTAGCATCATCATCGACCATGACCGCTCTGCACAGAGTGTAACGACGGGGAGAAGACTACAGTCCATGTACATCCCACTGCACTGTACCTTAAAAACCATTACTGGTGGTAGATCTCTCATATGTAAGAGGCCGCCTGGTTGGGTACCACTGCAATGTGTATTTCTCCCGCCAAACAGCAGTTTAAATACACTGTTCTGTTTCGGATTGAAGGACATTATAGCCAGAGTAGTTGCTCTGGCTACTCTGGACATATTTAGACGTTACATCTTATGTCCCAGTATGGCGAGCGCAGTGGAATGCCAAGCAATTCAAGGCGTTGTTTGGGTTTGCTACTGTTCATGGGTGGTCATATCGCTTACCATCAGACAAACGGCATGCTCGTCTTGTCATCCATGGCAATAAAAAAAAACCCTTGACAAAACAAGCTTTACATTTCAACTCGAGTGCTCGTGGTGCAATTCTTTCTTGTGATTGTTTTACGAAGAATTCGCGGTCACTGTTATCTTCAAGAGCCGAGGATTAACATAATTAAAAATGAAACAATACCGCTATCTGCAAATGCATTTTATCTTTTAATAACGACGACTGAGCCGCTTCTGACTCAGTTGGATTCTTTCAATTAATTGTGTCCCTCTAACCACGATGCACAATGACATCACTAAATTAATCTAATCAAAACGCAACAATGTCGATTATAATAAAAGTAAAAATGTAACCCACATTTTGCAATATCGGCCATGGTTATGATAGGAAATTTCTTTCAGAATTTGTAACTTATTTTTTTTTATAATACAACATTGCAATCCGATGCTAGTTCAATTAAAATATTTACCTACGCAATCTCATAATTTTTTTTCGTGGTTTAACGTTTTGAACGAAATTTATTTGATGCTAAGTCAAATTAAGACAGGGTAAAATGGCGCAACTTGGAGGAGGCCTATGTCCAGCAGTGGACAACAGTTTAGGCTGATGATGATGATGATGATGATGATGATGATGAAGTCAAATTGCCGACCCGAAACAGTATTCTTTATACATATAACGAAATTAAAATTATAACCTCTTCTTTGAGTCGATTTCCTCATTCCTAAGGATCGTGAACCCCACCATGAGCATTTTTTAATATTAAAATTATAAATTTAACGTAATTTTGCAAGTATAACGCCCGAATACTGGAACGAAACTTAAATATAAGTTGTGCTTAACTACGTTAATCCCGCTTAAATGTACTGGCTAACTGGACCGTGCGCTGTTAAGAGCAACTTATTAATTGAATGACGTTCCAGTATTCGGGCGTAGGTGCTGTGCACACGTGCGAAAATAGTCTACGTCGCGACGGTCCATTCGTGTACCTATTTAAGGGCACGCGACAAATATTTCGACGACAGGATGTAATTTAACTGTAGAGCTCTTACATTTGAAATGTACATAGTTCTCTTGAGTTTTATGTGATTAAATATGGCTAATTTTGAATTCAGCCTAATATGTACATCATTGGTAAAGTTGTACCGAATTACTCACTCATACTAATATATTAATTGTCTCATTTCGTATTGACACTCACATTTTCGAAGGCTCGATGGCCCATCATGAATAAGTAATATAACTCATAGATGGCAATTGTCACGCCGCCGTCTAAAAACCGGCTCATGTATTTAGCGTTGACTTACAATTAAACGGCTGAATCACACTGAATTATCAATGTCTAAAGAAATATCTACCATTGATGTGTTAGGTTACCAGTGACGCCAAAACGTACTGATTTTTGCACCGAGCTCTATCAAGACTTTTGGTGCGAAGTTCCAAAAGATAATATCGGTTTTCATAACTTTTAGTCAATTTTTATGAATTTATTTCATATTCTTAATCGTCAAAGCTTCATTTATTGCTGTTTAGCTGTCTCAATAATGTTAGAGAAAGTGGTAAAAGCTACCAAAATTATTGCGGTGCTCGAAGAGGGTTGCAGCCAATGCTTCGTGGCTCAGAGGCTAAGTGTGAGTCGCTCGACGGTTCAAAGGACCTGGCAGCGGTATCAAGACACCGGTTCCGTCGAGAGAAGGCCTGGTTCTGGAAGAAAACCATGTACCCAACCACGGGATGATCGTTTTCTTGTGAGTTGCGCATTGAGAAATCGCAAGTCTTCGTATGTGGACCTTAAGAACAACCTCGAAGAAGTAAGAAATGTGCATATTAGTCTATGGACGGTCAGGAGGAGGCTTCTTGCGGCCAATATACGCAGTCATCGCCCGGCCCGCGGCCCTAAGTTACTCCGTGAGCACAGAGTTGCCAGGCTTAGGTTTGCTCGAAATTGTGAGTCATGGACTCAAGAAGACTGGAATAGGGTATTGTTCTCCGATGAAGCCAGGATATCTCTGTTCGGTGAAGATCGACGTCGGCGAGTGCTACGAAGACGAGGAGAACGCTTTGCAGAGGCTTGTTTTGAAGAAATCACACCTTATGGTGGGGGCTCTGTTATGTTTTGGGCAGGAATAAATTCAATGGATCGTACAGAGTTAGTCTTCATTGAAAACGGCTCACTGACTGGACATCGATACATAACGGAAGTTCTAATTCCTCATGCACAACCCGCATTGGCCGCTTTAGGCGAAGACTCAATTTTTATGGACGACAACGCTCGCGCCCACCGGTCTGGCGATGTGGAAGCGTATGTGCAAGAGGTCGGCATTCGTCGTTTGGATTGGCCAGCTCGAAGTCCCGACCTCAATCCTATAGAGCATGTCTGGGACGTTCTGAAACGACGCGTGAGATCAGTACAACCGGCTCCGCAGACCATCAGAGAGCTGAAGAATGTGATTACCGCGGAGTGGGAACGTATTCCGCAAGCAAGTATCCGGGATATCCTCGCTAGCATACCCAGACGAATTCAAGCTGTGATTTCAGCTAGAGGGGGTCACACTCGATACCAAATATTTATCTGCTTTTACTTTATTAAAGAAAAAACAAACAAAAATCTTTGTTAACTTTTACTTCACGAGCATATGCACTACTGGCGAGCATACACTACTCGTGAACTTTAGCATTAAAACCCATAAATTTTATCAAAATTTTATGTTAATACTGACGAAAACGATTATTTGCTTATTAATTTACAAAATTGTGAAAGTAAAACTACCTGTAATTATCAAACAAACCAATAGTAACATTTGAAATGGTTCATTCGTTTTTTTTGCAAATGAGTTTATTATAGGCCCTATGCAAGTTTTTTCCCTTTTGGGTTTTGGGTAAGTATCTATATCCGATTTCGATCAGGCCTACATCATTGTCGAGCTTCGAAATAGTTATGGCTCGTCGATTCATTGCACCAGATTGAATTGTGGTGCAATGAGGTACATTGTATAGATTGATTTATTAACATTTTATTATATTGTTGACATGTGAATACTATTGTATTATAAGTATAACAATACGATGAAAACCACGTATTCGCATGCTAAAACATCGTAGATAAACTTTATTCATTTAGTTTTTCAGAATAATAAAGATCACCAAAAATTGTATACGTTGTTAAATATTGAACCCATCTATGTCTCCATGCAATATTGTACCTATATTTATATCTTAAAGATCTTCTTACAACCATAATAAAGAATTTGAAGGCAAAAACACTCACTCTATTTCGTCAGCATCGTCATACAGAGGGGTGTATTCTGCATCTGACTCCTCAGTGTCATCGTCTATCCTCTTAAACCCTGGTGTTGTGGCGGCCATGATGCCTTATGTTATGACTGGAACATTAATAGCTTTGTTTACCACTGTTTATTTCAATTTCACTATATTCACAATGCCAATATATAAATTGTCGTCTATCCCATAGACGACAGATTCCATCATAATGGTGTGTTTACATACCTCAATACAACTCATAATTATACGAAAAATATGACAAACACATCACCGAACACGTATCGATCCTTTCCTTGTTGTAAATTCAATAAACAAAAACAGTGGTGTTATCACTAAACGAGTGTCCGAGTAAATACGCCAACAGTATTAACAAAGTGCCTCCTTCAAACATAATCCCATTATCAATCGACGGTCGTTGTGATATCGTTTTGATTAGTTATTTATCAGTAATCGCAGATCACTTTAATCACTGCGATTTCAGCAAATTCATAAATTATCACAGTACAATCGCTATTAAATTCTATTCCAATGAATAATACATTATTTTTGAAAAATCTTGTGAAATCATTGCTCCTTATTTAGATAAAATAAATTATATTATTATTAATTTAAATGGAGTATTAGTGCAGAGCATCATATCATAGACAGTGACTTATACCAAAACATACCTAACCTCTCTAAAATATTATGAGAACGTTATTCAATCAATTTTAATAATAGTTATCGAAGCATATCAAGAATATTACATTCAATAAATATTATCAGGCACAGGTACTTCCCAGTAAAACAAGATATTCGTGGAAACAAATAAAACAATGAAAGTGATAGTGTTAATCCTCCATATTGGGACGAAAATAATACAAATTTCACAATCAAGGTTTAATTAATCATAAATAAATATTATGCTTATTCCAAATAGCTGTCAGTACAAAGATATCTTAAATCTAAAAAAATACATCAGTCATGTTTATGCATAAAATAAACAGATCGAAATTATAATACTGAGGACAGATCTAACGCGCATCATTTTTTTTAAATGTAACGGCTTACGGGCCTACAACCTGTCGCAATTAAATTTGACGGGGTTTTTTTTGTATATTTATGTTGACGGGCCTTATTATTAAACTCGGATCAGCGAGGGATTAACTTTAGTACAAGGCTTTAGAACTGGATGGGTTATTTTGTTCATTCTTTTTCTTTCAAATTCTTAACAGTGGATTTCCTTAACAGGATTGTTAGGCCTAAGTACATTCGTATATATTAATGAAATCGTGCATACGCTTTTCACAATAATCGAGTCAATTCTAAAGCCTTAGGCTAAAGATAACCCCTCGCGCATCCTTGTTTATTCATAAGTTTTTATTCACTGTTTTAGTGCCCAAATGTTCGCATTAATTAAAGTAATATTTTATACAAATGAATTCAAAACTACACAAAGTATGATAATGGAAAAGCAGGTGATGAATTGTGCTAATTGCCTTAAATGCTTTGGCTAATTTCGATCTTAATAAAAAATACATCATGGAAACTACACGCAACATTCAATATCACAAAACTGGGATTCAGATCCAAAACAGATAATCAAAAAAATTATCGCTTATAATGTCTATAAGCAGAATCCGTATTCACCCATCACCACATTTAGGTTCAAGGTGTTATAACTGTTAAGTTATAATTTTATTATTATTTTGCTAATAAATGCTGATAACCTACAATTATTTAATTGATTATAATTGTTTAAGATATAAATATTATACCAATGACGCAGGTTTCTACATCTATGATAGGGCTAAAAACCACCGCTGCATAAAATGTTTACTCGTCAATACAACACTGTGACACTAAAGTGCTACTCGAAAAATCCTCTAAGTAAGTCATGTTCAATTTTCACCTTCATTACTTGACAGCTTATTGGTAGTATAATCTTGACCTTTGTCGTAATCTGCCATATCTTCATGTTTAGAAAAGTTTCCCATTGAAACTTGGGCAATAGTGTCCGCTATACTAGACGAACTCAAATACGAGTGACTAGATGGCGGTACTGACATATCTTCAGACTTGGATAGTTTCAAAGCTTGTTCATAGTTTGACATATAATCTGGCAGAGTTGTCTTCTTGGTTAACTCCAACATTTGATTTAGAAAGGAGTCACCTCCAACTCTTGGTGGTAGACTAAAGTCAGTCGCTTTCATCTCACCCATGTCAGATTTAGAAGAATCAGCTTTAGATGAAGAGCTAGTTTCAGTGTGTTTTGGCATATCTGTGTGTTCCGGTTTTCCTGTCTTTCCTTTCCCAACGCTGCCAAAGTCTGGCGGCAAGTAGTCTTTGCTATTCTTTATCAAATCGTGTGGTGATTTTAACAAATCGTGTGGAGATTTCATCATGATATTTTGATCTAATCCTGCTTTTGTAGATATAGGACTACTGCTGGAAAGGGGTTTGAGCAAAGACTCTTGCATTTTCATCAACGATGGCGATAGAAACATATTATTGGCAGCCAAAGTAGACTTAGACATTGGATCAGGGATACCCAATATACCTGCACTAGAATATTTACTTGCAGAGAATAAAGCATTAGCAATGTCTGCCGAGCTCATCATAAGATTAGAAGCTATACTTGCAGGAATAGGGGTTGCAGAACTTGTACTAGTAGAAGTGCTGCTTGCTGTCTTGTCAAAACTACCAATACTGTTCGTCAAATTTTGTAAAGACGCCGCATAAGATGGCGGATCAGGAAGTTTAGTACCCGATAAACTTGCTGCCAAACTAGGTGTCATGCTTGGTGTTAAGCCAGATAACATGCTATTAGCTGCCGCTAAACTCTCCAAACCAGTAGTGCCTAATGGTAGTGACATGTTTGCAGGGCTTAACCCTAGAGCCATACTTGTTAGCATGTCTAACCCGGTGGGATATGCTGATGGAAGAGTAGGTGTTGCAGATTTAGATGATGATTTGGATGAGGATAATACTGGTATATTTAGGGGTGGGGTTTCAAATTTATGTGGGGAGCCCGATCCAATGCCAGATGACACGTTTATCGGAGGTACACCTGCCGGTCTACTGACCATCTGCTGCAAAGTACTAACTGAGGGAAAGTTAGGCACGGACGTGACGGATTGACTTGGTTTGGAAACGGGGATGGGTTGTGGAACCGCCAATAGAGCATCTAAGTCCATTTTGTCGTCATTTTCAGACGAACATCCTAATTCGTCACGTATGAAATGCCATAGTAATCCATCACTCTGTTCTCGTGGGAATTTAGCAGTCAATGTACATTTCAACTTATCTAGATAAGATATATCTGGTTTAAAGTTTTCTTTGAAATTAATAGATGTATCATCTGAGTATGTAGAATAGTACTTAATGCTTTTCTTAATTTGTTCCATTGCATGCGGTGACAAATGACTGTCGTGAATCATGTTATATTGAAGTAATAACGGCCGCGGATACTCGGTAGGTCTTTGTTCTGGAGGAGGCATTACCCAGAAGAAGGTCAATGATGATTCTAACACTGGACTCTCAGGATTGTATGGTGCTGGAATTAAAAAGAAATTGTTTACGCATTTTTAACACAAAATGGCATTAAATTAAGATAGAATTATTATACATACAGCAAATGACGCCGATGCAAGGAATGTATAATATTTCAGATGGTCCACGGAGCTTTATTTGATATTCAAGTTGATTATCACAATCTCGGAGACTTGGCATGGCAGGGTTCGTGGGATGCGAATGATACCATCCAAGCAGGGTTAACCCTAGTTTCTCAATCTCCATTTGAATTTCAAGTTCCACTAACACTCGTGGTCTGGTATCGCTTTTACTGACCAGGCATGGAAATGTGTGTGTAATCATTAAATCTGAAAATAAACATTATTCTGCATGTTTAAAAATAGTATTTTTAAATAACGCGAATGTGAACGCGATCGTGAACTTCGAGAAATAAGCGAAAGGCGAGAGTTTGCATGCACAAACATTTTCTTACCTGTTGTGATTTTTGCAAAAATAATGTAATAATAATAATGACAATAAGTAACTATTTTTACATATTTTTTTTTCAAATAGGAAGATATTAATTACGTGCAATGACGGATTATTTTGAATTTAAAAACGTCGTGTAAGCAATAGTCAATCCATATGTATAATAAAAAGATACATACTGTGATTATTTAAATCCCAAGTTCCTGCAAGATAACCATAGACCTCTTCTTTTTTTAAGTGGCAGTGTATATCAAGTACCAGACTAGCGTTAGAACTAACTGATACCAAGAATGGCTGTATTTTACCAGCTGACGAAAAAGAAACTGCTTCTATCAACATATTTGCATCACTGTAAAAGAGCATTAGTATTAACACTTATAAAATAAACACAAATACTTTATGTATGTAACAAAACATGCCTAGTGCGTGACAAAACACGATACATAAACCTGAGCTTTGGTAATGTGTTAAAGACAGTAAAAACAATCGGATACAATATTTATACTTACTGTTGCATCATTCTATTGGGCACAGTATTGTGCTTCATAACTATTCTTTGTGGGGGCGGTTCCGGTGGGCTCTCTACCTCCATTTCTGTTTCTTCTGCAAATTAATACATATTACACACATTATTACAGTTACAGATTTTATGCATAAAAAATGCACAATCATAACGCTCGAAAACTATATTTGCAAACAGAATTTGTATTAGTTTTCAAAAGTTCCAGTACTATAATAAACTTTATTTTATTTTATACTAGCAGCCCGGATCGGCTCCTGCCCTGTGGACTGGGGGCTACTTTTAGAATTCCAACACGGTATCCCCTGTCTGTCGTTAGAGGTGACTAATGGGGGCAATGGTAGTCGCGTTCACGCAGCGTGGAACTGCGTAACGTCCTTTAATAGCGACTACAAAGAGTGAATATGTGGGGTGTGTCGTAATGCGGCATCGCGCAGGAGTGAATCCAGCGAGGCTAAAGCGCTAAAGCCTCAGGATCCCGGTGCCGCTCCAATGCGCGTAAAAGGACCACCGTGAGGTTTTTCGTTGGTATGCCGGTGTAGGAATTTTCGTAGGGACTCGACTCAACGGTCGCCTGTATGGTAACATCGTACCCGGGTGGATCAGCGTTGAGTCGTAAGATTGGTGAAACCAACATCACCGCCCACCTCTCCCCCGGGCAGCGGTAGCAATAAAACGTATTTCCGCGCGAAAACAAAAAAAAATCGCGGCACAGATCCACCCCGATGAAGATATTTTTTACTTCAATCCACATCAGAAATATAAAATTAATATAGATATAGATTTTCTTATATATTTTTCTTTTTGTATGTAGATAAATGAACCAACTAACCATCACTGTGCATGTTTTCTCTCTGAAGCTGTTTCTTGCGAAGATAAGTTGCTTTGATTGTGTCAAGTTTTTTCCCTCTGTATTTGACTGAAGCCCAGCCACAGCCAGATCTTTTATCAGGGTTTATTATGCGCTTACAATGTATGGCCCATGCTGATGGAGAGCAGAATATTGTTTCAGTCTCATGAGATTTAATTTTGCCATCTGGTTGCAAGTCTCCAACAAATTTTTGTCCCTAAAACAAAATTATTTCCTTAATAAAAGTTGCCTTAATAGCTTAGTGTCATTGCATATGGTGGTGAAATGTGTGTGTTAGGTTCATACACACATACATAGAATTATGCCTTATTCACTGGACATGTAGATATAGCCGGTACCAGGACACCCACGTTTCGCCTTGTGTGTTCCATTCCATAATTTGTTTTAGGGTGAGCCTATCGCCATATTAGGCACAAATTCCTCAGTCTGAGCTGATATTGAATAGAAAAACAAATATCACTATACCCAACATTGAATTCAAGCGCGAGACCTCAGCTTTATAATTATATCATAGCAATTTTTGTGGTCTGAAGGTTAAACAGTTGGAGAGCTTAGATATGAAGCTTGGCGTTAATAATGTAACACCTATTAAGTAAAATTTTGTGGTGCTCATGCGTCATAACCATAGACTTTACAATAAAAATTGTAGATAATTTTCTCTAGTTTAATTTTGTATGCAAATATTTTCCTTGTCAAATGACTCAGAAAGGAGACATTGTCATAAAAAGCATTTCAACTGCATTTTAAAATATCATATTTTATTATTATTTTTTACTTAAGTGTTTTTTTTTTTTTGTATCTGATTTTTTTATTGTGTTCTTGATAATCTATAGCTGGATTCCACAAAACCGCATGGAAAAACTTCATAGAACCTTTATTTTGTATCATCTAAACTAAAAAATATCATAGTCCCAATGATGCTCAAGTTACTCTCCATAAACCACTCATGGCCTCCCTAACTATAATAAAGGATTATGCAGAATTGCATGAATGTTAAAGATACAGATATAATTTTTATATATGTACATATATTTATTAGTACAGTTTTTATTATTAACTGATATTTAGATTGAAGAACATGCAATCTAAATTATTAAAGCTATCATACAACTCTCGCCTCATAATTTTTTAGATAAAAATGATTACTTACAAGGTATTCTATAGTCATTGCAGCTATACCAGGTTCAAGCATCTTGTCTTCCAGAAGCATCTGCAAGGTGACTCCTCTTCCCGGCATAGACTTACTCCCCGCTTGTGCCTCAGACTCCTATTTTGTAATTAAACCATATAAGTAAATATAAATAAGATATTTAAACTAATACTAGTAAAACACATTAAAAAAAAATTTTAAAAAGAAATTATCACAAAAGCAATAAATTGCTGCACATAGGCTCAGGTGTGGAAACATTCAATGTATAAAATTGCCTTTATGATGAAGAAAACAACTACACCAAACTGGGAAGCATGTGAAGTTGTTGAAGAAAGGTACCATTTATTAGTGGAATGTATGATGCATGTATTTATGATTTGAGAATATCTGAAACATCAAATTAATGAGCCTGAATTTAAATAAAACTGATGTAGATATGTTTTATAATAAACTAAAAAACCAAACAGAGGTGATGCAAAGGTGTTATATGAATTAATGGCAAAATTAAGTTAAAAATTATTGTTAAGGGTAAGATGGGACTGGTATACGCTGTATGTACAAGTTCCTTTACAATAACAAAAAAAAATTGAAAAATAATAACAGATGAAAACCTCGTCGGTAAACTCTTCTCCGCTCGCCACATCTTCTTTATCTTCCTCTGGCGCTTCTTTAGGAGCTTCAGTGGGTTTTTCAATTTTAGGTTCTTCAACAGAATTACTTGTAGCAGGCTCGGATTCGGTTTGAGGATTATTATAACTCGCTCCAGACATTAACGCAGCTGCTAAATGCGATGACTGCAAATCCATCGCAACTAATCTAAGAACATTTAAAATTATAAAAGGCCAATTTCGGTGGTGTTATTAAAGTAACAACAATGATTGGATCAAAGATGGATTACAGGTTTATAGAATTCTCAGCAGTCAGATTCGAACAAAATCACAATCAAGATTCCCAAGATTCGATGCACAATTCGATGTTTGACACAATGTTTGATGTTTGGTTGTCTTGTCAATCTTGTCATTAGAGATGTTAAAAATAATCGATTTTAAATTTAATCGATTATTATTTTCTTATAATCGATTTTTTTTTAGTGCGTGGTGGCCTGTTGGTAAACGGACTAGACGCGACTGCCAACATGTTCACGGTGGTCGCGGGTTCGAATCCCAGGGCACACCTCTGACTTTTCGGAGTCATGTGTGTATTAATAGTCAATCACCACGCACTAAAACGGTGAAGGAAAACATCGTGAGGAAACCTGCATACCATAGCGATTTATAAAAAATTCTATGGTATATAAGTCCGCCAACCCGCACTAGGCCAGCGTGGTGGACTATATGGCCTAACCACTCTTAATCGTACTCTCGATTGTAGAGGAGGCCCGTGCCCTGCAGTGGGACGTATATGGGCTGATACAGATACAGATACAGATACAGATACAATCGATTTTTTACAACCGATTTTTAAAATACTATTAATCGATTTTTTATAAATCGATTATATAAATTATCCGTAAAAAATCGATTTTTATTAACAGTGCTATCTATGCGACGTATGAAAAAACTCGGAGTCAGTTTATACTGTTCAATATTATTGCGATGCTCATCATTTCATTATTATTAAAATAAACGTTTAATGGTACGGAAAATTTTTATCAATAAATAAATTTGGTTTCCTTATTCCTTACCTTGAAAGTTTAAAGGAACGTTCACTTTGATTTTTAGTTTTGAATATGATATTTTTTTATTCATATCAATCTATTTGATTTTTATTTTAATAAATTGTTAATATGAATTTCTAAGGATTATTTTTGGAATATGAAAGCATTTAGATTTTTAAGTAATAGAAAAAGATCGATTTTTTGCAAAAATCGATTGTTTTTACTAATAATCGATTCTTAACAAATCGATTAATATTAAATAAAGAAAAATCGATTTTTATTTAATCGATTTTTTTTCCATTAACCTTACATCTCTACTTGTCATTTGTCAAACACAAGCCGTGTGTTCCACTCAAAGAATAGACCATTAGTTCCACTTGAAGATCGCAACATCAAGTACCACAGACCACTAAGTACAAAGAATGGACCACTAGACCAAGTAGCAAGTTTATAATAGATAAGGCCCCATTCGCACAGGCGCTATTTCAACGCGCGCTAAAAAAACGTTGCAATGAAACAAATGTAAATCCATTAGTTTGTTCCAGTTTGTTCACACGGCGGCGATTTTAAAACGCGACGTTTTTTATCATGCTCTGTCATAGTAATGCGATAGCCGTATGGGAAGACTAATGCATTGTTACATAAATGACAGAAAATACCATGAAGAAATATGGTTTGATATGGTTGTGACATGTTACAGATTAACAACTATTACTTTGACTATTACGCACTATCGACTGGTCGCCAGTAAAGCTACTATTGCTTTTTCTTCGAAAATGTACGAATGTACAAGAATCACTACGATCTGTTTCGTCTCTAGTTGCCTATGTTTTGGATAGTTCTATAGTTTAACATAGGAGCATACACCCTTAGTCACAGCTGGCCCGGGCGATTCGGTAAACAGAAAGAAGCAAAGAAACAAGAGTATTAGGTACATCTTTGTTACAAGAACGGAGATTTAAAAAATGATAGCTTAAAACACTTTTTAAATCCTTGGAAAATACACTCGTCACTTTTTTATTACGTAAGATTAAAAAATATTGCGTTCGTTTGATGGACTATTGTGTCATAAAAAACCATAATATAAAACTATCACTAAAACTCATTACCAGTTGTGGTAAGACGGGCACGATCACTATCATCTTTCAAAAAACTTGTCAAAGAGTACTATCTTTCTCACTGAACTGACACATTTCTGTGGATAATTTACCTATTTGTATGTACTGGTATTTTAATATATATGTATATATCAATATATTATATATATTTATCTATATTATATTTTTTATGTATGTTGTTTGTTATTATATTTTTTATGTATGCATATTTGTATATATATATATATATGTTTATATAACATAATAGGTGTATTTATTATTTGTATTACTTGAAATATTATTAAATTAATTGTACTTATTTGCAACACTTTTCCTTTCTAAACAAGTTCTATCCTTTACACTTTAGACTGCCCTTTATTTATCCTATTTTTAAATCCATCCCATGGTTGTCTGTAAGACATTGCCTTTCGGCGATAAGACCGCCAATTGTACTTTTTATATTTGTGATTTCTGTTTGTATTTGTTTTCCTTTTGTGTGCAATAAAGTGTAAATAAATAAATAAATAAATAAATAATAAAACTAAAATGCGGCCCTGTATTTTCTTCAAATTCCGATTGGCATATTGGTTATTGAATAAATCCCAAATAGATTTAAGGAATCGTATTTTCAATATTTATAGCAATATGGAAACCCTTTGCATTGTGCCTCCTCTACACATCAACAGATGCAACTGCAGACATCGTCTTCGGATGAGTTCGCCGACGTATAGGGGGGGGGGGGGGGGGGCTGGTGGTGATTTGTACGTCTGTTGTAGGTATTTAACGTCCACAGACGCGTCCGCCTCGAATCCGTAATATTATGAGCACCAAGGAAATTTTAAGTTTCTTGAATGATATCAAGCTGAAAACTCTTTATGAAACGCAAAAATATATACTAAAAAAATATTTTTTTCCAAGTGTCCACTTACTTATTAATTAACTATTTACTTTATTCAATTCATTCATTCTATTGAGACTACTTCGACGAAACATTAATTCGACATTTAACAGGAAAAAAGAAAATCTAGTAAGCTAAGAAGCTACGTTCAAAATAGTTAAAGAAAAACAATGTCTTCTCAACTTAGGCTGGCGAGTTTCGTCTGCCGTGAATGAACATCGACTGACGGACCTACAGACGTGTGGACTGCTATAAAGCTAGGCGTCCACAGGTCCGCATCGTAAGCATCGGACGTATCGCATGAAACGGATTATGGTTTTTTTTTATATACAAAGCCATATAAGTGCGTCCACTAGTCCGCACTGTACGGATCGCACTTGGATCGCACATCGGCAATGCCGACATTGATGCTCCGAGAGGCAACTTTTGCGTTGCGTGCCGATGACGTCATACGGAATGGTTTCAGCATGCTTTCAGTTTGTCAACAAGAATATTAAATTTAGCTTGAGACATACGAAAATACCCAAAGAATTTTGTGGCATCATTTAACAAATCAGAAAATAGTGTGTGAACTTCTCCACTTTTCGATCTCTTATTGAATATGTCGTGTATGAAAATTTTATGTTTCCTTTTTTTAGATTTTTTTTCATTTTTTTCGTCTTCTGCTAACAAACAAGCAATAAAAACTATTTCTTCTTCGCATTTCTCCATTCTCACAAGCACTATCCGCACGTACGATCACTATAAAAATCCTAATGAAATGACATCGGCAATCCGATTGCTGGTACTTGCGTCGGCAAATCCGATCTTTACCGATGCAGTGGACGCACTGTGAAAAATTCATCCGTTTCATGCGATACGTCCGATGCTTACAATGCGGACATGTGGACGCTTACCTTAAATGCATGTGCTGATGCATTTGTCAGAGTCCGCGGAAGCATCTGTAGATGTGTAGAGGAGACATTACACTGTATTACACCGAGCCATTTTTGTGCGCGACTTCCGGACCTCTAATTATTTGGTATTATTTTGAAGGTTTTCTTTTAAACCACAGACCAAGTAGTACTTTTTAAACCTACCTAGGTGTCAACTAGGCGACGGCGGCTAACGGCCGATGCCAATAATCAATCGAAAAAATTAGATTGAAGTCAATCTGTTTTGTTGTCAATTGTTTTCTACTTTTCGATTGGTCTCCTGTCATGTTGCCATAGTTTATTCACTACTGAGATTGATTATTGGCAATATAGTATCAGAAAAACGATTGAGCTGTCAATCTAAAACGGCAAATTTTGGATTGGGTTTGTTTATTGGCAGCGGCTGTTAGTGTGTATGGTCATATAATAAATTATTGATGTCACAATCACAGGCGACTGACACATTGGCGACTAGGATACAGTGGGTAATAGCTCTAAATGGACGTGCATAAATGGAAGCATTCGCTCTGCATAGAGTACATTACTACATATGAAACGCTCTGCGAGCAACATAAGAGACGAACGGACGTCGCGCTTAAAAATGTCTCAGTGTTAAATACACATTGTAGCTTCTTCAACGACCATTCCGCACACAGGGTGCATTTTATAATGATTCTAAAATCTACACGAATTAGGGGTGATGCGTATTTATCGTAACAGTTCAAAAGAACAGGTAGAAGCAAATCACAGATAACAGTTGTTCTCACTGTTAACAAATATCTGTTCCTCAGGCCTAATCTGTTCTTAAAAATATAACAGTTGGTATTAACAAAACTGTTCTCATCACCCGTCTCTTTTAAATGTACACACGAATGTCACTTGTTAAAACGAGACACACCTAGTATTTATGCGAAAAAAAGCAGTTGGCAGTCATGTACGAACAAATCGTCTTTAAAAAATACTTCTTGAATTAGGTCGTGTTACTTGTTATAACGTTCCGTCTCCCTCACACCATCTGAATAGGCCTTTGCTAGAACGAGAAGCACCTAGTATTTTATTTGACAAATACAATATGCAGCGCTAGAAGAAATCATATATACAAAATGATATAAAAATAACAGGCTGTTATTTAAGAACAGTTATTAGGAACTGTGATTTGGAAGGAACAGTAACAGGAGGAACAGATATTGAGTTTGACCTGTTATAACACAACTCTAAGTCACGAATGTACAAGAATCAGTAGAAAGCGACAGAGTCGCTCGCGTCTGCTCGCGACCAAAGAATATACCACTAGCTCGCGACTGGTCGACAGTGCGTAACAGCTCTTAAAGCGGCTCCTATTGAGTGGTGATTTCTCTCAATAGTCTGTGCTGCTCACAGACCAAAAAAGTGCTGTTGATAAAAAATCGTGTTTGTCCATTTGTCTGTATTTTCCATGGTATTTTCATTTGATTTTCATAAACCCTAAAATATCATTTTGCTACCCCAATAAATATTATGGCAATTGTTAAAACACCAGTGCTCAAAGTTATATTATGTGGTGAATATGGTGTTGGAAAAAGCTCCCTGTTTCGGAGGTTTATTAATAATACCTTTGTCCCAAACTCTGATAGAAGGTCGACATTGGGATTAGACCACTTCGAAAAATTATATCAAGTTGCAGATAAAGACGTCAAGGTTACTATAAAATTATTATTCAGAGTAACTTATAAAGCATACACAACATAATTTAAGTTTTATTTCATATTCATTTTCATGCACTGGCAGTAAGCCTCTGGATTTGGTTAATTTCTGGGTATATATTTTATCTTGTATTAATAAAAAATAAACTAGTGGAAACATGTTATTTAAATTTTTCATCAATGCATTTTAATCAGTAAAAAAAGAACTGATAGCTTGATCACATATTATACATTGTAGTATTTTTACAACAGTTACAATGTCACATGATTCTCATTATTTCTTAACTTAATTAGTCATTCATCCAAGTCACATTAATTATGATCATTTAAGAACATAAAATTTCATGTCTTAATAAATTTAATAAAACAGGTTATGTCTGTTCATGTGAATCAAAATCCATAATCAAACTAAGATATTTGTATGTTTTTAGTTACAGCTATGGGATACCGGAGGCATGGAGAGAATTGCATCTGTTACGTCAAGTTACTATAAATTTGCTGAAGCAGCTATTTTAGTATTTTCCCTTGACAATGCATCTTCATTTCATGTACTCAGTCAACACCTGCTGGATATAGTCACCTATGCTGAAAATGCAAAAATATTTTTATGTGGGAATAAATCAGATTTGGAGGGCTCATCCCCGCAGGTTACAGATGCTGACATAGAGACATTCTGGTATATTACATTAACAATATTTATATTTCTTAGATTTACGCGAATGTTACACATTGAAATAAAACTATTATTTACGGATTTTATCGCGAATTTACACGGGGCAGACTGAGTGTCCGCCCCGTGACCACGAAAGCTGTAAAGTAATGTGAAAAATGTAAAAAATTAAACTAAATTCGCGAAAAAATCCGTAAATAATAGTTTTATTTCAATATTTATACTGTTATAATTTGTTTAAAAAATATTCTAATTTTAAGAAATCATAATTTTTTCAGTGAGCAATGTCACAATCTCATAAGCAGTACTTACAAGACATCATGCAAGACTGGAAAAGGTGTTGAGGAAATGTTTTCGGACATAGCCACCCAATTGGTAGAGTCCAATCGTTCGAGAATTGAGTTGCAGACATTGGATCATAACAGTTTTAAGATTTCAAACCCTGATCCGCCTGAAGAGCCATCATGCAGTTGTTAAAATTCATTTTGATGTGTTTTCTGAGGTAAAATCACTGGAGATTTGTATCAAAGCTTTATTAATTGCATATTTATTTTTTGTTTTCTAGATTTAGCTGGCTTTATTATAATGGGACAAATAATAATAATTTACATGTTAGTATTTGACAATTTTTTATGAATCTCTGCAATGGCCTAAATCATATGGCATATATTTTGTGTATGTAAATATTATTTATAATTCTTCTGTTTTAAGGATAGATGTCTTCTCCATAGAATTGGAGGTTCTTGCCAATGTCAAGGTTTTTTCGTTATAATTTCTTTAATTCCATCATATCAATATACCTGTATTAAATTATTCTAACACTAGTTTTAAGTTTATTACAATTCTGACAAAATAGCTTTAATTTAATGTAATAAATTGAAAATTACTTCTTTTGAAGTGAATTGAATGAATTATTTTACTAATATGTGTATCTTGTATCAATGATATACATATGCACAGAGAGATTTTGTTATCTCTATATGCATAAAGTCCGCTGTCTGTCAGTGTGTTGTGTTACCTGTAAATTCTAGTATTTGGTGTTTGCATAAGCATTCCAAAAACTTTTCTAAATGAGCCAATCAAAATGTAAAACCAATTAACAAAAATAAAACAATTTTTCGTTTTATGAAATGTTTTATTTCTGTCTTTTACATGTAGTTATGCAAACAATTTGACATAAGCATTTATATTACATACTTTAATAATAATAAATATAAGTGTTTTTAACAAGCAATATAATTTCTTAAAAATTTTGTTTTATCAATTATTTAAAAATTGCAAACTTAGGATGATTGACAATTTCAACATTACTGAGTGTAGTATAATATGTTTTATTTTCGTGCTTTGGTATTTCAGTGAATCTAATAACTATACCATTTTTAACAAAAAATACTTTGTCTATGCCAGATCTCTTCACTATCATAATATCACGATAACCAAAACCTATGTTTGGAATCATAATGGAGTGCTAATATTAATCGTGAAAGCGGTCAATTCAATGTTGAGACCACTGAATTGTTTTGATATCAATGCCTTCTTGTACCATTTCCCAAAGTGGGCTCATTTCTCTGAGCCGTTCTACATGTCTTATTGTCTTTTCAGCTGTGTAATCCACTTCGTCAATTGTCGTAAATCTCCCTATTCCAAACCTGAAAATAATGCCAATAAATGGTATCAGTGACTGACAGAATGAAATGAATTTTATGTAGATTTTCGAAAACAATAAAAACATTCATAGGTTCAGTAAAGTACACTGAAATGTTAACACACTTTTATGAGTATTATTTACCGTATTGAACTGTGTGCTATGTCTTCGTCTGTTCCAATAGCTCTAAGTACATATGATGGTTCCAGTGAAGCCGAGGTACAAGCCGATCCACTTGATAAAGCAATATCTTTCAAAGCCATAAGCAGGGATTCACCTAAATAAAACAAAATGTATCATGTTACAAATTGTAATAAAATGTTAGGATTTGATTTTATTGCAATTATTATAACAAATTAGGTTTTCTTATTGAAATACTCACCTTCAACATAAGCAAAGGATAAATTTATGCATCCCTGATATGTTTCTTTGTCATCACCATTCCTTATGACATGTGTTAATTTCGAATTTATTTTATCCAGAAATCTTTGAGATAATTTCTGCATCCAAGCATGATCATATGCCATTTCACGTTCTGCTAATGCACAAGCTGCCCCTGGAAAGTAATAAAAAAATAATTTTGTTGTTATTTTAAACCATCCATAAGTATCCAAGTATCTCCTAGTGTGTTTTTTTTAAATTCTCGATTTACCTAAACCAACTACTAAAGGAGTAGGTACTGTTCCACTTCTCATTCCTCGTTCTTGTCCACCACCACTCTGAATAGGTTCAACGCGTACTCGCGGACGACGCCTAATGTACAAAGCTCCAACTCCTTTGGGGCCATAAATCTTATGCCCAGAGATGGACATCAAGTCTATGTTCATTTTGTTCACATCCAGTGGTATTTTCCCCACTGCCTGAGCTGCATCGGTATGGAAAAATACTTTCTTGCTTTTACATATTCTTCCGATTTCTTCTATTGGCTGCCTCACACCTGAAATAGTTACAAATTAAACAAGGAATTAAATATGTACAGTCAAGGTTAGCAAAGGAAATACTCAATGCATCGTAAATACTGGTGGTAGGTCTCTCATATGTGAGAGGCCATCTGGGTAGGTACCACCGCAATGTCTATTTCTCCCGTGAAACAACACTGCTTAAATGCACTGTTGTGTTCCGGATTGAAGGACATTGTAGCCAGAGCATCTACTGGACACTTGAGACTTAACATCTTATGTCTCAGGATGGCGAGCGCAGTGGAATGTTGCTACTGTTTATGAGCGGTCGTATCGCTTACCATCAGGCGAACGGCTTGCTCGTCTCGCCATTCACTGCAATAAAAAAAATTAATAATAATAATATGCCAACATAGCAATCACTTTGATGCAAATATAAGTGATATCAAATATATTAATGCCAGAAGTATCCAGTCAAAATATCTAAATCTTTCCTTGCCTATGTGTTTGTCACTATGTCACAGTTATTTCTAATGTTATGTAAATATGTGTTCACGGTGGTCGCGGGTTCGAATCCCAGGGCACACCTCTGACTTTTCGAAGTCATGTGTGTATTGACAGTCAATCACCACGCACTAAAACGGTGAAGGAAAACATCGTGAGGAAACCTGCATACCATAGCGATTTTTAAGAATTTCTATGGTATGTAAGTCCGCCAACCCGCACTAGGTCAGCGTGGTGGACTATATGGCCTAACTACTCTCAATCGTACTCTCGATTGTAGAGTAGGCCCGTGCCCTGCAGTGGGACGTATATGAGCTGATACAATACAAAAAAATAAATACTAATTCGTGTAAAATCAAACACAAGCTAATAAAAAAGCATATTACTGACATAGATATACATAAAAAAGTCCCACTACATTTACCACATACTTCTTAATCTATTTACCACATATTGATAAAATTAACACTAGTAATTTTCAGTTAAATTACAAGGTTGTGTTGGTAGTAACTTGTATGTTATATCATTGTTACCTATTTCATTATTTACTGTCATTATTGACACAAGGCTTGTTTCAGGTGTGAGAGCCTTTTCAAGGTCTTCCAATTTGATGATACCATTTTGCTGCACTGGTAAATACGTAATCTTAAAGCCTTCCCCTTCCAAAGCCCGGCATGAATCCAGGACACATTTATGTTCCTGAAATTGGGACATATTAATTGATATTGCATTCAATCCATGTTAATTTAAAAGTGAACTTGATTATCATAAAATCTCAAAACAATATATGTAGTTATGTAAAAATATCTTACAATCTGGGTGGTCACTACATGCTTTTTCCTTGGGCCATAAAATCGTGCAACTCCTTTAACAGATATGTTATTTGATTCAGTCGCTCCAGATGTAAATATAATCTCTTTTGGTTCAGCTCCAATCAAATGGGCAACTTGTTCTCTAGCCTTTTCAACAGCTGCCTCACTCTCCCAACCATAAGCATGTGTTCGTGAATGAGGGTTACCATGATAGCTGACTAAATATGGCAGCATAGCATCAAGCACCCTTGGATCCTGAAATTAATATAAAGATTAAACTAAAAGAAGCCTTGAGATGGTGTGTGGCAAGGTTTACTAATAAAAAATACATTTGTATACTGTTAGATGTGTATTTTTAGTGAATAAATACCATAATTTGCATGATTTAACTGACAAATAAAAACTTAAATAACACCATTAATAGTATAAGTAAAATCAATTTTTATTTTACTGATATATAAAAATAACTTAATGATTCAGTGCATTAATGTCTCTCCTCCAGATTCTATGATTTAACTGCTCTGCCGTGCCAATCCAAAAGACTGTAAGTCGAGTTACAATGTTTTCGCTTAACAAGGCCCAATTAATATCTTGAAGTCTGTTTAGTACCCGTGATCAACTCTTTTTTCATTTCAATGGCTATTTTGAACTGAACTTTTGTAAAGTGTAAATGAAATAAAAAAGAGTAATATATTTAAAATAATTACCATGGGAGATGTGGCTTGTACATCAAAATACAAAGGCCGTCCAAAATCTTCATGTTTGAGAGAATATTTGTCATCGGCTGTAACAGATTTCAATGAAAAATGTAGTTACTAAAGCAATTTGGGTAAGTTAAAAAAGCTTTAATAAATTGATACATTCATTAAATATTGTTTTAGATGTTAAAAGGATGACGCAAGTATTTTTTTGTCACGTTTTTACGCCTAATGATTGGTCTTAAATTACTTTAATTACATTATGATAAGGCGTGTAATTTGTATGTTTCTGATAGCACTAAAGTTAATATAAACAATGTTAATAATAAGTCCAAATATCTGTACAGGATATGATAAAAAATATTATTGTTTACCCGCATTGGAAAGCAGACGAGATCCCTGCAATAATGTTAAAAAATGGTTTTCTTGAATTTGTGATGATCGTTTTAATAATTTCGTAGAAAGTGAAGGAATAATATTTTTTGTTAAACGAAACATTATTTAATTTATACACTTTTTTTTGTTGTTTTTCTACTTTACTATGCGTTTCAAATAAGAATAGGAACGTCAATGACCTTTAGTTGTCAAATATCACACGAAAAGTATGGTTAGCAACTAAAACATATTTACGCATCAATTATATTTTTTTTTTCACATAGTCAAATTCTTGAATATAAATTAACTAAATAAATTGAAACAATTACAAAATGTTATAATGGGCACATAAACAAGAATGTTTAGTCATAAATAGCTTAAAAAAGTATATATTTTAAATTTTTTATTTACTTCATATGAAATTATTCGCCAGAGAGTAACTATAACACGACATTATTCATTCATTAATTTTTTTACGAATTATTAAATATTGAAAATATTATTTTTATTCAACAAAAATATTATTTTAAGGAATCTTGTTTTGCTCACCCTACCTAAATTGTGCGATTTGACAGCTACTACGAACCAATATGGCGCAGGGTCAGTCCTATTCTTAGTTGAACCGCATAGTACATATCACTTGTCCAGTGCCAGACAAGTTTTTACTGTCACAGTGACAGTCATATGCAATTGACCACAGACAAAAGAGGCGAGTTCATTCAAATGTTGCCAGCAATAAAACAACACAGCTTCTGCTGCTGTCGCCGTTTAATAAACAGAATGCAATCTCCATTTGGGTGTAAGCTTCTTGGACGAGACACACGCAAGGAGAAGGAGGAATAAACTATGTCTATGGTTTTAGCTTCCTTTGGGCTTATTGGGCTTATTCTTGCAACACTTATTTGACGTATGGCATTTTTTTGAGGTTAGATTTGTTTACACAAAAGGTAAATAATTCATTTACGCTATGAAACTTACGAATAACTATAGATTATTTTAATATAAGACATACTGGAAAGAAGAAGGTATTTACAGTCTAAATAAAAAATGGTTTACTTACATTTTCCTTCCAACTTGACCGAGGAGGAATTGATGTTACAAGCTAAATACCAAAAGTTGAAGAAGAAAAAGAAAGCTTTACAAGCATTAAAGGCGCCAAAACAAGAGCCTGAAAAGCCAATATTACCCAAAAGACCTACGGAAGCGCGAGATGCACGTGAAATAGCGCGAAAATTAATAAAAAGTGGCGCTATTCAAGCCATAAAGAGTCCTCCACCACAACCTCAGAATGCTACTTTCAAACGACCACGAGCAGGTAATTTATTACTGACATGTAGAGAAAATATTTCCAAAACATTCACTTTGAAATTACTAGAAATATATATCAGCTTATAATCTATTAAATCTGCATAATAATTTGGCTATAGTCTGCGTTTTTTTTTAACAAACGAGCTCTGAATATGTCTCTCGCACATTCCCGATATTGACAAAGAGAGATGTGTCATATGTAGGGGTGGAGCCAATGCCTTTCTTCTTATTTTGAAATTGTTAAGGCCCATTCATATTGACCACTTTTAAAATTTACTGTAGAGAAAATTAAATTATTATTTTATGATTTAAATTTGCATACTTGATATATTTGTATCAATTTTTTCCGTTTGCTTTATATAATGTTTTTATAAAATAAAAAAAAAGTATACAATTCTTAATAATTTAAAAACTATCATCATCACTTTCTTCTACTGAATTTTCACACAAATAGTCGTTGGTTTAACTCAATGTATATGTAAATACAGAGTTTGTGTGGAACAGACTTCATGTTGACTGTGTTGACCAAAAGCAACACAGTCAAAATTTTCGGAACTAATTGTTAAAAGAAACAGAGTATGATAATATTTCTGGAGAGGTTAGTTCTGGTGATGTTTGAGACTTCATCATAAAATTTTCATTGACATTTATAAAATCTCTTTTAGTTTGTTGCTTATGAATTATTTTCAGTTTAGTATAAGCAAAGAAGACAAAAAATATATATATAAATTCTTAAAATAGGTCTTCAAATAAGTTAAACTGCTTATCTAGATCAATTATTATAATGTTTATAATTACAGGAAGGGAGAGGAAATTAAGTGGATCTGCAGGCACAGCAGGCGGCATAGCATCCTATCAGCCATTCAGTGCATCACAAGAACCTCCACCACCGGAAGAAAAACCTGCACCCAGAGTCAAATATCTTTATGATTCATTTGTGACTAGCCGAGATAAGTAAGTAGCAATATGCATTACACTCTAGCTGGTATATTGTCATTTTCTTGAGATGTTACTAAGGGCATTACATAACATAACATTGACAATATTGATAAAGTAGAAAAAACAATTAGAAATTCTTAGTGCAGAAATATGCAATTCTGTGGGATTTCTCACTGGTTTAAGCCACATTTGCAGTCATTACAACAGCCTTTGTAGTGCAGTTTGTTTGCACCAACTGTGAGATGACAGGCCTCAGGATTGATCTTTGCACCGAGACAAATATTTGTGTTATCCACATAGTTATATTTGGGTCTTGGTATTTGTGAGACTGAAAAGTATTTTATAGTTCCTGACACCCACAGCACAAGACCTGATCTTATTGTGGGGTCAGGACCATGTATGTGACTGTTGGGTGTATTTATTATTATTATTATTGAAAATAGAAGTAAAATTCACTTTTATGACAGAGTGAGACTTCAACATCTGCTAAGCTCAAGCATGCTAGCCTACTCAAAATCGGATGTACAGAGGCCATAAACCACTTAGTTCAAGTCTGTAATACAAGCTGTGGTGGAAATATGAACCACTAGTGCAGTTTGCTAAGATGGATTAGGTTGCTATACTTATAAAAAAATATATATGGCAATTAATGGAGAGACGAGCATGCCATTCGCATAATGGTAAACGATACGATCGCTCATGGACAGTAACAAAACCAAAGAATACTATGAATTTCAGAGCAATGCTTAAAATTCCACTGCACTCGCCATCCTGACACATAAGATGTAAAGTCTCAATATGTCCAGTAGTTACTCTGACTACAATGTCCTTCAATCCGAAACACAACAGTGCATTTACACTGCTGTTTGACGAAATAAATATCTTGATTCTAGGTCATCTTATTTTGGCGTCAGTGTTTAGTTCCTTTTGATTCTATTTCCATAATTTTATTACGTTTACAACAAAAGGTAAAAATACACAAAAAATATTTATAGTGTTTTTTGTTTTTGTTCTGGCTTAGGACCTTATTGTAATTTCAATGATGTCTGAACAGATTTACCACTCAAAAAATATGATATTTAAAAATGATAAAAAAAATGTCGCGTTTCTTTGTGAAATTTTTAGTTGCATTGTGTTTGTAGTCACTAAAACTACCCAGCTTCGTTTTCGGTAGCAGTCTTGATATACCCGGTATACACCCAGGATTATGAGAAGGAGTGAACATAGGCTTAATGTTAATATTGTTTAAATTATTGTAGAGATGAGAAGAATCCACTCCAACAAAAGGCAGGAGGTGATACTCCTACCCCAGCCGTGAATCGTAGTTGCACACTTCAAGTAACTGGCGCGCGGATCACTGAAGAAGTGTTGAGACGGCGCCTTACTACTTTTGAACCATTCACATTCGCACAGGAGACTGAAGAAGAAAAGTAAGTGCTTATCTTATTAATCAACGTTATTAAAATTGACTGTAATGCCAAATTTATTGATCACTTATAGATATTCTTTTGCCAACCCTCAGCGAATGTCGTAGCACGCATGTTGTAATTTGTGTTGTATTATTTCAGAATGCATTTCTGATAGATTGTTTGTATTGTAGGGTTCATAGTAAGCGCGTGGAATCGCTAGTTGTTTAGTTTACTTCCATATTTTGTTTCTATTTTTTGGAACAATAGTTAAAGGCTAAAAAATTAATATTAATAAACAAAATTATAAGTGTAACATCATATATTATTATATTTACAGCAATTTTATTTTTCTGATCGATAGAATTAAATATCTAATATTTTGGAATGTCATAGCGCACATTTAAATTGGTCCTTAAACTCTGCGCTGATATAAGTCGACCTTTATCTGGGAGCTATTAATAAAAAACCTTATCTAAGTATTTTGTGTCTATTTGCAGAGTATTTCTAACTTTCGATAGTCCGGACATATCAGGGCACGCCCAAGCGGCTATAGAAGCGTTTGAGGAGGGATGGCGCGTGACGTCAGCGCGCAGGCCTCCGCAGCAGCCCGGCGCGTGGACCCCGGCCACCAACAACACTAGAAACACGCCGCCTGTTAAAGATTCTAAACGCACTCTACTGACTTACGACGATATTTTTGAATAAAGAATACATACGTATACAGGGTATATCAAGATTACTACCGAAAACGAAGCCGGGTGGTAGTTTAAGCGACTTCAGACACAATGCAACAGAAAAAGCGACAATTTTTTTTCCTATGGCCATATTTGGGTGGTAAATACATTTTTTTCTTAAAATAATAGTATATACCCTTTTATTTATAAATAATCTAAGGAATAAAAAAGTTTAAATTATTATTTTAGCAAAAACTATGGATTTACCACCCAAAAATGACGATATTTAAAAAATAATTGTCGCGTTACTTTGCAAAATTTTTTGTTGCATTGTGTTTGTAGTCACTAAAACTACCACCTGGCTTCGTTTTCGGTAGCAGTCTTCAGATACCCAGTATATTCCTATGTTTAACACACCATATAGTTACATGTACAGGGTGATATTGACACATGGTACTTAATTTAACCCACATGTTTCTTATTACCCCTTATTATTATAATATGAGAAGATTTTTTGTCAAATATCGCTATTTTAGTTTTCATGATTTTTGGGCATCCCAAATAGATACGATTATTTTTAGCGCTCAGCTGAACTTCAGTTCGGTTGGGGAACTTACCTGAACCGTAAAAAGACTCGTATCTATAAGGGTTGATGAAAAGGCTTGAAACCTAAAATGGCGATATTTGACAAAACTATCAAGCAGTTTTTATTCAAACTTGGTACAATGTTACCTTGGGGGTTTAGGAACATGTGGTTTAAATTAAATATCATATGTCAATATCACCCTTTATACAGTTTGAAAATTACCTATAATAATTTATGTTGATGTTTTGCTTCTCAATTTACATTAAATAAGAATCCGCATATATCTGCTCCTAAGAGCATTATACAGCATATTGTACAGTTATTGACGAAATTCAAAATTTGTTTTAAGCTTGAATATAATTATAATTATAAAATAAATTGTATCAATTATAAATATAAGTAATGATATAATGTGTATATTTTCAATTTTAAAATACCAGGAAAATGTTTTAAAATTCGAAAGTATTATTCGAAGTAGAAAAGTGAAGAATCTCACAATATATAAGAAGACTATGTATGTTTGTTATTCGGTGTCCGTTTTCCGTAAGCTCGGTTTTCAAGACCAATCCTTTATTAGATTAACCACATGTATGGCCAGCTAGAAACGTTTTAAATCTTGTAGTGAGAATTAAAAAAAAAGAGAGATGCAAAACAAAACTATTGACGTCACTAATATGCATTATAGTGTGAAAGAAGTGAAAGAGCCGATAAGATGTCCTCACTACCATCCCACTCTTTCTTTTAAAATACTAATATTTGTCCCATGTTACAAGCTATTTACTACTGTTTTGACATAGGTAAATGTTTTATTTTGTTTACATACGCGAAGTAATAAAAAATATATATCATAGTCACATGTTATTACCTAGGTATTATAAATAGAGTTTTCAATAATATGTAATCATCGTTTAGAATGACTCATGTTCGCAAATTGAAATTATTGATAATTTGGATCATTATGTAATCATGTAATAGCTAAATTATTCAATAGATCTGCGCTAATTGTTACAATTAGTTGCCCCACACTGTCACTTTTTAACTAGGTACTAGGCAGGTAGACGCCAACAATAGTTGTATCATGTATCCATAGTGTCACTTAATTTCTTTTGTGACTCCTATTTAAATTTCAGGTGGTTTGCAATTCATATGCTGTATGTGAAAAATTCAATGGTATGTAAGTCCGCCAACCCGCACTAGGCCAGCGTGGTGGACTATATGGCCTAACCACTCTCAATCGTACTGTCGATTGTAGAGGAGGCCCGTGCCCTGCAGTGGGACGTATATGGGCTGATACAGATGTGAACCCCCGTTACCCGATTTTGTCATAAACTAAAGAGGCATCATCATCTTCTTTTACAAAAAATAGGTAGGTGCATTGTTTGTCACGTAACCACAATAACCAAGTACTTACTTATAAATAAGTAATATGGTTAGTATTAGTATTCAATTATTTTATTAGGAAATCCTGTTGCAATTTATAATCTTTAATGAATGACCTTAGTTATTTTTAAATACTGGCATGATTATAAGTACTTACATATTTATTAAAACTACTTTGTACATATGGGTAAATAGTACAGGCGCACTTAATGCCAAAGGGAATTTTCTACCAGCCAACCTAAAAGAACTGCAGAAAGACGAAATCAGGTGCTTAAAGTGGAAAATAAGTGAAATGAAAAAAAAAAGAATAAAATATAAATAATACTGAGCTTAGACATATACTTTAAATACGAATACATACATACACGTGCTACATATATAATTTTGTATATAAATAAATACCTACACCTACATTAATGAGGAGTGTTTGCTACTTCGGCGAGGAAGAATAGAATGGAAGTAAAGAGTATTTTCTACTTCAAACAGAGAATCCTAGAACTTCCGCTTAATAGCTCTCTCAATGTGTCCCGGCGCAGCGGTCGCTATTGAGGCACCTAGGAATAGCATATCGTCATATTTTGGATCTCTTGAAATCTCACTTACCGAACTAAACGCAACATTAAAAATGTTGTTGTTGACAGCCTCCGTGAGGCAGATGGTTAGACGCCGGCTGTGAAACGAGAGACCGCGGGTTCGATCCCCGCACCGACACAAGAGTATGGGTGTTTCTTTTAATTTCTGATACCCACGATACAAGATAAGATTTAGTGTAGGGTCAGAACTATGTATGTAACTATATTTATTTTTATATTTATTGTTACTTCGCTTTGGATTTTATGTGAGGTAGTTAGGAGCTCCAACTGACGTCTTCAGGGACCCAAAGCAATTTCACCTGTACGCGGGTGCTCCCTGCTGACCAATAGAGTCTTTGGCGATCGACAGATGGCGGGTTTCCTATACTAAAAAAATTGCGCATCCAAATAACAGGCTGATGACGGGCAACAGCGTCATCAGCGTGTGACGCTACGTCTTGCGCTCGCCGACCCGTCTACAAAGTGTGGTGAGTATCTAGGTATCGGCAAATACCCCCAAAATGAAGACCACCATATAAAGACCAGGCCTTCCGAGAGGGGAATTGCTACTATCCCTTTCTTGCTGTCTTATTCCATCCAAGGTTAGGTAAGTGTGGCTTTACCACTTTAATATTATTTTTAAATAAATGATTTTCTGGTCTAGACGCGGCTGCCAACACGTTCACGGTGGTCGCGGGTTCGAATCCCAGGGCACACTTCTGACTTTTCGGAGTCATGTGTGTATTGATAGTTAATTACCACGCACTAAAACGGTGAAGGAAAACATCGTGAGGAAACCTGCATACCATAGCGATTTATAAGAATTTCTATGGTATGTAAGTCCGCCAACCCGCACTAGGCCAGCGTGGTGGACTATATGGCCTAACCACTCTCAATCGTACTCTCGATTGTAGAGTAGGCCCGTGCCCTGCAGTGGGACGTATATGGGCTGATACAGATACAGATACAGATTTTCTGGAATTATTTCCAATGCTTAAAATATTATACAAAGTACTACTTAAAGTGCAATCAGAATGACCCAGAAACTGCACGAGTCATTTTGTCCGAGTAGAAATTGCTTTGTTATAGAGTATGTGAACGTAATGCTGAGAAACTTCATTTATTTGGTGTGTACAAGTTAACCGTGAGTCATCATACGCGGAATGGACAAGTTTAGTAATGACCAGTCATTAGTCATTCGTCAGTACAGAGGTTTCGCATTATGCATTCGATAACAGTTTAACTTAGCGTCAACACGGTTATATAAATCCGATCCTGTTGACCTTTCGTCATTTTATATTCTATTCACGCATGTGCTAGTTGTTTGTCTATTGTAAAATTGAATTAAAAATGGGTTCCAAAGTTTATTTGTGTGTAATGATGGTTCTATCAATTTATATTGTGAAATCGCTAGCGTTTCCGAGAGATAGCACTGCGTTTCAAACGGAGCACAATGGACTTTCTAATGAACATGCAGTTATAACACAGAAGACAGAAACAGTCGCTCCAACTGTTGCAGGTGAGTTCTTTATTTTAAAATAACATTATCATTTGCTAAATTATTGTGAAAGGATTTATCGTAAGGATCAATCGTTGCAGCATTTTAAAGTTCTTGACATAGTTTAGTTACCGAGTTTTTTTAGCGGAGGATATTCCACAGAGTTTTTTAAAATTTGTTAAATAGTTATGACCTAAATTCTTAATGGCGGTTTGCAGAGATTTAATTGCTAGTGTCCAGAATAAAATGAGCAGAAGGACATATTTGTTTTATTATACAATATTACTTATAGCAATACGAATACGTGAATACTAAGATTTTTCTGTAACAAAGGATAGGTACCTACCTATTTTCTATTGTATTCTAAGACTGCAGAATAATTAACATGTCGCGTGGATTTGAATAAAAAACGGAACAATGTATCATTGTGTGACGATGATTACTTTGATTATTACTATACAGTTAAAAGGCGTGCTATTGACTATAAATACTTACATGACTCCGAAAAGTCAGAGGTGTGTCCTGGGATTCGAACTCGGGAACACCTTTTCGCCAGGCTCATCCAGTCCGTTACCAACAAGTCACCACTACATCAGTCCATATACGTTCCACTGTAGGGCACGGGCCTCCTCAACAATCGTGAATACGATTGAGAGTGGTTAGGTCATACAGTCCATATACTGGCCTAGTGTGGGTTGGCGGACTCTACATACTATAAAAATTATGTAGTAGTATATAGTATGCAATTTGTGCGATTCATGTTAGGAAAGGAAGAGGTTAGACAATATATAACCCACCACGGCGGCTCAGCATCTGACCGCGCCAAATGGAAGGAAAGGAGGAGGCCTTTGCCCAGCAGTGAGAATTAAAGGGCTTATAATAATAATAATATAGTATGCAAGGTGTCCTCATGATGTTTTCCTTCACCGTTCGTTAAAGTGTAGGGTGATTGAGTATCAGCCACCACTCACTTCCTTGTATCATGTGTTCTTTATTTATATTGTTTATTTCCTTATTTTTGCAGAACCAAAGATTCCTGGACGAATTGCGTGTCAATACGACGAAGCAACTGAGGACGTTATTTGTCAAGAGCATTGTGTACCTAAAGGATATTCCTACGGATTGTGTGTCAGTAAAACTTGCAGTTGTATATGAAAATGAGAATTAATGTGATAAAAAGCTAGTCCAACATAACCGTTGTTTTCATTTTAAATTATCCGTTTAAAATTATGAATTCTACAAAATGTATTGTTATGTAGCTATGGTAAGAAGAAAAGATTTTTTATGTTATCATCAATCACCATCGTCATTGTTGAACATGGCTGATTTGCCATCAAGAGCATAAATATGTTATTAAGGCAACTATCAAAAGGTGTTACATTGGTAGTTAGACATTTTTGATGGTTCATAAACTGATAACTTCCAAAAATACACATTGAAGCTGATAACTTCCACAGCCACGCCATCTAGTTTCTCATTGAAAGAAACTTTGTTCGTTTCCAATTTACATCTATGTATGTAGATCTGAACGCCTGTAAAATGTATTATGGCAGACGATAAATGCTAGGCCACGCGCTCCGTCATCCATCTCGGAATTACGTTTTGTGAGGGTGCAACCATGGGTGCAACGCATCCGCAGTACGCCCTGCGACTCAGATGACCCCTTTTGGTCGCTTCCTACATGGTTGCAGCTTTTAGGAAATAGTTTTTCAGCTACCAACGATGTACAATTTAGACATTGAGGGATGCAATGGGATAAAGCAAGCTGGATGTGTTGGGATCGGTCCTATTGGGATTGCATTAGATGGGAAATAATTAGACGGGATGTAACAGAAAGGAATGGGATAGGAAAAGTAAAGGGACCGTGAACTTGCGTTGAGTTCAGGAATATAGAAATTTGAACGGGAATAAGATGTTTCTGGTGTGGCGTGGATTTTAAGCATATCTATCTTCTAAACCAGTGGTTCTTGACCGGTTCTCCCAGGAAGCATCCCAATTGGTACGTGAAGCCATCTTAAGGCCATCTTTAAGACAATTTTATGAATGTTTGATTAATTGATATCTAGAAAAAGCCTTTACTTATTCACATTTTGGTACTATATTATCATACAACCGAACCAGTCAACTAACTGGGTGGTCAATGGCTATATAGAAATTTGTCAAATGGTCCCCAATGAGTAAAAGGTTAAGAACAACTTCCAAACATACCCTATTATGATATATTTTGATTAGTATGAGTTTCCATATTGTTTGTAGGTACACCGCACGTGAGCAGGGTGTGAATAACCACATTTATGAAAAATTTAACATAATATATAATAGGTGTATTTAATCAGTAATGGTTAAATGATATAATAAATTCGTATTAAATTTTATTAAAATACAATAGCATTCATTAATATCTACTTATTAAATTATAGTAATAGTAACCTGAGTTACGTAGTTACTGACACCAGGCCTAATTAAAATTATATTGAAATTCTTTATTCACCATAGTACTATTATATGCTCACTTTTTACTGGTACCTACCACCAGTGGTACCACCTCTCATATGTGAGAGGCCGCTTGGAAAGGTAGCACCGCAGTGTCTATTTCTCACGCCAAACACCAGTGTAAATGCACTGTTGTGTTTCTGGAGGGCGTTGAAGGCAGAGTAACTACTCGACATATTGAGACTAACATCTTATGTCTCAGGATGAGGTGAAATGCCAAGATTTGCTAAATTATAATAAAGATTGTAATTTATGCTGTTGTTTGGTTTTGCTACTTTCCATGACCTGTCGTATCGTTTACCATCAGGCGGATGACATGCTCGCCTCGTCATTTATTGCAATAAAAAAAAACATAATATTTTATAAATTTGTACACTGACCTTTAAGATAAGGTATAACAATAATACAATGAGCCCTAACAATTATTACAAAAAAGAGATTTCAATCATCAAGAATCCATTTATACAAATGTTTAAATTAAAAATAGGTACAACCTTCGAACCGCGTAGGTACGTATAATATTGTTTGGTAATGTTAATGATAACCATGGTCAATAATAAATATAAAATGCCAATTAAAAAAAAAGATTAAGGTTCTCAGTAATGAGGTAAGCAGAAGGGTTCTTATCTCAGTCAGAAGATCAATCGCAATTACTTTCAAAATACGCCTGCGCCGAAATAATAAAGGTTTGACTTTGACGAGGGATTTTACGGTGGTGAAGATATATATGGCTTCTTGTTTCGGAAAACGTAAGAGTTTCTAAGGATACCTTAATATATGGCAGGAGCTAAGCCACCTAGAAACTTATAGATGCCTTGAAAAAATCATCAAATTAGTAAACTATCCATCATCACTATAAACTATTCATCATATCATCTACTGAAATTCATCTATCTGAGTAAAAGTTTTGGCCCAGTTTCATGACTTAAAGTCTATTCCTCGTGATAGAAAGAAGAGCAAATAAGTAGGTACTCGTATATCCGGTGAAGTAAAACATAATATTGTTACCCGTCAACAAAAAAATGTATTGGTGCCTTTTTAAAATTTTGGTTCCTTTGATACAGGCGACTTAAATTAACATATAGGTATATATCTTATTTTGTAACATTATTTTGACTTTTCACACATTTCTCTCGAAATTATTTCATCGATGATCGATATTTGAGGTTTCGTGTTTATTTTGTTTGAATAAATTAGGTCCGTTTCTTCTCTAATTATCCTCCAGCTATAATTGACATCTTCTTCGGTTGTTAGCCGAGAACATACAACAAATCGAATGAAGTACCGATTCCTAAATGAACCGGCTACCATATACACCTTCTTCTTTTTAGTTAAATTTTCCAATAACTGGTAGGTCAGGGTATTTCCATCTTTTAATCGGAAACATACAAGGCCCATAGATGGTTCTGGTTCGACTAAAAAACGATCATCTGCGGCACATAGTTTAGCGAAATATAAAGCTAATAAAATTTGGGTCCTAAAATGTTTTCGGAGCCCTTCAGCACCATAAAGTCTTAAAACAGTCCATAACTTAAGTGACCTAAACCGCCGACCTAGAGGTATTTGCCAATGTCTATAATCAGGGATGTTCAAATCATTTTTTGTATCTTCTAAATACATTCTTTTCACATTAAATGCGTTCATAATATCTTGTCCGTCTTTTAGCCACAAAGCAGAGCATTCGAAATTAACATGCATCCATTTGTGAGGATTTATTACTACGGAATCTCCGTATTCTAGACCTTTCATTAAATGTCTGTATTCAGGGCATACGAAGACAGGGCCTGCGTAGGCTGCATCTACGTGAAACCATACATTTTCTGCTTTACAAATTGGTCCTAATTCATCTAAAGGATCAAATGCACAAGTGCCAGTAGTGCCAAGAGTAGCAACAAGATAACAAGGTATAAGCCCTAAGGCTTTATCTTCGGCTATTGCATTCGTCAGTGTTTCCCCTCGTAGCCTCCCATTGTTGTCAGTTTCAAGCAATCTCATTTTCATAGATCCTAGTTGTCCAGCTTTTTCAACAGATGAATTACTTTGATCGGAGGTGTAAGCAACAAGCCTTGACTTGATGTTATCATCATCAAGAGTTGGATCTACACTTTTAAGATATCGAATCTTTTTATCTCTAGCAACTAGTAATGCGATTAGTGTTGATTCGCTTGCTGATCCCTACAAATAACAGCAATAAATTATTAACTTATTTGTTAAAGTTTATGTAATATAATTTCCCACATTAAATAAATATGTACCTGTAAAACTCCACCACCACGGCCCGGGGAACAATTTAAGAATTGTTCCGGTAAATTAATTAATTTTCCGAGCCAGTTCATCGTAATAATTTCTAATTCTGTACATGCTGGACTCGCCATCTAAAAATTATATGTAGTGTTAAATGTATGACTATTTTTAGTCTTAATTATATTGGTGAATAAAATTAGTGACTACTTGAATAAATTTAATTATTTACAGTTTGTAAGCAGGGTAAAAGTCTAGTTGAGTAGAACTTATACAGGGTATATCAAGACTGCTACCGAAAACTGCGTTTGTGATGTACTTGGCTCAGAGCCGGTTACGGAATGAGAGGCCCTGGGTTCAATTCCCGCACCGAGACAAATATCTGTGTGGCCCACTAATATTGGCATATTGGCCTATTGCATATAAATTATGACGTTTAATTTTATTGTGTTTATGTTTTAAGAAAAAAAAACTTATAAACCAAATTTTAAAACCTTTTAGCAGTGACCTATGTGTTTTAAGGATAATTTCAGTTTATTTTTTTAAAATGGGAAAATACGTAAAAAAATATTAAGCTTACCCAATTAAGTCCAACGACAGACAAGCCATCAGTCAGCATACAGCCTAAAATACTTGCAAATGAATGCCCCACCGGATAAAACGCATGGAATTGAGGTGACTGCCAGTGAGTGAGCTGAAAAAAAAAACTTTATTATACCCAAGTGCGAGAGGAGAGTTTCCACAAAAATATTCCCATTATGAGATGACATGCATTTTTTTACTAAACTTTTTATAGGAATATAATTTCTTTTTTAAAGGCGCCTGCGCAAATAGAATAGAAATAACATAAATCGGACATTCATTTTTAAGTATGCGCAACAAGCAATATTGCTAAATTGTTCATTGCTATATCTATCCGAAGAAAATCTTCTCAGAAGTTCACTGGTGGTCAGTCTCCCAAATGTGAGAGGCCGCCTGGGTAGGTACCACCGCAATGTCTATTTCTCCTGCCAAACAGCAGTATATACGTACTGTTATGTTCCGGTTTAAAGGACTTTGTGGCCTGAATAACTGCTGGAGTTATTGAGCCTTAATATCTTGTGTCTCAGGATGGCGAGCGCGGTTGAATGCATTGCTTTGTAATTTATGGTACTGTTTGATTTTGTTTCTGTCCATGAAGAGTCGTATCGCCATAATGCGGATGGCAAGCTTGTCTTGCCATACATTGCGAATTAAAAAAGTCTAAAAGAAGATACTAACGCCGGGAATTATTGAGTGAACGATATCCTTCATAATATCTTTCCAATCTTCTGGTTCTTCTGGCGCTTCTTTTGGAAGCGTGTTAATGAGATATCCAGGGTCCACGGACGGCAAAACATTGCTGAAAATATAAGATTATTTATTTCTATTTTTTTATCTACCTAAATATAGCAGTATTGGGCCTAAATCATTCTTTGAATAGGTTCTAATGTTGATGTATATTATAAAGTAGGTATTTATTATAATAATGGAATTTATATGAACAAAAAAAAATTTCACCATATAATTTGTATGATATGAAATGCACGTACTTATGATCGAAAATCCTAGTACTTACATAGCCGTAAAGAAGTTGGTAAGCTGTTATATTTTGATTAACTTTGTTCACAATAGAATGTAGGTATTGTCGGTTATTTTTAAGTAGACATTTTCAAAAAATAGTCTGTTTTTATAGAGGGCGTTAAGATCGAACTTAATATGGCAGCCTGACTACTTTGATCGAAAATGTTTAGGTTTTTGTTATTTTTATTTATTGCTGTTAATAGTCTCTTTTTTATTTTAAATCCCAAAACAGTCAAAAATTCTAGGAAAATGTATATAATTATTCAACGAACACAGTGACATTTTTATTAGTGTTATTCGTTCGTAATTATTTTTTTATTACTCATGCGGGGAAAGTACTATCTTTGCGCTTGCTTTTGGGGTTGAAAAGATGCTAATTGCCCACGTCACAATTACCACACGAGTTTCGAGTAAAAATGTCGATTTGAGTGTGAGTAAATTTTCATTGGCACACGCAAATTCGCAAATTGACAATTGAAGTGAGGTTGACATTGGTCGTTTTTTTTTTCGTAATAAAAAATAGTATTTGCAACTAGTGCGAGAAGTCGTCGATTGCCCGCGAGAGCGAAGTTGAGCGCACGAGCGAAGCGAGTGCACAATATACTATTCTTTAATGCCAGTTGTCACTGCATCGTATTGTTTTTTGCTAAGTTATACAAACTATTGAATAACTAAGGTTACTTTGAAAAGTAAATTGATGCTAATCGTCCTTAAACTATTCGTTAACCTGTTTTTTTTTTCATTGCAGTGAATGGCGAGACGAGCATGCCGTTCGCCTGGTGGTAAGCGATGCGACCGCTCATGAACAGTAGCGAAACCAAAGAACACCTTGAATTACAAAGCAATGCTTGGCATTCCACTGCGCTCGCCATCCTGAGACACAAGATGTTAAGTCACAATATGTCCTGTAGTTACTCTGGCTACAATGTCCTTCAATACGAAACAAAACAGTGCTTTTAAACTGCTGTTTGACAGGAGAAATAGACATTGCGGTGGTACCTCTCACATATGAGAGACCTACCACCAGTTTATCTTACTCATTATTTAAAAGACAGAAATGGTATTTGGCAAGATTTTGTGTATTTATGCATGTATTACATTTAATACAATGTTTCGTTAGAATTCCTACATCGAATTAAAACCACATGTAATTATTAAAGATACATACTCGTAATTCAATATAATTTACACTCAACATTTAATGATTAAAGATTCCACATGATTAGATTTAATGGTTCAATAAAATTTAGATCACAGGTTTATGTATTGTGATGTTCAATTAGTACATTTTATTCAGTATAATTAAGAGCGGGGTCTATGTGAAATGGCCTTTTTCACAACGTTTTTTCTTGGTGATCTTTATTATTAGGTATTCAAAAAAAATATATGTTGATCTACACTATATGGAGCTTGGGCCCTTCTTTTCAGAATTCTTAAAAGTGTATTAAAAGTACTTGAAATAAAATTGCAAAGTGACCTCTATTTTCGCATTTACAACGTTTTTTCTCTTAAACTACGAGCACTAGAATTATTTTATTATCATCAGGATGTTAAGAAATGCAAGGCGGATGGGACCTTCTTTTTACTTTTTCTAATTTCTGTCTCATTTATTTTTAACGAATTTTTCACATTATCGATACTCTAAATCGCGAGCACGTCCCCGCTGTCGCCCAACAAATCATTGCGGGACGAACCGCCGTGCTAAACGGACCTATGTCGCTTGTCTTCGCAATATCTACGTAAATTTAATATTGCTATTTCGCTTGACACATTCATTGAGAACGGTTACGGCCGGTCTAACCGTAGTAAATTACTATACTACGTCACTGCAACTGTGGCGCTGTTGCTTAGATGCCAAATAAAAACGTGTGGCCGCGGGTTCGATCCCGCATCGAAACAAATGTTTTTATTTATAAATTCATTTATCTACTATCTAACCCAATATTTTATATAGGAAACATTTTATTCCTTGCATTTTTGTAACATTTTTATTTAACATTTTTGTATTTTTGATTTTTGAATATTACGATTTTTGTTTATGATGAATAAACCAGAAATTACTCAACCGATCTTAAAATTCTTTCACCATCCGATTCCAACATTATCCTGGAGTAACATAGGCTGTATATTTGCCTTAAGGGGTTGACATGAGTTAAAATGGAAAATAAAAATCATTGAAGATTTTTTTTTGAAAAAAATATTCTACCATATTTTATAAAATTATTATTTATGTTCTTAGTAGAAAGTAACTGTACTATAATAGTATATTTATTTTGTTAAAGTTAACGATCATAATATTGTACCTACATAGCAAAATATAAGTATCGTGCGATGTTTTAATATTTCAATTGAATTTCATGCAACTTATGAGAGACCTACCCAACATATAAATAAATGAATTGTTATGTTCCGATCATATTTGAAATAGTAGGTAACATTTAAACACCAAAATAGGCACTAATATAATAGATAGTTACCGGTAATTTAGTCAATGAGAAGTAAGTATTGTTGGCCCGAAGGTTTGACCGATCGCTAGATGATTGTTGTGGCCGCAGGTTCGATCCCCGCATCGATACGATTGTTTTTGTTTATAAATTCATCTATATGTCTAACCTATAATATTTTATAAAAGAAACATTTCATTTTTTGCACTTTTGTAACATGTGTATTTTTACATTTTTGTATTTTAGATTTTTGAATATTTCGATATTTGTTTATTATGAATAAACACAAAAATTACTTAACCGACCGACTTAATCTTAAAATTCTTTCACCATTCGAATCCAACATTATCCTGGAGTAACATTGGATGTATGTTTGGCTAAAGGAGTTGAAATAAGGGTTGAAATGAAAAATAAAAACCATTCGAGATATTTTTTTTTGAACATTTTTATTTTCCATTTAAACCCTTATTTCAACCTCTTCAGGTAAATATATAGTTCTGTTAATCCCGGATTAGACCATTAGAAAATCGAAATATTTTTTTAAATTGGTCCAGTAATTTTTGAGTTTCATTGTAAATAAAAATCCAAAAATATAAATGTATCTATCCTCTTTGTAATATTACAAAAAAAAACAAAAATAAAAATATTAAAAATCTAAAATGTAATATTGGTATAGATGAAATAAGTAAACACAAAAATTGAACTACAAGTGCGGGGACCGAACCCGCGTCTTCTCGTTTAACAGTCAGCGTTCGTGCAATTCTGCCACGATAGCTGTGACGTTTGTAAGTGAATTAATCATACACTACAGTCCTAACTGTACTCGATGGGAACATCGAGTGAAATAACACTACGAATATATCGTTTTGTCCGCAGCGAAATAATGAATGAATAGGTATAAAGCAGCGCGCTCGCTCGCACGTCGTGAGCCGGCGTGCGCCGGTGCATGAGATTTGGTGCCGCCCGTTCGAGCAAGGTCATTGGCGTTACCCGTCCTCTTAACTTGAAATTACTACAAATCAACGGGCGATAACTCCTGCACATATTGAGACTTAAGTCTTATGTCTTAGGATGATGAGCGCAGTGAAATTCCAAGCATTGCTTTGTAATTCACGCTGTTGTTTGGTTTTGCTACTCTCCATGAGCTGTTGTATCGCCCACCATCAGGCGAATGACATCCTGTTCTCGCCATTGCATGTAATAAAAAAATGACGTACCGCTCCGGACGAGCCTGCCTAATGTCCATTCATGCTGAATTATGACTGACAACGGTGTGGCTCTACTTCCGAAAATGCCACTTCCAAACATCCAAATATGTATATGTATGTAAATGAATATGAGCCAAATCGTTCAAAAGCACGGTTGTAAAGTAAGGTTTGGCTAAGCACATTTAAGGGAGGGATGAGGAAAGACAGGAGAAGAAGATAACCAAGGTACATCTAATAAGATTAAAGAATAAAGTTTATACTAATACTGTATCAGCCCATATACGTCCCACTGCAGGGCACGAGCCTCCTGGTTAGGCTATATACGTATAGTCCACCACGCTAGCCTAATGCGGGTTGGCGTATTTTACATACCATAGTTTCCTCACGATGTTTTCCTTCACCGTTTTAGTCCGTGGTGATTGACTATCAATACACACATGACTCCGAAAAGTCAGAAGTGTGCTCTGGGATTCGAACCCACGACACCCGTGAATATGTTGAGCAGCATCTGGTCCGTTTATCAATAGACCACCACGCACTTTAAACTAATGAGTACTTTAAAACTAGAGTCAATCATTATTGTTTTTTTAAGGTGGGTAGCACCCATCGTCTGGGCAAGTCCTCACGCCAGGTTATACGGATCAGGAAACTAATTAAAAGATAGCATTGGATTTATATAGTGCGTGGTGGCCTGTTGGTAAACGGACTAGACGCGGCTGCCAACATGTTCACGGTGGTCGCGGGTTCGAATCCCAGGGCACACCTCTGACTTTTCGGAGTCATGTGTGTATTGATAGTCAATCACCACGGACTAAAACGGTGAAGGAAAACATCGTGAGGAAACCTGCATACCATAGCGATTTATAAGAATTTCTATGGTATATAAGTCCGCCAACCCGTACTAGGCCAGCGTGGTGGACTATATGGCCTAACCACTCTCAATCGTACTCTCGATTATAGAGTAGGCCCGTGCCCTGCAGTGGGACGTATATGGGCTGATACAGATTGGATTTACCTACACGTAAAACAGATAAAATTAAAGTAGACTTACTGATTTCGTATGTTTTCGACGTAGTCAGCTATAAAATCTATAAGCTCTTTCCCGTACACACGGAATTGTTTAGCATCCATTATTCACTTCAAAACACAAATTAATTACTACAAAATGTATTGTAGTATTCTTCGAATTTCCTTTGTAATTTTTCAGCAAAAGATTTTGTTTTATTTTTTAAATCACCGTAATGCCACAGAAGAAGATTCTTTAAATTTTTATTTTAATGACTACAAAATAGGACGGTTGAAAGTATACCCCAGAGACGACGTACAGGAAAATAATGAAGACGAAATTCGGCGCGTGCGGATTTTATAATATGACGAGTTTGTTGCTAATTATATGAACAGCCAGAACGTCGCGTCGATCGACGTGTACAATAACTTTGTAAGGGAATATACAAGTTTTTTCTTTAGCGAATATTAATTCTGTAAAAACAGATGTTCAATGCACTGACGGCATAAAGAATTAGTTTGAAGGAGAAAACTTATCTTACTTTACTTTTAATTATTATTGAAAATATTGCATATATAAAAGAGTTGTCTAATTAGGCTCTGCAATGTACAGATTGATGTTTAAAGTACGAGGCTATCATAATATAAGCACCAGCGGTATTTAATTACGGTTGTTACTTGTCCTAAGGACTAATAGTGAAGTTAATTTCTGTTTGTAAATTAGGTTGAGGAAGGCATTTAATAAACAATTTATTATTACTATTACATTGCAACTCGATCCATCAGCCAAAGGAAGTCCTCGCTGAACATAGGGAGCTTTTTGGCGCCATCGGCCGTCAGTTCTCCGCGCTATGTGCCCTGCGCATTGCCACTTCAACTTTCGTATCCGCGGGGCTATGTCGGTTACTTTAGTTCTCCTACGGATCTCCTCATTCGTGATTCGATCTTGTAGGGAAACCCCGAGCATAGCCCTCTCCATAGCTCATTGAGTGACTTTGAGCTTCCTACATAATAAGGCCCATAGTGCAACTCCAGACCAGTTATCATAGATGGCACACCTCTCGAAGTTGTCAAGGAGTATGTCTACCTCGGGCAACTAATGCAATTGGGTAGAAACAACTTTGAAAAGGAAGCCGATAGGAGGATTCAGTTGGGCTGGGCAGCATTTAGGAAGTTGTACCATATATTTTCGTCGGATATACCACGGAGCCTAAAGACTAAAGTGTTCAACCAGTGCGTCCTCCCTGTAATGACATACGGAGCCGAGACGTGGACACTGACTGTGGGGCTAATCCACAAGTTAAAAGTCGCTCAACGTGCGATGGAAAGAGCTATGCTCGGAGTCTCTCTAAAGGACAAAATTCGAAACGAAGTGATCCGTCACAGAACCAAGGTAACCGACATAACTCTGAAAGTTAGTAGGTTGAAGTGGCAATGGGCTGGCCACATATGTCGCAGAACGGATAACCGCTGGAGTAAGCGTGTTCTGGAGTGGAGACCGCGTCTTGGCAAACGTAGCGTGGGACGTCCTCTGGCCAGATGGCGGGATGACTTGCAGAAGAGGGCCGGCAAGAATTGGATGCGTAAAGCTACAGACCGGGCTCTGTGGTGTACCTTGGGAGAGGCCTATGTCCAGCAGTGGACTGCAACGGGCTGATGATGATGATTATGATGAGTGCAACTCCGCAACGTTTTTTCATACACGATATATTCTGAATGTAATAACTTATAGTACGCAAGCCATGCAATTTAAATACGGTATCCACCGATCCAGCAGACCCTGGACGAGACGACCCATTTTTACTAGAAATGCAATCCACTGGGGAATCGGATATCTGGTAACTATGCGATATCGGTGGCCTAAATATTATCCGACTGAATACCCGATATAGACGCTAGGTCTTTATTTTTTTAAAAGATCAGCGTTACTTTTCCCGCAGGATAAAAAATATTTTGGTGTAGTATTAGTGTGCTTACAGTTGGGTGGCCCTCCTGGGAGTTGGAATTCTCCTTTGAGTATTCTTTACCATTAGCATTAGCTGCTTCTTGCGATGCGCCAATATTCGGCTATCCAACTAACAGATTATCAAAATATTCGGTATTCGCTATCCGGCTAAACTCCTATCCGATCCATGTCAAATTTTTACCTATTGTAGTTTTCAGACCACAAGAACTTGTTAGTGATGCATGTTGCGGATTTTGTCTATAATTATCATAATTATGTTTGCAAAAAACAATTTTGCATATTATTCTGCAAAATTATTCATTATTTAGTAGACGGTGTACGTAAACCAAGTTAATAAATTCAATTCAAATTCATAATTTCTAATTGTATAATAATTAAATGTAATTAATAGAATAATTGCATTGCATTGCATGCATTGCATTAATCATGTTTATTGTTAAGTCATATGAAAGTTCTCGGTGGCGCTGTTGTGCGGCATCATGATAACGCTGAGGTCTCGGGTTCCTATCTTGGATTGGGAAAAGTGATATTGGATTTTTCTATTCGATATCAGTCCGGAATTAAGAATTTGTTTTCGATATGGCGATAGGCTCGCCCCCTATTACATCGCGAAACAGAACATGCAAAGCGAAACGTGGGTGTTTTTGTGTCACCACTGCCTATCCTTTCAGGAAAAGAGGCGTGAGTTTGTGTATGTCAAATAACATGTTTGTTCATGTGTTATTAGTTATGGTATTATGTATATATTTATTTACTTTTTTGTTTTGTTTTATAACAACACTACTATCACTTGAGGCTCGGCGTAGAGAATACCTCAGGAATAAGTCCACCTATACATATGTAGATCTTAATTTACTAACTGTAAATGGTTGAAATAAGGCTATTTTTCAAGGATTTTATCGCAAATTTAGTTTAATTTGTACATTATAGGACATTCCCGCCTCATCGCGTCGCGCTTTCGTGGTCACATGGTGGACACAATGATACATTTCTCAATGATACATTCGCGTAAATCTAAGAAACATTTAAGTGTAAATAAATACTAAATATTATATTGAAGAGACGTTTATTTCTCCTGCCAAATTGTAGCGTGAAAGCACTGTTGTGGTTCGGTTTGAAGGATATTGTAGCCAGAGTAACTACTGGATATATTGAAACTTAGCATCTTTTGTCTTAGTATGGCGAGAGCAGTGGGGTGCCAAGCATTGCTTTGTAATTCAAGTTGTTTAGTTTTGCTACTGTTCATGAGCGGTCGTATCGCTTACCATCAGGCGAACGGCACGCTCGTCTCGCCATTCAGTGCAATTAAAATAAAAAAATAATCTGTGACGTCACATGGGTATGTATATTATTATCAACACTATCTTCAACCACAGGCACCGTTGGAGATAATTTCCACTATGACCTATCGCGAGCTTGCATCCAACATGAATGGATTACAGTGGATTTTGGCCGGGTGCAAGAAGTCTACTCCTCTTCATTTATTTTTTTTCTTGCGCATTGCCTTAATACTGTTATTCTATTACACAAAGTTTGTTTACGATATTTATACAATCCAAGTCTTATAGGACCAGCGACACGTTTTTATTTTGTGAGTCTCTTTACAGCCCATGTATTGAAATCGCAGAGAAACGTGGTTTCTTTGTTGATCATCTGTAACATCTTTTTGTAATGACAATTCGGCAAAATGATGTCAATCTATGATGTATTAATTTAAAGTTTCACTCCTCAAAAACTTAAGCCTGAATAGAACCTGTAACTATCATGAGTATTATATTGTTTGATTTGTAAACAGCGGCGTCCCGGGTTCACTTCTCAGGTTGAGGAATTCACCTTATTTCAATTTATCGAATCATTCCAAAAGTAATTAATTTTCCGTCATAAGGGGTTTAAGACATTGCTTTAAATATATATTTTTAAACCCCTTTAGTATCGCCCTTATTATCTAAGAATAGAAAGAGGTCAGGTAAAATAATGGGCGTGAATATCATCTGTGAATCGTGTATAATGAATTTAAATATATTAGCTGTTTTCTAAATATTTTTTGAAAAGTGCAAAGATACGGTATACAAATATATTTATAATGATATATCAAGAATAATTCTATGTTAATATTTTAATTATGAATACATAAAAAAATGATGAAGTGGGCAATAAATTTGAACATTTGAAACAAATTATGATAGATATGTGTAATTAATGATTTTTGCCATTGTAATTTATTCTACGTAGATATTTCTTTATTATTATTTTTTGCCATTACGCGATTATATTTATGGTATAAATTAATAACGACACAAAGTCATGTGCCTGTGTGGTTGTTTGTTCCTTTAGAGGCAAATCTTAAGGTATTCCTGAATATAATAAATCCATAAATTGTTACCTATTTTGCCGCAAAGGGAAGTGAACTTTGGATTACTTTCCAAGTCCTATTTTTTACTCTATGATTAATTTCGATGCAGGTTAAAGGTGATCTAGTGTCCCTAAGAAACACGCAGAGTTCCGGAGCTCACGGTCCCGTGTTGATACTTTTCTGATTCTTCTATCGTACGTCGCAACCATAAACTAAGTTCGGAGAAAATGATAAGTATAATAGAGAACAGTATTGATATTTAGAAGTGGAAAACTTATATCTTACTCGGGGCGTCGAACATCCGAACGTTCGAAGTTCGTTTCGATTCATAAAGTAACTCCCCTGTTTTGTGACATAAAATAGGGGGTAATACCCCTTTTCGGTCGGAGAATCAGATCTTATTGCTATTTTATAACGTAAAACTAACGTAGACATGTCAGTTTTATTCTACGGTTATATAATTTTATGTTGCAAAAAAGTGTGTATATAACATAATGATTTCTTAGATTTACGCGAATTTTAACATTGAAATAAAACTATTATTTACTGATTTTATCCCGGATTTGGTTTATTTTTACTTTTTTTAACTTCCCGACGCGACGTTTTGATTACTTTACCCTTAGGTGGTCTCAGGGCGGACTGATGCACACAGTCCAGCACAGAGCTAGTACAGACCGTCTCGTGACGCAATTATGTATCCAAAATTAAACCAAATACGACATAAAATCCGGAAATAATAGTTATTTCAATATATAATAGGTACGTATTTTAAAAAAGCTTAATTTAATTATATAAATATGTAAGTATGGTTTCTGAATTGTTGAATTAGAATACAAAATTGTATTGTCAGGTAAATTCTAACTAAATGGAGTTTGAATTCTTTATAAATGATGCAAATATACAGCAGGTAGACAAATAACATAATATTCAGATACCCAACTATTGCCGACGAAAACAGCTTGTAAAAGGTAAGGTATATGTAAACAACTTCGACACCTACAAGTTTCATTGTGAGCAAGCGAAAGTGGAAACTTTTACTCCCGCAATATTCCACGTCGAAATCATTAACTTTGGCCCATGAGTTAAGGAATCCAACGTTCATCGTTAATAAATGCTTCTTGACGACAAGGTACATTAAGTTTATAATGTGACTTTAAGGTTTCTTTAGTATGTAGTATGTTTTAGTTATTGATTGTTGAGGAATGTTAGATTTGTGTTTTGCTTGTTTTATTTTTAATTATCTTAACTTGTTGTGTAGATATCTAAATATAGGTATATATAACTCAAAGGTGACTGACTGACTAGTGATCTATCAACACACAGCCCAAACCACTGGACGGATCGGGCTGAAATATGGCATACAGGTAGATGTTATGACGTAGGCATCCGCTAAGAAAGGATTTTGATGAATTCTACCCCCAAGGGGATAAAATAGGGGATGAAAGTTTGTATAAATCTTCTTAGATTTTCGACTGATTGAACTGAAATTAAGGATAAGATGTAGGATTTTGATAAATTCAATTTAGCATTTCAGTTTTATATTGCTTGCTCACGAGTAAGTTCAACCAATAGCTTGATAGTTTTAGCGCCTAATGACAGATTAGTTAAGAATATTGTGTACAAAGAAGTTTTGTAGGCCCTAATTTTTTACACACGCTAGACAAAAGTAAAGCCGCAAAAACTATACCTAATTAATTATAATACTTTTTAACGCGAGCGAAGCCGCGAGCAAAAGCTAGTTTATTTATAAGGTAAGATGGGACTTGCGTGAAGAAGTGCGTGGTGGCCTGTTGGTAAACGGACTAGGGAACCTACTATATTCATCCGAAACGAAGTTCGAAACTTCGGATGATCGAAGTTTATATACGATACGAATGTACCTATATATACTCATGGTCGTTATTGACTTATGGTCGTAACCATAGACTTATGGTTACGATGTACGTTATACAAATCCGAACATTTACACAGTAGGTCCATTCGTATCGTCACAAACTTCGTTCGTCCGAAGTTTCGAACTTCGTTTCGGATGAATTTAGTAGGGCCCTAGACGCGGCTGCCAACATGTTCACGGTGGTCGCGGGTTCAAATCCCAGGGCACACCTCTGACTTTTCGGAGTCATGTGTGTATTGACAGTCAATCACCACGCACTAAAACGGTGAAGGAAATCATCGTGAGGAAACCTGCATACCATAGCGATTCATAAGAATTTCTATGGTATATAAGTCCGCCAACCCGCACTAGGCCAGCGTGCTGGACTATATGGCCTAACCACTCTCAATCGTACTTTCGATTGTAGAGTAGGCCCGTGCCCTGCAGTGGGACGTATATGGGTTGATACAATACAATACAATACAAGATGGGACTGCCATGTATTTTTTATAAGTATCAAAGTCCCTTAAATAAAACTGATTTAAAAAAAAGTCAAGGTATAGGTTTATAAAATTTGTGTCTCTAAACCAATGGCTTGGTTTTTCCATCTTATGTTATAACTTTAAACGAGAATTTATTTTTTTAAGAAATTAATAAAATAATTTCTCAGAATCTCGGAAACGGCTCCAATACAACGATTTTCATGAAACTTTATATACAAGGGGTTTGGGGGGCGATAAATCGATCTAGCTAGCATTCATTTTTATATAATGTTATAAAAAAATATATAAACTGATAATATGACACCTCCTGATATCTGTTGGCGAATAATAATACTATTTTTTATTATGTGCACCTAACTGCTTTACGATACAATAACACTAAAGATATTCCAGCAGATGGCGTTGTTATGCAACATAAGCCAAAGAGGGGTTTGATGTTAGACCAAGAAAATCACTGTTTAGTTTTATTGACATTGATAATTTGGCGTTTAATTTTGGATATGGCTATTTGTTTGAATCATGGATTATTAAAGATATATTGCCGGATTGAGCGAGTACTGGATCGAGAGAGAATAAATATAAAATACGGTGTGTATGTACTAGGAATAATTTGTAAAAGAAAATAAGACGATGTTGAACTGTATTGGAATTATAAATAGTGAAAAGTACAAGAATACTTTTAGTGGAGTAATTCCTTCCAGTGTCCAATTCCTTTAGTCCAAAAAAAAAAAAGAAATTAAAAAAATAATTTAAAAAATTGTTGCGTTTCTTTGCGAAATTTTTAGTTTAATTGTGTTTATAGTTACTAAAACTACTACCCGGCTTCGTTTTCGGTAGCACTCTTGATATACCCGATATGTAATATGCTAAAGTTAACGTGAGATCTCTGGCTCGTAACAATGGAAGCATATATTTTATTATAATTCTATTTTAAATTTCTGATTGGTAAAAATGAAACTATAAATAACATGCATAATACACATTAGTAATCCACAAATAATTAAAATAATATCACATGAACCAATTAATTAAGAACACTTGTAAAATTTTTCAACGTTAGTAATTAAGTTCTTTAAAATATTATACACGTACCAAAGAACATTTACAAAAGAGCATGTTTCTTAAAAACAGATCGCACGCATTGGGCAATATATAAGAAAATTAAAGGAGAATGCTCATTTTACTATGAATCTTAGTATCGGCGCGATGATTTTTGTTCCTCAATGAAACCTACGTTTTGTGTAAGGAAAAATATATATCTATACTAATATTATAAAGCTGAAGAGTTTGTTTGGTTGTTTGAACGCGCTAATCTCAGGAACCGCCGCGCTGGTCCGATTTAAAAAATTATTTCAATGTTGGATAGTACATTTATCGAGGAATGCTATAGTTCATATATCATCACGCAATGACCTATAGGAGGGAAGCAGTAGTGACATTTCTAGCAAATACGAGGAAATTTTATTCGTGGTCCGATTGGTCGATATTCTATATTGCTAGTCGGAATAGAACATTTTGACCGCCATTTTGAAACGTGTATCTGCACCCGGGCGGAGCCGGGCCGGACCGCTAGTTTTCAATAAATATAAACATAATTGCGACCCAGGCCCGGAATTCTCAGAGAAATTAACTAAAAATCCAATAAAAATACTTTTTTACCTTCGGTTCTGTGAACAAATTTAAAATGTGATGATAATTATTTTATTTGATAAATATCTGTCACCCGGGTTAAAAAAGGAAAACGTTGAAGGATAAACCATAAAAAGGCTATAATACATTTTAAGCAGTATCGGTATTTACAATATTTATTACTGATACTACCTATGGCCGTTCTTCTTTCTGTATGTCAAACGAGTTCGTTAGGAATGTTCTGTGATTCAGGATCACTGCGAACCATTTGGTAAATACAGGCAGAAAATTATGCAAAAACAGGATTAGAAGAAAGGGTTAGCTAGTTTATTTGGTACAGCCGATCTCTACATTGAAATGATAATTATATTTTAAATGAGCATTATGCTTATGATTGTATACTTGTGCGTCTGTATTAGATTATAGACGTATTAAAAATGAAATCTTATGATTAATAAACGTATTATTTATGGAACATAATACGTTACGTTATGGGGCCCTACTATATAAATCCGAAATTCGAATCTTCGTGTCGTTTTTCGTTTCGAAACCTACTCTGTAATACGAAATTCGAATCTTCGGATCGAAGAATGAATGATTCGAATATATCGGCAATCCGAACATTAACATTTTTATTTACTATATTCATCAGAAACGAACTTCGAAATTTCGGACGAACGAAGTTTGTGACGATACGAATGTACCTACTCTGTAAATGTTCGTATTGCCGATATATTGGATTCATTCATTCTTCGATCCGAAGATTCGAATTTTGTGTTACAGAGTAGGTTTCGAAACGAAAAACGTCACGAAGTTTCGAACTTCGTTTCGGATTAAGGGCCCTACTATGTTCATCGAACGAACGAACGAACGAACGAAGGACCCTACTATGTTCAACGAAACGAAGTTCGAAACTTCGGATGATCAAAGTTTATATACGATACGAATGTACCTACATAAAACTTATGGTCGTTATTGATTTATGGTCGTAACCATAGACTTATAGTTACGGTGTACGTTATATATATACATTCGTATCGTATAAAAAACTTCGTTTGTCCAAAGTTTCGAACTTCGTTTCGTTGAATATAGTAGGGTCCTTCGTTCGTTCGTTCGATGAATATAGTAGGGCCCTAATATAGTAGGGCCCCTGGAACTCATTAAACTATGTATTTTGTTTATTTTAAGAGACGTATTGGTGCAATTAGACTTAGTATAATCATTATTAATTAGATAACTTAAACAGTACATGAGTTAACAAACTTTCTTATTATTATGCCTCATATTTACCTATTTACATTACGTTATAATCATAACAATCAGCACATATTCTTAAATATTAACATTATTGTTAATACTTTTGTTTTTTTTTATTGTCATCTTTACATATTTTTTTTTATGTTTATGATATCGAATAACCTAAAATAGCTTGCTTAAAGAATTAAAAATTACATTGTATTCTTTACATTAGAGCTTTTATTCGTTAAAATATTTTTAATATTACATAGGTAGTTATATGCTTACTAAGCGTTGCACGATCTATGAATTATGTTCCATTATTCAGTACGATTTTAATACTTCTTTGATAACAATAATTATGGTATTGTATTGTATTGTATCAGCCCATATACGTCCCACTGCAGGGCACGGGCCTCCTCTACAATCGAGAATACGATTGAGAGTGGACAAAATAATATTTCTTTTGATGGTTGTTTAACTATATATGTAATTCAGATCTAATAGCATCTTACAATAATAGTATTCATCATTTTGATTTTTCACATATTTCTCTTGAAAGTATCCCGTTGATAGCGGGTATTTGAGGCTTAGTGTGTACTTTATTTGCATAGATAAGATCCGCTTCTTCTTTAATCTTACTCCAACTGTAGTTCACATCTTCTTCTGTTGTTAATCGAGAACAAATTACAAACCTTATTACGTATCGATTTCTGAATGAACCGGCTACCATGAAAACTTTCTTCTTTTTTGTTATATTTTCTAACAACTGTTTCGTGATGTTGTCTCCATCCTTCAATCGGAAGCAAACAAGTCCCATAGATGGTTCAGGTTCCACTAGAAATCGTTCATCGGCACGAGCCAGTTTTGCGAAATGCAAGGCCAATGAAACTTGAGTCCGTATGTGTTTTCTGAGCCCTTCAGCGCCGTATATCCTCATTACGGTCCATAATTTAAGTGCTCTAAAACGCCGACCCAAAGGCATTTGCCAATGTCTGTAATCAGGGATTTTCATATTGTTCTTCATATCATCCAAGTAAATTCTTTGTACATCAAAGGCTCGCATTATGTCGTATCCATTCTTTACCCACATCGCGGAACAGTCGAAGTTCACAGGCAGCCACTTGTGAGCATTAATGACGATAGAGTCGGCATATTCAATATCTTTCATAAAATGCCTGTATTCAGGGCATATAAACGCAGCGCCTGCATAAGCAGCATCAACATGAAGCCACACGTTGGATTCGTGGCAGATAGGCCCCAATTCAGAGAGAGGATCAAACGCGCAAGTTCCAGTTGTACCGAGATTAGCGATAACATAGCAGGGTATAAGGCCTTGGGCTCTATCTTCTTCCATAGCCTTGGCTAATGTTTCACCCCGTAGTCTTCCGTCGGCGTCAGCCTTAAGTAATCTCATCTTCATTGAACCCAATAATCCAGCTTTTTCAACAGAAGAATTGCACTGGTCCGATGTGTAGGCAACAAGTTTTGGTTTCACTGTGTCTCCATCTAGATTTGGATCATCTTTTTTAAGTAACCGTATAGTTTTATCTTTAGCGACGAGTAGTCCCACTAATGTCGCTTCACTTGCTGATCCCTAAATAACAAAAACTTAGGTTATATTATTGTCATTACTTCATCATATTCTAAAAATTTTCGTGATTTTGTATACCTGAATCACTCCACCACCTGGTCCAGAAGAGCAATTCAAAAATTCTTCTGGTATGTCAAGCAGCTTCCCAAGCCAGTTCATAGTTATAACTTCTAACTCTGTGCATGCTGGACTTGCCATCTAAACAAATAGAAAAAAACAACATTAAACTTCATTCTCAGTTCACTAGAAAATCTTAAAACTATAATGAATACTTAGTATTTTATTAGTTACCCAGCTAAAGCCGATGACAGCTAAGCCATCGCTTAGTATATTTCCCACGATGCTTGCATATGAGTTCCCTGTCGGATAAAACGCATGGAACTGTGGAGAATGCCAGTGGGTAATCTGTAAAACGAGGAATTATATAACTTACTTAAGTTCCAAGATACTCAAAAGAGACGTTAAAGTAAACTAGTTTTGGGGATAAACGCGAAATGAAGGTGGTAGAAGTACCATTATCGTTTTGTTTATGGATGCAAGTAATGTAGAACATAATTGTCACATTCGTAAAATTATGAACCAAATCGACAAAAAACCTGTGGTTATAGACGGAACACAAATGTATCAAGTTATTATCTAGATATGGACTGCCTCGATGGCGTAGTTGTACTAAGGTAGGATTACAAAGTTGGGGTCTCGGGTTCGCATCCCGGGTTGGGCAAAGTGATATTGGATTTTTCTATTCATTATCAGCTCAGAGTCAAGAATTTGTGCCCGATATGGCGATAGGCTCGCCACCTATCACATCGTGGGACGGAACATACAAGGCGAAATGTGGCTGTCCTGGCACCTCTGCCTACACCTTCGGGGATATAGGCGTGAGTTTAAGTATGTATGTATTATCTAGATAGTGAAGAAGAATATCACTATATAATAGTTATATACTAATATAAATAATGTTGGTTTAAATAATAACAAATATTATTTTTATGTCTAACATCACGCACTATAATAGTGAAGGAAAACATCGCGTGGAAACCTGCATACCATAGCGATTTGTAACAATTTCTTTTGGTACAATCCGTGTCAATTGTCCTCTCGATTGTAGAGGAGGTCCATGCCCAGTGGTCAGTGGAACATTTATGGGCTAATGCATACACGTGTATACAAATGTTTCCTATTTCGATAAACAGATACGTTCACTTATACTCAGTTCTGAATTTCTAGGTATTCAGTATACGAGATATTTAATAATAACCGATTAGATTCGCCTGGAGTGTCTACACAAGCAAAAACACACAATGAATGAAAATAGAAGTCATTGTTATTGTCCTTGAGTTCACTAGAATTGTTAAAAAAAATTGAGTAGGAAGTATTTACTGACACCGGGCATTATTGCGTCATTGAAATCCTTTATGATCTCTTTCCATTCTTCGGCTTCTTCTGGCGCCTCTTCTGGTAGCATTTTGAGAAGATATCCTGGTTCCACTGATGGCAACACATCACTGAAAAGTTAAAGGAAGTTTTAGGAATATACGATTATTAATTACTGTTAGACACTATAAAGGTGAGGAAACCTGCATACCATAGCGATTTGGAAGAGTTTATATGGTATGTTAAGGTCGGCCTAACCCCTCTCAATCGTGCTCTCGATTGTATAGTGCGCCTTAAAATTAGTGACTCTGCGGGCGTTAACATCGCCATTCTTAGCTACAATAGAATTGCGTGATCTCCCACCATTCTAGGTATATTTAAATTGAATTATGGGTTTTCCTATGTCATTATTACGTAATTGGGACCTGTGTGATGAATGTTAAGAAATCCATTATATTTACAAAAACTTTACCAACAAATAGATATTACTACTTCGGTGGCGCTGGTATATCTACTACGGCACAATTACAAAACTGTGGTCTCGGGTTCAAATCCCGGATCGACCAAAGTGATATTAGATTTTACTATTCATAGTCAGCCCGGAGTTAGAAATTTGTATACATATGTATATGACGCTCGATATGGCGATAGGCTCACACCCTGTCTCATCGTGGTACGGAGCATTTAAGACGCAGGTGTCCAGGTAGCATACATGTTTAGCCTTTCTGGGAAAAGGGCCTGAGTTTATGTATGTACGTATGTAATGGATATTGGGAACAGCAGTGCACTAATTTCTTAGAGATGTAGTGTAGTATCCCTTACGTAAGTCCTACTTTAACAATAAACAGTTATGAATAAATTCAGTTTGTTTCTGTTTGTTTTATAAAGCATTTGTTGAACAATAGAAGGAAAATAATGTTTAATGAGCGAATCCCATCGTCGAGGCTGTACTCCGTGACTGTCGTAATGAATTTAATAACAACATAATTGACGGAAGGTTTCGTGTTGGAAGATTTTTACATAAACAAGTATTTAACCCGTTAGGAACTCAGCACAATGCAAATATGCTTAATGATTAAAAGATGGCTATAGCAAAATTATAAAACAAAACAAAACGACTTACAAATTTGTATGATGCAGAATAAATATTCATTAGAGTTACGAGTTTATGGTAAGTTAGTAACCATATTTTTTATTAGTTTTATTAATCGGTTTTATCAATAAATTAAATACTACAATAGCAAAAAATACACTATCACTCAGTTTAAATGTTTGCGTATTTGTACGTATTTTATGAATTGTGAATGATAAATATTTATGCTATTATCAATGACAGATTCTGTTTGTATTGCATTAACTTTTGTCGTGAGTTCAAAAACATTGTCCAAGGTTTAGGTGAAGGCCCGAAAATATTATGCCAAATTAAAAACAACTTGACTTACCGGTCTCTTATGTTTTCGACGTAATCAGCGAGTAGGTCTATCACCTCTTTGCCGAACTCTCTGAATTGTTGGGCATCCATATTGCACTGAAGACACAAATCTCTGCACTAGCAATTGAAAATTGAGTAATTTAATATTCTAGTTAAAACATAATAGATATAATTGAAATTGTTAAAGGCCAGGAGCAATGGGAAGGGGACACTAGAAGTTAAGAGGACGATCTATAATACAATGGAGGTAAGACGGGGCGAGAGGTGGATTTATAGGCGCAGGCCAGCTTTCTACGGCGCGCGAGTTGTTCGCACGCTAATTATTATAAGAACCGCCACGACGGTGCTCGACGTGCTATACTGCCTCCGTCGGTTTCATGATAAATATATTTTATTAATCCGAATTATATAACGGTTTCCTAACAAAGAGTTGATAAAAATATGGTCTTCATATAAAATCTAATGTACCTAATTAAAGACGATGCAGAGTAAAGAGTCGTCAATTCACGCGGTGTTGGATGTTTTCAAACATATTTGATTACTGTTTACGTTATAACAAGTTCTTATAAGCTTAATATAAATTGCCAATATAAACAAATCTTTGCTTTTATCGTTGCAAGATATGCAAATACAAAGAGTTTTTTTGTGTGTCTTCATCATTATTTTTTTGTCAATGATTTCACGGTACCGATGATTACACAGCCCAAATTAATTACTGTTTACAGAATATTAAGTCGAATTTAATACGGCATATTAATTTTTTTATTGCGATGAATGGCGAGATGCCATTCGCCTGATGGTAAGGGATATGATTGCTTATGGACAGTACCTTCTCCTTCAAACCGTAATACAACAGTGCGTTTACATTGTGCGTTTACATACATGTGCGCTATTTGGCGCGCGATATAGATATTGCGGTGGTACCTACCCAGACGGTCTGTATACATATAAAAAACCTACCACCAGTAAAACATACTTCAAATAGATATAGTACAGTCATTTGGTGCTCAAAAACCTGACCTGGAAAGTTTTCCGGGAGTTTTGAAAATTGGTGAATTAATAGATTTCGAAGTGCTCTTTTCAAATTTTCACTTTGCCACCTCGTATATTTGTCGCTCGCGCCGCCATATTGAAAAAATGGCGCCCAAAAATAGTTTTTTGACAATAACTCCTTGCCAACTCATTTTACGACGAAAATAGTTATGTAACAAATTAAACTAGACAAAATTTCCTACAATTTATGTAGTAACCTTTTTCCTTGTAAAATCAATAGTTGTAGCGTACGAGAGTCGCAAAGCAAGACACATCTCAAAAAACACGCGTTTTTCGTGCATATTACCGTTAAATATTTCACTACGTGTTGAAAACCCGGTCTACCACTGCCTGTAAGGTTCATCGCAGGTATAAAGGGACGTGTCGATGTGGCGTCACCCTTCCATTATACGGAGCAGAGGAATGGGGATGGAAAAAAAGTAAGAATGGGCTAATTCCTGTGACCACGCTCGAGCCTCCAGCTCCGGAAACCCTGTTAATTTCTGTTGATTTCTTGCAAATACAAAAAGGGATGTCGGGGAGCCTATGGATGTAGAACGTTCCACTACAAGATAGCGACGTGGAAGGAGAAACAGAGACTATTTTCGAGCAAACGTATGACGAAATCGAACAACAAGAGGACGACACCCAAGCTGATGATTCCATCGTGTATGACGTGGAAGACATTTCTATTCGTGACATTTCGCTTAGTATCGAAGACGATGAACTTGCAAAACCTGGTCCATCAAGAATAGCGAAGCGAAGGAGAATGCGCTAAATTTTGTAATAGTGTATTATAAGTGGATTAGGCCTACTGGGGATACCACAAAAAAAAAATGCGCCACTTACTCTACCTCATGGTGGTGTGGAAATGAGTTATTTGGCCAAAACGCGTGTTGGAGTGGACTTTGCGGCGCTCGTACGCTAATACTATTGATTTTACAAGAAAAAAGGGTTACAATATAAATTGTAGGAAATTTTCTCTAGTTTAATTTATCACATAACTATTTTCATCATAAAATGAGTTGGAAAGGAGTTATTGTCAAAAAACTGTTTTTGTGCGCCATTTTTTCAATATGGCGGCGCGAGCAGCAAAGATACGAGATGGCAGAGTGAAAATTCGAAAAGAGCACGTCGAAATCTATTAACTCACCAATTTTCTAAACTCCCGGAAAACTTTCCAGGTAGATCTACTAAATGACTGGACTAATAGCCGTGGAAATTATTAAGAACGTCCTATATATTTTAGCAGTATTCCTGTTGCTGAAAATGGTGATGACGATGAAAAAGTTCCCAATATATATTGCTAGACTAGATTGTTTGACAGCCTCCGTGACGAAGTTGGTTAAACGCCGGCTATAAATCAAGTGGCCATGGGTTCGAACTCCGCACGGAAACAAATTTGCATGTATTTGTGTGATCCACATGTACATATTTGTTTTGCGTCTAGGTGTGTGTGTGAAACCGAAAAATCTTGTAGCTTCTGATACGACACAAGACTCCAACTTAGTGTGGGGTAAGGACTGTGCATGTTACTGTTGGGTGTATTCATTTATTTATCATTAGCAATTTTACTGCAGGGTATAAAAAAAAATATTTTATGGAACATTCAAGCAGAATTATTACATTACTGAACTTCAAAGTGTATTTCGTTATTTGCAATTAAAAAAACGTTTGACGTCATAAGTCGTGATCGCGTTATTTCCTTGCATTTTCAGAACTTTATTGGGTGAATTATGCCCCTGCTCGGTTACTGTTGTCGATCCGTCACACTTTACATCTCAATTCCATACTTTTGCACACGATTAACGCGTTTATTGCATTTGTAATATTGATAATAGTTGTAGATATTCGTCATACCTACTTGGCTTATTTTTGCGAGCATGTAATTTATTTTTTGTCTAAATAATTGATTACTGTTATTACTAAACGTGCATTTGTTTCTTCCTTATCGGTTCGACGTACTAATTGACTAGGTGAAGGGCAATGTAATATGTGCCTTAAATTGATTTTATAATCATGGTGTATGTATACTATAAGGTTGGCGAAATTAAATATTACGATATCTTCAAACTTACATACAATGAAATTTTATCAGAGTTGTAGTATAAAAGCTGAATTTTATTTTATATATCAAATTTTATTTTCTAAGCTACTATCAATATGTATGTGTTTCCTTAGTATTCAGATATGTTTAATGGTTCTTTCGAATTGTCAGAAACATTGAACCTGATAGGGAACCTCCAAAGCCACCATCGAAAGTTATACTATACAATACGAATTACGAGTATACTATACAATACGTATTACGTTGACTATAATGTAGAGGGAAGAAACTGCCGGCTAGGGCAGTTTACGGTGGAGCCATCGTAAAATAAGTGATTGATATTAATGTCTATTATAATCCTAGGGTGAATATTTTTTTTAACATAGGTACCAATCTTTATTATGCTATTGAAAAATGGTTAAGATGGTACTACTCGCATCTGCAAATAATAAACTCAAAACTCACATACATAGTCCTAACCCCACACTAAGATCGAGTCTTGTGTCGTGGGTATCAGAAGCTACATGAGACTTTTCGGTCTCACAAACACTCAGACCCGAAACAAATACCTATGGATCAGACAAATATTTGTCTCACTGGGATCGAACCCGAGGCCTCTCGTTTCACAGCCGGCGGCTAATCAACTGCTCTATGGTGGCTGGCAAATGATTATAAGAATGATGCGGTCGGTAACATGGTCGTAATTCATTAAGGTGACTGACACTAGTGACTTATTAGAAATGTCGTGAATCAATTAGAATATTACAAAAGTTAAAATTACATGAAGGTACATTAACAACGGAGAGGCCAACTGTCCTTGCAAGCCTAATGTAAGTTTTTGTCGTTTCATAAAGAGTTTCAAATTATTTAGTAGTTAATATAGGTAAGTGGTAAGAAATACTATTTTATGTTTGGCAAATACTTAATAAAGTAAAAACATGCATATTGCATATTAGGTTTTTATGAATACAATTTTATCTTAAAAAGCATACTGCTAAAGCAAAAAATATTTTCATTGATATTAATGTTTATTAAGTTGTTTGTTGCCTTTAACACAGTTTTATTATGCTTTTAAAACTTTACTTCTGATTAGATATTTGTTTTGTAATAACCAAATATTTAAAATCCATTATGTTGTTAATAATTTTATTTGACTTTTTTGTGTTGTGTACCTAATCATTTGCAATAGTAAGTTAATTTTTGGATATACTATGTATTGTTATGCTGAAGAGTTTTGATTGGGCTTTTCTTTAAAAGACCCAAAGATGCATCTAAATTGCGTGGTGGAATAAGATTCTATTCTAAAAGCTTTTCCAATTCTGAGATACTAATGCACAATATTAGGACAAATAGAGACTGTTATTGATACATTTCAACTATCTTGTACGTTTTTTTAACAACAATAGTCAGGTACGGCGTAGATTCTAGAGTACTATAGGTTCCGCCACATAAATTGATTATAATTTAGTCTTTTTATGTGACCGTATCACAACGCAATTATTTGTCCTTTTGTGTACATAAGTTTGATTTATTTTTTGTCACGTATACAAACTTTCAAATATATTGTAGAGCAGTTTATATAATTGTCTAATTGTTTATTACATTGTCGGAATTTCCGGGCTTAAAATTTATTTTACTACTATAATTTACATTGCACAATGGTTATCGAGGTTTTATTATACCTGATATTTTTTTGTATGCGAGTGCTAGATGACTAGGAAGGTTTATGAACTTTTAAAAATAATTGAGAAAGCATTTGCAGTATTCTGAAATATATCTTCCGAGCTACTGCTCTCGGCTTTACCGATGTCATTTTGATATCATACATTCTAAATCACAAAATATTCGGTTAAATATTAAATAGCTTTCGAGGGATATAGAACTTAAATCCAAGATCACGTGTTTCATTAAATTACGTTAATTTTATATTTATAATAAAATAGGCCGCTAGTGACGAGTCTGACTAGTATAGCTTGAATCATACTCGGCGTGATCGCCATGATTGCATTTGCGCGCATACTTCTAAGTAATGATAGACCGAAACGAATTGCCGGGTCAAACATAAATTACGCAAATATCATACAATATTGAATATTATTAAGCCTCGCAAGTCCTTTACTTGTATAAGACTCGGTATATTATAGTTTAATATGTGAGATACAAAAATTCCCAAAAACAAGCACTCGGTATGTAGCGAGAGGACTCTGCTCCAAGTTGTGGCATGAAAGGCTGTGGCCGGTTACCATACGATGGGCAGCGCCTCCGTCTGCTCACGTTGGTATAAATAAATAATTCTACGAATATCTTTGGGTATACACAGGGCGTTAAAGTATAGATTTGTATTTTTTGTCAAATATAGAAGAAAAGATTCAGATAGCATATTTTGCATTTTACAAAACCCTTCCACACATTTGTGTATAAACAAACTTGACTCATAATTAAAGGTAGTTTTAACAGTTACTTTTTCTGTTATTTAAACTGTTTTATTGTGGAAGGAATATTTGCAAATCTTGTACTTAACATGCTATCTTATGCAGGTACAAAGAAACAATCGACAGGCTAGCTTGTAGCAAACGCATAAAAGGATGAGAGACTACTATCTTCTCTTGACCTCTGTACCTACATCATGGGCCCTACTATATTCAACGAAACGAAGTTCGAAACTTCGGATGATCGAAGTTCATATACGATACGAATGTACCTACATATACTTATGGTCGTTATTGACTTATAGTCGTAACCATAGACTTATAGTTAGGATGTACGTTACACAAATACGAACTTTTACAGAGTAGATAAATTCATATTGTATATAAATTTCGATCGTCCGAAGTTTCGAACTTCGTTTCGGATTTATATAGTAGGGCCCCAGAGTAGTCACTTTGCCAGAAAAAGTGTACTACTGTTTATTTTTTTCTGTTTGTTTCAAAAAGTGTAATACTGTTTTGTGTCTCGCTACTGTTTACGAGCGGTCGTATCGCTTACCATCAGGCGAACGGCTTGCTCGTCTCGCCATTATTTAAAATAAAAAAAAATAAAAAAATATTGAAGGTTGGGTCATGTGTGATGTTCGGTGAATAGTCAGCGGTCGGACACGGCTGAACGGGTCGGTCAAGGTGGTTGCCGAGGCGGCGCGGCGGCGCGGCGTGGCGATCAGCGACATCTCCATTTCTGTGTCGGCCGATCAGTTTCATACAGCTTCCGCTACCGAAATTTTCACTTCAGACATCTAGGTATATATAAAGGATTGTTGTTTGTCATTTTCTATTGGTAATACACATTGTTTTATTTTGTAAGAGTAAATTCAGTTAAGGTAGACATTTCCAATTGAAATTATGTTCTAAAACGAGTTTTGAAGAAATAAGTTAGCATGGGGTATGTTTGTATTTTATTTAATTTGGTAAAATGATCATGTTTTTTTTTTACTTTTGAGCTATTAGGTACTGTTCTTTGTTACAATATATTATATTATGCAACTCTAGGTGACCACTGAGAATCAACGTTGCGCTATTGCTCGCGTCGCGTCGCAGTGCAATATTATGCCGAGTGGTCACCTAAGTGCCATAGTGATGCGATCTACAAACTTTTTCGTTATTTTTTTTTCTTATTTTGTTGTATGGTAATGTATGTAAGTGAGGTCGTTGTATTGTGTCGCTAATAGATGTGTTTTCTTTTATTCTATATGAATATTCATTTATTCTTAAACATACATTTATTTTTTGACATATACATTTTAATTTAGGTATTTAATGTTCTTATTGAAAGTCTTATTTTTATAAATATATTTTCGCTGTTGTTGCGATGGAAATAGGCTTTCGAAAACATTCGGAAATCAATGGTCTCGTAAGAACTTGCTATTAAGGCTTATAGTTGTTAAACTAACAACAGTTGACAACTAATCAGTAATCTCAACGTGCACCGTTGACAAGAATGTTGATGTCGACAGCAATATTGATAGTAATTGAAGTACATGTTTAATAATCTGAGTTTAATTAATCACATACAAATTGAATATTACAAATACGCTCAAAGGGTAGAACTAAGATATAAAACAATTTGCGAACTAAACAAATAAAATAAACCAAAGGAAAACAATTATACCAAAGAAATAAATAATTAAATAAAGCAAAAATAAATAAAATCCAATTTACAGATAATTCGATACAACCTCATCGTTTTCTATAAATATTATTCTATACGTCCGTATATCCATTCCGCAATCGGAGGTGAAAGTTACAGAATATTTTTCCGACTTATCGTTAGCTGGTATAGTCACCGGCAGTGGCAGTATAGATCCGCTGTGTTGATGGAGCACGACATGGTCGAGCCGAGGCAGCAGCGCCCTTGATGTGATGCGGAATGTCGTCTCACTGCGAAGAATATGCTGAACATCCGACATGTTTGTCCCACCTTCGGTCAACAGCATCCCTAGGATAATTTTGCCCGTTGTTGTCTCTGAAAACATTTAGGACATTAAACGAATAGACTTTTCTTTCTAGTATGTCGTAGGTTTAATAATTTTGTCAAAACGGTTGTATGGAAAATTATGTTAATTTAATTAGAAAACTAATACAAAATACTGGTTAAAATTTAATATCAAATTTACAATAGCTTCTAGGTTATTTGTGTTCAGTGTATTTGTATTGTATAGTTACCTATTAACTGATCAAATATTTCCATCATAATATCAGAAGCATTTTCGATCAAAGCATAACGTAGAGACTTCAGCATAAGTTCGTTGCGGTGCGGGATCATCAATATGGTTGTCCTGTAACATTCACAAGCCTCGCCGCAACTGCAGGGGTCCATTGGCCAAGTCTGAACTTTAGCTTGAAGAGTATCTATTGCTAAATCCCAACGGGGCTGCGTAGTCACCCGGATAAAAAATTCTCCAATAGCACTTCTAAACCATAGCCAAGTGTTGCCAACTTGAGTGCTGAGACAAATCAGTTGCAGGTATAGCTTATGTTCTTGGACTTCTTGCCCACTCTCCTTTGGCAAACCAGTCAACATTATTTCTTTGTCTATCATATTTAGCCGTCGTATGAAAAACTTTCGCGTCGTGGATTCTTCAAACACTACCGGAACTGTCGGCTCATTATCACTAACACATATTTTAAAAGTGGCAGAAGAGGGAAATGGCGATGATACTAGCACATCCACTTTATTAGGTCGGTATAGCGGCCCTGTCACTTTGCATTTTCTCAACGGGTTTAATACACCGACCTGACCGCTAAGTAAAAAAACAATATACGTATCAAAGATTCTAGTTTTATTGTAACCGTGCACAAGAAGAATGCAACTTTCTTCGGCAACAAAATTCGCCACATATTTCACGCTCAAAAACATTTTCTTTCCGTTGTCACCAGATGAAGATTTTTCTACCATAAAATTATTACCATTAGTATTAAGAGTCATGTAACTGAATATTAATGATTCTTGACTCGATGGACAAATAGCTACTTGGCGCGTGGAACTTCTTAATAATGGAGGGTTGAATTTAATAGTATCTTTCGGTTTGAACATAGGTAATGTTACGAAAAGATGAATGGACAAAAACAACATTTGCAAAAAGTTAGGATGTAAAAAATCTTTACTCATCAGTGGAAAGTACAATCTGAGCTGATTCATGGCTTCAATAATAAGACATGCATTATTAACGATTCCCCCTTCTTTAAAATTCTGTTCGATTTCGCAAAATATGGAGAAATGCTCTTCTAAGAAAGGACAATAATTTATAATTGCAGATGCTATAGCAATGCCGTCCGACAAGTCCGTTGTAAGGTTAGTGACAAGTTTCACAGGTTTATCTTTCCCACGTAGCTTATTGTGTTGTGTGACTATCTGCTCGTTATACCAATCGACGATTACCTTGATAATGTCCCTGGGCTCGGAACTCACACAAACGCAATCAAAGAAACAACTGTCCATAACAAACACTTTGTAGCTTTGTAAAATAAAATCAATCCAACTTTGTTTATTCAAACGATTAAATAATGTAATATCAGCCAGCAATTCTTGTGTTAATAAAATATCCGCGTTACATTTTGGAGTAACATTCTCTGAGTAAATCACAAATTGTTCGTAACTCAGAAGAAATCTTGCTTTCAATATCCATAAATCGGCGCCGCGACATTTCAATAAATTTATAATTTCCCTATAAGTGTCATGGATTTCTTTTACACATTTAAAAGATTCGTCTACTCCGTGAACTCTGAAAAATAAATGTAATATAAGTGAATAGTTTACAGTCTATAATTTTATATTGAAACAATAGTAAAATATAAATTCTACGTACGAAATTTTGCGTATGTGCTTCATAAGGGGTCCAGCGATCCGTCGGACAAAGTTTAAAAACGACACGTTAATCCCTTTTGTTTTTGTTCCACTTGACTGTGAAGATATAGCAGACGATATAGCGTGGAAAGTGTCAGGAATAACAGGATATAAATCTCTGCGAAATCCTTGCTGAAACATCCATTTCTCCAAAAATGTTGAGCATCCCTCCATGTATTCATAAAGCGCACTTTGAGAGCTTAATGGAAAATAAGGATAAGGGTTGTCAACTGGTTTAACGAAAGGGTTGGCGTGTAAAGTTAACGCACAATATGTGAAACAAAAGTGAACTTCTACTTCACAGCCGGAACCACATTCATGGTGAAAACTCAATGTTAAATTACGCGCATAGGAGACTTGGCAACAGACTTTAACTTCTACTGTCAATACCGTGTGTATTGTCTCTTCTACCTGCACAACTTCAAAATCTATGAATTTTACTGATAAGTTTGTTTCCTCCTTTGACACACATCTAAAAGAATCCATGTCAGATTCGTCTTCCATCTTGACTGTAATAATACGATTAACTTCTGTTCCAACGTAACATGGTGGAAATATTATGCGGGTCGTGCTGGGAACCATTACAGGCGTTTGCCTTTTCCCGAAAAAAGTTAAGTTATAATAAGGTATTGTCATCTGTTTATCCAGAAACATCAAGGCTGTTGCAACAAATTTTCCGTGACTTTTAGGATGGAATTTTAAAGAAAATAATGCCTCTTTTCTTCGATCCAATTCAAATTTGATATGGGTTTCATTGATAATTGAATGATTGTCCTCAGTTTTCAAGTTGAGTGAGAAATTTGGTACTAATTTTGAAGTCAATATGGTTATGTACAGGTAATATTTTGACACATTAGTCATAGTAAATTCTATTGTATTGCTTTTGTGTGGCATGTACTCCATGTCAAACTTATTTACAGAAAATATTATCCATGGCACGGTGATGACCCCACTTATGCGACAATAACTTATATCTTTATTAACTGTTTTTAGTTTCACTTTAGAATTATTCTCATAACACCTGAAAATATGAATATGTTATATTTTGATTATAATAAGTAAATATTTTCTGTAAGCCAACGCTATGAAAGTGGCTGAACCATGAAAAAAATAACATAGAAGAATATATTATTTTAAGTTACACTCACTGCTCATATTCGCCAATATAGTGTTGTAATTCTGTGGACCAAGAATTGTGATCTGGTGGCCCTAATAATCCATTAATTCGAAACGGTATGTACATTTCGTACTCCCGGCGAAATATATCGCACACTTTTATAAAAACGGTTTTTGATTGTCCCCCATCAACACAGAAATGAAAAATTCTTTGCTTTTCATTTCCTTGTGCTATGTACACCTCAAAAATATTCTCATCTTTTGTGTTGAGCACATCAACCTCAGTTCTCAATGTACTAATATTTTGAAATGTAACAGGAACATATGTAATCATGGAGCACGGTATTCGTGCCATATAAATATTTTTAGGATGTATTGTCAGTTTTGGCTCAATCACGTTACCACTTACAGGTAGCACAACATTTTCTTTATTGTTTATTTTTAAACAAACATCAAAGGCAAATTCTAACACGCATGAAATTTTTACAATTATCTGGAAGGTTATAATCATTTTCGGGCGTATTGTGCCACTCATTGGTTCTATTCTGAAACCTGGTATAAGGGGTTCCACAACATGGAACAAAGCTATCTCTCTTGAAGAATTTTCCAGCTTCACTCTTTCTACCGTTTCCAAATTGAGAGCAATGTCTTTAAATATAACAGCTTGTTGTAAAAATTTTATTGACAGTTTACGAGTGATTATGTTTAGTTCGATCGGAACAATTTTAGTAGTTTTACTCGCTGATACAAAGTCGACTTCATGCACCTTTGTTTTGGTATGTTTGCAGATATACAAAACATCACAAATTTTACACCCGTGTTTCGGTATAGATCCAGAATTTGGAATTATTTCAAACGGTATATCTGACTGCGTTTCTTCCCATTTGAAGTCTACGGTAATATTGAAGTAGTTATATATTCTTACTGGAACGGATGTGATGAAACTTTCAGTTGTAACCATGCCGAATTTCAAACTTTTATCTTGTATCATTAATGTGGGAGTTCCAACATGAAGAGAGTATGGGTGTTTTTTATAAAATTTATTTTCTATGATGTATTCGAAAGTTCCTCTAAAATATCCTTCGACAAATCCCAAACAAAACATATTGACCTTGACTTCAGCTAAACTCTTAACTCTTATTTTTGCCTTTTCTAATTTATTGTCCGTATATAAAACGCATTCATCTTTCAACAACTGAATTGTTATATCAACTTGCGTGTTATTTTTTATTATTAATTCATGTTCACCGTAAGTAAACAGCCCTACTCTGCCAAAGTTTACAGAAAACGGAAGAAACAAAATATCAAATAGATCATAAGTACTGAGTGCCTGACGAATTTTTTTACAAAAGTCCTCTGGTGCTCTCTGTCTTTGCATCTGTGCGTCTGAGTGACATTTTTCTTTTTTTGTGCTAAAAATTTCCTTTATAGGAATCTTTGCACATGTTGATTTGCAAACTTTTAAATGTTCATGAGCTGCTTGTTTTCTTCTTTTGTTAATATCAATTTCGTCATCAACGTATGTATATTTCTTTTCGTATTCAATTAATTTATGCATTGATTCTATATTCAATTCTTTACATTTTGTTAGTATTATAACGTTTAATTGAATCGAAACATAATAATTAATATAGTTACAATCATTTTCAACTTCTTCAAAGTCACTATGGGGATTTGAAATTTGAAATAGTAGTTTATTTCCCACTTTTAAACAATTGGGTTTTACTGAAATACATACTCTTTTAGATGAGTTTGGAAAAATTGTGAATTTTTGAGGAGTTACTTCAAATCCGGGGATTCTCATGTATTGCACTTGTGCAGCAATCACACTAGATTCATTTCGTATGCGAAAATATTTTTTTACCATAGTATTCATAATTACATCACCAAAGTCTATGATTCTGGGAGAATGATTTATTTTACAGTATTCGAATTGTCCGCTTATGTAATATCTCCCAATTTCAGAATGCAGTTCATTGTTACAACACCTCGCACCGTCCACTTTTATTAAGCGTAAATCAAATACAAATCTGTTATCCGAATGTTTCTTCCGTTTTGCTCTTGAAATACATTCTGTTTTAGGATTAAATATTATTTGTATTACATGATTATTAATTTGCGTGATATTAAATGCTCTGTGGGATGCGGATATTTCCCGAGCATATTTCAGTGTCTGAAAAAGAAAATATTCCCTCATTTTCTATTCCATGCAAATGGTAAGGTAGGTAAAGGTATTTACTTACTATCAAGGAGCCATCATGCATTGTTTTGAGGTAAGCACAAGTGCTGAGATCGACCTCAACATCCAAATCTTGTGTTGTAGAAAGACCGACATACGATATTGGAAACTCCACCACTTTAAAATTTTTAAATACAGTATCAGGATTGTATAAATCACACATATTTCACATTAAAAATGATCTGAAAAAAATGTCATAACAATACGAGTAGTTGATTACCTAACAGGTAACGTCAATGCTTGTCATATAAAAAGGAAACAGTTGAATAAGGCTTAAAGAGATCTGATGGTAATAATTAACAAAAATGTATTTCTTGAATTTATACAAATTGAAACATTTCGAAAATATGTGTTAATATTGTTATAATCTCAAATTTTCCTTTCTTCAAAGCGATGCTAGATGACTAGAAATAAAGTGCTCCCGCGAACGGGATAACGTGCTAGAGTAATATTGTAGATGGATGTAAGTACCCGGGGTGTGTCGTACGACTCTGGTAAATTAGTTCGGGGCGGGGGAGCCCCTCTGGTTGCCGCCGCGCCGCGCCACCCCGCGTGCCCCAGGGTTTATCAGATTCAGGGGGTAAAAAAATGACTTCTCAATGGGAGGCAGGAGGGCGGCGCGCGGCGAGCGAGCGGCGTCGAGGGGCGGTGGTGGGCGGCGCCGCCACGTGGGCCCGGCTACAGCCACGTCGCGACGTCCGCGCGCCCGTTGCACTCGCTCCCGATACAACGCCGCTCTGGAGCTATGTACAGGTGTTCGCGTGCCGCTTTTGTTTACGTGCTCTGCGCGGCATGCTAACTCGTGAACTTACAGCTGAATGTTTACAGAGTGCTTTTCGGACGTTGTGTTGAACCCATGGAAACAGGATACGGTGACGTGGTACCGGAGTGCGATCGGAGACGCGAGCCACCTATGGATGTTGCGCTGGATACCATGCACCAGCTCGACCCACCCCCGCCTGACGTGCTGCTCGCGCTTTTAGCCAGGAATAAAGCGCTTGAAGGTAAACATGGCTATATTCCAGAAACAGCATACAATGATTGTTTCTGCCTTTTTCCGATCTGTATTAAAAATACGTTAATGGACCTATAGTTCTAAAAGGCGTTCGATGGCTTTGTAGTGATGACTTTTATAAGGAAAGCTACAATTACGTGACACGTGTCGGGGCTTGGTAGAGCGTGCGTCTATGGGGCTGGCGATGGGGCGGCCACCAAAGCGTTTTGTGGATTAAAACCCACGCACGGCACACGGCCTCGTATAATTAAGTTAAGTGCTCTTCACCGCGCCGCGTATGGCAGGACGAGGACCTGTTTGTTGATTTTAACACCAGACAAGAGCTAACAGTACCATTGTAATGATTCATTTAAAATATTGATCATGTTTTGTAGTTGCTTGATTTAAAACTTAGATTGTAAACCTGGGAATCAAATATGACTGATTTCAATACAATTGGTTTTAGAATAGATTAATAAGCTGTTTCAGATACTTAAAGCCAACGACATAACATATATTACAAATAATTTTTTTGTTATTTTAATAATGGTAGAGAGTATATTGTGCTTTAGTTACATGCAAATTTATACAATGATAGGTAATAAGTAAGTATAGTTTTGTCAATATTTCATGTTTGGTTCTAATAATAATATGCCGACGGAATCCGATGGCATCTCGAATATGAAAAATAAAATTCATGAAAATCCACAGTCGCAAAGCGACTCAACGCTCTGATAAAAATAAAGAAAAAAAATACAATATTCTGAAATTACATGTAAACAAACATTAATTTAACTATATCTAACTGTATGATATATTTCCAAATATGGGTATGATTTTCCATTATGTTTTTACTCAAAATAGATATAAACTATTCTTATTAGAAAGGGCAGGCAGGCTGTAATCAATAATTTCGTAAAAAATTATTACATATTACTACTAAATTCTTTAATAATAAAAAAAAAGTTGTCTTTAATCATATTACGAGTATTACTTTGTATAATTTTACCACTTTCGACAATACAGAATACTAAGTTTGAATTAATTAAAGAATTGTGCATAAATAAATTTAATAATATTCATAATCATTTTAAGAGACCTGGTTGATGTTAACACCTAGACTTTCTGATAAGTATTACTGTACGGTCTTATTGAAATGTTATTTACTTATAATTATATTTCATTCTTTATCATATGAACTAGTTAGAACTCAAATAATTACGTAAATGCTTTCTTGAAGGAAAGCATTGAGATATTATACTAGAGGGGACACGGCCAACAAAATTTTTGTAACAAATTGAAGGGTACATTCTATTTCTGTCTCTGTCACGCCTACGAAGTAACATATTATCTTCCCTCTTGCTTCAATGTGTACCCTTATGCACGCACCATACGCAGAGATTTTGTTCCCGATGTCCGCTCTAGTATAATAACTCAATGAAGGAAAGTGTTGCTGTTGTTCAAGAATATTTTTCAATAGCATGGTATACCATACGTCAAACTTTTCCACCTTTAGTTTCATTGTTATATCAGGTGGGTCAACACAAATATTCATTAATTCATTGATGTACTACGGTCCAATTTTTAATGACTTATTTATTTATTGGAGTGCATAATGCTAGTGGTAGCGGGATCAAATCCTAGGGACCTCCTCTGACTTTTCAGAGTCTTGTGTGTTCATAGTCAATCACCGCGAACTAACGGTGAAGGAAAACATTGTAAGGAAGCCTGTATACCGTAGTAATTCTTACTATGGTATGTGAAAGTCCGCCAACCCGCACTAGGCTAGCGCGGTGGACTATTGGCCTAACCACTCTTAATCATACTCTCGATTGTAGAGGTGGCCCTGCAGTGGGACGTTTATGGGCTGATACAATATTAGTTTATTAACAAAAAGTATAAGTTGTAGTGTTTTGTAATGGTTCTTTGCTGTATATCTTTAAAGCTACGGTGCTTACTGGTGACCGGAGAGGTATTATTGTCTCAGAATATACTGGTGCTTGGTCTCTCATATGTGAGAGGCCGCCTGGGCAGGTACCACTGCAATGTCTATTTGTCCCGCCAAACACCAGTGTAAATGCACTGTTGTGTTTCGGTTTGAAGTAAATTGTGTCCATGTGGAGTGGACATTTGGAGATTTAACATCTTATGTCTCAGTATGGCGAGCGCAGTGAAATGCCAAGCGTTGCTTTGCAATTCAAGGTTTTGTTTGGTTTGCTCCTGTTCATGAGCGTTCGTATCGATTACCATCAGGCGAACGGCATGCACGTCTCGCCATTCATTGCAATTTAAAAAAAAACCCAATGCGACGTGAAATATCAGCTTTGTTATTGCCTTTCGTTCGTTTGAGTCAGATGCTGGAAACCTAGAAAGTGGTGGTAGGGTTTTAGTATGTGTCCGTGTAGCAACCAATGCCCATTAAGGTGGAAAACTCATCTTACGCCCAAATACTGGAACGCCATTCAAATAATAAGTTGCTCTTAACAGCGCACGGCCCACTTATCCAGTACATTTAATCGGGATTAACGTAGTTAAGCGCAACTTATATTTAAGTTGCGTTCCAGTATTTGAGCGTTAGTGACTTAAGTCTGTGCGGTATCCAGTTTAGCCTGTGTTAGACCAGAGTGGCATAATTTTGATCGGCAAGATAACCCTTACACGGTGGATACTGTATTCAAATCAATGTAGTTCATATTATTTTGTCTCCAATATCCCATAAATTCTAAAACGTTTAAAGGGTAAGTAGTAAGTAGTTTTATAAAATCTTCTGAAGATCTTGCTGTACTGAGGGCAGGCTCCAATATATCCTAGATAATATGAGGTTTCTGAAGTAATTCTCAATGTTTGTACCCGATCATTACCATCAAAACTATTATGCTCTTAGACGCAATATGACATTTGATATTCTCTTTTTAAAAGTTTTCAATATTTTTTGTACTGCTCTGGTACCAGTTTAAAAAGTTCCAAATCCTAAAACATAGTCCATAAGTACTTAGTTCCATGTTTTTCAAATATAAAGCCGACGGCTTGTTGTAAAAAGTTTATACCCATATTTCTTTCTATTGTGTGTATTTTTTGTCTGCGATATTGCATTTATCTAGAATCAACTGGCATCACGATAAGCAAGAATAGAATTCAGCTGTTTATAAAAACTGACAAGTCTGGTTCATCATCGAAAAAAAGATATAATAAAACCATGGGATAATACAACAATTAATTTAATTGCGTGAGAAAAAACTGAGTATGATGTTTAAAAAATGCTTTCACTAAATACTGGAAGAGTTTGGCGATGTCTCCTATTATGTTATCGCATTAGGACCGGAAGTGGTCACGTGCGGGCGCGTGCGCGGCGAATCGGCCACATCCGGTTTGACGCGGTAAGTCTCCGGATTCATATTTTACGCTTTTTTAATATCGTCAACTTTCACAGCACTACCTTAAATAACATTAAAACGCCTTTACTTTATTTAGAAGATTTTTAAATGACTTCAATTAAAAGCAAGGAACGATCTCCAGCGGTTACGTTTGCATTTCTTCCTGATACTTTGTATCGAAATGTTGTTAATTAATTTTCTTAGTAAAAAAAAAACTTTATGATATGTTTAATGCAATATAAATATAATTATAGTCATTCTAATGCGCGTCCATTAACAATACCACAACAGAAAGAAAAAAATGATGGTACAATATTATGATCGTCTTGAAAAGCAATTACTTTAATAGAACATAATTGACTCAATTTCTTTAATTGGATTTATCAAAAGGTATCGAAAAATCTACCAAGCAAAGAATTTCGTAAATCCATTCACTATTACTCATAAATAAGTTAGAAATGTTTAAAATCGTGTTGTGGGAGTAAATAAAGGCATGTAAAACAAAACTAGTGACGTCACTAGCCTTAATATGCATTACTGTGTGCGATTGTGAAAGATATAGTAAGATTCCCCCAGTACGCTCTCACTCTTTCATTTAAAATACGAATATTTGCCTCATGTTGCAAGATACTATAATACTGTTTGGACAGTTTTTTTAATATTCGCAAAGAATACAATGAAAATCACAGTTAAATTCATACGCTCACGCCTTTTTCGCAGAAGGGGTAGGCAGAGGAGCTGGTAGCAACCAGTACGCCCACATTTCGCTTGTCTCACGATGTGATAGGAGGTGAGCCTATCGTCACAGTAAATTACTTCATTATTAATTTAAAAAATTACATCATAGTAGTCCCGCGCAAGTGTTTTGTTTTCGTATTCAGTATCTACATATCCGGCTGTAGGTTTTCTACCTAGATTGCGTTGTTCTAGCCGTCAGTTGTGATACAACCTACGAAAGGTTGTATTGTTGTCACTGTATAGTTTCAATAACAAAACCTGTTTAAGATGATCCCGTAAACTATCTCTTTCTTTAAGTCATGCAGTTATAACTTTAACTATCATATTTTTTAATTATGATGAATATATTTTGTTTGTTTAAGTTTTACGCACAAGCCTATATCTATCAGTATTATTTTGATATCTTTTTTGGTAGCTATCGTAGCATTGGAAACAATTAAAGACTACAGGGTTTATGGCCGTCATGGTATTGTTTGGGGCTCGAACTCATCATCCGCGCTGCGGGGGGCGACATCTGTCGGACTATCACCCCTCGACTTACTGTTACCTCTGCTCACCTGATATTTATAGCTTATAGGGACTTTTGACCGTAAAGACTAGAAAGCGATTCATTCAGTGAGTTATATTGCCGGATGTCCAATAATATCTCTACATCCACTCATTCTCCAGAGTAACTACTCGACATGTTGAGACTTAACATCTTATATCTCAGGATGGTGAGCGCAGTGGAATGACAAGCATTGCTTTATGATTCATGGTGTTGTTTGGTTTTGCTACTGTCCATGAGCGGACATATCGCTTACTATCAGGCGAATGGTATACTAGTCCCGCCATTCAAGGCAATTAAAAAAAATACAGTAACATCTTATATGTATGTATATTATAAACACTATCTTCAACCACAGGCAACGTTGGAGATAATGTCCACAATGACCTATCGCCGTCCATTGATATAAAAAAACATCCTCTTTCGTTCCTACTCTCCTCCTGATTTGATGGGCTGGCGACATATCTATGGTCCAAGAGGTGTGAATGTTCATGGGCGGCAGTGATCACTTACCATAAAGAAACCTATTGGCTCGTTTGCGGACCTATGCTGTAAAAAGACAGCGGTATGAATCAAACTCTTGGTTGTGAACGAGTTTCATAACACACGGTGTGTATACACGTATCATTTAGCGGAAGTTTCATCATAAGAATTCACTTTTATTAGATAATGCTCATTGTTCTAGACCCATTAAACTGGGTAGCAAAAACAATGTTTTTCTCCTTTGTATTATTGTGCCACTTTATAATAGCTCTGATGTTTTCAAATTTTTAATATGGTATAAAAACAACATGTAAATCGTATATTTTTGTGTAATATTTGTTGTGCAAGGCATTTTTTTTGTATGAAAATAACAATTAAACAGTATAGGTGTAAAACTTACAAATAATAGTAATAATTACGGTAGTCCACATTGTTCTCATTTTTTCTAAACCAAAGATTATTTCTTTCATGTACTACCATGATTAAAATTTAATGAAGTGCATAATTAAAATAATTAAATATAAGTACGTGATAACAAAAAAAGATTTAGGTTCAGCAGGTCGAATGAGAGCTTCGCTTTATTAGAGCTGTACGAACTGGTCCGTGTTTATAAAATATCCGTACCTAACTAGTTGTATACATTAGTTATTCATATACATTTACAGTTAATTTCACACATCTCTTTTCGGATTGTTATTTTGACATATTTTAAGCAACCGTAATGTATACTTTTATAAACTCAACAGATTATTTCTTGATGAATGTACTTTGAAAGTATCAGTTGTATCAATATCAGCCCATATACGTCCCACTGCAGGGCACGGGCCTCCTCTACAATCGAGAGTACGATTGAGAGTGGTTAGGCCATATAGTCCACCACGCTGGCCTAGTGCGGGTTGGCGGACTTACATACCATATAAATTTTATAAATCGCTATGATATGCAGGTTTCCTCACGATGTTTTCCTTCACCGTTTTAGTGCGTGGTGATTGACTATCAATACACACATGACTCCGAAAAGTCAGAGGTGTGCCCTGGGATTCGAACCCGCGACCACCGTGAACATGTTGGCAGTCGCGTCTAGTCCGTTTGCCAACAGGCCACCACGCACTTAAAAGAAAGTATAGTTACATTTTATCAATGTTTTTTTTTATTGTGAACTGTTTAGCTACAATTCGATAGTTTTAGATGTCTTCAACAGAAACGATAAATTACGAAGAACTCGTGCGTAATTACCATTAAGATGTAAATTGTAAATCAACATCTTTTTTTCTGTACGTAAATGAGAAAATAATTGCATAAGAATAATTATCATGTTATGACAGATTGCAAACACCTAGATAAATAGGAAATGACTATATTTATATGCAATTGTATAATATATCATTGATTTATATGACAAAAATATAAGATTATACATACTATATTTTTTTCCGACCAAATCGTGAGCCCCATTACATTTGCTCCGTGTAGTATTTTGTATAAATTAATTTAATGGTATCCATATAGATAAAAATATATGAATGGTAATTAATATTTTACATACAGATTCTTGTGATGTAATTTATAATAGGGAGGTTAGGAGGACTGATGAAATGACATGACAAAAACACATTTGTTGACTATATCCTTTTATGTACATTTAAAATGAAACTCATTTTTTTCTGGTAGATACTGATTTTACTAAAAGAACAAAATATTACGTATTTTACTGCATTCTTTTTTTCTCATATGTGTAATTCTTGTAAAGTAATGTAAAGGGAGAGGACACAGATTTCTGTAACACAGGTTTACACCTACCACAGAAGTCAGGAGACTTAATTAATACTCGTATAAGTATTGTGAAACTTGTTGGAGATCAGTGGCGGCGTAAGGTAGGTTGGCACCCGGGGCGGTTTTGTATTGAGCACCCCTACATAAACATAACACCCAATACTAAACAATCCTACATCGGACATATCGTGCACTTATCAAATCTGACTTTTATCGGAGGAAAGCTATTGTGCTCTTCTTTGGGTGGCCCGGAGGCGGCTGGAACTGTATGTTAGTGTCACTGGCCTTCTAGCCTGACACGTTAGGGATGTTTTGCCCGAGCCGGGTCCCTCACAAAACCTCCGCTAGCATACCGACTAAATTCCTTGGATGACCGTCACACGCATTATGGGCGGCCCCAAACATCACAAGGCGAGAAGCGCATGGCCTCAGCGTCCTATAGAAAATCATTGCTGGATGTATTTTTTTTTTTAATTCTTGCCCGGCATAATAGCCGCATTGCGCCTGATGGTGAGCGCAAATGCCGCCCAGGCAGAGTATCCATTGGCATCGGACGGCAGTCCCATGCCGGCAAGATACAATTATGCCGGCCTGCTAAGATGCCTTTTCACACTATGGCGGAAAGACCCAGGATTATAGGAAGGAGGGAACACGTGAGACGGCAAACAATTCCACAGCCTGACGGTGCGGCACAAAAAAGAATTTCAGAACCATTTGGTTCGCGCCGGGATGATATGGACCATCAAGCTATGGCTTCGCAAGCCAGCACGCGTGGTTCTGGTTAGGAATGGAGTGGAGGGGATCAAGTTGAACAATTCCTCAGAGCATTCACCGTGATACAAGCGGTAGAACACGCTTAGAGAGGCGACATCCCTCCGGAGTTGTAGCGACTCTAAGTTGCTCGTAACGTCTGCATCATTCACAATGCGGATGGCCCGCCGCTGCAATCCATCCAAGGCATCGAGCAGGTACTGGGCGGTACTCCATACCCGGCCGGACCTGCGCTTTATACAAGCGATAAAGCTGACCGGGCGTGAAGAACCGCGCACCCTGTTCAGGACTCCAACCCTGCGTGATGTGGCAGATATTACGCCCTCGATGTGATTCCTTGGATTGAGATCACAGCGGATATCCACACCAAGGATACTCATGTCATTCCGCACTGAGAGGGGAGCACCCTGAAGAATGGGGAGGGGAGAGAACGGGGATTTTTTGCACGTGAACGCACACACCTGGGGTTTCTTGGCATTGAACTCAACCATATTCCTGGAACCCCATGTAGAAATGAGATCCAAGGTCCGGTTGAGCTCAATGACAAGATCTTCGCGTCCCTTCACAGTTTCGACTCGGCAACCCGGAGGCCCGCAGTGGTATCGCCCATGGACCGTGCTGTCATCTGCATAGCAATGAATGTTGCCAAGCGACAACATGTCATTGATATGCAGAATAAACAAGGCGGGGGACAGCACCGAGCCCTGTGGAACTCCGGCATTTACCGACATGAGCGCCGAACCATGTCCGTCCACGACTACACGTATTCTACGCCCGTGCAGAAAGCTGGAAATCCACGAACACAAGTTGCTGGGCAGACCGTATGCTGGATTTCTTCTTTTGAAGGGTGCGACTGTTTCAAAACGCGGCGCCAGTTAAAGATGTTTAGGTCGTCTACGTCAGAGATGAGGCCATGCGCCCTGTCGCTCATATCCAAGTTGCTGTAGGTAAGGGCGCACCGCCCCCTGCACAGTATGCCCAGCCCAGCGTAATGTCGCCTCTTATGACGGTTAGGTAATACTGTGGCGAAATTCTCATACTCTACGACAGGGTAGAGGCGCCGCAGCGGTTCATTCATTTATTGCCCGGCAACCCTTTTGTGCAGGTGGCAATGAGCGGGATCGTTCACCTCGCGATCCCGTCTCGTGCTATTCTTCTGCGAGATCACGATCTCGCAGAATGAGAGTTTTGCTTGCCAAGCCTTGCCAATCTCGACCATCGAGGGCATCACGACCGAGAGCGAGAGGTCCACTCTGGCGGCTGCATAAAGTATTCTGCGCTCGTCACCCCAGAGTGCGCACTCCGAAAGAGTGTGTTTTTTCACAATGATGGCACACAGCGGAAAGAAACCGTAAAAGGCCATCGACCGCACAACTCCCGCGTACAGCCTCTGGTAAGGGGTGCCAGAACTCCCGAAGCCGAACCCTTAAGAAATTATATTTTTTTTACGATTCCCTCAGACCAGCCCCTAATAATATATTATCAGAAAAACTCTTAATTTTAATTAGAAAAAAAAGAAATTTATTTTACTTTTGGTTAACTGATAATGGGAAGAATGTGCTTGCTTTTCTGAGCAAAGCTTCCCCAAAACGGGGCTCCAGTTTGGCTCACTCGACTCGATCGCCCCTGGGACAATGCTGCGACGCCCCAGGGCTTCGTGACGCTTAGTTTGGGAAGCCCTAGGCTAGAGAATGCGTCTGCTGACTTGGCTAGTTTCGATCTTAGGCTCATGGCAGGACATGAACATTCCACCGACTATACAAGACAACTCTAACATACTTCACCAGGAGATGATAGAGACCTCCACGCCATCAACTGTGATGTGGGCCCCTGCAAGTGGCTCCTAGACTCGTGCAAGCAGATAATCTCAAATTTATCCGCTACGAGGCCCAGCTACCGAATTTTAGAATTCATTATTTTAGAGAATGAGACATTATATTTAAAAAACTTCAAAATATACTGTTAGTATTATACAAATAGCTAGATACAAGGGTTGGTAGTTATTTCTGGATACAGGTAGATTTTGTGTGCTTTCTGTGGGTGTCTTTGGCACCCCCTGGTGCTTGGTACCCGGGGCGGACCGCCCCCCCCGCCCCCCCTTAACGCCGCCACTGTTGGAGATTACATAAATTATATTAAATTTAACCGATTGCATGCATGACGCAACTTTAAGCAGTCATCACTTTCCATAGAGCGATCATCCTTTTCAATGTTGCTTATAAAACCTCAATCAGGTGTGTCACAGTGGTAAGCGATAGGTCAATCTATCGAGCTATCAAACACAAGTTCCTGCCGTACTCAAAAAAAAAAAAACCACGCGAGAAACAGTTTAATGCAGCAAAGATAAGAGGAGTTTCATAATATGAATTATGAAACTCCTCTTATCTTCTTCTACTTCTTTTAAAAGTTGTATGGATCCATTGATCATCCATTATTGTATGCCAGTAAGGCGGGTCATAGCTGTTCAAACTAAAAATTATGTAACACCATTTATACCTATGTCCACAATAAAATGTTTTTGAATTTTAAATTTTGGAATTTTGTATTTTCTATCGGCATTCGATGATTTTGCCAATGTTGGAGTAGGGCAAGAGAGAGGAATAAAAATGGCGTGGTGATAAATTTAGCTGGTTGTAGTATTTACTACTAATGACCGGTGTTTAGAGTGTTGTAGTTATCTGAAATATACCAAACATCAACTACAATAAGACAGCACACATAGATAAAATAACACATGTATTAGATATATAATCTCCTCTTATGAAGAAAGTTGTTACGCAAACATCTGTCGGTAGTATATTAATATTTCAATATGCAACATTCGCATAAATTCAAGAAACTATAATAAAAAGTAATTTTATTTATACTTACATTTAATATTTATAAACACGTGAAACGAATATAATATAATATTATTAAGGCTTAAGTAATAAAGTAATACATCTTTACTTGCTCATACGAATCTCTTATTTATCTCAAATAATATGAAGGGTGAGCATTGAGAAAAATTATAATTTTGTGGGTGATTTTTCATAGAGGGTTTCTTTGATTACGTGAACATAAAGGGCTTCCCTGTACAAAGCTCCCAATGATCATCTTTAGCCCTTTGTTAGCGTTTTAATCAATCAGAGAAAATACCGACTGTTCAATTTGAATTGGGGTTGTACGCGTTCTTTATAGTATTATAATGACGGATATTAAATATGTTGAAAGTCTACTACATACTAAAAAAACAACTCTTAAACGTTTGTGGATAGTATGGTAGTAGAAATGATAGTATTTAGCACTCTTTTATGCAGATAATAAACATAGTTTGTGTTCAATTTTAACATTTGTTTCCCTCTTAAATATATAATAAATAAAGCTGGCAAAATAATTATTTCAAGAATCACTGAGCGGGTATAGCAATTTTTACAATTTTTGATTTTTAATCATAATATAATAAAATGATTTTTATTTTAAAACAGTCGAGAAGTTAGAAAAATAGTACAATTTATTATTCTGTGACAATTGTAAATTAAAGGTGATTTTTGTACAATTCTATCGGAATGGTTAAAGATTTTTACAAAATCAATATGTAATGTTACACATACCAAAAGGCAAAAAGCATAACCTTGTTCTGAACGTATTACGTCTTCTGAATCATGATAGTATTTTGATATGCAGTAATTATAACGATGAATGAATATTAACTACACCAGGGTACTTCCCTAAACAATTTCGTATGAAAACATTGTGGGCGCAGCGTGTAGGGCGGACCATAGGGGAGTGATGGGTCCGCGATAAATTATGAGGTTTTTTGACTTCTATTGATCGTACTTTACACGGGAAATAAACTCGTAAGTCACTCCGTATATTTTCATAGGGGTTTCAGATTAATTATTGATATTAGATTTTTATCCAAATGATTTCTGTATCAGCCTACATAGGTCCCATTGCAGGGCACGGGCCTCCTCTACAACCGAGGTTTCATTGAGAATGGATAGGCCATGTAGTCCACCACGCTGGCCTAGTGCAGGTTGGTAGACTTTACATACCATAGCATTATCTGATTATCTGATTTATTTGGCTTAATTCCTTGTTGCTTGTATTTGACGTATTTCTTGGGAGACTTTGCCACTGGGGTTTTGATCATATAAAATTGCACCATAATATTATTTTTATTTATTTTATACAAACATTTTACACGATCTACCAACAGATGACACAATAAGTAACTTAAGTATACCTACAAAAAAAATCATATAAACTTATATTGTTCACCTTGTTATGTGTGGACCCATCTACATTAAACAACTAAAAAGCAGACTACAAACAAAAGATGATAAATAAAAAAATGGAGCAGTGAAAATAATATTCTCATTATTTTACTGACATAGATTATGCTAAGAAGTAGTTGAGTGGACTATAATTTTACTTATTTTACTTTTAAACATAGCAAAAACAGAAACAACCTCAGTGAAATTATTTGGCTTTTTTTATTCTTTCTCCACCAGGGAGCCAAGTACTGCTTTACAGCGTTAGTAATATAACCACATATATACAAATGGATTATATTATTGATTATTAAAATTATTTCCAAAAAAACCTCTGAAGTTAGGGTAATCATATTCACAAATAAATGTCATAGAATCCTACATTATTAGGTCATTCTCAAATAATTGGCCTTTTCTCTGAAACCGTGTAACGATTGTCGTCATCCCCTTTCTAATTCTAAACTGAGTTTACTTCCTGACTTCCCGTACCAATTAATAAAGACCAACAATTTACCTGAATGGGCCGGTAAAGAGAAAATTAAGGAGATAGCCGACCTCGGCTGCTCATTACTGCGTTGTATTAAAAGCGGGGGCCCTTTCTGCTTCAATATGCATTTTTACGAGCGTGCGGGGCGGGACTCGTGCATGTTTGATGCTCACAATCACGGCTTCTTGCCACCTGCGCTCCGACCTTAAGGGAGGATTTTACAGACATGCTCACTATCCACAACATATGATTTCGGATTTCAGACTGCTTAGGGATTTTAGCTATACACGTTTAACTCAAAGTCGAAAATATTGGTTGAACATTTTTCAAATTCGCATTGGCTTAGTGGAGCGTCATTTCGTTTTCTTATGTATGATTAGTAGACTTAATTTTTTTTTGTTCCTACTCTCGTATTATCATAGCCATGGATTCAGCTAAATTCCTTCATACAATATTCTATTCATTTAAAACAATACATTTACCATAAAAGCTCTATTCAACGCCATTTATAATCTAACTTAGTGACAGTTATACGTGGCTGTCATTGCGTAGGCTTATGTGTATTGCAACAGGGCGGAGTAATGTCGGGGCGGCGGGGTGCGGGGGTAGGCGGCAGGGTGGAGGGGCAGGGGGAGGGTTGGAGGGTGTGCTGTAATCAAGAAGAGTACCCCGTCCCCAGGCACGGCGCTCGAGCCTGCGCCCCTCGCCTCCCGCTACAAGCTCGAGGGCAATGCCTCAAAACCTCTATTGACTTAATGTAAAGAAATATTTTCACGTTTTCTTTGTTTATATGAAAAGTCAATACCCTCCAGACGGCTTCACAAGGAAAGAAAGCAAAGTTTATATTTAATTCATTCGCTTTGCCGTATTTTGTTTTATATAAATAAACTGTGTAAACATAAACGTTTTTCGAATAAATAATGATTTTGATATTTTTCTATGTGGCCTTCTGTATTCAGTTCAGAAGCTATTTAATAATGTTTTTATTATTGTCCCATAATGTTTTTACTAGTGCTTAAATATATATCAAATAAATATCAAATGTGATATTATTAACGATTCAAATACCTAGAACAACATTAAAAATCTATAAAAAATATAACAACAATCAAATGGCTCTACTATTAAAATTGAACAGAAAACTCTAATGAATCACAACTTGAAATAATCGTAGGCAAACACAAAACGCTTTGTAATACCCAACATTTGTCCCAACAATCGAACTGTAATGCACGGCTTTTATAATACAACAAAAGTTAACCTGTCGGCTCGTCCGGTTGATAGAATAGAGTGATTTTAGGGTTGCGAGGGAATCAATGACAAGCAGGAGTCCCCACATTGCATTCGTTCGTGCTAAACAAATTCTATTTTGCATTCTTTAAATAACGTGCTATTGGAAATTCAATCTTATGGTCTCAACATTAAGGTTATAAGGTCTGATAAATTAAACAATAATGAGGTTGGTAGTCAAAAGTCACCATGTGGAGTATAAGCCGCATGGCGCGCTGACAGCACCATGCGATCATTATTATACACGTACTTACAGACATTGACTTACCGATTTATTTTTATAGAGTAAAATGTCTACCGAATGTCGACACTAGTTTAATTAAAATAAAAACATCGGACGGCTCATCATGCACATTCAAATTTCAAGGCGACATCGGTATTGCCTACTCCTGAGAATTAGCACATAAAACCCTGTTAACGAATCTTAGAAAAATATTGTCTTGGAAACGTTCTCATACATTGACTTACGGTAGTTTTTCCCAATTTTGCAAGACAGTGATAAATTAAATTATTCTTCTTCCTCGAACGGTGTGCAAAAGCCAGAAATATAATTACTTAAAAACACCTAAATGAAAATTGTTTGTTAGTGTGCTCATTCAAGTTAAGTGTTGGGCCATAAAGTCGCAAATCGAGCGATTAAACGGTCTAATGGCTAATACCATTACGTGATAAATGCAACGGGTCGCGTATGAATAATTCCGCTGGATGGATACAATGTACAGCTTTCACTAAACGGCTCCATATTTTCAAAATCCCCATAGAGCAATAATATTCAATGAGCCGAGTGAAATGGACGTATGTTGATCCGCTTAGAGTGAAAGGGACGGGTGGCGAGGGACATTGGATGGCAAATCCTGGAGATTAGCGCGACGAGCGGGACATGTGGCGCGGCGGTACTTAGCACTCCCTGCGACTGTATCCTCTACTCGTGGAATACTCCTTGCTGTCAGTTATGTTAATCTGTACTGGTGTTATTGCCAAGTTGAAAAATACATATTTTTCTAATTTTATGAATGTTTTCTGCGAAATTTGTAAAAATATTTCTGCTTACTTCATCAAATATAACAATATCGAATAAGAAATACAGAACCAAATAGTTCAAAATATTTAATTTTATAATCTTTATTGTATCTTGTATTATTATCAAAATTGCTTTATAATTAATATTAACTGGAAACTGATCTGCGTTTTTCAATAGTTCCGTAACAAGTGGTCCAAAGTATGCGGGTAATCATCAATTTGCAAATGGATGGACATTAGTAATGTACCTACAGATCAGTATAACATTAAGTGGGTCGCACAAAAGAGCTTGTCACAAAATGTCCTTATGTGTAGTGTTTGGGCCAGCTAGATCCGATCTATGAAGCATTGAAGGAGCACAGTCGGTGCGGGTCACTGGTACCGCGGGCACATTTGTCGCCAGCCAAGCGGAACGGCTCATAGCATCACAAGCGTTGCTGTGACGCCATATGTTGAGCGCATTATCGCTGAGCGCTCGCGCCGCACCCCATCAAGATTGATGACGATTCTCTTCTATAGAACCATTCAAATGTATTAGGGCATGTAAATGTTATGTGATCACTTAGCCAAATAACTCGCAAAATTTTATATGGCTGCAACCCGGGCGTTGACTTTTGCAGCGTAAAAATTGCTTAGTTTTGAGAATAAAAATAATTTATGAGTTAAATGCTGTAAAGTGATTTTATTTTTATGTTGTATACGACAAAGGCTCGTTAAGTTTTTCCCACCAAGTTAATCGAGAATGCGAAGATCGTTGTCGGGTCGTTGTGACCCCAATTTGATTTTCACTTCGTTTCATTAGCTCACTCTCGGGTGAACTCTCTCAAGTGTAGGTTATTCACAAGTGCTTAGAAATTGTTGTACCGTATTCACCTGCCGCGCGCTTAATTTAGACTACTTAAAGAAATATAATGACGAGATTCAACATAACCAGTGTCTTAATGGATTGCCTGAACTTATTGTTCTAGCCAATGGATGAGAGATGTTATTCTCATTATTAGCTATTGTTACCGGCAAGTTGAAGCATTTATGTAATACTTCTCATTTTTTTAGCTAAAATATATTTTTTTTGATATTTATAAAAACAATAGAGGAAAACATAACTTGCTGGGAAATGTTTATGACTTGGTACTCAAAATTATATCATCACTACAGAAAGACTATTGCTGAACATAGGTCTCGCCCCTGGACCATCACTAGGACATGTTGGAGGCGGCGTCCATCTAAAGTTTATAAGTAAAATTAAATGAAATTATTTTTTAAACCCATAAAATATCGTACAATATTTAGATACAGTAACTTTTTTCTTTTTTCCCTACCACCCGGTTCAGAAGATTGGTTTCGCCAGAGAAGATCGGTAAAGAAACTCTAGCGCTGTTCTTCCGCTGTTGTTCCAAAACAAGTTTACAATATAGTGATTATACAGAAGTCATAGGTTAGTTGAATTTAGAGCAGGTCTAAATTTTATACTATCTAAATGACCATTAAATTGCTCTGCTGTAAGCTTTTAATCCACGCCCTTAGTCATATGTTCTCATGTCATGTCGCTATGGTTCGAAATATGTTGTGAAGAGTCTCATTTTAATCAAATGCCTGATCAATCGTCCCTCTATTCTAGAGCTAAGTGAAAGTACCATGTTGTCGTTTTCTACGATAAAAACAAAAGTCCCATCTCACAGCGGGTCGCGCAGTTTGTATTTACTCTCCTTCGGGAGGGGGTCATTACTAAACTCCATTACACTTTTTGTGCCAAGTGTTTTGGTGGTATAACAAGGGTGAAAACGACCCTACAAAACGAATGACACGGTTTCAACAACCTATTTTTTACAGACATGAGTGTTAGTGGATATTGTTTCACTTTTGTTTGTTCTTTTTATATTGATAATCACTTGGTTATATAAGGTATTGGTCGTAATTCTAATGATCGGTATTAAGTTGAAAAGTTCATTTAGATCGTAAAAATGATACATTTAATAAACTTAGCATTATTGTGCTGCTCTAAATTGGTTATGGTTGATAAAATATTGATGTTTATTGGTGGTAGGTCTCTCTTATGTGAGACACTGCCTAAGTAGGTACTACCGCGTCTATTTCTCCTGTCAAACAGCAATGTAAATGCACCGTTGTGTACCAGTTAGAAAGACATTAATCTTTATAAATGGAATATGACGTCTTCATGATATATTCACAATATAATTGCATTGTAAAAGTTATACAAAAAATGAAGATTTGAATACCTAAAGCAGTCAAATTGATTGTTGATATGCAGGGTAGGTACTCAACTAAATGGTCTAAAACATTTGCTTAATCTCTATCCTGTAGTCATGACAAAATAATAAACCTTGCTCATGTAACCTTAAGGCAAGTCAATTAGAGCAACGATTGCAAGAGATGCGCAAGATATCACACAAAGTCACTTAAATTACCATTCAGTTCATCCTGATATTACGTTAGCGGTAGTAAGGTTGTTGCTGTTACCCAGTTTAGACTATAGCCCAATAATAAGTAAGATTTAAAGTTATGCATATTAAATATAAAAAACTAGATGAAACTTCTTAGGGTCATAGAAGGATACATAAAGAAGACAACGTTTATTTTATTTATTTATTTAATACTTCATATACAAATAGTATACAGGCGGGGCTTAATGCCAAAGGCATTCTCTAACAGCCAACCTTCAGGTGGTGCAGAGATAAATTCAGAAGGTGCATAAAAATTGGTTGAGACGTAAATCGAGGATATATACTCAATACATATACTAGTACCTACACAAATATAAAATATGATATACATAAATACTGAGAATAATACGTTCACCATATATTCAAAGAATACAGTTTACATTTTTGAAAAAGTGTAACAACTGCCTGTCTTATCGCTGTTAGCGTACTTTTATATAGCTTTGCTGTCAGTAGACGTGTAGGTTTCAGTCCCGGGTCGTAAAGTAATTTTGTTACTTTTATTAATTATCAGCCAGGGACGGAACAGACAAGGCGAAACGTGGGTGTCCTACCCCTTTTGGAAAAAACCAGTGAGCTTAAGTACGTATGTATGTATGTATGCTGTTACTCTTCCGCTCAGTGAAACTCCCCAAGGTTCAAGAATCGTTGCAGCCTAGCCACTTTCTACTTTCTTTCCCCATTAATTTCAAAAGGCTGATATAGCTATGAACTCCAAGTACTTTTTCACCAGTGGTGACTATTATTTCTCGTTGGTAGATAATCACTACATAGTTTAAAACAAAGTCGCTTTCTCTGTCCCTATGTCCCTACGTCCCTTTGTATGCTTAAATCTTTAAAACTACGCAACGGATTTTGATTCGGTTTTTTTAAAAAAAATTATATAGTGATTCAAGAGGAAGGTTTAAAGAGAAATCTATTTGTACCCGGGTGAAGCTGGGCCGGGCCGCTAGTTTTATTATAAAGAATTAGCAATAGTTCTTGTTATGTTAAATGAAACGACTCGAGTGTCAGACAACAACTAAAGAGAATTTATTCAAATATAGGCACTATACAAAATATTATATACAACATCTTCCCCTGTAATAAAAGTAACATATTATACAATTTAAAAGACAAAACTTAAACAAACCACTAAACATATCGTTATCTAAACAAATACAAAACCAAATATCCATCCTAACAATTACAAAGTGAATAGAATAAAATTTAACTATTTGTTGTACCAAAAACAAAATATTCAAGACATTGCCATACAGATATAGGTGGGTAAATAAGAATGAATTTAATTAGAAGTTTGGCCAGTGATACGTTGCTCAGCAATTTTTTTAGCTCTGCGGCGAGTAAGAGGCCCATACGTGGGTATTTCTATTCTATTGCCTTTATCATAATTTAATTGTGCCTTTAAATGGTCAGTACTTTCATTCGCCCTAGCACCGCTAAATCCCTCTACATCAGCGCTAGAACTGGTTTGCGATAAATTAGTTTTATTTTCACATTTAATTAGATGGCGACGATTTCGCCGGTATCTACTGCCAGTGGTATTTTGTATGATATATGATCTAGGGGTGGCTGTCTGCTTCATAATTTTTCCTCTATATCTAAGTTTCCCATCTAAACAAATAACTGTGTCACCTCGTTTTAGTTCCGGCAAAGTTTTAGAATTTTGGTCATAATACTTTTTCGCATAGTTTTGTTTCTTGATCATAATTAAATATTCAGATGGGTCGACCGGTTTTGGTTTAAGAATACACGGGTTTACAGGTAGCTGACAACGAAGTCTCCGACTGCGAGACAGATTTCCTTTTATTGAAATCACACTATTTTATAACTTTAAACGTACAAATAATCACAAAACCGCTGCCACCATGTTATGTTAAATGAAACGACTCGAGTGTCAGACAACAACTAAAGAGAATTTATTCAAATATAGGCACTATACAAAATATTATATACAACAGTTCTCATGTCTGCGGGACTTGTGGGAGCCAAGACAATACCAACACGAAAATCAAATGTAACATGAAGTGTGTCGCCCGGGGTCAGTCGGACCCTCCCGATTCAATTATCGCGGGGCTTACATTGATCGGTGGCGGGTGAAAACGATACGTGTGAGATATTGCTCTATTGTTTTTTCTCGCGGTTAAAAAGCTGATGCCACGCGCCACAGTTTTGATAAAAATCATAATGGAATGTTTACATTATGGTTGTAGAATAACGTGGTGTCTATTGTAATTTTTTTTCGCTTCAAGCTAAGTTGTTATAGCAAGCAAAAACCTATATTTTTAAATATTTTTTTAAAAGTTCATACTACTTTCCTTCCCTATTCTGCTAACGAATAATTTATTGACATTTAACTGATATTAAATTTCGGAATCCTTCGTAATTGTAAGAATATTAACGGAATAAAACATACCTTTTGCGTTCGATAGTAAATATATTTTTAAACTACTATCGAGCTAATTGTGCTCTAAATATAGAATTAATATTAGTATCGCCATTTATAATTTATCTTTATGGCGGCTGGCTGTCAATAGTTATTTTTAAAGTGTGGCTGATTTTTTATAGCAAATCATAAGACTATTGAAGCCTACTATATAATTCGTTGATATTTGTCAAATTAAGAGTCAGATGATATTAATATAATCATTTTTTCAAAGAAACCAAATGCGAAGTTGATGTGTCTCAAAGAAATCTAGCCAATAAAAAGGTATCCAGAAGATATACAATGCAATATTGTTTAGTGCATAATATTTTGACACAAGAGCATTTATACAGGGTATATCAAGAGAGCTACCGAAAACGAAGCTGAGTGGTAGTTTTAGTGACTTCAGACACAATATAACTAAATTTTGTGCATAAAATTGTGACGATTTTTTACGCTATAATTAATAATTTACAACTCAAACTTGACGATACATAAAATAATAATAAAAAATTGCCGCGTTTCTTTGCGAAGTTTTTAGTTACATTGTGTTTGTAGTCACTAAAACTACCACCCGGCTTCGTTTTCGGTAGCAGTCTTGATATACCCTGTATGCATTTCAATTTAATTTGTGATATTAACACCATTCTGTGTATGCAGTCAAATCACACACTTGGACCTATAATTTTGCGTTTTTATAAAACAATATTGAAAATACACCTAAATAACGTGTAGATCGAATATAATTATCTTACCATTTATTCGACGGATACTAAGAACATATTCCATAATTATTTTGATTGGACACATACCAATCTGGGTATGATATTGTTAGGTTCGGTGAAATAATTATAGTAATGAAGTATGAAACATTGGAACAATCATTTTGTTTTTATATTATACTAGCGGTCCGGCCCCGCTCCGCCCGGGTGCTGATACACTTTTCAAAATGGCGGCCAAAATATTTAATTACGACTATAAATTTAGAATATCTACCAATCGGACCACAAAAAATAATTTTTCACTACTGCTTCACTCCTATGGGTCATAGCGTAATGCGATATAGTCTATAGAATTCCTCGATAAATGACCTATTCAACACAAAAATAATTTTCATTCTTATATGTGAGGTAACAAACAAACAAACCAACTTCAGTTTTATATATTAGTAAGTATATATAAAATAAATTATTTATATTTTTCCTAAATTAAAAGATATGATAATAGCTGGCATTGTTACAAAAAATTGTACTAAACTATAGCAACATTTATTCCCCCAAACAATATTTATTAAGAGGAAGGAATAACTACTACACTAAATAAAACAGTGAACAGGTGCGTGGTCGGAATGTATCGCGGAGGCGCGACGCGGGAAACGGATTGTTTCCCAAATTCAATTACAAGTCACTTCTTCGCTCTGATTCCGCCACAAACCGCACTACATCAAGCTGGATACATCGCGTGCGAAAGTTCATTGTTTTTACTCGGCCCCACACCACATATTTCTTTCTCACACACTGTTTTTACGAGTAACATTACTTTATGACTGCCTTGTTGGTCTTTATGTAGATGAATTATAGCGAATATATACATTTAATTGGATTAAAACTAAAGCCAGCTTTCGTAATGACTTGAGTGTTTTTCGTGAGATTTTATGACAATAGCTGCTAATGCTTGCTTGTAAAAGGAAAGCAATATCCTTACAAAGAAATGGCAACATAATTTCGCTTCATAAAATTATTTTAATTCTTAAGAAAATTGATATTACTTAAACTACCTATTATTTATTTAACGCTTATTTACCACTAGTAGTGTGTGCATTTAACTAGAATATTCTCAAATATACTTACTTAAATTCTTTGCATGTTTGATTTTGGATAACAAACATTCTGATGAAAAGTATAGAAAATTTTACACCTGCTGTGCTTCATCTATTTTTCTTAATCACCTTGAGGTAGAATACCTCACGCCTTAAGTTCACAAGCATGCGCTCAGTATATGAAACTTTGAATAAATAAATAAAATAATAAAAAAAACTTTACTATTCGCGACTCTATGGTTTTTAGCAATTAAGTAATGGACGCATGTCTGTCTCGATCGATAAGCGCTCTGTGTAGCCATGAATACAACAGTGTTCGTAGTTCGTACTAAACGCATATAGAATTAATCCGACAGTCCTCATCGACCTATAAACTAAAATACTGATAGAATAATGTGAAAAAGGCAAAATTATCATGCAGCTAGGTGTTCTTGTAATTATTGTTTTATATTTTTAATTGATTTGATTCTACAAGCTATGGTTTTGGCTGCTTCTTTGTTTTGTATTTTTTACGACTTTATCTTTATCTATATCTATTCTTTATGTTAGCACTAAAGATTAGTTTCACTAGCTCTGAATAGGTAATAGATATTTAGCTATTTTCATTCACTATAAAATGATACAATCTGACTTCTGAGTATTATAAAACCGAATAAGTATGTTTACATATTACCGAATAAATATAAATCGTCATTGAGATTTGATTTTGTTAATTAAAATGACTACAAAAGAGTAAAAATATCCCGCAAATTATTTGAATACTGTGTTGCATATTGTGACGTCACCAAACTTTAAGACCCAATTTTGATGCATTACAATAAATGCCAATCATATGTTGCGATGAGTGACAATAAGAGCATCTTACACGACAGGATATAGTTCGTTAGTGAACCTAAAGAGAGGGTATATTTTCCCTAATACTTACTCTTTTATTTAAATTTCTTGGTTATAATGCCTGAAGATTTTCATATCTAGAGAAGCATGCGAAATCCGCATTGTCAAAGAATAGGAGCTAGGTTTAGATACAGATACAATTTTCGAAGTTCTACATAGTTTATGGTTTATATAGCTCTGCCAATAGTTTTTTGTAATATTTTTTTACGAATAACGTATTTAAATGCATAGAGCCACATAGGTCATAGCTGTGATATTATGTAATGCAGTGTAATGACTTATGCGTACATAAATCTCGGAGTTAATTATATCCTCCTTCATACGTAATAACGATTTCTTAAGAGTTATATTTCTTGCGGTGTCGGAAAGTCTAACTAACAGCATAATATATAATCCATTAAAGATAATACGTTTGTAATTACTTATTTTGTCTAGTGGTGTTACATATGTACATTGTACCTACATGATTCATAAACAGAGGCGTCGTAATTTAGAAGGAGGTAACTCTAATTTGAAAAGAATCAATAAACAAGTTCGTCATATAAATTAATTTAACTGTACTGGATCAGCCCATACCTGTTCCTCTGTCGGGCTCGGGCATCTTCTACAATCGAGAGTACGATTGAGAGAGTGAGTTAATAAAACGCATTTATTAAAATGAAGATTTGCAAGTCCTTTTGATTCGCCAAGATCTATCCATAGTTTATAGGCATTATCACCGTATCAAAACGTATAGTCATTTAAGGCAGAAATTAGGAAATGGCTCAATAAACACCCCTACCAACACCTAGGTTGAGTACTAATTATAAATATTAGGTTTTCGATAGGCACTTGCTTTGACAGCTGCTGTAAATATTTTACCACCTATTAATGACCTTAAAACAATACGCATGTGGGCTAAGGCTAGATAAGAGGCTGTATTGTGTTCTTAGCACGGTAATGTTTTGTATAATTGTACTATAAATTGACTTGAATGCACCTTATGGTAAGCACAACGCAGTCCAGCAAAAGCAAATACTGTCCCGCCCTCTCACCTGCCGCTGCAACTCTGTAAGCCAATATTAACAGTGACACGCTTTGACACCGATCACTAAAGCGAGTCTCCCGGAATGTCTAAATTTTCTTTAACCCATCAAAAAATCAAACCAAAAGTTAAATTAATATGAGGTAAACTTTATAAACTTCATAAGTATCAACCTGAAATTTGCATTCTTCGCTGATCGGTACAATTATGCCTTCCTGATTGATTGATAAAAGTAACCTATGTGTTAATTCAGTTTGACAGCTACATTGCATACCAAATTTTATCGAAATCAGTTAAGCTATTTCTGACATTAGCGAGCCCAACAACAAACATAAACAAACATTCTAACATTATTGTTTTAAGTTCTTTTAAGTTGATGCAGTCCCGCCGCAATAGTTCTTTTTTTTTCAAATATCTGCCATGTACAGACATCGATTAGCTAGAAATTTATAATATGTATAAATTATAGATAAACAGACATGTTCGCGAATTATAAATTATTGGAAAACAAAATATTTAAAAGCCGGTATGAATGAAAAGAAAATAATTTATTGAATCCATTAAAATGTTCTACATCATTTAGATTCAGTCATTTTTTTATCTATCTCCCGGTACAAAACTTAAATCACGCTAGTCTGTAATTAACAATGGAATAAACCTTTATTGTTCATTTACATTCGTATAAAATAATATTATATAATAGCCTCAAGTTAAAAACGTAGGAGTCAATTAGGACAGAAATCAGAATGGGCATTTATAGATTAGCCTTGACAGTCATATATTTAGTTTTATGGTACAAACTTTGCAAGAGGTAATAAAATAAACTGTAACGTTGGATTTTTTATGTTTACCGCGTAGTAGATATTACGTAGTTATGACTGTATTCGAGGTCAATAGAGCTGCTCAAAAATCTGATCCCTAGACATAATATTCAAATCCCAGTGCACACATTTGACTTTTCAAATCATTTGTATGTTGATAGTCAATCGCCACGCATTATAACGGTGAAGGAAAACATCGTGAGGAAACCTGCATACCATAGCGATTTCTAAGAATTTATATGGTATGTATTACGCAAAGTCCGCTTACTACGCCAGCGTGGTGGATTATCCCCATTCAATTGTAGATATTCTCGCTAAGAGGCCTATGTCCTGTAGTGGGACGTAATATGGGCTGATACAGAACTTTGTCCGAGGGCGATATCAGACATAAGATAACGTGAGATGAGGAGAGAAGGAATTGTGTAGATTGTTTTTTTAATTTTCGCTGTTGGCGCTGCTATTAAGATTAGGAACGCCACAACTATAGTATTGAGATCTTTTAAAAATGGTCCATGCTATAGGGTAAGTTTGTATATCTATACATATAAATAAAACTGAAGTGTCTGTTTGTAAAGTGAAAATAAAAAAAATGTTCAACTGCATATCGTTATATACACGATACCTATAACGAAAATGACCTTAGATTTTTTTTGTCTGTCTGTCTGTCTGTTTGTTCCGTCTAATATCTGAAATGGCTGGACCGATTTCGACGGGACTTTTTTTGTCAGGTAGCTGATATAATAAGGAGTAACTTAGGCTAAATTTGTTTAAAAAAAATAAAGTAATGTTGCAATGCCCAAGTACTGTCTAGTACCGCGCTCAGCTCACGCGCATGCCCACACTGGGCCGTCACGTTGGGCACCTCCCACCACTTCTCCCACCAACGAATCAATAATTAAAATTAAAATGCAAAAACCAAAAAAAACTATATAAACTAATTAAATTTTTTGTTAAATTCCACGCGGACGAAGTCGCGGGCACAGCAAGTTGGGTAATAAATATTGTCATTGACGAAAGTTTTATTACAAACACTAAAACATAATAACAGTAGATTTAATTGCAGTTTTACATCTTAGTAATTGTGTTTAGCCTATGGTATTAATTAATAGGTGTAATATAAAACCTTAGACTACCTACAATAACGTAGGCAATATGATAGAACATCTTAGAAACGATTATGTTGGGGAAAATCCAGGTATAATCGTCTTTCCTCCCTTAATAACGAATACTTTAAGTGACTTATATTTTAAATAAAATACTAATAAGAGATTAAATAACTAAACGAATAAATTAATTAAAGTGAGATATTAATATAAATAATACGAAGTATAAAAAATATTTTATATTTGTGTGCTATGTGTATTACTAAACTACTTGTCATAAGAGCGCTTTATTTGCCTACATGACCTGTAAATACATTTCATTTCAATACATTTCATTACATAATATCGCTTATTAGCTTAACTTCGCCCGGGTACAAATAGATTTCTGTACAAGTATATGTACGTATTATATATATATAAACCTTCCTCTTGAATCACTCTATCTATTAAAAAAACCGAATCAAAATCCGTTGCGTAGTTTTAAAGATTTAAGCATACAAAGGGATGTAGGGACAGAGAAAGCGACTTTGTTTTATACTATGTAGTGATGGTAAAAAACACAGGTAAAGTTCCAGCTACTAATACATTATACATATTTACGTATTTGATGTAGGGCACTCAAGTAATTTGAATGTTATCATAATTAATCAGCTGTCCCATCAAAACAATAGGGTAGCATCGGGTAATTATTATACGTAAAAGTCGGCATATGTGCGGTCAAAAGCTCAAAACGCATAATGTGCTACACGCACGAATCTCGTAAGGGTATGATTAGGGACGAAATAACCAGATGACTGAAAAATTGTTTTGAATGTGCTAAATATATTGATCCTAGAAGCGAAATCAAAATATACGCGTGAAGGGATTTGCGATATTTTGAACCGTTTGTTTCTATGGAGATATTTTTATTTATTTATTTATTTATTAATCTTTTTATACATAATGTTGTATAAAGGCGCACTTAATGCCGAAGGCATTCTCTACCAGTCAACCTTTGGGTGATGCAGAGATTGTACAAAGTAGGTGTTAATAGTTGTAATCACAGAACAGTTGAATATGGTTAGAAAGGCAATAGCCGTCAAATTGTATGAAAACCAGTGTCGTCGTTTTCGGAACACAAAACCTCAACAAATCCAATACATAAAGCTTGCAATAGTCTATTTAAAGTATCGATAATTTTTTTTTTTTTTTATTGCAATGAATGGCGAGACTTGCAAGCCGTTCGCCTGATGGTAAGCGATACGACCGCTCATAAACAGTAGAAATATTCCACTGCGCTCGCCATCCTGAGACATAAGATGTTAAGTCCCAATATGTCCAGCAGTTGCTCTGGCTACAATGTCCTTCAATCCGAAACACAACAGTTACAATTATGGAATTATGCCTTTGTTATAAGACCGGAATTTATTTTATCGATATGCTTAATAGTTTTTTTCTGGTACAGTTATTTAATTAGTATTATGTCAATAGACGGAAAATAAATGAGACTAGTATTGAAAATTAATTTTAATTTGTATACTAATTTACAAATCTATATGTACAGGATTTTTAAAATTTTCAGCTGTGTGTGAGGTATTAACATTTTTATTATTGGAAAGGCACATATAAGCAATTATTATAACCAAATTACGACTTTTTTACGTCAATAGATTCAGTGGTTTTGATTTTTCATACAATATTTAATTATTTCATCGCCATGATACAGTATTTCCATAAGCGTTGCACGTAATTATTTTTGGTTTGTATATTACTTATTATTGTCTTCCGTTTCACGAAAATGAATACTTAGAACAAATAGTACTGGATTTTGTAGGAATCCAGTTGTCTCTTCCTATTGACTTTATCGATTCACTCTTGGAACCTATAAATTAATAAGTTAATATATTATAAAGTATATTCAGACACTAAAATATGTTGTTCTCAAGTTGGCAGAGGTGTGAAATTAGAACATAAGGATAGGTCGTCAACGTTATCAAACGTTACTACAATGATGAATACTACTACAATGAATTAAAATTACTAAAAACTGATTAACGAGTATACGATATCTATAACTACATCGATATAGTTACTATGTACAAGACTACAACACTACGTGACATGTGCCAATTTTCGCTGTTGACATAACAAAAATGAGTCGTATGCATTGCGTAGGAACTTGGCATTCGCGAGCATTATATGTACGCGTAATCAGCAATGTATATTTTTGATTTGTCGTCTATCATATTATCGAATTCTTCAAAATGTCGGAATTAATAACCGTAATTTTTGAAAATAAAGGTGAAAATCAATAAAATTTGGTTGAATATTGGTATGAAATTCCTCCTCTATTGATATTTGATGCTTTAGTATTGGAACTGCAAGATAAAATAGCATAAATCTGCATTTTTACTCTATTTCGCCGGAGCACCTCTCTCCAAGGCATTTCGACAGCGACTAATTTGACAAATCATCCGTTCCGCAGCAGTGATGCTTTTTATGCACCACCTTGCGACGCGTCAAACGCTTTTATTTCCCTTCTAACTATATTCATCTGTTCTGTGGTTGTAATGTTATGTAATGTTAATAAAATAACGAAGTGCAAATATATATTTATATATATAAATTAGAAAATACATATTTAAATTAATATTATGCATATACGTAAATATAAGTTTACATATATATTCAATGTTTTCAAATATATACCCATATAATATACATACATACTTACATACATAATTAAAAATATTTTTCGTTTCGTTCAAACTGGCAAGCAATTATTGAGATGTGTATGGCATTTAATACTGTCAATAAATAAATAAATAACACCCAACAGTCACATACATAGTCCTGACCCTACACTAAGATCGAGTCTTGTGACGTGGGTATCAGGAACTACGAGAGTAGTGCGGGTTGACGGACTTTACACACCATATAAATTTTACAAATTGGTATGGTATACAGGTTTCCTCACGATGTTTTCCTTCACCATTTTGTTCCTCCTATCATATAATTATTTAAATAATATTTTTAATAAACCATAGCAATTACGTAAGCAGACGGGTATCAGGGGCGTCAACTAGTGATTTTGTGTTCCCGGGAAGTGTCGGTAGCGTGCGTGCGATATTATCTGCGGCCGGCCGACGCCATCTGTCAGACAGATGCGGCTGACGTCATGCGAAGCCCTGCGCCCTGCCCGCGCCGGCTCGCCCGCAGGGGCTTCCATGGCACGCGCCACAGCTCCCCATGCCCATCCTGATTTACTTTATGGACTGTATTTTTAAATGTACTTAAATTTTAAAAGGTAATGTTGGTTGTGGTATTTCATTTAAGGCTTTTAGAATAGTTGTCATAGAATTTCATCTCGTTGATACTTAATAGTCTGTTGATACTTGATACTATTATTATCGATATAATTTTATTGAGATTTAACATCTTGTCTCAGGATGGCTATCGCAGTGGTAAGCATTGCTTCAAACCTTGATATTGAAACATCAAGGTGTTGTTTGGTTTTGCTACTGTTCATGAGCAGTTGTAACTTGTACCGCTTACCATCAGGCGAACGGCATGATCGTCTCGCGATTCACAGCAATAAAAAAAGTCTCTAAGATGTCTGTATGAATTATCGAAGGTCTTATAAGGGAAGATGCACCGATGACGATATTATTTCGGCTTAATCGTTGTGTACCCTTTTAATTACGGCAATAAAAACATCATAAGATTTTGATTATGTTTATGAAAGTACTAATAATAAACATTGAGCGTAGATATGAGCGATGTAGTGAGTTTAGAAAAAAAAAATGTTCGCCGTTACTAGTGCTAACTTTACCTATTAATCGACGAGAACCACTGAAGTTCAAGGGAAGGCGTTAGTATTGAACGATTTGCACAATTGAATTAATGTAATTAATTGAATTCATGTAATTAATTCAAGTTATTGACAGGGCCAACGAGATAATTCCCTATTGGTGATTGTAATTATTATAGATTATATAGAGGTTGAAATATTACTAATTGTTTAATAAAAAAAAACTGTTTATTAACCCAATTCTTCAAAATGAGATAAATACACCCACCCAATAGTCGGACACATAGTCCTGACCCCACACTTAGATCGAGTCTTGTTTCGTGGGTATCAGGAACTACGAGAGACTTTATGGTCTCACAAACACCCAGATCTGAAACAAATATTGAAAATAACAAATAATCTTTCAAATCAGATTAATTGAGCCATGAGTAATTGACAAAATCTCTCACAAAGGTGGACTTACGCGGACGCGTTTGAATATGAATATTTGAATATGTTAAAATAAATATGTACGTTATCATTATATGTAATTGATTTCAAGTTAGACAAAAACACTGGAAAATTAAAGTAAATTAAATTCAACAGTCATATAATAATAAATAAAGTTAATCCCACAGTAAGATTTACAGCCTCTGGCGTATATTTTAAGATGTTGTTGTAAACAAGAGGATGCGGGTTTGATATTCGACCCGAGACAAATGTTTCGTACTACTATTGGTTTCAGATCTGGAAAGTGTGAATGAGAAATTCTATCATAGTTTTACATAGTGGTGCGTTTATTTATGTGACTGTTGAGTGTTTTTATAATTCCTTTATCACAAGCATGATTCGATTTAGGAATCGGAGTAAAACAAACATATTATATACAACCATCTCGTGCAGTTTAATGGTAATATGTGTATTTGCTTTTGTGTTTCTTTGTGTTTTTCTATTTAATACCAGGTGTATCCAAACTGCAACCGAAATGAAGCAACATTTTTAATTTCAATGTTTCGGTTGCAAAACAACCGAAATCAGAACATTCTCATATACCAGATATTTATATAAGTTAGAATAATACAAATTGATATGAGTTGAAGATATTGTGGTCCGGTGGGCGGCACGCGACGCGACGTAAACGCAACAAGCACAAGGGCAGGACGATCAACGTAATTGAACGGCCACCGCGCCGCCGGGGACGCATCGGGTTTAGGTCAAGTCTACACAAAATTGCCATAAATTACATAAAGCACACGTGTGATATTGCAAACAATCGAGTAACCTTAACCAGAATGCCTTTTGTTGTTGAGTGGACAGGTGACGTGTAATTACTTGGACTGAATTATTCTTACGTAATACATCTGTAATTCTACAGCCCTAACCATAAACAGTTTTAAAACCTTTTTCAGATATCGAATTTTTTGTCCCTTTCTAATTATATTTAAATTCAGTTTGAGCGAAGAAGACAAAATATTCGATAGCTAATTAATTCTAAAATGGTCTGTTAATAAGGTCGCTACAAAATGTCACTTTAAAGTCAATTCTAGATCTGAACGCTGAAACCATTGTGACAGATTTAATTTTAAATATTAATTATCACGATTAATTTTAGTTGTTGTTACGTGGCTACAAGAGAACAGTTACCAAGATTCTATTTTACTTAAAATCCAAAGAGAACTGTAAAAATACCGTATATATTTTCATAATTTGCCACGTAATGTTCATTCAGATTAACAGATATTTTCCAAATATTTTCATGATGACCTGTTTTTTAATGACTGCAATTTTACCTAAAAAAGAGCAAAATAAAACAGCAATCAAATTAATAGTAGAGTGAATTAAAATATTAAAAAATATTGCATTCCTTTTAAAAATTTGCCAATAAAAACGCTTTCGAAATTGTTTTGAATATTACCGATTGAGTATTGCAATCCTATCTTTATAGTGAAGTCGATCCGCACAAAAACGCTTCAAACCAGTTTACGAATAAAAAGTTTATATTTTCTGCTTTTTATGCATTTGAGTAGTTAGTTGCGGTATTGTTTTTGTTCGTAACGATGAGAAAAACCGAAGAGGAAACGACAATGCAGTGAACTAAATCAAATAACTGTAGTTTGTATAGGCCCAAACTTAACGTAAAAATACTATTATTAATTATTTATTTATAGAGACGATGTCAATTGTTCCTATTATCAGGTATGGTAATTAATAATTAGATAAGATAAAGAGATTAATTTTATATAGCCAATAATAATTGTAAGTGAAAAAAAATACTATTGGATCTAATCTGCATTCTAGGAACATCAACTACGATTTGCATAAACCTCTATATTTTTTAGCACAAGTCATTTGAATGACTTCAAGGTACCCAATAGATTATGCCTCATTGATTTCAATAAATATCCGAAGAGAAGATAATAAAGTTTTTATCCTGTTGTAAAATTATATTGCTCTAAATACAAATTGGACCTTATGAGGCCTTACAAAAGTATGTATTTAATATACGATATTTATAAAATAAATTATAGAGTCTTCGGAAGTTGTAGAAAATTAAATATGAATAACAAAACGAATGCCCATACAAGCTAATATGATTTTTTGTAAAACGTTATTGCATACAAGATCATAAAATATAAATATTTCTATCACATTATATTATTGGAAGAATAATGGTCTATTTGCTGTGCTGGTAAAAAACAAGGATACAATAACATTTGTCGTCATCGTGCAGTTTTGCAGGGAACCGCATCTAAAGGCTGCTTGGTGCATTCGGCATGCGTGCCAGATTCAATTTCAGCTACCGGACTCTCCGCGTATACTGGGTTAATGAGCTCGCATTAAAAAGAAAGTTATTCTTTTTAACCTCATTATCCGACGTAAGCGACAAACATGCTCTCGACTTGCTTACGTGTAATCCGATTCTCACCGTTGAATGCATTCGTGGGTAATTAATATTGTAACATTCTTTTATATTGCGCAAAGTCCTAGTTTTATATGCTTCCTTTATGACGAGAACGGAAACCATAATTTGCTTCATTAATTTTGTAATACTTTGTCTGTGACTGTAACAAGCCTGGTATATTATAGGAAAGATTAACACAATAAACATACACAAAACCAAAAAACAATAACGAAAAAGGGTAACACAAATAAATATTGGTATCAAATAATTCTGTTTTGAAGGCGGGTGGGAACCTATATCTTATGAGACATCCAGTTTATTGTTTACTTCGCCACAGAAGCCACCATAATAAAGACTACTAAAGTATACGGTAGTCATTTATGTTATGTAGCCTGTAAAATATAAATATGTAATAAAAACGGTTGTCAGTTAAAAAAATATGATGAACTATATCTATATTCTTGGCATGAATCACTACCTTCTGCTTTAAAAACCGGTAATCATTTAAAGAAAATAGCGTGGTGGAATACAGATTTGGTCTTCGCTTTGAACAACAAAAATAAATAATAAATTAGGTCAATTCTTAGGAACAGTACACTTTCTTGTGGTTATGTTATTAATTATTATGAATCACAGTTACAATAATGTTACCCAACAGGCCTGGTAACAAGCACCTTAACATCCAAGATCTAACAGTAACACTTGAACACAATTTGCCACCTAGTTATTTGTAATGATTCTATTTTACACCTTAACAAGATCAATTAAATTAATAAGGTACTGAGATTGAATCAATAGCACTCGTTGTCTAACTAGTCATATTGAATTTGTTATACAAATATAATGAGTGCGCTTATTAAAAATATTTATTCTGCAAACAATTCGGCCGCGTTTCACCCTCCAGGAGGGCTTGTAGTGCATCGCAAACATAGATCAAAGACTTAAAATACGTACGTGCTTCACTATAAAGTGAAGATTTCTATCAAGTGTTTATTTTGAAAATTATGGTTTACAAATAAACACCGTGAGTTGTGTGTGAGCTGTTTATGTAAAATTACTTGCAGTGTTTCATTTTTAGTCAAAGCTACGAGTTGTTTTATTTAAATTCCAAAAAAAATCTGCAATTCGAAATTAGTTTGATAATACCACATAATTATAGAAAAATATTACAATGATTAAAGCGTGTTTTATATTATTGTTGACTGTTGTTCGGAAAAGCTATTTTAATTTTGCTCGATTCTAGATAGTAATAAAACAAGAAAGTTATTTGCACAGACTATTGTATATTTGTTGGCTATTTTATTGTTTTCATAGTGTACAAACTACTTCTTTTAATAAATCCTATACTTATCTAATAGCTACGTAATACCACCTTTGAATGGAGTTACCCTACTGTTAGTCTGAGCCAGGGCATAAGAGAATTATTATTTTAAACTGCATCTAGTGTTATGATGTCTGATTTTATTCACAAGGATAAGTTCTCTTTCGAATTTGAAATAAAAATATCACATACTAAGTTGAATATGCCTTGCATACAAGAGGTCGTCTGGATAGGTACCGAGGCCTAATCTGCTGCCAAGCGGCGCTGTGTGAGCGCTATTGTGTTCAGGTTTGAATGACATTGTAGCTATTACTGGGCTTTTGGAGACTTAACATCCAATGTCACGTGGTGGCGAGTATAGCGCAGTGTCACGCAGTGCTTAACAATAAAATATTAATCGTATTGCTCCTTGATAGCCGTAATCTTCGATCAAATATACACTAGATTGTAAGTAACGGCCTTAAAAACGGCAAGAGAAATAAGAGCACAAATAAGCATGTGCTCTTATTTAATTTTAGTATGGTCCAAAAATATAATAAATGTTAATGTAAAGAAATAAGGTTTAATGTTACCTGAAGTTGATTTTATTTTATGACTCTGCTTCATCTCGTAGTTCGAAATTCAAATGTATAAGTATAAGCAACCTCGGCCACTTTTGGGGTATGATTTTATTCCAAACCCTGTATCTAGTCTATATTATGTAATCGAAGGTCGTGATGCTTAACAACAGAGGAGCGAATTGCTCATCTCACTATTCTCACAATTAAACATGTTATAAATACAATATGATTGCCTCAGTGGCGAAGTTATACTACGGTATGGTAACAAAGCTGAGGTTTTAGGTTCCAATCCCGGATCGGGCGAAGTGATTTTTCAATTCATTATCAACCCGAAGCTAAGCTAGGAATTTATGTCCGATATGGCGATAGGCTCGCATTCTATCACACCATGGGACGGAAGTAACAAGGCCAACGTGGGTAGCAAACCATCACCTCTGCCTACGGTTTCTAGAAAAAGGTGTGAGTTCATGGATATCTATGTATGTAAAAATACATTATTTTATTTATCCACGTTCATCCCGCCTAAGAGGAGTAATGGCCACAATGCAACCTCAGGCTAGTCGAAGCCACGTTCTGGTTAACATTGTTTGCTAAATATATTATACCGTTATTGACACAAGCCCATCATTAATACAGACGAAGGGCCCACTTATTAATTTTAATAAATGGGGGTGACTTTTCGAGGGGCGATGACAGTCCACAGCGCATGTTTTATTAGTTTTGATTTTATGGTTAGCGACTCACTTGCATTTGTTATTCACTGATCGCAATTACCGTTAAAAACCCATTAAAATTATTATTTTATACATTTAATTGGTCATTTTGAAGCAGCAAAATTTCTAATTTCATATTTCAAGTACAACATTATGTCATAGTAATGTTGTTTGTATTTTATCAAACTAATGGGAGCGAAAAAAAAGATTGTGACGCCTTGAAATTTTCTGCGGCAAATATTCGCGCATACGTTATGAGAAAACACCAGGCTTACATTTTCTGCATCTTCGCTTTGATAAACAATGAGGTACAATTTTAGATATGAATTGCAAATATACAATTCTTATTCTCAATTTTGTACGACTTCTTCTAACACATATACTAAAGAAATATATTATGAAAAAATACCAGCCTTCATTTTCTGCATCTTCGCTCCTATAAACTAAGTACAAATTTAGACATGAATTGCAAGTATACAATTCAAATCCCCATTTTTTTAGGTCTTCTGCAAACACTTATACTGACGATTCATCATGCAACAATGGCTAGTCACATCAAGTTATAAGTTACTCATACGTATAGACTATAGGTTGGTTTGGAACAATGGTATAACTCCAAGGTATATTTTATTAGAATGTAGGGTGCTACCCCGCCAGCTGCTTAACTGCCATAAAAGTGCTGGGATCGCGCGTGCGGCCCGGGGCGCATCTCTAAATTGCATTTTAACCTAATTACCGGCTGATATAATTTTTCGGTTCTGTTATAATCAGATAACGTAGATATTATCAAATTATGCCAGCTTTGAAACGCGCGGGAATTCTGCTATCTCACGCGCCTGTAATGTTTTAAATTATTTTATAAAAATAAATAATATTTAGTCTGTCAGAAGGGATTTACAACAATACGTCTTGTAACATAAGAATGTATAAATTTACTTCTTTAAGTAAGAGCCTTAAATAATTACATTGTATAAAAATTTGAAAATTAATAGTTTCCCAATTTATTCACCTTTGATGTATTGATGCCACAGGGTAAAAGTTCTTCTTGAATATCGCTTCAATTATCTTATATTTATTTTTGCTTAGGAGCGAAACATGCAATTTCGATTCAGTTGAGAAAAGGTAATCACATGCGCTCATTAACAACAACCACAATGGAGGTACTTCTTGCTACTTGTTTGGTCTTGAGGTGATTGAGCATTAAATATAACATTATATGTGCCTTAAATAATTACATTGTATAAAAATTTGAAAATTAATAGTTTCCCAATTTATTCACCTTTGATGTATTGATGCCACAGGGTAAAAGTTCTTCTTGAATATCGCTTCAATTATCTTATATTTTTTTTGCTTAGGAGCTAAACACGAAATTTCGATTCAATTGAGAAAAGGTAATCACAGGCGCTCATTAACAACAACCACAACGGAGGTACTTCTTGCTACTTGCTTGGTCTTGAGGTGATTGAGCATTAAATATAACATTATAGGAGACAGTCTATAACGTCCTCGAATATCTTCTCTGAAAGAATGGAAAGCGTCAAAAATATTCTTCACTAGCGAGCCGGTCCAGCTTCGCCCTTCGCCTTCGCCCGAATTTAGAATATCGTCCAATCGGACCACGAAAAACGAATAAAATATTCTCGTGTTATTTTTTTCACTACTGCTTCCCTCCTATAGGCCATAGCGTGATGATATATAGCCTGTAGCATACCTATAAATGACCATAAATGAGCTATGAAACAAAAATATTTGTTCAATACAAACCATTCGTTTCTGAGATTCAAGATAATAAACAAGCAAAAAAACTCTTCAGCTTTATATATTTAATATTAGTATAGATTTAGCATGTTTTTTTCTGAGGTATAAGTATAATAAGGTATAGTTATACCCTCCTATCATGAACTGTATTGTTCAATATCTCACTGATTGATACAACAATGGTCAATACTATTGGTGTGTTCCGGTTGAAGGATGTTGTTGCCAGACTAACTACTGGACATATTGAGACTTTAAATATGTCCAGTAGCATCTTATGTCTCAGGGTGCCAAATATTGCTATGTAATTCGAGGTTTTGTTTGGTTTTGCAGCTGTTTATGAGCAATCATAACTATCAGATGAACGGCATGTTAGTCTCAACATTAATTAAAATAAGAAAAAATCCGAAGCTCTACCATATTAAAAAATATGATGTAAAAGATTTCAACGTGTTGGTTTACTTGTTCTCATTTTGTAATATTCTTGACATTTAATAGAGAGATTAACATTATTTGCTGCAAGAAGAAAATATAAAAAAAAAAAATATTAATCTAAAGTTTAGTTTAATTTTACCAAATATAGCGTACTAAAATATTAAAACTGATGGTTTGTAATTTTGACTTAAGACCGCTCCCAGAGTGCATTCATACAATATAAATAATGGGAAACCAAACTAATACACCTAAATATATACTAAATATCAATGTAATGTATAATAAACGTTCTTCAAATGACAATGGGAACACGCGTGGTCCCTCCCATGTTATAACAGTTTCCCATAGTAATCCGATACCGCGGTCCGCGACACGCGACTACTAAATATAGCCATACAAATTGTATTTGGGATGATCCTCGATAACAAAGTGAAGTAAATTGTTATCTTTTGTATTACGTATGTGATATGACTGACGCTGTTAAGCATTTGCATAGATTATCAATTATAATCTAATCCACATATTTTAATCACACCATATTGAAAAAGAAAAGATAAATAAATCGCCCAGTAGTTTTGTCAACAATCGCGACTTTATATTGTATGAGTTTGTTTCTTTTTACACTGGCCGGGCACAATGACTGCACTGCGCAAGCGCAAATGCCATCCAGGTAGAATATCGAATGGCATCAAAAAGTAGTCCTTTAGGTACATTATGCTGGCCTGCTTAGATGCTTCTTCTCACTACAGCAGAAGCACCCAGGATTATAGGTCCATGGCGTATAGGATAGTACTTATATCGCCCAAGTAGGACCATGAAATGAAATAAAGTTCTGCTGAGCTAATTTGCTTGATTATTATCTTTGACAATTTAATCTAAAATAATAATATCTAAAATTGGTTTTCCCATGTGCGTGTTTTAACACAAGGCCAGAACGCATTAATCGCATATACTACGAAATCTAATTCATTATCGCCTTACGTCCCTTATTCATAGTTTTCAAACCTATTTTTTAACTGAATGCATAATCATTTGAAAGGGACAAAATATTTGTTAACTAGAGATTGTCTACGATCTTTTGGCGTCCAATGCGTGGTCGTCATGCTATTGTCAAATTTTCAACAGTTTTTCTCTCTTCCCATGTTTTTATTATATTGGAATGTTAATACTATTAGATTATGAATACCATAGCCTGTTGTTTATAACATAAAACATAGTTCAAAATGCATTAAAAGTTACATATTAAAGATTAAATGTAGTTCCAATTTTCGTCACACGCCAATAACATTTAGATGTATCTGTATCAGCCCATATACGTCCCACTGCAGGGCACGGGCCTACTCTACAATCGTAAGTACGATTGAGAGTGGTTAGGCCATATAGTCCACCACGCTGGCCTAGTGCGGGTTGGCAGACTTACATACCATAGAAATTTATATAAATCGCTATGGTATGCAGGTTTCCTCACGATGTTTTCCTTCACCGTTTTAGTGCGTGGTGATTGACTATCAATACACACATGACTCCGAAAAGTCAGAGGTGTGCCCTGGGATTCGAACCCGCGACCACCGGGAACATGTTGGCAGTCGCATCTAGTCCGATTACCAACAGGCCACCACGCACATTTAGATGAAAATTAAAAAATTACTTTGGATGGCTACATTTTCGTTAATCTTTAAAGTTTAAATGGGGCGTATCGCAGTCTTATATTGAATTACCATGATTCGATATTCTTTACTTTGATAGCAATGTTGGGAAAGATAAAAAAATTGCAACTTTTCTTTTCACCGCCCGTAGTCCAAGATAAATATTATTTAAATCGGGCGATGGACTTACGACAGGATTGATATTGTAACTTATTTTCATGATAAAGGGACTTGAATGCTCTTTATAAGGGCAATGTAATGTGTCATTTCATTTTAATCGATACAAAATATATAACCATCTAGTCGAAGTTGGATATAAAGGGTTATTTTGATTTTAAAGTATTAAACAGGGATTCAAAATCATGAATCATCAGGATTTTTTTAACCTATTTCGTCTCACTGCTGGGCAAAGGTCTTCCTCACCTCCTTCTACTTATCCCTATCATTTGCTGATGCAATCCAAGCGCTGCTAAATTGGTCGAGGTCGTCACGCCACCTTTCCCGAGGCCTGCCTCGGTGCCTCCTGCCATCCTTAGGCATCCATTGAGTGGCAATTTTTGCCCACCTTTTTGGGTAAATCCGGGTGAGTCGGCCCGCTTAATCTCACTTTAATTCGGCCGATTTCTGTATAAAATATTATGGCGTATGTGGCTGTGCATGAAGTGACTGACTGAAGACTGCGACCGGAAACGAAGCCGGTTGGTACTTTTAGTGACTATCGACTAGTTATCATCATTCAAAAAAGTTGTCAAAGATTATTTATTACCTTTCTCATTGAACTGATGTGGATAACTTTCCTATTTGTATGTACAGTAACTTTATTATAAATATTTATATATAATGTATCTTCCGATGTATGTATTATTATGATCTTATGAATGAATATCTATGTTTGTGTTTATATAACATAATATGTATATTTATAATGTTTATTTGTAATTTTATTAAATTATTTGTATTTGCAATACTTTTCCTCTTATTAGGTAGATTCTATAATTTACACTTTAGACTGCCCTCTGTTTATCCTATTCTTAAATCCTATGTCTATAAGACATTGCCTTTTGGCGATGATATCGCTAATTGTACTTTTTATGTATGTGATTTCTCTATTTGTTTTCTTTTAGTGCAAAGAAGTATAAATAAATAAATCACTAAAACTACCAACTAGCTTCATTTTCATTCATAGACTGCATATATCTGGTAAGTAAATTTGAATGTTTTCCACTATGCGTTAATCAGTTTTATTCTCTTAAGTTGAATAAAAAAATATGCAGCATTTGAAAAATAACAGTCTAAAGTCCATATGCGTGATTCATGATCACGGATTTTCTACCATCGTACGACAGACGCTATCGTCATCATCTACTCAAATATTTTAGAGATAATTCAATACGTTTATTAGCGGTGATGACAGCATCTAATTAGGTGAGCCCATTTTAAAAATAAGATAGACCAAGCAATATTAATAAATAAATAACACCCAACAGTCACATACATAGTCCTGACCCCACACTAAGATCGAGTCTTGTGTTGTGGGTATCAGGAACTACGAGAGACTTTTCGGTCTCACAAACACCCAGACCCGAAAGAAATATTTGTGGGCCGCACAAACATTTCTCTCGGTGCGGGGATTGAACCCGCGGCCTCTCGTTTCACAGGCGGCTTCTAACCGTCAGCACCACGGAGGCTGTCATAACAGGATTATGCAAAATCTAATTATAGACTGTCTAATCTAAAATTAGTTTTCATAACAAAAATTTTTTCCTCATATTCAGCTGTTCCATGTCGTCTGCTCGATAACAATGTTTATCTGTGGACCATTATTAAAATTCTAGATCTTATCACTTCCATTAGCATTTTCTGAAAGTTCCAGTATTATGTTTTGAGCTAAATACTTTAGTTTATATATTGATAAAACAGCTATTTAATGATACAAACAATTCAAAATCTATTAATTCACGATTAGCTCATTCAAGGAATGTCACGCAAGCCAGTAAGATTTCCAGGATTGGCGCTATGCTTTATGATAATATCGTTATGGATTGAATGAAAATAAAGATAAAACACTCGTTGGAATTATGTATATCTTTACAAAAACATTTCTCGAGAACTGCACATTATTTGGGTTTTGTTATATCTAAGTCGGAAACGGTGAAATTTATCATTGGGGATTTACCTTTGTGATAATATGTGGGCAATAAACAATGACTGGTGTTTTGCGAACCCTGGATAGTGAGTGTTGTTGTGTGACGTGTGGTGTGGAGGTCAGTGCGATAATATTTGAAGGGACCGTCCCGTTACGTCGGCATGTGGATTAGGCGTTATCAGTGAATTTGTTGTCTTATAATTGACGAATCGAAAAACAATAACAATACCTATTCCACTATAAACATTTATAAATAATAAAAGTGTAATAATAATAAGTATAATAAAAGTAAACATTAGATGGTGTTAACCCTAGAAGTTAAGCCATAGAGTGCTTATTGCAAAACACACCCCTTTCTTAAACATTTTCAGAGCGACATGGGGCAGTATAAAAATAAAGTTTAATATCATCCCAAAACATAGTCCCTGCTAAGTTTTATTATTGTACTTACGTGTTAGTGGTTTTTAAAATAAAGTTTAAAAATTATGATTAGCATCATCAAAACTTTGTTCTTGCTTAGTTTCACTATTCCCATTCTTGTATGGACATGTGTCCTTAACTACATTGAATTATTTTTATAATTAATGAGACTGAACATCTTATGTCTCAGGATAATGAGCGCAGTGGAATGCTAAGCATTGCTTTGTAATTCAAGGTGTTGTTTGGTTTTGCTACTGTTCATGAGCGGTCATATCGCTTAACATCAGGTTAATGGCAAACTCGTCTCGTCATTAATTGCAAAAAAAACTAAGGAAGGAAAGGCACAGAAGCGGTAACAAGTGTTTCCGAGTGACTTGGCGCCTGTCGCGTCCGATGAGCAGATTTACAACGCAGGGAAAGAAGCACCAGCAATGCCGACGCATATTCCCATATTGTATGGGTACAAGCCGTCAATTACCCCGGAGCGCACGCGCCGCCCTTGGGACCAGCCACGCGACCACCCTCGCCAATTTATGTTGCAAAACGTGCCCATACTTTTACGCTCGTATTTAAAATTTATACAAATATTTTTTTGAGGGAGCTTGGATATATGAGAAAGTTACTGGCTGAAAATATAAATTGATTTTGGAATTTCTGTTCTTAATTCAAAAATAAAAATATTAAAATTTCGTTATAACACGCCAGTTGCGTTTCGGATTTAAGAGCGATTTTGATTAGATCGGCAAGATTGGCAAAAGATAACTAACTACGTTTCGGTAGTGGATAAATATTTAAATTAATTAAATATATATTTGAATTTCATTGGACTTACCACTGGATACATTTGAGTCACTATCGGCCGTTCTCTATATCCTATCTACCTTTAACAAGAGATTACAATAGATACCATTACTATGTCGGTATCATTCTAAACTTCAATAAAATGAGATTGAAATATAGGTTACTTTTACCTAGCTCTCGTTAAACATGTGCATCATATTTATATCTCTCTATCTTTGCTAACTGAAAAACAAACTGTATCGAAATATCTAATGAAATCTCTAGTTAAAGATAGATAGATTATAGAGAATGGCTGTATGTCGTGCTAGTAATTATCTTAAAATAGTTGTATTCGATATATTAAAGTACATAAGTAATACTAATAAATTAAGTACAAAAATATGTACGCTATCATTAATATTCTTCAATAAATTGACCGAACATCATATAAAATAGAACGCAACGGTTTCATACAAAGTCAATCATTGTGAATGCGTCCGCCGTATATTGGCTTTTATATTCCTTTATGAAATACAAATACTTCACGCAAAGTAATATACATACTATGTAACTCTTTAATGTATGTATTGCTGAATACACGTATAAATAGTATATTTATTGTATTAGTAATTAAATTGGTATATTTTCGTCTCGCCACTGAGGACGGGCCTCGTTCATTGTTGTTAGAGCTATAGAAGATTACTGAATTTTATTTGCATACATTTTGAGATATGTACTGTCTTATATATTTTTCCCTACTGTTTCCTGTTAATTAAATCAGAATAGATATGTTATAATATATAAATAAAATATTCAAGCCATCGAGAATGCCAATGGTTTATCGTGTGTTGGACTTGACCATGGATCCCCTGTCCTTAAATTAGTTCTCTAGCAAGTAGACCCCCCATATTGTTTAAAAAATAATCTTAATGCATTTTAACTCTTCGATATCATAAATTAAATAATTGATGACTACTATTAAAACTTATCTAAACTGATTAATAGCGTGTATGTAGTAATAGGTCATGTGAATAATCATGGTGCAATACTTCGATATACATCTACATCAAACTAAATGTGGAATGTCGTGGTATCGCCGGATTAAGGCTGCTATTCAAAATGCAAATAATTTTCCTTGGCCTTATATCTTAGATATGTTCTCATAATACTGATAAAGGAGCTTATCGTTAATTTCTCCAATATATATATAATATAAACTATGATTGATTTAAATCATTCCGCTGACCCATTGGCGAGCGTCCGCAAGTGAAAATTGAATTAAGCCCGGCAAGACTAAGTTTCATAACATAACCTTGTAACCTGGGCCCAGTAGAGTCGTTTAGGGTGGAAGGAGTGACGCTAAGCCGTGATTTATACCGTCGTAAAGTTGCACTCGGCTGTGCCCTCGCGTTCACTTGTATAATTTATGTTGGGCGCAACGCAAGACCAGGACACGCTTGACCACAGAATAGAATTTGTATTGGTGATTTACTACTCATATTTGAATGCTTTTACGAACTTATGGTTATCCAATATGAAGATAGAATGAGCTATTGGCGGCAAACAATACTTGCATTAGACATTAATTAATGAATTGAATAAAGATGAAGAACTATGATGGAATGAAGATTTCAAAAGCGATGGATATTTTCGAAACACTATGTACCTTCCCTAATTTCAAATTAGTGCTGGAGTCTTTAAATGAAGTAATATCGTCAAAAGAAATCTACACAGACTTTCCGATGGAGAATCGAGATCATGAAGTTCTGAAAGATATACAACTTGAAAGCAATGGTGAATCTCAAGAAGGTATTTACCCCTTTAAGTTATAAGGTATAAAAGCAAATTTTACTCACGATATAAAGTTTTTGTAGTCAGCAATTTACGAAAAAATGATTAAGCTCGTTAGATATGCGTATCATTGCTAATATATTTTTTTATAATATTATTACATAATCGTGGGATCGCAAAAGAACTGGAAAAAATACTGTTTTGCAAGAATAATTTGCGGGTTCACTACATCTTATGGTCTTTTTAACGAGGTCATGTTATAACTGCCTCCTACAAGTTTTGCATTGCACGTGACTAGGTATATCGTAAAATTCTTACCCATACGAATTTAATTGGAGATTCCATTATACTTCTGCTTATTCCTTAGGCTAATCCTTCCAATTCAATATGTCTATTCCAAAGATAATATGAATTGTAAACTGAGAAACGTCCACAAACCAGTGAATCCAGGTATCCTATAATTCATGACCCTTACTTTGCGTTGATTCCCCAGTGCTGGGGGTCGTGAGTCATCCGGCAAACAATCCTTCGCACACGATGTTGTGCCATCTGGACTGATTTCTGGCGACTTGCACCGCTTCAGCCACTTTCATGTTGAGTGTGGTGCGGATCTCATCCGTCTAGCGTTTTGGGTTCCTACCCCATGATCTCTTGCTCTCCATTCGTGCGTCATTATTAGTTGTAGGAGGATGTCATCTGCTATTCGAGCGCTATGTTCAAAAAATTCAAGAATGGTCTCAGGCAAATTTCGGAGTTTCTTGGTCCCTATCAAGCTTGAGTTCTTTGAGGAGAGATATGTTAGTCCTAAACGCTGTCCACCGAATTTGGATCATTTTCCGCCAGCACCACAGGTCAAAGGCGTCTATGCGATGGCGGTCTTTTCGTTTTAAAGTCCTTTACTTTAATATATATATATTTTAGTGCTACTTTTGCCCTTTTGCTGACACTCCGATCCTTCCATATCCTGTCCAGTTAAGACATTGCAGTCTTAGCAATTCTAATTTCCATTCATAACCTAGGTACCTATATATTTTACGAGACCTAGAGGCTAGACTAAATAGTAGTCTCCGTTTGACCTGATAATAAAAAAATATTTAATGGAATTACGCATATATACAACGTGAAAGTCAACATTAAAATGGTCAACTAATTTAACAATATGTCATAATTGATCATTTAGCTGATCTAAAAAGGTTAATAAATTATAGTGGGTTGGGTAGCTATTACATGTTGCATTGCATATGTTAAAAATAATGTAAAACTATAATAATAAATTTAAATACGCCATATTTAAAGGTGTCACAGCATGCATAGAAATTAAGTAACATCGGTATTATTTATGAAAGCCAATCCACTATATAAAACAAAACAATATATTGAGAACGCTGACAAAAAAAAACATATAAAAAGGAGTAAAAAGGAAAAATGTACGTAAAAACTTAAAGTACGTAAAAAAATTAAGGGAATATTTAAAATGCTTTTGATAAATAAGAAAATATATTTTATTACGGTATAAATTTTAATTAAATGGAGTACTATAATTCATAAATACACAAAGACCTTCAGAGTATAACTATGGACAATGCGTATTTTGTTCTACTGAATGTAGAGCAATGTAATGTATGTTCTTTTTCTTGGCACGAAACACACATAGGACATTTAGGCATAGTTATTATGACCACATATTGTGAAAATAGTCACCAGTATATATTCATGTTTGAAAAATCGGATTGTTGAACACATGACGAAATTATTGCAACCACATACTTGATTGCATAATATCAATAAATTTGATAATATACAGGGTATATTAAGACTGATACGGTAAATCCATAGTTATTTATAAAATAATAATTTAAACCCTTGCGTACTATAGCATCATTAAAAAAAGGCTGTATGTACATTATTATCTTAGCAGAACAATGTGTTTACCACCCAAACACGCCGATAAAAAACAATACAAAAAATATTATCGCGTTTTTTTTCCAAAAAAATTATTTGCGTTGCGTCTAAAGTTACTAAAACTACCACCCAGCTTCATTTTCGGTAGCACTCTTAATATACCCTGGATACACTGCACGTTATGGAAGATAAACTATTATGGGATAAAATACTTACCAGCTGTTTAATAACTTTGGTTTTTTATTTTTTTGTCATTATTGATTATTAATGATTTACTGAGTTGTTCAAATGTTGTAGTTATTTTTTTGCCACGTCTCTATCACTATGAAAGACGTGTATTTTTTTCACGGTGGAATTAAAAAATAAATATACCCAACAGTCACATACATAGACCTAAGCCCATACTAAGATCATGTCATGTCAATATATTTAAGGACCAAATTTATAAACTTTGGCGATACTTTTAACTTTAAAAGTATCAAAACTATACATATGGCATCTCAAATATATTATTACATATTTGTGTAAAGTTTGATTTCTGACTATTTTGTATTAGTATCCCATAAATTATAAAATATACGTAGAAATTAGAATTATGGCTTATTGATCAAAACGCGAATCTCAAAGGAGTATAAGAATATTACATATCCCAGTCACCGCTTAAATCATAATCATCCATTACTTATTCCTTGTCGTCGTCGGATAGTGGATTTCAAGAAAAAATATCTGTGTTGGTTTGACTTTCTATTGTTTTATTTCAATTATTATCCGCTATCGATAAATTTTAATATTGCGCTACCAAATGTTTTAGGGTCCTGAAATATAATACGCATAATTTGTTGGTACAATAAATCTATTTTTTATATTAGATGTGTTAAAGTAAAACCTAGTGATTATATATTCAGCATTAATCTATTACATTTGGAAGTAAGATAGTGTGGATCAAGTAATATAATGTTTGAAATTAATCATTCCGCTATGATATTTTGACATGGGGTTACTTTTTTTATTCGCTCCATCGTTATGGATGGGTGTACAGAGAATTTATTGTAAAAGGAGCTTTTAATGAATTAATTAGTCCCATGTAATATCATGAAATTAACTTATATTTGAACCTGGCATGGGGTTTATAAAATGATCTATGACGGACGGCGTCATCAAAAATCTAAAGCTAGAGCTTGAATCTCTGTATAATTCATTAGCATCAATTATAATTATCATTGTAAAATCCACCGCCATTTTGATACAAGAACACAACTGAAAAACCAAAGCTTCGTATTACATTAATTAAGACCATCTACAGTCGGATACACTTTATAAAAAATGCGAAATAACAGCGCTCATCTGCAAACACTTGGCCGATGCAAAGTGTTCAATATGGTGAGGAAATGCTATGAAAATTCTTTAACAATCGATCGATGGGTGTACACGGTATCCGTGTGGATTGGTCGATGGGCGTGGTGGTTGTTATCATCGAGGTGGCGTCGGCCAATGGCGCAAAAGCGGTGATAAGAGGGTTGGGGTTGCGTGGCGGGGTAGCGTCAGTGCGCCGGACGGAGCGAGCCAGGGCGGCCGCCTTACTGCCATGCTGGGCACCATGATGTACCCTGGCGCGGACGACGCTGAGCTTGAGGACATGCGCGTGCCACCGATACAGCTTGACCACTTGCCCGAAGTCTTCCTATGTACGTACCAGTGATGTGTGCGGTGATTTACGTGTTCTCGCCTATGATAGCATATTGTACCTCCAGACTAACAAAAGTGTTTCGTGCCACAAAGCTCTGATTAACGAACGTCATTAAGATAACCTCATCATGTGCGGAATGTGTTTGGTTCAATGTTTATATGTTATTTGTGCGTTTGAAACGGTCAAGTTTAGGGTATTGTTTCCCAACTGTGTTTGTTTATAATATTACTGGTATCATAAATGGTAATAATATAAACCCGAATCAAATTGATACCCTTTTGACATATAATATTCAAATGACGTAGATATGATATTGGGGAATTACGTAATTTGTCACATTGCTATCAATCGGAGTTTCCTAAAATCAGCGAAAACTTGCCTTAAATGTCATGAAATAAGATGAATAAAAAGATTATTTCATGTTTTTATTGTCATAATTAATTTAATTATATTTCATAATTGTTTAATTTAAATTATTGGCATGCAAATAGGATTACTAAACATATTGATTAAATTTATATTATATGGCAAGATTAACAATGGGACATCGTGTATTAGAATGGAATATCGTGTATAAGTTGAGTGTTTAGACAATATCATTATATTTTGCATTAATGTGAGGGTTTCGAACTAAACCCGACCTCTGTTTCATGTTAATTTTATACAATAACTATATTATCTTATCAAAAATATAAAGGTCACATGTGCGTGATGTGTTATTTAGAACTAATTCCATGACCAACTTAAGAACTACTTACACATGTGAGCCATCTATTGTTAAATTATTATATTTATTGATTAATAGTTAGCAGCATATAAAACAATCAAATAATTCGTATTTTTTTCTACAGTAGGCGTTATAGTTAAATAATCTATTAATAACATTATATTTATTATTAGACGAATTATCGTCAACAAAAGCTGCTGACTCTAGATTCTAATATCGTTTATAGTGCATTACAGTTATTCGTAATAAAGTAATATTTCCGCAAACCCTTGGGCTGATATAAAAACATAGGTAACATATTATTTACTTATGTATTTATTTATATTATCTTCAAATTCCTTACTCCTTGTATCTTTCTACTAGGTGAAATCTCGACTTGCGCCAGGGTACGCTTCGCTACCCAATCTTCGCCTTTTATCTTATTCTGCGGCATAACATTATAGATACCAACGTTATTGATGCTTTTTTGGTTGAAAACCTTACATAAAATAACTAATCCCTCTGAATGGAATTTTTGGTCTACAATAATCCGGTGCTCAGCAGGTGATAGGCTGATAGAGTACAGAACAATAAGTAATCTTGGTCCAATAGGAATGTTTTTAATAATTGATTTCAAATGGTATTTAACAATTACTGCAAAGCCTTTATAAGAAACATCAAAAACAGCATCAAAATTGTTCGTAAAATGACAAGATATTAATATTTTTAGTAATGTGCTGCTGACATTCGCTTTCTCTATCGCACTCACACGCCTTGTGGATGACGTCAGAGCACAATAATTGCATCCTTTTCTGTTCCTCCTACCACCAAATTTGAAATAACTGTAAATTGTTTTAATTAGTAAATGAGTTCTACAAACCTTCCTGTTTACGATTTTGCATAATATTTCCTTTCGATATAAATAATAATAAAAATTGAGTCAATAACCCTATTATCCTTTATCGGATGCTCAATATCCTTTTCCTCTTCGCATCTTTCTTCCTTCCCGCTCTCCTCCAAATTTGATGGTTCGGCATTGATCCAAGCATCGTGAATGTTCATGGGCGGCAGTGATTACTTACCTTATTAAATGACCTGCTCGCTCGTTTGTTGGACCTATGCAAAAAAATATAATTTATAGATATAGAAAAAAATGTTATGGATGCTGTATGTTCTTGTTTGTTGCGCAGCTAGTATCCCGAAATGCGGCGGGTGTCACGAGATGATAGTGGACCGGTACGTCCTCAAAGTATCGGACAGGACCTGGCATGCAGGATGCCTGCGCTGCGTTGAGTGCCGGGCGATGCTGTCCGGCAAATGTTTTGCAAGAAACAATCAACTATACTGCACAGATGATTTTTTCAAGTAAGCCTCATTTTTAATTGGTATAATTTTTATTGTATTGAAGTATTTTCTTTAAATTATAGGTAAACAAAAAAAATGTTGTGTGCCTAAAATATGTTTTAATAGTTTGTAATGAATACCGATACCTCAACGAAAAAGTATGTTTTGACTTCACCAATCGTTTCAATAACTTTTGTAATTACGATAATATGAGAGATATAATGAGACCACACAAATGATGTACTTTTACATTGATTAATTAACTACCGAATGTCAAAATTACAACGCAGCCAAAATGCGTACATTTTCTACTAAATGTAAAAAATATTCCTAGGTATATAAGTTTTAAAAATAAGCTCTCGTTATTAATGAAGTCGGTTAGAAAGCTTTAAGGTGCCTACATTTATTTTCAAAAAATACTATAATGTTTTTATCCTCTTTTCTATTCATATTTCTTTAAATCAGACTTCTGTAACATATTTTTTTACTGGTAGCCTAAAGTGACAAAGCACCTGCTAGTAGATGAAGTGCAGTCATAATAAACGCCTATCTTAAAAATAAATGCCTGCTCAAAAGCAAATCAAAGTATACAAATTAAAGGTTTATTTAGTAATTTTTAGAATACATTCCTTATTAAAAGGGAATGCTATATTTGAGCTCCATATGTTTATACATTTATACTGCAAAAGAATTATATTTAATACCAAACACAAACAATATTTGAGATTTTTTTTCATTATTATTTTTTTTATTTATTGATCATTTATTATTCTGTCAGTTTTGCTCTATTAAATTCATACTACCTTCTATTTTATTTCTGCTGGAACACAAGTTTTTGGGTTTTAATTATACCAGGTATATCAAGATTACGACCGAAAACAAAACCAGGCGGTAACTAGTTTTAGTAAATTCAATAAAAAAAAGGTAATTTAAGTTACAAAATGGCTGGTTAATATTTAAAAACAATTATGATAAAATAATATCAAATGATTAATTATAGATTATAAACTCTTTTATCGCTACGGAGTTGGGACGACATTAAATCTATTTAACTCATTAAAGTTTTAATTTAGCATATAGCAGATATTAATAAAATAACAGATATTATGATATAATTTAAAAAGTTAACTCTTAATTCGCGCTTGCAACGAAGATATGGGTCCAAGGACCTAGGAAATTATGCATTCGTTTTAGCTATTTTTTGACTAATGAACAGATTAAACTAAATATATTGAAATACCAAATCTTCCACACGATTCTTATTACATTGGCTGTGCAGTGGGACTCCATTTTAGTAAGCGTATACAACAAATATTAATATGTTATGTATAATGCATATCGCGCCTTTAAAATTATAGAGACCTGACTAAACTTATTTTGGGGAAACCTTCATGAAAGTTTTGTAACATAAGAAATATTGAACTTATGGAAGATACATCTAGAAGATAGATTAATACATCTTTCTGTCTTTCATGCGTCAATAGGTAATTCTTTAATGCCGTGTCGATAGGTCATTTTGAGCCAAAATATGATTAAAAGCCAAAATATTTTTTTTTTGGATTGGGTCACTCTAATTCTACAGGTGCGATAAGTTTCCAAGATCAGGGATAACGTCTTCATAAAAAAAAATACTATGATCTCATTGAAAATCATGACAGAGTAATATCCGGGAGTGGACTGGTATCAGCACTAATGACAAATGTTCCATCTGGCAAATGTCAAAGAAGAATACAAGAATCTGACGGCCAACCTTAATACTGAAGAACCACAAAGAAAAAGAAAATATTGACGGTCATAAATCCATAAGCTCCTAAAGACAGCGATATTAGGATAAAATATTTTGTTTATAAACCATAATATCAAAGAATCCTTATTCTAACAATGTATCTCAAATCCACGTAATTATTTGAGACGTAAATTTTGCTACATACTATGTGTAATGCATTGTGCACACTTTTTACTTACTCACATAAGCTCAGTTGCACAAACTAACTTTGCCCATAACTTTGAAAATGTCATCGTCATAATTTTGAGACGTATTTGAATTTACGTATTACGTATAATTTATGTATGGGATTGACATTTTCAAAGTCAGAATTATGTGCAAAGTTAGTTTGTACGATTGGGTCTTAATTTGTTCATAATATTGCCCATTGTCCTGATATTGCTTGCAGTCAGCTCATCTAATAATGAATTGACGTGAAGGAATGGTATGTCAGCCTTACTGAACCAACCTTTTATTTCACTCGACTTTTACTCATTGGTAACCAATACCGAAGCGTCTGCTTTAAACCAAGTCCGTTTATTTAAATGACAATTGCAACCCCATAAAACCAATTAAGTTCACTGTCTAGTTTTGCAGATTGTATCTATAGCAGCAATCTAGTTTACATGTATGATAGCTCCTATCACGTTGATAATGTTTTTGTGATTGCGGCTGTTGTCCTAGGCGGTTTGGCACCAAGTGCGCTGGGTGCGGGCAGGGCATCCCGCCGACTCAGGTAGTGCGTCGTGCACAGGCACATGTCTACCACCTGCGGTGCTTCGCCTGTGCAGCCTGCGCCAGAACCCTCAACACAGGAGACGAGTTCTATCTCATGGAGGATGGCAAGCTGGTCTGTAAACCAGATTACGAAGCGGCTCGAGCAAAAGGTTAATTTACTTCACTGTTATAATTCAAATAAATAAATTAAATTTATTGTCTCTTTATAATTATATCGTTGCATTTAGCAACTAACAGTTCTTTAATGGCTGTTAGATTATAAGATTTGACCTTAAGAATCGTGTCATACTCAGTGTGGTCAAATGGAATGATGGACTTACTACCATAATATATTTTGAATCATGCAATTATATTCCTCGGTGTTACTGTGCCTTATCAAGAATAGACTTGGTAGATTGAATATTTGTTGAAAGTACTCAAACCAGTGTAGATGCACCGTGCGCAGGTGGAGAAGGCTCGTTGGACGGCGATGCGGCGAGTAAGCGACCGCGCACCACCATCACGGCCAAGCAGCTGGAAACCCTGAAGAGTGCATACAGCAGCAGCCCCAAGCCGGCGCGCCACGTGCGAGAACAACTCGCGCACGACACCGGCCTCGACATGCGAGTGGTCCAGGTGTGGTTTCAGAACAGGTCAGTCTTGTAAACTTCTACTAACTCATAAAAATGTATGGCTCCTCGCAAACAGCTGAGCAGGTCATTTAGTGTAAAATAGGTGTGTTCCACTTAATATAAAAATTGATTTCATCTTCGAAAGTGTCACTGTGATTAGATTAAAACATATTTAAATATCAGAATATTTAGTAAGATGTTTTTATCAGAATATTTAGTAAGATATTTTTCTCAAAATAAAATCGCTCCAACGTAACAGTTACAGACCAATAGTTTTCTTTAGACTGGAAAGTCTGAATTAGACATGCGTTTCTTATCGTTGTTTTACCATACAGAATAAAGCGAGACATTCGGATATCATATAATCGATCATGCATGGTGTAAACCATGTGGAAACGAAACCACGTTAAACAGATTTTGAAATGGTTAGTGACTTAACAAGACGTAAACAGAGATTAGGGGTTTTACGACCATCCGTCGTCGAACTATCGATTCTTGGCAGAATTTTTATTGCATCGTTATCGAAATTTATTCGAAGAACATGAAATACTTTTTATATGGATTTATTTTATAAATGAGATATCATTTAGATAGTAAGATAAATTTTCTTCACACATCTTGTCAAAACAAATGATAAAGTTACTGTTTCCTTTCATAGATATATCATGCGAAAATTGTAAGTGATAACATCAATTTGATGCTACTTTTGATCATTTTGTTGATGGCATCGAATGTGGGAGTTTTGCTGTATCATTTGCTCTTAAAAGGATGAATCACCGGCTGCAAAGTCAAGGGCAGTTAGATCTGCAGACAAAAGCATGGCATTCAGCTTTTGTGCTTTGTATGTGGTATTGGAAGGCATAGTCCGCGGAAGTATGTTTTGTATCGCGTGAATGGCAGTCGTTACGGCGGCGGTCACGCCCTGCGCGGCGGCCTCGGCTCGTAAACCTAGCCATATCACAACGCTCGAGTTCTGTACTTTATGTTCTAGAACCGATGCCATACTCCATTGATTTGAAAAATAAGAACAATTGAACGATTATGTTGCTTTATTGCGAACAAATAAGGTGATCAAAATATTTTAAGTAATTAATTATGTATTACAAAATTTTAAGATGACACTGATATGAAAAGGAAATCAGTGATAAAATATGAATAAGGCAAACGAACAAATGTGATATGTGGTTTGTCAGAAATTAATAATGGTAATTAACTTTTAATTTAACTCATAGATTGTTGCTAACTGCAGATATTTCAGACAACCTCCATAGCATAGTTCGTTAGACGCTGCCTGTGAAACGAGAGGCCGCGGGTTCGGTTCCCGCACCGAGATAAATTATTGTGCAGAACACAAATATTTATTTCGGGTCTGGGTGTTTGTGAGACCGAAAAGTCCCTCGTAGTTCATGATACCCACGACACAAGACTCGATCTTAGTGTGGAGTCAGGACTATGTAGGTGACTGTTGGGTGTTATTTATTTATTTGGACAGGACATGAAAAATATTTTTATCCTTTAGAGACATTATCATACTTATATGGATAAGTACAGTGGTTTGCTTATTAATTCAAGTAGTTACCCATATTTAATCCTACATACATTGGGCGACAGCATATTGAACTGGCATTTTCAATATTTTTAGTCAAACCAAAATTGAAATCTGAATCTAGTCATCCAATTGTGCTTGCTACGATGAATGTGTCAAATTAAAATTAGTATTCACTAAGTACATTATATGTGAAATATTTGAAAAGAAAATATTTTATTATATATCAATAATGAGATTGAACAATATAAATATAAAAGGTTGATATCCAGTCTGAGCACAAAATTAACTAAGTTCAAAGAAATCAATATGAGGTTTTGCCATTCGGAAAACTCGCACAACATAAAGAACTCACATTGGGATTTTAACTTCGAACCGCATTGGTTAACTTCAAAAGCAAAGTGCCAATATACCAATGACACGCAAGATAGTTCAATAAATTGTTTAATTTTTCTCTATAATAATGAAAAATAGATCAAGCATTCTAAAAGTCAAGAAATAAAATTTAAAAATATATTTTAAAACAATTAGAATGTACCTACTGCTAAAGCAAAATATTTTTATGTAAGCTCAGAAAAACTCAAACCAACATATTTTTTTTTTTTTTTATTGCAATGAATGACGAGACGAGCCTGCCGTTCGCCTGGTGGTAAGCGATACGACCGCTCATGAACAGTAAAAGAACCGAACAACACCTTGAATTACAAAGCAATGCTTGGCATTCCACTGCGCTCGCCATCCTGAGACATAAGATGTTAAGTCTCAATATGTCCAGTAGTTACTCTGGCTACAATGTCCTTCAACCCGAAACACAACAGTGCATTTAAACTGCTGTTTGACGGGAGAAATAGACATTGCGGTGGTACCCACCCAGGCAGCCTCTCACATATGAGAGACCTACCACCAGTAAACATATTTTTGAACTGAAAACGCAATACCAGACGGAGGCACCCACTAGGCACGATGCACACAGCACACATGGTTTACTCGCGCTTGGCGGGTTTTTCATAAAAGGAAAACTTAAACAATACCTCGTAAGCGCATTAAAGTATGCGTGGGTAGTTTGTACATATCGTTGGCGGATTCCCGGCGGACCAGCCGCGGCCGGGCGGAGCCACTTTAATTAATCAAGGTCTTTGTTGAAAGCCTGCATCGGCTCCCCGCCGCTCCACTAATAAAAACACGCAAAACATGCGATGGGGTGTTCTGTTTGTTCAACATACATACGTACTCACCATTATTTGTTTGAATTAAAAGCGATTGAAGCGTTATGATGGCTTTTTCCTGTTGTTCTGCCGCCATGCAAGTTATGGATAGTTATGTTTATTATCCATGATTTTATTATTTATATGCTATCACGGACGGCGTTAAATATTATGGGATTTTATCAATAATACATTGTTTTAAAATCTTAAATATCTAAGCGCCTACGTTAGTTGATTAGCAAATTGTAATGCTCTGCAATAATATTAAAGCTTAGGTCAGAAGTAACGTTTTTTTGCTTATTACTTTTTCCACAGACGAGCAAAAGAAAAGCGATTGAAGAAAGACGCGGGTAGAACGCGGTGGTCGCAATACTTCAGGTCGATGAAGAGTGGCGGCGGATCTCCTCGACATGACCGGCTGCTTGACAAAGACGAATTGAAGATAGATTTGGATTCTTTCAGTCACCACGGTGAGAAACAATATATTTTATTATATTATGTTATCACTGCTCCTCGGTAACGGTTGTATTTAATTATTTAGTTAAGTAAACAACTTAATGATATTTTATCTAATGTAAAAAAAATGGGTATTCGACATCTAAGACTATACATGTTTGATAATAACAACTTTGTTATACAGTGGTCAGTTGTTATAGTCATGTTAGATAAGAGTTTTGTTTTATCCAAATTAAACTAGTTCTATCTCTACTTGGTTAAACGTCTAACTAAGCCATAATCGAAGTTCTCGCCACAAATTCTCTAGGAAAATTAAAAAAATCTACGAATAATACAACGGTTTCGTAATCATATTTTCTCTATACTTTGCCAATATTAACACAGGGCTTTCTACAACGTACAACTCACATATTTGTATGCCTATAATGCCTCTTGAACAATCACAGCGTAATAATTTTTCGACTCTGCCATCCTTCACATCAGCCGTTGACAACTCCGTTCTATATTCAAATCTTTATTATATTCTTCTTAATATAACTGCCAGCACCGTTATCATACTAGAAAAGGTTGCATTACACATCGCTCATAAAAGCCTCCCCTTTACAAAGTTATTCAAAACAGGCTAAGTTTTAGCATCAAAATAAACGATAAGCTCTTATGATTTAAGTTTAAAGGAAAAATAGTAAATTCCTTTAGATAAATTACATCGATTGATGAAAAGGAAGCTATATATAACAAGTATTAAATATGGCTTATCAAAGTCATAATTATGAATGATACAATTAAATCGATGTATTCTGCTGTTTCCAATAAAATTACTTAAGTATGTAGATTACAATCTAGAGAGATACTTATCTATTTTATACAAAAAATACCCAAATACTTATCCAGCTCCAATCAGTTGTATCGTTATTGGAAGTGATTCAGCAAAACATCGGGATTGGTGAGTATACATACTGCTTTCTTCCTTAATTTCTTTTGACTAAGAAAAAATCTTTTAGACTAGGGCCTAGCCTTTTATTCTGGAGTGTGCATATTTATACAAAAATACAATCAGATTGGCTGCGATTATATATATACTTAATCTAAGCTGTTTCGTATCCAGTTAAAAATTAAGGGTACTGAAGAAATACTTCCTATGGAAAGACAAAAAAAAACTGTCTTTAAATCTTAGATAGTCCCGAAAGTGGCGCATGCCCAATACTCTATTGAAGAAAAGGAATAAAAACAAAATGAGCCTTTTAATGCCTTCGTAATGAATGGAATAACTATAAATTAATTTAATATTTAAGGATCCAAATAAAAGATTATATTTGTTTATAGTTTTATGACAATAACGTTTTCATATACTTAGTTCTCCCTATTTTTTCTGTACTTAGCCCTCTCAATAGAACTCAAGATTGTAAAGGAGAGCCGACGCGACGTAAGGAATGGACCACTTTGATTTGATACAGCAGCAGCAGTCCAATTTATTTATAAAAAAATATTTTGATGATATTTGATGCATTTATTGTTAAAGTTTTTGAGATAGATTAATATACATCGATTTTTAGATTTTAACATTACATATCTCCTACAATCTAAGTGCACTTATTTTTCAGAATCGTATTAATTTTTCAGCCGACTGTACCAACGGAAGTTGCTAATTTGTTTATTGTTTTATAATGCTGGCGAGTATTGCGAAAAAAGATTAACTGATAGCATCTATTGTAATGCGAAAAAGAGATTATTAATATCTAATTGGTGATTTCTGAAAACGCCACTTTATTGACTGATAACCACTTCCCTTGGTTTGAGTGATTGATTGTTGCCCACATCTAAGATTACAGCCGTGCTCATAAATAATCATACTCATTTTTATTATTCCAGTACAATGTTAAAGCCCTAGATCATATCTACTATCGATTAATATCCTCGAAAACTATGATAATTTCAAATTATTAATCCTCGTGTCCGAATGGATTTGGTTTCACTTTGTAGGGTTCCATACCTAAAATGCAAAAATCTTGACCCTAGTACTAACCCTCCGCTGTCTGTCTGTCACCAGGCTATATCTCATAAAACGTGATAGCTAGAAATGTGATATATTCACAAATTATGTAATTCCGTTGCTGCTATAACAAAAATACTTACTAAAAATAAAAATACAATAAACGTGTTTTACTATGTTTTAATTTGGCATTCGGTTTCATGCGTTTAAGGGTACGTACTGTTTATAACTATTAGCGTATCTATCTGTAAGAAATCTACTATCTACTTGAAAAGCCAATGCGTTTTTTTAAAATCCTGAAGACAAATTGCTGCTTTATAATCAACTAATTCTTGGCCCTAATAAATTTAATAACCTTTCTCTATAATCTATCTATCTTTAACAAAAGATTTCATTACATTTCGATGCATTTTATTGTTCATTTAACAAAGATAGACTAGAATTTCTAGCATAGACTAGTAATAGAAGACTAGGAGTGTATAAAATATAAATATAGACATGGTGCAAATATCTTTAGATAAATAAATATAATAGGTAAAATAAATATATATGTAAGTTCATCTTTGTTGAATGAAGCGTAGAATTTTACCGTCATAGTAACGTTTGTTAAGGATAGATAGGATAGAGAGAACGGCAGTAAATGGATGATAGCTATAGATGTAAAACTTACAGCATACGTACAGCGGTTGAAACATTCTAACTAAGTCAGACTCTATAGCTCAGTGATGCCCAACCTCCTGTACTCTTCAGAGAAATAAGTCCTCTAACGCAAACAGACCGCACACTTGATAGATTTCACCGTAAATGTCTTCGGCACATCATGAACAACCGGTGGTCTGACTGCATCAGAAATACAGTTGTATCGAGGCGCGCAAACATTGGTAGCATTTGAGGTGTATCTGATAAGATGATAACGATGGTGCTATGATATATCCCGCATATCGGAATATAGAGTAGCGAAACGCATCTTCTTTTAAGAACTCCAGTACGGTAAGCGTAAATGTACTTAAGATATATGGATGGTCTGAAGAGGCACATAAAGAGTTGCAACATAAATCCATCTAATTGGGAGGACAAAGCAGAACAACGTGTTAAATGGAGACGTCTCGTTTAGGATCAGGTAGACGCCATTGAAACTGAGCGTCGCGAAGGTCTCGACAAAAATCGAGACGAGCTAAAGGCCTGACCAACCATTAACTACAACTACGTCAGTGGCGTTTCGACGTGTTCAAAATGCGGTCGTACCATGCGAATAATTTTACGAATTTGTTAGGATACGTCAGTCACATAGGAGCGCATTAGAAGGCGGAAATTCAACGTCCCGTTTAAAAAATCTTGTATCTAACATTAAAGTCGCCTAGGCCGAAAATGGCTAGGAATTCATTCATAGCCTTTGTAAACAAGTAATAGCCAACTATAATAGCTTTGTATCAGCAGCCTTTATTTCAGTCCAACAAATACTAATCAGTTTAATATGATTTTATTTTTTTGTATGATGCCAACGATCCTTAAGTATATTTCATTGTTTCAGAGCTAAGCAACGACAGCTACAGCACTGTGGCCCTGGGGGGTGAGGAAGGGTCCCCGGCGGGTGGGGCAAGCGCGGGCGCCACCGGGGCGCGCTACTCCGCCACGCCGCCCTACCTGCGCGCGCACTCGCCTCCACACCCGCACTACCACTACCCGCCAGATCACCTAGTCTACACCAACATCGGTAAGTATACTCCTGATCAGAAACTGTTGATGCTGGCCGCCTTTTAAGGGGGTAGGAACTAGGAAGCCGCTGGTTGTAGATCGCTTCAAATAGGTCATTGTGGATGTCCTTGCATATGTTAAGTAGCGAACTACATGCGAGTGAAGATGTTGGTGATGATGATAGCTCAAAAGTTTACCAAGATAAAAATTGTCGCACTTAAAACCTTATCCTTATTACGGAACCGTGAATTCCAAATAACAACTTCAAGGGTTTTAAATTTCAAAACATGTGCAGGTCAAGCAATGAGCGGAGCAGGGATTGGCACGGGCGCAGGTACTGGTGGCGCGTCAGATCTGAGCAGTTCTTCTTCGCCGGCAGCTGGCGGTTACCCGGACTTCCCTCCGTCCCCCGACTCGTGGCTGGGAGAGGCGCACCACTACTCGCCGCGAGGCTTTCCCTAGCGGCGGCCACCGCCGGCGCACGCGCAGCCCGCGCCCCCGCCGCCCGCGCCGCCCGTACCGCACGCCCCGCACCCGCCGCCCGCGCACTACTTGCCGCACGCGCTCGCGCCGCAGCCGCTAGAGCTCGTCGTCAAGCGTGAGCTGTGACTTCACTACCAGTACTAACTGTACTCGGTACTCACTAGTCTCTGCCCTGATGACTAATGACTAAACCAGTGACTATCAAAGTATATCAATTAATTAACTAATATCATTGAAATCTGAAAGTACAATATAAGCGGCTTTTGTCCACATTGCGATAATGTGCAATATGAGTGTATTCCAGTCACAAACTTTTAATAGTTTATAATTTTTTTCAAGTGTCTCACACCTATCTTAATGTAAGTTTTGTTTTTGTTGTTTGTAAACAGATGTATCTGTAAATAAATTATGAGTGGTTCCAGCACAAATTGAACGGTTTAAACGCCTTGAGAGCATTAACTATGTCAAATAAATGTAAATAATAAAAATATAATTAGGTATTTTGATAGTAGATACTTACATAACAAAGTATGGAAGTGATAACAAGAAAAAAATATGAATTACGTAGTCATTATTATTGTATATGTATGTGTAGAGTAACTTGACAAAAAGATATCACAATATTGTAAATATTTCTATACAGTTATAATAAAATTATATTTAAGCTTACATAGGCAAGTCCATATTGATTAAACTTAATACTTGTGCAAAAAATCTAGTCGGAAGATAAATGGTGTCTATATAAATACATGATTGTACATCTAATTAAACTGACATTTTATTTACAATTTAACAAATTATAGCGGCTCTTAAACTATTTACAGCTCTGTCGTAGCAACTCCCCAATACTGTTGCATGCGGCCTTCGAGATCAAGAGAATCTTGGGAATGTGCAGATTTTTCCTGTATTACAGCAAAATCATATTCCAAATGATACGGCATCAATCGTTGCAAGGATCCAAAGTATGCTGCATTTGGCCCACCGTTTGGAAGTCTACCTGACCCGAAACGGAAGTCGGGTTTCAGAGCGTTTCCAAACGATCTTGCACTACCAAAATGTTTTGATAGAAATGGTACTTTTGTAGGTTTTCCAGTCAAATGAAGCTGTGGACTACTGCCAGAGAGGCCTTTAAAGTTCTTCAAACTGCTCGAGCTTGATCGTATTCCTTTTGACAAATTATCCAATTCTTTATCGAATAACATCTGCGTATTTTGTTCTAACATATACTCCCAACATTTAAATTGTTCTTCGGGGTTGGAAAGTTCGTCATTTCTTCTGTCATCTTCTTTATCTTCTTCAACACGAACGCGAATAGCTCGCGCGACTCCACTCCGGTAACTTCTACGTTCAGATGCCTTGTTCTGAGATCGTACGCTGGCGTAATGTTGATGGCTAATGGCTTCGCTTGGAGGGCGATCGCTTTGTCCACTCGGAGAAGACCTGTCACTACTTGGCTTAGGTGGGGAAATAGAATGGCAGCAGGGCTCTAATCGTGAACAACAGCAATCCGATCTACAAACGGATTTGTTACTGTTTATTGTTTGTCGTAATTCACGCATCAACAAATCGACATCAGATCTTCCGGTATCAAACCTTATTATTAAAACAGAAACACAGTCCTCAACTCCATAGCTTTGTGCGAGGTCTTGTAACCGTTTTGCTGCGAGTACAGGATTACGTTCAGTTCTCGCTTCGGTCACAGCGGTGTCTATACTAATTACATTCCAAAAATTTCCATTTCCTAAAATCAAGAATTCGTCATCTTCCTTGACAACGGTTTGTATTACATCGGGGTCAGGTACAGTGCTAGGATATGTGGAGGAACAACCCAAACGCTTGTTATTTTCAGTTCCTAAATGTAAAAGTCCATTTCGCCTACTTAGCACAGCTTTAGTGTTTCCGACATTTGCCAGCCTCAAATTATACTTTCTATTAGTTTGACCAAAAACATTTTCGGATGCAAGTGCTGGTGATAAGTGGCACATTACCAGCGAAGCACCTTTTCTTTGTCCCTTTTCTTTTAATTCTCGATGTGCTGACAAAACGACATATTTCATATATTCATTCACAGTTTCTTTGATAGATTTTTCCTCCAATAACAGACCTGGTATACAAGTTTGCAAAATTTTTGGCACTTCGGTATCAGTTTCACCATCGATAATAGCAAAAAGACCTTCTTTATTACAAAACGATGGTAAACGAATTTGCGCACAACAGAGTTGTAAATATTTGTTTGGACATTCAGAGAATCCAGTTACCCATGGAGTTACTCCATTGAGCTCTTCGTGATAGCCAGTCTTTTGTGTCCAAGGCAAGGAATGCCGACCGGTAACATCAACTAGACTTAATGGTCGCTGGCATCTATAAGAGTTGAATTGTGAAGGGTCTACTTGCAGTTTTTTATTGCAGGAAATATCAAGAAACTTCAGTTGTTTTGGTGCTAACAATCGTAAATCTACACTGTCAAGTTCGTTGTGAGCGAAGTCTAATATTTTTATGGAAGGACTGCAGGCAAACATAGGAACTGAACGCAATTTATTGGAATGGGCTCTAACTATTTTTATGTTATTTAATTGTGGCAAGCTTTCGGGCAATTTCGATAAATTATTTCCTGAGAGCACTAATTCCTCAATATCGGGCCAAAAACTTATACAATTGTCTGGAAGATTCGTCAAGCAATTATATGCGATGTGTAGTATTTTTAACCCTCGGAAAGCTATGAGAACTTCTGCCACTTCATCAGTTAAGCAATTTGCTGTCAAGTAGAGGTTTTCCAGACATTGCGACATTCCTCTAGCGTGAGGCAATCGACTCAATCTGTTATTTGAGAGATTTAAAACGCACAATCTGTCGCATACTGAGAAGAAATTTTCTGGTAGTGACTGTATGCAGTTGTCGTGAAGCAACAATTCTTTTAGCGGCGCTCGTAACCTCGGCATTGAGGGCATGCTCGATATCTTGTTGTGGGCCAAATGAAGGTTACTGAGACTGGAAAGTTCGCTGCAGAATAAATGCTCGGGCAAGGACGTGAGATGATTGTTGCATGCGTGTAATGTGGTGAGATCTGAGCAGCCGCTGATCCATTGTGGTAACGCAGCCAATTTGTTGTATGATACATCGATCTCCACCAAGTTGATCGGCGGGACGGTGGTTGTTAGGGTTTCTAATTCTGAAACAAAAAAGGAGATAAGATTAGCTACTACCAAATTAACTGTCTCATATTGAGACTTAAGTTCCATTATAATTTATTTCAGATTTGGTGCTAAGACGCAGTTTATGTCGGAGCTAAGTTGTATAGATTTTAGCACATTGTTATTTATATTTCGTGTGCACTGTGCATATAATTTAAATTATGTTTATCAATTATATTTTTTTATTTTATATTATTGCGGGCAAACGACCATATGGTTCACTTGATGGTAAATCATAACCGCCGCCCATTTACATCTGCTACACGCGGGCATGCGTTGCCGACCTTCAATAAGGTGGGAATACTATCTTTATTTTAAAGGAGATAATATGGTAAGATTATTTATTATATTAAAGATAAGAACGTTTTAATCCACATCTAGGAGCAGAATCTTAACTTTTTACTGTAACAAATTATCCGTTAATTTGTTACAAAATGAAATCACATATATTTTCTTGAATGTCAAAATAAAACATCTCACAGACAAAACTCAATAGACTAGCAACCGCTGAATATCATTATAAATAGCATGAATACTAACGATTATGTGGAGCCCGTAGAGTTCTCAGCGACGCTCCGTGCAAGGCGATGTGTTGCAGCGCATTGTGCGACGCGTCGAGCTCCCGCAGCCCGCGTAGTGCCGATACAACCAACACTTCCACGCTGTTGTGCGATAAATCCAGCGACACTAAGTGCTGGAATAGAAAGGTAAGTAAATTATATTAATAGGAGGCCTGGTCAGCTCTTGATTTCAAACGGTCGAAGAAAGTAGTGGTAGTATTTCAAGTTAGACCTACAACGTGGATTGCTTTACGAAATGTGTATTTAATGATTAGTAAGTCACATGAATAAATAATTAATAAGATTAAAATCCTTTAGAGGATGCTTATGGTCAGCTATGGACTCATAGGTGATTGAAGACAAAGAGAGAGAGCGAGAAAGTAGAGATATATTTCAAGTTAGACGTCGTGATCAGCTATGGACTCTAAAACGTCCAATAGAGAGAAAGAGAAACTACAGGTGGTATTTAAATTGGACCTCCACGTTGTTATACAAAATTTCCAGAGACACTGAATGCTGTAACATTGAATACATAGAAAGTACATAATTATTGAGGGAAGCTCAAGGTCAGTTAGGGTCTTATGGGCTTCAAGTGGTTGAATAGAGAGAGAAAGAGAGAGAAAATGCAGAGAGTATTTAGCAGAGCCTTATAACTTAACAGTATTAATAAGGTACTTGAATATTTTTTGGTGTTTTATACAAATTAATGTTAGGTTAATTAAAATCTAACTTGATAAGAGTTAATTACGAAACATGGTATTTCCTGTTAAAAAAGAATACTATAGGATTATATTGTACTTGCATACAGTGACGTCACTAGCAAAATCTTACGCAAAAGGACAACCGATATCAATATCTGATTGTTTATCAATGAAATGTATATTTGAACGAAAACATAAGTTATGCCAAATGAACTCGCAAATTTGAGCCCAATGTGTGAACACCTAGATAACAATATTATATGCAAAATAAAAATATTTAATTAGCTTTTCTAGGAAACTTAAATGGAAACTTTAGAAAAATGATAAATAATCATAATGGGATGTTATACACAGGCCTTTTTTTTCAAATATATTAGTATTCCCGTGGGATGAGAAAGAAATAAAATATATTTGTGACTTTTTTAACTTCAAAGGGATGATATGGGACAGGAGAGGCCATAATATGATGGAATCGAATAAGGCCGGACAGGACGGGATAAAACAAGATGGAACTGGGTGAGAAAAAAAGCAAAGGACGGCATTGTCAATAAATATAGGTGACACTCACTTCGTAATTACCCAAAATAATGCTGCCCTTCAGTCTATTGTGACGCAGATCTACGTTAGTGAGAGGTCCACGATAATCTGACGCGATATCTTCATCTGGAGCCATATTCTTCTTCCCGTAGGACTGAAATGTGAAATAATAAAATTATTGAAAGAAAGAAAATAGGTACTAAGAAAATGTCTCCAAGCTAGAATAAGTACTTAAAAAAATAAATAATTAAGTATGTATGTCGCATCGTAGCTGTGACATGTTTAACTCAACTTTATGTATGCGGCAAGAAACCCAGTTCAACGCTAATTTTCAATGGTCTTCGGGGTACTTTGCAATTAATAAATAATACATAATGATAAATACTTTTACTGGTGGTAGGTCTCTCTTATGTGAGAGGCTGCCTGGGTAGGTACCTCCGCAATGTCTATTTCTACGTCACACAGCAGTATAAATGCACTGTTGAATGAAGTTTGAAGTCTATTGTAGCCAGAGTAACTACTGGACATATTGAGACTTAACATCTTATGTCTCAGGATGGCGAGCGCAGTTGAATGCCTAGCATTGCTCTCCCAAGTCAAGGTGCTGTTTGTTTTTTTTTGCTACTGTTCATGAGCAGTAGTATCGCTTCCCATCAGGCGAGCGGTATGCTCGTCCCACCATTCACACCAATAAAAAAATACTTTTCATTTTCGTTGTACATAATGATAGGGGCTATTGTCTATCGTGACTTATCAAAAGCTATTAAAATAGGCCAAGCAGTAATAAATTTAATCACGATTAATCTGTTCGTGGACGTAGTTCAAATGAGGTCATTTTATTATTTTGTAGCAATGTTTTATTTGCTTAGATATTTTTAAATGTAAATTACAAGTCAATAGTCACAGGCTAGCGCCACTTCCAGATTTATCTGATATTATGAATTGGATATTCAACACAATAATTTTGTTGAAATTTTTCTTTTTCTTGTTATTATTGTACATATTTCTTTTATATTGAAATATGGAGGCTTGTTATTATCAAAAGTTGTTATTTATATTGTTATTGTTATAAATCTTCTTCAAAATAAAATAAAACCTTTTTTTCTGGTAGGTACCAAAAACCTATCAAAAAACGTATAAAATAATACAAGTATCAAAAGCGATGAACGATTTTCGGTCTAAGATTTTAAATTTTTAGATTTTGTATTCATCTGTCTCCGTACAAAACTTGAACCCAGGGTTTTTTTATTTATTTTCTCAGCAGCTAAACAACAGCGTTATGCAAACTGCTTTTGTTTAAATAAACTCAAAAAGAACTTCAAACAGTAAATAATTTCTTAATCAAATAAAATACATAAAAATCCATTAAAAAAAATTGACAGCCTCCGTGGCGCAGTTGGTTAGACGCCGCCTGTGAAACGAGAAGCCGCGGGTTCGATCCCCTCACCGAGAGAAATGTTTGTGCGGCCCACAAATATTTCTTCCGGGTCTGGGTGTTTGTGAGACCGAAAAGTCTCTCGTAGTTCCTGATACCCACGATCTTAGTGTGGGGTCAGGACTATGTATGTGACTGTTGGGTGTTATTTATTTATTTTATTATTCACATACCCCAAATCGTGTAATGAGATTCCTTTCTGCTATAAGGATCCTTAATCTTGGCAAGCGCAGTACGGTGTCTAGGGATTGCAGCTCGTTGTCGCTCACTCGAAGCTCTTCCAATCTGAAATTAACATGGAAACAATTATAATATAGTTGGTTTACAGCCTCTGCCTAGATGGCGCAGGCGTAGTACGATACGATTACAACGTTGAGGTCGCGGGTTTGAATCCCAGGTCGGGTAAGTGATATTGGATTCAACTATTCATTATGAGCCAGGAGTCATGAATTTACATAAATACATACATGAACAGAATTTACATGTACAGTGATCATCAAAAATAATGGGAAAATTGTTACTTAATTACCACTTAAGTATATAAACAAAAGCGAAGGATTTTTTTAAAAATGCTTTGTGTCTCAAGTCTACAACTACCAGATTGTTTCTTTTTCGGTCGCAGTCTTCAAAAGGACTATAAATTTACCTGGTATAAGGTAGTATTACACATAATACATCTAGTCCACTTTACCACTTTGTTGTGAAAAATATATAAAGTATCTCCATGTCTTCGTATTTTCTTTGATTGCGAAAACAGACGTACAATAGGCGTAGTTCATTAATAATGAATAAAGTAGTTAAATATGCAAACGATTGTTGGTGTTGTTTGCGTTACTTATACGGTACGTTACAAAAGGAGATTCTATCGAAACAAGCGCGGATGTGCCGGTATTGCAATCTCTACGAACTACGTACATTCACTATATAAACGATAATATAAAAAATACACTACTTTGGTGCAAAAAGTTTAGTGAAATTATCGTTTTAATGTACTAAATGTATGTAAGTAAAGTAACATACGACTTTTTTAAAACGCAATTTTTTGGACATAGTCATTGTATCAAAATATTCACCTCAGATGAGAGAAACACAGAAAAATAAATATTCAGATTTCTTGTGACATCACGCTGTCGCCTTGCTTATCAAATCAACATGAGATGGCGAAAATTTATGTAATCGGGCGACACTATCATAATCCATTAAATAATTAATCTAATTTGTATAACTTATAAATACATAAGACTTTCTCTATAATTCATAATACCATATAACACCTATATAACACGTGGAGGTGTTACTTCCTTTGATATAGATATTGCGGATATTTGGATTCCGATTATACCGGGTATCTCAAGACTGCTACCGAAAACGAAGCCGGGTGGTAGTTTTAGTGGCTACAAACACAATGCAATTAAAAATTTCGCCTAGAAACGCGACAATTTTTTTTTTATGATTTTTTAAATATCGTCATTTTTGGGTGGTAAATCCATAGTTTTTGCTAAAATAATAATTTAAACTCTTTAAACCTTAGAGTATTTATAAATAAAAGGGTATATACTATTATTTTAGGAAAAAATGTATTTACCACCCAAATATGGCCATAGGAAAAAAATAACACAAAAAAAATTGTCGCTTTTTTTTGCAACTTTTTCTGTTGCATTGTATCTGAAGTCGCTTAAACTACCACCCGGCTTCGTTTTCGGTAGCAGTCTTGATATACCCTGTATTTAATAACATATGCACTTTGCAAAACATCAATATTTAGGCAGGAAGTATTTTATTATGTAATAATAGTTTATGCAATAATTATTTGGTCAATATAGAGTACTTAAAAGAAAAGATACGCCTACCTGACAGCTTTGTAATTCAATACAGGTGGTTAACTTAACAAAATAATTGCTTCTACTTTAATTTATGTCCATAAATAATAGTTATTAGAAAAGTCCTAAATATTCGGAAATGATAAACATGTGATGTAACTTCTATGGTAGAATTTCTATCGTATGTAAAGTCCATTAGGCCAGCGTGGAAGACTATATGACCTAACCACTCTCAATTGTACTGACGATTGTAAAGGAGGTCCGTGCTCTGCAATGGGACGTATATAGCTTGATAAAGATGTGATATAAACAAAAGCGTCTGTAAATGAAAATAAAGTCTTCTACCCGAATATAATTATTAGTTATAGTCAATAACGTTATTTTATTCGTTATAACTAAGGCTTTTGGATGGACTTTAGTGTATCTGTCCAAGATATCAGGGTTGGGAGGGAGTGGGGGGGAGGGGGAAGGTGTCCCATGTCCCCTGGTACCACTCCCATGAAAAGGTGACGCACCATTCCCGAGAAAAACCAAATAATGTAACCTAACTTTAGTTTAGACTTTAGTTTATTTGGCCACGAAGAAAGCGGCGAAAGTGATCACAGGTGGTAGGGATTGAGTCCCTGATTAAAACAATACCACTCTTATTAAAAGGTGGTGTATAATTTCCGAGAAATTATGTGATAAATTTTAGTTTCAATAAATGAACTTTATATCATGTTTTATTTGTTTTTTAAACAACTTGGAAATCATGTTCCGATGGTAGTTAGTGTACCCACTTTGTGGGAAAAATAGGTCGACTTTGTCTCAAAACCGACTTAGGGCACCCCGACTTCACGTAGACTTTTGGTTACCACCCCTAGAGTGTATATAAAAGCCGGAGGCGCGGAGGGAGAGCAGCCCCCGCCCGCTGTAACGAAGGATAGGCAACCGTGCGAGCCGTAGCGGCTGAGGCTGGTCGCCGGAGGCGACCAGCAAGCCGAAGCTGCGAAGGTGAGCATGGGTGCCTATCCTTTGTTACGCAAGGGCGAAGGGGCTGCACTTCCCGCAGCGCCGGAGACGTTGCAGAAGTAAATTTGTTCTGACAACAAGTGTTTTGAGGTTAGGTTACATTAATTGGTTTTCCTCGGGAATGGTGCGTCACCTTTTCATGGGAGTGGTACCAGGGGACATGGGACACCTTCCCCCTCCCCCCCACTCCCTCCCAACCCTGATATCTTGGACAGATACACTAAAGTTTTACCAGGCTTTTTAAAAAAAGAATTTATAAATCACCTTACTAATGATTTGGCTTATCAAAGATCTTTTTCGGTGTACGGAACCTAATGTTTGCGGATGCGGCTCGCGGTCATCTTGTATTTGTTAAAGTACGTATACGACCCAGAAGTTCGCTAAGCGAGACTGACGCAATTAACATTTTTCATTAGTTATTTTAAATTTCATATTTACATAGCATCAAACGGCATTGTTGAAATATTTTTTAACCGGCCGAAGAGTCGAAAATACAGTTATACACTTTTTCATTCAACATTAATACACATATTCCGCACCCCACAATAAGGTAGGGTAAGATCCCGGCTTGGGCAAAGTGATATTGGATTTTTCTATTCATTATCAGCCCAGAGTCAGGAATTTGTGCCCGATATGGCGATAGGCTCCCCATCTATCACATTGTGGGACGGAACATACAAGGCGAAATGTGGGTGTCCTGGCACCTCTGCCTACCCCTTCTGGGAAAAAGGCGTGAGTTTATGTATGTATGTATGTAAGATAGCAAGTCTCGTATCATGTGTATCCAGATTAATTTTTGGAATTTGATTGATGATTTATGGAAGGCTTAATTTAAGCCTAGTAAAACATCATCAGATCTGGTAAAAGTGCGTGATGGCCTGTGGATAACGCACTTAACGCTGCTGCCATCGGACAATATGTAAACAGTGGTCTCGAGAAACATTCCAGGGTCCATCACAAAGAACTATAAAGGTGAAGGAAAATATCGTAAGAAAATCTGCATACCATATCGATTTGGAAAAAATCTACTGTGTAAAAGTCCGCTAACCTGCACTAGGCCAGCGTGCTGGACTGTATGGCCTAACCAAAATCAATCGTACTACTGATTCTAGAGCAGGCCTGTGCCCTGCTTTAGGACGTATATGGGCTGATACAAAACAACACACAAATATTTATATCAGTGCCAGAATCGAACCTATAGCCGAACATATCACCTTAATCTTAACCAATTGCGTCAAGGAAAAACTATTTCATCCTTCTATATTCATTCTATATAAATATATATATATATATATATATATATATATATATATATATATATATATATGTATATATATTCATTATGTATATATTTATTATATTTATTATTTATTATATATCATATTTATTATATTTAAATAAATATATATAAGTTTAAGTCACGTTTAAATCTACGTAACACCAATGTGCAACAGCTCTATTACGATCTCCTAAAGAGATTAACAATGACAACCGGTGCAAAATGACTGTAAACACGTTACTAAATACCTCCATATGACATCTCACTATCTATTATAAAATGGCTTACGGTTATTCGGTTAAGACTGAATCACTTCAGCATTCATTGGCAAGGTATCCATAATGCAGATACGCACCTAAAATCTACACGGTAGGTGTATATATGTATGTATTATATTATATATATATATAATATAATATGTGTATATATATGTGTATGTATTATATATTGTATTTCATTTACATTGTAGATATATATAGGCATATTTGTTTTAATTATTTACGCATCTTCCTCATCTCTGTATCACCCTAGGTTTGACTGGTAGAGAATGCCTATTAAATCCAGATATACAGCATTTGTATGAAGTGTAAATAAATAAATAAAGCCTAATGAGCTAATTCTTACGTCCACATTTGTACCAGCAAATCTTTATACATTGATAGTTGCATAAGATAAATTTGGTATGACGATCAATAAACTTTTGTCTTTACAACGGTGTCACACCTCCTTCTATCTCATGCCGTATAATCTACGTCGTATACAAGTTCGACCAGAATTATGTATCAGCGTATCGATTGTCATTTAATTTGCTTATCTTATCAATGCATTAGCCTAGTTATCGTACTCGTTAAATAAGTCCTCAGTAACAACGTAGAATTAAAAAATAACTTATTAATAAATAATGCGAAACTCTACCAATAATTAAATTAATTTAATAACAGAACGTTTTGCAAAGCTGCTAAAACAATCAAACAACGGGAGCCCAACAATTATTTCATAATTGCAATTTATAATCTAGTTTAATCAAACTTACCATTAGATACCTAGTTATTTCACATGCATTCATTCACATTGGCACTTTGATAATCCGGGATAACGTCACGAGTATTAATTATTAAAATAATAATATTGTTATTATTATTAAATATGTTAGCGATACTTGTATGTGTGTGGAGGTGTTCGGTAAGACTGACCGATGGTCGCGCCGCCCCACTGGCCACGCGTTTAGCAACAAGGCGCGGTACCATCCACCATCCACCATCCATGTTGCATACGCGCATTGTTGTACTTATCTACGAAGGTATCACCGCATTCACCATAAACGGCCAGCTTTGTATGTAAACATGCTTTTCTTTGTAGCTTTATGTACGTCTGTTTTTGTGTAAAGAACGGTGCTAACAAGCAATTAAGACGATATTATTCTAACCAATACATATTTATATCGTTTTGCATATATTTTCATATTTCCTAACTCCTAAACGTATTTTCCAAAATATTTTACTCATCGAAACAAAATGTATTTATATTAAGAAATATGAAATCAGCATATTAAATAATAATTATTCTAGAAACAATATATGCTAGTGAATAGATAATTAGTCATCAACCTTTTTCAAAGTCAAAACACGAAACAGTCCATCTTAAGGTTGTCTTGAAAAAATCGCCGACAGCGATAAGACCGCCTTTTGTTACAGATATATAAGCGCTTTTTGTTAATATGTTAATTTGTGTGGTGTACAATAAAGTAAATAAATAAAGCAGAGAATCTGTTCCTAACTTTACAACATAATTATTCGACTGGAGTTAATATTCGTACAAAGCTCATAGAATAACATAAGTAAGGTTAGCTAATAGGGGTTGCAGTCGAAGCGAAGTGAACGTAACCGTGCACGGTCCGACGAACAGATGTAGATACCGCCGTCCGCAAGCAGCGTACGCAAGCACTCACTTAAAAAAATTAGCACACAACGGAAACGTAATTTACTTTAACGAGCGTACTTGAAACATTATGATGACGAGCCAATACTGATGGATCGTTCTGTTTTAATCATTCATCACTGTCACTGCTTTACCGGCTGGTTCGTTTGATATTGCGTTCCCAATTTACAGTAATATTTAAAAAATGGCACTTTTTTGGCTCTAAAATGTAGCATTTTATTGTTGTAAATTGAATAATATAAGCACGGCTTAAATAGGTGATGCTTGTTATAATTATAGCATTTTGATGGCCAATAGATATTTTCAATGCTCCTATCATGCGAGATTACACCGTCGATGTCTTTTGCTGCAGATAGCGTTACTGATCTGTTATTTTTTGTAGAATTCTATATTTTAATGTGACTAAATTAATAATTCCTAATTTAGGAATATAGCCTGCTATTACACCTAAAAATATACAGCCGAGCGAGTATTAGATATAATGTATTATTTAAATGAAGTCTAATTTTTTGGCATTGGTAGAGTTGGTAAACATCGTAAGAAAATTAAGAAGATAATAAATTAGTTAGAGAAATTGACTTCTATTTGAGAGATATGTGAAAGTATTATACATGTAAGTTAACAGAGTTAAATCTCTGGCCAGTTGTGAATAAGCCGTTTTTTAGAATTAAAGTAAAGCTAAGAAGATATTTCTGAGAGGTGCCGACTGCCACGCTTCGCTGCCCGAGCGTTACCGAATGGAACTAGCGATGGCCTCATACGCTATGTGTGCTTATGTTATGTTGATTCATTTTCAAACATACGTGTCTATCGAGTTTAATACAATGAATTTCTAAGCCTCTTTAAGCATTTAGTACACGTGAACGGCAAGGATAAAATTCGGATAAATTAATCGATTTAATATAGACAAATTGTTATGTAATTAGAATCAATTAAAGTACAAATTATTTACTACATCGATGTCTTATACAACGCGTACCGAAATCACAACTTTTGATAATTATTTATTCATAAACCACTACTCAAAATTCGCGCATTCAAACGATTTCAACGACTTCACTATTTATCCTAACAAAATTTGAAAATTAACTCACTGTGTTAACTGGCATATTTCTCTGGGTAATTCCGTGATTCGATTGTCGCTGATGTCCAGATGTGTGAGTGCTTGTAATGTCCACACTTGAGACGGGAGGGTCGCCAAAGAGTTTCCTTGAAGACGCAGAACCCGCACTGTGAAGGGACCCACTGCATGTTCAGCGATTGCTTCTCCAAGGAATCCACGGCTTCCTCCACTAAGATCCAAGACATTTGGTGGCTGGGAGCTTTGGGTGGCCTTTAAGGGAAAAAATGTTTCATTAAGGGGTTTGCTCATTTCCAGAAGTCATTGAATAGACCCCATCGATAAATATTTTTTTACTTTTAATGCATTGCTTTCGACTTAAAGATAAAATTCTTTAAACTTATTTATCTCTATAGAGATAAATAATTTAAATTAGCGATGTTAATTAATATTTTAACTATTTGATGGTATGCTTTATGTCGTCTACACTTTATTTAAAATTAAGCACTATTAAACACACCAAAAGTTCATTTTTCTTTTCAAACACGCTGGGTTCCAGGCTGTCCAAGAACACATCATCAATGCTCTCCTGTGCAAACACATCGAGACTGTCCACCTCTTCGTCGTCAGATTTCATCGTATTTCTTTCAACCATAACAACTAAACACTTCACATACGACACTTATTATATCATCGAAACAAATTCAATGAACGAATCACAGTTAATATAAAACACTTTTGCAAAACTCAAGTCCTTTGACATGACGCGTATTGTTTTCATTACATCAAACGACATTTTAAATCTGTAGGAAGACGTTTGCGCTCGTTTGATGCGGTGCGTAACCACCGGGAGGCCGTCGAACTGCGCTCATTGCTATTCCCAAAGACTATAGAAATAACTACAACATTACTTCGATATTCCGATCACGAAAATGCTACTTGCATAAACGACATTTATGCCCTTGGTGCGGTATTGTTTAGTGGAAAACATCGTAATGATTTCCGATAAAGATCTCGCAAAAGCATTCGCAAGAAGGTCTCTCGTATTGTTAGTTGACGAATGGTTATTTTATGTGTTGATACTGCCACCGTCTGTGATTGATGTATTAAGTTGCACAAGAATTCAAAAAGAAATAGAAAGCTATGTGTTCACTGCGGTCGCTCCGAGTGTTTTTTTCGTAGTGAGACGTTTGGTCGCGCCGCTATCACTGCCAAGCGCACACTCTGCTCCGCACATTTCAACCGTGACATTTCTTTCAGGGTGTACACTGAGAATGTGCCATTCGAGATGTTACCACGCCTTAGAAAGTATTTAGAAATTCTAAATATGCATTTGAAAGTAAATATAAGATAACAAATAATATTGTAATATTTTGACTTCGCTCCCGCCCTTTTTCTCCTAGGCGTAGTCCGAAAACAAGAAATTATGTAAGATTCTAATATGATTTACAAAACTCTTCATTAGTCAATTTGAATATGAACTAAAATAGTTACAAGTGGTTGAAGCAACTGAACTTGAATAGGTAGGTTAGTTACATCAATTGCGTGATACAAACTGTGTTCAACATTATGTTTACGTTTTTGCAACACAATTTTATATTAGATTTGACAAAGAAATTGGTTTATTATTTAGAATAATATGAATTGTTTGAGAGTACAACCCTATCAGAAAATTATACAAAATAACCCATTGAAACGTCAAAAGCTTGATAAACTTCAGAATTTTCTACCAATTTGCTACTGTTATGTTGCCGGTTCGTTAGTTTGAGAAGTGTACCGGAATCAAATCCTCAATCGTCTGCTAAGTGTCTGCACATGCCGTGAAGCGCATGGATGACACTAAATGCTAAACTACTGCTCTGCTTCCATTTACGTAACCGCGTTGCGAACATTTATCTAATGTTACTGCTTACTACATGTTTGTACACGTATATGATATACATTATACAAATATTTATTGTAGAATAAAATTTAAATAGTCACCTCTTTTAGCCAGCAAAACCACATGTTCCTCTCCCATACAGTGTTGAATCCCAAGAAAATGTGAGTCACTGCGTTCTCTCCCGGTAATCCTTGCGATAGAGGCTTCACACACAGCACCAGCCTTTGAGCTTTTGGCGGGCAAAATTCGATGCTGCCTCCACTCAGCTCCAACATTTCCCAAAACATTCCTGAGGTAAATTAAACCAGTTTTTAGTGACTGAATGATAATACTTCGAATAAAATCTGTGTATATACGCACCATAAGTGTATAATCTGGATCCAATAATCTGAGCTGGCTTTGGCTTCCACTGAGGAAAAACATGTCCTTTTAGCACATACAAAGTTCCCGATCGCATCACTCTGCAATGTCGAGCAGCGGGTCCAGTGCACCACCGGAGCGAATGACGTAACTCAGGATCCACAGCCAACCGCAGCCGGCGAGCTTCCGACTTCCATCCCGATGTTGCAAGAAACTGCTCTTGAATTCGTAGAGGAAATTCATCCTGTTCCAGTCGTCGGGATTTTTCTCCCCCAATTTGCACCCAGAGCGACAATTCTTCTCCCAACCCGAGTTTCTTATTCACATCTTCTACGGTGGTGTTCAGCGCGACCTTGACGAGTTTGCTGGGTGCGTCAACGGCGAAAGGTTCCAGACCTTCAAATACGCGGATCCAGCCGTACTCATTTGGAGGCCTGAAGCCGCGTGTGGATGCGAGCCGGCGCAGAGACTTGTGGCGCACGGGAGGCGATGATGCGTGTAGGCCATCATCGCAGACCATGGCGCGCGACGGCAGGTGGTCGCGAGGTGCGGAGGCCGGCGACGCAATGCCCGCGCGCCCGCCGCGCCGGACTCGGCGCCAGCCGTTGCATTACAATTGGGTCGGAGAAGTAGTGGGGGTGGGAAACATGTTGATCGGTCAGTCGGGAACATCGCTGAATACTAATTCGATTCAATAAAACCTATACGGCGAACACTTGTCTACATGAATCTGTTGAAAGTTCGCATATTTATGAGTACATTTTGCAGTTAATTTTTATACACATAGCACTTGTTGAGATGGTATTGTAGTGCACATAATGATTTCGTATTTTATCTTCTTTCGTGATTAACTAAACAAATAATTTTAGATAATTTAAGTACCCATACTCAATATTTAAACATAAAATATTTTTGACAAATTCGTAAAGAAAACAAACCATGAGAAAGAATATCGTAACTAAATAGTCAAATACATTAATAGGCGTTTACTGGAAAGGGTCCACTAAACAATGTTCGGTTTCGCTCCAACAACCACCCCACCTGCTGACTCACCTGCTTCGGCCAAGCAGGAGCTTTCGACCATGCAATTCTCTAACTTTGAACTGTTTAATAACAAGCTGAATAAAAAGCAATGAGTATAATGAGCAATAAGCTTTTATTTTTTAAAATTTTATACCTATTTTTTGTACAACTGTATTCAATGGAAATCATGACATCTATTGCCGATGTAACACATATGAGACCTTCCTATATGGTTTATTCGTCAATAATAGCGACTTAATCAACAAATCATCATATTTTTCACATAGACCATAATATAATACTGAAACAGGAATAAACTTAGCTTACTTGTTTCACTCATAAGAATATACTAAGTAGCAAACACGTAATTTATATTATAAAGAGTATTAGATAGATACTTAAAGGTAAGTTGTAACTCTAATTAAAACGATATCAAATTCAAGTGTCAACATTTTGTACTCTCAAACAAAAAATACATGTGTTAGTTTGTCATAGTTTTTAAACTACATTAGAATTTAAATAATTTTAAATTATGATGTGATACTTTCACAGTATTAAAATATTTCTAGTGCCTCGTCATATTTTCACCTACTAAAATGTTTAATACTAATGTCGAATATTTGCTACTAAATTCAAATTCACTGGTCCAATAAACTACACCTAACTAAAATACTGTTTAAACGCCATTTTTTTAATGTAATTCTATTTCCAAGGGTAATTTTTGTGTATCCTTTTGTCTCCACACGAGCACGTCGCGTTGCAGTAGCCGTCCCGACAGAAGTTAGGCGCGAGTTGGATGAGGTCATTGCAGTTGGAATACACATCTCTCACTGGACATGTGTTGGTACAAAGAGAGCTGGAGACACACTGGTCGCGACAATCAGCGCACTTCTCTCCGGACTTGTACGGGAAGTGAGTTATCGTGTCGTAGTTACCACTGAAATAAATTTAATCGGTAAATAAGTAATAAATAACATCCACCCAACTGTCACATACATAGTCTTTAGATCACAATAAGATTCTAGTCTTGTGTCGTAGGTATCGGAAACTGCGAAAACTCTCCGGTCTCCCAAACACCCAAATCCGAAAAACATTTTCACTGGTGGTAGGTCTCTCATATGTGAGAGGCTGCCTGGGTGGGTACCACCGCAATGTCTATTTCTCCCGTCAAACAGCAGTTTAAATGCACTGTTGTGTTTCGGATTGAAGGACATTGTAGCCAGCGTAACTACTGGACATATTGAGACTTAACATCTTATGTCTCAGGATGGCGAGCGCAGTGGAATGCCAAGCATTGCTTTGTAATTCAAGGTGTTGTTTGGTTTTGCTACTGTTCATGAGCGGTCGCATCGCTTACTGTCAGGCGAACGGCATGCTCGTCTCGCCATTCATTGCAATAAAAAAAAAAAAACATTTATATATTTTATTATCGTATAGGTCCGGCAAACGAGCAAACAGGTCACCTAGTGATCACTGCCTCCATAACGCTTAGACGATGGATATGGTGCCGGTCCAGTAAAACCGAAGGGGAGCGGAAAGGAAAAGATATGAGAAGAGGGAAGGGGTATTAGGCCTCCTGCATCTCACTCACTAAGCAAAACGTGACAGCAAAGCTTTCGGTTCACGGGTATCTTATAAGACAATGGCACCAGACGAGCCTGCCCGTTCATGCGCAGTTTTGACTGACAATATCGTGGTTCTACCACTTACATATACTAACGCCTTTTCCCCAGAAGTTGCAGGCAAAAGTTAGGACACCCAGGTTACGCCCGTCCCACGATGTAATAGGGGGCGGGCTTATCGCCATATCAGGCACATATTCCTGACCATGGGCTGATAATGAATAGAAAAATAAAATATTTCTTTTCTCGACCCGGGATTCAAACCTGTGACCTCACAGTTGCAATCGTACCGTAGCAAAAATGCGTCACCGAGGCAGTCAGACCCGAAATAAATACTTGTGAATGACGTAAACATTTGTCTAGGTGAGTTGATTGAACCTACAACCTCTCATATTACAGTAGAAGCCAAATCAACTGCGCTACGGAGACAGTCTAATAATAGCAGTAAAATGTACCGACAGAATACCGATTCTGGGGAGTTACTCTGTATACAGATACGATGACGAAAGTTCGAAAATCGCGCGTAAAAATGAACATAATGGCTTAATACTTTACGAAATATTCGGATATTGTATCGTACGTCGTAATTTTAGACTGAATTCGAAGTGATTCATGGAGAATACTATTGATAATTAGAAGTGGCTTTTTTAATCCTGTATAACTATATGGCGTTCAACGTCCGAATATTCGTACTTGATACCGACGCAAGAGTCATACCCGCGCATAAACAGGATCAACGTCTTAAAACTTATAATTATTGAGCACTGTACTAGCACTACCTTGAGCACTACACTATGCTTGACACTCATAAATAGTAGTGGTTATTTATAGACAATATATAAACCTATTTTAGTTATCGAATTTTAATAAACATAAACACCCTATATGGCTATACTATACTATATATACCTATACTATATGGCCTAACCATTCTCAATCGTACTTTCGATTGTAGAGTAGGCCCGTGCCCTGCAGTGGGACGTATATGGGCTGATACGATACGATACGATAAACACCCTGACTCTTAATCAGACAAATATATTAATTATTCGGGTAGGGATCGCAGTCGCAACCTCCGGCACAGATTGCCGCCATCTTAGCCACTAAACCTACCCGTTTACTTTTTTTTATTAATTGACCATTGTTCATAAACAAAAAACGCATTGATTCGTAATTATTCAACGCAAAAAACACTTCGCTCGAATGAAATAACATTATTACACCGCCAGATGACGCCAGTGTGTCTGATTGCGATTGCAGAATATTTGCATATTAAATTAGATTAGACAACCCAGGAAGCTCTTACGTTTCAATTATGGCCGGTTGGTTTAGTGCTTAAGTGCTTGGCTTTATGAGTACGTAACTTGCGGGTTCTACTCCCGAATGAAAAAAATGTTTCAAAATATTTGACTTGATTTGAATATTGAAGGATATTTCTATGTATTTGTTTGTGGAATATGTGTTTTAAAACGTATCCACTATAAAGATAACTAAAGAGGATCATTTTATTATGTCAATAAAAAAACACAAAGAAAAATAGTTACCAAAACACGTAAATGAATAAATTTACCCAACAGTCACATACATAACCCTGACCCTACACTAAGATCGAGTCTTTTGTCGTGGGTATCAGGAACTACGAAAGACTTTTCGGTCTCACAAACACCCAGACCCATCATACAAACACAAATACTTGTGGATCACACGAAAAATTGTCCCGATGCGCGAATCGAACCTGCAAACTCTCGTTTCACAGCCGACATCTAACCAAGTGCGCCACAGTGGCTGTCATAATTATAATGTTGTACTAAATCAGGTTGTAAGAGATATGTTTATAAAATGCGAAGGTTACTATAGTACATTCATGATTGACAATTTCACGGCGTATTATTTTGCTTGTTATGATAGCTTTCTGCGATTGGCAATACCATTAACAATATTTGTTACGCGAACGGGATTTTAATGCATACAAAAGACTTATTTAGAAGTTTTGAAAGCTGGGAACCTACTGACTCCGAAGCACAGATGCAGTAAACACTCTATGCCAAGCAATCAGTATTACGAATATTTTTTTCTTGCTTTTATTCCTTTCCAAAATAATGAAGAGGTTTAATTTTCCTAGGTGATTACAATGTAGCCTGATAACCAAATGGTATCAATTTTGCTGCAGCTTTAATAACGTCATCCTCTTTTCTCTTTCTTTTATTTTTCCTTCTCGTTCCCCTCCCGATGATACAAGCTTTGTGGATGTTCATGGAGGGCAATGATCTCTAACAATCACCAACCTGTTTGACCGTTTGCCGGACAAATAAAATAAAAAACCATATCGTAATATATCCAAAAATTCTCAAATATTAAATGCTCAAGGGCTACGGTAATCAGTTTGATATCTGGGTGTAGTGAGACCGAAAAGTGGTCGTAGTTTCCAATTCCCATGACAGAAGACTATCTTAGTGATGCTTCAGTGGTCCTAGCTCAGGTGGTTGACTATTTGGTGTGATAATGTGGGGTGACCTGTCTGCTCGATTTCTCAATCTATACCATAATAAATCGTGACCGTTAACTTTCCTGCAGCTGATTGACAAGGTTATTACGTCTTCATCAATTTGAGAGCACAATCAAGTGACTACTACATATCGGATTACAAAAATGCAACTGCCGTCAAGATATAGTGTGGCTCTACAACTTATTCTATTTATAAAATCTACTGTTACATTTTAATTTACCTATCAGAAATTCAATGATCACTGGTGTACTAAATGTGGGAGGCCGAAAACCATAGAGTCCATTGCATAAAAATAAATAATTTGTGAACTCTTGTTTTTTTTGGGAATTAAACACGTTGTACACACACACACAATACACGGACACACACATTGAGGTCACCTTCATAGTCAATTATATAAAACAATTAATATATCTATCATTTAACCTTAGAAACAAATAAAATAATCAACTTTAAGATGCAACAACGAGATGCAATTTATGACATCAGTTAAGATTAACGTTGATAAACTGTAATGACATCTAGAATCTAGATCTAGACCTTAGAATAATGCACTTACCCTGGGCAATAATGGCATACGTAGTTGTAGAAGTGGCCCCATGGCCCACCAGGGCAATGGGCAAGTCCACATCCCACCTTGTGGCTAGTGGCCCAAACCATTTGGGTGTAGTGACCGACAACTTTCAAGTTCACAACTGGATATCCGTATGTGAAATTTCTATATTCCACAAACCATGTCTTCAATGCAAAGAACCTGAAATAATATACATTTTTACAGTCGATGCGGTAATATGTACAAATTACAAACCGTTTCCAATTGCTATTTATGGGTATTAAGAGCAAGCGTGAAGCACAAAAATAAATTGAAGAAATATTAATTTAAGATGTATACCAATATTGGTTTTGTAATAATTTTCAACCAAAAATAATTATATTATGTTTCAATTAGAAACGTTATACGCTTATTTAATATAAACAAACATATATAGCACTTATATATTCAAAATTCAAACGAGTTCCTATCGGAAAATGCAAAGAAAAAATACATCAATTATTTTAGCGTATTTCGAATCTGCAAAAAAATTTAATACCTACGGATTTTTACAACTTTTTTCATATAACAAATATCTGTATTTTTGTTTAAAAGTTTTTTACAAAAATATATTCAATAGTTATAATACAAAAAATATAATAAAGATGAATGTTCATTTGTGTTCATTTGCATCGTGTTCATTTTATACGAATAATTCACAAAAGGTCAAGAACCTAACAAAAGATTTGGAGCCAGATTAACAAGACAAGGAAAATATAAATAAAAATGTTTATGACCCTAAATATTACAAAATTAATCATTAAAAGAAACAATCGGTAAAGGGATTCATTTATACCATCATTAACATCGAGAACTTTGCCACTTCAGTAAAATGAATCGTAACAAGACAATTTGCAAAGTAGGTTAATACTTATAGATAGTGATCATTTTCCATCAATTGGAGTCGTACTCATTGAGAACGAACGTCAATTCTTTGCAAACGAAATTACCGCTAATCGGCTGCCATCTGCATCCATTACATAATAAGGGCTAGAGTTATTGCAACTTTATTGCTTGTTCACGACTTAGTTGTAAATGAGTACACATCGTGACGTGTAGGCTTAATTACGTGACGAGGAAACAAAGTAAACAACAGCAAAAAATTAGACAAACGAGACTTTTTTAGCTTGAGTAAATCATATGATTTACAAGAACGAATAATTATAGCCTTGGCACCCATGAAAGGCCATATTGATCAGCTACAGTTCCCTCCGCGATCAAAAAATAATTAGATAATTTATAATATTTCGATTATTAAATTAGTTTTATAAAAACACAATTACAATATTTTATGCGACTACTTATATGTTAGCTGTTGGGAATTTGACAATATCAATTAAGTTAAATTAAGAGTTAGTACAACATTATACAAAAACTACAATAACATTTACAGACAAATTAAAATCTTATCCAATTTTCTGTCATAATATTTTATGTTTTTATTATGGTTTTTATTACTCTTCTTTTGTCTGAAGCCACAATAATATATTACGTTGAACAAGTTTTCGCCAATAAGGACATATATTAATAAATGTATCGTAAGTAGTGTAGTAAACAATCTAAAAACATCATCTCGTAATATTGTCAGGTGGCACACGATTATTAGTTCGAGCCTATTCCGAAAATCTAAACGTATACCTAGTGTTATTATCTCGATTGTGGTTGAATGACTAAAACATATTTATTCACTATCTAGAAAAAAATGCGGTTTCCACCAGAACTAAAAAATGATATAATTTATGTATATACACAAAGCTTTGTATATTTTTTTTACACTACTGGCAAAGGAGTTACGGCATTTTAGTGACACATTCAACCTCCTTTATATCAAATCTTTATATCAAAAAAACACGTGAGAATATAAATATTAAAAAAAGATATACCATGGTGTTTTCTGCGCAGCTACGAATAAATTTTGGCCGCAAGTGCCTAAATGTGGCACTGTGTTCTCTCGAGGGTCGTTATGTTGTAAGAAAATACATCTCTCAGCATACCTTTGTGCTTGGCGAGCAGCGCCAGCGTGCCAGGTCTGAAAAAAATAGCATTGTTTTCTGAATAAGAAAGCTGTAGGAATTTAGATAAAAATATTAAAGTTTAGCAAAAGCGTTGTTAAGAGCTTTAACGTCTTTAAATACACAACAAGTATCTAATCTTGAAACTGAGTTACAACTTTGGGTTAAACTAATTCTAAACATAAAGTAAAATCTACTCGCGATTTAATTTTGTTATATTTATTGTTGTTGTTGAAACGTAATCGTACATGATGGCGAAAAACCCGCCGTAGTGACCTCTGTAAGTGTGGTACATGTTAGCTTCTACTTGAAAATATCTGGTTCCAAACAGTCCGGCCTAATTGAGTATCTAAACAATCTGTTCGGACTGCTCTGAGCTTGCCGTCAGCTTGCTGCAGACTGCAAAGTAAGCTACTACTCAGGCAAAAGGATACATATTCAAAAATGTAGAATGTCTACAAATGAAGAATAGCGCCTATTATAAGCTAACCACCTGGCATGGCCTGTTGGTAAACGGATCAAACGCGACTGCCAACATGTTGACTACTAACGGTCCAGGACTGCTGGTTCAAACCCCAGGGCACACCTCTGACTTTTCGGAGTCATGTGTGTATTTATAGTCAATCCCACGCACTAAAACCATGAAGGAAAATATCATGAGAAAACCTGCATACCACAGCGGTTTCTAAGAAATGTTATGGTTTGTAAAGTCAACCCGCACTAGACCATCGTGGTGGCCTATACAGTAGTATACAAACTTATTGCCTATTGGACATCGATTGCTTAATCTAGTTAGACTAGAAACAAGGTAGCTTAATTTAGAACATACCATCAACAACATATTTGAAGCCGTAGGTCGCACTTTAGTCCGGAAAAAATTATGGTAAATCACAATTTTGCGGCGAACGACGGCCCTTTTCGGACTTAACGCTTCCTCAGGTATTTTGTTAGCCGGAAACAATTCTGTACGTAATAATACAATCATTTAACTATTTATTTAGGAAACAAACTAATTTAAATGAAGAAAAAATACTTACGTCTATCTCCCCATGTCGCTGAACCGTGAAGATTTGCAGTGAAGTCTAAAATTATGAACATTTGAAACCACAGCGCGACGCGGATAAACATTCTACAAAAAAATATGATAAATTTAAAAATGTAAATTTAAACATAAATAAACCAAACAGTTATGAGTTAAATTAATATTACATTCATTGTTACTAACATTTTTAATCTTTTATGTAGCATTTTAAATGTTTGTCTAAATAAGAATACGTAAAAAAATATAATATCAATTTTGGTATCATCAAAAGTGTTTATACAATTTTTAACACCAATCCCATATAGTTAATTATTATTGAATGTCACATAAATCTGTTTTCTGAGAAATGATACCAATATAATTACACCCAGTTGAACCTATTAATGAGACAATAAAAATGAATCGTCATGAATGTAGATACAGACCTATATTCTATGAAATTCGTATTAAAGTAATTTTATATGCAAACGTCATTAAAATTTTGCAAAAAGTCGAAAGTATCAGTTTACATTTTATGCAGCAGACAACAGGTATTATTTCTGATTACTAAGGTATTACTTACTTATCCGTTATCAAGTTTATTCAGCAAATTTTAAACACACTGATTTCTCACAATACTGTATTCTCCATGCTCACAGATGATCACTAATAAGACATTATGATTACAAGTATTAAGCCAATTACTGAATGCATGTCTCAATCATTCCGCGTCTCATGAATGTTTGAATTGAAATAAATAAGCATCGTTCGCGCCTGACCGTGTGCTGCCATAGCTAGAAAATCATCCTTGATTAACGTGAAAAAACGAGCAAACTATGCGTGAGTGAATATTTTAGTATGGGGTTCTGTACTTACTATCATACTTTTATTAGATAATAAAATAAACATGTTTCTGTAGGCACTGTATTCAGTCACTGAACCCATATGATTTGTTAGTTAAATCTTTGTAGAGACAGAAGAAACAACCGACATCTGTTAGAGTTTTTTTTAGTAAAGTACAATAGGCCAGGCAAACGATCAAACTCACTTGATGGTAAGTGATCACTGCCCTTGGATCACAGATATTTATACAACCACATTAATATGATAACAACTTTTTTTCAATAAAAATATGCTTGTAGGTATCTATTAAAATTGCGGGTTTTCCTGCTTAAGGTACATCATCGAATAATGAATTACCTAAAAACCTACAATTGCGGTTGAGTGACAAAAAATTTAAGTGTAACGAGCCAGCTCAATCTACGAAACGTGATTTTTTTTTATTAAATACTGGACAAATCACAAATCAAGTTGTGTATGTAGAGTGAGTAGTTATAGTAATTGTCTTCTCTGGGGATCTCCAATTTACACGCATTTTTATTATTGTGTTGCGGAAAGTCCAATGTTTGTTTAAGATGACACTAGAAGTAATATGGTACAATCCTGAGCAATTTTATTAATGGGTTTCTTCCTCATTGATTGATATACCCTATGGATATACCTAACTGTTGACAGCCTCCGTGGCGCAGACGGTTAGACGCCAATTGTGAAACGAGAGGCTGCGGGTTCGAACTCCGCACCGAGTCAAATGTTTGTGAGGCTCTCAAATATTTGTCGCGGGTCTGGGTGTTTGTTAGACCGAAAAGTCGCTCGTTATTCCCTATACCCACGACACAAGACTCGATGTTAGTGTGGAGTCAAAACCATGTTTGTGACTGTTGGGTGTTATTTATTATGTACTAGATATAGGTAGATCAATAATAGGTACTCACGCCATCACATAAAGATACAAAAGTGACTGCGGAACTCTAAATATCTGTATAATTATAATTTTTCGACCGATACTGCTATGACCTTTTATGTTATAATTTGGTTGTTTATAGAAGGTAACTGTCCGTACACTAACTACCTACAATGTCGTTCACACAATAGATGTAATAATGAAATAAATAAGCAATTGTTGACTTATCCTACAGTTATAATAGTAACAAAACCTGTGATTATTTCCTAATTAAATTTAAAAGAATTTATGAACAAATAAACGTTACGGGAAGCAGCGTTGTAGTAAATATAACAAATTGTATTGGATAAAACGTCTTGGTAAATGTTTACCTAATGAATTTACCACGGGTTCCGATGAATATTCTCACGGTACAAGTGTTTCAATTAAAGCGTTTATTCATACTGTTATGTTCTCAACAGATTGGTGTCCTGACGTCTGCCTCGGCGCTTATTTATCATTATTGAAACAATCATCGAATTAAGCCGGCGCAGAACTGAAAATGCTTTTAGTTAAATAACAACTACTTATATTCAGTATTCATGATATATTGCTAGGACTACAAAGAATCCGAACATTCATTCGTTCATAATTATTTAAAAATTAACAAAATCAAATTCCCTATCTAATTTTAATTTTAAGATTAATGTTTGTTCATCGGAATCCCAGCTGGCGTTAGACAAGTCAGGATTGATTCCATGAGGTAGAGGCAGCTTCAAGTGGTACTGCGAAGAATCCACAGTCACGGTCGTGGTGTCCACCGCTAAATCTACATTTTCTCTCTTATCTCCAGGCATCTTCACCTTCACCATAAGATTCTCGCAACTAAATGAAGATGAGGTTTTCGGTCCAATCTGAAAAAACAGGTTTTATAGACACTATATTCGTATTTTGTTTTCTTGTCGGATAATACAAACATTTGCCTGGGTGCCAAAAACGAACACACGACTTGTCTTGACCGGTGACCCAGCAGGTTTCTTAGCCAACTGTGCCATGCAAGCTGTCCTTATAATAAAGGAGGATTTAAGGACAACTCAGTTTATGAAAGTAGTGACCTGATTGTCATAAATCTTCCAACTCTTTCATATCTATGCACATTTGCTATTATAGCACAAAGGACGCCCCGAGCAAGATTTAGACCAATTGAAGTGGATGTCACTTTGGGATACAAACCAAAAAGCCAGGTCGGCCCACAGCTCACACGCCAATTTTTAATCACTACACAGACTTGAACTTGACTAGACTCAATGACGATCATTGCGACCATACCCAATGAATATTTTGGACTTGTGATACTAATCATTTTTTTAATAAACTTTTAAGAACGCAAAAAAGCATACAGTCCGTCTGGTGTTTTGCAGATGTCTGTAGACTAAAGTCATCTGCAAAACAAGAGGTGTCACTCGCGCGTTGCCGACCCTGTAAGAACCTTTTAGCTACTCTTTTCAAGAGCCCCATGCCGTTATCTTGATAATTAGTAATTACTATGGTACTGATATTTCTACCTGAAGATAGACGTCCTCGGCAGTCACAGATTGTTGGTAGTTCATAGTATACTCCGGGACTTTACGTCCATCAATACCAGCGCCAACGCGGCTCAACTCTTCAGCTTCTCTCGCCTCTTGCTCCTCGAATTCTTCAATACTTTTAGGAGTCTTTGGGGTGTTCGCAGGTGGAATTTTATCTCGTGTTGATGTTATTTCAAATTCTATTTAAAATTAAACCAGGGGTGAGTTAATACTGACAGAAACATTTTTATAGATGTTATTATTCTACACACTATTCGAGAATAAGTTAATGATAACAACTTTCATTATGTACAATCAGTAAGAAAAAGGCATGAAACTTGTAAGTAAATAGTGAATTTACCAGACGCAGGCAAATCCTCTCCTTGCAGGATCTCTGGTTCAGGTGGTCTCAATAGTTCAGTCAATTTTCCCATCATTCCTGGCGTAAATTCAACCATTTTGAGAAATGTTAGTTCTGAGTTGTTTTATAATTAAAGCTGTATTTTGCTGTTTAATAACTCTTTGTTGTTTAAATATTCAATGTATGATGCCACTACAAGCAGTTTTATGGCATAAACTGGCTCTGTTGCTATGATACACGTAACAGATTGCTTTATTTGACATACATAATTATTAACTAAATAGGTTGTTTCCATGGAAGTAATACTGTAACAATTCAACACACCCGCATACATTCCTGATCCCAGAATGCAGATTAAGATAAACTAAGTCATGTGCTATGGGTGTAAGAAATCACGAGACTTTTCGCTCTCATCCAAACCCGATGCAAATATTTGTGGGCATCACAAACATATGAGTTGTTGTAAGGATCGAACCTGCGGCCTCTCGTTTCAGAGCCGTCGTCTAACCGCGCCACAGAGATCAATGATTGTAACACAATTACATTAGCTACAACAACTGACTGGATTAATTTTTAGGTTCTTTGGACACATTTTTTACCAAACAATCTCACTAATAACAGGAAAAAAAAAATCAAAACGGTATTATTTAAAAATTGAAAATAAACTTATGTACAACTAATACTAAATTTATGTTACTACAAAGTCACACATATTAAGTTCCACAAACAACAAAAAAAGAAACAATTAAAATAATGTTACTTTATTTTATAAGTAGTGTATTAACAATTCAGTTTTACAACTAATGACATATGGGATTCAAAAAATTTACTTGAATAATTATTATTTAAATTTATTTAAGGGAAACCGTCATCATCTTCCTCAGCCATTTCCTTAGCCAGCTCAAGGTCCTGTTGTTCTCTTTCACGCCTCTCTTCAGCACTCTCCAACTCCTTTCCATAGGACTTTGGCGGGTATCTCATAGCTTTAACACTCTGGTTATGCAGTTCCAAGCAGAATGATATGCGCTGGTGGAAAGCAAGTTGTGGCTCTCTAGTGCAATAGATGTCAGAACTCTCTTTATTGCTCATGTAGCCCTTTTCAGGGTCCAAAGTAGCTTCAATAACTCCATCTCGAATGGCTTTAGCTACAATAAATTCAGCATCTTCAGCCGAGTCCAATCCCAATTTACGTGCAATATCTTTAGGAGATATGCGGGAATAGGACAAACCAATTGAACGGATTGCTGTCTTGATTACATTTTGTCTCAACCGCAATATCAATGTGAAAGTGTGATCGCTGCGGAACTGGGGTCCAAAGTTTTCTAATACTTCTCCAAACCTTTGTAAATTACCAAGCCGGACTGCTTGGGTCAGCTGGAAATAGGGTGCCAATGCCTTTCTGAGAGGAGCTTGCCGGAAAATAGCACGCTCTGGGATATCACCCAAAAGCAACTCCACAACAATAGCTAACTTCTGAACTGTTTGACGAAAACCAACAGCGGCAGTTTGAGGAGCTTTTCTTAGAGCTTGTACCAAGTGCTTGTGAGCATCACTGTACTCAAGACGGGCGGCTTTTATTCTCCCCAGGTAATACAAAAATCTAGCCCACTCATTGTTACTTGCATTTTCAGGAAAGACAGATTTACTCACTAACTTGTCTGCCTGATCATACAGGGAATAATGTAGGTAGTTGCGCAACAGACAGTTGATGAGCACAGCTTGGCCTTCATAGTCATTCCGAAGAGTCGATGTACGCAGACGAGCATGCAAAAGTCCTCTAATAAGGTCCAGCTTATTGGTGAGTTCAAAAACACGAGAATGATAGAAGTAACATTTAGCCGCCATTAAGTCGAGTGTCCTCCTGTTTTGAGCGGTTACTTTAGTCATTAGTTGTTGGGAGCACTCAGTAGCTTCTTCCAGTCTATTGGTGTCTAACAGACGCAACAGCACCAAAAGGTGCAAATAAACATCTACCTCTGGGACAGGCTGCTTTGGAGCACTTCTGGATCGCGGAGCTTCAATTTCCACGGCGCCAGGCAGTGGATTTTCCACGAATGAAAGTAGACCTTCTTTGTCCGCATTTGATGGATAAATCTGGTTAATTATCGCACGGAGGACGTTACCGTTTAGCTTTCTACGAGTGTTGGGTAGAGATCTAAGGACCCGCATGGCAAATCTTGGCTCCTTTGAACTCACAGCCTTGTCGATCTGTCTGATGTGCTCCCTCAAATCCTGAACAGTTAGGACATCAGCATCTTTCTTTACTTCTGTTATTTCGACGTCGCTAGCTGCTGTAGGGCTTTCCACATTTTTCATCTCGACGTCCTCTACCGGTGCCATGGTTTCTTTAAGTTATTTTCTCTGTATTTAACAATAAAATCACAATTTCATTGACGAAATCAAATCGAAAAGATGAATGATATTTTATTTGTCAAAAAATGCCGAGTAACTATATCCGTGTTCCATATCATTTAACGCATTTTTTTAGCATGAAACTATCTCTTTTACTCTCACTCATATGTTATCGTTCTATTTCACATAGAAGGGTACTTTACTGACATTCTCAAAGTCGCAAAAATCATTACGCTTTTCGAAACACTTCCGTCCTGCAAACATGAAATTGAGGTAACTTTGACCTAGTTTGTGAAATGTGACATATTTTTTCTACACGTGCGTTTATTTTTAGGTCGTAAATATTTGATAAAAAAAAAATAGTGTAAATAAAATATGTTTTAATCTTTTACGACAATTTAAACTAATTCATATGTCACAGATAAATATTTGCGTTTCTAATCGTACTAAAGTTAAGTGACTTGGTATCATCAATTTTAACCATAAAATATATAATTGTTGATATTGAGAATAATATTATGCTCTGCTTATTTAGACACGGCTTATAATTAAAATTATTATGTATCCAATTACATACATACAACCAAGACATATTTATAATCAACATAAAAAAGGTAGTGTAGGACGTCCTGCTGCATGACGAATAGATGTCTTGAAAAGGTAGTGGGTACCTACTACCTAGCGAATGGATGCAGGTTGTACAAGACCGCAACGGTTAACGTTTGGAGCATACTATAAGTACTTGCACGTCCACTGTCAATGTCAAATTTCAAATTTTTAAAATATACCCTATTTCTATTTACATTAGGCTGACAAATTGAATTTGACAAACGTCAACTGTCAAAATCGGCGGTCGGGACGTGGAAGTACTTAAAATACCAATGTATATTGAAAATACCAATATATTATAATGTAATAAACTGGAACACACACAAAAACGTGTGTGACAACATAAAAGTTATATAAGTATTTATTTTGTGCGTTTAAGTTTATAAGTGACCTAATATTAGGCATAGCTTGCAAGCATCTGCCATCAGCAGAACTTTAATAACTCGTTTAGCAATCTTTCAGAATAAAAAGAACTAAAGCCTGTTTATATTATACATAATCCAAGTAATGTATGTATGAATAACACAATATAATACAAATACTTATCTTGTAGTATTCAATAAACGTTAGAAAATTATACCTTACATCATAATTCAGGTATCATACGATGTCGTCGTATGGATACCAGGAAGGTATCTCGACGCGATTAGAGACTCTTATGTCACATCTAGTAAATTAAGATTTTGTGGTTAGACGATAGAGGCGATATTACGCTCTTGTCTTTGCCTTTTCTATTCCATAGACTATAGACAAGACAAAACTACTAGCATTGCCTGTAGTTGCTTAACCAATATACTGAACTTGGAAAATACTGATAAAAGCATAGAATTACTAATGTTACAGTTGAATATTTTTGGATTACAACCATCACCATATTACAAACACCAAGTGTGCCAAAAATTATAAGTAACGGTCGCGCTTCGGCTGCAGGGGACCGGTTGATTCTTTACATAAAATTTCAATGTGTTCTGGAAATGGTTTGCAAAGAGGACGTGGTATCATGGTTTAAAGAATTGGAAAGCTATAAACGCATAGACGCAATGTGTACATTATTAAACATGTGTTTGCCGTTTGAACTGCGCTTCATCGGCACATACTTGGAGGAGCTCGGCAAGCGAGACTTTCAGGAGTTGCGTGGTGCCGAACTGAGAGCCAACAACCCCACAGATCTGGCTGCGGATATCGGCGGCGCCAATACAGATCCCAGAACGCGGCGAAAAATGGCCTTGTACGTGTCACTGCTGCGCTCGTGCAACTTCGCGTGCGCCACCACATTGTACAACGCGATGGTTAGCCTGGAGCAAAGTGGGCTGCTCAAGGGCCTTTACGGCGACCTGCTGGAGGAGATCTTGCTGCTCTACACCATGGCGTTACATCACCCGGCCTTCACGTTCGACCAGAAGTCACATTTTGGTGAAATATTAGAGAAATTGAAATTGGAAGACCAGAGGATACACTATACTGAACAGCAGGAACATATAAACATAGTGCCTGTGAGTGGTTGCCTTACGCAGTCTAATATCACAGCGAACATGTCAGTACCACCGCCTAATCTGTCTAATTTGGGGCCACCACCTGGTATCATGTTTGTCAAAACACCCGGGGTGCAGGTCAGTGTCATTTGCTATTTTTCAGTGTTCATTGCATGCATAGTGGTGAGGTAACATGTAATTGTTCATTTCTCTATTTGTCTGATGTGTATTTTATATCCATAGATAACTATATGTTTCTTTACCTCTTCTATTTGTCCATGATATCAATAACAAACTCTAATTAGGTTCTAATAAAGACCAAAAAATATGTAAAGTAGTAAAAGAAAAGCTTATCAGTTTCTAGTTTTTAGTTAGCCAGTTTTTTACTTGCTGTATTTTTGGCAACAATATGAGTTATAAATATTAAAAATAAAATACAATAAGAATCTTATTTTGGGATTGGGTTCCAATATGAAAAGCAGTAAACTATTGTTTATTTATGATGACATAAACAATCAAAACAGTTGTATATATCAAATGTGATAGTACAATTTCCTTGTATGATTATTCATATGTTCAATATTTCAATCATGTTTTATCATGGAAAAAGATAATTCGGGTCCATATTATAATAACTAAAACAAACTCATTACAAATTGTGTCATAGTTATTAATTGTATGTTGTGAATGTTTTATGAATATCTTTATCTATTACACAATGAAATGAAGTTGTAATATGTTATCAACAATTATTCACATCCATTCATACATTTGCATGGATTATGAAATCATTTCATATGTGGTTTATTACTAATAAATGCTACACACAATTTTCATTATGTGTATAGTTATATACACTATACTATATGACAGATAAAGGTGAAAGTATATTAATTAATCAGTCAGATTGAGATATGGCCATATCTTAGGAGAGATACTGTTATCTATGTTGAATTTCATCTCATTTAGTGTCAGTAGCAGAACATATTAAGCAATATTTCATAATGAATTTAATTAATGCAAATTTTGATTTATAAAATTTAGATAATTATGACAAGGTTATAAAGTGATTGTTAATACAATACTATTTTATTTTTTATCTAACATAATCCAGTTATAACAACATGATTTTTCCACATATATGTATGTATTGCACTGATCTCATATGATTAAGCCTTAAGGTGTAAATGCTGAAATTTTAATTTGGTACCACATGCACAATTCATAATATTTTCATTCATGGTTATAATAATAATTTGTGATGGTTTTCAATCATTAATTTTAAGTGGTGTGATCACAACATAACTATAACTTTTGTATATTTTGCAACAGATTTGAATTTTATGTTATCAAAACAAATGAAGGCCTGAGGAATACATATTTTTTCACAAGCACATGTGTGTTGCTAAAGTTTATTCATTTTTTCTAGAGCTTAACATTCACATTTCAATTACATTTTCATGTAAAATACTCATTAGCATTTTGCTCTTAAGTAATTGGAACAGTTATGTCGGTCACCTCAAAATTAAAGCTAAATAACCAGACACTATGAAACTCACTAGACAGTGTGTTTATGGTGGGTTTTAAAGCCTTATTGCACCTTTACAATTAAAGTGACCGAATTAAAAAAATGAATTTGGCTTTTAACCATATATTGTTTCAAAATGACCTATCAACCCGTTATTAAAGAAGGACCTATTGATGCATGAGAGGCAGAAAGATGTGTACTTCGGTCTTCTAGATGTATCTTCCATAAGTAAAAAAAATTACAAATCTTTCATGAATGTTTCCCAAAAAATAAGATTTTTTACTTAAGTCTCTATGCTATGAATATTGACCTACATTGCTGTCTACCAGGAGATGGATATCAATATTCCTTTATCAGCACTTGCTATTTTACTACTTGTTTAGGTACAACAAAATGAATACTAAGCAATTACAAAACAACTGACTTTGTCATCATCATCAGCCTATATTGTTGTCCACTAATAGCCATAGGCTCCATCCAAATTGCACCATTTCACCCTATCTCTGCATTCAGGATCTACTGGGACCTTTGTATGTGGCAATCAGAAATACAGAACACAATAGTGGGAGTAGGTTACAAACTGGGTTATATACCCAGTTCATGCTTAATCTAAATCATACACTCAAGTGGCTTATTATTATGTGATTTTCAGCATGGTCGGAAATGGTTGCTGTCCAGCCCATATAGATTTCACTGCAAGTCACAAGCCTCCTATGCAATCAGATCAATCAGCACGATTGAGATTGGTTAGGCGATATAGGCCACCACGCTGACCTAGTGTGGTTCAGGCCACCTTATTATACCATAGAAAACCTTACAAATTCTTATGGTATGCAGGTTTCAAGATATTTTCATTCACCATTATAGTACGTCGTGATTGACTGACTACACACTTGGCTCCGAAAACTCAGAGATGTGCCATGGAATTTGAATCCGCAACCACCAGGAACATGTTTACAGCTGATTCTGGTCCATTTACCAACAGCCAAACTCAACATTGATAATTTATTTAATTATTTTTACAGCCTCCTAACACAGACACCGTGCCTGAACTTAGTTCACCTCCAGTTTTGAGTGGTGCAGGAAGTGTAGTTCCAATGTTGAACGAGGTGCCACATCCGCCGCCCGGTCTGCCGATACCACAGTACAATATTGGAGACTACATGGGGCAACATGCGTGGCCTGCAAATATTATCGTTTCTGCAATTAATCAACCAGTTGAGGTAATAATACTACACCAATTCTTTACATATCTAGTTTTGTATAATTTATTCCCTTGCTAGATAATTATATGTGAGTGCTCCGAAGAATTGTTCAACTTGATCCCCTCCTCTCCATTCCTAACCAGAACCACGCGTTCTGGCTTGTGAAGCCATGGCTTGACGGTCCACACCATCCCGGCGCGAACCAAACGGTTCTCAAATTCTTTTTTATACCGCACCGTCAGGCTGTGGAATTGTTTGGCTTCTCGCGTGTTCCCTCCTTCCTACAATCCTGGGTCCTTCCGCCGTAGTGTGAAGAGGCACCTTAGCAGGCCGGCATAATTGTTTCCATTGGCATGGGACCGCCGTCCGATGCCAATGGATACTCTGCCTGGGCGGCATTAGCACTTACCATCAGGTGCAATGCCGCCACTATGCCAGGCCATTAAAAAAAAAAAAATTCGATAAAACTTGTATGATGTAGTTTGGGAATGAACAATAGCTATGTTATGTACATTTTATTTCAGAAATTTATTAATAAGTGTTTTAGGGGTAAGTTTTTATTCAACAGGGAGATGGAATAAGATGGTTTAAATTAATTTTTCAGGTAATATCATATCCGCCGGGTGCGGGAGCGCCCACGTCGCCGTTGGTGTCGTCGCCGGGAGACAGTCGCGCCGCCTCACCACGCGCCAGACGTAGACTATCTCGTGACCGATCACCGCCTCTACCGCCCGTCACAATCGGACCTCCTGACCAACTACCCCTACAAATTGCAGCTAATTTCGATAATTTATCACTAACAGAGGTAAATATCAACTGGCAATTTCATTCTTAACCGTAGTTTGCAAAACGAACAAACAATATGTGTCACGGATGGGTACGGAGAAAGCAAAGTGATTATTTTATTTTTACAGATGCGACACAACATAGCCGACGAAAGGTTACGCGATATCGGTCTTCATCAGTACAGGTCATTAGAAAAATTGAACGGCGTTCGGAGACGAGCCGGCTTGTACTGCCCGCCCACCCGGTCTCCGTCGGACAGCGGGTCGAGCGCGGCGTCGTCGCCCCCCGACACGCCGGCGCCGGCCGCGCGCCGCGCCACGCCGTCCGCGCCCCCCGCGCCCCCCGCGCCGCCGCCCGTGCCCTACCTGCAGTACCCGCGCCCCTTCGCCTACCCCACGCCGCCGCCCGCTTACCGTCCGCCGCCGCCGCCCTTCGCTAACGGAGAGCCGCCGCCGTACCCCGCGCCCGCGCCCTACGCCGGGTTCGTGCCGGTGCTGTACGCTCCGCCCAAGCTGTCGTGTTGGAACTGCGGCGCCACGGGCCACGCCGGCCACGAGTGCAAGGAGCCCAGCATGGAGGAGATGACTCGCGCCGGCGGCTACCAGCTGGACTTCGGCGGCGCCCCGCCCGAGGCGACGGACAAATAGGCCGCGTGCGCACCGAGGCCGGCCGCTCGTCTGCACCGCGCCGAGGCGACGGCTTCCACTGACTTGTACATACCGACTTGAAACGTCGCGTCGCGAGCTCTCCCTCGGTGCCCAAATGACCTCAAAATTAACATCCCGGTAGATATTTGTGTCAGTAGATGTTCAATTGATCTAAAACATTAACCTTGTGTGCGCTTATAGAAATTACTCTTTTCACAGAATACTTTCTTTCGTGTCCATTTGAAGGAGTAATTGCACTTTTAGATTTGATTTCTATTTAAACAAATTCCAAATGTTCACATTCATTGACTATTACTGGAATATGTCAGCAAACCACTGGTGATTTCTATAATTTTTTAAATGTCAGTACCAAATATAGCACAATGAGGAAATCACAATATGTTATACAAACATGAATAATAAACATTTGTCATCAGATATAAATAGTGGGAAAATATGTATGACAAACTTGAAAGTGCAATTACTCATGATCATTGAATACTGCTGTATCTATTGTGTAGAATTTTGAGGGAATTCCATTGTGTAAAAACACACAAACAAATACAGAGTCATAAAGTTTGAGTTCAGAAATGCTATTTATGACCTGCCCACCAAATTGTAACGTGAGACCAGTTAATATGTCGCGCACAACTGGTGCATGGTCTTGTAAATCTGAATGTGCCATAAATTGGTTTAGCATGTTGATTGTGAAGTGGACGCTATGTAAAAAAATTTGATCAATAAGACTATGTAGGTGGTAAAATTATACAGTGGTAAGTAATCCTTATTTATTTGTTAAGTGAACAATGAATTGCTTAAGTTATGACGTAGATAGTTTTTTTAGCTGTTTATTAGAAAATTTGTTAAACATTTTCATTCATTATGATAATTCTGCTGTTGATTTTTCTATGCGTGTATTAATGCTGCGACTAGCGTTCAATTAAGGGAAATCTGTTGCATGAAATCAACATTATGCAAGTATTTTCAATTCCTTGTTATATTTTTCAATAAAATAGGTAGAGGTCCTTGTTCAAGGACTGTAGCAATGATCTCCAATATTTGATTCTGAAGTGTAGGTTTTTGGTTCTTTCATCTGTATTACAATGAATAGTTTAGGCTACAGGTTTGAGTATTCATCTTATTTTTATTAAAGCCAAATTAAATATTTAAATATAATTTTTATAAATTAAAAAATAATAAAAAAAAATCTATAAAACTTTTTTATGTGGATATGTTTAATTACATTGTTATGGAATACTATTTCATATATATGTATGTATTTTTAATTATTTGAAATAGTACAAAGGTGTCAACCAATACGTACTTTGTTGTTAACTTAGATATTAAAACGATTGTTGACAGTGAGCACAATTTCAAAATTATGATACAATGGACGTTGTGCATTTTTGTGAACTATCATATTTATCGATTTTTTCAGAACAGTGTCAATTTAAAGTGTATAAAACGAAAAAAAAAATCATGACAATTTTTCTAATAGTAAGACACATTGGAATGAAATTCTTACAATATGTTAGGGATAGTTACTTTTGATATTGATTATGGTAATGTTTAGAATATAAAATTAGCCGTACTCTGGAATTCCCTGAAATTCTGTTTGCCTTACACAGTGTACATACTCCTTGAATATTTACGTCTGTATACAGGGTATATCAAGACTGCTACCGAAAACGAAGCCGGGTGGTAGTTTTAGTGACTTCAGACACAATGCAACTGAATTTTATGTAAAAAATAGTAACGATTTTTTTTTTGTTATTTTTTTCTATCGTCGTATTAGGGTGGTAAATACGTCGTGTTTTCTTAAATAATAGTGTAGACTCTTTTATTTTTATAGACGCTATGGTACGCAAGGCTTTAAATTATTAATTTAGCAAAAACTATGGATCTACCACCCAAAAGTGACGATACTTAAAAAATCATTAAAAATAATTGTCGCGTTTCTTTGCGAAAATTTTAGTTACATTGTGTTTGTAGTCACTTAATCTACCACCCGGCTTCGTTTTCGGTAGCACTCTTGATATACCCGGTATAGTGGCGAAGTTGCAACTCAGTTGAAACTTTATATCGACGAATTTCTTAAGACAAATGTACTGAATTTGTTTCCTTTGACCTAAGACTGATTCCTTATGCTATTGAATGGGCTTCAATGAGCGAACTTCGAGAATGTTTATAAAATAAGTGGAAGAAGCCTTACAATCAGCATTAGGGACGGTTCTTCGCTATCGAGAAGGGAGCTGATGTCCACACAGTAATGATACAAGTTGAGAAATTGGAAGTTATTTTTGTGACTGAGCACAGAGTTGTGTACCTACGACCGTAACCAGTAATAGAACAAGGGATTATTTTGATCAAGCTCACGAAAATGCAATGCTCGTAATTAATATAATATGATAGTCCTTGTAAATAGATACAAGTATGTAAGAAAGGTTACACGTCAAACTCGATGTGTCCCATATTTTGTAAATAATTCAGTTTATATAAAAAAATAGTTAATGTTTAGAGATTGAGTATATTTGTAAATTACTTTGTAATAATTTGAGTGTCCCTATAGATTATATTCGATTGTTTCTCTAAGATCACTGTCACAAATCACAATTTTGCATTTTTAAAAGTCCCAGTTTTTTGGAGAAAAGTTCAAATTAGTATGGTTGTTGAATACAATTGTTTATGCATTATTATAAAGTTTTTTTAATCGAATCAGATGCGTCACGCGCATGGGTGGGTGTCGGGGTCACTGTCGCTGTCGCTGTGGCCGATTTATGTAGCTTGCCAATTTATATTATTGTTGTTCAGTATCAGTTGGTCCATTGTGATGGGATTTGTGTATTTTTTGTGTTTATTCGAATTTAACACCCACATACCCAGTTATGGACACTCTCGGACTGCGGTCGCGTTCGTTGTAAGTGCTGTTAAATATTTCGTCGCGACTTGGTCCGAGAGTGGCGATGTAGTGACGAAGGTGTGAAATTATTTTTCTAAATGCTGATAGTAATACATTTGAACCAGTACATTAGACATGTGATTCAAGTGTGGAGCCTGAAGTGAAGGGACTTGTTTGTATGATACATATTGTCACTCCTTATGAAGGTTGTATGTCCAAGTAACGTAACTATTGTGTTATTTATATCTTAACAATTTTATTATATTTGAAACACGTTGGAGTATGATAGATTAAACATAGAAAATGTAACTTAATTGTATTTATAAGTATGCATATACCTTAGACCCGACGTAAACCGCTGTTGCAATACGGACATAGCGTTGTGCTGCATATCAGTTTGGAGTTCGACAGAGTGCGAAGGAGGTTCACTTCGTTGTCATTTTGTGCTCAATCGCATTGGATGAAGTACAGTTACAGTGGAACGGAATAAAGTATAATTTAAGTGTTTATTTGTACGCAACAGACAAAATAACAATAAAGAGTAAAAAAAATAATATTGTTGCAATGTTCACGCAGCTTTACTTTGTATTAGTGGACTATGAAAATATTTTTTTACTTTGTACAGAATGTTATAAATGTGATAAATAAATTTTGACATAATTAGAAATTGTGATTTAGTAAGGTGTGTAGATAATAAAACTATGAAATGAAAACTCGCTTTACTAAATAAATTTACTATCCTACCGCTATGTATAACGTTGTTTTCTCACATTTTTATATTTGGGTACTTATGTATTCTAAGCTGTTGTACCTTCTGCTAGTAAAATTAACTAAAAACACAGGAAAATGAATATTTCGGCCCAGATTGTCAGCCTTCTGTATCCCACCAATGCTGTGAATCATTTGCTTCCTGAAAAATAAACAACCAAAATCTATATGTGATGTTTTATTTTTTTATACCATCTTATTATGCCCGCTATAATTACGAATTAATAATTAAGTTGCTGCAAGAATTCGTTAATTTTATTACAAGTTCACATTTCCCAAGAGTGTTATGAATGTTGGCCCTCGTAGTTAGTTGTAAAATATCGGCACGTAGATCACTACTACAAACTTTTTTAGTACAACGTTCTACTAAAGATATTTTTTGTGTACAAAGGCGACCTAGCAATTCTTAGTATATTATAATGGAGTTGGAGTCCACTCATTTTTAAAACGTCACGCCGTTGTGAGACCGAGTAGGAAATTATAATGTAATCCAATGAAAGATTCATCCTTGGAAAATCCACTATCTTGGGAAATATTTATCAGCAAAAATTACAATTTAAATTATTATAAGTATTTCTGAATTGTTGATAGTTTTTCACTTTGCATTTCTACTTATTTACTAGTGTTTTCAAGAATTTATAGTTTGTTGGGCTGATCAAATAAGCAATATTATGACTTCCACAGAGGGACAGCTGTCAGCATCTGTCGAAAGATCGTGAAGCCTGGCGATCAGTTGTCCAAGGCTTTACCACAGAATACTAACAGAAGTCAAGCTTGTGTATGTACTTCACTTTTGTTGCCACACGCACACTACGCTCGGCGTTCGCGCAAGGGTTGTTAACTCTGGCTTATGCGAAAAAACGTATCGTGTTAATAGCACTCGTATCGTTTGATTGAATTTTTAAAATAAAATATATAACACAGAATAATACGATAAATCAATTTTAATTTTATTTATGAACTCGCGGCGAATGTGTATGTCATTATTCAGTTAATTTTTATTGTTTTTGTATAATATATGTACTTTTTTAATGAAATTTATATTCAATTATTATAATGTGGTGTTTTATATAAAAGTGTAATAACTTTTATTCATTTGCTCCATCTTTGCACAAAACATCTCACTAATTGCGTGCCCGAAGCGGGTGACACTCGCGCTCGCAGTGGTCTCGACTGGTTTGAAATGTGGGTTTGAAATATCGTGTCGGTGAACGCTGTCAATGTGTGCGTTGATTTAGCACGCTTTGTATGGAGCTTGACTTCTGTTAGTTTAGTATTCTGTGGCTTTACTAAGTGCCAGGGATCACGATCCTTAGCATTGAGGGAACGACTAGAAAGATATATTTAGATAAGATATATTGCAAATCTGTTTTATTTTACTGGTGGTATGTGAAAGGCCGCCTACGTAGGTACCACCGCAATGTCTATTTCTCCCGTCAAACAGCAATGTAAATGCACTTTTGTGTTTCGGTTTGAAGGATATTGTAGCCAGAGTAACTACTGGACATATTATTTGGACTTAACATCTTATGTCTCAGGATGGCGAGCGCAGTGGAATGAAAAGCATTGCTTTGTAATTCAAAGTGCTGTTTGGTTTTGCTACTGTTCACGAGTAGTCGTATCGTTTACCATCAGGCGAACGGCATACTTCTCTCGCCATTCACAGCAATACAAAAAACATGGGTTTGAAAATAATTCACTGCACCTGTGAAGTTCTACCGGCTTTACAACAGTCCACATGGCACTATTCAAAGTAGTAAGTCGACGCTGTTATCAGTCATGGCTCAGCATGAATGGGCAGACAGGGGCAGTACCTCTGTGTGACAAGAAATGTATGTGAAGCGGCAGTTTAGCTGATGAGTTTAGCCAGGTACTTACTAGCGAACCATAACCGTTGCCATGTACGTAATCCAAAAACAGTGTGTACGTGGTTTGCAAACCTGCGACCGGCACGCGTGCGGCTCACAGCCCACGATTTCATGGTGCTCATTCTGTAAATGTACATTGTCACACGCATAAATATTGGAATCTCGTTGAGCGCTATTTAGTTGGGAAGAGTTTCTCGCACCGAGAATTGTATGCCATTATCGCATGAGATAACCGCCATAAGATTATCGTATAGCCAAAAGTTTACATGATGCAACTTTTTTATATCGTTACGATATTCGTATTTTCGCAGAACATTCTTCATAAAAATTAACGATAGAATATGCTTAGATATGCGATATGCCCGTAGTCCCGCAACTATAGCGAATCTAAGTTGTTCGGAACCACTGGATCAGTCACAATTCCAATGGCGTGATCTGCTACCATTCAAAGCCGTTGAGTTATTTAGTCTTGAAGTCTAAAAGTGTACGCAGTGTTCCATTCGGGGAAGCATTTGCACGTTGTATAAGCGCTGAAGTAGGTAGGTAGTACCATAGTAGAGTGAATGAAAATTGAAAATATGGCATGAATTTCGACACTGTCAAGTCTTGGGCTTTATTCCAGGCAAAATATTTTTATAATTGCTTAGTGTTTTTATGCTAAATTGTTGTAAACTATATTTTATTTTAAATGTGAAGGAAATTATTGTGAATAACCCTGCACGCCTGATAGAATTACATTAAAAAATGTAGATATATACAAGGAACTTAAGGTTAGAGTATAAGTTCCTTGGGTCTGTAATAGATATCTAGGTATTGCAAAGAGACCACTATTCAGGTTAAATAACTCTTCGTATAGTATTTTTATTATGCAACATTAAGCGATTAAGAAGTGAATATAAATAATTCTTGAATGTAAGCGATTTATGATACACAGCATATTTTTCGTTGCCATAACATTGTTTTTGTTTCACGTCATCTTTTAGGTTCACTTAGCTTGCATAACGTAGCAGAAGTTAAATCACGCTTGCCGCGGCGCGATGTCAAGACTAAAGAAAAATCGCTTTTCTGCGCAACGGCACTAAAACGTATCGGGTTTACTTTCTTCCTTTCATTATTTAAGATATTTACTCTACTTTCAAGTTTTACATTAATAATAGATATCTACAAGTTTTTATACTGGGTATCTCAATACTGCTACCGAAAACGAAGCCGGGTGGTAGTTTTAGTGACTACAAACACAATGCAACTAAAAATTTCGCAAAGAAACGCGACAATTATTTTTTACGATTTTTTAAATATCGTAATTTTTGGGTGGTAAATCCATAGTTTTTGCTAAAATAATAATTTAAACTCTTTTTTACCTTAGATTATTTATAAATAAAAGGGTATACACTATTATTTTAGGAAAAAATGTATTTACCACCGAAATATGACCAAAGGAAAAAAATAAGAAAAAAAAAACGTCGCTTTTTTTTCAACATTTTCTGTTGCAATGTGTTTGAAGTCACTAAAACTACCACCCGGCTTCGTTTTCGGTAGCAGTCTTGAGATACCCTGTATAATATAAACATTTTTTGTAAATAAAGAGTCAAACGTAATTACAAAAAGTTGATCCGAACAAAATTATTAAGCAAGACAAATCTTTCTCGGTTTACCTTGTCACTGTCAGTAACATTACGATGTTGTCCTTCCAACCGGTCTATTTTCAGCCTGCCATTATTTTTAATAATTGTTAATTAAAGTTCCCGCAAATTAGATTAACTTTTGTTTATTTAATTTAAAACTTTTACTTTTAACAACTTTGTTAATGCAACGTTGCCTGTGGTATTCATTTAGTCTAAGTTAGCAACCACTGATAAAGCTAACTGGTGGAAAATGAACAACCTCAGAGGTCGATGTACCGAATGCAGTGTTGTGTAGGTCCTTCCTGTGACTTATAGATGATAGTAATGAAGACAGAAATGTTTTTGGAGGGATTCGATATAATTTGCCCTATTCATGAATTGTTCCCTCTAATACCGGCTACGTGCAGGGTCGCCACAATAATAATATGTTACGTAGTTGGAGCAAAGTTTTGGCTTTTAGTTTTACGACAGGCCAATCGCCTCAATTTAACTTTCGTTGGGATCCTCTTCGTCCTGTTGGATACACTCGTCATCAGAAAATTAGCGTAGAATACAAAGAGACATTCGAATGTAATCGTTTAATGTCAATGTTTCGCGGAAGTTTCATTGCAACTTATTTTAATAATATACTTTGTTTCTGCCTTAATGCAGATATACTTATCAACATGCATAAATACATGAATTCACGATTTTATCCAGAAGGGATATGTAGAGGTGCTACCAGGAAACTCACGATTCGCCTTTTGGTTTCCGTTTCCCGATGTTATAGGGAGCGCGCCAATCTAATTAGTTTTTAAGTGGGCTATGGGATGAGCAAGTACATAAGTATAAAGTACACATTTAAAAATCAGCTTCGAAACCACTATCTGAAAAATCTATAGTGCCACCTTTCTTGTCGTTATTTATGTATTTTGTTATAATTATTAGTATTATTTTTAAATATGTATTAGTTTATTTGATTATGGTATTTAAGTATTAGTTTGCTATTAGATAGTTTACCTTTTTGTTTTCTTTCTTTATTGTTTACCGCCATCTACAACTATTTCCAATATTTTCCATCCCACGGTTGTCTGGTAGAAATCGCTTTAAGCGATAAGACCGCCCATTGTATTACCAAAAATAACATATATTTAAGCTCAATATTGCAATTTGGTGTGCAATAAAGAATTATTGTATTGTATTGTATAAATATAAAGTTTGATTAAGAAGTCTTCAGTACTTAATTAGGCAATAGGCAGTCATTATAACATGTCGGACAAGAGATGTCCGGTATCTAAGTCATTAATCATCTTTAATTCATTTATGAGATACGTGCGAACGCATGTCATGCATTAATACTAATCAATTATTATTCTAGTAGGTATTAGGTATTCGTAAATGTAGCAGGGTGCCAGTAGCAATGTTAGATAGTCCGCTTACACATCCGTTTGCATAATTTAACTGAAGATGAATGCGTTGTGTTCAACGGGAGTTATTTGTGATTATTTAATTTGACATTGCGTTGTAAATTTTAGTTAATTATTAACTTTACCAATGTTTACTTTGGTGTTTATTTAAGGATGCGTTGGCCATAATATAGCTTTTAGGCTCCAATTTTTTCTAACCAAACCAAAACCAAGTAAATGACTTTTTCTGAAGATAACCTACTTATGTTTTCACTTTTCAGTCAACACATTTGCAGATAATATTGTAGACTTAACTTAAGCCGGAACTGGGTACATATAAACTACAATATCTTTGAGATGTTACGAGATCCTCACTTCACGAAATTAGATAATAATTATATTACCTGTATTGCTGAAGATGAAGTTGGGCCTACCATTAATATAATTGTGAAATATGCAAAAAGGGTACGTTTTGACAACAATATATTGATAGATTAATCAGTAAAGTAAAATTTCTCATTTGTGCTGTTATAAATTGAGTTTTTGAATCAACTACGTACGCAATGTACACGAAAACATGTAAATTTGAATAACGCGTGTAATTTACAGCTGCTAGATGCAGTGAAACAAGTTCAGCGTCGCTTTAACAAATCGTTGGCAATTAAGATCTTTATTACTGAATTTGTAGGTACATGTTAATGTTAAACATTAGGACTCCATGCAACCTTTACTATCCCATTTCTTTAAGCTCGAAAAGTGGCTTTACATTAACAAATGCCTGTCTTTTTATTGTCTACCTGATTGTATCCCACAGTTAAGTTGGTTCAACGCAAAGTTATGAATGTTGCAGAAAGGTTTGATTTTCTGATTTGAAAATAGCTTGCTTGCCTTTTCAGGATTATTCAGTTCCAGACTTTTTTTAATATCATCGTGGGATCTTAGTCCAGTTGAGTGCGATCAGAGTGAATAACTAATGAGATCAGGGTGAGTAACTGGTAAGATCAGAGTGAGTATTTGGTGAGTATCTGGTGAGATTATAATACCCTGCGGGTGCCCCTGGTGGGATCGGTTTGAGTCTTTGGTGAGATCAGAGTATTTGGCAGGATCAGAATGAGTATCTGGTTAGGGCAGTTGACTATCTGATGAAAACAGTGTAAGTTTCTGGGAAGATCAGAGTGAATAACTGGCGAGATAAGAGTGAGCATTTGCTTAGCTGAGATTAAGTTTCTAGTGAGATCAGTGAGTGAGTAATTAGTGAGATTAGTGTGAGAACTTTGTCAGAACAGAATGATTATATAGAGAGAACTGATTGAGGAACTAGTGAGATCAAATCAGGACTTACCTCGTGAGATCAGAGTGAGTATCTATAGATATCAGAGATCAGTGTAAGTTCCAAATCCTTAGAAGGTAGGTCTTCCAGCGGAACAGTAGACTCGAAGCGGCTTGGCTCTGGATCTGAAGTAGAGCACCATTTTTCTATATTATTATATTTATTTATTTAATCTTTATACATAAACAAAAACATAATAAATATAAAGAAATAAAATTACAAAAGGCTTTTCGCTTATCCGCCAGACAACCTTTGGATAAAAAATAAGGAGAAAGAAAGGGCAGGGTAAAATAAACATCTTTTTTGTAGGTATGTCATAGAATCATTCCCTAGCTTGGCCTAATCACTTTTGTTCTTACCCGTGGTTAGCCTCCAGGTTTATAAAAAACTTTTGTGCGGACCTGTGTTACATCTCTCGTCAAATAAAGCAACTCTTCAATGACGTATGGTATCATTAATTGTTGAGTGCCAACTTGTTAATACGCGGTAAACTTTCTGGCTTGCTTTTTTTAAATTTATTATTACATCTTTATTTATTTTTACAAATGCACATACAGTTCCATAGCCCCACAAAACTGCTTGCGCAGTTTGTCTGTGGGAACCTAAAGATTCTCTAACTAAAGGTGAAATCATACTATAGCATTCCGTCCCACACATAGAGTAAAGAAGCGGCCATAAATACTAGAGAAACGCGTCTTAGACCGATCTGAACAATGGATTCTTTTGTTGTGTGCACATTATCAGTCATAGGCTTAAGACGTGACCCAAGACTACATAGAAATAACCTTGTATGTTCCATTGTCCTGATTGGTCGATTGGTCGCTTACTTACCGCTCTTTACTCCATGCGCAAGACGAAACACTATAGTATAATTTCACCTTTACTAAAGTATATTTGTATTACAATTGTTTCTTATCCTATTTCATGTTTCAAACCACATACCACATGTATTGTTTCAGCAATTTCACAAACTTAGTATATTTTTGTTCTTTTCTGATATCTACAGGTAAGCTTTTAAAAAGGTATGGGAAAAGGTTTCTCCAAGGTTCTGTCTCCATAGTAATTATTAACTCTCGCTACATCGAATTTACCAGTACTTATCGAACGCGTGCCATAGCCATGTTTGACTAGGTTCTTTTATTTTTTTCTTTGCTTGGTTATAGTATCGCCAGAGCAGCGTATAATATCTATTAGAATCACTTTAACACTTAAATATATGGATAAAAAACGAACCTCAACCTGTTTCAGTCGGGAGATGATATAATTCTACGTCTTTTTGCGTTGTGTTTCTTCTGATCGTCGTAATTTACATTTGTAATTTGTATTTTCATATTTTTCTCATCTCCTTTGGCATGATGAATTCCAATGCGCTTACGATCGCTGCCTCGCACGAACGAATGTTTCATAAGACGGTGCCACAGAGCAAGTAAAAAATAATAAATAAATAAACTACCCAATCGATTGTAAGCTTTTCAAAAAGTACGAGCTGCATTGTAGGTATAAGAAATTACTAAGTTAATAATACATCTTCGAATGAATAAAATACATTTGTTTCTGGCTAGGGGTCCGGTCCAGCTTTGCCCGGGTGCAGATGGTTATTGAGTCCAGAAAACATCAGCAACATACTATTTCGCTTTTCGTTTTATTTATACTCAAACATAATAAACTCATTGTGACTGCCGTGCTATAAACTTATTGATCTTCCCGTTCCTTCCGTTCCCTTTTAATTTGAAAGCGTAAGAAATATATTTGAATTCCTTGCTCATCCCACTGGAAGACTGTAGGTACATATTTTTCACAAAGAAAAACAGACAAATATTCTATCAATCATTGTGTTCAGATTTATTACGATAACACAGTACCCCCTAATAGTTTTTCTCCCTCCATACCTTCCATGTAACCCTTCCATGTACAGACATCGGTCAGTTACATTTTGAATAACAGAAGATACTGGTGGTAGGTCTCTCATATGTAAGACCACCCAGTTAGGTGCCAATCTAAAGTAGTCTATTTCTCCTGCCAAACAGCAGTGTAAATGGACTGGTGGGTTCCGTTTAGAAGGAAATTATAGCCAGTGTAACTACAGGACATAATGAGACTTAACATCTTATATCTCGAGATGCCGAACGCAGTGGAATCCTAAGCATTGCTTTATCATTATTGTTGTTTGGTTTTGATACTGTCCATGAGCGGTTATATCACTTACGTTGTTCGTTATTCATATTTAATTGCAAATTACCAACATAATGTATATATTGCCTAGCACAATGCATATATTCGGTAATGTGTTGTATATTAAATTGAGACGCATTACTCCGTGCTGGGTGTATATAAATTCCAAGCGAGATGATTGGAACTTGTTCAGCTACGTTAAGCTAATATGAGTTGATCGCCGGATGAATGATTATACATTGTTAGGTTGTAATTAATTCAGTTTTACGAGTTATTACAAGCTGTACAAATAAATTGTTTAGAAATACTTTCCAATAGACTTTTCAACTGATTGTTAATGACGATAAATGATTGAAATCTGCATCATACATTGTGTTTGGTAATTGGAGACTGACCCGCCCACAGACCTGACACTGCAACTTCTGTAAGCCAGCATCAACAGTGGCACGCATTTTATTGACACCGAGCATTGAAGCTCAGCGAGTCTGCGGGAATGTGTAACTTGTCTTTAACCCGCAATGAAATTAATAATGACACAGTTAAATATTTATTAATACCAAGAATACATTATTTAAATTTCAATCGATCAAATCGACAATGGATCTGAATATTTGTATAATAAAGAGAAATTAATTACCAGCAATGTAAATGTCGTGTTCCGGTTTGAAGGACATTGTAGCCAGAATAACTACTGGATATATTGAGACTTAACATCTTATACCTCAGGATAGCGAGCGCATTATAATGCCAAGTATTACTTTTTTTGGGGTTTTGTATGATTTTGCTACTATCCATAAGCGGTCATATTGCTTATCATCAAGCTAATCGCCTGTTTGTCTCGCCAATCATAGCAATAAAATAATGCAAAAATAAACAGAAAAAGAAATTAAACAATGATAACTAATGATTGATATGTAAAGAGGTTACAAGGTCATCGCGCTCTAATGGGAAGCAATAGCAGTGAGACAGATATGAATGGTACTGATTTATTGCGGCTGTTTGTATTATAAGAGCGGTACGTGAGCCTTATTTATGACTCAATAAAAGTTAGCATTCCGTTTCCAGAGTCCACAAATCCTGAGGTACTGAAACAAGTGTCTGAAGTAAATAGCTTAGTGGTTTTAATATGACTATGACTGGTGACATACGTGGGAAAGCCTTTGTAAAATACGCACTTGTTAAGGGCTATTTATATGTCTCTTATTAACGTATAATATGGGGTTTATTTCAGATCAAATTTGATATATTTTTGTGAAACATAGGTTACAATAAGACTAGTTCAACTATGACCCGCCATTGGCAAATAATAGGCGAGGTCCAGATAATTTATTTTCAGATGCTTTTCCTTATAATTTATTGGATATCTTTTTAGATAATCGGGTACAAATTTCTGACACCGGGCTGATATAGAAAAGAAAAATCCATTGTCACTTTCCCCGACCTATTACTCGAACCCGATACCACTCTCCTACCAGCTTTGCAATACTACAGTAGCTTAGCGCCATCGAGGCAGTAAATATAAACAGTTAAATCATATTTTATTTAATTATTTGAACAAAACTAGCTTGACGTTAATACACACGAAAATCTATAAAGATAACTTATAATACACAAAGTATTTCAAACCATACGGGAACTTTCGATAATATTTCATCCATTAGCCACTATAGTTTGCAGACCACGGTTAATCTCTGATATATACAGTCTACAGATTATCCTTTATAAATACGCGAAGGTTTTTGTTTTGCCTCGTAACTGGCCTTATTGTTTTATTGACTTTTCGTAGTATTTCCTATTAAATTTTGCACATGTGAAAAGGAAATAGCAGATTTGATCAATCACTGAAGGTTGTATCACTGTAGGTAACGAAATTAGCACAATGATTAGCATTAATGCAAGAGCTAGGTACCTGCGATAGTGCTGCAGTCTAGATAGACAAAATGGTAAAATACGGTATTAAACTATAATATTACTGTTATGAGTAAGTTTTAATACTTTAAAATGGGTAATATATCGAAATTTTTATAATTATACATTATAATACTCTAAATAATACGGGTCAAAGGGCGCAATTTGGAGGAGGCCTATGTCCAGCAGTGGACAACAGTTTAGGCTAATGGTGATGATGACGAAATAATACGACGTTTGTTTGAGAAAATATGATTGTGTAATCATATTTCCACTATTATTTTGCAACAACTATATTAATACAAGGGTCTTTACAACATGCAGCTCGCATATTTACATGACTACAAGGTTAAATGCTCTTGAACAATCACAGCGTAACCATCTTCCGACTCGACCATCCTTCACATCAACCGTTGATTATTCCGTTCTATATTCAAATCCTTAATCTATTATTGTTCTTAATATAACAGCCAGCACTATTATTTTGCTAGAATTTTCATGTATAGTAATGGTCTTTGTGGCTAGAATAGACATAAAAATCACCCGTTACAAAGTAAAATGTCGAATAGTAGTAAATATATAAATTTTAATGAAAATACTCATGGGCCTATTTAGATAAAAATAATTGTATGACCATCATCATTTGATTATAATGTTGCTCGTATGGTGTCGTCACCACCACTTCGAAATACGAACTATCTTATCTACTGACTCTACTGAACATTATACGCCAATTTTCCTACTACCTAAAAGAGCTTAATACTTTGATACCATACATTTCAGACCGCCATCGTAGAGCCTTCGAACTTGTATGAAAAATTAAAATTAGAACTAATACGAAAAAAAATCTTTTAAACCCGAGCCACGGCACGCTCTGAATTTCATTGTAAAAAGACTATGGTTTTTTTTTGAAGTCAGTTTAAGGTTTAATCTTTTCATTAAAACATTGCATTTTATAAGTATGCCAACTACTAACCATCAAAAAACGTAAAATGTATAGTTAATTAATAAAAAGAAACCAACTATATTCTTAAATTCCAACCACAGCGAATTTTGCATTAAAAAACTGAACCTCGGCTTCATTATTCTGAATTATAACGTAATATACATTCTATCAGATATGTATTATTCCCCGCTGGTGCTACCATTAAATATACACGGAGAACAAAGTTTAATACCTCTGTGATGTAGATAGATTAGGCCTGCGGGCGAAGCGGATCACAGGGTGGTGCCGACCTAATATCTTAGCGGCGCCTGATGGCTAGTTTATCAGCACAATATCTAGTCATTACACGCCGATACTACTCCTACCCACCTATAATTGAGTTGTATCTGCCATATTGACGGCGGGTCGAGGTTTGCATACTGTATAATGTTGCTTCTGCATTATTTACACGTACGAGTAAAAGCATAATGAAACAGGCCGGTTGTTCTTACTCCAACTTTTCGGAGTCATGTGTGTATTGAAATTCATTCACCATGCATTTTAACGGTAAAGGAAAATATCATGAATAAACCTGGCTCATACTATAGCGAATTGTAAGAATTTCTATGGTGTGTAAAGTCCGCCAACCCGCACTAGGCCAGCGTGGTGGAATATATGGCCTTACCACTCTCAACCGTACTGTCGATTGTAGAGGAGGCCCGTGCCCTGCAGTGGGACGTATACGGGCCGTACAGCAGTTGTTTAAGACGTCGCTTCAGCTGTGAAAAGAGAAGATGCGAGTTTAATCATCGCATAGGTACATATATATATTTATTTATATGACTCACGTTTGTTTCCGGTCCGGGTGTTATGGGATCGTAAGTCTGTCGTAGTTTTTGATATCTAGGACACAAGACGTATATCTTAATAAGAGGTCAGAACATTGTGCGCGTCTGTTTGGCGTATTTATTTGTTATACTGTAACTTAAACGTCAGATTGTTAAACTTTTAAAGCGAAAGTTAACGAATTTCCCCTAAGCATAGATTTCTTGTAGAGTATTAAAATGGGAACAAATCCTTGCTTAAACTCTCCGCTCCTTAGTAGCGCGAGATTCGTTTAAGTTTGTTGACTAATTGTGTTCTTGCTTCTTTACTGCAGTGTAATAAACAAATTAGCTTCGGATTAAGATGAATTAATTCTTGTGAGCAGTTCACGAGTGAGTCTTTGTGTTGGAAACGGAGCAAATTTACTTTAAAATATGTCTGAATGGGGAATATATTTCGAATGCAGGGTGGCTATCATTGTCTGTGTACTCGTAAACTAGCAGATATATTAAAACATCGAAATATTAAAACATTAAAATTAAAATTAATACACTTGTCAGATGCGAATATTAGATAGGGCTTAAATATTTATTAGGTCCAGGGTTTCGATAATTAATAGACCTAGAGTTTAAATAAAACTTTTAGGTGTTTTTTAGCAGAATACAGAAAATGTAAGTAGTAGTTTTTGTCATTAGAGTCACGTTGCCCTCTTAAATAGCTGCCACGAAAATAATATTTTCACGAAACTTTCAAACAGTACTTAAAAATGTTAATTTAAGTACTTATGAAGTCCAAGTTAAATACCAAACCACAATTTTCATTATAGATGAGTTTGTGAGCAGTGTGTTTTATAGAGGCCGTAAAAAAGGTTTTTCGCTATGAGCATATTAATTTTAATTTATAATACACAACATCACGTGTTTAGGTTATTTATTAGGTATATATTAATATTATGTATAGGTTTTGTGTTTAATAATCGATAGGAATCTTGTTCAATGTAGGATAGTTGGATAACCTACCCCTCATCATTTATAAATTAACAAATATAATAAATATCCTTTTAATATCCTTTACTAAAATATATGTTAATATATGTGGTCTATTACAATAATATTATTTTATAAATTAAAATATTAAAATTATATATATAATGTTTTACACTGATCGTGCATTTTACATAGAATATCAACCATTGTGATGTGATTGTGAATCTTTCATCGGTGGATACAATAGGGATGTAGTCTTCATTTTTATTCTTATATTGTTATATTGAAAGGTTACGCTATGTCAAATAGTAAATATTTATTATGTTTGAAATCAGTTTAATACTAAATAAGCTACAATTATTCCTAATGTGGTAGGAGGGATAGATAAGGATGCAACTATCGAACTGTGACGTATTCTTCTATAAGGCAAGTGGGTGCGAAAGAGAATGCTAGTGTCCCCACTGCACTTCTAAAATATGAATAACTAAGTCATTTAACAAGCAACGTCATTTGCTGTTTAAAAGTAGTATTTGTTATAATTGATATTTATAATGAATATTTTGCAGTGATAATACTGGTGGTAGGTCTCTCATATGTGAGAGGCTGCCTGGGTGGGTACCACCGCGATGTCTATTTCTCCCATCAAACAGCAATTTAAATGCACTGTTGTGTTTCGGGTTGAAGGACATTGTAGCCAGAGTAATTACTGGATATATTGAGACTTAACATCTTATGTCTCAGGATGGTGAGCGCAGTGGAATGCCAAGCATTGCTTTGTAATTCAAGGTGTTTTTTGGTTTTGCTACTGTTCATGAGCGGTCGCATCGCTTACCATCAGGCGAACGGCATGCTCGTCTCGCCATTCACTGCAATAAAAAGAAAAATAATAATAAATACTGTTCAAAATTAAACGATGGAAACATCTCTATTGTATCGGCCTAATTGTTTTAGCATATACTATATTTTCAAAAATATAAAATAAAATAGTTCACCACGCCGCCGCCGCGCCGTGCCGCCGCGCCGCGCCGCGCCGTGCCGCTTAGCGCTGGCCTAGTACGGGTTGGCGGACTTCAAATACCACAGATTTTTTCAAATCCCCCACAATATATTAAACACGAAAACAAATCTAGAATATTAAATGTTTATTAAAGAGGTATTGACTCATTCACCATGTCGATCTTGTAATATTACGAAGAAACAGGGCGCCGCATGCCGCGATTAATTAATAAGTTCCAAGCTTCAAGTTGCTTTGTGTCGCGTAAAAAGACGACATACTAGTTAGCTTAAGTAGATTGAATATTCTATAAAACATTTTTTAAATATGTAGTCGTTCCTTTGCCGCTCTTCATCGTATTAAAAAATTTACTCTGGTTTTTCTTTGACACTGGGTTTTTCCGTGCACCATTTTGTCTTGAATGCACGTTGAATTCATAGGTTTGTTTGTTTTATATCTTGAGTTCTTCCACCTATTATATGGAAAAAAAGATGTTCTAAGTCAGAGAATTGGGTAAGTTTTAATCGTGACGGTTGTGGTGTGAGTAGGAGTAGTACAAATTCTAAGCTTTTATGACCTGATAATGTTGAACTTCATAACTATAATATATAGTCGTTTCCCGTCTATCTGTCCCTATCGATGCTTAGATCATTAAACTACGCAATGGATTTTGATGCGTTTTTTTTAATAGATAGTGTGGTTCAAGAGTAAGTTTTATATGTATAATACATATACAGGTTGTCCAAGTTTGTAAGAAAAATAACATGTAACTGGTGTGGAGTGGAATCAAAAAACAAAAGACATCCAGGCAAAGTTGGGACGGGCCGCTAGTAGATATTAAAGGCCAATATTAAACAGTGTCTTAATGACCATACTATTAAAATATAGGGACTTATGAAGTTGGCTATAATAGTCCTTATTAATGCTTATTTTATCGCATATTGAGAAATAAATATTTTTATTTTTTATTTTCTTTAGTCAACAAAATCCACAGCCCTTAATACTAATATAATACAACTGGTGTGCTTATCTTACGGCCAATAATGCCTATTATGTTCTAAAGATTATAAAAATATAATCAGATTATAGTTATTACATGACTCCTAAAGATATATTGGGGTATATATACACATACAGAGAGCGTTATATTTCCAATAATATTTTAATGTTACGCTCGGATACGTCTAAATTAGAATAGGCTGTCGCGTTGAAACTTCTAATTTGATAGACCTAAAAGCAATTTTCGATGTCATATTGACAAATATTACTGAGCTTTGAGTATGATAGGTTTTTTGATTACATTATCAGTCGTGATACCTTGGAGAGTTTTGTAAAAGAGTTATACATTTAGAAAGACTTACAACTTGGAGTTTGTTGTGGTAGGAAAATAATCTCGATAGCAGTATGTGTAAACAATGGAATAACAAACGCAATAGCCAAAAAAGTGGGTTACGTGTAAAATCCAGACTTTGCAACTTTGTTTCAGTAGGCCGGCATAATTGTTTTGGGCGGAGGCAGATAACCAACTTACTTTGCTGAATACTTTATGCAAATAGCACTGTATTAGCATGAGGTAAAACGTAATCGCATTCTTATCAGTATGAAAAAAGCATATAGTGTCTCTTTGTGTGCAAACATACACTCACGCCTTTTTCCCAGAAGTGATAGGCAGAGGGGCTATCAAGGCGCCCACTTTTGGACTAGTGTATTCCATCCCATGTTGGGACGTGGCGAGCCTATCGCCATATCGGCTATAAACTCCTGACGGACGGGCTGATAATGAATACAAAATCCAATATCACTTTGCCCAACCTAGATTCGAACCCAAGACAGCAGCGTCGTAATCGTACTATAGTATAACAGCGCCACGAGGCAATCTTTTGTGTATCTATCTACTGTTTTATGACTGTTCAAAAATGTTATTTTAAGTATGTACGTAAATATGAAATGTATTATTTCCAAGGGTTGTTGACTTGTATAATCTACTTAACGGAGCTTTGTATACAAAAAAGCGATAAACAACGAAGTCTATCACGTTTTTCTAATGTGTATTGATAGATTACATTGTTCTGTCCATCTATATTGTTCATCTCAATAAAAATGAAATATATGTCGACAAGCAAACATTAGATGAAGAGATAAGGAGCAAATTGCGAGCGCAGTGCGCCCACACGCGGCCAACTTCACAATAAATTAAAAATTTAATTAAACTAGAGGGTGGTCACAACTGCTTGATAAACGTTTTTTACTTAGTTTGTTCTTATTAATTATCCCTGGCGACTGTCAACGATGTATATTTTTATGTTTTCATAAAAATAGCAGCTTAATTGCTTATGTCTGCGGGCTACGATACGTTCGCGAATGAATGAACCTTTAATTTTAGTCAATCCGATATTAATGCACTCGATATATTCTTCAATCGTTTGATTAAGATGTGTTTGATTTAGATTTAGCTAAACAATGAGTCCAATTTATTTGCTGAACGCGTTCGTTATTGTTTGCCTTTGATTTTCATTTTCTTTCAGTACACTATCGGTGCATTGTAGAGCACTGAACCGTGTTTTGTTTTTAATTATTAAAAATAAGATTTCGCAACTAATAGTCCGTTTGAATTTTATAGAAAACTTAAATCACTTAATCCCTTAAGCGATTATGCAACTGGTTTCAAATTTAGATGCTTTGTTCGTATCTAGAGCATTTAGTAACGAAATATTCTGGTAATTATGTAGCTCTGAGAAATGTAAGCCATTTTAAAAGGAAACCATTTCCACGCGGAGCTTACAATCGCTTAGTTTCTTATTCAAAATAATACCAGCGTCAGTATTATTCTGGTAAACCTCAAGCAAACGTTCTACTGCGTTAAGCAAATTACATATCGTTTCATAGAGCGAACTGTTCTAATATTCATATTGGTAAAGTTCTTCGTGTAGATTTTAAACCTACATATATGTGAAAAATCTTAACCGTAAAATATTACTCGTCTATAAAATTTTCTACATCGAGTTTATTTTCTTAAATCCATGCATCTAGGCGACTGGATATGTTACGTGGCTTGCTTTACACACGCGGCAAATTTATGAAAACTGGAGAAAATATGCTTATTATAAATTAAAATGTTTGCATCATGCATCTTGTGCACTATGTATAGTCTTTTTTTTTCAGTTAATATTTTGTGTACAATTTTATGAGCTTTGTTTAGGATCATTAGGTAGATTACCTTTTTAATTATAAGTAATATATTTCCGACGTCATAGTTCGATTAAAGTTTAAAGTATTCTGTAATAATAAGTGAGCGATGAAGTGAAGCGGTTCCTCACTTTGGCGTCTTAACCACCGGTGGCCGTCTTAACCATCCATATTGGATGAATTTATATTTTTATATGTATTTGTTTTATACTATACATATAAAATTATAAAATAAAGATAAAACATATAGTGAGAGCTTAGTAAAAGTTTGAAAACAGATGTGATATTTATTGCAATTCACACAATAATTGCATCGTCAAACACACATAAATCTAAATGAAAGTATACGATGCCATCAGCACACCAGACATTCAGTAATCCATCAATTGTCCTCTTTTATGTTTCGCCATTAGATCAATGAAGCGATATAGTGTTTTAGTACGCTTTAGCTCCTTTTAAAAAATTTAAAAATTGAACTGCATTTACTAGGTGAGAGAGAGCACTTAGCTATCGTCCCACGTAGGTACCTTATTTTCACTGGTGCATTTAATTTAGTGTGCCACTCCAATGATTGTGGACTCTGGAACGTTCGGAAATTGTGGGCTGCGAGTGTTTGAGTATTTTCAAGCAACTACACACAGAGTGGTTATTTGTTACGTTGCAATAGGGTTGTCGCTTGGATTGTACACATCCATGTGGATTCTAGGTACGTGATATTTGTCGAACGTACTTTTATTTTTCTTAGATATATTTGATCCTTCAGTTAGTTTATCTACTTACATAAATCCTTTTTCGATGAACTCAGAAAAAATATGCATTCCAAGTCGGTCTTGAAAAGGTTTTAAACCTCTTTGTTGAAAGCGGGCCGTGTTGCATTACAACGGAGGCGGAAAAATACCTTATCCTTTTTATAATATGGTTACTTGCGAAGTCGTTTTTATTACGTTGAAGGACATAATATAAGATTATGTTAATTTGTATATATGTTTAATTTATTTTATTTTGTTATTTATTATACACTTTATTGCACACAAAAAATACTGATTGATTGAATTTATACCTAATAAATAAACCCAACAAACACACAAATATTTTTAGGCCCATTGTAAAATATTGAAGAACTTATTCGTAGACAGTATTAAAAATTATTTTAGCTATCTAATATTTTGTCTTTGTCACCCCAACTGAATTGAAAAGCCGTTGGAAAGAGATAAAACATAAGTAAATATATTAGTGTTAAAACTGTCTCAGAATAAAGCCGTACGTCGCAGACCCCAGATCCTAAGCAAATGGGAAGGTACATGTAATAAACATTCGTCTTGATGACGGAATCGAACCTATAACCTCTCATAACCGGCGCTTTAACCAACAGTGGAACAGGGTCTAAAATTTCATTAAATCCTTAAGATCCTTGAGGTCGTCGGAGAACTTGAAACTAAGAATGCCCTTGCACTCCACAGTATTCATGGACAAATCATTTACTGTCCAAGCTGTCCGACTGTGGAACTCTCTACCAGCTGAGTTGTGACGGGCTGAAACACTGTCGTCATTTAAAAGAAAGGTCAAAGAACATTTCCTCTCCCAACAAGAGTGTAGCTGAAATAATTTGTCCATTCTCTTCCTGGTATATTTTAGGATAGGTATATAATATGTTTATGTATATGTATGTATTATAGGTATGTTTGTATATGTGTATGTATATGGATATTTATATATATTTTGTGTGTTTATGTTATATTTTTAGTTATTAATTGTAGATTATTATTATTTCTTTTACACCTTAGACTGCCCTTTCTATCTCCTGTTAGTATATCCATCCCATGGTTGCCTGTAAGAGATTACCTAGTGTGATAAGGCCGCCACTTGTACTATTATTCTTATTGTATAATATCTTCATAGTATTTATGTACAGTGCAAAAAAGAATTAAATAAATAAATAAATGGATTTGTCTATACTAGTACAGCTGTTTCTTTTTGTATCTATAGCAGAGCATATACATCCTACTACAAGGTATGCGCCTGCTTTACAATCGAGAGTACGACTGAGAGGGGTTAGGCCATATATTCCACCACGCTGGCCTAGTGGTTGGCGGACTTGACATACCATAAATATTCTTGCAAATCGCTATGGTATGCATGTTTACTCAGTGTGTTTTCCTTCACCGTTATAGTGCATCGTGATTGATAAATATAAGAGTAAGTAGGAGGTGTAACACCGAACACTCTGCACTATATATCGACGCAGGAAAGCGATTTTGTCGTATCTCTAAAAATGCAATTTTAAACCAGAAATAAAAATTAAAAAAATAAAATAATTACCTCTAAATTAGAATACTTAGGAATACCATTTCTTTCATAATAGCATTTTAAAATAAAACCTTACATTTTCACGAGGAAATTTAATGCGGTATTTTTTTTATGAATTAAATAATATACAAAACGCATATATACGCATTTTTTAAGATACGACAAAATCGCTTTTCTGCGTTGATATATTTCCTCCTTAAAAACATAAAATAGTGGAATACGTACTCGTGTCTACATTTATAGAATTAGAAGATTAGAATTAGAGAATTAGATTAAGTAAGGTAATAGTCAGGTAGTTGTACATATTATCTAACTATTGTATAAAATCGTAGCAACATTTACTGTGTATGTTTTTTGTTTGCTCAGTCGATTCAGTTTGTGTTTGTTTTAGTTCTTTTCTTATTATTTCTTCTATTAGTTTGCAACATTTTATAAAGTTACCTCGTGGTGTTAGAGTGCGTTCTAGGAAACTTAGTTACTGTTGCTTTAACAGTGTTTTCAAATAATAATGTGTGTACTTAAGTTAGTATTTGTAATGTCTCACCAATGTTTAGTAATACTAAATAAATAATTAATAGAATCACCCAACATTCACAAACTTAGTCTTGACCTCACATTAAAATTAAGCCTTGCGTATCACGAACTATAAGAGATTTTTCGGTCTCCGAAACATCCGGACCCAAAAATATCTGTGGTTCACACAAATATTCGGCGTCTACTGCGCCACGGTGGCTGTTAAAACTTGAAAACTGCTTCAATGGTACTACATACGAGGTGGCCAACGAAATGATTACGGTTACACGAAGTCGCTGGATGCAGGCAGCTTCCAACAGATCGATGTGGAGATCCTTGACGGACGCCTATGTTCAGCAGTGGTCTTTCTGTGGAGAGAAATAGAGAATGTACGAGCCCCTAATGTACTAAGCTCCTTCTATAATTCATAGTTATATTAAAAGCATAGGTCCACAGACTAGCACGCTGGCCTACTGCCAGTAGGCTGACTTCACAAGAAACTTTACGGTACATAGTTTGTTTTTTATTGCCTTCTAGGCAGACGAGCTAGCGGCCCGCCTGATGGTAAGCGGTTACCGCTGCTCATGGACCTCTGTAGTGCCAGAGGACCAGCACAACAAAGTCGCTGCTTACCTCGAGGAGAGTACTCTCTTTAAGCCTTGTTTGAAGAAAGACAGGTCATAGCGCTGAGGAAACACCGATGCAGGGAGTTCATTTCAGAGCTTGAACTTGTGTCTGAAGTCGAGAGCTCTCTGGGACAGGCCTCCGAATGGGGTAAATTGAACTTAGTTTAATTTAACCCTTCGAAGACACAAGTTTGCGTGTTCACTGCGAAGAGCGACCCCTTTATCATGGCGCCGCAATTCCAAGGAGTTACTCTTCAAGGATCCGAGAGTATTGGAATCCTTGGCATCGAAATATCAAGAAAGGTTGAGTTTAGGAGTCATTTGAAGGACATAGTCAAACTGGCAAGAGAGAAGTTGGGAATCCTGAACAGAGCCAAGCGATACTTTAGGTCGGGTCATAGATTGACGCTTTACAAAGCGCAAATCCGGCCCCACGTGGAGTACTGCTCTCACCTCTGGGCAGGTGCCCCAAAATACCAGCTCGACCCACCTGACTCCTTGCAGCGACGAGCTTGTCAAATAGTCAATGATCCCGATCTCACGGACAAATTCAAACCGTTAGGATGGGGAGTGCTCCGAAGAGTTGTTTGAGATGGTACCACCGTCGCCTATGTACCATCGCACCATACGTTTCCGCAGTAGAGTTCATTCATACCGCTCCCGAACCCCGTTTCCAGCGTTCTTTTCTACCACGTACGTGCAAGCAATTAAGCAATTAAGTTAAAAGATGCTGTAAAGGTTATTAGGTATTCATTAACTTATATTTGAAGATTTTTTTAGCACTGAGAATTCATTCAGCACTTGAATATGATATTTTGGCAGCGAATATGGCGGGAGCTCCAGTTGAGGAGATGCAGGCTAATACCGTGCGCTATTTTGGCTCAGTTACCGCCGATGAGACCTACTTTCCCGGGATATCTTTTTAAACAAACTCGCTGCAAGACGGATTTTTCCAAAATAATATCCTTTATTGAAAATATTTTCAATTCCATTTTCAGTTCGAAAATAATACTGTGCTGGATTTAATAACGAACTTAAATATTAATTAATTTTGTCTGTCGGATGATGACGAAATTGTTGGCATTTACAAAGCGTTTTCATATATATAAATAATATTGCAATTATTGTCGTATGACAATAATTAAATCTATTAATCCACACTTGTGGAGGTTGTCACTAGCTTATTGATTTAAATAATTATTGAATATAAACTGATTTTTTTCAATACTGTGCTTTGGAGTATAGTTGAATCCATAAAAATATTTATTATTTCAATGTGTAACATTCGCGTAAATCTAAAATACCATCATAAATATTTTCCTAGAAATGCATTGCAACCGCCACAATAATTTTTCAATTTGTTTTTGTATTATTCGGTAGCTCTTTAATAATCGTTGCGATCACTAATGGCCGGTTTCTATACTCTGTCTATCTTTAACTAGAGATTTCATTAGATATTTCGATGTATTTTATGTTTTAGGTAATAAAGATAGCGATATATAGTTATAGTGGATATATTTATAGATACCTAGGCAACAGAATTGTATCGACATAGTAATGGTAGCCATTTTAATCTCTTGTTAAAGATAGCTAGGTTTAGAAACCGGCTGTTAACCGTTTTGGGAAACCTTTAAAATATTTTTCAAAGTTACTACACTAGCCTCAAGCCTAATAAAATTAATTCGTCCTCGAAATCGCATTGAACCAGCAGCGTGCTGGATAAAGACCTGGCCTGTATAGATTAGTGTAGCAAGCATGAATATTGATAGAAACGCTCGCCAAAGCCGCGTTTACAATGGGATAATTGTGCTTGGGGCACAATGTTCGAGTTAGGTCATGACTGAATCGTGGAATTATTGGAAATCTTTGTACTTTTTTAAATATTTGTGTGAGGTACGTGGCCTATAGTGGATTAATTTAGCTATAGATGGTATATGTAATTTGTAGAAATCAAATAAAATAAAATTATACAATATCAAAGCCTTTTTTACAAGCAAACTTTTGCGACAGCAGAAACATAACTATTCATAAAAATAAAATAATCAAAACAATGGACTGCCTTCTCATTAAAACGGTTGTTGCCAGACAACCTTGCCATGGACAAAATTTACTAATTAGAAATAGTGGTTGTGGTGCAAAAATATTAAATGTAATGAACAAAATATTATTATTATTATTCAAATTGGCCTATTTAGTTACCAGCGCCCCGAGTTAATTTATAGGTCGGGTAAATATTTTCGAACATTTTTAGCTTGAAAAATCCTCAAATATACAGTTGCTAGGAACTTGAATTTATGTCCAGTATAAGACTAGTGAACATAAAACGGTGAAGGAAAATATCGTGAGAAAAACTACATATCATAGCCATTTATAAGAATTTCTATGGTATATAAGTACGCCAACCCGCACTAGCCAGCCTATATAGCCTAAACACTCTCAATCGTACTCTCGATTGTAGAGGAGGCCCGTGCCCAGCAGTGGGACGTATGTGGGCTGAAACAGTCAGGGACAGGATCGCCCCCTATTTGACCATAGAAAGAAAATCAGTGGCAACTTTGGCTGATAACTCAGGATAACAAACGCATCTATTTTACAGCTACTATGTCCATTAAAAAAAAAAAAACTACGATGATATTCCGTCTTGGCAAGTTTCTAGTGAATTCATAATTGCAGATATAATTGCAGTTTAACTAATTAAAGAATTGCTGTCGGAGCTTAGCTTTGTATTTTTTTTAAGGAGGAAGAGAAAAGAAATGCTGGGTAGCTGTTTAACTTGACAGTTAATGTGACTCGGATTCAGTACGAAAGCGTCTTAGGGTGATATTAATTTAATTTTGAGTCGGTTGTTTTATTTTATATTTTAAGTATAATTATCTTTCTGAAAAAAACCATAGGCGACGTAGCCGACGATGCAAATCTTCGAGTTGTGAAAGTCGGAAATTAAATGATCTTCAAAAAAATATTTAACTACCATAATCAAAACCGGTGACCACGAGAATAGATTTTACTCAAATGAAATGATTACTATATACACTCCACTGGCTCAACAACCCAAGTCTTTGTCCCCGAAAAGAGAGCTCTCCAACTATCTCTATTTTCGCCGCCTCTCACCAATTACTGATACGCAGTTGGCGAACGCCGCTTTCTCAAAATAATAATGGTGGTAGGTCTCGCATATGTAAGAACCACTGCAATATTTATTATCCCCGCTAAACAAAAGTGTATGTGCACTGTTGTGAATAGTTTGAAGGACATTGTAGCTAGAATATCTACTGGACAAATAATCTTAAAATCTCAGGATTGCGAGCGCAGTGGAAAGCCATGCATTGCATTGTAATGCATGGTGTTGGTTGATTTCGGTACTAATAATTAATATTATAATAAAAAATACGTATCAGATCACCAAATACTAATTACTAACCTTGGAAGATTAGTCTTCCAGCTATCTATGAAACCAACTTTATTGGAACTGCTGTTACAGATTTGGAGAAAAATGTGAAAACAAAAACGAGTTTATTTTATTATAAATTACAATCATCTGTACCGATAGGGTTGTAACAGTGTAAAGAGATGATTGTAACAGTGTTTAGCATCAGTCGAACGGCATGCTCGTTTCACGATATATGATATGCCAATAAAAAAATACGATGTATATCTATGTATATCTTTAGATACGAACATATCATAACCAGAAGCAAAGCGTTCGTCGTTAGGTCTATGTTTCGATCACTGCGACTAGTTTTGATTGGCGAGTACCTTTTGTCTGCAAATACAAAGGATCTTCTACAACGTCTAGGTTTATATATTGACAGAAGCGCATGCAACCCGATTGATTCTCAAAACCTACTCTAAGACGTAGTCTAAGAGCATCTCACTCCTGTTGAGCTATTGAAAGCGACCGGCGCTGTACTTGATATTCATACACCGATCTCACATAATAGATAATCAATTTCACTCACATAATCCTGAAACGATACTAAAAAAAGTGTCGACTTTTCGATCTCACATGCAATCTCACAGGCGTAAGACTTGATTTACTTATATAAAATTTAAGAACAGACTTCTTGAAAGCCAATATTGTTTATTCGAATTTATTTACCTCAATGTTTGTGAATCAGAAACTTTATTTATATGCAAATAACCTCATTGGGTATATTTTTAAGAGTTAAATAAAAGCGTGGATATTGCGCAGATAAAATCCCTGTTTAAGCTAGTATTTGTATAGTTGTATGTTGCATAAGAATGCATACAAATTCTGCAACCATAGTTTATTGTTAGGATAAGAAATATCTCACAGTCTTTATTTGCAAGTCTATTACAGATGCATACAATATGCGGAAGAGGACAACTTTCTTACATTTTAATCCTACACATGTATTTGACTTGGCGAAGAGGTATACCGCATTGTAGTCGACATTTCTTAAGAATGTTATTACTACCGCAAGACATATTTTGGTACCCTATGAGCGTCTAAAGAACTAAAAAATTACAGACTCTGGATGATAAAACGATGAAATGTATTAACTTAACAAGTATTTAATGCTACAAAATACTACTGAAGATGAATAAAAAAAAAAACAATTGTAAAGTGGATTATTCATCTTGGGCACAGCGAACGGTTTTAAGTTTCCATTGTGAGGGAAAAAGAAGCATTGCAAGCTTAACGTTACTCGTAGGTTTATAAAATGTTACAATGAAGACATTATTACAACGTTTGATTTTAAATCTGCGTCCATTTTAACGACAAAGTACTTTTTACGTGAATTATTTACATAGAAACGCTATTTTATTCAAGTACCTATTGTGTGTATTTAGTATTGCCTTGGGTATTATCAAAATGAAACACAAAAGGAAAAACATTCTGTGGCTTCATAGGCTTCGGCCTTAGTCCGTCACGCCGGTTCATTGCGGGTTAGTGAACAAGTATTCATTGTCACAATGTGGCTATTTTAGTAATTCCTAGGTACAATGTTTGGAAAAAAATAAATTAATGCAAAGATATTTCCACATACTTGTACAGGCACATAGCGCAGAAACTGATGGCCGTTGGAGTCGAAAAGTTTTGGAGTGAAGTCCACGTAATTACAGGTAATCGAAGTGTCGGACGCATGTCTACAAGGTGGACGGACAAACTATTTAAGGTTGCAGGAAGTCGCTGAATGCTGACCGCTTCCAACAGGTCGATGTGGAGTACCTTGGGGAAGGCTTAATTCGGTAGTAGACTTTCAGTGCCTGAAGAGAGAGAGAGAGAAAGACACGCAGTCTTGACCTCATACCGAAATATGACGTACAATATCCAATCACAATTTGTGTTTATAATACAATTGGTCGGGCAAACGAGCAAAGCAGCTCACATGATGATATGTGATCTTTGCAGCCCATAAATTTCTGATGATAGATGATTGCTGGTCCATCAAATCGGGAGGGGGGCGTGAAGGAATAAGGATGGGGAGACGAAAGGAGTATGCGACATCGAGCAATCTCAAAAATATTTATGCAAGACACAAAACAGTTGTTTTGTGTTGTGGAAATAGACCCGCGGCCTCTTCTTGTAATCGAAATCTTAACCTACTGTGAACTACACAGCAGATTAACAAGTGGTACTTACTGTCACCATTTCAGTTTTATTATATTTAGTTAGGTTTAAAAGAAACATATTCTGGACCACTAGGTACATTAAATACACAGATCGTCTTGGCGGCTAAATTATCCATCGTGAGCCGAGCTCATCCCAAGTCTCCGGATTAGTTCGGTATTTGTAATGTCAAACCCTAAGAATACTTCAGACAATACCTAATATTTGTTGGAGAAATTAAACAGAACGCTTATCTGTGAAATGAATCAATTGGATCAGATTAAAGTAGAGAGAAAAGTCCTAAATAATAAATATAGACCCGTAGTGATAGAAGTCAGTGTAGGTAGTTGGTGTAGGTAATAACTAGGTGTTAAACTTTGAGTATAAACTTGTCGTTAAAATAGTTTACCCTTAAGTAAACCTACGTACCTACCTACGGATGTAATTATGAGCAACTTAATGGAATTTAACACAAATGGTTTTGTTTAATTAACTCTGCGCCATAATGTGAAGCCTGTTTCCTGTGTTAAAACATATGTTGCTGATTATAGCACAGTAATATTGAGTCTGAAATAAACGTTACAATTTCGTATGTCATATATCAATATGTATCAACGGAAACCAATAATTTATCATGTCCAAAAATGCAATATGTTACCTACGTGCATCAAGTATTTCCGTAAAGTTATTCAAGTTATGTTGGTATTTTCATGCTTATTTATTACATTATCTGTTAATACTGTCATGTACAAAGTGCGAATACAGATAGCCGCGAGAGGGCGCTGTGCTCCGCTCGGCAGACCGTCGTGCGTCCGCCATTTGCAACGCTGCAGCACCGTCTTCGGATGCTTGTTGTCTCAACTAAGTATGATTTAGATGCAAACTTCTCGGCTCCTTTCCTGAAATAACACAAACTTTGGTGTGAAAACTGTCCCGCATAGAGCGAATGTCTTCGCTGATTTGTGGTAACGATGCGATTACTAGACATTTTTGATAGTTTAAGTCATAAAGAATTTCCTGTTTGAATTATCGGCTTGATACTTTTACAAATTGAAGAGTCAATATTTATAGATACGAGTAAAAGCAGTTATATAATTAATACAATACTTTCAGGCATACTATAATTTAATTATGATAGATAACAAAATTATTAAATTTGGTATTTATAATATGTTCACACCGAGTGACCAGTTGTTATAATTGTTTTGTAATTACTTTTGCTTTGAATATATTTCGGAAAATTATTATTATAATTATTTCCTCGATAAATAATCATGTCAGTTTTAAATTAATGTTGCGTATATATAATATTGCATGTGTGAGACTCAAAAAATGTTAATAGGAACAGGGTATTCATGTCCAAAATCTAACAAAGAATTATGTAATTCCATTCAAAATTAAACAAGTTAGACTCGTTTTAAATCTTGTGTGGGAGTGAAAGAAAAGAGATACAAAACAGTAGTGAACACAAACTAGTGACGTCATTAGTGCTAATATTAGGTATGCATTACAGTATGCACGTGTGAAAGAGATGGTAAGATTTTCCCACAACGCTCCTACTCCTTCTGCTTTACATTATATATAACAAACCACTTTATAGTTTAATACTGTATTGACAGAAACGATTTGTCCTAATAGTATTTGAGTTTGTACACTAAATAATGAAAACAATACACACTATACACAAATATACCTTTCTACTCTTCCTCTCTCTGCCACTCATCATTCACCTAACAACACTCCTTCTCTTCTCGACCTTATTATTGTTTCCTCTCCAAACCTAGTTGCCAAACATGGTCAATGTTCCGCTGATGCCTTTTCCTGTCATGATCTGTTATTCCTTTCTTATCGTGTCCGTCCCCCCAAATCCCTTCCTAAAGTCCTAATGCAACGGAATTTTCGGGGTATGAATCTTGATAATCTTCGTAGGGATGCCGACAGCATTGACTGGAGCTCTATTCTTCTTTCAGACTGTGTTGACACTAAACTGCATACCTTCAATCAAAAGTTGACCGACCTTTATGACAGACATGCGCCTGTTAGGCCAATTAAGGTCAAGCACCAACCCTCACCTTGGCTCACTGCAGATATCAAGGTATTATTAACAAAAAAAGCGTCGGCCAAGAGTAAATATAATCGTCGTCCAATTGAATCGAACTGGCTGAAGTATGTAGCTATCCGGAATCACTGCAGTAAGGTGTGTAGAAATGCTCAACGCCGATACATTCACAAGTCAGTCGAAAACGATGACCCAGCCAAAGTCTGGAAATTTCTAAAAACACTGGGAGTGGGTAAATCACCACAAGATTCTATTCCCCAATCTTTAGATTTAAATTCCTTAAACAGTCACTTCTCTTCTCTATCCTACTTTGATGGGATGACTAAAAATAACACCATTAAGCATCTTTCTACCCTTAAAACTCCCGCTTGTTCTACCTTTGCTTTCAAACAATTCGCCACTTGTGATGTTAAGAAGACGATTACTCTTTTGTCATCTAACGCTATGGGTAGCGATAATGTTAGTCGTAACATGATTCTCTATGTCTTAGACGAAACCCTTCCTATCATTTCCCACATTTTAAACCACTCCATCTCCACTGGGATCTTTCCAACTGCTTGGAAGGAAGCCCACATTATCCCTCTTCCCAAAAAGTCCAATGCATCTCTGCCTTCCGAATTTCGTCCTATTTCCATACTTCCTTTCCTTTCTAAAGTCCTAGAACGTTTAATCCATTCCCAACTTAATGATTTTCTCTCCGAGAACAACCTCTTAAATCCTCTCCAATCTGGGTTTCGCCCAGGGCATAGTACGACCACCACTTTGACCCATATCACAGATGATATAAGATCCGGCATGGAGGACGGTAAGCTGACAGTCTTAGCTTTGCTAGACTTCAGTAATGCCTTCAATACCGTGGACTATGACGTATTACTTTCCATGCTACGGTCTCTTAACATATCTCCAATGGCTGTTGATTGGTTTCGTAGTTACCTGTATGGACGCCGGCAACGCATCCGTGTGGAGGATAGATTTTCCTCTTGGTGCCCCGTAGCTGCTGGCGTTCCTCAGGGCGGCGTGCTATCTCCACTTCTCTTCGCTGTATTTATTAACTCAATAACCAACTTTTTACGCTCCTCCTACCACCTCTACGCAGATGATCTCCAAATATATACTCAGGCACCCGTGGACAATATGACCGATGCAATTGCTTTTATTAATACAGACATCCAACACATCTGTGATTGGAGTAGAGCTCATGGTTTGAAGATTAATCCCTTGAAAACCCAAGTCATTGTAGTCGGTAGCCCTAGGATGATCTCGAAGCTGGATTGGAATCAACTCCCCAGTGTTTATTGTAATGGGATAGCCATCCCTTACAGTGACACCGTCCGCAATTTGGGCTTACATATTGATAAGTCATTTACTTGGGGTCCTCAGCTTCGTGAAATAAGCCGTAAGCTGTTTGTTTCAGCTAAGTCCCTGCGAAGGTTACGCAACTTTCTACCCGTCACCACGAAGATTTCACTTGCACAAACCCTCCTTCTCCCCATCCTTGATTATGCCGATGTCAGCTATCTAGATCTCACCGAAGACCAACTAAATAAACTTGAGCGTCTTCAAAATTTCTGCATAAGATTCATATTTGGTCTTCGCAAATATGATCATGTTTCTGAGTTTCGTGCTAAGCTCAAGTGGTTACCTATACGGCTTCGTCGGAATACTCACATTCTCTCTCTTCTTTACAATATTTTGTTTAATCCTCTCACCCCATCTTATCTTAAAGAACGCTTTATTTTTCTTCATGACTCACATTTGAAGTCCTTGAGGTCGTCCGAGAATCTTAAGCTGAGAATGCCTGTGCACACCACGACATTTATGGACAAGTCTTTTACTGTCAAAGCAGTTCGATTGTGGAACGCGCTTCCTGTTGTGGTGAGACAGGCGCAATCGCTGTCTTCGTTTAAGAGGCAAGTTAAGGAGCATTACCTCTCACTTTAAATAAACAGATTTTAGTGGATAATGCTATTTCCTACTTCTAAATCATTTAAAATTTGTATTTATTATATATGTATATATATGTATGTAGTATTATATATGTATGTATTTATGCCTTTTATTATGTATGTTATATTGGTGTAATTTTATGTTTATATAGTTTGAGTATTATCTAGTTTCCTCACTTTTATTTATTTATTTTACACTGCCCTCTCTTTCTCCTTCTTTTAAATCCATCCCATGGTTGTCTGTAAGACATTGCTTTAAGCGATAAGACCGCCATTTGTACTTTTTTTTTTTTAATTTCTGTGTGTTGTATTATTTTTTATGTGTACAATAAAGATTTAAATAAATAATAAATACTATTGTTATTTGCATGGACAGTGTCCACGATGCAAAATATCTATTATATTCTGTCGACTATACAATCCATATGGATTCCCTGTCTCTCCACTTTACTTACCATCAGGTGCAATTTTTCACTTTATCGAGCCATTATAAAAAGAAAATCCAAGCACATTGTATCCTGCCGGAGTTTTCCGCACTTAGCACGTTAACTGTCCGGTGAGCAAATGTGCATAAAAGGAATTACGGAAGAAAATGGAGGACATTATTGAACGAACGACCGTTGGACAGATGCTTCGGTGCAAAAGTTACGCGGGTACTTGAATTGTTAGTTTGTTACATTACTTTATTTGTTTAAAAGCCATTTAACTAAATTAGAATTGGACTTTGAAAGGCTACATTTATAACAGATTCAACTATTTGCGGGCTTAAAAAATTTGGCAAATTATTATGTTGTGGTATGCAAAATATTATGGCTGATGGCATATGAAAAGGTTTTTAGTGGAGAAGGCTACCCAAAAAGTGGATATGTAATTTAGTGTTGTCAGCCCATCCAATAAAAAAAAGAATGGGAGTAGAACCTTATATTGGTTATCCGGGAATCTCACTCATCAAAAGACACGCTACAGCTAAGTTGTCGCTTCATGACGATCTCCTGTGAGGCAGTGATACCACCCCGGACAATTCATATTGAGTCATAACTGACACCAGCGTTGCTCTTCCTACCACTTTTAAAAACTTTTTTGAACACCAAATTTTTAATAAATCAACGTCACAGAATTTACTATTTAATAACGTTCAAACTACACGCTTAAACGTACTTTCATTTAAACACGAGAGCCAGTTAAGTCGGCAGCAAAGAGTCAAAAAAATAGTAAAAGAAGGTTTTAAGATTCCAATAAGTCTCCAATTGAAGTCTTGCTTCGCTCACTTGCACCGGTAGTTAAATGCTACATTTTAAAAAATAATTAACGAACTATGTTTAAACATTATAATTTCTATATTTAATTCAATTTATATTTTCCTATTTATATATATGGCAAGGCGACCAAGAAATACATTGCCTAGGTACATAAGAGACATCTAATTCTAGAATACCTTATTATTCCAGGACTTGATGTTTCGTTTCTATCTTGTTCTATAATAAAGCCAAATAAAAACATAGGTACGTTTGTGAGTTGCCGCTTATGTTCCTGAAAGGTTAGGCAAACGAGCAACTAAAGCCATCAACAGTTCGCTTTCGCATATCTCCATACCATATTTTTAATATCTTCCAACTTGGTGAACGTTAGACTAATACGCGCTGTTTACAAACGGACGTAAAATCACAAGTCAATTTATTATTCTGTAATATACGTACAACAAACGTGTACACTGACCTCAGGTAAGCCTGGGATGAAGGCGGCCAGAAGATTACGGTAACAAAGAGCGTGGTACATACATACATAGTCCGCATTATGCAGCGCGAAGCCTCACAGCCGCGGGCAAAGTCATTCCCAAAAATGTGTCAACTTTTAATACGATATAATATTTAGTAACAAAGGGGAAACATGGGGTATGTATGTTATGTTATGTATCTACATAGATATCTGCCGCTATACAAGAATGAAATTTTTTCGGCGCGGATTTAAGTATGACGGGAATACGTTTCCGCCTTAGTTTTGAATTTGCTTTATATTTTGCCAGAATACCGTCATGCTCGGAAATATGTGGGTTTTATTCTAAAGTTTTGCTTTGGACGAAATATAATAAAACTGAAGAGTTCGTCTGTTTGAAATCGCTTAGGTCTAGGACTTTCAGTATGATAAAAAATATTAAATAATATCATATCTCTATTATTGTGGCAAGTTTTAGGCTTTAAATATCAGGCTGTGTCCTTTGGCAGCCGAGTATAAATAAAACTATAGTAGGTATATCAATCCGCATACGAACAAAGCCAGACTTAATCACTTGTACTACAAAGATATATCTTCGATAGTTGTTTAAGTTGGTAAATAAATACACCAAACAGTCACATACATAGTCTAGACCGCACACTAAGATCCAGCCTTAGTCCTGGTTACCAGAAAATACGAGAGACTTTTCAGTCTCACAAACACCCACACCTGAAACAAACCCTTTGATCACACAAATATTTGTTTAGTGCCGGGATCGAACCCGCAACTTCTCGTTTCGCAGTCGGCGTTTATCCAACTGCTCCATGGAGGCTGTCATTCAAAGTATTGTTATTCAAAGTAGCACTAGTATTCCGCGGGATATAAATTAAAACATGTTAAAATATTAGTCGCTTGTTTACGTTGTGTCGTTCAAGAGCAGCTATTAATCATAACAGATTAATGGACACGCGCTCGTACTCAGTTTGGGAACCTTATGAAAATATTTTATTCATTCTTGACATCGCTTAACAGAAATTAACGGTAGACTTATGCGCATTTTCACCAATGATTTATTAAGTAAACAAAATATAATTTAGTGTGGGAGTTGGCAATTGCATATGTTAAATACTTTTCGAGCGTTCACAGACGAGAGTCGAGGGAAGAAGAGTAGAGCCTTAGTTAACTTTTTCTTCAAACTTATCTCACCGTGCTGTTGTTTGTTTTCATAACACATCTTTTCCTAATGGCCGCCACCGATTACTTTTTTTCACTTTGACAGCCGCTAGCTGTCACACTGTTGCCAGACTAATAATTATTTAGCCGTAGACAGATAATACTAATATTAAGCTTACTTTTTTCTCTCGTTACAATAATTTATATCCAAGAAAGGAAATAATTTTTGTTCAATGTGTTAGTGCGAACACTGCTAACACATATTTAATATTAGCAATTGTAAAGCCAAAGGATGCTTCAATTTCAATTTCGATAACTTTAGTGATGCTCAGGTCAGTAACTTTCATTTTTTTTAATGCAATGAATGGCAAGATGAGCGTGTCATTCGCCTGATGATAAGCTTGACGACCGCTCATGTACAATAACAAAATCAAATAACACCATAAATTACAAAGCAATGCTTGGCATTCCACTGCGCTCGCCATCCTAAGATATAAGAGAAGTTAAGTTTCAATATGTCCAGTAGTTACCCTGGCTATACTGTCCAAACCGGCACACCACAACGCATTATCACACTGATGCTAGGCGGGAGAAATAGACATTGCAGCGGTGCCCACCCAGGCGGCCTCTCACATATGAGATACCTGCCACCAGGATTCCGTTGTTCAATTTCTTTTAATTCAGCTGTGTATGACACATACCTATCTCAATATTTCAGTATCTCATTTATTATTTTATGGTTGGAAGTTGGAACAAAACATGCTCTAAAACATTATGTTTACAGTCAGAACAACTTCACTTCATGATTTTAGCTTTACGTACATCTAAGATATTTCCATTTGCTATAATGGCATATTATATTTTTAGTGCCTAACAGAAAATTAGTTCTCTTCAGTTTATTACGTAGAAACATTTGTGTTCAGTTGATTGTTGACCTCCTTTTTTATAGTTAAAGCGTCTCGTTGAGTAATGGCCAGACTAATGGAACCGGGGTATAGAGATATATGTAGATTGTAGGTACGTTTATATATCCTAATTTCATGCATGGTCATACATTAACAAAAACATATTTAAGCTAATTATCTTCAGACAATTTCGACGCTAACATTGTCCACCCATAAAAAAGTGAATTTATGAAAGAACTAAATTTAAATTGTTGGACTGTGTCGCGCAAAATATTTAGATAAAGCGTTTGGTGCCAGAATTGACTGGAGCGGAGAGAAAAAAAATAGATTGTTCTAAAAATGCCTGTTCAACTGAGCTAAAATTCACTCTCGCAGGTAAAAATAGTCGGATAAAGTACGCCAATATTGGTTTTTGGTCTCTTTTGATTCATTGTTATGGTGGCGTGAAAATGTTTGAGTATTATGCGACTTTTAGCTATCGAGTTAATGGTTTTTTGGTAAGCTATATGTGTATAAGAATACAACGTTATGTTCGCTTTCAATTTTCAAGTGATGCCTTATACTCTGAGATTGAAGCTTCTACCGCAGAACATAATGTGCCAGAATTAAATTATATTGGCCTATGAATAAGAGAGTAATAAAACATATTTATATAGTTATCGAAAGCTTTATCTTATTATTAAACTGTACTGTCTTTATTAAACTGATTCAAAACTCGTCTGAAATGGACTTAACATTCGATAACTAAAATAGGTTTTAAAAGCATTCACTAGTGGTAGGTCCCTCGAATGTGACAGGCCGCCTGGGTAAGTAACACCGCAATCTCTATTTCTCCCACCAAACAACAGTGTAAATGCACTATTTAAGTTTGAAGGACATTGTAGCCAGAGTAACTACTAGATAGATTGAGATTGAATATCTCAAGTCTCAGGATGGCGAGCGCAGTGAAATGCCATGCATTGCTTTATGATTCAAAGTGTTCTTTGGGATTGTTACTGTTCATATCACGCATCGTCATACAATTCACTGTAATAAAAAAAAGGAAGTAAAGGTAGTAAACGACAGCCTCCGTGGCGCAGGGAGTTGAACACCAACCGTGAAACGACAGGCCTCGGGTTCGATCCTCGCACCGATAGAAATGTGTGTGTAGTCCATAAATATTTTTTTTGGGTCTGGGTGTTTGTGAGACCTAAAAGTCTTTTGTAGTACCTGATACCCACGATACAAGACTCGATATTAGTGTGTGGTCAGTACTATGTATGTGACAGGTGGGTGCTATTTGTTTATTATTTATAAACGTATGGTATAATATTACTCGATGGTAACATGGTGTGGCGGTAACACCGACGGTATAAGCTAGCTCTTGGCTCCTCTCCTAGCTACATTTGGAATAGTTGAAGTGGATGAATGCATACATGTCTGTTTACTTAATAAATTAAGTATTTATGATGAATTTACCTTAAGGTTTGATCCTCCTGTGTTTTCTGCTTGGCGATATTTCGTCCGATGTTTTTTGTTTTTCTTTCCTCTTTGTTCTTGTTGTCTCTTCTTCTATGTTTTAGTTTTGTAATTCTTGACTCTTGTATCCTTTGTTAATATTGAGCCGTTTTTCTTAGGTAATCTTCAGGGCTTTAAACCCACGATGGTGAGGTTAAGAAATATATTCGTACATATTATATATTATGTATGATCTGTATCTGTATCAGCCCATATACGTCCCACTGCAGGGCACGGGCCTACTCTACAATCCAGAATACGATTGAGAGTGGTTAGGCCATATAGTCCACCACGCTGGCCTAGTGCGTGTTGACGGATTTACATATCATGTATGTATGATATGTTCATATTATCTAACGATACAAAGTTTGTTACTTATGCTATTAACCTTATTTATTTTATTTTAAATACTTTATTTAAATTGTGTACCTATAGGTAGACTTAATGTCTGAGGCATTCTCTACGAGTCGAACCCAGCCACTACTCTGCTATAAAACCTTTGAAGTGGTTTTATTCTGTTAAATTAATTAGTTCCACTGTGATTTCAATATAAACACCAGGTAATAAATGTAAGTGGTCTGAAGAATGTAAACAGCACCGCATCAATTATATTTATTTATTTATGCTTTACTGCTCACACACAAAAAACAAAAGACAAACAATATTTTACAATTAAAATTAAAGAGTACAGTTTGCGGTCTTATCGCCCTAGACGATTATAATAAAATATATCATAAAAAGCGTATATAGTTTGGTTTATTTCGTATATTAAAAGCCAACGTAGATTCAGCCGATACCTATAAAACGCAGGCATGCGACAAGCACCGGTTCACTGGCTGCAAAACGCTATTGTGATTGCTATGACTTTGACTAGATTTCACTGAAACTGACGTCCACGGTCCAATCACTGGATGGAACAAACACCCACAGATATTGGCGTCTATCACTCGCTACCTAATAAAGCTTTTATTGGCCTAGAATTATACGAGCGAAAACATTGATTTAGATTTATTTACAATCGTACGTGGCTTTTGTCAGACAATTGTTATTTATTGTTCGTAAGAAAGTGATCCCAAATTGTTTCATCGTTTTAGATGTTGTATACATGACTATGTTATATATGGAGGTAAGCTTCTCTTTTCAATGCCTAAGCTGTATAATTTATTATGTGTGTATACAATATGATGCAATAAAATTTCGAACAGTTGCAACAAACGAAATGAAACGAATATCAAATACACAGTCTACCAAAACACATGAGTACTTAACGCACATTTGCCGTTGGCAGAAATGTCGACTTAGCCATTGCTTGCTGTTTAAAAATAAATAGCTTAACACTGAGGCAAGGGTTTCTGTAACGCTAATCCTGTACATATTAACTTTTGAAATAGAAAAGATTCATTCAACCTGACAACCGAACCCAGCACATTACGATACGAAATCTATAAACGGTACCAATAGAATAATGCGAAAGTTAATATTAATTCTCATAATTACATCAATTTACATATCGCATTACTGTTCAAACGTACATCGTTAAATTTTGTTCGTATATTTGATTGATACTAAATTTTTGATTGTTTATTCTGTAACAAGAAATATCCCAAAGGCGTTGGCCATTTCGATTTATTATTATCTCCCCGAGATGTATCCCAACGTTTCAATAAAATACAACTGTATTTTATAACATAGCGCCGTAGTAGACTATTAAATTAATCCATTTACAGACACCGAAACAAATACGCAGGCATCGATACATAATGAAATTAGAATCCTAATATTACTCGCTCTAATTTTGTTATTCCAGAAAACTGGGACAATCCTGCTTACCAAGGCGACCTTAATAACTTATTAACATAATATAAAAACTCTTTATTAGCACAGCTATAACGGACACAACCAATATCTAAAAGCTTATCTCATTTTACAGAAAAATCTGAATATGTAACAAGGTTGCGCAGGGCTACCGCATTGGTAATTGCAAACAATGATTTTGTTTAGAATGAATTATTCCAATTGGAACGCAGATTGTGCAATAATATGATCAAACTCTAATCTCGATTAGTTTTGAACGTCATATTGAACGTTTGTTTAAAATAAATTCCATTGGAAATGTAGTAAATTGATATTGATTTCGGCAGCGTTCGCCGCACGTTCAAGCGTCTATTTTGATCGCCATTTACGTTGTTGCACTCAGGTTCTTACCGCGCACTCGACGGCACTGAATCTCACAAGCAAAATTAAATCTACCCGCACCATATTGATGCACGCTTTATTTATTTTTACGACGTTATGCTATAAGGCTCGTTAATTGAATATTTGATGGTACCGTGTTGAAAATAAAATTTCAATTTACTATATTTGAAACCACTGATGATTTATTCACACAATATGTTAATAAAAAGGATTAACTTAATTTTTATTTCTTTTATACACGGCTCTCTCTCCCTCCTTCTTTTAAATCCCATGGTTGTCTCTAGGAATTGCTGTAGAGTGATAAGACCGCCATTTGTACTTTTTTATTACTTTTTCTATATAGTAGTTAAGTTTGTAGGGTATACAATAAAAATTTTAATAAGTAAATAACTTTGTCTTTTTTTTTTTTTTCTATAATCTACGTTAGTGTCTATTACTAACGTTCATTTCACATGTACAAACAGCCCAGTTCGTCCAAGGGTCGAACCTAAAACCTTGGGCGCGCTGAGCCAATTACTTAGTGAAGACCAATATTTTAACCTAGCAGGTGCGCCAATCGGCCATCAATATTGAGTTACCTAGACCGGTTGTTGAGTATAGATTTCACGTTTTCTTAATCATTGAATTTGGCGAATTCTAGAGAGCCAGAAGGTTTTCCTATTGAAATGAAATACGAAGTGGAGCGCTTAGATGTCCTACTTTAAGAAGCAGTTTACTATCGGAAAGAAAGATCATTAAAGACCGTCAAGCTTATCTGGTTTTCTCTGTCAGTACTAACGCTTTTCTGTTCGGTACTTGTTTCTATTTCCGAAGCGATGTACAAGTTTCGTTTAAAATTTTTGTACAGTCGGACAGCTCATTTGAAAGTTGAGCGAGGCGGTTCTTAGCCATTACTTTCTTCTGAACTTTTTTTCGGTACTCATATGCTCTTTTTAGGTAACGTTTGTAAAATTTAATTTCTTTCTAATTTGTGTTTCAATATTTACTATAAAGCAATAATAATACAATTATATTATTCTATTACAACTCATTCAAATAAAAAACAAATAGATTAATCGTCATTAAAAAGAAATAAGTGCACATATAGCATAATATCCATCTTGTAAAAATATCATTTGGTTATATCGTTGCAAGCAAATTTTATTTTTTGTGGAGTAGGAATTGCAAACGGGATGCTCCGTGCGATTTCAATTCATATTCACCACCAGTTACACTAAGCTTACTTACTAATGCAATTGGCATTTTAGTGTTTCTTGTTGTTTTCTTCAGTTTCTACCCACGTTTGGGCAAAGGCGCTTTCGGTGAAGTGTCCTCTGATGCTAGGTCGGTGTGGATTTTGAGGTGTAGAATTTGTGGTCAATTATTTTTTGTGATTTTTAAAAGTATTGATGACTCGAATGTGACTTAAGTAGTTCAGATAAGTAGTTAGTTCTTAGTTCCTATTATGTTTAACTTTCCATCGGAAGTTCTATGGCAGAGCCTTATGCCACACTAAGATCGAGCCTTGTGTCGTGGGTATCAGGAACTACGACAGACTTTTAAGTTTTACAAACACCCAGACCCGAAATAAATACACAAAAACAGAACACACAACCATTTGTCTCGGTGCGGGGATTGAATCCACGGCCTCGCATTTCCCAGCGTCAGCAGAAGTCAAGCAAGCACCAGGCAAGCAGAAGTCGTTGCAATCTAGCGGTAATCATTATGTACTAAAATCATATCACCTTGGCACATACCATTGGCTTAGCTTATGAACATCCCTTCTATATTCTATTTTTGTAATAAAATTACATAGACGTAATATTTTATAGTCTGCATAATGCCTCTATAAATACAAATTTAATCGAAAATATACGAGATGAGATCCGTAAATTCCGTAAGTATTGTTCCTGGTAACGTTCATCTGTGTTATTTTGCAGTTCATTTAATTACGATGAAAGATTATACGGCTACAATATAACGGCTATTCAAATACCTAAATTCCAGCAAACAAGCCAGTTGAACTTAATATTATTAAAATGATGGATTATTTTGACCAAAATTTCGATGAATCAATAATCTGTAAATTCGTACACACATTGATCAATTTCTTCGGATATACATATAAAAGCTAGATAATATTTTGAATGTGAATAAAATACACAGATATTCGCGTCACGAACTCTCTCGATAACTGCTTACGTATACTTTGTGATATTTAGGACGTGCGCGATTTGTCCATAAATTTTCAATGATTTATCTCATCTCCATGTTGATACTTTATTTTAAGTACCTAATAATAGGGAATATGCATCAGACTTCAAAATAAGTCAAAATATTTTTATTGTAATCTTTATTAATATAGAAATATACCTTAAAGATATTTTTTAAATTTATCAACTCTAAATCGGTAAAATAAATACTTAAAAAATGACATTTCAAATTTGCCGCGCATTTTTTCCGAAACGCGATCTATTGCTTGAAAAGGAAAGTGACGTCAAAGGGCACGTTCTTATGAAGTTTTAGCTTGTTGTTTTACGTTTGTTTATGAGTTATTTTGTGCTTTCTTTATACTATTAAATAAAATGGATTATTTTGTCACGAAATACAGTTCTGTAGCAATTCATGAAAGAAACTTAATCCAAATACTACGTTGTTCATATCGTGCCCTCTGACGTCACAGCGAGTTCGCGCCAACATGGCGTTTAAATGCTTCGAAACTGATAGCAGTTTTGATTATTTTTTTGTACTTTTATTATTGATATTTTCAAAGACTTATATTTTTTTCTGATAATGTAATAACATGCAGAATTTATTAAAAATATAAAAAAATAGCATGCATATTCCCTATTCACAAAAGAGATTGAGACATCTATAAGCATCGGTAGATGCTCGGTATTTTTTAAAAAATAATTGAATTTCGAAATGAATGGAAATTAATTAGCCTTTTATATTCAGATAAAGCTTTACTTTGTTTCGTGAAATTAATTTATTTCAACGTGTTTGAACATGAGGTTACATTGTGAGTTTTTAATTTAATAACCATTTCATTTTATTAATTTTGTTAATGCATAATAAATGTGCTGCTGTATGCGTATTGGTGGTTTTTAAATAATATATTGAAGTAAACATTAACTAAAAATATTACAATAAATTTCAATAATACTGAGGGTTTTATGTTGGCTCAATTATAAGACGATTTTCCGCATTACTTATTTATGCAATTACATCCGTTTTTTTTTTAGGCCAGCGTGGTGGACTATATGGCATAACCAATCTTAATCGTACCAAAGGAGACCCGTGCCCAGCAGTGGGAGGTATGTGGGCTGATACAGCACGTAATTTATTTAAAATATAATGAACCTAAAGGTATAAAAATGAAACAGTTTTGGGTTTTATGTCCGGGTATCCAACAATAAAAATGCACATACAGTGCTGCATATTGCCGCCAGAAACAGTAATAGGTTCTTAGAAACAACAAATCCCGGGCTTAGTCCCGATCGGGCTATTCGTCTGGTTGTTTGTAGTGTGTTATAACTTATTGTATGTCTCGACAACACAGCTATTTATCTACATTAGCAGAGTTTTGTTAGGATTAAGAATTTATTCCCCGCTCATATAGGCTTCAGGTTTATCCTACGATTAAGTTGTTTAAATATCTATAAATACCTCGGTGGTGCAGTTGTAACTTGTAGTGCGGTGTAATTGCAAAGCTGAGGTTACGGGTTCGAATCCCGGGTTGTGATATTAGGTTTATATATTCATTAACAGCTCGAAGATAGGAATTTGTGCCCGATATGATGATGATCTCTCCCACTATCACATCGTGGGACGGAAAATGCAAGGAGACACGAGGTTGTCCCGGTTGCACCTCTGCCTACCCCTTTGGGAAAAACGGCGAGAGTTTATGTATGTACATATGTATATCTAGAAATAATCTAAAGATACAGCCGTAATGTCTGGGATGATACACATTCAAAACTGCATTTATAACTTTTATCTGTTCAAATCGACATAAACTTTTATTTGTTGTATTTATTTGATCCTGTTATACACATTGAATACAATTTCCAATAAGGCTTCAAGCTATAAGATATTACAAATAATTACTGTTTCGACCCTTAAGGGTTGTGTTTATGTTTTAAAACAAAGTATCAATATTTTATCTTTCACTATCTGCCCATATACGTCCCACTGCAGGGCATGGGCCTTCTCTACAATTTAATGAACCTCCTCCTCCTTATGTCGTGCTCCTCAATATTGAGGGTCGTGACCTTCCTTATGCATCGTTTTCATCCTAACGAGTTTTTTTCATTTGGTTCTGTCCACGGCGGTGTGAAGGGCGGTGTGGAGTGTAGAGTCAAGAGTGGTGCGGATCTGGTCAGACCAACGCATTGGATTCCGTCCACGAGGTCTTCTCCCGTTTAATTTGCCGGTCACAATCAGCTTTTCGAGGTTGTCACTGTCTTTCCTTGCAATGTGACCGAAGTATTCTAGAATCCTGCGTAGACACTCAGATGACAATCGCGATGATATTTTGAGTTCTTGCAATATACAGGGTGGACAAGAAAACGGCGCACCTGCCAATATACATTATAGTATATGGTGAAGGCATCTTAATTAAGACGGATTTGCATGGCGCTAGCGAATATTAAGAAAGATGCCGAGAAAAAAAAAACTAGCGTTACATAATATGCTATCCCTTAACACATTACGCTAAAGTGATTGAACCTTGCAACTGAACGGTAGACACTCAACAATAAATAAACAGAGCTCATTATTTACTTATAAGTCGTGCGATTGTATACATAACGCTCAGGGTACATAAAAAAGATATTAAATTAATACTGTCAACAGTCACATACATGGGTACTAACCCCACACTAAGATACAAATCTTGTGTCGCGAGTATTAGAAAAATAATTATGGTTCATGGAAATTGTCTCGGGGCAGAAACCGAACCCGCGGTCTCTCATTTCACAGGCAGTTCTTACCAACTGCGCCACGGAGGCCGTCGGTGACCCATATGGGCTGGTTAGTTGTCATTAATGACCACTAAAATAGTTAACTGACCTTGTAATGTAAACCGTAATGACCTTGATAGGCAAGGATGGAAGCGCAGGATCCGCCAAAATCCGCACGAAAACACTGTCACAGTTTGGTAGCACAAATCACTTTTTCTTTTACATTTCACATAACACAAGTTACATCAAAAGCTATCAAATTGGGTAATGTTCAAAGCATAATGAAATTAATAAAATTTACTCAAAATAACTGAAAACGAATTTACAATAATATGCACACGACTAATACATGCACACGCGATCGCAATCCGAATTCAACTAATAAAAAATAAATTATTATTTTGATTTTAGAAAGATAAAGGCCTGTTCACATTAGATACAAAGCTTTCCTATTTGAGTTCATAATAATTCATGTGAACAATTAGTATTAGTACTGTATCAGTTCATATACGTGCCACTGCAGGGCACGGGGTCTCCAGTGCAGTAAATTAGTGCTTAGTGTTTATTGATTTCACTAATTTTATCTCACAGAAGTCTCATATGCAAATTCTATGCTATAATGGTAGACGACATTTCTCTAGGTATAAGAATTTAGAAGAAATTTTATCACTTTAAAGTAACATTATTTTCAAAACACATTAAAGTAATGTTAAATACAATAATAAGCAAAAGTAAATAGGCAATTTGTAACTGACTGGATCGGTTGATGACATATTTAAATAATATTATAAGCTCTTGAGCAAGTAAGGACCATTCTATCAGTCCAATAAGATCTTTTTTTTAACGTAACTTTTATATCGGAGTAGGTACTTAATCAAATTAAGTTATATCAAGTGTGTAGTGTGAACACACCTCAAGATGTCGGTCTTCTTTTGCAAAATGCTAAAAGTTACCGACAAAGAAATCGCCGCCTTTCGGCTCGCGCTCACAAAGGGCGGCGGCAACCTCAAAGGAAGAATAATCGAGCCGCGTTGGATCCGACGAAGTACACTATGACCGGCGGCTTCCTTTGACTAATAGGGCCGAATTGGGCCATCATTTTAAAAATCTTGTTTTTTATTAATCAGTGTCATCAGATTATTTTTTCAATGAATATTAATTATTTAGAAAATTTAAATGTTATGTAGGTATTACCAAAACTTTTCTGATAATAATTAAATTCGCAATCTTACATGATTTAAGCGGTGACCAGTGTGATTTCTTGGTGTCTTTCAGTTTGGATTTGTGACACTAAGGAAAATAATGACAAACAAAATAGTCAATCCATACACGATGCAACTGCACCTAAAGTTATTATGTTGTTAATTTATTGACGCTTAAATCTAAGTACGTCCCTGTTTAACTGATTTATTTATTTGAAATGAAACAAAAAATATCCTGTTTTGAAATTAGAGAAGGATAAATTATACAGCTAAGAGTTCATGACCTTACCCATGTGTAAACAACGGTTAAAGCGAAGTCTAAGGAAGTTTTGATGCTGTTAAAAATGGTTTTCGTGGTATAATTCGTTAACCGTTCAATTAACGACGAAACGAAAAAATACGTATGTGTTTAAATCTTGTTCTTCATCCATTCCAACTGGTTTTATGCGAAAAAGTGGTGATTAAACTAAAAACTTTAAACGGTCATAACTTCAAAACGGATAGGTATTTTCCAAATATTATTTTTTTATTACGATATTAATATTATGCCCTTGTACCCATCTGAGCAAGTGCGCCATTTTTTTGCGCTCCCTGTAGATGCGTTGGTCCGAAATGCTGTCCAAGGGACACGCAGCATCTTTCTCTAGCACCACATCTCAAAGGCGTCAATGCGTTTGCGATCTGCAGATTTTATTGTCCAAGTCTCAGCTCCATACGAAAAGATCGAGATAACCAAGGTCCGTACCAGCTTGGTTTTGGTTTTTACGGAGATGTTGCGATCCTTCCAGACTTTTTCCAGCTGAGACATGGCGCTTTTAGCCATTCCAATTTTTCTGCGCACTTCCTTCTCGCATGAGCCATCTTTGCTGATGTTGGAACCCAGGTAGACGAAGTTGTCCACTACTTCCAAGTCCAATATGCCCGAAAGCTCCAACTTCCCAGTTCTGTCCACCACCATGATCTTGGTTTTGGATCTGTTTACGGAGAGTCCCATCTCCTCGCTAATCTGTTCCATTCTGTGTAGGAATGCGGCCATTTCCGACTCATTTGCTGCAAGAAGAGTGGTGTCATCGGCGTAGCGCAGGTTAGTGATTTTCACACCACCAACCGAGATGCTACCCTCCCAATTCTCGCAGGTACGTCTCATTATGTATTTCCCATAGATGTTGAATAGAATGGGCGACAAAATACATCCCTGGCGTACTCCTTGGTGAAATTTAAAGGGTTTTGACGTTGTTCTGTCAACTCTTATGACTCCCTGACTTGAGTCATACAAGGTGCGAAGTAGGGCGATGAGATGAGCGGGTACTCCAAGCTCTTGCAGGACTCTCCACAAGCAACTCCAGTTGACACAGTCAAACGCTTTGCTGTAGTCGACGACGACGTTCCCTCACGATGTATTCTTTCACCGGTTTAGTGCGTTGTGATTGACTATCAATACACACATGACTTCAAAAAGTCAGAGGTGTGCCCCAGGATTTGAACCCGCGACCGCCGTAAACATGTTGGCAGCCGCGTCTGGACTGCTTATAATAGTTTATCTTAAAAATTGTTTTGTATAATAAAATAATTATGAAGCAGTTTTCCTAAAGAAAAATAATTGGGCGGTATTGGTTATCTCATAAGCTATAAGCTATTTTGTTATTCCCGAACTCTCGATGAGGAGGTTCTGAAAAACAATTTCTTGTCAAGGAATTGTTAAAATCTTGTTACGATGTACAGTGAAAACGAGAGGGTCATTAGCCATGTCTCTTATTTATACAGTTTACTAGGTACCATACAGAGCAGTATTAGGGGGGTTACTATATAATATTTCGACGGGAAGTTTGATTGTTCGGACTTCGTACGTCAGCATAAAAGTTTTCCTAAAAATCAAAACTATTCTCTACTTTGATCAAATTCTTCTTCTTCTTCTTCAGCCTATATATCCACCCAATGCTGAGTGTAGGCCTCTTGTAATGCACACCAGGATGGTCTGTCCAGGGCAATCCTCATCCAGTTTCTTCCCGCCACGTGAACCAGGTCGTCGGTCGACCTCGTCAAAGGTCTGCCCCTGTTTCTATAACCGGTTCTTGGTCTCCATTCAAGTACTGATTTAATCCCGATCAAATATACAAGAAATAATAAGTAACGGCCTAAAAAACGGCAAGCGAAATAAGAGCAGAAATAAGCGTGTGGTCTGATTTGATTTTAGAATGGTCCAAAAACATAATAAATATTAATTTAAAGGAACAAGGTTTATTGCTACCTTGAGTTGATTATAATTAAAGACTTTTTGCTACATCTCGTAGTTCGAAATTCAAATTTATAAGTTTATGCAATGTCAGCCACTTTTGGCGTGTGATTTTGTTCCAGACCCTACATCTATATAGTATATATTTGATGGAAGATTCTCTATGCAAACTATTATATGTGTACTTCGAATTTCGTCTAACATTACGACGAACGATACAAAATTCTAACATTTTGTGAAATATTTCGGCATATTCGTACAGTTTTACGTGCGGTCTTCGAACATTCGTCGTCGTGCCGAATTCAGAGTAAACCCTCTAGGAATGAGTTTATGATGAAGAGAAAGTTTAGTCTAGTTTTCGGAAATGAAATGTTTAAGCCGTTAGATTGAAAGGTATTTTTTAAAGAATTTAAATAATATTCCTTTAATACTTGTGATGCATATTTGAAGGATTGGTCATATAAAGCCCTTGACCGGGATGCATGGAAGGCGGAAAGAGAGGCCTTTGCCCTGCAGTGGGACGCTACAGGCTCATAATAACAAATAACTTGTGATCACGTGCATGGTTGCCTGTTGTTAAAGGCCCAGACGCGGCTGGCAACATGTTCACGGTGGTCGCGGGTTCAAAACCCAGGGCACACCTCTGACTTTTCGGAGTCATCTGAGTATTGCCAGTCAATCACCACGCACTATAACGGAGAAGGAAAACATCGTGAGGAAATCTGCATACCATGGAGATTTGTAAGTTTCTATGGTATGTATAGTCCGCCAACCCGCATTAAGCCAGCGTGGCGTACTATATGGCTTAACCACGCTCAATCCTAATCTCCATCGACCGTGCCCTGTAGTGGGACGTATATGGGCTGATACAGATACAGTACTTTTAATTATTTGAAGACCGGGTATTTTCAGGAGATTTATATGATGATAGCTTCACTTGTTTTCAATTTGAAAACTATTCAAGAATATAAAAATAAAACGTAACTATACGTTAAATGTAGGCTAGTGATCCTTTAAGTCTCTGTACAGGTAAAAGACTAAGATGGTATTATGTAATATCTTTTATTACCTACGTATCACAGCAAAATGCCGAAGACGCGATATGTCTTTATCATGCATGTTGCATAAAAGACTTGTTTCATAACATTATCTGCCTTAAATCACCCTTTATATTTCTGATTTCTAAACTAAATATATTAATACTTAAAATTATTTTTGAGGCCGGTGACGTCTTTTATACAGTGAACCACAAGGTTTGATATTCGATACCCGGGCGGAGCACTTGATGTTGTAATCTAGTTGAAACTGAGTTACACTTTATTCAATTTCAAAAAAAATACATCTTTATACCACTGCCTACCCACCTGGGGAAAACCTGCGTGAACTTAAGAATGTAATGACTTAAAATACCATATAATTTATTCATTACTTAGGATAACAAACAACTAGGTATACAATCTTGCTTAAATAACTTTCCAGTTAGTTTCTTTGGTAAAACAAGAATTCGAAAATATGTTTTAGCAGTTATTACACCCTAATAACTATCGGGAAAGACCTTGTAACTTCTTGTTACAAAACTGGTAAACAGAAACAAAAGTTTTTAGTGTTTTCTTTGTTCTTTGCTTCATAATTCACCCTTAAAATATTACTTAAAAGGTTATATTTTGAGTTTGCCAATATTGTACTTGAAAAACAGTGATTAATTTCGTCGATTGAACGGAGATGTGGAGTCATAGGGGAGACCAAGGAGAAACGTAACAACTTTCAATTTTCTTGTGATATCTCGAAGAACTTACTGGTGGTAGGTCTCTCATATGTGAGAGGCCATCTGGGTATGTACCACCGCAATGTGTATTTCTCCCGTCAAACAGCAGTGTTGTGTGTTGCACAGCGCTGTTGTGTTTCGGATTGAAGGATATTGTAGCCAGAGTAACTACTGAAGTATTCAGATTCAACATCTTATGTCTCAAGATGGCGAGCGCAGTGGAATGCCAAGAAATTCTTTGTAATTCAAGGTGTTGTTTGGTTTTGCTACTGTTTATGAGCGGTCGTATCGCTTACCATCAGGCGAACGTGCTAGTCTCGCCGATCATTGCAATAATAATAAAAAAATATCTGATCACAAAATACTAATTACTACACATGGAAGATTAGTCTTCCAGCTATCTATGAAATTATATTAATCTTCATTGCAACTGCTGTTTATACAGATTTGGAGAAAAATGTGAAAAGTCATCCATCCATCCATCCATCAACCAAAGGAAGTCCACTGCTGAACCTAGGCCTCCCCCGATGATTTCCACAGTGACCTGTTGGAGGCAGCCTGCAACCTAAAAAGTAAAACCAGTTTATTTTATTACAAATTACAATCATCTCTACCGATAGAGCTGGTTGTAACAGTGTAAAGGGATGATTGTAACAGTGTAAATAAAAACTAAATTTGTATTCGTTTATCAATATAGTCAGTCTTTTATATCTTATTTTACCTAATGTATTAGAAACAATATCAACAAACCTTTCCTTTAGCAAAAAATAAAATTGAAGTTTTTGGATCAAATATTTTTCTTTAACGGTTCATATTATATTGCTTACCAGAGCACTAGACTATACAATTGAGAGGGATTTAGGCTTTACTCCGCCATACTGACCTAGTGCGGGTAGGCGGACTTCAAAAACCTTTGAGAGTTTTATTAAGATCTTATGTATGTAGGTTCCTTCAAAACTGTGTTTTTCAGCGATAAAGTGACCTATAATAATTATTTTAACCTTCAACGACTAAGTGAGCTATAATAATTAATTGCGTTTACCTACGTTTCTACGAAAAGTCAGAGGTTGTAAGTTCCTATGCTATTACAAAATAAACTTGAGGTCGTTGAAGCATACAGAGAGACAGACGATGATCTTTCAAGTCGGTTAATAAAACAAATAGACGAGACTAGTGCTAATGGAGTAGTAGGAAGGGCGAACTTTATTAACTTTGTCGCTGATCATTTAAAAAGATGGAGTTTAATTAAAACAATAAAAAAAAAGATTAATGAATAACGACGAATTAATGGAAGTATGCCAGGGCCCAGAGAGGGAAAATCCTTTGAGTCTTTCCAACGAGAAATAGGCGTCACAAGTTTAAGTAAAGTTAAAAAAAAATTGCTTAGGTTAGGCAAACTATAGAGGACTCACACGATATAATTTTTTAGAATATTTAAACAAAAATATTGCTTTGTTCATTCAAACAATAAAACACTCACGATGTTAAGTGACTAGCTATAAACAAATACAACGCGTGGATCGCAGAAGGCCGACCTATTAAAATTCAAAATCGTAGGCCAAAGGGAAGGAAAAAAAACAGAATAAACGGGAGGTGGAAAGCGGTGTTGAGCCTCCGGCAATCTCACCAAACGGAACAAGGAGCCGACCCAGCTACAGCAGTCCAAAGTAACTAGAGTGGCTCCATCACTTTGTAAGCTTACACTGTTGTTTGTGTATCCGTTTCTGCTTTATACAGAGTATTTTCGCACGTAGCAATAACTGAATTGATTTTTCCTTGTGACTACATTTGTTTTATATTTATACCTTTGAGTTTTAACAAAATCATTTACGCCCGAATATTGGAACGCCATTTAAATAATAAGTTGGTCTTAACAGCCCACGGCCCACTTAGCCAGTACATTTAAACGGGATTAACGTAGTTAAGCGCCATTTATATTTAAGTTGTGTTCCAGTATTTGGGCGTTAAATTATCAAATAGAATAATAGAATCGGTGCTTGCTTAACGTGGGTACATATTGTAGGTATGTTTTTTTTTACTTGAATGGGAACACGACCATTAACAATGCCATTCGCCCGATGGTAAGCGACTACGACTGCTCAAGGACAGTAGTAAAATCAAAGAACATCATGAATAGCAAAGCAATGCCTGGCATTCCCATAGGCTCGTCATCCTGAGGCATGAGATTTTAAATCTCAATATATCCAGTAGTAACTCTGGCTATATTATGTATACTGCAGACCACAACATAACATTTACACTGATATTTGGTATAAGAGACCTACCACCAGTACAGTTCGTATTAAAAATACATAAATCAACTGTAATTTAATATATAATATAAATTCCTCTTTGATAATTATTATAAATAATGCAGTGTAAATTGCATTTAAAGCTGATAACCGTAAGCGTTCCAAAACGCTTATGTATATAATCCAATCATAATATCTGATTGGACGGGCAAAGCGGTATTGCTATGCACAGTTTGTGCAATAAACTAGTGCAGTGACAATAAAACCCTGAAATGTGCAGGATAAAGTTATGACAAGTTATATGTTTTTCAACGATTTGTCGACAATGTTTTGAATTCAAAACACTCGTTCGACTAATTCCGATTACGTCATAGTTCTTATTTTGAATCGCACAGCCACCATTCGTCCACTTTTGCTAAAAGGTTTTCATACTATTTTCATCATTAGTTACACTGAAGTTTTAAAGTTCTGCGATATGTAAAACTGCACTTCATTTTCCATGCATATTATTTATTTATTTATGAAGTGCTCTTAGTACTAACATATATAATGTTATTCGCCAAATAGAAAGCGAAATTATTGATATTAAAAAGTAGTATAGGTTACCAAAAATACGAAGTACGATTCGTAATATTCTGCTTCCGTCTTTGGTATTTATACAGGGTATATCAAGAGTGCTACCGAAAACGAAGCTGGGTGGTAGTTTTAGTGATTTCAGACGTAATGCAACTAAATTTTGTGCAAAAAATTGTGACAATTTTTTTATCGTCGTATTAGGGTGGTAAATACATGTTTTTTTCTTAAATAAATAAATATACTCAACAATCACATACATAGTCCCGACCCCACATTAAGATCAATTAAGTCTTGTGTCGTGGGTATCGGGAACTACGAGAGACTTTTCGGTCTCACAAACACCCAGATCCGAGACAAATACTTGTGAGCCTCACAAATATTTGACTCGGTCCGGGGATCGAACCCGCGGCCTCTCGTTTCACAGGCGGCGTCTAACCAACTGCGCCACGGAGGCTGTCATAATAGTCTACACCCTTTTATTTTTAAAGATGCTATGGTACGCAAGGCTTTAAATTATTATTTTAGCAAAAACTATGGACTTACCACATAAATTCATACATACATAAACTCACGCCTTGTTCCCAGAAGGGGTAGGCAGAGGTGCCAGGGCACCCACATTTCGCCTTGCATGTTCCTTCCCACAATGTGATAGGTGGCGAGCCTATCGCCATATAAATTCAATGATAGTTAAAAATTAATAAAAAAAATTGTCGCGTTTCTTTGTGAAATTTTTAGTTACATTGTGTTTGTAGTCACTAAAACTACCACCACCCAGCTTCGTTTTCGGTAGCACTCTTGATATACCCGGTATTTATTCAATTTTATTTCTCTAAGCTCCAAATCTTTGAGAAATACTTTACGAAAGAAAAAAAAAACATTGCGGCTGGGTAGTGGCTACGAATTATTATGACTTAATTAGAATAATAGTATTTTCTCTCGAAACATCTGCATTTAAGCACTCAGGATACGAATATCCTTGGACGATGCATTTCGTATAATTATGATAGAACTTCACGTACAGGTAAGCTCGTTTAATCATTGATTAATTGATTGATGACGAAATAATATTATATATTTAGTATCATGGGATGTATTAAACATCCCATTATTGTCACTGAAAAATTATTATTTGTGTCCAGTTATCATTATTTTCCTCATAAGCGGACAATAAAAATTTAGCACGGTTACTGAATCCTGTATGTTTTGTCGGTTATTTTCAATTCCAGTTGTCATTTATGTAAAACTATTGACCCGATATTTATGATTAACAGAAAGATTACTATTCTAGCCGGGATTGGAGATAAAACCTACGTGAGATTATATTTAGACCACGATTGGATCTATTGTTATGAACACAGCTAAAACTGTATTTCTACCGTTAGAGTAATATCATGCATATACTAGGATTTGATTATTTCAATGAAACTCGCGTGAACGTATTTACATAAGCTAACTAAATAAAGTTTGTTTGTAGTTCTTCAAATACGCATACATTTTTAATCCTAATTCAACTTGATTTTCATTGGCAAAAAGCATTATTTATTGATTTGAAATTCTGGCACTAAACAGACCGTCACAGTAATAAATCTGTTTATTTAGTGCTAACCAACCTGCAACTAGCTTGTTGGATTAAGAGCCAAAACGTTTTCAACATATCTAGATTTTGGTTATCTAATATTTCTTATAGAAATAAAATTAGCCATACATCAAATAAAGACTGAGAAGTGTCGCCTATGTTTGTTAACTTGTTTGTTAATTTAAAAAATGTCCACAATCTGCAGTATATCATCTTTAAATTTGTAATAATCGGATTATAGTTGTCAGCAACCGCAAACGTTATTTGCGGTGAATTAAAAAAGGTAGAACGTAATTTACATCTCATGTTTAAGGGATAAAGTTCCTTTGTGATATGAACATTTTGATATTCAGATTTTTGTAACACAATCTATCGACATTACTTAAATTTTAGTCAATTTTAAGTTTCATAAATTTAATTTATTATGTGCTCTAATTGTTGAATTTTTATATTTCAAAGGGAATTAAGACATTTAAGTATTCTTGAAAGACCCTTAAATGTTCGTATAATTTGAAACAGCATCAAATATGCGCCTTTGGGCAGTTTTAGTGCTTTAAAATGGGATTGTTGGCACATCGCTGTTTAAACTTCGAAACCCTTTTGTTTTACTTATAAACTTGCGTGCGAATTCATTTATCAATATTGGTTAATGGTAAGTGTTGTCACAGTTGAATATTTCATTTTTATAGCCATTGTTACAAATTAATGGGTGTTTAGATTTGTAACTTGTAAACGACTTTATGTACCTACGATTATAAGCCCACAAAACGAGATAAGTAAGATTATCGACAAGATATTTTAGGAAGAAGGTACGGATGTGACGGAAATAATTTCTTATGTACACAATCTATAATATTTTTATATACGCCTGCGATTTAGGAGCTGAGCCAAAATTTAACAGAACTTAATCCGATAAGTTTATTGCCAAGTAAAAACGAGAATATATAGAAATCAGATTTCGTTTGAATAAACTTAGCAATCAGATAAATCGGAAAGTTGTACGGAAGTAAAAATATGCTCTCTATCACTGTCTTTTTGGTGTTCAACATGTGCTCTGACATATAAACGATGCTCACGACAGCGTTCCAAGTTCCAAGCCAGAATGTCGCGGTGCACCTCCAATCCACGTAATGGATCAATTACAAACACACGCTCTAGATATCGGAGTCGTCGGTAAGTTAGGAGAAAACCTGCTTCCGTTTACCGGTTCAATAACGCTCCCGAGCGGAGTTCCTCTATTCGTGTCAACCTCGCTACGTCCCAAGTCGATCTCGGGTCGCACGCTCGCCGACCTTGCCACAACTAATAGTAATTAGGTACTAGCATTGCTATTTGCTACACTTACACTAACTGAAATACAAACGTCAACTTATTTTGAGGTGGCTTTTGTGTAATTATTTTTGCTCTAGATGGAGATACGGTAGTTCTAACACACAGAGTTAAGAAAAATAGAACATTGCAATTCCTTGAAAATACATCAAAACAGCGGACAAAGCCACTGCTGTTATAAATGTATCTACATTGTTGCCACTTGCTAGAAGCTAAAATGTAACTTTTCATTGAAGTCTATCTAAAATCCGAAACAGCAACATATTTGGTTCAAGATTGGACGATTGCATTTTATTCCTGCGGGTTGGACAGAGAATAAAAGCGCACGTTGTGATAAAGTACAAATCCTTTGTTACGCGGAACTGTTTTCACCGGTTCGAGGATCCACTTTATCCATTTTATTTTATTCGGAATGTCAATAAGGACGTCGTTAAACATTCCCCCGTTCCTTACAATTTAATGATACGTTTCGAGTATAATTCTTGCTGCAAATAAGAAATGTTGGGCTGGAATATATTTTTCAAACACTTTTTAGAGGCGGTGTAGCTTATCTCTTGCGTAACTTATTCAGCGAGTCACACGTTTCCTTGTCACGTACATGTGTCTTGAACATACTTCGACGTGTAAAAGTCTAAACTAAAGAGCTGTTGTCGATGGGTGCAACATAAAGAAATATTAATCCTCGACACAATTTCTGCCGCAAAATATAATATCTTATTTTCATATCCACGAAAATAGCGCAAATGTATACAGGGTGATATTGATATGTAGAATTTAATCAAATTTGAAAAAAAAACTGCCTGTTAGTATTGTCAAAAACCGCGATTCTAGTTTTCAAGGCTTTTGATGATTCCGTATAGATATGAGTCTTTTTACTGCACAGGTAAGCCCCCCAACCAAATTGGAATTCAGCAAAGAGTTAAAAATAACTTATACGAGGTGGCCAAAAATCGTGAAAACTAAAATCACGATTTTTGACAACCAAAATATCTCGGTTTTATTTAAAATTTTGTACAATGTCACGTGGGATTGTGAGAAACATGTCACATGTGGGTTCAATTAAATACCATATTAAATTAATATCACCTCTATTTTACCGACAATTAATTTGTTTCTTGGTAAGATGACCTTTTGTCCTGTTCCCGTTAATGAAAACACAAATAATCCATACTTTTATATCAGTTCATTACTCCTGCATTAATAACAGCGCGCTTTATATTGCAAATTATTTCGGTCAGGTATAATATTAATTTTAAAAGCAGCTTTTAAATCGGTTGTACAAAAATTGTTCGATTCCTTTTATACCAACATAAAATAAATATTTTTAAATCGAGTCTGATAAATACAGGGTATATCAAGACTAGTACCGAAATCAAAGCCGGGTGATAGTTTTATTGCATTCAGACATAACGCAACAATTTTTTTTGCAAAAAAACGCGACTTATTATTTTTTATATATTTTTTTCCTATCGTCGTATTTAAGTGGTTAACATATAGTTCCTAAAATAATAATGTACACCCTTGTATTTTTATAGACGCTATGGTACGCAAGGGTTCAAATAATTATTTTATCAAAAACTATTGATTTACTACTCAAACACGATGATATTTGAAATATCCCAAAAAAAAAACGAGAATTTTTTTTTGCAAAAGTAATTATGTTGTGTCTGTAGTTACTAAAACTACCACCTTGCTTCGTTTTGGTAACAGTCTTGATATACCCTGTATATTCTTTTAACAAATATGTTATTAATCCAGAGCTTCTACATACCTCTTCCCTATTTATTTTATATCGAAATCGCAAACAATGTACTTAGGTGGAGTATTAACAGAGGTGAGAGTTGACAACTATCTTGCGTCCTTCAATACGACTATGTTGATCTGGTTAAATAAGGAATATATACACAGGCTTTCCGAATACGCAACACAATGCAAAATAAATAAATATATAATAAATTGCAAGTGTAATGATTACTTAGATTTACGCGAATGTTGCACATTGAAATACCTAAAACTATTTTTTTTGCCCTGTGACCACGTAAGATGAAAAGTAATCGAAACGTCGCGTCGTCGGGAAGTTAAAAAAGGAAAAAATGAACAAAAACCAAGATAACATTCGGAAAAAACAGTTTTATTTCAAGTTGTAAGTGGCCGAATCATCACAGTAGTCACTGTGTCATCATATACTATATATTAGTGTGTATTTATATATGTTCATAATTATCAAAGTAAATATCTATATATTAACATATAGTTTTACGTAGTATGTATACATACAAAAACTTCGCCTTTTGCCCGGAAGGGGTAGGTAGTGGTGTAACCAGTACACCCACGTTTCGCTTTGTATATGTTCCGTCCCATGATGTGATTCGGGGCGAGCCTATTGCCATATCGGGCACAAATTCCTAACTCCGGGTTAATTATGAATAGAAAAATTCAATTTCACTTCGTCCGACCCGGGATGCGAACCCCAGACCTCAGCGTTGTAATCGTATCTTAGTACAACTGCGCCACCGACTCAGTCTTTTACTTTTTACATTTATTTATTCATATAAATATCTAATCAAATAACCATTTGATTTACCCCTACTTCTGTCATCTCCACACCAACTCAAGGTAGAGTAGAAGAGAATGCCTAAATTCTCCTATTACCTATATTATGTACATGTTTGTATATTAAGTTAAACAAATAATTTGCAGTGTTCACTATATCGGGGTTTCCGCTGTCTTTTTGCTGCCAAGGCGGACACGAATCCTTCCGCCAGCTTAAATAGGGTATTATCTCTCTGTCAATCTTATTCACGGGGCGAATGTGTTTTTTATTGCAACGAATGGTAAATCGAGAATGCCATGCGCCTGATGATAAGCGATACGACAGCTTACAGAAGCAAAATAAAACAATACCATGAATTACAAAGCAATGGCATTTCACTGCGCTCGCCATTTTGAGGCATAAGATGTTGTCTCAATACAATGTCCTTCAAATATGTACAAAACTTACTTCATGTTGTCACTTTCACTCTAGTGTAGTCACTAGAAATTAAAATAATTATCTAAATGGAATTCGTTTCAAGAAATGGAAAATAACGTTCAGTTTTTGAAAAAATTTAATACCGATTTTAATTTGGCTTAATTTTTATACTGTAACTTCCGGCGTTTTGAAATTAATACATACATACATAAACTCACGCCTTGTTCCCAGAAGGGGTAGGCAGAGGTGCCAGGGCACCCACATTTCGCCTTGTATGTTCCGTCCCACAATGTGATAGGTGGCGAGCCTATCGCCATATCGGGCACAAATTCCTGACTCTGGGCTGATACTGAATAGAAAAATCCAATGTCACTTTGCCCAACCCGGGATTCGAACCCGAGACCTCTGCTTCGAAATTAATGCTACGTTTAATTATATCGGAACCCAAATGACCAACTACCAACTGCCAGACCTCAAATAACAATTTACTATTATATGCCTCAAGACACAGTGAGCTCCTTCTGCATAGACAGGAACGCAAAAAAAAAAACAATTAACTTTTTAATTTAATAATTATAAAATAAAGATAGTCAGCGTAACAGTCTGAGCGGTTAAGAATTGTAAAAATAAACCAAATTCGCGATAAAATCCATAAGTAATAGTCTTATACCAATGTGCAATATAAAACATTCGCCTGAATTTAAGAAACCATTATGATCAGTTAGTTTTTATTTCGATTTTTGAACACAGAAATCACAATCACCAAAACAAACAAGTAATTACAACAGTTACCTGATAGACGCAACATTTACCAATATTTGCTGCTAAAAGTTGAGTATTCCATCCATTTACCAATCGTGTTAATGAAAGAAGTGCATCTTGTGTCAATTGCAATGATTTTAAAATCCATACAAACACGTGTTCGTTTTCCAGGAACCGATATTGCGAGAGAAAGAAAATAGATGTTCGCTCCGGAACACTGTTCCTCGATGTTATTGTATGACAGATGTACAGCTCGCAAACTTTTTGCTTTGTACAGATAGATCACGTAACACTGTGGTGATATTGTTCGAATTTCCTGAGTTTGTTATGCGGGACGAGGCGAGCTTAAGTACCTCATAGTACATGCCTCGATACAACCCTATTTACTTGAGCTATATTTGTATGTAAATGACTTATGCCTTTTCATTTCCGCGCGATACAATTTATCTTCGAATTCGTTTAAAAGAATTATTAAGTTTTTCAAAATTCGTGCATTATTTTTGTGTTACGTCACGCCTCAATTAGATATATGTAATAAGTTTAAACTAATTTAATCGTAGACAGTAACCTATATTTAAAACAACTTTAGGTAATAAATTTGCCATAGATGCACCTAATAACTTAGATATTAGCAATATTATTAGAAGCCTGATTATTAACGGTGTTGTTTTTACTATTAATTATTGCGTTTTAAAACCTCTAGTAAAAGAGCAGCTTTCATTGGTTATGGATCATTAGGTATTCTGTGCGATACCCGCTTCAACCATTTATTATGTGTGAACTGTGGTCTGTAAGGCAATGAGTCGTAAAATTATGTGTCGTTGAAATAAAACTTTTTTTTTGGATTTAGTTTACTTTTCACATTTTTTAGCTTCCCGACATTTCGATTACTTTGCAGCCTTCGTGGTCACGGGGTGGACTCAGATGTTAGTCAAAGTAGTTTTATTTTAATGTGTAACATTCGCGTAAATCTATGAAATCAATATAATGTGCCGTATCTATGAGATAGCAATGGGTGCCTAGGGATTGGACTAAGGAATGCCAATTTTTTTTAGATTGATTATGTATTGATTTAGAAGAAAAATGGTATTAAGAAATAAGAAAATGAATTTAATTCGGCAGACTTACCACAAAACATCTATACCTACATATAAATACACATACCCACATACGACATAGCCCAGTGGATTAGCAAGTTGAAGTGGCAATGGACAGGGCACATAGCGCGGAGAACTGATGATCAATGGGGTCGGAAAGTTCTCGAATGGAGGCCACGTAGCGGAAAACGCAGCGTAGGACGTCCATCCACAAGGTGGTCAGACGATCGGTAAAGCTCGCGGGACGTCGCTGGATGCAGGCTGCCTCCAACAGATCTCTGTGGAAATCATTGGGGAGGGCCTATATTCAGCAGTGGACTTCCTTTGGCTGATGGATGGATGGATATAAATACACGTCATTTTCCCAGAAGGTGTTGGAAGAGGTGTTACCAGGCCACTCATTTTTCGCATTTCTTATTACCTAAATGCCATCGTCGAGAATAAACAATATTGTATTGTGTTGTATTGTCTTTACTGCGATACATAATTAAACTAGATCCAGGTTCAACTGGTTGAGCATTCCTCAGATATTTTCTCCACCTAGGCACAATTTGTATAAAGTTTTTTTTTATTGCAATGAATTGCGAGACGAGCATGCCGTTCGCCTGGTGATGGTAAGCGATAGGACCGTTCATAAACAGTAGCAGAGCCAAACACCTTGAATTACAAAGCAATGCTTGGCATTCCACTGCGCCAGCCATCTTGAGACAAAGTGAAAAGTGTAAAGTGTTGAAAATAAAATAAATAATTCAACCAATTTACGTTGGTGAGTTTTTAAGGCAGCCAGTACTATTACTCTGCACCGTATCATTCTGCAACATGCATAAAATTCTTGTTGCGCCATTTCAGTGCGGGATAAGGGCCAATGAAAGAATGAAGTATGAAACTTGCATAAATTGAATTTTCCGAGATGAAAATTCTCTCTCTCGTGTGTCTTATTACTTATACCTTACAAAGCATCTAACTTTTGCAGCGGTGCTATGTCAAAGAAATTATTATTATACCTAAAGCTGCGCTATTTACAGCAATCTTTTGAATATCTGCGTAATTTAAAGGTTACACGTTTTAAAACGATCCAATTTGTTTTCTTATATTTAAACCTTCCACATTAGCCCTATTTCAGAGATTCAAAGTCTCGAATAATGATAATTTGAAACATAAAGAGTTGCAAATAAGTATTCGTAATTTCGTATGTATGTTTAGGCAAGGGCGTCACATGTTAATTGCCGAGGTCGTTAAGTAAGGTTGTGAATGTTGAGCCCGATCGTAATCCAAGGATCATAAAAGAGTGGAGAATTCGTGAATATAATCTCGTTCGATAGAACCGCTTTGACCGTCTCCAAAGAAGTACACAGCGACTAAATTATGTATTATGAAATTGTTCCATAAATTTCCATTAGGCGAGCTTTTAGGATGTGCTAAATTGTATTTTTAACTGGGACAAATGAGTGTAAGGGGCAGAGGAAATATGAGGCATATTTACAAAAGTGTAAAAATAAGTAATTTTCTTTGTATATGCGTTTTTATGGAAGCAGTTTCTTTTCCTTATGAACAAACAAGTACCTACTTATCTGTATTTTAACGCGATTTTAGGCTTGGCTAAAGTTGAGTACGTGGACTATTGGGATTTATGGATTAAAATTCAGTCAAAGCCACAAAGAGACTTGGTTTTACGTAATTGGTCGTATGGCTGAGTGAACTCAGTTCCGTATCCCTTAGTTAAGTTTTATGATCCTATTTGATTTTTTTGAAACCAAATCCACTGACACTATGGCGTATGCATGGAAATTGAAGAGCCTACCTATAATACAAAATACAATACTATAAAGTAGATTTACGATTTAGACAAGGTCGCCCGCGAAATAATTTTAGATTTAAAAGGAAAGTTGTTGAATGGACGTGCCATAAAAATACGAAATGTATGAATTGAAATAAATGATTTATGATTCAAAAGGGGCATCTAATATTTTCACCAGGATTCTTTACCTGTGTGTTATAAATCTTCGGTTTATATTATTACGCTGAAGGGCCATTGTGCGAACCTACAATCCGATATAAAAGGCTGCAGATGAAAAGTACTGCTGGAACTTGGATTCATTCTAAGATTTGTATTCGAAATAAAGTTTGTAGTATAACAAAACTTGAAGTTGTATTGGGTATGTAATTTACTTTTGTTTGTGTATGCTGTGGAATTTGGTGGATTCCTTTTAATTCAGAAGTAAGTAAATCACATTTGCTTATTGTAAAGTCCCCATAAATGTAACTATAAAATGTATTATGTCTTTTGAAATGTATGGAATGTATGTATGTATTTATTTATGTATGTATATTTTATATGTAATGTTTACTAGACTGGTAATAGTGTTTTATTATAATATGACATTATAATCGATGGCATTACAAATTATAGAGGGGAGAACACAACAGGTTGTACAAATAAAACAATGCGCATTTTTTTCATATTTTATTCATTTTTTTATGTAATCATCATCAGACTTGTAAAACTAAATAATCACAGTTAAAACAAAACGTAACTATGTTGGTATGATGTAAATTATTCCTAAAAATGCAATCAGTGTGAATCGATGCCGCGCCGCATTTGCGACTTTTATACTTTGTACTGGGGTTGTGTGCTCTGCTGTTTATCTTTATTATTAAGTGTAGTGTGCAGGTGAAAACCCACCTCGCCATACCAAATAATCACTGAGTACAATATAACGCCCGTATCACACGCGCTTACATTAAATCGTATTTATTAATATTAGTGACCGTTATACCCGCAAAGCCACCGCCTTACTTCCCCGATAGTTCCGCGGGTCGAGTGTGCAAGCAGCTGTTTACAACCGCGCAATAATTAATTTAAGTTAAGTGAGTATTATAACCGAGCGCAACACATGACTTTGGAAGTAGGTAACACTTGATCACGCAACCTTAGCAAAATACAAGTTACAGAGACACAACAGAGCTTGGTGAAGAGAAATGAATGCTGGTATCGATATGAGTGTGTGCGGCCGCGCGGTGACGTCACGTGACGTCACGCGTCGCGCGGCCCGCCACTGGTCGGACAAATGAAAACGTTGCATTGTTATAAAACAGTTCAAAAAACTTACAATACGATGTTGTATAAGACAGAAATATAAAATCGGACCCAAACCACTATAGTAATTCGTCTATATGTATGATACTGGCAGTGTAATGATATTAAAATAAATAATAATATCTATGAGAGTTTACTTACACGAATAGTAATTAACGAGAATTGCTTGAGATTATGAGAATTTCTATATTGATGTATGTAATTGAATAATATTATTATTTGTCTTTAGTGCAAACTAGAGGGTGAACTTACAAGAGGTAAGTTAATAGAAGTCTAATTAAACCGACTCTACAAAATCTTAGGCTTCAAACACATGATAAAATCAGTCATTTTAACGCAATTCAGTTTATTCTAAAATGTACACTGATCGAACTCGACCTCGATGTCAGACAGCGTCTACAGCCTCTCGTATATTTAATTTAACTATAAATTCTTAAAATTAAGTTACAAATTAATGACTACTACCGGCCTAAACGTCTGTCTCACCTCAAAATCGATAGAAATAGTATCCTAGCACAACACTCTTAATAAGTTATTGATATTCTCCTAGGTGCGACTAATTAATTTATATTGTTATAACCATACGAATAAATAAAGTGCAAACATTTAACTCTACCGTCATTAGCTGCATCGAGGATGCTACGAAATTGGCACAGTCCCATTCATGCAGGCGCGCCGTGGCTACCGCGTCCGCGACACTGCACGCGACACCGATCGCGACACAGTTCGCGATATCACTCGCGCCACTGCTCTCGGACACTGGTCGTGGACACTGCGCGGCACGGCGCGCCCGCGCACTCACTCGCTCCGTTCATGCCGCACTACTACATACATTCCGCACAATCCATACTAACGATACTTTACTTAACTACTGTACGAATAGCGTTAAGTCATTTTCAAATATTTGTTCTATATTCTAGCACTACACGGAGACATTAGGAGAGGAACACCGGTTACTGTACATTTTTACTTACACATACGAGTGCCGTAATTTCACATTTAAATTAAAATCGGGGGTGGCTGTCGAACGTTATCATTGTATATACAACCCCACGGTTTGTGTCACGTCCGAATGAGCGTCGTAAACTCCAGACCTTAAGCGTCTAATGTTATCATAATAATAAAATATAACATATTCATTTACACTAATTAGGGTGATTTCACGCGGAAGGGCCGACGTGTTAAGTGACATCACGTAAAGTTGCGGACTTACAAAATACTCGTATAAATTATTCACATTTATAGCACACTATCTACATACTCGTACACTCTCGGCCCAGATTCAGGTCTGGCCCTCCTGCCGAAATGCGCTTATCTTCGTAATATCCAATAAAATACTGACTCATAATATGGCGAACTCCAATAAAAACTTATATCAAATATTTGGTGACGATGTACGTTTAATTTTACAAAATCGACGCAATAAAATTAGGTATCTTAGAGCACTTAAGCTAAACACGTCTACTAGAAAATAAAGTCGTATAAAATTGATAAGAATTAGAAACGAGGGCGAGGCGTCCGTCCGCGGCGCGCTGGCGTCGAGATCGCGCACGCCGCTGCTCGGCGAGACGGGCCGCTTGTTTATTTACAAAACTAAACTCCGCGGGTGTGTGAACGAGTGTCGCTCCCTAGATAGCAAGTTTACAGTTACAGTGGCTCAGTAGAATAGTGGGAGACAATTGACTAAATTAGCACGGTGGTGCGGGACGCGGGTTTCGCGTGGTGCGTGTGGGCGCGGGAGCATTACAGCTGCTCGTCCAGGTCGGGCCCGTACAGGTCGGCCAGCTTGTCGAACCGCGGGCCCCACGCTCCCAGGTAATCATACTCGTGCACTTCGTCGTCGGTACCTGCACCGCGAGTAAACTGCATTAGGATTTCGTATGAATAATTTATTTGAACGCCAACACGAGAGATGCCTCAATTTTCAGCTTCATACATCATGAATGAAACTCCGTGGAATCGTCATAAATTTTTGTCAAGTCTTGGGGCGGTGACACGATTTATTTAAATTACTTTAGGCTCTCACTAGATGGCGTGGAATTTTAAATAATATTCTATGAATAAATTGTAATATATTGAATGTTGAGTTCGGCTGCGCTAGTGACTGAATATATACCTACAGTGAGTGAATATTTATTTGTGAGCTCACCGGATGCGAGAGACGAAAGGGAGCCAGCGGTACTGCCGCCGCCCTCGTATGCGTAGTTGCGCAGGTCATCAAAGGGCGGAGCGTTGGGATCGCTGTCGGCGCGTCGCTTGTGCTCCTCAATGAACATGCCCACGTTGGTCTCGCCAGGCAGGGGCACCCCCACTCCGGGCGGCACTCCTACGCCCACCATGGGGCCCACGCCGAGCCCCACTCCCATCAGCGGATCTAATACAAAACAAAATCAAGTGTAAATTGTCTCGTGTGTCTAAAATTGTTGTGACAGACGCGCTAACCGCAGCCTCGTTGATTAAATGTAAGCATAGATTTAAATGTTAATTTATAGTTGGTGTTTTCGAGGGTAGAATAAAATTTGCAAATTGTTAATGCTTGTTCGTGGAAAACGAATTTAATATTAATACGAGACCGTGGCCTACATTTTATTGATAATGTGTGAGTTAAGAGGATTGCAATGCTAAATGTATATTTTAATTTTTTTTGTTTGTTTCGATTGCCGAATTTCTTGGAATCGTGTGGCAAATGATTATCAGTAGTCATATTTTTATTATAATAATCGCCGTCAGTCATGTTTTTAGGTCGCTCGAATTTTTCATGACATGTAGTTTTCAGATAGGCATCTCAATACTATTGGAATAGTGCTTCATTGGTATTCGATGGCCAAATGCTTAGATGTACGTGACAATCAATGTGACAATATAAACCTTATCTAACAAGTAGCTTTGATATTTATTATATAGGTCACAAGAAACTTTAGTATATTAATAAAATTCAAAACCTTATACAGTTTATTCAAAAAATTATTTGTATTTTGATTTATCAGCAACAACAAAATAAAAATAAATTTTTTCGACATTTAAAAAATAGAATGAAGTTTGGATTTATTTGATCGTTTAGTTTACGAAATAACATAAAATGAGTAAATTATGACGAATGTGATTTACTATAAAGTTGAATTAAATATATAGTAGGGTTATAAATGTTATGTGGCCGGAGAACGCTGCTAAGGGTGCATGATATTTTTTGAATAAAAACAATTGTATGACATTTTTGCTACAAAACAATTGTATAACGAACCGCGGTGTAAATGTAGAAAAGTAATCACATCCAAGAGAAACCAAAATGTTTCCAAAATAACCAAAGATCTTACTATTATCTCACTAAGGTAAACAAAAACAATTTCATCTTCCTAAAAAGGTAATAAAAACATTTTATTCCGTGAGCAGTTTATAGAGGTAAATGTATTCAGCATTTCCATATTGTTTTTTTTTTCGGGCGAATAATATTCGTTTATTTCCAATAAAGATTATTATAATGCTCCTATTGCAAGTGACGATGGCGCTTGAAGCAATAAAGGGAAGTCCCTTACCCATTACCAAGACCGTATTTGATATATTGCTCCGTGTGATAAACACGTTCCGTTGAAATTCTCTCACATGTTCTATGATGAAATGCGAAGGCAGCTGTCTTAGTCGATATTTAATATCTCTTGTTCATAATATTATTGCGTGTGTTGTTCGTTTTTTTCTGTAATATATTCTATACGCGGCACGTAATAACATGAACCGTTCCATATGATCTATCCCCGTTGAAGTTTTGAAATAATTACCTTTATCTGTTTGCACGCAATCTAGCTACAACAATTTATGATTTATTAGATTAGTGGAATTTGCGGCTTACCAAACTCACGTGCAATATTAATACTTTTGTTCAAACATTACTCTGTTCGAACCAATTACTACGCAAGCATTATCAATATTCTATACTTATTTTATGAAAAGGAATAATTTGATTGTATGCATTGAAACTACTAGACAGATTTGAAGAATTCTTTCGCCATTAGAATCCTACATTAACCCCGATGAACATAGGCAATAGAATATTTAAAAAAAAACTGCACCCGAGCGAAGCAGGGTCAGGCCGCTAGTAATTTTATAAGATGGGGAAGCAAAAATCCCAATTTATTTACTGTTTACAAAGGTACGGTTAAGCTTATGTTGCTTACAGGCTTAAAAAAGACAGTGCCTTGATGTGTAAAAGACTTGCCCGGTGAAGCTTTATCAAAATGAATTGGTTTTACAGCATGAATATTAATACCGTAGACTATTAATTGATCAATTAATTAAAACACACAATTATGAATACATGCAAATATCAATTTGGACAATAATAAATTTATTATATTCGCGAACAGATTAAGGCGCTTTATTAATATTGTAAAATATTTAATTTGTTTTTTTTTTTTTTTTGTGCACCAAATAATTCTTAAACTAAAACTTATATTTAACATAAGAGTACAAATGGCAGTCGAATCGCTCAAGCCAATCTCTTACCGACTACCATGGGATGGACATAAGCGAAGGAAAAAGAAGATAGGGCAGTCTAAAGTGTTCTTTTAGAATATAGCTTGAATGATAGAAAATAGGAAATAATGAAAATATGTTATTAATTCTTATATATACAACGAGATTAAGAGTCATATTATTGTCTGACTATTATTATAACAAGAAAATCGAGTGGTTCTCGTAATAACTAACATTGTAATCTTGTGTTTCGACTGGTAGTTTTATCGGAAACACAATTGCTCAAAACAAAAACATGATACTGAATGATGAACATGTGTAATTATTGGAAGACAACAATATAACGTCGGTGTAATACCTAGCATGTCTTTTTTCCAGAGTAATTGCTAAGTATAATGGATCTATAGACTGCACTTTACTAAGCAAACAGTTTTTATAAAACCATATACGGATCACATTACACTTAGCGATAGTGCAGTGTGTAAAACAGTTTTATTTCTCTCGGTCAAAATCTGTTCATTGAAAACTACCAAATTCTTCAACATTACCCATGGTGTCTACATCATTTGGCAGGATTCGCAAATGAAGATGGCTTTTTCAAGAACAATTACTATAAAAGCGCAAAAAATTATTACCAAAACTTATTTGAATAAGTGGTATATTTCGGAATCAGTATAGTAGTTTGACAGTGCGTGATGGCCTGTTGGTAAATAGACGCGACTGCCAACATGTTCACGGTGGTCGCGGGTTCGAATCCCATGGCACACATCTGACTTTTCGGAGTCATGTGTGTATTGATAGTCAATCACCACGCACTAAAACGGTGAAGGAAAACATCGTGAGGAAACCTGCATACCATAGCGATTTATAAAATTTCTATGGTATGTAAGTCTGCCAACCCGCACTAGGCCAGCGTGGTGGACTATATGGCCTAACCACTCTCAATCGTACTCTCGATTGTAGAGGAGGCCCGTGCCCTGCAGTGTGACGTATATGGGCTGATACAGATAGTAGTTTGGCGACGTAATTACGATTGGTACCGTGTTTACGTCATAAAGTTACACAGCGTATATTACAAACCGCTAGTGTGCTGTAGCTGTGCGCAGTGCGCCTCGGGTGCGTCGGGTTCGGCGAATTCCTTTGTGTCAGTCACAGGTCAGTTCGTAGCATGTATGCCAATTGTGTTTACGCAGGTAAATAAAATTGAAAAGTGGAGCATGGCTGATCACAGTGCGAGATCTGAACGTGTAACGCGACAAACTCATTCCGAACGTGGGATTTCGATCGGACGCTACAAATGTATACCCCAAAACTTTTGGGCGCTTGAAATTTCAGAACAAAGTAAAAAGTATTTTCTGCGTTTATGAAAGTCTCGACACCGACCGCAGCCTGATATTCGGCGTACATTCTTACAGTCTAATTTTGGCCTTCAACATAATATTTTTAGTAAAAATTTAGACAAACCTTGCTATTCGCTTTCATTATTTCACGCTACAGCGAAGTTTTTGTGGAAAACTAAATATTACGTACATACATACATAAACACATGCATTTTTGCCAGAGAGCGTAAGAACCCAGGACACCCACTTTCCTTCCCGTGTTATGACAGGGGCGAGCCTATCGCCATATCGGATACAAATTCTTGACTCCGCGCTGATAATGAATAGAAAGATCCAATATCACTTTAAATCCCGACCCGAGATTCGAACCCGAGACCTCAGCTTTGTACCCATACCGTAATACAACTACGCCGACGAGGCAGCTTATTACGAGAACTAAATATGTTTTGATTTGTTTCCATGATAAATTATTTTGGATACGTATTTAACAAAAAAAGAAATAATGTCAAGCTTGCTTGATCGACCTTATAACGAGCCAGGGTTTGCTGGATTACAAACAAACTTCTTTTGAAAAATAAAACTAATGTAATACATTTTGGCCACTGTTACAAGTCCTTTTTGAGTCGCATAATATGGAAACCTAGTGATTATCTAGCCCTGTCCAACGATACGAGATGAGGTCTGCAATCTATTTTCCCTTCAAAAAACAAAAAAGGGTTGTGTACGTGACTATTGAGTACATTCATCATTTATTTATGTACTGGTTAAATGTACGATTTTGTTTGCGTGGACGGAATAATAGATCACTGTTTACGTATAGATTTTATTCATTGTAATTCTTGGTCGCGCAATATTTTTTGTAACCTTTGTGGAAGAATATGCCATTTCTAGAACATGATATAAATTTTAAGTGCCTCGTTATTGTTAGATCTGAAGACAATGTTCATAAATAATTCATCAACTACTCTAATGAAGCTGTAGGGGAAATACTAGATAGAAGCAGATTACTGGACGGTTTAGACGTCGTGTCGAGCGCAATTGCAAGCCCAAAATGTTTGAAGTTACATATTATATATTTGTAGTAAATTTTCGGTGCGGCTATTATTAATACATTTTAAGTCAAATTTGTGTATCGTCCAATGATTTCCACAACGAATTTCACTATTATATGTTCACCATGCATACTAATATTATATAGAGAAAAGATTTGATAGTTGGCATTGAATAGGCTCTGAAAGTACTGGACCGACTTGAATATTTCTTTCACCATTAGAATCTTAAACCCCTGGTGAGCATAGACTAGATTTTTTTTAAAAAACAGTGTATGTGGACACGGTCGAGCCGGGCGGGGCCGCTAATCACTTATAAAGAACAGCATAAATTGAAGACATTGAACGTGTTCATTTTGCAATCTGGAAGTCCTTTCGAAGTACATATGGACACTAGCTTGGGGTTGTTAGCGGTAGTAATCTGGCATATCCCACGGTTTGTCGAATCTACGCTATAATCCAAGATGATTCTCATAGGGGAAAAGGCAAAGAAAAAGGAAATGAATATTAGGATAAGATTTAAACTTAGTCAATAATAAGACAGCCAGTTTTCAGTACTGAAGTGTTGTATAAGCTGATGAAGTTGACCTATGACGAAAAAAGTGGTAGTCAATATAACTTACATGGCAGCTTAGCAGGCGCGTGATCCGGGAGCGGTCCACCAATCGGTATCTGGAGCGGAGTGATATCGAATGCCGTCATGTCGTCTTCACCACCTCCTTCGTCATCATAGTTGATGATGTTCTCACGCACGTCGTCATCAGGCCCGGGGTACTTGATGTGCGCCTCACGCCGTCGGTTGTACACCACGAAAACTAACACCAGAACTGGCAAACGAAAACGGCAGTTGGAGTTATCAAGTCGATATGTTTTGTGGTGTCAGCTTCGTACAGTTTTGAAGACAAATGTTAAGGAATTTGGTTGTTATGTGAAAAGTTATAATTTAAATATTTGTCAGTTTCTGTTAGATCATTACTTAGTAATAAATATGGCTTTATTTAGTACGTGACTAACGTTAGACCACTGGTATAGAACTAGGTCAAATAATCTAAATGAGCCGTTATCCAATGTCATATGAAAATTATTATTGCTGAAATAAAATTGTTAATCGTGTTTTGCCAAGCAAAAAATAAAGAAATTACATTGCGGACTCGACTGCTGTAATTATATTAAACTCAAAACATTGACTTTATTACATTTTACATTTAACTTACATAAATACAAATCTCCGGGGCGTAATTATTGCATTACTGGTGCCGGGGATTACGGAATTGGGTATGCAATCTTTATTACCAAAACCATTAATACAATATGAAATGAATTAATGTATCTACTGGATGTGGATATCGACCGTAACATTGATGGGGTTGTGGAACAATTATAAAACTGAGACATCAATTAGCATGCAAATAAAACAATGAGTGTGCTCACCTAAAAGCATGAACAAACAAACAATGATAGCTATAATGAAATCCCTGGAGGGCGTGATGATCCCGGAGGCGAGGAGTTCTAGTTCGCAGTCGTGGCCGGTGTAGCCGAAGGCGCACATACAGTCGTAGCGGCGCGCCGGCTCGCGGTCCACGCACGTCCCGCCGTGCAGACAAGGGCTGCCCACGCACTCGTTCACATTCACGCAAGTGCTGCCCGCGCGGACCGAGCCCCCGGGACACCTACACAACGTGCACTTTACCTTCATGTCGACATGCGACCCGCGCTGCCGCCACGCCGCGCGCACTGAGCTCCCCGCATATAAGCATGCACTACTGTATGATATACAAGCTAACACTACGGCTATAGATACACAGATATGTCTATACGGCTAGAATGAGGATGTGTGGACAACGGGTGCGCATGTGAGAGTGCATCGGACGACCGTCTAGTGGAACACGCGGAAGCGTGGCTACGTATGTGCTCACTCATGATAATGAGGAGGCAGACGAGGATGGCCGCCAGCGCGCCCATGCTCAGCTTGAGCGTGCGGCCTTCCTGCACGAGCTCGCAGTTCTCTCCCCAGAACCCTTCGGGACAGTGGCAACGGTAGCCCGGCTCGCGGTTCACACAGGAGCCGCCGTTGCGACACGGGAAGTAGAGACACTCGTTCTTGTCTACGCAACCTTTGCCGTCCGGCGATAATACCAAACCCTCACCGCAACTAAACATCATTCCAAATATATTAATTATATTTACATATTTATGTTATTTATAAGCGTACGAATTAGATACAGTTATAATTAGTAAATAATACAGTTAAAACAAAATTATATGATTCACGAGAAAATATATACCTATATTGTATATAAGGTTGTTAGATGTATAAATATTTATAATAAAAAATAAAGGCAATAAACTCAGTGCGCGCTAAAATAAATCACAAAGTAAATAATATTGAATTGTTGAAAATCTGCACATCACACAAAAATTTTTGATCAGAGTAAATTTAAAATAAAAAGTCTGTCAATATTTAAACTGTTGGAATATTCTCAATTGAACTGAAAAGCAGTCTATATTTTTCATTTTTAAAGGGGTAATAAATGATGTTCTAACACATTGTGTGAAAGATGTGAAAATATTTATAAATACATCGTTAAAAAAAACAAAGAACTTACGTGCACTCGTATTCATTCCACAGGTCGATACAGACAAAAGGCTCGGTGCAGTGTACATTGATGCAAGGGCTATTGGATGGACAATTTCTATCAAGGTTCCTTGCCATTGTTGCCTGACCCCATTGTGTTCCATTCATGGCTGGCGGCAGTGGTAAGTGTTTGCCTTCTAATCTTATGTCGTCTAAACAACCCTTCTGGAAATCGGCATATACTTCAAATGTTCTCACGCCAGTATATTCAGCTTTTCCTCCAGCATAGACTCCCTCCTGTTTGTCTACTAACAGCCACTGGTGACCTTCGTAAGTGAATGTCTCGTTGTATCGCCTTCCTTCACCTCCATCAATTTCCAATGTAGCAGCGCTTCCATAGCGGCTGACACGCGCTATATGCCACTGCCCATCATCAACAGCAACAGAATTAAGCCAAACATCACGTTCTTCCGTTCGTAAAGAGTTTAGATTGTAGCGGAAATGTAATCGGGCATCTTTCACTTCAAGTATGCCGTACTCACGATTATGTTGATCGCTTACTCTAAAGAGTTCACCATGAGGTTCGCGTGTTCTAAATCGTAACTGAATTTGGGTACTGAATCTATCTGGTTCAAAGCTCAAGGCGAATTTTACGTAACTCTGTGGTCGGAAACTGGTTGGCGTGGTTGGGAGATTACATGACGGTCCCGTCCAACCAGGCTGGCATTGGCACCTGGCTTCGGAGAAACTGCCCACACAAGTGCCATGCTCCCAACACCTTGAAGTGGTATCAGCTTGGTTACAAATCTCCTCAGTTTGAGGACAACCCGCTACAGAGTTTCTAGAAAGTCCAGGATGTGCCAAATCGTATAATTTACTGTTATGTATTAAGTTCCGCATACAACCATCGAAGCCTTTGCCTATTGGCATATATTGCCAATGGTAATGAGTCGGATCAAAATGTTCTATGTACAAACCACCAATTTGCAAAGGAGCATTAACGTTCAAATATTCATTGAACGGAGGTATTGTTCCCGAGGCTTGGCAAGTGGAATCGTCAAACTCAGGAGGAGTTCCATCTTCCATTTCCGAAATATCAGCTGACTTGCAAAAATCTACAATCATTCTGACATTTTCAGTGTCCCAAAATATGTCGATACGATGCCATTCACCGTCATCCAGTGATTTCTTTGTTTTGACGCGTAATTCCAATGTTCCAGAACCAAAATCGATTAACAATCTTGGATTTCCTCTTTCTAGCTCGACGGAAATAAAATCAGAAACCATTATTTCTTCCGCTTCCGGTGGTACTATCGGACCATTGTACAACAATACGCCCTCAGACTTTCTGGTAATAAACTCAAAACTTAAATGAGAGCTGTCACACATTTCCAAAGCCGGATACCACGCCCAACCAGTACCTCTGAAACTTCGAGACGTTTGCTGACAACGCGGCCCTGTGTATCCAGGTGGGCACGAACAAGTCAAACCGTACTTCCCTTCTATACATCGACCGCCATTGTAACAAGGAGAATTGCGACAAGTTTCAGCTTGCGTAAAGTTCCGCGCACCACATGTGCACTCAGCAATTACGTCTACTCGAACTCCGACAAGTGCGGTCTTATTGGCGTTTACCATGTACGGTAGATTACTTATATCTAGTACATTAGTACATGATCCTTCACACATCTGGTTTTCGTAAAGGCATTCGTCGATCCCGACCATAGTAATATTAATTCCGACAGCGCGTTCGATTTCTTCTCTGTGCATTAACACGATACCATTTAATCTTACAGGTTTATAATAATGAGCACCATGGGCAGAGAAACGAATATCGGTTACAGGTGGATGTTTTTTCCTGAGCTGAACACTAAATATATCAATGTTTTCGCGTTCAGTATTTAATAAGTCAGCCAATTTGTCCTTAAATATATCTAATTTACTTCTGGAAACGCTGAGAGTCTTATAATTCCAGACTCTAATAAAATCCTCATCTGATATACCGGATATTCTTATGGACCCTGAATTTATAATTGCTTCATGCGATATTTCTTTTACATAAACTGTTACATTAGCTGGAACATCTGTTTGAGTGTGTTTTCTGTCATACACTTTGAACTTTAAGTGATATCTGCCTTCCCTAGTTTTATGTCGCATTTGTATCATACCAGTCTCTTCATTTAGGGTAAAGTTTGGATGTTCCGTACTCTCCCAGAAGAACTTTTTATCTGGTAAGTCCCAGTCGTCGAGATCGTAAACATAAACACGGCCTATTTCGGTATCGGGGGCTTGACCTTGGTAACTATATACGAGAATTTCTTTAGATCCTGGTTGCATTTTGTTATCATTAACATCACCGATGATAACCGTCAAAGTGCTCGTGCCAGTCATAGCAGGGTTACCGTGATCTTTTATTATGATAGGAATAAGGTATTCTTTTTGTTGTTCCCTGTCAAATGAGCGGAGAGAAGAAACTATAGCCATACCATCGCCGTTAGCGCCTTTTTGATCTTGCTCAACTTTGAAAGAAGCTCTAATTATATCATCTGCGCCCGGGTCTAACCTGAATTGGAATGGTGGCCCATTACTTTTAGACCTATCGTCGTCATCTGTGGCTAAAATTTCCGCAACCTTTTTAGGAGTTATGTGTTCAGTAAGTACAGGTCTATAATCTTTCAAAAATGAAGGTGCGTTATCGTTTATGTCCTGTACAATGACAGTAAGCGTAGCTGTTGCTGTTCTTGGTGGGACACCATCGTCAATGGCTAAAATTTTAACTTGATGACGGGGAGTGTCTTCTCTATCCAGGGAACGTTGTATGCTAACTGTACCTTCTTGGTTTATTGAAAATTGTCGTTTTCTGTCAGACGACCTATCAATTGCATACGATACCTTGCTTTTACCACCTTGGTCAGGATCAGTGGCTTTAAAGGTTTCTAAACTTTTTCCAACTTCCGCATTTTCATATACGGAAACCTCTATATTGGCTCGTTCAAATTGTGGTTTATTGTCATTAATATCCCTAAGTTTAACTACTACCCATGAATAAGCTACATGATATTTATCGTTGTCGTTATCTTCTCCTTTATCGTTAACTTGTATCCTAAATCTGAAGCCATTACTTTGTAATTGGTCTTCATAGTCTAAAGGCTGTACAATTTTTAATGACCCAGTACCGTCATTATTTCTTACCATAGTAAACTTATCAGCACCGTAACCACTATTTTCAATAACCTTATACTGGAATTTGTTAGTTTCGTCTTCGTCGTGAACAGTTACTGTGAGAATTGGCATTTCAGGCAAATTGGTTCCATCAGTTTCATCAACTTCGGTAAACCACTCGTCTTTGGTAAATTGTGGAGGCATGTCGTTAATATCTTTGACTCTTATAGACGCTGTACCCGTACCCTTTAACCCCCCTCCATCCGATGCTACTATTTGTATGGAATAATCAGGTGTTCTTTCACGGTCCAAACAGCAAACCGCGGTTTTAATAACACCAGTTTCTGGTTCAATTTCAAAAATAGGTGAACCTGTTTCCTCTTCAATTACATTTTTCTCTATAGAGTACCAAAGCTTTGCGTTATTACTTTCTGCCGGATCGTCGTAGTCAATTGCGGTCATTGTCATAACAACCATACCAGCTGTGCCATTTTCTGTGACATTACCAAAGTACACGCCTTGAGGAAATATAGGGGCATTATCGTTAATGTCTTTAAGATTGACTTGAACATCTGCGTATCCTACGAGTCCTTCACCGCCTTCGTCTTGAGCAAATACTGTGAATCTCCATTGAGGCCGTCCATTAGGCTGATCACGATCCAAGGACTGTAATAAAAGCGACACTTAAATAAATAACCGCACCTGAAATGTAAATACCTAAAGTATTTATATCTAAGTAACAATTTGTTGAGCCCGTTTGTGGAGAGCTTATTCTTGTAAAATATTTCGATGAAAGTAGCAGTAGAAAAGAAAATGATATCGCTTTATTTTTGTATTTCTATACTATGGTTTTTCTTTTATTGTGAGTCCGTTTACACACACAAAACTTTGGATACTATAAGATATTTTCAATTAATGTCGACTAATGCCTATCTAGAAGGGAGTTGACCTAATACCCTTTCAGCTATGAATTTTTTTTAAAGTGTCGTGCTACTGGGTCGTCTTGAAATAAATGTAAGAAGTAATTTACAAGATCATAACGTTACTTTAAATAAATGAGTCATAAATAAGAAAACGCCTAAAAAATAGAGTCTAAATAGGTCTCTAGAAAATAGAGTAAAATAATTAAATACGAAGTATCAAATTAAATAAGAGAAAAATACAAATTTTTAACGAACGTAAATAGCAATTTTATGCTAAAATTTCGCAAGATGTGACAACGGTACAAATATATTGCTCATTAAAAAATTTAATATCTATCGTATACATTAATTAATATTCAACATTAATTCTACTCTCGTTACAGGAATATCTGCCTTCGGGCTGTGACACAAATGGTATCCAATAAATATGCGATTGCATTGTGAATGCAGAACACTCGTTGCCGCCTGTCTATGACTATCTGGACGCGAGTTCATGCATAGTTCTCACTTACATGGCTTATTCACGATCCAGTTTCCGTGTGAGGAATTTCACTAAAGCTGCGATCACTACATTATTGATTACCGAACGTTCTACGCATACTTTACACGGAGCATATTATCATCGAAATGCTTTGCGACACAAGTGACGAAATTCTCTCACGAAGCTGAAAGGGTAGCAATATAGTATATTTTTCTATGTGAATAAAACAGTCACAAGGCTCGTCCTTTGAGTAAATTTCTAACAGGTCCCAATCATCGGGAGTATATTTCTGTGATGGATAAATTTAACAGTATTTGACACCCTTTGTATCTCAATATTAAAAATATTGGATCTGTTGATTTTTTCCTCTGCTCGTCAGTTTTTTAGACTTTTCTGTTTGTCGTTTTTGTGTACATTTTTAAATAAATATTTGTAACGAATCGGTATAGGTGTTTGCGATCATCTACATATACTATAAACCCAGTCTTGATTTTCGTAGATACAAAAATATATAGATAAATACAATCATATTTTTTTTATACATTCGGTCGTTCCTTCCTTCTTTCTCCATTTAGAATGCAAAAAGACTACATTAGGGCGGACAACATGGGTATAATTTGCTTATTTATTTAATTATTACAGTGAAATAGCCCCATGTGTTCAGGATACTTGCTTTTGAAAGAAGTATCTAATACGTTTTTGTTTAAAGGGCCTGATAAAACTGCCTTAAACTTAAAAAACCTATACTTCGAGATTATATCTTAAATTTGTTGCGTTAAAATATTGTGTATTTCAACTACCTATACTCACTTTAAGGACGAATATCTCTCCGGTGGTGCGGTTGATGTCAAACTTGCTATTTGCTGGATTGTCGGGATCAATTCCCTGTCCAGTTAAGAAATAGACGATATTCTGCTGTCTGTCCTTATCGCCATCTGTGGCAGTGACCTAAACAGAAACATATACGATATGACCATCACTCCAGTTATAGAATATCAAACGTGAACCAAGCATTGAGTTCCTAAACATCAGGGTCAATATTTGATTTTTAGTTTCTCAAGCGAAACGAACCAGAGAAAATTTAACTCGTTTAAATTTGAATTCATATTTATTAAATCTAAGTTGATTTGCAAAGTTTGGATTTTATGTTTGTGTTCGATTTTTGAATCATACAGCAGTACGAAAGTTTGACGTCTATCGATGGAAACGTCCTCGGGGTATCGAAGGGTCTCTTGTTATGCGTTTATTTCATTAAATACAAACAAATTCGGCATTCAAAATACCAACAAGATCATTTTACCAGTGAATTATGTGACTTTGTTTCTAATGTGACTACCAATATTTTATATCACAATAAAATATTAATCAAAAAGTTATTAATATTGTATGAAATACTTGTAGGTGCTAATAACACAATGTTGGCAATATGTATATAGTTTTCGTCGGGAGATTTTGCCATGTTTATGGACTACAACCGGAATTGTTTGTATCGCCAGAGGCCTATATTAGATATGGTTGCCGGGGGTAACGGAAACTTTCTGATGTTTCTTGAACAAGAAAGATATATAATCTTTATTACTACGCAGGAGCACATGGGTGACGGCATGATTTGTAACAAACACGAAATGCGGCTTACCGCAATTCACGGCAATAAAAAAGTTTTTCGAAGTAACATAAGGCGGCGACATAAAATAATCTTTCTCGTCAGCACACAATACGTCAATGCAAATTGTGTGCTTAATGAAGAAATTCATCAGGGTAAAATTGTGTAGCATGCCTATTCTTTAGTAAGTGGAATGTCCAATTACGAGAAGCCGGTCGGAGCGGCAGAGATGAACTGGGTAGACGTTTGCGTAATTATTCGGATCATTTGCGAATCTCACTCCAATTATAAAAAAAGCTTGTCACTACAAGAGGCCGGCGTGAGGGCTCCACTCCCTTGCTAAGAGGGCGTTTCCATGAGCCTGCGTAAAAATCAAATCAGCATAACAATGCACAAGTACTTACATTATTTTTAGATTACTTCCAACAAACTGTCTTTTTTATATCACGCGTTTTAAGATTCAGCAATATTTAGTTACATTACTGTGTTCTAAATTACTTGTTTTAGGATTTGGTGATATAAGTTATATCAACAGTCACATTACATAATTCAATCGTTGCTTTCACAATACCAAAGAAATAAAATGTGACGAGAATAAATTACGACATCGAGTTGACGCAATTTCTTTTCCAGGACTTCTTTGGGAGGGTAGGTATTTATATTAGATTGTATCTGAATATTTTTTACATTATAGTTTTAGATAACGGAATTTAAGGTGTTGTTTTTGTTGTACTACTGTTCATGAGCGGTTATACCGCTTACCATCAGGCGAATGGCAAGCTAGGATCTCCAATCATACCAAAAAAAACAATATAATACCAGTAAATATAGGAAAACATGAATCCAAACTTCGTAATAGAATTATGAATTCTTAAGTATATTTAAACAATTATTCAATAAAGTTCTCAGAAACATGCGAGTAAACTAAATCTATACTAAACTAAATCTACGCATAGTAAAATCTATATCATGCAACATAATAGTGTTATATTATAGTAACGAAGCGTGTTATTTTACTAAAAGCACTACTGAAATGTAACATTAATTACTCACCGAAGAACCTGTGCAACTCGAGATGCAGAACCGACAAATTACTGTGTTAGTTTACATTCTTTACACACTAAATCCGGTGTCGCGTAAATGACAAGAAATCGAAATGTAATGTTGCAATATTATACATGCACCCCTTAACACATTTCAGCAATTCCAGTATAAAATACATGAACTCACGCGTTTTTCCCAGAAGGGATAGGCAAAGGTGACACCAGGACACACTTATTTAGCCATGTATGTTCCGTCCCACGAAATTCATTCATTCAAATCTTTCACGAAAATAGGGGCGAGACTATGGCCATGTCGGGCACAAATTTCTGACTTCGCGTTCATAATGAATAGAAAAATCTAACATCACTGTCCAACCCGGATTCGAACCAGAGATTTCAGCTTTATAACTGTACCGTACAACTATGCCACCGAGGCAGTCAAAAATAGACATAAATATAAATGAAAATTTTGAATTGTAAGTAATTCCTTTGACGTATCTATTTTACGGAAAGTTCTTATATATTATGTATAGAAATTTACATAGAAATACTTACATCGATATTCTCAAAAGATTAGCTTCCTCACTAGGGAGTGCACCCAAATTTCGCCAGTAGTTCTATCTCATAGTGTAAGGGCCCGTGCCTATTGTAAAAGCGGATACAAATCCAATACTTGGTAAATTTTAGGTTATGAATCGAAATGAAATGAAATGAAACGTATTTATTGGTCACGTAGGCAATTTAAAAGCTCTTATGACAAGTCAATACACATATAACTTAATCTCTATATACAATATATTTCCTATACTTAGAATTATTTATTTTAATTTCATGGTTGAATTAATTTATTAATGTAATTTATTTATTTTAAATTATTTTTATTTTTATTTAGAATTAGTTTCATTTATTTGTTTAGTTTTTATTCTTATTTTATTTAAAGTATAATAAAAACTCACTTGGGAATCTAAAGAGTCTCTTTGGACCAAGTGAAGGGATATGTTTATGATTTTCCTTACTTGTTCAATGTAGATACTTTTTCTTAAGAGCAGGAAGTTTTTATATAAATAATATGATAGAAGTTGTTATAAATCTGTCTGTATCAGCCCATATACGTCCCACTGCAGGGCACGGGCCTCCTCTACAATCGAGAGTACGATTGAGAGTGGTTAGGCCATATAGTCCACCACGCTGGCCTAGTGCGGGTTGGCGGACTTACATACCATAGAAATTTTATAAATCGCTATGGTATGCAGGTTTCCTCACGATGTTTTCCTTCACCGTTTTAGTGCGCGGTGATTGACTATCAATACACACATGACTCCGAAAAGTCAGAGGTGTGCCCTGGGATTCGAACCCGCGACCACCGTGAATATGTTGGCAGTCGCGTCTAGTCCGTTTACCAACAGGCCACCACGCACTCATAAATGAATCAATTGTTATAAATGAATTTGTTATAAATTGAAATTGTTATAAATGAATCAAGCTAAAATTAGATGCTGGGTATAAAGTGCATAAATACATTTTTATTTAATGTCTTAGATATTTTTGTTAAATAAATACAAAATTAAGACAGTTTTATGGTTTTATCTTTCTAATTGTGCTACACATTGAGCGTTGTATCATCCTATTTAGGTCAGAAAATGACTACGGATATTTTAGTCTTGAATGTATCGATATCATATTGTTAGTACATTTGTTAGTGAGTTAAAAGCAGTAGTGTCCCAAATTAACCCTTAGTTTACCGGAAAACGCTTTGTTTAAAACGATGTAAAACTCTTTCCCAAACATGTGTATTTACCAAATAAATACCCTAGGTCGATTAAACAAACCTCACCCATACTCCATCATTTACCCCGATTAGTTGGTTACAAAAAAAAAAAACAAATAAAAAACCTGTATAAGGGAACGTGGGAAGGGCCCCGTCTCCTCCAGGGCCTGTGTGACGTAGACATTGCGCGTGAACTTGGGCGGCAAGTCGTTGACGTCCAGCACGCGGACAACCACGCGCGTAGAGTTCTCGTTGCGGCCGTCCGACGCCACCAGCGTCAGCTCATACTGCGACACGCATATTACAGCACCCACATGCCATGCAGTACCACGCGGTTAGGTAACCAATACTGGCAATGTTCATTCCAATTTTAAACCCAAAAATTTTCGTAAACATTAAATTCTCGATCGGCTAAATTTCTGTATCGCATGTTGTATTACGTATCCGCAAATATTTGCTCCCATTTTTTGTTTATAAAACAAAGTAAATAGACAAAATGTTCCACCAAAAACCACGGCCTAAGTTCTCATCATTAACGTAACAAAAATGAAAAAACTCCGCGTCGACCTAAAATTATATTCAAAAAACGCTTGGATCACTGTTGTGGAGTAAATAAATAATTTGAGCCACAGAAGCGATGTTTAAAGAGTATAATAATGGCGCGGCGAGTATTACGCGACTCACTGAACTTTGGGCGCAGCATTCGAAATCTCTACGGCGAATGATGTTCCGCTGGCAATTTCAATATCATTCAGAGGCCCGGGGAAACGAAAGGAATGTCGTGCTATTAATCACTACAAACTTACCAACCCATGATCACCACAGCTTCTCATCCTAAATGGTGGCTTTTGATAAATGTATTCACTAAACATAAATTGAAATACACGTAGAAAACTATGATTAATTTCAATGCGCAAAAACAATCAATTAACATAAAACCATACGTTATTACAATAAAACAGCGGAAAAGAGTATCAGTGATAGAAATTAATTCATAAATAACGTCGGATAAGCTCCATTGCTACAAAAAATCTGGTGCTCTAATAATAAATCGAACGAGATCAAAAATAAAACATCAAAAAGGACACTAGCAAACAACTGGCGCTACAACAAAATAAAACGGTGACCAAAACGGAAATCCCATGCCATGCAAATCAAAAAATGAAAACGCAGAAACAAAATCGGGTAACAAGAGCTAACGCTTAGTTCGATTCCTTTTTGAAATTGTCAACAGTTGTATGAATTCAATAAAGAACCGAACGGACGCTTTGGTTATCGCAAAATTGACCTGGAGCACGCGTTTCGGAAGGTTGCGGTCATCTTCTTCAGTGATTTGTGTACGATATGTAGGCCTCTCGAACACTGGAGGGTTATCATTCACATCCTTCACGTGAATCACCACAGTGGTGTAGTTCTCCTTCAGATTGTCCGACGCAGCCAGCTTCAACTCGTACTGTTCCCGACCAAAGTATTTACAACACGGAAATTTTACTAATCTACAGTCACTAAATTACATAGTCATTAATTCTTCAAAATAATCCAGTTTGTCAACAATACAATCAACTAACAGAGGGCACCAAAATTTCCTTGCTTCTGCTCTCAAAATTGCGAATTAAGAAAGTAATTTAAAAGTTTAATAGAAAGTGGTTCGAAGTAATTTAGGAGCGACTAATAATTAAAATGATTTCATCTTTGTCGTGATGTAAATTTAATATTACACGGAGTCGTAAAAAAGATTATCCAGTGAGGATAAACACTGATTAAGAGAAAGTAATGGTTAATTCAAGAGTTGAAGAATGAATAAATATATTGAGATAATAAACATGGCAAGTCCACACTTGGTTCCGAAAATAGAGTGAGCGTAGTTGCGACCCCCGGAGTTATTGGCGTCATCAGTCAGTGTCGCTCAGTAATTTCCTCACCCGGCTGGGAAATGTTTGTTCCAAAAGTCATCTCACGCATATTATACAAGTTTCGGAATATTTTCATTGTAATCCTAACTACAGTATGCTACGGAATTACGTTCAGGCAACAAATGTTGCTTCTGAACTTCATTTAGAGGCTTAGCTTAACCAGGCGCAGGTGAGCATACAACGGATTGGCGAGTTGGCTAAAAGCTTGCAAAATCCTAGTTTCCAATTTTCATAGACAATAAGTAAGTACCGGAATATACGTATAGAATGTGTAGTTGCGTGGAGCCGAAGGATTTACTCACCCTATTTTCAGAAACTACTGGGATACAATTCTCAGCTCGCAACTTATGGGTGCTCAATAAATAAACAGGTTTTCAGTACTGAAAGCGTAGAGAAACGTCACATAAGACGTTAGGAGGCAATAAGCCGGCCAAATTCAATTTTCCCCTGAGAGTTTCTTACGCTTTTATTTTACAAAGTAACACAGCTATTTACATCGAAATGCATAACAATAAACGTACTTTACAAACATTAAGAGGAGATGCTCGAACGTTTAAAAGCAAAGAGTGCTGAATGTAAACTGGTTTACATTCATAAAAGCTCCGTGGGAATCTGCAGTTTGATAGCAGTACAGCCTTCGGTAGCAACTACGCCGGCTCGCTTAAATGGGTATTAAAGATTAAAATATTTATCTCGCGAAAAGTTCGATGAAACTTTCTCGAGGCCGTAACAAAGAGGGTCCTTGTGATCGTTGAGCGCCGCGCAGCGTTGGGCCGCGCCCGCCGCCAAGCTGTTAAATTGAAACTCGCCAAGGGGCAAAGTGCAGAACGCGCTTCTAATGTATTGCCTCGAATATTTTCCTGCTAAAATATGTCCTAAGTGCCTCTAATTTCCTTTGATTCATTACGTTACCATTTTAATTAGCATTTTAAATAGCCAGACAAAAATTAATATTTTTGGCCTCCGGAGTCTTTTTTCGCTCAAAAAAACTGTGTTTAACATGTTTATAATTGAAGGATCGACATTAATATCCACGTGTCGCTTACGTAAAATTACACATGCCAGTGTTTACCTGAGTGGTTTATCTTTAATTATGTTGGCTTACAGCGCAACTCCCTCTTGTTTAATTTAGGATTTAGTTGACGTGACATAATTGTTGATGAAGCACTTAGACCCTACTTAAATGGTATATTAAGGACACTCCTTTCTACTTAACAACGACTTAGCAAGTTTTCATTCGTTTGTCAGATTTTAAGTTTAAATTATAAATATTTCGGTGATAAGACTTTCAAAATTAAGTTCAAAGTATTTTAATTTTGATAAAAATCTGCTTTGCGTAATATACAATGACTAACGTATACACATAAAACAAATTACTTATTTTGGTTTTACGAAGCGGATGGTACGTTTAAAGGGTAGCCGTGATGTATTTAATTGGAACCAGCCGACCTTTTTCGCTAATAGAATTTTAAATACAAGAATATAAATAAAAGAAAAACACATTTCGGATAGAGGGTCCGTCGCGAGTCGATTGACATAGACTTTAGTTAGATGATATGTCCCACACGTACTCCCCACTCACTCCCGCTTCTTTAATTTTGTATCGTTATTGCCTTCGTGTCCAACACGACCTTTCAACATTAATACAAAGATAATACTCTAGCCGTCGCATTAGGAATAGTATATTTTCCTTGCTGTATATTTATCTTATTTTCCCACGAAGATTCGTTTATCCCTTCACGTAATACAGACCTTATTTTTGTTAATTAATTCAGTAATATTTTTGTAAGATCTTTAGTTGCGTACATTGGACATGAAAAAACGGCTATAGATCTCTTTTAAACTTCACAATCACACAGAAACGTCCTTCATCATATTAACGACTTTGACCTGGCAATAAACCGTGCGATATTTAATTTATTCAAAAATTGCCGTCACATTCAATGCAGAGACAAATGTATTGTTTCTGATTTTACCAATTTATTCTCGCAGTTGTATGCAGACTTTTGCCATTGTTTATTCATAATTAATAAGTTGATAAATAAAGTAACAATAATTAAAGCACGAACACACAGCAAGTTCATTGTGACCTCTACAATTAACTTATTCTACAATTAACTACGCGGTATATTTAAATTTATGAGTCGTAGTTCAAACAATTGGTAAAAACAGGTCACTAAACTAAATAAAATATATATAAATGCTGAATAAAATCAAGGGAATGTTTCATTATTTCTAGAGTTACAGACAGCGTCTGTAGCGGACATCAGAATCGCGTTGTTATCAGACAATATGGATTGCCGTCGCGACGACGCAAAAACGTAAGATTATTTATTGCATGGAAATCCGCGACATATTTCAGTATCCATTTAAGCTTAGTATTATTTTGAAACATTATTAGCAATGATAATTTAATGATCGATCACATCCTACACAATTTCGACTTATCCAAATATATGGCCATATTGAAAATACTTTCTTTGAGTTAACAATTCGTATGCCCAGCATTAAAGTCACCAAACTAAAAAAGGGTATTTTGCTGACAGACAATTCAGCTTTGTATCGAGTTAGAAATTAATCATTATTCGATTTATAAAAAAACACGATCCACGTAAATCAGATGGCGTTAAATATTAAACGTTTAATTCTATAGTTTAACTGCATACTCATTTTGAATTCGTTCACTTAATACTGAACGTATCAATTGTCAAGTGCAAATCATGAAATTGATAGAGATACTAAATATATTGTGAACTTACCCGTTTCCTGGTTTCGTAGTCGAGCGCCCCCGCCACGTATATGGCGCCGGTCATGTTTTTGACAGCGAACGCGCCTCCTATGTTCCCGCTCGTGATCTCGTATCGAATACGCGACGCTGCAACAAAAATCATATATTTATACTTTATGCTTCGTACATCAAAAATATACTGAGATCGACTCACATGTCCGCGTTGGATTTTATTGAGATTGTATTCCCCCGATGGATTATCAACATTTCGCAGAAGTATCAAGCTCCTCGCGAATAGAAAATGATATTGCGAAACGTTTACTTCTTATGAATATATTTTATCAATATTTTTCGATGGATCTTATTTTAAATTATCAATGGAATAGATAAAAAGGATGGGGTTGTATATTGGAAAATTTGTTTCAAAAGGTTGTACATATTATAATAAAAATAGACGTTTAGATTTTTTTACCTCACTCACAGAAAAAATGCTGAGGCAAAGCTGGTATTTCACTTCGGTTTTATATAAGATGGCGGTAGTACCCAGCTCACACCCACTCGTTGATACTAAAAGATTAGCTGAGCTACTGCGAGGCTTCTACCAAATCAAGTATTACTATATTGGGCTCACACAGTACATTGAGTAGTTATTGAACCGCGTGTGGTGGAAAGTGGAAAGAGTCGTGAAATTAACGCAAAAACTTTACACCCAACTCCTTATTGATTGACAGGCAATTGCTTTTCAAAGTATCTAGCCGTGTGTGAGTTAAGTGTTTCCACTCTAAAGTTATCTCCCCAGCCGTTACGAAGTTAGAACACCTAGTTTAACAGCAGTTTCGGGTGCCGTTATGGTAACAGCGTTTAAAATATAGTCTAGTTTTAAACAGCCACGACATAATCTTAAGTTCTAAAAAGTTTTTATTGTCTGCCGTGTTGAATAATGGAAAATTTACATTTTAACTAGTCTTTTCTTATGTCTTGTAGAATATTTTACATCTTGTGAAGATTTACTGTAGTAATTGGCTATTAGGTTTACGAGTGAGCAGTATTACTGATTCTTGTACGTGCTTTCACTGCAGTGTATATTTGAAGGACCTATCTTTTTTCCCGGATCAGAGTTAAATCAATAAAACTTTACCGCGCCGTGACATAAACATCGTTTCATATTCAATAAAAGTAGATCCTTTTCGAGTACCAAAAGCAGTAAAACGGCCCTTTTAAAGCAGTAAATTTGAAGAGTATTTAACGTACTCGTATGCATAAATGAATGTAGATAAGCACACATGACTGGTTTTTTACAATATCCGTTGATTTAAAAAACGTGTAAGTTAGCAAAGTCGAGAGTGTACCTCGGCGTGAACGAATCGATAAACCGAGATATACTTAAGTAAAATTTTTAATAAAGCTAAAACTTCACGCTTCGGTTCACAATGACAGCATGAAATATCATAGCTCTTTCTCGGGAACGTGTGGGTACTTCATAAAACTGAAAAGTAAAGGAGAAATTTTAAAACACTTATTACATCAGAATGTGATTCAATCGACATTTAATATTATTGCTTTTGTACAACAAAATCAGATATAAACGTGGTTGAAACGTAATTCGATCGACATTTATTGAAGGAAAAATCGTAGTTGGACAGTACATAAAACCAGATATCTGTGTAGTACATGGCCACGCGCACTTAACAGACCTATTATCTCACATGACTTTGCCGTGTCGCTCAATTGCATCGACCCAGAGGGCAAAACGGTTATTTCACTTTACGTATTTCTACTTTATATAAAAATAGGTCATGTCCCTTTGTTTTAAGGTCAGACGTTAATTAATTTCGACTTATCTACTCGTTGTGTTATAAAAATTAGCGGTCAAAGTCCACGTTTCACGTTTATTTCGGTTAAATAGTAATTAGATTTCGATTACTAATTATTACGGTTCGTAGATAGGCGCCTGTGCAAATTTCTAGTGATCCAGGCTCCATCAATGGTTACAATATTGCTATCATTTTTGGTTTAGCCTTAATCTTAGTTAATATTTTATAAGGATAAAAGTTGCGTGACCTATTCTGCAAAGCTTTGCCTCATTAGAAGGAAAGTTTTGACTTTCTTTTAGGAGTATTCTGATTAACCATAGCTCGAATAATCACTCCTTTAGTACACATAGGAAGTGATTAGTTATGATATGAAAAAAGTTTGAAATATTTATAGAATGCCGCATAAAACATCAGTTGAAGCCATTCAGAATGGAATTAATCGTTAAGTTGCTCTAGGAATCCATAATATGAGTTAGTTATGTTCCGACCTATATTGGTAAAATCTGAGTTACTACACATAATAAAGCGCCTGAGCCCAAAAGTGGGACATACATATATGGGCTTTCTCAAATCACTTCACATAATGTAGCACGGGATTATATATGGGCTGACTCAAGTTACTTCACATAATCTAGCACCGGTGCCCAAAAGTGCGATGTGTATTGGCCGGTTCAAGTCACTTCACATAATGTAGTACTGGTGCCCAAAAGTAGGACATATATGGGTTTAAGTCACTGAAAAGAAAGAAAGAAATACATTTATTGAAGGCGCAAACATACATAGGTAGGTAATAAAATAACAAAATATACAAAAAATAAAAACATGACAAAAAATACAATTATGCAACAAAATTACGTGGCTAAACTATTGCGCCGACAATGGGCCTCCCATTCAGCTTTATGCTGCAGAATGGGAAAGCAAACTGCAGCGCTGATTTTCAACGGGGTGCCCTGGTGAGACACGAATATCCAGTCGGTAGGCTGACAAAACATTATCATAAATATCTGCTAATAATTAAATTCTTTTCTGTGGGTACGCATCGTTTTTTTTTTTTGTCAATGTAATAATCTAGCACCGATGCCCAAAAGTGGGACGTATATTGCTCAAGTCATTGCAAATAAAAAATATATAAAATTCAAAATATTCTGTATTCTAGCTGTGTTTTACAAGATCTTTTGAATCATTAAAGAATACCACAGTAACGGAACGTGTTGTAGCTGTGAAGAAGGAACGTTGCATGAAACTCCCTCAACAGCTCCAAGTGGTTTTTTTGCTTTTGTTTTTGTTTTCTTTGACCTTTTCTTCTTGTTAATGTTTTTTAAACATTACTTGGATAAACAATGTTTAGAATTTGTTAATAAAAATAATATATTACATTACGTAATCATTAGATATCTGAAGTGATGTTTTTAGGTACTAGATATTACTCGCAGATTTGGACGCATTAATATTGGTTAACTCGTTTACTTTTTTATATTGTTCGACACAGAAAGCGTAATATAAAAGGGCAACCCTATTTTTATATTCATCCGGAATAGTATTCTATTTAAACATATATATATACACACTACCCTATGTCCGTTTTTATAACGTCGGTAACATGTCAAAATGTGATGAGGATCAGTTAAGTATTTGAAGCCTGAAAATATACATACATACATGCATAAACTCACGCCTTTTTCCCAGAAGGGTTAGGCAGAGGTGCCAGGACACCCACATTTCGCCTTGTAATTTCCGTCCCACGATGTGATAGGTGGCCTATGGCAATATCGTGCAAATTCTTCACTCTGAGCTGATAAGGAAGAGAAAAATCCAACATCACTTTGCCCAACTCGGGATTCGAACCCGAGACCTCAGCTTTGTAACCCTATTCTACAACTACGCCATCGACGCATTACAAACTCATATTCGCATTTACGAGGTAATAATAACATAATATTAAGGATAATTTATTAAGAGAATCTTACATCTGAGGAACCCGTGTAACCGGAATGCAAAGCCAATATCATATCGTATTATAATTACTCTATCCGGTTACTGAAGCACATTCATCACATCAATGTAATATATATTTAATATATCTATTTATATACCGCCTCTGTGGCATAGTTGTACTACGGTACGGTTACAACGTTGAGGTCTCGGGTTCGAATCCTAGGGCGGGCAAAGTTATATTGGATTTTTCTATTCATTAGTCCGGAGACAGGAATTTGTGCCCGATTTGGCGATAGGCTCGCCCCCTATAACATCGTGGGACGGAATACACAAGACGAAACGTGGGTGTCCTGGATGCTACCAAGGAACTACCTACCACTTTTGGAAATTTACGTACTATGTTAATTATATACATTTTTATTTATCTATTTATGTAAGTTATTTGTATACACGTTTATTATCAATTTAATTATATTTATTTATGTATACCATATATTACTTATGAATCTTCTATTGAGTGTATATATTTTTATAATTTGTATTATTTAATTGAACTTTTGAAATGCGCTTTATTTTACTCTGCCCTCTCATTTTCCTTCACTTATATCCATCCGATGGTTGTCTCGTAGAGATTGCCATAGTGCCATAACACCGCTATTTGTACCTTGTTGTTGTGTAAAATAAAATAAATATCATTTAGGATGCTTCGTGGCAGTAGTTGTGGCGCACGTAGGCAGTAACGTTTGGCTCTTAGTTTGATTTCTAGCACGAGATATTTAGACTGCATCTAGACGATCAATTATACTGAACAATGATACGAAGTGTGGAATATTATTGACCATGTAGATTTAATACTGAAGATTGCGCAATGATTAATTGTTTGGATTCAAAGCGCCTTTCAATCTCCTTTCAATTGTAGGTCTAGGGGTCGTCTTATGAAGGATTTTCATGACATGGGTAGTAAACCTTTCAATAAACTTGAAATTAGATCAGTCACCGGTCGTGATGTATTCAAATGAATTGATCTACAATAAGCATTAAAAATTATATTATGCATTTACCAACCCGCATCAGGCCAGCACGTGGCCAGCAGGTGGACTATTATATGGCCTAACCTCTGTAAATCATACTCTCGATTATAGAGAAGGCATGTGCCCTGCAATGGGACGTATATGGACTGATACAGATACATGTATTAAAAACATACCATATATCCATTAAACTACAATACCCATGTTGAATTCAATTCTTCATCACTACATAGTATAAAACAAAGTCGCTTTCTCTGTCCCTATGTCCCTTTGTATGCTTACATCTTTAAAACTACGCAACGGATTTTGATGCGGTTTTTTTAACAGATAGAGTGATTCAATAGGAAGGTTTATATGTACCTATAATACGTACATATTATTGTACAGAAATCTATTTGTACCCGGGCGAAGCTGGGCCGGGTCGCTAGTATATTATATAATAAGCACCAACAACTCCAAAACCGGAGCGTGCATTAAGAAGGGCCAATTTAAGAAGTTGCAATAAATAAAAACATACACACAGATTCTTATTAAGATTATACGTATTTACGAACATGAAAACTGTCATAAGTGACTCACACAGTACACAAAGTAATGAAGTTAGTACAGCCACGCGTGTAGCATAATGTACGCGATTACGGCAGTGTGTGTTAGTTCAGTACCTATTGCGCCTGTACTATTTACCAGGCGGCTAATCGTTCGTACACAGCGGTTAATGAACGCATACCGTATTCTCAAACTAATTGGCTCATAAAGAAGAGCGCCCATTGCTTCCATTTGCGAGGGAATTTCATTTTACAGTACAAGACTGCGGCTCATAATGCTATTTGTACTAAACTTTTAGTTGTAAAACGTTTATGTGAGTTGTGGATCCGTACTTGTACCTAGATTATGTTCTACACTGTTTGTACGTAGATCGTGTACTTGAAACTAAATAGTGGTGTAAATGGAGGATTGTTGACTAACTAGCATCGCTTGTTGGCTGTGAATCCACTCAGACTTGTCCTGGTTGGTTAATCTACTATTGGAAGGTTTTAAGGCGGATTTCGAAATAAAGTTTATGGGTACATACTGAGTCTAGTATAAACATATTTTTTTATTATACCTCGAATAATAATTATACCTTTGGATTAATATTGATATACTTGTTTCAGTTCCTTTCAGCGTAGTCGAGAATAATTGCCGCGGTGGCGTAGTTGTACTAGGGCTGCTACTGCTACTGCGGTTATAAAGCTGAGGTCTCGGGTTCGAGTCCTGGATTGGACAAAGTGAGTGTGGGCTGATAATGATTTTTCTAATCATTATCAGCCCACACTCAGAAATTTGTGCCCGATATGGCGATCCCGATATTGCCACCTATCACATCGGAACATAAAAGGTGAAATATGGGTGCCCTGGCATCTCTGCCTATCCCTTCTGGCAAAAAGGCGTGAGATTTTGTATGTTTTTTAGAGAACGGCTGGAATTTCTTTGCTCATTATTTAAGTCGCGCTATCGTTTGCATCTAATTAATTAGAAGCATGTTTATCGTCCGAAAAATTTAGAGTTTAGGTGCCATTTTTTCTCCTAGATTTACTTTCTTTCAGCGAAGAACTCGTAAGTAAGCAAAAGTTGTTTTCGCTTCTTCGTTCGTTGCCCGGATCTTTCCTAAGTAAAATAGATCCTCGCGAAGTGTGCTTAGCCAATTCAAACTTATTAATCCACTTGAATATCCAACGACGTAAGAGACAATGCTTTGAATTTTTGTATGCGACATTTTGTTTATGTATCAGTATGGAGTTTTAGACATATTTAAATTGCACAAGCACTAAATTATACATTAATGACATTTACTTAGAAAATATGGCGTATTATGTCATTAATGACTAGCGTTATAATATTATAATTAGCGTTCTTTCATTAATTAGAGCTATCAACGACAAATAAAATTATATTGAACGAAGCTTACGAACCTAGCAGAAAATGTTCCTTAAATAATTATATCATACTAAGACTTTTTTTTTGTAATTTAATGTAATATATTTTGAATAACAATGCCAAAATTAATGGTTATTATTATAGAAGTTAAATTGTCTGTGACATATCCCCATAGAGGAAATCACCGGTGACTTTTAATTGCCATTTGTCAGAGAGAATAAATGGCGGCAATAAATTTGACCGCAAGCACGTCAAAATATACGATTTTTCTTTCATTGAATGGCGTATTCAATAAAACGAGTGGCGGCGTGGACCGCGGTAAATCACCATCCAATACCTTATAGGTATTCCGACTGCCACTTCTCGATTTAGCGCCGCTCCTAAAGAAATATGTGTATGAAACGCATTCAATAGACTCCGTGAAGAAAACGCTACAAAGATAATATTGCTTCAACTTTGCTTTTATATAGTATATCGAACGTGTCATTGATACAAGTAATTAATACAGTGCTACATTGCACAAGCATGCGTGGCATATAACATCTATTACATGTAAAGCTCGGCTTATAACGAATCATTTGAAGGTTTCATGAATTTAATTTATACATTTCCACAAATTATTTGAACACGAGATACTAAAGACAACTTATGAAGACACCTATTCACAACGGTCATATCTCTGATAGATTTTATTTCTCATCACAAAATAAAAATCAAGACTGTTTTAGTCGGTAAGCTGCGGAAGGTATACGATCAAAAGGCTTAAAATTTTGGCACTCAAACGGTTCGAGTGAGGAAAGTGGACTAAGACCCGAGCCGTTTCATTGTGGTTGAGATTTAAGCCATGCAATAAAATTATTACACACTACAGAATTCGTATTGTAAAAACTATGATAAAATAAAAATACAACGCATTGGTTTTATTACCAGCACATGCTGAGCATAAGCCGTTTTATGAAATCAATACTATATACTTACTTTAGTTAATTTAAATATGAGTATAACTAAACCATTGTTTTTGACAAATAAATGCTTTGTTTCTTTCAATAAGTAGGATTAGATGCACGCACCCAATAAAGAGTAATTAATACTATAAATTGTATAACAAATACAAAAACCAACGCATATATAACTAAGTGGTAGAAAACACTCAAAGAATTGACCTTAGAAAGAAAGTACCCGACCTGTGTTTTTTTTTTTTTTTTTTATTGCAGTGAATGGCGAGACGAGCATGCCGTTCGCCTGATGGTAAGCGTTGCGACCGCTCATGAACAGAAGCAAAACCAAACAACACCTTGATTTACAAAGCAATGCTTGGCATTCGACTGCGCTCGCCATCCTGAGACATAAGATGTTAAGTCTCAATATGTCCAGTAGTTACTCTGGCTACAATGTCCTTCAATCCGAAACACAACAGTGCATTTAAACTAATGTTTTACGGGAGAAATAGGCATTGTGGTGGTACCCACCCAGGCAGCCTCTCACATATGAGATACCTACCACCAGTAATTTCTGGAGACTACTTAGTCCGGAGCCTATGATTTGTAGCCCGCGTCCTTACTTTCTACCAAAAGAAAACACAGAAGTTGCAAATATAATTACATTGAGTAAATTACTAATTATTCACATGTTGCTTGCCGATGTAATCTATTATATAAACTCAGTTTTCATTATAATGATTTCCTTTGTTACGGCGAGCAACCTCATAAATCATGCAGTGTCATGCAGCGGCTGTTACTCGAAATATTTTAACATCTTACGGCTTTATTCATAGTTTAAAAACCTATTTGAGATATCGAATATTTTGTCTTCTTCTTCCCTCAATTTGAATTCAAAATTGTTCGAAAGAGACAAAACTTTGTATAGCTATAAAATAGGTTTTTACTCTGTCAATGAATGAGCCCGTTGGTGTATAAGCACGTATGGTACATATATTACGCATGTGAGTAAATTCAAAACACCAAATCCTACAATGAAATCATGCTATATATCCTTTCCGTAACAAAATATACACGTGGCTGCAGTGTCATTACGTCTCGAGATAAGCTGATTTATAAAAAAGTAAAACGTAGGGTTTCTAAACGCGTTTTCATGGACAAGATCAGAGGCGAGGGTGTCGTTTGGAGAGCGGAAATTACAGTAAGGCGGCCGGCGCTAGGTAGGCTTTAGCAGAAGTGGGCTCTCGGTCAAATGTCACCGGCAATGAGCAACGTGACCTTACAGTGTCCCTCGGGCCTGTTCATTTGTCTGAAGAACCGAGGTACGCAGGAACACTTTGTGATCAACGTTATCACGCACGCACAACACTCACTAACCCTTGACAGTCATTTATTACCGCGATGTTTATATTTCCACATATTTTAGTGTCTGTTTTTATTTATGATAAATGTATTGCCAAGGTTCCCTCATATAGGGTATAAAAGTAAGCGCGGTCGGAACGGGATAAAGGAAAATAAGGAGACAGCCTACATCTACACACTACGCGCGTTCGCACTTTATTCTCCCTGAGTGAACGACTTTGGAATACTTTTTTTTCACTTAAGTGTTTCAAACTCTGCTTATGTTGCATTTAAAGAGGATATTTCTAGCGTACCTAAAACGCAACTTATATCCTAAATATAAAGAACATTATTGCGCGGAAAATTCAAATAGCCTTAATTACACGTCGTTGGAGAAAATGAAGGCCTCATTAAGTATTTATAATCTAGAAACATTTTATACGACAATGCGCACCGAGTGCCCTTCGGATACGAAAATTAACAGTTTCTTTTCGCTTTTACGATACGTTAATGAGTCTTAATGTGTTCGTGATTATGTAACATTATATGTATATAATCGTGATTACGTATATAATGTTCGATAGCAACGTGCAAGACAATTTTCTTTAAAGAATTGTCGTTACAAACTACATAGCGACACGTGATTGATGGTTCGAATCTGTGCCGACAGCTATGTACACGAGGAAATTGTTTACAGCCATATTCATCTTGTCTAGTGTAAATCCCCAACATTACTATAAGAAACAGCATACTGTGTAGAATGAATACGAACCGAATGAGCGTTTAGTACCGTCTCTTAAAAGGGTACGTAATGCTCACTATTTTTCATAAACACGTTGATATCCTCAAAAATGCGCCTCTGGGGATGGTTGGCTGGGTTTTACAATAAAAAGTTTCAGCATTCGAGGCTGATGCTCGCATTTCATTAGACGAGGAATGAATGCGGGAAACGAGACGTTTTTTTGTCGTATAAACGAGCCTCGGTGTAGACATAACCGCCGAATATACGGGAAGGTCGAGTATTTAGCGAATGCTCGCGATATAAATTGGAAGACGGATAGAGTCGGCTTTGGATCTGGGAAACGCGCAAGATCATCTATCACAATTTATCCCAGTCCAAACAGACAATAAAAGATTGTCTGGGCCTCATTACGTGTGTATCGAAGCGGCAACGGAGCGGTACGCAGCGAGGAGTCTGCAGCGCGACGCTCGCCTGCGTCGCCCACCACGGCTTGTTAACTTGCGATTATCTGACCCCGCCTTTGGCTGTTTCCGTTTTGCATTTAATACTTGACCGACATTTACTGTTAATTCTCGCATTCAAATTATAATTTCATTTGAGCGGTTTCGATTATCTGGCTTTCAAAATATTGAAGAAGAAGAGCGTTTTACAAATGTGTGAGAGTGTTCAACGGCAGTGTTTAGGACCGCGGAACAGCTTACTAAATATACAAGTTGCAAGTAGTTTATCGAAATTACTTTAATTTGCATTCAGAAAAACCACACCCAAAGTGATTGTGTTGAAACTAGCGTGTAAAGTATTGAATGCTCATTTACAGAAAGATATGTAATTAAGTTTTGAAAGAACTCCGAACGTAAAATGAACATTATTATTGGAATTGTGCCAAGCATTCGTCGGATACCGCGGAAACGCACTAGTATGTCAGCGGGGTTAGAGGGCAACTGAGACATACAACCTGATTTATTTCTACTCAGAGTTAACTATCGCCCACACAGCAATATATTAGTGAGTATACATAGTTACACATTCAAGGTAATTTTACAGGTACGTTATTCAAATTCACCCTGTTAGCGACGATCATCCATCATGGTTGAAGACTACCACCCATGTAAGTATGTCGCATTTTGGGCTATATATGCGGTTTAGACAGCGGGTATATATGCGTTCACGAGCGGGATATAATTTTTAGCTGCAATACAGCCAGTATTAAATATAATATCACATTGAAAGGACAGCATCCGTGGCGCAGTTAGTTAGACGCCTCGTGAATCGAGATGCCGCGGGTTCGATCCCCGTACCGAGACAAATGTTTATGACATCTATAGGCATTGTTTTGGGTCTGGGTGTTTGTGAGACCGAAAAGTCTGTCGTAGTTCCTGTTACTCATGATACAAGACTCGATCTTATTGTGGGGTCAGGACTGTGTATGTGACTGTTGGGTGTATTTTTTTATTACTAAAGCTAAAGATATGAAAATGTAGCAGCACCTTTTGCGTATAAATTAATAGGGTGAGCCTAATATAAGACATCGTATTAAGCTCGGGGTCAACCACAGCGCTATACAAATAAATGCGTTATTACGGTCTGTATTATCATGAAGGGTATATTAAGCCGCAGTATAGAATCCCCATGGGCCAATCACAACATCGACCCCGCGTCTACGTATTGTTTATGACGCTATTCAGGAAGATATTAGTTATCTTACACAAGAATGTCCAGATTGTCGGAATAATTCCTGACTTTATATTTAAATCTCTTCGGAGATTAATTAGTTTATTACAATAAGTACAATAGATTCGTAAAATAGTCGGATATAGTCAGAATAGCAGGCAATCGATAGGGATTGATCTCATCGGACCTACTTTAACTAGATCGATGGCACCCTTCACAAGGGTTAAAAGTATCCTGAACGGATGAGAATTAATGAAGAGATTATTGAAAGTTAAATTAGTGGACGAAGTGAAAATAGTATGTCTGGATCAAGAAAAGTGGTCCCTGTCTACCCTTGGGATATAGGCGTGACGTTTATAGAAGTATGTAACTACTAAATAAAATAGGTACTTACATAGAAGAACGCAAAATTCTTACCAAGAAATGTTTAATGAAGAAAGCCTTAATATTACTTTAATTACCGACCGGCAGCCCGATAACAAAGATTGAGTAATGGTTATTAGAAATTTTATACCGCAAATTGCTATATTTGTGTTTAAATGTTACGAAAGCAAGGGCCTAACTGTGGATGAAATTATTAATATAAACAGTAGGGGTACATTAATTCATCAGTGTACAACGCCAAGGCCGAGAGACATCAGTCAAATCTTGTTAAAATTCTGAAGGCAAGATTAGCGCGGCCCGTGTAAACAAGAGCTATGTTATCGGATGATCAGATGGTTCGCAGTCGGAACGGTTCCATGCATTATGCATGAGCATTGTCTCCTCTGCCAGATACAAAAGCCGACGCTGAAAGTGGCCGCCTTTCTCGCATTTCTAACAGTAAAAAAATGCCCAAATCAATAGATTATGTTGGCGATATTCGCAATTGAAACACTTGTAAGGCGATTAAAATGAATTGTTTTGAAGGATTATATATATTTGATTTATTGCTGTGAATGGCGAGACGAGCAAGCCGACCGCCTGATGGTACGCGATACGACCGCTCATGAATAGTAGAAAAACCAAACCAAACATACATATACATCTATAAAATACCAGTGTTCGCGAGAAATTATCTACTCATATAATAAAATTTAATTTGTCAAAAGAATTTCATATTGAAAAATATTTTATTATACAAATTCAATTACATGGCTTCGATGTAGTTTGAATTTCACCATACAATTCCATAATCATGTGAAAATATTGTGCAATTTAAAGTCATTTATGCCTCACTGATTTTGTGAAATCTTATATGGTATGTGAGTTCTCGAAAACTCATTCAACACTCCTATTGTTTGCCACGTATGAGATTTTTTTATTTAATAGTTCAATTATTCCCCGAAAACTTTAAGTCAAGCAGGCGATCAACCAAATACCACTAGGAAATTGATATAGGACATTTTTTCTAGTTTTTGCAATGAATTGCAAGACGAATGAATTACGAAGCAATGCTTGGAATTCCACTGCACACGCCACACTGAGCCATAAGATGTTAAATCTCAATACGTCCAGAAGTTACTCGGGTCTGCTTGTATCGGTGGTAGGTATGGTATGGTTGCAAAGCTGGAAGTATCGAGTTTGATTCCGCGTAAGGCAAAGTACTATTGTATTTTTTATTCATTTATTTCATTTTCAGCCCGGAGTCGGGAATATGTACCCGATATGGCTATAGGCTCCCCCAGGCCCCACCTCACATCGAGGGACGAAAAATGTAAAGCGAAACCTGGGTGTCCTCGTTACACCTCAGCCTACCCCTTCTGGGAAAAAGGCTTGAATTTTTGAATGTATGTCTATGTATGTATGTTATTCTGACTACAATATCCTTCAAACCGAACCACAAAAGTACATTTACACTGCTGTTTGGCGGGAGAAATAGACATTGCTGTGGTACCTACTCAGGCGGAATCCCTCATATGAGAGCCCTGGCACGAGTAAAATTGATGAACCAAGTTGAATTCCTAAATAAATGTAAGGAAAACATAATCCAGTTACACGACGGATTATTTATTGCGCCTATAAAAAAATCGACGAGGTATTCTTAAGATGATATTTTTAGAATTAAAGAAGCATGTAAATTCGTTCCGAAAATAAACTTAGAACCAATCTTGTGCGAGATTAGCATTACACAAATATTTGCTTTTCAAAGCTTACACAAACTTCCACGTTCGTATTAAATTCGTAAGTCTATCGCAATAAGCTAAAATATTATTAGTGCATACTAAAGCCAAGTTACATTAGTGATTCACACTAAGAAATAATTGAGTTGTAAACGGTTATGTAGATAACAAATACATTAATTATTACATTTCTAAAAGCCAGAGTTATTTAATATCTAACGAGAGGTTTAATTAAAATTTTGCGACGATATAAATTTTGCCAACGTTATGAGTAAAAATATTTGCTTCTCTATGAACCAATATTTATATAAATGGTCACGATCCTATTCATACAGATAAACATGGCTTTGTTAAATTGGTACCATTGTATAAATTACTAGCGGTCCGCCCGGTTTCGCCCGGGTGCAGATACACTTTTCAAAATGGCGGCCAAAATGTTCAATTCCGACTATCAATTTAGAATATCGACCAATCGAACCACGAAAACGAATAAAATGTCATCGTATTTACTCGATATTTCACTACTGCTTCCATCACATCATTATATATAGCCTTTAGCGCCTCTCGATAAATGACCTATCCAACATAAACATATTTTTTTCAATTCGAACCCTACTGTTTCCTGCGATTAATAAACAAACAAACAAACATCAACGAAAAGGTAACAAACAAACAAACTCTTCAGCTTTATATATTAGTATCGATTATCACATAAAAATCGAATTTGTTCAACCAATGGCAAAGGTCTTTTTGGTATTTCTTATTCCTTATACAATATACATGTATGGAATTTGACTTAGAATGTTCTGATTTACAAGTCACAGCTTTGAAAATGTTCTTACCTCACCTCAAGTATTTACATTTTAAAATATGTAATGTATGTAAGGCTGCGTTAAGGCAAGAGATTAGAATCCCGCGTCTCCATTGTTCGTACAACACCGAGGACGAATAAAGGTCGGCAAATGTTCCCATTCTAATTAAGATTACATAATGCAAGACACACTGATTGCTATTAAATTGTCCGTATTAATGAAGTATATGAGCGAGCATAACATTTTTGATTGAGCCTCATTAATGAAGCTGCATTATCAAGGGAGTAAAAACAATCGCGATTTTGCGCGGCCATAAATACGACAATGTCAGAAAAATGCTTTTACAAAATAAAGCCATAAATTATTCGCAGATAAATGAGATTCAAAATATAAAAAAACCCTCGTGGTACGGGTAAGTAGATTCTAACTCACGAGAGGTCCTATATAGAGGTCGATTTAAATTCAAGCGAGATGTGTGAAGGAAGGCTCTGGTGATTTATGTAAGCGCCGGGCCTGTGGTATTGTAAAAGTTTAAATATGAGGATAACAGCTCTCGTGGCCGCCCTGGCGTCACTGGGCACGTTATCAGAAGGGTCACGCTGCCGCGTCGCATCGTCGACGTGACTCCATTTAACTTTCGCCTGATCTGATATGCTGGATGTGTCTTCGCGCCCCATTACTACGTTTGTTTATTACCTCTTCATTACAGAACATTTTAATTTGTTCTTTTTCGATAAAAGTTTGGTAGATAAACGTTTTTTTTTTATTGCAATGAATGGCGAGACGAGCATGCCGGTCCTCTGATGGTAAGCGATACGACTGCTCATTAACAGTAGCAAAATTCCACTGCGCTCGCCATTCTGAGACACAAGATGTTAAGTCTCAATATGTCCAGTAGTTATTCTGGCTACAATGTCCTTAAATCCGAAATACAACAGTGCATTTACACTGCCGTTTCACGGGAGAAATAGACATTGCGGTGGTACCTACCCAGATGGCCTCTCACATATGAGAGACCTACCACCAGTAATTATAAACTGTGGTATAAAAGCAAATACAATAGGTACTTCTTTAGGAATCATTGGTAAATGTAGTAGTTTAAGGTAATAAAACGGTCAACATGCTCGCTTAGTGCGGGTTGACTGTAGAATGAAAATTATTAAAATAGCAAGCAGTTGGCACTTTCTCGACCTTTTAATTAAGATAGGGGCTTGCATAAACAACAAGTAATTACCTCACAACTTTAAATTCTGAATACGACTTCTAGAAAACGTCCTTTCGAATCATAATTGTTTGTAGCATGAACAAACAACAATAGATATTTGGGCCGACGTGATGCCTGCGAAAACTACATTTCTATAAACAGGCTTCGCATCATTAATTATAGTAAGACCATTACGCCATCTTTACAAGATGTTGACATTGAGGAGGCGGGTTGTGGTGACATCTTCTAAGCAACTTGGATCCTGTTAATGTAAATCAGAACACGCGCTGCGAATACATGCGTCGGTCTAGAAATACCGTAAACTTATAAGTGTCGGAATGGCGAAATTAATACAAAGTTTCTGAGGGGCGCGGATGGGAGCGTGTGTATCGGTGTAAATGAGGTTGTGTACCTAGCCAGCGAGTTACAAAGTAAATGTTTGTAAAAATCACAAACTTCATTATTAATACAAAATTTAACAAAAACCATTTTTGTTACAGCCATGAATAGCATAATTTTGTTGATCCACACTTCTAAACAGCCTGAAGCTTGAGGTAAACAGTTGTTTTTCTCCGATATAATGTATACAATAGCTGACTTTCTTATTCAATATTTTTCCATAAAAGAGTGAGCGAGATTATTAATCCCACATGGCAGTGATGTCAGCCTTCTTTCACCTCCCCTATGTATGACGTCATAGTCAGAAACAAATAAAACGCCTAAATTAAACTTGCTTGGTATATAAAAATTTAAGAATGAAAGCGAGAGGGCGCCAGTCTCCTGGGGCTGTTTGTGAATAATTCACCAGCTTGAAGTGTTGAGCCATGTGCGCCACCGTCTTAATATTCATATAATATTTACGTTAGTGGCACATTTGCACAAACATTATCGCCATAAGCGGGCACTCATGTTTTTTTTTCCAAATTTCGGTAAACAAAATTCCATTACTTAGCAATGCACTCTTCCGATTAAACTGATCGTATAAATAATGAATTATTCAGCGCCATAATATGGAAGAACATTAGAATATAAATATGAGTAGCAGTAGTAGCCAGATTACGGATTGAATAGACCCTTTGAAATATTTTATACGAAATAGTAAATACAATGTGTCTCGGATTATCAAAATAAATCCAATAAATCTTGTAGCAACTGAATAGAGTACATAATATACTCTGCCTCCAAGAATAAATCGCATTATAGTCGAAATATACCAAATATTTTACTAAAAATTTGCTTTGTATTACATTATTTATTATTGCCGTAGCTATTTTTTATTATTAAATTCACTTTGTTTAGCTTACTCTAAAATAAATCAATTTACCAAATGTTAAAATAAAAATGACTAATATTTAGCTTCTCGCGAGCAGATAACTATAATACAACTCGATATGAACTTGTGACTCTTTAAGTGCCATATTAGCAATATGTTCCCCAACCACTTCTTGAAAATGGTCATACAACGCTATACTGGACCCTTATCACAGACAGGACTATTGTTGCCAATAAGTCTGATATTGTCTGTGAAACGAGAGGCCGCGGGTTCGATCCCCGCACCGAGACAAATATTTGTGGCCCACAAGTATTTGTCTCGGGTCTGGGTGTTTGTGAGACCGAAAAGTCTCTCGTAGTTCCTGATATCCACGACACAAGACTTAATTGATCTTAATGTGGTGTCAGGACTATGTATGTGACTGTTGGGTGTATTTATTATTATTATTATTGTAATAATATATCGATTGATGTGGACTCAACAGTTACTGTCCCGATTGTTGTTGCTGCACACGGACTGATACTAAAAAGCCTCGACCAATATCTCCAGGGGCTCTCAATTGGTCGTTGGGTCAAGAGCCACATCCAAAAGGCGGTGTTGCTAGACACCGCACGCATAGTGAGGAGGTTCCTCACTTTGGATCTCTAACCACCGATGGCTTGGGTCTTGAACCTCGCCACCAAGAATCAATCCTTTTTTGTATAAAATGTAAAAACGTACTTACAATATAATACAACTAATAAAAGCAGATTTCTCTGCGAAATGATTTCTGATTGTTGGTTATTGAAATTTATTGACAGGCATTCAGTAAAACTGGTAATTTCGCGGTATCTAAATTATAACTTCTATAATACAAATTGTAAGCGTCATACTCAGGCTGCAGGTAATTAGAATCGATAGTGATGGTGCCCAGTTTCGCATTTCGTAATTTCGTATTTGCGCAAATATTTTCGTGGAATACGGTCAAGTGAATTTGCGAGTAATCGTATTACACCAGTACGCATCGAAAACCCCGTGTGAGTTTATATGTCTAAGAGGGTGACCCACTTGTTCGCAGGTATTCACATCATATCGCATTAATTCGATGACATTTCCAGCCCAAACTAAATTCATTTAGTTGTGTTACTCATACGTTATGGAATATTTAGGATTGGTGTCAATTTAGGCAGGTCGGATTAATAAATAAATAAATGCATCTAACAGTAACATACATACATCCGACCCCAAACTCAGATCGAATCTTATATTGTGGGTATCAGAATCTACAACAGAATTTTCAGACTCACAAACACTCAGACCCGAAACATATACGTGCGGATGACACAAATATTTGTGTTGGTGTGGGGATGAAACCCGCGGCCTTTTGTTTCACAGCTGGTGGCTAACCATCTGCGCCACTAGTTCTTAGAATGGGGTCAGGACTATGTATGTGATTGTTGGGCGTATTATTTATATAATTTAAGTACAAGCTCAACTTGAAAGGCGACATATTGGCTTAAGTCACTATAGTGGATTTTCAAACATTGTCAAAGGTCCCTTGGCCAGTTACAAATAATTATAAACCACGAGCTATCGCGAGTTCGTGGTATCGCAGTAAGATTGCTGTATACCTGTATACCAGTATAAAACAGTATACAGCAATCTCACTTACCAAATCTAGTCATGTATATAACATCGTGCTGTACGCCTATCTGGACGGAATATGAATGCGGAAATAATCGTTCGGCTTCATTCGCGAATTATCTCGATGACCGACGCCAAATTACCAAACCGTAAAATCGCGTATCAAATATGCACACACAGTGTATGTTTTTGACGTTAACACCGCCTACAACTCGCTCTGGGTTATTACGCTCATAAATATATTAGTCTAAGATCCCGCCATACATCGACCTTCACCGAGATGTTTATTTGATGAAACCTATTTTATATGCAATTTAATATGTCAATAAATATATTGTATATGGGTTGCCTTGCAAATTTCAGTCCAGAATACGATTAATTAATTATTAAAATAAAAAAATTTTTTTTACACTTTTCACCTGTTTGATTATTAAACAAATTCTATACCAATCGAAAGTATGAAACCCATAGAATATGTAAACGTTAGGTTGCCTATTTTTTTCCGGTCACAACCCTCAGGTTGCCAGGTATAAACAGGTAAATCGCTACTAGCATTTTGCGCCGGTCTGATTATTGAATGGAAATTAAATGAAAATAAAGATCATTTTATTATGAACACGGTGGTATAGGGTTGCCTGCGAAAAATCAGTCCCGAATTGCGGTTGTCGAATTTAGAAAAGTGAAATATTGCTCCGAGTGACACAGCATAGCAGCTGTTCGAAGTCCGCTTATAAAGAAAGAGGTTGCGCATGCTATTTATTCTTGAGAATGAAAAGGACAGCGATAGACTCGTATATGCTGTGTTCTGTGTTACCTGGCAACCTGAGGGTTGTGACCGGAAAAAAATAGGCAACCTAACGTTTACATATTCTATGGGTTTCATACTTTCGATTGGTATAGAATTTGTTTAATAATCAAACAGGTGAAATGTGTAAAAAATATTTTTTTTTTAATAATTAATTAATCGTATTCTGGACTGAAATTTGCAAGGCAACCCATATACAATATATTTATTGACATATTAAATTGCATATAAAATAGGTTTCATCAAATAAACATCTCGGTGAAGGTCGATGTATGGCGGGATCCTATACTATATGGATATTTACCTTAGCTTCAGTGACATATCAATATCCATTTACATTTTCACATAAATTGTATGTTAAATCCGGGCATTTCCTACTTTACAAAGCATTGCCCCTTTTTTGCTGTTCGGCAAACTAGACGAAGCAATAAAGTGGGCGATTAAAAGTATTCATTGTATTAAACATAATGATTCATTATGGAATGTTGGCAAATTGAACAATCTTGTCAGAAATAAATAAGGGCATGTGTGCGTTACATGCTAACAGAAATGGATATATTTTATGAAACCGTTACAACGTGATACGAAATATCTAAAAAAACTCAAAGAACAATGAAACGCTCATTCGAATCCGTTCCTCGTATTCATAACGTAACGTAATGAAATTGGGAAGGCGTGACTTGGCCTTCGCTATTATTATTTTCTTTATTTTATTAGTAACAAAACTGCCCAATTACAATGAAAGATTGAAGAAATCAGAATCGCTATGTAGAAAAATAGGAATCGTGAGGTATTGCTGTCATCCAACAACAAAGAGTGGTAGCGAACAGCCAGCACATCAAAGATATAAACAAATCAAAAGGAAAACGCGCAGAGGAAAGTTCCAAAACAAAGCTAATAAAACGATAAAAACAGCGGTGAATTTGTAAGGGTCCAGAGAAAAGGTCTTTGAAACAATGTGACTTGCTAAGCAACCTCTCGCGAGCAGCCTGATTACGCCACCAAGAAACAATTTCTGCAAACACACCAACTTTGTTGGAACTGTATTGTACATGTAGTTTATTTATTCTTTATTATTCTGGAACAGTTGGGCTATTTCTGTCGAGCCGCTTTTAATTGGCTAGCAGATGTATATGTAGAAATCTTCCATTTAATATGGGGTAAATCGTTTTCAAGCGGTATTACACATGTGAAATATGATTCTAAGAATCGGGCCGCCGCGCCGCGCCACGCGCTCTGGTTTATGCCGAGGGCTAAGTACAAGTATGTATTTTACATTAGTTCGCCTCGAAATCTGTACGCACACGACTTTTGCATTCCAAAAGAAATGCAAAATTACATATTTGCGAAAACCGGTGCGGGTCGTGTTGTATGAACGTTCTGTGAGTGTTTTTTTAAGTAGCGGCTACTCAGTTTACATTTACTGCTTTCAAAATGAAAGCACTAGATAGTATTACGGCTTTATAAATGTAATAAATGCCGCTCTTTGGTTGCTGGCGTCCGGAACGTTACTCGCGGTTGGCACACTAATGCACCTACGCTGCTGCATGGCGGTCACAATGGTTTAGCCCATTAAATACCATAAAATCTTCATTAGTTTTGCCCGGCGTATAATTTTGTCATACCACGCACGGTTTTGCGCTCACTTGAGTAATATATTTGTTCAATGCCGCGCTAAAGTAGAGTCTGGCTGTGTGCGTAAAAGCTAATCTATGATCCCTAGTGGATTAAAGCGAAAATTTAAGTCTTGGCGTGTTCTTTACTAATGAGTTTTAAAACTTGAACACATTACGAATTTAAACGTAACTTTCAAGACGAGGGTTATTTTAGTGACTTGTGAACAAGGTAATAATTAAATTAGAAACTAAATTAGAAGTAACTAAGTGCTAGGTATTTCAATTTCTAAACATTCTCGTAAACTGTTTTAATATAATTCATTGAGACAACAAAAAAACTACATATGAATTAAAAAAGCTGCTGAATGCCCATATAATAAAGTGCACCACTCTTTTATTATTGAGCATTAAATATAAAAGCAAGTGTTTTAAAAACTATGTATGGCATGCGCGTATCCCCCGGACGCCGACAATATTGGTTTATCAGTTGAGCTTCCAACCAACAATACATTCATCGAAATCGATACTGGATAAAAGCCACCACACATGAGTATATAATATTAAAATATGTCTCTTTAGAATAAAATACGACGGGCGGAAGCACAGCGTCATTTTTGTTAATATTTCTTTTTATACCTTTCCTCTGACGGTGTCGCAAAATGTCATTTTTATGTATGTCGGGAAGATTCATGCAAAGTTTTTTATTAAAAATTAGTAAGTTGCTCCCTATTATAACTTTCTTTCATTCCTCAAACCGCTTGGTTGCATTGAAACTTTTCCAAGCGGCAAGTGTCCATACATATTTCATCACTAGCAAATTCATTATAACTACTGCGTAGTTTATTAAAAATATGTTGCGTTATTAAAATGAACCGTTATATACGGATTTTTCACATTACGTCCAATGTATTTTTATGTGGCATTAAAGTTTAACAAATGCATTATCATACGAGATGGTACGAAAACTAAAACAAAAGATTTAAATACGTCGACGCGCGGTAACTTATGTAAAATGAATGTTCGCGCATGATTTGGGTGCGGTGTATGAAATTATAAAACCTCGCATCTTTCAGTAAATAAATACGTATTTTTTTGATGAACACGCCACACTATGGGTGTTAAAATGAAAAATATCACATTTAGATAATGTACAAGTTCCCGTAACATTGTATCCCTACTTTACATCGTGTTATTCTGTATCGAGGAAAATGGAACCATATTTTTCATAAGCTGGCACTTATGAAGCCTTGGTGTAGCGAGTCGAGGTTATAGTAGGCCGAGTTTATAGTTTTATTTATATTAAACTCATAATTTGCAAAAAATATACACATATATTGTGACTATAAATTGAGATTAAACTATCCTATCTGTCATGTTGTTTCAAATTGCACAGTGGGCAAAATTTTATTGAAATCGATTCAGCAGTTTAGGAGTTCATCGAACTCAAACAGTGTGACACAATTTTTTTATATATTAAGTTTGAATACATTAATTCCAATCTCCTCTTATACAGCCGCTGCCAATAAACAAACCCAATCCAAAATTTGCCGTTTGAGATTGACAGCTCAATCTTTTTTCGGATACTATATTGCCAATAATCAATCTCAGTAGTGAAAAATCTATGGCAACATGACAAGAGATCAATCGAAAAGTAGAAAACAATCCAAATTGACGTCAATCTAATTTTTTCGATTGATTATTGGCATCGGCCGATAATGACTCACTCATGGTCTCCCTCCTATCACAATAATAATGTATCATTATAATTGTCAACTCTTATAGCGCGTAAATACAAACCTCAGTATTTTCTCGATGTTATCTACTAACAAATATATAATTGTATCTTCGGGTAAGCATGTTAAAAGAAAAAGAAAAGAGTTGTATAAATTTCCGTATGCTCAGATAGCAACCCTCGTACTTAAGAGCAGAAAACCTGTCGTAGTGATCAATGAATCTGTCGAGAATTGAGTTGGTATACGATATACGATATACGGTATATGAGTACATACATACCTCTTTTCGAGCATCTCAATACAATTGTGTAGAGATAATAAAAGTTGCTTGCCGATGGGTGCTCTATTCAAGTTACACTTCAATTACCAGATGAATTCAAAACTTTATCCAAGATGTATCACTGTTTCACAGGAAACTTGGGTGAAATAACACCTTTAAATTTGCATTTTATTCGATAAATGAGATTTCTAAAGACTTTACAGCCCTACCCTACTCTTTTCTTCTTCCTTTATAAGACTAAAATAAATCTACAATAACTTATTGTTGTGGGTAATTATACCCGAAGATGATAACTAATTATTAAATAAATTGCATGATCTTCCATTGTCTGATTGATGTGTGTTTTTGGTATAATTTTAGCCAAAATAAAGCTAGTTATAAAATACTAAGTAAAGGTCCAATTCCTTGCTACTTGGTACAATGCAAAGACGGTTTTAGTAACTCATGTCCAGAAAGTACGGCGTCTGCGAGTTGGACAGATTGCTCGATGTTCGCTTTTAATTAGTTTGTGTCGAAGTCTATTGGATGCTGCCACAGCGTCTCTCAATGAAATTATTGAACATCGCATGAATTTTGAACTTTGCAAGAAACGTAGTCCGAAGAAAAGTGAACATCTTTATTAGTCTTTTAAATATTCTAACCTATTTGCATGGTAGTGCGCCGTTGTAATTGCAGACTAAACATATGAACAAGCGGGGGATTTTCATAATAATAGGGTTTTTTCTGTTCATTGTATGTTGTTCGCTTGCATTGTATGTTGAAATGGGCGCACATTCACACTGTTACGGCTGCCAGCTTCAGTGCCTGTGTGGCGCATTCGCGCGGAGCCAGTATTCATTCATCTGTGATACGGATATATACATCACTTTACAGTTTACACGAAGCCCGCGGGGAATTGTAAACACTTGTACAATACAAATTGCCTACAGCTATAGTTAACACTATTTCTTTTTTGTTTTTTGTCCATCGATAGTCTGGCGATACTTTAAAACCTCCACACTTTTAATACCAGTGGGCAGTGCCAAGCGGGTTATCTCGATTGTGCCATTGTGGTCGACGTGATTGCATTGTACGTGTTCATAGGATACGGTATTTTCGCAACGTTTTTACGTTAATTAGCAAGGACTTTGTTAATCTCGTTATTGTTTTTGCATTTATATAAAAAGGATCAGTATAAAAACAGTTGCTGTCGATCCTAAGTTTTATATAATTATGTGAAACACATAGCACTGCAGCTTACAAAGGTGAATATTTTTCGCCGAAAATACTTTATGCAGCATAAGTACGATATGAGAATGTAACAAATAACCTCGCGCTGGACCGTATTACGACTATAAGCGCAAGTCGACAATTTGTTCCACATGCTCCATTCCACTCGAAACATAATAAATTCAATACTCTTAAAAAAGTTTACTTACGTGCAGTTTTCCGACATTTTTGCAATAAAATGTACAAAAGGTAAAAAAAACTCTTTTCTAATTCGATTATTCGCAACAGAACGGCATGCTTACAAAATAAATAAATACTGAAAACTTTTTTTGGGAATACCAAATATACTTTGTAGACGTTATTTAAAAGTCAAATCGTTTCATGTATACTTAATTATGTTCCATAGCGAATGCTATATGTGGCTGTTATAAAGTATGTATTTTCATGTAAAACTATTTTCAGGCGACGCGACGTATATTTTAGTAGGAAACGTGCAGTACATAAAGTATAACAGTGTTGAAGTTTGCGCTGGAATAGCGTTCTTGTTATGACACTGACTGCACTCATAAAACCATTTCCAATGTTTGCAGCATTACAGTTGGTAAGTGCATATCGTTGCGTAAACATTTGCTGATTTATTGAATACACACACCGATATCCCGCGCAGATACTCAAGTATTTTAAAGCTTACCAAACAGACAATTTAACTGATTTATAACGAATATACAACAATATGACCGGAACTTTTGCGCCAACATCGCGCCAATTGTACACTCATATCTCATATCTGATTAATCAATGGAGCGTGTAATAACGCTTCCGTGCTGAAATTATTGCCGCTTATACGTGTTTTAAACCTTTTTCGGCGCGTTCGATTCGCCTAAACGAGATCGCCTAATGGATTCTATTTCACGAACAATCAAATTTGTCGCCTAAACTACGGAATGTTCTGGCCTCTATGGTAAAGAAACTAAAATGGACAATGTAGCGATGCCGGTGTCGGATCGGGATGCAAATTAATACGCGCCTCTGGATCGGGCACATGAATATGCATGGGTGGTTCGCTCGTTCCGGAATAATATCCGAGTGGCCTGGTCGTCCGGGGTCCAAGCGCACATCGCGTCGCACAGCGCCGTCGCTGCCCTGTCGCTACCCTGTCGCCCCGCGCCGGGACACGCGAATCACACGCCGCATTTACTAATCACCATTAGCTCACGGCCACTGAATAATCTCATATCAACAATGCTGGCTTCTGACTACTCAGAATAATCAATTCCGAAACAAAACAACACCGCCATTGTACCAAAAGTTACGTTGTGCAGTAAATATTTCGGCCAGTTCTGCGAATAGTTAAGGCTTTTCGACCATTCCTATCGACAAATCCATTCCACAAAATGTACGAGAATCTCTGTCATAATGTGTAAAGCCAACGGCAACGATACCTCCTCGTAAAACAAGACAACTTCCTGCTTTCGAGTTGTTCGGCATACAGTTTAGAACGGCCGAGTCGCATTCAGGACTAGGCGCTCATAAAAGCGTATTTGTTATTGAAAGTTGGCATCATTCCATTTTACCTAAATATAGCGGATTTAATACTGTTTAAGTAATAACAACTTAGCAGTAAGAAAGTAGTGCCAAAACGCGATGAAATCCTTCGGATTTTTGCAGAAATGTTTAATAAAACGGATGGGTGGTTATTACGGACATTAGTGGATTAATAGGCATTCTAAGCGACGTGTTAGTAGGTCGTGCGTGCTGAGTTAGCACGAGACGTAAGATGGAGTGGTGCGGTGTGGGAGCACACGGGCACACAGTCAGCGAATATGCCATCTCAGCTGCTGCCACGTCCGTATAACAGGCATATCTTGCATTCCTCGGTGTCACGCTCTGTTAACCACTTGGCACGTGCAGGTACCGTACTTTACACTTGTTTACACCATTCATTACTTAAGGTGACGGTTGCACTCGGCGCCCGGTTTTTGCGAGTACAAACACACTGCTCCGTCTCGATGCTCTATTTGTGATATTTTTCTACCGCTGATAATAATACACTATGGTGCAAAACTGAACCAATCTTTTGATAATGGTAATAAATTCTATTTCCTGTTATTTTTAATTCTATAGCGACGTGTTTACTTACTATACACAGTACGAAGCGTCGTTTAGTATCATTCAATCTGAGTAGTAACATGTTTAAACTTGTTTATTCCGCTACGTGTGTGACTCAGTTTTGCACCGAAACTTATAGGAGCAATACAATTATTGTTTGTCGACGATTAAAGAAATCAATAACACGCAATTCATATCACAACTCTACGTCTTTTCAATATATTTATGTATATGTGTAAAATAAATAAGAGTTTTAATCGATTTTTAACATGAAGCGATTTTCACGTTCACTGTATAATAGAATAAAAGAGATGTTACTGGAGGGAAATAGTACGCGTCGAACGGCTAAAATATTAAAAGTGAGTCAAAGTTCTGTTCAGAGAGTTAGAAAGACGTGCAAAAGTTTAAAAAAAAATCTTGGCGGTCGGCCGAAGAAATTAAGTACAAGGGACAGTCATCGTATAATTCAATATATGATTACTGGAGAAGCTTTGTCGACGTCTCACGCAGCTAAACTTCTTCAGTGTGATACTGGAAAGTCGAAGTGGACAGTACAACGCGAACTACATAGAAATAAATTTCGTGCAATCGAGAAAAAAAAGAAGCCATTATTAAGTGAAAAAAATCGAAAAGCAAGGTTGGACTTTGTAAAAAAATACGAAAGCTGGTCAGAAGAGGATTGGAAGAAGGTTATTTTTTCAGATGAAACAAAAATTAGTCGATTTACAACTGACGGTCGTCAATGGAAATGGAAGAGGAAAGGTGAGCCAGTAAGTCGCACAGATTTTATTCAGACTGTCAAACATGGGGGAGGTAATATTATGCTTTGGGGGTGTATACCAGCTTACGGATTGGGACCTATTCACAGAATTGTTGGGAAAATGGATAAAGAAATGTATCTAGATATTTTAAGACACAAGTTAACTGAAACAGTCGAGAATATGCCTTATCCAATCAATGAAATAATCTTCCAGCATGACAATGATCCCAAACATACCGCGAAATTAGTGAAGAACTGGCTCGCTTCTCAAGACTTCCAGCTATTGCAGTGGCCGGCACAAAGTCCAGATTTAAATCCAATTGAAAATCTGTGGTCTCAATTGAAACATAATATTCTTAATGCATATGATTTACCTCCATCCTCTTTAAATGAATTATGGAACCGAGTTCAAGAACAATGGGAGAAAATTTCACCAGATTACTGTGAAAAATTAGTAAAAAGTATGAAAAAAAGATTGGAAGAAGTTAAGAAAGCTAAAGGCTTATGGTCAAAACATTAGAAAGTGTGAGTGTGAGTTTGTTTATATTGGTGCAAAAGTGATTCAGTGTTTTGTCGTATTATATTGTCATTTATTTTATAATATTATAATCTAATACCTGATAATAAATACACTACAGTAATTACTTCTTAATATGACTTTCATTTCAAGAAACATGCATTCCTTCCCTGAGAAACAAAACATTACTATGAATTGGTTCAGTTTTGCACCATAGTGTATGTATGCGACAAAAATCTCCTAGTGAAACATTTTCAGACTGCTTTATTAATTAAGCAGATGGAACTAAAAGAATAATAAATGCTGATTATATTTTAAAAGAACGGTATTTTGCATACTATCTAAAGACCCAACAAACTGCGTTATAAAGAGAATCCCTTGCTAATATTGCTGTAACCGACGAGCAGGCTAAGAAAATTTTATGTACGACGTGCATTCGCCACTTTTCTCGGTTTTACAAAAGCTAACTGCATTAAAGATTAATTATCTCAAATTGTCAAGAACGGTTCAAGTATTATCACATTATTTGAATTTAACAATCTTTTAATATGGGAATTTTAGTTACATATTAACATAATATGTACCTTTAGATACAAATATTCGAATTGGCCTTTGAGGTTTTAATAAATGTTGCATAGGTATAAACACCGGATACTGCTGAATACAAATTGCCTAAATCACGACTGTGGTAGATCGCAGAAATAGGTAATATGAGGGCAGCTAGCCGCTTAATTAATACTGAACAATTAGTGGAATCCTATTCGCTTAAATACCCGGTGCTCCAGCATATACTTTAAATTGTAATCGACTTGAATGGTGCTTGTGTATTACACTTGCCTATATGAGGAGCTAATATGACTGTGCGAGCAAATTTCTCCGAATCTCCTCGACCTATTTTGAAGAGTACTTCGCAAAGTTCTCTTCATAATTCTAGAAAATTAATTGTAAAGTTGAATCCGCGTATAAAGAATGAATTTGAGCCTTTCATTCTTAAAATCATTTAAAATATGAGTTTTGTTTCGACGACAATTATTTTCAAAGAAATTGTAAGTGATAAAAGTACGTATAGCGTAATCCGTTTTAACAAAATAATACTGGGAAGGTTCAAAGATGAAATTCAATTAAAATCTCGTCGGAAAAGCGCACTGCTTCTATTAGAGTTGTTTTTTTGTGCAAGGCGGAGGCCGCGCCGCACCGGCGCCGGAGGTGAGTTCTATCTACCCTCTCCTATTCATTACTCTTGGAGTCGGCACATGCCGATGTTCGGTTTAATTAGTTTTTGTTGGACGAACGACGATCTACCCGCCTCTAAAGAAATTGGTTTACTCAGCCGCAAAACTGGATACAACTTAAACATAAGTTTTGTATCTTCAATTAGCGATATTTAAAAGTTATTGTTTACGAGTCCGAACTCCGAAACAATAAAAATGTAAGTCAATTGGTACGTGAAGATTATTTTCTTGTACCCTATCGCACGAATGACTGAAGCGGGGAAATATTTTTTCCTATAAATATTGAAATTATTCCACCGACGACGATGTGTTCTTTGAGAAAAAAATATGGAATCCGATAGAGAAGTGTGGCGTGAGCAAACACGACATCGCCGCGCCGCGTTCAATCAATTGATTTATAATATTACATCAACATATTATTACCGTTTTGCCAGACTTCGGTATAAAAAGTACCGTGTTAGTAAAATACGATTATCACCATTAATTATACGTTTAAACATACACTGCGTTATAGTAGTTTTCTTAACCGAATCTTTACTCACAGAAGCTCTAATGTAAAATGTATGTGGGGACATTGATCAAACTTTCCTCGCTTATTCAGACCGCATACCGAAGTACCATGGCTTTAAAATCGTGAGCATTTCATCGGAGCTGTTGCGTCTGTCCACGTAATCTTATTTCTATCTGGTGCGACCATTTTTAAAAGGCTTTTCCGAGCCACTTTATTGATTTTTGTCTCTCGTGTAGCGTAGGTGGGTGCGAATGTTATTAGTACAACACGTTCTTTATTAAAAGCACTCAATAAACAGTTATTGGTTACTAAAGTTTCTGTACTCTAATTGGGAATACACATAAAAGTGATCAGTCTTTTTAATTTAAGAATAATATAAGCACACGCAACGATACGAGCAATATTTACTTTAGAAATTACTTTTGTTAGTTTATTTTATCTATTTTTAGTTTATTAGACACATTGTCTTACTTAGATTAAATTTCTATTATGTGAGCTGTGCATACCTATAATTGGTATACACATTAGAACTATACCGCTATAAAGATTATTTTTAGTTATATGTATTTTATGTGTGTACTGTTGATGTGCCTTATTTAACATAAAATAAAATAAAATAAAGATACGAGCAAAAGTACAAAGCAAGATATGAATTATATGAGTAATATGCAATTAATGAGGTGTTCAAAATGCGTGTCGATTACAACATTTAAGGCAGCGAATGAGTTGGCAAGACATCGGCCCCCGGGTTTCACATGAATAATTAGGCGTTCAGGCCCACTCGTCGCCGTTAAAAAGAATTATTTGAGCTAATGTTCATCTCGACTTTTGGCGTCGAGCTCCAGCAATTTGTCAAGCCCGTCGCGGTGGGGATGTTTATTCAAACGAGGAGATTTTATTGCAACCACATAAATCTTCGGCCAAAGACGTCATGGCAGTGACGTGAACGCGTAATCACACCACAATGTGATTCCTGCGTCCCTGCCGTCCTCGGCGTACACAGTAGAATAAATATTGATAATTTTGTTTTTGTTCGTTTTGTTTTACTATAAATTTTCAATATCCTTTTGTGGTTTTATTTACGATTCGATGGGTTATCGTAAACATCTCGTATATGGGTTCGCTGAAACACACTATACATACTAGTGTGAGCGGTAATCCGATGCATTGTGGCAGTGAACACTGTACATATAAAACCTTACAAAACGTAAATAGGAAGTAGAGTAGGATTGCAACGTCAGTAAGCGAGTTGTTAATTCGGGCGGCCGTCAGTAATCCTGTCTGGTGGCGTCGGGCTGCACATCGTTATCATTTTGGACATTAATAAAACTCCATCCGGCATTTCTAACGAGCACACCGCAAACTTCGCCCACTGGGAAATATTCAAATGGCGGGAGGAGTGCGCACAGCGCATATTGACGCGGCTAATTATCGCGCCGCGTCGCGCGAAGACCGACTATCGTTTCGGCGGCCGACCTGCAACACCCGTCGCCTCAATGCTACTTTATTTATATCATCCTCTTATTCTCATATTTATGATAACACTATGGGCGAATAAATTCACGGATCTTCCACAGTCCGTGAAAGTTTGAAACATTGTATAAAGGTTATATACATATGAATGTACTTCGGTAATGTTAAAATTAAAATGTCTAAACAAGACAAAGGTACACCCGAATGCCTTTTGTATTATTCAGAAGCTTGTACATTTCGTTCGATAAAGAATTCCAATAAGTCACGTTGGCTTTTAATCCGAGAATATCCGATTAGTTTCGGACGCACCCGGAGTCCCTAAATCCTGGGTCCGGAATTAATCGACTGTCCCGTAAGCCTAATTACCGGGATAATGTTCGTAAAGTTTCAACATCTTAATTATAAGTACGGTGTGTGGCGTGATACGATAACGAGAGACGTGATTTATCGTTTTATACTTATCGCTAAGATCTATGACTTTTTTAAATCGATTTATCATTACTTATAAAGGATATAGGTAAACTGCGACCGAAAACGAAGCCATCTAGTAGTTTTAGTGACTTCAGTTCAAACACAACAGAACAAAAATATTTTTTGTTTATATTTTTTTCTATGGAAAATACGTCGTTTATCCTAAAATAATAATGTTGATCGTTTTATTGTTAAGACTTCATACTAGGCAAGGGTGTAAAGTATTATTTTAGCAAAAACTATGGATTACCACCCAAAAATGATGATATTTAAAACATCACAAAACAATATCGGTGTTTTTTCGAAATTTTCAGTTTTATTGTATCTGTCGTCACTGAAATTACCACTTGACTTTGTTTTCTGTAGCATTCTGCATATATCCTGTATAGATAAATTAAAATGTGACTTCATTTGTTACGCATTTACGACCTACTACTCCAACATGATTATTATCACGATTTTGAATACATATGTTAGGGGTACACAAAAATACATGAGACAACTTTCAACGACAACAAAGCCTGTTACCGAGATATAGACAATATATATGTTTTTATATAAAAGCTTTCTGTGTTGACCATCAGCCTAAATTAATGAATAAAACACAAATAACCTCGAGCGAAACTGCGGTCAAATATGGTACTAAATGGGGCTTTATACATATTTTAATCACGCCATATATTTCAGGCTAAAGTAAAATAAAGATCATTTACGAAACTAAAATGGAGTAATACGGGAGAATAGGCCAGAAGTTTAATGTTTATACCATTAGACCTGCGAACAGTTCGTGATAACAGTTAAATTTCAAATTGCGTTGCTCGATGTAGTTTGTTTTAATCCAGCTTAATCAAACAAGGGTGTCGAAACTTACACGCGGATTCAATTAAGGATCTTAAGAAAATGTTACATCACTCCAATAGCAACTAATAGGATGCCGGCAAATTGTATCCTTCGGTGAAATCACTGGCGATAGAACATTCTAGATTGTTGAAGTGTTGAAGTGTTGAAGTTTCTAGATTGTTAAGCGCAGATATTTTGTTAAACGACGACGGGCACGACGTGTCTCGTCGGCATGTGGCCTTAATACTTAAATTTCTTTTTGTAGATAAAATAAAATATTATTTTGTGAATATATACATATTTTGTATGCGTGTATTAGTATGTTGTGGCTACATACCAGATTTTTCAGAGTTGTATGGACCTTATTAATCGATCAATAAAAAACATATAAAAAGCTTCGTAACGAACAATTATATTTACAAGATTGTTGATGTGTAAAATGCCGTTTGAAATATGCCAATGATAGACTATGATATAAACCTTTTTGATTGTAGAGTTGCTTACTCAACGGTAAATAAAATAAATGCATACACCCAACAGTCACATACATAGTCTTGACCCAACATTAAAACCGATTAAGTTTTATGTGGTGTGTATCCGAAATTTCGAGAGACTTCGGACTTACACCTAGACCCGTAAAAAATATTTGTGGGCCTCACAAACATTAGCCTTGGTGCGGATATCGAACCCGCGGCCTTTCATTTCACAGTCGATGTCTAACCAACTGCGCCACGGAGGCTGCCGAAAATGGGTGTATTTAAAATGTATGGAAATAAAGCAATAGCCGAGCATTTATGATAATACAAACTTGAAACAAAAAAACCTGATGGAGATGAAGCATTAAAGGGCTTATAAGGCGTATTTGTCTCGAACATGATTTTGTTGGGGATAATCCAGATTACAGATTAATAGAACGACTGTTCCTCGTTTGGGGTTAGAAACGAAACGTCGAGAGTTCGTAATGCGAGAGAACGAATCGAATACGACAAAACTCGTGGGAAACGACGCTATTATTTTATTTTATTTCACAATTTTCCGAGTATATAATTTTCATTGTTCCCAACCTAAGCCTTTCGAATTCACTTTACATAATATTGCTTTAGTGATTCGATTTGAATCCTGGCTGTTAAAAACTTACATGACCGATATATTTGCTTAGTTTAAAATTTAAATTGATTTTAAGCGTTTTTATGGATTCACTTTACATATTATATTTCTTTAGCGATCCGTTTAAAATTCTGGCTTTTATGAATTTATATAACTATTGAATTGACTTTATATTGAATTAAAATGAAATACAAAATAAAAGAAATGAAAAGAAAAGGCAAAAATGTAGTATTGGATCGGCCTAGGCTGAGCGGTGCGAGTGCTGGCCACGCAGCTAATCGCGTTACACGGTCTACTTACACACGAATAAAGATTATTCTACAAATGTATTGGGAATGCGGTTATCTTATTCAACAAAGAATTCGTACCTATGTAACAATAACAGACTTTCATAACAGACCTTTTTTTTTGTCAGTAGAAGTCAGTCGAGTTTAATGAATTTTTCATGCCTAAATGAAAATAAAACCTTTAAATATTTTGTGTGAGTTAAATATGAAAAATATAAAACGATAAATTTATACGTATCAACTGATATTTGCGTACGATTTTGATGAATTGGAATGAAGTACGAGTGAACTAAAAAATCGCAATTAATTCAACGAGGAAAAATCTAGAACATTATTTTATATTAAAAAACTTTAATAATGTTACATTACTCATGAAGCTGAAATAGTTTCACTTATGTGGCGAAGTTGAACAAAGCGAATACGTGAAAAATACATATTATTAAGCGGAGTTAGTTTGAAACTACTACGTGGCGTAGCCCCGTAGCAGCGTAGCGGTCTTTTAACACGCTACGTCGCTTTCTCGATGGCGTTTTATTGGCTCGACTTTGATTAATATCTCCGGAATGCTAGCCTATTAGATCACTAATGGAGCTTTATGTGGCCTGACAAATGTACCAAACACACATTTGTACATTAAGCTACTTAATATGTACTCTGGATTTATTCCTTAACTTTGTGATTAAGTAAGCTTTGACTCAATAAGCTTCAAGTTTCATTCGCAACATTAATCTTGCGTTACTGCTTTAAATATCAGTTGTAAGCTGCAAAGAACTTAATCAGAGGAAAACGTGGGAGGCGCAAGAAATAAAGTACCCAAGCAAGTTGGACAGCTTGACAGCAAGTGCTCGAGCCGAGTGCGGCTGGCTCGAGGTAGACGCTCTCGTTACAAACAAAACTTGCTCGTTCACAGGCCTGTGCCGTATGAACTACGAAAGAATCAAAGTATTTGTAGGCATCTGGAGCAACTTTCTCGCTTAGGGTAAACACGCGGGTAAATTCAAAATTAAGTTACAATGTTGAAAAGGCGCGGCAAGAAAATCATAACGCAATTTGTCAAGTGTCATGGAACGCTTGCATTTGGTTGAGATTGTATCCCCAAATGGGGATCGTTTTGTTGCCACTTTTCGTTCGCCGATTACGCAAACCGCGTCTCCTCCACGGATTATATCAACTTACAGTCTCAAGCCGAGTTTAACATGTGGACGAAATGCTGAATTTGTTGACGAGTTATAAATATTCATTGGTAATTTAAATACTTGTTAAGTAAGTGTCGTCATAGGATCGCCACGGTTACAAATTTTGCAAAAAGCCTCACTTTCAATATTCATATAACCGAAGTAATTTGACAATTTGTTTGCAATACGTTGTATATTTTGGTATAGATTTTTGTTTTTGGTATAAATTATGGTAAAGATTATTGCTACACTTTATTTCTATTTCTATTTAATACTTTATTGTACACCATATACATAACAAAGACAAAACTAAATGAAATTGAATACACATATATGCACAAGTGCAAGCTTGAGGCAATCTCTGCCAGACAACCATGGGATGGATAAACGAAAAGAACGAAAGTTGAGATTTCGGATGACTCGTATTATTAGTATCATGAATTTTCTTATTCTGACACGATAGATATTACAACGCACAATGAATCCAAATTATCGAAAAATATTGAGTTACGTGTCACACGTGCGTGTAAAATAATTATCAACAATCAATATTTTCAGAAACGTTAACAAAATATCCTCGGTAGTTACCCACTAATTATAATCAAACATTGCAAGTTAAATAAAAGCTTATAAAAATATCCAGGAACTGCGCCGTTGAATATAATTTACGTTTTTTATGTACGAATCTCCGACGCGATACCGTAGGTAAGTGTTTTCAATTATTGTCGACGTGTCTCCACCACGTTTTATTAATATAAAAATATTTGCCGCGTATTACTTCAGTCTCATTAGGAGTGCTCTTAACTGGTTCGCGCCTATTTGCATCGAGCAAAACACTTGGAAAACCCTTGTTCAGTGTCTCTCGTAAGCTCCGTTTCTCTACTTGTTTACCGTAATAATCCTCCTCTTAATTTTTACATCAGGGTATTTACCTCCTGTTATACTTCATCGGTTTAAAATAAATTAATTGTCACTCGTATTAAAATTATTATATTCATACATTTTATTGACGTAGGAAAATCGGATTCGTATTATTAACGATAAATTCCTTTTAAATGTTGTGAATTGAATCGATATAAAATTTGTGTGATTGTAATCAAAGGCGTAATCGTAATAAGGAAATTCATAGTAATTTTTACAGCTCAAAAATATTATCGTATTTTTTTAACGTTTTAAATAAGTTTTCTTTTTGATATTGTAGCAGGATTAAAAATGAATGCCGTTATAGAAATCAGCCGTAGTAGGAAAAACAGCAAACGGAGATGCTTAGTACTGGGTACACAAAAATATTTTTTTAATTTGTGATTTGCTATTATTGCTGGTCGCCAGAAGAGCGCTGTGTTGTAAGATGTGTGGGCGAAGCATACGGCTGCGAGCACTGATCGTTTACGTCACGGTAAATTAGCGAGACAATCACTCAGCGTGACGCCATAGACCGAGCGGCTCAGCGGACGCAAATGAAGGACCACACTCCAGGCGAGTGATCCTTCAGCTGTTGACCTACATGTGTACTGACCTGCCGAGCACTTAATAACCGAACCACGTAATAAGTAATTGGAATAACAATTACATACATATTCATTCACACACCCGAGTCCCGTGCGGTTATGCATAATTTGAATAATATTATATTGAATATGTACTGACGGTGCTCAATTTGATTGGAGGTCATGAATTTGGAAGTTAACCGACATATTGGCGAGGCCTTCGCGAGATAAGCCGGGCATGTATATTTAAGAGCGTTGCGGAGTTAAGTCAAAACATACGAATGTTAAGAGGCGTGACGTTATTCATCACGAGTTTCAGAGGTTTTCCTTAATTTATACCGTTGTTAGCCGCATTGACGTTGGTTTTATCATCCATTAGCGGCAGCGGTCGGAGTGCGACTCCACTGAATATAATCGCGCAAGTTAAAGATGAAAGCGCCGAAAGGCGTCCACAATTAAAGCGCGTTATTAATGTGTCGGGTGCAGAATTAATTAGAGCACCGCGCACGCCCGATAGTGAACGTTGATTTATAACTTCCATTCCGACAGACACTCTTAGATCACGGCCCTATTAACTTTTAATTATTATAATTATACCATTTGTTTCTGTATCTGCTTCTCACTTGTATCTACGAAGTACCATTAGTAAGACACATTTCATTCTTGAAAGAAAGGAAGACGTAAACAGCTCAATATCCATTATTTAGTGAAGTCATGTTTGGCGAATAACTTTGGTGCAATTTAATTTCAGATTGAAGCTTTTAAGGGCAGGTCGTAAAATTAATTTATAGCTTGGAAACCCCCCGAGACCAACTCCGTAACGTCTGTATGTGTTCACTCGCAAAAAAGGTCAGAATTTGGAAGTTATTGATGAAAATAAATTCAATTTTAGTAAATTCGGTTTCAGTACATAATTACTGTGGGTTGGGACGTTTAGTCAAATATAATTTCTAAACGTCTCTATAATATATGATGTATATTTTCAGAATGGAGTGGTTATTCGCTAACCGAAGAGGTCCTTAATACAAATGTGAAAGCAATTATGGCGCGGAGCTTGCGTGCAACACTCGGCCTTCGTCGAGACGTTTACCCAAGTTTATTAATATTGCCGCTTTAATTGGACGCGGGATAACCTATATGCGTGATTTTATATCGGGTAGTTTTGTCAGCATTTTTTTTATTGCAATGCATGGCGAGACGAGCCTGCTGTTCGCCATATGGTAATCGATACGACCGCCTATGAACAAAACAGTAGCGAAACTAAACAACACCTCAAATTACAAAGCAATGCTTGGCATTCATTTGAATAGTTGCATTTAAATAGCTTTGTTTTTTTTACCTTTTTTGTTACCATTATCTCCAATAATTGAACTATATAAAAAACAAATAATTATTTAACTATCTCCGCTCCGGAATAGCTGTATATTTCTGAACTCGGTAAGTAAACACGTATTGTTACAACCCATTTAAAATCAAACAATTGCGCAATAATTAAGCACATATTATGAGACGGTTTCAATATGTTTATAACCAGTGTAAAGCATTGTATAGCGAAATTTGCTGGTAACAATGGCACATTTCGTATAAAAAGACTACTTATTTCGTGAAACAAGGCGTATATCGCGTCTAGTCGGGATGTCGTTTGACCCGACTTTTATCAGCGGTGCGACACATGCGGCCGAGCTTATGCCACTTCAGCTAGTATTTCTTTGAGTTAAGCCAACTTTATATGTGTCATGTGTGTTATATTATTGAACTGCTTTGCTGGACAGAAAAAACATTGACTCTTAATACCAAACGCACAGCTATTCCTAGTTGTTGCCAATGGTTAAAAATATTTTTCAAATTGGAATCTTTGATCAAATATATACTGAATACAGGGTCCGGCACTAAATCACAAGCCAAGTGGCCAAGGTTGCTTATACTAATACATTTGAATTTCGAACTACGAGATGTAGGAAAGAGTCTTAAATTATAATCAATTTCAGGTAACAATAAACCGTATTCCTTTAAGTTAAGATTTATGATTTATTATGTATTATAATTTTATTATAATGATTTAGACCATACTAAAATCAAATATATGTAACTAGACATAAACACATAAGACGCTAGTTATCTAGTGTATCTAGATTATAAGTAACATAAGATTTATGTTACTTATAATCTAGTGTATATTTGACGAAGATTGGAATGAACGTTTTAGCTCAAAATTATCTTCGATTATAATATCGATTGATACAATCCCCACAAACTAATCTTAACATGCCGGCTGTAAGTCAACAATCTGATTTGATTGCAAATCGTAATTAGATAAATGGGTGGCTAAAGATCAACTCCTTTATTCCAACTGCAGGCAATCAATTGAGTAGTGAACGTAATCTCCCAATCTCGAGTTAATGGCCGCGGTGTAGCGAACGCATGGAATCTCTTACAACGTGGCCACCGGCACTTACTTACAGACTTTCTGTTAAATGGTGTGACTTATCTTCGCTCTTGGAGACACTGATTATTCTTACACAGGACCGAAATCTTCAAAAATTATCTTTAAGCGTTTTAAGCAAATTTTTCTCGAGTGCCACTCGACATCAAGAGCCGTTTCGACCTTCAACTTTTCTCGAGACATTTCCGATATTGTAACGATAAAACCGACCGATACTCCCAATAACAACCGGCGTGCTGAATATAAATGCGCGATTTTAATATAAATAAGTACAGTAAATTTATTCCCACTAATTGCTTTTCATCAGTACGTAGAACATACATACGCGAGGGAGCGACAACCGGCCACATACTCGCTAAACTAACCTAACGAGAACAAGTTACAGTTTCGCGAGCTGAAACAGATAAGCATTTCTCAAATTGTTTTCTTGATTAATTACTATACGAAGAACCGCACTCAGAAACACTTTGACATAAACTCCAATTTTAAATTAATCATCCGAGGAATTTAATATCTGCCGATTGCAATGCTAAACTGGCGAGTTCAAATTGAACAGAGGCGGTGTTGTATTGCACGCGTACGAATGAAATGAAACGTACTAAAAAGCCGGACAGTGCAAAAAGTGGTAAGTTTGTTATTTGTCACAGCGACGCGGTCGTTGCGTCTTTTGTATGTACAGCTGCGGGCGAAATAATGTGTTTGTACGTGTATTTTGTCGCTCACGCTTAATTTTCTCGCGAAAGAGGAACGGAGGCAGTTTAAGCGCGGGATTGAATCGGGACGTCTCGGCGACATCTGTTAGAGACACTTGGAAATTTTAATACTGGGAACGCAGCGACGGCGCCCGCGGCAGCGCTTCAGAACGTCCTCACACAACATAACGCGTGTATATATATGTATAGTGTACAGTGCAACGTCATTTTACGCCAGTCTTGGCACGTGTCCGCTGTGGGACATTATAAATGCAATTCCAACTTGCAGGATTATTTCATTTTCAGAACAATGTCGCGGCGTCATTAAAGGAAGATTTATCGATACAGTGCAACGTTGGATGAAATAGAAAAATAAACCTTTAGTCTTTAAATATCTTTGAGAGATTTAACAATGTACGAAACAATAGCGTAAGCGTTAAATGTACATGATTGTTCATTTACAGAAAGTCTTTGCTCATTACAAATAAAACTTTCTCACAGGTACACTGATGACAAATAAAGACGTCTGCCGGCTTGTTGTTTTAGAACTAATTTCTCTCCGAGTACATGAGGCGTGTTCGCAAAAATTGTAATTACATAACAAGTTATTCAAATAACATGGTAAAATGGCTGAAATTGTAATTTGAAACGGTTGGAGCGTAAAATCTTATAAAACGCTTTTATAAAAATTTCAATTAGACTCATATCTAGAAAAACATCTGAAGTGGAGCAGGACAGAAATAATAAAAGATTGAAAATTCTTGCTGAGCGGATGTTAGAGAGCACTTAAACGTTTGTAGTACCCACGTCTTGGTAAGTTTCTACCAACGAATAGAATTTATAACTTTTGCAAGACGAGATCTTGGTTGCTCTCGTCATTTGTACAGGCTGTAGTTATTCACAAAGTTGTATCCAGATTATATTGTAACACGTTTTATTAAAGGCTTCTATCTTTACATTTGAGGTCACCGGGTCAGCTCCGATAACTCGCTTTATTACTTTGCCACTTTGATTTAAACTAAGTATTGAAACGCACCTACTTTTATAAAAATACAAAGTTCGTTTTTTATTTTATTTTTAGCAAATGTTTAACTTATAACGTCTCCTTATTCTACGGTTCTCATTAGTCCACAGCATGCGCGGACTAAAACATATCATCTTAGGTTCCGTATATTTATAATGCAAAAATGTTGATCGCACACCTTTGGCTATTTCCCAACTGTACTGAGTCAGACAGGTGACAGGTTGTAATATTAAAGTAAAATAGTTCACATTCTTGATAGTGATAAAAAAAATATAAAATTGGGGCCAATTAAAGCATTTAGATTATAGTTATTTTATGGTTTCAATGATGTTAAGATTTTTTGATTGGCCACGTTTTAGTTTTCCTTTTTGCAACCGTAATTATTAATATTCGATCACAATAATGTTATATATGAATGCAATATTTAGTTATTTAAGTGAGCAATTCTAAATACATTCCAACCATGCTGTAACCCTTTTTGTTTTGAAGTTATAATAAATTGACCTAGTTTTTGTTGAATTAATTACGTATCGACTTTTAAAGCGTCTATTGCTTAGTACTACAGTTCCAAGAAACTTTTTACGTTTAAATAGCAACAGGAAGTTAGTGCTATCTGCTCTCATTTACTTTACTAAATACCTAAGCTGAGCAAGTACGTCTCTGAACCTATATTGACGTCTTGTTTTCTTTTTAATAAATAAATATTTGTGGCTTTTTATATGAAGAGTCTATGCCAGCCACCTCATAGCCTAATATTATTGCGAGTAATTATTTTAATTACAATGAATGTCGAGACAACAATGCCGTTCGCCTGATGGTAAGCGATACGACCGCTCATGAACAGTAGCAAAACCAAACAACACCTTGAATTACAAAGCAATGCTTGGCATTCCACTGCGCTTGCCATCCTGAGACATAAAATGTAAAGTCTCAATATGTCCAGTAGTTACTCTGGCTACAATGTCCTTCAATCCCAAACACAAGAGAGCATTTAAACTGCTGATTGGCGGGAGAAATAGACATTGCGGTGGTACCTACCCAGGCGGCCTCTCACATATAGTATGAGACACCTACCAGTAAATTTAAATTTAAATTTTAAATAGGCTGCTAACTTATATAATTGCATAGCTGAGTTCGAAAGAGTTTCCGACAAAATACTATTTACAATACTTACATCCTAATAATACCTAGAGATATTAAAAATCAGAGTGAGATTCTCTGATTCTCTGATTTTGTCCTGGCTCATTCCATCAATATATGATGAACATCTTCAACTATACCACACTGAACGTCGTAATAAAACTTTTATGTGCCTCGGTAATTTCAATTTAGATTGTTAAATTAAACAAATTAATGACAACGTCGTACTGTATCGAGTTGTATAACTACTGAATATAAATCTTGCGGGACATAGCTTTGTTGATTGATACTGCGGAGACGAGATTTGTGGGTTCCAGCCACATACCTAAGTTTTCGTAGTCATCTATCAATTTAATAAACATCGAGAAGAATTGTGAATTATATTTCTCTACAATGTTTTCACTGTGTGAATTTTACCAATCTGCATTAAATCAATGTTTGGTCTGAGGACTCACATTATCAGATGGTAAATAATTACAGCGTTCGTACACTTGAAGGATAAATTAAACATTATTTATCCATACCAACTTTATTATGTATATGTCCCGAATAGAGGCTTCGGAATGTATAACAAATTTAATACTTCAATTTCACAGAGCCTCCGAAATATTCCTCTGGGTAAAATAAAACCAGGGTAGCTTAAGGTACGAGGGACACTTCATCATATCAGATCGTCGAACGCTCAATGAAGAAAGTAATTTTAAGCATTATACCTGCTTCCAGTTAATTATATTGGCGATTCTGAGAGAATTTGCGACAGTAATGTCATTATGAAAAGGTACAGGAAAGGTTGGGAGCTTAATAAGGCCCGGAGGTCGGGGCGAAGTGTGCCTGCCAGGCACCGAGGCAAAATTCTCCAATGTTATGTATCGTAGCAACTGTGCGAACTCATCGATCAAACGTAAACGCGCTGGTAGGTAATGACGTAGTACGTACAGACTTCCGAGCACCGAGTATGTATGCATGTGTTTATGCTCGAGAGAAACTTTCCGACGTTCATGTGCCAAACTGGCTCTCACGTCTATGACACTCTATGCCAGCGATATAATAACGTACAGCATTCACATCAGCAATAAAAAGTCGGAAAAACAAACCGCGACTACACAATTCAGTATATGGAACACAAACTTGGCGGCGTTGTATAAAACAGGTCTTCGCGAGGATTATTTATATCTTCAAGAGAAAATCCTTTTCGAGCGTACACAAAACAGAGGTAACCTTTGTTGGATTCAAATGTACATCTGTTAAATTTATTCCTTTAATAATAATCCTTGTAATATGTGTTCTGGATAAAATACTACATTATTTTTTGCCTCAAGGTTGTGTATCTAGTTATGTGCGATATTTATTGCGATTATAAAATATATGGAGCATTAATGTTATGTCTGTCAATATGATGTATTATGTGCGTCAAATACATATAATTTGTATTATTACATTATTACTATAATTTAACTGATTATTGATTTGATAACACGGGAGCGAATCAATATTTTTCATTGCTTATTTCCTCATAAAATTTAAATTTATAAACAAACAAAAAATACAATCAAGCTGTGTGTTACAATAACACAAGGATCACAACATCAACAATTTTTAGATCGCCTTAAAAGAAAACGGACAAAGCGTTTTCAACACAAAGCATTTGAACAATGGCTCAAGAAAATACATACTCAGGTCAGAATGCTTTGTCAATACCAGCTTTTAGCAAAATTTATGAAACAAAATTGACCTCAATTTCCTAGTGGCAAAATTATAGTTTTACGTAGGGATTCACAGACACAATCGTTGCTTTTATTATATCAATATTAAAGATCAGAATGTGTACATATTTTTGGTAGAAAATATTATATATAGTCATTACTCATAAAAATCGAGCTCTACAAAAAAAGTTAATATTAATGTTCAATGGGCTTATAAAGAAGTAAGAATTTACTTTAATATAACCAAAAGTCGAAAATCTAACATATTCTACTTTATTGGTCCATCCCACGTACTACGTAAATAAAGTTTGAGTATTCCATTCTCTTTGGCGTATTATTCAGAAAATATATCAAAATATTCTATACGGGTATTAAATAAAAAAAGATAAGTTTTAAATTTGGAATGAAAGAAACGCGAAAACACTGAAAGGCAAATTATATTGGGTCCGTACACGTGACGGGTATATTTTTCTTCCCGAAACTCTAATACTTATTCGATTACCATTCGTGTGTATGAGGAATAAAGAAATTTTGCAATTTGCTTTGTAAAAATATCGAGAAGATCTCGTTCCAAATAGCTTGCGATATCGCAACTATTTGAGTTATCTTATAATATGTTTTATTCTCCCATAAAAGAATGTCTTTTAATCTCGACATCAAAAATTGGCCCTTATTGCATTACAAATCAATGACCATGCCACAAATGTGTAACCGATATATTGCATTTTTTAAATCCTTTGTTCGTTAACGGACATTTGGAAAGACATTAATTGGAGTTGGAATTTCGATGAGCACTAATTAAATCGTTGTCAGTTCCAATTCGAACGTGTAGCTTATCTTCTTATTGTTTCTGATTTTGTCTCTTCGCATGGACTCGGCGTAACACATTTATTATAATCCATGTTGGAAAAAGATTTAGGTTATGATTTTATAGCTGCTTGACTAATCCAACGTAAAATAGTTCTATTATGAAAAAATATGACACTAAAATTGGCATTAATTTAAAGCGGTTTGTCCGAAATCAGAGCCGGCTTAAATATCCTTTCTGCGAGGCCAATAATTTATATTTGCAGTTAATTTTAAAATAACCCGATATATTACCACAATTAATAATGCAATTACTTGTGTTCAAAAAGCTCAATTTTGATCACGTCAATGATAAAATCCGAACCAACAACCATAGGTACGTATTACGCAATATTTTTGGCTTTGTTGTATCGAATATGCGGTTGTGAAGTATTCTCATGAGGTTGCTATCAATCGGCTTGTTTGCGAACGCTCCTGGTAATTCTGTATGTAAGCAATACGTGACAAAAAAGTAAAAATGTGTGTTCGGGTTGAATTAAGACACAGGAGTGAATAGGTACAAGGAGGTCATAATAATTAACATTCATTGACATATTTTTATACTGGCTGTATAGCGTTTTAGTTGCGGAGATTATGTAGATCATGGCACTAACCGAACAACAAGTGTAACCAAAAATAAGTCCAACAAGACACTGAATTTTAAATATAAATCAAATCTAAATTATTTTCATTTTAAATACGACCAAGTTCCCATTGACCCCTGTGTCCATTCACCCCCTAATGTACTTACATTCGTCGTGATCTTTGGCGGTGACGGTGAGAACAGTGTGCTGTATGTCCTCATTCTCGTCGACCTCAGCCTCATACAGTTCTTTGTCGAAGTAGGGCGGGTTGTCATTCTTGTCAGCGATGCCGATGCGGATGAATTTAGTCACTGCAAAAAAAATTGAATCATGTTAATGGAATAAAAAGCAAGCGTGAAGGATGTCGAACGCTGTCCGAATTCACTTTTACGAGCCTGTAATTATTCTCGTATATAGCTTTACTAATAGTTTTACTATTTTTACTGGTGTTAGATCTCTTATATGTAAGAAGCTGCCTAGGTAGATACCACCACAATGTCTATTTCTCCCACCAAAAAGCTGTGTAAATGCACTGTTGTGTTCCGATTTCTAGGATATTGCAGCCCGATTAACTACTGCACTTATTGAGACTTAACATCTATATCTCAGGATGACGAACACGGTGGAATGCCTGAAATTGCTATGTAATTCATGGTGTTGTTTGTTTTTGCTACAGTTCATAAGTCGTAGCACTTACCATCAGGCGGATGGCATGCTCGTCTCGCCATTCAATGCATTAAAAACAAACTAATATTATAAATAGGAAAGATTCTAGAGTTTGCATTGAGTATACTCTGAAACTACTGGACCGAATCGTAAAATTCTTTCACCATAAAATCCTTCATTATCTATGATGAACATGGGCGTTACACTATTTTCCAATAAGTGTATCTGCACCCGAGCGAAGCCAGGCCGCTAGTTGATAATAATAATTAAAAACATTTTAATATATTTATTAATCTATTTGAGTAATATATTTAAATTCGTTTCATTCAATGTGTTTTAAAGCAACATTGCTTTTATAGTTAAAGTTTATTTGTTACTCGAATTGTAGGATTGAAGTTCTTTGTCTTTACGAGAGGCAATGCTTAGTAATGTAAATTCTAAATCAGGGTCGAGCCTTTCCCGTCTTCATTAATGAGTTTCAACTCTTGCTATAAAAAGACCTTTCAAAATGAAGGATTAACATTTCACTTTTGAAAACCGATTTGTACAACGTGGTAATAACCAAAAATAATAATTTACACGCTCTCACACTCTCAGTAACGACAAACGTAGTGAATACTAATTAGTCTCGCCTGTTCGTACAGATAATAATTCTTGTATTAATAAGTTCCGCTCTTATTACCACGGAAGTTTTTAAGTGAGATATCTGTAGATCTGTTAAATGGCAAACGTATTAGCGCCCTGGGAATAGAATCAGCTTGTGCATACAAAATGGCGTTTTAAAGATATGCGGTTTTTTCTACTTCTCTTCCCTAACTTTAATTCTGACGTCAGGGAATGCAGTGTCACATATTGTAATAAAGAGATAGCTTGGGCGGAAAATGTTAGAACATTCACTATCTTCTTTAAAATTACCCAAGGAGCAAATGATCGGTGACACCGATTTTCCACTGGCTTCTGTGATTTCTTTTAAACTTTCTTTTAGCGACGCCTTAATTGACCGACGGTAAATGTGCTTTAATCAGAGTTCTCCTGAGAAATCACTTCTAAAAAAACTAGATGAAATTGCTTTCGTTTGAGGCAATGTAACAATGATAAATTAGCGGCCCTCTGGGTGCAATGTCCGCCGGCTTTATTAGCCAACATACGGATACTTTAAAGCCCGGCTTTTGTATTCTAGCCTTTATACCTGTTGACATAAAGCCGGTGACTGAATAGAGAGCACGGCAAGTCCACGCGTGACTTACCACTGCACCCCTACTTCTGACGTTCTGTTTATCAGTAATGAATTGGTAACGTAACACAAAAGTAAATTGCTATTGAACGAGTTCCGTTCATTTATACATACACAGTATAAATGAAATCAGTTCGGTGAAATTTGGTTGACTCTATTGACCCTTCTGCCTACACCTTCGGGAATGCTAGGCTGAACTTATGACTCAATGACCATTTATAATACAGTATGATCATAATTGTCGTTATAAAACATTTTGGAGAGCGAAGCACGACGAAAGAATCTTAAAACAACATTACGTTTACGGTTGAAGTAATAAGAAACTATTCCACTTATCCCATTACGATTCGATTTAGTAAGCGGAACCATTGTGAATCATTTGCGACATTAGCGTGTAGCCACATTTTCCTTATATTTTTCGCTTGAAGTTTGAAAGTAAAAATGTATTGGCCGACCATAAAAACTAATCAGAGACGTTAAGAGCCGCCAAACGACGCCGGGGGTGACTTTTTGACAAACACGCCAGGGGTGGCTTTCCCAACTTGGCAGGGACAATTTTGTTAGTAAACTTTACTGTCAACGCTCGTATAAAACGATGTTGCCGTACCCTGCAGTAATTAAATAACCCCGTCGATGAGATCTGCGCCACTAATTATTGCTAATAGGAAGAAACAACAGACCACCAAACTCGTAAGCTTTACAAAGCCAAACTAATCTGTTGTCCAGTGAAATTTAGTTTCCATTGCACTAAAACGTTAATGTTCACTACACCGCGTAGACACACGTCATTTATTTTATATCCTAAAGGCAAACTAAATTTATGTTTAATTTAAAACAACTTCAACATATACGGGTTTGGTACAGAAATCTAAATTCAAAGGGTCGCACCAGGGGACTAATTCACAACTTTACGACGATATGTGTACTAAAGTATTGCGAACATATAATAAACCCGTTGAAATAAACCCATTCTAATGTTTTAAAATATAACAGCATCGCTGAGGTTATAAAAACATTAGTAGCGGCCACACAGGCTGGTAATAGCGAGTTCTCATCAAGCCATCTCTGTAGGTGTTTGATCAATCACATAGGTTTGAACATTAGTATTCCCCTTGCACGGCAATCAAATACAGCGCTACAGGGCCGTAACGAGCTTCGTAACAAACTACACGTGGCTACGCAATACCTATAAATACGTTACGATCCGGCACGCCCCGTGCCCATACCCGTAATTTACCCTAATACCTCCCCAAATAATGATCTCACATTTTTTTCCTATAAAGAAAATAAAAAGCTAACTACCAAAATGATAGCGTTTACTTTCGTGTACCGTATTTATGTTAATAACGTTTTTATTAACATTGAAACGCTTTTGATTAACAAAACCTGAAGTATACAGTGAGCCGCAGAACGCAATCATGACTAGATTGCTGATAATAACATTCTTAAAGTTACACGGGGTACGAACGTGTTTTTACGCTAAAACGATAGTCAGAAGGTCAACTACTTGGCTCCAGCATAATCGTATGTATTACGTATACATGCATACTGATGTAGATACATTTATATACAGCATTTACACGCGGAGTGCTTACAAATCGCTACCTACTCTAGTTTTCGAGAACCTTTTTATTACGAATTTCCGCACTCACTCGAGCCTGAAGATGTGTAACCGACTAGATAAATGGTTATAGACAAGTTCCATCAACTTACTATCATAATGAATAAGATTAATGGATGGGGAAAATAATCTTATAAAATTATCCTTAGGAGAATTAATGAAGTAAAGGTTGAGACGTTACGTAAAGGATTAAATTATTTAAAAAGGTCAAGATACGCCTGCAGTGGAACAAGCGATGCTCGTCCGAGCTTCCCGTCCGTCCAACTTTATTGATAGACCGATCTGGGGGGTTACTCTATAATGTGACACGAAGTACGAATCTTCGAATATTCAACGTCTACGAATAAGATTAAAAAAACACTTCTAAAAATTAATACTATTCCCGATTAAACATATGATTCACTCCGAAGTTAGTCTAAGGTTACAACAAGGATTCGAACATTTTAAAAAGTATGTAGGCATCGATGAGGCATATTCATACAGTTTTAAGTACGACTTACGAAGATTCGTCTTCGTGTCGAAGCATAGAGTAACCCCCTTGAGTGAAGCACAGGCGTAGCTCGTGACTTTGCGCCTCCGTGCCAAATCCGGAGAAATCCAACGTCCCTTACTGATCGTCTTATCAGATATCCTCCGAACTGCTTCCGAAGATAAATGGGGATTGTTCTTTCCGTGAAAGCGATTGAAAAACCAATGTAACAGTTCGGAAATATATTTTGTTATTCAATTGAGACCCGTATCAAACGACTAGAACCATCCTTCACAGAACCGTGTATCTGTATGTACGTCGCCTTCTATTCCCCACAAGATACTGGACAGAGGTGTGGTGCTGAATAAATTTTAGGACAAGCACTCTATACGGTTCATTCACACAACACTTTGGTAATACAACCATACAACCTACGTGAACATTAATCTTGTATGTGTATGTGTTTTTACAACTGATAAAAGAGCTAACATGAAAAATAGTCGAAACGGCACGCTTCACACAACATAGTCCATGCAAACATATTATACATCCCAGTTTCAATTATTACAGGAGGTACGAAGTGCGAGCTTTTTGCTAGGCTTTTCAGCGATTCAACATTTCGCTTTTTGCGTTAAACGGTGTGTATCGTAATGGTCTCGGAAACAATAACGTACGAGCGCTATAGGTTTGCAATTTTGCACATGACGTAGAAACGATGTATATACAATTATATACGAGTATTGTGCGCCACTTGATTGATTACTGGCGCGATTAAATACATATTCGCTTGAGCACAAACATTAATATTACCCACAATTACAGCTACATTTTCTTACAAAAAAAATTATTACAGCAAATCCTTTTAAAACAACATTGTTTGGTGGTACGGGTGTTGTGCCGCGCGTCATTCCGATGCCGCAAAACTTCCAAAACGGGTCAGTAAAGTTTTAATGGCTGAGTGTAATTTGTTAATTGGTTTGATTGACAAGATGTGACGCGACTAGTTGTTAACAATTCACGCCACTTTGTGAATAATTACATAACCTCGTAATTTTATTCCATTACGTCAAAAAAGATACATTAGAATAATATTGCGAACCCTCGTGTGAAGGTCTTTAGTTATTGTCGCTTCTGCGTTATTTTAAAATAACTTTTAGGCTATTTATATTGCCTAATTTGAATATTTTTATTCTACCGTCATAAATGTACATACATAAAACTCTTTTGGTCATGACGACAAAGTATTTTTCTATTGCAATATATGACGAGACCAGCATGCCATCTGTCTGATGGTAAGAAATACAACCGCTCATGGATAGTAGCAAAATCAAGGAACATCAGACCTAAGATGTCAAATCTCGATATGTCCAATAGTTTCTCTGGCAACAATGTCCGTCAAACCGGAACACAACATTGCATGTACGCTGTTGTTTGGCTGAAGAAATAGAAATTGCGGTAATACCTACCCAGGCGGGCGCTCTCATATGAGACACTTACCAGCGAAAAAATATATTTTGTATAAAATATACCTCGATATGTCATTTAAGAAGCATCGATTCTAAACCAAATATCGACGGTGACAACCAAAAGTTTCAAACAAAAGTAATAGTCGAATAAACAAATCGCATGTTGATTTCCCCGAGGAAAGCGGGCGTGCGGCGAGAGTCGCCGAGGGTGACGGTCATTTTACATGTTCCACAACTATTCAGGCTTCAGATGGAATCGCCGCCCAAGTGTGATACGGGTCCCCAACAGATTGCCGATACACAGGTGAGTAGACAAACAACACCGATTTATGAAGGCTCCCACATAATCCCACATATTCCACGATAAGGGTACGCACATAAAATAAAACTGTCCCGAGTCCGGTTTTCGATTTGGCGCAATGTAAGTTTATATAAATAGAAAAACTTTTATTAACTTACGAATCCCCGCAGGGAACAAAAGTACCAAGTTAAAATATCTTAAAGCGTCACAATTGTCGGAGAAATAATGGTACAATTCAATATTTCTTTTCTAAAGAAAAAACAATTTCCTGGAATACCTCACTGGCAGTTGGCAATCGAATAATATTCAGATGAGGAGCGAAGGATATGAAAAACGTTACGGATTTTTTCGAGTAGTTACGCCTTAGGCGCCTCTGAAAAGGGTTGTAATGATAAGAACATAACACTGTCGGTGATTGATATTGTTACGGAAATTGCATTACAAACGTTTAAGATAAAAATCCTTTGAGATGTAATAAAATAATAGTTTGTAATGTGACTACAACTTACAAACGACACACACTTGGATTGATATTTACATCGTGATCGAAGAACTTCATAAGTGTCGTTAGGATTAAAATGAAAAAGTGTTGAACTTACGTCATACAAAATGAGTAGGGACATATTTACAACCTAACCTTAATGCTCCAGACAAATTGTGGCTCTTAAAAGTTGTCTGAGCACGCTTTAACTCGTCCCATGGGTCGAATTTTTTGGAGACGAATTGATGTCCCCAACGCCAATGGTTATATATGCCGGCATCTTCAATTTATTGTTGACATGTAAAAAAACCGCTGCGACCTTTCACCAAATACATAATTTATGATTTACCGCCGGGAACATTTTCCAATTTGTAAAAAGAATACGGTGTGCTATTTCCAGGTGTGTTCGAGACTTTTTTTATAAAGGTCCGATAAACGAGTAAGCAATTCAACTGATGTAAGTTATCAGCCCATAAATATCCACGACACCGATGGCGTGCCGGTGTGTGGCCAGCTTTTGTAAATGGATGATGAAGAAGGAGGGAGGGAATGATTCTTGAGCTTCATTAGTTACCCAAAACAAATGAAATACGACAGTATAGTTCATTGATTGTCTGAAAGACATCAGCGCCATGATCAAGTGTGTCCATTAGTATAGTATGATACGCTACGATGGTAAATCTCTACTGATTCCAAAATTAGTATAATTAAGTTGCTTTTACTATTTAAACAATTCGCCCGTTTGCGTTAACACTGAATTAACTCGAAATAATCACCAAATTGTATTGAGTACTAATCAGTAACAGATGGAACAGAAATCACAGATAATACTTTGACACGAATACAAATGTTCAATTTGTAAAGTAGATCGACATTAAATTAGCAGCAAATCTAAACATCAGTTCATTAATTAGTTAATTAGTTTTAAAATAAATTGTGATATTGATGGGTTGGTGTTATCTGACTGACCAGTGAACTATTTTTAAACACAAAATATTTATTGGTAGTCTTTTAAAATATCCTTGGAAACAGTCTTAAAGTGTTAATGAGGAAAGGAATTGGCAAGGTCTCTAGAAGAAGAATTTATTCTATAAATGTAGAGCTCCACTTTAGCCACTTAAGAACACAACATGAATACACTCGTTTGACTACAACGGTATAAAATCACACAGAAAAGATGTGAAATGAGTGCCTTCGTGTCCAGTTCATATTGTAATATAGCAAAGTCTTTATCATAATCCCTACCCCATCCATCCATCCATCCATCAGCCAAAGGAAGTCCACTGCTGAACATAGGCCTCCCCCAATGATTTCCACAGAGACCTGTTGGAGGCAGCCTGTGTCCAGCGACGTCCCGCGACCTTTACCAGGTCGTCGGACCATCTTGTCAATCCCTACCCCACTAAGCTATAATTCAATGCTGGCAATAGTTCTATGATTTCTTACTTTGTATGGTAAACTACAGTTTACTTTCACTGGATAAACCGTTTATTCTATTGAAAAAATGAAATCTCCATAGTTTATAATACCTGACGCCAAATGCGAACGTTTATTCGCAATTTAGCACTCGGCTAGCACTTCAGCTTAAAAGCACTTAGAACCATCATCCTACTCGATGTCATATAACCACCTAATGCCTATTAAATATTACTAAAGCTTAAGATAGCGGTGTTTGCAATATTCTTTAATAATATAAATTAGAGAAATAATGTTTATTTAATTGTAAAATGTGTAAAACATATCAACGCTTTTTTTTAAAGCATAATATAGTTCTTTGGTTTTGTTTTTACATTCACGTTCAGTGCTCTAATGTTATTTTATTTACATGTTTGTTTTTATGTGTCAACTTTACAAAAATATATTTCACATAAAAGTATTATGACTTTTTATTTTAGTTGATATTATTATTTTAGATAAAACTATAGTGATATGACGATTACACTTTTCTGAAACTATTTATTTTATTTTAAATCTTTATTGTACACATAAAAAAAAATACAACATACAGAAACAAAAAAATATAAAAAGTACAAATGGCGGTCTTATCGCTTAAAGCAATGTCTTACAGACAACTATCTATTCACTCTTTTATGGATAAACATGATTTCCAAACATTTACCAAACCAACTCATATCAATTTAAACTGTCGACAAATCGAAAATATCCATGAATATCAGCGACCCACATTTGACACATAAAAAGAAACATTTCAAAAGTAAATAAAAATCATGAAAAGAGAAACCATTTTAGGTGGATCCATCATATTTTTTAGAACATAAATAAAGTTTACACAATTGTAATGACTAAATGGATGATAAATATAAGGTAATGTTAATTCAAGTAGATGAAATTATAGTATCATAGTATGCATTAGCAAAACAAAACAATGGGCCCTTATTAATATTAAAAGCAATGGAAGAAGAACCAATAACGACAAACTGTTCATTTCGAATATTAAATGAAAACAATTAGACTTATATAATTAGTTGAAACAGTGACAATGAATACAACAGCACACGCGCGCCATATCGACAGAAATTTATCAATCTGCCCCAAAGAATTAATTTGTGGGTTGAAGTTTACCGAAGCGCAACAATTCGTCCCGATTCCGGTTATTCAACTCCGACACACCCGGCCTTAAGTTCGTCGAAATGGATAAATTCAATTATATCGTGAAAACTATGTTTACGCATCTAACTGTAGCTTTTGTATTTGAGTTAAAACATTTTAGCGGGCAAGGAAGGCATGGGGTTTGTCCACGTAAGCGAATTAAATAAACAAGGTGGTCTCGGAGTGCCGTCGCGGACCGACGCCAGTTAAAAAAGAACTCAGTACGGCGCGTGCCACCGACGGCCTCTTGACACGTTTCCATAATGATGATTCACTGGATTGCAGTTATTAGCGCATTTATATGGTATAATTGCAGCCATTAGTGTATTGTAAATTATTGAAACAATACAATTTGTTTAAAGTCATTAATTATTACAATCTGCTTGTATTTTGATTGTCAGTATCGTAGTTTAATACAATTGTATCTACAGAAACAATGGGTTTGTAAAAATATTATTATATTAACCTTATAAAATCATTATAGCAGCAATTTTCCTTCTTTTAGAATCAGAGAAATCCCTTAGTGTTCATAGTCAATTTAAGTGAAAAGACCAAATTAAACAAACCTTACTGGGTAAATAGCTACTTTTGTTAACAGGCGAAATAAAATTGGGTATTTTTTGTCTTACAGAATTTCTTAATTTTCCTACCTTTTAAATCATACAATTCCTGTGAGAAATAAAAACGAAATTAATTGAAATGCTATACGAAATAGAGCAAAACATGCCTAAACACAGTCTTATACTCTTTAGATTTTCGCGACACGAACTCATTAAATTTAATAGTTTACGGGTTCTCATTGCGCAGTATTTTTATTACTTTTTAATACGACGCTGGGTCGAGGATCTTTTGCAGGAATTGAGTTATATCTACCTGAGACCAATGCTAAATGTAAAGTGTTTAATTTTTAAATTCCAGGATATCTGGTATAGAATTTATCACGTAAAGAGTGAAGTGAAATCTTTTTAATAATAATTTATTTTACTACTTACATAAGTGGAAAAAAATATGTTTCATATAAAAATAAAATACGATAGCCTTTGATAATAGGAAATAAATTTATTACTACGAATAACATTATGTTTTTTTAAGCCAATTACCGATATATTATTAGCGTTTCGTACTTTCTACGCTTGATGGTATCATAACTACGAGCCTTTATAACTTGACTAGTGAGGCTGACGGAAATGTTTGCCTCTTAGAACATGTGTGCCTCCTTAAAATAATGAAACAACACGTGTCTGACACAGATCACTGTTTAAAGTGCCTTACGTAAAGAACAAAGAAATTCTTGCAACTTAAAAATGTTTTCTCTACTTTAAACTTAACAAAATATACACAAGTCGCAAATGAATTGTTTTTGCCATATTTAAGTTTTCTTCGGCCCGTGAAAAAACGTTTGAGATACTTTTTAATTGCTCTCACGTTAGTCGTCAAACGGAAGGCCAATTTAGTCTGCTCTCGGACGTTTGAGACATGAACATCTGTATTTATTGGTGTCTTCTGTCCCAATGGGAGTGGGCAGAGGTGATTCGTTATCGAGGTCACCTACTTTTTGCTGCGATCTGTATGTATTAAAGAAAATATCAGTAATGCCGCAGTGGTTCTAGGGTTGGAGAGTATTGCACTTAACCTAAGTGCAGCATACAAAAGAGAACATTTTATTTAAAAGTGATGTGGCAATAAATATAAAGGATTAATACTTAATCAAAGTTAAACTTGCAATATGGATACATTAAATGCTCTCCGCAGTTATTAATGTGACTTTTTAATGGCGCTGTTATTTCTGAACGTTCTCACAACGAAATCAATAAAATGTTACCGTAATTTCACATATTCAATGTAAGCATGTATGAAAGGCGACGCATCCACTCAACGAGTAATCCTTATTCGGGTATTTAACATAAAGTAAGCCACAAAAAGATCCGTCGATAACTTATTTATAAATGTCCGAACATTTCTAGTTCACACAGGAATGGTCGTGATCGGTACGAGCGTTCGTCCCATTCATTAGGTATTCATAAGAATATGTTCTATTTATGTGCTACATCCATGAGCCATGCGTAACGACGCTCATAACGTAATCACAGATAATGGCCAAGAAATACTTACTTATGGCAGCCAGAATCATGTTTATAGTAATGTACGTGCAACATAAATAGAAACCATTTGTATAGAACTTTATCGGCGTGAGTTTCTAACACACAGCCTTCAGAAACAGAGCCATTTTCCTAACATTTTGTGACGCTACGAACAGGTATTTCTGTTGTTTGTCCCAACTAATTAAACAAAAGTGTTTTCTTGTTAATCTTTATTACCATTGTCCAGAGCATATTTTCTTTTTATTAATAATTTTAATACTTGTAATATTTCGCATGTATTTACTGTTACTATTTGGATTTCTTTTTACAAGTAAACTAAGCTGTCTGTTGTGCACCGCTGCACATTCTAAACGGGATATTCAGGCAGATTTTTAACGAGTTTGTCAATGCAGTATGGATGAAACGCTGCAAACAACTGCCGGTGTCGAAGTAACGGTATTCTGCACACTATGTAACAAGATAAAACATAAAAGTAACACGGACAACGGTCTAAAAATGCTGCAATGTGCAAGTTTTGATATACGGCTGTGAACGTGTGCACTTTGTAAACATTGTAAGCAAGACTAATGCTTTAGAGATGTGATTTCCAACGAGACCGCCCGCAATATTTGTAATGACGGGATTCTCTGCAATACCATACGAATACATAAGTTAAGCAAGAGTAACTTCGTCTGCCCGGCGCAAATATTGTCCGAGCACTTAGCAAAACACTGAACCGCTAACACACCCAAACGAAAATGTAAGTTCAATCTTAATGTAAATATGCCTCGCATGAAATTCGTTATTGGAAGTAAATTCTATCAATGCAGTGCAGAGAAAGACGGTTTCAAAATCAGCTGAGCTGAAATAAATCTCGTTCCATAAATTTGCATAAAGAAGCAAATGTCACTTAGAGCATGTAAGAACATCTGCATGAGAATGCATGAAGCAAAAGAAATTTAGAATTGCTATCCATCCTTGCAAATGTGTAAGGCATTTTGGTATGAAAAATGCATGAGTGCCTCAATACTAGTTGCATTCAAATGGGATACATGGATGTTAGATCGTATATTTGAAAATTTTTGGTGATAACTCAAACACTATGCAGTCTGCATAGTGTTTGAGTGCAATGCAAAAAAATGCTTTCTCAATTTGAATACGAAAGCCTTTTCACACGATAACGAATTCCATGAATTGTTTTTATACCTTAATACTAATTTATTTCGGGCGGATTAGACGGTTGTGAGCAACCTTTACTAATGTGCCAAGTCTAATGAACAAACTCTAAGAAACATCTATTCAAGAATCATGTGTACTAAAATTACGACATAAACTTTGCATCTTAATATACGGACTATTAAAAAAGTACTGTATACTTTGGTATACACTGGGGCAAAATTAAACACCCAAAAAAGGTAATACAAAATATATTTCAACTGAAGATGTTAACAGTCCGCTAGTTTATAATGTTGTGAATTTGACAGCTACAGTTACGTTACAAATGTTTGACAGATAAAGAATAGCAACACTGTTTTATGATAAAATTGCTACTAGAATAAAATATAGGCGTTATGCGCCGCAACAAGTACTAATATTTAGTAACATCTCATTACCGCACATATTCTATGTGTAGTTAAACTATACAAAATGTCAGTTACGTTAATGAAAATTTCCCAGAAGTACGGGCACACTGCAAATAAAAAACAAAAGAAAAATAAACCACTTTTAGTTTGTCCGCTTGATATTTCACGCAGAGCTGGTGGAATAAAATTCGATTTTTCTTTTACAGTAGTACTGCCGCAACCTAATAACGGCGGAGGGTTTCAATGCAATACACCATCAGAGAACTTAAGAAATATGTCACGAGATCGGAACGGTCACGCGAAGGCGCAGTCGGCCAAGCGTTGGTCACTCATAAAGAATGTTCTTTGCACAATCAATTGTATTCCCATCCTTTGATAGAACTTAAGTGAAAATTACATACAATTTTGCGAACTACCAAACTAATTAAAGCGCAATGAACTTGATGTAGTGACAATTAAACCAATAGTTGTATAATGAAGCGACAAAGAATCGATTGAAACTTGTGCTTTGTAACATCACTTTGTCCCTGTTTAAAAGTAAATCTCAATTATAATTTTGCGCAGGGAAATAAAAGACAAAGTTGAGTTCAAAACGAAAAAGTTTGCAATTTCGTCCATTGGCGGCCTTTGAGCTGTTGTCGCGTAAAGGTTTCCACGAAAATGTGAGCTCTACGGAATATTGCGTAAATACCTATAATTTCCTTGTTTAATAAATCACGACTGTTTTTTCCTTATTATCCAGTGCGTTAAAGAAGAAAATGGAAGGGACTTGACGTTAATAAATTCGCATGTAATGATGCAAGGAGTACGGGTAAAGTATGGTGCCGACAATGGATCTAATGACCGAGTACCTTTAAAGAATGGTTAACAGTGCGCTGTAGAACAATCATGCCATGAAACAATACAATAAGAGGCGAGTGTCCGCCGTCCTTACACACCGGAGCGTATTAGATTCCAGCCATACATTACTCCCCGCTACATTGTAAACGGATTAGAAAAAGCCTTACAATATTTTATTTTTATCTTTCATTAATTATGTTTTTGTGTCGATATTTCTTTAGTACATTTTTATAATACTGAGCAGCGGTTAATACAAAAAGAAATTTATATTTTCAATATGATATTCAAAAAAATATGAAAAATATTTATATACAACGAGTATAAAGTAAATTCAAAAGCAAAGGTTTTTATAACAATTGTTTGATGTCCTATTATTCCTACGCATAAACGGTAACAAAAGAAAATACCGTACCCAAATAAGTGCTATTTGTTAAAACCCAAAATATCTTCAGCGGGTCCACCATATCCGCGCTAGTTGTGATGGCATCAACGACGGTTCACCGCATGGCGCACTTTAACTTTCGGCCGCAATTACTATACACATTCACTAGTCGTAAATTAATAAAATCACCACTCATAATATAATATTAGCGATTCACATATTCCGTTTGGATTCACACCCGATTGTTCGGCAATGGCTATCATTGAAGTGAGAAAGGCTGTGAGTGTTGGCGCGCGCAAGGCGGGCGGACGCCGAGTTGCCCAAGTGGAACTGCCGCCGCGGCGAGCCCGCCCCACGGCGAACCCCGCCGGGACGACGTTGTTGCACAACGAACATATTTTTTAAGATAAAAACAGCTTTGATAATTATACGAATACTAAAATGAACACATGCTTTAAAATATGTGTCCTCGTTACCTCACATTTCCGACTCGCTTCAAACTTTTTGTATGAGATATGCACGTACAAATTCTATTCGGACCTGAAATACTCGCAATGAACGAAGATTTATTTATTGCAACGACCGGTGCAAATAATCAATTAGCTATAAATTACTGTATCGGGAAGTAACAGCTATCAGTGTAATTAATTTGCACCTTTCGGGGGGTGATCCTCCGATTAAGTTCGCCGCGATCGGTTCGTTTAATATACGCCATTGGAATCTGATAAGACGCCATTAATCACGAAATGTGTTTCGTCATTGATGTGCGTCGGCGGGGCAGGTGAATGTCCCAGTGTGGTGCACATAAATAAAGGCGTCAAATGACACATCGGCCGCTCGGCACTCGACTGTTCCGCCGCTGTGGGGCAAAGCTTTCAGTGCCGGCAGCGAGGCGACGCGCCATCCGACCATGCCATACATAATTATCTCGGAGATTGCTCTAGGAGATGTGATAAACCGGCTTTGTTGTCTCTAGCAAGAAACAAGCTCGTTTTTCGCGGATTTTGTTAATTAAAATAAAAGTAACGCCAAGGATGGTTCCGCCGCGTGTTTGAATACGAAACGATTAATTAAGAAGGTCAACAAATTTTCATAAAGGCTACAAACAAGCTTCGAGCATACAAACGCGTTGAAAAACAGCCAGGAAATTGTGTTAATTAGTTGTGTTGTATCGTTTAGTAGTGCCGTATTCGACCTGAGGACGTGAATGGAGCAACACCAACGCTTCCGTACTACAATATTCAACACTCCTATTACGTTTTTAATGTTGTTTTGCGGCATCGTTTAGTACAGAATTTCTCGTAATTGCATTATTTATTTTATTGAATCATATTTTACTTCACTTGGTAGAAATAATTTTCTCTACAAAATATATGATACAAAGTTTTCTTTTAGATTGTAAATATCAATTGGATTGTATTTACCACAATTTTTGTATGACATTAAAATTCAGTTTCATTCTTAATTTAATGAACGTTAAGTCTAGTCTTAGTTGGAGACCAATAAATTAATAAGTAATTAAACTTAAGAATAAAATACAGTTAAGTAGAAACTTGTAGTTTTATTGATTTAGTAGCTGCAAGTTTGGGCCGTGCACAGTACTGGCTTCTATTTCGAGAAAGAGAAAATAAGTTTGAGCCGTTTATTGAATACAAGGCCTGTTATTTTACAGCCTCTTGGTTACGGCGCCATGACTGTCAAAATATATGCAAAACAAAAAGGGCGTGGAAGCCGAAAGAAAAAACACAACAAAGGCGACAGTGATTTACATCTCTAATCTTACCCGGCTTCAGCCCCGCTTTATACTTTTTTAATTCATCAATGATCTAAAATACAAAGACTCCTTAAGGTATCAACAAAGGCAGGACATTGCGTAGGTGTTTATTATTTCGGATGTGACGTAAATATTTAACAAATACAATATACACATTTAACTGTACTAAGTTTTCTAATTTAAAACTTGGGTAATTAAACCAAGTCCACGATAAAATCTGTAAATAATAATTTAATTTAATGTGTCAAAATTCGCGTGAATCTAAGAAACCATTATGTAAAACATGAGTCTTAAAAGTAATATTACTAAAATCGTTTATGTATATTCTATCAAATTATCAATGTCAAGAGATATCGTCTGTATTTATACGAAAGTAGCATCCTATTGAGATGAAAGAAACGGAGGATCATGTGAAATGGCTTGCATTTAAAGAGGGTTAAGTCTAGCAGTAGACTGAGACGGTTCGTGCAGTAAATCAAAGTGTCTTTTTAAACCAGATACAAAAATGCTGCATATATTTGTCGACGTTCACGTTCTATTGCTGTCGCTTTTAACACAGTAAGTGTAGGGTTTAAGTGCCGTAATCAATCACGTTGATCCCTTGCAAATTGGTATTTAGAAAGATTTTTGGCGTGACTAATAAAGTCTGTAAGAATATAGCCACACTCGTTACACAGCCAACCGTTTAATGTCTATTAAATTGTTTTTTATATAGATTCCCTTCTTAAAACCTAAGTAGTAATTTAATTGACATTAATTATTGTCTCTCAATACGACAGCAAGGTATGTAAAAGCCGCCAATCCATTAGCACCAGCGTAGTAGACTATAAGGCCTGAACCCTCTCAATCATACTTGCGATTGAAGAGGAGACCCGTGCCCTGCAATGGGAATTATATGAGCTAATGCAGATAATAAATAAAATTTTAGAAATTACGTAATAAATACATAACATGGTAACCAGATGCGACATTGCTACCTAACAGAACGTCTACAAATTGCTTAACATGCGTTCCGCGACGCAGAGTAAGATGAGTTTTTTTATTTCCAATCGTGCTCCGTCCGTATAATAGATTAGAATTTACATAGCTCTAGCAAAGTTGGATCACAAAAAATATAAAATAAAATATGTTTTGTTGAACTAACCGCTCCATAACTATGAAAATCAAAGTGTACCTTATAAAAACACTTGTATATTAAATGTTAAACGCTGTCTGTAACGAGGCACAAAGCCCGCTTTTATTTTATGTGTGCGAGTATTCAACAGACACGTCGGTTCTGACAACTCGCCGGTACAACTGCACGTAAAATTTTCAATGAGCTAGAAACAAATTAAAAATATTCGTATGAAAAAGTAACCAGTATCTCTTTTAAACGGTCCGCTGGATTCTATACAGATTTTTTTGGTTTCCTTCGTTTGCTCACTAAACACCACAGCCCCGTTGTAAAAACGTAGGCACAGATTACATGAACTAGGGTACTTTTTAACACTATTTTTGTTTCGACTTTATCGACATTGATTTTCAATTGTTTTCATTTACCGTGTGTTCTCAGCGCATGCTATATTCGCGATTCCCTAGAAACGCTGTTAATAATACTCTTACACGCGTACATAATCCTGCGAGTCACTCAATCATGTCCCTAACCAGGTTAAGTACATTCACCAAGTAACGTAATATGTGCTGTGAATAGAATACCCACTTGCCATAATGCAAATCCTGCACGATGATGTTTACTTCAACTTGCAACATGTATAATAATCATTATATTGTGTTTAATATCAAATATCACCTATATTATGCACGGATATATTTTTTAATTACAATGAATGGCGAGATGAGCTTGCCGTTCGCCTAGTGGTAAGCGAAACGACCGCTCATAAACAGTAGCAAAACCACACAACATCTTGACAAAGCTATGCTTGGTATTTTACTGCCAGCCTGAGACATAAAATGTTAAGTCTCACTCATGTTCAGTAACAACCAAACAGAACAGTGCATTTACACTGCTGTTTGGAGAAATAGATATTGTGGTGGTACTTACCCAGGCGGCCTCTCACATATGAGAGACCTACCACCAGTAATTAAATCTATAATATTACTGTAAAGTAGATGTACAACTCCGTACCTGTAGGTGGATTATTGACATTTCCATTTCTCTATACATTTGTATAAGTTTCTTAGTTCAGTTGGTGGTTCCCAGTTTAGTAGTATTGCTGAGCTAGAATGATTCGAGATGTAATCCAGACATGCGACCAAGTTGGTGGCAATAATCTCAATTCCACGTCTCAGAGTGCACTTTAAGCTACCTATGCGGTTGCCATTTGGCAACGGCAACAGTCATTGACTCGCGTCAGGAATTCTATAGGTAGCTCAAAAATTCTGATCCTTAATTTTCTAGTTTCTAACAATATCCATTAGTTCTGCTAAAGACAATATGGTCAACCAACGCCTCAAAGGAATGCCCATTATACTATGAAACTTAGTATCCTGTATGCCCATTATACTATGAATTTAAGTATCGGTGCGAAGATTTTTGTGCCTCCATGAAACCTACTCTTTTGTGTGGGAAAAATATATATTTTCAATAAATATAAACATAATAGCGACCCAGGCCCGGAGTTCTTGGAGGAAGGAACTTGTGAAAATGTGATGATAATTACATCACTACATAGTACAAAACAAAGTCGCTTTCTCTGTCCCTATGTCCCTTTGTATGCTTAAATCTTTAAAACTACGCAACGGATTTTGATGCGATTTTTTTTAGTAGATAGAGTGATTCAAGAGGAAGGTTTATATGTATAATACGTACATATTATTGTACAGAAATCTATTTGTACCCGGGCGAAGCTGGGCCTAGCCGCTAGTTATTTTATAAAAGTCTCTCGCCCGGGATAACACAGGAAAACTTTTAAGAACAAACCATAAAAAAATTAATAATTATAAGCAGTATCGATATTGGGATCAACGATATATTTTGCTAATACTATGAATGGGAATTCTCTTTTCTCTTATAATGTATGAAAAGGTCAATGAGATTATATAAACTAAATGCTTACACACAATATTTGGCGCCATTTGCGAGTATTATTTGTCTTCCATTAATAAACTGAGCATTAACGTATGCAATTTAATCCGGGCTAATGGTACCATAAGAAGCCTTAGTGCTAGCGTTATACAACACACATTAAGAAAAAAGTCTATATTTGTTCACGCCTTTTTGTGATCTGTTCAAATAGTGGGTTTTTTGTTGACTGAGGCTGGCGCTATTATTGTCTGGTGACGTCACAAACTAAACTTCGAAGTTGGAAGCCTATTCACTTTCACATAAAATGAACATTATGAGTCGAAGCTTCCTCGGTATTGATTCTTGCGGTAGAACACTACCCTCCAATTGTTTATTAAAAAGTAGTTAAAACTTTATTCGTACATTTTATTACGATTGTATACCTTTAAAATTGAAATTCGCGTGACCTAGATTTTTGGTAGATATCGTCGATTTTACAACTACGGCGCTGTGTGAATCGTAAAAAATTTCATCGGTATAGAAAGCGATGGTCTTGTTTACAAAATAAATAAAAAGTTACCAGCTAATTTCGCCGTGGCTCGTTTGCTTCGGTCCCCCGGGTCACTGCGGTTATTCTTGAGAAAACAAAGAAAAATCACACAAGACCTGCGATCCGAACGCCTCACTGGGAATGCAGCTTGTTAATGCGCGGACCCGGCCCAACTTCCAACGCGTGACTTTTCACATTCTTTCATGTTGTTATGTAAATTCAATGGTTTTCCGTGTTGTGAAGTTTAATGTACCTTACAGACGCAAATCTATTTAAAATGTTTCTTAGAGTTAATTGAATAAAAAAACACCTCATTTGAAACATTCAAAGCGGAAAGCTGCCGACATTTTTTTAATCAAATTTAAATGGAAAATATTAAGCAAATGAAATTGTTGGTATTGCGAAGGAATGGAATCACGTGATCGAGCAGTTCTGATGCTTTGGGCGCGTGGTAGCACGTCTGAAATACGATGATGTGGAACAGGCGGAACCAAAATTATGTGACCACATAAAATTCTACGATGGCGAATAGTGACCCGGGCGGGTCAAGCAAGCTGATATTTGCGTTAGCCGCCAAGTATTTTGGGCGCCCTGGTGGAGTGCGTGCAATGTCCACGGCGAGCTGAATATCGGGCGAGGTTGGCCCCCACCTCAAACTCATTCAACAGTGTGGTCAGTAAGTTTCAACCCTAGAGCAGAAACCTCGTCTCCCCTATTAGTTACACGTCCCCATCGTTAATTTATTCGGCCCATTACGTTTGTGCTGTTTCAACAATTTCCGCCCGCACAATAGTTAATATAGTTAGGGAAGAACACTTTGTCGCTCAGACGCCTTTGCTGTTACGCTGTGGCCGTAGACAATATTCTGCACAAAGGTTACGTCCACTTCACAGATTAAAATAAAGATAGTGGACTTAATTTTGTATGCGCATAAACCAAAACCGCGAACAATATCGTTGCCGAGCGTTACGGAAAATCCTAGTTTAATTTAGATGCACGTTCAGCCACGTAACGAGGGTGCAGAAATGAAAATGTTATTGCAATTTACGCCACTGGCCGGCTACTTGATATAATTAAACTTAAAATGAATCTGTCACGCGACTTATGTATTTAGTTGCAAATGCAGTTGGTGTCTAGAAAGTAGAAAGAAAAAAAAGAATCAAAAGACGCTCACACATTTAATTTAAGAGTTGAACTTGTAACATATTGTTCAAAATACTGAATCATCGAACACAATATTTAACCAAAATTTTATATAAAACCCTAATAAATTGAGTATTTAATACATTTCATAATACTCCTACTAATAAATAGAGTTCTTGGTACTTCGTTGGCGCAACGTGTATAGAATAATAGACCACAAAATCCAGACAAAGGTTTTTGTGGTTAATAAATATTTGTTTTTGGTCTAGATGTTGTATAACTGCAAAATATTTCACATCATAACAAAAACCAATCAGCTTGGTACGAGGTGACCGGAGTTGTAAAGGCATTATCATTTGAAAGTTTTTGAGAATGTGCCCTTATTGCATTTACGACTGAAAGAATAATATAATAATACATTTATACGAGTACAAAAGAAAAGAATGCATCCGAAATTATTTAAAATAACTGTCCCGTCACAGACTTTCGTCTGTGATGGTAGCTAGTTTCAATAAAAATAAAGTTTGTCTAACCGCAACTCTCCACAAACAGGACCTAATGGAATTCAATAGCATTAAATTAAGTTTTTAAATTATTTTTTCAAATAACTCTTTGTAATCTTTAAAAGTAAAAAGGGAGGAATTCTTTTCGGTTTTGCTAAAGATTAAGAGAACAGTTTTAATTTCATAAAACTCACCTACACCTTATCTGTTTTTCAAAGCAATGGCTAACTTCTTGTTATAAAGTATTCATCAACTTCTACCAAGGAATAATTTCTTAACCCGAAATTTCGCATTAAACGCCATAAAGTTCGCGAGATGAAAGATATGCCGCTGTTACTAATTAAATAATAGAAATAAACGCTTTTCAATTACTGGCATTATTCTCAGAAAAATACATTGCTTAAATACTATGATTAAAGAGTCTTATTGTAATTGAAATTAGTCGAAGTGAAATTTATGGAAATGCATATAGTAAGAAAATCTTAATGATTACAATGAAATACAAATCTACACAGTATAAAGCAAAGTCCCTTTCCTGTATCTGTCCTTTTGTATGCTTAGATATTTAAAACTATGCAGCGGATTTTGATGCGATTTTTTTAATGGATAGAGTGATTCAAATGGAAGTTTTATGTGTATAATAAATGCATAATATAGCAGATAATTAAACATAAAACAGTTAGTATGCGAGATTTTGTACCCGGGCGAAACCGGGCTCGACCGCTAGTTTATCTTAATATATGAAAGTACAAGTTAGAGGACACTTACATTTACCATGGTTGTATGCCTTTTAAGCAAATTCATAGTAATATTAATTATTAATATAAATTCCGCCGGTATTATAATCAAGTCCGCGCATTAGCATTGTGCAGTGGCGGTGTGGTAGCTAACTGTCACAATGGGAAAGAGCTATTACAATATTGCAGTACGTAAATATAGCACGACAATGGCCGACGCTCAAGCATAGATATCGCAATATTATGCCGAAAATATATTATTGTATGTGGGTCGCAGCGGACAATATTGTGTTCATTCAGTGTGTGCAGTGTAAACCGACCGGCTACTCTGCTGACTGGGCGGCACCAATCTATTATCTTCGACAACATATTCCGTCCTCTAAGATACTTTAACAACAAGTAGCCAATTCAGCCATGTCGCTCTCCAAACATCTTACAATGCCGCATACTAACCACTACATCACAGTAATATGTTTGCCGACACCGCAATACTCCTGCAAATATCTTAATAGCTCGTAACGTATCAAAGCAATTATACCAACATAGGTGTACCCACATTATACATACATTACCACAGTAAATTATTCAATTTCATGTAATGCATATTGCGTACAATAATTCGCGGTCGTTAAATCGTACTCGGCGTTCATTGCTGTACATCGGAACAAAGATAACAGATATGTGATTAATGGTGGGTCGGTGAAGTTTTGGCAAAATGAAAACGGAAATAACGATCGATTACTGAAAGGAAATGTAGAATCATATACCAAATACAAATTACGTGTAAGGATGCGGGCGTATTAACCCTTCCGTCTGCGCGCATTATTCCCGGATAACAGAGTATCTTGAACTGACAGCCAAGATAATCATGTGTTCCAGCATATTGATTACTTCGGACTTATAGTCAACATGTAACTTACAGAAAGCGTTGCACGTACCGAACCAAATTAAATGTATTGAATATTGTATAAATGAATATGTTTGGCTTCTGTATGTATCACAGTCCACATTCATGTACGTATGTATGTTTCTAATTCATCTCTGAATGGCAAAGTTGGCTGGTGGAAAAACCCTTGGCAGTAAGCCCGCCTTTATACAAATATTGTGAAAGAAGTGTAAAATAAATTTGTTCCAACGTTGGCCACAATTGAAAGTATTTATCAGGCCATGTAGTTTCCATGGGGCGCCGGATAGTTAATTCTAAAACGGCGGAAAAATCTAAAGTTGGGGCAAGTTAGTTTAAAGTTGGGTACTAGACGAGCACACGGCTCATTAAACTTCAGCTTTCCACATTTGCTTACGTTTGGATTCGGAAGGTATTCAAGAAATGCAATGACACTTTTTCTTTTATAGTCGACCTTTTAGGTTGTACTCAACCTACTTCCGACTGTTTCGGTTTAGAGGTCATAAGGAAATGGACTTGCACAAATATTTTTTACCTTATATTTCGTGGCATAAATTTCGGATATTATGATAAAACTTTGCGAGAGCAAACATGTTATTTTATCTGCAAAAATTGTTATTATCCGTTACGTTATGTACATACATACATAATACATATTATGAAAGTCAAGTAAATCTTTTATTTCGGAATAAATTAACCATTCCCTCCGAGCCTGCTGCTATTAAACATATGTTTCATTAAAAATACGAAACACAATGTTACTAAAGCAATTTTATGATTTAAATGTAAATAAAGATGGAAGCACGCACACCGCTGGCCGTTTCGCAGCGGTCCGAAAAGATGAAAATATTTTCATGTTTATGGAACATGCCCCATTAGGATTGCTAATGTAACTAATTATTTATTTGACAGTAAAATAAATGCAAGCTACAAATTTATTTATGTAAGAACCTTCCACATTTTAAACAAAGTTTTTGGAGCGCAACAGCCTCCCCGAGAGTTCAGTAATTTTCCTTTAAACTGAATACCATTTTATTGAATGTTCCCGAACCTTTTTAACATTTGGCCCTGAATACGAATAAGGCAATAACCATTGATCACGACAGCAAAAACAATTGACAGAAATCTATTGACACTAAAAATACTGTCAGTATGTCGATTCCGCCTAAATAAGGGCGGGTTCACGCCTGCGCTCACATAAAACTAACAAGCATTATCCGAAGTATATCTGAGTAAAAATATGAAAAATAAAAAACAATCTTTTGAATTATTTCAAACCGAATACATATAAATGTATTCATTATTGTTTCTGGGTAGGCCCTACAGATCCGTCAAAATCCTATTGAGAGTGCCACAATGAATGTTGACTTCATCTTTGTTATTTTCTTGTGGCGTTCGGGGGCCAGGGCACTTGAATAAAAGATTCGTATATTATCCCGGGCTAGCTCGGAGTACAATGGGACAGCGACAACGCACCCACTGTAATTCAGTGAGCGGCCTAGCGACCGCATTGTATTATTATATAGCTGCTTTTCGCTACTGACAATCTAATTTAAAGGTGAGCCACCAATATTTTCAACGTCTGCGAAATATTTTGTTAAATTTAAAAAACTCAGGACAGGGTATTGAGTTATTCCATCGTCCTTTGAAGAGTGAATAAATACGAGAAACATCGCACATAAGGCCATACCGAGACTATGATTGACGTGAGCGGGATTATCTTAGCCTCTGTCTACAGGCTTTTACGAATAAAGCGACTCAATGCGTCCACTGACCGAAAACAGAACATTTCAAGTTCCGTTTATATTGTACGTTAAATTCTACTTTTTAATAGCCTTGTTTGCAATTCACTCGTATACCGCTTGTTACCATGGCACCCTCATTATTCAATTTGAGACTAAACGAATTGATAAGTAGTTTTTAAACCGCTTTACCTTTTTCTACTTTCGGCGCACAAAAAGATTTCTAACTATGCGACTTCAATCCTGAAAAGTCTTAGCCAATTAACGAAATATAAATAAAGTGTAACAACAGCTTTCTAAATTATGTTGTCTATTGTTAAGGGTAAATTGTAGCAGTTTATATATTGGCCTGATGTATTACATTATGTTTCAGATAGCTTATAAGACATTTAAACTTCTCAAGATAGCTATTATATAAATCAATATTACTGTATTAGAACAATTATAATGATAAATAACATCTCAAAAGTAGTTATTACATTTCTTATACATCAAGGTTACGATTCAATAATATTGAAATAATTTCGTAACAACAAATAGAAAATATTTATTAAGTCTTGGAGTAGGTACTCAACTATTAAGACTTGTTATTGTATCTATTTTTAACGTTCTATTGATGAACGATTTTATCAACTGTTTTCTTCATTTAATAGAAACTTGCAGATCGACAACATAAAGAAGAATATAACAACGATCTAACTATTTCAAGTTATTCTAGTTTATGTAAAGAAATTGGCAGAACAGTTAAGGCGCAAAGAAAAACTTTTGCAGCGTCTTCGTCGCGGAAACGTGAATACTTAGGACGAAAAAAATATTTCTCCGTTCCACTTGTAAAGTAGTTACGACACTGTAAATAAAAAACCGGACACATCCCGGTATTTGCATACACAAAATGAGATCGTTCCCCAAATCCGGAACACGAGTGTACGCAAATTGTGATCGTCACGAAACGACTAAGGTCACGCGTCACTGGCCTGACATTATTTGTCAGAGTGGATCGGAAAGCATTTAACCTAACTCGAGACTATTTGTCACACATAAAACGTGATCTATGTGTACGGCTCGCCGATACACCCCTCACTAGGCATCGGTTTAGTAATCGCGAAGGGATTTTAACTCGTCACAGACAAAGTAATACGATCGCTTCATGTTCAACAATGCGAATAAACAGTAAAACATTTAATAGTTGATGTTCATTGCAAATAACCGAGGGAACCGGAACGGGCGGGCGGAACGCTCCCCGATAGGCTTTATATCATCCGATGCCAAAACAACAGACAGTGATATTGCAGGTGTCCGCACGGATGATGAATGCCAGCATGCCAAATGACGGAGCAACAAGTCTATACTATTATGTGAGTTGTCAGTAAGATGTCAGTCGGGAAAGCAGGGAATGACCGGGATACAATGCACGTCGGCGTGTTCGCTGTGTCAGTCGGCGTCGGCGGGTAAAATTGTCGTTGTGCAGCGCGGATTTTCGGTCGAAGACAGAAAATTGGATTGGCTTGTATCGGTGAAAGCAGCCACTGATGAAAACGTATTCACAGCCCGCCGCCGCTGTTGCGACATCCGCCGGTGACACGTAAAATAGAATCCACGTCGCATACCGGAATATTATTATTCATATTACACCTCTTAAGGGATCTAATAAAATATATTGTAAACAGTGCACGCGCTCCCAGTTCTCGTATAAAACTAACATTATGCCGAACTCACGCAGCGGAATTTAATTAAGTGGGGAATAAGCAAAAATGCTGTTCCGCGAACAAAATTATTGCTGAATCATCGTTATAAAGTAGAATTTTGTGTAAAATATATTTAACGCATGTTTTTAATTAAAAGACAAAAGTTCACGGTTGGAATACGAGTCGGTTTAGACGGGCGTGACTAGATAGTGGTGAAGCGGGTATGTTTACATAGTGAGCAACACAATTGTATGTTTTTGCGTATTGCACGGCGCGGCGGTGCGGCGGCGCTCGGCGCTCATTCCGGGGCCGGCGAGCCTTCGACGCTCGCGGCACTAAGTAGTTAATTGTGTCAGTGGTACTCAACATGGCCAAACTTAAATGAAATACTCCTTCCATTCATTCGTTCCATTGCTCTGTACGTACTTGCGAAATTGCATTCACTGAAAATAAACCCTGTATAATAAGTTCCCATGCCATGGTGTCTGGAGACATCTGCGTTATTATCGTTCGTATAAAACCAGCATCGCAATAATTAGTTGATCGGGACATTTTCCATCGGCAAGGTTCGCATTTCTTATGAAAAAAGTGGTTTCTCCCAATTGTACTGTTTGTAACTGCATTGAAGACTTGTAACATTTGTTGATGGGGTGTATAAGAAATAGTAAAGAAAGGGAGGAGTTTATTTTAAAATTTAAACTATATCCGCCTTATTACAAAAAGATAGCTTAGTAATGGGTTTAAACCAAAACTAAAAAGTCTAGGATTGTTACGGTATTAAAGTCAGTTCTTGGACTAAAATTCATTCTTATTACAAATCCAAGACTAACCGAGGACTCTATAGTATCGCTCATAGTTCCTGATTACCACAGATTACAAGCAAAAAATTAAAGTGATTCATTATTTCATTCACTCGCTGATTTATGTACCGTTCCATTTAACATAAACTTGTGTATAGAGATCGGTAAAATGTTAAATAAAATGTAATTTCATTAAGATCATGACGCTAAATATGTACTATTTTACCATTAGAATATATCCCTTATCAGATTAATTTGAAAGGGCATCAATTTTGTTTTTGTTTCACTGTTGAGGTTTTTATATAACTAGCGTACAAAGGAATGAATTGTGTGGCGCGCGTACTTGAATAATAGCGAAATATTTACATATCGGTTTATTATTGATTATATTTAACATTACTTTAATTTATATAAATAAACATTATTCATTGTTGAAATGTGCGGTGTGCATACTTGCATATTATCGAAATGTTTGGGTACATATATTCCAAATCTTCTAAATCCATTAAATCCATCGAATTTGTGATTTTTCTATTCTTGTTGTTGTTAAAACTGATAAGAACACAATTGCGACGCACAAATCAACTTAAAAATGTTACTTGTCCAGGTTAGTACAGAGTTAAACTAGGGGTCTCGGCGGTTTAACTTTTGGTACCAAAGATAATGCTCGCACTCGCCTTAAATCCGGTTTTGTAATAACGTTTCATTTGGTCCGTAGTCTAAACCTGGTACAAAACTCAGTACTTTAGATAGTTCACGTTTTGTAATAAGGCCGTATAGGTTAGATGTTGGTCTTATCCAGTCTATCCTGTCGCGCCCAAATAGCGAGAAGGCTAAACTACTATGCGCGCTAGCTACTACAATTTAGTTTTATATTTATATTTGATATAACTTATTATTATTTGTCTATGTAACTAGTATTATTTAGATACCATAGGGTTGGTGTGTCCATGTGGACAAAAACCCCGGTAAAATAATAAATTGAAAAAAAAAATTGATTCTATTTCTGTTGGTCATAAGTTCAATAAACCTGTATTATTTGTTGGAAATCTGTGATCTCTCGTAGATAAAAGATTCTCTTATGACGAACTTCTCTATCTCACTCTTCAGCCTTAGGAAGTCCACTGGTGAACATAGGCCTTCCCCAAAGATCTCCACATGGACCTGTTAGAACAGCGAACTTATGTCAGAAAAAATATTTTCCACGATGAACCTATAAACGATGATAAAATGGAAACTGCATATCTAGCATCAATATAAAAAGGATTGGTAGGAGATTGAAATATCTCCAAGGACAGAAGAACAAAGGAAACCAGGAAAGGGTAATGGTAAGGCTTCCTCAACTACGTTAATAACATCAAACACATAAACAAAGTTTTCAAAACCAATAAACCAACGACTTGTAATAACTGTACTTCCGCAAAAGGTCGGTTCACAAAGTTAAATAACTTATTATACTTCATCAATGAAATATAAGATGATTCAATTAAACTTGTCGAATTTTAGAACAAATATGCTTCGGATACAGCTTCTTGTTACGTAACGAAATACGAAATTATTGAGGTGGAAAATCTACGATGATTCCGCGATTGCCTTTCAAGCACAAGAAATACATAGTATAATAAATACTTTAACATTATTCCCTGGAATCGAGTATCGAAATACAATACGATGGAATCTTATCAATTCGTAATTTTAAACAATATTCTTGAATACGAGTACAAATTAGAATTTCTATTGCGATTCAATAATGTCAATACTTTATTACTAAATAAAATTAAGTGGGTCAAAGGAGAAGAAGATCGGCCGCAATGGCGGGCCTTGGGGAGGCCTATGACCAGCAGAGTAGCAGGCTGATAACTTTCTCAATTGTGTCAGACGTAATTTTATTGAGCTTATATTTTAAACCAATGACAACTATTGGTTTATTTGAACTTATTTGTATTCTTAATCAAAATACTTTGGTTCGGTCAGTTAGATAGCCGAAGGACTAATAGTTAAAAGTCCTTACGCCTCGCTCTCATTGAAAGAAAGAAAGAAACATTTATTTGTTACAAGCAATGGTTTACAGCTTAAAGTACTTACTACTAATGTAAGAGTGCTAGTTAACAAAACGGCTTGGACTTCCACACCAACCTACGCCAGTCTTCCGCAAGGCCGGTAAATGACATTTTTGCATTGCCTCTCCTTGCATCATAATGTAACGCATTGCTACTTTTTCGGCGACGCGATTGTTCTTTAAACCCCCGACTCCAAAAACAGGCGTTATAAGTTTGATTATCTCTATCAGAATCCTCCATTTTATCATCATTGGCACTATTAGACATACGACTCGCTTAAAGATTTTTTTAACCTATTGAAAATAACATGCTATACCGACTTGAATTTACTTTTTTTTTTTTATTGCAATGAATGACGAGACGAGCAAGCCGTTCGCCTGATGGTAAGCGACACGACCGCTCATAAACAGTAGTAACATTCCACTGCGCTCGTCATCCTGAGACATAAGATGTTAAGTCTCAATATGTCCAGTAGTTGCTCTGGCTACAATGTCCTTCAATCCGAAACACAACAACGCATTTACGCAGTGTTGTTTCACGGGAGAAATAGACATTGCGGTGGTACCTACCCAGATGGCCTCTCACATATGAGAGACCTACCACCAGTAATTACTTACTTACTTATTCATTTTCGACCCCATCGGCCATTCTATCTCCGGGTATTGTGAAATTTCCACTGCCAAATATGAAATACGAAAATAATTTCTAATTAAATGTAAGGCAATATCGAGGATAGCTCTTTTTATAAGTAGTTAAGTGAAAACTTTCTTATGAGAACCACACTGAAATGCCACCTTTCTGTGCCTTATGTTATCACAGACTACGCTGTCGTCCATTTTTTTCCTATACTACAAATAAAAACAATTGACACACGACACAAAAATATGATCCTTTTCTAAAGTCAACACTCGTTCTACCCGCACGTGTCAAAGTTTAACTGTCACGGGCGACCCGTTTGTAGATAGCGTGACAAACTATTATGTGGATTATATGAGACGAGTGGCTTTCTTAATCTTAAGCGGCACATACCCTCCACACTCGCAACGAGATCAAACGATACGCTCTCCGTGGAGGCATTCATTAATTTCAAGCTACAAAGTCTCTGCAAATATGTTGATGCCAGTAATGTTCACTTTTATGATTAAGTATTTAACATACGCAATTATCGTAACTCATTTATGTATTCTAAAATTACCCTTGTAACATTCCAATGTTGAAGGCCGTTCTAAGAAATTTAGCGTCTGAATAATTACATTTTTTTGCGAATTGCAAACATATGGGCACTAAGTAGGAGCTAGGAAAGCTATGAACTTTCTAGAGATAAGACTAAAATAATGGAGTACAAGAAAGTCAAAATGGATTTCTCGGTGCTGGAATCCTGGAAATACTGTGATTTCTGTGAGATCGGGGTTATCTTTACATTCATCTATAAAAGTATTCGAGATTCGCTAATGTTCTAATACGACGAAAAATGTGAAGTCTGTCTCAAACATCATTCAAATACAATTTTAAGTTTACGAGGAAAAGTAGCACGCTCATTAGACGTAAGAAATTTTACAATTCCCTTAAATTCTAACTTTAATAAAATATAAAACTCATCAAAGAAAAGAAAAATGGATAAGAGATCTTCGCATACCGCCATTCCATATTTAGCGAGGTCGAGGGAACACGAATTTTATGCATGTTACAGAAAAATTCGGCTAATAATTTTACGTTCGGCTGGTTGCATGACGTCAATACTTCCAATTTAGGCCAATTATACTCGGAAATAAAATTGATTCGTCAACTACAGTTGAACCCAGTGTGTCGCAGTCTGCATATGTAAACTGCAATATATATTTTTTAAACATAATGTTTCTAATATCGCTGTGAATCTGCGTTGTTAATATTGCTTGGCTAAGTAAAGCTAGCTCCCGGCTCCCGCTCGGGTTTAAGTTCTGGAGCCGTCTAAACGTGTTAGCGTTGTGGTTCCTACCTGTTCTATGACAGCTCATACAGGACCTTTTGGGAATAGAGTACTCTCAGCATTATTTAAGGAGAAATAGACATTAGTCCAACGCCAATCTGGTATATACAAGTAGACAGATCGATTTGATTGAAGTAAAATTCACACTGAGTTAGATATTTTCAGCTGCTCACAGGTTTGTGATGAAATTTCATTAGTAATTCAAAACCTTGCCAGATAATAACTACTAAAGAAAATTGTCACTTCTGGAGTGAACTTCTTGTTTCGAACCATTTTGGTTTATTTTTGCAAAGATTTTCAGCTGTTGGAAACGTAGAATGGTAATCACAACGGAAAGCTGAATATAAGATTTGTCCCGTTAAAATCTGTTTCGTGACACTGCCATATACATACTAGGTAATAATTAACATATGAATTTGTTTGTCGTTCCATTAAGTTATGCCGCGATTATTATCTTGTAGCGTCCGGAACGTCCCATGACAAGCAAATTAATCACATTCTATTGTTACGACCAGAACAAAACAATCTTTAGACACAGTGCCCTCTCGGCCTTTGAATATCGAAGCAAGCAGGAAAATGGCCAAAGGATTATACAAGGACATTTGTAAGGAAGCAAAATATCCTATCAAATTACGCATGGATAGCTAGACGTCCATCCCCATTAACTTGAAGAACTTGCGCTTAAATACACCACCCGAACCTCCTGAATGTTGGAAGAATTCAAAAATAGCGCTTTAATTAATTGAACACCACAAGACTAATGAAAATGCATAAACAATGTGTGTCCCAAGTTCAACAAGAACACCAGTTGAAATCATTTATTATGTGCGCACTCATACGAACATCCAGCATTTCTTCGTATATTTTATATCTAAGCTGTGTAAGAACTAATAAAAACTACATTTCTCTCACCGTCTCCGGAGTCTCAAACTTATAAAACACTTTTTGGGTTTATAAAAATCTATTCATATTAGACCTTTGCATTTAAAATTCGCTTTTTTTTAATTCGTTATTGTACAGAAAAATACTTAACATTATATAGAGATGATAAAATGACAAAATAAAAAATATTTGGTTAACTTTTACATAAACAATTATCTACTTTAATTAATTTAACTCAGTGAAACAGTAATCGATTCCTAAAAAAACACTTTACTTTACTGGTGGTAGGTCTCTCATATGTGCGAGGCCATCTGGGTAGGTACCACCGCAATGTCTATTTCTCCCGTGAAACAACACTGCTTAAATGCACTGTTGTGTTTCGGATTGAAGGACATTGTAGCCAGAGCAACTACTGGACATATTGAGACGTAACATCTTATGTCTCAGGATGGCGAGCGCAGTGGAATATTTCTACTGTTTATGAGCGGTCGTATAGCTTACCATCAGGCAAACGGCTTGCTCGTCTCGCCATTCATTGCAATAAAAAAAAAAAAAAAAAAAAAAAAAAACACGGTTCTGTTAAGGGGTTGACAGATTGATGGGCACTTATTGAATTTTGTGTAAACTTGGAGTAGATACTCAAGTCAATTTTACCAACTCGGAGCATATAAAAGGATTCAAATCCCATTGCTTTTATTGGTGAATGGTGAGGGAGGCATCGACATCCGACAGCCAGCGTTACGACCCTTCGCTGATATTAATAAAGTTTTATTACAACGAATTTCATTTGTTTCACACGGAACACTTTTTAAATAGGTTTATTTCTATTCGGGTAGTACTTTAGCAAAACATAAAAAGGTTATTGCTATATATTTTACTTATTGTGTATATTTCTTACAATTCTATATCTGCCAATATTGAGAGGAAATTACTTTCTTTAATAGACTTTATTCAGTATTATATTCGTATTAGTCGAATAGCTTATAGTATAATAATTTTATGTAATCCTATTATAGATATGTAGGTGTATATAATAAACGATCAGTTCAACGGCCTAGTTATTAAATGGTAGTGGAAATAAAAATCGTGGATTGTGCGATGCCAGCTGTGATTCAAAGGTAGGAAATTTTTCTATTTGATCTTTTCTGTTGGTGGCATTTTGTTGTTGAGAAATGAGCATTTTTCTCGAATCAATATTTTATTTAGATCGTATTGTACTTCAGATCAAATCGAATGTAGTAACTGTTGCCTAATAATTTACAAGAAATATATCACAACAGGCAAGAACGTTGTAATTCTTATCCAGTCTATATATGGGAGATATTTTATCAGGAGGTTCAAAATCATGAATATAGTCAAATAAAATTGAAAATATTTTTACAAAATATACCATAATTGTTATCCTCAAAAAACAATATACCTGGACAATACGCTCGACCGTAACAAGCTCATTCATAAGCTACACACATATAAACGCGTGCGCGCGTCTGTGTACAAAAAATGAATGGCGACCGTGCTTTATCAGATGTTGAGTATTATTTGAACATTGATTAGGATATATTTAAATAGAAGTAAATTACCTGCTATGTGTAAATTTGAATATTTTCCACCATATGTTAATCAATATAACTTTTTATGTTCAATAAAAAAAATGTGCAGTCTTTGAAAAATAATCCTGTATATCTAGCTTAAAGCAGGCTGACATAATCGTCAACTCAATCTGCTATGCACTTACCATCGAATAGTAACTCTGAGGTGACAACATTAAAAAAATACAGAATGAACAAAATCACTGGCGAATTAACGCAATGCAATATCTGCCCTAGGATATCCAACCAGACACAGAAGCTATACCTCGTGAGTCGTGGATATATAAATTAAGCGTACATACCCCGCAGATTTATCAGATTCTGAGAGAGCTGGAGGCAAATGTGCACGGGCTGTGCCTCATTAACGCTAATAGTGGCGCATTAATCTTTGTTGATGAATGTAATGATGAGCATTACGTTTGAATCTATGTGCCAATGTGGATCCGTGATTAAGTATCGAGACTCCACTTGCCAGCTGTCACGCATTTTGATGTAATTTACAAAAACACTTATACTTCTTCCACCTGTCTATATGCTATAAACACGAGGGCCATTTTTGGGTATACTGAAAAAAAGGTTACAATTTCCCGATGCATTGCTTAAATGACAAATTAAATTGCCAAATTTATGTACACAAAATTCAAAATACTCAGATAAGATATTCTACCTGATTTAGAAGTTGAACGATGAACCTCTCTCTTGTAGACTAAATACGCTGTTATGAGACTAATGAACCAACTAATAAAAAAAAACTAATAAACGTAACGTTACTACGTCAACAAAATCCCAAAAGCAGGTAGGTACATTTGGCGCTGACACCGCGTATTAATTTCAACAAAGTTTTTTTTTGTGACCTAAGCTCGGAAAATTCTGTCCCTCGTCACCAGCTGGTGTTGTTTTAAACAATTTTCTTCGAGTAAATATATATTGTTACAGGATTTTGCTGTGTCCAGCCCAGTTTTTTTTTTCGTTTGATTTGGGTCAAATGTTTGAACCAATTATTGCGTTCGAATATGTAATTAAAATTTCGTGTCTATTTGTGGATGTGGTGGCTGAAATGTTAGGTATTTTTAAATTAAACCGATTTATTAAATTTTACTAAGCCTGAACATTTTATTGATACATATTAGAATTAACAGAACATTTAAACGACAGCGCGAAAATGTGTTTAGACCCTTATAAATTTAAAATTGGCAACGGAATACAGTAAAGTCTATCTTAAAGAATGCATTCGAAGTTTATTGTGATTCATGTAGACTGCAGGTACTCAACCCAAAAAAAACTGCATGAAAAATACATTTTTTCACTTTGTAGAATGTGAAATATTTTGTTGGACAAACAATGGCGCACATATTTGACGCCGTTTGAAAAAGCTACAATCACAGGTTTAAATTTTTTAATTGCCAAAAAAATGTACGAGCTATTCTATCAAGTTAAAAGGATTTTTCGGCCGTGGTAATAAAATATTTGTGTTCGTGAGTGCTTAAATAAATTATGGCTAAATTAATTTCGATAGTGTGTGCGGAAAAATTGCACACTTCATAGGTTTTGAAACGAAAGTTGAAAGTTTGGATAAAAAAACCTTTGTGTTTTTTTAATTTGGTGCTTAAAAGGCATAGCCTAAGAAGTCTTCCATAATATTATATAAGACTTATGTATAGGCTTTAGTCACTAATATAAAATACAGGCCACATACGTAGGACTCAAGTGCGTGGTGGCCTCTAGGTAAATAGACCAAACGGCTACCAACATGTACATAATTTTAATAGTAGAAAACTGGTATCTACGTTAATGTTTTTTCGGTTCCACCTGCGTAAATTTGTTTTACAGCAGCTCCGCACTATTTTATCTACCAGTATCAGAAAACTAACTCCATGGTTCTGTTCTACTTAAATTGTCCTTATAATTCATGTATTGTGGTTATTACTTCGCACCAGTATGAAAAAATATAACACCGCGTGTATTATAAGACCCGCAAATTGCTAATGCGCCTGGCGGCCATGACGGTGACGTCAAAGTGACATAGTCTCGAAACAAGTGACGTTAAGCTGGGTCTACGCTAGAGCCGAGCAGGAGCGGAGCACAATCCGTACGGAGCCATCAACCATAGCGTGTCTGAAATGTTTGGATCATGCTGTTGTTCTTAAGTTTTGATAATGTTTGTTATTGTCACGATATTTATGAAAAACAGATAGGAAAATAATTAAGTAACTTAATAAAATAATATTTATTTGCATAAACTTATGTAATTAGTTTCAATTTATATTTATTGATATTTTATTGTATTATAAATGAGAAAGAATAAATTATATTCTTGGCCTTATCTTAATGACAATAACCGGCTGACGTCATGTGGATGTCAATGCGACAAAGTCCGTGCATATTAACAATTTGTGGGGTTTATAAGATCAGTAAGTTAATATAAAGTATTAACTGTCGGCCGCCTTGGGATTTCACTATCCGATTATAATACTGCCATGTAAAAGGGAAAGCAATTTCGTCATATCACGTATACAAATATATTTCTCGAGCATTTACGGATCAAAGCGAGGTTCGTGTGAAGGTTTTCTAATTAACAAGCGGTGTTTCTATATAAACACTAGACCACACGGTTCAAGGCCGATGGGTAATGGTCACATTAAACTTCAAAGATTCATAACCGGCGTCTGTGAAACACATCCAGGGCGGCCATTATGTGAATTATGAACACAACAATGACGGTATTAAAACTGAGTAATCAGCCCAATCTTCACTAATAAAGATGTACATAAACATGACAAATACAAATTAGTAAACCAGAGAGTATTGTTTTATTTATGTGCGGGTCCCGTGCGTTTCGTATAGAGCCAATAAAAATAAAGATTACGGTTCATATGTTTTTTATAGCTGTTATCTTTCTTATTTCCTCTTTATGGGACGCTTTCGGAGCATTACTAGATATAAATTAGGTTTGAAAGCACTTAAATGGAATCCTTTGTGTATTGGCGCAAGTTATGGTTAGGACACAGATGGTCACCTTGTTTTTTTTGCGAATAAGCCTTTAAGGGTCTCCATTTTGGAAATACCATGACCAAGTAGAGGTTTTTGGCATGGTAAAACAAAATACGAAGATTTGAATTCAATTATTATAACACCGTATTGTACGCTATTGTTACACAGCGGGCTGCATACCATCATAATTCATCCCAAAAATATCTCTAGCTAAACTCTACTTTACACTATTAACGTCCTTAAACATGACTCCGACAATTCGTAAAAATAAATGACGGCGCTTAATAAGAGCTTCCTTAATAGCAATCTTCATAAAAGCGATATGATCTAACTCCTGGTTTATGACTACCAGCAGCTTAAAGCTCCGAAGCTCATCGCGGTACAGCTGACAAAGCGGATCCGTTTATTACATTATATTAGTAAGTTATTCCGTAATATGATTACAGAACTTAAGCGGGACACATCATTGTTAAATAATATTCACACAATTAACTGAGATAGTTGTTAAAAATATTTTAAGCGTTCAAGCAAAATATGTTGGTTAATATATAAATTATTTTGTCTGTATACAATAATTATTGAAGCGGCTTTAATACCCAGGACAAAATACGTCAGACATTCTGAAACTCATTGTTTTGTGAAATATTTTTAATTTTATTACCTACCATATTAATTTAAAAAGTAAAATGAATTTGTAATCCTTTTTTATTAAGGTGGCTTTCCCCAAGACATTATAAAGTTTCTAATTGGACAGGAAAGACGGTAAAACCATCGTTACGTACACCACTTTTGAAATGTCCGTATAATAATCTTTTCATGAAAATTATAGTTATTGCGGCGACAGGAGTAGAAAAGTTTTTTTCAGATCACATCAAATTTATAATGTAGCACCTCATTATATTCGACAATCACTAATGAGAATAAACAAAAACACAAAAAGAACGAACATAAGAGAGACATAACTAATTAAAGGTGTTCTAATTAGAACAGTTTGGCGTCTTCGCTTTCAGTTCCTGTATGAGGAGCTATTTAGTAGACTACACTGCTTTTGCATGTAACTTTAACATACAGATACAGAATACGAAATGTACTTATAAAGATGTAGAATACGTTACTCGCAGTACATACTTAGAATGCCAGAAGAGTGGCACGTGCTTGGGTGAGTGATTTTTCAGTTCAGGCGATATCGGCGACGCCTTTATACGAAACAACTAAGTGGGGACATCAGCTGCGATTCACTGTACTCGACAATCCTCCCAGGAATTAAACGACGCTCGCTAATGGAGCCGCACTCATAAATACACAGGGTGACGGAGAGCGTGATCCGACAATTTCATAAAATATCACGAAAAAATATGTTGTAAAATGGCCTTCGTCACTTGCTATTGGTATGCAAAGTATAGCCGTTGTTTTATCACCGCGCGACACGCCCCATATGGCGCTCCGGCCAGCGGACAGATTGTATAAATCGTGATATTTTTTCGTCTCTCCGTTGTCTATGCTTTTACAATGACAATACGTATTTATGCAAAGCGATGTTAATAACAAAATACTGCACTCCGCTTTTCAATTTAATGTTACACTTCTTTGAGTGCTTTAAAGCGTTAATATTAAATCTACTGAGATACAAAAAATAATAACATCTTTGTTATTGGCAAATTATGTTCAGTCCAGTGAGGGGCCGAGAAACGAGTGTAAGACGAAGGCGAGTCACGACAAGAGGCGACGCAAAGCGACAAACGCAAGGAAATTGCTCCGCTCTGCCGGGAAATTGAGATGCTTCTCGTAAAAACGAACTTCGACTCTCTTAATGTGAACATGGAACAGATAAACCATCCTGAAGTCTTTAATATATTCGATTCAGAATGTGACGGATATGTTATTGGGTATATTTTTTTAATTTTTTTTTTATTTTATTTATTAAGGAAAACATACAGCATAAATATTACAAATAAACGTTACACAATATATTACAATAAAGCCAATAAAGTTTTCACTGAAAAACAAAACATGGAGTGAACCTAAATAATATAGTAATCATAAGTCAAACAAAAAATGGTTGCCTGTAAAGTCGGTTTTACGGGCGAAGATTTTACGTGACAACGTCTTTTTCTCGGTAGAATATTTATTGATATGAATATAATTAAATTGCACAATAGGAACAAGGAATTGAATGAAAATAAGAATTGCACAAATTTTAACTATAGAAATATATTTTGTTTACTAAAACACTATCAACATTTATCAATAGTATGACATAACCTATAAACTCAGTTTCTCAACTTTTGTGTCAATCTAACAATTAATCAATCAATCATAGTTTACGATAATGAAATATCAGTGTACAATTATTTACCTTTATTGTTGTAGTTGTTGTAAATGATAAATGACGAATCTAAGCACTCCATATTTTCACTACAGACACAGCTGACGATACTTTAACCACACGTGTGAACTTGTATTGTGACGCTTTCTTGTTTTTCCAACGCCAAGAACGTTCGAGAAAGACAAAGACAGAGACACAAGCATGCGCCGATTCAATGCGCCTAATTCTCTAGTGCTGCGCGCGCGGCAGACCGATCATAGTTGAGTGGGAGAGAGACGCAAGGCATTCGGCGGGCCTCTCTCTCGTTCGGTGACTCATCGTAACGTTACCGGGCGTTACACTTTTTCATAAGTGACTCCCAGCCGCAACCTAATTTAAGACGTTGTCACGTCAATAATAATAACTTAATTAAACATTAAAAAAAAACATATTTCTTATTCTATGAGCAAAAAACAGAAGGAATAATAACAATAATACAAACCAATAATTACAAAACGAGAGAAAAAATATATATATATTAGTGGATGGGAGAACCAGTTGATTTTCTGATAGAAGCAATATAAAACGACTTGTTTTTATTAAATATATCAATATGGTTATATGTTTTGTCGTAGCTATGACATGCTCTTACAATAAAGCGATTCTTTGAATATTTTTTAAGACAATTGGGAGAAGAGAATGTATTTTTGTAACGAGCGTTAATACGAGGACAATTGAAAAATATCTTACTTAAAAGATAAGGAGAATCTATTAACCCATTAATTATTTTATATAGGAAAAACTGATCTCTATTCTCTCTGCGTCTTTGTAGTGATACGATTATGATGTCAGCGGTAGGAAATTTATAAGATAATCTTTTCAAAAATTTATTTTGGACACTTTCCAAAGTATGGATATGGATTCCATACTGTGGATTCCAGACTGTCGAGGCATACTCCAGTTGAGATCTAACCAGTGCATTAAACAATAATAGAAATGTCTCTGGACGTTTAAATTCCATGCTTTGTCTAAACATAAAACCAAGCATTTTGTAAGCTTTTTCTGCAATTTTATTAATATGTATATCAAACAAGAGCTTACAGTCTAGTTGGACTCCGAGGTCCCTTACTTCTGTATTTCGTTTAAGTATTGTATCAAATAATTTATAATCATATAAAATTGTTTTTGTTTTACGTGAAAACGTTATAACACTACACTTATCGACATTCAAATACAAATAATTAGGAACGCAATATTTACTTAAGTTACCAAATCTTCTTGTAATTGGATACAATCTTGTTCATTTTTAATAACTTTAAATATTTTTGAATCGTCAGCATAAAGCAATATGTCAGAATGATATATATATGAATGATATATATATATATATAATGATATATATATATATATGCGTCAAAACCAGTACTTTCCGTGTTAATGTGGTATTTTTTTTTTACGTATGTATGTGAAACGAATTTGTATTGGTGACCAATTTTCATATTATGTCCTCCGAGCACGACATGTCTAAGTAAGTCTCTCTCGGTGTAAACTAAGCAACGTTGGATCAATTTTGATGCGGTTTCAACAAAGTCGAGCTTGAGAGAGTAACAAAGTTATGTATGTAGTAACATAATTCGGGAAAGTAATGTTCGATAAACCAGGCGAGCATAAAATTATGAGCAGTCTGAGCTTAGACTAAGTAGCTACTTAAGACCAAGCAATAGAATACAGAATGCTTGTGGGCTGTTGCCTATATATAAGCCTGTGTCTAGTTCAGCCTGTATCAAAAACAACAATGATAGTGAAATAAAATGAAATATACTGTTGCCTGTATAATTGAGGCTGCATCTTGTTTAGCCTGTATGTAGTAGTAAAAGAAAATAAAATATACTGTAGGTATTTTGGCTTAATTGTTCAAATGTTTACCATTTCCACACATTTACAAACATACATAAATACACGCCTTTTTTCCATTAAAAGGGTAGGCTGAAGTGCCACGACACCCACATTTCGTCTTGTATGTTCCGTCACACCACAAATTCCTAACTCCGGGCTGATAATGAATAGAAAAATCCAATATCACTTTGCCCGACCCGTAACCGTGCCGTAGTCAAACCACATCGCAAAGGCAGTTAGTTCAAATGGTAATCTTATATTTTTTTTATTGCAATGAATGGCGAGACGAGCATGCCGTTCGCCTGATGGTAAGCGATGCAACCGCTCATGAACAGTTGCAAAACCAAACAACACCTTGAATTACAAAGCAATGCTTAGCATTCCACTGCGCTCGCCATCCTGAGACATAAGATGTTAAGTCTCAATATGTCCAATAGTTACTCTGGCTACAATGTTCTTCAAACCGAAACATAACAGTGCATTAACATTGCTGTTTCACGGGAGAAATAGACATTGCGGTGGTACCCACCCAGGCCGCCTTTCACATATGAGAGACCGACCACCAGTAAATTTATCTTTATCTATGAGGATTCGTAATTCATACTATTTTTCTTAGCCAAAAGACAATATAACTACAATGGATCTGGTGAGAAACATAGTATCCACCAAAGGGAGTGGGTCATTAATCATCAGTTGACACAATTATCACTACTCAAAACTCACGAAATTGTCACTTTGACGGATTCCCCAAAATCTCTTTCCACAAAATAATTACAAAAATAAAAACAAACCCTAAGCGCTCGCCGCACTGTTAGAAACTCGCAAAACACCCAAAAATATAAAATTCAGGAACTGTAATATATCCGCAAGTTGTAACAACTTGGGATTCGGGCACCATTTACATATCTCACTTTTTTATTACATTATAACAACCTGGAGCATAAAAAGTTGGCAGACAAGTATAGCGACATAATTACTCCAATGGGGCAAATTGTGCGTAAAACATTTGAACAACAAACCGAATGAATGAATAAAATTTCGTGCTCGTAATACACCATTAGCAATACAGCCATCTAGTTTCCAAGTTTGAAGTATACCTACATCTCCCTTCTTCAAATTCAATGGGCATAAAAACATTTTGAAAGAAATAAAAATAAAGCCCAAAAACAACTAGCGATGGCCTAAAGTAGTCAAATTACGGTCGAAGTAAAGTTGCCTTTCAGATATTAATGTTTATGGTTCTGGAAATTTTGAAAGAAATTTAGCATACCCAGATAATTTGCATAAAGTAAAAAAACTTGCCCCTGCGTTACAGATACTTCCTAAAATAACATACTAAAAGTCAAAGTAAAATCTCGGTAGAAAATATTTCGACTCCGAAAAAGGCCGTCGAGCCTCCGTTTTTAAGCACATTTCGGTTTATAATTCACAAGCTACAGTTTAAAATATTTACACAATGTCAAAGAAATCCCCGAAAAGAACAATCTTACCTATTCAGCCAAGTGTAAACATAGCGATGTGAAACATTTTTACCGTTATTCATTACAAGGGAATTAAAATTTTCGCATAGAGGGATACGGCGCCTCATGGACAACACCTTTAATTGCATTGCTTGGTATTGCACTGCGCTCGCCATCCTGAGACATGAGATGTTAAGACTTAATATGTCCAGTAGTTACTCTGGCTACAATCAAATCGATACACAACAGTATATTTACACTGCTGTTTTGCGGGAGAAATAGACATTGACATACCTGCCCATACGACCTCTATACGTGTATGAGAGACCTACCACTAGTAAATTTTGTGTCCATTAGGCTTTAAGCGTAAACAAAAAAATGTGGCATCATCAGATAAGATGTGGAGTGAGTGTGACGGAGTTTAAAACTGTCACTGATAAACACACTAACTCATAATAATGGCTGGGCAGCGGGCTCGGCCGCGGAACACAGTTCGCGTAAACTGGCCACCGTCACGTCGCGTCGAATTTCAGCTATATTTATATTTTATGGGCCTAACGTTACCAATTAGTCTTAAGTGCCGCACTTAAACGGTACGTTCAAATTTTAGTGCGGTAGTGTTTTGCATTTACTGCAGTTACAAAACTACCGAGCTGCAAAATAAGCGCGGATCAAAACCAAAGGTCAACCAAAAAAACTGCGTGTTTCATATAAACTTTTAATAAGGTGTGTATGAGTTCTGTACGTTGATTCCTGAGGAGAACGTCACGTCGCCGAGCATAAGTTTCTCTAGCGAACTTGGACATACGCCGAAATGTCTAAAGTATAAAGTCGTATGCAGCAGCGACATGGAACTTTGTTTTATTTGAGTTGCACGGCATAAATGAACGAAGTAGGTTTGCGCTATAGCCATGTTGAAATGGAACACTGTCAACAGACTTTCAGACAGTTTGCAGTCTTGCTATCATTCTATATAAATATTCATATCAAATTAACGCCTAGTTACCGTTCAGTAGGTTGTTACTATAGGTGGGCTTCGAAAAGCAGGTCAGCTCCTACTCGGCCTTTTTTTGTTAAAAACTATTTTTCCTATGAATATTTATATTGAACAATACATTGCCCTCCTTTTCGCAGTGGTCGAGAAAAAATCCGATGCAAATTCTAGACTTAGTCGAGCATAGTTAATTAACAAAATCACCCGAGTGTAAGTAGAACTAATGCCAACTCAGCGCCGCACTAAAATCAACGAAATATCTTCAACTGAATTTTACTAGAATTCAAAATGTTTAATTGGTAATAAAAAAAGTATCCATTGCCGTACCGCACTGTATTCATCAATTATTATGTTCAGTTCACTTCTCTGTCTAGTCTTTCCATTTTGCTCCAAAAACAAAAAGTATCCTTTTTCTTTTTTCCATTATGCTTATTCCATGATTATCTAATAGTTCAATGTCGAAAGTCAGACTAACAGAATGTCCTGTATGTATTCAGAGCACATAACCACGCCGGTTCATAAGTTAAGAAGATATTCGAATCTATACATTCTTAGAAAGTATAAACTATTGTTTGTAAAACATTTGTTTCAGTTTTCTCGTAGAATATCAAAAGTTTGTACCAACGTTTGTTTCAGATTCTTTAGTTGGTAAGTTCAGAGATAAGCGAGGAAAGTGTTATTTCGCACATTTCCAGCAATAACTGTGAAACTATGCCCCTAGTAAAAAAAATAAACAGTAAAAGTTTTGAAATATCGCACAGAGTGTTTATATAGTGGCCTTTGAGTTTATTGTTTTATATATTACCTAATTTATCTATCTTATCTGCTGCTACTAGTCCGATCAAATAATCGTAACATTTAGTCTTAAGCTTTACATTATGTTCAAGGCATTTTGCCAAGAAATATCTGTGACTAATTTTTACGGCTACAAATATATATTTGTTTAATTTCATCCGGATTTGTTATTGATTAGTTACTTGTAAAATGTGTGATCAGTTTGAAAACTTTCCTTCATTTACGCTCATACACGCGTTTATGAATAGCGCCAATTACCATTCCATTTTCTGATGAGAACGAGTTTCCTCAGGAATAACTAAAAACTACTGGACAAAATCAACTGTATTATTAATTAGATCAATAGATTTGGTGGCGTCCAGTTTGCTTTCGTAGTATTCGCAAGTCGAACCCATCACAACATTCAGCCAGCTTGTTAGCAAGTTTGTACTAAACTAACATTTCAATTGTTGAAGGTACGCTTGTATAAAACGTTGGATATTGTTATTTGTATGCAAAACTGAACATTAATATAAATTATCAGAGACAGTTATTGTGAGTCGTAAACGGCTGACAACTGGTGTTATCTGAGACAAGCCAGACGCGCTCGTAACTCGCGGATGAAACTCGATCAATACGCGTTCACCGCAAATCTATCCTGAATTGTGTGTCGGTTTATGACGCCACAAAATAAAGCTGTTATGACAAGCAAAATAACTTACGTTTACTGTACTACTCGGTATTACCATACGAGATATTATCAGATATGAGACGTGGGACTACAATAGGCACCGACATAACCCAACGGATTAAAAGGTTGGTGTGGCAGCGGGTTAGGACATAGCGCGAAAAAATATTAGCCGATGGGGCCGTAAAGTTATGAGTTGAAGCCACGTACCGGCAAGTTCGGCGTCAGATGCTCGCCTTTAAGATGAACAGACGGCATTGTGAAGATTGTAAGGAGTAGCTCCATGCACACAGCTACGTTGCTGTGGGAATCCTCGATGGATGACTTTGTTCAACAGCAACATTTTTGTAGCTAAATAATATTAATTAAATCTATTCATTAGCTCAATTGTTCGTCATCATACCCACATACTCTTTTCAAGTTTTAACCTCACATCGTAGCCTTTATGAAACGAAGTAACAGCCATGGATTTATTATGCCATTGCCTACTCACTAGATGTCACTGCATCTATCGGATTTCTGACTGGCTTTAACGAGTTCTATCGTTGTTAAAAGCCAATAACTGGGTCCGATGACTTAACAGATTCTCCGAGGCACGAGTAACTCGAGATTTGCCACCAAACGACCATGTCCGAAAAGGTATCATTAATATGCGTCCATCCGACTGAACTACGAGTGCTGTTATGAAACAAGATATTTTCTTCATATTTCAACATGCTTTATAACAAAGTAGTGCAATTCTTGTGTACAAAAAGAAATCTCTAAAGCAGTTTCGAGTGAACAAAGCACATTCCAAATTGTAATTACATAATAATCACGTAAACACAGAACGCAGCGCGTTTGTGTTTATACTCCACTGAATTCTATATGCCTCATTAACCATTACAAGGCAGAAACTGATTCCTCATTAAATAAGATTACATTAACAATTATCATTCAGTAATTCTCAGTGCATAAGGAACTGACGATTTGTTTATATTAAATTATAATCCTTTGAGTGGAAATTATTTGTTTATTTAGTCTTTATCTTTAAAAATACAAATAGGTATTTTATTTACACATAAAATCTAAGATTCTATCAGCGTTCAACATTAAAGGCGAGACAGGACTATTTTTAGGTATTCATTTACATAAATTGAATTTTCTTACTAAAAATCATTTTAGCAATATAAAATATAGACCTTGTTATACAGCAATAATAAATCTTATATTAGTTGTATGATTTTTAGAGACTATAAAGTATAAACAATTTTGTATTAATTTGCGCCACAGGAAGTCCAGTATTGAACACAAGCCCAAGGATTTTCACAGCGACAGTTAGAAGCGGCCTGCATACAACATCCTGTAACCTTTATTTATTGGGTCGTCTGTCCACCTTGAGGATGAACGTCTAATACTAGATTTTCCCTCACATGACCTGGATTGGAGAACAACTCCTTTAATAAAATATTACTTTTTTTACAATAAGGTATTATAGTAGAGCGGACATCGAGAACAAAATTTCTGCGCATTGTGAAGTGAGAGCGAAGACGATGTTACTGTGTAGGAGTGACGGAGACAGAAACAGAAGGAGTGGTCGGTACCTTTCATTTTTGTGACAAACATTTTGTTTGCAGTGTCTCGTCTAGTATAATACCCCAATGCCTTTATATAACAAATGATATAAGGTACAGACGAATACCTTTAATGGTGATGAAGATGTGATATAGAATAATGGTTCTACTTTTAAGTATCAATGATATCGAAAGCACCGTTTTCATTTCACTGCCCGAATGTTTTAATAGACCTATTAAAATATGATTTATTCGCCTATTTATCATTCCATCGCTCGTTTGTGGAACGAAATCTTCTATAGACATAATGCGAATTCGTATAATTAGGTCAATGTATGATGATATTAAATTAAGTATGTAATTTGATCGTATGTAACATTTGCAATATGATAATATCCTAATTGGCCTAGGCAGATAGTCGTTTTCACTATCGAAACCTAGATTAGTTTCTATAACTAAGTTAGGTAAAATAAATCTGACTATTTCAACAAAATCGGGGTTGTTAAAAGTTAAATCAATCATATGATAAAACAGAACACTGGTGGCACAGACGAGATACGTACATATAGAAGAATCAAAACAACTTAAGTGTGTGGTGGCCAAAGCGGCTGCAGGGTCAAATCCCAGGGCGCACACCTCTTACTTTTCAGTCTTGTGTATTTTGATAGTCAACCACCACAAACTATAACGGCGAAGGAAAACATCGTGAAAAAACCGGCTTAGTAAAATTATTTGTAAATAAAAAAACCTCTCTCAATCGTACTCGATTGTAGAGGAGGCCCGTACTAAACAGTGGGACATTATGGCTAACTAGAAAAAATAAAGTAAACGATACATAGAACAATCCAGTGGCTCAATATTAAACTGAATTTATGATCGCAATCATTCTATTCAAACATCAAATACCAAAACTCTAATTACTTCAGTGAGAGAACGTTGCCAATTCCAGATATTTCCTGGATACTACGGGGACTCAATATTCAACACCTAATTGTTATAACCTATACTTCGGTTTCACTGCAAACCTTCCTATTACACAATTACTTAGAAGAGTAAGAGTTGCTGACATAGCTCGTTCATCAAGGGGCGGTGGGCGGGGTGTAGAGTAATTCTCATCGATTTCAATCCCAACGACCATATTACATCGAAGCTAACCCAATACAGGGGGGTTTCTCTGTACTCCAAAACGACGACGAATGTTCGAACATAGCACGTAAAGCTGTATTAATATGCATAAAAACTTTACAAAATGTTCCAAAACTGTATCGTACGTCGTAATCTTCTAAGTTCGAAGTAAATAAGTTTCATAGTTAATATTGATTTTAGAAGAGGGAAACTTTTATCTTATATGTTGACGTTCAATGTCCGAATATTCGAACTTCGTGTAGGAGTATAGAGTAACCCCCCTGATCAGTAGGGCTAACTTGGTCGTTAGTTGAGAACTTGTGTTCCAGGAAGGATCGCGCATGGTAAGTACGTGAAAGATGAACATATCGACTTCATATCAAAAGTACAAGGGACTTGCTAAATTGAAAAGATATCGGCATAATACCTGGTTCTGGATTTAAAAGAAGAAACTGAGAAGTAGCACAAATATTTTTAATAAAGTAAGGTACCTACTTGGCAATAGTTTGAATGGATGTATTTTGTGACCTCTTTTTATAGACATACGACAAATTTATTACAATGCAACTACGTTTTATGAATTACAAAATAATCACTTCACCACGTTAGCTAGGTTATTTGAAATAACCTATAAATTCAAAAAATATTATTTGTGCTAACATATTACGAACACAATGAACAAACTAAACTTAATAAGTACACAATATAATCCAGCCGATAACGGCCATTTCTTTCAGACGACCTTACAAATAAACGCAAAGAAAAATAAAACCAAATCTAATAAAGACCGAAAAATGATTTTAATTTAACTTGCATGAATCATAAAAATCTAATATCCAACCTGTTTATTGGCGTACCACAAAATTTAAACTTGTTACAAAAAGATAAATATTTTTATAAAGCGTCGGCCCGAGCACTGATTAATATTACACGACGAAAAAGGTGAAACAAAATAAAATTAGACCCGTTCAGTGCGCAGTGTTGGTGAGTGAAAATGGTGAATAATGAGGTGACATGTCCTTCAGAGTTGAGTCTAGACTGGTTTATTGGTTTGAGCCTTTATTTTCGCTGCCTTTACTGTACTTTTCCGCAATTGTCGGCAGTAAACGGCGCACGTACAGTGGCGGTTTTCGCACAATGCACTCCGGTAATTATGCGAGTAAGGTTGCGAGCGAAGCAGGGTGCGAATGCGTCGGGTTTCCGTTTGAACGTTAGCACGGGTCAAGCTTAAAATGGACGCCGCGTTGACTAACGTTATTCCTTGTTTATTTTAACAAAACATTTATGCTCGTTCATTAAAGTTAGGAATTTATTTTATTTGTAGGCGTTTTGGAAACGGAATGTTTATTATAGCGAGGGGTGTTTACAACGAAAATATTATTACTTCGGACTATATTTTATGCAATCAGTATACAAAAACTATATTTATTTCGTGTTGTAAATTTATGCCAAAATATTTATCAAATCGTCGCTTTTATTTCAGAAATCAATAAAGTAACCAGACAATATTGTAAGCTCGCGTATGTACAATGTACACAGAGAATGCAGCCGGTGTATCAAAAGCGTTGGGTTAGTATCGCGTGTGTGCTATTATTTACTCAGCATACTCAACGTTGACACCTAAGCTTCCAAGAGCCATTTAAGCCATATCTGCCGACAGTTTATCGGATTGGGCGCCGTGCCCTAAAACCAAATACACGCTAAAACGGACGGTTGGATGCAAGCATTTAGCTTCAGATAAATGGGACTATGGACGACGCCCGGAGCTCGGCAAAAAATAATTATTCCACCCACAATTCACTCGCAAAGCCAAAACTCATTTTTAACTAACGTCTCGTGCGACATGTAGCAGACGCCGCAGCTCCCTCGTATTCTTCACAAATAGGTTCAAAAAGAAAAATTACATATGACCTCACGTTATTTTCTGCGAGTAAGTTTATGCTCGGGTGTTTGTCAACATTACAGATGTGGAGCGTCTTGAATAGCACATATACATTGAATATATGAATGACACTACCGAATAGACCTCTTGTTTCAACACAATAGAAGTACGAAGAAACTTAGCATTCCAATATATTGAGAAAAGATTTTATGATGAAAAAATATTGCAAAGAAACTGACGACCCAAAGGTCTTCCGCGTAAACTTTGTTTAACGTTGTTTAGGGTAAACAGAGTACGCATCCTAATATCAATGTATACAAAGCACACATATCAATCATATTCCCACGAGCAGGCGCACACAAAGCCACAGTAAACATTGGAAAGAATAATCGAGAATATCTTGCGTGTAGTGCACAAATGACTGCAGTAACAATGAATCGCAACAAATAGAGAGAAGCAAAAATAATTACGTCGTATGCCGTAATTGCTGGGTAGTTGGTCGATAACGAGGCTCGATGAATGCTCGATAGGTGAATGGTGGGCATTGAACACGGAAATGGTAGCAGCATCCGGCCGCAACAATCGCCGACCGTCAACCGCTCGCCATTCGTGTGTGAAGCACAACACAACACAACGCGTGCAACGCCACTACACAACACAGCTCACATCTACCATAGCCGAGTGTTATTTATCGCCCTTACTTTACACTGCACAAAGCTACTATGTTTTAATTCCTGAATACAACAGTTGCAAAATATATTACGTTGAATAAATGCAACATCGGGAGTGTATTGAAAGCATAACTAAATGTATCCAAATAGTGGTCGTCCGTGCTTACATGAAAATGTATTGCCGTTCCGATACTTGAACACAAAATTTATTGAGATTTATCTGCGGTTGAGCAATATGATTGGATCTTGTTTAAAAAAATTACGTTTCTGTTCGTTTTTCTTTGCACTCGCGTATCGTTCATTCGACTGAGTTAAAACTTTGTACGGTTTTACGCAACTCTCGAAGTATTTGATACAGTACTATTAACTTTAAAAACGTGGGTGGGGTTAATGTATGTGGTAAAGTTACTACTGAGAAAAGGATTTCGTTTAGCCGCTTTCTCTGGAAAACTTGGGAAGAAATTCTAAAATCCAAGGTTTTCAAAATTATATTTTGCGGTGCAAAAATGTGCTAATTGCGCCCCTGACGCTAACTTAATACAAAAACCAAAATACTCTGAACCTTACGCGGTGAAGAAATTAAACAAATGTAATAAGTATGTAAGTAAATGTATACCTCTTTAAATTAGATCATGTCTTCCAAAATTAAGCACACTGCTCAGTGTGAATATATTTTGCTTAGTGCACAAACTACTTCCGTAAGTAATTAATATTCTTGCAAAACTAAGTGTATTAGAAACGCCATTTTAATAATTAATTGTGCTGAAGAAAGGGTCGCATACGTCTTTGTTGTAGAGTGGCCTCGCTTGCCGTAGTTTTTCGCTATGCGGGGTTAGTGCACGCATACGCAAAGTAGGTGTTTACGTGACCCAGTTAGTAAACAAAGACAGGTACTGACGACCGCCGCGTGTATCGCTCATACACGAATGTGTTCTACCACTACCACTTTTAATATTATACCACCATCTACCACTATTGCCGATTTCATCCATCCTACGGTTGTCTGGTAGAAATTGGTGTAAGCGATAAGACCGCCCATGGTATTATTAAACATAGTTTATCTTTAACCTAAATACTGTAATTTGATGTGCAATATATATTGTATTTTTTGTCATAAATACGTTTCATACATAATTCTACAAATCCTGTTAAAATTAATATTTATAGGGATTGAATTATTATAGAATTTCGTTCACCACTAATTTCGTAAAGCGTCAGGTATACTAGTAATCAGTTAAAGTCACCCGCAGCATTACATGTCAATTCCGACGACGCACAAGTAACACTAATCCTATGAATACACTAATCAGTACCTTACTGGCCGCATCGTCTGACAATTAGGTTATTTACTTTATGATTAAAAAAAGGATAAAATCTCAACCTCCTTGTTGATGTTTAAGAAAAAAAACACGTTAATACTTTAGCGGGATACAGGTTGTGGGACATTTTATCATAGAATTATCACAAATAAGTACTTTCCTACACATTTGGCGTAATATTGAACGAATGATTGGTTCAACTAAAATAACATTTGAAGAAAAAATATTTTCAATAACTTTAGGCACTCTTAAATATACGTAATAATATTTGCTAAAGATTTTTTTTATAAAGAAAACCGTATTCGCTTTGTTATGAAGTAGGCGATAGTTTGGTAGAAATTTATTGTCGAGGGACCAAAATACAATCGAAGGGCACATATAAATTGACTACAAGACGTTATACATACATAAACTCACGCCTTTTTCCCAAGAATGGTTGGGCAGAGGATCTGCCCACAGGCACGCCCTACAGGTATCAAACTGGACACCCACGTTTCGCCTTGTGTATTCCATCCCATGATGTGATAGGAAGTGAGCCTATCGCCATATCGCACACAAATTCCTGACTCCGGGATGATAATGAGTACAAAAACCCGGGATTCGAACCGGAGACCTCAGCTTTATATCGTAGAACAACTGCGTCGCCGCGCCGAGGCCACTTATCCGAAACTAATTAAGTAATAATCCCTCTCAATAAATAGAAAAGGCCCGTGATCAAAAGCGAGAATGTTTAAAATTTAAATACAGGCTCAATATAAAAAATGGAAAATAATTACAGCAGGTCGCGACTTGTTTATAGTAGATCAGAACATAATGGGCCCAGTTTACCGGACGAACGGACCGAGTTACCAATTTTGTTCCATTAAATGTAATCGCCAATTTTATAGGGACATTTACTGCAAATTAAATCTCACTTTTACAATAGGGATTTGCATAACAACAACGGACGACAGTTAACTGATTGCAATGTAATACACAAATGAGCACCCTTGTTTTTGGGGCTAAGTTGGATGCAGCACAATACTATCTATTAGCCATCGAACACATTTTGACAAGCGAGTTTAATAGGAACAGACAATTGCTGAATATGATTGCAAACCCAAATAAGACAATTTCCAATAAGGCGGTCTTGTACCCAGGGGGATAACTCAGACTTATCGTAGCTATTAGATAGTAAACTGCAAATCAAAGTGGAGAATTGCCTTCAATGTGGTACATCTTATCCGGGATGTAGTCAATTAGAATTGAGTGGAAATCCTTGAGATATGCAATGATGAAAATCTCTTTTACGCAATTATGAACTTGGATTAGAAAAATATCTGATAGTAAATGGTGGTGCCTCAGAAAGATTTATATATTTTATAATTTATATTTGAAAGGTTGTAACACGTATGTCTTCTTTTTTATTATAAAGAAAACCATATGTGATACTTCTTAAATCTTTTTGATGGGTGTAACGAAGGCTTTTTAGCCGTCTATATACAAAATGTGAGAGAATTATAAATAAAATTATGCTATTTAATATTTATAATTTTATAATAATGGGTATCATAGTGTGTGTGGTAAGCAACATAATATTAACTAGGAACAGGAATCCTCATACTTTTTTCAAATTCTGTGTATTATATTTCAGAGAAAAAACTGTCGTCTTTCTTTTTTAACTTATTACATTTGTTGTATTTCATGATATGTATATGCTTAAATCAAACAAGTTTGAATTTCAAATAGGAGTTCTACGAATTCAATTGATATGAAAATTGTGGTAGGACTGGAAGCTAATTAATGTATATATCGTTTATCAGTTCCACGAAGTTTGAAATGACGCGTTAGGGATAGTATATAGAATATTTTTACCAGTGCATGCTCTAGTTAATATTTCCTTCTCACCAAGTAGTAAGAAAGTGAAAGAAGAATTTATTTAGTGTTGGTGCAAATAGCACACATGAAGAGAGACAAAAAAAGAATAACATTTAACAAAAAAAAACTAGAAAACTATTACATTTAAAAAAACTTTGGTTTTTGGACTTATGGTGCGTTACAATGACGAATAAAAATCTTTGATAGGTCTCATGAACATGGTAAACACGAACTCAATGGTGCGGATTTGCTTCGCTAGTAACACCTCTGCTCACCTCTGTCAGGCAACGGTACAAAGAAAGAAGACGAAATCTAGTAAACACCTCAATGTAAATTCTACTAATTTAGTTTCAAGTAAAGATCTGAAAATTCATTTTAAAAAAATCTCTATTTTTAATATCATATTAAGTATACAGGCTCTGGGCTCAAACAGTGCATAGTCCAATGAGTGTTGGTAATGTAAGTCAGTAGATAATTGCTGAAGCAATGTTTTGGATTGAATATCATAGGATACAAAAGCCTTCGAGTTATTGAAGCGATGATCCGAGTACGGAGGCTGACTTGACATGACAAAAGACGAATTTAGTTGACTCTTACAGTTTGGTGACAACAATAAAACTTGCCTTGTTCCGTCGTCAAAAGAATTCATTTAAGTTAAGTGAGGAAACAATTAAGTATAAAAATGAAGTAATAAAAGTTTTTGGAAGTTCATCCTTCAAAGAGGTAAAACTCGGCGAGTAAAATATGCGGGTATTATCTAGCGACTTTATACAAACAACAAGGTAGACAATTATAGATTGTCATCAAACTTTTAGGTAGACTAGAAACTCGTAATTAACCTTTTGTAATAACAAACACGATGTCGTAGACAAATTATTCTTTACAATGAAATGTGAACATTCTAACTTTTTTAATATTTAAAGATCTTAATATCAGGTATACCGACTTGTACTTAATTAAATGTACTGGTAATTTATAGGTATATTTCTAAGTTTGCAACTTGACAAATGGCTATACCTCCGGTTCTCAAAGAGTGATTTTTATTATTTTTCATTACGATGAATGACGAGATGAACATGCCAATCGCATGATGTTAAACTATACGAACATTTATGGACAGTACCAAAACTAAACAATACCATAAGTAACAAACCAATGGTAGCAGTGTTGTAAAAAAGCTCGAGTCGGCGCTTAAACGCTCGAGTCGACGCTCAAGCAGATTGCTCGTGCTCGAGTCGGGACTCGACTGAAGCGCTCGACGCTCGAGCACAGGCTCGAGCGCTCGGCTCGAGCTTGAGAGCGCGCTTAGATTACATAGAGAAACTGTAAAAAAGATCTGTATCTGTATCAGCCCATATACGTCCCACTGCAAGGCACGGGCCTACTCTACAATCGAGAGTTCGATTGAGAGTGTTTAGGCCATATAGTCCACCACACTAGCCTAGTGCGGGTTGGCGGACTTACATACCATAGAATTTTTTATAAATCGCTATGGTATGCAGGTTTCCTCATGATGTTTTCCTTCACCGTTTTAGTGCATGGTGATTGACTATCAATACACACATGACTCCGAAAAGTCAGAGGTGTGCCCTGGGATTCGAACCCGCGACCACCGTAAAATAGATAGTATAATTGAAATAAGACAATTTCAATTTTATTTTTAACGATATTTATATTATAATAGTAAAAAATACTTATTTATTATTAGTATACAATATGCCATATGATCTACGCCATAAGGCCCAAATTACATTACACGTATGGTTTAGCTTTTTGTTTGTTTTTGGTTTTTGTGTTTTACTGGTGGTAAGTCTCTAATATGTGAGAGGCTGTCTTGGTGGGTACCACCGCAATGTCTATTTCTCTCGTCAAACAGCAGTTTAAATGCACTATTGTGATTCGGATTGAAGGACATTGTAGTCAGAGTACTGGACATATTGAGACTTAACATCTTGTGTCTCAGGATGGCGAGCGCAGTGGAATGCCAAGCATTGCTTTGTAAATCAAGCTGTTGTTTGGTTTTGCTACTGTTCATGAGCGGTCGCATCGCTTACCATTAGGCGAACGGCGTGCTCGTCTCGCCATTCAATGCAATTAAAAAAAATAGCTGAAGTTTCTGTACAATTCCTGACTACCTACTGATTTTTCTTAGCAACTAAGTTAAATTAAATACCTACCTAAAATCATCAGACACCTTTGCAACACTATAATTTTTTTTACCATGAGAAAAGTCACATACTGGCCTGTATATTTTCGTTATTAAGGCTCAATTGCACAAACTAACTTTGCCAATACCTTTGCCCTTGAAACTGTCAATTCCATACATTCGCAAGGTCAAATACATCTCAAATGTATGGCGATGACATTTTCATAGGCAAAGGTATTGGCAAAGTTACTTGGTGCAACTGAGCCTAAGTCTGTTCCTTCTTTTAGTTATGACTAGCTGTGCCCGCGACTTCGTCCGCGTGAAGTTTAACAAAAAAGTTAATTAGTTCTTTTAGTTATTTTTTAAATAAATGAAATTTTCTACAACAAATGTAGCCTAAATTACTCCTTATTATATCAGCTACCTGACAAAAAAAGACCCGTCAAAATCGGTCCAGCCATTTCAGAGATTAGCCGGAACAAATAGACAGACAGACAGTCGGACAGACAGACAGACAAAAAAAATCTGAGGTCATTTTCGTTATAGGTATCGTGTATATAACGATATGTACTTGGACATTTTTATTTATTTTCACTTTACAAACAGACACTTCAATTTTATTTATATGTATAGATAAGGCCAGCTTATACGACCAAAGTCAAAAGATAAGTAATACTCACCGTACCTACCGCCCCCCACAACTCCTAACATTTTTATTTATCACAATTTTTTCATCTATCCGTATTTAAAAACTACAACGCTTGAACGCTCGAGCGCATAACTCGAGCATGAAAGTCTAAACTCTCAACGCTCGCAAGCCTTAAACGCTCAAGCGTTTAACGCTCGAGTCTAAAACGCTCCAAAGCGTCGACTCAGCGCTCGACGCTCGACTCTCAGCGCTCATTTTTACAACACTGAATGGTAGGCATTCCTATGCGCTCGCCATCCTGAGATATAAGGTGTTAAGTCATTATGTCCAATATTTAGTCTGGCAATGTCCTTCAAACGGAACACAACAGTGCATAATGGCGATAAAAAAATTCCTGAATAGACACCCCACAATAGAATATCAGAAATACGGTACAAATTCGTAGAAAGAATAAAATAAAATACTCCAAATGTACCATAATATTTCAATTTGAGGTAAGGTAAATGGTATTTGGAGATATTCCCGTGATTATTGGCTTTGAGGAAAAAATCGCAAAAAACTATACAAATTTTCATTCTCTGTCCGCAGTACGTCCTATGTAAAGACTGACCTATTTATAGGCAGACTTATTTTTCTTTTACTTATCTGATCGAGTCTCCAGCAGAAAGGTTCGCTTACCTGAAACAAAGAAAAATAATTGATCATATGCCCTTAAAATATACGTATATTAAGTCACAATTCATTCTCATAATTTATTTCTTTGGTGGAGTGAATTTGGCCATGTCAAACACAACAACATACAAAATTTGGCCATATATTTTATCCTACATATATCTGTAATATTATGTTTTTCATGATTTTTCTGAGTATGAGCCACAAGTTCCTATTATTACCTACCTATATGTATTAATTTGATTTTTAAATTGTTTTTCCATCTTCTTCAGTTTTGTTAAACAGAGATACAAACTATTACACCGTAAAATGTTCAAATGTATATGAATGGAGTTAAAAACAATATTTTAATTTTTAAATTGAACGGCATGTTTGTGAAAGGTAAAAGGTAATATAAGAAAATTTACCCGTAAAATATATTCAGATTTATCTATGCCCCTGTATTTGTTTATTGTGTATTTAAATTATGTTATGTTCACGACCCCTCTATCGTTTCTGGGCGGATTATAATAATTATTTTTAAGTTTCAAGTCAATGTCTAGACATTTTTTTTTAAATATTCCTCCTGAGTAAAAGGTTATGAACCACTGCACTAGATGGCACGATGACATAGTGAAGTTTCAAGGAAAACAATGGATGAGTCAAATTCAGGACCGATAGAAGTGGATAATAATGAAGAAGGAGCCTATGCCCAGCAATGGATAAAGTGACTGATTTGATGATGGTGGTGACAGTAGGGCCAGTCAATACTGTTGTTTGAAAATAATTACAGAACCTATTTAAAAGTAACGACGCCATCTATCGGACATTAAAAATATCTGACATCAATGAAATTTAGCGCCATCTAGTGACAAGGTTGGTAAGCGAAGCAAAGTGAATTTATATTTCAAATAGTATTCTACTGTTATAACAGATGGCGCTCGGTATTTTCAACAACGCCCTCTAGTAAAAACGTCAGTAACCACAACATTACATGCGAGTGCTACAGTATGAAATTGTTTTTACGCAAACGAATAGATGGCGCTATGTATCCTTAAAAGATAGCATTATGTCCTAGAAATCACTGACAGATGTCGCTGCTACGACATGAAAAAAATATGTATGAAAATATATAAGAACGTCACACCTGTTTCCCGAGAGGTAAGCAGACTATGGATATTCACTCTGCTCGACCGTGATACACGTGTTCAATTTAAAAATATAGAAAATTTATAAAGAGCTGAGGAAATAGATAATATTTTATTAATAATGAGCGTATGAACAAGTGATTCATTTGACAATTTTTATAAAGTAATAAAGCGGCAATTTAACGAAATTTTCTCATTCCGACATAAGAGATCACATAGCAAAGCAGTCAGTAGATACACCATTACAATACAGTCTATGCATCGAATTATAAATGCTAAAGAACTGGGGTTAATATAATGCTCCGAAAAATGAGATTTGAATAATTAACATGGCAGGCAAAATTATGCCAGTCCTCGTGATATCAGACAAAAGACATACAGGCCGACTCCGAAATAATTAACATAACGTGTAAGCATCTGGTTTCAATCCCAACACCATATTGTTATTTGGAAGTAAAAATCTATAACCCAACTACGTACAATACTTTTATGTCTTTTAATTTGTTTTCCGAAGTCGGCTTACAGTTTTAAAATATTCTATTTGAAAATTTAGAATTTCCTCATTTTTCGTTTGACATCCTACTCGATACACTTGTAAAAAATGTGAAGCGTATGAATGCCATCGTCCAATCCCAAAAAAAAACATCAATATCGTATGTGCAGTCCAGCCGCTGCAGCATCACACTTGAATAAATATAGAAACATGTTACAAAATATGTAAAACAACATTTTTCACCATTTAAAAAGAATATAAGTGTATTTTATGCCTTGCATTCTTTCCCCCTTATTCATAAGAAACCGCAAATCAACCATATAAACTTAAAGTAGTTAAATCATGAGAAGAGATAAAACGTTCATTAATGTTTTACCCATTATGAATAGGGCTTTATTTACATATTTTGATAAATTTTGCCTGTTAACAGTATAAAAGTGATTTCATTCACTTGATAGTAAATGCAGCTCACAGACATTTTTGCTTAATATTATTATGCAAAATAAGCAAGGGTCTCGGCCACTTTAAAGTTATTGATCTGTTAAATAGCTGATCAGTAAATTTAGACGTCTGTGAATAACGTTTTGAAACAGCTCATATTAAAGAAATTTGAAAAATGCTTAAGTCCTTATGAGTAAGGGGGTTTGTTTTTAAATCAATGACTTTTCAGTTAAGGCCTTTATTGGAATACGTAAATGCAGAGCTAGACTGTTGAAATCATTACCTATCCATTTGGCATTTTGCCGCAAACGGGTAAAAAAGGAAAAGTGAGTTTACTTCACGTAATTAAAAGTACAATTTTATGCATCCCGTGTAAGCCCTTTCACTTAGCTTTTATTAAATTAGGAAACTTTTTCACGAGCTCTTACATTCAATTTATGTTTGATATTCAATAAAATTTGCTGTATAAACAAACAGCTGGGGCGTTGAGTAACAGTACACAAAAATATTTTACTATGGCGTTGTCAGGGGAAAAGCCTGTTTACTTTTTATGGTTATTGCTATGCGCGTCATTCTCAAGAGATTTTAAGGTTTCTTTCAAAGTAGAATACGGTTTGCGACAGCCCAAAGTGTTACATATTCAAGGATAATAGAATCAAGTGCTGAGACTGCGTGGCGCAATTGTAAAAGGTGGCTGTAAAACTGAAAGTGCTAGGATCGAACAAAATATCCTTATTTGTTTCGGATCTGGGTGTGGTAAAACCAAGAGTCTTTTTTAGTTCTTGATATCCACAATGACTCAATAATTGTATCTTACATAATGTAGCAAAATTTTACTCCACGATCTGTGCCACAATAAGTATGATTGTACATCAATAATCAATAAAATATGTTATAAAGTCCCTACTAGAACGCACTGCCGTACCCCTTGTCAACTATTCGCTCTAACTCGTTGTCGTACTAACTCCGGCAAACGTTCTCCTATTTTTAGAATAATACACTCTTACAATCTTAATTTTAATGAATTAGATATAATGGCCACTTCTGCTTATTCATTTAAAAGAAAATTATTGAAAATATTGTCTAATACCTAAATCATGAAAACATAATGTATCGTACAATTTACACATAATGCTGCTGGCCAAGTCGATCTACTTATTTAAATCGTAAAGAATTTTTAAGATTGATATGGTAATAACTAACGTAATAACTTCATATAGAAGGTCCCTTAAGGACTAAATAAATTAATCGACTTGGTATTACATGCATCTGACAACTTTTTGCGGTAGAAAACCTGAGCTGCGAGACTTGGAATTTTTTTACAGGATGTTTTTGATGGGATCTCACGTCTTTTTGTAGAGTCCTACTTTTTTCCTTTTTGGTACTTCTTACTTCTAGAATATCACTAACAATTTTTCTTAAAGCCTCTGTCTTATGGATATTTCTTATTTTTGTAGGCATCAATGTATCACAAATATAGCGGATTTGATTATTAATGTTCTTTCTTTCATTGTAATTGATACATACATACATACATAAACTCACGCCTTATTCCCAGAAGGGGTAGGCAGAGGTGCCAGAGCACCCACATTTCGCCTTGTATGTTCCGTCCCACAATGTGATAGGTGGCGAGCCTATCGCCATATCAGGCACAAATTCCTGACTTTGGACTGATACTGAATAGAAAAATCCAATATCACTTTGTTGTTTGTAATTGATATTTTCGAGCTATTTAGTCTATTTATTTGCAAGGGCATGTGACATACTGAATACACCATTTCCTTCTCTATATCCCCTCCTGTTATGCCTCATATATATAGATATCTATCTACAACTATTATTCCATTATATACGGGTACAATGATTCATTAACTGCAAATGTAACTTTGTAATCCTATACATTTATATGGGATTACAAAGTTATCCGCACCGCCGCTCATGCCCGTCAAGGTTAAAATAGTAATACAAATTGCCCTTAGTGCGACCGAAATGGCCATATTTAACGGATTTCTAATGCATCCAAACGCGCCATGTCATGTCAACTACTAGTTGACAGTTGGTCTATCTAGAAAACTAGACACAAATTATGAAATGTTTAAATTTTCCCTTACTTTAGACACTAAACACTAATTATATTCTAAATTTGAAGGTTCTATGTCTGCTAGAAGTGCCTTAGACTTTTGATGATCGGTCAGTCAGTCAGTGAGTGACAAAATTAAGAAAGTTTGACTAGTTACAATTCTTAAACTACTGGTTCAAATTGAATGAAATTTTAAATATACCGTGTTTACACAATGCCTGCTTAGTAACTGAAAATTCAGGCTTCATGCTTTAGCCACAACGAAGTTATAGGGGGTTGAAAATGGTCTGAATTGCTTCGAGAAAAGAATGTTACGGCCTATAGCTCGACTTGGACGGGGGCTCGGCCGCGCCCCCAGATGTTAAAAACCTCAACAACCCAGACTAGTGGCTTCAACCATCAACTTAATGAATTTGAGATGAATTGTAATGACTGTATTAGTTTTAGTTTCTGTTTAATGTAATTATTATTTTTTCTAATCTTCTAGTTAATTTAATTTAATTTAGTATCCACCTATTTCTCTCGGTAAACGGTGTTGATGGCATGATTAGCATATGTAAGTACTTAAATAAATAAATAAATAATAAATAACACCCAACAGTCACATACATAGTCCTGACCCCACATTAAGATCGAGTCTTGTGTCGCAGGTATCAGGAACTACGAGACTTTTCGGTCTCACAAACACCCAGACCCGAGAGAAATATTTTTGATAAATATATTTTGATCTGAATGCAGATTTACTCAACAAACTCGACCGTCTTCTAAATAACTGCATTCGATTTGTTTTTAATCTTCGCAAGTTTGACCATATCTCTTCCTACCGATCGCAGTTAAAATGGCTTCCCATCCGCCAGCGCCGTTCGTTGCGTGCCCTCACTACCCTTTTTTCTATTCTAAAATCTCCTTCCCCTCCTTCTTACTTGTCTCCCGAATTCATCTACCTCAGTGATACTCACTCTAGAAATCTGCGCTCGTCTAGCAATCTCCTTCTAAAATGTCCTCCTCATAGTTCTGACTTCCTTCACTCTTCCTTTGCTATCCAATCCATTCTTCTCTGGAATGCACTCCCACTCGAAATCAGGTCGTGCACAACACGGCTGGCTTTCAAGATGAAGGTTCGGCAATTACTCCTCGCCGAAGTAGCAGATTCTCACCACTAATGTAGATATTTATTTATTTATTTGTTTATATATATATATTTTAAAGTATTTATATGTATATATATGTATGTGTATGTATGTATGTGTAGGTATATGTATAATAATATTGGTAAATATTAATAATTAAATTGATATATATTCGTATAAATATTATTATTTATGTTTTATATATGTATATATATTCTCTTCTCATTTATTTCATTACAAATTAATAAGCACCTGCTTCCGTCTCTCTGCACTACCTTAAGGTTGGCTGGTAGAAAATGCCCTTAGGCATTAAGTCCGCCTGTACTATTGATGTGTACAAAGTATAAATAAAATAAATAAATAAATAAATATTTGTGGGCCGCACAAACATTTCTCTCGGTGCGGGGATCGAACCCGCGGCCTCTCGTTTCACAGGCGGCGTGTAACCGACTGCGCCACGGAGGCTGCTGTGTAAATAACTGTTATTCGTATCTCTTGTATTGTGTCATTGTTTGTTTACCTAAATAAAGAGAAAAAAAAAACTTTGCCGATACAGTAGTCAGGATCACGTATATGACAGTCTTAATATGGGATAAAAAAGTGTACTTTTATTAACTCTCAACGTTAAGACAAAATTAATTACTACTAACCAGCAAAGGCTGCAAAAGTTAATGAAAATAAACGGGCCTGTAACAAAGGCTAGAAATATATTAATTGTGTAACAATATTACCACGGCCCTGCCTCTTGACTTATGAGGTTTTAGAATTTATATACTTAAATTGAGACACGAAGTAGATAATTTCTCAAGACCCAACAATTACTGAAATCAAATATTTTATGTAAATGGCGGCTCATTACAATTTAGACTAGCTCTTATTCCAGGTTGTGGAAACGAGTGTTGTTTGTGTACAGGTGTAGGCGAGCGAGCGGCGAGCACTAAGCAGCGAGCACGCATTGTAGGGGACGTGGTGGGCTGCAGAATGCCAATTAGTGTTATTTTCTGTGTCAGAAACAGACAAATCATAATCGGATTACGTCGGAATACAAAGGTTTGGGTCGGACAGGTGAACGAGCGCGCTCAGCTCTGACCGCAGTGCTCCGGACGCTCGGCTGCGGTCGCGTCTCGTGCCCAGATTCGCTAATTAATTCGGAGCGTATACTCGCTTAAACGCTACACACAGCTCCCACGAATCCCCGCGTCAGTAATTTCCCACTTCGCCTAAACTCGTAATTTGTATTATGTGCGCATGAACTGGTCGTGACCATAAATATAAGAGGAAACCCTTGTTTGTTAATCTAGGTATGCTCACCGGGCTTACATATGTCTGCTGTGCGCGATACACAAGTAAGACTCGCAGTAAACGCAAAATTAACGCCAAACCCAAGCTATTTATACATATGCTTTAATATTCATGTGGACATGAACGAACATAATCATTATTCACACTTTTATTGCTACGTACATAAGCTTACGCTACGATCCCAGAAGGGGTATGCAGATCCACGGTTCGCCGAATTTATTTAATGGCCAAATTAACTACTGGACATATTAAGACTAAAACCTTATGTCTCGGGATGGTGAGCGCAGTGTAATGTTAAGCATTGATTTGTAATTCATGGTATTGTTTGGTTTTACTATTGTTCATGAGGTCATGCAATTCGTTGCAATAAAAAACCTTTTCCAAAAGGTGATAGTGGGATATGAATATCATCATCATCATCAGCCTGTTGCAGTCCACTGCTGGATATATGCCTCTCCCAAGGTACACCACAAAGCCCGATCCCTGCTTTATGCATCCAGTCGCTGCCATATGAATATGGTGGGCACAATTCCCATTCTTGGACTAATCAAGTGAGATTTTTTGAATCACAAAATCCTCCCACTAGGCCAAGTTTGGCCTTTTATTGATATTAAATGTAATAAAATTCTTGGAACTATGTTTTATCCAAAATATATTACTAAATTGAAAGCGCTATGGGCAGGGCAAATGGAAAATTAATTTTATTCGGTGTGTAATAGAAACCATTATGTTCGTTGTTTCTGATAAGTGGAAATATCGAATGGAATACATTTGATACATTTGTAAATGAAAATTCAAAACAGTGAAATTAGTTTTTAGCAAATGCACTCTGTTCATAAACCCGGCTTATACAGGTGCTGGAGATATGATAACATTAATTGAAACCACAGTGGAATATCGCGCCAGCTAGTCGTACACATAAAATTGAAAAAAAAAACTACGTGTTTTCTGTTGAATATTTTGTATTAGAGGTTTGTATAGGACACAAAAGTTTCGCGATGTTGTATGACAGTATTGATTTATTAGTGTGGCTGTGGCATCTATTAAATATTTTATGGAGTCATAGCGTTGTATTAAGGTAATGTTTTTACCATTCAATAGACTCATTTTCAGGACACAAATTATACCGGGAGTGGTAGGAATTTGTGACAGAAATGGTGATATGCTTATCTTTGACAGCCTCCGTGGCGCAGTTGGTTAGACGCCGCCTGTGAAACGAGAGGCCGCGGGTTCGATCCCCGCACCGAGAGAAATGTTTGTGTGGCCCACAAATATTTCTTACGGGTCTGGGTGTTTGTGAGACCGAAAAGTCTCTCGTAGTTCCTGATACCCACGACACAAGACTCGATCTTAGTGTGGGGTCAGGACTATGTATATTGTATGTCACTGTTGGGTGTTATTTATTATTTATACCTCCGATCACATTGTGGGACGGAACGTACAAGCCGAAATATGGGAGTTCTGGCACCTCAGCCTACCCATTCTGGGAAAAAATGTTGATGTATGTTATATATGGATGGATCAGCCCATATACGTCCCACTGCAGGGCACGGGCCTACTCTACAATCGAGAATACGATTGAGAGTGTTAAATATATAATGTTATATATATATACAAATTTTATTTCAAAGCCATTGTGCCCACTATCACAGTTAACATACATAAAATAAGCATAATATCTCCAAATAAGTACTACGCAGATGTATAAGAATAGCAAACATTGATAACGGTGCCAAGAAAAAATAATATTGCATGAAGGTGTACTTGATATCTGCGTATGCTTACGTTTTAAAATAAGATTTTAAATTGCTAACATGGTTTAAAGAAATGAAACATCAGTTTACTTCCAAGCACAAAATTAGAAAGTGAATTACTTTCTGGAATTTTATATAAAAATGTTATAATTTTCTACATAATTCTTATGTGTAGGCCTCGGTTTCGTGTCGTAAAAGTAATGTATTTTTTTTCCACACGATAGCATTAAGTATTAAAAATGAGCATGTCTAGTAGTAGTATTCAAATAAGCAAGCGTGCCTATAAAGCAACAGACAAACTTATGGTTGGTCGAGTAAATTTAGTCCAATTCGTATCATAAAACATGGCATTTTCATTCGTTATGCGGGCGAAGGATAGCCGGGTGTGCGGCGGCCACTGCAACCCCGCTATCTTTTTTAATAAATCACTTATTATGTAGACAAGCAGCCGTCTAAAGCGGCCTCGATGACGATTGGCACACACAAACCACTCCGCTGTCGACCTCACAAAGGGCCGAATTACACCCTCTCCGTTAGTCCTCTCTCGTACGCTTTGTGTGTTTCGCAGAATTGTGCTGATCTAGCTCCGTTGTCTCAGTTTGCCTTTGTAGTTATGTGTGATATCATTGTCTATAGCTCCCCAAGTGCATATAATACTTCTCGGTGTACGTCGAATAAATATTCACCAACTTGACTTAGCCAAACGGGCACAAACTGCTTCCAAACCCAGGCAATTATTGTTCTTTGATACTAGGAGCCCGTTTTCTTGTGCACTGAATAAACGTAAATTTTAAGAAACGTGCTGCATCTGGAGAGTTGTTCCAGTATTTGTGGCTTAATGAAAGCTGGTGAAGGATTTCGAAAAAGTTTAAAAGCCGTCATGAGGTGCCGCAGGTCGAGTATGCGTCACAGCCTCTTGACCTAGAGCCGCGCGTCGTCACGAAACTCTCGTGCCCTATGTACCCGCAAAATTTTCAATTATTGTTATACACAAATAGAAATTTTAACCGACTAGTATTTTATCAAATCTTTAACCTCTATATTCAACATTGATAAAATGCAGTCATAAAGAGAGCTCGCTTTGAAAATGCGCTGGCCATAAAGAAGTTTATGAACATAAATCCGAATGACCAAGTTTAAAAAGCATCTTCAGTATTAAAAATTATATCTGAATGGAGGGATTCGTTCCGCAGACGGTCCTAGCCCCCGTAGCCGCTGTCACAACCAAGAGCACAGATATTAATTATCTTCTGAAGTTAATAATTAACTTTAAAGTTACTCGTGTGCTGAGTTTGGCACTTCATTCCACTCTGTATGAAGTAAATTTACTGTTGCAATTATGTATCTAGAATGCCGATAGAAGCTCATAAATTTATATTATTACACACAACTATGAGTATGTTTATAATTAAATTCCGTACGCGTATGAAGCGCCCGCAAAACCATCAACTTGCAGTAAAAATATGTGGGATTTTTTCATTTTTAAAAGATGGAATTATGTTGGATATTGAGAATCGTGTAGTTTGTAGTCAACAAAGAGTGGCTCCCCTCTCGCTCAGCGGGATTATCAACAGATTTTGATTGACGCTTGAATGATAGACCAAACTACGGTATTGTGGTCCATTCGAACAATCGTCAAACATTTCCAACAGTTCGTCTCTCTATTTATGTGCGGGCTCGGAGGCAGGTTTAGGAAGGTCCGTGTTAACTGATGCGGAATCACTCCGACAGTAAGTAGTGCCGAATCAAAGGTATCACAACGGATATCAGTCGACGTTTTTCTTGACTTTTCTCAGTTTCTAGGCAGTTGATGTTCCACTTAAACATTAATTAATGTAATTCGTTGAAAAAATTATTAATAAATATTCCACATATTAAAGAAACGGTGAAGGAAAACATCGTGAAGAAACCTGGATACCATAGCGATTTGTATGAATTTCTATTCTATGTAAAGTCCAGCAACCCTAGGCCAGCGTGGTAGACAAAATGGCCTAACCACTTTTAATTGTACTCTCGATTGTAGAGAGAGCCCTTGCCCTGCAGTAGAATGTATATGGGCCGATCTAGATAGATAGATTCTACATATAAGACAATAGGAAGCAAGTAAACTGAATATAAATAATAATAAATAAGTAAATACACCCAACAGTCAAATACATAGTCTTGATCCCACATTATGCTCAATTAAGTCTTTTGTCATGGGTATAACAAACTACGAGAGAATTTTCGGTCTCACAGACACCCAGACCCGGGAAAAATACTTGTGGGCCTCACAAACATTTGTCTCGTTGCGGGGATCGAACCCACGGCCTCTCGTTTTACAATCGATGTCTAACCAACTGCGCCACGGAGGCTGTAAAAGTAAATAATTTTATAACAAATGTATTGGCTTGTCATAAGAGCTATTTAATTGCCTGCATTACCAATAAACGCATATCAGCGGCGTGCACAGGATTATGACACTGGGTATGCGGCGGAGTACTCGGTCACAAAAACTTTTTTTTTTATAGTTTTTAGCATAGCCACAGCCACGCGACGGATCTCTAAGTCAGAAACCATGCCAACATAACAAGTCTTAGATGTACTACTATTCATGTCCATCTTTTACGGCAACGCAGACAAAACAGCGATCGATCGTCGCGGCGGAAGAAATTCTAATAAGTAAAATAAAAAAACTCACCTAGTCGGCTTCAATTTTCACATATTCAAGGTTCCGGTTAGTTGAAATTACTATACCTATCCCGGTGTAAATAAACGCAAGATTTCGGCCACCTCATTCATTCATTTGATAAACATACATTTTTAACACAAACCTCACAATCAAATAATATTTGAAAAAATAAACAAACACACTAGTAAAAGCAAATGACTACAATTAATATCGAAACTTAAACTGTTAAATGTACACGCTTTCAAATGTTAAAATGAAAAATCTTTTAAGAAATCTATTTTTTTTACAAACATACTAGTATAAAATAGTAAACAATGCAAAAACACATAAAAAAGGCAAAATGGCCCCCGCGAAACACAAAACATTTCTATTTAAACAAATAAAACCTTACTAACCAAAAATGCATAATGTGCATAGGTGATTTATTAGATTCCCGCCTATTAATTTTACTAGGATTATAGGCAACGAACATTCCCGATCACTCCCGACAACTGCCGAACTCCCGAGGCCTGCCGCAGGAGTCGCGCCTTTCAATATTCATGGGTGTGTGCGTTTGCGACTGTGCACGGACACCAAAATTACTACACACATGCAAACAAATGTAATGCGGGACGCGGCGGCATTACTTGGTTGATTAGGTACATTATTTTGCTTTGCAGCGCCGCTTGCTTTTCGCGTGGCAAATATAATATTTGCGTGATTGCAAATAGGTGCTATTTATAAAATATTAAGCGTTTTTAAGTTATTATATTTTGTTTATTCATTTATTTACTATAAATTAAAGTCATCTAAAACGTACGAACGTTATAATATAATATCTGTGAATGGCAAGTAATGCACTGCATTTCTGCCTACAAGGAGCGCACGCCCCTGACGCATATAATATCATTTCAGTTTAATTCGTACAATTTGAAGCAAGAGTAATGAAGTAAATATGGCGGTGAATGGTATGAATTATACGCGCACAGTCCTTCCATGTTGTTCTAGTCTCAGTTGAGATTCACATATATCAACATCTAGTCGGGATAGTAGCTGATTCAGACTAGCGAGAATCAACATTTTGAAATTGCACATAAGTTCTTATTTATTAAGCAAGCGCTTCAAAAATGAAGTAAAACTTTTTGTTGTGTGCTGTATTGGCTAGACGCCGTGTGAAATGAGAGGGCCACGGGTTCGATCCCCGCACCTATAAAATCACCACCTATATAATCACCTATAAATATTTGTGTGAAACACAGGTTTGTTTCAGGATTGGGTGTTTGTGAGACCGAAAAGTCTCTCGTAGTTCCTGATACCCATGACACTAGACTCGATCTGGGTGTGGGGTCAGAACTATGTATGTGACTGTTGGTTGTATTTATGAGTTATTTATCATTATTTAAAACATCGTGAGAAATACCGCATACCTAAAACTCATCTACAAGAATTTCAAAAGTGGCAAAATGGACAAGCGGACACCAGATCTGTGCAGAAGACAAGGCCCAATTCCTCCTAATGGTAGGCGAAGCCTGTGTCTAAACTATGTAGACCAGCATATCTCAAACTAAAAATATCAAGTAGATATATATCCTGAAAAGATATTGATGAATGTCTTCTTCTCCTCCAGTACTTCATGTGAGCCGGATTTTCGACAATTCATGTTTTTTTAAATTAATGTTGTTTTATCAATATTTTTGTTCGCCCTTTACGTACAAAAGGTGAGTCCCCAACATGACAGGACTTGTTAGATGGGTCAGAGCACAGTCAACATTGGGAACAACTAATATACTCCTATACATATAAGTTAATATTTCATAATTGCAGGACACAAAAGTCACGACTCATAATACACCAGATTTTCAATGAACCATGGCTTAGAAGGCTTAATTTCAGAGTATTCACATAAATGAAAATACTGAAGCAAACGAAACGACGCGCAAAGCTAGAATTATATACAATAAAGCCTCTATGACGAGCTCTCTGTCCCGACGGCTTTAGAGACCTAACAAAGCCCATTTTTAGACCCAATGCACTAAAGATATCTTGACATTTTTCTTCGTCTTTAAATATTTTACCCCTAGATGGAACAAATAGGAATAAAAGAAACGGAATACGCAAGCATTATTTATCAGTAAAGGATATGATAAAAATAAGATTACTTATCTGTGTACGTTTCTCGTTAAAGATGGGTACAGTGAATGAAAAGAAACACAGTGTCCCTAAAGATCCGTCCGCAAGAATTTACTCGTCGATAAGCTTACACAGAACAATACTTCACACTCAAAATAAACTCGGGGGATTAATAAAAACCGCGCAACGCTGTTTTACAGCAAAAAATGAGATAACAGAAGTGACAGAACAAAGGCGAGTTAAGTAAAACGTTTAACATCAAACTTTAAGCCGCGATGTGAGTTTGTACAGTTGTTTTTGTCGCGGAGATGTGGCGCGGAACACCAGCATTTGATGCGAGGGAATTAGTCAACGGTAACAGCTGTAAAAGTGCCACATAACAACAAAACAGGAAGTCACAGGGGCCAACAGAGTTCGCCGCCACCGCCCTGCGGGGACAATCGCGGTGGCCAACTCACTTCTATTACAACAATAAGAGAAAATTGCAAGTTTACAACACAACACTGCACGATGAACGCATTCAGGTAAAAGTGCGATAAATCAAACGCCTAGTTTATTACCGCAAATATATTTTGAGAAACGTGTCTGCAACAATAACAATGCAGTATGGTTAGTTTTCTTCGCGCACCGGCCATTGTTGCAAGTAATGGCTATTGAAAAACTTAGAGTAATGTTGACCTTTACTGTTCGAGAACAGAACAAGTAACAGAACGAAAGGAAAACTAATTTTGTTCAAATGTACTACAAAGGGGAGAAAATCGTAACGTAATTTCAGGATATTGATTTTGTCGACTTATCAACTTCTGGCAGATTGGAGGACCAAGTTGAAGCATTATTGAAACTGGAATATTTTCACTGTCATTCACAGAGACCGATCTAAAAAATACATGTAGATTTCATTTAACAAGTTCTAAAATGTATGAAGATACTTTGATACTCAAGGAATTTATTAAATAGGAAATCATTTAAAAAATAATTAAAACTTTTACATAAAAAGACCAGATAGTTGATTGATGTTATCTCAGAATTGAAGCTGTGATATTTTCAACAGCTTAGTGAAAGTCTAAAATAGATGTTGTCTGTTATTATTGTGTACGTATTTTACGAACGGCAGGCAGTAAATCCTTCGCATCATAATTACAGGACTTATTATCATTTGCAAGTCATGACGGGAACCGGCTATCGAATGAACACGGCAATTAAGCACAAACATTGTTTTGTCCGTCTATTAGTATTAAAGTACACAACACGGGCATTCGGAGAATATCTATTTCCCTGTTCAAATATAATGCACTAATCCGGTATAATTCATTAAATTCCACATGCAACAGCACGTCCGTGTATTGTGTTCCGAGTTGGTCAATTAGTGCATTCGACAAAGGCTAGATATTGTCCGTATATTACAGAATTTAACGTTATAAAATGTAAGGTATGTGACGCGTGCTGCCCCGGCATAACTCGCATTATACCGAAAATTCCGTACCTGGATTAATAAGGCATGTATGTGGCTTTATCCACATTGATTTTTAATTTGCAAATTTATATACTGAAAACCACAGTACATTAAATAACCAAGAATACTTTGTCTATTTTGCAATACTAAATGAAATTCACGAGTCAAAATGCTGTGAATGCGAAAAAAATACGTCGACGGACAAAATAAAATTTATACGAATGACTTGACTAAGGCATTATCAGATCGTGGCGTTTTAGCTATAAACCACCGTCTCGATAATAAAAAGATATTGTAAGTACGAACATAACCTCAATCAGTTAAGGCGGTCAAAACTTGCTCAATCTCTACCAGACGAATTCATGACTAATTTATATACCTATTATAGAGCAAGGTTAATTTAGTATGATATTTAGTAAAAAAACGCAAAGAATTATTTAATTAATAATATTAAAACATTACAGAAAAGAAAGCTTATTTTTGTATTCCATAACACAATGTTTTAAAATTCGACAGTAAATGCCATGTTACTAACCGTAAGCGGACACGGGAACGGGGGTTCGTGTACCAGACGACGCATTAGGAAGATTAAAACTTGTAAAAGCAAAGAAGCGAAGCAACTGTCTCAACACTTTCACTGTTCCGCGTATACGTGCTTATAACTTCCCCTAAAACGTGTCCTTCCTTAACAAAAAACACAATCAACAAGGAAAACTTTACCGTGTATTTTATTCTACGAAGGTCTAACTTCACCTGCTTCGGCAAGATTTAAAATGAATTGCTAGTTCCTTTTATTGCTTTTTGCTTAATCTATTTGAGCATAAATGTCATTTCATCAAACGTACACGAATGAATATTAGTACGAAAAGACGTATATATGTTTGATATCTGCAATACAATTTCTACTCAAAGTCGAAATTCGGAAACTAGTTGAACATAACTGAACTATCACGTCTCACGTTTATGGCTGTATTCGACATGAACTCAAAATTCGTGACTGCAATGTCAGATGAAGCAAATAATTTGTTTATCCGATAGTTATAGGCATAATAGCTACGCCACATGTATCTATCTATATCCATATATATTTGATATTCTTTATAACGGAGTCGGTTGGGAGCCGGCTTTGTTCCAGGTTTAGGTTTAGTGAGACTCAAAATTCTTGTAGTTTCTCTTATTTACATGATTTGGAATCGTGGTATGTGTAGTCCCAGGGACTATATCTGTATTTTAATTTAATCTATTATTTATCTGGGATGAAAATATTAAGGTTATATAAACCGCATTAAGCCAAAGTGAAGGGCTAACCTCGCTGAATCGAAGGCACCTTTGTAGAGAGAAGAACCGTGCCCTGCCATAAGACGTATTTGTATCAATATTCTTATAATTATAATAAACTCACCGATGATAAGCCGAAGGAGGCTGGCAGCGAGCAGGCCCAAGTCCGGAGAATTAGCCATGTGTCACACTCGTGGGCGCATTGTCGACACTATCAGCACATGAAGCCATCACATTAACCGCCCAACCGCCGACGCATGCGGAACGATTCACAAACAACTTTCATACATTACTATCGCATTTTCTGTTTAGACTTGAACTGAAATTACGCCTTGCTACAACATAGCCTTTTGTTAGATATATTCTTGATGAAACTGCTCACATTAGTTGCTTAATGGCCTGTTAAAACATTAGTGTAAGAAAAAGAAATTTCAAGAAAATATAAATGTACTCTGTTTGTTAACAGAAACCCGCATTTACGGATTATTCTGTAATTATATTATGAAAGGAACAAATATAATTCACATAATTTTAGTAATCCACAACCAGAGATTTTCATTAAGGTAAATCCCAAATGTAATATTCACGCGTGTGAAAGAATCAATGTGCTTATTGTTCGCCAATATAATACGTTCAACCGCAATGGTTCATATTTCCTAGAAACCAACATTGAATATTGCACAATAACTCATTCAAAATTTGTAGAACTTTTTTAATTTTCCCTCGAAATAAATGCAAGCTTTCGGCGTGATTTATTCTGATAACGTTGGTAACCATTTAAACGCAAAGATAAAATGTGATTATCTTTCAAATGAACGCTTAGTACAATATTTATTAAGTGGCATTAGACAATTTATTTTATTTTTACCAATATATTTTATAGGTATATGCTTAGATAACTAAATTTATAGTTGTTATGCGTGTTACGCTTAGGAATGTTTTATTGTATTTAACACTATTTTCATATACGTAACCTTGTTTCTTTTTTCATTTAATAATATTTTTAACTTAAGTAAAAAATACGGCTAAAATATTTTAGACAAACAAAAACTGTATTATCCGTAAACAGCAGTACTTTAAAAAAACAGCTAGGGCGAAAGGAAGAAAATTTTTATCTCGTTGTCATGATAAAAGATAATAGTATTTCTGTATCTGTAACTTCGTGCCGAAAAAAAGAAAATTACTTTGTCTCCGGCGGGTCCAAAGAAAATTAGAGGGCGCGACTTTTAGTCGGTCCAGTTATCTGTTGGTTAAAATGCAAATTGTTCTCTTTTGTTTGGACAAGCCGATCAACGATATACTGCGTTTCACCGCTCTGCAAAAACTTCACAAAAATGCTAAATACTCATTTATAGGCAACGCAGACGCGTACAGCGTAAACTCGCTAACCCGTAGTTGAAAAACACAAAACAACAATATATGTATGTACATATATTCCACCATTCCGCATCATTACTTATCCGAAGTACGCATGGCACGTTGCATCTATCCGACCAAAGGCACAAAGAACAAATTCTTGAAAATTTTAAGCTGAACAAGTAAACCAAGCACAAAAGACTACAATGTTTCACGTTTGTAGCCATCATATTTTCCGCGTATGAACATTTTCATCTGGAATATTATAAAACTGCATTTCTCGCATATGCAGTATACAACAGCGGTAAAATTTAATAAAATATATCCAAGGATGAAACCTATCTTAAGGGGGGAAACGAGACGTACACTTATGTTACATTACAACTTCTATTCAAGATAACATTATTGAGCCAAAAGTTGTGCTTATCCTGCGGCCCACCCAAACAACTCCACATTATTGAAATACTTACACGCGTTTCAATTATTTCTGTCCTCGCATATGTTTGTAATGAGACAATGGCGATTTCATATGCTACGTAGGGTAAGGGATGGAAATGCCCGCACTTGGTACGTGCGCTGTTGGCAATAGTAATTTTTTTCAAGCCCTATTAGAGTTCTACTGAAGGCGGGCTCTTAAATCAGTTTCACCCACATATGTACTTACCCTGCGAAATAATATATTCGGAAAGTCCATGAACGGAATACAAACGGGCTCGGGTCGTCTAGAGTGGCACTGGTACAGTTTGAAAGGACCTCGAACAAAGCGAGCGAGGTTGCGTGATTTCAAACCTACATTAAGAGTAGGTTCAGAGGTTCGTATTTTTGACTGCCCGAACCCTCCTTTATCTCGATCTAAGTATAGAACTTGCTTTATTACAACAAATATAATGAGATAAAGTTTGTTTTCAATGTACTTTATAGGTTATCAATATGCAAGAGCACACTATGTCTAATGAAGTGTTATACACGTTTCATAATCGCTCACTCATATTTTATTACTGGCTATAGAACTTTACCCCAAACAATCCAAACCAAATGAAATGGCAAAGTGTGAACAATCGGGGAAAAAGTAGATTATGAAAAAACTCACTCTTAACACAGTGAAACGAGCAGAAGCTTTCAGATTACTTAAGCCGCGGCCACAACAAACTTTTAGAATAATAAATTCTCCGGAGGATTAGAAGTGGGGATAATGGTGTCGCAAAATAAATCACGCTTTAAAAACTGTTTAAAAGGGGTGCGTCCTCATCGTGATTTGTGTGGTGTGCCGTGACGGGCCGGCCGAGCCAGGAGCCACCCAGCCTCCCGCCGCGCCGCGCCTGTACGTCCAAGATAAAAACAGGCTACGTCGAGCGCATTTGTACACCCGTCAAAATTCCATAAAGCGTGTTGACATCCGCGCGCCCCATTTAATATCAACAGGAAAAGCCATTGTTCGATAATAACTTGCACGTAAACGCTACAGCGACGATAAAGTACGCAGTAAGCACATTTATAGTAAATGCACCACCAAAACCAACGAACAAAACAGGCCGCTAGACACTTTACCAAGCGCACTCCGGCTCGTTCTGGTTCAACGTTTAAACTATGTATTGTTATTATAATCGCCATGAAATGAAATTGGAACAATAGCAAAATTTAATTTTATTCACGTAGTTCACTACTACTTTATCCCGTTAACCGAATATTTAAACGCGCAGCGAGATTGAAAATTCCTGTGAAATAAACTGTGCCAATTGTGACAAATAATTAAAAAAAGGGAATGAAAACATAAAACAACGTGAACGCTGAAATATTAAAACTAAAACGAGAACGGTTTTTATTTAAAAGCTACGAGATTCCGCGAGACTAAGAGAAAGAAAGTATGATATCCGCGCGACTGTGTGTAGTTGTGTACTGCTTACTGTGTAGTGTGTAGTGTGTACCGTCTAGGGCACGGCGGTGTACAGTGTACAGAGCACACTCTACAATAATACACATAAACACGAGCTGAGCATGATATTTGTCATGGTCTGTTTGCAGTAAACTTTTAGTTCAAACTATACACGGCTGTGACCGCTAGAAATATCTCGCGCTGAATGCCTAGTGTTTTTACGCAAAAATACGGAACTAGAACATACATGTTGCGAATTCTGCTCGGCAGTCAGTGCACATGGTGAGTTGTCACTTGTCGTCCGCTACTTACTACCCTGTTATCATTTCAAACTCTCACTATTCACATTTCTAATTTTAAATATTTAAACATTAAAATATCACTGTAAAGTAGGGACGAAAGTGTTACAATCCCTTTGAAATTTTGCGCCGGAGACAAAATGTTCGTAAAATGAGAACATTTTACGAGCCTATAGGGAAATTAATTAAAGTTAATTATTCAGTAAGTGTCTAATTTCTAAGTAGATAACAAGCACAGAGAGCTAATTTAATGTCACAATATAACTAGCACCAATTAAGTGTTATGAATTTTTAGCAAGGGCCCTATTTATGTAAAGTGACCCATATATTGCTATTAATTTCAAGTCTACTACCAGTTTGACCAAAAACATACAGTATATTTTTAGTTCAACGAGTTTTCATTTAACAATAAAGCGTATAACAATGTCGAAAACGTATATAGAATATATATTCGGAAACAGCCGGCACAGAATAAATATTTGACATTCACTTAATAGAGGAGATAAAAGACAAACTTACATTCCGTCCCCCGGGAGCCGAGGGGTCACAGCATTTATATTAAACGCCACCTTTATCTCCAAGGAAATATAACTTATTCAATATACGAACAATATGCTCCAAACACGTGCACAAATTAAACTATGCCTATAGTTGGCAAATTAGTATCTCGTAATTACGGTAACAAAACTACAAACATTATGCTAAGTTTTAGGCGTGTTTATATTATATTAGAAATTTCGTTGAAAACGTTAACATCCGACACGGTAAAGCTAAAAGCCTATTCTATTAACGTATATTGTGCGTCCGTGATAATACTGGGCGTCAAACAAAAACATTCAATGTTAAACCGTGAATTTAGTGGTAGACGTGGAATCTGTTCAGGTAATACTTTGTAAACGTGGTGAAATAGAGTTTACAAAGTCGCCTGGTGATATCGTAAAATCGAGCTTCACCGAAGTATGTGATGATATATTCATGGAAATTGCAGTTTAATACTCAATGTTATTACTGGTATGAATTCCAAATTTCACGGCGACTTTTAAAATCACGATAAAACGTGAATTATCATTTGGAAAAACTTTTGAAAGGGATTTGAAACATTGCAATATAAATTTTGATTACAAATAAAGTTAATTACAATTTCAAATAATGAATCTTCAATAAGTTGAGAAGGCCGCCTTTTATTTTATTATGGATTAAAATTTGATGAGTGTTTAGCACGGCGTTTTTGCATATTAAAGGCACCAATCAGGGCTATAAATCTTCTAATGCTCGTTACTTCAGCAGCTAAGCGTTGAGGCCTCGAGAACTTCTGATCCGATGGATGTAGATTAATTACTCGCTGGGTTAGGTCGACATCGTTTATTTTCATTCTTGGGACTCCGGACTGCCCTTCTATTCAACAAATTAATATTCAATGTGCTACACTTGTTTACAACACACCAAGGATATGTTGGAAACATACTCACCTAAGCTCGAATCGATGAAATTAATCAGACCGTAAATGTTTAAGATTGGATTCGCATCAATATGTTATATGCGATAATTGCTACACAAAATTGATATATATTATAATCCTTAATATACTCGTATATTTAGATTTTGTTTTAATAAACAGCGTATATTTTTGCCAAAGTGTCAGAATTAAGTAGAATCAATGGCGAGTGATCGTGGGCGACATAAAAAAAATACGTTTCACCATATTTTTCCTCCTCTGAAGAAAGAAAGAAGCCGGCTTTGAACGAGAGGATGTGAGTTCATCTTCACTTTAAAACGAGTCCTCGCTTAAGCCACAATTGTTTTAAATTTAAGTGTCATGGAACTATATATATGTATTTTGTATTGATATTATTTTGCATTAATATGTATATTATACTCACGCCGTTTAGCCCGTTTCATATTTTGTAACAAAGATTGTAAATATGAGTGTTGAGTTATTTATTTCTAGTACAAACGCTTTTGTTATAAATCATATTTTGTACATTAATCGAAATTTGAAAACTAATTTCCTTATCTACAGATCAAACGTGATTGCTTACAACCTGTATCGCTAATAAATCGACACCACACCATAACAAATTGTTCGAATACCTTTATAAATTCCCCATTCTAACATTATGACTCAAAGATATTGCAATAATATGTCACCGACATATCCTGGCACACACATGAACACTTTGAATAAATTCCGCATAACTAGATTTTATTTTTCCTTTACACAAATATGTACCGTTTCAAGAAATTCGCTCACGTTTCCGATATACGATAAAACAGTGATTGTATCTGTATCTAAATGTATAAACTATGAGCAACATGGATTATCAACCGAATTCAGATATATCTTCTATATTGGACTGATTTAAATTTTGCGGCAAAATAATGAGCAAAGCGGTATATAAGTAAAAATAAATCTGCCATATTTTGAAATTTTAATAGTTCATTATATATAGTCTACATATTTATTATAGTTAATTCGTCCATCTATCATATTATATTATTTTATTGGAGCTTGTATCATTTATTTTCTAGACTGCCCTCTCTTTTTTCTTTTTCTTAATCCAAAGGTTGTAAGAAATCGCCTAGAGCGATAAGACCGCCATCTGTACTATTTGTTCATTTGTAATATATTTATTTATTTGTCCTCTTTATGTGCAGTTATTACAATTCAAGTCAACTGCTGTAAATAAATCTCACAAAATATATATTACTGAAGACAATCAACAGATTTCCCCAATGTTTTCATAAAATGTTTGCTTGTCATATCAAAACAAATTTAATCACAATTCATATGTGTGCGAACTTAATATTACAAATGCAAAAGTTTGTTACTTAATCTCCCGGTAATGGCTTAAGCCATTACGAAGGGATTATAATGAGATTTCAAGGAGTATTTCTGGAATTATAAATGTACTTTTCATGTTACCCAGCATTTCTATGAGCAAGAAGTCTCAAATGTTTATATTATATTCGTAACTTTCCACGATAGTGAGACGGAATTTATAAAAATCTCCAGTTTCCATACCTGAGCTAAATTTTAAGGTAAGAATGTGAATCCTCTATCTCTTCAGCAAGGTTATATCTAATAATGTTGTCATAGAAACGGAATACGTAAATTATTTTATATTAATTGCGGTTCATAAAAGCAAGGCGGCCACATTTCCGCCCTACGTATCGGACGCATCCCATAATATTCTTTGTACAGTAATTCATAGATTCGTGCGTGTGATGCGGATCAGTGGACGCACTTGTGTGAATTCCTTTACTAAGAATACTACAGTGCGTTTGATGCGAAGCGTCCGACACCTACGTTGCGAATATGTGGACGCCTGATTTAACAAGCCATATTTCTATATACCCATAGCTATAACTTGTAAAATTAATTCAAAATTGGAACAACAAAAGCTCAATATCCGCTACGTACAGTTCTACTGGTTCACTCTGTTCAATTAATGTATTCACTGTTGATAATATTATTGATAATGAGAAACGTATTACTGCGTTTATATACACATATATGTATGTACATATGTGATTATCGTCCTCATTGAGCATTATTAGCCATAAATTATTACCAACAGAGGTTATCGCTCGAAAGCATAAATCGTCTAATCTGCTTTGACACAATAAATACGTATTCGATGTGTATTTTTTGGCATCGAAAAATATTTATCGTATTATTTTAACATTGTATCGTATGTATCAGAGTATTAGTTTGACAGTACCAAATGGAACTTGACTAGAAATACTTATTTAATGCTTAGGAATTATAAGAAAACGGAGAAAAAAATTGTTTGTCAGACTAATGAAAATAGGAATAACATTAACGTGGGCGAACTTATATTATTACCATCACTGAAATAACTATAACTTAAAAGCTACAATACGTGCAGCAGTGTTCTTCAAGTGTTTTGTTTTTCTTCTAAAGAAATAAATATGTATATTGTTTAAACAAGGTTGATATTTTCACACATAAAAAGTTTGAAAAAGCCGTCTTTATATAACAAGTGTTTATTTAAACTAAGATAAATATAGTGGGCGTGAATCTGCGCCATGTCAAAAGAGAGGTCATGGGACGTAAAGGAAAATGATAGATGGAATCCTGGCACTCACAAAAGTAACGAGCGGCGGCGGCGACGGCGAATGGAAGAAATGTGTGAGGTCAACCGGTTGACGGCAGTCACATGTTGTTGAGACCGAGCGGCAGATAGATTACGGTCAGCATTCACAACTTTATTCAACCTGCGCTCAGCCCTTCAAAGGATCAATATAAAACCGCTTTGATTTCAAATGAGCTCCGGCCGATTGTGAGTGCTCCGGCTCGGCACCATTATATAAACGCTTTACTGGAACTTTCTTTAATCTCTGCCAGTAAGACGAATACTTTGCCAATTGTTACAATTAAAACTTTAATACATCACTAAATATGAGTACATAGAAACTGATCAGTCTGTACAAACTTTCACAATTTGACGACGTCAGTTTCAAAATAATTATTTTGACGCCCTCACTATTTACAGCGAAGTACTAACAAGTTAACGTATAATTTGTTACAAAGGAACTCGTTTGGGATCTAATATATTTGATCCTGATCCCAATAAATATAGAAAGCCAGGTAGAGAGAAATTTACGGGCAACTGAAAGCAATTTCCTTATTTTGATAACTACATTCACCAAAGAAGGTAATAATATTAATTTGTATTTAGACAAGAACGTCGCATACAAACTAGACATACGAAATTGAATGAAGCCTATCACCAACAGACATGAGAGACGTGCCGATACATAATAAATTGATTTGCTAAATATACATACATATTAGTAGCGTACGGGGGCGCAAAAGACATAAAATATACTACGTGATGCGTAAAATAAAAGCTGTACAGCAATTACATGATTTCGTTTTCACCTATTTAAATTATCCAATATAATCAGCCACATTTAAACGGCGCAGAGGCGGTAATAAATTTCCCATTGACGACGAGACGAAGAATTGAACAAAAACGGCTCTTGTTGAATTCGGAGCCCAACAATGGATAATTTATCGTGGTCGGCTCAGGCACGCCGTTTTGCGTAAAATAAAAACGTAGGTATCTATTTTGCGAGGCAATAAGCAGAATTGGTCCTGGCAAATATTCGCCATTTCACAAACATTATTGTATAGTTAGTAGCTATACAATGCGTTGAGCCTAATCCGCCATTATCGCGCGAGGTACTCGGCGCTATTACGGCAACGTAGAATTATTACCTCCGTAAACCGACTTACTACGCTACAAACGTAACAATACAACACAGATACAACTTTTACAAAATCACAAATGTATTAACCAAATGGTTTATAGAATGTACGTAATTAATGACACGCATGACAAAGCGGATCTAATGATAAAGTGTACTTTACACAAAATAAATCTTCTCTTTTACAATTTGTTCAGCTAAATTAGCACTCGGGCTTTCAGTGAGAGCATCTCTTGTCTTTTAGTCGGGTAAGCACATTTCATGTTTATTTCATTTTTTATGTCAAACCTCGAAAGGATTATACAGAGAGGCATTATACAGAGAGATATTAATTTAGAATGAATCTGCGGGGACTTAAATTAATATCTTGAATTTGTCTTCCATCTCCTTTGAAAGTGTTATTTGTATAAAATACACAGCTGCTTTCGTCAAGAGGAATCAAATGTATTATATATTTGATAATGGGATTCATGTAACTCAAAAATTCAGCTTGCAAACAGCGTAATATAATAATTAACATAATACATAATCAGTCAATAGTAATTGCAAAGAAATATAATGATAATTAATTTATTATTAAACAAAAATATTCATAAAGCTGAATAAATATAGAGCAATTAAAACTCAATTAAATCCTATTCCTGATTTACATAAACCCAATATGCTATGAACGCCGCTTATTTAATTAATTTCCGCTCATTTTATCTACCGTTCATTCCACATATTTATAGATTACCGTGTTAGCAGATTATCGATGGGCAAGAACAATAAACTTATCGACAAGTATAAACATTCAGTAAAAAAACTTAATGCCATACATCACGCCAAACAGCAGTTTAAATGCACTGTTGTGTTCCGGCTAGAAGATCATTGTATCCGGAATAACTACTAGACATATTTGGACATAACATCTTATGTCTCAGGATGGCGAGTGGAATGCCAAGCATTGCTTTGTAATTTCTGGTGTTATTTGGTTTCGCTACTGTCCATTAGCAGTCGTATAGCTTAACATTAGGCGAATGGCAAGGACTCGCCATTCATTGAAATAAAAAAATGCAGTAACATACTTCTCTTTTATTAAAATCCCGTGCCAATTATATCCACATATTTATTCAATACGAGGTTAAGCAAATACAAACATCGACCGAGATCCATTTTCCCCGCTCCCCACTATAAATCCGAAAGTGGTTATGAATCTACAAAGGTTAGGTTAATTTACATATTGAAATCATTTAAAGTTTCTCTCCAACCAGTAACGTCAATTTTAATCTAAAAATACTTACACGGTTTGAATTTATATAAACCACTTGTAACTTTTGCAATAAACACTATATTATAAACCGGTTTTAAAAAGCGCAACACTAGAGCTTCTTGCCCGTTCCTTTCTAGTGGCAGATAAAAAATGACTAAATCAAAATGATATTGAATATTTTAATAGATTCAACGAATTATTTCCATTTCACTAACATTTTATTTCATTTATAAGAGAAACTTAAGCAGGCTTCGCTTTGACAGTTTATGTTCCATTATCTTGTGACGAGTTGGAAATTCCTTTGCGGCTCATTAACGGCTTTCAGTTTAAAAATGGTGTATGGCCGAAAATTCAGACATGGTATTTACATTTTAACGTCATAGCTGATACGTTAAGCTTACTTAACGTGTTAACCGTTTTTACGATAAAATATCGATTATATAATACCTCAATGAATAATACCAGAGAGGGGATCGCAAACAATATTTATTCACATGTTTTTCTTAACTACACTATTTTTTACTTATCGATGAAATTTCCACACCATAAAACTTTAAATACCTCCTGAAATTATTTATATAAAAAATTGATAAATTGAAATATAAAAAATGTTTAAATCGGGGCTATGTGAGTTGCAGCCTGACCACAACTTGCCAAGCAAAAATATTGTTCTTGATGTCTCCTCTGTTTACAATACATTAATGTATCTTGAGATCCCAAGTTCAGTACTTAAGTAGCGTTACTGGGATATATGATTTATTTTAAAAATAACTTTGTACCCTCTGTGTTACAATGGATGGGAAACCGGCAGTAGAAATAGACTGCTCAACTTCCGCACTTAGATAAACGGTTATGTGACGTACTTTTTTAGAGCAATGAAAGGCGCGATGCCATTCGCCTGAGCCGCCTATGCCAGTCGCAAAACCAAACAATACAATGAAAGCAAAGCTTGGGATTTCACTGCGCCCACCATCCTGAGACATAAGATGTTAATTCTCAATATGTCTAGTAGTTACTCTGGCTACAATTTCCTTCAAACCTACTACTTTCATCCATCTGTTCTTTCTTTCTGTCATTATCATCATCCACAGTTTTAAAAGCTATTACTGAATAGGCCACTACAAATATTTCCATGGCGGTTTTGTTAAACCAGAGACATAATTCACACATGTTTCAGTGCTGAACGTAGGAGCACACTACATTTAGATTAGTCAGAGCACAGTGCGCGTACAAGCGACAATAATTACAAGCTCTGCGGCTAAATAGCATACTGATTCGACGTTATCACACACAATTGTTGTCCGGACCTGCTCCATTCAGACTCAACCGCGTTTAGAATCCCAGATAACCTTTGGCTCCAAGTGAATTTCCTTTTTTTCGGTCAAAAGAAGTATCGACGGAATTTAAGTCACGTTCCGACTGCCGACATCAGCCGATTATAAAAAAATTGCCAACATAAATGTACATAAAAAAATCATGCAAAATTATTTCGGTAAATCATCAATGCAATTGTTCATAAAAAAATATAAAATATTTGTTCCAGAATCAGAAAGCACAAATCTTCGAAATTGCGCATCACATAATCTTGGCAATTATATAACATAACAAGCCTTTGATATCGTAATTCTGTACAAACACTCCACAAAAAATAACTCCTCGACATGGTCGCATAAAACAGAACATTTTGTGCCGAGAATACTTCTGTGGTTTTTATTTATTTGTATTGCAAACGTAAAGGAAAAGGAATTGTAGCTATCAACAAGAGTTATTCATGATAATTGTAAAAAGGGTTGGACAAAACGTATATTTGGATAAAACAAAATTGTGTAACAAAAAAAGAAGCGTGACATATCACGGAAGAAACAAATTTTCAGAGTCGTACTTTTAGTCACGAGTCCGGAAGGCTTTCTAGTTTCTTCATTATCTAAGTGAATGCGTACTCGTGTTTTATTAGTAGTGCGACAGTTTTGCAGATATTTGATCCAGAACGAATCGAGTTGCCTGTTAGCCGTTCTAGTACAACACAAACCGGATATAGTTAACATTAATGAAGCAATTACCGCTTAAAAAGACAATGCAATTATCGCAGACGGAATAATTTACTGGCAGAAACAATGACGTTTCGACAAAAACAAATACATTATCTGCGGCGTTGTCAGGCGGGGCCCAAGTATAGTCGAGATATATATTTTTTCGGCTCGAATTTTCACCGGGAGTCGGGTTTTCAATTTATTTCGTCGTTTTAGCCGAGTGACGCCGTAATTACGACGCCGCGCGGCTCGGCTCACCGCATAAACGTCGAGCTATATTTTTAAATTTGTTCGCATACAATCTTCATAGAGTATCGATGTGGTCATAAAATCTTATAAACAAATAATTTTTATGCAGTTTCCTGGTCATGTAGTGATGTTGCGTAAAGTATATTACGTACATATATATTTTAAGTGGCATTATATACATAGGTTAAAAATATACTTGAATGCCCGGAGATGCATGCACGCTGCTAGATAAAGTTATAAAGATCCTAAACGCATATGCATGAGTAAAGATGTCGTTGACCATGAAGTTAACAACGTTTATCGGCACATCACTACATAGTCCAAAACGAGTCTAACGCCACATTTATATGTACTGTAACGTCTGTACGCTCTAAAATTAGAAATTCCCCGTGGAGAAGTTCATTCAGCTTTCGCCAATACACGATTTAAGAGGTTTACTTGCATGATTTATGAAGGTTTCATTAAGTCTGAACAGACCAGCGGAGAACCATCCTGACAATACTGCAAACCTGGTTGAGTTATCGCTATTCTTAGTGTTCACCGTTTACACGTGACTAATTTAAGGCGAATATATTGAAACCTCATAAACATAGTTCATAAACTTTACTGTATCAATTTAAATAAAAAAATATAAATCGTTGTGAAAATATAGACGTATTCACATATATTTAGACTTTAACAACACAATCGTGTGTCAAAAACATACAAGTTCTATACACCGGATAATTGTTTATCAGACAAATAACAAACTGATACTTGCTAATCTGTATCTGTATCTGTATCAGCCCATATACGTCCCACTGCAGGGCACGGGCCTCCTCTATAATCGAGAGTACGATTGAGAGTGGTTAGGCCGTATAGTCCACCACGCTGGCCTAGTGCGGGTTGGCGGACTTACATGCCATAGAAATTTTATAAATCGCTATGGTATGCAGGTTTCCTCACGATGTTTTCCTTCACCGTTTTAGTGCGTACATACTTGCTAATATCTGACGGCTATTATCCGTCCGAATTCGGATTGAGGCACAAGTGTCTAATAAAATGTAACATTTTCGCTTTACGATTCCTCCAACATCTGGTTATAGGCCATAGGAGATGCCTTGAAACTAGAGCCTTATGGAGAATAATGACAGAGGCATAAAAAACACAGGCCAAGTTTAACATAATTTTACGGGAGAGTGGGCGCCGGGCATAGTAGCTAGTATACGGACGTTCAATTCGCCCTTGCATAATGCCGCGATAAAAGAGATTGAACTTACTCCACCAGTAATAAGCAAACCTTATTTTCACTCGGAATTACAAATAAGCACGGCTCCATTAAAAGCCGGACAATGTATTACGTTTAAGGAAAAACGTTTCATAAGATTGGCGTGATGGAAATAGGCTATTGTCATAATTTTTTATTACATCGAAAGGTTACCTTATGTATAATCAGAATCAGAAAAAAAATCAAATCCTTTAAGTTATAAGCAAATTACAAATAGATAAAAGCTGTTGTTTAAAGTAATAGAAAAGACTGCAACATGCATAGCGTGACGGCATTTTCATCACGATAGGATAGGCCGCGTGCAAAAGAGACAAGTGTCCCCACCGCACTATTAAAAATATTAATCTTAATATTACTCAGTCATTTTACATCCAATTTTGATGGTGCTTTCAAATTTAATTTGTCTGATTGTTTTTATATTTGGTTTACGATAAAGGTTATTGTATTGTACTTTTAAGGAAACATTACATACAGCTAAAATAAAGCTTTGGACACAACCCTATTGATACATTGTCTATAGCCATAGTGTAGTATGTAGTCTTCTAAACGGCGCTTTAGAATGAAGTTACATTGAATAGTAGGAGCACTCGCGCCGGAGCGGCACAAGAGGGCGTGGCCTCTCCGCGTTTTCGGACCTAGCAATCTTCAATACAACGAGGAAATATCTCTGGATATTGGTTTCAACGCGTAAGGAGTTTAATCTCGTTGTTTCCGTCCGGGTAAAGTAATCTTTTTAGGTCATAAACCTCTATTTCTTGGAAGGAAAAAGACATTTTAAGCGAGTCACCATTATTTATGAGGCCATGTTAATAATTCACTAGGGTTTGTGATTGGAACGATCAATTCAATATTTATTAGGGAGGCCTAAGGTCTAAAAGCTACGTTTACACAAACATTCATCTAACGTCTGTACGCTTACAATAAAATATGTATGTATTGTATTACATAATTAGTTTTAATACATGCCTTTTGCTATCGCTGTATTACCAAAAGATAGAGAGGTAGCAAATATTGGTAGCGGTAATGTCGCCTATTCATACTGTTTTGATATACAGCCTTGGCCAAAAGTATTAGGCACCCCTATAAAACAAGTGTATCTCATAAAATATTTAAAAAACAACTAATTTGTTTAGCAATAGAGTGGACGCGAATACTAAACGTTCATTTTAAAGCATTGACAGGGTAATTTAACGTTCCTAAAACATCTGGTCCCCAAAAGCAGCTCAGGAGATTTTTTTAACGAAACTTTAGGCAACTTGTTAGTCTATTTTTCACCTCGGTCGTGTTTAGTAGCTGCTATGTATATATTATTTTTGTGAAGTAGAGAAAGTTAATCGTTCAAAATTCCGAAAAATCGCGATCTTGATATTGAAGAAAGAATAAAAATCCAGGTTTTGCACGAAGAGGGAAATATCAAGGTGGAAATTGCCAAACAATTAAAATGTTCCTGCTATGCTGTGCAATCTGCACTGAAAACGTTTGCTGCAACTGGCTCTAACACAAATAAGAAAAGAACGGCCCAAAAACTGCCCGCCAGGGCAGAAAACTAATACACGACTCTCTCAAGGACCGTAAAAAAACATCTTCCGAGCTCGCTGCTGCTTTGACACAAGAAATTCGGAAACCAATAAGTTCGCGATCAGCAAGAAAAAGACTCACAGAAGCAGGCCTAAGAGACTGTATAGCCAGAAAGAAGCCAGGGCTCTCCCACGACAGCAAAAAGTACCGACTAATATGGGCTCGAAAGAACAAATATTACACTGAAGATAATTCGTCTCCTCTGGTATGCTTCGATGAACCAAACTTTGAGGTCAGTTTTATACCATACCTCGCATAGGAAAATAACAAAAATTACGCCATAAATAATCAAAATCTTGTAAAATTAATAAAATATCCAACACAAGTGTTTTGTCTCCATTTTAGGTGTTTAAAACGCCGGGTGTGACTCTTGTGAGGCGTCGTATCAGCGAGGAATACCATCCCAATTGTGTGGTGTCTACTATAAAACACGGAGATGGCAACATTACGATTTGGAACTCCATGGCTGCCTATGGCATCGGCGAAATTTTCGTTTGTGAAGGCCGCAAGAGCAGTCAAAAATACATAAATGTGCTTGAAACTATTCTGAAGCCGTTTTTAATGGGTATATTTGGTGCCACCAACTCAGATGAAGTGAAATTCCAACAAGGCAATGCTCGCTGTCATAAATTGGCAATCAATATGTGGTGGTTAAGGGACAATAATGTGGTCCTTCTAAAATGGCTTGCACAGTCACCAGACCTTAACCCAATCGAACATCTTTTAGGTGTACTGAAGCGCAAGATACGGGAGCATAGCATAACATCAAAAACAGTATTAAAAAACGCTTGAAGAGACAAGTGGTATGCTATATCCATAACCAAATCCGCAAGGCTAGAGCGCAGCATACCGCAAAGGATGGCTGCGGTGATAAAAGCTAAGAAAGGACCAACTAAATATTAATTTAATTTGTTGTTCTTATAATTATATACCTGTAAACAACAAAATAAATTTTATTTTTCGCCCTAATAATGCGTAATTCCAAAAATGTTAAGGTGCCTAATACTTTTGGCCAAGGCTGTATAAAAGAAAAACAAAGACAAACATAACAGCCGCATATATTTTACGATTGTATTATTCACATCGCACCACTTTTCTGACACTGTCGAGTTCCCCGTAATAAATAAGGCATAAGCCTTTGTGATGGCCATCATATATCCTGTCCCGATTCCCGTCGCGTATTCCATGTGATACACGCTGAGTGGGTTCATGATCACCGAACAAAAACAATAGCATCACATAAGACAGAGGAGGCCGAGTCCATTAGGGAAACTGTTTATGACGAGAGTGTGATCAATAGAGACACCGCCAACGGGTCAGGGGTCGGCCGAATCGTTAGGGATGATACGGGCATACACCGCGTTATTAATAGCTGCTTCGTGGTCGGGTCTCGACGCTGTTCGGATTATACACACTAAATATTGTATAAATTAACTACATCTGACATTCGACACCAACTGTTAGCAACTGCTCGATATTGCCCCTCTCGGATTTAATATCTTTTAAGTCGGAACAGTTAAACTTTTATGTGGGACTGGAAACTTTATTAGAGTGCTTTACTTTAATAAAAATTCAACTGTCTTATCTTCGGAGCATAGTAAAAAATATAATCTTTAATTAATAATCCGCCAACTGAGGGATCCGCCCGAAGGTTTTATTTAATCACGATGTCTTATTTAAGCGAATGCCAAATGAAATCCGGTTAAAAATTGGGAAGTTGAAAAGGAAATCAAAATTAAAAGTAATTTTCTTTAAAGCTATGAAGGTTCATGATTCTTTTATATTCCTGGTGAACGTAAAAGATTTTCTATTAAGGGAAAAATATTTGGAACTTTCAGTAATCCAAAACAAGGCAAAAATACAAACATTAATATTAAACATTTGGTTAAAATTCGGACATTTTCCGTCTCAATTTTTTTGTTGTTAATAATTCGTGAAAGAGAACGTTTCTTATTGAAAAGTCAGTTACACAAGCCTTCATTTGGGAATTCTTAGAGCAGTTATTGACTTCTTTGGTATTATAAATGTTGATGAACCTGTTTATTCCTCTTTTTATTTAATTTAAAACATACGTCGGTTGTATTAGTATACATACTTACCATAGTGCATCACATGCATTAGTATTCATATTCTTGAAGCTATACAATGCCACGTTCGAGTCAAAGTAAATATTTGATGCAACGGCAGATATGTTTACACTTATTAATACGAGAGCGGAGCAGTTCTCTTAGTGGATTAACTTTGAGGCAATCGTACCGAGTACCGCGGAAATGGGCACATTTGTCAGGGAAAATATTATGTAAAAATTCAATTTTCCGCCGCTCGCGAATAAAATGCCAGTTGGAACTCAATAACGAGTACTGTATGCTGTCAATAATGCAACTAGAGAAGGACGCAATAAAAGAAGTTTAAATTCAATCGCATTCTTCACTACTTCGCCCGGTATTCGTATTTTGAAACATTGCATCCAGGGAAGTGTGCAGTTGTCCCAAATGTAATTTGCATCGACGTGTGAACCGGCAACCGTATCCGGCATCCAATCCGACGGATAAACGATTAGTTAGGAATTTAATTTGCCAAGTATGATGTAAGTTCGCATAGAAAAGAGCATCTTTATCGGAGGCAGTTGGCGCGCGAAACTTTTACGCATTTATGAGTTTTAACTACCACGCTCCGACAGCTAAGCTCAATATTAGATTCTCATGAAGGAATATGCTAAATAGTTTGAGCTTGAAAATTGTTCCATAGTTTGTCAAGAAACCAGTTTTTTAATATTCGATTAACCTACTTTTTTATATTTTATTAAAACTCGCTATTATGTAACGTGACTTAAAAATATGTTCCTACTTTCATTTCCTATTATTGCATTTCCATTTAAATATTTGTTTAGTTTATTTACATGTTTTAAACAACATTTCAATGATTACATAAGTATCTACCTATTTTTATTTAACTCCAGACCTTTACGAAAGTTCAGAAAGTCAATGACTTACCCTCATCACGATATCTGAAATAGAGTCGATATGTAGGTGACGATTTTTGCCTTCAGCAGTCTCATCTAGGAACATTTGTTACGTTAGGTTATATCATGAGGTGGAGCAACTGCCGTAACTTCACACCCGTCCTATCAATAAATTTTAGCTCTCTAGAATCTTGCGGGCTTTAAAGTCTTACGAGATTCACAGGAAAATATCGGTTACCTTTACCTAACCTAAAATCAACACCGCATAACACTGGAAAATGTTCACCCATAATTCTAATGGCAGTAAATACGACTACTGAAATAGGTTATAAGGAAGCAGGAAACAAGCGGATGTTGTATGTATCCCCCAATTGCCCATTAAACTAGATCAGGAAGTGACGCGCCAATTTCAGTTAAAAAGAAGTCCACACAATGCAACGGATGGAAAGATGAGACACCTCGTGGCAGATTACGATTTGTAACAATTTAAAACTGAATTATTGGAATTGTATCTGTCGATATTCACGAAATTCATGCTAACACCACTCAAAATACCGACACAGAGATTAATAAGTACGCATAACGTGCACGGTACCCGTCAACCTCAATAGTGCCTATAAGCACAAAGCTTCAGTTCACGGTTCAGTAAACTGAATCACCCGATACAATCATCGTGTAGTTGGATAAACCAATTTCGTACCAAATAAATCGATGAAAATGAGATTCCCCACGACGCAAAGGATATCAATTTAATATTCAACATTGCAGATCTAACGAAGTAGGTAGTAATAAACGTCGCCGCCATGCGTCATATTATAGAAAAGTCGAGGTTCACGTCGGAATTCATGAGCTCTTTTATGTAACGCCACTTGAACTTGCGTCTAAAGTACAAAGTCGTAGAGAACTTTCGACAAGGCAGTATATGAAAGTAAGAAGTGGGACAGCAATCACGCGACTAAGAATGTAAACGTACAACCACCGGCGCGATGAAATTATTCTAGGCATTGTCCGGATACAATCTGTAGGCGGTTAGCATCGCAATCTCCTTGCCAACAATAAATCTTAAACTTCAATCCATCTTCCGCTTTAGCAAATGCTGCAACAAAAATGTACTCTGTCTAGAAAGATACTTTTGTAATATGATTTATGGGCGTGCAATAAACTATTGCGATAAAAGATGTCAATAGCGATATAACTGGCGATATATTGATTTTGCACTATACAAGTACTTTAGTAGTTTAGCCAGTACGTTCCCTGCAAGTCAGCGTGTATGAATGTATTTCCGAGTTAAATATTAGTTTTCAGCGGCGGCAGCATAACAAGATACAAATAGAAAAAATAAGCTGCCACGTGCAAAGCAAGTTACACGCCGCTCCAATGAACACTACTGGCTAAAAGAACGCTTCGTAGATATAATTTATTTATCACGCATTCGCTAGGGATTTGTGAAGCGTTGAAGTTTGCTGCTTTGAAAAAAACTGACTGTGATAAACTATTCTATATTAGTCCTCGAGGAGTCTTGGGAAAAATGCGAATTGTGTCAGGAGAGCCGGTGATACGGATTCGGAAATATAGGCCTGGAAAAACATCCGGTCGGGACACGCGTGAGACGACTTGAGACGAGCAAGAAAACAGCGGCGTGGCCTCGTTGTCGGGCCACGTCCTCATTACTGGTAAATATGCTTTGACAAAATAAAAATATATAGGTCGAATACACAATCGTAGAAAATCACTGGGCAAATTAAATTACAAATAAAAATCCCATGTAAATACAATGGTACACAAAAATCATTCTTTGAAGAAAATTGCCATGTCCGAGAAAACTTGCAAACGGCATTTGAGTTCATAAAATATCAAAGGTTACAATGATTGTTCTCCTAATAGAAATTTTAATCACAAAATCCACAGACACATTGGACAGATATCTTTGTAATTAAATTACAAGTAGATTGGTTTATGTCTAATGCTTATACATTTTATGTGACATTAATAATTTATTTTATTCTTCCTTTACACATAAATAGAGAATACATAGAGTAAAGTAATTTATTTCACGTATTCTGATCTCTTGTACGTCTGCCTACCTTTGGCGTAACATTACTCTTTTCCGGAAACTCGTCAACGTTCTTCAACGAGTGATTCAGTCACTCAGTGTAACAGAGTAATAATTCTATGCCCTCACAATACACAAGTTCGATTTGTAACAAGAGCCAGTAAACATGTACTTAAAGGAAACGACGCGAAGCCTCGCGGAGATCAGCATAGTTGCGCTTCAACCGTCTAGAACAAATGTATATCATTTGTTTTGAGAACGAGACGCAGAAACAGCTTAATATAGCCGGAATACTACATCCGTGTTCTTTCACAATTCACCTTATCTGTACACCAATACATAACCAAATGTGAATCATAAGTCCCAGTGTACGACACAGATCCGTCTTTAATCTTTATATTGTTTGAGCGCTGGGTATTATCTGCCACGCCATTTGGTAGCGAGCCTAATAACAAACTTTTAATCCGCTTCTAACTGACATGACTGAACAAATGTTGAAATTTTATCCCGTTTTACATAATATTCTTCAAGAGAGAGATCGGAAAATTTCCACTATAGAATTATTTTCTCTCTTGTTTTAATAACCTGTGATTATTGTGCGTGGTATTGTGTGTGGTGGTGGCGTAAGTGCGTGGTGGCCTGTTGGTAAACGGACTAGACGCGGCTGCCAACATGTTCACGGTGGTCGCGGGTTCAAATCCCAGGGCACACCTCTGACTTTTCGGAGTCATGTGTGTATTGACAGTCAATCACCACGCACTAAAACGGTGAAGGAAAACATCGTGAGGAAACCTGCATACCATAGCGATTCATAAGAATTTCTATGGTATGTAAGTCCGCCAACCCGCACTAGGCCAGCGTGGTGGACTATATGGCCTAACCACTCTCAATCGTACTTTCGATTGTAGAGTAGGCCCGTGCCCTGCAGTGGGACGTATATGGGCTGATACAATACAATACAATACGATTATTGTGTGTGATATTGCAATTATTGGGCTCCGTGCTTAGGATTGGTTTTGAGGCCACAGTCACTTTTTTTATTACATGAATTAATGAAACCGTTATGTCTATTTCTGCCACTAAACAGCAGTGTAAATACACTGTTGTGTTTCAGCCAGAAGGAATTAGTAGCTAAAGTAACACCGGACATATTGAGACTTAGCATCTTATGTCTCAAGATGCCGAGCGCTGTGGAATGCTATGCATTGCTTTGTAACTGGTGTATTTGCTTTTGCTATGAGCGGTTATAACGCTTACACGCCGATTATTCAATTTAAAAAAATGACACAATATTTTAATGTTAAGTGATTCTCAGAGATTAATGTAATAGCTCAATTCTGGCTGCGACATTCATAAGCTATTGTTGTCACTCTTACAGCGATGACCGCTTTATACATACATATTATTTAATTAAAGGCAATTGCGAGTAATTGTCAATAACGAGCAATTTACAATATTACAAAAATATAATAAAAGAACTACAGTAAAGTATCGAGTATTCTTCGAAATTATTATTCACGTAGACGATATCAACCCTTTACTTTGTGTCTCTTGAAAAAACTATTTACCAAACCAGTTTTCCAATAATCTTCATGTCACTATGTTTCCGATACATAAATCAGTATTTTTCCCTCAAAACTGCGATATTCAATAACGAAAATATTTTTTCAATTAACACTATTACATCCGCACGCGAATTACTTTCAGTTTGGATTAAACTAAATAAAATCATCTTTTTTTTATTAATCCGATTGTTTGTCAGTTTTTTGGTTATTGCTTTTAGTAACTACATGCATTTTAACAAACATCAGGCTATATAGTTTACAAATACATAGTATAATTTACAATTGGAGTTGTAAAAATACTGAATTACCCCAATATTATTTCCCGCTTCGGTCAAGTCAACTTTGTAGATCTACGTAATTTAAATTGTAGGTGAAACCACCTTAAATGGTTAAATGTAATTGGACTTTTGAAACCCACAATTTTCTACCCATATGGCATTTGTCATTTAGCGTTTAGAAAACACGCTTTTCAAGAATGGAGTAGCTTCAAGTATTTTTTAACACATTTGAATGTTGTCTCCCATTCATGGATTCAAACTGAATATCAGTTTGCAATGAACTCTTCCCATATAATAACATAAAATCAATTTGAACCCACTTTGTTACCCCTTATGTATGTTTTGAATATACTTTACATTTTTCTCTAATCTTTGTTGCTAAGGAAATATATACACATTAGTTACACCCATGGCCCTCATCCCCCATTAACGTCAGTTGAATCTTGAGTTGTATGTAAGAAGCTTATGTTGTATGTTACAGAAACGTGGACTTGAAGCATATCGGAAAGAAAAATGAAATAGTTGCTAGAATAAAACCAACGGCTTTTTATTTCTCAGAGGCCGTCTACAACAACTTAGCCACGAAGACTGTCACAATTATCGTGATAATTGGAACAAGTAAATACTAGAGCTATGCTTGAAGTCTTTCTGAAGGACTTTCTGAAAATTCGAAACGAAGTGATCCGAAAGCAGCTAAAAAAGCTGCAGACCGGGCTTTGTGGTGTACCTTGGAAGAGGCTTATGTCCAGCAGTGGACTGCAATGGGCTGATGAAATACTAATCTTCAACCGTTTACGCAACCAACAAGAATATAATGACACAGTCGACACGACTGCAGTATTTTCGTCTCATTTGTCATAAAAGGCAAGTGAAGAAAACCCCTGTGTCACTGACAACTGGTGAGTTCGACAAACACGTAAGCACTGCAGAAACGCCGGAGGCAAAGTCTGTAGAGCAGGCCGATATATCAAAACACTATATGGGAGCTCTGACAGGACCTATTGATGCTTTAGAAAAGCAAGGTCCAACTGTGATTTCACATAGCTTGTTCGTACCTGACAGCAATATTTTAATTGGCAAACAACTGGACACTGGATGACGAATCAAAGGTAGGATGTTTCAGTCTAGAGCACGCACTGCCTCTTCGACGTGACATGCGTATTCACATTGTATGCATGCATGAGATATTTTCACAGTTATCTCAAGGATATCTAAAGTATGTCAATCAAGCAGTACTAGACCAACGAATTAGATTGAGGCCGAAACCCTTTTAGTCGTTAATAAACCCTATGTCCAACGACGGGACCTATATAGGCTATTAAAATATTATAATGCCTAGAGGTTACGAGCGGCGCTTAAGCTAGTTTTGATTACAGTAAGAAGAGTCCAGATTAACGGCGGTGCTATGTCTCAGAAAACCAACATGAAGAAATAACATCATTGTTGTCGCGGTTAATTCGATCAGCAAGACGTTCGAAGCCGCAATAATCTTTCCTTTGACAATTCAAACGTTGTATTTAAATTGGTAGAGATCGAATCAAAGATGTTGGGAGACAGCCGCAAAGATCTTCCCGCAAAAAAGTATTGAGAACGGAGAGAAAAAAAAAATTCAAAATATTTTTAATTAGCCCACCAACTCAAGATTTTTAAATAAGAGTAGAACGTTATTAGATAAGATATCCAACACAACTGTCAAAGCAATTTCAGCTCTTTGTGCAGATATACAAAAAGATTTTATCGTAATGATTGCCAGCGATTACCCTCATAAGTTAGTAAGACGCGTTAAATAAAAAATGAAAGGAGGCATTTGCTGTTTTATAACGAAGATATATTATCACAGATATAGCCAAAATATAAGTATACAAATTCCCATAAATAAAAACATTTCATTACAAACACGCACAATGTTGTATCTGTGTTACCGGAAATGTATGAAAACTAGGAATTGTGCACAATTACTAGGAAATATTAACAATTCCGAACATGTTTAGGAAATGTAGGTATAAAATAATGATTTGAAGATTCTGTAAAACAAGCATTTCCTGGGACATGTACTTAACCATACATTTCTAGAGAATTGTATGCAATTCCAATATAATACTAGGAAATATATAAAAATTATTACATCTGTGATTAAATAAAAAGGACTAGTAGAGAATTAAAATACCCGACCGTAACGAAGCCATCGTTAAGATTAGTTTATTTTTACTGTTTATTGACAACATGTGTTGTTTAATTTTATTGACTTTGTTCTTGTATAATTTATTTTAATTATACCCTAACCTAACCATCCCTTTGTCAAGAGTTCTGATTAAGAATCAGAGTTTGAGCAAACGAGAAAGCCATGAAAGTTTCCATATGGAAAGTTTACTAGACAACTGCAGTGTAGTGTGAAATTTTCAAGTCATCCATGGGATTTCGATACAGAAGGTTCAGCGCAACGTAACATGTCACTAACCAAGCCTTGGGACTACCAAGACACAGTAAAACAATTTGAACTTGACAATTGAAATGGACACTTCGGTTGAAGCAGATTATTTACGAGAAGCAGCTCGATCAGATACGCATACGTACTATTCAGATACTTTATGGACACAACGCTCTCCCAAGACAATTTTCATGGTAAACACTTATTGCTTCATACCTGTAAATAACAATACATATATAACATAAATTACTATGTTAATCTATAATAATTTTGAAAGAATATTTAAAATAATTCAGAAAGTATAATCTAGATTTATTTACTTTTAAAAAAGCTCGATAGTTCTTGAGATTAACTCTTATAAACATTGCCTCTTGATAATATTAGTATAGAATTTAAGGTATTGAGAAACAGCAAAATCAGTCTTCGTTTAGTCAGAATTACAATATACAAAGAAATTGTACATACATACATACATACATAAACTCACGCCTTTTTCCCAGAAGGGGTAGGCAGAGGTGCCAGGGCACCCACATTTCGCCTTGTATGTTCCGTCCCATGATGTGATAGGTGGCGAGCCTATCGCCATATCGGGCACAAATTCCTGACTCTGGGCTGATAATGAATAGAAAAATCCAATATCACTTTGCCCAACCCGGGATTCGAACCCGAGACCTCAGCTTTGTAACCGTACCGGAGTACAACTACGCCACCGAGGCAGTCAGGCAGAAAGAAATTGTATCTGTTTAAATAATCTGTTCGTAACAATATCTCGACGGACAGTATCGGAAGTGATATAGACAATGAAACACGACAAAGAAGAGGGAAATAATGATTTTATTTATAAAATAACTTTATACCAATATAGAAATATTAATGACTATTTGCAATTATTATATTTCTATAGTATGTAAAATCTGCCAGCCCGCACAAGGCGAATGTAGTGGACTATATGGCCCAACCACCCTCAATCGTACTCTCGATTGTATAGGAGGTCTGTGCCCTGTAGTAGGACATATATGGGCTGATACAAATAGATATAGAAACATTGGTAACTATTGAATAAGCAGCTTAGATATTAGATTATATATGAGATCCTATATCTAAGTTTTGTGCGCATAATCTGTAACGGTTGTTTGTTCCAAAACTACACTAATTCCACCAGAGAAGAAAGTTGATGGTTTTGAAAAGTGAGTGGAAGTTTTAGTAAAAATATATTAGGATACTTAACATAGTAATTATACGATAGTGTAATACAAAATCCTCAAACAACTTTGAAGTATCGAAAAACGATAAGAAACTAAAAACAAAAGACGGGAATAAAGTATTGTTTTGCCTTGGAGATAAGGAACTCTTTAAAGTGAAAGATTCGAAGAGTAACGATGTAAGTTCCGGCTTCGTTTTACGTTCCCTACTCAGTCGGGTGACACAGGATAGCTAACCGAACCAAACAAACCGCGATTACGACTCTCGTGCAAGCCAGCCGTGCGTCACCAATGTACGTGAAAATGGAATTAGAAATGTTTCTACTTGCTAGGATTTTAGGTATCTGTGGGTTAGAATGTAAAAAATATTAATTGCATGTATAAGAAATATGCAATCGAATCATTGGTGGTGTTTATTTTGTGTTTTTTGGTAATTGTGCATGCCAAACTTTTTATATCAACATACAAAAATTTAGCCACCCGCTATCTTCATATCAGCATTTTATTACTGAGATAAATTCTATATTACTTTAGTGCATCTGAACAGAAAACAATTCACAACAATGAGTCTGAAAGGCTGGTTTATTTACTTTAAGTGGAAACCCAAACTATAATATGAAAGTTGTAGTAATAGAGTAGTCGTTGCACACAATATTAAAGAATATAATTCATAGCTTAGTTGCACCACAGATATTGTATTCTCAAGTCCATATAATAATTTATTCTATACAACTATGGCTATAGAGATAAATCTGATTGACGCATATTTCCCTGAGGTAGTCAAGAATATTGCCATGAAATGCAATCATAGGAAAATTATATTCTTTGGAGGAATCAAATAACTCACCACCAGAGAATTAAATGTAGGATCTAATTAAATGTAGAATATAGGCAACTACTGAAGAAAGCAGACGAGGCATACCAAATTATTCCATACTATTATATTTTTAACTTTTGTTTATTTACTGACGGAATGCATACCAAGTATGTTTTTGAGAAAGATAAATCCTTGATAACTGCATGTGAATTTTTACTACAATTTTTGCATCAATGCACGCAGCAAATTTTCTGCAAATGTTGAAAACGTAGCAAATTGTGCACATTCATTTCAAAAATGTTTAAAAGCGGTCTCAATTAATAAACCGTACTATAAACTGTCTGAGACAGTAGCCATAATTTTACAATGGAGCTACCACAGCAGCTACAATACTGCTCTCAATGTCTTTTATTACTAATCGTCTGACGAAAGTAATGCTGCATTTATTTTTTATTTTTTTGCATCTCACTGGCTTAATAAATTTGCTAGCTTATTTATAGGTATATTTTTTCCTTCCGTGTTTTATTATACGCATAGATTTAGCGAAACATTTATAAAGCTATGTTTCTTTTTTGCAATTTATGTCGAAACGAGAATGCCGTTCTCTTGATGGTAAGTGATGCGACCGCTTATGAACAGTAGCAAAACCAAACAACACATTGAATTACAAAGCAATGCTTGATATTCCACTGCGCTCGCCATCCTAACACATAAGATGTTAAGTCTCAATATGTCCAATAGTTATTCTGGCTACAATACCCTTCAATCCTAAACACAACAGTGCACTTACACTGCTGTTTGACGGGAGAAATAGTCATTGCGGTGGTACCCAGATGGCGTTTCATATATGAGAGATCTAACATACATAGACATACCATTATAAGTATCTTGTTTTCTTCTGCTTTTTTTATTCTACGCATTAATTCACCGAAACATCAAAAAGTTATGTACATGATGAATTAAATATTTCGCTGTATTTTTACGACCTACGGCTCGCCTGACGTCAACCCTTTTGGGATAATCTATATACAGATAAACAATGTTTTAGATTGAATTTATATAGAGTTAATTTAGGAATCAATCAAGAATTCAAAACTTCACATTTCATTAACGATACCACTACATAAAAGAGGAATAATGAAATACACACGATGAATCCTATAATCTTGCCCCGGGCTTTTCATTCACTATTTGTAAAGGCATTCGGGAAAGGATCGGTGGAATCATCGATGTGTATAAATGGAGCATATGGTGACATATTTCATTCAGCATTCACTCGATTCTAGACAGGTTGTGGGTAAAAGTTTGGTAATCTTGTCAGTGGCGGTGGTCGTCTCTAGCCGCAAGTTTCGATCGCAGCTATCTCCGTAGTTGCCGCCTAATTAGATTTGGCGGAACAAGCTTCCTTGCAGGAATACTCAAACGCACATGCTAAGTGAACAACGTGGCGTTTTAACAAGATTCAAATTTAAACTCCAATTCTATGAGAACACAGTGTGTCGTTTGAGAATCCAGACGCAAATGTTTTATATTATTAAATAGCTTTCTCATAATTTTGTTGTTAAAAACTGAAAATTTAAAAAGTGTCCGAAGATTTAAATAAAGCTTTTAATATTCGATAGAAGATAATCTGAGCTTAAAAATATTTAAAACAACGGTCATTCGGTGCTACCTCTTTTATTCAACGAAATAATATTGGATTAATTAACAGTTACAACCGAAGGGCAAATGGGATTTGAGTCGCGGTATAGAGCTTAGCGTATTTACTTTATTTGTGTTTTTGTGAGCTTCTCACATTATATGTATTTATATGTAAAATAGCATAATACAATACAGGGCCAAAATGGAGCAAATTTGTGTGTGGAATCGAATAAGTTTGGTGCTATAAATCTTGAGAGCTTTGGTGGCTTGCAGAGTAAATTAAGTCGTCGAGTGTTAGACCTTAAACCTCAGGAACGCTTTTGGTGACTTAAAGATTTTAACGTCACATTTATTGTTACATTTAAATTCATAAGTATACCAGCACTAGACCATTATCTCTCACACTCTCTCTCTTTCTATCTTCAGCCGAAGGAAGTCTACCGTTGAACATAGTCCTCCGCAATAAACCCCCCAATATTTTGACTAGACTATTGCAGTGGAATAAATCAGAGCCTCTTTTTCCCATGTGGAGAGAAACATGTGTCTACTAGTGGGATAATATATAGCCCGATGTATATGTGAAAGCAATTTCTTGAATCAGCACGTAATAATGTCAAAGTAATTAGAGTCACAACACGGTTTTCCAGACAGTATTTTATCAATTTATATACAATCACGCCTTTTTCCAGAAGGGAAAGGCAGAGTTGGCAGGACACCTACATTTCGCCTTGTATGTTCGGTCCCACGATGTGATAGGTGGCGAACCTATCGCTATATCACAAACGTGGGCACATATTTTTGACTCAAGGGTGACAATGAATAGAAAAATCCTATGTCACTTTGCACCACCCGGGATTCGAATCCGAGACCTGAGCGTTGTAATAGTACCGTACCGTACCGTACCGTAATCAACTGTGCCTTCGGGGCGGTTATTTGAATAAACCTAAAGTCATTAACACAACGTTAATCCACCGCGGATAATATTAAAAATAATTATCATCATAGGAAATATTTCAACAAGCCTTTCATAACTTGCATTCAGGTACGTATGAATTGCAATTTTATTTACTTCCAAAGACTGTATAAAATTTGAATGAAAAAAAAATCTTGTTTTCAATTATTAAATGCTTTTCGTACATGTGTGTACACTGTCCACGGCCCGTAAAAATGTCACGGGGCCCGGCTCGTACTCATGATAAAATAAAATATACAAACAGAGAAATGTATGACGTGTTCAAACGCGATTTTCACAAATTTGTTCAGTGAATCGTGTCGCGTCGCGAGTCTAGCAAACACAGCCGGGTGGACCGAAGCCGACAAATATATAAAGTTAAATCCTGCTTTGAGATGACTGCACGGTACTTTCCGAGTACGGTTTAACGGAGTAATTTCGAATTATGAACAACTTTGATGCTGTGTCTAATTGTCTACATACAATAGTTTCTGTTATTTAATAGTTTATATTTCGTGGAACACATTATTCTATTAACAGTTTCAATGCTTGAAAACTTGTGGTCTGTCTCGTGTCAATGTACCTGTTTGTGTATGAAAAACCCTTTTTTCGAATCCCACATCGGTGAACTCACCGTGCACGTGATTTTCCATTAAAAAAACATGATTTGCTTGGTACCTGATCATTTCCTCGTAAAGGTTGAGTTACGACATGCGCCTGGTCGTAATATCATAAGTGCATCATGCATAGTAAAGAGTTATTACACTGATTCGCATAAAAACTGATATAAAACTTTCGATATAAAGGTATATTGTTTTGTACTGGAGTTAATAAATGAAATTGTAACTCGTTCGTACCTATCGATCGAGAAGAGCGCTTGAAACTGAAAACTTTCGCGAAAACACCCCAAAAGACCAATAAAACGTTCTGTTAAATGTTGGTACATTAAGTCACATTATTGCTATTGTCAGACCATTCGTTGAAATTGCGTTTTATTCTACGAATTTTGCGAAGTGATTATATTGCTCCATATACGAGTAGAAATTAAAAGTTTGACACTTTGCCAGAACCCATTCAATATCGGGTAAACGGAATATTTATGTGTAGCTGAAAGAATTTTGTATCACGTCAGCGGGTATTGTATAATGCGGCATGGTAGGTATATGGTATCCATTTGTCTTTGAGCGCCCCGGGGGTACGGGCTGACATCATCTCCGAGCCACCTGTCACGCACACGACAACAAAGTAAGCATTTATTACGCACACTGAAAATACCCTGAGGGTGTAATTACAGGGCCAGTATTGTTTTTCCTCGGGAGTACCTGCCTGCCGTCCTGTTGGTTAAACAAGATAGTTTAAGCGGCACTAGGGTAAATATTCTATGGATGTGCGTTGTCTCTGACTGATATACCTCTGCATTTAATTAAACTAACGTAAACAACTAACTGCGTCTTGTTCCGCGACGTGTTCTACTCTCGTGTATATTATATTACACCTTAAAAATACGTTTGTTACACGTTGTTAATTTGAGCTAAATCACATTTGTAAAGATTCTTAGCTCAGTCGGTCAGTCATTATAATTAGGAAGTGCTTTGAGCTTGCACCTAGAAATGGACCAAGTCATTTGGTTCAACAAATGTGCACGTGGATTTGCAACACAAAGGGAAGTTTAAATCATCGAATTGGATTGTTGCTTAAAGATAAATAGTATGCGAAAACTGCGAAAGAAATCTTAAGTGACATAAAAATGTAGTCACCAAGCTAGCCACTTGACTAATAAAATCCATTGATTTATCTAGCATTGGGCAGCCTGACCATTTCCCAACTTATTTCTCCTAAGATATATAGTGGCCGGTACCATTAAAAACACGTAGGGCTGCCTGAAGATATTTTAAATGAAATAAATCTAAAGATTTATAGGAAAGCTTATGTTTCAAATTATATAAAAGTTATTCTTTTTAGCTGTAACACGTTTCGAAGCAAATGATAGTATTAGTTGACGACTCAAAAGATATTGTAAAAGAAATTGGAATAAAGAACATTTTAAGGTACTATAAATATACGGATTTATTATATATTTATATTTTGATAGACAGATATATTTAGACACACATTAGTCAACGCAATACTTCTTGCGCACATCGTGAGGGTAATAAACTATTAACCCTGTTGTGAAGGACAGCTCGGAGCTGTATGTAAACGATAATATCGCTTGGTCAGATCAGTGTCTCAGGACCGACCCTTCTAAACATAGCCTGTATAGCACACTAAGAATTCGTCCATTCATTGAACGTGGTGTTGGCAATTTTTCTCCATTGTTCCTTCATTTTTTCAGTATTTTCCTTATCCATTGCCTCTTCAATATCCCATTTCAGTTCGGTACGGACAACTAGGTATCATTACATCCCATACAGCTGTTGCGTTTTACGACCAAACTTGTTTTATTATGTTCCAAGCATCGTTGTAAACTTTCTTAACGAGTGTCAATTTTGTATAAATGTATTAGTATGTGCATCGTAAAGTTAGCTACGTAAATTAACTAGAAAGTTCAGTTAAGTTTATGTCGTTCCTTGTATAAAGATATTTTTAGATTCCATGCGGGATGTGGGGGTTTTAGTTTTCAAGACGTCTTAGTAATACTAAGATAAGTATTTCCCGATCCGCAGCATCGGATAAAATATTAACTCAAGTTGCATTCGTTTCTATTCTCGGAAATCTTTGGTCGAGAAAAGAAACTATTCTAATTTAAGTTAAGCCCGACATTTGTTTAATTATATTTATATGCTCTCGCTCGGCACACAACCCACAAAAGTCCACAACCCCACCGCTGTATACAAGCACCTATATTTAACATTGTGTGTGCTCATTGAAAAAAAAAAACGAAACTCTTTTATTCCAAAATCCATTATCCTACGAAACAATTTCTCATTTATATGGATAACAATGCCCTTTGTTTCTTTGAGCCTGTAATTCGGTCTCACTACCTTTTTTACTATAGGCCGGTTAACATTAAGACAAGAAACAATCTTATTTTTTAAAATTTTCTGAGTCATCGGACAAATTATAAAGAGCGCTAAAGGCGATATTTTTATACTAAGAAAATCTAGAGATGACAAGTGTAATGTGTACTTCCACTACGGACAGGTCCACTTATTCCCCATTTACCAAAGCCTAATGGTGTTGGACACTAGCTAAAAGTCTTACTAGTAAAACCTAGAAACTATTTTAAAAAGCCAAATTCAAGTCAGTTTAAACAAGGCAACGCAGTGGATGTAATGCAGGGGAGTATTGTTTGCTCATTGCGGTTTTTTAATTCGATTAAAAGCTTCTTATGTATATTTCATGTAGCCCGGTATGATACAACTAACGTATAATAAGGAAAACTTTGTGAGGGGAATTTCAACTTATAAAAAGATTCAGGCACTGTTTTTATTCCAATTCACGCCCGTATTTCCGGACCATTTGCATTACGTAACTAACTGTATGCTGATCTTACTGGTGTATTTAAATGAGATCGGCGGCAGGTATGTTCTATGCTGTGAATATTTAGATTCATTGCACAACGTAAGCCCGCGTGACGTGAGCTATACTGTTTTTAAATATTTTTTGCACAAGTATTGTCAGTCAAACGTAATCCTGCGACCATAAATTCCACTCTGACTTTTATCACTGACATTCTCTTTCTAGTAAAGGATTAGTAACGGTATGGAATAAAATGCACGTTGTATTTGCGGTTGAACTCTTTAAAATTTGACGTGAAAAATATTACATGTAACAACGCAACATTCTGTGGATTCGGGTCGTATTTTTGGACTATATTTAAATCATTGTTTCGTACACTCGTCAAAAATATTATATACTCTAAATGAGCACATGTTATCCTATCTACACCTTAACATATCACGTTATACGACTAAATACGATATTAATTTTACACCGAAATAGTATATAATCACAAATTAGACACAGGCCGTAAATTCACATATTAACGAACACATGTAAATCAGATATTATGTTTCGTGGAAATGTTGCGTAGTCAGTTATACACTGAGGTACAAAATATCTGTATCACTGATTTCAAACCGAACGTAACCTTAATTAAGTAATAGCGTTTCACTTATATGGTGAATGACAAATGGCTATTAACGTCCCTGACGAATGATATTAACTTGCAGGATGGATGAGCGCCGCTGGACACGAACCCAACATAAATAGCTGCTTTATTAGCGAAACAATAAATCAATTTTCAACTCAAACAAACAGCTAATCAACCACGAATCAACCTTATAGAATGTATTTAATCAACTAACTAACGACGGGGTATTATGTAATTATAACTAATATATTTATGTATAATCTTCTATGAGTAGCGATTCTCTTTCAGTTTCCGTGATAGGTATAATTATCTTACAGTAGACGAACGATATTTCTAAATATAGTATTATAGACTTATTAAATTGAGCGTAGAATAATGACGCTTTGTCTATGCCTAACCCAACCCTGGAATACGACCGAGAAATAAAAGCAGGCAGACTAGTCAAAAAGTTACACAACATCATTAAGTTACAAGATTGGATTAAATCTGGGGCACAAAAAAAGGAACGAAAATGGAACCTCCGTTAGCGAATGAACATGATGAAATGAAGATTATAAAAAATAAACATAATAACACATGGTTTCAGCAAAAACAGCGCTGACGGGAATGCCACCAAAGAAACAGATGACTATGCGCTAAACCGACACGTTTTCTACCAAAGTTATCTAATTCCGAAACTCGACCGGTGACCGTGAAAAAGGCCATTAAACTAATAAAACTTTGATGAAATTCATGATTAGGTAATGTTCTGGAATTCAACGGCTCCATTAATGTGTTTTGTTCGTGAAAATTTACCTTAACAAATTAAAAATAACTTACATCTCCTGTAAATACATAATAAATTAAAAGTGCTCCCATTTATGCGGAAAATTTAAGCAAGTTTTAATTAAATTTTCAACGATTATGTTACGATGGCATGATTGAAAATGTCACACTATTCCCTATGAATCACACGAATTAATTTTAAACAATACTATCGGGGTACGGCTCGTGACGAACAAACGAAACATTTCACTGGAGCGCTTATCTTTTGTTTTAATAATATATTAAATATTTCAAGTGTAATTTTGAAATGCAAAACATAACTTTTAATGGCCTCCAATAATTATTGTTAGTGCTCTTTTAGCTGCTGCATGCTTTCATAAAACAAATAAATACTTTTAATAATGAATTACGAACATTTGCATTAAAATGTCGTGTCATTGTATACCTGCAAGTGAGAACTAATTATTTGCCTGCGGTATTTGGTATATATTATAAGCTATGAGTTAAATATAAACGTAACAACTTTCGTCGTTACATAGCTGGGGATTTAATTAATTCAACTTGCAAAAACATTTAATCTACAACACAACGCAAAAACTCTAAAACTAAAAGAACTTCAATCATCGTGGGATTATTTTAAAATAATGCAACTGCAGTCTTGTAAAATAAATTGTTTTTGTACTCTTGCCAAATTTGAGTTTTTCTGTTCGTGGCTTTTTGACACATGCTTAATTACTTAAATAGGCTACGCGACAAAGGTTTCCTTGTAACGCAAGCTTCACTTAGCCAAGTAAATAACAGGAAGTAAACAAATAAAATTGTTTGTCTGAGATATATAAGAAAGGTATGATTGGACGCGTCTTTATTCAAGCACAAACAATCGCCATTTTTAATTAAAACCCTTTCGGGGCATAAAAGTTAAGATAAAATAACCCAAAAATCTATCTTATGTGATCAAATTCAGTTGTATTCAATTATTTTTAAATAAGCCTTGTCTACCCTTCAACCTTGTTGACATATACGATGTATAATAGAAAAAAAGCTATCCGTAGAGAATGAAAAGATAAAGGTTGGAGTTATAAAGAAAAAAAATCGTGGACGAAATGTGACGCACAAAAAACACAAAACAATTCTTTGTAGACCGATAAAGACTTCAAATCGTATATCTAGATAATAGGTTGAATAAAATGTTTGCATTTTACTTGCCATTCGCTTTAACAAGTAAGGTTTACAACCCATCTTATTTGCTGGTACAGCCAAATATCACTACAAATAGCTTTTCTCTATTCTGTATACAAGTACTCGTAAAAACACCATTATCGGTTGACCTCCACTGTGCTAGCATGGATCATTTGCCTTGGAAATGGCTATTCTTCCTATACATTTAATGAGAGACGGTCTATAGTATTTCAACTATGAAAACCAAATATTTATTTAACATTCGGTAAAAAGATACCTCAATTTAGTTAATTCATTATTTCAGCGAGTACGGGCCGCAGCTGTAATTAATTCGCGTTTATTACAAATGTGCGAACCATAGAGGCCCGAGTTTGATTGTCAGGTAGAACGATTCTTTGATTGAGTTTTTAGTGGGATGCGTGGAACATAATTTCGCGGTAATTGAATTTCTGTTCGATGTGAGGACATGCTCGTCTTAAATCACATTATTGACGAAAATTCTGTCGGCAAATGAGTGGAGTGGTTACATTTCCCTCTACCAAATTAATTATAGATGAAAACCATATATTTCCGTGGATGGTATTTAACTTAAACAACATATTCCACACCAACAAAAAATCCCCGTTCTCTCCCCTCCCCATTCTTCAGGGTACTCCCCTCTCAGTGCGGAATGACCTGTGTATCCTTGGTGTGGATATCCGCTGTGATCTCAATCCAAGGAATCACATCGAGGGCGTAATATCTGCCACATCACGCAGGGTTGGAGTCCTGAACAGAGTGCGTCGGTTTTTCACGCCCGGTCAGCTTTGCCGCTTATATAAAGCGCAGGTCCGGCCGGGTATGGAGTATTGCTCGCACCTCTGGGATGGATCCGCCCAGTACCTGCTCGATGCCTTGGATGGATTGCAGCGGCGGGCCATCCGCATTGTGAATGATGCAGACGTTACGAGCAACTTGGAGTCGCTACAACTCCGGAGAGATGTCGCCTCTCTAAGCGTGTTCTACCGCCTGTATCACGGTGAGTGCTCTGAGGAATTGTTCAACTTGCTCCCCTCCTCTCCATTCCTAACCAGAACCACGCGTGCTGGCTTGCGAAGCCATAGCTTGACGGTCCACACCATCTCGGCGCGAACCAAACGGTTCTCAAATTCGTTTCTGTGCCGCACCGTCAGGCTGTGGAATTGTTTGCCGGCGCACGTGTTCCCTCCTTCCTACAATCCCGGGTCCTTCCGCCGTGGTGTGAAGAGGCACCTAAGCAGGCCGGCATAATTGTTTCCATTGGCATGGGACTGCCGTCCGATGCCAATGGATACTCTGCCTGGGCGGCATTGGCACTTTCCATCAGGTGCAATGCCGCCACTATGCCAGGCCATTATAAAAAAAAAAAAAAAAAAAAAAAAAAAAAAAAACTAACTCGGGAAAAATTGTACCAAGATATAAAAAATCTGCCTGGTAGTTTTGTCAAAAATTGTGATGTTAGTTTTCAAGACCTTTGGTCGACCCATAAAGGTACAAGTCTTTTAACCGCTCAAGTAAGTTCCCGAACCGCACCGAAGTTAAGCTAAGTGATAAAAATTCTTAGGGATTTCATAAGGGATGGCCAAAAATGTGAAAACTGCAATCATACACATCTCCGAAGTACAATGTTATCTAGGGTGATGAGAAACATGTAAGTTTAATTAAATACCATATGTCAAAACCACCTCGTAAAGGAGACATCTATATGTCAGATACATTAATATACAGTTTTTTATCACTATTCCCGATTAAAATGTTACTGGCTAGTTAATCCCTCATAAAAAGAGAGCTTTGTTCCAAAGACAAAAATTAAAAATACCGGATCAAAGGAGTAATACAAGATAGTAAGAGAAAAAAACATTCGGAATCAGTGAACATGCACAAAGACGTAAATAACTGCGCAGGAAGCGCAAAGGAAATGTAAAAGTATAGATAAAAAAACTTTTCACCTGCCCCGTTCGCGTTATAAGACAATTGCAGTTTCAATTTATTGAATCCATTGTTTAAAGCTACGTGCACACCTCTAGAAGCGGACTTACAGTATGATCGCAACATTGTGCGGTGTACAATCATTAATTTGAAGATTATCGCTAATGTAGTTGGCAGCTTGTATTATAGGCAAACATAGCAAGCAGTACAGAAGATTTTTTAAATTCTACTTTCGATACCGACGCAGTCACGTGCAAAAATATCTTTTATATCTTAGGAACGTCTTGAGCAGAAAGAAATTTGCTCCCAGAATTGCACGAAAATGCACGAGAGTTAAATTTATTTCCACTGCAAAGTATTTTCTATATAATATCCTTAATGCAGATATAGTATTTGGGTTATGTACGTAGATATAACAAAGAAGCGCAAACTTGTATAAACTTTGCAGCAATTTGCAGTTGTTTCGTGGCATTTCCTTTAAGAATTCAACTTGCAAATGGTAATTTCTTGAGCTCAGATTTTATTTAAATAAGCAGTTAATCAAGCGTTTAATAAATTTGAATATTCCTTTTAAACTGTCCGATTAACTGGATCGTTTTAACTTTATATATTTTTGGTTTATAGTAACCACATATAACTGTAATTGTAAAACTACTAACACTTAACAGGAATCGGATAACAGTAATGTGAATAACGCATCGCTCAACAATGCAAATAATAAAACATTTTAATATAAAAGCGCGGCTGAGCACATAAATTTAATTCATATGAATAAATAAGTGTAGCTCATAAAGTTGACACTGTGTGCAACCTAACAAACTTTTTCAGTCATCTTTTTATAGTTTGCAAGTTTGAAATATGGAAATGCATCCTATTAGGCATTCAATTGAATTTCCTCTAGTTACTTCATACATCTCTTGTGAAATGGAAAATATTGCACACACTGCAAGTTCTTTGTTCTGGCGCAAATAATTATAAAAAAACATCTCAAAGAAAAAATCGTTAGCGAAAATGTATTTTTATTTTTATTTTGTCCGCGAGCTTCATTAGTTTATTGATTTCATGATGTGACGTTACAGACATCACACATACAAGTAAAATTTAGGTTAAAAAACACGAATTTTGATTTGAATCAGTGATATAAATTTTAAAAATATATAAACTTAATTTTTTATAAATAAAAAAAAACTTTAGAACGTACTTTTCACGCAAAGTCCACACACAATACAATCACTGAATGCACGTCACTGAACGATCCATTTAAATGTCCGTTTTTATCGTGTATCTGCGTTGAATCGTCAACACTATGGGCAGACGCGATTTTAGGCGGGCGGCTGGGAGTGATGGCGGTGGGGCGGAGCGCGTACTCGCGACGCGGGCTGGCATGCCACTGTCCCGGCGCCGCACCGCCCGCGCCCGACACGCGCTCACCACGCCGCCGCCACGCCGCCGCCACGCCACCGCCACGCCAACGCCACGCGCATTATGAACCACATTACGTCTTTAATTTCAATTCTAGTACCAAAAAAATGCTGTTGCTGATGGACGTTGTCGAACTTACATTAGATATTTACCATCAGGCAAACGAATAGCAAAAAATCTATTTTTTTAACTCGGTTAATATACTAACTCAATTTTATCAAGTCCGTAAAATCAGGCATTACTTTTGTTACGGTCGCCTATTCTTAGACTATTAGTGAACCTATTTTCATAAATGTATACGTGGTTATCGAGTGCAATAAATAACGATATTATTTTTAAAGCTTTCAACAAATTGCTATACAAATGTTTTTATAGCCCCCTAGTGATCGAAGACAAGCTGCAAGGCGATTACGTCACTAAAAAATATAATCGCGCCTCCACAATAGACCGGACTGAATCACACCGCGAACTATTTTTTCTTTTTAAATTCTCATTTATTTAAAAAATCAATAGAGATGAATTTTACCTAAAATAAATTTGCAGTTAAAGTATTTGCAAACATTAAATATTAACTCGGCAAGAGTTTAACCAAAAACAAAAGATAAAACAAGAGGTTTACAAAACTGAAAGTTTGGACTTTTCATCAAAGATTTTTATACGTGATTGATTTATCAAAAAAAAAAAAGTCAAATTAATTAGAAATACAATTAAAACCTAGTGCATATTGTCACGCAGCGTGGGCAGTTTGAAAATCAGTATGTTTTTTATGCCATGTCACGCGCCACCTGTACGGAAAAGTGGATCGGTATCCCGGATTAAGCCACTGTAGTGGACGCATCGGTCGCCGCTCTTCATCCGTCTGCCCTAATCCTTATTCGATTCCATTTTTAAAGGAGAGGGGTCGACCGAAACGAAGAAAAAGCAATATTTTCGGGCGAGCTCTGCGCCATAATGCCGGTAAGATAGCCATATCTTGCACGCTTGTCAGTATACGTATATTTATTTTATATACAGCATTGGTCATGTCATATCCGCAAAATACAATGGAAATGCAGGCCACTGTTGTAAATGTTATATGTTCGAATAGTAGACAGGCATAATGGTGTTTGGTTGTTTGTTGTTAACGACACGAGCCACAATGATTTTGTACACTGCTTGTAAAAGGAATTATGCGTTTATATAGCTATATACAGCCTGAAACTATTATTTTAGAAATAAGATAAGTTTGGAATATTGTCAATTAATTCTTACAATATCAATAATGTACTTTAAAATATAATGGGAAAATGATACAAATGAAACAAAGAACATAAATCAAATTCAATACAATAGAATATTGCGAATCGCCAGTTATATTTAGATCACAAACGTGTTATAAAATGATCAAAGAAATCAGTATAATGAATCATAAATGTGCAAAAAATAAACATCAAATAGCGAGCCGAATTTAGATATAGAATTTGATAAGCTTCGGCAGAAAATATATTACGCCGGCCGCATCATTAGTACACACATAATAATTTTCCAAGCCGTACTAGTGCTAGCTATTGTACTAGTAATTAGAGAACGCTATGGAACACGCATTTGGCGAATATTGCATTGTTTCCGTCGTGAAAGCCCTCAGTCAAAGTAAATAGCGGTCCATTAGACGTGACCATCTCTCCTCCTGTCAACTGCGGACGTTTCCTTTGCAAAGACGAAAACAATGCGTTTTACGCTTTTTACAACGCCGGACGCTCCTTGCTGCGCTTTCAAACATAGAATGATATGCTCCGATATGCTCTGACCATCGCTTGGTTTGTATGCCTGTACACAATAGCCTCTCCAATCCGAGGCCTATAGAGTAAACTAGAAACCAAAACAATTGGTGCAAACCAGTTGCATTGTGCAGTATGGAGTTATTTGTTATGAGCTCTGCCAACAAGCGGGCGAAAAAGATTTTAGAATAACTAGAACATACATCAATTCAGCCTGGTTTTTGTTTGCGTTACCATTGAAAGAAATCAGAAAGCTTCATTTTTTTATTGATAATTCAGTATATTAAATACAGTCGTGATTCATTTTTAAATACTCTTTTTGTTTTAGAACAATATTCAGTTAACTACTTTAACATAGAAAGACAGACAATAGAAGCCAATTTTCTTGATAATTGTCTCACATTTAATAAAAGAATAAACAGTTTTATATTGTTTCAAAGAGTTTTTGATTAGATTATTTCGCCAAGTTAAAATCGCGCACGTATCGGAACACTTCTACAGTTTATAGCGTTACTCGTAATATACTTTGAACTTGCGGTGAATATGTGCTGCGCATCATTTATCAGTTTATAATCAAACATGATTTGATCAGTGCTTCATTACTAAACTCTTCTCCTACTAAACCGCAATTCAGAAAATTATTTGCACATTATCACAGTTACTTTTGGCCATCCAACATAAAAGACATTGAAGTATATCCAAATTTTGATACAACATAATGTGATAAGATTCATCTACAATTCTGGGTTCAATTTTTACAGGTTTATTGAATTTTTATGGTTATTTGGTGTAATAAATCATTTTTTACGACTCGACGCGGTAACAAGCAAGAGAGCCGTTATTGTAACGAACATCGAAAGGTCTGTTTAAGTGTTATCGTTATTTATTTCGTAGGCAGCTAACTTCGCAGTAGATGTAGTTGGAAAAATATTATTATTGTATCTTAGGTGAAATGTGTACATATTCAAAACTTGTAAAAAGGATAAATGGAATCTTACCGATACTGCTTGTAGCACTGAAGATGAAAATACAAATGTATTTCTCCACTTACCTATAATAAAGAAAAAAGAAAATCATTATAAATAATCAAACAGTATTAACACAAAACTAATCCGTAATATTATAATTAACTGACGAAGTTAATCAGACAAAAGTTATAATGAATATATGTGCTGTATCTCTGGGAATAGTTACAAATTCGCCAATAAATTGATTAACGAAAATAGTTTGGGAACAATGCGAGAACATGGTACGGATGGTGCACCGGCAAATTGGCGGCGAGGAAGGCGACCGACGTCACGTCACCGGTGTGATGACGCCCAGCGGAAAATATCATACCCGAACAATAGCTCGCTATGGAGACGTCCAAATCATTATTTATTGTTTCGTTAACGAGCTCGAAAGAAACGTAGGCCGGATCTGTGGCTCAATGCCCGCTCTCCCGGAACTTAGGGCTGACTCATGGAGCCGCCACATTTTGGCTCGCAGTGCAACTGGATTTTAACCCTTCCTAAACTTTTATTAAAACAAGATTTGTGGGAATAGCTTCTGAAATATTAAAAGATTTTAATAAATCTACGTCGGTGCCAGAGTTATGACGTTTTACATAAGTAATGCGTAGTATAACTGTATAAATGTCTCTTATATATGACCGACATAATATTAAATACGTTTAGCTAAGTACGTAGAAATTATATACAAAATGTTGTCTATTTATGAATAATGCCTACATATCATTCACACACATAATATACGAATAAACTGTTGTGTTGATTGAATTATAATGATTGAGGCAAATCCAATATGAATTTAGTATAAACAAAATATTATATTATTTTATCAATATACATATTATACATATTATAAATATTTCATAATTGATCAATAATTATATTGCTTGTGATTACTGGAACATTCGTAATCGGAATGTTACATTTAATTCATTTTAGAGAAATACAAATATAATGCAAAATTTGTGCTCAACATTTATTTGCAGAGTAAAATGTCCAAAGTATTCGTGATATTTTTACAGATAGCATGGATTTAGAACAAGAATCCTTTATCACAGTCACAAATCACTTCAATTAGAATGACACTATTTCTCAGTGTCTCGGCAGTGTACAACGCTGCCCACCGAATTCAATTCCTTCATCGCGCAGAATATCCGTTCTAAGACGGCCCGTCTGTCATACTAAATCCTACTTTGAACTGTGGACTGTACCATGGCTCTAGCTCCATTTATCTATGGTCTATTTTATTATTATTGTTATTGCTGTAACACATTTCCCTAGTTCGTAAATCTATCAATACGTGTTTACTGTTTTCATCGCTCGTGTTATTTATGTGACAATTTCACATCATTGTTACGAGCTATTGAATGGTTATAAAAGTACCTCATTGGTTAGCTATTTCCAGCCAAATCTTAACAAAATTATCGTTTTTGTGATAATGCCACAAAGTACATTACAAAGTGACCGCTATTCTTACTATGGTAATACCTGGCACTTCAACTAGAGTTTTCAGTGTGTACGGCCGTCGTTCAGGCGAATACGAATGTCCAACCAACAGCGGCTAGATCTTAGGCTAAAACGCTGGCCTAGTTCTGTGAAGGACCTCTTCTAACAATTTGTCAAACAGCCGTGCCCGCTTTAAAAATAATTTATCACGAAGAAACCTTAAAATATTACTGGTACTAGATTATTTTTTATGCGGATTAATAAATTTAACTTTTCGTTCCAATGTATGTTTACTTAGTTATGGTAGTATAAGGTGGGGTTTTGCATCTAAATTACTCAAAAAGCAAGTTTTAGTTTTTCGTCACTCATTAGAGTTAACAAGAAGTAAATATGGCTCCTGGTGCATTTTGTTTACAACTGGGAGCAAGTGAGGTAAAGTGCACACTAAAACTAGGCAGGACTATTAAATATTCATGAGTATGTATTTTTAATATCTATAAGGATATGACATACATGTAAACAGGGATAACACTTGCTACACTTTATATATTTAGCATGGAAGTAGAAGAAATATACATTTACAATAAATATTATAAAGCTGCAGATTTTGTTTGTTTGAACGCGCTAATCTCTGGAACTACTGGTCCAACTTGAATGATTCTTTCAGTGTTGGGTAGTCCATTTATCGAGGAAGGCTATAGGCTATATATCATCACGCTATGATCTATAGGACGAAAGCAGTAGTGATATTTCTAGCAAATACGAGGAAATTTTGTTCGTTTTTCGTGGTCCGATTGGTCGATATTCTAAACTGATAGTCAGAATTAAACATTTTGACCGCCATTTTAAAACGTATGCACCCGGGCGGAGCCGGAATGGACCGCTATTTACAATATTTCCCTATTACTAAATTAAAGGGTTAAATCAAAGACCAAAAATGTATTCATACATACGAGTACAAAGTACAATAAAGGAAATGTATAGAAATCGGTTTATTTTAAAAATGTCTGGTGGCCATACAATTAATGTACCGATTTTTTAAATACATCAGCTACTGTGCCGTGGCCTGTCTGTAATTTCAACGAATTTTATGTAGAGACATATTCTATCCTGTATGATAAATAATGGCCACCTCAAACTTGCTCAGTTGGTACAAATAACATCTGACATTGGGGCAGCATGGTTAACTAAGTGGGGATAAATCTGAGGCCAACAATAAATAGAATCATTACCAAAGCGAGGTGTTATAATGTAAAGATCTTCAAACACAGATGAGACAAATGTAGTGATCCCCAAACACAACTAAGACGAGACAGGCAGTGAATATTATCCTGACATATTGTTTAATACGCTCAATTAAACAATATCTAGTTTGCGTTCTACAATAACCAGTTATTGTCAGACTCAAAGACAATCCAAGCCGTTGCGCTGTAAGTAAAAGCGTCTTATACGAAATAAATCTTACACATCTCGAAATGCGGTGCGTCTTGCTTCAGATCTCACAGTCAGCGTTTGTCTGAATAATTTAGGCAAATGTCACTATATCACGTACGTACACGATCTAATACGTGTGTCGTATATTGAACTATAGTATTCAGTGTAATTTAAACGTGACACATGTTTTGTTAACGCACAAAAATGTTTGTCGACAAAGCCAGGCTCGCATCTTACTTTTGAATAATTGCGGTGAAAAAGTCCTCAAAGTAAAAATATTACGGTGACACAGTTTATAAATTATCTATTTTAAATTGATGTAAAGAAATAAAATAGAAATATCGTTATTTTTCCTACGAAGTACTAAGTATAACTTGTTGAGCATTGTGACCATTCATATTTTGTTGAGCGTATTCATATTTTGTTGACCTAACGTCGGACCTAACTCAAATTATATCTAAGTTTAAGACGGAAGTACAGTGTCGTATATTCGGGTTTATTTATAGCGGAATTCAAACTAATTTCATAAGCCCTTAATTATTATACGGAAATTTTGTACACAGTGTAACAAAATCGAATAACACGTTCCTATATTCTTTAAGACGGAGCCTTATTAATTTTATATGCCGCTAATTACAGATTAGTGCGGACAGCTCTAAGAGTGCTGAGATTTTCATTTTCCTTTAGTTTCCAATCCTAACTTGTTCCAATTGACCCCAACAAAATTTGTAAAGCCAATCCTTTTCAGCCAAAAACAGTCTCCGTGAAATGTTAATGTCTACACAAACAATAAAGCAATCTCGGACTGAACAAACAGATTAATTAGTGTTTATGTACCGACTACAGAGATCAGATTTTAACATCAGTATCACGGCTGCTGCACGAAGTATCAAGATAACGTTGTTACATAAGACTTTGATAGAATTGCAAGATGTTAACCTTGTTATGCAGACGACGACGGTCGTTTCCTGTCGCCAGCCACTGATATCTAATGAAGTAAGTACTTTAAAAGGCATATCAGAAACTGTGTTTCCCGATGCATGGCAGTAACATTTTATGGCATTTTTCTCTTTTATGACATGCTGCATGAATATATGTTTGTTTATTTATAAAAACATTCACATTGTAAAGATACGGAGTATCCCAAATAGCTCTAATAAAAAAAATACAATAAGAATCATCTATACACAAAACTAACTTCTAAAATAGAAATATATAATTATAAAATAATAAAAAGTAATGAACATGGACAAAATTCAATAAAAAACGCAGATATAAATTAGTAGACATAAAATAGCAAAAAGAAAAAATAAATACATAACAGAAACAATATAAAACATATTACGGGTATATGAAGTGAATATATATAGTCTATAGTCTCTGCCTACCCCTATGGGATACAGGCGTGACGATTATGTATGTATGTATGTATGAAGTGAAAGATCGCAAAACATGTAGGCAGTAGCAGCAATTGATGAGGCGGAGAAAAATTGCATAGCTAAAATTAATTACTCTGGCTACATTGTCCTTCAACCCGGAACACGGTGCGTTTACACTTCTGTTTGGAGGGAGAAATAGACATTACGGTGGTAACTACCCTGGCAGGCTCCCACATATGAGAGACCTACGAGTAAAAAATTCTAGAAACTTCACATTATTAATGATTATACGTGTGGATTCGCGCGTTTGCCAACACATTGTAACCGATAGTGCGGCTCAATACGTCATTTCAAGTACTTAATGAACCGTTTTGCCGTAGCGCTACGATTGTGTCAGAGAATGTAGGCGTGAAGTCATGGTTACGATTTGTCAGAGGCGTAGGCGAATGCTGTTATGCAATATTATAAATATCGAGGAGAGTTCTCGGTTAACCTCAAAAATCCTTCAGATTCAAGTTCAGGAAGAACCAAGGGTTACTCTATATTCCGAAACGACGACAAATGTTTGAACGTCGTACGTAAAACTGAACTAATATACCTAAATACTTTACAAAATGTTTGAATTCTGTATCATACGTGGTAAACTTAGACTAAGTTTGAAGTGAATAATAGATTTCATAGAGAATAGTATTGATTTTTAGAAGTGTCTTTTTATCTCATAAGTGCACGTTGAACGTACAAACATTCCCCCTCGTTTTAGTTCAGATCAACTCAAACTGGTTCTTCCTACATTGAGTGATAGGGAAACATTGTGTGCCACTACTTTTGGCGTTACTCTATCTGTGATACCCACGAACCAAGACTTGACCTTAGTGAGTGGTCGGGACTATGTATGACTGTTGGGTGTTATTTTTTTTATTTATTTACTTTCGAATAACTTTTGAGTTAAGATTAATCAAATAAGGCAAAAAATCGATACCTAAAATAGCTTTATACACAGTCCATGAATATAGCAGTATATCTATCTCTAATGCAGATTTATTTTAGATGTCATTGTACAACCACATTTTCTCTGCAATATTCCCACACTAATACTGGCTAAAGCTTTCTCGTGTGGTACGACTCTCGCAAAAAACATGATCATTAAAAGAACAGGAAAGCACCGACAATGCTTCTGCAATAGAGGTCCTCTCCTATAAAAATAGTGTACGATAACTCAGCGCTAAACGACAGCGACACAAAACACTAACGCAAAAACGGATAACACGCAAGGCAGAAAAATATTTTCGGTCTAAGCTTGTCAATCGACTGTCGAATGATGTTCGCTTGACATAGTCGACGACGTGAAAACAAAAGATTACGTACACAGGCGCAATTCCGTTCAGCCGTAGCGGATCTAAATAAACAAAAGTAACATATTTTCGATTTCACTTCATCTGTATCAATATGGGAATATCGTTGAACTTTCAAAACAAAAGATGGTGTGTTTGTAGTAAGTATGTCAAATATATAAATTATTTTTTACTTTATTCGTTTGAGTTTAGAGAAACCATAGTTGAAAACTGGAATAATATAGGTTGGAAGTTTGTTTTTGAGAATCCGTATATGTGTTTTATCTCATGATAGGGGACAACCACGTTTATTTTTTTTTATTGCAATGAATGGTGAGGCGAGCATGCCAGACATACCTGCTTTATAGCGGGACGAATAGCCATTGCGGTGGTACCTACCCAGGCGGCCTATTACATATGAGAGACCTACCACCATTTAGTTGAAAATTATTGGTTTATTAAGTGAAGAATTGAGTGTAAGATTTACATATCTGGGAATAGTTGTATCTAGCAAAGGTGAAGATAAGATGTAGTTAAATCTTCATAGTATTGTATAAACCTGATTATTACCAAGTAAATTAAAATGTCAAAAACAAATGAAGTTCATATCATCATAATCAATATAGACCCGAAGATATTCTACTCTACTACTGAGTTTGAATACCTGGAAAGTGATAGCTAATATCGTTTTTCGGAGAACCTTCCTTCTACGCGTACAAAGAAATGTCACAGATAATATTGAATATCCTTGATATTTGTCTGAATTCCAACTATGATGGAAAATAACTAGTGCGACTCAAAACTCTCGCATTAGGATTACTCAGAATTTTAAGAGGTTTTAAGGTTTCCTTCAGTTTTTATATCATAGATACTATTAATGTATACGTACACTTATACTTATATTAAAAATCTGGTATAAGGAATGGCTGTAAACGTGACATAAATAATATAAGAAAATACAAATATTAACCAGTGCCTTGCGAGACATAATAAACGTACGAGTTTAAAAACAAGACCCAGGGGAAATACATTAAATTAAAAACAGTAATAACAACAACAGCCTACAGTAATAATGTCATCACAATATTTATAAATGTTTGTCTGATTCTTTTCACGTTAGACTCGAAACCCTACACAATACCCAATACACCATTCCCGATAATTATTTGTATCACAGGTAATATTATTACGATGTTCACATTTATATCTGATTAATTAATTAAGAGCGCCAAACATCTGTAAATATCGCTTATATTTTTCAAAAATAGTTCCAAGTATTTTTACAAGAGCGTCGCACATGAAACGACAAAGTTTGGGTCTTGACTCTCAAGTTTCGGAAAGATCAATTAGTTGATTAAAAAATGGGGAGCGTGAGTTGTACGGGAGTGATGCATGCATATCAAAATTTACGAGAATCGTAAAGACATTTTACACGCATCAACGACCGAGTGCCGAGTTCGTAATTCGGTGAGGCACCCGCCGTGACAGGAATGAGCTAACTTTCGGGAAGACTGCGGGCGAATGAGAAAACATTGGGGAAGTCGCTGCCAAGTGATAGACAAAAACGACCAAATATATGTCGGGGCTTAGTGAAACACATATCACTGCGGAGTTTCAAGATACGCCGTGAATAACAATGGCCACGCTAAGTCGCGCAAATCTGTTGCTGGATACCGTCAAACTTAACGTGGGATATATATATAAGAATGAAAATTAAAACGAAAAATTAATAAAAATTGCGAAACGTTGTAATACAGCACACCGTTTAGGTAGTAAATTACACCATTATGGCTAAGGCGAAATCTATAGAAAACAAATATTAGAGACTGAGTACTCTTGCAGAATCTCGATCAATTCAGTTTTTTGCGATTGCTGTAAAAATACACCTTAAATAAAATATAGTATAATATATTTATTAAACCTGAAGTTACAAAATTCCATGAAAAATGAGTTCCATAAGCGGTATGGGTAGACGGTTGTGTCATCATATCGACAAGGTAAATAAAAACATACTAATGTAAACACATTGGAAAAAGTAAACCATGAAAAGTTGCGGGTACCGGGCAGCAAGTAATATATACGTATATGGAATTTTAATATTTATCGTCGGAAAAATCTTTTTTATTGCACACGAGCTTTTATTGAGGAAACTCTTTACAAAGCGCAATTAATTTTAATATTGAACCCAGCGCCCATTTTGAGCATTTGGCCGACATTTTCCTTCAGCGTTGGCTGAGAGGACGGGTAATTTTGTGCAAATAGCTCAATAAGCGTCAAGAACGGGAGTTAACGTAGGAACAAGGCTGGCATATGAAACATGTCCTGTTCCCGCAGTCGTAATAAGCACCGCTCAACTCGATCATAAATAAAAGGAAAGCGAGCATAATAGCCGCTTGAGGCACGTCAACAGCAGCTGTCGCACGGTCGAATTCTGACGAGATTCGCTCATATCCAATAAAAATATCCTCGTCGATTGACCCAAATCAACCTGAAAACAACTCTACAGGCGTATCTCAACCAAATTTGCGCCGGCACCTACACAAAACAACATTAAACCGCCAAGTGGAAACTACGGGCGGAATATTCACTATTTACCAGCCCGCAAACTTTAGCCAACACCAAAGAACGAATATCACATCTTGCGCTGAAAATATGATATACTTTGTTCAGGAATCATTTTATTATAGAATTTCACCTCTTTCGCAGATTCTTTGCAATTTATCACAGAGATATGTCTGTGGAGAGGAGCGGCGACGATAACGCCGCACGCGCCCTCCCTCTTCTCGAGCTCTGATAAATCATCATGTTTAAAATGAATTTATCTTCTGTCGAACCGTAACACTTCTTACATTTCACTCTATTGCCTACATAAAATACCCAGCAAATTATTATTTCACTTTAAATATACATAATTTTCACTTTTCAGAAGGGTTTTTTTATCGAGTATTGCAGGAAATAGGATCTCTACGGACAAGAATATGCGAATATTTCAAAAGTATTAAAAGTCGTTAAGCATTCCGGTACTTCATAAATATTTAAAAAATGGAAAAATTTTCATTCAAGCCAGGGAGTTATGCCAAATAAATTAAATATGTATGTTATGTAAATTTTTAAGTCTAAATACCTTTATGTAATTAAACTTGATTTATAGAGACCTGATAAAACAACAGTAATAAGAGAAATTTACATAATATAGCACTAGTAGCGTATACGTCGGCTAATGCCGCAAGATACGGCAATCTACCATCTTGCCAATGGCATTGTTTTCTAGCGGGTGGCAAGAAAATCTAATTATCTTTATTAGAAATTGGATTCTATACAAGAAAATAGAATACGTGTTTCTTAATACTAAAATGCAGACTTTTAATACAGTTCCAGTCTGCTAGTGTTAAATATTTTTATACGCCTCAATTTCATTGATTGAATAGCATAAAACTCTAACCAAAAAGGAATAAATGCAATATCTCAGTTAAAGAACGGGCATAAATATATGATGAATGCGATAACAATAAAAAGAACCTTAATAAAATATAGACTCGCAAGTATTTACAGTTGTTTTTATATTTCGATCAAGCGTTTTCAAACTAGAAGTACCGCCTTGATCCCACATGTAAATCTGCAAGCGTGAGTAAGTAATGTTAATTAATAAACAAGTAAACAGTAGGTCGGACCGTACAGCAGGGTTCAGTTTAAGTAAGTGGCTATTTAGGCAATAGCACGTTTTGTATTTTGTAGTTTAAGTTCGCATGGGGTGGGTGGAAGAGGCAGTGTGGGAAAAGGGGAATACGCGAGGGGAAATCCGCAGCCGGGTCGAGAGACCAGTCGGTCGATCGGTCCAGCGGCAGGTTCCGAACTCCCTCCTATCGACGGCACGTAGTGCGACCTTAATTGATATTTGCTCTAACGAAGACGCACTCATCGTTACAATTTCAATACGACAGACAACGTTGTCTCCACTCACTGAAGGGAAGGGTAAACGTAATTTATATTGAAGTTACAAATTGAGACGGCTGCTACTTCAAATTTTTAGCAAAACAATTAAGGCACCGTTATAAAAACAAAAATATTTTTAAGGATAAAATTATTAAATCCAAGAGTATTTATTTGTATATGCAAAAATGATATATAATATTAATTAACATAAACGAAGCGATTACATGGCAACCGTTAAGGGCTGATTTTAATCGTTTTACCGAAGAGACATTCCAGTCTCGTGATCAAAGCCGATTTAATTAAAAACCTTGCAATAGACGGTTGTCTAAATTCCAAGCAAGGACGAGATTTTTCTTTCTACTCTGAAAGAAGGTTTAATGAAATCCCATTCGCTTTTGTGGCTTGTATGTTGTATTTGATTTGAACAACAAGAACCGTCAGAAAGACGTAACATTAATTAAAGAGTTACATAAGTGAGGCTGCGGAAGCCTTCACATTTACGAGTATAGGGCAATGTGTTAGTGGACGGACGAATGTTTATTTAGACTAGTGGAGTTTGGTACCCAATAGGTATTCGACGCGGCTTAACGACGACTGCCATTTAACACCAGCCGGGGCGGACGGATTAACGTTCTCTCTACAGTACAAAGAAACTAGAGATTTCCGCCAATGTACGAAGTAGCACCACATTCGGGCTTCGAACCTACGTAACTCGATCACACTTGGAGCGCGACCTACTTGTTACGATCAATTCAACTAAGTTTTTCCTCGTAATATAATTTGCTTTTAAAGGTATACAAAATACACGTCTTTATACATAACACATGCAGTCTAGTTTCTAGACTTTTATAATGCTACTCAAAGCTAGTACAAAATGTCCTGGATTAAACTCATGTGTCTGACGTATCTTGTAGCATTCGTACACAAAGGAACTAACGGTGCCTAGATCGCTAACAACTGAAGCATATCATATTGACAAAGATGATTATCTATTTCATAGTCGCTGCTTGTGTACAAACACTAATTATATCTGTAGAACATGGATTCCTGTACTCAAAGAATTTTAATTTATACTCTTATTTATAATGCATACGCGTTTTTATCAGATGAGGTAGGCAGAGATGCAACTAGGGCATCCACGTTTCGCCTTTTATTATTTGCCCTACGATGTAATAGGGGGCGAGGGTTTCCCCATATGGGGAACGAATTCCTGATTCCGGGCTGACAAGGAATAGAAAAACCAATATTATCACTGCCCGACCAGGGATTCGAACCCGAGACCTCAGCTTTGCAATCATACCGTAGAAATAACTACGCCACCGAGGCAGCCTTTATGCAATTCATAATTCCGACAATATGCTAAAAACTTGAAGGATTCAAAAAGCACTTGATTTGACGAGTACCCATCATCCTGACTGTCTCACTAACAGTAAAATTATTCCTTACCTTTCTACACTAATATTTAAAAACTATGCATATTTATGCCGCGGTCAGTCGCAAGTAAAAAAACAAAATCGTATGTCTCAAACCCAACTGAAAACAGGTAAAATGAACTTTAATGTAGCGGACGCTTAAAAGTACACATTTCATTTCCTTTTGAGAAAAATAACTCCAGTACAAACGCTTTAGCGGCATCTAATATTTCTATTATTAAATAAGAGCAAGCAAGAGTCTTTGAGTGCATCTAATAAAAATAATGAGAGTAGATTTCATTTGTTATACGTTGTAACCACGATTTTACTACGCATAGTCTTATTAGGCAATATCTTATGCGTCCTCTACACGTCAACAAATGCATCTGCAGACGTGATCTTCGGATGAGTGTTGCGATCGTTAAGTGGAACGCACGTTGACGTGTAGAGGAGGTATTTGATATGATCGCATTGAAATACCATATTATAATGCCTATTAATAAAATATATTTTTCAACACGCCATGTCAACCCAGAAAGAACTCCCTTGATGCCTCTTTATGACATGTCTTTCATTGAATTAATTATGTAGAAAGTATTAGAGCAAGCTGTGCCTTCGCATTATCAATGGCAGCCGTTTAGCACTTCCCATAAATAGGCCGTAAACTCGTCCGCCTTTAACACCAATAAAAAAATCAAGAAATTAATTTAAAATACGACAATCACATACAATGGTGCTTACAATTTCAATTTACATGAGTCACGCATAATTTATTTATACACCCATAAAACGACAGAAACGGGCTCCTCTTTACCTGTCCCACACAATTCGACATAAATTCGCCAGTAAAATCTGATTTTATTCAAGGTGGAGTTAACAAATGCGAAAATATATTCTCGCAATTTCTTCTACGAGGCCGCATATTAAATTAGACTGAAAGGAGTAAAATAAAAATGTAACGCGGATCTCAGTGGAGGCGAAAGCGAAAAAACTCGCCAAGAAAAAATGGACCATTCTTATCAGGGTTCCATATAATAACTTGCTCCGTTATTAGGCTAATGACATTATAATATATAAATATAATGTATAAATATTTACTATTAAATTCAGAACCGCAAGTTTAAAGATGTCTTATGTTTAGTGAATATTTTTATGTTTTGTAGAAGTTCGTTTTCTTATTCTTAAGTCGAAACCTTTGGAACCCTAAGTCAGGCGAGAAGTGTATTGCGAATTCCCGTAACGTGAACCGATGCATTTGAGAATCGGTCGCTTTCAGAAAATGTAATTTAGTATCAAACGCTCAGACACTAGCAGTCACTTTTCCTATAATCGACAGCTTCTTTCTTGCAAATCGAGATCGGTGTGGAAGTTCAATACAGCAAGTTCACGGCATGTTTCTGATTCAGTATATTCTCAATTGTGCCTGTTACTTCAATTTTTAGGATCAACCTATTTTTATTTCCTTCGAATTACTTTTGGCTATAAGTTTTTAATCGACCACATCAAGAACGTCAAATTTTTCGTTTATAACCCGACTCTGCCGAGAATTCTAATATAGATTTATTATGAATGCATTCTATGACCGTAAGGTAGAATTGAAGAAACACATAAATTCGGGAGTAAGAGATACATATAATCTTATTTTTACTGTCTGTAAAATCCGTTTTAGTGCCTTAGTCCTTCTTTAATCGTGAATTCTGTACATGCATACAATTAGGGGTCGTGACCATGTAAAAAAAATGTATGAATTATGATGGCCATTCAGCTGCTGCTGACGGAACGGCCTAGTGGGAGCATTCCATAGTAATGCCAGAAACACTAGTTTTATCACACGATGATACTATCTTATTGAGGGACAACAATGCCAATTTTTTGTATATTGTGGATTGCCAACATCAGCCCATTATAATCCACGCGCACAACCCGATTGGAAATAAGTAATTCAATTTGCAAAATTTCGTATTGATTAAAGTGAAGTCTGCATACATGTAATTTATTTCGCGAGTCACTGTTAATTATAAGCGGATGTTTTACATTGCCATTCCGTATCTCAAAATGTTGATTAATTAGTGGACGGCATTGGCGAAAGCTTACGCACGAATGAATCAAACAATACGGAAACTCATTGGAATTTTATGCATTTTATTGCCAATTTATGTTAAAGTGAACCGAGAAAAACGCTATATAAATTATTTTTTACATTAAGTAAACTGCAGTCGTTAAATGGTATGCAAATACCACGGCTCGAGTTCTCTTCATAGCTCCGCTCAAATAAAATCCAAATGTACGGGTAGGTGTTATGGAATAGAACGTTTAAGGTAATATTAGACATTGCAGATAACCTTTGTAATTTGCGTGTTTTATTAAATGCTACGTATATTGTGATTATTAATATCCTTCAAAGGATGTGTGTATACTCGTATCGTAGTATTCAGTCGATAATTTATTAGGCCACGAGTATATTTACATTCATGTATATTCCAAATAATATTGTCTGTTTTGTAACATTTATTAAACATTTTCATACTCATATGATTTCAAAAACGATTGCTTTTTTGCGTTGCTAAAAGTTGATAAAGTAATCAAAATCGGCCGGTACGAAATATTAACTTCGGACAGTCTTTTATGAATATTAATCCCAAACTAGACAACATGTGTTCCGAATCAAAGGCCCACACAAATAAATTCTATGATTAAATGTTTTTCATGTTTTGACCTTCAACCGCGATAACCGCAAAATCTGAATATGAAAATCCTTGCTCAATAGAGATATTCTAGCAGCTGCTGATATATACTAAAAATATTACAACCATTATGATCGTTTACAGCCACAGGAAGTCATAACACAGACCTCTCTCTCTCTCTCTCTAAGCATTTCTACAACCACGTAACATACAATACAGTACAACACGACATTGTTAATTATTTATCCCGAGAATGTGAACAATCTGCCTATTCCACGAGGACTCGAGGACAATATACACCTAATATTCTAAGTTTATTTACGATTGTAGTTTTATGAGTCGGCGACGTTCTGTGGGTGGGACTGCCGCGGATTTATCGCATGCATCTATACGGGGTGGCATTGAACGACACCCCACGTTACGAGATTGTCCGAGCCATAAAACTCCACTTCAGGGCTTACCACTAAAACAATACCTTTGGCTCCGAACACTTAAAAGTTATAGTCCATCGACTCGTAAACATTGCACTTTTAATCGAGTGAACGTAATAGGCATTTTTATGCTGCGAGAACAGTATTAAAACAGCACTCCACCGAAAAATAAGCGAACAGACTGCTGGATTACTTCACGAAGAAAATTACTAGCCGTCAGCTGAAAATTTTCTCCTTAACACGGTTCGGGAGGTGTACATAACGCACGTACATAAAAAATAAAACAGCAAATTGCTCAAGTTTTATAAAGTTCTATATGAGAGTATGGTTCTTAAACGGTTTTATTTTATACCTACTACAGTAAGTCTAGTGGAATTCTCACATACAGGTACGTCTTAAGGTTTAATGACTCTCCAACTACTCCACCGAATAAAGCCATGTTTAATTTTCTTACTCATAATCCCGAGGTGGCAGATGTTGTCGGACATGACAGCTGAGTTGTGATTTAAACGTCTTTTGGACGAAAATCGAAATGAATATTGAACAGAGTAAAAAGGAAATAATTAAGCTAGAGAGGAATGTTTCTGCCACGAAATGGCTCAGCATCTCTCCGGAGGAAAATTTACGAGGAACACTGAAAAATAATTAAGATAGAATCTCATTAGGGAGGTACGCAGTGAACGGAACATAGTTAAAAATACCTACATTGTAGATGATGCAATAGTTGCACCAGTTTACAAACTTGTTTTTCACGAGCGCTTTAGTGAAACGATTAAATGTAAGTATTGTATTTTTCACATTAATACAACGCTGTTGCGGTGTTACGTTTGCAAAATAAGAACTTACAAAAACATCACTATACGAGTCTAAACAATATTATCGGCTTAACTGAAAAATTTTGTAATAGATAGATAGCATTAAAAATTGGGGGAGGCCTATGTTCAGCAGTGGACTTCCTGTGGCTGATATGATGATGATGATGATAATTAAAAATAGAAAATTCAAAATACAGTACCCAAAGAATGATAGAAAAACATGTATTGCATGAAAATCGGGCATACGTATGCGATTTTCTTGGGCCATGTTTACGGTTACAAATGTTGGAATGGACGTACCTGTGCGGTACTGGAATATGCGGGCGCCAGGTCTGTTTATGTGATCGTAGCTCAGAGGCAGAGCCGCAAATTGAGCGGCCGCTTTTGGACCTTATGCCTCGCTAGTTGCGATAATGGCCCGAAGGAATGCGCGCTAAATGTAATAAACATTTTCCTTGGAACCTGTGTTAATTATAATTATACTGCCACAACTTTTGAGCTTCAATAAATATTGCATTATTTTAAGCTATATATCTCCTTGAATTATAACGAATGAATCCCAGTTTAACAATATTTTTTATTCAGTAACAATGAATCATTTATATAAGCTACAACTTATTTTTCAGACAATATAACTTTTATAATATTTTTTCTGCAATTGTAATGCTGAGCTTAAAAAAATCCACATTTTGCTTAACTGAACGTTTATTTTGAATGAAATATAAATTATTGCAAAATATAAAATAAGTTTCGTAGGTATTTATTTGTGTTCTAGTGTCTCTCGTAGGTTGTACATAAAGGCGTCGTATTGCAGAATAGTAAGCGCTAGTTATAATTTTGACATCTAACTGATGATATAGCTGAATGCGCGCATAACAAGTCCCTGGGCAACGGCGATGCAGCAATCATGTGCCCGGCTGCATTACCGATGTGGAGCATGGCGCTGGACCCCTTTGTGTACTCATTCGAATGCCGCTCATATCGCCCCGCCACCACACGCCGCGATGGGCCAATAGCGCGAACAACACTCCATATTAAAGGCCCCAAATTGCAGTTTAATTTATTCCGGACGTGTCTCGGCAACGGAATCGCAATAACCGGCAAAACAATACCACCGTTTATTGAGGGTTATTTGATAGCACTTATGCCAAATACAACATATATACCGCATCGATACGCCTAACATCACATTCCAAACTTGCCGCCCAGTAGTTCCACATTGGTTTTAGTTTTCAAACTAGCAATCGTTACTGCTCGTGTGTAAATTTGTACGTTAAAATACATAGGCTATGCACGCAAATATTTCTATTGTTGAAATAAAATTTGACAATTTTTGCGACACGGCTAACAAGTGCCCGATCGTAATACTGGATATAAAATAATATACGTAATTGAATGGGATCTAGTCTCGCATACATATAGTCGTATTGGGCGACTGTTTCTGAGCATTGGATTGGAAGCAAATGGATTAATAATATAATATGCGTGTGTAAGCCCGTACAAAATGTTGGTGTGGCTAGGTACAGACATTGTTAATAATGCAATATTCAAAATGAATCCCTACCAGGCGTACCAAGAGTTTAGAATTGGTTCCATAAAGGCTCTCGGAGACTGAGCGAGTCAACTCCTTAATTACAAAGCTTTTTCCGTTTCCCCTTTTGCAGATTGGCAACTTAAAACCGTACAGTGAAAAACGACAAAAAATCAAATTGAGATGGAACGAAAACATTTTTCTGTTACGTCCAGCTCTTACTTTTTGTTTCGTTTTAACAATGCCATATATGATTTGAAAGAAAGAAAGAAAACAGATTTATTTGTCACCACAACACAACACACACACACACTCAAACTACATACATTAACACAGAAAAAATGAAAATTTGATTGATTTGGTTGACTTCAGCAAAAAATATTGTTTGTAAATACATATGTTTAAATTTGTAAAGCAGTTTTGTTACAGCGGTTCGTAGAAATAGCAGAAATCGTTATTTTCTGTAATCATATATGTATTATGGCAATCGGCAGGCTACATTCCTTCTGCTGCAGAAGATGAGGGGTGCGTGACACGACGGGTGATACGTAATAAGGGGGGAATTTCGACCGTTTTTTTGTCTAGTGTTTCCACAACAAGTGCACACTCATTCTTTTGAGAATCTGTAAGGTATGCAGGTTTGGCAGTGGACGAATGGGGAGTACAAGCATTGCCACAATGCTTGTCTAGTGTTTCCCCATTACGTGCACAGTCATATGTGATTCTATAAGATAAGGGTTCTGCATTAAGTTTTTATGAATGTATATACATACATATACTCCTTTTTCCCAGAAGGGGTAGGCAGAGGTGCCAGTACACTCACATTTCACCCCCCAAGATTCGAACCCGAGGCCTCAGCTTTGAAACCGTGCCGTAGTACAACTACGCCACCGAGATTTGACAGCCTCCGTGGCGCCGTTGGTTAGAAGCCGCCTGTGAAACGAGAGGCCGCGGGTTCGATCCCCGCACCGAGAGAAATGTTTGTGCGGCCCACAAATATTTCTTCCGGGTCTGGGTGTTTGTGAGACCGAAAAGTCTCTCGTAGTTCCTGATACCCACGACACAAGACTCGATCTTAGTGTGGGGTCAGGACTATGTATGTGACTGTTGGGTGTTATTTATTTATTTATTAGATAGGCAGTTAAGTATTCATTACTCTTACAACAAGCAAGTATTATGACTTTAATTTATATTTTTATGAGTTTTCTTTTATAATAAAAATACAATTTGTACAATTTATCGCCTGTACGACCTTCGCCATTTTGTGAACCGAGCATGTACAAAAACGCAGTTATGTTAATAACAAATACACATACAAGGACATTTATATTCAAAATAAAGATGGCAACAATACACGTATCTGCTCACTGCGAATTAACATTTACCCCCAGTATTTGAAACAATTCCAGGGAGATAAGAAAAATATAATTAACATGAGCGACGCAGGCAACGTTTTTAATTATCTGAACGCTGAAATTTCCCCGCATTAGTAGGCGGCGCAAACGAGATCTGCGGAGAAACCCAGTGCAAACAGTAACACCAATATCATTAATATGAATGCCACATATTACTGTTACTCTCAACATTGTGCCGTTCAGCTATTCAAAATTTCAACTGTATTCGACTCGTAATTCTTGGGCTCAATATCCGATCGGTAAACAATTTGTGGAAGACTTTTGAAAAACATGGGCAGCTAAATTGTGTTGATATCTAATCAATATGTATTTGTCGGAATTACTAATCTATGTCCAAGACCATATTACTCGCAAACTCGTCCGGTTACACCCGGTTGAGGCTAATAGGACAGTATTCACAGAAGGGATTAACTGAATAGAATACCAAGAACCGAGCTGGTGTCGTTTCATCCATCTAATATATCTGACATATACAGTCGTATTACTGATGATAAATAGCTGGGCCACTAATGACAGAGCACTGGTATTGCACTTACGAGTAACAACTCGGCTGTGTGGTGAATGCAATTATTGTTTTTTTTTTATTTGCCTCTAAAGATAGAATCTTCAAAAGGACTATGTCCTGCAATGGACGAGTGAATCATAGATTTACTCACATATTTTATGGTTATATTTTTTTCTTGATAAAAATGTCTACCTCGGACCCTATTACATAGCAAATGATTACAGCTACAAAATTTGGTAGACTTATGCTACAACTGAATATCAAAACGGCCAGTTTCACGAAATAATCACAACATAAACAATTTAAGTTGTACGTGAAGATAAACACTGGAACAGCGGAGTTGTACCATGTAGTCCTCAAATGTAAGTTTGCTTAGCGTCTAACAGCGTGCTATAGCGCAGCGGTATTAATAAACGAAAGACGCGTACCAAAGCAAAGCGGTGGGTGCAACCGTGTCGCCGCTGGAGTAAAACTTCGCCGCTATTGTTTCACAAACTATTGAGGTACCTTATATACACCCTACAAGTTTGGTCTCGGATGCACTTCGCAAATGTCTCTCACACTTTGTAAATTTTGTATATCTCAAAACTTACACTGAACTTCAGGATTTCGTTATTATATCTCGACCATAAGGATATTAGGGAGCAGAAAGGAACTTATCCCACACGTATTGAATTATAAGCAAACACCTACCTGACAACACTAACACTCATTTTTATTTCATGAAGGTACAAAAGTTGGGATACATTGCGACACAAAAGGATAGTGCAAAAAAGGGTTTCACTTAAATATTTTAAAAGGATTATGGTGTCACGTGTGGTTTGCGATTTATCTTGTTAACGAGTTCCACAATTGGATGGGTTGGGAGCGCAGTTGGACGTGGGCGGCGAGCGCCACGGGCTGCGACATCGTCCAGGGAACAACCCGCAGCCGGTGCGGACGCACCGAGGCCGATTCCATCATCCTCACACGCTCACCACTCGCACGTTTCCCGTCATTTTTCATCTCGACATGCATATTCAACGCAACAATAAATCATTCGGAGCCATCCTCTCGCACAGCCGCCAAATGACCTACCTAACAGTTATACCGCTAACAGCCAAAAATATTGTCCCAAAATTGTAAGTGAGCAAACGAAACCGCCAAAATATTACATTAATAATTACCCACCCTTTCGAGTCGTTGATAAATAGCGTCATTATTATCACCAGCGCTTTGAAAAATGGTTTCCTCTTCTGATATTTATTCAAATAGCTGGCCCACGAGTGTTCTTTTTATGAAAGACGGATTTTCTGCTTTAACTGTCTACGCTTTGCAAAGATTACTCATACCGCTTTGTGCAAAGATAATGTAAGCCCTGTTTTCAAAACATTCACAGATCTTTTTCAACTTATTAAAAGTACTATTTAAGTTATTTTTCATGATTTATGCATTGAGTTAAAAATTATTGATATCTTTTTGCAAAATACACAACCAATTATTACATACTACTGTTTACAGAACTCAGAAGGCTTTTGTTTCCACGCAAAGACATGAAAATATTATAAAAATAACGTTTCTAGTTGTAAAGTTGGAAATACCAACTTAACCCTCTTTCTTTACAAGCCAGAGATACGTTTCCACAAAACCCTTTAAAATATTTACTCGAACAATTCAGGGATACCGACAACAATAATAGAGAAGAACTTTAAAGTATTCGAACAAAAGTGCAGAATAACTGAGATCGCTTATTTTATGAAAACTACGAAGAGGAATAATTTAATCTAAAGCATGTTAAGGAGAAGTTTTTGTTTGTGAACTATCCTGCACAATTAGATCTACAAGTCACGTCCATGGACAGAGATATCTAGGTCCACATTATTTTAATAATTCATTAAATTTGCCTACAGAGTTTTTAATACGGGTCAGAAAAATTATCAGCAAAATAATCCTTTCATAATACAAATAACAATCTTCGCAGCGCCATCTTCACAGAACCGCTTATCCCAAAAACGGAATAATTAATAACTCACTATAAATAAGGATTTGAGCTCCTTCACGTTATTATTACAGCGTTATCTCGTTGCTGGTTATTACTGGTAGTATATCGGTGCGTGAGCTATTACGTATGCTCTATGTTGAAGATATCGTGACTTGACAGCATAAATGTTATATTCGAATACATGTGTACGCGAATAAACAGCAGCGCGACTGTTCCTGAAGGTCATAAGCCTACGTCTTGTTTATTCATGACGTTGGAGTGATTTGGCAAACATAAACTTGGAGTAATGAGCCGTGACACTACCTGTGAGTGGTGCGGGCAAGCGATTTGTTAGTAAGAACGAGGTCGGCCCCAAGACCCCCTTCTCCCCCTCCCCTAGCCCGTGCCATCTCCTCCGTCTCTGAAGCTCAAACATTAAGTACGCGATGGACGATTAAACGGCTTACTCGAGAATTACATAAATACCGAAGACTTCGCGCTGACTGCCTAACCATGTTTGGATTATGACTAATTCTTAGAGAAGATTTTGTTTGCTACAATGAATACAGAGATTTATCTCCAAGTATTTTTACATAATCGTTGTTTGATTGTTATGACCAAAATAACCGGGACAACCCTATAATTTTTGTCGTCGCTAAACAAATGTACTGTCCATTGATGTCCATGTCCTTGTGCCAAATTTGTTAGGAGAAATGAAACGAATACTCCCGAAGTATTCCCGTTTCATTGTGTGGCTGAGGTATTTCATCACCGGCACATTGTTTACGCATGAAATAAAATCTCATACGGAGGATTTTCCAATCTAGATATCGAATTCAGTATGACACGCAGTCTTTGAAAGCTGCTACTAAAGCATTGAAATTTAATATTCCGGAGAAGTATTTTCACCACTTTTCAACATATTTATCAGAATCTGTTACCGTGAACGTCTGCCCTTTAATTTTTGTAAATAAATAGCACTTAACCAGTATAAGTGCTATTGATATTGACATATGTTATTAAACTTAACTCACGTGTTTATCGTCACCCCAGATGTCATTGTACAAAATATGAAAAAAATATCCAAAAAGATTTTGCCAAAAATTGTGTTTTTAGTTAGTTTAGTCTAGATACGAGTATTTTTTACCGCTTAGCCGAACTTCAGTTCGTTTGGAGAACTAACCTGATCCGTAAGAGTCGTACCTATATGGGTTGATCTAAAGCTTTGAAAACTACCGGGACAAAACTACCAGGCAGGTTTTTTTGGTACAATGTTACCTGAAGTGGTTAGAAATATGGTTTCAATTAAAGACTACATATTTATATCACCCTGTATATATTTCAATCTATTTCCGGTAGAAGGTTTCTACCGTAGCTGTAAACATAAATTAATTACCGAGTTAATCATGATATAAACGTTTGGCACCAACTGACTTGGTCTTATAATACCGGCCAAATAGTTGGCATCAAGGGTTAATCCGAGAGGAGTTGTGACTGAAATGAGACATCCAAACCGGCGGGGGACTCACAACTTTGTCCGCCCTAAAGTAAAATCTAAACCTCAGCGCAACCACAACTTAATACCATTAAACTATCGACAATCGCGTTACGTAACAGTATTCGTTGATCTGAAACTTACGTTCTGTTCAGACAATACGATGTTTGTTTACAACTACACATACAAGGTTGAACTCCCACCCCTATTGTTCACAAATCTTACATCGGAACAGCAGAAAGTCTCGACGGACTATTAATAATTCACTAGGAAACATTCCCAACAGTAGCTCTTGCTCGGGAAGAGTGACTCAAACATGTAAACAAACTTGGGTTTTAATTGAAGGGCCCTCGTCACGTTTCGGCTAGCACCACTGGTCTACGGATGCGGTTAGAGGTATATACGAGTATAAAGCTATTGCACCACACACTCCGAAACGATAAATTTAGTCTTAGGGTGTTTAAGTATATTTTCTACTACACAATTTAACATTTTAACCGTACACTTTCAACGGCACGGAATGTATTTTTAATTGAACAGCACGAATTTCAATATTTATATTTTATAACTTTACAATTTCTCCTTTAACCACGAAGTTGTAGGCCTAAACTCTAATAAAAAATATATTTAAACTCAATAAATATTATAAATGGCTAAATATTACGGAATCAGACGCTACACTGGTTGCTTAAATTAATTATGTAAATGAAGATAGGTCTGTAACGGGCGATATCCGAAGGGTCGCTTGCAGAATCTCTGCCAAACGGGCCACTACTATATCACGAGTTTATAAAGTCCGCTGAAACTCGCAGCCAAGAGACTGATAATCAATTTTCACTCCATTACCGGTCGGGGCGACTCATGCAGCTTATACTATAGATTGAGACGGTTTAATCCTTCAATGCAAAAAATATTTCAAAGAAAACAGTGCCATCCTCGCTCGGCTGCTTAAAGTTCCTCACTAAAGTTCATGTCATTTGAGACGTTTAACTAATTATATGCTCAAATTTAGTTAAGAAATTAAGCAGTTGGAGGGGAAATTTAATTAAAGAGTTTCTTTTATTCGAGACACTATAAAGTACGAATAGATTTTCATTTTATCAAAAATTTTATAAGAGTTTTCGTGTTTGAAATTGAATACTCGGAGTCTTATTTCATAACATGGCAATGCGGATATACAACGAGCAGAATATTCTCTTAATTTCAAAAAATGTGCTGATAAAATTGTGTGGAGAAAAATAATGTAGTATCTAATGTTGAACACAGAATGTTAACATGGTTTGTGCATCTAGAAAAGATTGCTATTGAGATACTAGCGAAACACATACACAATGCGAATATGTATGGTTAGTGTTAGAGGTCGACCGCATCAAACCTATGCTAGCTAAATCGGCAACACCCTAAACAAGGGAAAGGGCATTGATAAATATGGATGAACCAAAACTGATTTGTCAGGATCGTGCAAAGTGGAGATCCATAGTCTCTGCCCATCTCTATAGGCTCTATACTCTATAGGCTACATCTGTGACGTTATTTACAACCGTTTTTAAAATATAGGTCATGAGCCTATCAAAGCAATAATATTTGGCCGTAATAATTAATCATTTTGCTATCTATACTACACAAAATGTTAGTTCCGAGAATACTAATAAATGGCACAGGAAATTACTACACATTATTAGTGCTAATTGATTTATATGAAGAAAGGAGAAATGTAAGAGATTTATCTATATATTTTACTGATACACAAAAGTGTCTACATTTCAAATATGGTATCCACCGGCAAAAAAATAAAAAAGGCAAAAGAAAACCATCTTCAATTATAGCCGCCAGCTTGTATCAAAAACCTATACGAACAAAGAAAGATTGATCCCCGACATAGTTGTTGGGGTTTATACACCGCATTTTTTCGATCGCGTATATGGAAATTTTATCAACAATTAAAAGAAAGGTTTTTTTTTTTATAACCGTCAAACAATAACAAACATTAACAACAAATATTCAATGAAATTAAATTCATAGTAGTTAAAATGATGATAAACACCAATTTGAGAAATTCCTATACTCACTCAATGAAATATAGACCGAGCTGAACAGTAACCTAAATCACAATTTGTGGAAATCATATTTCAGTGTTTGAAAACCTTTCGCAATGTTTTTTTAATTTTATGAAGTGCTCTTTATTTCAGGAATTTTGGAAATGGTATATTACTTGTCATGGCTTCTGTAATTTTGGATTCCTGTAAAAATATTTTGAATGTAGGCTATATTCATTCCATGAATTGAGATACTTCTAATTCTAACCGAAAAATATATTTTAGCAATTAAATTTAGTAGAATTCTAGATTCCATTTCAAGAGTCGTAGTGCCTCTTTGTTCTAGTAATTACTGAAGAATAACGATTGGCATTTCCTATCTCGGAACACACCACCCATACATTAGTTCGGTACACGACCCTGTTGAGGCAACAAACCATAAGATGCTAAACGACAGTTTTGTTTATTGCTGGCAGCACTCCAGCACTTCGTTAAACCATGACATGACAAAATTAAGGCTACCTCTACGTAATGTGTGAGTCGACAATTAATACAACAATTTGTACTTGAATTTTCGCTTCGATAAACGTTTTCGACTCCAAGACTTGATTAAAGACTAAAGACAATTGATATTTATAGATTGTTTGAAATGAAAACTAATTTCCGTTCATTTTGACTAACGAGAATACCGATGACTAAACACGTACACAATTTCTTTTGATTACAAGTTATGCTGGTTTAATTAGTGATAGGTTTGTAGCTGTTACTTTACACATTGTTTGTTTTAACACCAATTACTATGTACAATTAGCAACATAAGTAGCTGAACACTTCACATTTTTTAATAACCTTTTTATGAATTAAAACTTGTACGTACTACTCTGCAGTCGTAAAATATAACCAAGTAAAGTCATCTATGCCGAGAAGTGCCATACGATATTGAAAACAATGATTATTTTGGATGATAAGACAATTCCAAATCTCGTTACTGTGTAGCGACTTATGTTGCTGACTGTACATAAACAAGGAAAATTAATCGACTCGTGTGGTTACGTCACGATACAATAACTTTTGTCGTAAAGCAAAAACAATCTTAAGTACTCCTTACAAACAAGTACGTTGATATTTACAAGAGTCGTATCATGTAATAAAAAAACAGACGCAACTCAGGGATAAACAGCCATGAATATACATATTACGTATGGCCTTGTTAACCTAAACAATAACAATAATCAGGCAGGCAGTTAAATGGCGTTTTGTATACTGTTCTGTATTCATGATCCCGATACCAACGCGAGATGAATTTACTTTCATATCTTTGACACATGACATCATCAGCCCATTTACGTCCGCCGGTTGAGCCTACATATCGCAAGAGGAAGCCATTTTGAATATTTACCTTAAGTATGAAAACTTGCATAATATGAATCATAATTTAAGCTACATAATTGTATAATCAAGCCGACAAATTGCTTGCAATGTCAGTACACACGCACGTTACAATTGCAATAACAATACACGGATAATTGAACAACAACACTAAGAATTAATTATAATGCCCTAATTGTGTCTGAGTATATACAGGTATATATGTATATACCGTATACAGAACTCCTACATTGGTGTCAGGTCAGGAATGAGAACTATTCCGATATTCCGGAGGCTAACACCGGAATGTTGAGGCTTCTAAATTGAGGCGACCAATCAGGTAAGGTCGACGGTTAAATATGTAACTTTACAGTACATTTTCCGTTATATTCGGAGCAATTTAAAGTAATACAATGTTAATGACGCAATGGCGAGGGCCAAACCAAACACTCGACACGTGTCTATTGTAAACATCTCGGCCTTTCGGTAATTTTGTCGTTGAAGTAAATAGGAACGAGCAAAGGGTCCACTTCTCGAACGTTCCAATTCGAAAAATAAACGAGTTAATCACAGTAAGGCGACGTTTAAACATTTCTTAAAATATGGAATGGAAGGGAATAAAAATGTTTTACTGATTCGTTATTCAGAACGGCCGACTTAAATTGTGGCAAAGATTTATAATTATTGAAATTTAACCCGTGGGGCGGTCGAGGATCATTTCGTTTTATAAAAATACACAAGCCTGGAGAAACATGAAACCTTTAAACGTTAAATAATATTGTAACTTAGGAAATATGAGAGATTAGGATTTATCTTTATGTAAACATCCTAAATAAACGACTAAATATCTCTTCTTAATTTTGCTGATATGGGTCGGAAGGGAAAATAAATAATTAATTGACACACAAATCCAAGACGATTTTTGATGCGATTTTAATACATTCTCATTAATGGAACGAGAAATACGTTGACAGGAAATTCCAAATATTTTAAAATAAATCATTCCCCAATTTCGTATATGTAGGTAAGGAACATAATATTAAATACACGACCTACTTATACCGGGAAACGAAGACCAAAACCGCGACATGTTTTTTCAGGCAGTCGCTTTTAATTAATGTAAAGTCGCTGAATTACGAGAGAAACAAAATAAAAAAGTGATTTTATGATTCACTAGCTTAATAATCACTAGCTTAATAACCTCTTGTGTATTTATTTTGTACCTTTATATATTAGGCATTTTACGGACGCATTTTTTGAAATCGTAAGTGTAGGCCATATAGTATTATGGCCTAACCACTCTCAATCATACTCAAGATTGTAGAGTAGGCCCGTGCCCTGCCGTGGGACGTATATGGGATATAAAAATGTTACTTGACCATAATAAATAAACCTAACAGTAAATGAAATCCAGACTAGACATTATTTAAAACTTAGTCTTGTACCGTGGATATCTGAAACCAAGAGAGACTTTGGATCACACTGACATTTGTTTAATCGCGGGGATCGAACTGACTGGCTCTTATTTCACAGCCGGCGTCTTAAAATCTTAACCAACTGCGAGACAGAGTCAGCTATTGCACTAATTGATCGTAATTAGAGTGCACCAAACGCATCCAAACGTAATTTATCTTAAGTAAAGGGTTTTATACAATAGCAAACATTTATGGCATTATTCATAGTTAATAGTTAGTTTACTGGTGGTAGGTTTCTCATATGTGACAGGCCGCCTGGGTGGGTACCACCGCATTGTCTATTTTTCACGTCAAACAGCAGTGTAGAAGCACTGTTGTGTTTCGGATTGAAGGACATTGTAGCCAGAGTAACTACTGGACATATTGAGACTTAACATTCTATGTCTCAGGATGGCGAGCGCAGTGGAATGCCAAGCATTACTTTGTGATTCGAAGTGTTGTTTGGTTACTGTTTATGAGCTGTCGTATCGCTTACCATCAGGCGAACGGCATGCTCGTCTAGCCATACATAGGAATAAAAAAATATTTAGGCATCGAATTTTTTGTCCTCTTCGCTCAAACTGAATTCAGAAGACGTTCGAAAGGGGCAAAATATGCAATAACTAAAATAGGTTTGAAAACTGCTTATGAATAAGGCTTTTGAAATTTAACATCTATGGTACAAAAGCCTTACAGTAAAGTGGTTTTGTGAAAATTTTTCGCCTCTTGACAACTAATTAAATGTTTTCCGCTTAATGCAATTTACACGGCGTATTTCTGTGAAAAGTTTCTGAACAAAAAGTTAACTAGCTTTTATCTTTGGAATAAGAAAATGTCCGGAGTTTTTTAGGCGAAGTCCGATCTTAATACAGCAACAGCTTGCAACAACCTTAAACAAGAAAGTGACTCGACCAACTTCACTGTGTTAATGGAATAAAGATTGCGCTGTTCAGCGAGAAACACATGGAAAATATTGTCTAAGTTTGAAATAAATTTATTTAATTTACTAACTACCTACTATAATATTACCCACATATAAACACAATCAATTTTACACCTCATTGCATTTCGGAATAAAGTTATATTTATAGAGTAAAACCAACATAAAATACGGCGTCATTAAATCTATCTCTAATCGACTTACTTATCGTAATAAACGCTCTCATTAAACAAGAACTAATGCAGGAAATCGAGACCTAAGCTATAATCTGGGCCCATTTCGGGATAAGGAATTAACATCACTTAAGCGCAGTGATCGAACAGCTTACTTGATTCCAAACGGCCTTGTGTGGACCGATGGTATAAACATATTTATATACATATAGGTATACACCCACATCTGCGTCCCGTTGGCGTAGGCTGACTAAAGTGCTACGACGTAACTAAGTGCTACGATATACCTTTTTTCTTTAACTGTCTATAAATTCTCGAATTACAAAATAGCATTGGGAAAGCGTCTTTATAAATCGACTCCCACCGGCTTTATTTTTGTCCTTTGTGTATCTAAAATTAATATCTAAAATGGCGAGTTAAATTATATCATTAGAACAAATCTGCAGGTGTGCACAATTTCTATTTATCATTTTTTTTTATTATTTTACTTTTCTTCTTACTTTTTATACCATTAAAATCAAACAAATCAAAGGTCTAACCAGACGGCGATCTCTTAATCAATGTCCAGTAGAAATGTGCCTTCAACTTAAAAATCAATATAAAAATTCTAAATGATTTAAAACAGATATTCACCTATAGGCGGTAAATGTATTAGCAAGTAATTTTATAACATAAAACGCTATCAATCATGAGCGGCAGCGGGCGCGCTGTTCCGCGCCGACGCCGCCGACCGCGCCCGACACTCATTCATCACACTTCGAGCTCTCTTAAGTGCTTTAGTGCGCCATAATCAACTGCCGCTATATCCATTCATAAACAATCTTACACGTAGTGGACTCAAATCGTACCATTTGAGTGCTATTCGAGTGACCAAATTAAAAATGTGTTTGTAAGACGCAAAAATTGCATGCGTATTTATTTATTTAGTTATTATCTATTAGAAGACGCAAAACTTGCACTTGTATTTATTTATTCAGTTATAATCTTTCCTTTTTTTAAAAAACAAATTTCGAAAGGACTTCAGATGTTTATTTCGATGATAATATCAAAATGAGTCAAGTTATTTGTATGGAATAAAAACAACGAAAATAAAACAATATCAGATGACTTTGAAATACAGTATTGCATGTCTAACTTATTTAAGACTTACTTTGAATTCGCTCTATTATATAACTTCAATCATTTTATTTTAAAGCATGTGATATTTAAAATTGGTGTAATAAATTCCAAATTGTCAACAGATCTATTAAGAGCATACAGAAGCATGGCCAATGAAAATCGCATAAATGATTTTTATGGACACACATATTTTTCGTAATGGGCCTCACTGAATATCACTAATGGCGGACACAGGAATGTTATTCCACAGGGAACAGGGAAATGCTTTTGTCTTATCCACTTATCAAAAGTACCAATGGGCTAGAAAGTAATTATTTTAAGGAACGTCTATTAGCAGTAGAGTTTGTTGGCCCCAAAGGACATTTAAGGAAATGTATATCCTAACAAAAAAAAACATGTAAATGTTGCCATGTAAAGACCATATGTCTAGCACTTTCAAACACTTATATGGTCTTATGTAAAGCAAAGCTTCTTAATCTTCAAGCCTTATCTATACAAGGCCTAACTTCACAAACTCGTATTGTATTGTATCAGCCCATATACGTCCCACTGCAAGGTACGGGCCTACTCTACTATTAAATAATTAAGTGTGTTTAGGACATAAAGTCCACCACGCTAGCCTAGTGCAGGTTGGCGGAATTTACAAACTATAGAAATTCACACAAATCGCTATGGTATGCAGATTTCCTCCCGATATTTTCCTTCACCGTTTAATACGTGGTAATTGACTGTCTATACACACATGACTCTGAAAAGTCAGAGGTGTGCCTTGGATTTGAACCCGCCACCGTGAACATGTTTGCAGTCGCATATGGTCCGTTACCAATAGGCCACCACGCACTTGAAAAACTGTATACCTTAGTGAAAATATGTGGCTTGGCCTTTTCGCTTCATTTACATAGGGTTAAGGTGAATTCATCACTGTTCATAGAATAGTTCTGTTATATAATAGATCTTGTAGTAATGAAACAGCTATATTACAGTTTGTGAAGTTAGGCATAGGCCTACAAGTACAGTGAAGATTACTAGATTTAATATCAAACATGTTTGCCTTCATGGATTCGGGCATGATCATTTATATGTATTATCAATAATTAAACCTTACTCATTTATTTTAATAATAGGAAGTGATCATGACAAGTATACCATGTGCAAACATTTAAAACAAAAGTTTGAACATAAATCTTAAATTGTTTTGTTACAGGCTTAGTCCAGTATTGCATCTCTTTAAGCCGACATCGAAACTGAGACGCATATCGAATAGCACCGAGCAACAAATCTTGTCGTATCTGGAAACGTTAACTAGTCCAACCCTCAACGAAGTTAAATGCGAATAAAGGAAAATAAATAGAATTAATAAAGCTACAGTAGCTGGAAAAACATGGATAATTATATCCTATTTGCAAAAAATATAAAAATAAGGCACAATTTATAATAACACTATTTAATTCTTCGGCAATCTATCACTGGGCCCAAGGCTGTCTGGAAAGCTTCGCGGAAAGCGATAAGACCGACCATAATTCTACTTACCTTTTTCCGTTTATTTGCTAATAATAAACTGATTCTAAGTAGCCGGAATAGTTTTCTACTTAATTTATTTACAGATAAGCAATGAATGTTACATTAAGATTATCTTGCAAAGATATTTATATTGAAGCCTGGCTCAGTAAATTATGTCTTAGTGTAACTAAGAACTAAGTTACTAAGTTATGTATATGCTAAACGCTATCTACCAAGAAATAGTGAAGTAGGTCGATGAAGAATTTAATATCAAGTTGTAACTTCAAAGTTTCATGTCCATTAATAGGAATAAACATATTACAATGAAATCCTAAGGTGTTGATAACCCTAAATCCTCCAAAGAAGTTTTGATGCCTCTGTTCGTTATTCTTATTTCCGTCCCAATACATGAGACACAGAGGCAGGCCTATCGCCATGCCAACCAGAAATCCTAATTTTAGGCTATCCGTATTTGTATTTTCAAACCAAAAACTCTACCAAAATGGTTGCTGCTATGCTGGCATCTTGCCCTGGAAGTGACTCGTTTATAAAATCCATAAGTAGTAAGTTATCACTGAAAAATATTGATCGATGAGAATTACTACTTTCTAACAAAATACACTTTAATTAATAATCATTATATAAAATTCATACAATTTTCATTCACTTTATGCAAGCCCCAAATTAATAAACATGTATACAAATGATATTTAAAGAATAAAAGCGCCACAACCGGTGCCTTTTAATAATAATTTTATCAGCGAGCCGCCATATTTATCCATTTCAACAGCTCTGTATTCACAATAAGTTTTAGGACCGCAAACCTCGCAGATAGCGTGGCATTACCGTTATTAATTGTACACGATAATATTCAATATATCGGGCTTAAAATAAATCTACTGACAAGCAAATGAGAAACTAGGTAATAGCCGCGAGCGTAAATGTTAAATGTGTGTATGAGAGATTATTAAAATTAATGGGTTTATTAAAGCCACCGCACATCAAAATATGTAAACTATCCCACACTATACATATGAATGGCCGTGAGGTGAGGGATATGACGAGAGAACCCATATTCTGTGCCGACAGCGGTCGACGCCGCGACGAGGGCGAAGCATATTAGGGACGCGCATTTATCCAAACCCGGCCCGAATACACGTCTTTATCAAAGGCGTTATTAAACCTGGCAGCTGCAGAATACATAGCACGTAAGATCGATTTCACTAAATTATCTCCATGTATTTACTCGTATTATCAGGCTTTCGTAATTGGCCGCAATATCTTCACGCGATTTATACTAATCTACATAGTATAACATCTTCAAATGCTTAATGAAATAGAAGTTACAAGATACATGAAATAGACAACTAAACAATCGTACAAACTGGAATGAACATCGGGCTAAACGAATAACTCGGATGAAAACCCTTACAAGACTCGAGACACGTGTAAAAGCGGAGTTTGATTTAATTGCTATCGAGACTAAGCCATACGATGCCAATATATTCCGGGGGATGAGAGGTCGAGAGCCTGCGGGAAGATTCAGAAACAGAGCCCGACTAGCCGAGTGCACTCAGTGTGTAGTGGTCTCATATAACAAATAGCATCGCAGCCCGCAGCCCACTCGATGGGGTTGACGTGCACTGAACAAGAAAACGGGTCATACTTGTAACATGAACAACTCCCAACTAACTTTCACGTATGACTTTGTGTCATATTCCGATATTAAAAATGTTTTAAGTAGGATATAGGGATTGTTTCAGAAATAATTACTCGCGATGGCACTGGATGAAGACTTCGAAATTTTATACAAAATTGCGTTACATAAACATTATAAGATAACTTTGTATACTTTGTTTTCTAGGTTAAAACGGCGGCATCGTGTAAAAACGGTACCTTCATTCTGGTACAAAATTATTTCAATTATTGTAACAATTGCAAAAATAAAATCGACCTCAGTTGTCTAATCCGAAAATAAATCATATTGCCATTTGATAGGATCTGTGTATTGGCCCGATAGCGTCTTACACGCTGCTGCAAATTCGTCACAGTGGACCACACAAGTGCGCCTAGTTTCGCTTTCAGATATATCAGGTTTCGAGCAAGCCGACATAATTGTATCCACCTGAGATAGTAATTTATCATGATTGCACTGCGCTAACACCAAGTGCTTCGAGGCGTCAGAAAATACATACAAGTCATACATATAATGAGTAAAGAGCTAGAATCTTATCATGCACTAGATTTATTAGACAGAACCCTTACAAAACATTTCTAAATGCCCCTAGATACACCTTTGTGTAGAGATAAACAATGAACCTTTCATCAGTCAGGGCCAATAAATTCTCGCCACGTATTAAATCTTACTCGAGCATTCTATTCATAGGGAAAATTCGTGTCGGCCATCTTTATTCTGCAGAAAACAATATCGCCTAAGTATAAAGGAATTGGGGATGTCGGGGGTGACAGGTAATGGGAAAACACATTAAGCTACCTACGAGGTTTTGGGGCGCAGCACGACTCGTGAAATAAAATGCACTAATGATTGTTGGAGCTCCGCTCTGACGACGACCCCTCTCGATTAATGCTAAATGATTCCTTCGCGCCGCCTCACTACATTAACATTATCAGGCGGTAGAAGGCTTATCTATCGGGACAAAGAACATGTGTGCTGAATACTGAACGAAGTTTGTATTAAAGATCGCCCAGAAAGTGCCGCATCTTTATTCAGTCGCTATAATAAATAATATTTATCGCTTCAATAACCATAATAATGAAGCAGGTCTCCCTCTGATGTGCCGTATCAGGAAACGTAATTTACGTCGCAAACACATCGCCGGAAATTAGATTTTTTAATGACTACGTTTATAAATAACATCACCTGCCTACATCGGAAAATATTGTGTGGAGTATTGAATCAGTTATCGCAAAAAAACATCTCGTTGTAAGCTAAGCTGCCATTAATAATGTGGCTCGTGTATATGGTTATAGTACTGTCTCTGTGTCAATCGGGAGTCAACCAGACAGATACAAATAATTATGTAAGTATCACATGAAATATTCACATAGCACACTGATTATTTCTTGCCTAAACATGAATTGTTCGCAGGGTCCTTACCAACTTATCTATCAAAAAATTGAAGCATGCAAAGGACCAAAACATGCAGATTGCGGAAAATTTTATATACAAAATATTCAAAATCCATCGGACATTATATTTTATCTGGATTTTGTTAAGGATTGCCATATCACTGGGGTAAATTAATGCTTCACTTTATTGATTGCTATTAATTTAAAGAAAAAATATTTACCAGTGTTATGTGAGATTACATTAATCTATGAATCGTGGTCTACCGTTTTAACCATAAAAATTTGAGTGGCGAAAACTGAAATTTAATTGGAAACCACTTTCCAAAATCCAAACCAACATTACCTGGTGTCAATAAAATATTAAATATGAGGTGATATTTAAATATGAAACTTTCGGAGTAAAGTTTTGAAATGTGATTATTCGTAATATTTGCTAATTCCTTTCTCAGGCTAAAGTAACAATAAGTACATTGCAGACTAACAAAACATCAACCAAGTTATGGAACTATCCGATTAACAAACCATGCCAACATTTTGTACTGGGCCCAATACTGATGGAAAAATTAAACGTTACTACCAACTGTAAAATTACAAAGGTATTCAATTAATTCAGCTTATTTATATTTTAACAAATTCTGTTTAATCGTCATCATATTTAATCTGTTTTCATGTCCAGTATTGCAACTGTTAAGTTTACCTCTATACATACTTCTTATTTCTAATTATATCGATTCAGTTCGATATTTAATTTAAGGAATTTGTTTATCTTTTCCACCTCAATATTTGTATGTAAATATCAGGTGTTATTTATTTTTACAGGGACAATACTACGTACACCTTAATCTTGAAGAACAATCTAAAAAGTTCTTGGGCTCAAGTTTCTTTTACGGTACATACATATTTAAAACTGCTGCCTACAACAAAAACTGTAATATTTTTTGTGTACTCACTGAATTAGCTGTAAAACGAACTTAAAGAGACCTCTGGTATATAAAAATATAAATAAATAAATACCCTATGTATATTGCTGTACCTACGTATGTTTTATACTGCCATAAAGCCAATCAGGAAGAACAAGCACGATGGAAACAAAACAAATAAATTCATTCAGATATAGCATTTATGATTAGCATCATAATATGTCTACGTCAGTAGCGTTTCATTTCGCTCACGATGTGTATACTCGCGAAACTCGTCCAAGTTAATAACCACATAAAACTGTAGCGAGGGCGGACACACGCGTATTACAACTAATACTGGCTCGTGATTAAAACTCATTATAAATGTCGGCCTGAAAGATTAGAGTGCACATCACAGCAAATAGAAATTAATCCGCATCAACACGTGTTGATTTAAAAAATGACATCACAACGCCCGCAGAAAAGGAGAGCACACAGCAACTTTTTTTCCAAATCTACACAGCCACAATACCCCAGAAATATTACCACTCATAATTCTAATTATACTGCATATTGCCCGACAATTAACTTCCATTTTCCTCTTAATTTTATGACGAATTGTTCTAAAGGAGACGGCAAAAAATATTTATATGACACAAAGTACGCATTTAATATAATTTCGTTCAAATATCTTAGGTCACGTTTCAACAAAACATTATTTTAGTCGCAGACGTGATAGGTAGCGTGACCCCCCCCCCCCTCCCTCCTCCACCTTTCAAGGTTTGAAATGTACACGTAGGCACTGTCCTTCATAACCTATTACATTAGAGGTACAAAGGTAAAATAAATAATGTACGGTCTCATAAAATAAATTCTAGGACTTCAGTATTGACGTACATCGCTGGTTTGAATACGACTAGACAATTTCTCTATGCGTTATATTATTAATATACGAGGCAACTCAATTTATTACCGATTTTCTGTCAATGACTGAAATATAAATCAAACAACAATAAATCAGGCAGCGCTCACTAATTAATTAGTTGTTGCTCAACAGAGTGGATAATTTATTTCAACTTATGCCTTTTCACTCAGCGAATAAAATACGTTTCACGAGTAAAGTAAACGTGAAATGCGAGCCCAACAAAAGATATCGTTTAAAAGTTGGCAAAGTGAGTCCACTTAATATACTTTTAATGAGATGTAATGATTACACAACAAATTACTCGTTTCAGTAAAAGGCCGAGATCTCCGGAGTAAATCTGGGCGGTAATGGCGCGGTGGCACCTGAGCTTGTGGCGGCGTTCGCGCTAATTTCCTAAAGCACAATATAAATTACCGCCCTGAAACAATGATGGCCGCGTTGAAAGCCGCCCCGAACCCGCTCCGGCCAAATTACAAACTACATTTAAACGAATCCTAAGCTTACTTCAACACCGATCCTTATGAGCACAATCGGCTTGTCTTACATACAAACCCAATGTTCAAAATCGTTGTTATTAAAACTGGCTTCTTTCACAAAACAAATGTTAGCGCCGCTGATAAAAAAAAACAGGGTCAAGTTATATCGGAGCTATACCGTCTTTATACTTTCAGACTTGGATGCTTCGTTTTATGTCGAGTCAGGCAGTTAATTATTACCCATGGACAGTGAATTGCTAAAGGGACTTATTATCACAGAATGATTTGACATTTTTTACAAACTCTGATTTTTCTAGAGTGTTCTTGATGTGTAAACAATTAAGATATCGGTAATCGATTATCAATAATTAATTTTAAGATTAATCATTTTTATAAGAAAATAGCTGTGTCGGATATTTACGATCGAGTAAATTAGGCTTTAGCGATAAATAACATGTTGATATTTAAATAAACAAAAGCAGGCTGCACTTAAAAGTTCTAGTAACTAGTGCACGAGCGTTGTTAGAAGTATCTCATTCTGTTAACATTTTGGCAAGACGCCTAGACTATTTACAAAACATATTAAGCATTTCCCACTGGACATTAACAAATGGTCTCTCATAACATATTGTTACGAACGACTGTTAAAGAGTTCGCTACAAAGTTAATTTTTCATATAGAGTGAAGCTGTCGAAAATAATATCACAAAGAGATTTCAATTGGAGAGGAAACAAAAAAAACTGCCAAAGTATCGAGGACTTGTACGGGTAGTTCTGTAGTGCCATTTAATAAAGAGTCGAAAATCGAATTATTTGTTGCCAAAATATTCTAATGTATTTTTTTAACGGTACTTTTTGTTAATTTATTTTTATGGATGGTGTTGAAATATATGATGAAATACATCATGTAAACCCTATAATAACCTATAATCTTAAACCGACATGAAGTTACTTCCCTCATTGCATGTATTTGTACATAATTTATTTTTTTATAACTTATTCATCTCCATATTTGAATAAATTTTATGTCATCATTGTGTATTGCTTCTAAGGCACAACATAAAAAAGTCTCTAAAACCTTTCGGCATCTTCGTGTAAAGAGCCTTAAAATGGAAACGAACCCTCACATATCCGCAGTGATCGGTACATAAAATGTTTCCTTAGCATTATCATAAAACATTGAAGGTGATTAGACTTTTCCATCGCCCCCATAGTAGACAATTGAAAACCGAAACCCATCATCAGGCACTTCACTCAAGTGGTCCCGTACATCTGAGGCGCGGAATGGCTTCATATAACAGACCCGTTAAAGTTTCAACGCACAATCCACGCAAGCCCTACAGCCAGCTTTATTTTTATTGCCCGTGCGACGAAGCTCAGATCTCGGAAAGAAACGGCATACGGTGATCGATGTTTGCAATCACAGCTCATCGGGAAACTATGAATCATAACCTAATGCATTTTATGTCAAATTCACTTTAACATTTTGATGCCATTTGAATAGCTATTACGTTAGCGTACGTGGTGTTTGGCAAAACTGACTCTATTATATCCCGCATAAGCTTTTTAAAATGTTCATGTAATGGACATCGGAGCTACAAGAGATATTATACGAATATATTTGCAGTTATTCATCTTGAAATATGATAAAACAATGTCACGTTCCGAGAGAATTGCGAAGTCGGATGTTAAAGTCATTTGTTGTAGGTAAACGATAAGCCGAGCCGGGTAGCAGTGGCGGGCTCCATGATCGTTACCGAGATCTTTATCTAAATAAAGTCGCAATAGTATTAAACCAAGGTCAAGCACGCTTTTTCAATCACAAATAAAATGGCTAAAAACAGATAGGCCGGAAAGATGTTTGTATAAAAACCTAAAAAAGCCGAGAGTTTTTCGACTTTATCGTGTATATCGGCAGACATTTCTATAGGCTGTGTAATCCGGATGAAATGATCGAGACGCCGGGCGCACAAGTGCTGAATTAAATTTAAGTTTAGCGAGGACTTACTGTGACTCCGCTGCAATATTTATTTCAAGCTTACCTGAAAGAAAAGGAGAAACACTTAAGCAAATTAACTTACAAAAAACTTAATTTATACTTTTAAACGAACATTGTGAGGTATTTTTCCTCAAGAAACGTCAACTCGCAGTTTATGCGGCTTTATTAGTTACCCATTTAAATATTTCTCTTTAAGGAATCTGCAAACAACTATCAAATTAATAAAATAGCGCACTGAAAGGTTTCTTTCAACGACACGCTATTCAAGGTAAATTAACATTTTAATTCTTGAATCTAAATCTAGATTAGATTAGTACTAGTTATTCTTGCCATTGCAAGAATTCACCTAACGTGGGATCAGCTACAGGTTGGAAAGTTGTTTAAAGTTAGAAACACCAACTCGTTGTTTGTCAGACATAATGCCTTTCAAGAATCGATATCTGCTCCGATTTCATAATCTACTACCCATTGATACCACCACCGCGCCAATCAAACCATAAAATGACTGTCTAAGTAATGTTAAAATATAATAATAAATTACATATGCACTCATAAAATATTGCAACTTTAATTATACTGATAAAATTATATTCCCAACGTGAATGACTCGACACATAGGAAGCAAATGTTAATCAGTTATACATTTATTTACGGTCGACCCGCAACTATCACATATAAATTATTATTCCAATATTCTAAACATTAAGTACGACATGCGCTTTGCCAAAGATAGGTCGCCCACAAAATTGCAATTTTAGAAAAGATTTGCAAAACTAAAATGTTATTTAAGATAAGTTTCAAATTGGACGGCAACAATAGATTGTACGAAAACAAAGTCCATCCGTGATAATCATGATAACATCCAAGTAATAAAAACATTTATGCGTGGAGAACTATAAACGTCCAGTTCTTTTACGACGTTTGTAGCATAAGATCTACAATTCAGCCAACGCGTCACCAAGTAGTAACCATCAATACCCTACATGGGTATTGAATTTCACAATGCCTAGAAAAACATTGCTCCATATTGGTCTTTAATGGAGGTACGAAGACGAGACCTCCAGAACCGAGGCAAATTGTATAGGGTTTATTAAGCCGGTGAAAAATTCCCTGACCGAAACGAAACAACCAAGCTTTCACGTAGGATTTCTATGAAACAGGAATAACCAGGTCGAGCCATCCCATTCATGCTGGAGCCAAAAACTAGTTGTAGCGTAGGTGTACCACTTTAAAAATCGAACAAGCAATCCTCTTTGTGTTTCGAGAATCAGGTTTTGCCTGTGTTTGGATTATTCCCCGGAAGGTTTGACGTCAGACGGCTGAGCGGAAAATCATGAACTCAATCTTTCTGCAGCTTGAACAATATTAATAATGTAACGGCGATCCCGAGTGGTGCAAGTAATATAAGAGTAATAGTGACAGCCTCCGTGGCGCAGTTGGTTAGTGCAGCAGTTGTGAAACTAGAGGCCGTGTGCTCAGTCTCCAGATCAATACATGTTTTATGAAATAAACGAACATAATTTGTAGTTCTGGATATTTTAAGACAAAGAAACATTATCGTAGCCACGCTACAAGACTCGTATCTTCATTTTACTATAAATCGCTACTGGGGCGTAACTGATGTTTTTATTAAGTTACTCAATATTGCACCTAAATATAAGCGACTTAATAGGTATTTAAAGACAAATAATAGGAGACGGTGCAAAAATTAATTGAATATAATTAAACGGCTACAAAGCATAAAATTAAGTCTTCCTTTCCCTATCTCTAATGGTATTATTCAGGCTTCCACTTTAGCTTTTAAGTACTTGCCTACTCTTTATTTATTGCCTGGACGAAGCAAAACAGGATAATAAATTAAGTCAGGCACGGCTTTTGAATCATTGTCACCGCCAAATAAAAGTATTTTACTTACGTTACACTTAATCTACTGTTTACTATCGTGAACAAATAAAGATGAGAAAATAAGCGAACTACTTCCGAAGAATAAAATGTCGCAAACACAAGTTGGAGAGGCTTTAAGGTTTGGCGGTGGAAATTATATTAACGGTGCGGTGAAGTAACGTGGTTTCTAATCAATGCTATAAAAAGGTGAACATTTCGAATCATTGTAAATCAGAAAACCTTGAATTTAACTACAAATTTTCGTTGCGAAATTTGAATCTGTTTCTTAACTTGTTACTGTTTAATAAATTTCAACTATCTAGTTAGGTATAAAGCTGAAATTTATTGAACCAGTAGCGAACCTAACTACCCACGAAAACATAAAGCTTTACGTTACCTATGTGTAGGTATATTTATACATTTTTCTTTAATCCATAATTGTTATAAAACATTTTATATAATCTACTCCGGAATTCAACAATAATTTCCAGGAATACACCCCGTCCATTTGGGAGCAATATTTCCGAATACAAATACAGTGTTCGTACAATCCTTGCATAACCCACAACTGCGAAGAAAACGTGGTATAACAGATAAAAGAAAAAATATATGTGTTCTCATATATCCAAATCCAGATATGATATAGTATTATTAAAAGTATTTTTCAGTTTACCATCCTTTCAATTTATTTTTTAAACCTTCAACAGAACAGTAATTTCTGTACAATAGATAAATTTCTCATCTATTTAACTTGGTTTCGTAAACTATTTTACGTTCTCTTGCCTATAAACGAGTAAGGCAATACCGTTATTGAACCTTAACACCAATTGGTATCTATCGTTCTACATTATTATGGAGACGGTGGCCTTCGCACTAACTCTAAGAATACGATATTTAAAAGGATAAGAAATTTAACACTGTTATATAAGTTGTTCTAGTAACAAAAAGTGCTTTCGTTAAAAAAAAGACACCTTGTAAAAGGAGCCTTTATAAAAAAGAGGTTTAAGATTCAAACACGTTTTAAGTGTAACAACTACATTTCTAGTATGATCCTAATGAACGTAAATATACAGTTACATTTTTTTGGTTAAAATTTAAGCTAGCGAATTTTTCCAGCAATTATGAAAATGCGCAAACACTACAGAATCATCATTTTCAGTTTATCCCTGGCGAAAGAACGAGTACTATTTACGTGGAATTAAATACAGCACTGAAGTAAAATAAAAACAAAACAAAATATGACAGCATTTATTCCGTTGCAACAAAAGTCTCACAGCTAATAAAAGCGATAATCTCGTGGAAGGCAGTGGACTAAAAACTAGCAACCAAATGGAAGTATAATCTGAGACGACGTTAAGCGCCAGATGCACTATAATCACGCGCGCACGGAATAATCGGGATTGCTTCACAAGAAACTATCTCTGCAGCGTTACAATACTTTCAATTCTTTTAACCTTTTATGCGGCCATTTACTAATTAGCCTTCGGAGTCGATTTTTAACGCGCCAGTTCGGCGATTACTGAGTATGTTCGGACATCGAAAATGGGCGATCGTATAATATTATGGTTATTACGAAGCCGCAGTTTCAATGTTCCTGGCTTCGGCGACTATATACCGAGGCGCCATCTCCCCAATCAATATATCACGTCAACTCACACGGAAGTTTGAGTCAATTAGAAGGGGCTCCAGACTACGTTACAAAATATTATTCTCGGAGAACCGCTCGATACACTGGCCTGCATGTCCAGTGAAACTATACAGGTATTTAAAACGAACATTGTACGAGCACTGTCCCTCCAAAGAAGGTATAATGGATACTAATGAATTATTTACACAATTTCATCAAGACTTTTCTTTATATACGTTGTCATTTTATGAGAATGCCGAATGATAAAATATGAAAATGTATTCTGTATTCTGTACCAGCCCATATACGTCCCACTGCAGGGCACGGGCCTACTCTACAATCGAGAATACGATTGAGTGTGGTTAGGCCATATAGTCCACCACGCTGGCCTAGTGCGGGTTGGCGGACTTACATACCATAGAAATTCTTATGAATCGCTATAGTATGCAGGTTTCCTCACGATGTTTTCTTTCGCCGTTTTAGTGCGTGGTGATTGACTATCAATACACACATGACTCCGAAAAGTCAGAGGTGTGCCCTGGGATTCTAACCCGCGAACATGTTGGCAGCCGCGTCTAGTCCGTTTACCAACAGGCCACCACGCACTTCATGAAATGAATGCATGAAAATGTATGCCATACGGCATTAAAATAAAAATTAAACCACACTCATTTCGCTTTACTTTAATATTAAGCGTGCAATATATTGTGTTGATTTTAGTTTTAAGTACCGTAACAAATCGTTACCAGTAAAGCTGTTCAAAACATGCAAATTAAACAAAATATTAAAGATAAGAAAGTACCAGATGTGCTTGCATATTTTAACTTCAATAAATTATTTGTATTGCAATATATACAATATTTACTGGTGGTAGGTCTCTCATATGTGAGAGGCCATCTGGGTAGGTACCACCGCAATGTCTATTTCTCCCGTGAAACAACACTGCGTAAGTGCACTGTTGTGTTTCGGATTGAAGGACATTGTAGCCAGAGTAACTACTGGACATATTGAGATTTAACATCTTATGTCTCAGGATGGCGAGCGCAGTGGAATGTTGCTACTGTTTATGAGCGGTCGTATCGCTTACCATCAGGCGAACGGCTTGCTCGTCTCGTCATTCATAGCAATAAAAAAAATACAAATCATATATATTCAGCGCAATGCCTCATAAAATTATAATTATCATACTTCAGAAATCAAAGGATGAGGGCTTGTAATGTTAATGACGCCGCTTTTTATTTAAGAACGAATGCGTTGACTCTGAATGCCAAGTTAAACATGCCCTTTCATAACATTGGAGACCTAATAGGCCGTCATGTCAAGGGTCTAGCTGCTCACAATATAAAAATATTTTTCATAAATTGTCATCTCTACTATACTAGAATAATAAAATCTCAAAATCCTGGGTATCTCAAGACTGCTACCGAAAACGAAGCCGGGTGGTAGTTTTAGTGGCTACAAACACAATGCAATTAAAAATTTCGCATAGAAAAGCGACAATTATTTTTTATGATTTTTTAAATATCGTTATTTTAGGGTGGTAAATCCATAGTTTTTGCTAAAATAATAATTTAAACTCTTTTATACCTTAGAGTATTTATAAATAAAAGGGTATACACTATTATTTTAGGAAAAAAATGTATTTACCACCCAAATATGGCCATAGGAAAAAAATAACAAAAAAAAAATTTTCGCTTTTTTTTGCAACTTTTTCTGTTGCATTGTGTCTGAAGTCGCTTAAACTACCACCCGGCTTCGTTTTCGGTAGCAGTCTTGATATACCCTGTATATAGACCTAACACGATTAAATTTCTACGATCATGCACGTAATATCTTGCTACCAGATTTTGTGTCTCCTACAAACTCACTCACGAAAGAAACACAATAGTTAGGATGTTGAATTATAAAACAAAAAAATAATTGTGAACTACATCGATGATCTAATGTCACTAAGCTTAGTTTAGTAAAGATATTTCCAACTGACTTTACTGAACAAAAATAACAATTCACCAGATTTATCTCCTACAATTGAATCTATTTGCATAAAACAATGTGAAAAACTTCCAAATGATTCCGTTTTATGGCTACATGAGTTTATTCCGACCACATTATCCGTGCTCAATTGATACTTCCCCTAACCGATACCCACAAATATATTAGTGAATTAACATGTTCTAGTCGACAATTAATGGACAAGTATTGATTGATACGCACGAACATGTATAGTAATTGATACGTTTTATTGTTTTCCCCTTTAATTGTTTTGATGTATGGTTATGTTTTGTCTAAATGGATTATAAATAAATAAATAATATTACACCTAACAGTCACATACATAGTCGTGACCCCACACTAAGATCGAGGCTTGTGTTGCTGGTATCAAGAACTACGAGAAACTTTTCGGTCTCATAAATAGACAGATACTCTCTCTCTCTCTCTGCGCGGGAATCGAACCCGCAGCCTCTCGTTTCACAGGCGGCGACTAACAGACTGCGCCACGGAGGTTGTCATAATTATGATTCGTGATTTCATATTTTAACTTACGCATGAACTTAAGCATTACCAATCTCAATAGATATGAACTGCTGCACACATCGCATATACAATAAATATCGTTTTATAACAGTAAAAACAATATAAAATAAAGTTAGATAGCATCCTTCCTGTAAGTCATTGTGAGGCAGTCACGCGCATATCGCGGCCCGTTCAACACCTGTCGACAGCATTCGCCACAAGGGACCCCGCTTCTAACTACTGCTTTGTGTTTTCACCTTACATCGCAACTTTATTTCATTTTTCCACCCCTACGCCAATAGAACAATTTTACTCCACAAATAAATCTACTTTGAGGCTACTTAGAAACGTTATTTGTATTTATTGTGTGTACGTTTATATGATACTGAGACAATTTTTATTTTACGTGCTGAATAAAATATATTGAAATACGAAATGAAAATATCTTATGCATTAAAAATAACAAGCTGGGTGGCGCTGTGGTTAAGATGCCGTCTTTATAAACTTTTGTGTTGCCAAAAATGTTTATTTATTTTGGTGTGAAATCGATTCTTTTCACATCAATGTCTTGCATCGTTTCTTTTCCTCCCCGTACAAAACTTGATGTTAAACTGTACGGTGATGATTACGAAGGTGATTTTCGGGTATATTTATTTATTAAACTACGTCCTTTTCTACCTCTTTTTATTTATTGGCGCATCCACACCGCAGTTACCTCTTGAAGGCCAACTTTGCGTAACTATATAATGAATTGTCAACATATTAGGCAACATTACTTAAACACATGATTTTTTATCAGATGTTGCTGGGTAAAAATTGGAAACGTTATTATAAACTGCGATGTGGATGTAACAAAAGTCTTACCTTAACTCTGTTTATAATCATTCAAAAAAAAACCTGAGTTAAAGTCAGTGCACCATGATATTTAATAAATTTTGCAAATTGCTCTGGCTTATTATCCATTGCAGAAATTGGACGCCTGTTAATTTTATACCGTTAATGTAACCAAAGTAGCCACTTAACCATTATTTGCTGAATTCCACGAACAGAACATTAAATTGCATGATTATTGATGAATATAGTTTAGGCAATAATAAAATATTCAAGCTATCAATTATTAATTAGCATACTCTTAATTGAAAATTTCGAAACATTAAAATGCTCTGTTGCACATTTCATTAAGAAAGTCTTCTAGGATCGTAAGTGTATGGAGCAAATATTAGTTGTCACATAGCTTTTGGAGTCTTGGTGAAAACATTCTTCGAGCAAGAGTGCCTCTAAAATATCTGAGCATTCGTTTCCTTTTTTTTTGCAATTAATCATGAGACGAACATGCGTTTCGCCTGATGGTAAGCGAAAATCTGGTTTTAACATTACAAGCGTAAATTAAAACATTCAGATATTTACAGAATTTATTCAGGACACGACCTAAGATCATAAGGAAAGTTTGCACAAGTTTCAAATAAAAGACTTATTACTTTTTTATTTTGCAACTCAACTTTCAAATAAACTAAGGTGTATTCCCGACGAAAAGAGTAAAAAATAGCCGTTTCCTTCACAGTCGTGCGGGTATTATGTAGGTGAAGCTTTAAATGGCAATTTTAAAACACTCCGGCGTCCAACCAGACAGCTCGGGATTTAACTGAGAATTCTCTGGGTTGCAGAATATTTTTGTGTGAAATCACGCTTTGGCCGTAAATAGGTTAAGCAATTAGAAATTGTATTGAATAAAATTATGCTAGTTTCGACGCAAGTAACATTTATTTAAAATAAATAGCAGTATGCCATAGTTATATTTTTGATATTAAATAATAGTAAATCAAATTGTCCCAGAGCTGATGTCTTTGTGTCCTAAAATGTTTACTAACTTTACAAATCTAATAATATTACAATGGCGAGTGACGAATGGTTGAAGACTGTTCAAGCCTGGGCTGATTGGCACTCACATTGGGAGGCCTAAATACAACAGTAGACGGCGATAGGCTAAGTATATAATATGACAAAAAAATATAAACTTATACAAACTGCAACAAGAGCACTTTTACATTTTACACTTTCACCAAGGAGTAATGCAGTTCGTAGAACCCATTTTCATAATGCTACTGTACTTGAGTGACGTTCATCTAAATCTACGAGAGCGAATGCATTTTATTGAAGAAATCTCGAATCTGCACCCCGAAAAATAGGATATTTCTGACTCTCGGTTATTACTTTTGGATAGTATCACAACCGATGCACATTATCGAAGGAATATTAAATTAGCTGATACTTGAACTCTCATTACTGAGCTCTCTATTCCTCAGCGGAAATGGGACCAGACAGGACATAAAAAGATATATAGTTTTCGATCGCAGCCTTAATAAACCATGTATGTACTTACATTTTTAATATAACTTTGTCCTAAATTAGACTTTCCTTAGTAGACATGCGTCTAAAATAAATCAAAATTATAACTTTGTAGGAGTATGAAACATTTATTTACCTACAGTATGACTCGACGACAAAATTGTTTGAAATTAACAAAGTTTTGGTATAACTTTGTATTAAATTATATTTTAATATTATGAATTGCATCATTTGAAAGACTGGCGTTCAATTATGACGAAATGGTCGAATTGATTAACCATGGTGAGCAGATAGCGTATATACGGGATTATCACAGAACCCAAAAAAATATTCACTGCGAAAAATGCACTGAGCTTTGTAGAATATTGATTAGTTTTCGTATGAGCGGAATGGCATACAAAATGCGGACCATACAAAACTATCCTGGCCATTTGCTATAGCTGTTATAGTTTGCTGCTGCTCCTTTGGTATAATTCGATTGCTTTTGATGTTGTTAAGTGCAAAGTAGAGTAAACACAACATATTTTTCCAAATATAGTTTTGTTGCAAAATAAACCTTAATTCAAGTAAAACATTGAGTAGAAACAGTTTGGTATCTATTTTTAACGGCCACTTTATTACCACATACAACACAAGGCGCTGGTATTTTATAGCTTTTTAAATGTAAGTTCGCATTAAATTAACGTTAAACTGACCTACTTAAGTGTTATATCCCCAGAAGGCTTTTTATGGGTCCCTACGACAAACTACACGCATGTCGAATTTCATAACAATCCAGAGTTTTTCAATTTATGCACTAACAATTTTCTATGGTTTGCGAAAGCCCGATCGGAGCTTAAAGTAGTACAAACATAAGGGCGACCTGCGCCAAAAAACTTCTATAACCTTTTTCGACTTCATCCAAACACGAGAGCTAGCTAGATTGCTTTTTTAAATACTGGTCTTTTATCTCAGCTCGAGCCAAACATTAAATCACTATCTATGCTTAACAGAAGTATATTCACGAAAATATATATTTTACGTAATTTAAAATTACTATTTCCAATGTATTAAAATTTAATATGTATTAGAATGTGTAATACCCAAGCATGGAAAAATACATAAAACATTAAAATATTTATAAGGCGTTTAACTCAACACGACGCGGCCGCCAGGAAGACAAGTCCTCTTGGCATAAAACGTTTGCGGAGGTGTCGTGTGGTGCGAGCCTGAAGGATACATAATATTATTCCTTTGGTTACATAATACTTACAGCTGAGATATTCTCACCGAAATTGCATGCTAATAATACAAAAATATGTATTATTTTCACAAATCTTTGCAATTTAATGCAACATCGATATCGCTCACATAAAAAATCCAACTGCAGTCGCTCATTCATTAAGAGGATTTGGTGACCCAAATAGGAATGGTTGGCGGGATAAAACTAGACGAGACTTTAGCGCACCGAAATTATTTTATTATTCCTCCGAGTTCTTGATAAGGTTTAATGGTTATTACCACTTGACAATAGTTGAATGAGCAATCTCTTGATCTAAAACTTTATCATTAAATATTGTAACACGTCTATTTAATAGCTTGTGAAATTTCAGTAAAATGCGTCAGATTTATTAAATAAATCACATGTAGACAATGGCATCCACATTAATGTTATAATGTAAATGTTAATATCGCGAAATACAAAAACATATTCACTACACGCAAAGTTACATGAGTATTTGCGATCAATAAATTTATTGTTACAACGCGATAAAACCAAGTTCTACAATGCGAAACAAAAGAAAAAACACATAAATGTTCCGTATGGCGATCATATTCGTGACAATAAGTAACCATGAACGTGGTATTTCATATGAACGAAGTGCCTTGGTGTTACGACTTGCTGAGAACGTGAGTTGAAAGGAGTAGACAGCGTTTATTCGCACACCTGCTTACAAAGAGGGGCCAAGTGATTTAAAAATCCAGCTAAGTGTGAAAGGGCAGAACGTTCCCTGATATATGTTGTCGTAAAACGCCTACATGTGTTGTCAGAATATATCTATCTCGGCATCGGGACAACAGTACGTGTTTATTATCTATCACTTTGTTCGCGAGCAGCTACGCGAGGAAATATTTAAGGTCAGCTCATTCTACATTAGTTAGCTTTTTTAATCAACGGAAATATAACACTTAAATTTCACATGCATACACATGTTTATGCCTACAACCCTGAGGATTTAGGCTGAGTTGCCACTAAGTTTTATATAAATGGTTATATAGTTTTGCCAAATTTATTTTCGTCACATTATATGATGGGAAGAGAGCCTATCAGCATGCTAGGCATGAAACACAAGTCCAGGCAACTCATGTGAGAGAACTATTAAACCGAAATACTCACAGAAAGTGAACCAATCGACTAACTAGGGATCAAACCCAAGACTCCACAATTCACAACACAAACTCTACCGCTTGAGTCCCTAGACCAATAACGCGACTGAATTTTTTATGACCAATTTTGTTACAACTGCGCAGTGTATAAAATCATGCATTTCAATTTTGGTACCGAGTGAAGTTTGTGCTTACTTATTGCAAGTGCACAGCGAGCAGGAATGACTAGTTAGGGCAAACGAGTTCAGTGTGAAAATACAGGAATTACAGAGAATTCGATTTGCACTAAACTTGCATGCGGATTTTCATGACTTTATAATGTGACAAAATTTTTGGATTTACAATACATGAACACTGGCACAGAAGCATTCCAACTTACTTTGTATCAGTTACGTAATACATTAGACTTGCACGTGAGCTGGAAATTGTAACGGGAAGTGGGTAAATTGAAGACAGCCGAGTTGCGTCCTATATATTTTAACACCTGCTGCGGTACGGGAGAAATGCGAATTTCAACAAAATTAACTGAAATCTTCGAGAGATTGCAAACTGTAAAATTTTATGTTCCAGTTAAGGTAATGAACAATTCAGCCAGCACAAACATTCCTTTTAAACTTAACTCCAAATGTTCCGAATGATTTAAATCTTTGAATTAATGATCGCTTTTAGTAATGACTAGTATTGTTTGCACATCTATCCTTAGCAAACCTTGTCAAAAAGATTTAATTAAACCAATAAATACGTATTATTTATTAGACCGGCTTGTGTAAGTTTGCAAACTTCGCGTTTACATTTACTTTAGTTACAGTAAACTAAGTTTATTAATTTCATTAAGGCGAAGTGTATAATTTACGTATACATATCATACACTGTATTAATGTTGTTTGCAACTAAAACAAGGAACTTGAGCACTTAAAACACAATCGTATAGAGACTGTAGTATATGTCAAGTATTATTAAAAGCATGTTATTTTCATGGGGAAATAATAAATCTTATTCGGAGTTATTAAGAAGGGGTTAGAGTTTTATTTCTTACCGGCACACAATAATTAGTGTTCGCGTCGTCATTATACAGGCCACACTCATTAATTAATGAAACTTCAAACAGTTCCACTCTACTTTTAGGGCGGAGTTCTACGTTCATCTAATTTCACTTTTAAACGACCTTTCTAAATATGAAAGTTGCCTTCGTCTATTCATTATAAAATTATCCAAAGAAATACGCTTTGGATTTTACAGCTAATCTAAAATAATTTGTCTATATTAATAGGCTTACGACAAGGAATTTTTAAGTAATCAAAGTCTATTAGGAATTTCATCTCCAACTAAAAAGCAATTTCAAGACTTGGTATCGGACATAATTATCTAAAACTTAGTTTAATATTAAGTAATAATCAGAATGCCTCGGTGGCATAGTTGTACTTCGGTACGGTACAAAGCTGAGGTCTCGGTTTCGAATCCCATGTCAGGTATAGTGATATTGATTTTTTTTATTAATTATCAGTTCGGGGTCAGGAATTATTGCCCGATAGGCTCGCCCCTTATTACATTATGACACCTCTGCCTACCCATTCTGGGGAAGAAGGCCTGAATTTATGTATGTATGTATGTATGTAATAATATGAAGTAAAGGAGTAAATAAAAGTCGTTATTTTTCGAGACTGCCTTACTTAACGATACACAATCTTTTTTCCTAAGCGGGAACGTGACGAAACATATCATATAACGAAGGGATGCCGCCTCGAATGAGTGTCGATGCTTGATTAAGGATTCGAGCACATCAGCGTATTACGTCAACGAGTTTGCATCTCCGCATAAACGTAACACACTACCGTGAACATCTGATAAAAGCGAGAAAGCATTCTAAAAATATTCTTTATTTAACAAGTATTTTGAAATGGCTTACGTTTTCTTGAATCATTTAAAAAATACTTGATTCGATGTAAAATTAGAAAGAAAAATAAGACTTATTTAAATAATAAATATCATATCATCCTTTAGAAATAATAAATAAATAACATCCAACAGTCACATACATAGTCCTGACCCCACACTAAGATCGAGTCTTGTGTCGTGGGTATCAGGAACTACGAGAGACTTTTCGGTGTCACAAACACCCAGACCCGAAAGAAATATTTGTGGGCCGCACAAATATTTCTCTCGGTGCGGGGATCGAACCCGCGGCCTCTCGTTTCACAGGCGGCGTCTAAACGCCAGCGCCACGGAGGCTGTCAAAAAAAAATCTGATGCTAAAGCGTAACATGATCTTCAAATCTTAATTCTCACTCCTTACAATTGATAAGATTATCTGTTTGAAATGTTAGTCATTTGCAACTAAAAGACAGTAAGTAGTAGGCTCCTAAACCATAAAATACTACCTAAGTGAATTTCGAGGCAAAGACAGACCTAATAAAACATACTATAAAATCCGTCAAACTGTAGAGCCCACAGTGGGCCACAAACAAATCCACATATTATACATAATTGAGTAGGTACCTATACATACAAACACGACGAAAACATTACCCTCATACTGGTCCGGTTGGATAATAAAAGAGGTTCGCTCTTGAAAAAATAATGAACTAATTCAATAAAACTTTTCGTAAAACTGAGTTTGGGCTCAGTAAAAAAATATATTATAAGGAATAATTTTCGAATATCTACCCAATTACACATTATTTATATCAATGTAGACCTCGACCTCCATTCTCTATGGTTGCGCCATTTTATCATTAACTGCAAAATAAGTAATTTTATTATATTTAAACTTCCGCTGTCATATTTCTATAAAGCAAACAAATGCATGTCAAGTTGCACGGCATGCTTTCCTTCCCGCATCCCTTTCCCGCACTACCGCAACAGCAAGGTGTGAGCGAGACCGCATCGCCGCCCTCGCCAACCTGGATCAGTCAAAAACATTTCCGCAAACCGCCGCTCGAGGGCGCCATAAATACTTTTCTTCTTGCGCGCGCGCCTTCGGAGTGAGAAGCTAATTATTTTACCGCTCCGCATATTAATGTGTTATTAAGTGGTTATTAGTGTCTCGTCACAGTACTGGTGCTTGTATTCAGTGTATTTCCGCCAAGCAGCAGACGAGCCGCCAACTACAACACCGCCGCTGACGCTACAAGGTATGTGCATATCCATTCCTTGTAGAACTGCCTATTGAACCACTTTTTCCTGAAGGCAGTTCATCCCGCCCTCCGAGTGTGCCGTGCAACCCGCAAAATACAGTCCACTGCAAATTTATTATTGACCCCCCGCGCCTCCACTCTATAACAAATATTTAGGTTCAAAGGTAATTGAAATGTAGGTAAAACAATCAACATTCAAACTTCAGTTGTTATATTTACAAAAACAAGAAACGTAATAGTAGAAACTTCAAGACATTGTAAACAGCTATCTGATATCTTCAGAATCCCGATAGGTCTTCATTTTAAAAATGATTTAATTTAAAAAAAATGGTTTCATGTGTTTCTTTTAGCCACATTATTAGTGTCAATTTACTCATTTCGTCAGGTGTCGGTGTATATTTGAATGAATCTTAGCTACCACTCTTACAAAGTTACAATATTCAACAGAAAAGATTATCCTTTTATCGATGACCACTAGACGTTCAAAGATAAAAGGGACTTTGGAGGCCGTCAACTTATAAACGCAAAACTTTCTATTTTCATGGTTTAAATTTTACAAGGATTAAAAGTAAATTTTACTTTAGAAAGACGAGACTAAGAACGAAACGTGATCTCAAATCGCCATCAAAATAATAACGAGATGAGTCTAAAACCACATTAACATTGAAATGTGCTTTCTGCCTTTATTTGCTTCAATTTGTTGATATTAAAACTGGAATTCGTTATTTTGTTGCTTAATTTAAGTAAGGGTTTGAAATGAAAGAAAGTTTTCGAATTGCGAGTAAATAGTTACTTTACTTATTACTTAGAAGAGTCTATAAGAAAATGTCTATTCAATGCTTACAATAACTGCGAATTCGGGTGCTACCCCTCAACGAGTTCAATTTTGAGACAATCAAATACGTCCATTGGATTTATTTGGACGAAGGAAATCGCACGGAGCTGGGCGAGAAGCACCTATAATGGTACAGGTTCCCCAGAACAAATTTCATAATTGATTACTAACAAGTTGATTTTTCGTGAGTAGCTTCCTTTCGACTAGACGCCCAACTTTTTCCTTACAGTAACTTTGGGAAATGGTAGCTTAGTAGGGTAGCAAGGATAAAACATGTCGATTTGACGAATTTTTAAAATTTATTAGTAACCGAATTTTTCTTTGTTAATTATCGAGATAATTATCTAAATAACGTGAAAAACTATTTGTCCTACAAAATATAAGGTTTTATCACAACTGTCCCCCCTCTCCAACATGTATCATAAACAAGGTCATGGAAAATAATTACTAACCAGCTGATTTTTTTTTTATTGGTTAACTAATATTTGTATAGTTTACTACCCACAATGTCCTACAAATTGTGTGGTATGTCATCTTGGTCCTACGCTCAAAAGTTGTCAATACCGCAAGACTTTTTTTTTTATTAGTAACTGTAGGACAACAATATCACGTGATAGGTTAATATATTTTTCATCCAAATAAAACAATGTCCTACAAAAATAAAGGTATGTAATATTAGTCCTACAAAATTTGTAATTTTTGAGTATACAAAATAAAATGAAATATTCATTTATACTTACACTAGTACTCGTACACAACGACTTCGCTTATAATGACTAATCGGTTTTAACGACGATAATGTTTACTCAAGTTAGGTTTCATAGTATGGTACTGAGAAAATATCACCGTTTAGTGCGACCCCGGTTTAAGCGACCAACTGCTTATAGCGACCAATAATTACGTCTAGTTAAAACCACAGAATACTAACAGAAGTCAACCTTGTGTATGTACTTCACTTTTGTTGCCATACTACGCTCGGAGTGCGCGCAAAAGTTGAAACTCGCTCTCGCAGTGGTCTCGACTGGTTTGGAATATCATGTCGGTGAACGCTGTCTATGTGGGCGTTGATTAAGCGCGCTTTGTATGAAGCTTGACTTCTGTTAGTTTAGTATTCTGTGGTTAAAACGACGCGCAATGTTTTGTTTGCACAACCTATGCACCAATACTTCGGTGCCCCAAAGTTACCCCGCCCCGCGCGCTTCACCTCTCCTTATTAGTGCGTGAATCCATGCTTAGTGTTTGTCACTTAAGACAAGTTCTAAAAGGTCGACAAAATAGTTATTTCGGTAAAATACCTATTTCCAGCTCCGGTGCGAAACGCATCTAAATATATACCGGGTATATCAAGGGTGCTACTGAATACGAAGCCGGATGGTAGTTTAAGTGACTACAAAAACAATGTAACTGTGTGTTGGCCGTCTGTATTTTTAGTCGTCTGTATTTTTAGTCGTCTGTGGTCATGGTAAACCATGCTGTGCGGATGCGTTTGTGAGCAAGGAAAGCAGTGTGCCTTAGCTACAATAGCAAAATATACAAAATATTTTTTTTAATTTCATGAATTTCAACTTTGTAACTGGAGGACTGGAATAACGTACCACGCAATTTGTAGGACAGTGTGGGTGGTAAACTATGCAAATGTTAGCTAAACAATAAAAAAAAATCAGCTGGTTAGTAATTATTTTTCATGACCTGATTTATCATACATGTTGGAGAGGGGGGACTGTTGTGATAAAACCTTATATTTTGTAGGACAAATATTTTTTTACGTTAATTAGATTATTACCTCGATAATTAACAAAAAAATAATCGGTTAGTAATAATTTTTTTTAATTCGTCAAGTCAACATATTTCATCCCTATTATCTTAGTTATAAACCACAATCGAGAATTTTCGTATAAGAATTACTTGGGCGTCTCATTGAGATGAAGCTATTCTCGAAAATTCAACTTGATAGTAATTATTTTTACATTATGTATTAGTACTACATCTTTTGAGCGTAGGACCAAGATGACATACCACACAATTTGTAGGACATTGTGGGTAGTAAACTATACAAATATTAGTTAACCAATAAAAAAAAAATCAGCTGGTTAGTAATTATTTTCCATGACCTTGTTTATGATACATGTTGGAGAGGGGGGACAGTTGTGATAAAACCTTATATTTTGTAGGACAAATAGTTTTTCACGTTATTTAGATAATTATCTCGATAATTAACAAAGAAAAATTCGGTTACTAATAAATTTTAAAAATTCGTCAAATCGACATGTTTTATCCTTGCTACCCTACTAAGCTACCATTTCCCAAAGTTACTGTAAGGAAAAAGTTGGGCGTCTAGTCGAAAGGAAGCTACTCACGAAAAATCAACTTGTTAGTAATCAATTATGAAATTTGTTCTGGGGAACCTGTACTATAACTTTTGCTTCGCCGAAATGACGGCACAGTGCATTAGATGAGAAGTCGTATTTGTTGGCAAGTTACATAGACGGCTCGGTAACAGCCTTCTTCACAAACCATTAAGTACTCATTCATCGAAGAGAACTCTCGCCCGTTCACAGCCACGGTAATTAACCGAACCTTGAAAACTTTAAGCACTTGCTAATATAGGGAATGTTGCTGCGATCGCTCACGAATACGGGCTATATTGCGTAGTTACATTTACATCGGCCTTGTCATTTGGTTATGTTCACGTTGCGGTTTAAATAATATAGCCCATTGTCAGTAAACCGTAATAAAAGGTGGCATTCAATTTGTGGGACAATAGTAAAGTTTCATAAACTGCCTGTACAGTGTTAGTGTATTTGTTTATTCTACAAAATATGTTAGCTACTCGGTTATGTTACAAAAGAGCAATGTTTTTGCTGGAGGTAGCATTATCAATCATACTATTTAGGGTGACATAAGTGGACCCTTCTCGTGCGAGCTCCAAGTTCCATTAGTCACGAGGACACGCCCAGTACTGATACGCTTTCCTTCAGCCACTTTCACAATAACTTTGTAATATTCCCTAAAAAAAAATATAATGTAAAAGAATACAATATTATTCCTTTGGGGCATTTTTCCTGTCAATTTATCAGACACTTGGAAGAACTAAATTCAAACAATTCAAAGTCTAGTCGCACGATGGCGTTTATTTGGTGGGAATATTTCACGCCAGTTTTTGATTTCTTTAAGATTCAGATTCATTTGAAGTATTTTTATTTGTTTTCTTGATAAGTTCAAATCAAAGGTTCGGCAACAACAAATAAATGAAAGCAAGTCTCGAATAAATAACACGTCCAACATATGATGAATGACTGCGATATTAGTAGCCAAGTCACAATATCTTTTTGGAGTCTTTTTAGAACCGTTGCATGTTGTTTCATTCTATCTGCCTTTACTTAAAGCTTACATGAGTTCCCGCAGAGGCCTGATAATACACTTTAGTACACTTATTGTGTTAATCAAGTGGCCAGACTATTGCCAGAACTTTCCAGCCGTCCGTAGAATGTTGAAATAGGAATGTAAATTCCGTAAATGCAATGTACTATAACAACAGTGGAGGAAAATATCGTGAGGAAACCTGCAAATCAATCGCATATATCCGCAAACCCGCACTGAGCCAGCGTGGTGGCCTATATGGCCTAACCACTCACAATAGTACCCTCGATTGTAGAGGAGGCCCGTGCCCTGCAGTGGGACGTACATATATGGGCTGGTACAGTACAGTAATGCAAATACAAGCCATTGCAAATAATATAAGAACTCTATAGGCAATTAATCCACGTAACAGATGTTTAAGCGGAGTTATGAGGAGTACTACTTAGAGACGAAGATGGTGACAACCGTAAACCTGATTGCGCAAAAAGCCTACCGACGTTAAGGAAAAACAAGTAGAAAACTTCTTACACTGGTACTGTCATGTTGGTCACGTAAACGACACAATAAAGGCAAAGGCAATGCAAAAGGCCAGAAGTTTTCGGACACTATAATAACATTCATTATTTAAATATCCAATTTCTACGTAAAATTTGCAAGTTTTCTCTAATAACTTACAAACGATTTAAGTTTCACAAATATCTACGTACAGCAAACGGTTCGATCAGCTCGAAACTTCACTGTACCAAGTTCTTGCTAACCCGATAACTGCGGAAAAGTCAGACTTGAAAGTTTTAAAGGTTTTGGTGAATTCAAACAACTTCAACTTTCTATAGTTCGTGTAATTTTACCAATTTATTCAAACCAGACAACAAACGATTGTATCGTGAAATATTACGGATTTAAAGTGTCCCCGCAACAGAGAATAAAGCCATTTATTATGGCAAATGCCGGTGCGATAATCAATTATATCATGATTGTTTTTAATTAAAGCTGAACAGAACCTACTGTTGGTAGGCAGAACACAAAACGACGTGGCGTGCAGCGCTACGTCTGACGGACGATGCTCAGTTTTAATTAAACTCACCTAATGCCCGCTCACGGCCAGCCATTTGTATCTTATAACCGATGGACAAATACGACCTACTTCAACAAATTCAAATATCTTTTGCCCCTACACTAGGAATTTTCATTGAAAACGCAAAACTCGTTAGTTATAATGTTGACATAAATGTTGTATAAAAATTTTCGTTGCGTGCCAACAGCGCCTCTATCGACGTGAACGGAACTTATAGTATTATATGAATAATTGACGTTTCGACAACGACGGTACGAACATGATTATCACGAATTGCTTGGTGTCAACATCATCAATGCGTCCCAATTTATACGTAAAAGCCAACATGCTTGCTGTAATGAGGAAAAAGGGATTTTTATGACAACCGAAGCGACTGATTCCTGAAACCGATGGCAGCTATAAAACCTCACGTATCGTCTTGACGATTTAGCAAACTTTCGTGGTGCGACCCAATTCGCTGCGTCCCGCTTAAAATTTTCCAAATTGCTCGGCTTCGTATCGGAATAGCTATGGTACCAAAGCGGAAAAGACGAGATAAAAACGTCACACAATTATTATTGTACAGTGTCATATTGTATTACAATTTTTGCCGAAAGACATCATTTTTATATACACGTACGTGACTTTTTTGTAAAATGAGTGCAATTTAATATACAAATAAATTTTGCAAAAACGGAAACTATCACATTATTGACAAGACCATAACTATAACATTCGAATATTCCGAAGAAAGCAAAATGTTAGATAGAGACTAATATATATACATAAATAGATGAGACAGTTTAATGCAGTAAGCACATAATTAGAATAAGTTCATAGAGCAGATAGAATCGAGTAGCGCAATATTTAATATTTAGCGACATTAATCCTCAACAGGCAGTGCACTCGGGCGGATCCTCATCACAAATTCCCGAGGGCACTACGTTAAATGTGGGACACCAAGTTCTCGCCGTCCGCCAAGCGGAATATTGCTTTGTCACTTGGCGACGTTGCACAGCTTCCCTAAGCCCAAGTAATTGGAAATAGTTGAAATAGACGACTTAAAGCAACATCGCTCCACCCTTGCGCCGAGTCTGCCACTGAACATCTTTCTCGCAGCGCTGCTATTGTTCATGTCTGGGTTGCCACTTTAAATTTATACACCGTCTAAACTTTAGTAACAGCCTTTTGACAGGAGTGATAAATGCGTATTAAGCCTTTATAATAACTCTGTAATAATCTTCGAAGGGAAAAGATTCGTGTTGTACATAATCAAGTTAATGTATAATTATTACTCTTAAAAATGTAAGACGATTCATAATTAAGTGTACATAAAATTTTCTGATAATTGTCGCGAACGCATTATTGATTATTTATTCTGCAACATGGATATCTAAGATAGACGGGTGCATCTGTTGAGTTATGCTAATAGGCTTATAAGATTATTACAGCACGTGCCATGTCAACGTGATCGAGATCGCAGCATCAAGTGGCTGGTGTTGATTGATACGAAAGCCCGGCCACTCTGCCCTATATATAATGTAACTATACAGTTGTGACACAAGCTAATTGAAGCCTCGTTAGTGGCGGCTACTCTATCATCGTTTAATGGAATCCGTATATCGAGCGCTTCGGACGTTTATTTATTTATCCCGTTTTCCACGTTTGCGAATAATACGGCGTCTAATTTGTTGAAATCTTGTAAGATTCCCCCCTCACGACGCATGCCCACATGGACTAAAACTGATCAGTATGCGAATCCCGCGCGCACATACCGCCGCCACGTCTCCATACACCACCAACTGCAATATGTTGAAATTGGTACGTGGCTCGGGGACAAAATACATACACATTCGGAACGTTTATAGCGAGCAATAGCAATAATATAATATCATAACATAACAGTACGGAGCGTAAGCACATCGCGCCGGTCACTAATTACGCCACGATTGTGAAAGAAACAAAGGAAATTATCTACACCAGAAATATTAAAACAAATTTCAAAGACCTGGTTCAGAACCTATTCTACACATTTTATTATGTCCTTTGATTACTATTTGCAAACACATTATGGAAATTCATATTGTTAATTATATACTATATATAGACCCTTTTGTGTAGGTGCGGTGGGATATAGGGATGAGTAGCTTAACTGGATTAGGGCCCGGGGCGGCGTCTGATTATTCCGCTCCTTGATTTACGATGACGCGATACTGTAAGGCGAGGCAGACCTGCTTTGCTAATAGAGGACTACATCGAAAACGGACAATTTATTGCGTCACACGTGCCGATACAATCAATTCCAAACGAAGGAAGAAACAGTGAAATATGAGAGGCCACGTCAACACGAGCGGCGAGAAGGGTCGGAGCAAGGGTAGGTAGGCATGGTCACAATAAACGTTACCTACGTCTAATGGAGGTCAACAAAGAAAGTTTCGACATTACGTATATTTACAAGGGAGAAAAAAGGCATTTAAATGCGGGTCGTGGCAGTGATTAGCCCGAGGACCCGTGCGCGTTTCGACCCACGGCCCTACATCTGCGCACGTGAATTGAACGATTCCTTTATCGAGCGGCGGGAGACATTCCGAATATACATTCTTTCTACACATTTAAATACATTAAAGGACCAAGGCGCCAATAAAATAAAGGTTAGACACAAACAACATGTCGGTAATGTTTATAGGTCGGAACGAAAATGTCCCAACGAAATATATTATTATTTGTTATACAATATGTCTCGTAAATAATGCCCTACTTATAAGAGTTTGTATCATAATTATCTTTATGTAGTCGGCACAAATATTGAAATTGTACACGCACAAAGTCTTTGAACCAACGTAAATGATACGTATCTCCCGTTTGAGATTTCAGTAGACCACAAAACAAATCAAATGTTTACAAACAGAGTACAAAGTGTTTGAACGCTTAACAGTCGTGCGTCATGTCATGAAACGTAATTAATAAGCAATATACGAACATAGCCAGCGCTTACATACCGAAACTTTGAGTTGGACGTTGTGCTGGAATTCTCAGAGACCGACCTATTGTCAGACTAATACTGTGAGTACAGTCGGCTACATCAAGTGTAATAGGTCTGTATTATGTAAATGAATACACCTTACCTGAGTTGGGCTGGTTATCGGAATTAGGCCGGGCTGAAGGTGCTCCGTCACGCGCCTCCACCTCTAGAGCGTACGCCCCCTGCTTTTCTCTGTCGAATACAACTTTTGTGAAGATTTCGCCGGTCTGCATACTGATTTCGAAGAAGTCCTTTCCCTCGTTGCGCGGCGAATCCACGATGTAGTAGTACACCTGCGAGAAAAATTATATTACGTTCATAAAAATGCGATACAACTCGATTTTAAAAGGATGCCAGGTTTACCGAGGCGAAGTCGTGTTCGTGACTCCGCTAAAGCTTTCAATTATTTGCCTGCATTTATTTAGAATAGGGGATTTATACCGCATTTATTGTTGAGATGTGAAGTATATTGATTTTACGAACGAAATTATTAGGAAAACATTGTTCCTTCTAAACTTGCTTTTTTAATCGTCTAGTTTTGTGAATTATTCGACATTTATCGATTAATTTGCAGAAATTTAAAATGCCTACCAAAAAATATGTAAATAAATAAAAGTAACCGCGAGTAAAAGTCGTCAAAATACAAAATTCATTCGTTCCGATGCCTGCCACTGCCATATCTGACACGTGTCCAATTAGATTTGCAACTTTTTTTTTACAGAAAAAATAACAGGTGAAAACGATGTGAAGCACGAAACTGGTATAGTAAAAATCTCAAAACCATGCATGAACATGGATAAACAAGCGCACACAGTAAAAATTGAAAAAGTTAAGGTCATAATTGTCAATACAAAAAGGTGTAGTGTTTCCGCAAAACATTTAATTATATTATAGTCTCAGGATAGCGATCCCAACGGAATTGCTTTGTATATTTGTGTATTCATGGTGTTTTCAGTTTTGCTACTGTCCATGAGCGGTGAAATTGCTAACCTTCAGGCGAATGGCATACTCGTCTCGCCATTCATTGAAGAAACAAACAGCATATGCATGCACGTCACGTGTCCTATTGTTTGATCTAGACTCTAGTAGTTAAGAATCGCTGAACATAACGTGGTGTTGGAGTCCCAGATCAAAATTACATATGAGTTGTCTAGTACTCTGATAATTTGCCGAACTGTTTTTGGCTTTGGGTTGAACTACTGTTTTGCCTACACTTAAGAAGTCCGAAGCGTGTGCTTAGGTATCTATGTCTAGCATATGTGACAGAATCAATAACTAGCCACTGAAAAAGTATGGTCTCGGAACATTTTAGTTACTTTGTTATTTTTTATTCTCATTCCTGTTAATGTACACTTATATAGGGTATATCAAGACAGCTACCGATAACGAAGCCGGGTGGTAGTTTAAGCGACTTCAGACACAATGCAACAGAAAAAGTTGCAAAAAAAAGCGAGCGAAATGTTTAGTTGCATTGTGTTTGTGGTGACTAAAACTACCACCCGGCTTCGTTTTCTGTAGCAGTCTTGAGATACCGAGTATCCATAAACTCAAGTCTTTTTTCCAGAAGAGTTACGCAGAGGTGCTACTCGGACACCTTACGTTTCTAATTTAATTTTATAGTGTAGTAATATAGATGATGTGTAACCTTTAATTGATATGTATATCAGCCAGTTTGTCCATGAATGTGTTATTAAATGTTTAATATACATATCGTTGGTGTATCTATTTTAATAAAACATTGCTACCAAGCAAGTTAGTGAATCTGGTGATGGGTAAGTATCATTAGGGTAGTGGTCAATCTAGTTCCATAATTCAAACCCAGTCAAAGAATTCTAGCGCAGTGTAACCATCTAAAACTGAAGCATCAAGACAATGGTTTATAAATGTGTAATAACCCATAAAAAATATTTACTAATAATCTTGATAAACCTCAATATTCCAATGGCAATTTTGAATACCAGTTCACGTCGTATTTAACACTATCCTGAATGGACACATTGGTAATATTGAATTACACTTTATCACATAGGTCAAAAAGCAATTTGGCAAATTACAAAACTATGGCTTATTATTGTAAACATTTCATATTTAATTGCTTCACCGAGAGGCATTCTCCACTGCTGATTGGATTACCTGCGTAATAACCAATACAATATTTATAAATCAATTATGAAACAATCAAAATTAAGAAATTATTTTCCGGATTACCGAAAGAATCTGATAAACTGTAATTAAGTTTACAACAATAATAGATTTGATAATAATTTATGACGAATTGTTTTACATTTAACTTGAAATCAGATGAATCTAGTTCATTGTTATCTTTAGTTTGTAAGCAGGAGGATAAAGTTTTGTGAATATTTTATTAACTTAGTTCGACGGAAGTTACTAGTACATATAAAATAAACCATTCCTGTCATATCAATTAAATTCGATATTACTTTCAAATACGGAATTAATTAATAGGGGTTTCCAACTGTTAGCATTATGATGATAAATATAAAAAATCTTTTGTATCTATATTTTAAACTTTAGTGCAATTCAAGCTTCGATTTTTTGCTTAAAATAGAACACAACAAAAGTCGAACAGCCAATTCATGAATTTGATCGTTAAAATATCATACCACAGGTTTTACTCTCTGCTCAGATCGGTATAGAAAAGACGATCGAACCCAAAAAAAGGAATATGTCTCTAACACACGAATGCGATTGCAGAAAGACTAATTTATATCCGATTTGAATTGATCCTATCCTATTAAGGCTGACTCTATGCTTTTAATCTGCTCAAGTCCCGTCTACGTTGATTTAGTGGTTTTGGCGTTATTTTCGAACAAACGGTATGAATGGGCCGAGTCGACCTGAGAGGTACTGTCGTACAGAAACCCAACATAAAGTACTGCCTTTGTTGGTTTTACGAACCCACATTACAAAGACAACAAAAAGAATATTGAAACATAATGATAACGTAATTTAGGAATATAGGTACAGCTGAATTTAGAGTGGAACAGAATGGGATACATTTAGACAATAAGTCGAAATATATAGACAAAATTGCTGTTATTAAAATGAAGATATTTCCTATTGATTTTTATGAACTAAGTAGTGCGAATAGAAATCCATCCAGTCCAAGTAATACAACATAAATGTTATCCTCATTGCTCTTGTACACGGTACAGTCTTGTCGACAAGAATGTTTTACTAAATCGACCACAAGCAGTGTATTAGCTGCCGACGTAGTAACTTCGTGTTGGCGAAGTTATTATTCACAAGCTGTATAAGACTTCGCAAGGAGTTTGCGATACGTAGCGAGTGCGAAAGCTTAAGTAAATCTTGTCATTGAGTCAAATCCAAACAGGTGTTCTACTGCAGAACCCAACCTAGCTGAAAGATGAAACGTTTACGCAAACTTGACTTGAAACTTCTGAATAATAGCGTCGAACCAATTAGCGATTCTAATAACGGAGATGGTTGTAAGTTCCGAACGCTCGTTTTCATAATGACGGCTTAAAAATATTTTCCTTCCTCAATTGGTTTATTCTTTGAAAACATTTTTATGGCAAAAGTTTTATTATTGCAAATCAAGTTGTAACATTATTCTATTGTGAATGAAGTCAATTCGTTCTTTAACGTCTATAAAATTAATTTACGCTAATTCCAGGTAACCAAATCTACATACAAATAAATACACCAATATAGTCACACACGTAGCCGTGATCTCAACCTAAAATCATTGAAGTTGATAAATACTAAAATACAACTGACTTTTTAGGCTAATGTATTAGTCTAGTCAACAAGTTCAAAAACGTGTTAAATAGACATAAAGCTCCTAAAAATATGTGCCATAGCTCATTTGATTCGGAATGACGTCTAGAAAAATGTTTTTTAAGGGTTTATTAGCACATAAAAAATTGCGATTGTTATTAACAAAATAAGAAAAAAAAAAGGTATTTAGTTTTTCGTTAATAACTTTTAAAATAATGATATTTAAGGAATTTTGAAAAAAGAACCTGAAAGAGGAGAAAATTTCCAATAAAAAAGTCCTAACTCCCGGAACTCTATCTATATTATTTATAAAAAAAATTTAACGCTGAAAATAGGGCTCCGCGAGGGCGTAACGGCATAGGCTCGCCGTCTAAAAAGCCGGTATATCACCTAAAATAATTTTTTTTTAATATTAAATAACAATTTAAAAATTTGAATAAATTATAGTGTAATCTAGACACTTGAACGAAAAAAACCTCGGTGAAAATATATTTTTTTGTCGATTTTTCAAAAAGTAACACCATTGTTAATTAACTAATTTTTTTCCAATCTCTGTTTTTATAAATTACGGTATAAAAGTTTAAATAATTGGTCTATAAATTTTTCGCTTCGTGGAGCTCTTTTTGTTTAGGTACTTAATAAAGTTATGCAAAAAAAATTTATTAAAGTTAATTATTTAGTTAATTATAATTTTTTTAAACTAACTAAAAATGAAATTTCTAAAAAATGTTATCAAAAAAAATTTTTTTTGGTAATATATTATTATTGCTGTTTTCGCACCTGATATAGGTATTAATTAACATTGGAAAAAAAATTTTTACGTCATTTGTTAAGAAATTGTTTATAAAAAAATAGACTATTTTGGGATTTTTAATTATTATTTTTTTATTATCTTATAGCATAGGTGAAATGATGAGAAAAAAATTTTTTTGTATCTTTTACAAAAAAATTTTTGTATTTTTTACAAAAAAATTTTTTCTTAACTTTGTTATATATGGTTGTTTTTGTTATTTTTTAAAGATTTCGAAAAAAAATATAACGGTTAATATTATTTGTTTATAACAAATTGTTAAGTTAATAAACAATTAAATTATTTATAAAAAAAAATTATTTCTCTGTTATTCCATTGAAAAGGGTAAATGATGATTTTTAAGGATAAAATAATTTCTTAACTAATTATTTAAACAATTGAAATATAAAAAAAACGATTATAAACAATAAAAAAAATTATTTAAGAAAAAATTTTTTTTTTAAAATCATCATTTCACCTATGCTATAAGATAATAAAAAAAAAATAATTAAAAATCCCAAAATATTCTATTTTTTTATAAACAATTTCTTAAGAAATGACGTAAAAATTTTTTTTCCAATGTTAATACCTATATCAGGTGCGAAAACAGCAATAATAATATATTACCAAAAAAAAATTTTTTTGATAACATTTTTTAGAAATTTCATTTTTAGTTAGTTTAAAAAAATTATAATTAACAAAATAATTAACTTTAATAAATTTTTTTTGCATAACTTTATTAAGTACCTAAACAAAAAGAGCTCCACGAAGCGAAAAATTTATAGACCAATTATTTAAACTTTTATACCGTAATTTATAAAAACAGAGATTGGAAAAAAATTAGTTAATTAACAATGGTGTTACTTTTTGAAAAATCGACAAAAAAATATATTTTCACCGAGGTTTTTTTCGTTCAAGTGTCTAGATTACACTATAATTTATTCAAATTTTTAAATTGTTATTTAATATTAAAAAAAAAATATTTTAGGTGATATACCGGCTTTTTAGACGGCGAGCCTATGCCGTAACGCCCTCGCGGAGCCCTATTTTCAGCGGTAATTTTTTTTTATAAATAATATAGATAGAGTTCCGGGAGTTAGGACTTTTTTATTGGAAATTTTCTCCTCTTTCAGGTTCTTTTTTCAAAATTCCTTAAATATCATTATTTTAAAAGTTATTAACGAAAAACTAAATACTTTTTTTTTTTTCTTATTTTGTTAATAACAATCGCAATTTTTTATGTGCTAATAAACCCTTAAAAAACATTTTTCTAGACGTCATTCCGAATCGAATGAGCTATGGCACATATTTTTAGGAGCTTTATGTCTATTTAACACGTTTTTGAACTTGTTGACTAGACTATATAGAGAGAGGCAGATATTAAGCCAACCAAACCATAAAGACAGATTTAAGAATATGGTCAAAATTCTAGATGAGTTAATAATAACAACTGGAACTTCATATGATTGATATTGAATGGACGGCACTCGTTTCGTAACCTGAAAATAAATTTCCACACAGTCCCACAGCATCGTGAGTATATTTCGAAACTGAAATACGCCATTTTGTTTACTGTACAAAAGGCCGGCATAAATACAGATGCAATGAAAAGGAAATGCGTGTAGTAGCAATGGACAAACTTGCAATATTTGTTTCATAGAAATATCTTGCATTTTAAACAAAAATATTATATCGCTCATCCAATAGAACATCGACGTAATTACAATGATGAAAATGTTTGATTGTATTATATGTTTTTTTAATTCTTGGGTTTTCGCACGAAATTATTTGAATTATCGTTCATAGTAATTATTTTATGTGTGTATATAAAATAATTAAGATTTCATCGAATTGATTGGAAATACATTGTATTATTAATAAATTTTTAAAAATTTCTTCCGAAAAAAATCTAAAACGTAATTACGTCATTGTTCTTTTGGATGAGCGATATGTGAATATGCTGCAAACACAAATATTTTTCACAATACTACAATCGGGGTAAGTGAATACAAAAATAGTAAAAAACTATAATTTCGTGTATATGCCATGATATACCTTCAATAGTTATCTCCATTTTAGGTGGCGGGTTTAATCCATGCGGGGGTAAATATTTGTGCGGTTTTCAAATATTTGAGCCGTGGTTAGGTGTGTGCATGCTAAAATTGTATTTGTGGTATGTAAACGTGTTCACAATTCGCAAATCTTACTATGTGGCATTGTATTATTCAAATAAAAATGATTACGTCTATATAGATTTATGTAGTGTGCGCAAAATAACATAAATACAGTTAACGTACTAGAATGAAGGCATTTTATTTAATTATTCACAATTGTAGTCCAATCCAAAGTGCAATCACAACGGGTGAAAATTGCATTTTTATTCCCTGGCGTTCACGAAAATTATAGGCACAGTAAATCGCAACCGTTGCATATTTGTACAAAAACGTATATACATTTTGTAGTTTATTTCGTGTCCGTGTATGTTATCGCGGATTATTTATGGCGGCGCAAGTGAATGAATAAACGAAACATTTTAATGTTGAGTACTTTTAAAAAAAATCACATGCACGCATTTTGTGACAACTTGAAATAAAATAAATTAGACAAAGCATAAAAACAGTGTTTTAAAATAATTGAGTTATTTTCTGAATTAAACTAAAAACAATTCACGAATTCAAACAAATGGTGCGTGTTATTTTCGTGCAATAAAAAAAACTTATTTTAACTGCGTAAAATCCAACGAAAATTGTAAATGAAAAAGCTTTTGTGAGGCTATATGGTCGGTTGAATCTGTCGATGGATCGTAGTTACTTTTTCTTGCAAAACGAATGAACGTGTTATAATGAAAGTTCACAGTATTAAAGCATAAACATTTGATAAATATATAGGCAATATTATGTTACTTTACTGAATAAATTGGCCATATTATAACGATAATTGGAAAGTCAGCTAGACAAAAAAATTATATCAGATTAATTTCCGTGTGTGGTACATAAACCATTCTGTATCTGTATCTGTATCAGTCCATATACGTCCCACTGCAGGGCACGGGCCAACTCTACAACCGACAGCACGATTGAGAGTGGTTAGGCCATATAGTCCACCACGCTGACCTAATATATAGTACCGCAGTCCGCCAACCCGCAGGTTGACGGACTTACATACTATAGAAGTTTTATAAATCGCTATGGTATGCAGGTTTCCTCACGATGTTTTCCTTCACCGTTTTAGTGCGTGGTGATTGACTATCAATACACACATGACTCCGAAAAGTCAGAGGTGTGCCCTGGGATTCGACCACGACCACCGTGAACATGTTGGCAGTCGCGTCTAGTCCGTTTACCAACAGGCCACCACGCACTAAACATATGTATACTATTAAAGTACACATAAACCATTAGAGTAACTTAATAATATATTGCGTGGTATTCTTTCTCTTAACAACATTTAAAAAAATACAGCGTATCTCTCATGTGGAAGCCATCAAAGGTAAAAATAGTGAAGCAAAAATATGTTTTATATAACACTAAAATACACACTTCATAGCAAATGCTTTTATAAAGAAACCTTTTATCGCTTTTGTTATTCAAAGACGCGAAACTTTGTCTTGTACACTAAGTAACATGGACAAATAGTTTAAAAGTAACAACTTATAAAATATAGGGGTGTGTTACCTTTTCTATACTAATATGTTGAGCCGGGCGGAATGAAATTTGGCATGGCGGTAGTCTGGGACCTGGAGACGCACTTTAGCTATTTTTATTATTAAATTCAACCTTTAAGGACGGAAAAGGGTTGAAAAGTTAGTGTGAGAAATAGTTTGTCATAATTATTCAAAACTTCGCGTTAATGAAGGTGGAGTGCGGTGAAGTAATTGCACACAAGCGAAACTGGGTCGGGCCGCTAGTCTTAAATAACAAAGTATTCACAGGATCAATAACTACGTTTACAGACGTAAGGAAACGGTCTTCGTTATCAAAAACAAAACGTACTTTTAATTCCTTTTTTACATGTATCAGAGTGAAAAATTCGCCGATTTCTAGCGCACCGTCTGTTTCCAAATCCATCCAATGCATTTTAAATGGAAAAATCAGTTTGTTACTTGCTTCAAGAAACAAACTGATTTTTCGTCAAGTCAGCCACCGATTACCGGATAAATGGCCACAAAGCTTGGCATGCGTGGAGCCGTTGTGACTTATTCATATTTTATTACAGTATAGACATCGCATTTAAAATATCAGTCAGATAAATCAACTATGAAACAGTCGATATTTATTACAATGGAAGATTCATTTGACGATATGTAAACGAGGCGTCGTATATCGCAGTATTGCGTGACGGACACAGTCGGCCAAACGACATGACGTATCGGCCATGCTTTTTCAACGCAGCTACGGCTAACTGAACGGGTTAACCAAGCAAATTAATTTAACTTTATTGATCTCACTATTCACAACTGCAGACCAATAAATACATATTAGTGGACAATATATCAGGAAGCAGCGGAGTTGAAGCGTAATTTAGAGAGTTAATAGTAAATCCTTAACTTCGATTCTCATTCTATTTTAAATTTAAAAATATATGCTCCAGAAATACAATCCTTCATTATAACATTAGTACTTCTATCAGATAAGTAAAGATGTGGTTTTCAACACCTATCTAAACTGAAAGAGGAGCAAAAGGTGGAAACAAAAAATAGTATTTTATCTCGGAGCATTCACATTTTTGTAACATTTTCTAATTAGTGATCTTTTGTTTCTATATTACTAATTATTTTCGAGAATTATCGTGTTTTTAGTAAACAATTTATTTATTTATTTATTTATTTACACTTTATTGCACACAAAAGGAAAACAAATACAAACAGAAATCACAAATATAAAAAGTACAATTGGCGGTCTTATCGCCGAAAGGCAATGTCTTACAGACAACCATGGGATGGATTTAAAAATAGGATAAAAACAATTTATTAAAAACAATATTTTCTTAAAAAGAAGAAAAAACAATGTTTTGCAACAACAAACACAAACGTACACTTTTATATATATTGTAGTATTTAATTGCCTTCCCAAAGAGTTTCTGTAACTCAGAAAAGTTTAAAGAATATTTTTCATGTAGTACAATATCGAAACATTGGAAACTTTTGGTAATTCTTTTTAATTCCTGAATGTTTGTTGCTGTGAGTCTCTGATGGCTTTCACAACTTCACGGATGAGTTCACAAGCACTTTAGCGTTCCAATCAGGAAAACAAAGGACTTACAGGTACTTTTAGTTGCACTACTTGGCGTGAAATAACCACATATTCTGTAAATGTATACATGCATGCTTCATTAATTGTATGTGTGTATATCGAGTGTGTTTATACTATTTACAAATGTGTGACGACATATATGTTAAGCTAAGCTATGTTATTTTATTTAAAAGATTAATATTTACTCGCACCTAATGCTATTCCTTTTTAATTGTAAAATATTCTACTTTACCGATGACTGCAATAATTCTGATCAATAAATGGATTTATTTAAATAACATTCGTTTTAGTTGTCATTCTGAAACATATTATGTCGACAACTATGTCGTACAGATTCGACGTAGAATAATTACGTTTACGAGTCCTGTAAACTATGGCTAAGTAATGACTTCGTTTTCATAGTATGGAACTTCGTTAGTATAGAAATGTATATATACAATAAATACATACATAAACTCATGCCCCTTTCCGAGATATTGACAGAACTTCTTCCAGGTCACCCGCATTTCCCCTTGTATGTTACGATGTGACCCTGACCCGGGATTCGAACCCGATACCTCTACTTTATAATCGAACTGCAGTACAACTACGCCACCGAGGCAATCGATGTACAATACACAATAAAAAATAAATATTTAGTTCAGTCTTATTATACAAAAACTCACTTTTTTATATCAGTTACGTGACACAGAATAGCACAAGAATATTTGAATTTTAAATCTCCGATAGACTAGGAGCCGTGGTAAGTTTTCCATGACTTTCGGAGGTGAGTTGAAGCCGGCATTAATTTATGAAAGGTATCACGAGTCATTAGCCGCGATGAATAGCCGAAGAGCCGATCATTCGTCATAGGTACGTCCAACACACTTGCCATACTCCTTATTTATAACGCGACTAAATAGTATACACTGATATTAATGCAATTTAAACTGTGAATATGTTAAGTATTCTTTGATCAAAACGTCCTTGTTATAGCTGTTTTTTGCACTCACCATACTTGCTGTATTATTTTTAATTCAATCGAGATTTAAAAACAGGTTTTTCCCTTTTTTGACTTCCATATACTGCCTTATTTATATATAGACAGTTCTAAAACCTATTTTAGTTATTTAATATTTTGTCTTCTTCATTCAAATGTCCTTCGAATTGGATAAAACATTACCGCCATCTACGACTATTTCCGATTGCTTCCATTATACGGTTGTCTGGTAGAAATCGCTATAAACCTACAGCCCGCCCATTGTATTACCAAACATGACCTATTTTTGTCAGCCCTAAACCGTTATTTGGTTTGCAATAAAGAACTATTGTATTGTAACCAGGCATACCAGAATAAAAATCGTGCGAAATTAGAGCAGTCAAATTCTTTCCGTCCATCATTTTTATATTTAAATAAGGCTATTAGGGAAAATGTAAAAATGAGCATAGATTAACGATATTGGATATATTCTAATTTTTTATTCCATAACCATTCATTACAGCACATAATATTTCAAACGTTCACCACGAATGATGTGCGAACTGAAAGAAAAAAAAGGCGAAGTATTCTCAGCTGGCCTAGCTTTGACACTCGACTTCATTTAGTTCCAGTAAGCGCCACCGCAATCAAGTAAAATCATGCTCTATTGTAGCATTAAATTAAAGACAAAATGACAAGTTTTCGACCCTTATCCTAAATTTCAAATGAAATCCTGTGTCGAGAGTAAGCCACGAGATAAATACAATTCCTATTTCATTTTAATTTAAAATACATGTACTACCCTTATATTACTATAACGGTAAAGGAAAACATCGCGAGAAAACCTGCATATCATAGCGATTTCTATGAATTTTCATGGTACGTGAAGTCCGCCAACAGGCACTAGGCGAGCGTGGTGGACTATATGGCTATATATGGGTGAATATACAAAAATTGGGTAACTCGCTGTCATCAGGCAATATATACAAAGTCTTATTATATTTTATTGAAATAACAACTTATTTTAAAACAATGAAAAGTCCTTTATATGGTCACCCAATTTCACTTATTCATTTTAAATACAAGTTAATAAAAAAACAAAATTAATACTTAAAATGTCAGTCCTTTGGCATGTCACAATCCCGAAAACCAACAATCAAGTGACTATCTATTAAACATTATCATTGATTTAAGAAAACTTACTAATTTACTACAATCTGTGATGAACATAGTATTATATACTACAACTTTTATAATCCAATGTTCTCCAATTTATTTTAAAAAAAATAAGAAACTTTGTGTTTGTTTTCATCCGTCAGTCCGTTGTGTGTTCTTTAAATTTGAAATTCTCGCCATATATCACCGAGTCAAGGTCAAATCCCTGTTTATGTATTAATGTTGGTAATGAAGTTAGTTGCGGACAGCACAATTTGACGGCCGCCATAACTGTACGAGTTCTTGGGTTGTGTTTGTCTTCTATACACATGCAAACCCAGTCAAAATTTCAGTCCCGTGGTGGGTCGTTATGTTCTTGTTAATCTGAGGTTTATTATCATTTATACATAATTAACTATGATTTGTTAAAATGTAGTTTGTTGGTATTCGAAATTATCAAAAAAAACATTAGTTCTGATTATAACCTCAAATTATGTCTTGTTCGTCAATCCGCTGGCGTCAGTCCTTTGTCAGGTATCGCGCCAGAAGATTGAATTGTCTCCATAATACTGCTTTTTGTTGTTGTTTTAGAGCACTTTTATCTTAATTGCTACCGTGTATAAGCATTTCTATTTTATATTTCAGTTTAGAATATCATACGGCACACTAAAAGCAATTAGACTAGGGAAGAAGATTAGAAAAAAAAGAGAAGCCGAAAAGGCTCGCTTGGCCAGAATTAAAAGTGCCCCATTAAATTAGCGGAATACAAAGAAAATTAATAACAAAAACTTCAGTACTTAAGGAAATAACTAAAATTTTTAAAAAAAACCTACTTTAAAAAAAAAACCACTAAAAACCAAAAAATAATAAAATATTAAATTACGCATAAATTTTGATTTGTTGGCTAGTCAAGTCATTAAGCAAATTAATCAACATGCACAAGTACAATGAAATAAATATTATTTTTTGCTTTGCAGTGGTACTTATTATTTTAATATTTTTTGTGGTTTTTGTTTTGAAGTCGGTTTTTAGTTTTTTATAAAATATTTTAGTTATTTGTATATTTTTAGTGTTGATAGGCATTTCAATGAAGAAGAGTTGGTCCCACAAGGAATATGTTCTTTCCGATGACAATGAAATCGCTAAAATCAGTTAAAGCTGCCGAAGATATTGGTATTTACGTTTATTTTAATTTTATAATTATTTTTAATTGTTACTAAGTGATTTGAATACTTAAAAGACATGTGCCATTATTAAAACTAAGAGATTTGTACTAATTCTTATTAAATTTCATTATAATTCTTAGAAAATTGTGTACTTTATCAGGACTATGTTAGCCTCGTCAGTCCCCTGGCAGTCAAATTCAGAAAATTTTAATTTTTTTTTTTTTTTTTTTTTTTTATTGCAATGAATAGCGAGACGAGCAAGCCGTTCGCCTGATGGTAAGCGATATCGACCGCTCATAAACAGTAGCAACATTCCACTGCGCTCGCCATCCTGAGACATAAGATGTTAAGTCTCAATATGTCCAGTAGTTGCTCTGGCTAGAATGTCCTTCAATCCGAAACACAACAGTGCATTTAAGCAGTGTCGTTTCACGGGAGAAATAAACATTGCGGTGGTACCTACCCAGATGGCCTCTCACATATGAGAGACCTGCCACCAGTAAATCTCATAATTTACTTAAAAAAGTGACTGGCCCGATTTGGAACAATATAATCATTAGATTTGTCATCATATGCACCCGAATTTGTTATAATTTGATTTAATTATTATAGTAAACAAAATATCCTCAAAAGTTACCCAACTTTTGTATAATCACCCATATATACAGGATGAAATCGAATTCAGTCGACAAACTTAAATGAATAACCCAACTTGTAACCAAGAATATTTAGGGCACATCATTAAATTAATCGAGTTATGTTTTTGATATTACAAAAAAACTTTATAATAATCAAAAGTATCAAATCAATTATTCCACGCGTGTTAGTTTTCTTAATGAATGAATGACGAATAGGAAGACGCGCGGGGGGTGTGCTAACCGCGTCGCGCGCGCATCGTGAGTAAGTAAAATTGCAAAATCAACTTCCCCTTCATACTTTTACCGGCTTAGAACGGTCAATCATGCGATAAATAAAACATAATTAAACACTTAGTTACTTGAGTATTAAGAGGTATCTATCGCATCTTTGGCGTATTTAAAAAGTTGGAATCACGATATTTACAATAATTGACATTTAAATTAAATAATAATCACCGTTAATTAACTCACATGTTCTTAAGTAGCTGCCTTATCTCCACCGAATGTCCACCGCCGTTCTCCAAACACAACAAAGCACGACGCCGCAAATTGTCTTTAATTTTACGCAGCACAGTCGTTTGCGATTTAACTACCTCAAATGCACTTAAAATTTTGTCTTTTAATTGTTGCACTGTTTCGGACTCTCGCTCGTAAACAATTCTTTTTATTTCTCCCCACAAATAAAAGTCTAGTGGGGTAAGATCAGGTGACCTTGCCGGCCATGGTACTGCGGGTTACGACCTCTGACGCTCCACCAATGTTCGTTGTGGATATTAAATAATCCGATCCGCGTAAATGTAGCCTCGTCAGTCCACAGAATATTACAATTTAAGTTTTGTAATAACCAATTACAAAACTGCATTCTTGGTTGATAGTCAGCAAGGACGATATCGTGTACTCGTTGGAAATGGTACGGATACATACCGGACACATTTAATAATTTCCAGACGTAATATTGGCTCACATTAAAACGCCTAGCTGCTTGTCTCGTGCTCGCTTGTGGATTTTCATTAAAAAATCTCTTAATCATTTGATACATTCGTCTCGGGTGTGCTGGTACCCTCCCCCTAGCTTGGGCATGCGTTGGAACATGCAAGCTACCAAAGTCCAGTAGGATTTGAGTTGCACTCAATATTCTTTTTAATGACGGCGGATTTCTTTGGGGATATCTTTGCTGCCACTTCGTTGCGTTTCACGCAAATTATGAGTTAGGCTGTACCAAACAACCATGTCTAGGTACTGTTGGTTGGTAAATGGGACTAGGCTATTTTCCCTCGTTCTAGGCATCTTAACCACACACACACACACAAATACACTCACATGCACATAAGATAATCCTACAAACAACTGTAATCGATGACGCATGCGCGACCGTGACCTATCTCGGAGATAGTTTTCGGACGACTGGTGATTTTTTGTTTGTTTTGAGGGCGCTTGCGCCTGCAGCCTTGAGCCTATGTGTAGGTACTTAGGCGGCGTGGCGGCGGGATCAAACGGTTTGGCAACGTCGCCGTGTCGAGTCGGTGCGTTTGTAGTTTGTACTCGCTCTTTACGCGCAAAATAGATAAACAATTTTGAATGACCGTTCGACGCGTTGCCAAACTTTTTACGATCTACGACTGTAAATGCCGCACGTAATGCGCGATCGATGTGACTTGATACTTTGAACATTTTATTTATTTGTAAACTTTTTAGTCGTCCAGAAATAATAATAAAGTACTGATATTTTGAGTTTACCTAAAGCAATAACTTCGTTTGCATCGTTATAGGCGAAAAAAAAGTTTTTTTTAATTACAATTTAAATTTGTTTTATTTCGATCTATAGTAAAAGTATTACTGATACTGAATCACCCATATCAATTTGTCGACTGTTTTCAATTTCATCCGGTATATAAAAGAATAGGTAACGATTATGCATAATATAAAATGACGTCATTACAGCCAGTTTTAATTAGTGTTAGCATTAAATCTACTTTAGCCTTGATTATTTATTCAACAACTGAAAACTTGGCGGTTTTACTGCTCGGTGTTGTTGTTTAGAGATAAACAAAGTTTCATCTTAATTAAGGTTGCCTTCCTATCCGCGAATTTATAATTTGATAGAACGATATCTCAAATCACTTTTCGTTCCGTGAATAAAAATTTTAAATATTCTCCTAATATTGTACAGATGCAAGTTTCTGAGTTTGTAACTTCTTCACGCTCAAATGGATAGACCAATTTTGATTGAATTTGGTATGGAGCTAGATATGATACCCTGGACTAACATTATTTATTATTCTTCCGAAAAATATAGTATGCCCGTGGGATAAGTACGGAATTCAAATATATTTGCTTCACTTGCAAATTCAAACGGTTTGGATGGGCTAAATAGGGCGGATAAGATGGACATAAGACAGGAGGGAATTTAAGGGCGGGACGGGACGGAACGGAAAAAAATATATAAAAACGGCAGTTACGTTGAGTTTACATGTATTTGTAAAGCAGTAAGAACGTGAAATAAAATATTTCTGATATCAAAAGTATCAGCACCCTAGCGACCGCTACTGTTAAATAGACTGTTATTTTTTAATATTAAATGTACAATAAATAGGAGAAAATTATCGTGAAAATGGGGACAGTTTTACTGGATGTAAAACCTACAATAAATATCAAATGTTATTATAAACAAGGAAGGACGAGTACAATACAAATGTATAAAACAGTATATGTAGCGGTAAATTGGGAACACCCTAAATATTATTTAAAATGTCTTAAGATATCAATCTTTATTGCTCAAAATATACCTATAATACCAATCCACGATCCATACGCCAACAAGACCCTTTTCAGGAATAATAGTCGAGAAATTCTATTCTAAAATTGAAATCAACGGTTATCTTACAACTTGATGTATTAGTAATGTCTGCCGCGGACATAATTAATCCGCTCGAGGCCACTACGTGATTATAATCACGAGATATTAACTATAATTACATAAACTATTCAGCCCATAACCTGAGGCAGATTATGTTAAGAATTTTGCAGACAAAACTAATAAAGTGACTAGCACTTGATAATAAACAAGGAAAATCACACAACACATCACCTATAGGGAAACATTATTTGTGGTCATTACAATTACTCCGGTACGTTCAATTACTCATTTAAATCTCGAGTAAAGGACTCAGGATGAATGGTTACACGAGATAATACGACGAGCATGCCGTTCGCCTGATGGGAAATCTCAATATGGCTAGTAGTTAGCCCGGCAACAAAGTCTTTCAATCGAAACACATCAGTGAATTTAAACTACTGTTTGGCTGGAGAAATATACATTGCGGTGGTACCTACCCAGACGACCTCTCACATATGAGACTTGAGAGATCTACCAACAGTAAAATATTGAACTGTATGTATGTGAATACGATTCCCTTTCTCTTATATGCATCAAAGGTTACATCTAAGACTAAGAGATTGCGTAGTGCAATAAGGCCGTGCATTCTTACTTTAAATATAGTTATAATTGTTTTGTCTCCTTCTAGTGTAAGTACAACAGTGTCTAAAGAACAATAAGTAAAATAAAAATAGATTACGGAACGAGTAAACTTCATACACAAGCACGACATTAGGATTATACTGTTGCAAATACAGAGGTTTTCGTTAATATCTGAAAGACTAAACTATCTTGCTGCAGACAAAATTATGCCAAATTATATTCAACTGGTACATCGAAAAGGCACTGGATGATTACGGGATGCAAACTTTTGCAAACCACGGTAACTACTCTTAGTTTAACATAAAATTTATAGTTAATAATTCAGGCGGACGTGAATATCCTATGCACATTATATACGCTTTCGATGTTATGGCTGTAAGAATAAGAATCAGTCCTCAGAGGTCACCAAGCCTAGATAATAGTCAGCTTGACTGTTTTCGTCCTGGGTGCTAATTGAAGTCTCATGTTATCAATTGGTAAAATAAAATTCATAGAAAGTGGATCGCTAAGCCGGTTATCAAATGTAGATCCTAACATTTGCAACATAGATTTTAATCCATTGAGGCTAACTAAATATACAAAATCATTAATACAAATCCCACATTGGTAGTAATATGTTTCGGTATATTAGGAATCAAGGCTTCAGACTAATCCATCAATCACGAAATACTCTTACATAATGTAGTTTTCGCTTTCATTCCTAAAACTTCTGAATATCAAATATGAATAGATATGTATAGTGTATACAGCGTATTCGATAAGTTTTGTAATGAATCTTACCTGGTTGTTGGGGAAAGTTCCATCTTTATCAATAGCGTTGACTTGCGTGACCTTCGTCCCTATAGGCTCGCCTTCCAAGACGGTCTCTTGTTCTCGCTCAGTGAACAGAGGTATTTCGTCATTCACGTCCTCCAGCATAATGTAGACTGTCGCCTCCGAGGCTAACTGTTGAGCTCCATTGTTCTATAGGGAAAGAATGTACGAAATTGTCTCATTAGAAAAAGTTAAAGATATAGTTATATTAAAAAAAGATGTTGTGCTGAGAAAGATGTAAAAGATGGCCTTTGAGACGTCATATTTGCCCGTCTCAACAGAATACTCGTCATATAAGATATCATTAATATATTCCGTTATGTATACTTGTAATATACATTTAACAAATTTTAAAATCACACAATTACTCGACTTAAAATTCCATCTAAAACGAATTTGATGTTGGTTAACCTAGCACAATATATTTACTAAATAAACTTGTATCCAATAATGGCGGCTCGCTTTTGTTGAAATTTTGATATTGTGCAGTATGAGCTAATATTTGTAATAAATATTCAAAATGACGATTCAAAACACATTAACAAAACAATTACAATTGCAAAATACTGTTGTTTGATGCAATCCAGTGAAACTGACGGGAATTAAAAGTATTACAACGGCTCGAACGACGAAAACTGGTTTAAATATATGTAAATTGGACTCTATTCCCGCTTATTGTATTCACAGAATTTCATTATATTTTCTCTATAGTAAAATTAATTTTAATTTCAGCTCATTTCGAAATGATGCACAGCAATGTTTATTCACAAGCAATGTGGAATGCCGGGGCAGTTACATTGCAACAAAGCAAATATTTGGCTAATCTACAACCGAATGTATGAGCTGTCCCAACATTATTTACTATTTATTAACTAACCACAATCATACAGTCATTAAATATTTAACTGTAATACACAACTGGTCATTATAAGAATAATTGTACTCTTTTGACTGTGGTTTTCAATTTAGGCTCCCTTTGAAATAATTCTTACTTTAATTCAGCTATTTTAATCGAAACCAATCATGGTTTAAACATAAGTTTGCGTTGTAGTATACGGCTGGATAATCTTCAAAGGATAATTTAGTCTAAACAAGTTCCAGTTCCTAAGACTTCTCAATAATAAAACTATCTATCGGAGATAGATGGTCATTTGCGTCGCCATTGTAAACAGAGTGAATCCAAAACACGAAAATGGCTTTTTCTCCATCATGAACGGTGATCGTTTTTCAAGGGGATATGAATATCCTACCGCATTTAGCGTTTAAGTAAGTTTTCACTATTATTTCTCTCGATATATTTCTGTGATTATTACATTAATATTTAAGGAGGCCATGAGGTTAAATGGCTAAATGGCTATTTACTCAATCTCCTCTGATGCATTTGAGTAAATCCCAGAAAACTTATTGGCTTCCCTATCTATAAAGCGACTTCCATATTTTAAGGAAGTTGTTAGTTATGTACTCTTTTAATTCAGACTTTTTGCCGTAACCTTTAAAACTAATTATCAAAATATAAGTTTAACTTTCAACAGGCAGTTTGATGAATTCTTCATAAGAAATTAGTAGAAATTTCCTTTGTCATGCTGAAGTTTCTAAGTATTAGATACTTTGTAATTACATAATTAGTCTAAACACGAACTTCACAATTTCCAAAGTTAGATGTGAGTTAAAATCATTAAACTCTTTTAGCAATAACGCAACGAACGTCGTTCATCAAAAACGCAATATATCTTAGTTAATAAATAAATAATCTATATTACCTTTCTCGTAATTAATTGCTTTTTGTTATATTACTAACGTTAATAACTAAACATTCCAGGTCATTTAGCACCGGCCCATAGCCTACCATCGCCTTTCTTATTCCGAATTACCCATTCAAAGTGTTCCCTTTAGTACCATTTTGGCACGGAGCACTACTCACAAACCCTATTTCGATCAATAGTAAGGTTACAGTACGTAAAAATCTATCTTTTTTCTAGCCACAAAATACATTGTAGTAATTACGTCTTCTACAAATATAATGATTCCAGCTTACAAGTTTTTTCTCCTCGCCTTGCTAAGTGATTGTGTGCATCGTGCAGATTAACAATTGTTTGGCGGAAAATAAATAATTTTAATTTTATATAAATGTATATAATATATCACAATTTATTTCTCATAATAGGGCAGTGATACCCAGGATTAGAAAAAGGATGAACAAACACCTAGAATAGTCTGTCAAAGTATTTATTTTAATATCTAGTGGAACTTCTAGAATTAATTAATTATTTAATTAATGAAACCTATGTCTAAGGTCGCTTTCGCGTTAGAATATACAATATACACAAAAAAAATACACGTTTGTACTGATTTTAAAAACTTACCTCAACTCGAATAGTAAGGTTGTACTCCTTGATGCTCTCGTAGTCCAGAGGGTGGTTGACCTTAATGTCGGCCCATGTGAAACCATTATCGGCTCTTTGTTGAAGGTAAAACGTATGGAATTTGTTCGTCTGCGCTGTGGAGCCGGGCATTAATCGGTAAAACACCGTGGGGTTGTTCTCGATGCCCGAGCTGCAAACACAACCAACGCTGTAGCATATAGCCTTCCCGACAAGCTAAAGACGATTAACAACGGTACAAGACGACATCAAAGTTGCAAAAAATACTTATTGAAACTGAAGCATATCACAAAATGCCTCGTCGCCTTTTATATAGAAAATGACCTATATTTTAAAATATTTAGATAATTAATTGAATAATAAAAGATTCTTGATACTAAAAGAGCAATTCATTTACAAATACTGTATCATTTTGTATTGTTTATTTTTCTGAATATTACCGTATTCTCTTGTTTCAATATTGCGGCACAAATAAATCAAAATATATTTCAAAATGATTACTTAAAAAAAATACACAATATTTTTATGTTTACCTTGAAACCTAAGCTGTGGTAATCTGAGAAAAACACACAATTCCGAACAAAGTTTACTTTGGCAACAGTCTATCGAAAAATCCTATTTGCGATAGAATTGTTACATGATTCACTTTACATATATAAAATGCTTAATCTTTTGACATAACTGCTCAAGAATGGATACCGGAGAACCTCAAATTGTGGGAGAAACGAGTTTTATGCCCCATGTTTCCAAATTTAAAATTGATATCGTCATATTTATTCACACGAGTGCGATAGCTATATGTTCAGCAGTGAACTCAGTACGACTGAAGAAGTGAAATGACGGATCATATCATAACGGTAGATATTTTAATAATACCTATACGAAGCTATTGCTCTACATCAAAGAAGTGTGAATAACGTAATAAAAGATCGTAAGCAAGTCATCCGATACGATTTTTTACCGATATTGTTCGGTTGTAAATCAATGTTTGTATTAAACAGTCTCCGTAGCGTAGATTTTAGACGCCGCTTGTGAAACGAGAGGCCTCGGGTTCGATCCCCGCACCGAAAAAAAATATCGTGCCTGGGTCTCGGTTTTATTAGCAAGGACTAAAAAACGTAATTTCTGATTCCCACGACATAAGACTCGATTTTAGTGTGGGGACTATGTGACTGTTGGTTGTATTTATTTATTATAATATTTAATAAACCGGAGTCAGGTGAATGTAATCAAATTAGTATAAAATTTCCTTAAGTATTTGCATTTTATCACATCCGAAAATCGACAAATGGGAACAGGGTATTAGTCATGTACAGACCCATTTAGTTGCTGCCTCAACATGATATGTTGTTGAAGGAAAAAATATATAGAAAAAGATTAAAGCTAATATATGGATTTTTCTACACAAATGTAACTATAATCGAGGAAATTAAATATACATGAAAAACCAAAATAAAATCATCTAAGTAACTATTTAGGTTAGTTAGGAACAAATGAAACTCCAGTGTAAAATTAATAAACAATACAAAACTTTTTAAGAAAATTCTTCAATAATAACCTGAACCCCAAATATTTTCATGCTTGCATTGTTAAATCCTTTAATATCAAATAAATAAATACGAATTTGTAAATGAATTACTTGTACTCATTAATTAATAATAAAATAGGATTAGTAAAGTGAATTAGTAATGGTTTCGTCTCCATTAACATAATGTGAGTTTGAAATGTGTTGTTTAGGACGAACAGATAGACAATAGAGGTGAACCAGACTTGCCATCGGCCTGCACTCTGTGATAGATGCACTATGAAAGTAAAATAACGATGCATTAACAAACTAATCGGTAGCCCGTGGCACATAAGTGATGCACATTCAGTTTAGGTTTTGTCCGGCTATTTCTCCCAGGATACTTACTGACACTTTCCTTTACTGCAAAAGTTAACCTTCGAACACGACCGACATTCTTAAATAACTGTTTAATAATTTTAAAGCATTTTTCAAAAATATTATATTCTTGTCACTGATACCTATGTCATATGACTCAATTGATCTTAATGTGAGGCAGAACTATGTGTAAATGTTGGGTGTTTATAATTTATTAAGAATATTGTTTTTGAAGTAAAGAAACTTTTTATATCTCCAATAATTCTCTATGTAATATTGTAAGCCATTTAAGGATATCGGTTGGTCATGTAATATTTTTCTCCATATAAATACTCTATCCTAACCCGTTATGAAATTCCTCTAATCATCTATTATTTTTATCATACGATAATTATTCTTTTTCATTTGATGTAGCTACGTTTTACTATCAGATTTGGATTCAAGCAGGAGAGAAATAATTCAAGAATAACTAAAAATGTCCAATCAAATAACCCCATAATGAGACCATTTAAATGAATAAAATAAATACCTAGTACTACAATCTACGTTCCGTTCCGTATATAAAAAATAATCAAGACCTTAACAAAATAGATCATCTGAGACAAAGGATAGCAAATACCGGAAATAAAATGGTCTGAAGTAAAAACTTTCTTAGGCATTACAGAACTGATTTAACTATTTATTTCAATTCCAATCAAAACTTCCATATATTTTAAAAGCTTGATCGTATTCGAAACGAGAACAAAACATATGCGAAGAAATAAAATGCCAACAAAAAACAATTTGGCAAGCACTATCATAATTTATCGAAATAAACTTCATTTGAAATGAACTGGACAATACGAACTGCCTACATTTTACTACGAGCTAATACACTGAGGTAAACTTTAACATGCTGTATCATCCCTTACTTCATAACCTCATAAAATTGTGATAAATTAACGACTCATAATGCACTGATGTCTCAGCCTACATGCAGGTACAATGGACATAGACTTTAACAAGTATCAACTTGACACCTCTCACGCATTGTTCAAAAATATCTATATCGATTTTATACTACTGCAGCAGGGTTCTAATGAAAGAATAGATATTTTTGAACAAAAGCATAATAAACTGTGTTCCCCGTTCCACGTAAGCAGTGAGCCCGTTACAATGCACGCTGGTGATACACGATAACTCCGTGTTGGTGACGATGCATTCGGTATGCATTAATGATAACACCGTAGTTAGATCACCAAGTGAGAGGCAGACGATATCTTAACACTACCGCGGCGCACCATTCCACCGCCTCACGCTCCAACACACCGTTCGCAACATAAAGATGAACAAATATTGCAAAATTTTGATATTATCATGAGGTTTACTTTTCCGTTAGAATATCAAAATCGCTCTCAATTCGATACTCTAAGTCAAGCAAAACGCATGCTGAATTCATTTTTCATATAAACCGATGACTTTCCAATGTCCTTGTATGAATGAGATATGATGCGGTAGTGGGCGGGTGTCGGAGCGGGCGGCGGCGTGGCGGCGCGGCACACTGCGTGCAGGTGTCGGGGCTGCGTGCGGTGCCCGTGCCGAACAGTTACCCACGCACCTTGCTTTCACGGACACCACTTTGGCACCCACGGGCAAATTCTCTCGAATGTAGATCGGGCCATACACCGTGTGGTCCCACACGGGGGGATTGTTTGCGCGATCCACTACGTCTATCTGGACCTCCACGGTTCTGGACAAGGGTGGGAAGCCCTTGTCTTGAGCCATAGCCTCCAACTTGTACGTTTCTCGCTATCGGGGAAAGAGTCGATGGAAACAGACAAAACCACGTCGTTAGTAGTGTTAAGGAGTGGAGGAGCGGCGGGCCCGCGAGCCCGCTGCGCCTTATACCAACCTTGCTTTCACACTGGTCACTACGGTACCCACTGTGACATTCTCTTTGATGTGAACGGGGCCATACGTGGTCATGTCCCAGATGGGGGGCTTATTGTTCCTGTCTACCACGTCTAATTCAACGTCCACGTCTGCGGAGGAGGGCGGGTCGCCTCTGTCGGACGCGCGCACGCGCAGTCGGTACCTGTCCCGCTACAGATACACGGGTCAGAGGTCAGCGGGGAAAACAAAACATAACACAACTAAATAGAAACACATAAATACTCATGGCTAACAAACAAATAACAAAATAAACAAGTCTCATCCACTTCCACATTACTTCTATTGACTCTTTGAGTATAAGGTTTAAGTATTTCATTGATAGCTCGCACGCGTCCATCTTCCATTCCATAAGCTAAATTAAAAGAAGAGAAGAATCATTGCACAGAATCAGTTATAAAATAATGTTCACTCTTGTCCTCAGCATCCACATACAGGCACCAGTCACACTTACTTACAGTAGCACTCCTTCACGTAGCCAATATTAGGTGGTGCAAGAAAATAAATCGGAAACAAAAATATCTCTCGTATTTTACAAGTTCATCTGTACAATGAAGAAAAAGATAAACTGTACATTAGGTATAGTAAAGTACTTTTTACAGTAATGTAACTAAACTAATGTAAAAAATAAAATAACTCAACAAAAAGCAGGCAAATGCATGCAGCTCTGCATACAAGACATGGCGGAAAGGTCAAGTTGTCATAAGAATGTTTTGGTGACCTCGTAATGTCTACAACGAAACGACACTCATTTAAATGAATATATTACAAACGATGGACGTTACGGTTAAACTGTACAAATTTTGTTTTTGAGAACGTTGCCCCTTTCACAGAAGGAATATGTCACAACTGGCGAGATGGCCAAACTGCCTCAGAGGCAATCTGCCCATCTTGATTATCAACTAATATTATACAAATATATATAAATATCAATAGAATACTGGCACCCTGGAAAAAATTTAAAAATTATCGTAGTAAATCACAGATGATGATGTGGCATGAGTAGTCGTCTAGCAACAGGAGAATACACTGAGGGCGGACATCGAACCGCCCCGGCGGATGTGACCGCGAAGCTAATTGAGATTAGTAACAAAACATGTACATAATACATATAATACTGATAAGTATGTTCAAAGCGAAAGCTTTCCAAATCAATTAATCGATTACTTACATAAAATAAACTTCGAAACTAGTTTGTGCGAAATATACAGAAGTGCTGTTACAGAAACTGTACATGTTTTAGAACTAAACATAGGTTTCGACGGTGAAATATTTACAGCAGTATTATATCGTTTACAAGGTTAGTATTGTACACAAGTCGCATTTATCTGTAAGACATAGTTAATGCAAGATGGTGGTGCGGAAATAAACGTTAACGAAGATTGAGTGCGGAGCCGGCGCTGGCGGCAACTCAAACTAATTGTGCTGCAAGAACAACAAGCGCGGCCGCTTCCGAGCGCGCCGCACGCCCGTTCAATGGACAACTACTCCTCACAGCCAGGATTACCCTCCGAGGCAATTTACAGCAGCAAATTTACAACTATTTACATCGTAATAAGTAATAACTTAAACGTACGTGCCAATTCAATCCTAAGGCCTGTAGGTAGCACTCATCCACCAAACTTTATTAGTAAAGTTGATCCCATTCATTCGTCTCTCTTATCAATATCTCACACGATGTGGTTGTGAGTGTATCAGGTAACGTAAATAAAGGGGACACTTACGTCGAGCGGCTTCTTTAGTACGATCCAGCCCGATTCGGGCTGAATCTCAAAATATTCTATGTCAGCCGGATTATATGGCGCGCTTAATGTGTATACAATGGCGCCATTATTATCGGCATCTTCGTCAGATGCGGAAACTCGCAATATGTTTGTGCCTATACTGGCGTCCTGTTTAACGTTCTCCACATATTTCTGCAAGATACACCAGATTACAGTGAACAACAACGGCCGGCTGAAACTCATGCAAATAAACTCTGTGATGACATGCGCTAAGGTGCTCTACAACTATTAGCTATATTTACAGTTGATTGCTTACTTGTCTATCAAACAACGGTGGATTGTCGTTCACGTCTGTTATTTCTACAGTAAAGGAACAAACACCTTCTAATGACGGTTCGCCTTGATCAGTTGCTTTTACAGTTACTGATACAAATTTGCCATCATCTCCCTCTCTGTCAAACACTTTATTCGTTGATACTTCACCTGTTTCCTCGTCTACTGTGAATTTAGTGCCTTTTTGATTGGGCTGTTGTACTATAGAATATTTTACTTGTCCGTTCACTCCTTTATCTTCGTCCGTGGCGTGAACTTTTATTACAGGACTACCGTTTGGCGCACCTTCTTCAACTTTCGGAAAATATGTTGGACAATCTTTAAATATAGGTTTATTGTCATTCACGTCTGTTATAAATACGACTACAACAGCTGTCGATGTATGAATTGTAGCGTCTCCATTTACACAGCATGCCCCGTCGTCCATAGCAGTTACGTTCAGCTCGTATTTGTCTCTATCTAATGATATAGCTTTATTATGTAGTCGGATTACACCAGTGATCTCTTCTATTACAAACTGACCTGAACTAGTACCTCCACCGACAAAACCAAAGCGTACATTATCTCCGTCTTTATCCGATGCAACGACAGTTGTGACTAAAGTATTAGGACCGGCGTTTTCATCCACGTTCGGTGTATACACTTGTTGGGAGAATTTCGGTTCTTCGTCGTTTTTGTTTTTGGTGTAAACTCGGACTGTAGCAGTACCAGTTTTAGCAGGCTCACCCTTGTCCTTGGCTGTGACGACGAACTCGTAATAAGCGTTATTATTATCCGCATCGAGAAGTTTGTTGTTGGTAATGATGCCGTTGGAGTCGACACTAAAGTGGTCATCTGTAATTACATTAAAACATTTTTATTACTCTTCTCTAACAATAACAGAATAATTTATAATCTTTACAATGAAATACAGTAACGATTGTAGCAGTAAAATAATAGAATTTTCTCGTGGAGAAATATCAACAACCCAAAATGACCTCTATAATTCTGGCTTCTCGTTGAAACGAGCACGTTGACTTTATAGCCATGGCATAATCAGGCATTAACAATTTAATTGAGATTAATGACACATTTGCAAATTGGTTGCGTTCAAACGTACACAACTTCCTGCTTAAATTGGTTTACAGCTCTTAAAACGTAACACCATTTGTTTTGACATTATCAACTCTGCATTTTTTTTCGTCCAAAGTGGGCAATATCGTATTACTCTTTTCTGAAAATGTGACATTACGAATGAACAGGATGTTTACAATAATGTCACAAGTAAATTGTTTTCCTTATGTTACACGTAACTTGAGCGCATTTGAGCTACTCTGGCAGAAAAAATACTAAAGTAATTTTATAACAATCAACACCAAGAAGCTTATACCCAAATGGAGATTGCATTCCGTATATAAAAGTGAAGCACAAAAATTTGACCTCGAATGACGTTGCGACTGATTGCTATCCTTTTCTTTCGAGTGACAATGAATGAAAATGACTTTTTGTTCATTCATTGTCACTCGAAAGAAAAGGATAGCAATCAGTCGCAACGTCATTCGAGGTCAAATTTTTGTGCTTCACTTTTATATACGGAATGCAATCTCCATTTGGGTATAAGCTTCTTGATCAACACTGATATTTCGATTACACTGATAAGGCTATAATACAATACAATACAAAAACGCTTTATTGTAAACCAAATACAAAAACACACAAAATCAGACAAAATTATATTAATTATAGGCTATAATGTATAAAATCAAAATATTTGCTCAAACCACCACTCTTCACTGCGAGATAAAACGACAATACCAGGGAACATAAACCAGCAGATATTCACCTGAAACTAAATACTCGATCTCGGCGTTCTTCCCAGAGTCAGCGTCCATGGCCTTTACTTTCAATATACTGGTGCCTAGAGGAATATCTTCATCGACGTTGTGCGCCTGGTAGTCGGGGAGCTCGAATTTCGGAGCGTTGTCATTGACGTCGGTGACTCTGATAGTTAACTGGAAAGGAATAGCATAATATCATAAGTAGATATTCTTCTTGTGAGTATTTTAATATTGATTTTGTATATATACTTATATATAAGTAAAGAGTGTCCTGGATTGACGCATAGTGGCTTACGAAACCACACTTAAGAGATCATCATTCGACCCAGGTTCATTAATTTTCATATCCACCGAACCATCAGACTATATATAATTATGTATATAATGACTCTTTTTCCCTACAGGATTCGATTCGTAGACGTAAGAACATAACGTATATATCAAAAATCAATTAAAATAGTTGATTCGATCACAGGAAGATAGGTAAAGATTTTAAACGAGTTTGCGCCTAAATTACTTATTTTGATATTAAAATACTAAGTAAAATTTATTAGTGGAATTTTTTTCTGGATTCCGTAAAACATTTGTCTGTTTTCTACATGTTAACATTTTTGTTTGCTTCCCAAATAATAACTTGTAAATAAAATAAAAAGTAAAAATGACAATTATGTATTATATATATTTTAAAAACCGCAAGTATTGGTAATTTATTGGCATTAATTCTATCATGTTATATAAAACAAATTAATGTATATTCATGTAATGCTCAACGCTACTCTGTCCCTATAAAGGGTACTGTTATGTCACATAGTCATTTGTATTCATATGCAAACACGCGCCAACTCGCAATTAAGACAAGATCAAGGCATAGAATTGATTAATAATAACATTAGCTTGCAATTGAATTATTCCACTACGGGTCACAGATGTTCCCAATCATTTAGAGTTGAACCGTAGAGCAACAAGCTCACCTATCCTGAACTAATGAACTTCACAAGATTCTAAATGATAGTCAAGATTTCTAGATCGTGCGGGTTTCATCAATATTAACTAAAAGGATATTTTATTAAGATTCCAATTTTAATTTTTGAAAAAGTTAGATATCCATACGCTAAATATAAAATTAAAATCTAAGTCTTAAAATCCTGCTCCCCAAATTGTTATTTTTCCCTCACTTTTTGACCAATTTTAACATAAAATGAATAATAAATAGATCTATAAGACATCGTAGTAAAATTACTCACCTCAACAGAGGTCGAGAAGCCGCCAGAGTCTTCAGTCGCAGTGACAACTAGTGAATATACGTGAGGTTGTCTCAGGTCTTCGAAGTCCAGTTCTTTCGCCAACTTCACTATTCCAGAGGTTGGGCCGATGTTGAAGGTCCCCGCGCCTTGTCCCTGTGCCTTTAGCGTGTACCGAATCTCACGATCAGCAAAAGACTTCGCTTTCACTGATATAATACTGAAATTGAATAAATATCGTGATTGTAACACTTAGCAATTGAAATAAATAGGCAATGCCTTTTAACATTATCCGTTTATTAACATCAACCAGAAACTTTATGATATATTTTTAATATAAACGTTACTTTCTCATTTGCAAATCAATTTCATTTTTCTTGTAGCATCTCGCTAACTAATAAAAATAAGCAGTCTGCTGAGAATATTGTCCTTTGCCTCTTGTTAGCTGAAATAGTTCATGACACGATAATTCGCACAGTTTCAGGAAGTTATTGGTTAAATTTTCATTTATTTATCAATATCTATAGCAAGAACAATGATATCTTCACGGATCAAACAGTAGGGCGATTCACGTAACTTTTCGACGCGCCGATCAAGTTGCGGTGCGGTTACAATTAAGTTTAAGTTTTGGTACAAAATGGTATTCTCGTAAATGTTTAGCTGCGCGTCAACTGTACGTCAGAAATATGAAATTTGTTTGACATTGACATATACGCGCAGCAGTAGAATATCCCCTGGACCGTCGGACGAACCGGGATATACTAAAAAGCTCGCGTGACGCGAACTTGACGCGAGCGTATTACGAGAATACGAAAAGGGCTGTTTTGATCGAAACGTAACTGCAACTGCGCCGCAACTGAACTTATTTAATTACGTGAACCGCCCTACAGGTCTTAGTACATTATTCTTAAATTTCAACCGCATATGTATTCCAAAATTAAAATCGGGAAGCCGTAAATCTAACCGTTCAACAATTAAATGCGTCAGCATGGCGCTTTATAACTCCCCTTAATTAATTTATGAGTAACGAAAGACCAACAGCTATCTCGAACATAACTGAGCAAGTGACAATTGACATAGTATGCAGCTGATTCAGTAACTTATTCCTGAACAAACGATGATATTACGTCATACTTTCATGCAGGACATATTTCGGAATTTATATGGAAAAATTATATGGAAACATTATTCGAAAGTTCGGTATAGTATTGTTTTAGTTCGTATTCCAAACTTCCACGCGGAACATGCTTTTCGAAATTACTGCATTCATATTCATATCACCTTTGAATTTTGCCTTCGCAATATCTTCCCACGACGGCAAAGTTAATTAAATTACCGACAGTAATACTTACTCAGAATCCTTCTTCTGGTTTTCGGCTATTTCAGCTTCATAGCTTGGCAGGTAAAATTGCGGGGCGCGTTTACCGCCGACAATGCTTAATCGTTCCTCCGGTGTGGATTGAAATCGTCTCTCGTCTACACGGCCACTCTGAAATTATTACGTTTTAAATTATTTCAAAAGTCTGAATGATTAATTCGAACGACATTAAAATGAAGCGATATTATTCCACGCTTATTATGGATTGAAAAAGTCTTTTTGTGTGAGTCATAAATTATGTACCGTATGTTGAGTATATTGAGTTACCGATCGTCAATGGTTTCATTCTGTGAAAAGTTACTTAAGTACATGTTTATTGCTTTTATAATCTCTGCAATGAGCAGAAAATGATTAAAAGAATAAAGTACGGATATCAATTTCCATACGCAAATGAAATTGAATTATATGAAATCACATTCACAGATGAAACAGTTCCAATAAAACATGAGTTTTAGGCCATATTAAAATTAAAAATAACCTATCGAGGCGTATAATATGCAGAAACTAATTAAGCTAATTAATTAATTGATAGCTTTTATATGAATTCACTTTGACAACAGCGAATTTTTGATTCAAATTATATTAAATAATCCGCGAGTTATAATCCAAACTAGCAGTTCAAATTAATTGTCGGTCTAATTTAATTTATCGTTCGGTGGGTTACGGTTAATGTAATTTATATTGATCGAGTTACCACGAAAGCGATACATGTGGCTATTATTCACGAACTCTTGACATTATTCTCGTGCTCAATTTTCTTAGCTTTCCTTACGGATATTTTTCTAACAGAAATAGTCAAACGGTAGCTTTTCTTACATTTTTTTTTATTGCAACAACATAAAGTAAGAAAAAAATATACCTATCATATTTATATCATTGTCAATATCACGACTTCTACTCCTCTTACTAAAAGTTACTGGTAGTAAGAAAAATGTATTTCTTTAATAATTATAACACCTTACATCTAGTTTTATGTCATATTTATCAAGAACTAAAAGATACACTTGGTCTCATAACACCCTGTTCCGAAACAAACTTAAATACATCGGTGTGAAGATTAAGCTCGCAGTTTCACGCTTTATAACCAGCATTTAATCCGCTGATCCCCGGAGGCTGACTTTAGCTAAACCTTAGTGTACCACAGAAAAAAAAGTAAATAAATACTCCTTACCTGATCTTCAGCCTTCACGTAAAGCACATATTCCATATCCAACTGGAAGGGATCTGTTCCCCTGGTGCGCACGACGCCTGACCTTTCATCCACTTCAAAGCGACCTCCAGTTCTATCTCTGACGATGAAGTAGTGGATATTATGGTCCGTGTCAGGGTCTCTGGCTTGGAGCGTGAATACTGGAGTATTCGGCGCTGCGTTCAGTTGTACCACCGTTTGCATTGGCAGAGGACGATTGATGAAATAAGGAGGTTCGTCGTTCACATCTTTTACGTGGATGATGACGCGTTGGTTGTCCGTGTCTGGAATGTGGATTGGAATAGTGAATTTCATGCTGGTATTGACCTATAATATGTCTGGTTAAAACATTGACTATAGAAGTATGTAACTCAAACAATTAATAAATCTATAGATATAAATAAAATTGAAGTGTCTGTTTGTAAAGTGAAAATAAATAAAAATTACCAAATACCTATCGTTATATACACGATACCTATAACGAAAATGACCTTAGATTTTTTTTGTCTGTTTGTTGCTTTGTTGCTAATCTCTGAAATGGCTGGACGGGACTTTTTTTGTCAAGTAGCTGATATAATAAGGTGTAACTTAGGCTACACTTGTTTTAGAAAATTTCATATATTTAAAAAAATAACTAAAAAAACTAATTAACTTTTTTGTTAAATTCCACGCGGACGATGTCACGGGCACAGCTAGTATTATTATAAAAACATTTTGAGATTTGAATATCAACTCTTTACGAAGATAAAAGGGATTATTTATCTTCAATTATTTCGAACAAACATTTATTTGTATTAAAAACATCTAATGTATTTCTAATAACATGCAAAGAAATAAGTATTTTCTACAGGGATTCACGATGTTTATATTAAGTACAACTGTCAATACAATTTGTATTATGTTAGGATTCAAAGAAATAAAAACATAAATGATATTTATTAGAACAATAGATACTCAAGTAAATACTTACATTTCAATGCAACTGTTAGGAGAGCATGAAAAGAAATAGTAATAATATATTAGTCACGTGTTAGTAATTATGGCTACATATATAAAAATATTTACATAAAATAATTACATTATAATTAATGAGAAAAATCGGCATTTTATATCACCAAACAACTGGTGATTTAAAAAACGGATCCGTACAGCTTAAAATACAAATTTCTGTACACCAATCTTATTATCAAACATTGGCTCAAACCCTGGTGTATTAGAACGGTATCCCTTTTTCGGTCAACGGGATTTTCCTAAATCCGTGGTATAAATCCGCCGTTTGCTGTAATCCCATTCCACGGATAAACTTCAGGCTATACCGTATACTTTCACACAGCTTAAAATTATAATGCATTGACCCCGACTCTTCACCTTTTCAGTACGCAATCTTGAAAATATGAAAAAACAACAAAGCCATACATAATTCAAAGCCTTAACTACAACAAAAGCGAATGGCCGAATAAGGGTGTATTTGTGGGAAGTTACACGAATTTTGGATGCTCGCCAAAATCACGACATACGTACATACGTTCTACACTATCTTTGATACTACAATGTGTATACATACATAGTTTAGTAGGAACGTTCTTATTTGGAGACATGAGCATCTTTACTTTTTTAATTTGTTTACCTCAAGTCTCTTTAAACTGCGTTTTTCGCTCATACTCTTAAAATAAAAGCAATTTTCCTTGTTTTTCTCTTAATACGATCTCTTAGCATTGCCTCATTAAGATGTAAAAGATTTGGAAACAGCATGGCAGAAGCCAGATTTCCGTAGATTATAGTAATCCTTCCAACAACCCTTAATGCCACATTTGGCCATTGGCCAATCAAAGATAATATCAACTTGTGCCAAGACAAAAAGCACTTTCCTTAAAACACATCTATAACTTAAATTCAATTTGTTAAATCTCTTTGAATCGAGAACTTGGCACACCGCAAAAGAAATAGCCAATTTTATCCATAAATTATAATTTCAAATTCTCCGTAATTAATCACTTAATTTTTTCACCTCCAGATTATTCGCAGAAGGCATGACAGTTGGTGAAAAATGCAAACCCTAAAATATGGCAAGTTAAGGTACAAGGCAGGTGGGTGGCGGGTCGGGGGTAGGGTGTATTTCACCCCACATCTAGTGGCGACCGTTCACCTGTCACGTACCACGCATGCGTACACTACAACCGCGTGGCTGCCTCGTGACATGAGCCACAACGCCATGCCGCCCTAGCACCCACGCTGTCTTCGAAGGCGACAACCAACTAATATTCCAGATTAATGGTTATCTGTCAAACTTTGAAACAGGATAAATACCAGTTTTAATGATTATATCGACAATTTATCATGAAAACTACCTCAGCAGTTTATTAAATCACTTAATCATTGGCATTGTTCAAAGTTTACCTGTTTCATCTTTCCCATTATTTATAAAAAAGCTTAGATCGTTTGACATTTATTCAACGAGCTATGTGGAATAAAATGCGCATGCAAAGTGGGTATTACTCCTCGACCGCTCAATATGGGCTCAGTGGAAACTGCATCAGCCTTACAATGAAGCGTTGAAACTTTAATCAGTTTAAAAGGTTCTTTATACATACCGCATAAATTATGTACGTGTGAATAAAATTGACTGGTAATTGAATTGCGACCACTAAAACGAGAAATGTATACTCTTTACGCGTTACCATTTAATAAATTGGCAAAATATTTGTTCATTTCGAATGTGGGTAAATTACCTACATATATTAATTGTATAAAATATTCATTGCTTTATTTTTATTGCAATAAATAGCGAAATAAGCGTGCCATTCGCCACATGGTAAGCATTACGACCTCTCATGGACTATAGCAAAACCAAACTACACCATGAATTACAAAGCAATGCTTGGCATTCCACTGCGCTCGCCATTCTGAGATATAAGATGTTAAGTCTTAATACGTCCAGTAGTTACTCTGGCTTCAATGTCCTTCTAACTGGAACACAACAATGTATTTACACTGCTGTTTGTGACCTACCACCAGTGCTTCTATAACTTGTTATACTTTATATGTTTGCTATATCATCCTGTCTATCATAATATACTAACATTAGTTGTTAGGTACCCTTCTCTTTTCCATGCATTTCGGTTTTCAGTAAGCAATCTTTCTTCGCGGATCTGAAAATGATTAGCTTGATAACTTTTAAAATTTCTCCCGCAAAGTTGGTACTATCCGACCGAAGCAACAGTACCATCCAAAGTCTTTGTCAATGTAGGTACATGCGGTAAACATGCTGTAATCCTCGCTATTATAAAATAATAAAGTCGGTGCAACACAATACAACAAAGGAGTCGCGATTATAGGCATGTTGATAGAAATGAATAAAGATGAACGTTAGAAATGATAAAAAAAAGTTTCAAGATCCAAAACATAATTCAAGAAAAGACAGCAAAAGGAAGAATTAACTACCAACTGCAGTGAACAAAATATGAGTTTCTTAGATTTACGCGAAAGTCACACATTGAAATTAAACTATTATTTACGGATTTTATCAGGGATTTGGTTTATTTTTTAACCTCTCGAAGTTTCGATTACTTTACAGCTTTCGTGTTCACGGGGCGGACTCAAATTTATTTCAGCAAAATATGAAATTATTGTAAAAATATGAAGTTTAAATCTACTTTTAAAAACAGAAAATATATTAAGCTGTACCAACACCAGAAACAAAGAACGGTTTATATTATGTAACACCATAAAACATTTTTCCACGATAACTATTGTTTTGTATAACTTTATTATCTATGCAAACAGGAAACACGCAACATCATTTTACCGTTCACGTAGCATTTCCATTTTATTATTACCGAATGGTTAATTAATAATACTGTTGATTTTATAATTAACCTATAAGGATGCTGCATTATTTTACAAGAATTTATTTAGGTTTCTTGTTTGTATTTTAAAACTGTAAAGTGACAAAAACATATCTTTGAAGTCTGATGCCGATTTTTCTCTTTACCTGGATATTTATTTCGATAAAATCAAACATTCCATGTATACCTGGAACAAAAAAAAACATGTATTATAATATTGTCTTTTAAATTCGAAAATAATTAGTTAAATAACAATTTATATGAGCTAAAATATACTTTGTAGCTGGACCGGGGCTTTCCTTACATTAGGCAATCTAGATTCTAGACTAAGAAGCCCAAATCTCGGGTGTTAACATATTTTCTATTTCCATTCTGGAGAAAAGTCGACCTGAATACTAGATGCGAAGTTGCGTATCGTGACAAATTCTAATAGCTCCTCCCGGGCTAATAAAGCACAATAGACCAATGGTGACTGTAGCTATCTGATCTACGATCCAACAAGTAACATTAGGGATTCATGACTAGAGATTTTGACAAAAAAACTGAAATTCCGCATCCCAAAACCGAACCCACGTTACTCCAGCACAATGTCTGAATGACAGAGCTGAAAGCTTTTTCATAATAAAAGTATTAGAGGGTATTAGCCATGGTATTAGCGCAATTTATTTTCTCTGACAAATCAATAAAGAATTATCGTAATTCAAATTAAAACCTTTTTATTGAAAGTTCTTGTTTTAATACCTGGAAATGAACGTGATCTGCTTATTACGTTTATAAACTTAATATTCTTTTAAGGAATTGAAAAAAATACAATACGTAGATAGCTCTCTACTACTTTTCCGTAATTTTATTATATTTATTGGTAATTGCATACTTTACATAGCTGGCGATCAGCTGACCAAGACTCGACCAAGTGACAGGGGTCACGATCCTCAGCATTGAGGAAACGAATAGAGAGAGAGAGAGAGAGATAGAGAGAAAGATTGGTAATAATATAAAGTGTCAGGATTTAGTAATTGTACAATATAAGATATAACGAGTGTTTATTACCATTTTTGCCTTTAAACACCCTGCCTCCCAAAACGTTTTAACAAACACAGCAGACCTACAGTGGGGTTGTCAGCCCACTCTAGGACTTAATGCCGATTAGTCCAACCATGTTAATGTCCTGAATGCGGATTATGTTGTCAAGACTAGCAGGACGCATAGGTTAGAGTTCAGCAAGACTTAAATGGGGAAAATACTCGACGAAGCCTACCAAATGTTATTTATCCTTCAATTATTTTTTAGTTTACATGTAAGAAGTTTAAAGGAAAGCAATGTATTGGAATTAAGATAATTATAACGTTTGAGAGTAGCAAGATATTTTGTAATGTTATTGAGACCGAAACGCAGGGGCAAAGTTCATTATGTTTTTCAGAAGGGCAATAATAAAATATACGAAGAAAACAATTAACCTGTAAGAAAATGACACTATAGCGCGTGCTGTAAAGATAATAATGGAATAACAGTTGTAAAATTACAGAGGCTACAGCGTACGCTGTGAAATTGCACATTGCACGGTCACTGAACTAAAACACCATGTAGTGAGCAAGTGGCTATTTACCATGCAATTATTATGAATATGGCACATGACATTTCATACTGTGCCGATAGAACGGAATTGTCGCTGAAACTGGGACCGACGATGGCAGTGTTAATTAATGTGTAGGCTACTGTAAACGAGCGTATGATGTAGTTAATTTTGAATATTACACACATGTTGAAGTGTTTCCATCAAACAAATCATATTAACCCGCAGCAGCCGTTGATCCCAAAACATAACTAAATAACAATCTCTATAACTAAACTGCGAAAGCATTTATCAAATTCAACTACTTAAAAACAATGTCCAAGATATCTTTACGAGTTTTGTAACTGAATACAGATAAAAAACGTCTGTGATGAGCAAAACTTTACCAAAGTCGAAAGTTGAGCAGCCGGCGCGACATATATCCATTTAATTTCATAACAAAATATTGAATTTGCTGTAACAAAGGCGTCAGAAAATATATAAAAACATAGGCACGATGTATCGCGTGTGGCGGTCAATTTGTTGGGTCATTTAGGGGCTCTAGTGTGGAATACGGGCTACATTGTGAGGGCAATTAAAACTGAGTTGTAGGGCTTCATTAGGCACGATACCGCCACTCGGCCACTTACAAAAGCTTTGCAATTGTTAATTCCATAGCAAAGACTCGCTTACAATAAGAAAATTCTATTGAACAATGGACAGCGGGAGTAGGAGTAATCTTTGAGTTCGCGAAGCTTTTAATCTAAACTGAAAATGGTCGGCGAGCCGCTCGTTAAAGTGAAATTCCGCGAGGAAAACCTACACCACATTGCAATAAAGCGCAACTTGATGCCCTATAATCAACATTTTTATACCCACGAATCCTTTATTCAGCTTACTGCTTACTTGAACGCTAGGAAGCCCAGTTATATTTTATATACTTTGTAAACAAAAATCAATTTTCTTTGTTTCATTACAAAGTTTGCGAGAGTATTAGCGAAATTAAATTTCTGACAAAATTGAATATTGCGCTATCGTTAAACACGGATTAAATAGAAAAATGTGGATAAAAGAAAATTAAAGTTGCAAAAATTATACAGAAGACCATTCGTTTTCGACTTTCGGAACAAGCTAAGGAGAATATAAAACCACACATCGTGTTTCTCAATTAAGTCACTTACGTAATTACTAAATTACCAATTTACATATATCTTGTAATTCAAACTACTAGAAACAAAATAATACTAGCATGACATGAAAATATTAATATAAAACTACATTTTCTTTCACTGCTAATAAATTTATTTGAAATAACAATTTATTTCCACGGAAATGGTTCAAATCGTGAGGAATGCTATATCGCAGGCAACGTTATCAAAAGGCGCAATGCAACAATTCTGGCAATGGCAAAGCCCACGCACGTCACGGTAAACAAAGAGATTCTTATAAAAAGTAGTAACAGACTATGCCTCTACATTGTATTGTGTTCAAAGTAACAAAGAACACATTAGTTCGTGATGAACACGGAAAAAACTGTGTGCATAAGCACTGAACACATGTGAAATTAGTTCAACGCATTTCATATCGCAGAGGAATTGTAAATGAGGCTTTATACTACGAGAAGAGAATTAAATAAGTCAATATTCAAATTTTTCAATTCTTTACTTGTGGAATATAATATCATGTTAGTATTATTACAAATTGAAGAAACTTTTATATGCAAAGTGATGTAACGTACATTTATTTTAATTCAAACCTATTTTACGGGGATCCTTTTTCTGTATATGCGTACGATGCAAATGAATATAGACACGAAGTCGCTACTCGTAATAGTATTGTCTGCGGACCTGCCCCAATCCACTCATGAAGCGTAGATAGCGAGCATTCGTGACGCGTGCTGACTGCCGCGCGACATTTGCGCGCGCCGCGACGATATTGCATACTTTAATAAAGCTACGGGTACATACGCTACCCATTCCGCTACAAAATGAAGCACCTGTCTGAGCCCACGGCACGTGCCGACAGCGCGACTAATGATATAGAAGCTGCTGGTCGCACTAATACCGCCACCCGTTTATTTTCCGACGAGTAATGTATGCCTAGCAATAACGGTCCACGGCGGTACCTCACCGATACTCACGGATAATGACTCTATAATACCGTAAACATGCATATTATAAGGACTTTGCATTCCTTCTGTGAGCTTTACATCGCTCATCTCCAGTTTATCGCCCCGCGCGATGATTAACACTCGATAAATATCAGCAGCTCACATCTTAACTGGCTAAAATTCATGACCCAAATTTTAAAATAGATGTTCAACGAGATCGTATCGGGAAATGGTTCATAATACGTATGATCTGTGGAAAGATACTGATGTGTGAGATAAAATATCAAATTTGATACAACAAATATTTTTAAAACGTAGCCACGAAGTATGAAATCACGGGTGCAAGTGTGCTCGTGAAGCCACGAGAGGCAGAATGATATCGTCGCGTGGGAAGTTGCTTCAGTTGCGAAAATACAGAGTGAAAATGGTGGGACACTTTCATTAGGACGATGTCCGGAGCCACCGGTTCAATGTCCGGCTCGTTCTATTTTTAACACATCCATGCTGTACTCCAACACGCTGCACATGTGTAAGCGTACTGTACGAACAATGCATCCGCTCCGATGTGTAACTACACTATGACCTTTCACTGAAAAAGAGTCCTCGTTACGAACCGAACGCTAATACGATTACGTGAAAAAGCAAGATTCACACTGGAGCCGTTGTGCGAGTTAGTCGCTTTAAACTAATTAGCATTTGCAGTCACGTATCGGCGTCTCTCTTAATGAAGCCATTGAAGTCATTAACAAGAAGTTCGCAATGTAACCGGCACGATAGTCTGCGATCGCCGTTCGCCCACTAAAGCTTTAAAAATGCGCCCAAAGCATCATTTAAACTAGCTAAGTTTGTGCCCGCTGTGTTAACGGCTCCGTAATGTTTCTGTAAGCTTAAAAAGGTCACACCTACTTTAGTCCGAGAAGTATTAGGAACTCAAATACAATAAAATACAAAACCCTGTTCACCAAACGCAAATAAGAAATACAAATATTTGTTGGCATAAATTATTTAGGTAGCGTAGCTTACGACAACGGTCACAGAAAAACAAGATAAGGTGGTAAAACGTTAAAAATAATAGTCAAAGACAAGCAATTTGTGTGCCAAAGGAAGCGAATGCAAAAGTTTTGCGCTCGTTGGGCTGAAATCAATAATTTCGTCTCCAGTCGTTGCCTCGGGCATGTTTCCACAGTCAGGACCGAGTATATTTAACCGTAAATCTTAAAATACGGTTTCTTAACGTTTTTAATTATTACACTGACTGCCTCAGTGGTGTAGTTGTACTACGGTACGATTACAAAGCTGAGTTCTCAGGTTTGAATCTCGGGCCGTGCATAGTGATATTGGAGTTTTGTATTTATTATCCATACGGACTTAGGAATTGTGCCCGATAAGACGATAGGTTCGCCCCTTATCACATCGTGGGACGGAACATACATACATGGCGAAATGGGGTGCACTGGTGGCACCTCTGCCTACCTCTTCTGGGAAAAAGGCGTGAGTTTATTGCATATTTAATTATTATCATCTCCACGGTGTTTTTTCTAAGTAATGTTACATGTATGTGGGTTTTGTTTACTGATTCTCTGAGAGCTTTGAACCAAGTGCACTGGCAAGACTAAATAAATATAATTTCCAAGAGAAAAACGTATGAAATGATCATGACAGGTCTTTCAATGCCCTTTAGCTAGATTGTCTCGCGCTTTTACGCTGTTCCAACGATTCATAAGATTTAAATTATCGAAATTGTGTACAAAATACGGACGTATGAAATTTTCTAGAGTAATTGGCTATCCGCTGCCGATATTAAAAGCGTAAAATTTCTAAATATTTTACCACTGAAGACATAGTGAGGATAGCGTGATTGAGAACATTGAACTTATCTCTACATTCATCTGTCTAGACAAGATAATAGAAGTCTTTTTTTCTTCGAAATTTCCTAATGAAGTGCATTACCATTTCTTTCTATTTAATAGTGGAAAATACAATAAAATAGTTAAAGTTATATTATGTACGTAATAACTAAAACTCTAAAAGACTAATTATAACAAAATGCACAACACAGACCGGTTGATTAAAAAATATGAAATTTTCCTAACGTAGGTAACTTAATAGCCAACGTAAGGATTTTTTTCTGATATAGTTCTTTTAATGGGGGATGAAGTTTTGATTCTGTATTCACTTCAGATATCTTCTTCTTCTTCTTCTACTTGGCGTTAATAATAATTAATTAATCAGTCATTTCAGATATATTAATTCCATATTCGGCAATACTGAAGCTATACACATATGATTATACAGGGTATATCAAGACTGCTACCGAAAACGAAGCCTGGTGTTAGTTAAAGCGACTTCAGACACAATGCAACAGAAAAAGTTGCAAAAAAAAGCGACAATTTTTTTTTGTTTTTTTTTTCCTATGACCATATTTGGGTGGTAAATACATTTTTTCCTAAAATAACAGTGTATATCCTTTTATTTATAAATAATCTAAGATATAAAAGTGTTTAAATTATTATTTTAGCAAAAACTATGGATTTACCACCCAAAAATGACGATATTTAAAAATCATAAAAAATAATTGTCGCATTTCTTTGCGAAATTTTTAGTTGCATTGTGTTTGTAGTCACTAAAACTACCACCCGGCTTCGTTTTCGGTAGCAGTCTTGAGATACCCGGTATATAGACACTAGACGGCGATGCACGTATCATTTAGCGTGCAAAACACACCCACAACTGGGAACAAAACATACGGGTAAGGAGAAACTTAGTAAACTCATAAGAGGGCCCCCTGAGCACGCCCGAAGCTTTGCCCGGGAGGAAAGTTTCTTATATTGCACCGACCTCGTGTTCTATTTCATGAAAGCGAGCGAAATATACTTGTTATTTTTGCATTAGCGTTATCTTAAAATTATGTACTGGTATTTAGAGTCTATAAGCTTAGTTGGCTGAAGAAAATAGACAAATATTTACCGTATTGGTTTTGATTAATTCGGGGTTAATACATTTGTGGCAAATATCACGACTATCTCCATATCTTTGAATGGTACAAACTTTCAAACATAAATCTGGAGTTTCTATTTTTCTAATAGCATCAATCGTTAAACACCCTTAAGTAAAAATTGTATGATAAAATCCATTTATCCACTAATTGGTTAGAGTGATGGACTATAGACACCGTGATCATTTCCATAATAAGAGGGGAAACCCGACCCTAGCAATGACAGTCATATGGAGTGACATGGATAGATAGAATATCTACTATCTACATAATGTGTGGCGAGTTAATTAATTACATCTGTGTGTTTAAAGTATGGGCGACATAATCAGTCAGACCGACATCAATTGAGTCCTTCCTGTGAATGGTTTAATATAAATAAATAGTACTTGAGTATATTGATTGGATGTAAACAGTCATCATTATTGTTAACAATAAGAATATAGTCTTAGAGGATTTCCACCAAGGAGGCGGGAATATCGCATGATCACGTGACGCAATGACGTAACGATTGAAAGAGACGACAACACTCGCTCACTTTATCGCGCGGGTGCTCGGATGCGACGGATTGCTAATTATTTTTGTTTTCTGATTTTTAAATGTTTTGTTTGATTTAATTCTAATATTGATTAAATAGTCGATTAATGGAATAATATTATCTGTTTCGTCTTTAAAAAATAATTACGCTTCTGATCTCTAAGATCAGAAGTGGGATAGGTTTAAAACACGCGACTTTGATCGTTCGCGCCATCTCTCCAGCTGCAATTTCTCATTTTCCCGCGTTTTTGTTTTTGTTTGTTTTTTTGTTGTTCGCGTTGTAAACAATTACATTTTATTAATTAATGAATTTCTTTATTCGTGATTTGATAACTTACGTGTTGATTTTGTGTGTATATAATTAGATTACTTCGGATGGTCTATTTCTGTAAGTAAAAATACCATCTATAGTGTTTTGTTTTTGTGTGCGCCTTGAAGTTAACAATCGTAAGTTATAATTAAAACTATTTGTTCAACGTTAAATCCTTCAGCAAGTTAAACGACTTGTTGTATAAAAACGTCGAGCTATAAATGCACACCACGTAAAAAAAAAATCGTAATAATTTTCAAAGCCGTCGCGATGGTGAGCAAAGAGACCGTAATCGTGAAAAATGTAGAAAATCAAGTCTCCGCAATAGACCGTATTGTTTTGAAAATCCATGTAGGCGTTGGAATAGCTCATATACGAGCCGAAACAGCCCTCGCCGTGATGGTTTAAATGAAATACTTGATCGGTAAATGCTCTAGAGGAACGGGCAACGTATACTTTTAACCCTTTACCGTCGCATCCTTGCACTGGAAAAGATACACCAGCATCGGCTTCAGCAACTACCGGGGTTTCTGTTCCCGGCATTGGGATACGCGCCACGGATGAAGCTGTGTCTGTTGAATCGACGCGTGAGGCTGACGTTGCGGACAGGATTGTGGATGCACTTTCTTCGTTATTTCAAGTAAGATCTAAACATTACTACAGAATCGAAAAATTAAATTTGATCACAGTTTACATAACTGTTGACGTGAGGTGTGCGGAAGTAGACCACCATCATGGCCACCGTACTATATGGCGTCATGAATACTAATTCTACTAAGTTCTTTACCTACACAGAATATGCAAGGTCTCTTTTGCGATAAAATGTCGTTAAAAGTTAAACTCAATTCAAAGCCGCAGCTACTACCGCCAGGCTACAGTCATAAGGTCTAGTAGAATTTCTCTCAGTTTACACTTTTAGTTTGATTTGATTTAAGCCTAAAAGTGCACCTGCCGTTACTAGCAATCCTGCTCGCACGTCAGACATAATTAACCCTGACATACGTAAACGTAACACTCCCTAGTAGTATGATCGATTGGTTTGTTCCACATGTGGCCATAAACAGATTCTTAGTCCAAAAAGGTCAAAGAATTCTTAATATGATTCCGTGATTCAATGAAAACTGACTCTAAACCTGTAAACTGTAAAGTATTGTCCGTTTTGTAAAAAAGAATGGACATTCTGTCGATACTTGTTTTTTTTAAACGACGAGTAGAATTTAAGATAAGTGAAAAAAGAACCCTGCAGTAATGTAATTTTTTTTGCTCAGAGTTTTTCCGGATATATAATGTGATGCCTGTACTATTCAGAATATGCGAGTTGATGTTTTAGTTGATTCTGGTCCAGATATTTCCCTTATATCCGATTCCGTTTTAAGGCACTTTAGTTTATATAAGATTTCTACGTAACGTTATATGCGAGGTATTGACAAGGTGCCGATGAAGGATAATGACTATCAGTAAAACCAGTATTTGTTACGCCCGAAGGCCATTACGAATATTTAAAGATGCCATATGGGCTCACTAATCCACCTATTGTTTATGTAGGAATCATCTCTAAAACTGAAGCACCTGGTGGATACTGATAAAGTGCTTATTTATGTAGATGATGTACTGGTCATGTCCAATTCTATCAGTGAAGGTTTGGAAACTATACGTAAGGTATTAAAAAAAAATGGAGACGTAGGATTTGGATTTTCAATTAACATTAAAAACTCTACGTTTTTGGACTGAACTTGAATACCTGGGCAGACTTGTTGCGCTTGGTCAGGTTAGGCCGAGTCCAAGTAAGGCTGAAGCTTTGGTTAGGACGGCTATCAACATGCTGCGAATAGAAGTGAACAATAAGGGTGCCCAATGGTTTAATCTTTTATGGAAAGTTTAAAAAGTTACTGGAATTGCTGGCTGGTTGGTATGGGAAGAACGGCGCGGTGAGTGGACACCGGAGACTTGTGAACGTTCTTCAGTAGTGGTGAGTTTAGTAGCCCCGACATTGTGGCTACCTCGTACCCCGACATTGTGGTACTCGTATTGCACCCCGACATTGTGGTGCTTGCAGCCCCGACATTGTGGCTATCCCGTACCCCGACATTGTGGTACTCGTATTGCACCCCGACATTGCGGTGCTCGCAGCCCCGACATTGTGGCTATCCCGTACCCCGACATTGTGGTACTCGTATTGCACCCCGACATTGCGGTGCTCGCAGCCCCGACATTGTGGCTACCTCGTACCCCGACATTGTGGTACTCGTATTGCACCCCGACATTGTGGTGCTCGCAGCCCCGACATTGTGGCTATCTCGTACCCCGACATTGTGGTACTCGTATTGCACCCCGACATTGTGGTGCTCGCAGCCCCGACATTGTGGCTACCTCGTACCCCGACATTGTGGTACTCGTACTGCACCCCGACATTGCGGTGCTCGCGGCCCCGACATTGCGGCTGCCTCGCACCCCGACATTGTGGTGCTCGAGGCCCCGACATTGCGGCTGCCTCGCACCCTGACATTGCGGTGCTCGAAGCCCCGACATTGCGGCTGTCTCGCACCCCGACATTGCGGTGCTCGAGGCCCCGACATTGCGGCTGTCTCGCACCCCGACATTGCGGTGCTCGAGGCCCCGACATTGCGGCTGTTGTGGCTGTCGCACCGCGACACTGGTGCTCGCAGCCCCGACATTGCAGCTGTCTCGCACCTCGACATTATGGTGCTCGAGGCCCCGACTTTGCGGCTGCCTCGCACCGCGACACTGTGGTGCTCGCAGCTCCGACTTTGCGGCTGCCTCGCACCGCGACATTGTGGTGCTCGCAGCTCCGACTTTGCGGCTGCCTCGTACCGCGACACTGTGGTGCTCGCAGCTCCGACTTTGCGGCTGCCTCGCACCGCGACATTGTGGTGCTCGCAGCTCCGACTTTGCGGCTGCCTCGTACCGCGACACTGTGGTGCTCGCAGCTCCGACTTTGCGGCTGCCTCGCACCGCGACACTGTGGTGCTCGCAGCTCCGACTTTGCGGCTGCCTCGCACCGCGACATTGTGGTGCTCGCATCCCCAACATTGTGGCTGTCTCGCACTTCGACATTATGGTGTTCGTTGCCCTGACATCATGGAAGTACCGTTTTTTTTTTAGCTTTTTTTTTTGCCCGATGTTTTATTATTTCAGTAATGAATATTGTCTCAAACTCATGTATGATACTCAGCGATACAGCTTGCATATTACTGCCTGATCTAATGGGATCACAAAAGAAAAAAAAATGCTTTCGAAATTATTCCTTTAACTACCATTCCAGGTGAAACTCTAACCGAAGTAAACCTGGGACATGGTGATTCTACTGTAGCGGACCAACCAAGCGAAGATCGGACAAGCTGTTAAGCTGACGAGGACGTTCAGCTGTCAGGAACGGCCGTCTTAGAGGATTTCCACCAAGGAGGCGGGAATATCGCATGATCACGTGACGCAATGACGTAACGATTGAAAGAGACGACAACACTCGCTCACTTTATCGCGCGGGTGCTCGGATGCGACGGATTGCTAATTATTTTTGTTTTCTGATTTTTAAATGTTTTGTTTGATTTAATTCTAATATTGATTAAATAGTCGATTAATGGAATAATATTATCTGTTTCGTCTTTAAAAAATAATTACGCTTCTGATCTCTAAGAATAGATATATTATTATTCTATAGGCATTTTATTCCAACTGCTGAAAAAGAACTCTACCCATATAAAAGACGATTTGAAGCATAGTTAACCACAATGGCTGGAAATGACCTGGTGAAAGGACTGTTTTTATAACACTACGCCCCGTTTAATATCAGCAATTTTACGCAATTTCTGACGCTGTTCAAGTTTACGGCCTTTGTTAAACAAAATATTACGTATAATTACTCCTGGAAAGCAGCAATGAGAAATAAAAAAAAACTAACTATTCATAATAAACTGGCCATTAGTACCTAAAGCATGTTCATTCATCCACCAATCCGCATTGTGCTACCGCGACGAGTTGTGCCGCCTCCACCCCAATTAACCGTCTTGTTAGTGCTTTTGATACTACAACCTTTATTTTAATACGCTGTTATTTACTTCATAGCATTATTCCAGAATTCCACAACATTATTTCATGTATACGATAATATAAAATTTAAACGTGACTTTCAATTATTTTTGATTGTGACGTCATGAAACTCATATGAGTGTTTCACAATTCACAAGTACCATCTATTGTGGACTCTCGTGTCGAGTTTCCAACCCTCCCAGACGTCTCAAAAGGGTGTTTTAGAAAGAATACACGCAGTGAGCCTGAGGGACACGATTTCCACTTTTTTCCATCGCGAAATCAACCCTTTTTCATATAGCTAACCCTTTCGGGCGACGGAAAAACGGTGCGTAACAGAGTATTGCCGTACTTTACCACTACACGCATGCGAATAACAATAAAACAAATTGAAAATACGTACACAGAAGCAGAAATGTGTGCGTATGTGTTCAGGGTATTCTAATCTTTTAAACCTAATACAGTCAGGTAGTTTTGCTTAGGTAAAGTTTACACCAGCGTAACAGGCAGCTAAGACAAAGCGGAGGTAATAAACTTACTTTCAACGGAACGAAAATATAAACAAAGGTTTACTTCGCAACTGCTTGGTCTTTTCTCAGACCGATAAATGTACTGTGTATACATTTATCATTCCTTATGTCTCATTTCAATTTTAACTGACAGCAGTAGTTTTCAAAACATAAAATTTTACCATATTACATTTGGTACTCTTATTAAATAAACGATGCGTTCACGAGAAATAAAGCTACGAACAAATTTACAATAGTTAGAACAAATATGATCATTTCCGGACGGGGCAAAATCAGATTACTTTTAATGCCGCGAACGCCGGGCTAAAACATATTTCCAGTAGCACCAACCGGCGAATCTAAACTACATTGCAACAGTTCAAGTTTACTGTATCGTAAACGTAAATTTTAGTCACTTGCTGGTTTGGTATATCGCAAAAAAGCTAGTTTTCAGAACCACTTCCCTTTTATTATGCGGTCAACATGCAGTATTTTTAAGGAAATTCAAACAATTTCGCAGTTTCATTCGTGAGCATGCAAGTGTAATAAGTTATGCAAATAGCAGCTGCAACAAAGATAGTTTACGCTTGATACGGCTTGCAGCAAATTTTCAATTAGTTTGAATTCTAGTAATAACATGTCACTAGTTGTTATTCCGGGAAACAATCAGGAGTATCAAGGAGAACATATATTCCATACATACATACATTATTGTCACGCCTACATTGGGGTAGGCAGACACAATAGATCGTCTAATATATTCTGACTTTTCGGAGTCATGTGCGTATTTTTAATCAATCTCCACGCACATTAACGGTGAAGGAAAACATCGTGAGGAAACTTTCATACCATAGCGATATGAACGAATTTCTATGGTATGATAGTGGACTATATAGCCTAACCACTATCAATCGTACTCCCGATTGTAGAGGGGGTCCGTACCCTGCAGTTGGGCCTATATGGGTTGATAAAAAAGAATATATTCTATAGAAAGAAACAAATGACATCTAGATGAGGGATATAACAATGGTGGTTAATCAAAACTACGGCACTTTGTAGAAGGTATCGCAACAAGCTTAATTCCAACACGACAATCGCCGGCTAATTTCACAGTATGTAGTTGAAACAATACGTCCCTTTGGTTATGAAATTCTACAGATAATTAAGATTTTGATATATTCTCCTCACGCCACGCTGATTGGATTTAAATGTAATATCTTAAACCAACAGTGTTTGTCTTTACACGTAGGGTTGCTTTTAATCCCAGAGCAATGTACAAGCTTTTACGCGATCGTAGCCACGAGCAAAGTAGGTAATTAGTAGAGGCGATTTTGTTCTTACTTGTGTCTTTCATGATTTAATGAACCCACAAATATTGATTTGGATGTAACTGCGATTTTATCATATAAATATTATCAATACAAAAGTGTATTAACATTTTACTAAATCTCCTTTCTTCTCAGTTCAAACACCAACCAATCAACATAAAGCAAAAACTTAAAGGTAATTTATGGGCTGAAAAGCGAAATAGTAAAGTATTCCGCTTTTTAACTAAAGTAAATCCCCGCAAAAATCTACTAAGCACGCACTATCCCTATTTTCTAGCGACGATAGTCTAAAAATATACAATTGACTCAGACATTACTATTTTAAATTGAAAGAAACATGTTTAAAATCTTAATACAATACAACCAACACCACTGTATAAATATTGATGTTCCACATTCAATACCTAATAACAATAACCTGTCTTTGGATTATTGTCGAAATGAACCCGAGCGAGGGTCGCGTCGCGTCGGTCAACAATAACAAAATCGTTATTATTGATTTTAGTGTCGAGAACAATCAATCCCGAGAGCGACGCCGTCACAGCTAAATAGACGATATCCGCCCGTCTACGTCTCCCCAACACCCACATAAAGCATGTTGAAATCTTAGATTATGAAATGCACCAGTACTTTTATTTACATCTATTTCCTACCACTCAACAATATTGGAGAAGCGAAGAAAATTAAGTTGAGGATGAAATAAAATTTCGCAAGACATTTGAGTTTCTTATCTCGAGGCAATTTGCCTTTGGACTTGAAATATTACATCCTCAAAATCCATCCACGGCAAATGAGAAGTTGTTTAAAAATACGAATGGATTACTTTCCTTCAATTACACTATGTAGAGGGCGCTAGGAGCGGAAATCGCTCAATTTATTTGCTACAATTTTTTTTAACCTACTTTTTACTAAAGATTTTATATTATGCAAATTCCTTTTTATTAAGGAATATTATTATGAGCTCACCTACTGTTTAACGAGTAATATACAGGGTATATCAAGACAGCTACCGAAAACGAAGCTAGGAGGTAGTTTTATAATATGTGACTTTAGACACAACTAAATTTTGTGCAAAAAATTGCGACGATTTTTTTTTGTTATTTTTTTCTATCGTCCTATTAGGGTGGTATATACATAGTTTTCTTAAATAATAGTGTACACCCTTCTATTTTTAAAGACTCTATGGTACGCAAGACTTTAAATTATTATTTTAGCAAAAACTATGGATTTACCCACCAAACACAATGATATTTAAAAAATAATAAAAAATTGTCGCGTTTCTTTGCGAATTTTTTAGTTACATTGTATTTGTAGTCACTAAAACTACCACCCGGCTTCGTGTTCGGTAGCACTCTTGATATACCCGGTATAAATGACATGTAATTTTACATAAATTTATATTGAACGTAGTACTTAAATAATTTGTGATCTTATTTTTAAACTTTTATCTCATGTAACCTGGTCTGGGTGTGTATCATTGTATAGGTACGCACCAGCTCTTTCTTTTATGTTATTGTTATCTGTGGAAACTGTTGTAGATTATGTATTTCTAATTGTTGTTAATTCTATGTTATATTGTATCTGTTTTTTCCCAAATAAATAAAAATAAATAAATAAAATGTATTTAACAGATCATACAAATGCAAATTTATTTACGTTTTTCTCAATGTTATTCCAGTCTAATTTTCGCTTATTCTGAAATATACAAACAAAAATAACAGCTAGTGCAACGAGTTCAAGCTTTAATATTTTATAATTTTAAAAAGACAAGAGTCGCATCCCAACAATGTTTTTAAAATAATATAATTTTGGAAGTTTGTACGTTTTAATATTCCCATAGCATTTAGCTCGTCGCACGACTGGCCAGCTACCCTATGCACTGCATTGCGGAACGCCCGACCATATTTCACTTCTACAACGCGAGACGGTCACATTAAATCGTTTCCTATTGTTGAAGTAGCATACTATGACAGCTTTAACGAAGCGTAAAGATTATCTATGACACAAAATATCTCGAACTTAAACTGGATAAATTTGGCGAATTTGTTCCATGTAATACACGTACGAGTTTGTGAAAATACATGTTGCACGAGCTACGGACGTGAGCACTGGCTGTTTCAGTAAAAATAAAAAAGAAACTAACATTGTGTATTAAAGCACTAGTACCCACTTTATTAAGCAAGTCTTGGAAAAGGCAGTGCTTTGTTTCTGCAAACACGTGAAGCATTTTGTTACAAAATGAAAAACACACTTGTCGGGACAAACAATAGCTGTACACTAAAATAAGATCCTAGCACTGATGATATCGTTTACAACTCACACTTGCAGCTCTCAGACAATAGATATTAGATAAATAACGGAGAGCGCAAATATTTGTTCAGAAAATTGTAGCCTTGGCAATGTCAAAACTTGCTTAGGTACCACTTCACAGTCGAGGAAAACTGAACAAAACGTCAACAAAGATAATCTGTCAGTTAGGAAGAAACAACAAAGAATAGCCGCAAATAGTTTTGACATCATTTTACTTTTCGTCTCTTTAGGCCCTGCGCAGACGGCACACTTTTTGTGCGATCGAGTCTGCGGCGCACAAAAAGTCTGCATGGCGCGCAAAAAGTCGGTCGCGGATTTTTCACAGACTCAACGCACACGACGCACATCTTTGATCATTTTGTCGGCAGAGCTGTAGGGACGTAGACGCTATGGAAATCGTGCAGAGATCGCGAAGTATTATTTTGTACATGAAGTACAGAAAAAGAAGAAGAAATAGAGAATTTTGGGTACATCCTATACTTTCGGAAAGATTACTGAAGGGACAGTTCCATACTAAACATTCAATTCTGAAACAATATCCGGCAATTTTTTTCAAATTTTATAAAATGTCTGTTCCTACATTTGATGAGTTGCTATTTATTTTATCATGATTTTGGTTAGGTTAATTAATCATGGTTATTTTTTTATCATGATATTCTGCCTTAGAAGTATCATAAATTGCTGGTCTGTTTTGTATTTCTTGAATTAACATAGTTACATCGACCTCTGGCGCCATGATAATAGATCGCGTGCGTTACGTTCACCCACCCCTAGCAAATGCAGATTGCCGACTAAAGAGTGCGCCGTCTGCGTTAGCGCGCGTTGAAGCAAACGTTCAATTTTTTTCACACACTTTTTGTGCGGAGCGGCGCGCCGCGGCGCGGTGCGGTCTGCCCGAATTACACGGATTTTTTGTGCGCCGGACTTTTTGCGCGTCGTGTGCGTTACTGCATATAGTTGCATAGGTTCTATTTTCACAGACTAAAAAGTGCGTCACGGATAGTCTGTCGTCTGCGCAGGGCCTTATAAATACTTATAATAAATAGAAAATACGCGTTCAAAATATTTTGTTTTTCTGTAAAGTATCACAAAAGTTTCAATATATAGGCGTATCCTAACAATCCATTCGTGATTTGAAACGCTGGATTTAACTTATGTAACGCATTCCCGACAATATTTCTTATGAACTGCCCCATATAAAACATCCCACGGAGCCACCCCTCGGTAACTTTCCTATTTCCAATGATTGGACATCGCTGGGGTTAGCATCCAGCAAATTTTCTGGAATAACGTCGGAGTTTATCAAAGGAAGCTATCATAGCGCAAAATTGAACAGAATGCAATTATAAATTCACTTTATTAAACTCACTGCTTTAATATTCCCTTTATTTCGTACTCGTATTAACCAATTCAAGAACCAACGGGAATTGCTTACATAATTTACCAAAATGTCTAATTCTCTAGTGTCTGTACATTAAATGTCCAAAATACATAAATTTCTAGCTTCCATATTATTACTGTAATAATTCTGTCCGTTTACATAAAATACCCCTGTATCTCTAAGGTATTCGCGTGGTGTTTCCAATCAATGAAATAAATAAACGTGACTCGGGACTCGTGAGCCACTCTACAACTTATCCCAATATTTACATAATTCTAAAATTGTACTTAACCAAAGATACTAAAATAGAATTTAATTCGAGGAATTTTCGCATCTAGTTCCCGGAAATAATAGAGTTGTTTTGTGTCAATAAGCATTTTTTTCACTTAAACATAAGTGCCGTCTAATTAATAGTTTAATTCTGAATGGAACAAGATAGAAACGTTTTAAAGCTTATAGTGGGAGTAAAAGAAAAGAGATGCAAAATAAAACTAGTGACGTCACTAAGCTTAACATGCATTACAGAGTGCGCGTGTAAAAGAGACGGTAAAATTTCCGCACTATACTCCCAGTCTTTAATTTTAAATACTAATATTTGCTTCATGTTACTATACTGTTTAAACATAAATGTTTAATTTTAATGGTATATCTGTTTGTGCGTAAAATAATACAAAAAAACGATCGTATTCAAATATCCTATTGATGAACGTTTACACATTACTAGCGGCCCGGCCCAGCTTCGCCCGGGTACAAATAGATTTCTGTACAAAAATATGTACGTATTATACATATAAAACTTCCTCTTGAATCTCTCTATCTATTAAAAAACGCATCAAAATCCGTTGCGTAGTTTTAAAGATTTAAGCATACAAAGGGACATAGGGACAGAGAAAGCGACTTTGTTTTATACTATGTAGTGATGATATAATGCACATATTATATTTATCGTAACGTATACGCATTACGGTATAATGTGTATTTATAATTAGGAATATAACGCGGCTGGCGCGAAATTCGGAATGCAGCCACTAAGCTCATAATTAAATACTTAACGTTCTTCACCAACAAAGGACTTAAATCGCATTAATTAAAGCGTAAATGCCCCTTGATACAGAATATAATTATTATACACTTAATATTAACTTTATTGTTGGTTTCTCCATATAATTCGATTTTGTTTCTCCTAATATTTTAACCACAAACATTCAGATGGTATACGAAGTTACCCTTAACGCTCATTAATCAAATAAAACATAATATGTTCGTTATCAAAATTCATTTTACAGCCATACGACGTTTAGTTTTAAAGCTAAAATAAACTCATATCTTTACAACGGATAAATCGAAATGATAAACTCAACAAAACATTTTAGTATGAAAAATGTTGAGCACATAGCCAAGAGCGCTCGTACGTTATTCCATTCGAAACACGTGCGTGAGCAAACATTTGACAAAATCATTTCAAATAAAGCTTATAATCTCATATCAACGAAAACCCTAACTAAATCCACACTCTTTTTCCATTTGATCTTTGCCCTTATAACATTAGAGGATTATTATTTTGCAATAAACCGGCAAAAGTAGTTCATAAAACTATAAATTGGGATCTTAATAAGAGCTGAAGACGATAAAAGATATGTCTCGGCGGCCTTAAAACGTTATCGGCGAACGGGAGGAAGTATAACAGCTAGCCGAGCCACCCTTGAAATCGCTTCCCCGCCGTGTATAGGACTTGGCGAGGGGTGTGCCGGGGTGCGCAGGGCGAAGTACAAAGCCGCGGCCGTTGACACGAATCTCCCGCACTGTGTTTATGTATCCCATTGGATTTTTTCCCTACGCATTCACGCGCCAATGGATGCTGGCGAATACTGCACTCACATTTTAGATTTAGATAATGCACAAAAATCCACCGCATGTGGAGCAGGAGCTTTCATATATCAGTCATTTTGAAATAAAAAAGATGTTACTGTATGTAAGAGCCCGCCCGGATAGGTACCACCGCAATGTCTATTTCTCCCGCCAAACATCAATGTAAATGCAGGGTTGACTTTTTCGGTTTGAAGGACATTTTAGCCATAGTAACTACTGGAAATATTGAGACCTAACATCTTATGTCTCAGGATGGCGAGCGCAGTGGAACGACAACCAGTGCTTTGTTATTCATGGTGTTGTTTGGTTTTGCTACTATTACGAGTGTTACTTACTAAATAAAAGATATATTTCAAAATTATTTATCAACCAGTTTGTTTTGCAAACACTGTATTTTGGAATTACAGCATACAGCTTTAAAACCATACATTAAATAACATGAATGTTTAAATGAGAGTCCTGGTCCTGCAAAATTCGTGTCCAGAATACATTATCCAAGCTGAATGTTATCTAGGTAATATAATTAAACAGCTTGTCCATAATACACGGTACAAGTCAACGCGTGCTAAGGCAAGAGAATTAGCATAGAAATCTCTCTGAAGTCTGACGGTATGACAGAGACACCAATGAACTCTGCACAGAAGCTATTTGGGTGACGTATATATATAGACTCGCCTTGGACTAGTTCGTATTACGGTTGAATTTTGCAAAAATACAACAATAGATCCGTATCCCTATCAGCCCATATACATCCCACTGTAGGGCACGGGCCTACTCTACAATCGAGAGTACGATTGAGAGTGGTTAGGCAATATAGTCCTCCACCCTAGCCACAACAATAGATACTGAATTGTTACTTTTTTCTGTTCTGTATCAGCCCATATACGTCCCACTGCAGGGCACGGGCCTACTCTACAATCGAGAATACGATCGAGAGTGGTTAGGCCTTATAGTCCACCACGCTGGCCTAGTGCGGGTTGGCGAACTTACATACCATAGAAATTCTTCCCCTCCGGCGGGGGCACGGTACTGTGACGTGTTTACGTTCTCCTCATTTTAAATTGTATTTTGTGTGTTTGGAGTGCGTTTATCGGCTCGTGGGTTGCTTATTGTTGTATGGTGTAGTATTGTGAGCAACGGTCTGTAAGTTTTTAAATGTTTTATTGCGTAATTTTGTGAAATTAAGCAATTTATCCTCGGTAAGTACTTTATATTCTTTTAAGTGTGGGTATCGTGAAAAAAAATATCGCTCGGTCGGCATACAATCAGCTGTTGTTTTTTTTCAAACTAATAATTTGTATTGTTGTTAGTCATTTTATACGATTGAAAATAATAGGATCTTAATTTAATTTCGGCAAAATAATGTCAGCCCAAAATAAAGTTCCGCCCGACCGTGGGCCCAATCCTTTCGGTCAAAGTAAGCTAACACCTAGGTCACCTAATTCGGCTAAACGTCTTTTTAGTGACACGACTTCACCAACTTATGTTTCCCCTGTTTGTTCAAAACGTTTGCAATTATCGGAATCGACCGAGACTTCATCTTTAGATAACGGCAGCGACGCGAGCCGCGCGGACTATTGTGATTTGGTGTCTGATGTTTCCAATTATCTCTCGAAAATCAATGAGCTTGTAAATGATCAGGGCTCTCGTATGAACGTGGCGAATAGGTCGGCAGTGTTGGATATAACGCAACGGGTGACATCTATAGTTTCATTACTAGCATTAAAGTCATCTTGCAATGAAACCAAGTTGGCCAATATGCAACGCGAATTAGATCAGTACAAACGTCATGATACTGTCGGAAATAATGATTCACTTTTCTCCGAACGACTTAAACTTCGTTTGCCGAAACCTGCACCGCTCGTGGAGGCGCGCGCGCCACGGCCGTGTATTGTTGCATGTCCGACGGACGAACGGTCAGCTGATTTGGCGTCATCGTCCGCAACTAAACAGGCGCTATTTAAGGCAATTAAGCCAAGTGATGACGGATTCCAAATTGTAGGCGTGAAAAAAACCACGAAGGGTCGCGTCGTGCTTCGTGTTGCGAATGAGCAACAAATAAAAAAACTCGAATCTGTCGAGGCAATTAAATCGGCGGGACTACGTCTTGAAAAACCCAAGGGACGCCGCCCCCGTATCCTCGTTAAGGATGTGCCATCCTCAATGGAAGATCGCGCTTTTATTACCGCACTGTATCGTCAAAATATCAAGGACGAATTGCCAATAAAGGAGGATGATTTCATTAAATCCATTAAAATCGTTCGTAGACGTAATTTAGATAACGGGCGTAAATGGATAGGCATTGAGTTAGATTCCGAGATAAGGAAACATCTGGCGGACACAAAAGAGAAACTATTTATTGACTGGGCCACCTGTCGATTCATTGATGACTTAGAAATAGTGCGTTGTATGAATTGTCAATACTATGGGCATGTGCAAAAGTTCTGCACAGTAAAAACACCTACGTGTGCCGTCTGTGCTGAAGCACACGAGACTAAGGCGTGTCCGCACAGTTCAGACACAGATTTTAAGCCAATATGCGCACCTTGCAAGCGCTTTAAAAAACCCCACGATCATCGCTGTGGGTCTCAGGAGTGTCCAACATATAACTACAAACTCCAACAACTATTTCTCTCGACCCAGTACTAACTCAATATGAATAACTTTACCATCGGACAGTTAAACCTCCATAATGATAGGGTAGCAACGTCGGAATTAGATACGTTAATTCGCGTGTATAAGTTAAATATCGTACTAGTACAGGAGCAATATCAACATGCGCGTATATCTAGTAAGGTCGTACAACTTGATAGCAACTCACGAGCAGGTATTTTTGTGTCGGGTTCAAATCTTACCGTAACCTCTGTGCGTAATCTAATGACGTCACACTGTGCTGTCGCTGAGGTGTCTAGTCCGATTTGTAAGGTTTATGTAGTAAGCTGTTACTTTCAATATTCAGATCCTGTGGGTCCGCACCTACACCATCTCCGCTATGTCTTGCGGTCCCTCGTTGGACATAGAATTATTATAGGTGCTGACGTTAATGCGTCATCTGTTCTTTGGTATGGCAAATATCGCTCCACCGATACCGAGCGACGTCGCGCTGTAGAAGATTTCATTGCAGAGATGAATCTAGGAATACACAACACCCCCGATGCACCACCTACTTACAGTAGCCCTATGGGCGAATCTTCTATTGACGTCACACTTTCTAGTGGGGACGTTCGTATTGATAGGTGGCGCGTCCTGCTGGACGCGTCATGTAGTGATCATCGCCTGATTGTGTACGAGTTCGTGCCTAGATTGACACATGGTCCTGTGTACAATAATTCAAATTTTAGGTATAAATCAAAGGGTGCTGACTGGAATTGGTTTAGCACTTTATTTGCTCAGCATGCCAAAGACTTCGCTCGCGATGATTTATCAGCTGAATCTTGTGCCGAGATTATGTCGGACACGTTTACGTATTGTGCGGACGTCACCATCGGTCGGGGTCCCATTGTGGGTACTCGTAGATGTGATTGGTGGAGTGTGTCCCTAGTCCATCTGCGTAGAACTTTTCGCAGGGCGCGTAGGCGGTTTAACAGACTTAAAAAACGCTGCGTTACTGATGAAGTATTTACATCTGCTTTTAATGCACTGAAAGTTGCCAGGTCACATTATAGAGCCGCCGTCCAAAAATCTAAGGGTAACTTATTGCGAAAAATTGTAGCCCGGTTGGAAAAAGAGGGTCCGTGGTCTCCCCTATACCATGAATTTAAAGCAAATAAGTCAATCGACTTAGCCTACATAGATAACTTAAAAATCAACAACAGTTATACAACTGGTATTGAGGAGACAACGGAAGCTCTGTTAAACTCGTTAATACCTGACGATTCGGTTGAAAATGACACAGTATATCATAATCACATTAGGTCGTGGGCAGCTGAATTGCCAAATTCTCCAATTTCGAGTCTTCCAACGTTTGACGAGTTTATTAACATTGTTAGATTATTGCCTCTTAACAAAGCCTCCGGCGAGGAAAAAATTTCTAATAGGATGATTAAAGAAGCGTGCAAATCTGCCGGTGATGCCGTATTAGCCGTTTTTAATCGATGTATTGTTGAGGGTGTATTTCCGCGCGTATGGCGTTTTGGTTTTATACGAATAATACCTAAAGGAGGGGATAAATCCCCTCAAGATCCTAAATCATACAGACCCATTACGCTCTTGCCGTCATTAGGAAAACTCCTCGAACGCCTTATTGTTCCTCGACTGTTACCGGGTGGTCCAACTTTCCACGAGAAGCAGTTCGGGTTTACTATCGGTAAATCGACTGTTGACGCGGCGATATCGGTCCGTAGGGCGGTGAGCACATCTGAACACAAATATGTGCTTGGTATCTTTCTTGACATTTCCGGTGCATTCGATAATGCCTGGTGGCCAATGCTGCTTCTTAAATTGAAAATACGAGGTTGCTTCAGGAATATTTATTCGCTTATTTACTCGTATTTCTTGCATGGAACAACTAAATTAAAACTTGGCCACCATGCCGTGTCGAAGCCACTTACAATGGGCTGCCCACAGGGCTCGGTTCTAGGTCCATATTTGTGGAATTTTGGCTTTGACGACTTCCTGTCTATTCCCTTGCCATCGGGATGCTCACTAACGGGCTATGCTGACGATGGCCTCTTACTTATACAGTCTAATAGTAGGTCGGGATTAGAAAGTATGGCTGACACGTGTTTAAAATTAATATCTGAATGGGGTGACCGAAATCGCTTAAAGTTCGCACCACATAAAACGTTCCAATTACTTCTTAAAGGAATCTTAAAATCGCCTCCACGTATCAAGTTTAATAATACAACTGTCAAGAGAAAGGAATCTTTTTGCTATCTTGGCTTATTTTTGGAAAGGAATTTTTCTTTTCTTGAGCATATTAAGAACGTCGGGGAAAAATCGAAAAGGAACTTTTTCGCTTTGACAAGAATATCGACATCAGCGTGGGGATTATCTTTTAATACATTAAAAATCATCTATGGAGCAACTTACTTAGGGTGTATATGTTATGGATCCCCCGTATGGGCTGATAGGGCTACTATCGGTGCTGTGCGAAGAAAACTGCTCCAGAGCCAACGTTTGGCGTTGATATTCTTGTGTAAGGCATATAGAACTGTTAGTACCGAAGCATTGCCTGTCCTGGCGGGTGTACTTCCAGTCGATCTGGAGGTGCAACGTCGCGCCGCCATGTATTACTCTACTAGGGAGAATATGGATAGAAGATTTTTAACTCCACGTGAAATTTTAAAAGTTGACAGATTATTTAAACCGCCTTCAGTGGTATATAGCGAACTATTAGATGAATGGCAAAATAGATGGGAGGTATCTTTGAAGGGACGTCATTTATACCAATATTTTCCTTGCGTGCGTGATCGTTTGACAAAGACTTGGCTAGATGTCGATTATTGCGTATCACAGTTCCTTACGGGCCATGGTAACTTCAAGTCTAAATTGTACTCTTTTAAGCTCGTTGATTCGCCTGCATGCCCATGTTCAACACCTAATCGCGAATATGAACAGTCCGCGCATCATATACTTTGGGAGTGTAGTATTTGGCAAAATGAGCGTAAAATCATGTTTGATAGTATGCAGATATCATCCGGAGTCGTATACTACATGGACCTAGTGGAGACTAGGACGAATTTCCGTGCTTTCCGGCGTTTTTGCCATACCTATTACTGGAATCAAGTATAACAGCTCATACAATAGGTCCCATTTATATGTATTCCGTGGTGCTTTACAGCTGGCTTCTCCGGCTGTAAAAGTCTCTTTGTGAGGTTATTTACCTCTTTAGTTCAATGTTTTGTCACCCGCATTGCACGGAGGGAAGTGGACATTATTTATTTCCAACTCCTCCTATTAATTTAACTTTCTGATTAATTTCGTTGCGGGTTAAAGACAAGTTAGACATTCCCGGAGACTCGCCGAGCTTCAATGCTCGGTGTCATTACATTGCGTGCCACTGTTGATCCTGGCTTACAGGAGTTGCAGTGGCGGGTGTGAGGGCGGGACAGTCTCCATACCATAGAAATTCTTATGAATCGCTATGATATGCAGGTTTCCTCACGATGTTTTCCTTCACCGTTTTAGTGCGTGGTTATTGATTATTAATACACACATGACTCCGAAAAGTCAGAGGTGTGCCCTGGGATTCGAACCCGCGACCACCGTGAACATGTAGGCAGTCGCGTCTAGTCCGTTTACCAACAGGCCACCACGCACTTTTTTCTGTTAATATCGCGTAATTGCAAAATATTTTTATGATCTTCCCAAATGTTTAGGCAATTTCCTGAGCGATCAGCTGTGCCGATTTCATTTTATATCTGCGCATAGATCGTGAGATCGATGGAGTAATGATTGGCAAATCAAGGCAATGATGTTCCGATACAGATACTGCGCTTAATTCTATTTATCAACATTATCTGAAATATAAATAGAATTTCATTACATTTCATATTTGAGTCAAGATAATAAAATGATGGCTCATGAGAAAAAAATTCTATTAAAATTTGTGGAATAAGCGCCTGGTAGATACCCAAAAACAGTTTTGTATTGCAAATGTTATGAAATATTAATCCTTCTGAAAATGCTCGCCATGAGATAACACAATAGCATTGATTGGTCAACCAAACGGCTCAGGCGTTATATTTATCTGCATAATTATTTATTGAATCTATTCAACTGATCTTAAAAAACATAGGCATTCCATAGTTCCGCTAACTGGTGTTGTGGTATGACGAATGCGTCGTGCGCGACGCTACGTCAACGCGTTTCGCTATTTATTTTTAAGCCAGCAATAATACTGCATACATTTATCAAGTGCCCCTTTATTATTTATACACACGGGAAGAGCACACGTATTACTGAGAACTGAATGATCTGATCAGTATATCGAATCGATACCAACAGTACTTTCATCAAACAAATTGCTTTGATAACAAATTAATATTATTTATTTCGATAATGACGCTTATATTTGTGGATTTAATATACAGCGGTATAAATTAAATATTTTCATGTAATAAAATTCCAATAAATTCACTAACTTAAATTTACCGTCGAGATTCTACGAATTCATTTGAGTTTGGCCTAAATACAATTTACACACGTGCGCCTGTTGTTATCGGCCTTAGAATCTAAATAAAAAACATCGGCATAATCACCATCCGCGAACAATAAAGCCATTTCACATAATTTACAACTTTTGTAGGAAAATTGCGAATGCTGGTTTTATTACTGCCACATCCTCCAAACCGATGAGCCACCACATCGATGGATCGCGTCTCATTAATATTTTGTTGCGGAAAGATATTATCGTTCATTATGAATATTTCCGATTTCGCGTACAACGTGAACGTCATAATTATTAACGAAATATTTGGTATATTTTAATATTCTGTAATTTTAAATAACATGTTTACATTTGTCATCGAAAATAAATTATTCACTTTTTAATACAATATGAAACTACCAAACTACTATTTGATGCCGATGTCAGACACAAATGGAAGTAATTAATCAATTGGTTTTATATTTGCCATAGTGTTTCGGTTGAACGCCTTGAAATGCAAATGACATTTACATGTCACATTATCCGTTTCCTCAGCCACCGTCTTCAAGCAAACCACGACATGGTGTGTTGACATAGACGCGCTGTGCCTTTGTTCCTAACTTGGCATGTGTATGTTGTTCTAAGTTCGCTCCCTACCGAACTCGTATCCCTGTTACGAGCTTTATACATTATATTCTTGAAACTACAGTACCTGCTGTTTATTCATAACGTCGTGGAGTTGGGAATTTTAATTTGCAGCCTTCACGTGCCAAGGTACTTAATGAAGCGAAACGTCAGAAAGAATTTGTTGGTTATTGCACGAAAATTAATCATTATATTCATACACATACACGCTCACATGTGCTTCCATGAAAAGAAAAGCAGCGCAAGCAATAATGCCACCTACAGATCGCAATGGTTATTCAAGGTAGAAGAGACCCTATCTCGAGGTGTTTCTCTCTCTCTCTTATACGGGGTGCAAATTGATTGACCGACTTGTAAACCGAACCCAGGCCCCCATGGTTTACGCCTATACACACAATTACTAGACCGAGATAATTAACGCCATAGGTACAACAAGTGTCACCGAAACAATAACATGGGACGCCGAAGTTCTAGACACAATAATTACATTACCTTAAAGGTTGACGCCCGGGCGGCGGCCAGTAATAAGATCATAAGTCGCAACATGTATTACATCCGTTGTAAGTGGGAGATAAGAGGATATAACAGAAAAATGTAACCTCAACGCGACAAATTGAAAATCTTACCTAAAGTATTTTAAGCCCGCGTTTAGACGCGGCGTGGACTGCACGATTTTAGAATCGCGTGGAAACCGCGCGGGTCTTACTTATATATGTATTTTCGTAATCGTGCAGACATAAAGAAAGAAAGAAAGAAAAACTATTTATTAATCATAGACGCAACGTACATAAAACATACAGTAATATCATACAGTAAAATCGCGGCTGTGACCGGTAGGTGTGACATAACCGCAAGGTTAGTCAAAACGCGCGGTAGTCGCAACTCAATCGCCAGAAAATAGAATCACGCGATTTACGCGCATACTAACAGCTCTTTTTGAATACATAAGAATTCTTTTGCTGTGCTAAACCGCAAGATTCTCAACCGCGCGGTTCCCGCGTGTCTGAACGGGCCCTTATGATTGTATTATCAATCAACTTTCGTCCACTGAAGGTCGAACATGGCCGTTTTCAAAATAACTACATTGCTTATCAAGAAAGATTTGTCCACACCCACGCTCGGAAGGCGAGTTGGTTAGCGCAGTACCGAAACCCTCTCAGTTCTCACTAATGACGCTGCTGCCAGTATTAGGGCCTTTTATTTATCGACATAATATATTGGTTATATCGGATCGATCTTGCTTCGTATTCCGCTGGTTAATGCCTTTTGTGAATACTGTTCTCTTACTCTGCTAATTTATAATATCTAAGCTAATTTATATTGCATGGAGGAATTTTCACAGTTAAGTTAAGCATTCACTCTATCATCTTGTCAATCAATTCTATTTTTTATTTATATATCAAAATTAAGATAAAAAAGTACAAACTCTATACAAAGTAATACGTAGACATAGTATGTACTTGATTCGCGGAACATAATTTATATTTTAATATTGTTTAGTACGCACATAAATTGTAGAAGCAAACAATCTCTTTGTATCTCCGACGCCCCGCTTCGTACAAATTATAAGCAAAACCATTTCAAAATAAGTTTCATAGTTCGTACCCACAATAGGGATCATGAAACAAAAATTTTAGTTTGAAAACTCACTCATGCATATGTAATACGCGTCAGAACAGGTGCGAGTTGTGTACACCACTTTAGTTAGATTACACGGGTAGATATTGTCCCTCAGTTGTACCGCTATAAGCTTAGTATTACGTAAGCTTTCACACCTCAGGTAATGTATTTATACCATCAAGATGACCAGAGACGCTGTAAAATTTTGTGTATGAGGTGTTAAAGTGCCTTTTGTAGTCAAGAAGAGAGCGTTTTACTTGTGACATGATCATTTATCTGAATGTCTGAAGCTTGGTTCAGACTATTGGTACAAGGTGAAATTAAACATGGTTATACACACGGAATAGATGAATTCAACTGTTCTGTGGTATACATATTGATCACGCTGACTCACGTAAAGTAGAGCTCGATTTTTTAAAGTAATTTTTATTATGAGCCTATCTACATATCTTTATACGAGGATAAGAGAGCGTATTCGACGCGGCGGGCAACGGATTGAAAATAGCCCTGGCATTGGCAAAGCTCATAAGCGGCAGTGACCCCTTACCATAACACGACCCGTTGTTAGTACATCTGCGTACACAGGCATTAAATACACCTTAATCACGAAGATCACGCTCTAAACTAAGTCATGTTCTAAGAATGAAGTTGTAATACACGCGTAGATCATCTCAGTCACAATTAATGCTACTCACGATATAAGTTTTAACTCTTAAAGTGAGTGCCGAGTGTGGTTATCTACACTCCGGATCGTTAAAGCGGTCACGATCTAAGTATTGTGGGAACAGCCAGACAAGATGCTTCGTCTACTGCCGAGTGAAATTATTTTTTCTGCGAATTAAACTTAAATGTGTGGAATCTGCTTTGCTTTCTATTATAATGACAAATCAAGAGGATTTAAGGATGATTCTACTAAACGTTACCGATATATTTTACCAAGAAATTGTGTTTACGTAACTTTCTTCACAACAACCGTCCCGTGCCAGCTTAGATAAATAACTACAGACCATGGAAATGTTTAGATGTCCGTACATTGAACCTGCATCCTTTGGCAAAGAAAGTCAACTTTTTAACTAGTCCGTCAATAGGTTATTGATAGCAACATACGATAACACACACAACTTACGCTTATGCGGGAAAAACAAACAACATGAATGAATTTTTCCCCTATGTTGAGCGTCCATAAACGAGCTACGATATTACAAACACATTCAAATGCACGTTTGGAATTGGAAACAGGCTTTTAATTTACTTATTGGTACTCCTACTCCATCCAATTTAGCTGTGAACCGTGAACAGGCCCACACCTCACACCACAGGGTTTTAAATTCGAATTGTCCGTCCGAATCACGAACACAAACAGTTCATATCGATCGCATTCAATTTCCATGTGACCACATCGCTACACCGCCGACAACGTGGAGTAATTGAGCCGCTCACTTCCTTCCTGCACATGCCCACTGATGTCCAGCGAGACAACGGTACCACCGATCTCATTTCATATTGCAAACACGACATCGACCTTGAAAAGTATGCACATCTGTATCACTTTGTCATTTATGGACTAACTTAACAGGGATTTTTATTAAATAAGTTGAATTGCTTAAAGTAAAGCTTTCGTTAAGCTCGTATTAACCTTAGGAGGTATAAAAAACAGCAGCAGTATCTAAACACGAAACATTTCCTTTGATTTCGATTTGGTATAATCAGGTAAATTTAATTTTATGACATAAATAGACCTTTGAAATAAAAAAATATAATAAAAATTAATCGGAGGGGATAAAATACGTAAATAATTGTTTTTTACTAGTTTTACCGATGTGCTATTAGAGAATCACGTCACAGAATTATCATAAACTAGAGAGTAGGGTAAAAGCCGGATAGTTGCCACACTTTTTAAAAAGCTCCTTTAAAAAATATGTATCAATACATTTTTTATTCAAACTGTATTCTCAAACATAGTTCATTCATCTTCTAACATACCCTATCAATAAAAAAATTATAAATATTATAAATTTTAAGTAAATCCAGTTTAAAATGACCTCTAAAAAAGAGGATAGTTGCCTACTATAGCGGATACTAGCCTAACGTTAAAAATGGTTGGGGGGGATACTTGCCCAATGTGAGGATAGATGCCCGTCTGTATTGTTTTCAAATAAAAATGAACTTATATTCATTTAAATAATCAGTTTTTATTATTAAATACAATCTTTTATTAAGTATCGATTAAAGTTAAATTATAATTATAAAATTATAACAATAATAGACTCCAAAATAGTAAATAAGTGTCCAAAATAAAAAAGTAATGATATTATTTATTTTGAAAATAGATGCGATTCGACCGCTCATGAACAGTAGCAAAACCAAAAACCTTGAATTACAAAGCAATGCTTGGCATTCCACTGCGCTCGCCATCCTGAGATATAAGATGTAAAGTCTCAATATGTCCAGTAGTTACTCTGGCTACAATGTCCTTCAATCCGAAACACAACAGTGCATTTCCGCAGTGTTGTTTAACGGGAGAAATAGACATTGCGGTGGTACCTACCCAGATGGCCTCTCACATATGAGAGACCTACCACCAGTGTTGTATGTTCAAATTAAAAGAAAATGTATTTTTGTACCCACATACATTCTGTTCCCAGGAAAAATGAAAAACATAAGAAGATTAATGGATTTACAAAATATAGCCTGATTTTAAGTCGCCAATACAAATTTCTGAACACAATCAGTGAATCTTTTTTGTTTTTTATTTAGTTCTTCGAACGCAAGTGTTAAACTATCTTCTGTCCAGTTGATGTGGCGCGGCACCACGCCTGGCTTTCGTTTATACTTGCGAGGCATTTTGCTGTTGAGTATGTATTTTATTTAACATAAACTTTAGTAAAACCAAATAAAAATCACCTAGAAAAAATAGTAAAAGCAATTGAAAAAAATAACTAAGAAAAAAATCTGTCCTTGCTTGTTAAATATAATAGTTAAAAAAAACTAAAATACACGCTTTAATAAGATATACAACTAAAAAAGTAAAAATAATTGATACTGAATTTAAGATAAGAAAATGGAGTAAAATACATATATTTTATTGTTACAAAGCGTGGGGTGTTTACAACAATTACTTATCCTCCTGCACCCCACGCTTTGTAACAATAAAATATATGTATTTTACTCCATTTTCTTATCTTAAATTCAGTATCAATTATTTTTACTTTTTTAGTTGTATATCTTATTAAAGCGTGTATTTTAGTTTTTTTTAACTATTATATAATTGTTTTGACTAAAAACATCCATCTACGGCTGTATTTCCAATCAATAACGCCATCTGTTGGTCAGTAGTAACATTTGACACTTGAAGAATACAAGAAGCTTATACCCAAATGGAGATTGCATTCCGTATATAAAAGTGAAGCACAAAAATTTTACCTTGAATGACGTCGCTGATGCCTGCTATCCTTTTCTTTAGCGTAACAATGAATGAACTTCACGTGAACTTCATTCATTGTCACTCTAAAGAAAAGGATAGCCGGCAACAGCGATTGCATTCAAGGTCAAATTTTTGTGCTTCAGTGTTTTATACGGAATGCAATCTCCATTTGGGTATAAGCTTCTTGGAAGAATACAATGTTAACGCCATCTAGCGATGAATGTAGCAATGGTCATCAATTATAAGAATAATTAATCCTGGCGAATCTAATCAGGATAATTATATATTTTAATCGAATTATTGTATTGTCATCGGTCTTTGACAGGTGTGCAAAATTTGAACGAAATCTGGCCGTTTAAAGTGGGTCAAAATCGCGCCCAAAGAAGTCGGTTACAAACAAACATACAAATATACAAACATACAAACATACAAACATACAAGTGAAGCTAATATAAAGCGTGTAAAAACGTATAGTTACAGATAGTTACCGCAGGGCAACAATCCGCAAAAGACAGTAGGGCAACTATCCGATTTGATACGGATACTTGCCCTTTTTATTTACGAAATAAATAAAACATATTTAACAATAAAACCTAATAAACAGTTTAATTTAAACTCTAATGCATTCAAAGTAATATATTTTTGACTGAAATCGCAATCAGTTATAAAAATATTTAACGGAGATTACTTACCAATATAATTCTGGCGCTCGTCAAAGTATCACCGCGGAAGATTTTTTCATACACGGACAAAATAAGTGCGCCTACTTCAAATGCTTATGCAGCACCGAGGCCTGCGCGGGGGCCGCTTTTAATTATGATCAAAAAGAAACTCTGTCAATACGTCTAACATAGAGCATTTGAAACTGAGGCATGTATCCGTTCGAGGCAACTATCCGGCTTTTACCCTACCTTATCCCCAAATATTTCGAGAGAAACCTATTAAAAGCGGCTATCACTTCGCCATATATATTTCGACCTTTGCGATCTTTCCAAATTGCGGGTTCATGTCAACGTACAGTGTTGTAACTAAAACAATACCCTATCCTAATTTGAATCAAGTTCATTATCTAATACACTATTTGAATATCTAGATTCAACGTTATAAACTAGCATTTCTATTTTGATTGCTGTAATCTACGCTACAATAGGTCGACGTCATTGCATAATATTAAACTCACCACGTGATTTATTCCTAGCCAATAAATCGCCTTTGTAAGAAAAAAACGATCTCAAATGATTCACTTTAACAACATTACGTGTCGCCACTTTCCACGCATAGGTATTGAAGTCAATTTAGATGAAATTGCGGCGAGGCTCGTTGATTAAGTCAATTACCGGCCCATTGTGCGATACATTATTCATTTAACGGATATAGGGACTTTAGAAACAACGCAACATTTCAATAGCACTATAAAAATATTGAAGGGCAATTGGACAATCTTTGTTATGCAAAGGGTAAGAAATAAGGCGAATTAAGCCCTAGCATTGACTAAATATTAAATACGCTACATGATTTATTCCGATTGTTGGTATACCGGTGATATTTATCCTTATTTTCCTCTTGTCAATATTGGAATACTGTTGTTAGGGTTATTACTATTAATGCCGCACGTATTTACTGATATACATATTCATTGTTCAATCAGAGAACATATATTTTTTTAGCTGGACAAGTCTCGATTAATCTCTATATTACGGAACGCTACAGTAGCGACCGATGTTGGGCTACTTTATTGATCACAGTATATATTGGAACTAAGTGAAATCTAATATCAAAAGTTAGCCAGCTGGCATAAAACAGTATCAAAAGACATATACACGCTTAGCAGAAAACGGGTGTCCAAATCGAGCAATTGTTATCCCGTGCCTACATGTACCACCACCGCGCCCCCGATCGATGTCTGACCCCGTGCAATGTCGCCCTCGCCTTTTAGCGCTGCCTCTTTTGACGGGTCACAGCGTGCCTCGATTCTTATACCAAACATCATAATGTTACATTCCCATTTTTTATAGCAAAGGAAACTGTTTGCACTGCTTTGAAATATCATTCTTAATTTATTTTACAATCATGATGCATGATGTTATCAATTGATGTTTTCTTATTAAAGTAGTGAATTGGGAATATTATATTGCACAATAGTAATCATGATTGTTGTCTAATTAAATAGAGCAGCAAATGAACTAATTGGCAACTGTAACCTGACCAGTGTTATCGACTCCCACAGGCGAGGCCACCAATAATTGAGCTTAGTAATCTAGATCTACTACAAAATGAAATACAATTAAATAATTGAATCATCCGTCTACAGTTGGCGCGGTTTTTTTGTGCTTGCAGCAAAAGGGTTTCGCTTATGATTTTACGACTGGTCGCCTGCTTGACACCAAACGGGGAAATATTTATTTATGATCTTCTTTTATAATAACACGACATTAAATGCAGTCTACAATGCTGAATGCATTGATAATAAGCACGTCACAGTCCAGAAAAGTTATTTATAAATTTATAAAATCTCAAGAAATTAAAAAAAATCGAAAGTCAAATATCTTCCGTTTCACGAGATGCTTATTTTTAATTCACATTCCAACACAGTCAATGTGTACGGAAACCAAAAAAATTACTCTCGCTCTGAACTATGAACATAAACTCGATTTGAAATATAGCATTGTGGATATTTCAATACTGAAGCAATCGTAGTCACAATTCAATTTATTCAAGTTCCATTTCCGCCTGACGCCTACTAACACAGCCGCTCATCTACAATAAGTCTACGCAGGAAAATAAACGAACGCTCGTATCGTAACTCGATGAATACGTAATAGGCCACTGCTCTCTCAATATTGTACAGCGCGTGTGAGAAAAGCTTCAATGAGTCGTACAGTATTAGTAATTACACGAAGTCGAACACTGTTGAGAATCCAAAGACATTGATTTGATTTCCGCACCGTGGCAAATTTTTATGGGACAAAATGTGGGGACCCAAAACTCCCCCGTCATTGTGCTATAATCACTTCACGAGATACGTATCTATTTGTGGGGTCGTGGCTATGTGTGATTATTATGTGTAATAGTTTAGATTCATAATTTATTCAATATTTGTTTAAAATTCGAGGCGAGGCATATCGCTCGTATATCGATCTAAAAAATATTAAAAAAGCATTAATATGTTGAACTAAAACTCCGAAGATGGCATGTATACTAAGTAGTAAGGAAATAACAATGATATCAAATTTTTAGGCAGGTATAAATATAAATAACTGAGCGCAAAATAAATATTTAGATTTTAACAATGCGCAAATTTGTGTTTTACTCATGTATTACACATGTAGGAACTATACTTACAAATTATATCCTAAAATAAAACATCCCACAGTTAAATCTCATCAGGGATATCTAAACGCTGATCAAATTAGTTATAATTTATAAATGTCGCTTCTGTTTATTTGCATGGTCTATGGCCCGAGCACGTGTGTACGAGCGCCGGCGTGCGGTGCGCGGGCGCTCCACCGATCTCATTGTTTGGAATTTCACGTTCAATATGGGGCGTAAATATTTCGACAAAGCGCTAAAAGGGAGCGCCTATAAAAGAACAGCAGATATCCGTTGCACGAGCCGTATTTATACCAGTTTGTTTTTTAATTAAAAAATCATATAATACCGATGAGCAGATTGATGTTTAATGAAAATTTACCTGTTATAGAATGTAATATTAATCAATTACTGTCGCTACGGATCACGCGATTTTGAATAATTATTAATTAAAACATTCACAAGTGACCGAACAATTTTAATTGCCTCATATATTAATTATTAAAAACTAGGGATTTGTAATATGTCCTTAGTATATGTTTGTGTAGTCATTTTTATAACGATAAAATAAAAGTAGTTAAAATGATTATGAAATTCTTCAAAATAAACCTTAAATAAGTATAATATTTTCATAAAAGTAATGGCATTCTAACGTGGAGAGATCGCGTGCGCTATGTGAACGAGTAGCAACATTAATTCCCTTAACGGAGTGTGTTTAAAAATCAAAATCGATTAAACAAAGGCAAATTGCCGGGTAGCTTTTTTGTTCTTTACTCTGCGGGTGCACTGCAACCGTTAGCCAAAGTAAATACATTAACAGTAGGGCAAAGCTTGTTCGGATTTATTTTATGGATTTAAAATAACATAATAGGATTAAAATTTGCTTCACAATAGGAGAATGGAAACCATAGATTTAATCAAACAGACACTGACGGTTATGGTATATTTATGTTACTAAAATAGAATTAACAAAATGCCAAAAAAAATGTACACATACGTCCTGGAAAGCGACCCAGATGCGTAATATGTCAATAACTCATAGCGACATAAATACGTTACAATTCTATGCGAAACCGGGCTTGGAGTCTATTTAAATCGTTGATTAACTGCTAACATTTAGCTGTGGTCCAAGTAGGGCGGGCCGAGATGCAGGCATGAGCGCAATAAAAAGCGGCCGGAGCAGAGAGCGCACTGTGTCGCACACGTGCATCCGCTCGCCTCCTTGCGAAGCTATTTATAATTATGCACTCCAATTGTGACCTTCGAAATCTCAAATTAGCTTACTATTTTTATTAAAATTTGACACTAACTTAAATAGGCTATAAAACCCTCCTTTTGCATCGCAAACACTATTTAACAACTTAATGAGACGACCCAAATAACCACGGTAAATTATTCCCCACACCTCCTTCATTATAAATTCCACGCTTCAATAATGTCAACTTCAATAGTCATTGCAACTTATAATGAGCTGTCTAAATTCTGTTTTCCAAATTGAGTGGCGAAATGAAAGCGCAATTGCGATCGCGCAAATCCCATACGTACGAACTTCCGAAGCGTACAACAGACAATTCAATCAAAACTTTCTCAGATACGTAATTGAAAGTATTAAACAACTCTCCATGTGTGAAGCGTAACTAAATTTAAAACCTTCAGACTGTCCAAATTGTATTTAACGGCTGAATGCGTTATTAAAAATGTAATCATTAACGGGCATAGTCCAAACATTTTTTATTCACCCGCCGTCAGTTTGGGTCTTAATTATGTCATCTTAACCTCACACATCCTTCATCCCTGCCGTCACGTGCACTCGGCATATCTCTCTCTCTTTCAAAGCGCATGATGATATATTGCATCGCCACTCTCGACCATTAAACACGTTTGTATGCGAGGTCTCGTATTTTTATATAACGCCTATTTGAGTGGACCACATCCCCGGAGAACAACAGAACACAAAACGATCCCGGTTCTATTTCGACTCGACGTTATCTCGCGTCTCGTGAGATTTTAACGGGATGATACAGCAAAACGACTTTGATATTTTAATAGATATTCGGTTACGTACTGACAGATTAATGAATGCCTCGGCGGTCGGTGGTAAGTAGATAAATACTATATTAGTATAATACAAAGTGTAGCGAGGCGTTATGGAGTTCCTTATAGCTTCGCGATCGGACGAAGGGCGTGAGAACATTGTAGTGGTTCGGAAGCGGCGTGCACGCAAATGAAGTGCAATTTCGCCTGAGGCGGGGATTGTGGCTTAGATACTTGCTGACGCAGAGTGGATCTGTGCTAGAGAACAGGGCGTGGAGACTCCTCAGTCACGAACTGCATTGTTGCAGGTAATTTCATTAAGTGCGCTCTCATAGCAATCCACCCGCTGAATGGTATTGCTGAATGTATATTTAATTAAGTCTTCTCCAAGATCGTGTCTGAATCTGACGTATAAGTTATCTCAATAACATTTATGTATCTACATTATTTGGTAACATTTTAACTTCAACATTCTAATAATTGTATGCTGTACCACATCTATCTATAAACCATGGTCTCAGGTCTACCACTGGGTTGACTCTACCTATTTTGATCTAAGCAGAATTTTCAAGCGACTAATATTTGCGAAGATACAAACATTTATTTGCCCCAAAGCGAAAATACCACACACAGTTCGTCATCCAGTTTACGTTCAAACACAAGCTTAATGAAATGTAAGTATCTCACGTTTGCGTCTTACGTAGCTCGTCTCTAAACAATCTTAAGCATGCACTTTGTAGTGTGTACATAAAATCTACATGACAAGTACTATTACACGCAGACGAATATTACGTAGTCCACTTGCTATATTGATCTATATGTAGTTTCTGTGGGAACTAGCGATCGTCCCATCGGCCCTTCTATAATTCATAGCACTTTTCAGATATTAAGCACTTCAACAGCGGTAGGAAATGGAACAAATAAAAATAAGTTAACGCCTACTGCGTCAAATAGGTATTGAGATTTATTAACAAATCGTAGCTTCAAATATAACGTTGTGTTTATCTGTGGTGGGAATATTGAAATGACAATTTTATACGGAATAAATATTTTATTAGAACTGGGTCAACATAAGTATGAAAACGAGTTTTAAAGCCTATTTGTACGCCATTTTGAAAACAGGATTATTAAATACAATCGCGTTATAAATATCCCTCTATAACCGCGTTTTACACAAAAAAGTTGATAATTTAATGTACATTTTTTTAAATCGCCTATTTAATTTGTTTCATCTCACAAAAACTGTAATTTTAAAACATTTACTTTATGGTCCTTCGAGCAATTATTTATTTGGACCACCCACGCATCATTGACTTATACTTAACTCTCATCAAGACAATTATTTCACCGATTACTTCTATATCCTACAGTAACACTTGCGTTGCACAAGTATACGATCATTAAAAATAAAAAATGCCAACCAGGGAATCCTATATTCACAGCCACTTCTGTGCAAAGGAAATGCTGTGCTATCCATGTCTATACTTTGTAGCATTACAAAAGACGAGCGTCCAAGTTGACCGCTTGGGTCGGCACTCGGCTCTCCAGCTAACTGCACTGGTCCAACTCATTGTTTCTCACTTAAGAATCTTTTACCGCACTTCAAGTTTCCTATTAAGCTTAAGATAAAACTTCACCGGACTCTATTTGAAGTAACAGCGCGAACAATATTTCAAATTAATTAAACATGTAAAGTCGACTTCAACGTTCTGAAGGCGTCTAAAACAATTGTGGAAGTCGATAATTATTAGTTGTTACCAAAGGGCGTTTGTCAGAGTTGATCGGTACAATTTACTTTGATCTACATAATTAAATTATACCAATATATTTTTTCAGTTTTAATAAGGGCGAATGTCATAAAAGTATAACTTTTATGAAACTTCGGATATTAGGTTTCGAATTTCTATTTCCGCACAATCCCTTGTGTTCACCGAATCAATCCAAAAAGGATTTTATATATGACTTAACTAGGCGACCGGACCTGAGCTTGGAGTGTGCTTTAATATGCATCCGCAATAGCACAAGTTATGAACCAAGGAAACGAAAAGTTTTTTTCGAATCCAGCATAAAAAGTATTAGCGAATTTGCAAACGCCTCGTATATGATAAGTCCCTTCGATTCAGGACAGCCCATAATTACAATATGACTTGTGATAATTTGTATTATACAAATAAAGGTAGCCAAAACTATCACTGACTGGACGCATGATAAACTACAAAGCAGAATTAAATGCAAATATAAGACAACGATATGATACTGACACATTACGTCTTCATCTTCGTCTGCGAGCGGGATGAGCCCTCTCAGACGGATTCTAAGAACCCATGATCTCCATAGACTTGTGCGTGGTCTTGAGTGGTGAACGCTAGTGAAACACCTAATGGCCCTTATTCTTTTATCCAACCTTGCCGCACTTACGTAGTCATTTTTAGGTACAGTGCATCAACGATTCGTTTATGTTTCTAAGGCTGACTTCATATCAAATATTTTGGGAAATATCCACACACGCAAGTCTTAAATTATTTTGAATAACTGCATATAGTGGAATTCTCGACCGCGGATAAAATCAAGAATTTTACCATCCCCATTACGTTCACAGTAGTTTTAACTATAAAGCTTTTCGTCTCCTCTAATATTCTTTGAAATAATACATGTGTATACAATTTTAATGGTTAATTCAACGTTGCTATCATAACACCCATCACCTATTCACGTCAACGTACGAGAACTTTTGCCGTTAACGTCCATAGCAAATTATCAAAATGGCGATGTTTTACCGTGACGACCGCATGCCGCGGCAACTCCACAGTCCGTCTACTAACCTAAAATAACAGCCGAAAGCGATTAAAACAAATAGCCGCAGCGACATCAACCATTCATTTTAAATGACACAAACTAAATCGGACCAAACGGTTGTTGTTATTAAACACGTCTTTTACTAAAAAAAATAATGAAACTACAAATTGCTATTTTATGCGGCGACATTTGTAAGAAGTAATGATTATGTATAATATCCATAAGAATTTCAAAGGTACGTGAAGTTCGCCACCTGGCACTATGTCTATGGAAGAATCAAGTAACTGACTGGTAGGATAACTATCCATCCGGATAATGACCACCGTTCATAATGGTTTATCCTTCATAGCTATCTAAGTGTGTCGCGTTTCAAATTCAGAGTGTCTATCTAATTCCGAGCTAGCCGGCAAAATTGTGTCGATCAATAAAACAGCAACATAGATACTCAAATTGGATAGCAATTAACAATGGGTGAGGTACATTCCTGTCTCTTGAATATTGTCAAGAGACAACATAAGAAAGCCAGAGAGAGTGGTCTCAGAACAAATCACTACCCCCGTCAATAATTTAGGAGGCCAGCCCAGCGAGAAACAAAGATTTGCCGAAATACATACGGCCTTAGTCATAGACAGTTTTAAAACCTATTTTAATTGTTCAATGTTTTGTCCCTTTCGAACGACTTTTGGATTCAGTTTGAGCGAAGAAGACAAAACAAAAACATTCGTTAAAATAGGTTTTAAAACTATGTATGAATAAGTTCTTATGCATTTAAAGGTATTATTTAAACTATAATTTAATAACGTCGAAACATTATCTTCTTTCAACCGTTCTCTATAATATATCTATCTTCAACAAGAGATTTCATTATTTATATTTCGATGCATTTTATATTTCAGTTAACAAAGATAGAGAGGTATGGATATGGTGCAAATATTTATAGATAGCTAGGTAAGATAGAAAAAGAAAGAAAGAAATATGTACATTTATTGAAGGCGCAAACATACATATGTAGGTAGGTAATAAAATAACAAATATATAATAATATATATAAAATAAAAACATGACAAAAATACTATTATGAATATTATGTGTAAGATAAATATACAATATATGTCCATATCTATTTTATGAAGCGTAAAATTGTACCAACATAGTAATGGTAACTATTTTAACCTCCCGTTAAAGATAGATAGGTTTAGAGCACGGCAGTAGTCGCTTTATATTACACATGGTAAGCATACTGCAAATCTAATAGCAAATACAGAAGTGCCATCCAGACAGAGTATCGACCGACAAACGATTATCTCTAGATATCCAACACAATTATTCCGGTTCTGTCTGTCTGCACAAGCGTCGGCGATACAAGCTAATCTCAGATACTAATGTAAGGATTTGCATTCAGTGCTTTGTGCACTGATAAACTAATTCACAAAGAACATTTAGCTACTTGATTTAATAGGGTATTGTATACGCTAGCTGAAATGACATAGGGCCCTACTATATTCATCCGCAGTACCGTCTTTACACTAAGGGCACACGGGGCCCGTGCCCAGGGCCCCCATCCTCAGGGGGGCCCCGAAGAAGAGCCAGTGTAAAAAAGAAGACAAACCGAAAATTTTCCTCACCCATTTACTCACACGTTTCACGACTCCTATAACATATGTACGTATATTTACAAAATTGTAAGAAGTAATAATCATCTATGTCAGTAGATTAGTGATAATATATGTAACTCCACATCCTAAAAGAGATCCCTCCAAACTAAAAGTGAAATGCTATAAATGTGTTCTCTGTCACAGAAATAGTAATTATACTAGGTATATAGGTAGTATGTTTGCATCATAAAAACATTTGTATAACTCCAAGGTAGGGGGCCCTCGGTCCAAGGGGGCCCCGAGCTTGAAAGGCCTCAGGCGCGAAGTGGTCCTCGGCCCGAGATGCCGTAAGCAGAGAAAGAATATAACATCTATATATACAGGGTATCTCAAGACTGCTACCGAAAACGAAGCCGGGTGGTAGTTTTAGTGGCTACAAACACAATACAATTAAAAATTTCGTATAGAAACGCGACAATTATTTTTTATGATTTTTTAAATATCGTCAATTTTGGGTGGTAAATCCATAGTTTGTGCTAAAATAATAATTTAAACTCTTTTATACCTTAGAGTATTTATAAATAAAATGATAAACACTATTATTTTAGGAAAAAATGTATTTACCACCCAAATATGGCCATAGGAAAAAAATAAAAAAATAAAAATTGTCGCTTTTTTTTGCAACTTTTTCTGTTGCATTGTGTCTGAAGTCGCTTAAACTACCACCGGGCTTCGTTTTCGGTAGCAGTCTTGATATACCCGGTATAAATAAAAAAGGAGTGTCTGTTTGTAAAGTAAAAATAAAAAAATGTTCAACTATATATCCTTATATACACGATACCTATAACGAAAATGACCTTAGGATTTTTTTTGTCCTTCTGTCTGTCTGTTTGTTCCGGCTAATCTCTGAAATGACTTGACCGATTTTGACGGGATTTTTATTGTCAGGTAGCTGATATAATAAGTAGTATAAGGATTAGCTTAGGCTACATTTATTTTAGAAAAAATGCAATGCCCAAGCACTCCCCGTGGAACAAACGATAGAAAACACAGAGAGTCCTAACGGTTCCAATTTATCCGTGAGATCGGGATTATTGACTATTCGACAAGCTCGTCACTGCAAGGAGTCAAGTGGGTCGAGCTGGTATTTTAGGGCACCTGTCCAGAGGTGAGAGCAGTACTCCATGTGGAGCCGGATTTGCGCTTTGTAAAGCGTCAATCTATGACCCGACGTAAAGTACCGCTTGGCTTTCTTCAGAATTCCCAACTTCTTGCTCGCCAGTTTGGCTTTGTCCTCCAAATGACTCCTAAACTCGACCTTGCTTGATATTTCGACGCCAAGGATCCCAATACTCTCGGATCCTTGGAGAGTAAGAGTAATTGTGGCGCCATGACAAAGGGATCCTTCTTCGCAGTGAACACGCAAACTTGTGTCTTCGAAGAGTTAAATTGAACTAAGTTCAATACACCCCATTCGAAGGACCGCCCCAGAGAGCTCTCGACTTCAGACACGAGTTGAAACCGTCTTTCCATAATAGAATCCCGAGAGTGGCTCCGTTGGCCGATGTACCGCGCGTCACTCGTACTATCATCTGCATAACAATGCATGCTATCAATAGACAACATGTAATTGATATGCAGGATAAAGAGTGTCGGCGATAGCACCGAGCCTTGTGGAACACCAGCATTAATAGTCTTGGTCTCGGAGCAACAGCCGTCCACTATGACTTTTATGCTCCGACCATCCAAAAAGCTGGCGATTCATTTGCAGAGCCGCTCAGGAATTCCATACGTCGGTAGCTTCGCCAGAAAGTCGCGATGCCACACTCGGTCGAACACCTTTGCAATGTCAAGGCCGAACGCAATCGCCTCACCCCCACTCTCCAAAGCCTCCGCCCAACGGTGCGTGAGGTAAACAAGAAGATCACCAGCCGAGCGACCGTGACGGAAACCGTACTGGCGGTCACTAATCAACTGGCGAACCTCAAGATACCTCAGGAGCTGAGTGTTTATAACTCGTTCCAAGACCTTGGAGAGTAGAGATGTGACAGCAATCGGCCTGTAACTCGAAGGTTCCAAACGGTCACCCTTTTTGGGGACAGAGTGTACATTGGCGACCTTCCACGGAGCCGGAACCCGGTTGGCTTTATAGGAAAGACGGTAAAGGCGCGTGAGCACGGGTGTCAACTCACGGGGCGCACGTTTTAAGAACAACTGCGAGGATACCATCTGGCCCACTCGACTTATGAACGTCAAGACGCCTGAGCTCCCGTCTGACAGCACGCTGGGTTTTTTTATGTCAGATAGGAGACTCTCACAACGTGGGATGTTCGGCGGTGTGGCGTCACCCAAAATCGAGTTCGAGGCAAAGAATTAGGTCAAGAGATCGGCCTTCTCCTTTGCACTGTGGGCCAAACTGTCATCGGGCTTACGCAGTGGTGGGAGACTGGACAGACAGAAATTAACCTCCACAGCCTTAGCGAGCGACCAAAAAGACCGACAAGATTGATACATAACTTCGATATGAAATGATCATAGTAGATAAATGTTAGTGTAAAGGGCCCCAAATTCTTGTGTGCCCAGGGCCCCATCATAGTTAAAGACGGCCCTGTTCATCCGAAACGAAGTTCGAAACTTCGGATGATCGAAGTTTATATGTATACGACACGAATGTATCCACATATACTTATGGTCGTTATTGACTTTATGGTCGTAACCATAGACTTATGGTTACGATGTACGTTATACAAATTCGTACTTTTACAGAGTAGATACATTTGTATCGTATAAAAAACTTCGATCGTCCGAAGTTTCGAACTTCTTTTCGGATGAATATAGTAGAGCCCATAGTTTTTGATCAAAACTATGAAAATAGAGCTAAAATTAAACTTTTAACCAAACAAGTGTTCAACAAAAGTAAAATAGGTTTTCTATAGAGTTAATAACCCCTTAATTCCATAACCTGAAATGAAACTAATTAGCGCGGAAAATACACAAAGCATGATAAAATTTGTAATTTAAATTATCCCCTGGATAGTTTTGGAGCTTAAATTAAACGCGTATACAATATTTATTTTTATATCATTGTCTAACGCCAATTAATCAGGCAAGTTTTGACGTGCTAAATATACAAACCACGAATTAAATATCTGCCCCATAAAAATGTTAGGTGATGAATGAGCCATCTGCGTTTATGTGTGCCAGTAATTATTATATGATTCACTGGCAGGAAATACCTATAGAGTTTTGAATAATATTTACGAATTAGGCGAAAAACTCTCTTTTGACCGTTTTATTTTGTGGAGGAATCATAGAACGTGACCGAATTATGTTTTGAATGGCACCACCGCACGTTTGCTTGTTATGTTGTGTAATAAGCAAATAGGATTTTGAATGACTAATTTCTTTTTGAACGTTTAAAATTATGTATAAAAAAATAATCCCCACTTTATTTTATAATACAACAAACAAAACAAAATTCGGTACACTTGAGTAATTTGTAAAAAATAGCTGTAATTTAGTTTTTATTTTAATATTGCAAATTTAGAAACAAGTGTGGTAAGAGTGGTGGTATGGTCAAGAATCGAGGGCTGGATTTCGGACAATAAGTTTGATTGCTAGGGGCGATATTAGTTAGGGGTACTGCGTTACACCCCTACATATTTCCCTGGACGCCAAGCAGTCTGCTGATAATTGCACCTCGATCCCCGGCGTGTAATAAATCTTAATAAAGCAGCGAACGTACATCACTAATCTTCCACCAGCCTTAATAAATTAAACACACATTTGAGTATACCTACGTATATTCTAGCAGGATAAGTTACATACGTTCTGGCGGATATATTGGATAACGTAACAAACACTTTTGGTCGGGAAGCCGCCTCGTTTATTTTATTTACGTGTATTGACTGAACGTCACACTGAACGTAATCAACATTGACGGAGACAGAAATTGCCAAAACAATATTATCTGCACCAAAAATTAGTGACTTAATCCAAAATTTAAATTATTTTGCAGTCTATTAATAAATAGAAATTACGATAGTCAACATTTTCCTAAATTTGCCAAAAGAAAATTTCATTCTCGCGCAATATTAAATGAAAAATCACTCACTCGTGACTGTTAATTATAACATTAAATATCAGGAAAATTTATATTAAAAATAACGATAGCATAAATATTTATTCTTCCCGTAGACACTGATTGCTCCACATTAATTGATGTTTGCATAACAGTAAAGTTAACTAAATTCGCTCACAAAGCCGAGATTTTTGAAACATACATTTCCGTTTCGACGTTACAGTTAAACGTAGCGACTTCAACGTAACCCGGAGTTAGCTATAAAACTACACACACGAACAACACACGCTATAATTAGACACACTTACTGTGTTTAGTCTTATTTCTCTTTGAAACAGACGAACCCGCGCCCCCGCTGACCCTGCATCACCGCACGAAGGTGTTCCACTTCGCGTGTACTTGATACAAACCACTAAAATATTATTGATGATGTTCTACCGTGACCTTTCATGTTTAGAGAGAATTAGAAAGCAGATTTTTTCTATTTAACAATGCTTCGATGGTGTGCGATTAGAAATTAACATGGCAAATATACATTAATTCCAATACAAATTATTCACTATTGTTTTTCGTGAGTAACAAACACGAATGATTAGGTAATGTTACATTTATTAACATAGGCATGAATTTAGAAAGCATATTAATTCTACCAATAAATGAAGGACTAAAAACGGAAGATGAAAAACATTAGAAGCTAAATAATTTTGGTACAAGCTCACACCTTCATCACCTCCGGAATAGGCAGGCCACGGGGGTGACCCTAATGCCAGCCAGGCAGTCAAAGACCACCGGGGTTATTTAGTACTAAATGTGATGGCATAAGCACAAAAACTTATGTTGCGCGAACCCAATATATTAGTAATTCAGAGTCGAAACGTCACCATACAGGCAATTACATATTATGTTAACCATTTTCAAAATTAAAAAGCTACATATTACATTCTACAAACAATCAACTTATGTTGAAAGCTTTAATTTATAGGTATATTAAACTTCGTCGTCACTTTAATGGTCACCTAAATAATATCCTACAAAGGTAAAACTACGGCACACGAACATCTGTATAACGTCAAAGCGGAGTGTTATAAACAGTAGTTCATAATTACTTGGGGCCATGTTTATTTCATAGTTAGGGTTTGCGCAACCCCAGAACAATCTCCACCTAACTTTGAATCGTCAATTACAAAGCCAAAATTATAACCCTCTCCTTTGCTCCTAGATTTGAACTTCGACCGTCTCATGCCGGCTGCATTTCAATCGCGGTTTGATTCCAAGGGCTCTTGACTACGAGCATTGCAGAAGCGAACAATGTGGAATGAAGTGTATGTATATTACTATATAGTGGTGTATTGCGTGCCAGCGCCAAAGTTCCTTGGACGGTATTGCACGTTTTTTAGTCCTTCGCATATTCGATGAATATTAAACAGAAGTCAAAAAACTCTGTACTCGTATGTCATGTACTGAGCTATTTACTAATATTATTTTAGAATTTACAGACCTTGATGATAAAATTGCAAATTACGTGGGTTGTGAACCGCGAAATCTTTAATATAAATCCCACATACACTATTTTGAATGAGCTGTTCTATTTGAAGATTGTGCATAAAAATCATGTAACGCCCTCCACGCTCACGTTTAGGGTTAATTTACATAACAAAGGTACTTCGAATTTTGAAGTCGAGTTAGCTAACCCATGTTAGAATGCTCTTTAAAAATTGTTTATGGCAAAGGTGTTCGTAACACACATCTTATACACTGTTAAATACTATAGTATGTGAGACCTAGATAGCAAATTGCGAACTCTACAGGGAGTTACTTGTTGTCCCGTATAATATGACTCACACGGCACACCAACAAGGATGCGTTCAATTTATTAAAGGAAATCAATTTAATTGATGCACACGGACATAACTTATATATTTCCTAACAGCTTTGCTGTAGTTTAGTAAAGTTATAGTACATATTGGTCCGTTCGATTGGTCAGTGCTTGTGCTTCAAAGAATATAAAGCTTTGCTATTGCGTTTCGTTCGCTAAGTGATTCTTCAGAAGACCCAAAATATAAATATTCGTACCCATTATTCGAACACGATGATGGAATACCCATGCCAGTGCTCTACGCAAATGAGTCGCGCATTTGGATTCCGTATTAGCACATACATACATCTTACTGCAGGTCACGACTCCCCTCTACAATCGAGAATACTATTGAGAGAGGTTATGCTGGCTTAGGGTTCAGCCTGTGTATATTCGCTTTCGACCAGACTGGTAAAATATAATCTGGATACTCTATTTAGATTCCATTGCATTTATCTTGAAGTGCATCGCAGTCCCTTTTTGCGCCAGTATAAAAAATAAACCGTTCTGTCATCACATCTATTTCTTGCAGATTTTAGACACGCAATCGAACATAATTGGGACAAACGGTTCTTTAAAGTATACCACATATATAGAAGCCATTTGAAATGGGTAACAAAACCACGTAACATTTACATAAATATCGAATTAACTCTCAATATTCAGTCTAGTGACTAGTCGTTCTATCCTTTTAAAATTGTGATACTCGTAACAAACATTAACATACGTACAAAATCGTATCAAATCGGGCAAACTACTAATATTATACCAGTTCACTAATATAAAAGCCAACTGTTTTCACATCACAATAACATTTTATGTGTAGTGTGTTATGTTGGACAAAATAGCTCCCCGCGTTCCTATTAATAAATGCGAAAATAAGTTCGGACTTTATTGTCTCTTTACGACGAAATTAGGCTCTGAAGTGTGTTTAGCGGAGAGGTTATTTGAAGTAAAGATAGACGTAAGAATTTTTATCAGAAGGCATATAGATGTGATCTCGAGAACCTGTGAAGTGTGAATAGTCATACGTATAGAGCCTATTCTGTTCCGAACGCAGGTCGGGCCTGTGTACACAATTAGAACAATAAGCACATTTAGCATAAAAGTGAACAAATATTTTTTTCTGTTCGTGTTTAATTACAATATTAGAATACGCTCACGTACCATCGTGTTCGGGCTATCGTGTCAGCGTAATATGCCATATGAAATCACATAAGGCCGTGAGAGATGTAGGCACCACACGCAACAATTATACTCTTTTGAAACGGCAAGTAACGTTAATACCTATTGGTGTATCGCGATTATATTAATTTTGACTCACTAATTGCGTAATCGATTCTACGGTAGTACCTAAGCAAAAACATTACTTTATTTTTTTATTGAATATTTCCTTAGTTGAAATCACGTTTTGTCTCACTTTTCTGTTATAAAAAAACGACAAGTCATATTTGGATGGATGATAAAGTTGTTAGGACAGACCTCATCGAATCTATTACTATCAGACAACTTGGCGACAACACTCAAATTAGAAGTGTGAATAAGTAAAGTATGCATGAAGTTAGTAGCATAAGATGAGGAAACAAAAGTGATATTACTGATTATTCAGGATCGTTCTAAATACCCTCTACCTACCCCTATCAGAAGCAAACGTAATACTAATTGTTTCAAGAGCTAAAATATCGAACAAATGATTTAATGTTCGTTCGACTGTAGGTACATTCCAAGTACGTTATGTAACAACTTACATCCCGCATTTCAAAAAGTTGCAAACCCGAGAAGGAAAAAGAATGTCGAGGCAATTTATGGCACGACAAATAAATTGTGATGTTACGTTAGCGAAGCGTGTAAACGTATCGCGGTCACTCGAAGCCGTTTAGGAAGACGAGCAAATGACCGCAATCAAATCACAATCACAGTGAAAGCCTATAAGCAGCGCCATAGATGCGCCCGTGTCGATGCCACCGCCATCCATCGCCGTACCGCCGCCGCGCCGAGCCGCCTCGTCTACTGTTTACAATACGTTCCGGGATGTAATTATACGAGATAGATGCACGGTTCACGATCACCAGCACTGCATGAGTTCAATGCTTTGGGCTCGCGTGTCCTTGTTCGAATTATTGTTCCTATATTAACACGTCATTCCATTTTTGAATAAATATCCGTCCATATCACTAATAATTACCGTACATGCTCCTCTTTGAGTATGCTTAAATATTTTAAATTCATATCAATCGAGAGATGTAAATACATTTTGATGCTTTTTAAATAAACAGAAGCACAGTAAAAACTGAAGCTACTAACTGGCATTTCAAACTACGGCAAATATGTATTCCCTTCAAAAGCGTAGATATTCAAGATTGCAAAAAAGGAAGCTATTTTTTGCTCTCGCAAGACTCGAAACGTTTGCATAGTCATAATTAAAAGTGTTCTGTTTTGATTAAGAGTAGGTACAAGATGCATCCTCATAAGCTAACAATGGAGAGCAAAAAGACAGGGGAGCAGATGTGGCGATCATGTAAACATCGGGGTCAGACATAGGAAGTACGCATACGTAATTGTGGCGAGTGGACACAATGAGGGGAATTGGCCAGTGCGCCGATTGTTGTGCGACCGACGCCCGCACCCATAGCCATTGATTGAATGAATGCGTGAATTTAACAAACAACGCGCCACAAACGGTCCGTAACCAGATCGCGACGTTCCACAACAAGCCAATACCCATTCACTTGTCCAATAACCATTGAAACTCACGATCAGTGTTATCAATTCACATATTATCACAATACCATTTTGAACATTTATCAATCAATTTTCTATATCAACGTCCATCCGAGCGATGAGTTTATTAAATGAATTTCGAACATTGCATCTGATAAGCTAGACCAGACTAAAACCATCTCCTGAGCCTCGGTCCCCGTCCGGATGTGCCAATTTCCACCGACGACGGGTCGTCACACCAACGGCACGGCAACTATCCTGTTGAATTATTGATTTGATACGACACATCACTAAACTTGATTTACTTAGAGGATGTAGCTATTGTTATGAATTCCCTTTCATATAATAGACTTAGTTACATGTAATTGCTGAACTCTCTAAACATTTTACATTGATTAGTAGGTAACAAAAACAAACGTATAGTACCCATTGAGTTTTGATGAAATGCTAACAAGTGGAAGTGAGTGACCGGAAGCCGATGTACCGTTTGCCGATACAACGCTCTCTGAAATCACTTCTAAATTCATAATAATAAGCGCAAAAACAATTAACTTTTGCATCTGGTTTTTCATACATTTCAACTATTATAGTGAATCCATTATGAACGGGTGTGAGGAACAAATTCGATATTGCACGACGTGTACACGTTATTTTGACATGTAAAAGAAATGTAATTACTTAAGCATTAGCAAAAATAACATAACATTTTGAAAAGATAATTTACATCTTAATACGGTACAAAAACGTATATCTTTAAAACTGAAAAACATTTAACATCTGCTAATTACCTAAACATAGCTACATCCACTGTCCAAAGTGAGCTTTAAAAAGTCCGTGAAGGTAAACCTTTAATTTTGCCAAATATCTAAGCAGCATTTTCCAAGGTAAAAGTGGATGAGGGTTTCGAGAGCACTTCAAAGTGTTTGTTGGTTACCGTTGGAAGAGAGCACGGAATTAATTTGCCAATAGAGCACGCTTTTCAGTAGACAAAGGTGCTGTGACGCGAATCCCAGGGCGCCGCGATTCAGTACTACTTGTGAGCCTTCGCTTCAAAATTGTTTTATCGACTTATTTTCTGTGTTTCGATACACTCCCCATTTAAACATTTCCATGGTCTATACTCGAGTGTTGTTTGTTGAATATTCTTAGCAAATCCCTACAATAAATGTCGAGGAACAGACTCTTGTTATTTAGTATGATATAAGATTAGCATATTTTTTTAGTATAAAAATAATTAAGTAGCTATATTCCTATTATCGCGTTTAATGTTAACACTTTATTTATTGAATTCTTGATTTAAAAACTAAAACAGACGAATTTTACGCTCAGAATTGTGACTGAAACAATTATAAATATTAACGCTAAAATGATTATATTCCGGGATAGACCGAGCAAGGCGTTACCTACCCATGCCCGGGGCTCAGCCCGGCCACCCACCAAGCCAACGCTCACCGAACGTACAAATTAAACAAAACTGATTTATTTTGATACTGAACGATAAGACCCAACTGGACTGTTTGAACAAGTGAACATTTTGAAAGGATTTACCTATCGTTTAAAAAATGTAGCATTATTATAGTCTATGGAGTACACAAAAATATCACTGACTTTGTAGAGACGCTCTAAAGAAATGTATTAATAATTTCTCAATTAAATGACATGATATTGAGTGCTAACAAAGTACCACAATAAATAGGTTTTCAACGTAGCTGAGCCCAAGAAATAACTCAGTTTGAAAAATCTGTAAATACAACAATTATATGGAAAATATCTATTCCACCACATCTCAAAGCAAAAATTATATTTACTTATACTTTATCATTGTAAAATATTAATACCATTATCTTTATTAAAACTGAATGCAATGAAAATAAGTATTATCTATAATTTTTGATAATTATATTTTTCTCTACCGGTCTTGTAAAAAAACACCATCAATACATTCAAAAGCTTTACAAAGATTTTATGTTTCTAATTTTGCAAATACCATTAAAGAAATTGAAGACTTGTTAACATTTCTGAGGAAAAGTAGGCGTTATGGAAATTTAACATTCCTTTTCATTAGCAACTTCAGTATTGCGCTTGTTTCTCAACTCAACTTGACGTGCGGAAGAAAACGAATTTAATTAGGGCTACTGAAAAACATGTGATTAGGGCACATTTTTAAGATACGATATTATAGCCTACAGCCTAAAATAAACCAATTGATTAGAGATTCCACATGGTTCGTGATTGTCACGCCGCGTGTAATCGAAGGCACGGTCGGGGCCGTGCGACAGGTCCACGATTATCAACGCATTCTGCATGGTGCCAACCTGTCCCTATCCCACTCGGCTACGATGATTATGAGTAATGGGAATGCCACGCGCTAAGACCATTCTATTCGTATTATCAGTAATTTCCTTGGACAACCGAGACCCGTCGCGTGCAATATTAAAAGAAAATAACTCGATATAGTGTCTATAAAATAGCAAACTAATGGGAGTCTTTTCTACTGTTTCTTGCTTACATTCCTACGCAATGACATGGTGCAAAAACATCATGCAATATAAACTATCCGTCATTCAATCTTCTTCAGTATTCTTGTAGTTCGAGTAATTGGGAGTCGTATATAAATAAAACTACTATTTCGGTATTCAGTTCAGGGCAAACGGTTAATTAGGTTTAGTTGCGAAGCCTAGAAGCGATCGGTGTGACAGAGTAAACAATTAGCCGGTCGTGATGGGAGCAGAGCGATCTCTCGTTCTCGTGACTGGCAACAAAGCAACCGGCTGACGATAGGACAGTCACGGGACCTGTCGACATGCTCCACTGCGCCATTGGATTCGACAGGTGCATGTGCCACAATAATATCGACGTTTATGACTGTATTCTTAAAACTCATATTGATGTAACAATTGTGAAGACTAAAAAATATTAACTTTTAGTAATATACGAACAAATCAATATTATCACTGAATAAATGCATATTATTTACAAAAATCTAGAATCACTGCAATATAAATTAGCCCTTGCATAAAACTAATTTTGTATAATAATAGACCTTACAAATACAAAAAGTTGTTGAAATGTTAAGAAAAACACGTAAACAGAACAAGGAAGCTTATTTAACGAATCAGAAAATTCTGTATTCTACAAATCGGATTAGTGCGGATAAGACTAGAGTAGCGTTCAATATTACCATCAACTATAACAGAAGAGTTAAACACAATTCGTAACTTACAACAGCACGACAGATCTGCATGTAAATGCAGGTAAAGGATACATAATATTTAAAAAAAGATGCATAAAAAATGATGTATGTGCTTATTCTTCCTGAGAGGCAGAATAGCAAAAGAAAAAAAAAAGAATTATAATGTAAATAAAGGCCACCTAAACGCTATACCCGTAAAAGTCATATCATTATTGAAATATCTATATAATTCATCTAACCATTTATTTTGTCACCTGATACAGAGTATTTTGCTTTCAAGAGGTGAAACATTAGCATATACCAAAATGACGGGTATTGCATACATAGAGAATTTCAGTTGCATCTAACAGATTCCGAAACTTGGATATTGATGAAATGTGCATACCTAGCGTTGCCAGGCGTCCGGATAAAGCCGGACATAGTTAGGCTTTTTGATTGCATGTCCAGCTAAAATAAACGGTGTCCGTCTTGTCCGGCTTTTGTTAGGCTTTTTACATTCCGCAAACAAGCGAGCACTGCCGCCGCGCATTATTTATTATTTCACTAGAAATTAACAAGATTTATGATAATAATCAAAAAGCGTTGATTTTACATAAAAAAATTTGTCGTACCTATTAATAATAAGACAAAATCCTCAATAATATAGGGTGTCCGGCTTTTTTAACCAAATGTCCGGCCAAACTGCCTGGTCTGTCCGGCTATTAGGTTTGGCGACCTGGCAACGCTATGCATACGGCATACCAAAGAACTTCTGAGTCTATGGAAAGTTTGAAAATTATTAATAATGGTATATCTTCTCATAAGAGCAATGTTATATCAATATTTAAAATATTGCATTTCAGAACGCGCTATCAAAGGTCAGAGTGGTATCATTTACTACTGATCTGCACTACGTCAATGTGTTTTATGTTTTGTTTTCATTGCGTTAACTGTAATAATTATTATAGTTAAAGTAACAAAAAAATTAATAAACACAAAAATATGGATGTTAATGTTTCAGTATTAACGGAAATGATTGGATGTTCCGGAGAATACCATCTGCATTTTAACGATTTGCTCGACTGTATAAACAAAATATCTTAAAATCGGCATATATGAAAAGTTGGAGACTTACCTCCATTTCCAGCGTTGGTGATGGTCACCCAGAAGTCGATGGTTTTCTCAGGGCCTAGCTCTTCATAGTCCCACTTCTTTTTAACTTTCACTACACCACTAGGTTCGACAGTCACCCAGGGATTTTCATCCCGGATTTTAAATGTTTCACGATCAGTTTCTTTTTCCAAAGTGAACACAGCCCGACCTTCTACCTCACCGTCAGCCTCAGTAAACTCAATACGCTTAGTTGGTCTTACTGCGCGTGTAACTCGCCGCTTATCACGATGAAGTGTGGGAAGCTCTCGGCGGTCATGAACTACAAATTCCAGAAAAACACGAGCCGGTTGACTTTTCCGTGGCGGAGAGCCTGTATCATGAGCTACAACTCTTAATTCAACTTCGTGGCTATCTGGTTCATCTGCCAATATTAGCTCGCCTGTTTGAGGCACTATAACAGCGACGTTACTGGGCGACATTAACGAATAGTAAACGCGATCACCATCGGCATCGTGAGCACTAACTTTGCCAATGTTTGAGAAACGCTGCCAATGTGCAGTGCCGTTCGGACCGTTTTCATCCGGAGTACCATTTACGGCAAAATAGTAAATATCCTGTTCAAAATATGGCTCATGATCATTTTCATTAGCAATATTCACACGTATGGGCAGACTCGCTTTACTTGCTCCATGCATATCAGTCGCTTGTACTATCAGATCGTAGGTATCCTTCTCCTCAGCGTCCAAAGGTTTTATGGCTATTATCTCCACATCTCCATCCGTTATTACAGATCTTACTTCAGGGTTAAACTCTCGATCGCCCTTAGATCGCAAACCAAAAACCGAACCTTCGTTTCCCTTTATAATTTTATATGCAATCGGGCCAACATCCGTCAGTGCAGTCGCTCTTATGGGAGGTAAGTCAACCACGGATCCAAGAGGAGAGTTTTCGGGAATTTCCCCATTTAAACTGTTTGTGGTACAGAAATGCAACATTCTTCGACGATCCATTACAAACAAATGTAAAGAATGGGCCGAGCTGCTATAAGGGGTTTGTTCCAATATTGCAAGATTTATAGGTTGGTTGAGAAGAGGCGCAAGATCAGCAGTCGTCATGAGAACTCCATCGTCAAGTAGGGTGAAATAGGATGCATAGTCTGGATCTAGCAGTGTATAACGCGAATTGTTTCCAACAAAGTGGCGGACTGCATGGCCCGGGCGGACGTCGTGTGGCAGCAGGGTGAACGCGCGCGCCTGCAGCACCATGCCCAGGACGCATAGCAGCCCTCCTCCCGCCAACACAGCGCGCGCCATTGCTTCTCTTTACACAGTACTCACTCAGCCCAACATTTCACACCTACCAAGAAAATAATCAAACTTATTTTTTCTTATCTCTAAAGTATATTCAACGCATTCTTATAAGAACAAATATAATATATTTATTACTCAATTTATAATATTATACCAAGATAAAGTTTTGGTAACAATTCACTATCAATCTTATTATGCATATAGATATCAAACTAATTTCAGAAATACTAACACTTTACCTAGTGGTGGATGAAGAAACTGACTTGAGAATGGAGATATTTTACCTACAATTGAAATGTTAAAAGTTGTATATGTTTAGAAAAGTGAATATAGTGTGTGATTAAATGATAAAGAAGTAAAATTGAAATAAGCAACGAGGATTATCAGTTATCAAGACCGCATGATGCGCCGCGGTTTAAACTTGAGTTTAGAAGGAACGTCGGCGGCTGCGATGGAGAGTGGCGACGGAGACGGTGGCGGGCGCCGGGCGGCTCAACGTAGGGCGGCGAGGCGGGGCACACACATGCGAAGCTTTATTTAGGCGGCAGGCGGCAAACGCCGGCGTCTCGCGGCGCGCCGACCGCCGCCGTCGTCGATCAATACTCTCATTGCGCCGCCGCGCGACGTTCCACACGCCAATTTGAACTCTACGTGCCCTCTCGTTCACGACACGCCATCAAATATTCACACACTAATTTTTCTGAATAAAAGCACACTGCATCTCTGATAAACTAAACACGTTCTGCATCCACCAATAGACCGTTCATGAAAACTCGCTACTGAGACATGTTTCAGTTTATTTAGAATACCTAGTACAATGCAAAACCGCAGGCAAATTGCTCGGTCACATTTGTAGGACCCGCTAAAATTACCTCCAATAAAGTCTAAATAACATATTTACAATGTAATTACTTTTTATTTAGATATGTCTTCAGGAGCGGTAAACATGTAGTCTAAATGTAAACAACTCAATATACCACTATATTTTCATTCCCATTCACTTACAAATTTAATTTCACTAATACTCTAGCACAGTTTTTTTTTTACCACACAGAAATACGTACTTTATCAAATGGAATAAATTAATATCGATATCGAAGCGTTTGACAGGTGCGCACCGACAAGCGTCATGCAACCAAAACACAACGGCGTCGAGATGCGACTGGCTGAGTGAGGGAGTCGCAGCGCGCGCGCGTATCGAGCGCACTCCGCCCGACCCCCGCCACCCCCGCTAGTACGACCCCTGTCTGTCCCGGCTACTGAAAGATTTTTATTTCTTAGCTTTCACCCCTCTGTTACGACTTTACTACAATACTAACTACACACGCGCGACCTCACAATTCATTGTATATTTTTATAATTACTCAGTTCATTACGTCTTTTAATTCCATTGGTATTGCAATTTGATATTTAATCAAATGTTAAAAATAGGGGAACATGTAGCCAGGTGCCCAGGATTTATATAGTTGGGAAAGGAATAATTTAAATAAAACGTTTTGTGTGTCGGCAATTTAATCACATATGACACGAAACAAATAAAATAAATTAAAGTATTGAATTAAATTCCTATTATTGTTTTTCAGTATAATTAAAAACATTTTTGCAAACTTATTATTGAAATAAAGCTAATTTACCGATTTTATCGCAGATTTGGTTTAATTATTTACATTTTTTTAATTCCTGAGGTTACAGTTACTTTACAGCTTTCCGGACTCAGTCTATCGCGTGTCCACATCAATACTAGTTTTATTTCAATGCTTAACATTCGCCTACATCTAAGAAATCATTATTATTATTAGGTATAACAATAAAAAGCGCATAACAAAATGTTGTACTCCTAAAATAAAGGAGCAGCTTAGCTGAAATGGTAATAAAACAAAAAGTAATGGAAACATTTTATATTAAAACAGTAATATCATAGACTAGTATAAAAATAGCCAAAGCTACAGCACTGAGCAACAATTTGTGACATTTTAGAAATAGTAAATAAAAATATCCTTTATTATGAATACTATATAGTTTCTATATCTATACATATTTTAACAATAAGAAAGGCTATGAGCACCAGGTGCATTGACAGCTCTTGGCAACAGGTGTTACCACGAAGGGTGGGGCTATATGTGATGAGTAAACTGCTTAGGTGTAACATTGTCATTTGTGTTCTTATATCTGATTTCTTTGATAGTCAGCTGTTTCCCTTGATGGATTCTTTGCAGGTGGCTCCTCATATCATACGACCTTGAGAATGAGCGGTGACAAACAGGGCATTGCGTTTTTCCAGCATGAGCATCTTTATGCAGAGTTAATGATGTGGGATGCTTGAATCCTTTAGGACACAACTGGCAGCGAAATTTGGCAAGATCCGATTCTGAAAATTGGTAATAAAAATCAAGTTAAAAAAGATTATATAATTTTTGAAATTGGGAATAAAACTTTAAATTAGGTAATACTTGTTATATTCAAAAGAAATAGTTTCTCAGCTGTAAAACATTTTTTCTACAGAGAGAACTTCATCACACTAGCAACATCAATGACAACTGTATTCACTGAATTATCATCAAATATAGGGGTATTGGCAACAAGTATATGTACATATACTTCTTGCACATCAAGGGATAGGTAAATCATTTAAAGTGATTGTCTCATATTCTGATTATTCTCTTTCTTCATAATTGTGTCTATCCTTATTTCCACAAAACTTATTGAAATATTTTGATTTGAAATTAAATTTATAATAATTGAAATTATAATAACAATGTTAGTCTAGAGAAAAAAAGCTCTGGGGAAGGCTCAGCTTCAGCCCAAAATTGTGCAATGGACAACAATAATTATGCTTCATGCTCATTTAAACAAGTTTTTTGGTGCTAATGATATCAGCATTTGACAAATAGTCCTTTAAATATACCTATTTGAAAACTCCAATACTTCCAAGGTCTATTAGTTCCCATACTTATAAACTTCATTACAAATATTTAACCTTTAAGGTCACTTGATAAAGAAGTGAATAATAAATTACCAGAATTATTTTTTTCCGATAAATCTTCAACTGATGCAGAGCTTGTTTGCGCATCAACTTGCATCTCTTCTGCGGGGGGTGTGGAGGTTTTGGGTTTCATGTTCACATTCTCATCAGATTTGGAAGCTTCAGGCTGGACCTCACTATTACCATTCTCTTGGTCAACTGTATTTTTAACAGGGCTCACTTGTGGAATGTACTCTTCTCTAGCGCTTGACGCCGGCGCCAGGTTTATAGGCTCATCAGACAACACAGGCACAATATCTTCAACAAATCTACTAGTCTTGGAACTTAAATCTAGAGAGGCATTGTCAGTTATCCTTATAGTGCTCTTGGACGTTTCATCTTCGGCATTATCAGTCAGTCCCTTAACCTCTAAAAGCTCGGCAGTAATAAGGAATGACTCCAATTGCTCTTGGAATATGTTCACCTCACCATGGTACATGAAGTTAATAATAGCGTTGAGGTCTTCATACTTAAAGTTCCTGAAAATTATGACAGGGTGCTGGCAAGGATTCTCTTTAAATATCTGCTTGAAGTAACTACTACAGGCGGATAACAACATTTTGTGGGCTTTGATTTTACCACCATCGCAACACAGCGTGACGTCCACTAAGTCATTTTCAAATCGTAGAACATTAAACGCTTCTGTTACATGAGACACGTAATTATTCCAACGCAATGAGAACTGTGGTGCATTATTCATTCTATAGTGCAATTCTATACTTTTTATAAAAACAAAAATCTAAAATAAAATTTCGTCAACCACTTGCCAGATAATGAATGACACTGACAGTTATCTAATACTTGCCTAATTGAAATATATTTGAATCAGATATCATGGGCTATAGTCAACTGGGATAACTTTGAACCGATTTTTTTTATAACAATAAACAATATTAATATCCTTTAAATAGAAAACGCAGGGATTCAGGTATTTTATTGATATGATTTAAAATAATGTCTTTTATGAGGTAAAAAATAAATTCACTCGAATTTATAACGTAAGTCAACATTCTCAATATTAAACTATTTTATACTTATAGCTTTTGCTTTTTTTTCTAACTCACCATTCGCTACCGCTCGAAACGCCCAGTCCAAAGAATAGACCACTAGGCCCAGTCCCTAAACCCAATCCAACTGGGTAAATTACTATTTTAATGCTCGCGAACAAGTGGAATGGGCATGATGATATTTTGTTATATTTATCAGTTATTTCTATGCTTTTCACAATTAAGTTACTGACCTTTGCCTTTCGATCGATAGATGAAAAAATAAACTGACAAGTTGACACTTGACCATAGATTCCTATTATAAACAGAGATAGATGCGTAATTCTACTTTTTTATTTCTTCGTGATTTAGCCGTCAGAGGACGCTACGCAATATTTCAAAACGTGTATCTTTCGTAATCTCTCGTAATTTTAACCAATATCAAGTTGTAATTGTTTTGATTATTAAGAAAGTTTATAATACCAATATAAAAAAAACATATTCCTTCATTTAGTGCAGAGATTATCAAACTTATTTATTTTACCACCCCTTTGAAAATCAATTATTTTTTACCATCCTCATTTTTATAAACTCCTATAACTAAAAAACAGCCATTTCAGTATTTTAATAAATTATGTTATAGTGTGCTGTATTAGTTGGCTCTCGTGTTTGTTTTACCACCATTTTTACGAGTGTGAGCAAAAAGGCAACAATATGATATTAAAACTATATTGTGACCAAATTAAAAAAAACAAGGTTCCTAGGTAATCAATTATAGTTTAAAAACTAATTTAATGAGATTGATGATATTTTACAAGCTTATTGATGTCGGGTTCGATTTTACTCAAATTAACAGTCATAAGCCGCCGTGTTCGGTAAAATTCAAATGATTCTTATCTAAGGGCTGAAGCTGCGTTAAGCGGGCACTCGCGCGGTTTCATATAAAAGTGCTCCGTGGCTGGGATCCGCGCGGGCGTCCGGCATGGGGAGGCGCGGCCCGCACCCGCGCGGTGGGGCCCGCCTCCGTGCGTCGGAACCCGTCGCGGGGGCACGCGCGGTACAACGCGTGGTGTCCGCCAGCGGTAATATGACGGTGATGACATACGGCGTCGAGACGTGGCCTCTCACTTTGGGCCTCATTAGAAGGCTCAAAGTCACTCAACGAGCGGTGGAGAGGGCTATGCTCGGTATTTCCCTACGAGATCGACTCAGAAATGAGGAGATCCGTAGAAGAACAAAGGTTACCGACATAGCCCAAAGGATTAGCAAGTTGAAGTGGCAGGGGGGGAAAGGTTCTAGAGTGGAGGCCACGTACAGGCAAGCGAAATGTCGGACGCCCGCCTACAAGGTAGACGGACGACCTGGCTACATTTGCAGGAAGTTGCTGGATGCAGGACGCTTCCAACAGGTCGATGCGGAGACCGTTGGGGAAGGCCGATGTTCAGCAGTGGACTTCCTGTGGCTGAGATTGATGATGATGATGAATATACTTGAGCAAAAATAGAGATTTTTTACTTAGCGCAATGTTATTGCCAGCCTTTCCATTGGTGTATGACTGATACAGATTTTACCCTTAAATTGTTGACCTTCAAATATGGTTCCAGTTTGGAAAATAATTCCTTATAGACCGGTATCGAAACTTTAAAATATTTGTAAAATGAGTTTTCATTTTCTCTTAATTTACTGAACTTTACAACAAATTCTCCCCCTAGCAACCTAGATTTAATAAACGGTCTTACTGGCTGTCGTTTTTTTTTCGCTAGTCATCGTACATGCACTCCTTTAAAATGGAACCAGCGACACTGCGTAAATTCGGTCTCCGCGACGGGTACCCGCGACGGGGACCGTCGCGTTCTCACAGAGCCCGCCCGCGTGTCTACGCGAGGAGACGCGCGACAGTTGCCCGTCGCGGGCGTCCGCTTAACGCAGTTTCAGCCCTAAGATAGTATTCTGTGGTACTGAGCTAGTTAGGACAAGTAAAATGAACCAGCTGATAACTTCATAACAAAAAAAACCATTACAACTTGGTGTTGAAACCATCATATAGGGCAGAAACATAAATTAATTATCAGTGATATTGTGGATTCGGTATGTTTTAGTTTTAGTGTATTTTAAACTATAAAAAAAACGAAATTACAAATAAACCATAACCCATTTCAACGCCCCCCATTTTTAAGGACCCCTTAACGCCCCCTTCTAGATTTCCAACGCCGACAAAGGGGCGTTATCGCCCACTTAGAGAAAGACTTTAGAGGCACTCTACCGCCATTTAACAATTTTAAATAAACAACTTACACGATAATTTCTCGTTCTCACCAGAATGTGGCGCTAGAATCGAAATAATCGTTTTCAAATTTTTCATGTACGAAGTTGCACCCCCGTGCACTTGACATCTGGGAAGTGTCAAGTTTGTCAATTGTTCATTCATTCATTGATGGCAATTGGCAACTGATATCGTTTTCTTTTAATGAATTACGAAGCAAAGTTATACTAGAAATTCAATAATTATTAGTTAAAATAATAATAATTCTAAAAAATAAACGGTTCTTGCACTACAAGATATCATGGTGTGTTTTCCTTAAGATGGTTTTTTTGTGTCTTATAATTAGTGTTTAAATGTTTTTTGTTAAATTTTACCGAGTACAAATGATCTTGCTGTCCAAAACTTCTACTTTAACGTAAGACAAAACTATTATTTCAGCACGGACGTGTGAAAGTTAGAACTTCTGAAGAAGAAAAGGCACGAAAAGAGAAGGAAAGACAAGAGAAACTTAAAGTGTTTAAAAATGCCATGCAAAGAATTCAGGACAAGGTATGCAATAAACATGTTAAACAGAGGCATATATTACATATCACACCTTACTATAGTTCGTTTTAATCATAATAAGCTTGACAAATAAACTAAAAATGTAGTATTCAACTCGAAAGTTTAAAACACACTTTTAACTTTCTTGCCCTAACATATTTTATA